>OY787675.1:6427600-9004589 GCA_963678985.1 Spisula subtruncata | reverse complement strand
CATGGTTAAGTTATTTCGTTGCTTTGCTTCAAGACACCAAAGTGACTGGAACACTAATTTATTTTTTTAACTTGTTGTATATAATCTGAACTTCAAATTGATACATAGTTTTTGTTAACAAACATGATTAAACTTGTAATCATTCAATGCTTCACAAACGATGCTACCAATTTGGGATACAAATGATTTTGACAATTATCGAAAATTATCGACATTTTGCAAAAATCTTATTTCCTGGGTTGCTTTGATAGCAATATTGTCATGTTATATATATTGAATAAAAACTTTTAAATGTTGGCTTTCTCTTGGTATATGAACATATCAGATGAGATCATGTACGTACGCATGGCATTATTTTGTACATGGGAGTATTTGGTCTTGACCACATTTGGTCGAACGAGTTGTTGTGTAAACACACGCACAATTGACATTGCGCCAGTTGTCAAGAAAAAACATTTAAGGTTAAATATAAACACATGGTCCAAAGGATTATTGTAAAAACCTTCGCCAAGCAGCATTCAACAAAGTCCGCTGGCTTAGAACTAGAAGGTCGTAACTACAAAATCGATATATTAAAACTGTCTGTAATTTACTCTTTACCTATGGGAAAACACGTTTTTAAAACTTCATTTTGGTCTACATGACAATTTCAGATTTTCATGAAAATAGACTCATAAGAAGCGCCTTGTAAAGCAAATTTCAAATATGTATGAGTCTTATAAGGTCGTAAGAAGGAGTTACGACCTTCTGGTTCTAAGCCATCGAAACAATCGGATGAAGTGATCTCTGCTCTGGCATAATTGTCAACTGACGACGGCTTTGTGAAAATGAAGTACGTCAAAGACGCCACTATATTTGTTATTACCCCGCCTCTGACAAATTAGTAGCTAAATCAAGGAATGTGATTGGTCCATTGCCATCACGTGGTGACACAATATCATCCCATACTGGGTCAGTAAAAATCAATACCGGGTGCCGACGTGATCAATACCATGTCAGTAAATTCAATACCGGGTGCCCACGTGATCAATACCATGTCAGTAAATTCAATACCGGGTGCCCAGGTGATCAATGCCTAGTTCGACTAGCTATCGGCCGCCATTGTTTTCGTCGCATTGAATTCTTTTTTAGCAGTTTTTGGTTAATAAACGGCTTTTTTAAAGGCACGGACTATGATGACAACGAATTTTAATGAATCAAATAAAGTTTGATGATAAGGGCTGTTTCGTAATAACATCTCAATCATCGAACGTTAGCAAACTTACATGACCGTGTCACTAGCTTTTCCGTGTCACTAGCCCATTAATTGCAAGCGTTTGCGATATTTCCAAGCGCCTATTGGAAATTGAAGATGTTTTAAGAATACCAAAATCAAGCCAGCCGCCACTAATGCCGCCAGTAAGAAATTTTTTGTAAAGTGCATATAACGACAAGTAATTTTGTAATATGCGGTCCGTTAAAAAATGTACTTCTTTTTTTTCAAACCCATGATCAAAGACCCATAGACTCTAAATAAGGAATGTGACGCAACAAATCAAGTACCATATTGAAGCTTCTATATAGACTTTCAACAGAATGTGTCCGATATATCCGAGAAAAACCGAAAATGGTTCATAAGTCGCTGAAATGAGTAAAAATCGTAGTATATACCAAATTCGATGACTTCTAGATCCTCAAATAAGGAATGTGACACAAAAAGTCAGGTACCATATTATAGTTATTAAATAGAAATACAACATTATGTATCCAATATATGTGTTACTTGGCCCTGGAAGTTCAAGAAAATACTAAAATGGTTCATAAGTCGCTAAAATTAGTAAAAACAAACAGAGTCCAACACAAGATCAGTGGCCCCTAGTTCCTTTAATACGGAATGTGACGCAATAAGTCAAGTACCACAACGAAGCTAACATAAAGACATACAAAAGTATGTATGCGATGTATTTGTATCTTGGCCCTGGATGGTCGAGAAAAACCTAAAATGGTTTATAAGTCGCGAAATATAGTAAAAAACACAGTTTAGCCCCTGATCAACGGCCCCTAGTTCCTATAATAGGGAATGTGACGCAACAATCAGTTACCATATTGAAGCTACCATATAGACCTACCAAATTATGCATGCCATTTATTTATAGCTTGTCCCTGGATGTTCGATAAAAGCCTAAAATGGTTCATAAGTCGCAAAATTTGGTAAAAAATGTAATTCAACCCCAGATCAATGACCCCTAGACCCTATAATAGGGAATGTGACGCAAAAGGTCGGGTACCATATTGAAGCTATCATATATACCTACAAACTTATGTATGCAATTTATTTCTAACTTGGCCATGGATGTTCGAAAAAAGCCTAAAATGGTTCATCAGTCGCGAAAATTAGTAAAAAACACAGTTCAACCTCCGATCAATGGCCCCTAGACCCTATAATAGGGAATGTGACGCAACTAGTCAGGTTGGCCATGGATGATCGGTAAAAGCCTAAAATGGTTCATCAGTTGCTAAACATAGTGTAAAAACATACTGACATGTAGTTCAACCCCCAATCAATGGCCCCTAGATCCTATAATAGGGAATGTGACGCAACAAGTCGGGTACCATATTGAAGCTATAATATATACCTACAAACTTATGTATCCAATTTATCTCTAGCTTGGCCATGCATGTTCGATAAAAGCAAAAAATGGTTCATCAGTCGCGAAATATAGTAAAAAACAAAGTTCAACCCCCGATCAATGGCCCCTAGACCCTACCATAGGGAATGTGACGCAACAAGTATGGTACCATATTGAAGCTATTATTTATACCTACAAACTTATGTATCCAATTTATTTCTAGCTTGGCCATGGATGTTCGATAAAAGCCTAAAATGGTTCATCAGTCGCGAAAATTAGTAAAAACACAGTTCAACCCCTGATCAATGGCCCCTAGACCCTATAATAGGGAATTTGACGCAACTAGTCAGGTTCCATATTGAAGCTATCATATATGCCTACAAATGTATGTATCCAATTTATTTCTAGCTTGGCCATGGATGTTCGATAAAAGCCAAAAATGGTTCATCAGTCGCGAAATATAGTAAAAAAAAACACAGTTCAACCCCTGATCAATGGCCCCTAGACCCTATAATAGGGAATGTGACGCAACAAGTATGGTACCATATTGAAGCTATTATATATAGCTACAAACTTATGTATCCAATTTATTTCTAGCTTGGCCATGGATGTTCGATAAAAGCCTACAATGGTTCATAAGTCGCGAAATGTGGTAAAAAAACATAGTGAAACGTAGTTCAACCCCTGATCCATGGCCCTAGACCGTATAATAGGGAATGTGACGCAACAAGTCGGGTACCACATTGAAGCTATCATATATGCCTACAAACTAATGCATCCAATTTATTTCTATCTTGGCCATGCATGTTCGATAAAAGCCAAAAATGGTTCATCAGTTGCGAAAGTTAGTGAAAAAACAAAGTTCAACCCCTGATCAATGGCCCCTAGACCCTATAATAGGGAATGTGACGCAACTAGCCAGGTTCCATGTTGAAGCTATTATTTATACCTACAAACTTATGTATCCAATTTATTTCTAGCTTGGCCATGGATGTTCGATAAAAGCCTAAAATGGTTCATCAGTCGCGAAAATTAGTAAAAACACAGTTCAACCCCTGATCAATGGCCCCTAGACCCTATAATAGGGAATTTGACGAAACTAGTCAGGTTCCATATTGAAGCTATCATATATGCGTACAAATGTATGTATCCAATTTATTTCTAGCTTGGCCATGGATGTTCGATAAAAGCCAAAAATGGTTCATCAGTCGCGAAATATAGTAAAAAAACAAAGTTCCACCCCTGATCAATGGCCCCTAGACCCTATAATAGGGAATGTGACGCAACTAGTCAGGTTCCATATTGAAGCTATCATATATGCCTACAAATGTATGTATCCAATTTATTTCTAGCTTGGCCATGGATGTTCGATTGAAGCCAAAAATGGTTCATCAGTCGGGAAATATAGTAAAAAAACAAAGTTCAACCCCGGATCAATGGCCCCTAGACCCTATAATAGGGAATGTGACGCAACAAGTATGGTACCATATTGAAGCTATTATATATAGCTACAAACTTATGTATCCAATTTATTTCTAGCTTGGCCATGCCTGTTCGACAAAAGCCTACAATGGTTCATAAGTCGCGAAATTTGGTAAAAAAACATAGTGAAACGTAGTTCAACCCCTGATCCATGGCCCCTAGACCGTATAATAGGGAATGTGACGCAACAAGTCGGGTACCACATTGAAGCTATCATATATGCCTACAAACTTATGTATCCAATTTATTTCTATCTTGGCCATGCATGTTCGATAAAAGCCAAAAATGGTTCATCAGTCGCGAAAGTTAGTGAAAAAACAAAGTTCAACCCCTGATCAATAGCCCCTAGACCCTATAATAGGGAATGTGACGCAACTAGTCAGGTTCCATATTGATGCTATCATATATGCTTACAAATGTATCTATCCAATTTATTTCTAGCTTGGCCATGGATGTTCGATAAAAGCCAAAAATGGTTCATCAGTCGCGAAATATAGTAAAAAAACAAAGTTCAACCCCTGATCAATGGCCCCTAGACCCTATAATAGGGAATGTGACGCAACTAGTCAGGTTCCATATTGAAGCTATCATATATGCCTACAAATGTTTGTATCCAATTTATTTC
Source organism: Spisula subtruncata (assembly GCA_963678985.1). NCBI lineage: Eukaryota > Metazoa > Mollusca > Bivalvia > Venerida > Mactridae > Spisula > Spisula subtruncata. The sequence goes on along the minus strand of OY787675.1, from coordinate 8,999,873 downwards.
TAGCTTGGCCATGGATGTTCGATAAAAGCCAAAAATGATTCATCAGTCGCGAAATATAGTAAAAAAAAGTTCAACCCCTGATCAATGGCCCCTAGACCCTATAATAGGGAATGTGACGCAACAAAGATGGTACCATATTGAAGCTATTATATATAGCTACAAACTTATGTATCCAATTTATTTCTAGCTTTGCCATGGATGTTCGATAAAAGCCTAAAATGGTTCATAAGTCGCGAAATTTGTTAAAAAAAACATAGTGAAACGTAGTTCAACCCCTGATCCATGGCCCCTAGACCGTATAATAGGGAATGTGACGCAACAAATCGGGTACCACATTGAAGCTATCATATATACCTATAAACGTATGTATCCAATTTATTTCTAGCTTGGCCATGGATGATCGGTAAAAGCCTAAAATGGTTCACCAGTTGCTAAACATAGTGTAATAACATACTGAAACGTAGTTCGACCCCTAATCAATGGCCCCTAGACCTTATAATAGGGAATGTGACGCAACAAGTCGGGTACCATATTGAAGCTATTATATATACCTACAAACTTATTTATTCAATTCATCTCTAGCTTGGCCATGGATGTTCGATAAAAGCCAAAAATGGTTCATCAGTCGCGAAATATAGTAAAAAAACAAAGTTCAACCCCTGATCAATGGCCCCTAGACCCTATAATAGGGAATGTGACGCAACAAGTATGGTACCATATTGAAGCTATTATATATAGCTAAAAACTTTTGTATCCAATTTATTTCTAGCTTGGCCATGCATGTTCGATAAAAGCCTACAATGGTTCATAAGTCGCGAAATTTGGTAAAAAAACATAGTGAAACGTAGTTCAACCCCTGATCCATGGCCCCTAGACCGTATAATAGGGAATGTGACGCAACAAATCGGGTACCACATTGAAGCTATCATATATGCCTACAAACTTATGAATCCAATTTATTTCTAGCTTGGCCATGCATATTCGATAAAAGCCAAAAATGGTTCATCAGTCGCGAATGTTAGTGAAAAAACAAAGTTCAACCCCTGATCAATGGCCCCTAGACCCTATAATAGGGAATGTGACGCAACTAGTCAGGTTCCATATTGAAGCTATGATATATGCCTACAAATGTATCTTTCGAATTTATTTCTAGCTTGACCATGGATGTTCGATAAAAGCCAAAAATGGTTCATCAGTCGCGAAATATAGTAAAAAAAAAAAGTTCAACCCCTGATCAATGGCCCGTAGACCATATAATAGGGAATGTGACGCAACAAGGATGGTACCATATTGAAGCTATTATATATAGCTACAAACTTATGTATCCAATTTATTTCTAGCTTGGCCATGGATGATCGATAAAAGCCTAAAATGGTTCATAAGTCGCGAAATTTGGTAAAAAAACATAGTGAAACGTAGTTCAACCCCTGATCCATGGCCCCTAGACCGTATAATAGGGAATGTGTCGCAACAAGTCGAGTACCACATTGAAGCTATCATATAAACCTATAAACTTATGTATCCAATTTATTTCTAGCTTGGCCATGGATGATCGGTAAAAGCCTAAAATGGTTCACCAGTTGCTAAACATAGTGTAAAAACATACTGAAACGTAGTTCGACCCATAATCAATGGCCCCTAGACCCTATAATAGGGAATGTGAAGCAACAAGTCGGGTACCATATTGAAGCTATTATATATACCTACAAACTTATGTATTCAATTTATCTCTAGCTTGGCCATGGATGTTCGATAAAAGCCAAAAATGGTTCATCAGTCGCGAAATATAGTAAAAAAAACAAAGTTCAACCCCTGATCAATGGCCCCTAGACCCTATAATAGGGAATGTGACGCAAAAAGTCGGGTACCATATTGAAGCTATCATATATACCTATAAACTTATGTATCCAATTTATTTTTAGCTTGGCCATGGATGATCGGTAAAAGCCTAAAATGGTTCATTAGTCGCGAAAGTTAGTAAAAACAAAACAAAGTTCAACCCCTGATCAATGGCCCCTAGACCATATACAAAACAATGTAACATTGAATGTGACGCAACAAGTCAGGTTCCATGTTGAAGCTATTATATATAGCTACAAACTTATGTATCCAATTTATTTCTAGCTTGTGCTGGATGTGTGAATTGGATTTATCAAAATAAATAAATTGGTAGTTTGGTAGCGCATTATAAAAATCCAGTTATACACAATTGTCACTTAAGTATACCGAAATTATTTCAATGTTATTGCGCTCCAAAAACGTTGCGTTCAGACTGTCTTCATTGTTATCGTGTATATCCTTGCGACTGATTTCTGTGATCTTTTTTAATTATCAACTGTCTCCATTGTTCTCATAAATATGACACCTTTTCATGTTTAAACTCTTATATCTCGGCGAAAAGGACGAATAAAAGTGTTTTAATCTGCATATAGACGGGGGATTGATGTAATTTCGTCATGGTATAAGTCAAAGGGTAAGGATTTGTCAAAAAATACCTTTTTGTGGATCAAAGTTTCAAATAACGCGTTTTTTGTAAAAAATCGCATACATTTTTCATGATTTCTCCCTAAATTTTGCTCAGAATTTTGTGTACTGATACCTCTTTTACCTGCGAATAAATGTACACACTTTGTTTTGTTCAGACCCTGCAAAAGGAATATAAAAACAAGCAATACTTACTTCCGCGAGTTTTGCGTACATAAACACTGACAACTGTCTTCTAAGTGCCAACTGTTTTCTATGTATCGGGTTGAACGGCGTGATATTGAAACTTCCATACAGACCTACCAATTATGTATGCCATTTATTTGTAGCTTGGCCCTGGATGTTAGATAAAAGCCTAAAATGGTTCATAAGTCGCTAAAACTAGTAAAAACCATAGTCCAAACAAGACCAATGGCCCCTAGTCCCTTTAATAGGGAATGTGACGCAATAAGTCAGGTGCCACATTGAAGCTACAAGAAAGACCTACAAAATTATGTATCCGATATATTTTTAATATGACCCTGGATGTCCATAAAGGAGGTCCAAGAAGAAGACCTTAAAAGGGTTCATAAGTCGCGAAATATAGTAACAAAAACACAGTTCAGCCCCCGATCGATAGCCCCTAGCCCCTTTAATAGGGAATGTGACGCAATAAGTTTGGTACCACATTGAAGCTACCATATAGACCTAGCATATTTTGTATGCAATTTATTTGTAGCTTGGTCCTGGATGTTCGAGAAAAGCCTAAAATGGCTCATAAGTCGCTAAAACTAGTAAAAGTCATAGTCCGACCCAAGATCAATGACCTCAGTAGTCCCTTTAATAGGGAATGTGACGCAATAAGTTAGGTACCACATTGAAGCTACCACATAGACCTAGCAAATTATGTATGCGATGTTTTTGTATCTTGGCCCTGGATGTTCGAGAAAAGCCTAAAATGGCTCATAAGTCGCGAAATGTAGTACAAAAACACTGTTAATCCCCTGATCAATGGCCCCTAGCACCTTTAATAGGGAATGTGACGCAATAAGTTAGGTACCACATTGAAGCTACCATATAGACCTAGCATATTTTGTATGCAATTTATTTGTAGCTTGGCCCTGGATGTTCGAGAAAAGCCTCAAATGGTTCCTAAGTAGCGAAACATAGTAAAAAACACAGTTCAATCCCTGATCAAAGGCCCCTAGACGCTAATGTAGGGAATGTGACGCCACAAGTTAGGTGCCATATTGAAGCTACCTGATGGACCTACACAATTATATATTTGATGTATTTGTTACTTGGCCATGGATATCCATGAAAAGCCTAAATTGATTCATAAGTCGCTAACATTAGTAAAAAGCATTGTTTAATCCCAGATCAATGGTCCCTGGTCCATTTAATAAGGGATATGAAGCAAAAGGAAAGGTACCGGGATGATACTGAAGATATCATATAGATCTTCAATTTTGTTATATGTTTTTATAATACATGTAACGCCAAAATAAATTATCAACATCGGGGGCAAACTTTTGGCAAGGGGTGGGTAAACACATTTACATTAACAAAACTTCATTCATGGAAGCGAATTTTGCTTAATATACTCGTACATATATAAATTTGGTTTATTACGTGGTAACTGGAAATTAATCAGTTCAAGTAGGGGTTCCGGGGGCATGCTCCCCCAGGGACAATTTTCTAAACAATGGGCCAATCTGGTGCATTCTGTGCGTTCTGAGATCACTTATTTGGTATAAAAACAGGAGATATTTTATTACTGAATACATGTACAGGGCATTTAAGTTCTTAAATCAATCATACTTTTAAAAATGCTTGCGCAAATAAATTGCCCGATTTGAGATTGAAGCGTAAGGTGAAGACGTGTGTTTTAAGAGCTTTATAAAAAAGTTTATATATAATTGACAACTTATCAATTATAGGAGATGGGACGTTTATATCACAAATTATTTTGTTTTCGAGCGAAGGGGAAAAACAATGTTTTTACGTTTTCACCTAGAATTGAAGGCAAATTACCTATGACGATACATGTATGTATTAGACCGTAAATTATAATTTTCGTCTGATTTGGGGGGGGGGGGGTATGTTGAAGTCATTTACAATAACAACCACATCTTTCGTGAATCATTTATCATTAAAAATAATATAATATCTGCCGAGGTAAGGGCAGTAGTTTAACAGAGGCAAGTGGCGACCCGGTCGTTGTTTTTCTACGTATGTGAATGTTTCATATTTTAAAAAGGAGCGGGATTTATATAAGTTTTTTCAAACTTGTTTCCCAATCCTTGATAGCTTGTATTTGATAACCACATGTAGTAAAAAAAGTTATTGAATAAATATCGTTTAAACTAACAGAGGCAAGTGATGGATAGATTTTACCTTTTTCTATTGAGCTGTCTGATTCGCTAGTGTACGCTAGTGTACGTCTATAAACCTTAGGACACGTCTATAGGTATTTCTTCTGAGAAACACCAAAAGAGATCAAAGAAATATCAGTTTAGACACCTGTGGAAATGAAAACAAAATTTTCCGGCAAAGTAACAACGAGCACAAGAAGGTAAGAAGTACAGACATAATATAGGTATATATGATAGCTTTAATATGGTACCCGACTTCTTGCGTCACATTCCCTATTATAGGGTCTAGGGGCCATTGAACAGGGGTTGAACTGTGTTTTTTACTAACTTTCGCGACTGATGAACCATTTTAGGCTATTATCGACCATACATGGCCAAGCTAAAGATACATTGGATACATAAGTTTGTAGGTATATATGATAGCTTCAATATGGTACCCGACTTGTTGCGTCACATTCCCTATTATAGGGTCTAGGGGCCATTGATGAGGGGTTGAACTACGTTTCACTATGTTTTATCACTATGTTTAGCAACTGATGAACCATTTTAGGCTTTTATCGACCATCCATGGCAAAGCTAGAAATAAATTGGATACATAAGTTTGTAGGTATATATGATAGCTTCAATACGGTACCCGACTTGTTGCGTCACATTTCCTATTACAGGGTCTAGGGGCCATTGATCAGGGGTTGAGCTACGTTTCACTATGTTTTTTCACTATGTTTAGCAACTGATGAACCATTTTAGGCTTTTATCGACCATCCATGGCCAAGCTAGAAATAAATTGGATACATAAGTTTGTAGGTATATATGATAGCTTTAATATGGTACCCGACTTTTTGCGTCACATTCCCTATTATAGGGTCTAGGGGCCATTGATCAGGGGTTGAACTACGTTTCACTATGTTTTTTCACTATGTTTAGCAACTGATGAACCATTTTAGGCTTTTATCGAACATCCATGGCCAAGCTAAAGATAAATTGGATACATAAGTTTGTAGGTATATATGATAGCTTCAATATGGTACCCGACTTGTAGCGTCACATTCCCTATTATAGGGTCTAGGGGCCATTGATGAGGGGTTGAACTACGTTTCACTATGTTTTATCACTATGTTTAGCAACTGATGAACCATTTTAGGCTTTTATCGAACATCCATGGCCAAGCTAGAAATAAATTGGATCATAATTTTGTAGGTATATATGATAGCTTTAATATGGTACCCGACTTTTTGCGTCACATTCCCTATTATAGGGTCTAAGGGCCATTGATCAGGGGTTGAACTGTGTTTTTTAACTTTTTTTACTTACTTTCGCGTCTGATAAACCATTTCAGGCTTTTATCGACCATCGATGGCCAAGCTAGAAATAAATTGGATACATACGTTTGTAGGTATATATGATAGCTTTAATATGGTACCCGACTTGTTGCGTCACATTCCCTATTACGGGGTCTAAGGGCCATTGATCAGGGGTTGAACAACGTTTCACTATGTTTTTTCACTATGTTGAGCAACTGATGAACCATTTTAGGCTTTTATCGACCATCCATGGCAAAGCTAGAAATAAATTGGATACATAAGTTTGTAGGTTTATATGATAGCTTCAATATGGTACCCGACTTGTTGCGTCACATTCCCTATTACAGGGTCTAGGGGCCATTGATCAGGGGTTGAGCTACGTTTCACTATGTTTTTCACTATGTTTAGTAACTGATGAACCATTTTAGGCTTTTATCGACCATCCATGGCCAAGCTAGAAATAAATTGGATACATAAGTTTGTAGGTATATATGATAGCTTTAATATGGTACCCGACTTTTTGCGTCACATTCCCTATTATAGGGTCTAGGGGCCATTGATCAGGGGTTGAACTGTGTTTTTTTACTAACTTTCCCGACTGATGAACCATTTTAGGCTTTTATTGACCATCCATGGCCAAGCTAGAAATAAATTGAATACATAGGTTTGTAGGTATATATGATAGCTTCAATATGGTACCCGACTTGTTGCGTCATATTCCCTATTACAGGGTCTAGGGGCCATTGATCAGGGGTTGAGCTACGTTTCACTATGTTTTTTCACTATGTTTAGCAACTGATGAACCATTTTAGGCTTTTATCGACCATCCATGGCCAAGCTAGAAATAAATTGGATACATAAGTTTGTAGGTATATATGATAGCTTTAATATGGTACCCGACTTTTTGCGTCACATTCCCTATTATAGGGTCTAGGGGCCATTGATCTGGGGTTGAACTGTGTTTTTTACTAACTTTCGCGACTGATAAACCATTTTAGGCTTTCATCGACAATCCATGGCCAAGCTAGAAATAAATTGGATACATAAGTTTGTAGGTATATATGATAGCTTCAATATGGTACCTGACTTGTTGCGTCACATTCCCTATTACAGGGTCTACGGGCCCTTGATCAGGGGTTGAGCTACGTTTCACTATGTTTTTTCACTATGTTTAGCAACTGATGAACCATTTAGGGCTTTTATCGAACATGCATGGCCAAGCTAGAAATAAATTGGATACATAAGTTTGTAGGTATATATGATAGCTTTAATATGGTACCCGACTTTTTGCGTCACATTCCCTATTATACGGTCTAGGAGCCATTGATCGGGGGTTGAACTGTGTTTTTTACTAAGTTTCGAAGCTGATGAACCATTTTAGGCTTTTATCGACCATCCATGGCCAAGCTAGAAATAAATTGAATACATAAGTTTGTAGGTATATATGATAGCTTTAATATGGTACCCGACTTTTTGCGTCACATTCCCTATTATAGGGTCTAGGTGCCATTGATCAGGGGTTGAACTACGTTTCACTATGTTTTTTCACTATGTTTAGCAACTGATGAACCATTTAGGGCTTTTATCGAACATGCATGGCCAAGCTAGAAATAAATTGGATACATAAGTTTGTAGGTATATATGCTAGCTTTAATATTGTACCCGACTTCTTGCGTCACATTCCCTGTTATACGGTCTAGGAGCCATTGATCGGGGGTTGAACTGGGTTATTTACTAAGTTTCGAGGCTGATGAACCATTTTAGGCTTTTATCGAACATCCATGGCCAAGCTAGAAATAAATTGGATACATAAGTTTGAAGGTATATATGATAGCTTTAATATGGTACCCGACTTTTTGCGTCACATTCCCTATTATAGGGTCTAGGGGCCATTGATCAGGGGTTGAACTGTGTTTTTTTACTAACTTTCGCGACTGATGAACCATTTTAGGCTTTTATCGACCATCCATGGTCAAGCTAGAAATAAATTGGATACATAAGTTTGTAGGTATATATGATAGCTTCAATATGGTACCCGACTTGTTGCGTCACATTCCCTATTACAGGGTCTAGGGGCCATTGATCTGGGGTTGAACTATGTGTTTTACTAATTTCCGTTACTGATGAACCATTTTGGGCTTTTATCGTACATCCAGGGTCAAGCTACAAATATACCACATACATTATTTTGTAGGTATATATGGTAGCTTTAATATTGTACCTAACTTGTTCCGTCACATTCCCTATTTTAGTGTGTGGGCCATTGATCTTGGTTGAACTAGATGAACTATGGTTTTTACTCAATTAACCGACTATATATCTTTGGATTATTCTTAAACAAAACATTCATATGGATGTTTTTATTATTACATTTTAATAATTTACTCATTCATAGCGTAATTAAATGATATTTAAACATTTGCAATGATTTCAGTTGCGGTAACGTCTTTATACATGTTCATGGCCATTACCCTACACCCCCTGCCCCGCATATTTCTTTTCTTTTCCGTTGACTGTTGTGATATCCTTACTGGCGGCTCAGTATAGTTTATCTTTAAGAATCGTCGAGAATAAAGGTGGAATTTTCATTTAAATAGCCGATTTATCCACGACAGTACTCGATCTCCGAGGAAATTGGGCTTTAATAGACATTACAATGATATCAACACTCAGATCATACCAGCTTCTTGAGCGTAAGTAGGTTACAATTTGTTCCACAACCAGTTGCTCATGGTATCACTATGTCAACAATCCTATGTCTCAATGTAGCTTGTCAATGCAATGTTTTAATATAAGATTATTTTATAACTGTGTAAAAGACTTTTGTATCAGTCAAGTTTCATCCACATCACCCCACCCTGGGGAATGGTCGGGATTTTGAGTCGAAACCCCCGGCCTTCCACGACCTGCGGGTAAGCTGATGGTAAAATTTCCGGTATTTCCCCCGACAACTAAATATTGCCCCTTAGCTATTGGTTCGCAGAAAAATTCTCCTGATCTGCGGGAAGCTGGTCGGTACAAAGACCAATTCCTTGAATTTAGTGGTAATTTTCTTGATGTGGTCTTTTATGGTGGTTATAATCCGTTTTGAATGGTCATCGACGGGGTAAATTCGTTGCATGGTCATCTAGTGACCTGGTACGGGATGATACATGGTCAGTAAATATCGTACCATGACTCGGCTTCGCCTCGCCAGGTACGATATTTACTGACCATGTATCATCCCGTACCAGGTCACTAGATGACCATGCAACTAATAATACAAATGTACTAGTTTTACGCCTTATTGATTATTATTTGATAAAATGTAAATTTCGTTTTAATGCCCCAAAACGAGTAATGAATCTATTGTATGCCGGATAAAATGAAATCCAAGATACAAAGGTTCAAGAAACATGCTAATGTCTTTCCCTTGTCGTGATGTGGATATCAAGCTGACTTTACGAGTGTCCTTGAGTACATGTATCCTACTTTCCTATAATTTCCTGAATTCCTATGGTTTCGTGAGCCCTGTTTGACATATTTCTGCTAAACATGCAGGTCCAAAATTATTGACAAATGATTGAAGAAGTTAAAAAAATGATTTTCCATAAATATTTTGAGCATGCCACTCTTAAAACTAAATTTTAATGGAAAAGATATAAAATACCCCTAAAATTCAGTTAGACAGAGAAGCAGATGACCCCATGTCTATAATTTCATCATTTGTATGCGTCAGAATCATCACACAGCCACCATTTTGTGAATACCCATGCTAGAAAAAACCCCAATGGAATTCCGCTGTGAACCAATAAAAACAGAGTTCCAGAATGATTTTTACTGACCAGTCAATCAGAATTCACGAATCTTTAGGAAACTTGACTTCTGATTGAAGAGTTGGAGTCCACTCTATAAGATGGCTGCAACTTGGAAAATACGATTATTTCTCATCATGTTTTTTATTTATCTTGTTGAGAGGTGTTCAGGCATTAGTTTCATTGAGAAAAATGTATATGAATCAACAAACAATTGAGCATTCTCCAAAAACAAGTCTTATGTTCACGAAATCACAGGAAAGCAGGCTATATGTAAATGAAGTGTTAAGTTGAAAAATTAAAAACAAACAGTACAAGAGGACTAAAAATAATGCACTCATTGTACACATCATGGCTATTTAAACATCTTTGTATAAATTCACTTATTCCCCACCTATTATATTAATACGTCTACTAACCCAATGTAACTACTATTCATTAAAATTAAAACAATACCATGACCGATATAGATAGTGGTATGAACTATGACACTGTTATAATAACGTTAAACGCGAAACAAAGGATCTTAAATCATCTTAGATTGTTTATACTTTGATATCATATCACACAATCCAATGTTTTTTTATCTTGTCCAAACAAAGACTGATTAACTATAATACTTTAAAACAATCTCAATAAAGTTCATTATCATTATTTACGTAGTATAAGTGTGACTTGGAGAAAGTAGTGCGCAATTACGTTGCATTGTCATATTTTGAAATGCGCATGTACTGTGTGCCTTAATTACAGTGCAAATTATTCGAAATATTGGAATTCCAGAAAATACGTATAGCTGACATGTGTTATCAATGCGCAAAACACAATTGTTATAGTTATTACATTGTATTCTGTGTGTATGTACCTTAAACTGTTACAAATTGGAATTCCTGTAAAAAATACTGTTGCTGACATGTGTTATTAAAAATAATATTTATCAAAAAACGATTTAATAAAAAATGATATAATTTAAAGTATTACTCAGCCATGAAAGATGGCCAGTTTGTTAAACACGGCTACATGATCCATATGAATTATACACGATGGAATTGAAATATCAGATTGCTATTGCTGCGTCTTCATGTTTTGTTGGAATTATTGTAGGAATATTTATCGTACGAGCTGCCCGCCGGAAATTCAGGTACGTGGCAACATACTTCAATTTTGATGATTTATTTGTTCCCTGTTCACCATTTTTTATTGAAAGGTTATATGCGTATATACACTTACGTAATCAATTACTTGTTATTTATCAATATTTCTGCATTAGATGTATCGTCAAATTCCAAAAAAGTACAACAAATGAGATTTTCCTAAAATTGTGGTGGTGTTATATTTTTCAAAATTCAATTAAGGGGAGATTATTCTTCCAAAATCCTTTTCTTATTCAAAAGTTGATATCATATTTCCACTGGAATTGCATACAAATGTGTTAAATGTACAAGAAGTTACCAAAATGCACCACGAAGGAAAATTTATCAATATATCAACATTTTAAAACATGATATGCGCCTAGGACTGTTGACAATGACTTTAACATAAATTATGTTAATTATGTAATCGTTGGACACCCACTGGCTACCGCTGAGTTTAACATGTGTTGTATGAGTGTTGATCTTATTTATCTAAAACGGACACTTTTTATTACCCGTATGAAAAACATCGCATACACGCGGAAACATTCATAAATAATTTCCTAGTAAAAAACACCAATACGTATAGGCTCATGGTTTTACAGTTATAAAAATAATTCAGTTTGATAGTGACCCTTCTCGATTATCTTTTTATCACGCATTAAGCTTGCTACCGAAGGTACGGAGACATCTATAAAGCTTCAAACTTCAAATAAAGATACCATCGTATTATTACTTTGAAGCACTATTTCAAACTTCAAGGCCCGAGTAAACATCCGACCCCAACCTGCAAATAGGACTTTCACTTAATTCGTCCTTATTGGTATGTGTACATCGTCTATCGTTGGTGGTGTTCAATATTGCGACTGTGAGATGGGTGTCCATTCTTATCCACATCGGGTTATTTGTGTTCCGTCAAAATTCGTTACGAGCACAATCTAAAAGCCACACTATCTACATGTATGTGTGGTCTTTTTTCCCCTTAATTTATATTTTATATAGACCCCCTTAATTTATTTCAGTATGCTATTTTAACCACTTGAAAACTATTTTTCAGCAGACGAAAGTCCTCACCAAGTGATGACATCAACAGTCTTTGGAGACGGAGTAGTAACCTTGCCAATCGGCACGTGGTGTCACCACGTGATCATCCACAAACAGACGAGAATATATTTGAGCCAGCAAGGACTCATGTTGAACTTGAGACATTTTCTGAACATAGACAAATACGTACACGCGAAGATAGAATCGTGCATCCCGTGCTCTCCACAAACAATCGATCAATGGAGCCAACAGTCGATTATCCTGTTACACCATTGATATCACGTCAGACTTCAGTGCCTTCTCGTCCTGTTACAATACCACAGGATCATCCTGTTACAATGTCACGTGACCATCATGATGCCATACCACTGGCGGATTATTCAGACGACGATACATTATTAGACGTTCCTGTGGCCGGAAACGTTGGTGCTATTGCTATTGACAAACAGAAACCAAGACGTCCTGGTCTAACACGAACCACGAGTTATCCTGTCTCGACCCATCCCGAACGTAACATTAATACGAGACGCTCGGAACGAAATCATTTGACAAAACATTCCCACAGACCACGTGATATGGATCCACCAATCACAGATCGTGTTACACATTTTCAAACACCAACCGGATATCCGGGTACAATTCCATCATCACGTGACGGCCATGTGATGCATGCCACTCGCCATCATCACGAAACGCAACCATTACCAGACTATCCTAGCTTTGAACTGGTACAAGATATACCTCACCCTGATTATCATTGATAGTTTTAGCATCAGTCATCGGACATCAGTCAAACTCTGAAGTTTTCGGTACTGGCAGGAAGCTCTGTTCATCTCTCATAGAGCGGTTTGTTGCTTAGCCAAAAAGCATAAAACCTTGCTGCACTCCTTAGTAATTATGCTGCAAAACTTTGATTACGAGAATAGATGCACATTATTTTAACTCTGACGACTGCATCGATTTTATCCGCATTATCTGCTTTTAATTTATTTGTTTATAAGATATTGAATATTGATCCAAAAAGGTCATGTTCTTCTTTTTCAATGATACAATTCCTGTACTGCAGACATGTTAAGGACCAATGTTTCGTATGTATCATCTCAATTTTAAGTGTTGTTCAGTGTACAGTGTTCATTACCGTAATCATAATTTCAACAAATCTTTAGAAATTCTGATATGATGATGTACTAACTTGTGGCATGTTGAAATACTTATTCTAACGATAATGCGTTAACTTTATTGTGGCATTAGTTTTTATCTATCGATCATGATGTATTAAATGTTAACGTGTTTGAAATGTTATTCTAACGATTAATAATTTATGTATTAACTTTTACATGTTTGTTATTCTAACGATGATGTTTTAACTTGTGACATGTTTAAATTGTTATTCTAAGTTCATGTTGTGACTGTTTTTATATAGATGAAAAAGCATGCATGTCATTTTGTTAAAAGATCGTTAACTGTATTTTAGAGCCGTGCACTAGTAATCTTACAATTTCATTAGTTCTGCAACCTTTATACTCAATACGCTCTTTGAAATGTTTAATGAATTATTTTAAGTTTATCATAAATGTTAAACAAAATAAATATTATATTTATGCTTTCATTGGTTTTGCATTGTTGTGGAATATGGAAATATAAAGAGCATTCATTCACGTTATGCCACATGCAAACTTCTATATAGCTTGTCTGCTTGGCAATCGTGAAAACTCGGTCATTTTCGTTTTACTCCGGGAAATTATGCAAAGCTTAGAGGCCGAGGTGATCAGTTTGGAGACCAATTGAATCGTGAAAGCTTGACATTTTCCACTTGTCTCCGGTCTTTTACAGCGCAAAAAGGCCGATGTAATCAGAATTGGTGTATACAAGCAACATTTGACAAAGGGCCTGCAGTCAGTCTCAAGAAATGCGACAATCCTAGCGCACACCGATCAGCACATTAAAAGAGAAAGCAAGACATTGCACGGTAATATCTTAGATGTTTCAGTGGGTTGGTTATAAATATTAAACCCTTTCAATCATTTACAAGACAAAACAATCACTGGTTGAAGTCCATGAAACAATAACACTAACACCAACCACAACAATCGGATAAGTCAAATAAAGATAATTATTATACATTTACATATCTTTAACAATATATTATTACAAGTCCATGGTATACCCTACTTACTATAGATAGCAATACATAACTAAGTATACAAAACAAAAGGCGTGTCATTGATAACATTAATAATGTTAATGTCATTGTCAAGTACAGTTTTATATAAACAAAAGTCGAAAAGGCCATAGACCCGAAAAATACAACGTACATAAAGACGGGGTGCGTAATAAAGTTGTCATGTCTAAAAGAAAATTGGCAAGGCTAGCGTTCCTAATAAACCAAGATTCCACATCAGGGATAACCAGAACAACAGAGTATCCAGTCGTCCTGCTATAGCCCTACCTTGCTTATATTCATCATAAGTCTGTCCGGTTTCATACAACGCGCCATGTTCTTCTTTGTCTCCGGTTTTATCCATGCAAAGCAGTGCTGTTATCAGTCTATAAAACGCCGATCTTCTTTCAGAACTTTTCTGGTAATATAAATTAGCAGTGGCACAGGTTGCACATATTGTACAAACACTGCCGACCATTAGCAAGGAGATATAAACTACAAAGATCGACACCCTATCTGAGGTTTTTGGTAATGTGCCGTTGATTATAGTAAGAAACACGGCTAATGTTAAGAAGGCTGAAATATTTAATGTGATGCGTTCGCCACTTTCCATTGGAAGTAAAAACACCAAACAGTTAAAAAATGATGTTAAAATTACGGGTGTAATCATGTTCAAAACAGGATACATCCATTTCCGACGTATTACAAACTTATATAACACTTTGGAATACGAGTCATTGCTCCCATATGTTTCATTCACATTACTGACGCTGTATCTCACGATTTCCCATTCGCCATTTTCAGTGAAATGCTGTAATGATATGACGTCATCGGGAATTGTTATTCGCAGTTCACTTGTCAACAGAGTCCATGGGTAGAACTCTATCCCAATCTTCTGAGTGTCAAACGGATAGTTAGTTATATCAGCGTCAATTTCTTATTCCGTATCAATATGTGGCCATGCATGGACTTGTCCGTTTTTGTAAACCGTAACTTTACCATAATCTTCTAAATTGATTATTTTACCAAAGCCCGCTTCGTTTCCTATGCGGATAGCCGGTAACCATAGTAATTCAGGATGCAATGAAAGTTTGTTTACATCGGGCGTATCCCATTCCTTGAACAACGGTACAAATTCATCCATCCATGATAATCCAAGATATGCTCTCAGCTCAACCGTTTGTCTATGGAAGTTCACATCTTGAAAAGCAACCAGGATAAATTCTAACGAGGTGACCACCGCTTCTTTGTAGTTCTTCACTGGACGGAGATTTTTATTGTACGATTCCGTCTCGTTCAAACACGTCATATCTGCATTGAAACCTATGCTCGTTAGAACTGCCAACACACAGAAACATCTCATCGTTGCTAATGTTAAAAACATACCTTTTACTATAAACATGGACTATCAAGAACAGAATCAACGAACCGTATACTTTTCCCGATATAAGTAAACATATATTCGATCCACGGAAATGTATCTACAACTATCAAAACATTGTTAAAGTATCATTTGTTTGGCGATTCAAACACACAAGATCTTTTACAACCATCATCCACCTGTTTGCTATCAAGTCTTCAATAAATCAAAGTAATGAAACAAATGTAAGTTACAATTAAAGTCGCTACTTCCAAACACTCAAAACGCTATGGAAACAATGAATTGTTCCGGTTGTGACTGCTTACTAGAAGACTCTAAACAAGAGACACCAAAAGGTCCTATGTCGTTCACCTGTCATCGAAAGTCATGCGTGCATGCCCCTATACTGACATGAATAACAGCTGCTACATCATGCACAAGGTCTGTTCCAGCAACGGATACCAGGTATTTCTTTGATTTGTTTATTACCCGATTGTTGACCCCATATCGAACTTCACCTTGATTTAATTGAGATGCTTAGTGTGACAAAGTTTTTACAATATTTTACCAAAAACGTGACATCGAGTGACGTCGTAAGCAAATTGTGGACATACGTTGGGAGATCACAAAAGCTAACCATGTAACTTTGTAACAGGCGAGCTAATCATTTAGTCATTTTACACGATTGGTTATTACATTGAAAGGAAATTCATCAAGTGCTGATGATCTTTAATTGATAAGTTAACGCATTATTTGGTTAACAATAGTTGAAGTATTTGTAATGGACGATGTAAGTTATTAATCTGAATAGATGTTAGTGATACATAAAGTTTTGTCTCTATATGTGTTATCATTATAAGAATCTGCCTAATTTAGTCTGAACTTGATAAGTTAATAAGTTGAAACTGTATCCCTGTACGGACACAATTAACTCCATTTTTTCGAGAAGTTCATGAATTATTAATATTTCATATTTGTATTGATAATGTACGACAGACGATTTCATGATATTGAGATATGTTGTGTTCTGTGGCTTAATGGGTTTGAAAACATCTCCGTAAAATATGTGGTTTGTGTATGTATTCAATCCCATATCTAACAATATGATGCAAAGGGTCGCTCAACTGTCGTAAAATGCATGCAAGCCCCTATTGTGCTCAATGTAATCAGATTTTGCAATTTCTGACAAAGGTTCAAGAAATGGAAGCTAACATTACATGCACAAGGTTTTCATAAATAACCGAGTCTCCAAGATTATTAGATTTTTCGTTAAATAGAATAATATAAATGAACCAAAATCCAAATGTATTGACATGTTTTAGCTTTATTGAAGTTTCAGTTGTTTTTTAGAGTCCATTTCCAGAGACTTGTAATATAGTCATGCAATGTCAGGATCGTGTCATAATCTCCAAGCTATTCAGAATTGTTGAAACATCGTAACAGTTGTGCATGTGTTAAATTACATCTTATGTGTTGAATATATTGACACATTTTCCATGAGTGTTAAAGCATTGACAATTTAAGATGTTTATAACGGTAAACAACTATGTCAAGTTTGAAAGTAATGCTTAGGTGGACTTTGAAAACATTTTAGTTTCAACAGCTTGAAAATTGTGGTAAACATTTTCGAACAGACAGACAATCAGTGTATGCCTCCTACTGGGACAAAAAGAAAAAACATCCAGTAAACTCGACCTAAAACATAGATGTCTTTATTCTTGCACAGTATCCATAATACATGATCAATATACAAATCAATGAACAAGTCGTTAATTTCACTTCATACTGTACCAACTTAAATCTGACGCAAATATGTTAGTAAGCTGTAGATCTGAAACAATTTCCATCGTTGTTGTAAGTGTTACACCATCAAACAAGTCACAAACACCACTCACAACTTTATCTGAACTTCTCAAAGTTTTCTTTACATTGGTTTCAGAATTAACTTCACCCTCAGAATCAGTGTCAGTTCGTGACAAGCTATTTTTAGAAATACTAGACTGTGTTACAATTTCATCCGTTTCCATGTCTGAATCCAATCCAGAATCTTGTGACACAGTCTGACCTGTCATTTTCTCATCTGCTGAGTCATCCTCATCACTTTCGTCTGTATTAGGCCTCCTGAAAAGGAATATCCATTGTTGATTATGACATTGCGCATCATTATTTCTAAGAAGTGGTTGAGGGGAAGATAAAACCTTAAAGGGTTCATAAGAAGATCCCGAAACATTCAAGGTATTCGAGAAGGTATGAATTTGTTGATTATGAGATTATTCATAATTGTGAGAGCAATATCTCTTCCTAGAATCATCTGACAATATGCATAACTAGTTTTGGTAACAGTATCATGTGTTCAAACTTCATAGAAATCAGGCCAATGGTTAAGGTGATCAAGCATGAATAAATATTATGACATCATGACAGACATCTATTCAGCCACACAAAAAAAAAACTATTTTGCTGGCTTAAATGAGAAGGTCGTCACAACTACTTACGACCTTATAAGATTACCCATATTTGAAATCTGCATTACAAGGCTCTTTTTATGAGATTATATTCCTGATAATGGGAACTTGACATGTTGACCAAACTTCAGTCCGAAAAGTTGTTTTTTCCTTAAGTAAAGAGTAGTTTTCAGACATTTTTTTTGTTTTCTCAAAATATTGATTTTGTACTTACGACCTTCTCATTCTAAGCCAGCGATATGTTGAAGACATAAATATGAAGTAAATGTTTGATTTGTAGTGTACGGTGATCATGGGAAGACAATAAACACTTACCTTCGACTATGTGATGGTAACAGCAATGATTGAACAAAAGGTCGGCATAATGCCTGCACAGATGGTTGTACATGAGCAGCAGAACTCAACATCTGAAATTGATCAAAACAAAATAATTTATGGGTAATGTCACAACATTTTATGTTAGTTTTTCTTGGTGGACTAAAAAGAGCAGTTTTTCATCTTTGCTGAATTTCCAATAAACAACTTTAGTTCAAAACACACAAGACAGATAAACAAAAGCAACACCTACAAGTGCTGGACGCTAGACTTTCTCATTTTTGATAGTAACAAGGGCACATGACTCAATCAATATAGGTCACATGGTTATCAACCTTGTCAGTATAGACTCTTCTTGTGATGATGAATAACTATGCTAAGTGTCAATGAGATACCTTTGATAGTCTTTGAGAAAATGACAATAAACTAAACTAACGAACACGCAGACGATACCGTCACGACAATAGCTCAACTTTTGTTCTTTGAAAAGTCAAGCTTATAAGATGGCAGACTTAAATTGAATATTCATAATTCACTAGTCCTAATTGATGTATTTTATCAAATTTAATATTAGAATTATGAATTCATATTTATATTCTTTGACACAAAAGTTTACTTTACCTCGCGTGTAAACTTTCCACTTGGCTGTATTGCAACATTACGTTGTGTTTCTTGACGCTTTGTTTTGTTACTACCACGACCTACAAGTAGACTTAATGCCGACTGTGGAAGATTCTGTTGCAACGGTACCTGAAAACAAGAATTATTGTAAAATTATTTAATTTCAAGGGACGCAATTCAAGAATGTCTTATCCACTAAGCCATATCATGGTAATGATCAATATTTGAAGGGATTTAATTTTGTCAATACACCGGACAAATCCACTGATAAAAACAAGTATTTACCACATCCTCTTTAGTTCTCACAGATCTCAAATCCTTTTCTGAAGACACACACAATAACTCCTGATCCTTGTTCATGAAATATAACTCTGATTTACTCTGCCATGACAGAGTTGTCTTCTCATAACAGCTCTTCTTGTGATGAGGTACAAAAGTCGCAGTCAACACGGCTGAAGAGCTAACACCATTGGCTGAGAACACAGGAGTTGGTTGGCTTGGTTTGAACACGATCACTACAAAAGTAAAGAATTGTATTCCAAAGAT
Organism: Spisula subtruncata; assembly: GCA_963678985.1. Taxonomy (NCBI): domain Eukaryota; kingdom Metazoa; phylum Mollusca; class Bivalvia; order Venerida; family Mactridae; genus Spisula; species Spisula subtruncata. The sequence continues at coordinate 8,980,298 of OY787675.1, read as the reverse complement.
TGTTCAGGGGTGATATTCACAAGGCATCTTTAGGGAAAACTTTAAACTTTTAATACAATCTTACAATTTCCTAAAGTGCATTCAGCTAAACAGAAAATTAAGATAACCATTTGTTTACAAGCATCATGTAGATTATGTACTATTGTGTAAAATATCAACACAAATCCAGACAATATGTGCTGTAGCTCCACATAGTAGTTATTATGTGATAGTTTCATCAAATCTGTTACGAAATGTAGGAGAAGTTGCATACAGAAGCTCGGACGGATTGACACCTACTATCTCCTTTGTCTTTGACAGGTGATGATTAAGAGCTGTACCCACTTGGCAGACTAATATAACACATGATAAATAATGCTTTAACCCTACAAACATAATAATAAGTATCATCACTTACAGTCCTTTGACTGAGTAAAAGCTGCCATATTCACAGAGCAAGGATCCTTAGTTAGACACACCACATTGACATCAGCAGTCCAAATAACTGAAATTAAAAACAATACAGTTACAACACTGATCTGTAACTTTCAAGTTATTAGTAATTACAAGCAATGCAGAAATCCTGTAACCTGTTTTTCACAATTTTTGTCCAAATGAAAAGAAATTAAACGTGCATAGTCTACATATTGATCAACATCCACACACCAAATTTCATAAACCTAGCTTGAAATCTGTTTGAATTACAGCGGGATCCAGGATGATAGACGGAAGGCAGCCCTATTATAATTTGTAAAATATGTCAATTTTTCCACAATGCTAACATAACCACTTAACAATTTGGACGTTTAAAGCGATTGGAGTTTTGCAGGTTTTTGAAAACCATATATGAATATGAGAATGGTCATAATATCTGAGCAAAGCTGATCTAAATGAAGCAAGAATGTCATGTGACACAATGTTTGTATAACATTACCGGAACATGAAATGAGGAATGACAAATCCAGAATTCCAGATAAATCCGAAACATTGACACCTAATTATGTTTATAAATCTTACCCGAACATGAGATGAGGTTCCATACTGTGAGCACATTATCTGTTGTACTGACCATATAATGACTACAATCATGTTGTCCAAACATGACACATCTGTAATATATACATTTATTACATAAATACCTTGATATTCCATGTGATAACAATTGACAGTTCTAACAATGTTCTCCAACACCTGTGATAACAAAACGTGAAACCATCAGCTTGTCGGCTTAATTTCATTATTTCAGTTTTTAATTTGACTTGGTAACTATGATAATGTGATAAAAAGAATCTGTCATTCATGCCTTTGAGATCAATATTTCTTAAACTAGTCACAAAAACAAATTATTAAGCTAGCTTTTGTTTCCTTTTCTACTTGTTTAAGAAATGTTGATCTCCGAACACAACTCATGACGGATCCTATATGTAACATGTCAATAAAACATCATGAATAAAGTCAACTCAAAACTAGAAGTCTTTTGATACAAAAACATATGTCTCCAACAAAATGTCCTCAAAACTCACCGACACAAAATTCCTCAAATTAACTGATTTTACAGCATACCAATTGTCTGCATCTAGTTCACATTTTAAATTAAACTCTTTGAAACCCATTTACCAAACTACTAGTCTACTTACTTGATAGTATCCTGACTTAAAGCATTAAATAATGTTTCTTTGAGTAAGTTAGTTTCAGGATTCCATAGAGTAACATTGGCACCAAATCCTACAGCCAGTAGTGAACCATCTTCAGTAAAATCTGCCGGACCGGCAGGCAAGTTTCTATAAAACCCAACAGCTTCACATGTCCACTTCTCATTGGATCCTGGGAAAGACAATAATACAAATAAATGTGAAAGGTGTACAACACAACTTCTTGACAGATATGGTGAAAATTTCCTCACAAAAAGAATGTGTTAAAACTTTGTATATCATATAATATAGACATTGTAACATATAAGATAATACAATAATCATCTTGTTTTGGAGTTATGTGCCCCTGACTATGCAAACATGGAGAATATCAATCACTAACAACTGTTCCAGGAACAAAGGCCTTGAGACCGTTCGAAATATACTCTCACTACAGAAATCTTCTAAGACCCACCAATTATAGAGTTTTAATCTATTTTCATTCTAACTAGGCATACTCGAACAACAATTTAACCAAATAAAGGTGATTCACAAGATACTTCAAAGTGCTAAACACGGTTGGTCCACAAGAAAGCATCCCCTTAGTCAGAAGCAGTCCTAATTGGTAACAATATTGGTATTATAGGAGATTGACACGTTATTCAGATAAATAATAACACTGGCCCCGATCTCATGAAGAATTACAAAACAACATTGATTTTAGCCTGTTTCAACTAACATTCCAAGAGCTCAAATTTTGATTGATCTCTACCTCCACAAACTCTTAATTTGAGCCAAATCTCAAATTGAGGTAATATTTCTACTTGAGACGCTTCGGTAGATCGGGACCTAGTAGACCTGGTTTAATTGTATACATACTGTAGATATCTGTATCATCGACCAAGTTCCAGATTTTGAATTTTCCGTCGCTACTACATGTGACAGCTAAATGCTCCAGACCCGGAGTTGATTGCTGATGTACAGGCCGGAACTTCAGTGTATGTACACTCTTATCATGTGGCATCTCAACACTAGTATTTAACATGAAACTGAAATTAAAATTCAAAAGAGTTTTTAACATAAAAATATGTACCATCATGCAAAGGACCATAACTCAGACAAAAATCATACGATCTACATGTATAGTTCCTGACAATATGCACAACTAGGCTGGGTACCGATTTATCAAGGAAAGTTTCAAAGAAATCAAACCGAAGTTAACCTGAAAACACTCTTCACATACAGATGTGGGAATTCTATGAAAACCAGATTTTCGGCAGTTTTCTATTCTTATTAGTGGTGACCTTGACCCACTATCAACCTAAAGCATGGTTTTCATATAACCTATTTACTCAGTAAGTGCCATCATGATATCTCAGTCCAAACTCAAACTATCAATCAGTCTGTCAGTTTGCCTGCCGAGCCGACGAAATCACCCATGAAGTAACAAACTTTTTTGTTGAAAAGTCTGGTTAACAATAAGTAGCGTTCTAAAACAAACACTAGTCAGTCCCAATACAGACAAAACGCACATTTGACGGCCCCAAACCTACCTTTGTTTCTCTTCATTAAAGTGCCAGAATTTCAGTCTCATTTCTGGTGTCATGATTCCATCATTCCAGTATTCTATAGTTGCTAACCAATTCCCAGTACTATCAAAGTCCATCAGTATGATATCTGTGACAGCTAATGGACGATCAACACTCTCCGCTGATACGTAATTCTGACTCACAATATCAAGCTACAGATAGAGGATACAGTTATCAGGGCTTTCATTAGGCTCCAAAAGTAAAGAGTCAAAATGACTCCTGACTCTCAATTTTCAAGAGTCATAAAAATATTGCAAGAAAATTTGTATTGTAAGCTGAGTAAATTTGACTGATCATTTTAGATTTTCAAGAGTCAAAATAGGCATGTTTGTCAAATTCAAGAGTCAAACTGCAGTTTCAAGAGTCAAATGAAAGCCCTGCTGTTACATTTCATATATGTGTAGAGACTTATATTTTAATCAACTAGTTTCATAAGTGAAATTTTAACAAGAGATATTAACAGGTATGCATGCCCCCATGGCAGTCGAAAACGGTAAAGGTCCAAGAGAAAGGCAGGAAAATTATGTATATGCCACATAGGAGGAGAAATCAATTGTGCATGAATTATCTAGTGTTATTTTAGTATAAATTTGACCATACTGGTTTATTAAAGTAATCAATCTTTCAACAGTAAACCAATCAGGTCAATGTTTGTTACTATCACATTATCCAGGGCACACTACACTATCCCATTCATTCAAAGAATAGCGGAGACTACCGTTAACTCTGTTACACCCAGTTAAACCTAGATAAACATAGTTTAACTGATGGCCGAGCTTATGTTTATAACTGCTCTTATTTAACTTTGAACAGACTACTTGTATATAAACTTACATTAAACAATTGTTTATCATCGTGAACAGAATAGAACTGAATATGTCCTGGTTTTCCATTGAGTACCAATGCTTGCGATCTTGGATCATAGTTCATGCCGGCAGGGAATGATTCGGTCACTTTATTCTGTAGGTAACATCTCGTCAGACCCTGATAAACGTTCTTTATCACCAAACTATTCGTTATCAACTGAACAACTGAAATACAAAATCATGACACAATGACCATACCTGACAAGTACTCCTATTAAAGTGGAGTTACTCCTGTTTCCGTTGTTAATTTCTGGTTTTCCAAGCTCACCTACCTTTGAACAAAGGTAAATTTGATTCATTTTATGATCTTTTGTCCAATATTTATAACTAGAATTAATCCATTCCTTAATTATGCATCTAAATCCCTTTTAAATCACATTTAAGTGCATATTGTGACATTGTTTAATTTGTTTCATCATTCCTATTTTGGATTTAACTAGCATTGGTAGGTATGCAATGACGATCCATGGAACATGAAATTCATTTCATTGATTATGAGAAAAGCAGGACATTCCACTATAAATACACAGTCTGCAAAAAAAGCACTTGTCCGGATGCCCAAGACAAGTAATTGCTGATTCAGGCAACTAACTTCAGCAGTAGTTATATAGGAAAACAATATAGACCATCCTATTCCTTCCTCCATCTCCAACAGGGCTGGCAAGTTTATCCCCTTATGATTAACTAGGTGGGGAGGGGGATAATACTTTCCAATTCACTGTTAAGGAACTAATAAACCAACACTGTGTCCACAAATGGAGGCAATGTTGACATTGTTATCAATTTTCTGGGAATTGAACCGAATCACCGGGTTAAAATTTCAAATGCACAAACCATTGGATCATGGTCACAGCTGAATAATCTGAACAAAAATTATAATAACGACATTATTGATAGTTCATAACATATTTGGTTCTAGACCAATTTTCAATATGGAACCTACCATTATCATCATGACAGACAGCGTAGAATAGGTTATCCCTGGAACAAACAATATGGTTGATTGGTGCTCCCAGTCTAGGTAGGAAGTCCTTGTAGCCAGATTCTGGATGCCATTTGACCAGTACACACTCGTGACCACCACTCAGCAAGTAGGAGCCTGTAAATCATAGAACAACACTTGAAAACAAGACTCAGAGCTCCAGATAAGGTGCATGAAAGCGTGGTTACGCATTGAAATTAACAAGTTACGCATTAAAAATTATTTCTGTGCGTCCTAAAACGCATTGAAAAAGACGATCACGCATTTCTGATCGATTCCGATGCGTCGAAGGGAAGTAACTCTTCCCTAATCCGGTCAGTTGCCTTGGTTTTAGACACTACCAATCCGGTGTAAAGGAAGAAAAATCCACTGACAAATGTCACTTTGAAAACAAAAGTTTTTATTGGTAAATATGCAGGATTTTAGCTGTCATATGCGTGTATTTTAAACCAGATGTGGTAACAAACGAGTGCATGTACGACCTTGCATATAATTTATCATGGAAGATGCTATGATAAAAGCTTGAATTGAAACTTTCCAACACAAAATAGTTGTAAATACATGCACGAAAGAAGCAATTGACAACATGCGAAAAATGCGAGTTTCACGGTTAGTTAAAATCGATGTTACGGATAGATCTATTGTACCATGTAATTCAATTCATAAAACAAACTTTAAAAACAATTTTGAATGCTGATCATTCAATATAAATGCTTCACAATTCATTTACACATCATGTCATGGAAAAAATAGATGCATTTTATTTCCACTTTGTCAATATATTGATAAGAGTTTAGTTACCGGACATATCCCAATGACACAGCACAGGCATTTGGAAAAAGGGACTTTTTATTGCTTACTTATTGAACATATCACTCTATGTGTTTTAAGCGAAAGTCATTGACATTTTGTCTCTGGAGTGTTTCACTCATCAGTTTTGGAAACAGGGAGCGAACGACTCATTGCACCTAAAAATTATCTGGAGCACTGAGACTGTGTGGATGCCTTGTCCATAACAAATGACTATATGTCATTCAGGGGCCATAATTCTGTTGAAATGTATGATAGGGTTAAATGGCTTTGATCGTGTAATGTGTTTATGATGGTAAACAAGTATGCCAAGTTTGAAAGCAAAGCCTTGATGTTCAAAAAAAATTGAGTTTCGACATTTTAAAATAGACAGACAGGACAACCACTACATGTATATGCCTCCTGGATCAGTAGATGCTAGGGCAGAAAAAGCCATTTGCAATTTAATAGAACACTGTATTTAGTACAAGAGATGTTTGTAAAACCCATATATGAAACACAAGTGCCCTCATACCAGCCCAATAGTCAAAAATGGTAAAAATCACAATGACCTTGACCTTTGACTTCACAATCCACAGGGGTCATTAACTGTTGATGATCAACCCCATGCAATGTTTGAAGATCCTAGGGCAAAGTCTCTAAGGTTTTTGGCGTTTAGTTCCCAAATCCTAATTTTGCAGACTGTATGGCTTGGTGAATTGACACGAACCTGGCCTTTTGATTCGCATAATTTAACAGTCGATATCTTGTCTATATTCATAAACTCGGTTGTATGTTTTTATAGTCTGAGAGTATCACTAAGACGCTCTAGATATAATACATACACAAAATAGAAATACCGATATTGCATGAGTGGCTTGCGGAAATTGATATACTCAAAGCAAAAACCTTGTAATATATTCTTGCATAAAGGTCAGATTCAGATCAATATCATCAAGCTATAATTCAGTCTTATGGAAAAGTAGACCATCTCTCATACCCACCTTCCGCAGTATATGAAATATCTTTGACAGGTAGTGAATGCCAATGTAAGACGGTGAACATGAGTTTATCATGTTTCACAAACCATGTCTGTATTCTACCATCACTACTTCCTGTGGTAATACAGTCCAGACATGGGTGACTGATCACACTAGTAAACTGTACCCTACTGTCCAACTTGTATCTGTAAAACAAAGACTCGAGTTTAGCAATGGTTCTCAGGTATCATACAAAGCCTATTGTCTGACATCTGGGACAAGTCTAAATCTGTTTCGGACAACTGATTTTGTGCAAAAATGTAGTCCCAGACAAGTCTATGAATTATTGGTTAAGGACAACTCGTGCAGACAAGCATCTTCCTGACAGATTGCATCACAGTATATATACCATATATGAATATTGCAAGTTCAACTGAGAAATATACTGTAACCACTTTTCGCGACATTGGTCAGTTAACATGGGTGTTTTCCGAACTACTGATAATATCACATATCTTAACGGTTGTAAATGTCTTTAAACACAAGCAAATAAGGTTTCTCTTTAAAAGACAAGACTGCATTCAGTAAAATTAAAATGCTTTTGACCCAGTGGTAGCTTATCCAAAATAACTAGCTAAGTCAATCAACTTGAAAATTTTGTAATGGACAAACGAACAAATATGGAACTAATGAGCAAACAGACAAACTGATGAATCACTATATCGCTGGCTTAGAACCAGAAGGTTGTAACTACCAAATTGATATATTGAGAAAACAAGAGAAAACTGTCTGTAATATACTCTTTACCTATGGGAAAACACGTTTTAAAACTTCATTTTGGTCAACATGACAATTTCAGATTTTCATGAAAATAGGCTCATAAGAAGCGCCTTGTGAAGCAGATTTCAAATATGTATGAGTCTTATAAGGTTGTAAGTGGTAGTTACGACCTTCTGGTTCTAAGCCATTGATATGTCTCTGCATCAGTAGATATTAGGAAGTCTTATCAACACAATTCTATTTGAAGGTCTTACTTACTTGTATGTTTTATCTGGGTTTGTAAATTTCCATGTGAGTTTCTTCCCCTGTGCTGTAGCAATGTATGAACCCTAAAATATACATATAATAAGTTCATCCCAATTAATCCCCATTTTTCAACAATTTTTATGCACGACAGTCCTCAGATTCACATTACCAGGATTTCAAGACAGTATCAAGACCAGTACTAACTTACCCCTTCACAAGCCTTTGAAGGAAACCAGCAACCTTTCCACATATGAAGCAAAATTATATTATCTTGAAATTCCTTCAATATTATTATTTATAGAGGCATGTACAATAGTTTTACACTAAGCCCTCAAGTTGGTCTACTAATAGACAGACCGACAGACATGAGCAAAGTACTATTCCCCTCATCAAAGGGGCATAACCAGACAGACGTTCAGCACAGAATCAATAGTGAGAGTTCCAGATACCTTGAACCAGACCAGAAAAATAGCCCATCCGTCTCAAACCGTTGAAGACATCTACTATATACTTGTTGTCCATTAATATTTCAATCAACTTTAAGAACCTGTGCATGAAACATATACTTACTTTAGGACCTACAGCAGTTTTTCTACTGTCCAATGAACATTCTTTAGGTAGCTTTCTGAATTTCTGTCCAGCATTCTTTGACAAAGATAAAACACATAGTATACAACCTGAAAATTAATACAAAAATTATAGCATATTGGTTAACAATATCTTTCTAAAGAGGATCAATTTTATAATAATTGCAAAAATTTTAAAACCAATTTAGAAGGTGTCACATTTTAACAACCCTCTTTTTCATACATTTAAGGAAACGTCTAGTTAGTATTTTGAATTTTGATACAATACAACAATGTTCTATATCCGACTTAAAATGTTTTGCTCATAATTTGTATTAAAATCAAATCCATCCAAACATTTGTCAACAGTTGAGAGGCTGTATTGTTTCAGTGAACATAGCCCAGTCGGCAAAATTGGCACTTGTTCGGGTGTCCTGGACAAGTAATTGTGGATTTGAGCAAGTTACTTTTGCAGTTATTACGCATAGTGTGTAATAAAGTAGGAAAACTATTCAATTTTGATGATTCAATCAAGCATAGAGAGCCCAGGATAACGTGAAAGGTGGGAAAATTTGGTATACCCCCATAGGTGGATTAACCAAGTGAGCCCAATTTATCAGTGTTATGTTAGTATAGAATTGACCATATGATTGTGTTAACTTAAGAAACCAATTTTTCAACAGTAGGCAATTCCAGTCAATGTTTGTAAATATCACTTTATCCTTGGTGCACAATAGTTTAAAATGCTAAATTCACAGAGTGCTTACTTACATTGTTTATTGTTATGATCTTGCTGTAGTACATACACTGTGTCCTCGCCTTCAACAGGGTACATGCCATGCAGACAACTCCTCATGTGTATATCCTGTAATATCAACATTTATCACATGTGACATTTCCTAGTATCCAGACTGGTGCAATGTACAAAAAGTTTGTTGTAAATTTTTCAACTGAAAGTAATTTTTCCACTTATATTCCACACCTCATTCCTGATGTTATCCATCGCCACAAGAGTATAAGAGAAGAGAAGCATGTTTCCCTTTTCATTCCAAGCACCTAGCAAGGGAATGTCTGGTGCCATTTTTATTTTGTCTATGGTATGACTCGGCCTGTGATTGATCTGCCAACTTTTACGCTTGAAGCGGACGCTCTACCACTAGGCTATCGAGATGGTGGTTTTTGCAATACTTGTTAAACAGATTCTAGGTTCTAATGATCCCATTTAGATATTCATAGATTCTATCAACTTACTCTAAGAAAGATTCCATCTGTATAATCCCACACAATGATCTTCTGATCCAACGAACAGGACAGTAACTGAAATGCATGAAGTGAACTACAGTATCTGTGTACATTGTAGCATACAACCCTGGTAGAAACTAGGGCTGTAACGGTATACCGCGGTACACGAAAGACCGCGGACTTCAGCCCCACACGGTTCACGGTACAAGAGTTGCAAATTTCGGTTCGGTTCGGTATAAGCTTTTTATAAGAAAAATAATATTCAAAGAACGACAATGTCTGAAAGCCCTCTGATTATTTATAATTAACATGCATCACTCGTTTTAATTGTATAAAGATATGCCTCATATTGTCGATATTCATTTAAAATAGTTGATAGCCACATAATTATTGCTATCATAGAATCAACAAAGCCATTGTCACTTAAAAAATGTAATATTTAAGCTGCTGTTAGAGAATATTGTATCATACCGAAATATACCGAACCGTTAGAAAAATTGACGGTACGTATCATATCGTGAGGTGAGCGTACCGTTACACCCCTAGTAGAAACAGGAGGTAGAACAAGTAAAGTCCAGAGAATTTGACACAATCTTGACCTTTTCATTAGCATACTGTAAACCTAGAAATTATTTCGGGCGATTTAAGTTTGCGGTGTAAATAGTAAATAGCCGCGAACATGTCTAGGACAAAAAAAACGCGAAAGTTTCTCGTTTTTTCAAGGAAATTCAATTCGTTTACAAAATGTATTAGAAGTGTTTTTTTTGGTCAAAATATGGAATGTTAGGTTATTAGCCTTTTTCTGAATAAAAGCCATTTATGATACGTTACGTTACAATATAATGTATTTACGTTACAATAATGAAAATACTTTAATTTGTTTCTTGAAAAAGTGTTTAAATAGCGCTGTTCATTATGTTATAATACTGAAGGACTGATAGTGTCAATAAAACTGTGAAAACATGAACAGCGTCGTTTGCAATTTTTGTAAACAATTGTCAATACAATAGGTAACTATCTACATCAAAAAGAGTTTGTGAGGGTTCAACAAAGGTGAGAACTATGATCAAGAAACAATTATATACGAAACGAGCAATGTATGTGACAGGTTATAATATCAATACTTTTGTCACTGTGCGACTTAGTGTTCGCGGAGTTCGCGGGAGACTTAAAAACGCGAAAGTTTGTAGCCGCGAATATGCCGACGATCGGCAATACGCGAAAGTTTGTAGCCGCGAAAGTTTCTAGGTTTACAGTAACTTAACAGCTGATATCTGGACTATATATTATACCCAGATTGTCTGTTTTCTTTAGCAGGGAATATCACGAAGACGCTTGAGGTGTAATACCAACACAAATCTGAAATATCGAATGCTGATATTGCATGACTTGCTTGCAGCAATTCATATATTCAACACAAGAACCTCGATATATATTCATGCATAAAGGTCATATACACATATTAAAGCAAATGTTTTTAATCCCTTAAGTTATCAGCTATTTTTGTTCTATTTCTTATAATATGTTACTTTCAATGAGATTTCAAACTCCCTAAATTAAAACGTTTCTACCCCTGAGTATCCCAAAGAAAGAAGAATCTCTGGTTCAGTAACAAGTATATCCATACCTGTAGTTTATTCTTTGGATGGATGGCCAAACCAGTAACATAGCCTTTATGTCCTCGGAGTTCATGGATACATTCACCACTCTGTACACTGTATACTTTTATCACACTCCCAGAACAAACAAACAAACATCTGTAAGATAAGGAAGCAAAATAAAAACCTGGGAATTATAAAAGTGAAAGTTTTAAATGAAACACACATTCTACTAGTGGGCCCTTTGCCAAATTTATCAAAATTAAAACAGCAACCTAATTTTAAAGTTCAAGCAATATTTAAGGATTTGTTGTTGTTTTTGGGTTATTCGTAGCAATTGGAAATATTTGCTTTTTTGTTGAATTTAGCCAATTTGTTTTTGATTATACAGATTTTCTTTCGGTCTATCAGTCAAACAGATTATTTTCATTGTCTATTGATCAGAGTGAACCAATCAATTGAAATTACACCCCTTAAATATTTGCAGAGATTTCTATCAGTAAAAATCCCCATCGCAGGGTCAAACAGATAGTAAGCTCTAGGAAGTGTGTGCTGCCCAGTATACTGTTCCATTTTAAACTATTGATGTCCAGCTACATGTAAGTCATCTGCATCCAAGCCCTCATCCCCAGGGATGGGCCAGGATTTTTACTTTTGGGTTGTCAAAACCCCCGTCCTTACATGGCCAGCAGGTGACGGATTATGGTAAACTCTCCGGAATTTCCCCAGCCCCCTTACAACTAAATATTAGCCCCTATATTTCCACGACAGTGTGGGGGAAGCTGGATGGTAAAATGCAGGGCCATTTACACAGCTATCCCCGGATAGGATACATGGATGCAACTGCATGACTGTCCGGCACTCATAATAATGTAGATATGTCTGACAGATACCACGGCCAGCTAACTGATTGGGCCTTCGTTTTACTTCATTCGTGAATATTATCTTAGAGCAAAAGGCATGATTATAAGCAATGAACATCATAAACTACATAAGAATCTTAGAAACTAATGCTGCTCCAGTCAAAAATGGACAATTGCAGCACAATTTAGACATTTTACGATACTGTGCCATGAAAACTTATTGACATAGCCTTACTTTGAGTCATAGGAAAATATTGGTCTCGTTTTTACTAAGCTTGCACCAGATCTGACTGGAAAATACACTTTTTCCATTTTCGAGTCCATGTGTTCCGTGGGCGCAGCCATCTTGCCTCAATTATACACTGCGCATGCGCACAAAAATTGGAATTGTAAAACTAATTTTGATTCGATATCGTTATTGATATATAAACCAATCAAATAAGCCCTACTATCGATCGTTCGAAGTGACCTCTAACTTTTCTAAATTGCAGGCTAAATAATAACGACAAAATGGTAAAAATGAGCCCAGAAACAAGGGAAAGGATATCAACAGTGATGTCCATTGCTAAGACGACTTACAAATATGGATTTATCCCTTATATCATATATTTAGGTAAAATAACATCAATTGTAATGATAATTCGCGATCCAATTTGGTTGAAATTTTTCAATGAAAACAATTGTATGTATGTTTACTTAGTTCCAACACAGTTTCTTACGCATTCATGTTCATTGCTTTGTCAAATGTAGTCAGTTACTCAAACAGAAATGTCATAATGGTGAAATGATTGTGATACAGTTCATATTGTTTGAACTGTTGTGCAGAGAACTTGTCCAATTTTGTGCACAATCTTGCATCCAAAAAATACTTTGCTTTCTAATAATAAACTAAAAGGCCGCTAAGCTCCCATAACCGGATGTAATCTCAACCAACGGAAATGATGCTATCTATTATCGACTTAACCGGTACCCTGACTCCTCGCTCCTATACGCTTCACGCTGCGAACAGTTCTAGATTTAAATATTGTTCAAAATAAACCGTTCTCGATTAAAATATTATTCAAAATATTTGGTCCCCATCACGTAAGCGTATCGGAGCATCCAGTCGGGTTACATGTAAAATCAATATTAGGAATAGGATTGCATCACTTCCATTGGTTGAGATTATGGCAGCTGAGCGGCCTTATTATAACTATTATTTCTTTAAAAAAAAAAAAATTCATGAAACTGATTTAAATACATGTCTCAGTGCTCAAAATATTTCTTTTGTTTTCAGGCTTTAAAAAAGGTGCTGATGAAGGTATGCCAGATCTGACATTACTCAGGTAGGTGTAAAAAGGGGCATAACTCTTAATCAATTTCACCACATTGAGACTAAAGTGAACACTTTCTTATTTTTGCACTAAATTATCAGTACTCAGTAGTGCAGCTTCTGACTTATGAGGATAATCAAAGGTTGTCATCCTGGATACTATTAAAATAGGGTAACTGTTGTCAAACTTCATAGGAATATTGATTTGAAGTGTTTGGTGTTTTGATGCACATGCTTATTTTAATTCAATTTCAACCATAAATAGCAGAGTTGTGGTCCTTGATTGAAATAGAAAGTTAATTTTGTCTGTCAACACTTATAAAAGTATTTGAGCTAGTCTTAAATTTTTGAAGCATGTGGAGTTGCCTTTCTACTTGTCTTTATAATTAATTTGTAGCTTTTAAGTTGTAGTGGTTTTTTTTCTGAAGACCTGATTTGCTTAAAATTCCCTCACTGACTTAATTATCAATGTTTTGTTTGTTTCATTTCAGTTTGTTGTGGGGGTAAATCACAATGGATGGGATACTTCAAATGCTGTGTATATGTATGTGTGTGATTCTGGTGACTGTGTCACGTGTGTGAAATAAATGATTACACTCTTTCCTACTGGCGTCAAAGATCAACATGAGACCTGTAAAAACATACACTTTAAACATGTTTCTCAGAAATTCTGCTTCACTGTCTATGCAGCGACATGCTACAATATTTTGTAGCATTTAAAAACACTTGCCTACTTCAAGATACACTTTATTAGCCTTGTAGCCAATTTCAAATTTACTGTTACAGGTACAAAATGTATTTCAGAAGTATTTGCTGCTGAAGGCTTCTTTGCTACATCTTATTATGTTATATGGTAGTTTTATTTCTTTGTCAGAAATTTAAAGTTTTGTATATATACATGTATGGTTCTTATAGGTTCATTTCACTCAAACATTTCTATTTGGAATATATATTATATTCATTGTGTTGTAAGGACTGTGTTCATGCATACTTTATATGTACTTTTATCACCTATTGTTTATGAATAAATTTGACTGATACATGGATTGGAATGAATGAATTTGTGTTCAACTTTGATGGCAACCTTGATGAAGAACATTTGAAAATTGTTGAAAAAAACAAAATACAAGAACAAATTACTCTTAGAATATTTATTTATATTATAAATTCTACATATAAACAGACATTCATAATATGTTGTTGGGCCATGTTTGGTGTAAACATGTCATACATATACGTAGTTACGTACATTGTATATATATATACATCAACATCACATAAACTTCAATATCAGACACAGCATTCAAATGGGTACTGTTGTATCAAAGCACTAAGAAATTCTGAAACTTACGTTCAAATTTATCATTCTTTATACTTCATCGACATATTTAAATTGTAATGAAAGATTGTTCAATATGTAGTATGCCTCAGTAAACGAACTTCTACAAACCATATTTATAATTAAGAATTTAACATTAAACCCAAATTTTAAGAATTTTGCAAGTGCTTTGATACGACAGTACCCTGGCCCTGATCTCCCGATGAATCTCAATCTAAATCTCATCTCAAGATTAGTCATGAGTCATTAAGATAGTTTCTTAGGGAGGCTGATCTCAAGTTCAGACTCTTATTTGAGAAAGTTCTCCATTTAAGATGAGATTACTTGAGATGCTTTGGGAAATTGGGGCCTGGTAATTGGTTATCACCCTTTTATCTACAACCACCTAACTTTGTGATAAAATTCATGTGATAAAGTGTGATATTCAATATTAATTGGGTACTCATTAAGTTGTTCAGGGGTGGTTTTCAATATTGATCTTATTTTATTGGAGAAAAGAACAGCCAATCATATCACCTGTTACTGACCAAGAGTTGAATATGGTGTAATCTGATTGGATGTCCTTACCGTTATGTCAAGTAAGATCAATATTGAGTACCTGTGACCATAGGCTTTGAAGGAACTCATAATGTTTTCGAGCATCCTTAAAATTTCTTTAACAAACACTCAAACAGACCAAAGTAATTAAACAAGAGATGTTTGTAAAGCATGTATGCAGCTCAATAGACAGAAATAGTAGACGTTTTGTTAACAGACAACTTTTACTACACATAGAATATACCTGTACAAGTCATGTGATGATACAATCTCCATATATTGTGCTACATTCTGATAATGGTGTTATATTTATTGACACAAACATTTACATTCTGATAGTGGTGTTATATTTATTGAGACAAACAATTAAGGAAGAGCAGACTTGGTTTACTGTACATGATAATATACGTTAAAAGAACAAAGTAACACATGATGCTAGTATAACATTAATACAATGTCTGGATATAAACTATTGGGCTTCTTCTTACCAGAGTAATAAGAGTTCTTCCATGCCATACATGTAACACCAATCAATCACTCCAGTAATGTACCACTCTGTAACAACCACTTACCCTGAGTAGCCACTCTCTGGATGACTGGCTTATTCTTCAACAAGTTACACACACAAATAACCTACTCTTCAGAAACAAACACGTCCAAATCGTCCCGCTCTTCAGCTACCACTACTACTTAAGAGTGACTCAAACACATCCGAATGGAACACTTTTCAAAAACAACTCACTCAAATGGTTCACTCATTGGCACCAAACACGAGAATGACCGACATTTCACCAAAAATATCTGAATTATCCCATTCTTCAGCAAGGACCACTCACACTCTGAATTTAGTCTATTTGATTGAGTCAAGTAGTATTTTGACACAGTGAACAAAGTACATTCACATGAATGGAAAACCAAAAGAACCGTGCATTGAGACATGTACTGAAGAATATGTTCATACATCTACCATCAAAGAAAAACAAGTAGAGATTTATAGAAGGCAACTGTGGTGATATCACATCTGTACAACATTTAGCCTAATATCACAAATAGAACCTACATCTGTATGCTAGAAATGGAAGCAAGTAGTCTGGATCTACCCCTCTCTCTCTATAACCCTTTACACCATAGATGAACCAATGTACACACTTCACCATATATCACAAATAGAACCTACATCTCGATGGCTTAGAACTAGAAGGTCGTAACTACTACTTAGACCTTATAAGACTCTTACATATTTTAAATCTGCTTCACAAGGCGCTTCTTATGAGCCTATTTTCATGCAAATCTGAAATTGTCATGTTGACCAAAATGAAGTTTTCAGAACGTGTTTTCCCATAGGTAAAGACTAAATTACAGACAGTTTTCTCTTGTTTTCTCAATATATCGATTTGGTAGTTACGACCTTCTTGTTCTAAGCCAGTGATCTGTACACTAGAAATGGAAGCAAGTAGTCTGAACTACCTCTCTATTTAACCCTTCACACCATAGATACATCAATGTATACACTTCACCATATATCACAAATAGAACCTACATCTGCATGCTAGAAATGGAAGCAAGTAGTCCGATCTACCTCTCTATATAACCCTTCACACCAAAGCTGTGCTAAAAATGTCAAGTACAAAAGCTGAGGGGACACACACCTGTTTTAGGTAGTCGGCAGCTACTTTCCAAAGACAGGCTGCTTAAGACAATTTAGAATGTATTTTAAAGTTTTGTGCTTCTATAATGAGAAGATAACATACAGCACTAGCTTTATAACTTAACCAAACTCCAAATATCATTGGATGAATTATTTACAAATTCTTTAATATCAGCATTAGATAAATCTGCAAATTTATTGAAAATAATAATATTGGAACAACAAATCCAAAGTCATGGTACTCCAGTTAATAGCACTAAGATTTAACAGCATTAGATTCCACACGTCAAGCCAATAAAAAAAACAGCCAATGTGTTGAAAAGATAAATTATGAAAAATATGCAAAAGGTACACAATTCTTAATGAAATTTGATCACATGATTGTTATCCAGGAAACATGCTTTAATTACATGACCATATAAGGCAGAAACAAGGAAACGATGCCGAGACAGTGAAATCTAAAGAACATGGGATAAACTTATAAAAATCTCTAACATGATTATACACATCTGTAACAACTCAAAACAAACAACAGATATTAGTATCGCTATTCATCTGATTAACAAGTAAACATATACAGTTAAATTTCCCGACAACCAGAATTCTTGAAACTCAGAATTCCAAGAAACAGATCCCTAGAAAACCAGAATCCGGAGAACCAAGAGCCTGTTGCGTAACCAAAGTGCTTCAAAATAGTGCTACTGAGCTTTTTACTGCCACTATGCAATGACATGCTGTTTCGTACCGTTTCTCAGCATTTTGCTAGGTGAGCACTTTCTTGAGCTTAATAGCACTTGTGCTGTGCAACACTGGCTATCCACAGGCCCTTGCATCCACAAACGCTTGCCGGTAGCATATATATATTGCATTGATGGCTATGTAGCACTTTTTTGAAGCAGGCAGCTTCCTACCATAACACTACCGAATGCTCGGAAGCAGCTTGGTTAGGCAACAGGCTCCGTACATCCCCCACATTCAGATACACCTAACTGGATCCATTGCTTGGGGAGTTTACTGTACTTACTAAACATATACACTATATACACAAATAATACCAAATACAGTCAAACCTTATATAAGTGGTTGCCCTATTTAAATTAAACAGACACCTGTCTTGAGTAGCCTGTCTCAATAAATCCAGATCAGCCATTTTATTTTAGATACAACTGTATTAAACAGCCATAATAATATTTTCCTTGTGAACAGAACAACCTCTGTAGACATCCACCCTTTGGGTGCTGCAAATATTGGTCATTGTTTAAAAGTTATTGCTCTACAGAGGTCAAATTTATAGTAAAACATCGGCTCAGGGAAATTTGCAAGGTATAGATACCGAAAATGTGTTGCTCCACCGAGGGCTGCTAGGGAGATTGTACAGTGTACCGAGACTGGACACTTATGACAGGTTAGACTGTACATTTTAATCAGGACACACTCATTCCCAATGTAACAAGTATTAGTATACAAACCATAATCTCAAGTTGAAGGCATGTACAAAATATTTCATTTCATATTTCTCTAGAGGAGAATGAAAATACACAACAGATAATTAAAAGTGGATACAAAACATTGGGAGAAAAATTCCAAAAAAGTTAAATGCGAAACATAGTGAAAGTATGATAAGAGACTGGCCATTGCTGATTTACCCGTCTCGTGTATTGGATGCAGATAAAGAATTTTTTTAAATTAGAAGCGAAAAATTGTGAAAATACGACAAGAGAGTGGCCATTGCTGGTATACTCGAGACTTGAAAAATGTTCAAAGTGGCGTGAAAGTTGCACCCTATTTTTTATAAAAATTCTGGGTTAATGAAAGTGTAGCTAATTTCTTGGAAGATTACAGTTCACCAAAAATATCAGACATAACTTGATTACGTTCTCATCTCCTTAAAACATAATTTCTAGAAAAATGACTACAGTAATTTCCACCATAACTAAACTTTGTTCAAACAAAAACTGAACCTTAACTAGGTTTAATACTATACATATTTATAAACTATGATAAATAATTTGCAACTATTTCATGACAAAGCCAATCAAGACAGAATCCTAAAATTACCAGGCCTGTAATAAGGTGAAACATAATTTGTTACTATTTCAAAGAAAGCCAATCAAGACAGAAGCCCTAAAAAATTACGAGGCCTGTAATAAGGTAAAACCTTATGCTACATTGATCACACATTCAACATTTACAGATATGTTTTATTTATAATTCCATAGTAACCCCCATAGATGTATCTATAATGACATTTGAGGTGCATTTAATATTATACAAGACTGAGTTCAGTAAATAGAAAATACTTATGCTCTGGTGGAGGCATTGTCCATAATAAATAGATAAGACAATCAAGAAACATAATTTTGTTGAAATGTTAGATAGTGTTACATGACTTTGACAATGTAACGTGTTTATGATGCCATGGTAAACAAGTATGCCAAGATTGAAAGCAAAGCAATGACTTCATGGACCTATAAAAATAATTAATTTTAAACTAACGAACTAACAAACAAACAGGCAGGACAATCACTATATGCTTCCGCATCAGTGGATGCCAGAGCATAAAAAGCACATTAAGTTATATATCACATTTTATGCATCGTGCTACAATTATACCATAAACAATACAATGTAGTTTAATTATCATAAGTACAAATATAGAATTATTATCTGTATAATTATTTGTCCCAATAGAAGAAAATCAAAACAGCTTCTAATAAAGGGACTTATCAATAATTAGAGTTAAACAATTAACAAAGCAACTTTATCGAATGAAAAAACTATTCAGGCAATTTACAATTCTATAAATCATGATTTATCAATATACCTTACTAGACTAACAGTTTCTAAGGCTTTTTACAAAAATAGAAATCAGGGGGAAAACTTGTTACCATATTACCATGGTGACTATAAATTATAATTATGTTTAAATATACATACATATATTTCATTTACATGTCTACAGTCAAACGTGTCTACAGTCAAACTATAGCTTTGCTACTTTGATTTGCATACTTTTTAAGAATCAAACAAATTTAAATAAACACAATCCATGTATACAAAATATACATAAGCTGTACTAGGTGTATCAATGCAAACTAGCTTACATACGATATATATATATATATATATATATATATGAAACCAAGATTCAACCAGTACGAATATATATTTACGTACAATACAAAGTGATGATTCAGAGATCACTTGTAGTAAATGAGACATGTAACAATGGCTGACCATAATTTTAGAAAACTTTGGCAACCACCACGCTGCCCAAACAGCATGTTGCCCAAATGGCAACCACTATGTTGCCAAAACCCATTTAAGTCTGTTTTGTTTGGTGACTTGGGTTGTAAAATTGATTAAGTCAGGTCCGACTCTTAAGTCAGTATTTTGAGTACCCCTGTCATGTTTTCTCTCCTCCAAAACTGAAGAGCAGATCAGAGAAAATAGAACAAACCCAGACCTTACTGAGTCTGGCGAGGAAATCGTTAACCGCAAAATGTCAGGCAACATAAACATTTATACAGATAAACAGGAAAAAATATACTTAGTATAAACGACAAACAGCCTTATTCTGAGCTTTTAAAAAGGGCTATAACTCCTTCCAAAATTGATCATCAAAAAGAATAAATAATAAAGTTACTCATCAAAATCCCATTTGAATGAAACAGAAAATCAATGGCTCAATGCAAAACTATAGAAACTACATCAATTTATAACTCTAGGCATGTACCATAGTTTTGCAAAGAGCCCTCATTATTAAAAACTGGACAAACAATCAGGTTTCACACTTGTTGTTAATATGAACAGTAAGGGCATTAAATTTAATAGTATGGTCAATATAGAGCGAAAAAAAAAAACAAGAAAATTCACACAACAAAACTAACAAATGAATTTTGGTAACATAAAGATATATTTTCGGAAAAACCTATATATTGTAGCATTGTTAATATTGAACTCAACAGTTAGTAAGTTAATAAATGATTACATAGACATTGAAGTTAATGCATCAGTCAATTGCATCTACATCCCCTACCCCCTGGAATTAGTGGGGATTTTTACTTTTGTGTTGTCCAAACCCCCCATTCCCGCACCTTGCAGGAGACAGCTGGTGGTAAAATCTCTGGCATTTTCCCGGCAGTGCAGGGGAAGCTGGAAGGTAAAACACGGCCGTTTCCCAAGCTATCCCCCCGGATGGGGGGACGTGGTTGCAACTGACTGGCGCATAAATGTTTATAAGACACAATGAAGAACTTGATGGTAGCTGCTGGCACCACACATTGTGCATGTATCAAGCCAGAGCTATAGAGTCCTCTAACCAATGTTGTTCAGAACCCCTGATACATATCTCAACGTTCAGCTTCTTACCAAATAAAGACTTAAATTTTACCCAATGATCATTTTTAGCATTATTATGGCAGTACTATAGCATGAAATGCAAGAACAGTCAACAATTCAGAAAATACTAGTAGAGGTAGTTTCCTTTAAGACTTATAAAATGTAACTATCACCTATATAACTAATTTAATTAGTAAGTTGTGTTAATAAAATTAATTCTAAATTTCAAAGCTAATTCTACATTCAATACCAGTGAAAACGAGTTACAATGCAGAATTCCAGACAGGTCTTATTTCTAAACTTCAGTCCAGTCTAGCCAAACGAAACCCCAGAATAACAAACCAGTCCAGACCTGCTAAATCTAGGATTCCAGACCAAACTGATGTTTAGAATATAAGACCAGTCTAAAACTAAGAATTCCAGACCAGCCATAGATTGAGAATTCCAGACCGTCTATAACCAACTCAATTCTAAAACACAAAAATTCCAGAATAGTAGAAAGAACCTTGTTCTGCATAACTATGATGGATACGTATCAAACTCTGATACAGCATTTTAGATCGTTGACAAGACAAAATAATAATATACATTTGTATATGGAAACAATTATTATTCATGTCTTAAATACAAACAAAAACAAAACAAAATAGCTGCTACATTGTTTCTCTGTGGTATTGTTAAATGTATAAATAAACATCTAATATATATATATTCTTGAGTTAATAAAACTCTGAATCAGAACTTTGGAGACTCTGATCCTTTGAGCTACCACCATCATTGGTCGGTGTTTCTAACGTCTGCGTTCCACCTGAAATATAAGGTAAAACACAAAAATAACATTTCTGTTTCTTCAAAAATTAGCACACATTCAAACTATCCAGTCAACTCAGGTTTGTAACACATGTATGCCCCTACTACAGCCTGAAAGTGGGAAATGGTTAAGGTCACAGAGACCTTGACCTTTGACCTACTGATCTCAAAACCATTAGAGGTTATCCATTGTAGCTGGTAAACCTCTATGTAAAGTTTAAAGATCCTAGCGCAAAGCATTCTTGAATTATCGAACAGAAACCATTTGGTCTTAGATTCTACTGACAGACCAACCGACTGACTGACTAGCTGACTGACATGTGCAAAGCAATATACCCCCTCATCACAGATGGGGGCATTATAAGATTAACTGATCTTTACACAATTATATTTGAAACCATTTTATTACTCTTCCTGAATCAACAATGGGCTTCATACCAGTATTCAATATACTGCAAGCAAAGAAAGCATTTACCCCAGATTTACTGATTTTTCTTTAAAACAGTAGAATATGTCGTTCAACTTTAAGGCAATTGTGCATTTCAAGAATG
The DNA here is from genome assembly GCA_963678985.1 of Spisula subtruncata. Lineage (NCBI taxonomy): Eukaryota > Metazoa > Mollusca > Bivalvia > Venerida > Mactridae > Spisula > Spisula subtruncata. Next base: position 8,957,649 of record OY787675.1, on the reverse strand, counting down.
TAAGATTGTTACTACACAGGTAAGAAATTTAATCAGACATGCATTGTCAAGTAGAAAAGAATTAAAGAGATAAATCTGAATTCAAGAATTGTTAGTACAAACATTACTTTGAAAATCAGAAACCATGCCAAGAGAAAAGTTATATGTTAAACAACTTTCTTTTACATCTGAATAAACTCATATACAAGAAATGTCTGCATCATAAATAAATGCAAACATCACATGTTAGTCCATGTTAAAGATAAATCAAAAGGTTTTTTTTCCAAAGCAATAGTAATGAAACTCAAGACTATACTGTAAAACCATCATTTGTTGGGTGTTAGATTTCAAAAATTTTGTATAATGGTAATTTTGCGGATTTCTTTAATCCATGGATTAAATACAATGAAAAAGAAACTTCAATTTTACATACTTTAAGGAGTGATCAATCATAGCAATAATTTTGGGGTCACATTCAATGTCAATTTCATACACAGAATCAATAAAAAATTCCTTCAAAATTGTAGATGATTTTACAGTATATATTTATTTAAGAAGCAGATTAGTATCAGCATGTTACAGGTACACAATCCATGTACACAGCAACCAGTACGTTAATAAGTTAGCTATATATCCAAACAAAATGTACCAAAGTTGATATATAATGCCAGTCCTTGAATCACGTATATATAGTGCAATAATTTCCTTGAATCAATGATATGTACGAGGGGGTATCAAAAAGTTTGTGGACTGTGCCTGCCATTTGTTAAGATTTAGACCGATTTCTGTAAAAAACGCACATTCTTTAAAATAACGTGTTTTGAATTGATTTGGAAATTTCCAGCTCATATAACTTTTTTCCGAGTATGTGGTGGTTACTATGGTAACTTAAATTATGCTCCGCGGCACACTTTATAAATATCAGTCACTTGACTTGCCACACATACCTATAATTCTGTGAATTGTTATACGATTTGATATATAAAGCCATCGACATAAACATTAAGACCGTAGCATCATCCTGGTGTATAAATTATAGCACTGTTGTTATGGATACTGATGTGACATTATAAACATGCCGTTTTGTGTAACCTGATTTTTCTACACATTTCATGATGTGGGCACACTTTTTGACACGATGTTACACTCAGAATATCTATATTCCGTTGCATTTTACCTATTTACTCAATTATACACTAATACTGATCTCGGATTAGAGCATGTCACCCAAGTATATAAAAGTAAGGTTGTCTTTCGAAAATTGATCTGTTTAAATGATATGAAAGATGTAGCGATGAGAGTTGAATGATGCTAATATCGGTAGGATAGACTTCATGTACTGTGTGATTATCGGCGCTGGAATAAATGAATTTGTCAAATCTTTCATTAACTGACCGAACTTTTTCATGAATAAATAGGCTGTTTAGTAAAAACTAAGTATTCTGGTAGGCAAATAGAACAGTTCAATCCAGGTTTGTGAGTTTTGGATTCTTAAGACAATCAAAAAGTGACAGACTTTTGACGTTCGTGACGTCGTAACGTCATAAAAGTGCGCCGGATGGCTGTTGGTCATCTTTTAAATCGTTAGAATATTTTATTGATATTATCATTTAAACTTTTTATTTGTTTCTCAGTACAGAATTGAATGTAATTTAAGATGATAAAATAAATAATTCAATTGAATTACGCATTTTAAAATGAACGGGTCAGTCCACAAACTTTTTGATACCCCCTCGTAGTACAATAATTGTCCTTGAATAGAGGGTATACTAATGTACTAGTCCTAAAATCAAGGATACACAACAGCACAATATTTGTCCCTGAATCAAGGATATTCAGCGCAATATTTTTCCTAAATCAAGGATATGCAGTGCAATATTTGCCCTTAAATCAAGGATATAAACTAAATACTTGTCCTTGAATAAAGAATTCATAGTGCAATACATGACCTTGAATCAGGGATCCCTAGTGCAATACATGTCATTGGATCAAGGATCCTTAGTGCAATGTTTGTCCTTGAATCAAGGATATACAATTCCATTTGTCCTTGAATCAATGATAATACACTACAGCACAATATTTGTCCTTGAATCAAGGATCGACAGTGCACTACAACCATAGAGTGTTATTATGTTAGTACACAGCTTACACTTCATATCACACAATGTTGGTGCATTAATTACCTACTCACCGAGTCCGGACGAATTCTCATTTCTAGATCTACAGAAGGTACTGGACAGGGAGGGTGAGAAAGACATATGTGCCAAGATTATAGCTAGACAGTCAGCCACACGTTCATTCGGGGCACAACACAGGGCTGGAGAATAGCCTGAGGTGAGAAAAAGACAATACATGTATATAAACACACATAACTCAGTATCATGCCCTGAGATCACTGGCACTAGACCGGAGAGAAAAATAAATAGCCGTGGCTAGTACTGTATAGAAAAACCATGTTTTTTGAGCCGTGACTGAAGATTTCACCTTTTAGTCATGGTATCTGAATATACCTGGTTAAAATCTCTTCAGAATATGCATATGCACCAGCCCGCTTAGCTCAATCGGTAGAGCACGAGACTAGTAGTCGGTACTGATCCCTTTGAGGGCAAATCAACCTTCCTGCATAAATTAGTCACGGCTCAAAAAACATGGTTTATCTATTATCTATATTTAGACCTAAATATATATTAAAGGCCACGTTTATTCATAAAATAAGTTCTCCGATCTAGTGCCAGTACCTGAGATCAATAAAACAACACATTTAAATATCAAAACTCCATCACAAACTCAACAAACAAACATGGCCATGGTTGATGAGTATCCTAGCAGTCCAGGTTTGATGTCCATTTTTAACAGGTCATATCATTCTATGAAAATTTGATAACGAGCGTCGACTTTCCGGTTCTTGTTGAGAAGAAACTTTTTTAAAATGCTGAGCATAGCCTTTATTTGCCAGTCAGCTTCCTGCAGAAATATGGCAGGCATATGAGTGCCTACACCCAAATTTTAACCCAGGATTAGGCGGCAAACATTCTAACCACTGAGCTACAGAGGCACACAAATAAGCTTTATTGTAGAATGTCAAGTCGGTACTAGTCAGAATACCATCCAGGAAAACTATGAACTTCAAGGTGAATCAGCTGAGCCACTGTCACTTTATAATGTAACTGAATAAATTTCACATTTATTTCAGTTGATAAATTATAAGGAAAAATGTCTTTCAATAGTAATTATGACACATTCATTTCAGTAGAAAACATAACATAAACACCAGTCAAATTGAATATAAAGATTAGATTAGCATGCAATGCAGACACCAAGACTTAAGTTATGCTTTAACTGGCAAAATACTTGAAACAATGTCATGCAGAAACTTGATTTGCACATAATATGCTAAGAGATTAATTCAAAAAGTCAAGCTTAGAAAAAAAGAGTTCACAAATTTTAAGGTTTGTTGCTAAAGGCAGGTAACTGTGTGACAATAAATGTGACTATCAGTCAATGTGACCTTGACAATGAATGGAAATATTTCAGAGATTTTCATCTATATGTGTTACTAAAACAGGGGAAATTCACATTCATCATTCATGCTCATTGAATAGTTTCATTAAACATGGCTTTGCCAAGTGCCATATATTATTTTTGTCAAAAAAAGTAAATGAAGTTTAAACATGTGATAATGAATTGCAAGAAATACAGCAGTCCCCTACATGTTTTTCAGGCTTTCAATGTTTCTGTTGTCATAAAAACCACAATTTTTGTCTGATTCAAAAACAAATTAGCCATGCATAATCTCCTTATTGGTCCCTGTCCATATACCAGGCTTCATATACCTAGCTTGAAAACTGTTTGAGTTATCGCAGGATCAAGATTTCTTGACAGACTGACGGACCGACTGCCTGACTGACAGCAAACCTATATAGTTCCCTTCTGTTTAAAGGGAAATATATTAAATATTTACAAATATTGATATCTTATCACCTGATATTGTCACATAGTTATGTAGTATAGCAACCAAATATATTATATATCATACAGACCTTTATTATCTGTTGCTGTAAGACTGGCCCCTTTACTGATTAAATCTTGTACTACAGGGGTCAGACCTTGTTTGGCTGCTATATGTAACGGTCTGAAATGGTCAAAATTATCATCATGGTGAAACAAATGATACCAGGTACATTTCTATGCATTATTTAACAAGACATTAATGCGGGTCCACCGAGCATTTTTGCCTCGGCTATGTACCCCCGATTTAATAAATGGGCATCAGAAAGCATCTGGAAAAGGATCATAGTTGTCTAGGGTAAGTGCCAGGGAAGTCATTAGAAAATTTGTGAAATCCCTGTTCCCGATGCCTCCCAGAGCTAATTTATTTATATTGGGAGTACATCGCCGAAGCAAAAATGCTCAGTGGGATCTAGGCTTAAGGATATTGTTACTGTGATACTAAGAAGGGTTGTTGACATAAAATGTTTGTCTCTCACAAAGGGCCATTACTCTGGTAATATCTAATGCCCTGCAATATCCACGACTAAGTGTGTTCCAAACTTTTTATTTTATTTTTTTATACTAATCAGATTCATGTCATAGGAAAAATAATGAAATTGAACAACTATAACAACAAAATCATGAAAAGATTTCTAAAACACTGAATTTGAACATAAATGCAGATATGTAAAATGTCTGCTAAGAACAGACCTCCATCCAGTGTAAGAGAGGGCTAATATAGGCTAAGTCTGTTGCCCAAGCCAATTTCTTAGAAAATAAAATAAATATTACATTAACAGGAGTACTCACGTTTTCATATCTTGATTGGCTCTATTTATTACATTTGATTCATCAATCTTGTCTAAGATAAGTAAAGCCAGACTTTCATGATCCTGTAGATAAACAACATTCAATCTGTCAACATTATCAAGCATATAATTTAATCATAGATCAGATAAAGCAAGTCACATGTTCAGGTGACGTGATGTAGCAAAGTGTATAAAATAAGGCACCCTGTTATTAGGTAAATTTTGCCAAAAGTGACAAGTCTGGTTCCTTTTCATATTATAACAGTCACTGTAACAGTACTGTAAGCTTATAACCTGCTCCACAAAACGTCCCAGTTTGAAAAGCCTTAAAATATTGTCTAGTAAATTGTAGAACAATTAAAGTTTTTTTTATGAAAGACAACTTTGTTAAAAGAGTTGTTCAGATCAAGTTTGTATGCTGAGCCGAGTATAGTATACAATAAGTTTAACACACAAGTAATTATGAATTGCAAGCAATACAGAATTCCCCTACCTGGTTACCAGGTTTTTAATATTTCTGTTGCCATGGCAACCACAATTTTTGTCCAAATCAAAACAAATTACACATGCAAAATTTCCCTATTGGTACCACATACCAAAGTTCATAAACCTAGCTTAAAACTATTTGAGTTATGGCAGGATCCAGATTTTCTTGACATACAGACTGACTGACGGAGGGCAAAACTAAAGTCACTTCCTGTCTAAAACTGGTTATGGGACTTATAATATAGTAACAGTAGGACAGAGATGAATGCTGTACTTACATTCATACATGCATAATGCAACGCTGTATTCTGTGATTCATCACATTTACTTAAATCTGCCTTTTGTTGTATCAACAATTCTGAAAAATATATCCAATATATGAAAGTTAATTTACCAAACTGTTTTAAAGACCATAATAAAAAAAAATTATTATAAAACCTAGGTCACAAATACAATCCAACTTTTTGGCTAATCATTAATAGTATAACAGCTCCATTTAGCGCCATAAAGTTGTAAAAGTACTATAAAGAATTTAATTTTAATCCTATGTTTAAGACTTTCGTAAATCCTTTCATAAAACTTTTCCAAGGTGTCCGTTGTGTAAGCAAAGCGCTACGTAGTGCTTTCCACTGGAGGTAATTAATGCCTTTTATATGTAATCTGACAGGAGGTAACTGAATGAAGGCGCTCGTTAGCACTTTGCTTAGGCAACAGTTCCCTGGTGTAAACTTACCAACAGTAGCTAGATGACCCTGTGAGGCAGCTAACATGACCGGAGTTCTACCAAATGTATCACATGTATTTACAGATGCATCGTGACTCAATAATAATTGTAGAGATTCTACTTGGTTTCTATAAGCTGCTGCGTGTATTGATGTTCTGTAATATAGGAACACTATTATAGTCACAATAATTCATACCTGCCAAGTACTCCTATTAAAGTGGAGTTACTCCCATTTTCCTTGTTAATTTCTGGATTTTCCAAGTTCACCTAACTTTGAACAAAGGTACATTTGTTTCATTTTATGATCTCCTGTCCCATATTTATAACCACTACAATTAATACATATCTCGTTTACGAATCGAAATCCCTTTTAAATCACATTTAATTAAGTGCATCTTGTGGCATGTTTTGCTTTATTACTCCTTTTTTGGATTTAGCTACGGTAGTTTGGCAAGTATGATTACAAGCCACAATAGATAATATCCAAAACACTGTGCAAGGTGGTTTATCCCTTAATTTCCATGTAGGTACAAACATATTTGGCCTAATTAGACAGGTTTTGTATTCATATGCAAACACAACTACCCATAACCACTAAATGTCGAGAACAATATAAATATGAATTTGTCTGATCCATTGAAAGTCTGTACTGGCAAGGGAAGTAACTGCACCGAGGATACGGCTTTCAAAGATAATATTATTTGAACCTAAACCATTTGGTCTTCCTAAGTACGGACGGGCGAACTAACAGACTGCGAGACAGATCTACATGATCTAAGCAATATTTCCCCTCATCAAAGATAGGGGCATAAATATTGAGGCGTAAACATGAATAACTATAACTGTGAGAAGCTTACCTGCCCTTTGAGTCTTGTAGGTTAACAATAGAGTCTCCTAAAGTATCTAATAATAGTTCTGTACAACTGTCGTTACCATTAGACCTGTCAAAAAAATCAAAATAAATGAGCATGAAAATCCCAAAACTTAATTCTTACAACACTGTGAAGTTATATGAACATTCTCGCCGGACTTATTTTCGTTGATTACGCCAATGTACTAAATTTCAAAATTTAATCCCTCAAATAATAAATAATTTAACTCAGAAATATGTGGTAAGCATTTTTCTTTCAATACCTTAAATCCATGAATTTGATTCATTTTCTATCGACAGTAATACCATTTACAGAACAACCTCTCCAGAGAGGCCCTCTGTAGAGCAACAACCTCTTTACAACAGCCAATATTTGAAGCTCCCAGGCCCAAAGGGTGTTGCTCTACAAAGGTTGTGCTGTTATAAATTTCCGAGGACTGTTTCCAGCAGTTCAATCGTTTAACCATCCTTTGACATTTGAACTTCTCATGGTCAAAGGGCTACAAAAGGAAACCTACGTTCGAGTCCTGGGTAAACTTTTTTTCTCCTGCTGGGTGTGAAGCCAACATTGATCTATTGCAGCCAGGAATATCAAACATGTACAAACACTGCCCTCGCAGTTACTGATTTTTACCAACTTGGTCGAGTGGAGCATGTTAGTTATTCTTTCTCAGAGAAATTAAACCTTGGTCCAGATACAGTTCAACCCAGGACCTCTTGATCCCGTAGCCTGTGCCCTACTTCTCGGCCACCGCTCCCCACTTAGAGTAAGAGTAATACTTACACAGCACAATGTAGAGGTGAGAATGTATTTCCTGAGAAGCTACGATGTTCCTCGTTCTCTAACAATAAATCTACACAAGCATCGTGTCCTGTAATCATAAAGTGTATGACTGTTTACTTGACATATTGATTTATATATTTCAGTTTCATTGTTGTTGTGTATTTAACATATTTATTTAAGAAAACTTGTCAAACGTCAATCTTTATTGCTGTATTTGAAAAACATCACGGTATCTTTACATTTTCTACACAGATATACATATGTAATTTTTTAATAAATTTATTCAAAACAACTCTTCATAAAACAATGTAATTGAGAACCATCAACAGTACAGTAGTAATAAATAGATTTAATGGTGCGTAACCTTGAAAGACAAGACTTACCATTGTAACAAGCAAAATGTAGTGGTGTGTAGCCTTGGCAGTCATGCAAGCGTTCAAGTGGTCCCATCTACAAATCACAGAAATATATTAAAAGTTTTACTATTACAGAAGTCAAGTTGTGTCCAATTTAACTAACCAGCTATGATATTTCATACATTTTCATGCAATAAATTTATTTTCCTTTTACCTCCTTTGCAAGTTGTTTACCCCCACCATTTAAATTAAGTCCAGTCAGTGTGGCCAGTTCTGGATTGAGAAACAGGGAACCAAATCAAAATCTTCCGGACTTATCAATCAGACCAGCTAATTTCATGATGAATCCTGGTCAAATCAAGATCTATCGAGGCCTGGTAAAATCAAGATCTATCGAGGCCTGGTCAAATCAAGATCTATCAAGGCCTGGTCAAATCAAGATCTATCGGGGCCTGGTCAAATCAAGATCTATCAAGGCCTGGTCAAATCAAGATCTATCGAGGCCTGGTCAAATCAAGATCTATCGAGGCCTAGTCAAATCAAGATCTATCGAGGCCTGGTCAAATCAAGATCTATCGAGGCCTGGTCAAATCAAGATCTATCGAGGCCTGGTCAAATCAAGCTGTACCAAGGCCTGGTCAAATCAAGCTCTATCAAGTCCGGTCAAATCAAGCTCTATCAAGGCCTGGTCAAATCAAGCTATATCAAGGCCTGGTCAAATCTATCAAGGCCTGGTCAAATCAAGCTATATCAAGGTCTGGTCAAATCTATCAAGGCCTGGTCAAATCAAGCTATATCAAGGCCTGGTCAAATCTATCAAGGCCTGGTCAAATCAAGCTATATCAAGGCCTGGTCAAATCAAGCTATATCAAGGCCTGGTCAAATCTATCAAGGCCTGGTCAAATCAAGCTATATCAAGACCTGATCAAATCAAGCTCTATCAAGGTCTGGTCAAATCAAGCTCTATCAAGGCCTGATCAAATCATGCTCTATCAAGGCCTGGTCAAATCATGCTCTATCAAGGCCTATTCAAATCAAGCTCTATCAAGGCCTGATCAAATCATGCTCTATCAAGGCCTATTCAAATCAAGCTCTATCAAGGCCTGGTCAAATCAAGCTCTATCAAGGCCTGATCAAATCATGCTCTATCAAGGCCTATTCAAATCAAGCTCTATCAAGGCCTGATCAAATCAAGCTCTATCAAGGTCTGGTCAAATCAAGCTCTATCAAGGCCTGGTCAAATCATGCTCTATCAAGGCCTATTAAAATCAAGCTCTATCAAGGCCTAATTAAATCAAGCTCTATCAAGGCCTGGTCAAATCAAGCTCTATCAAGGCCTGTTCAAATCATGCTCTATCAAGGCCTATTCAAATCAATCTTTATCGAGGCCTAGTCAAATCATGCTCTATCAAGCCTGGTCAAATCAAGCTATATCAGGGCCTGGTAAAATCAAGCTATCTATATGACTGTATCTTAAAGTTAAGGATAACACTCATATAGGGGGAGTATACAAGTCATAAGAAGACTCAGAAGAATCAAGGTATAAATGAAGATTGACGTACCAGTAACATACATCCTAGCAAGCCAACATGTCCACACATAGAGGATAGGTGTAGAGCTGTACGACCTTTATGATCCTGTATAGATATATCAGCTCCATTATGTAGTAAGGCATCTACGCATTCCTCATGACCATTAGCTGCCTGAAATGTCGAGAAACAAAACATGTAATTACACCTCAAACTGGTTAACATAAAACATGATAAAACTGGTTAATTTACAGTTGGTTTGTTAGTTCATTTGCTTCAACATTTTTTCAATTATTCATTTTTTTGACAATTCACCTTAAAAATTCCAAGTAAAAATTGGAATGAGCTATGTATGTGGATTACTCGAGTGAGCACGATTTATCAGTATGAAAATGACCGTATGTGTTTATCTAAGAAAGCAATTTTACAACAGTGGGCTAAACTTGTCAATGTTTATAAACATCACATTATCCAGGGCGCACTATAGGAGACAGAAACATTAAGAAAGACTTACCCCTCTATGTAGAGCAGTACGCCCTTGTATATCACGAGCATTAACTATGGCACTATTAGCTATTAAATATAACACAGTGTCAACTTACCCCTCTATGTAGAGCAGTACGCCCTTGTATATCACGAGCATTAACTATGGCACTATTAGCTATTAAATATAACACAGTGTCAACTTACCCCTCTATGTAGAGCAGTACGCCCTTGTATATCACGAGCATTAACTATGGCACTATTAGCTATTAAATATAACACAGTGTCAACTTACCCCTCTATGTAGAGCAGTACGGCCTTGTATATCACGAGCATTAACTATGGCACTATTAGCTATTAAATATAACACAGTGTCAACTTACCCCTCTATGTAGAGCAGTACGTCCTTGTATATCACGAGCATTAACTATGGCACTATTAGCTATTAAATATAACACAGTGTCAACATGACCATTCTCTATGGCTAACATCAAAGGTGTCCTGTAAAATACAATTATCATATGTGAATGATGGCATCAATTCAGTATTATGAGAATTATCTATCAATTACCAATCCAAGCATCAACACCAATGAACGTGAAATTATCTAAGTCATCAACATTCAAGAAAAAAGCAATGTCAGTTATTAAAGCAATAACAGGTCCATCTGTCAGTGCGGAAATGTCAAAACTTGGCTATCAACTAAGAAAAGCAAACAAGAAAGAGAAAAGTGGGGGTCCTAGTGTAAATGATGCTGAATTCCAAAGACAGTACAAAGCGATTCAGGATACAGGAAAAAAGCCCCCTGAGAAATTGCACAAAATGAGTGAGTCTGTCAATACTAAGAATAATTCTACAGTTGACCATAACCAAGATGAAGGTGAAAAAACGACACATAACACTCTCAAATCAACATTCAATGACAGTGAAAAAATATTGACTACTGCATCGGTCAAAAAAATACCACCAGCAGGGAAACTTTTGAAAGCTACGTTCCGGTGCAATGAACTTTCTGATATGACTGATAGTATTTCAGCTGAGACATCCACAACCTCGCTTAAGTCAATCAAAAATGATGGAACATCACCACTGTACGAGAACTGTACCTTACGTTCATCAAAACTTGGTGTTACACTGCAAAATGTAAACTATTACGGCTTTCGCCGACTTCAAACACCTTCATCGAAAATTCCAGAGATAAAAAATAGTATTTCAACGGATACATCAACTACATCACTGAAGGCAATTCAAACTAATGGAAAGTTAACCCCTAAGGAGAATTGCACCTTATTAGAACCCGGTGCTACACCGCAAAATGTTAACTATTACAGCTTTCGCCGACTACAAGCATATTCATCGAAAAATCAAGCTCTCCAAACCAAACAAACAACGCAAGAAATCATTCGTAATGATTGTCCTCATATTGATGAAACACATGTAACAGTGTCAGTGAAGGACCAACAAGGAGAAACGAGTGATAAATGCGTTGGCACACAATGTAATGACGACAATCAGTCTAACCAAATAGCTGTCTTAAACCAACTCGCCGAAACCCTACAAGCAGACATTAAACAACTTATCCAGAGAAACTCGGAGCAAAAAAAGACCATATATTCTCTTGAAGAACAACTGGCCGAAAAGAATGGAACATGCTTGATACAGGAAGAAGAAATGCTCAAGTTAAAAGATAAACTTAAGGACCACACGTTAAGGCAAAAGACAAAAAACACCGAAAAATCACTGTCAAAAATAAGGAATGACGAGGAGCTCGCAGAAATTAAAGACAAACTATCATTCCTTGTGGATGGATATGCTAACTTGAATGAACGCACAGAAACACTTGAAACCGATAAAGTTACCTACGCAAAACTTGCTGATATTCAATTGGTCAAAAAAGGCATGCAAAACATCCAGTCTAAACATGAAGAACATGTCGAGGTTTGCAAATTGAAACAAATTCCACCATGTGAATGTCCTTCAATACTGACCAACCAACAGAAACTGTGCAAACAAAGTGAGGTCACAAATACATGTTTAACACCTCAAGATGTACACAGTGATCACTCCAGTATACGGAATATGAATAATCGTGTTACAACAACATCCCCCAAAGAACAAAGTACTACAGCAAATAAAAGTCGGAAGAAGGCTGTCATAGTTGGAGATTCTGTGATAAAGGTTTTAAATGAAGAAAAAATGACAACTGAGAAAGTTACTGTACAAATTACCCCCAAAGGTGGAGCAAAAATTGAATCAATATTCCCTTTATTAAAAGATCACAGTGAATTTCAAACAGCCGATGCGCTCATAATACATGCAGGGATCAATAACATCTCAGATGGTGAAAACCCCACAGAGATTGCTGCAAAGTATGAATCTCTAATTAATGATGTACAAGACAAACGACCAGATGTAAAAATTCTTATTTCGTCAGTGCTCCCTATGAAGAAAATGAAAGTGACCCTTCCTATTATTAAGGAACTAAATTCAATCCTAAAAAGGATTTGCAATGAAAGGAGAATTGCATTCATTGACAACACAAGCATGTTCGAAAATGAAGAGGGACTTTTCTTTAGTGAGGTACACCTAAATAACAGAGGCGGAGCAAGCTTGGGTGTTAATTTGAAACACGCCTTGTTCAAAGCTTTAGGACTCTCCAAAGAATATCATGTTAAAAATGGTCCGTCAGCATCCCATTTTCGTCAGGGCCAGATAAACCCTCGGAACAAAAATCCGAATCCAAATCAAGGACTTCGCAGGGGACCACCAGGACCGCTTCTGCCTCCATGGATGGAAGGATATCTGGGGATACTTCCGCACCCACCGGCTTACAATCGACAATTGTATTAAATGTGAACGAACATTCTACAACTGATGATACAATAGACAATGGCAAATTATACAACAAATCTGGACTAAAATTTTTTCATTTAAATATTAACTTTTTGACCACACATAAATTCGACCAAATTAGACAATTAATTAGTGTACATACTGAAATAGATGTTATCTGTTTGAGTGAAACATTTCTAAATAACTCCCGTAGTGACAATGAATTTCAATTACATGGATATAATTTAATCCGACAAGACAGACTGTCACATGGTGGTGGAATATTGGTATATACAAAACACTCAGTTCCTTGTATAAGGAGACATGATTTAGAGAAAAATGACATAGAATCTGTGTGGCTTGAAATTAGACATTCATTGCAAAAACCATTTCTGTTTGGTTACTATTATAGGCCACCTTCAGCCAATAAAAATTGGTCTGATACGGTTGAAGACCAATTTGAAAAAATTATGTTTGAAAACAAAGAAACAGTAATATTAGGAGATTTTAATTTTAATTACATAGGAAATAATTCAATAAACAGTTACTGGAACCAAATCACTTCTGCATTGAATATGTCACAGTTAGTTAAACAGCCAACTAGGGTGACTTCAAATACTTCAACTATCATTGATCATCTTTACTCTAACACACCATGTAATATTTCTGAGGTCAATATTCCAGTAATGGCTATAAGTGATCATTTTCCCGTTTGTTTTACAAGAAAATTCACTTCAAAACCGGAGAAAACTATTCTACATAAAACTATAGAATATAGATCTTTAAAATATTTTGATGAGAAAGGATTTAGAGACTCGCTGGATGCAACACCATGGTCTGTTATAGATACTTTTGATGAAGTAGATGACTGTATTGATACATTTATATCATTGTTCACACAAAACCTTAACATACATGCTCCACTTAGGACCAAACGTGTGAAACAACTTAACCAACCTGACTGGTTTACGAAAGAAATCCTAGATGCAATTAAAGCAAGGGATAAGGCGAAAAAAGCCAACAATAACGAGCAGGTTAAGCATTGCAAAAGAATAGTTAAATCATTGTCAGATACAGCTAAAAAATCTTTCTTTGACCAGGCTATTAACATTAAAGACAAAAATCCTAAAAAGTTATGGCGTAATTTAAAAAATCTTTCTGGTAAAAACACCCCCCAAAATTGCATTATCATAAATGATGACAATGGTAATCCAGTAACTGATTCTGTAAAAATTGCGGAAATGTTTAATACATTCTTTACAAATGTCTTTAAAAAAGCGCCATTAAGCATCACTGAATTAAATCCAGAAAACAAATCCTTACTGAAGGACTTTGTTGATGTCAGGACACATGCCTATACAGAATTTAAAATCCCTGAAGTTACTGAAGAATATGTTAGAAAAGAACTGCACACGTTAGATTGCAGCAAATCTACAGGTCTTGATGGCTTAGGAGCACACTTTCTAAAAATAAGTCATGATAAAATAGCTAAACCTCTCACAAAAATCTTTAACCTTAGTATTTCCACTGGAAAATTTCCAAAAATGTTCAAAATAGCTAAAGTAACACCTATTTACAAAAAAGGTGAGAAGGCAGACAAGAATAACTATAGACCAATATCTATTTTGCCAGTTCTATCTAAAATATTGGAAAGGCATATATCAAATAATTTAAAGTATTATCTTGAAGAAAATAATTTACTTCATAACCAACAATCAGGCTTCAGGCAGTATCATTCTTGTGAAACCGCACTGACAGATATAGTAGATGATTGGATAACTGAAATAAATGACGATGCTCTTGTTGGAACGATTTTTCTTGATCTTACAAAAGCCTTTGATCTCATAAACCACATGTTACTTATTGAGAAGTTAGAATGTTACAAGTTCAATAATATTGCACTAGAGTGGTTTAATTCATATCTTACGAATAGATCTCAACAAGTCAATGTTTCAGGAAAATTATCTGAAGCCCAAGAGATTGTAGCTGGTGTTCCACAAGGCTCTGTCCTAGGCCCAATACTTTTCATCATTTTTATAAATGATCTACCTTTGAACACTAATAACTCACAACTTAAAATGTTTGCAGATGATACAACCATATCAGCTTCTGGTGCATCCATTGATACTATTAACCTAAGCTTACAAAATGACATTGACCGTATAGAAAACTGGTGCAATAATAATGCTATGGTTCCAAATGCAAATAAGACGAAAGCTATGATTATTTCTGCATCAACAAAACTTTCTCAAGAAATGGAGAACAATAGGAATACCATAGTACTAAAGATGTGTAATCAGCCTCTCGAAATTGTCAAAAATGATAAGCTCCTTGGAGTACAAGTCGATTAAAACCTAACATGGAAAAGTCAAGTTGGAAATACAATAAAAAAATGCAACTCCCTACTCTATCTTCTGGTAAGAATAAAGCCCTTCCTTGACTTGAATGCTCGCAAACTGTTTTATAATGCATATATTTTACCTCACTTAGATTACTGTAACACAATATGGGGAAACTGTTGCACCAAATTGCAAGATGATTTGATAAAATCTCAAAAGAGGGCAGTTAGAATAATTTTAGACAAACCATATGATACACCTTCCTATGATCTCTTTAAGCAACTTAAATGGATGACATTTCCAGAACGTGTTGATTACAAAAAAGTTATGACAATTTACAAATCTCTAGATATTAACAATCCAAAATGTCCCACATATATCTCGAATAAATTTAAATATGTTAAAGATTCAGGCCTTAGGTCTTCCAGTCAAAAATTACTACAAAAACCAAAACCAAAAAAGGAATTCTTTCGAAAGTCATTAAATTATTCTGGACCAAGACTCTGGGAAAATATACCTTTCAATATAAGAACTGCAAACACTCTAGAGCAATTCAAAAGAATGTACATAAGATGGAAGTTTCCAGATTGGAACTACCAATAAAATCTTTTAGAATCATTGTAAATATTAAACTTAATATCAAGTTACCTTTACACTGTATATATATAAATCATGTATTTTGTCTTGTTACCATAGCGTTTATTTTAATAATTAAGCTTTGGATTTATACAACATTATCTTTTCTCATCTCTCATGTCTAATAATTATGTTTTATTTACTGCATTTCATTTGTTAAGTTAACTGTGTATGTTTGTTTTATATTTATGTTGAGGTCCGCATGGAAGATTGTGTTTTTATGCAAATGTGTTAACCTCGTAAAATAAAGTCATTATTATTATTATTATTATTATTATCTATGGACAAAACACACACACAAAACAAATACGACTAAATAGAAATCTTTTTTATTATTTGAGTTTATTTTTCCTCGCCACCATATTTTCCATAGGGGCGAGGTCCCAAGAAGAGTTTAGTCATTTTAGGTTTCAGGGGATAGTGCTGATACAGAAGGTGTTCTCGTTCCAGAGACACCACTTGTTCTTTTACATGCCAGGTGCATAGAACCCATACATGGTACCTAGATTAAAGTCTCATTCAAAAGACTATTAATAAATTTTAGTAGGTCAGCCTGGGATTCTTACCCCCAACCCCAAGATCAGAAGTCACATACTGTAAAACAAAACTAAATGTAAGAAGTTCTTGAGGCTTGAAATCAGTTTAAGTTGATTGAGGAAATCCCACATCTCAACCAAGATGAAGATGACCTTATTTTGTCTGACAATCTGACATATCAACTACGCTAGAAGTGTGAAGCTATATACCTGTCTCTGGCATCGTTAACGTCAACAATATTATTATCATCTGCTGTCTCCATTAACAACCGCAAACATTCTGTATGACCATTGATAGCTGTAAGCAAGAAATACATATCAATATTTATCCATTTAAATATTCATCATAATGACACAAGAAACCAACATTAAAAAGTCATTTTCACGCTATTTCTTATCATCGAAATAGGGGAAATTATTTTCAAGTTCAAATACACCAAGAAGCATTTTTTTATAAAAAAATGTAGGTCTCCAACAGAGGGCTATCATTTGACCTTGAATTCCTGTCGTTATGTACAACTAGGTATGGTACAGTTTAAAGTATCCAGTAAAGTTTCACAGATAGCCTTTTTTGAATTCAAAAACTTTTCTCGACCAGTGCAAACCTATTTGTTCTACAGACCAAGATCAGTAAAACACTTAAACCATCCATCTCGGATGGGGGTATAGCCATACCTGCAAAGCCAGTTAAGTCCAAAATAAGATTGATAAAGCAAAACATGTCACAAGATGCACATAAATGTGATTAAAAAGGCATTTAGATGCATGAACAAGGAATGTATTGATTCTAGTGATTACAAATATGGGACAGAAGATCATAAAATGAATCAAATGCACTTTAGAGCAAAGGTAGGCAACCTTGGAAAACCAGAAATTAACAACAAAAATAGGAGTAACTCCACTTTAATAGGAGTACTTGGCAGATATGAGTATAGCAAGACAAAATGTAAGTGACAAACCTGCAGCATGTAGAGGTGTACGTCTAGAGATGTTATCATGTACTAGTATAGTAGCACCTTGTAGTAATAATGTCTCTACACATTCTGTATGTCCATTATAACATGCTAGATCTAACATTGTACGACCTGTAAATTTTATACATACAACATATTTAGGAAATAGATCCTACAGCCTTCGTGATTAATTCCTTTGCATATGCACTCCAAACCGTGATATTATATTGGCCAGTATATCACAGAAAACTAAGATATATTTGCATTCTAATATGCGTAATATGCACACTTTAATACAGACTAATCCTTATTGCATAGTTTCAGTTTAGTTTATTAGCATAAGAACATTATTTATGTTCGTCGCCTTAAACAAACAATAGGCGGCATGCAATCAACAAAAGAAGAGCATGTACAAAATACAATGAGCAATGTGAACACAATAACATAACAATAGTCCCAATATGTACAAAGAATATAACGATACATGTTTATAGAACAATTAATAGTGATATGTTACTTGTCGTGTCGCTATAGACAACTTCACACAAATTATTTGTATATTATTTGCTTGCATTTATTAAATTGATAATTTAATCGATAATCCAAGTGTATTGGAGCACGCAGTTGGGGTACCGGTAAAACGATATTAGGATTGCATCACTTCCGTTGGTTGAGATTATGGCAGCTGAGCAACCTTCTTATTATTATTAGTTCTAAAAGGATATTACTTTTTTTTTCATGCAAGTTTATTTAAGAGATAACACCATGTGCCTGTGGCCTGGCACCATTGACGTTACATAAATTTTTTGGTGCAGTACTGGAAACTATCATTTTCACTGTTATTTTTTTCTGATAAATCACAATAATTCATTGATATTGTACTATAATAAATAGATGATAACTTACCATTAACATCTCTAATATCTAGGTTCATTATACAAGCCAGTAATACATGTAGTGCTTCATTATGTCCTCTAGATGCCTGAAACACAACATACACATAGTATAAAACATGGGCAGTCGACTGAAGAGCGGGGGGCGCCATCCCTGAAGGTGCCCTAGCATGGGTATTTTATCTTTTGTTCAAGGTGAACAACTATGAATAAGATTATTTTGTGTCCACTATGTTAGCAAAATAATTTCTGGATTATCTTACTACATAAACATTATTATTCTAGCTCACTTTGTTAGCTGATTTTTCCTGCGGATGGGGGCATAACAATATTTAAGTTACCCCCACCCTCCTAACACCGAATCCTGTAACAGACTCTATGAAAGAGAGATTGTTAACCAAGTTGACTTTTTTGCATGTTACAGTCAAGACTGTCATGTGCCTTTCATCAGCAACCTTCCACCCAGTAGACACATATACCAGGTGTACAATTCAAAAATTATATCAGTAATTAGAACAACTTTGTTCTATAGAAGGTTATAATCTGTACTAAATAATCATTTTGATGAGGGATCAAATAAAATTAGCTGAAAACTGACAAATCAGCACAGTTTGAGCACTAAAATATTACACACTAGGACTTTGGATTTAAGTACACAATAATGAATTAGCTATCAAGGGGAGGTAATTATGAATGATAAGTGTTGTTGTATACTTACACTAAGATGGGCTGGTGAGTATGGAGCATCACCTTTCACTAGATTTATAGCCGATACATCCAGTAGCTGTAGGAATAGAAAACAATTAAATCTTCACCCTGATATGACAACAAAAGTTAACATAATGATTAATCCTACACTTTTTCTCTCTTTCTATCTCATTCTAGTTTGAAAACTTTCCAGAATGTTAAATCCCATTTAATTGGTCTAAAATTCAAATTTTTATTTGTCTTAAGTCCTTAAAGTATGGGTCCAATTACATGCTAGGTAGTCACTACATCTAGGGAATTCACAAACATTTCAGTTAAAAACCGAAGCATACTACAGAATTGTTATATTGTCATATTGCTGTTAGCAGTATAATTGTGAAATTCAAACTTTTGGTCAAAAGGCTATTTGTAGGGCAGTAAATTAAAATATATTAAAATGCAAGAACAAAAATAGACAGGGAACCTGTTAATTGCATTTATTCACCTAATATTTGTCCAAGATGGAATATCGATTGTAATAGGTAAAAGGACTTTTGAGGGCTCAGTGCAAAACTATAGTAGCCAAATATATATAATCATGTTGCTATCATGGTTTTGCACTAAGCCCTCAATCTGTAAATAACTGTACTTACCATCTCTAGGGCCAATCTGTGACCTTTCAGTGCTGCATAGTGTATAGCATTATAACCTTGATTGTCTGATATACCAGGACGTGATTCATGTTTCAATAATAACTCTAACACTCTGTAATATATAAACAGCCACATGTAAGAGGGGTGCACCAAAATTAAACGAAAATAATAGGGTAGGTAGGATAGGTAATACCACAACATTATTTTGTTTTGGCCTTACCAATTGTAGAATTAATGAAGTATGAATGTAAACTACGGAGAATTTAACTTGACTCTCCACCCTCAATTAGCTGATATCTTGTCTTGATTTTAAACTTCAGTGGTATGTTTTCATAAGCCAGGATATAATAATTACGAAGATGCTCGGGGTGTAATACAAATAAAACAGAAATCTTAAGGACCTATATTGCACCAGATGTTCACTTGTACTGATATATTCAATGCAAGAACTATGTAAAACATTCATGCAAAAAGATTAGGATCATGTCAATATCTTGGTAATGTAGTTGAAAAAGATAACATACTTAGCATCATCATCAGCAGCAGCAGCAGCAGCAAAGTGTAGTGGTGTACAACCAGCATGATCCTGTATATCTACAGCACTGCCAGCATTCAGTAGTGATAGTACACAGCCATGATGTACGTTAGCTGATGCATAATGTATCGGATATCTGTCAATATAACATGTTTATATATCTTTTAACTTAGATTTTTTAAATGCATTTTCTCCATACCATGGAGTTGTTTTCAAAGTAAGCAAGAAACCAACAGGCTGTGGCTCAAGTGGCTGTAATAACATGTTTTAATAACTTTTTGTAAAAGACACAAATTTAAATAATGAACATTGTGGTGACAGGTCGACTTAAAACGCGAAACTTTGTAGTCGCGAATATAGCGAGAGTAAATTGGCTTACAGTATGGTAATAAAGAAATTTTGATGTTTAGCTTACCTTCCAGCAGTATCTTCCTGATTCACGTTGGCCCCGCCCGTTATCAACATCTCAACATTATCTGTTTTCCTGTCAACATAAAATTTCCAATTATGCATCACTTGTTAACTTCTACAATTTTCCTTAATGGGACAAATTATGAAACAAGAGATGTTTGTAAAATATATATTCCGCTATGGCAGCCCAGAAGTCGAAAATGGTGAAGGTCACATTGACCATGACCTTTGACATACTGACCTCAAAATGGATAGGGGTCATCTACTGTTGCTGACCAACCTTCATGTTAAGTTTCAAAATCCTAGGACTAAGGGTTCTTGAGTTATTGAACAGAAACCATCTTTGTCTATGGACAGAAAAAACTGCCTGACATGTGCAAAGCAATATACCCCCTCATCAAAGATGGGGGAGGGGGGGGGCATGATAAAGATTATTCATATTACTTAAATCTAGAACTAAACAATCTTAATAATATTATAGTTGTGTCACCCCTATTGAATGGCAAAGCCACTTCGACTTATGTGACACCTATCTTTCGAGTGCACTGTAACTCCCAAGTCACTTCTCTTATTGCCAGGCAACATGCAGAGAAGTGCCTACGATAACAATTCTTTAAATAACTAGCTGGCATCTCAGCAATGGCTTGAATGAGCTTTAACCCAGCTACCTCCAGGATTGGAAAATTCGATCACCTGCTTCCAAGCAAGGCGCTTAACATTCAGCAAAATTCACAGTTTTTAGACATCGGAGGAAATACAAGTAATGAGGAATTGCAAGCAATACAGAAGTCCCCTACCTGGTTTTCAGGTTGTTAATCTTTCTGTTACCTTGTTACCACAATTTTTGTCCGAATCAAAAATTCGGTTGAAAACCAGTAGGGGACTCATAACATGAAGATGACATTACATACATACCCACTACAAGCAGCAGCATGTAGACATGTTCTACCACAATCATCGGGTACATTGAGATCAAGATCTGGCATCACAGATATCAACTTCTTTACACAATCCATATGACCATATAAGGCAGCTACATGTATAGCTAACATACCATACACACCACGTCTGAAAATATCATACATGTAAATATATTTAGGTCAATAGATGATATCCAGAACTCTGTGCAAGGTGGATCTCCATTAATTTACATATAAGTACAAACAAATCTGCCTAAGTTTGACTGGTTCTAAATTCATATGCAAACACAACTGACCTCGATTGATCATCATTCTATTGTCCAGATATGAAAATTCAAGTGACGCAATGACTAAAAAGATAAACATCTGTTTGTACCTACAGATTAGTGGAAATCCGGAGAAGATATACTGTGAACCAATTTTTTAACTCCCTACACCTAATTCTTGATAAACAGAGCAACAAGTCTGTACATGTGCCGAATCAGACATTATTTCACTAAGCTATTTTTTCTCAGGATGGTGTCTGACCAGCCATTTTTCTCAGAGGGCTTCTTAGTCTTAACAACGTTGCACAAAAAAGGGCCACTCAACTAAACTTCAAAATTTATCAATCACACTCAGATGAAAAATTTCAGTTTGAGCTGTAATGAAATCACACATGTATGCATTTATATAAGAATCAGGACTTATTCATCTAGAAAAAAAAATAATCGCGTAACGTCGGTTTATAACATTTAAAACCCTAAAAATCTATAGCGTGACTAACACAGTAAAATATATATTCAATGTTGTTCTATAGCGTAGGAATGTATAAAAGCGGAGGAAAGCCGTCACCTAATTAATGGACAGTAAAAAATGTTCAGGAGTTTTCTTCAATAGCCCCTTTGAACGTAATATAAGTGGTAAGAATATTTTATTTGTTTGCATAACATAATTTTTTATTAAAACGTCTACAAAATGTGTTTTTATCATCGGAATGGAGTTTAGTTCCTTTAAAGAGCTGAAATGCAGCAACAGACAAATCACACCTGTGAAAGGTGTACATCTCACCTTGTAGGATCAGATCCATTTTCTAGAAGTGTATTGATGAGTAATTCATGGCCGTATCTAGCAGCTATATGTAACGGTGTATTACCCACTTTATCACAGCTATCAACTTGAGCTCCTGTAATCAGATATCATACAATATAACTAGTATCTATTACAGAAATTGTACAAAATAACAGAAGACGGGATCGTCCCTTGGTGCAACAAGGTTGTATCTAATTACATAGTATACACAGCGTTTAAACCAAATTACTGTATGACTTATCCGATTACTATAAAATTCAACTTGTATGGCTTATTGATATTGAAAACTCATGTAAAATCTGATCACTGTATGACTTATTGTCGTACTATATAATTGAACAGGAATGCCTTATTTTTGCATTTGCCGGAAATCAACTCGTTTATACAGTGGTATAAAGAGAGATACAATCTTGTTGCACCAAGGGGACGAGGTATAAGACAATAATCAGTGTAATTATGAATTAACTTTTTTTTAATTTCATGGATTTCAAAAAATTGCATAATGACTATTACACAGGTATTTCAAACATAAAGTTGATAAATTGTGAACTTGACAACAAAATAAAAGCCAAACAATTAATTGATTTTAGTTCTTAACTTAGTATTTAATTTGAAACAAATGAATTATTTTATGGCAAATTTAAAGTAATTAAGCTATAGCTTAACTTAGTTTGCAATAAAATAGTTTCAAAGCAAAACGCTGTTTGCAATAAAATAGTTTCAAAGCAAAACGCTGTAACAGTATCAACAATTCAACAAAAATACACATTTTTAAAAAAATTGTCAACAAATCCTGAAAACAAGATGCAAGTATGTTTTGGGGGGTAATTAGTATGGTCCCTACCTTACTAAGTTTCAATGTTAAAATTCTGCAAGTGAAACTTCAAAGAACCATAAATTGGTTAATACTTTTAACATTTTTAATAATTAAATGACTTTCATTTTATGCACTATGGTTAATTCTATTGCAACTTATCTGGATAATGCTGTAATTATTGGTTGATATTTGAATTTTTCTGGTGTCATGGGCAGATCAAGGGATAGATTGGCTAACATTATGTCAAGCTTAATTAAATATTTACGTAAAAGTCTGGGTAATGATATTTCTGGCACGGCTTTACGGCACTCCCAGACCGCAGGTTATGTGATAAACAAGATTAGGTGCAGCATAACCAATTTCCTTGATTATCTTGTTTTATACCCTTTATTTATCCAGGTGAATATTTTACGAACTATCTTTGACTAAGTGCATGATGATTATAGATAAATACCGTGTGTTATATGAATACACATGCTACAATATTTTCTAATATACATCTGACTACTAGTATAGCAAGTTTCTTAAGACAATATGAAAGAGTTTATAAACATCAAGATACTGAATTGACTATTAATTAAAGTACTGTAAACCAAGAAATTATTTTGTGTGATTTAATTTGCAGAGTTCACGATCGATAGATTCGCAATATTTGCAAAATTAAATAGCCAGTAAAGTGTTCAAATCATTAATATGGACACTTAATATGGAGACTTAAAAACGTGAGAATTTGCAGTCGGGAATATGCCGACAATGGAAAAATTGCGAAAATTAGTATTCACACGTAAATTGATTTACAGTATTATAGTAACTGAGCACCTAATAATATTCCCAGCTCATGCATAAGTTTATAGACACACAATTAGTAAATTAGCATGTAATTTGAATTTAAAGTCCCAATTTCATGCAATACATAAATAAACATATTCCATATATGGCATACTTTGACCCATATATTTTGGTACATAGAGGATCTTACATGAGTGACTTTTCATATTGAATTTATTAGATGAGTTGGATAAAAGTGTTATTAATTTTATCCAACAAGTTTAATAAATTTAATGTGGAAAGACAGGAATGTAAGATTCTTTTTATCACATAAACAAAATAGCCATTTAAATGTAGAAAACTAAAAATAGTACACCCGCTCCCCCTTTATGACAGAATAAGATTGAGGTGAGTTAAATGCGGTTAAGAATAAATGAGCATCTAAACATAGTACAACACAGTGACTGTATTTCAATTGCATTTATATTACATTTAATTTAATGTTGAAAACGAAAATGAGCCGAGACGTGTATATTTGAACGGTAATAATGTCAGGGACCTTTTTAGTAGGCCCTATCCAGTCTTGAAATTAGTTTGGTAAGGGGAACGTACTCGTACCAAAAAAAAACGGAAAATGTCACGTACATGTTTTGACTTCATCACTACTTCGAATTTCCGGAATGAGATTGATAAAATTTTTGAAACTCAAGATGCATGAAACTTGTGTAGGAAGTGTAAGCCTATGCTATGTTCAATAAATAAATGTAGGTTTGTGTTTATTTGTTATATTTCAATTGAAGTGACGTTGTAAAATCTCGTTGAGATTTTCAGATTCGCATTGTCCATCGATCCTGTACCGCTGACGAAAAAATCACGGTCGGCCATGTTTGTTTATTTATTTGACAGAACTGATTTTTATTATAAATATATGCATATTAATAACATTAAGGCTTGTTGAATGTTTCAACTTGTTATTAATATGCACCACCAATGAGTGTTGGATGCTTAACTTCCTCGTTTTTGATAGTTACAACGCAGATAACTTTATAAATATAGGTCATCAGCCTTGTCAGTATGGACTCATCTTGTGACAGTGAATAACTATGCTAAATTTCAAGTTGATACCTTTCATAGACACTTAACCAATGCACACGCAAACATTGACACACACAATCCTGTCACTACAATAGCTCAACTTTTTTCTTCACAGTATGAAACACAGACTAAATATGAGGTCAGGTAAATAGTTTTGCATAATTTTTTTACCGATATAGATATATAGTAAGGAGATAATGACCTGATCTTAACTTTAAGGATGAATATATTACATAAATTTTTATATGGTTCTTGCATTAAATATTATCCATTTCCCCAAGCAAACTGTGCAATATTGATATTTTATATTTGTGTTTGTATTACACCGGGAGTGTCTTTCTGATACTCCCTGCTTATTGAAGACATACACCCCAGATTATAAATATGAACAAGGTATTAGCTGTTACATGATGCTATTAAAGAGTTGAGGATCAGGTAAAATTCTCCCTACTCATTCACAGTGGAACTGGTTAGGTTAGTGGCAATATATAATTTTCAAGCAGCATTTTTACAAAATGAGTCTCGTCACCATGGAAACCTTTTAATAACCACAACATATAAGAAAGCAGAATACATATAATGCTCATTTATTTTTGGAAAATTGAGAGTTATTGATCAGGCGTAACACTATTTTTAGATGTTGTCCATCACCAAAAGCATAATACTATAAAAGAAACTAAGTTTGGATGCAATATTAATACGTATCTGTTCTACAGGAAGTGCAGTTACATTAATCTATGCGAGGCATTAATTTACAATTATAAGCAATATAGATTGTTAGTGCATATGTCTCAAACCAAACAAAGAGTCCAGAATTCTCAAAAAAAATATTATACAGAAATTCTGAAAAAATCAT
This sequence comes from Spisula subtruncata, assembly GCA_963678985.1. Lineage (NCBI taxonomy): Eukaryota > Metazoa > Mollusca > Bivalvia > Venerida > Mactridae > Spisula > Spisula subtruncata. The sequence continues at coordinate 8,931,636 of OY787675.1, read as the reverse complement.
GAATTGTTTCCATGGCAACTAGATTCCCACACACAATTCTAGTTAATATTTGTTAGTAATCTCACCATGCTCAATTAACGTTTGGGCACGAGTAAATCTTCCATGCAAGGCGGTCATGTGTAATGGGGTACGGCCGTCATCACACTATAAAAACAAAAATATGTCAGACAATGAAAGATCTATAAATAGAATGTGACCACTGAACCATAACCTTAGGTACACACTATATAAAATCTACTCTGTTTGGATCTATATCTCCTCTACGTGTTAAGGCTTGTTGTATCCACACCACGTCCTTTACAACACCATTATTTCATGATATGTCACCTGGGTACCTGTATCCAAGGCAACACAACAACAAACAACAAGGTGTTTGGGCACAATATTTCAAAGAAAGAAGCAGTTTAACCACAAAGATGATGTAGGGTTTTTTAGGTTAACCCAATTCTAACAAAACGATATGAGAATATACAAACTAAAAGAAGGAACTGAATTATAATGAATTGTAGAGACACAGCCAATATTCAGACATAAGACCACTGCCCCGTCACACATAACAAATCTATTTAAAATAGTTTAATTTTATGATGTACACCAAAATCTTACTGTACAAACAGACATATCCATAACACATTCCATACAAGCACTAAACAATAGACGGCATACATGTACTAATGTACCATTCAGTTGCATCCAAGCCCCCCCCCATCCCCAAGGGATGGGCAGTGGCTAGTCAGGGAAACAGCCATGGTTTTACCTTCCAGCTTCCCCTGCACTGCCTGGGGAAATATTTGGGAATTTTCTCTGAACCAATACCCCGGAGACAATATTTGTTGTCAGGGTCTAGAGTAAAAATCCACACCCATCCACAGGAGTGGTGCAGTGGATGCAACTGGCTGGTCAGAGTACGAAAAAATTTAACTTAAGTCCTTTTTGTCAGCATTTTGAAGATGACGTGTCGGTGGTATTCGTTACATGTGACAGGGCCTTAAGGATGTAAAGATAACAAAGCTTCAAGAATCGAATGTTTGTATATAAATAAAGATGGAGTGCACTGGAGAGCATACTGAAAGTTTCTACATGAAAGAACATCAAACTGAATCATCCACAGAACAAATATTTAAAGAACAATATTTACATTGGCAGCCAAACAGTAAGAGAGGGAGATCTCTCTAAGAGAGCCAAAAAAAAGACGAATAACATAGTATGGAATGTATGGAGATGGGCCACCAGAGACTACTGTAAGCACATGAATCAAGAAGGGGTCTACAGGGTAAAGGGTTAATGCTACATATAGATCGGAATCGCAGACTGGACTAGGACCAAGGTGCAGATAACAAGACTGTACAAGCAATACAAGACAACAGTATGGACCGTCATTAGGAAGAACTAGAATAAAATACAATGCTCATGCTACACTATTACAGTGAAAAATGAAAGGTAAATGATCATTAGTTAGAATTTCTCAAACTAGAACAAATCAGATCTCATACAAAGAACCTTATTTCAATAATAAATAATTAACATTCACATTCTTTTTAGATAGTTTACTTTGAAAAGGTACATGCTTCACGAGAAATTTACGCAAAATTATCCATATTCCGTACTTTAGATGTTTGCATGAGTCACAAACTCAACATAAAGTATACAATGCATTTTGGGATATTCGAATATTCCAGGTTATGTTTTTCTAAGCTCAAATTTACAATCAAAACTGAATCCCATTGAAATATCAGCAGTATCAACTGCTGCATAAATGACTTGAATTTGTTTTGTATCATTTATAAAAATCCCACTCTTAGTAATTTTACTATAAACGAGAACAAACGGTTTCCATGAGGTTCCTAGTATGCTAACATCTATATTTGTTCCAGTTTAGAAAACAGAATTAAACAAAAAAGAAAACATTCCAAAAAAATATTATATAGCAAAAAGCAGTTACTATAAATAACATATGCTACTATAAATAACATATGTTACTATAAATAACATATGTTACTATAATTAGAACAATAATAAAATATTGGTTGATCATTAGGCTCGTACCACCGTTCTGTACTAGGGTCTGGGTTCTTGTTGCCCGTCCGTGTCGGGCTGAGACATGGACCGCGGACCAGCCATCTACTGTCTAGAAACCATACACATGCGTTAATTTTAACATCGTAATGGTAGCAGCAAATATACAGTAATACCGGAAGGTACAAAATGTAGCTCATTGGTAAAGGAATTTATAAATATCATATTTATCCCTTTAAGCAGCACTAGTGCAATTCTGATCTTTTTTTACATAAATGTATATACATGCAGGGTTTTCACTAGGATTTCATGTAGGAGGCTCTTAGTACATTTGAGGAGACCAGAGCACTGAAGATGGAAGGCAGCTAGGGGTACATTTGAGGTGGCACAAATATCATTTGAGGCAGTCAAATTGGCCTCCTGTCGCCTCCTAATGACAACCCTGTACACGAACAGTGAATTCTTTGTAAAAACTTAAAAAAGCAAGCAGTAACTCTAAATTATATCAACATTGTCCAAGTATTTTTGTGTGATTGTGTTACAAACTGTAAAAACTAAGTAACCTGGGTTTACAAATATCCTTTACAAAATGAGCAAACACGATCAAAAGACAGCACACACTCAAGGAAAAATAGCAGAACTATATATAAATAATGTAACAAATGTCTTATGTTTTCTGTCGACAACTATGTTTGTTATAAATTTAACAAACACATGAATACAGGCAAAAAAGGATGTTCATCAAAGTAAATATTTAATATAGTATTTAAATGTAGATAAGATATAGACAGCATGAGAGAGAAGTTGGAAAAAGGATAGAAATAAGAATATAATGTTGGAAAATTACATACAAGTTGATTTTAAGAGAATAGTGTTTAACGTTTCTTTTTGCAATTGCAAAATTTTCCCGAATGCAATAAATTTAAGCATACTGGTCTTTATTGGTAGTTAATATTTTCGAAATATAGTGTCAAATTGTTTTAAACTTGTATGTAACTAACAGAATCATCGCAGTTTATTCACAATTTTATCACTAAAGAGAAATTGCAAACTCACAAAAATGGCTAACTCTCAAAAATTGCAAACTCTCAAAAATTGGCAATCACAAAAAAGCGTTAAACAGTATAGTTGATGAAATGACAAATCCATCAGTGTTATAATCCCAGGAAACTGTATCGTTGAAAAATATATATATATTTTTTGGAAAATTTTTATTTTTCTTTTTATAGAAAAATATAAATTTTATTATTTTTTTTCATATTGTCTTTATCAATGATACAGTTAGCTGTGGCTATAATATATAAAAGTTATAATTATTCATCAGTAACATTTTCTATCTGCAATATATTAATACAGGGAATTCAGTATATTGTTTACATGCAAAAATCAACATAATGGTAAACTGGTAAACAGTTGTTGGATACTGGGAGTATGCACGATTCATAAACAATAAAGGGGGATAACGCCTGGCTTCCTAAACATACTTCCTGGCTTATCATCCTTAAAGTTTCCGTTCTCCGAAGAGTTTTCCTGCTAATAAAAATGTCATTAATATATAGCTTGGCTATTTTGACCTGAACCTGACCTTTATGAAAAAATAATCATATTACAAGATTTAAATATATCAATTTCCGCAATATCGGTATTTCAGATCTCGAACGTCTTCGTGATACTCCCCAATTAGGAAAACATACAATCGGTGTTGTAAACGTAGACAATATATCGACTCTTAAATTATGCTAATCAAAAGGTCAGGCTAATGTCAAATTAGCCAAACTATACCAAACATAAGTACATTGTAGAACACAAGGAAAGTTTCTGTTAATTGTGCATTTGTTTGCTTATTCAGATTCCATCTCACTAACATCAGATCCTAACATTTGTTCCATTCATTTGTGCTGTTAGTTAGATCTGACAACACTAAGACCAGGAAAATAAGTTTATCAAAATTGACAAAATTTAATACCATTGACAAAATGTCATTTTACAGTAATTTTAATTATTGCTCATTGGGCATCATTGCTAAAGAAACATCTCCACCATACATGTACTTGGCTAGAAGAGAAACATATCATTGAATGATTACAGACCAGGCAAAGCGATATGTAATATCAACATTGAATTTACTCATTTAATGATTTCAAACAATGTCTTTCCCCCATTTGTAGATGCATAAGCATTATACGGAAGTTAAACATTGAATTTATTCATTTAATGATTTCAAACAATGTCTTTCCCCCATTTGTAGATGCATAAGCATTATACGGAAGTTAAACATTGAATTTATTCATTTAATGATTTCAAACAATGTCTTTCCCCCATTTGTAGATGCATAAGCATTATAAGGAAGTTAAACATTGAATTTATTCATTTAATGATTTCAAACAATGTCTTTCCCCCATTTGTAGATGCATAAGCATTATACGGAAGTTAAACATTGAATTTATTCATTTAATGATTTCAAACAATGTCTTTCCCCCATTTGTAGATGCATAAGCATTATAAGGAAGTTAAATTTGAGTCTAAGTTTAAGATTTTCGTTATTTCATTGATAAAACAGTACCCAGATGAGTAAATGATAATGAGTGAATGTACCTGTAGTTTAGTTGATGCACCTTCTGAGACAAGTATCTCTAGACAGATACCACCATGTGTAGATGCTGCTGCATAGTGTAGGGGTGTCTGAAATATAAAATGCAGGGGTGTCAACGAGACCAAATTAAAAATCAGGAAAATAGTATGCAGCTGACTATTTTTGTCAATCAAGAGGGCTTCAATGACATGAATAATTATTTCTATATTTAACTTGGTTTATATTAAAGAAAATCCTTCAGAGTAGATTGAATTTACCATAACTGCTCCATTTCTTGAGATATTTTCATCAAATAACTGATCTTGGTAAAAACTCATTGCTCTTTCTGTTATGATAAATCCAGAATTTCAAATAAATCAGGACAATTGTCACTCCTGAAATTTGGAAGGTGTTCTTTTTTCTGTTTATAATGTGCAGAATAAATGAATGCACACTTACCAAACCCATATTATTGACAGCATTAATCTGTGCGCCATAACTCAACAATTCTTGTACAACAACATCCTGTCCATTATGACAAGCTACATGTAGAGCTGTGTTACCGTAACAATTCACCGAATCCACCTCCACCCCTAGCTCTAGTAATAATTTCACCACACTGACCTGACCGCTAGAGGCCGCAGCATGTAAGGGAGTATACATCTGAAAATAAAAAGAGAACCTTCAACCGCTTTGTATATATACCCTTTATTTATTTACCTCCAGTCCTTTTTTCAAGGCCAGGGAAAAGTTAGGTTCTTTCACAATTAGCCAGGAAAGTTTGGAAAGTGAGCAAAATATGCTAACTACATGCAAAAGGATGATTTACAGTATTAGAAATGTTGATGGTTTTTTTTCAGAATTGCATAAATTGGAAAATATTTTCAAAAACTAGCAAAAACAGAATTGAGCTTGAGTCTGAAATATAATTCTTTGCACTAACAGGGCTTGTTTCCAAGCAGCCCTTGAAAAAGGATCCATAAAATGAACTAAAGAGTTATCAAAACCTTTGGAGAGGGCTGATATCTAATGCTTAAATAACGTATGGCCAGATCCTTTTGTGATGAATATAACATTGTAAAAGTTTCAATGGTTTACATTTATGATATGCTTCTATTTGTTGTAATTAATTGTAATTAATATATGCAAATCCTTTGAAAATGTTGTAAAATTTCATGAAAGTAAAATATGATTAAACTAATCAAAACCTGTTTATCTTGACAGTTGAGTTCAGCACCATGATCCACTAAGGCTTTCACTATTTCAACATGTCCCATATAAGCTGCCCAGTGAATAGCACGACGATCTTTCTTATCAAACGCATTGATGGTGGCACCTTGGTCAAGCAATAGTTTTATCATCTGAAAACATACACCAAAAAGTTGTGGAAATTTTGTAAAAACAAAAAACAGGTTTTAATGTCTGTCAAGCATAATTTAGCAGACATGGTCACTACTGTTTTGTCACAGTGGCCTTGACCCCATCAGTCAAATGTTCAATCTTAGTTTGATATTATGGATAAGGCTTCCTTCAGGGCATAAGTTTCCTGATGTACTCACAATGACAATAACTGTTATCATCATTGGCTATGTGAAATTAAAATTACATGCATTGAAATTTCCTGATTTGCTCGCCACTTGTCTCATGACTTCCATGAAGCTTCCAATAGACCAGAGGATCCTCAGGGCTTTCATTATTCTCTTGAAACTGCATTTTAACTCTTGAATTTGACAAAAGTGCCTATTTTGACTCTTGGAAATTTAACCTGAAGAGTCAAATTTACTATACTTATAATGCAAATTTTCTTGCAATATGTTGATGACTCTTGAATATTGAGAGTCAGGAGTCATTTTGACTCTTTTGGAGGCTAGTGCCTTCAAAGCCCTGGATCCTGTTCATGAAGCTTCATGAAGCTCATTATGAGTAGCAACCCCAGATGATAAGCATATACTGTTAAGAATTATGTAAAATTCAGTACATGGTGTAGTAAATATTACTTTTACAAGATCATGTTTTTCACAACTATAAACATGTATACATATTTTAAAACAGAACTAAATTACCTTTCTTATGGTAGTAATGTTTTTTTTGTAAGAAAATCGATAGTTTAAATATTTTGAGTTAAAAACGATTTTCGACAATATTTTCGTCTATCTGGTAAAATCACAGTTTCGGTCCGGCGCTATTGGCATACATGTTACATCACACTACAAGCGGTGGCTTTAATGTTAATCAATATAACTGAAACTTCTCAACCAATCAGAAGAAGGATTGAGCTTTGCCCCGAAACCTTCATTTTTGAAATCCGAATTTAAATAAAAAAGTTCATGGGTTCCAAAGTTTACGTCATTTTTTTCCAAAACATAAATAATAAATTCTAACAATTAGCATATAACCCCATAGAATAGTCTTTCTCCTTCAAAATGATGTTTAAATCATCAAAATCGGACTACTAATAGTGTCCGCATTAACTTTTTGGTCCAGTAAGTGCGACCGAAATCTAAAAAAAATCGCCGCCATTTTTCACTCGTTTTTAGTGCAAATCAGATTTTTTCAATTTACCGATAAATAGATCGTCAATAGACATTTTTTGGCTTAAATCAGTTGAATTTCTTGTTTAAAATGGACAGAACTCACAAAAAATATGTTACAAGTCGTAATTTAATGAAATTTAGGGAAATAAACATCAGCGGGCACCTGTCATTTTTTGCCGACGAACGAGAATTGTCTGGTTAAAAATCGTATTTTAAAAGCAATTGATCAAGTCTTGAATGATTAATCTTACTTAATTATATTAATTAACACCAATATTTAGTTTCTCTATGATTTATTTATGATAATATGGCATATATTGCTGAAAATAAAATCACCACCCCCCACCCACCATGGTTAGGCTAGGGAGGAGTGTTGAATTTTTTCTGCGATATTGCGTAAACTTTATGAGAGTCTCAATCATATTAATGCTGCTTTCATTACATTTATATTAGCAATGATTAAGATTCTCATTTGGTGGCAAATTTCACTGAACTTTATTAATAAGTTTCAGGTGGATGCTGTGACTGACTCACAGCAGGCTACATGGGCTAGCATAGTAGGCAGAGCTATAAGCAAGTAATACCGGGGGTCATGGGTTTCACTTACAACTTTACTTAAATGGTAGTTGCCGTGAATGGTCCGAGAATTATGCCTCGCGGCTCAGTTAGGGTGTCAATAGTGGCTTGGCATAAGGTCCCATCCAATAAATAAAATGGGAACAAATATAGTGACTGCGCGACTCCCAGCCCAGCAACCCGCTAGTTAAGTTAGCTGAGCTTCAGTAGTATGGAAAAGTAACACCGAAGTCCTGGTTTCCGCTCAATGTCAGATGCATTTTTACTCCTTGTTGTACTCAAATATGGAGGTAACACGTCACAATTTAATAGATCTATCAGATTTCTAGTAGTCTACACCTCATTGAACTGAAAATAATTATCAAGGGAAAAGTGAAAAGCCTATCTGAGACATTTATATAGCTTTATGGTTGTATGCCTAACCATCTGCTGACACGCTGAAATCTTGTTCATGTTATAACTATTTCTGAATAGTCAATGTCAAGTTAGCATTGATATAATTATTAGTAAACTATATTTTATTATTATAGTGTAATCCTTATTAATATTTCCTGTAAGTGTATTAGTATGCTAATTCTTGGTAAAGTTGTATAGTTTTGTCCGGTACTACCAGTACCTGTATAATTCTGATCAATGATAAATGTGTTGAAACTTTACCTATGTTTCATCTGTAGCTTTTTACTTAATGGCATTACATCTAATCTGATTGCAAAATTGAAATCAGCATACCAAAATACATCAGTAAGCCAAGTTTCATCAAGTTTTCTGAAGAATTAAAAAAGTTACAGCAATTTGTTTAAAAATTGTGAAATTTTCGGTTCCATGGAAACGCAATTACAAGTCTGTCTTTTAGAAGGCAAAAATTCCTAAAATTGACCGCTTTTTCATGGTTTCAAATTGACATAACTTTTGATCCAGATGACATACCTAAATAATTCAAACAGTCCTGCAGAGCTTTTAATGAGTTCTTTAATGTGAACTAACAATAATTTATTTTTGTGGACATGCTAAAATTGACTGGGGTTGCTATTATGAGGAAACAGTGCAAAACTATGGTAAGTACATTGATTTATAGAGGAACACCCATAGTTTTGCACTAAGCCCTCGATTTATTTTCATTGGGAGAACTTCGCCGAGACAAAAATTGCTCGGTGGGACCTAGGCTTAACATTCGACCAAATGGAAAATGATTTTTTCTGTTAAAAAAGCTATGTTTATGGGCACTGACTATGTATTTAAGGGGTTAAGACATGCATAGTAACCAGTTTTCAACTTGGCCTAGATATCATGAAGAAAAACATTCTGACCAAGTTTCATGAAGATTGGGCCAAAGTGCCAAACTCAACAAACCTCTTTATGTCCATTGAATGCAGCATGATGAAGACTAGTACGTCCACCACGATCAGATACGTTGACATTAGTTAGGTGTGGTATCAAAGCTTCGGAACATCGTACAGCATTGTTAGCAGCCGCTACATGTAACGGTGTCTGCCAGTTCTTGTCACGAGCGTTCACATCTGCTTGATGTTTGAGTAATGTTTTAACAGTCTCCTGAAGGAAATGATATCTTTCATTTAAATCATAAACACAATAGGGGTGCAACATACGAAATGTACGATTCATTATTATATGTAAGAGGTAGTAGACATTCTACTGTTTCTACACAATGACTATGTTGTTGTAACTTAATATCAAGCAAGTACCATAATGTGTCTTTCAACTTTATTTTATCTACAAACAAATTTAAAAATAACTGCAGTAGACCTTTAAACCAGCCATTTTGATCTTAAGTCAATCAAAACTCATTTTATTTGGGTTATACAATGTTTCTTAGCAATGTTTCAGTAATATATAGCAGTCTTACCACCTTACTAGTTCCTAACCAGTACTTATACATCTTTCCAAAAGGAACTAGCAACTTCTCCACATCAGGGTTGTCATTAGGAGGCGGCAGGAGGCCAATTTGACTGCCTCAAATGATAATTGGGCTGCCTCAAATTAACCCCAGCTGCCTTCCACCTTCAGTGCTCAGGCACCTTGACCTCCTCTAATGTACAAAAAGCCTCCTACATGAAATTCTAGTGAAAACCCTGCACATGTGAAGTTAAATCAACATTGTTGTCAGATATTCATACATTGGAATGGTATGGCCTGCCCCAACCAGGAACCAAACCATGATCGCTGGGTCACAAAAACTCAACACACACTTGTAAACAATGGTGATGGCGCTCTTGCTACAGTTTGATCATGGTCGTTAATGGAAAGTAATCATAAGAATGTCATACCTCACTCTTTGAACAACATGCTCTATGAAGAGGCGTTAACCATTTATTATCTTTAGTATTAACTCTAGCTCCATTTAATATAAGTAAGTCAGCAATCTCTGATTCCCCGCAGTATGCAGCCGAATGCAAGGGGCTCCTTTTCTCACAATCCTGTAACACAGAAAGCATAGATTTATAAAAGGGTTTCAACAGAGCCAAAATGCAAGTCATCAAATTATATGATATACAGCTGAACATGGTCACCAACTTAGACGGCTGCAACTACATTGTTTCAGAATTTTACTCAGTCTGTGGTAACGAAAATCTTTCAGAGCAGATTTAACTGCCCATAACTGTGCCACTTATTAAGATATTTTCATCAAATAACTTTCATTTTGGCCAACAAGCAAAGCATTTAACTTTTTAACTAGGAGTAGAAACTGTGAGTAGTGCCTGTGGTGAAGGAGAATAATCTTGCACACATTAAATTTGAAACATCCAAACAGACAGAGATATACATATTAAGGCAGTGGGCCCCTAATACACAAAATTTTAAAATTAATCAATTTGCTTTTTTTTATTGCTAAAAATACTTAGGAAGCATAATGTGAAATATAAAAAAACTCTAACCACAAGTTTTGAAAAAAATATTTTTTTGGTCTGATCACCTCCCATATTGCAATTTGTATGATAAATGGAGGACCATTCTGACAAAAAAGACAATAAAATCATCCAATTTTATTTCAATTTTCAAACAAATTAACTTTACATGTGGCAAAAAGTCATATACAATGAAAACTATATCAATTACAAGTAAAATATAAGATATAAGATAGCTACGTACATGTATATTACTAACATAGTTGTAAAACGTCAAGATTTGTTTTTTAGTCTACAAAACATATGATTTCTAAAATCCTAAAAAAATCAAATAAATGAACAAATAGCACTTTAAATCACCCCAAAATTTTCATCAGACCATTATGCATATATTTAAGCCAAAAGAAATATAGGTTCACCATCAAATTATCAAGATATAACATTTTGTTTGACCCCCACCCCCACTTATGATGCTGGTCAAAAAGCATGGGAAATGGTAACATGATGATTTTTCAAAAAGGTGTTACTATTTCATTTGAAAATGTCCATTTGTATAAGTAAAATATACATACATTTTCATCATATGAATTTCAAAGGTCTTAAATCAAATGATGCAATGGTTGCCATGGCAACCAATTCTTAATGCGAAAATTGTAAATTTTTGCTAAAAAGTCTTAATTTGACCCTTTATTTCACTTAAAATTAATGAGAGATAGTTCATGATATGCACTTGAACCAATTCATAGTAAGGAAATATAAACTTAATGAAAATATGTATGTTCTTAACAAACTTAGAGCTGCAAATGCTACCTGGGGTGCAACAAATACTGTCACATTAATTGAAGTTGCATCATAAAAAACACGAAGGAAATTACAAAAAAGCAGTGTTGGGCTCTGTTCTGCAGTTCTCTTTATTTAACATAGATAAGTAACAAATAACTCAATGATTTAATTGTATGAAAAGTCATTATTAGGCTCAACCATGGCATAGTTCTAGATTTGACCCCCAAGTTATGTACATTTTTGGTATTTTGACTTGCAAAATGTCGTTTCAGGCATACACTAGGAAATTGTCATGGTTAAGTGAAAAGCATTTGAAACTTTGTTCTTATATATAACATGTTCAGATATGTTATGAGGTATTTTTTATTTTATATTGCTTGAGATATCAATGGTCCCAATACCCCCCCCCCCCCCCCCCCCCTATCCAGGTAATGAATATTGCCATTAACCCTACTTTCACAATCTATTTGCCTGGGATTTTCTTTGAAAAACTGGGTTAAAATTGTGAAAATGTATTTGTCTTCTAACATAATGGAGTTTCATTACTTCTCTGCTAACTAAAATTTCTCATACACGACTTCACACTATTTAAATTGAGGTTATTGTTTACAGCATTGGCAGTAAAATTACATGACACTAGTTCCGAATTCGGACATAATACAACAAGCTGTTTCAGAAAATCAATGTCTGCCTTGGCATTATGCACATCGTTGTTATTGCCTAGGTTAAGTTTTACTTCATGTTTTGTGACTGTCATGGATTTAAAAACAACACTAAGACTGTCTGTTCCATCATGTACACACAAAAAGAAGGAATCCCGTTTTTTCCTTGGCTGTCAAAATAACTGGGAAGTCAGTTTTGTGTATGAGTAATTATAAACACATTGAATCCAAGCTGCATAATTCTTTTATGTGAAGACTTTCAATCCTAGCATAACTTGTGTTTCAGAAATACATAGAAGCTGTCTTAAGGTTTTACTTCCGGCGCACCGCAGCATTTTTTCCGTCAGGCGTCACTGTTTCACAAGCTGTAAAATATGAATATGGAAGAGTTCAGTTTATATGCATAACGATACATGTATATTTGTAAATTAGTATCAGGAAGTATAACGTCGTGACACAACTGAACGTCATAATGACGTTTTAGAGTGGAGATTGATATTATTAATAAGGGAGAGAACTAAAAGACGTCCCATCCTCTGAAAAGTGTAGGGATTGTGTCCCTAAGACAATTAAATATTATCCTAGGTCATGACGTCATACATGACGCAATATATGTTAAAACAATAATCTTGAATGTACTTTAATTTCCATGTAAACAAACAGAAAGGTGTAAAGAACTTACACAGGTCTGATATAAAAGAAGCTGCATCTGTGATGAATGTGATGCTTCAAAACATGCCTTATTATATTTTATATCACATTGGCAATGTTTACAAGTGAAGGGGCTTCCTCACAAGTATGAACTAGTGTAGCAGGATGGGCAATACAATTAAGAGGCTGCCCTGTAGTGGTACTCATTGAAGCATTCCAAGACGTTATTTAACTGGCACAACGACTCCTGTGACCATTAGGCTACCAGATTACATTGTAAATGACAGTATCCAAAATGTAGGTTTCGTCCGAATTAAGATACTCTTCGACTGATCAGGACTGTTATTTAAGTGTTATGATTATTTCTATGATACTAAATATACATACATGTACCAAGTAGGTTGTTTATATCAAAGCATGGTGTTACTTTCGCTTCCTGGAGGTTTGTTTTCCTATTGTCAACTAGACTTGCAGGTTGGCTGTCGCTCACGAGATGCGCTTTTCAGGTTTCAAATGACAATCACAACGACAATTTACGACTGAGCAGCTGTCGGTATTATTCTGGTCCATTCCAATTACTTAAGACACGTTGTACGGTAGTTTAGATGCGCAAACTTGACAAAACATCCCAGATTTTTCTCGATACATCCATGTTTACATGTTGACGGAGTTCTGCAGTGTGCTATTTTTAGCATCAGTTATTCTTTCGTTTCCAGGGAATTGGTAATTAAAACTAAACTATTAAGTGAAATTCAGAGCAAAAATAAAATAATATTCTTGTTTAGAAATTAACGTAGATTACTGACATTGACCGACATCGACGCAGCTCGACGCAACGTCATTATGGGTCCGCTACGTTAAGTAACATAATAACATAACAAACTTCATTATTTCTCCCCCATCTAAATGTGGAGGCTAAATAACCACAGATTTCACAAAGTTTTCTAATTGTCATCAGTGAGTGCAAGTATTTTTTAAAACGATAAAAGATTCACAGGCAACAAAATGTTGGTAATACCTGGTAGTTGACATCTTCTTTCTTATATAACAGTGCTCTAACTTCATCTGGGTCTCCATGGAAACATGCCTGAACCAAAGGTGGCTGAAACATATTGAATATTGCTATATCATCTAAATTTCTTTACAATATCAGAGGAGTAGAAATGAGGCTGAATGTCATAAAATCCATGGGCTAGTATTTAAACATGCTTTTAAGTTTAACGATTTTCTACTTCATAACTTTGAGTGAGTCTTAAAATCAACAGCCTACTTTTGAAGGCTAACTTAATTGTCTATATACAAGAAAACATTTATACATAAACAAATATGTAGTTCTGGGAACCATAGTAAATAGTCTTTTCAGGGATTTCCCCAGACCCTTTTAGTGTCCGGCGCCATAGCCATGTACCAATTATCATGTATTGATTATTTCTACACAGAGCGCGACATTAACACCGGATCTGGTGAAAATCTTGAAGGACCAGTAGCTTTTTTCTTTACAAATTTAATGCTTCTTTATTGTCAGACCAGTAACCAAAAATAGTGTCAACCCCTGCTACCTTGGCTTCTGACTCACGGATTACGTCACACATCTGGGTAAAATGTGCAAGTGTCCATCGACTGCAATTATCATGCAACATATTCAAGTGTCAAGAAATTATTTACATGCTGATATTTACAGTTTTATGACTTACTGTAGGAAACCTGAGATAATTAAATGGACTGACAAAGCAAAAATCCCCAGGTCCCACTCCCAAGTGAAGCATCTATAGGCTGAAATACGCTGGGTCCTTTCTGTGTCTGTTAAAAATCCTGCAAGCGTGACTCAATCTGAGTCGTCCATGTGTTAGGTTTGACAGAAGAAAACAGCTTTGACGATGAAATGGAATTGGGTGCCTAACTCAGTAACTGAAAAGTGTGTGTCGAAATAGTTGCTGAATCTGCAAACATTATGTGACAACTTTCTGCCGTTTTTGTCAAACCCCTTGCGGGGACGTAGACAATTTTGCGCGTCAACTGCTAAGAATGAATAAAAGAGTATAAGAATAGTTCAAATAAGTATAGAACAGTATAATACAGTGGTTAAAGTAAAAGTAGAACGATAGGTTAAAAGTAGTAAAAACAGATTTTCAGAGACTGATTTATGGTGAAACATGCTCAATGCGACTGACAGCCGCATTGAACGATGCTATGGTAGGGAGACTGACTACTGTGTACGGGAGGCTATTCCAGTGGTGTATGGTCCTAAGGAAGAAAGCAAACTTATAGTAGTCAGTAGTACTTAGCTTAAAGGTTAATTAGCACTACAGTAGTGCTAATTAACCTATAAGCTAATGGGTGTGATTATCTTGATGGACGAGATAGGGGCACTAGGTAACCTTCAATGGGGATAGCTAAAAGTTTGTAGGTGATTTTATACATTACATGAGGGAAAGCCGACTGTCAATTCTTCTAAGGTCTAGACGCCTGAGGTTGAGGGAGCTCAGCATATCAGATACACTGGCTGTTCTGAAGTAGTTAGCCTTGATCCATCTGGCTGCCCGTCTTTGGACAGCCTAGATTTGATCAATCTGGCTTTGGGTTAGATATGGCCCTAGTTATGCACTTTTTAATGCTTCATAATCATAGGCATACGAAAGTAACCGCACTATGTCTTTGGTTACCTCTGGTTACCCTTCTATTCTTTTGGTTACTTTATTTAAGTCTATGTGGTTACTATTCCTCTGTTATACTATATACTATGGATTTTATGATAATGATATCACAACAGTTACTCAGTTACTAATTTATAAAACAACCCCGGTCTACTAGTAACTCAGGTTACTGCACTATTCCTTTGGTTACTTGCAGGTTACCTCCGGTTACTCAGTTACTATACAAGTTACTTTGCTTAAATTTATAAAACAACCCCTGTATACTGGTAACTCAGGTTACTGCACTATTCCTTTGGTAACTTGCAGGTTACCTCCGGTTACTCAGTTACTATTGAAGTTACTTTGCTTAAATTTATTAAACAGCCCCTGTATACTGGTAACTCAGGTTACTGCACTATTCCTTTGGTTACTTGCAGGTTACCTCCGGTTACTCAGTTACTTCACAAGTTACTTTGCTTAAATTTATAAAACAACCCCTGTATACTGGTAACTCAGGTTACTGCACTATTCCTTTGGTTACTTGCAGGTTACCTCCGGTTACTCAGTTACTTCACAAGTTACTTTGCTTAAATTTATAAAACAACCCCTGTATACTGGTAACTCAGGTTACTGCACTATTTCTTTGGTAACTTGCAGGTTACCTCCGGTTACTCAGTTACTATTGAAGTTACTTTGCTTAAATTTATTAAACAGCCCCTGTATACTGGTAACTCAGGTTACTGCACTATTCCTTTGGTTACTTGCAGGTTACCTCCGGTTACTCAGTTACTTCACAAGTTACTTTGCTTGAATTTATAAAACAACCCCTGTATACTGGTAACTCAGGTTACTGCACTATTCCTTTGGTCACATGCAGGTAACCTCCGCGGTTACTCAGTTACTATTGAAGTTACTTTGCTTAAATTTATAAAACAACCCCTGTATACTGGTAACTCAGGTTACTGCACTATTTCTTTGGTTACTTGCAGGTTACCTCTGGTTACTCAGTTACTTCACAAGCTACTTTGCTTAAATTTATAAAACAACCCCTGTATACTGGTAACTCAGGTTACTGCACTATTCCTTTGGTTACATGCAGGTAACCTCTGGTTACTCAGTTACTATACAAGTTACTTTGCTTAAATTTATAAAACAACCCCTGTATACTGGTAACTCAGGTTACTGCACTATTCCTTTGGTTACATGCAGGTTACATCCGGTTACTCAGTTACTTCACAAGTTAATTTGCTTAAATTTATTAAACAACCCCTGTATACTGGTAACTCAGGTTACTGCACTATTCCTTTGGTTACATGCAGGTTACATCTGGTTACTCAGTTACTTCACAAGTTACTTTGCTTAAATTTATAAAACAACCCCTGTATACTGGTAACTCAGGTTACTGCACTATTCCTTTGGTTACATGCAGGTTACATCTGGTTACTCAGTTACTTCACAAGTTACTTTGCTTAAATTTATAAAACAACCCCTGTATACTGGTAACTCAAGTTACTGCACTATTCCTTTGGTTACATGCAGGTTACCTCCGGTTACTCAGTTACTATTGAAGTTACTTTGCTTAAATTTATTAAACAGCCCCTGTATACTGGTAACTCAGGTTACTGCACTATTCCTTTGGTTACTTGCAGGTTACCTCCGGTTACTCAGTTACTTCACAAGTTACTTTGCTTAAATTTATAAAACAACCCCTGTATACTGGTAACTCAGGTTACTGCACTATTCCTTTGGTTACATGCAGGTTACCTCCGGTTACTCAGTTACTATTGAAGTTACTTTGCTTAAATTTATAAAACAACCCCTGTATACTGGTAACTCAGGTTACTGCACTATTTCTTTGGTTACTTGCAGGTTACCTCTGGTTACTCAGTTACTTCACAAGTTACTTTGCTTAAATTTATAAAACAACCCCTGTATACTAGTAACTCAGGTTACTGCACTATTTCTTTGGTTACTTGCAGGTTACCTCCGGTTACTCAGTTACTTCACAAGTTACTTTGCTTAAATTTATAAAACAACCCCTGTATACTGGTAACTCAGGTTACTGCACTATTTCTTTGGTTACTTGCAGGTTACCTCTGGTTACTCAGTTACTTCACAAGTTACTTTGCTTAAATTTATAAAACAACCCCTGTATACTGGTAACTCAGGTTACTGCACTATTCCTTTGGTTACATGCAGGTAACCTCTGGTTACTCAGTTACTATACAAGTTACTTTGCTTAAATTTATAAAACAACCCCTGTATACTGGTAACTCAGGTTACTGCACTATTCCTTTGATTACATGCAGGTTACATCCGGTTACTCAGTTACTTCACAAGTTACTTTGCTTAAATTTATTAAACAACCCCTGTATACTGGTAACTCAGGTTACTGCACTATTCCTTTGGTTACATGCAGGTTACATCTGGTTACTCAGTTACTTCACAAGTTACTTTGCTTAAATTTATAAAACAACCCCTGTATACTGGTAACTCAGGTTACTGCACTATTTCTTTGGTTACATGCAGGTTACATCTGGTTACTCAGTTACTTCACAAGTTACTTTGCTTAAATTTATAAAACAACCCCTGTATACTGGTAACTCAGGTTACTGCACTATTCCTTTGGTTACATGCAGGTTACATCTGGTTACTCAGTTACTTCACAAGTTACTTTGCTTAAATTTATAAAACAACCCCGGTATACTGGTAACTCAGGTTACTGCACTATTCCTTTGGTTACATGCAGGTTACATCCGGTTACTCAGTTACTTCACAAGTTACTTTGCTTAAATTTATTAAACAACCCCTGTATACTGGTAACTCAGGTTACTGCACTATTTCTTTGGTTACTTGCAGGTTACATCCGGTTACTCAGTTACTATACAAGTTACTTTGCTTAAATTTATAAAACAACCCCTGTATACTGGTAACTCAGGTTACTGCACTATTCCTTTGGTTACATGCAGGTTACCTCTGGTTACTCAGTTACTATACAAGTTACTTTGCTTGAATTCATAAAACAACCCCTGTATACTGGTAACTCAGGTTACTGCACTTTTCCTTTGGTTACATGCAGGTTACATCTGGTTACTCAGTTACTATACAAGTTTCTTTGCTTAAATTTATAAAACAACCCCTGTATACTGGTAACTCAGGTTACTGCACTATTCCTTTGGTTACATGCAGGTTACCTCTGGTTACTCAGTTACTATACAAGTTACTTTGCTTAAATTCATAAAACAACCCCTGTTTACTGGTAACTCAGGTTACTGCACTATTCCTTTGGTTACATGCAGGTTACATCTGGTTACTCAGTTACTATACAAGTTACTTTGCTTAAATTTATAAAACAACCCCTGTATACTGGTAACTCAGGTTACTGCACTATTTCTTTGGTTACTTGCAGGTTACATCCGGTTACTCAGTTACTATTGAAGTTACTTTGCTTAAATTTATAAAACAAACCCTGTATACTGGTAACTCCGGTTACTGCACTATTCCTTTGGTAACTTGCAGGTTACCTCTGGTTACTCAGTTACTTCACATGTTACTTTGCTTAAATGTGTAAAACAACCCCTGTATTCTGGTAACTCAGGTTACTGCACTATTTCTTTGGTTACATGCAGGTTACCTCTGGTTACTCAGTTACTTCACATGTTACTTTGCTTAAATGTGTAAAACAACCCCTGTATACTGGTAACTCAGGTTACTGCACTATTCCTTTGGTAACTTGCAGGTTACCTCTGGTTACTCAGTTACTTCACATGTTACTTTGCTTAAATGTGTAAAACAACCCCTGTATTCTGGTAACTCAGGTTACTGCACTATTTCTTTGGTTACTTGCAGGTTACCTCCGGTTACTCAGTTACTTCACCTTAAAATTCAGGTGGTAGTCACTATATCATGAATACACAAAGGTGCATGATGTTATTTTTGACCTAGTGTAAAATAATTCATTAAAAACCATCTACTAGTAAATAGTTTTTTATTCCCTTTGGACTTTGATTGACCTAATAGTGGATGTCATGCTAATATAATTCACTTCAAAATTGATAAAATCAGGTCTCTTGAGAGTTTTTTCATTGACTATAAATGTATAAGATGCATATTTGGCATTAGCCTAAGTGATTGGTTGAAGTGGGATTCATACAATAATTATAAGCAATACAACATAACTTTTAACATGGTTTTAAGTTGCTTATATTTCACATACGAACATATACAAGGTTAATACAAGGATATCTTATATTATCTATACATTTATGGGTGTACCAGTTATGTGGTCTATCATTCAAACAATATTGAAAAACCGGAAGCGATCAAACCTCTGTCAATATTTCAAGCTTTTAAATGAAGCACACTTAATAAATCAACCTAAAGTATATTTACCAAACATTTCAGCCTTTTGCATTATCTAGGGCGTACGTTATCCCTGGTCAGCCACATTAATAACACATACAAATTTGCAGCACATCATAATAACTAAATAAGCATGCATGAAAACTGAACAAGGCAATTAAAATATTGTTTGTGTGACCTTTACTGACCCGAGTACTTTAAAATATAGGTATAGGTAGGTAAATAATTCTACTAGTGATATTTTTTTTTATCTCAGTAATTATAATATTGCATACTGTGTACATAGACACTAGTATATTTGTGATGCACATGCTTATAATATATAGAGCTTTAAGATAATTATAAACCATATTAATTATTATTAATATTTTCAGACCTTTTCGAGTTAAGCATGTATGAATTATTATACATGTATAAGTAGGGGCATCTGTTTGGATAGGTAGGTAAAGGTTAAACCAGCAATATTTTGAAATTGGCTTAGAATGAAATCTCAAAATGGTAAATACTTACATTTTTACTATACACTAATGCTGGCTTTAATCCATGTAATGAGATATCGCTGATGGCTGTTTTTACAGTCTGCAATCTAATTTTGATGAATAGAATTTTCAAATTTTGACAACCTTAGTAACCGTGCAGTGTTTAGTTTTTAAAAAATTATTTATAATTGAACATTATCAAACTTGGAGATCTTGGACTAAGAGCAGTATTTTAATATTGTCAATGACCATTTTAAAAGTGTCAGAATCAGAATGTTTATATTGTAAAAGTTGAGAGTTTCATATTAATTAAAATTCTGTTTTTATTGCAGCAAATACCTAAAATACATATTTCTAGATCTTTGATTGTAGTACTTAAGAAAGTGGTAGACACAAGTTTACTACTGTTTTATTTCCATTTTTAAGCGAATTTAAATTCTATTATATTTAATAATTTTTAATCATTTCTATATGACATAATTTGTCACAATAGATAGTAAAATTATTTATTTATCATGGCAATTTAGAATACTTATCTGTGTCCATACAATATTAATTTCATCATTACAATCATAATATTTCAATGTTAATATATTGAATACATGTATATATTTTTATAATATACTGTGATAATAGCATGTTTAACTTATTATCATACTTATTTTTAATTCAGGGTCATTATTATCATTTTATTTTACATCACATGACAAATTTGATTAATTTTTGCTCATTCTTAGTACTATTTTTCATCTTTATCATATTTCACTAGTTGCGTTTAATGTTATTTTAATCTTTAAACATTAGCAATTATGAAGGACCACAGTCGGCAATAGAAACAAGGGTTCCTTCGAACACTGTTTCTGTTATCCTTGTCATTTAATGTTTATTTCACAAAGCTATTTTATTTAATCATGCCTACATTTACTGTATAAATTTGTATATTTTGTTATTATGAATGCCATGTAAATGCTCATTTTATGTTGGAAATAAATATTATATATGTTCTACAATAAATGTTAATAATATGAATAAATGCATGGCAATACTAACAAATGAACTTTCAAAAATGAGAATTATTGAAAAAGATGATTATTAAATGGTCTTACTTTTCAAGAGAAATAACTGATTATTTGTGAAACAGTTGATATACCGGTACTCACATGTCTATCCTATGAATAAATTCGTCCTTTTAATTCCGGAAAGATGTTAACAGATAATATATATCATAGTCATTGGAATTACATAAACACTACAAAATTCTAACTTTAATTTGCACTTCCTATGATACATTCAACTTAATACAGTCCCCAAGTTATACAAAACATAAATTCACACAATAATTATTATGTAAATCTACAAATTCACATTTAATTATAAACTTTTCTAATGTGGTATTGACAGCAGTGGCAATTAGCACTTAATGAAGGAGTTTTTAATTGTTCCAATTTAATACCACCTGCAGACAGGCACCCTGCAGAGAAATCATAAAACCCCCTTTGAAGTGACTTATGGGAGGAGCTTCCAAATAAACTACTTTTGTTTTCAGTTGATTAGTTTAATTGATCTTTTCCCACATTATATATATCTCAAAGGGTTGAATTAGACCCCTAGACAGGCACCCTGCAGAGAAATCATAAAACCCCTATTCAAGTGACTTATGAGAGGATCTTCCTAATAAACTACTTTTGTTTTCAGATGATTAGTTTAATTGATCTTTTGCCATTATATCCACATCACAAAAGGTTGACTTAGACACCCCAACCAGTAATCAAATGATAATATGTCACCAAAGTACTAAATAATTTAAATAACAAATTAAAGTTATAAGGTTGAATTAAGTTATGATTTATATTTTAAGGCTTATTATATAAAGTATGTTTAATTACTTTTTGCAGTTATGATTTTGTTTCACTTTTAACTGTTTTGATTATATATATAATGTTGTAAGAGGTACGGTAAACTAAACAAATTCATGTTTTATTATTCACTCAACATTGGCATGAATTAGGTTTTTTATATAAATCTTACACTTAGTTTCCACAGGATGCTACCAATATATTGTAAATATATAAATATTATTATACACTTACCACTTTTGTAGCAGATTCTCTTGTCAATATTTCAAACATTTCGTCTGTGATTAAAACCTGCTCCACGAATATGTATGCGTATATAGTGCAAATATCACGAATTGCCCGTTCATAGTCCATATCGAGTTTTTCCAGTTCACAGGATCGCAGCATCTCAAACGAACGAAGACATGATTATTTGGCCTACATTGTGCTTAGAAATTATAAAAATTGCAAATTTTTGCAATATTTTTTTAAAATCGTAGTCTATAGACAAGATTTATTTATCATGGCAATTTAGAATACTTATCTGTGTCCATGCAGTATTAATTTTCATTATAACAATCATAATATTTCAATGTTAATAGAATAGAATATATTTTATTTCCTATTTCTGCCATATAATTACATTAAAAAATACACAAGTTTATGAAACTAGGCATAACATAACAAAGGCTTGATTTATGATTGGAAACACAAATAACTAAAAGAGATAAAAAAACACACACAAAAAAAACAAGTAGCTAATCTTGAACATCAGTGAAAAATATATTCAATATATAGCTTTATGATAGTGCAGTAATCTGCAGGGGACTGTCACAAATATACTGAAGTAACTGAGTAACCAACAAGTAACCAAAGTTATAGTGCAGTAACCAGAGTTACTAAATATGCAGGGGGTATTTTCTACAAATAGTATATTGATGAAATTGACTGGTTGACTGGTTGTATTGGGAAGATAAGGTAACCAAAGGAATAGAAGGTGTAACCTGAAGTAACCAAAGTAATGAATAGGTTACTTATACGCATGTGTAAAAAAAATGTAAAAAAAGGTGCATAACTAGGGCCATATATGCTTTGGGTATGAGGGGACCAAACCTCGGAGGCATATTCCATGATTCATATAGTAGACTGTTGAAATGCCACACCACCTGCCACTTAGTAAACTGGGACAGGTATAAATTCAGCCTTACAAGGATAATTTTACATTTTTTGTATATCCAAGTGACCCAGTTGACAATTCACTTTCAAGTTTCAGTCTTGACAAGACTGAAAGTCAATTCTCAAATGGGTCACTTCCTCGTTTTATTGAACAAATGAAATTCATAAGTAGAGGTATTGCCATCATTAGATACATATACTAAAGTAGTATGACAATCAAAGGTTGCCATTACCATTAAGTTAATAAGTCAGAAGGGAATTAATGTTTAACAATCACGCGTCATTTCAAGCTTCCACAAGTGGTTGCGCGTGCTCACACCGACGATTTATCGACTTCGATGACTTACCTCGTCCTCTAACTGCTGCAAAACTAAAGTGCCTAGTCTCATTTTGAATCGCATCAGGTGTTTCAATCAAATATTTCCGTTATATACAAGCAGTGAGATAAAGAATCAACGAAATCAACTCATCTTGTTGCTCTCTGACATTGTAGACGCCATTTTGAGTCAATCGGAATGTTTCCGATTTTTCCCTCAGGTAAGAATCCGGAATTTTGATTGGCTCTCTTAGGGTCACGATATCTTTATTTTGTTTATTGTTATCGTCTTACTTTGACGCATATATCGAGGGCTCGGCGCAAAACTATGGTAACTACATCAATTTATAGAGGCACATACCATAGTTTTGCGCTGAGCCCTCGATATATTAATAGAGTAGATCCTGTTTGACGCGACATGGACCTTCGAGTATATTTTTTTTCCATTATAATATTGCCTTTAGTATTACCCTACAAGTACCTCAATTCGCTTCTGTAAGTTTTCTCACCACACTATTAAAACCATCGCACTTGGTTACATTATAACCGTGATGACGTAGCCTCGTAAAATAAAGACTTAACTAACTTATACAATTCACTCACTCACTCACTCACTCACTCATTATAATTAGTAAGCTCAATGGCTGTCTAATTCAACTTGGTTTCAAATTACAGTTGGAGGTATCCCCGTGGTATGGTATGGCGCACTTAACAGTTTACATCGTCATGTTGTTTTATAAATTAAACATACATAATAAAAGTCTTTACCTATTGATAGGGCCATTCATTGGGGACATTTTGACACTAAATATTACTTGCTTACTGCTTCATCGAATATTTTACGTCCATTTCAAGGAATTACATACTTGGTCTATTTCACCACGTCCGCGGTATATGAAATATCGCACCTACCGTCTAGGTCCCAAATGGCACAAAAACTAAAAGAAATCATAATGAAAATGTTTTCAATTTTATTTTACGTCCTCATAGGTCACCTTTAAATAACGGCTAACTTCTTTTACATGTGCTCAGATAATAGATCGATAACACATGGTATGCCAGAATAACAATGGTTGTAAATGGCCATGCTTTAATTGACTAAACAAGTCAACTTGGATGTGTCCTAATAAGATTTAATTACCTTTTACAACAATGTAAGCATTAGTCATGGCATCTGCATAGTCAGATCTGTAAACCACCAGATTTGGGAAAGCGAAAAAATGTCGATAACAGTAACACTGCGGTATAACGTACACCGGATATTGCTCGTAAAGTGAGTAATATTATCAATTTTAAGGACATGAAATGGAGATCAGGGTGAGTTTAGAGACGAAATTTTCCAAATTACTGACTTCTTATGCACATCCCAATTGACTTTTAACTTCTTCGGGCATTTTGGTGACTTTATAGCACACTATCGTATATCAGATATTCACAGAAAGGTTAAAATGAACCAGCATTATGCCGTTACTCACTCGCAAATATTGACAGCAGGACTTTACAAGCTTCTGGAACGGCTGTAATACCAAATTGAAGATTTTTTGAACTGGCCATTTTGTTTATATTGAACTCCAAAATGTTGTGACCAAATTTCATAAATATTGTTCGAAAAACAACTAAGATACACCCGAAAACAGATACGTGTGCGTGTACGGAGTATTGCTGTTTAGTGTACGGAGTATTGCACATAAGCTCAACGTTAGTATACGGAGAGTATGGCATAATAAAATGAGTAAATAAAGTATGTAAATGGACAGTTTTATCGTATTAATACGTCTGCTCACAAATATGGTCATGTTTTATGGGTTATACGATACAATAAGAATATTCTTAAATGATTATGTTAAAATATTTCAACCGTCCGGCAGATGAATGCGATTAACAATATAAAATGCTGAATTTTATGCATAAAGTGTTCTTGTGAGTAGTACAAATGTGATATTTAGCTTGGATATATGCAATTCTTTGAGAGTCATACTTATGGTCAAACGGCAAATAAGGGCATTCATATCCATACATACAAAATTTACACACCAAGGGTTATTTTATAATCTCTCAACTATTTCAGATACTGTAATGAGGTTCCTTTGCTATGATTTACGTTCAACGTTGCTAATTCAAAGTATTGGACATTGTAGTAGTTTTGTGTTTGTCATATGCAATTGCTGAGCTATGACTTTTTACTGTATGTGAAATACACGGTTACTAATAGAAGTTTCCGTTAAAATTCAGAGAGGACTTGGAGCTAGGATTAGCTTGTTACATTAATTGCTTCATGCAGTCCATACAATCCAATCTAATAGGTACATAAAATTATATATATATATATAATATAAGTTTTTTTATAAAATAACGCTGCTTATACCTTGTATTTATTCGATTTGAGTGACAAATAGTCACTGCAAGTAAAAGCAATACTCTGTACACCAAACAGCAATACTCCGTACACCAGAGAGCAACTATATAGCAATACTCTGTACACTAACACCTGCATTTATTCTCGCAATGCACCGTCATTTTTTATTAGTTTCGGATACTACATTTGCAATATAATCTTTGTAACAAAAATGACAATTCGCTCGATTCAAGTTGAGTATTTTAACGAAAAATATAAACAAAAAAATCTTATTTCGACAGATCGAGCTTACTTTCTGCGTGAGTAACGATACGAGTTTGGTCTTTTAATCACCCTTTAAAGAAATTCCTGGCAATTTACCGGTTGCACAGGCTAGGAAAATTTATGGAGAGGATAGTTTTGTATAAAATGTACATAAAAACACTCAGAAAAACTAACCATCATCTCTGAACTTACCCTTGTCAACACTAGAATGTCGCGAAAATTGATAATATTACTCATCTTGCTAGCAATATCCTGTGTACGTTATACCGCAGTGAGTAATTATTACAAATACTTCTCAAACCGATTATTTCCGATTTTGACCAATTTTGTTCGTTTTTGAAGATAAGTAAATCACATCCTTCTGGACACCATTCCATGAGTTTGACAGGTCTGCAGGACATTTTAATTGTGTCGCATTATGCTAGCATGGATACTACTGGTCTCTATCAAAACAAAATCAAATAAATATTTCATTTCTCAAAATTGTGGATTTATAATGTTGGAGGACAAAAGTGACATAAGAAAATGACGACAAATATTGGTAGGGCATACATTTTGAGTTCTTTAAGTATGATCTTTCATTGTATATCTTATTTATGTACATTATAAACAGAAAACAAAATACCTTTCAAAAATATACTGGTAATGTAAGTCATTCATGGTGCTAAATTCATGAAAAGAGCATTTATCTTAGGTGCGCCATTTCTGATACCGCGCCACAACCTATACCGCGACGATACTCATATGCCTACCATATTTCAACAGAAAGCTGACTGGCAAATAATTAAAGGTTCTGCTCGGCAATGTTGAAAGCGTATAGCATCTACAAATTCAAAAAAGTGAAGTGTGCTTATTTGCATTTTTTTGTATTTATAACATAATTGCAAAATTATTGGACTTGTGATTTATTAATGTAACTGGAATCATGGAGTTTATTTGCTTAAATATAAACTTTGGGTTGATATTTTTATATCTGAATGGACGTGATGGAGTGAATGACACATGCAATGAAAATGAGAGAATTTTCTATACAAAAAACAAAACAAAACAACACTGCATAGATTTTGTATCAAACCTTACCACACCATACCCAAACATGTGAACCAGCCACAGCATTCATATATCAATGAATAAACTCAATGACATGGTTAATAGTTTCAATGCACACCATCATTTCTTTAAATTGAAAATTCCAAATAATTGATAAATTAGCAATTATTAGTCGAGATTTGAACTTACATTTTAACAATTGTCAACTAACAAAGTGGAACTTGCCAGGCAATGTGTTCATTTAGTATATTGTGACCAATATGTACAAAGTGTTGTATTTCCAATTCGTCCAAAATGATGTATAATGGAGAGTACATTATATGACCTTTCGATTGATATGAATCACCGTTGGACTTGAAGTCCAAGCTGTTGTGCTAAAGAAGCAGCATTCCAGGTTCTTATGCGGAAGAAGCGATTATTTTGTCAGATTTTCATCATTATTTTCCACAATATTGGTAATTAGCGAAAAAAAGAAACATGCAAATAAAGTTAAAACCAATTTCTGACGATTCCATTTTGGACTCATAACCATGCCTCGACCCTTGGGTCGTCCTGGCTTGAATATGGGTACCACTCCTGGAAGTCAATATTGTGGAATTTTTATTGCTAGGCGGTTCGCTATGCACCAATTCATATCTGGTTTGGATTGTTTTGCTAGCTTATATTGCCAGAGTTGAAGTTTAAAATAAAATGACAACTTTAGCAATATTAAGTATATTGTCCGTGTGTACGGGACAATACTTTCGTTCATGGTTAGAAAAGGCGTTGAGATTTTTTTCCCGTAATGATTTACTATTTCGAATTATGTCATTTGAAATAAAAGAAATGCTTCTATTTAGGAACAGAACGATTACTCGGACACGATTCGATTACAAGGTGTAACCGGTTTCAGTTTTGCAAAACCGCTAATCGTTCTAAAACAATACACACCATATAATGTCAATAAAATGTATATTATTGCATGTATGAATTACAATTTGACTGTGTTTATAGTCTTCTATTCGTCAGACGATTTTTCTAAATATCAAGTCAATGTATACAGCAAATGTGATAGATAAAGATATAAAAATGATGGTCAATTGGCATTTAATTAAATAACAACGGCCGTTTTAGACAAACTAGTAATGCTCTGTATTAGTCAGTACATGTACATAAACAGTACATTTGTGGGGCCTATAGTAAATACAATAAACTTACCATGGACTTCAAACTGCAGGATTTTGACTGTAAACTTCCCTTGAACTGGTGTACCTGGACTGCAAACTTCTTTTGAACTGGTGTAGCAGGACTGTAAACTTCTCCTGAACTGGTGTACAGGGTGTCTCAAAATACATGTCCGCTTGTTGAAGGGTCATAACTTTGTCAAATGAGTTAGTAAATTGATAATCCTTGTCTCATATGAGAGCTTAATTTAAAAATTGTGGGGTGAATTATATCATGTGTCAATACTCGAACAGTTGATGACGTCATATACGTTATACTAACGTCATTAGCAACGGACGTTCTAAAATGTCCGAAGAGGCAGATAACATAGTATGTACGGTAGCATGAGTAACATTTATATCATATGTGGGCATAGTAATAGTCAGTCGTACCCTACATGCGCAGACTGGCGCAGAGAAACTGATCAGATGTCATTAGAAAATGAAATCGGAAAATAGGACGTATTTAAGGGAGGAACACATTTTAAAAACAATTAGGACTGAACATTTGTTATTCACACATTTCGAGGCATATCATATTCATAAAAGATGTACCAATCGCCTCGAATGAACATAGAGGGTTGAATGTATATACAAAATGTAGCTGTGTATCTAGCTTATCTCCAACAGTCCAAACATAGTCATATAATGTAACTTGAAAGTATAAACTAGTACGCAATGAAGTATCAATCACCAAAAACTGCCTTGGTAGGAGAAAGGATTTGTTTATGCAATTTTTATTGAAATCAGGAAAAAGTAACCAAAACATCCTAAATATTTATTTTTTCTTATACTATTTGAAAGTTAGATTATACCGAATGTGGGTTAGCTACTCGAAATGTATTCTATAAGTTTCGTGTGCATTGTTTAAGATAATTGTTTCGTAATTTGAACATTGATTTGAATGTCCTTTGATCACACGTATAAATCAGATATGTAAAGCAATACATTACGGAGTGATACGTTCTCAACAAGCGGGCATGTATTTTGAGACACCCTGTATATGGACTGCAAACTTCTCTTGAACTGGTGTAGCAGGACTGCAAACTTCCCTTTAACTGGTGTATCTGGACTGTAACCTTCCCTCGAACTGGTGTAGCAGGACTGTAAACTTCCCTTGAACTGGAGTATCTGGGCGAAGTAAAATGTTGGGTGTATGAAGAGTGGGGGATGATTTACTACTTACATCAGATGACCACTAACACGGGAGATTGCACAGTAAGTATCTATGCATGATATTATGTTTGAACGTTAAACTTGACAATTACTTGTGTAAAGTTCCTATGAAATTAGTGTTGGATCTGTTCGCAATATCCTCTAAATGGTGTGTTGTACATATCTCCATACTCACAAAATTGAAACCGTTTTGGTGATGGAAATCGAGTGTACATTGGTGAATGTGCCTCCGCAGCTCAGTGGTTAGTGTGATTGTCGTCTAATCTGGCGACCCGGGTTCAAATCCGGGTGGAGGCATATATATGTGCCTGCCATATTTCAGTTGAAATAAAGCAAATAAAGGCTATGCTCGGTGAATATACATCGTGTCATTGGTTATATAGTACATCAACGTTGAATTTATGTAATACCGCAACTTCCTTATGTGTCAGTTTTATCATTATACAATGTATGTATATCTTATGAAGCCAGCACACATAAGTTAGTAATGATAACATTACGATAAAACGGTCACACATATTGATATTACCAACATAGGCCTATATAATGGTACAAGGGTCACACATATTGACATAGCCAACGTATATAATGACACAAAAGATACATATCGTTGGCTTAGAAGGAGAATTTATATATGATACATACATACATAGTTGAACTCTGCACTACATGGCGCTTAATTCTTATTCAAGAGCCTTTTTCACGAAATTTGTAACAGCTCGTGAGGTTGACCAAATAGAAGTCGCAAAAGCTTTGTTTTCCATAGGTATTTAGTCCGTAGAGTATTTGTTCTGACAGTTTTACTTGCAATAGCTATTTTTTTACTAACGACATTCTCATTCTATGCCAGCCATTTATATTGATATAGCCATCACACATAATGATAAACAGCCAAATTAGACAGTTGCGGCGTTCCATATGATTTATCAAGCGAATATGTGTATTTGTTGGTGAAAGTCGTCGATCGAGTGTGTTCGGGTCCATGTAAAGTGATGTTTTCCATATAATTATTTGTCTCCCACTCTGAATTGGGGTGTTTAAAGAGTGGGCCTATCTGGGAGTGATTGTTTTGTATTACGGCATGGCCGAATTGATGCTGTGTCTCTGGAAATAGAGGGTTCAATATAGTTCCACGTGACATGTGTTCATAATGGTCCTTATATAGTCGCCTACCTTCAAGTTATCTGGATTATTATTATAGGACCCACGAAGCTCAATGGTTTGACAATTTACCAGTCGACAAAGGGGAGGTAAGTCATCCTTCCACGTGATTATGTTCGTCTGCTTTCTAGCGCCGAGTTCCACAACGTCGATCCAAAAGGTATTTACCTTTTTCTAATGTCGAAATTATGCTTTTGATAACATTTTTTAAGAGATTATGCTATCCTGTAGTTGGTATTTGTTTTAATCAAGCATTATAGTGTTTGAAGAGCCGTCGGAAGCGATTTTAAGGAATTGTTTCGTCCCAAATATATTCGACCTCATATTCTGTCATACATATTTGGTTTATATTTTAATTACAAATTTATTATCGGAGACAAGTGTAATGGGTGGCAAAAATACAACCAATGTACGCACACTTTATAATATTATCAAAATACATGAATCGACCTAGGCGGCGAAGCGATCATAAATTAATGAATTCAAAGAAGTTCATACACGTGTATGAACGTCTTTGATGAATTGTATTGTCCCAAGAATATTCGACCTGATGTGTTGTCATAGTGTCAAACAATAATTTTATTGATGTTATATTATTACGTGATGCGATATTGTATACTTGGCAGATGCAAATAACAACATGAGCGTCCAGACTCCATTGTTTGTTATTATGGCATATATACAGGGTGTCAAAAAAGTTTGTTCTAGTTTCTTTATTCAAACTAAATTTTATACGAACTCTGTTATACTGTATGCAGTGTACTACTTCCACCTCTTACTCTGATAGCATCATTTACTTATTTTTGTTTCATTAATATATCGCATCGGTTAACTAATCGATTCCAATCGATAATCTGTTGGTGTTTTCCGACCGATGTTGCATCACTACAGGGTGTATAAAAAGTTTGCTCTCATTTTTACTTTTATTCAGAATAAAATTTATCTGAGCTATGTTAAAATATATGCAGTGTACTACTTCAATTTCGTATTCCGATAGCATCATGTATGCCAGAACGATTAGATTAATGACAGAACAATCTGTAATTAAACCTGAATAGTTTACGTCCTTCTAAATTCAAACCTTACGTGTTCTTGGAAAACCTCTAGTTTCTGGTCAACTGTACTATTTCCAAATAAAATTATCCATGTTGATTGTGCCGTCTGGTGTCAAATGTTATGGATCATGTGCATAAGCTTTAAACTTTAAATTAATGGAACATGGCCAACTGACTGCCACCCAAAAAGGGTGTAAACCCAGATGGTGAAGGGCATTGAACAAACAACAAACGTGACTATTTCTCATTTCAACAAATCATTTACTCCACTGAATGACGTCATAAATCAAATGACAGAAAATTGATGAAATCATACATTCCCGACAGCATACATTCTATGACAGCTACGGTGACCATGGAATCTAAAAACAGTGTCCATGTGTCACATCTATACGAAAAACAAATTTATGAAACAAGAGGGCCATGATGGCCCTATATCGCTCACCTGATTATAAACCCTGCACAATTTTCACCCAAAGGAATAATTTGAACATCTTGGTAGAAAACCACAAGATGATGCTACATACCAATAATCAAAATTCTAGGCAGTGTAGTTTTAGGCAAGAAGATATTAATATGTTTTCCCTATATATAAGTCTATGTAAAACGGTGACCCCCGAGTAGGGCCAATTTTGACCCCAGGGGCATAATTTGAACAAGGATTTTCTAAGATTTGACCGGATGACCTAGTTTTTGACCCCACGTGACCTATATTCGAACTTGACCTAGATATCACTGAGACAAACATTCTGACCAAGTTTCATGAAGATCAAGCTTCAAATGTGCCCTCTAGAGTGTAAACAAGGATTTTCTAAGATTTGACCCTGTGACCTAGTGTTTGACCCCACGTGACCCATATTCAAACTTGACCTATATATCACTAAGACAAACATTCTGACCAAGTTTCATGAAGATCAAGCTTCAAATGTGACCTCTAGAGTGTAAACAAGGATTTTCTAAGATTTGACCCTGTGACCTAGTGTTTGACCCCACATGACCCATATTCAAACTTGACCTATATATCACTGAGACAAACATTCTGACCAAGTTTCATGAAGATCAAGCTTCAAATGTGCCCTCTAGAGTGTTAACAAGGATTTTCTAAGATTTGACCCTGTGACCTAGTGTTTGACCCCACATGACCCATATTCAAACTTGACCTATATATCACTGAGACAAACATTCTGACCAAGTTTCATGAAGATCAAGCTTCAAATGTGCCCCCTGGAGTGTAAACAAGGATTTTCTAAGATTTGACCGGATGACCTAGTTTTTGACCCCACGTGACCTATATTCGAACTTGACCTAGATATCATTGATACAAACATTCTGACCAAGTTTCATGAATATCAAGCTTCAAATGTGACCTCTAGAGTGTTAACAAGGATTTTCTAAGATTTGACCCGGTGACCTAGTTTTTGACCTCACGTGACCCATATTCAAACTTGACCTATATATGACTGAGACAAACATTCTGACCAAGTTTCATGAAGATCAAGCTTCAAATGTGCCCCCTGGAGTGTAAACAAGGATTTTCTAAGATATGACCGGATGACCTAGTTTTTGACCCCACGTGACCTATATTCGAACTTGACCTAGATATCATTGATACAAACATTCTGACCAAGTTTCATGAAGATCAAGCTTCAAATGTGACCTCTAGAGTGTAAACAAGAATTTTCTAAGATTTGACCTGGTGACCTAGTTTTTGACCCCACATGACCCATATACGAACTTGACCTAGATATCATTGAGACAAACATTCTGACCAAGTTTCATGAAGATCAAGCTTCAAATGTGACCTCTAGAGTGTAACCAAGGATTTTCTAAGATTTGACCCGGTGACCTAGTTTTTGACCTCACGTGACCCACATTCAAACTTGACCTATATATCACTGAGACAAACATTCTGACCAAGTTTCATGAAGATCAAGCTTCAAATGTGCCCCCTGGAGTGTAAACAAGGATTTTCTAAGATTTGACCGGATGACCTAGTTTTTGACCCCACGTGACCTATATTCGAACTTGACCTAGATATCATTGATACAAACATTCTGACCAAGTTTCATGAAGATCAAGCTTCAAATGTGACCTCTAGAGTGTAAACAAGAATTTTCTAAGATTTGACCTGGTGACCTAGTTTTTGACCCCACATGACCCATATACGAACTTGACCTAGATATCATTGAGACAAACATTCTGACCAAGTTTCATGAAGATTGAGTCCAAAATGTGACCTCTAGAGTGTAAACAAACTAATTGTGAACGGACGACGGACGACGGACGACGGACGACGTACGACGGACATCCATCGATCCTAATAGCTCACCATGACCACTTCGTGGTCAGGTGAGCTAAAAAGTCTGTACACAATTTCTTAATCAATAAATGTCTGTACAAAATGTTGCAATGACAACAATGCAATATTGTATAATAAAAACCTCGCCTGCCTAATTTATGAAATAAAGCAAACAGGAGAATGCCGAATAGAACTGTTCAAATGATTTTAACGACAGAAAGTCTGCCATGTAATTCTCTTCCAGTTTTCTGAATTAATTTCCTAACAGTTGAATATTTGTTTGAATATTAGAAGCAAATCTACGAAATTCAAGAACTTGAGATTTAGAATTCATGCTTTTAAAATATGTCTGAACAATATTTGACATTGTAAAATGAATAATGTTAAGGATTACTATCGAAACTGTTTGCATAGAAACACAGTTACATAAAATGAAGGTTATAGGGTTAAAAATGTCATTTCCTTTAAAATACTTATTGCACACGCGGGGCAGATTACTCTAAATAGGATAATAGTTTTATCTTGTGTCAGGTAGTTGAGGTTGCTATGGTAACAATAATGTTGAAAAAAATAACATGACATTATTTACACACAAAAATCCCCAAAAAGGTAAAAATGCATAAAACTAACAATCAAGTAAAATTTCTTGACATGTTTAAAATAAAAAATTGAATGTATAGAGGTTATACCTAACATACAAAATGTTTATTGGAATAAAAATTGAATATAAAGTATATTTGTTAATATACCATTAGGTAAAGCTTAAATAGAGTACAAACAAAACAGGTTATATAATAAGTATAGAAACTATCTGCCTAGCTATGAACAATGTTTAGTATGAAATAGTTGGTGTTAGAATTTTATCTGTATTTTCTGATAAACATTCCCACTCAAACCTCTTCAACAATTCATTTTATTTATTTACGCTATACAAATTTGTTCCCTATACACTTCAATAAGATATAAATTTGCCAAAAAACCCATTGGTGTTTTATTCATTGTCAAACAGCGACTAAAGAACAGAAAAAACCAGTCTAGACATCTTGCTAAAACATATTGCTATTTTAAAACTGGAAGACGGAATCGAAACATCAGCAGTGAAGAGAATCTTGCATAATATTCAAATAATTAGTACCATAAAATAACCTAAAGATTAATTTATTAAACCCAAAGATTTTGAACTATATGTAACAGTTGGACAAACATGAAGATATTTTAAATGGATGGAAACCACAATTTAAACTGTACAGTAACACACAATATACGTACAGGAATTTAACATTATTAGAAATGGAATTAAAACTTCCCACCCATTACATAAATATGAAAATAGACCAACAGTTGGGTGAGGAAATAAGCTGAAACCCATACGAAAGTAGACCCTTCGTTGTGAAGGACCAAGAAGGGTTTTCATGATGAAGATTTCATACCCATCACAACAAATAAGGGGATTCAGTCCCTTAATAGTAGAAAACGCATAATGTCACAAAGCTAGCTTACATGTTGGTATAGATGTCGAGAGACGTCTCATATGGAGAACAACATTTCCTAAAGCCAAGTACAGAAAGTCTTGATGGTAAGATATATATAGATGGTGAATGAAGCTATATAGGAGGACAAAACGGGGATCTTTGCTAATAGTTTATTTGTGTGTTGAGTATTTCAAAAAAAGGTTTCCTATTTCATACAATATGATTATCACAGTTGAATTTTGTTCAAAAACTTTACATATGATTACAAAGACATTATATAGACAAATGGGAGGTATGCTTTTCATAAAACCCTACAACTAACTTTGTTATATATAGCACCGTTGGGTTGGTTATTATTTACTGATCAAAGCAAAAGTCATTATATAATAGAAAAGATTTGAATATACATAGGACTTTAAATGGCCAACCCCGATCAACACCCATTTTACAGAAATACTGCACTAAACAGTTCAATAGTTTGTTCTAAAACACATTTACTAACCCTGCCTCAACAGTGTAATGCGTTGATTACCAAGTATTAAGGCAGTTAGATTAGGGGCCTATGCGGGAAATAAATTATAACCTATTCATCATCTTGTTTCAAACAAAATCTATTCTTTTATCCACTTTCACATATTAAAACACAGTTAATTCCAGAGTGGTTTGGATTTGTTACTTTTTGTGTTACTGACTAAAAACGTTTTGTTTAACCACGGATTCGCCATTAAAGCCTACGACTTCAATCCCTTATTTAAATGCAAGCTACAGATACATACACCAGGAGTACACAGCCATATATATTTATGTAATTTCTAACTTACTAAAAATAGAGTCATCTTTTAGTATCCACGGAAACCAGATTGCCTTCTTTTTGCATAATAAATATTTTGTAATACTTGACACTCAAGAATATAATATATTACTACGATATATTTATATAATGTATTCATAAAACAAAAATACCTTAAAACAAAAACATTATAGTAGTAAAACTGTTTAACAAGAAACAAAAACATTAATTATATACTTTGCAAAAAATAGAGATTTGGGGTAAAAAGTAACATGCTATATAAACAATACAACATTGCTACAACAAGAAGAGAACAATGCTGTTTCCATGGAAACAAAAGACAAGTTTTTTAGATAACTAGAAAATGTGTACACTTATGTGGGCGATTATACGAACAAATAGATGTGACAAACTCCAATTACAGACATAAAAATTATACATGTTAGAAAAAAACTGGCACACATAATATAAGAATATTTTATAAAAAAAATAAGACATTGAAATTTTGCTGACAACAAAATAGGTGAACACTAAAAATGAAATCGAAAACTACCGATAGAATAAAAACAAAAGAGTCAAAATTATACAAAAGATTGTTGAATGAATAAAAAAAGAAGCACCTTAATGACACAGAACTCAGAATGGTAAAGTATAACAAACACTTTGAACTTATATTTCACCAAATATATACATGCTAAGTAACTTGAATGGATACTGGATGGATGTAAGTCAAGCTATATTTATCTTTAACAGTAATTTCTAAGCAACATCAGCCAAAAATAAAGAAATTGTGCCTAGGTTCCAAAAGGGTGATTATTTTGTCCTAGTTTTATAAACCTGCAGACTAAATTCCTCTCATGGTAAAAATTGGTGTATTCACTGCATAGGAGATACATTAATAATTCACAAACATTGAACAAAACAATTTATATTGAACACAAGCTATGGAACTTCTTCGTGTTATATTTTCACCTTAACTTTTCAACATCTATATATCCAAAATAGTACGAAAAACTGGTAACAAAGCATAAAAAAAAACAAGAAATAAACGAAGATTAAGAACATGGTAAAATTGATCCCTTTTCCTTAAAAAGAAAGAGTACACATCTTCAAAACACCAAACAATACACACATGGTTTTTATGACACCAAAATCCCGCACATGGGAAGAAGAGGGAAAACATTATGATGAAAGTTTTTTTGCATCAAATGTAGCCGAATAAAGAAATATCTAGGTTAGTTGACTCTGTAATAACACCTTGCTATGATTGTGTAAGTCATTCTATTTATCCCATCTTTGGCACATAATGTACTCTGGTCATTCCAACTGATGAACCACCGTATACATGTAGGTAATGGTTCACACAGTTGATACACTGTATGTTTTCACATACAGGATGACCAAGAGGTACACATACTTTGTCTCAATATTCAACAAAGATTGTAGATCGTGATTATACTCTTGTCAAATACATGTCATTACCAAGTCATAATTAAAAATCTATCTACACACAAACAAACACGCACACACAGTTTTCTACAACATAAGTATACTATATCCCTGCTGAACATCTTTGTGTGCGTGATGAAGGTATAAACCGGTAGCTTATCCACATCAACAAACAACACAAGATGATGGCCATATTACTTTAAGGGTTATGTACACATATATAACAATGACACAATGAAACATAGTCCAACAATGAACAAGAGACCTTAAACATAGTTATACATCAACATAATGAAGGTATGCATGGACCGTAACAGTCTACAAGACTGAATGAACACTGACAATATCTAAGTACAGAACATTCAAACGTTCCACCATAGACCGTCCATGAAATATGGTTACCACACACATGCAGACGGTCCCCACAACCCAAAGGGTACGAAACCCTTCAACTACACACAAACTACATCCCTGCTACCATTTGTGTTCATTACAAGTCAGCATAGGCCTTTACATGATTTGTAAACTTCAGAAAACATGACACTTCAAAAAAGGCATTTCCAAAAGGCATAGTTCATCACAAAAACAAACAACAAATTATCTATGTACAAAAATTATCTTGATGAAATCCACATATACACACTGATACACACACGAAGAATCACGACACAGCACTATTTTCAAAGTGTAAAGTTTTTTTCATTTCTTCAATAACAGTTGCTAACGGTCATCAAAAATAGGAAAATAAGAACATAAAAACAAAAATCAAAAACATTTTACATGAGTTTAAATGACAATGCATGATGTTTAAACATACAGTGAACTGGACTGTCCCCGACACCATGACAAGTTCACCAGGATTAACTTAAAACCTGCTTTCAGTGAATTCCCAGTTTTACAATTATAATGCCCATACAAAAAAACGTCACCCCTTACATAAATATAGCTTTGAAATTAAACACCAAAATACTCGTTTCCAGCTCAAAAAGTTATCAAAACAGAAGTCGTATGAAAAACGTATGTTACAAATTTTAATTTCATCACTTGGAATTTTACCGTAATAACGATTATAAGAATCACAGAGCAGCAAACTAACTGTCTCCTATGTATAAACAATCAAGCATGCCATATAAAGTAATCAACAATAATGAAAAATGATGACAATCTAATATGCTACGATGAGTTTACTAAATGTTCTAAAAACTATGTACATCCATTTTTATGTCTACAGACCACTGTTGGATTCATAACAAGCAACACGGATGCCATTATATCAGTAAGATGACGATGGGTACAGAGGCAAAACACAATAGTTTGGACTGATGTACCAATCCCAACTTACTCATATAATCACACGTGTATCCATGTAAATGGCTAAACAATGTATTCAATATATTAAAGTCTTCATGTTCATAACATCATAACTTCTTAGAGAAGTCAGAACTTCATATAGAAAGTTTTAATAACTGAGAAAATCATGTAAACCTGAATTGTACTTTAATTTTCTATGGACAGGGCAGTACGGTGACCTTGACAAGAACAAATATAGGAATACTTTATCTTTCATTCATTCCCAGTCTTGGCAACGTGTTATCATTTGGAATACAGACACCAAGTGCAAAATGATAAAGCTTGTCTCACATGCAGCCAAGATACCAACCAAAGGTTCCTACCATAGAAATATGGCAAAATATGTAACCATGCCAATGGATTGAATCACTTGGAAATTGTAACCAGGGCAGCGTTGAGTACTGTCACTTGTCGAAGGTACAACATACTGCAGCTATCAGACAATATGAAATAGGTCAACATGACTTTTGATATCATGTGTCTTAAATTCATCTTGTTCAAACACAACATAGTATTATAGTTTGGAATGGGTAATGTTTGAACATCGCTCCATAAAACACACTACTACAAGTTTGAGGTAACGTAAATAATCTCATCTTTTTTGCTCTATGGTTCTAATATTAAAATGTCATACAGAGCTAGTCAGCTAGAAATCCGCATTAGATGTTCCATGTCAAATAAACACATGTTAAAACACAAACAAATCAATAAAAGATAAATTACATATATATTAGTCATTTTCATAAGTTATGAATCAAAATAAAAAATAAATCATGAAAAAATCAGCAGAAAAAAATCAATCAATAGAAAACATGAAATATAATCCAACAAACAGTTTCAATGAAGGAACACGATCAATCAATAAAATTAAAGATTTAAAAACTACTTTGCAGAAGCATACAATCCAATTGAAATCAGTTCTTTTAAAATCATCCAATCAGATCAGTCTGTTTCAAATTCAAATTCATTCCATCCAATCAAAATGAAGCAGAGATGCTGAATAATCATCCAATCAGATGCGGGGTGTAGATCACATGATGAGGTGATTGGTTGGCTGTTACATTTATACCTTCCCCTGATATCACATTTGTAACGTGGTTTTTAAACCAAGATTGTTGCTGGACTGTAAACAGAGAAAAGAAAACTGTAAATCACAAAGGTCTTGTAAAGAAGTAAATTTTTAAGTAAAAGTTGTTAAAACATGAAGCAACTTTTTTACATTGATCAATTTCGGATATGTTTTAAATTGTTACAAATTATATTAAACACAGTATTAGCAATACGCAAGCAAAATTAACTACCAATACTTAACACTGATAATGTACGTTTTTACAAACATCCATTGATGCTGATTAATACAGTAACTGCTCGAGTAAAGAATCATAACTGACTTTTATCATTAAAATTTAACCAAATGATACAGAATACTATAGAATATGTTATA
Organism: Spisula subtruncata; assembly: GCA_963678985.1. Taxonomy (NCBI): domain Eukaryota; kingdom Metazoa; phylum Mollusca; class Bivalvia; order Venerida; family Mactridae; genus Spisula; species Spisula subtruncata. Next base: position 8,891,109 of record OY787675.1, on the reverse strand, counting down.
TTTTGCATGAACAGGCTTTATGCATCTATGAAGTATTATAGAATAAATAAACAAGCTGAATATCAAAATGATGCGATCATTGCACTAAAATAATGACACAGAAGTTGTGCCTAAATATAAGGTTTAAACAAGCAAACTGTCATGCTACATGAAACTAAACTAAGGGCTAATATTGAAAACTTTACAAATGATAAAATGTTAGACATAGAAAATATGGAGTTATATATAGAGAGAGTTAACTATAAGGGAATCTACCACAACATTTAAAGTCTTACTAAAAGCTCATACACACAATGCAAACATAATAATGTGATACGCTGGGTAGAATAATAATATTGCTATAAATTGCAGGAAATTTATAGCATGTTTATGTCAGACAAACCTTCTAAAGAGTGTGGTACTAAAAATCTTTTATTTCATTTTCTTTTAGTGCTTTTTTTTTCGAATCGGACAGTAGGACTAATAGAAGCATTTATTCTCAGCTACCAAGCATGCTGCATACAGACAATAATAAAATAGGAATAATAGACGGGATACATGGAAGGTTATTATACACAGACAATTATTCCACTATAAAGGCAGAAGGGGTACAAGTTTTTGTTTGTTTCGTTGTCCCTCCGAATATTTATAATAGTTCTGGGAGGACAACTTACGGGGGCCTTACTTGGCAGAGTTAGGAGTGTAGGCCTGGAAGTGTTGTTGTGCGTCATCAACTGCGTGCTCCTGTGAAAGAGAGACGGATAATGCCGCTAAGTTAATACGGTCTATTTATAGACATTACATCATTTCTATTTTTAGAAAAGCTTGTTTTACTTAGAATCAGAATATAATTATAGACATCACACACTAAATGTTTGATATCACACTGCGGCTATTTTTAGAAATGTTAATATCACACAGCAATGTCTATTATTAGATAATATAAGTTCTAAGCATTTTGTTTAGAAACATTATATTCTTCACACTGGTGCATATATGACAACTTCTAGATGAGTGTAATATTGTTAATTTCAACAAACTTTGATCAATATTGTATTAAAGAACGTTACTAAAGAAAACATTAACACCATTTTCCTTTATATGCCTCCCGAAAGCAAGATGAATAATCTCAGACTTGGTTGACGTGGCAACCATCATAACAATTATAATGATATTATACCCTTTCTGACTTCATATATCGAAGAGTGTTCACAGAATGAAAGGTCAAACACAGGAAATGAGAGAAACACATTTTCTAAACCCAGATCACTAATAACAATAGTCAAATACAACATATATCCTACACGAAGACTCGACCCATTTTGACTTAGCACGTTTTAACGGAAATTATTCATGGTTTTAAAATATGGATAATTTATAAACCATATCGCCAAAATACGTTGACAAAATTATAATTTCAAAGAAATGATCAGCATAATCTGCTAAAATTGTCTAAAGTTTTGCTTAATCGTTTAAAATGTTACGATATTTTTTAAAAAACTTTTGAATTTCACACAGAGTGTAGTTTTAAACTTATAAAATATCACGGAAAGTATCAAATTTCACAGCTAAACATTTGATTTTTCAGATAAAATACTTGATATTATATCACTGTACTGAAGTACAAAAATGAAGATACATGTGAATAAATTCACTCTTTTGTAAGGTAAACTCATTCACAATATTGAAGAGTACATTCACTGTACAGAAGATAGTACAACTGATGTTCATGCAAACAGTGCATGTACGCAATCACTGACTAGAATAGAGTACTTTCTATAGTAAGCTCAGTGCGTGCATGATATCACTGTACAGAACTGAGTACAACTTCTGTATGATGAACAGTGCATGATAATCACACTAATGGAAGGTGAACACTCGGAGAGATTGTAGGAGACAACAAACAAAGTTCACACAAGATCTCAATAACGACCTTGCTTGACCTTTTGTTTTACTTTACAGAATACAACAGAGGTTTCGATAATATGCATGATATACCAAGTCCCCAATATTTCTTTCTAAAATCTTATACTAATTAGTCAAGAAATTTCAAATATGCTCTCTCTAATGCAAATTAGTTATATTAATGAGTTTTGAAATATCATGCATATGTACATTACACAAGGTCAAACAGTTTGAAATCACATACAATGTATTTGATGAGGGGACGGGTGCCAGATATGTTCACTTTCTAGTCATTTGTATGTTGCTTTTGACTGTCATACTCATGGAATAATATATTTAAATATGTCTCTCCCTAAGCATATTTATAATGTGCACGTTAATGTTAATGAATTGAAGTGTGTCCAAATCGGAGTCATATTTAGTCCAAATAGGAGTCATATTTAAATAACAAGAACAGTTTATCTATTTCCATTCATCAAATACATTGTATGTACCAACACGGATCTAAATCTTAACAGATAATCTTTCACGGTCCACAAAACTTAGTCTGGCTAAATCTTACAGGAAACAAAACAAAAGCAACAGGTCACATACTTGTCTCTTAGATTACGAAAAATGACCCTACCGCCCACTATCGTTCCAATTGATACAGAAACTCCTCTTTAAAGAAAACGCAAATCTTCTAAATCAGTATTGCTTTCTTACTCATATTTTTGGGGCAGGTAGGTTTGCAATTATGGTTACTTTGTTGATATTAAATAGATAATACTAGATTCCAACAACTGATTGACCACTTTACCGGCGGACATTCAGAAACAAAAACATCTTTCTTGCAACCCGGTTTTGCAAGTTATTAAAATTAATTCAGTTCACAGTAACAATGGACTGCTCTTGTAGCAATGACTTTGCAAGTCTTTATGGTGTCCGAGAAGTGTATCTGTTATTGATTTACATCATTTATGTTTACAAATCAAACTGAAGCAAAACTGTAAAGGTTGGCATACTGTAACATTACTATTGTACTGATGTTACTATGGCAACATGTGTGTGTTACTATAGCAACCACATACCTCTATTGGAACTGTCTGTAGAATGGTTCCGGCTTGATAAGGAACTTGCGTGTAGCCAGGTGTTGTTAAAGCTGTATACTGCAATAATAGAATAGAACAACATTTATATGTACGGTTGATTGATCATGTTGATGAGCGACAAATTGGTCATCGCTATGGCAGCATTAGACAAAATGGGTTCGATGAAGTTATCGCATGATCAAATCCATTGTAAAAGATTTTTGATACCATTTTATGATCACTATTTAATGCTTTATCTGTTTAACTGTTCCAGTTACATATTTTGATTAAATTTTTTTAATGAATAACACCTTTATATCGAACATAAAACTATCTATTGTTTACATTAGCAAACAAATAAAATCAGCAACTATGAGTTAGTTAAAAATCCACAACAGTCAAATAGATCTGACGATTAGAATTTCGACACTAACTAATACAGTTAACATCATGACGCACGGAATTCCAGTAGTAAAGACCCCTAAACCCCTAGAGAACACCAAAAAACAGTTACGAATGTCCACTTTTCAGATACATGTCTATGATCGAAGATAGATGAAAGTCATTTGAAAATTGTTACAATTTTTTTCTATTTTAGCGACACCCCATGTGTTAATTTCAAGTAATTCTATGAAAAAGTGGACATTTTGAAAAAATCACAAAAAAGTAGTTTTTAGACAGACCCATGCAAACTTGTGACTGAGTGAAAAGCGTTAACAATGTCAAAAACCAACCACCTCACATAAGTTGTTTCCTTGACAACGGAAATATTGTCATGGTAACGATTGGATAATAAAAATCTCATAAACTGCACATTTTTCAGCAAATTAAATAGAAGCAGTCAGATATAAGAATCTGTTAGAAGATTTCATCACTTTTTATAGTTTTGATAAAGAATTCGTATATTATACTTTTTTACCAAATCATCGTTTTTAATTAATCTTGTATCTAATTATTCCAATCAACTCACATACAGTGAGTTTGGAGCCTAGAAGTAAGCACTAGGCTTCAGAAATATATTTCATTATTTGTTTTGAAGACGATTAAGTAAAACTCACAACTCACATGCAAAATTAAAATTAGAAAGCAGAAATCATGCAAGAATGGGAATATATTTGACTGCTACTATGTAACTGTGTAAACATGTACAGATAGCTAGATTATATAATATATGTACATTTACAACACAAAAATCATAAACATTTAAGATTGTTGCATCTTGTCAACACAAAGAGAAATATTCACGGCAAAAACTCTGTACATTGCAACAATGCACTGGACTCCCTTCAACCTTGTATCAAAATATGTGCATAAAACTCAGTACAACCCTGTACCGGACCTGTACAACTTTACACTGGCCGTGTACAACCTTTTATCTACCTTTGTGTAGCTTTGTACTAGACACTGTACAACATTGTACTGAACTTGTGCCACCAAAACAAGAGACACAATTTGTAAATAATCCTAAAACTTTTCATGGAAATTGTGTTGCCGTTCCAATGAGCGAAATTTAATAAATTTATAAAAATGCTTTCTTGATTCAATAAAAATAGGCAAACTGTCATGAAAACAAAAATATTATCAAAAAAGTTCATTGAACCATTAAAAAACGTTATACTAAAGTAAAGCAAGCTATCTTTAACTACATCCACATCAACGTTAGAATTTTGTTTCTTGTTTAAAATATCAGTTAACAATTTAAGAAACCACTAAATCTACTTGCTATTTAACTTCCAATTGTTGTTTAAAATGTCAGTGAATATTTTAAAAGAATTAAACAACTACTTCACACAACCAATAGTATTAAATCAATCAACCCCCACGTCAATCGACAATAATGCCTGCTCCATGATTTTAAAATCTACAAAAATCAAACAATTAATCAATTAAGTTAAACAAACACAGCACACAGTGAGATATTGTTATATAACTGACAGTAATCTCCCTTGGAATCAAAGTTGATGGTGTAGATTGTTGGTGTCTCGCTGCAGCTTCAACTTCAGTGACAGGTGTATCTAGACATCAACAGTATCAAACATCTTCACTCAGATATGGAAGCACTTCTCATTCTGGTATTGGCAGGATTTCGTTAAGAATTATCACTTTGTAAGGTAGTTGTCAGGAATCATTTCGCATTTATTTACATGCGAGAGAATAGCTACATAGCTAAATAGAACAACTTTCTCAGAAATATTTTAAATAATTTTGAAATCACTGATTACATAAAAAACTCAAATAAGTTAAATTTCCTTTTTAGTTAACAAAAGGTGTTGGTAAAATCTTATAAAGTAACCAAAGACTTTCAGATTGGTACCCAGACTGCCCATCAAACCCAACCAGGCCAAACAGGAATACCACGTGGAAAATAAAAACATAAAATAAAATACTCGAAAGAATTGAATCCTCCATTTTAATATCAATCTGTACATAAACCCCAGCAATAAGCTGATGAACCCCAAAACAATGAAATGAAAAACAAAACACAAAAATAATATAGAAAATTTTACAAACAATTCAATTTTAGCAAAATGATGACCAGGTTAACCATCAAAAATAAAATAAGACAGGATATTTTAGTCAATCATGGAATGCAATTTTAGCTATTGAGAGGTATTGTTCAAATTTAGAAAATTCTTAGTTTAGAAAATTTGGTTACTATGCAAGAGATCAAAAGATGACCTTATTTTGGTATGAAATTTAGCCAATTAAAATTTTGTTCATAATTTCAAATTAGAAAATTGGGTTACCTTGGATACAGAATCTAACTTATTTCATTAAGATGCCCAGCGATCATTTGCTGTACATTTTCTTCATACGACATTCATTTCACACAATTTCAACAAAATCAATTTGAGCAAGTACATAGTAAATGAATTAATATTCAACAATGGCAATATCACTTTTAGACTTCATTTGATCCTGAATTTATTTTAAACAATGAAAACATGTGACTGGCATATTTTTATTCACAAGTTAAAGCTTTCATCGATAAGGGGGTATGATTTTTGTTTACTCAGGTTTAAAGCCAGTTATACCATAACAGCCAATTCAACTTCACAGTTTTCCTGGACTGTATCTTAATCAGTAATATCTTACATTTCTGTAATTATGGAGGACCATCAACATGGCTGCCATAGTTACGATGGAAGGGTATGATCATGGAAGGGTATGCTCGGCTGCAACCAGGAGTTTTATCTACTATGATTTAACAGAATGAACAAATTCTTAAATTACATTTAATTTTACAAAACAAGAGAGATCATGAGAACTGTTTTTGATCGATTCTACAATATTTTGGGAGTTGTTTTACACATGCTGAGACAGGGAGAAGCTATTATATAATTACCTGAGTACAATATGTAAAGCAACAACATTGAAGGCAGCTAGTTTACTTATAAAGCCTTAAAAATTTATTTTATATATAAGCAATTGCGTTTTAAATTATTATTCAAAGTAGGATCAGAATATTACAACTGAATTGATAAAAATTAGTTTTGGATATTTTCTTTTATATAATTCAGATAAAGCATTGCAAGTTAAATTGTTAAAACGTTTTTAATCCTTTATTGAAACAACCTTAAAATGTATGAAAATTTCTATTAAAGTCATTACGAAAATAAATACATGAAATTTGTAAATGATCAAACTGGCCTAAAATTTCATGAACTTTTAAAAGGAAGATTATGTTAGAAGTCATGGCATCACAGTTAAAACTCTGTGTACAATGATTGAAAAACCGGGAGAATATTAAAATCATACGATATAATGTTCACTCCGGGAAGGGATAAAATGTTATATAGAAACGCTAAACATACAAAAGTATACACAGATTATATATATTGGTATTATGTTTTAGAACAAAACATGAGGTATTGATGGAGCATTTTTAAAATTCTTATATCTCATAAGCCTGCTGGTCATTAGATTAATTACAGTCAGTAGGTAATAAGAACAGAAAAGGTGTTTAACGTTTTTATTTGTATAAATTAAGGCAATCAGGACAAGAATAAAAACATTGTTCATAATGGTTGTTACATGGAAACTTTCTTCTTGAAGATATGTCAGAAGATGTATAAATAACTTAGATCAGACAGAAAGCCATTTCTTATCATATTAGCTTTAATTACTATTTAATTGCCATTTCAGATTCAGTGTATTTAGTTTAGTGACCATTCCATACAGTTCAGTGCATTATTTTTCTAGTAATGTATATATATCAGTCAATAATTTTGTTTTTGATTAAATATAATGATTCATTTTCATTCACGATGCATGTCAAGCGAGCAATTTGACTTGACAATGAAATATACAAGTATAATGTTCTCCATGACAAAACAAGGCAAAATTCACATTCAATGTAAGTTTTCACATATAAAATGTATGTAGCTATTACACATATAAAATACAATAATGATTTATAAGTACATGTACTAGGGTCTTCAAGCAACGGTGCAAAATAACGGCAGTTTTTATGCTTTCAGGTGAGACGATACATTCAGGATTATATATTTTGATGAGTATATGAAATAGTAGTACGTTGTACACAGGAGCAAATTCCAAGCCTTGTATAACAGATTATATATGATCTATCGATATTGGCAGAAATACCATACATTGGTGCATGATATAGAAGTAAGGTTTGTTCAAAGATTTGGTTTGACTCGTTAATTTCATTTGTTAATTGATAATTAATTGTGTTAATTTGTAATTAATATCTACATTACAAGAGTCAAGTCAGACACCGCCCACTTTCCCCGATTGTTCTTCTTTATGCATTGTGTTATCTATAACAGTCCAAATGTAACACGTCTGTCAATGACTAATGGTACAAGAATGTTAAGGAACTACTGGCTCCAAACATTCGAATTGATGTTGTGTTTAAAAGCAATATTTGCCTCAGTGCTTTGTTGTCTCTGGATACAGCCATGCTTTCCTGTGTAAAATTATATAACCAACTCAAATAGATTAACTTGACCAACTTTGAGCTAGGCCAGACAGCACAAATTATCCATCTTTATCCATGTTCAACGAGTCACGATAAATCCTTGACAAACGTTATTTACTATACATGTACAGTCCAAAAAATGTTTAAATGCAGGCTTTACTTAGCTGACTAGAACAAATCGAGATATTTTTTTACAGTACAAAATTCTGGTTATAAGTGAAAAATCAAACCACGACTATAAGATACACGGTAAATGGCTATACAGGTCAAAATGTCTAATTAAACGTTGTGCTATATGGTATATGTAGTTAAACATTAAAATAGTACCTGAGTAATTTCTACTGAAAACCGTAATATTGAGACTGAAAAGAAGAAAGTTACATAATCAATATACACCCATTTATACATATAGTTCACCCGTTACTATTGTTACGATAAAAAAATCACAGCAAATTAAAAATCTCCAAAGAGGACATACAGACAACTATACGTCAAACACTTTAGTCAAGACTTGGACATTTTTTACGAAAAAAATGTAATTATGATGACATATGACCTTCAGGTCAAGGTTGTGACCTGTAATACTGGTCTTTACCAACAGGGGTCAGTATTTATGCCCTCCAATAAAGCATTCATTGCCCAGTTTTCTATCAAACTCACATCAAAAACAAAATATTTACATTTTGTACAAAAGTTTGGCACATATTTGGAATAATCAAGAAGATGAATAAATAAAGCATAGACACTATTTACAGAAACACAACAAAAAAAGACACAAAAAATGTACAGACCATCCCCAAAAGTTTTCTCCCCAAAAAATCACAAATTGAGATAAACACCAATTACGTAAAAAATCCATTGAAAAGAGTGTAGGTTTTGGTCCTAAAGTGCATTCATAAAATACCCTAAAACAAACTAAGTCAAAAACCATTGCTGGTGTGAAGATACAAAATAAAGTTGTTCTGAAAAGAGTTAAAAAGATGCACCCTATGGAAAGCCACAAATATAGATCAATAATTATTTGAAAGACAACAAAACAATTTTGTTAAATTCTTTTTGTAAAGACAACACAAAAATTGCCGGTTTTGATATAAAATTTGACACACTAGAATATTCTGGCTAAAAATTTGGACATGTTGAGCACAGCACGCATTTATGCTTGAAATGATATCAAAAGGAGACAAATTTCTTTAAAAAATCAGCGGCTTTCCATATATATATTTGATACACAATAACCTAGCATCCAATTAAAGCAGTTCCACTTGAAGTCGCCGCAAAATTGTTAAACTACACCAAAAATTATGAACAATGCAACAATTCATAACACAGTCATAACAAATAATCGTAAAGCAAAAACAACATGTTGCCATAGTGTGATGCATAAATAATATTCACATCCATATAAGGATTTCTGAAGTCTTATTAACAGTTCAAAGTTCATCACTATGGCAACATAGATCTATTGAGATGGTTGGTCATTCATTGGTTAACTCAATTCTGAGGTGGATCCACCTCCCCTACCGATTGGTTGGAAATATGCAGCTGTCCCATTTGATTGGCTAACATAGGAAGTAAGGAGGCGGGATCTAAACCTGCCTGGTTCCCGGCTGTGTGTAGTGAGCTGGGTTGTACCATCTGCTTAAAGATTACAATCAAAACACATTGCTGAACTTAAGAAGCATTTAAAGGTTAATTTTTTTCTATAAGCAAGAAAAAATGTATTTGTTTGGTAATTTTTACCACAAACAAAAATACAATTCTGGTAAAATTGAAAAAAATAGGGTAAAATTGAAAGAAAGTATTTAAACAAATACAAAATGTAAACTGATCTCAATAATGATGTTAATATTATTTTTTTATTTTCAAAGAATTAAAAAAAACTGTTATCATTATGAAAAAATGTTTGTTTTTCTAAAAGAAAACATAAATGAAAGCTTAAATGTTTATTGACAAGTACTTACATGTGCCATTGGCGGTTGCATAATAAATTGTGGATTAATGAAGGCGCCTGGGTTGGATTGTACTTGGTATGTGGTAGGGGAAGATGCGACACTATATCTTGGCAGGATGCCTGTAGGGGTCATCAATGCTGAGGCCCCTTGGGCAGCTATACTGTAAGGCAGGTACAGACTGAAATACAGAATTATTTACATGTAAATTGCACCGGCAATATATACACACTTCGACAAGAATGCGCTCAAATAGATTCCTAATAGGGGCCAGATAGATCCATATTAACTATAATTTTACATTAAGCATTAATAACATTTTGTATCAATCATTTTTAGAGTCTGAATACATTAGTTTCAAAATTTCAAAAGTTTAGAGAGCAGAAATCAGTCAATTATATAGGTACAAAGATATAACAAAGCTTTGAGGAGTCGTTTGCTCCACAAATTAATGCCAACAGGCCGATGGACAGATCAACATGTTGACTCAATTACCGAGCATAACCTTTATTTGCTTTATTTCTACTGATATATTGCAGGCATATATATGTGCCTCAGCCTGAACCCCAGTTGCTAGAGTAGACGGCAAGCATACTTACCACTGGGCTACTAAGGCACGTATTACATCCCCTTAAAAAAGGGGTATAAAAGGCATGTTACGACTTTTAACATGGTTACAAAACTAATGCTACATGTAGCTAAATATGTAAGGTTACAATCGTATTAGGAAAATCGAAAATACGGGTACCTACCCATTTTGTGCTAATGCAGCCTGGTCATAAGCAAGTGTAGGAATTGCCTGAAAAGAATCCAACTGCAAGTTATCAGACTGGGTCATGATTTGTACTTCCTGTTGGATATAAGAAAAAAGGAAATTTTTAGACTGTGTCTTTAAATTTTAAATCTAAACTGAAAAGCCAAGACAATTAATTAAACAAAATAAAATACTAGATCAAAACTCCAACATACAGTTAGCTTTGCCCAATACCTGTGAAGAAAGTAAACACTATGCCAGCACATTGAAGAAAGTTTGCCAGAATTGTATCTTTATCACCAGTTTAAATAATTTTACTGTTACCCATGGTTACCAATGTAAAACAAAATGGTATCAATTGGAAACTGTCCAAGAACGTGGCATATTATATGAAAGTTGATTGATGCATTGTTACAGACTTTCTTTCTACCTATAGTAGTAATAATCACATGCGAATAAGATAGAGAATATTAAATATGGAGAGTAAAGTATGATTAGATCATGAGGGCATCGCAACAGTCGCCTTGTTGGAGTATGGTGATGGTCACATGATCGGAGTATAGCCATGGTCATGAGGATGCTGAGTGTTTGCTCTCAAGAGAAGATGAAGTAACTGTGTATTGAAGTTTGGTACTAGTTTTAAACATCACATAAATATACTAAGGGTGGGAATATCAATTTTATCTTATCATCAAATTTAAATGACATGAAAACATAAGACCTATCTATACATTGAACAGTAAACATTAAGCAGAAGCTTTATCAAATCATTGTCAACAGATCATTTTAAAGATCATCAGTTTTGTTTCTAAAATGCTGATTATGAACTTAACATTATAAATATTAATATTGATATACCATTAGGATGACTATGTCTACTAGTACTGATACAGATAAAATGATATATACTCGATACAATGTTCACATACAAAGAATACAATATGATAAAACAATATAAAAGTGAAATCCAAACTTGCGTTTCTGTTTTTAATTTTTGGTGCTAAAGAATTAAATAAAGGTAAAGATATGGCCATCATAATATTGTGTCCATTTTGGACTAAAGACTTTTTTAAGGGGGAATTTTGAATTTATTTTTGAATTTATTTAAAAAAAATGATGGATGGATTTCTATTAGGTAGATTAATTGTTCATGTAAACGAATCATTCCATGTGATGCTATTAGGCCAACATACCAGTACTTCATTCCCAAACAAGAACAGTCTCTGTTACTGATATGTGAAACACAGTGTTCATAATTATAAAGTTAAACTTTTTTTTCTTTTTTTAAATGCTGAGCATAGCATTTATTTGCCAGTCAGCTTTCTGCTGAATATGGCAGGCAAATGTGTGTCTCCAACCAGGATTGAACCCAGGTCACTGGATTAGCAGCAAGCACGCTATCCACTGAGCTATGGAGGCCAAGGTTAATAATTATTGGAAAATAAAATTTCCCCAAATTTCACAAGAAGCTGTCACGATTGCCTTTAAATTTCAATTTAAACTCAAAAAGATTGTTTGGTAACATAGCAACATGGAATGATCTGTGTGTGTACATTCAGGTTATGAAAAGGAGAAATCTGGTTATAGAAGGCATGCAATAAGTAACACCAATAAACAGGGGGTAATGTTCATATAGTTTTAAAACAGAACTAAAAAAAATCACATCCCTTTGAATAAATATATTTAAAAAATGATCTCAATTTTTTTTATTAGCCCTTTCTGAAGACCCTTTTTACCCATTTATCCAAAACAGTAAACATGATAAAAATGTTGCATTGATAAAATACTGTGGAAATTACTATATGACTGTGAAAGGAGCTCAAACCATGGATTGAATGGTCAAAATGTTGTATTGTGAATATTCTGAGTAAGTCGTCAAACATCAGAATTTGTTATTGAAAACTTTTTAAATATTTTTTCTATCGATCAAACACCCAGTGGAATACTTGCCATTGAAATTGAGCAAGTACATTGCGACTGACAATTTTGAAAAAGTATATATTTTTTTTTATTCATTGACAACATTTTGACACCTTTTATTGTAAATATATGAAATATATATAAATGGAAAAATATATAAGTGAATGTGGTGAGAATATTTAAAATCATAAAAATGTTAAAGAGTGAGTGCATGCCCTGATCTCTCGAAGAATCTCGTGTAGAAATCTAAACTCAAATTGGGATTTCGCTCAAACCAGAGTCAGAATTATAGATAAATCAAAAGTTCCAACTTTTAAACTGTTACTGCAATAAACTCAGAAAGTTATTTCTGTAAAGAGATGCCAATTTCCAGTCAATCATTGCATTGAAATTAACACAAAAACACATGCCAATATTTGAGATGAGATCTTGCTCAGAAGATTAGGGCCTGAACACATCCATACAACAAAGAATATAAGTACATGTACAACTATGTAACAGTTGAAGTACTTAAATGAATCAAAGTATTCAAAACTGTTTAAAAGTTGATATTTTTATAGTGTTTTACAAAAGTGCATATAAAATTGATTATATATTATACATGGGGATACACGTCTAAATATTTACTTAAAAAAGTTTTTTCTCATAAAATTAAGGCCAGATCAGAACTTACTACATCCGTCCGATCGGGCCATAATTTTGTGGGTTGAATATACGGCACCTTTTTCTTATTTCCTCCGTCGGCAAACTTTGCAAGTAAAGGCTCTGTACATCCTAAAGTAGAGGGGCATAAATTTAATAAAATTAATCATCAACAATAATAGATAGATTTCATATTCATACTAGATCTATAGATTGGCAGTAAAAAATATCGATATAAACTCAATAAACATAATATTGTTATCATGTCAAAATTCAGTTTATCATTTTAAATATTGCATGAATCATTCTACATCACTATAAATCATGCCAAAACAGATTGCATGTATTATCACCAGCAAATAAGTTACATCGGAAATGCTAATCTTATCAATAATTTACGCAAGTAACGTCATTAGTGGAATCAGTCTGCAACATTAGAAATATATTCCAAGGAAATAGAAATATGAAGTCTGTTAAATGCCTTGTTGCCGTCACAACAAACTGTCATGTATATCAACATTTTTTCTGGTGATTTTATATGTGTTTGTGGGCTATGTTCCCAATTGAAAATCATATCCATTTTTCCTTACTTGAAATTTCCAATCCCAAAGGTATGAGATGTATTCCTTAAATAGGTGAAAAAAAATACTGATGACTCAAAATCTGAGCATTTCGCATACCTGCCAATATTTTTCCATTGAAAGCATTTATGACTTGATCGCATTTTTCTTTTGACTCCATTCTAGCGAAGCCGACGCCCCGACTGACACCGTCAGGTTTTCTAAGTATTCTTGTAGATATAACTGTTCCATAATCCTTCAGCATATTTTCCAAGTTTTGTTCAGAGAAGTATAAGGGTAAGTTTGCAATATACAGGTTTGTGGGGTCTTGTTCTTGTTGCTGAAAATATAAAGAAATATGCAAAAATATAGAAAAAGTTTCTGACCAAGGGAGGTTATCCATACAAATCTTCAATAAGAAGTAACAGTACAAGTTACTTCCCTTTGTTTAAACAATTTTTATCAACACCATTCAACTGCTCTACACACTGTAGGCAAAAGTTTACCCATTTTAACCATTTAAGATTGCGGCCAGTTTCATCTCTTAAAGTTAATGCAAACCCAGATTTCTCTTTCCAAACAATCAATTCCTCTTTGAGAGATTTGAAAATCTGTTAAATATTGATATAAGGGAAATGCAAACATCGAGTCTTTTGTGTGTATTGGCTATATACAAGACATAGTCAAACAAACTCAGTATATCTAACCAATAGACTTATTTACACCAGGAAATGCCTAAAATGACATAAATGGCTTAAGAAGAGTAAACAAGTGTGGCTGTGTATATTTAGTACACATTGGAATGTGCGCACTTATAACCATAGTGGGATGACTATGATGCATTGTAAAGTAATTTCGTACTCACTGTATGTGGACTCAGTACGCTTTGCATTAAGAGGGATGTCCATTAATATAAATGTATTTTAGTGGCAGCTCAACATAAATCATTGGACAAATCGAGCAAAATAATAGCTTTTTTCCTTGCATAATTACGAACACATTTTTACTCTTTTACACAAAACATTTGCCACAAAAACGCATCATTTTATCCCTTAAATGCGGTACATCAATCACATCCTAAACAGCTACAATTTGGTCAACAGAAATATAGTAAATTGTTTCTACTTTATACTATAGTAGGTCATACATCTCTACCGAGAATATAAAGCACCTCTGTTCTATGTATAAGTTGGCGTAATTTATCAAAAAACATCAAAAATAGATTAAAAATTATGAACGAGCAAGCGTAGGCAGATTTTTGGGCTCAAAATCAATAAATTATGGTTGACACTTTGAATATATATAAAAGGGAATGAAATATAAAACCTTATTTTGGCACGACGCCAAGATTGAAGATTTATTATTATTTTATATAAAATGTCCATTTATGGGTAAAGGCAGCTTGAAGTGCATGAATCTGCAGGTTTTTATTTGCGTATCGGGGAGAAATCAATTTAACTTTGAATATAGTAATAAATTACCAACCAGGCTAATTCCTAGCGTGATAGGAACGGTCTCATGTCGGTGAAAGATATAATTTTATATTTTTCATTTATCTTCAGAAATTTCGTAAACTTCAATAAACATACTTAGCAATAACAGACTCATCATTCATTGAAATGAAAATTATTCAATATATATACGAAATTGAAATCTGTCATTCAATGCATAACTCTTATCACATATTAATTTTCATGTTTAAGTATTTTAGAGACGCAATATGGGTAGACAGCGACAAAAGCTCTCTTTTAGTTTGTTGAGTGAAGGAACCGGCAAATATTTAAGCCGTTTTGGTGTATTGTAGGACTCTTTGCCACTTTTAAGCGCTTGACACTGTTTGTTATGTCACATATCAGGACTTGAACACCCTTTACTATGCAAGGATTTTCTATGCAGTTTTCAGCAGTCTTAATTCAGGGGTCGACATTTTTCCTTCACTTTGATATGATCTTTTTGTTAAAGTGGTCTTTACCCGATAGTTGACTATACAATCCATAGTGAATATTATCATCCAGAGAAAAAACCGAGATATCTGTGTATAGGGATATAAAACAAACAAATTTTTGGAACTAAAACCAAGACATAAAATCTTTTGAAGTATGCAATAGCTTGACATTTTAATGCAAAATAATTGAAGAGTTTTATGAGAAAGTTGGTTCTGGCACATTGAGTCAGGTTAATTCACAACAGAAAGTACTAAATTTTTTCATGACCAATTTATGACCAACCACCAATGGGTAAATTGTGAATGGCGGCCATTTTGTTTAAACAGGTGTCACTATTTTATGCCCGCAAGTGTGACATTCACAAACCACAATATGACCACCTATAATCATGTAATTTCAATATAATTTAGTATGGAATTCTCATTGCATTCATACAGTTTGCAGCAGTGACCTAGGCAGTGACAGACAGAGGTACAGTACATGTGTAACACAAAGATACAAAGGTACATTTTCTAGGAATTAACATTTTCAAAGACAGGAACAGCATTGCAACAGCTTTGTAGAAACTTTTAGTCAATATAGTGATAACATTTGACCAATTAACACTGACTGAATGCGCATACAAATAGATGTTTTTTCCATTGTTATGCAAATTAACACAAAACAACATCTTGTTTTATGGGGTAAAACTATGTGAATTTAGTGACACAGATTTCTGATTTACTAGGAATGTTAAGACTTCTCAAATAAACAAAACAGTTTCTGGCCACAATACGCATCAATTATAAAGTAAAACATGGTGTCATAGATACATTTATATAACATCCTTACACCATTACATTGTTGGAGGTAAGTAAAGCTTGAAGCATGGACAAGTTATGTTGATGTATCATTTGGGCTATTTACTACATAAATACCACAAATTCATCCAGCCATAAATATGTAAAAGTTATCATTTCATTATTCATGAACAATGCTTCAAGTTGAACAGCCTATTATAGTGTGGTATGATATTACTGATGGTATAGATAACTAGCAAGCTTCACTGCATTCATTCATCATGATGTCGCTTCACCACACTTGTAGCAAGCCCCAATTACCCAACATCAAATTGGCATTTTTCTAAGGGGTATTTGGTCAATGTGAAGCAAAGGTGCAATCTTACTGCACCTGAAGCAGAACCCCGATTTCCCCAAACATCACATGGCTATTTTCAAATTGGCATTTTTCTACGAGGTAAGTTTGGTCAAAGTGAAGCAAAGGTGCAATCTCACTACATGTGTAGCAGCCAAAATTTCTACACATCCTATTGGCATTATTTTCAAGGGCCTTTTGGCCAAAAGGAAGCAAGGGTGTAACATATTCTTCAATGCCATTGACATAGCAGTGACATGACTTTTGCTATCTCTCCAAAGTGAAAGAGAAACCAAGTATTTGTTGTTATGGACACAGCATTGTTTCAAACTTGGGTACCACCCCACTCCCACAAAGTAAAACTGCACCCTTGTAGCATATACTTAGTTGTCAAGGGCACAGTTTTAATATAAATTAACCCAACCTAGCAATGCAGGCCTACCAAAGAGGAAAAGGGACACTTAAACTATTGCAACATGTTCACAACTTAAACAATGGAGTTTCTATCCAACACCATAGAAACAAACAGATCAAAGGCTTCTCATATTCTCAAGTTTTCTTGGCAGTCATTTTCATTTTGGGTGCATTTCTATAGAATATTATATGTTGCAATTAATGCCCTATCTTTCAAAAGAGTTTGGTTGGTCAACAATAAGGTGTTCCTGGGTTAACAACCAGTGCTACCCTTTTAAATTTGAAAGCCACTTAGCATTCCCCCATGGACATCAGACATAGCCTAGCTGGACCAGACATCATCAACATTTATAGAAAGAAGTGGCTTGATAGTTATTCAACTTTCATGTTTTACTGTTTCTGTTGGCTCCCGCATTCCCTGCCCTAGAAGTGATATCGTTTGGGGTTGTTCTGTTTTTTGTGTCATAGTGTTCTGTTGGGAGCAGCCTTCTCTGTCCAAGATATTCTATCACGTTTGAGTCACTAATGATCAAACCATTCAGGATAAGAAAACAGTATTGTATGACCATTTGATCCATTTATGTTACAAGTGATTTAAGTAGAGAAACCAGTGATATTTCTATTATGTTTGCTATCATTAGAATCAATAGACAAGTGGTCTTAGACAAATCTAATCCTCTTACCATACAAACAATAATTGTCACAACTTAGCCTTAAGAAGATTGCAGTTTTGGACAGGATAGAAATATACAAAATGTACACCCTAATTGATAGAAGGATATCCTTGCCACCCTGATCTGCTGGTATCTATAGATTACGATGACAATAGTTGAGCTCATTTAGCAACGTTTTACTATCACACCAACAAAGAGGATTAAGACAAGTTACAATGATATACAAACAGTATTAGAACAAGACAAGGGATTTAGCGGACACATAAAGGGTTAACCAGCAACATTCAACAATCTAAGTCCGCTTTACATTCATCCTAACAAGCTTTAAGTAAATATTTAAATATTATACATGTAAGGGACTTCAGCAAACAGGACTTGAGACTTTATAGGGAATGTTGATGCTTGACACACCATGATCTCGGGATGTAGAATGAAATAAGGGCTGGTGGCAACAGAGAAGAACGCAGATTGGTCAAACCTCCCTGGTTTATTCAAAGGAGTCATAGGCTTGTCAAAGATGGAGCCTGGCAACATCTTGCATTCACAAGTATTTGAACATGTATTATTTCTACAGCAAATTAGAAACAACTCCTTACACCAAACGCAAAAATGTTTCACTTCAGATGACATCCAGGTTTTTAATATAAAGTTTACAAATAACCAAAGAAATCTGAGAATACCTTGTGTGTTCGTGCAGTACAAGGTTGTGTTTTATTGGTTAATATTACATGTGTAAGCATTACACTGGTTGACAAATAACATTGTGTTTGGACTGAAGAGGGAGAACAAGACACAAATACAGATAACTGTGTTAAATGCCTGGGAACATAAAGATTTATCACAAATTATCAGAAATGGAGGTCGAGTCCCCTCGTTTCTGACAGTGACAAACTGCATGTAGTATTGATGTAACTAAAGAGTCGAATGTGAAACCAAAGCCATACAGATACATGGTCCTTGCATGCCATGATAACACTAATTATTGTATCTGGTATCCTAATAATGATGTCATTACACTTAAGAGGGAATTTTGTCCCCATCTATTACACCGGCATGGTATGCCATCTTGTGATAGATCAAAGATCACTTAAAATGCTTTATACAGTCAAATCTAGTAAAACTTGATAAGTCGGTCAAACAGGTAAAACATAGTTGATTGGGGTGAGGGATCAGGGAGTAACATCATTCATTTACACCAGGCCTCTAATGAAATTTACCTTCATAATTATTATAAGACACTTTTAATTTTGTGTACACCCGACCCATAAATAATCAACATGGCAGAGAAAAAGGCTGAGCTGCCAGGCTAGTATTTTATTATTATACATATATACAAATATATAACAGTATCATGGCACAGCTCCATGAGGTATAATTAATTCCCCTGCACAAGCTGCGGTTGATTATATTCCTTTAAAAACCTCCTTGTACCCATCTTTGACTTATGTTGTTTTATATATCTTATATTATCCTAAATTACACTCTTAGTATTATAAAGTGCAGTAACAAGTCAGTTTCCTTTGGCTGTAATGCATTGTCTGAGAGTTATAAAATGTCTGGTAATTTCCCCCATCATAATTTGTATAGAAACATTTTACATACTATGTCTATTGCTGATATTTTATGGAAAATACAATCTATAAGTATACTAGATAATGTCGATTGTAACAGTAGCTTCGGGGTAATGCTTGTTATAGACATTCTAGGCAACAACTGCATGTCAAGTATCTCAGTGTTATGATGTATTCAATCTTATTCAGCATGTTTTCTCTCAAAGGAAAAACTGGGGTGAAAGTCTTCTCAGAAGAGAAACTGGGGGTAGCAAGAGGGTCTGACTCCGGAACTACAACAGCTGCTGTAGTAATGTGGTGTACGATGAAGTATACTTCACAGTACCCGGGTACAGTGGAGCAGTACCTGGAGGGGGACAGCAGAGGACCTATTAATTCAGCAACAATAATAATAAATAATAACTTGCTTGAAGAAAAACATCTTCAAATCTTATAAAATGAAACCATGAGATAAAGAATTGTATCTAACCTGTGTGTTGCTTACCTTAGCCATTTGTGCTTGTATGCCCTGTGCTTGCAATGCTTGTACAGCTACCTCAGCAGCTTGATTTGTTTCAAAGTCCACAAAGCCATAACCTGAAATACACAACATAAACAACGGTATAATTGCATGTTGAAATGTACCTAAACACATGCATAAATACTCGTTGAAATATACATAAAGACAATCATACCTACTTCTTGAAAATTCATTATTAAATTTTTGGATGTAACATCAGCATCAGGTGATTCAGTTATACACCTGTTTGATACAACTGTTTGTCTGAATATTTCAATATTGTAAATGTTTGCAAATGTTTGCCTGGATGTCATTCAGTTACACACTTAATGCAGGGTTCGGTCTGGTCACTGACCCTCGCTCAGTAGACTGATCCTTGGTCTGACCGACCCTGAGTTCATGACTGCCATCAATCAATGAATACTTAGAACCTCAGTTACTCTTGGCCAAGACTGACCCTCAGATATTCTCAATGAAAATATTGTTTCTTGAACAAAGACCTTCTCCCTTGGTGAATTTTTCAAGTAATGAACTAGACATAAGTATTGTGAGTGTATAAATACTGTATTATTACTATAATCATTATACCAGAATGACAGTCTAAGAACATAGGCCTGATAATACCATGTGACCAGAGTAATATTTCCTGTTACTATTCACTAAGCTAGCTAGGTAAGGATAATAAGGAAACTCAATTATTCATGTACAGTTAATTACCATCTACCAACTATATGATGACAATGATTATCTTGTATAGATGAAGCAGACTGACAATTATTACTGATATATAAACATTTTCTGTCTGAGAAATGGCCGAACAGGTCAAAGAAGTACCAAGAAGTACTGCAATAACATCAATTATTTTAGTATTCTATATTGTGATCTAGGGTTATAATAGAACAAGATCAAAGCAGGCTTCAAACTCATTAAATGTAACTAAGGCTTAAAAAATATGAATTGTTAAACAGAATACCAAAAGCAATTAAATTATGCAAATGGGCTGGTATATGCGTCATGTGTATATAATGCTTTTGTGGGCTCAGCCAGACCAAGGACGAGAGCACAACTATCCACTCCCCAAATACTTTTTGGGTGCGTGGGGGGGGGGGGGTAATAAAAATTCTGATTTTACATCAATAATATTCTGAAACAATCTGTTATTTGAAACTATCAGATAAGTCTGAATTGATGTGAAAAACAACGCCTTAAGAGTGGAATATTAAACTACTTTTTCCAGACAAGTTTGGCGTCAAACTTGCATACAATTTCAGAAGGTGTCAATGTGACTGAAATGTTGTGTAATGGAATAGAAAATCTGGTTTTTCCAGAAAGTCTGAGGACGACGAGAAGTATATATCATTATATATATAAGAATACAACATTATATATCAGTCAACAACAGTAAGGCATGCTTAGTATGCTATACAGGGGATCAAATCTACAAATAATTTACTCATAGCCGACAGAACATCTCCACTAATACCCCTTTGTTGCAACAAGATTGATTCCTACTATATACTAGTCTATAGTGAATTACAACCTTGAAGTGTTTGAAAGGGATGATATTACAGTTTTCACCATTTAGATTATAATTTCGAAATTGTTCAATTGCACTAAATGCTGGACTACAAATATATATGTTAATAAGGCCAGAACTTTTTAATTATTTGGTTTACGGGAGATTTTTCAGAGCACAGCATAAGGAGGAGGAAATAAAAATAAAATTATAATGCGAAAACTGTAGTATCGGGAAAAAAAATAAAAATAAAAGATTAAAAATGGCTCGTTTTTTTATTTCTCAAAAAGTAATTTTTCATGACAAAAATATACTGTTCTACACAGTTTTATTAAAGTATTCACACTTCCTATAGTATTCAGGCTTTCTGGTACTAATTTGTTTTGAATATTACAGGTTGATTATAATATTTATTTGAATATGGTAATGCAAGGTGTTTTTCTGGTATACATGGTGTTTTTCGGGCATGTACATGGTATCCAAGTCACGAGAAAGTACTGGATGTTTTCGTGTTTCTGTAAGCTTAAAAGGTACAAGTGCATTTTCAAAATATATCAGAACCCCTGTGTTAAAATTGTTAAAATGTAACTGGTTTTGTAGATTGTATGAACCCTGTATTATTCATAAGTTTATAAACAATAAATATGTTTAAACAATAAAACTTTATTCGTGTTACATATCTTCATCCATAATACCTCTGACATCCATAAAAATAATGACCGTGTTTTAGCAATGTGTTTACAGTTCTGCAGAGCTCCAGATAATTATTTTGGCATGAGGAGTAATTACTCATGAAAATTTTGATTGCTGAGTAACGACCAAAATAAAATGAGACATAGGAGTATTTTATTTAGAAATGAATATAGCTGAACTTGACGTTTGTTTACAAATCTCATCATGAGTGAAAATTTCATAGCATCACAGTGGGAAGCTGTGTCAGAATGCCTTTCAATGGTAGATTTTTTAACATTTGTGGTACCCTCAGATATCCATATAGATTTGTCATTAAACTTGATACAAACCTTGCACCGTTAACGAATCACCCCGTTGTTAAAAATTTAGTGAGACCCAAAACGTTTTCATTGCTATGCAATACATTTGGAAAAACCAAGCTCTTGAATCATTAAGATCATTACATCATATAGCGTGGTTCCGATTTTTATTGCTTAAACTACTGCAAGGTGACGGGAACCAGTAGATAATTAGATTCTACTTTCATTTCTAAATATAGATTTCTAAAAAATAGATCTTTGTTTTCCGAAATTGACAAGAGAAAAGAAACAAGTTTGACAATATAAAATGCAATTACGCCTGATTTCATCAAGGGATTCGTAAATATAAAATTTGATGCGTATTTGGTACTCTTTGAATCTGACAAACATGCGTAATTGGCTAATTTTAATTCGTAATATACGCGAATACGCACGTTATCTGTACTCGCTGTGATATATTTTTATAGGTTGACGGCGCTAAATTATTTTTTCGGAACTTGAACGGGACGGTACGGCGATAATAAAAAAAATAAAAGCTCGATTTCAAATTTTATTTTTATTCTGATTTCTCAGTTCTTGG
The DNA here is from genome assembly GCA_963678985.1 of Spisula subtruncata. NCBI lineage: Eukaryota > Metazoa > Mollusca > Bivalvia > Venerida > Mactridae > Spisula > Spisula subtruncata. The sequence continues at coordinate 8,868,059 of OY787675.1, read as the reverse complement.
ATACGGCGCTCCCGTAAACCAAATAATTAAAAAGTTCTGGCCTAATGTATAACTAAATTCCCTGTTCTCCAAAAAGCCTGTGACATGAGGGAAAGAAAGACACTGTGACACATTAAGAGGGCCTCCCTAATTATACAGACACTGGGGCGTAAATTTGCATGTTTAATGTAATCCATCAATTAGACCCACCAGACAAAGATGCCACATTTCATTAATTATTACAAGATAAATTCAACCTGAAGTTTGCACTATAGGATAATTAGGACCAATTAGAACCATGCTAATTGACTCAAATTAGAAACATAATTAATAAAATTAAAGTAGAACATAAAACAGGAAATTAAAGCGTATTTAACGGCCATCCGATCATTGCCTCATCATAAACCCTTGATTAGTTGAACCAACAACAGCTTAAATCCAATCAAATTAATTAATCTATCTTGAACAAGAACATTATCAGCGCTGGCATTTTTTCTCTCTTAAATAACATTAATGTTGTTAGAAGCCAATTAATATGTCAGGGACAAAGTGGAAACAGACAATTTCTAACAATCAGAAGCTGACATAACATGGTGGTCACCAAAAACATTCAATATTCCCAGAAAAAAGCACTTTTATTGTAATTTGCATGATGTGCTAAAATTACAGAGCACCATGTACTAGTTTCCAATCAACAGATAGAGATCTGTTAGACCAGGAAACCGGCAGCTGGTACAGGAAGAAATATGGATATGGAATCTAGCGCTAGCTGTCACATGTCTTTGAATACGAAATTGATTTCATGGAAATAATTGAAGTTTATTACGATCGTCAGGCTACAAATATTTGCCGTATTAGTCGATGCATAAAACGGCATCTGAGACAAAGGGAGGTAATTTATCATGCAGTGTTGTTTAAATAGCCAGGACAGAATATTGAAATAGATGATATTATAATCGGTAATATTACAGACGTTGGGACAATTACTGACTAATTGACTGCATCATGTTCTACCTATTCCATATTGATTTCTGGGTTGTGCACTTGATATGCAACATGTTTGTTTATTATACTCCTAAAAATTCATGAAGTTTTCAAGAGGATCCCCTACTATCAAATAATCAATGTTCCTATATTATCATGAAATTTAATTATTTCTCAAGCCAAAAGAAAGTTTTAAACAACAAAGCAGCCAAATAGTAAATTAATATGTCAGTTTTGGTAATTTTGTTTTTATAATCATTCGATGCCGCCAGGAGGCGGCATCGAGTATGAAAGGGTGCAAGCAGATGTCCCAGGAGGATACAAGATTTGATTGGTTATAACGCTGTTGGACTCGCCCGTCAGGGGTAAAATAGGATGATAAATGTTCAGTAGGTACTAAAGTCCAAGTCCCAGGAGGATACAAGATTTGATTGGTTATAACGCTGTTGGACTCGCCCGTCAGGGGTAAAATAGGATGATAAATGTTCGGTAGGTACTAAAGTCCAAATCAGTTCGGAACGGGTGTTTATATAACGGCTACATATGTTGCAATTTGCGGGTCTTAGCAGGGGCTATTAAAAAGTAAAAAAAAACTTTTTGCGCGGAGCGGTGATTTTCCTTTCGAACTTTTATGGAACATGTTAAATACTTTCATGTCTGTCAGATATTTTTTAGTTATGATTTTCGATTTTTTCCAGTTCTTAGGTTTTGTCTTAATCTAAATTTGATAAATGCAAGTGTTTTTTTAATCTCTATGTTTCTTTATTTATGTATGTCAGAATAGTTTGTTTTGCCAAAATTTAAACGGGTAAATATAGCTTGCCAACATTGAACTGACACTTCTTATTTACAAAATATTCATATGCGCTCCTATACTCCTGCCAAATGGAACTAGTTCTATGCATATTTTAAACTATGTTGAACGTATTAATTCGCAATAAATTTACTTATCAAGCTCACAAACCACGAATAACAATGTCCTTTAGTGTCAGTTTCACGTTGTCAGGCTATACCACGTTATTGGAATACACTTTGTTATTTTATGAAACATGCTAAATGCCATCTGTGAAGCATTAATCAATATTATAATGGTGCTCATATTTCTAAAACATGTTATGTTCATTTGAATAAATATTTCAATAGAAAATAGAATGTTTTCATGTTTTCTATTCTTTCCTGGTGTTTCACTGCCTTCAAGTTTTTAACCAGGTTTTCCAAAGGAAAACTCTGGTTATTAGATTGCTGAATGTCGGCGGGCCTTAACAATTTCTTCTGTGCACAACTCCTCCTACATTTCTTCATAGATTTCAACCAAACTTTCAGAGAATGATTGTCATCATGTGACCTGGTGCATATTATCAGGGTTTTATGATTCAACCAATTTTGACGGAGTTATGGCCCTTGAAACAGAAAAAATTGGCCGCTTTCCTTATGTCGCACGGTACTCAAAGTACACGACATAGAGTCATGAAACCTTCACAGAAATGGTCAGGATGTTTTCTCTACACCTGGGGTTTCACTCCCCTTTCAGTTTAGTACATCCAGAGTTATTAGCCATTGAAATGGTGTAAAATAGCCATTTTTTACTTGTTTCACATGCTACTCAAAAAGTATTTGACCTAGGATCATGAAACCTTTATAGAAATGTTTGACAGCATGTACTCTAGTGCACCTGGGGTTTCACTCCCCTTTCAATTTAGTACAACCAGAGTTATTGCCCTTGAATTAGTGAAAAATACCCATTTTCAGCAATCTTAAGTTTTTGCAGCGTACACTCAACACATGAGAATAACTTCCCTTGTGCATCACACATCACGCCGGAATTTTAGTTTGTTTACAAGTTTCTACCAATACCTTTTACTAAATAAAAAGATTTACTTAAAAAGAACTAGCGGCATCTTTGATGCCCAGCATCAACATTTCACTTGTTGTATGTTTGAAACAAGTATCTATAGTGCATCAATGATTAAATTTCTATGCCTGGCTTTACATACATGCATACATGCATACATGCATACTCTCATATATCATGTATTTTCAATACAGAGATAGTAACAATATTGAAACAAATACTTAAATCACCATTTATATCTAACATCCAAACTCCCCCAAACCTTCAAATGCAACCCAGTCTTGGTGTAAATGATCATTTATATGTAAATGACCAAACTGTCCTTCAAAACATAATTTATTCACCTCGTAAGAAAAGAGTCAAATCTAACGTCAAACTTGACTACCCATCCAAAACTGACATTAATACACATTTAGCTGAGGTCCCATGATAAAATTTCGCTCATTTTCATCAAAATTAAACACACCAAGGGTATCAGGCATTCAAAATGAGAAACCTTTAACCTCGACCATGAATATTATTACCTTAAATGATAGAATGACATGGAAAGTTAATAGCAACCACTTTGCCATGTCTTTAAACCTTATGCAAAGGCGTTAATTATGAAACTGAAGACTAGTAATCATGCAAGTCGGGAGAGAGAAAATCCACACATAATATCAAATTTAGAATCCTGTAATGACTCCGCAGCCAAATAATTAAAACCCCAATTAAAATCTCATTAAGGGGCTTTTCTCTTGCTGCAAATGTCAAAGCCTAACAGAGATGAGTATATGGATGCATGTTCAAATGTGTTGCATCTCTAAACAGTTATTTTATTTTAAATTTAACACATCAGGAAACAAGTCATTAGAACCAATACTGACTCCCACATGGATGCTATCTTGAATTACTTCACCAGTACTTCACATATCATGGAATTGAACCTTGCCCCAGAATACAGGACTCAAACCTGACCTTCTTGTCACAGGAGTATGCCACTCAGCCTCAAGAAACATGACTCAAGATTAATTTTTCTGTAGCACAAAAGCCGACTTCAGCCGAAGGAGCATAAGCACCAATAACAAGGAAAACATTAAAGGCATAGAGATGCATTGTTCTTTCATCTTAATTATCCTTAATATCATAAAATTATTATTATAAATATCAACAGTCAATATAATATATCATCAAGTATATAATTATACAACTTATAATACCATGTAATTAACCAGGAAGAGGAGTGAAAAGTTTTCCTCCAATGACCAGAGTACTTCCTCCTTCTTAGAGAGCTTAATTATCGTAAAAACAACAAAAAGAACCAACACAAAAAACAACATGAATATGTTGTTTGTGTTTCCTCGATTCCAATCTTCGACATCATTTCCCAAGTCAGCCGGCTTTATTTTATAATGAAAATTACACATTAGGTAAAAGCTTGCTCTTTTTTTGTGCTGTTATCTTCGAAAGCCATAAACTTAAAAAAAACATGTGACTAATTCTCGGCAATAATCTAATAACGGTTATCTAATCTCGACAGACAGTGAGCTATTCATTACAAGCTGAGAAAAAAAATCAAACACCAAAATGCATCTCGTTTAGCAGAAAAATCATCTTTAACGAATATAATAGAAGTATTATGTTGTTTATGTAGCTAGATACAGATATAAATCAGTTGATTCATGTTGTGGAGGATATAGTGAATAACACTTTCCAATAATACAAGCATAATACCCATGTTAACTCTCTAAATCTCTCTGAACTCTTTCATCCAATCTAAAAATACCTAAATACCAAAACAGTGCAAGAACACAGTCGATAAAACAATCTATAGATACTGGTTGATTTATAAGCAAAACAATACTAAACAACACTAACAAAAGTTTTTCATAATTCCCATTTCTCATATTTCATGATAATTTTTTTCATTCACCAACTAACAACAATTCCTCTCACCAGTTAGGGACACAACGTGATTGATATTGATTGCTATCAATTGTCTAAAATTCCTGATAATGGTGGTGCGTCAATCAACGCTTGTACAGTGTACACACATCAAAAAACTAGAGCCGCAAACACCATCATAAAACATCATACACTATACATTTACACTGTCTCTCAATGCAAATACAACATAGCATTACATTTGCCAGATAGAATATTGTCCATATTTAGATAGAAAATCCAGCAATACTTTCAATCACCATGAACAAATACTTAAACCCAGACAAAAATCACCATCTGATTTTTCCTCTGAAGCCAGAAAAATACAAAGCCAACTAATGAGATTCAATTGAGTTGATACTGATACACCAAATGTGTAACACAAAGACCATAACAGGAAATGACCAGTGCTCCAGTTGTATCAGATACATGTACCATTGTTGTTATTCATCTTCTATCCCACCTTCCAAATTTACTGAATTATATATATAGAGCCACATAAGAAATTATTTAGGGGTACATTGGATCTCTGTGCAAACCCAAATGCCAAATGACATCTGTTGGACCCTTTGGCAAATGAATGAACCCTTTGTACATGAAAGTAGTGCTATGTGCAAACCCCTTGGAATAGGTTTGGCATAGATCCCCTTGGCAAAGGAACATCATTGAACCCCTTGGCAAAGGACCATCATTGAACCCCTTTGCACAGGAACATCATTGAACCCCTTGGCAAATGAATGGCAGTGTTCAAACCCCTTGGCAAAGGAACATCATTGTTCTATCCCCTTGGCAAAAGAACAAATGGCATTGAAACCCTTGGCAATGGAATGACATTGAACCTATTGGGCAGAGGAAAGGTGTTGAATCCCTTGGCAAAGGTGTGGCAGTTAAACTCTTGGCAAAAGAACATAATGTTGAACTACTTGACAACTACTAAGGACAAAACCTGATGAAACTACTGTCTGGTATCTTAAAACAAAGCAGGAACAGACGGCAGACAAGCAGCTATAAAACATGTAAACAGAGCAGTTACTTAATGCATGGCAATATGGATTTACCATAACAAATATTTGATTATACCACAAGCAATGACTTATGTATAAATAATATACAAATTGAGAGGCAGAATATACCATGTGTATTGAACAATAAACTTCTACCATATTCACTATACTGATCAAACATGATCACAATTTCTTGTAGTTACAGACAAGAAGCTAAGGCACCCATAATGAATTCATAAATATATATATCTTGCATATACCAGATATTCAAATATTTGGCTTCTATAAGGCAATAGATCAGAATGCATTAGGAATCCATTTATTCTCTATTCTAACCAACTGTATACGGTGCTAAGTTATTTCTTTCTCGGAATTCTGCCAGGGTTCAAATATGGAAAACCAACACGCACACCTAAATACCAAGAGGATTCAAGCATAATTATGTCAGAAATTGAAACTGATTAGCTAAATGATTTTACTGGTTCCATGGTAACTGTGACAGTTCCCAGAGCTATAAGCTGCTGCATGCACAATACAACCAGTTTTAACCTCTAAACAAATCAGACAAGCTCTCACAGACAAAATTGACCTGCGTAAAATCCTCAACCTAAATTAACAGGTTGCAACACGTGACTAACAGGTTACTTAGAGCCAAAATCAACCAGTTCCTACACCCAAAAGCAAGCCAGTTACAGCTGAAGTTAAAATCCACTTAAAAATCAACCGGTGCCAACAGCCAAAATTGACCAGTTGCTATGGTCAAAATCAAACATTCCTACATCCCAAAACCTACTGGTTCCTGCAGCCTAAACAAACCTTTACTTTCAGCCAAGATCAAACAGTTTTTTTTCTACCATAACTATGTAAATCAACAGGTTTGAGCAGCATGTCCGGACAGTTAATGGTTTTCCAAAGCTTTATCAATCTGTCATGATATTTAGAAGCCGACTGTGGTACAAGTCCATTGATTTTCCATTGAAAGGATGAAGCATTTCTGACTGACTTAAACTGTCTACAAATCAACAACTTACAATCCTACTAACAATTGATAAGAAATCTATAGTTTTACTGCGCAAGGTTCCAGGCAAGTCTCTAGAGACCGCTTTGTCTATCCAGAGTAATTAGTCTCATGAATATTCATAACATCGGACAGATCCGATAGTTACCAAACAACGAATAATTTTCCCCCAATTTTGGTCGGGAGTAAATTCATGTATAATGGTTCAGTTACATAAAGCCTTTTGTAATATAACATGATGCATAGTATGGAGAAATTGATTAGACTGATAGTTTGTCTGCTTTAACTCAATGTACTGAATAAATACAAGAAAATAATGTGTTTTCCACAAGAAACGTTTTAATGGACACACAGAGAAGCCTGGAAATTAATCGAAACTACCATCGGCTGCATTAAAACAGTCAATAAATATTAGCAAACAATAGTCTAGGTCCGATACAAAACGAGACAATAATCATGGTTATGACCAGAGAGATGGAAATAAACGTGGAGAGAAGTACTGTTGTAAACCATAACTCAGTAAAGCAAAATAGGCTAAAAACAAAACGTTTTTTAAGAATAAACCTTGAAGCAACCAGGATAAAATGACAAGTTTTTTTTTAAGCACTTGAAACGAACGACTCGTCCAGACATCATAAGTGGCCTTATCAATAACAGGCAGAGATACAAACACAACATTTTATACATAAACAGAATGTCAGAACAACAAAAAGCACTTTGAATAATGTAATAAACCATAATAAAGATGACAGAAAACTTAATGTGTGCAGGCAGATAAACCGAAAATTTGAATCATAATCTGCAACAAATATAAATGATTTTAGTGCTCTTCAATTAACGTTTTTTAGAAGAGCTTCTAACAAGAGAGATATGAATAGTCAATACTGTAAAATCAAGCTCAATTATTGGTGAGTACAATTAAGCTACAAGCACTTGACGAAATTGAGGCCAATATAATATTCCAACATTTATCATTTTTTATGATTAAAACATGAACTTGATTAAAAACTAATGAACTCAGAAAACATCAATAAAAGATAAGAGGTCAGTACTTGGTAAATGAAAGGATAGGACAGGTAACAGGTGGCAAGCTCTCAGTGGTGTCAGGAAGTTTTCAATTCCTTTTAAATGACAAAATAGCAAAAGAGACCATTCTGAAGAAATATTGGTACAGTCGATTCAAGAAGTAACACTAATGAGGGAACTAGCCCATTCGAAAGAATAGTAGGGACTACCTTTAACTCAGTTGCACCCAGTTAAACCTAGATAGACACAGTCTACATGAAGGACAAGCTTATGTTCATAACTTTTTTTACTTTGATGCAGTAACTTTCAACCAGGCAAAATATCTGCTGAGCGATAAGTATCTAATTCTTGTTTTCATCATTTTATTGCAACAATGTCACCTTATTATTATTTAATTAAGAACAAGCAGTTATAAAAATTGGACTCTTGAAAAACTTGTTTCAATAGGGGCCTTTTAGATGCTGGGACCGCTGGCAGCAGATATGGTCTTTTCCGAAAAACTTTAAAATCTGGCCTAAGAAGACATAAAAATTTCAACAAGCATTTAAACCTCAAATCCATCCGATCCGAATTCTTTGCGAATATAACGTGTGAATAACACGCAGATAAATGCTTTATTCAGTAATGAGAAATCAATAGAAAACATGGCGAAAACATTGAGAAAAACAAAATGACTAACATTGAAACATGCAATATTACTCACAGAGAGCACATCCATTACAATAAAAGCAAACATATCAATCAGAGCTACTGCCAAAAACTGAAATTTTAATGATGTTCCTTAAGTGAGCACATCTGCTAAGAAATTTGTCCTTGGAATGAAAATAATGAACTGATTAACGTACCTTTGCATTTATTTGTGGTTTGATCTACAATGGCTTTTGTGGAAATTATTTTACCATATCTGAAAAGAGAAGAAAAGACATTTATAAACAATTGTATTATATACATCAATAATGATGAACAAAATTAGCATTGTCTTCGTCATATCAACCAAACTCAGGTTCCCTTTTCTTCGACCAAACTGGTTCCCTTTTTTCAACCTAAGTTGTTCCTTTTCTTTGACCAAACTGTTTCCCTTTTTTCGACCAAACTGGTTCCTTTTTTTACCAAACTGGTTTCCTGTTTGTTCCCCGACCAAATTGGTTCGCTTTTTTTACCAAACTGTTTTCCTTTTTTTTTGACGAAACTGGTTCCATGTTTATAGGTATGGACTGAATTGGTTCCAATGAATATAATGTGGAATCATTCCACTATAATCAAATTGTTGTGTCAGGTTCGATTTCTCAGTACAAAGAACAAGCACATTGACAGAACAATAAATGAATATAACATTCAAAATGAAAATAAAATCAAAATAAACATTAGTAATGGAATAAAAGATAAAACCTAGAAGGGAGATAGAATCAGTGATAGAGTTGCATATAGCTCAGAGTATGCAGGCATACACTGTCTACAGAGACAAATATTCATACACATAATGAACTCTCTAACAAAGCAGTTGATTTAAATAAATCTGACGCCATTACCATTTACCACTGTTCTGGGACTGATAAAAATGAAAACAGACTTTCTGCAATACAATTTAGAAAGACTTCTGACTTCTATTATATGTAACTGCTTGCCAACACATGTATGAACATTACATGTGCACATGAATAGAAAATCATCCGGAATTGTTCAACGTGGGCAGAAAATGAGTTTTCATGAGCATGATTCATTTCCTAACATTATTCCAACAACAAGGCTGTCTAAAATTCCTCCATTTTTTACTACTGGTATTAAAAAATTCGAGAAATTTGTCATGAAGAAAGCAACTTAAGATCTTGTTTTCCCCCAAAGCATGAATTAAACGAGACACCACCATGATATATTTAGGGTGTTATATTTTACAATAAATGACTCACTAGTATTAATAAGCCTAATCATACTAAAGGATCATCATTTTGGTTAGAGTAAACCTCACAAAGTAGTTATACACACAGTCTGCTGCTGTGGTTTATGTGATGCAGGCTATCAGGTAGTTTTTCAACAGGATTAGAGCCCAAGATGGCGTCTAGACTCTCTTAGGGTAAGTTCAAAGGCAAAATGATAAATCATAATATACTTCAACCAGCAACATAATTAAACATAAATCTTGTTTCTTAATTCTTAAAAGTATATTTAAATCAACTAAGATAAACTTACAAGAGTTATATCCCCTTAATTGCGATACAGAAAAAATATTATTTGATCACATTATACTCAGACTTCAAGTCTGAAGAGCAGCAGCCATATAGTATAATATGGTATACTAATAGTATTACCGGACAACATTAATAAATAAATCAAGCATGGAATAAAATAAATCAGTTTTAAATTAGTTATTTATGATAAATGTTAAGTTTGTATCAGATAGGTATGATAAGCCTCCAACATAAATCAACTTGGTAAGTCAGGCATGGTAACAGACTCCCAGTGGATATTTCATATTTCGGACAATAATTGACCGACAGTCGGCATGTTCCAATACTTATCTTGAGGGAAACAAATGGGGCTTGACCATAACCGATTAATCAAAGTAAAGAACAGGAATATCAAGGAAATAATGGCACAGTCTGGTTTGGATCAAACTCTCTTTGAAGAAGGATAAAATAGCCCTTTGTCACCATGGATACTAAACTTGCAAGATGATGACTTTGATAAAATAGTTTATCAAACATTTATCATTTTATAGGGGCTCACATTATCAGAGAGTGCGGACACTATATGGTAATAAGGGGCTAAACATTGTCAGTTTAGGACTGTACCAGTCTAGCACACAGTAGCTGCAGCACTCTGAATGCGGGCATTATCTTGATTCAACATGTTTTGACTTGCTAATAAAACATCTTCTGTCAGAATATTAAGTGCATATTCATGCAGAATCTTAGATTAATCATTTTCCAGAAAAGACAAAACATATTTGCAAGCAATAATTCAAAGAGAGGAAGGCCATCCGTTGCCAAGGAAACACTAAAACAGGTTTTATAAATCACCATAAACAGGGGACTAATTTCAGTGCTCGGACATACTGAATCACAGTAACCTGACAGGAAATTACACAATAGAATTAAAGCACAGTATATAACTGGGCAATTATTCTATAACATGGAGAATTCCAGGAGAAAACCTGTACAGAAATACTTGATTATAGCTATTAAAGTGAATCTAAAACTAACCAATCATTATAATGAATATTAGACTCCGAAAGAAGAGACAGCTATAGCAGCCTCAGCCAGTGGTCATTCCTACAGTGGTTATCAAAGGGACAGCATCCTTGGCCAGTTGTCCTTTCTACAGTAAATATTAAAAGGACAGCACCCTCGGCCAGTGGTGACGTCGTCCTTCCCTTTTTTCGAATGATTATTAAAGGGACATCACCCTTTTTTCAGCAGTTATAGGGTTGGGACTGCACATTTTATAAAACACACCAATGATGCCATGGCAGTCTACTAGTATCTGGCAAGACTTTAACAAGAATCTCATTTGATGTCCATCCATGAGGTTGGCACTATATTAAACAGAAATATTTTATACTGTTAAACTTTATAATCTAACAATATGAATTTACAAGGGCAAATTCATTGTACGCTTATAAAATGCCAAGGCAATTTAAGTACAAATGATTTTTGACTAAAACGAAAATTGCACATTTTATCAAAGGATTGACAGGAATTGCACCAGGCTGATTCAGTTACACTTAAACAGTGATTTTTAAGGACATTACCGCCTGACACTTTAGAACTCAGCAAGAAATTAACCTCAATTTGGGCGACTTTAATCACTTAAAGGGCAAAGCAATCATTAACAAATTTTGGTTAATATCAATCTCTTTATGCTCGTTTATGACAATAATTACCCACATTTGCATAAATATTCCCTCCACATGAAACCTATCATTGGGTTAATTTGATACCATTTCCTCTGATAGCTCATACTTAGGGTTTATTTTAAGCTACCGCAGATCATCTTCAACAAGAATTGCCATAATTATAATGATGGGTCTTCTATGAGCAATAAAGTATATTCATTCTCTGTTAGGTTCTGACAAATGATCATTTAGCTCTATGGTGCACACACACAGGGTATAATGTCTTCAAAGATCTATTAGAAACACTGACTATAGAAACAGAGTTCACCAAATATTCCAATAATAGTTATAACTATAGAAAACCACAAGAAAATTATGAAATATTTGGATGCCAAAATGGTATAATTAGAAGTATTGATGGACTAGAATTCAGCAAATATTCAAACATTCTCAAAGACGACAAAGAAATTACGAAACATTTGGAAGCCAAATATGGTATAATATGGCATATTATGGTATATTAAGTAGTATTCATAATCATAGCCCACCCATTTTGGAGTTGCCCTAAATTGTCTGTGTAATGTATTATACAGTAAGTTTGTCTAATTACATTTGTTCTTATGGATATTTGATTGTTGCTAATGATTACGTTGGGGAGTATGAGACCCTAGTGGAACATTGAGAAAACCCAAATGATTAATCTTGTTAGATAAAGAATTGTTTATCGACCCTCATTTCTGCTTAACTATTCTCTGGTAATAGTTATATCGTAATATTATTATCAAAATCATTCCTGGAAATTTGCAATAGTTATATTGTAACTATTATATATTATTATCGAAAACGTTTCTGGAAATTTGCAGTATATAATTGTACAGTTATATGTTAAGTTACATTATGAGTTTCCGTACAAACAGGTGCAACTTGTGCAGGTAATAAATCAATGTGTATATTATATTTTATATATTTTGACAGTTTTAGCTGCAGCAGTTAATTGCAAACTGTTTTTTTCTTCTAAAACATAACATTTGAATCAATACCTGGATCCCAACATGAGGACGTCCCATCCTCTAACACAAACAGGCACAAACCTGTTCCTATACAGATATTACTTTCTGATAAATAAACCAAGCAAACTATGCTTCATTTGTCATACTATAATCATCTCAATGTATTTCATAAATGATTGATCACTTTCATATAAGATCAGTTTCACGCTTATAAACATCTTCGCCTTGCTAGGCTTCTCGGTTCAATTTCACTTCAAACGAAATGTTGACACGACATCAGGGTGGCTTGAATAATTTTACTCTAGTGCATGGATATTTGATATTTCATAGCTTACAGACACACCCATTTTATGACAGCAATAATCTAACCTGGGTTCTAACGGCACACTAGGGGACTATTCGTTGGTAACAAACATGGGGAGATAAAACATCATATGGGACAATATTTACAGCACATTACAAGCTTGTTTGACGAAATTTCATCAATACTTTATGACCGAATTGTTCGCCCCATGAAATTTTACATAAAAATCTTTTGAACGTTATTTTAGAAGTTTTAATGATTGACTAGCCACAAGTTATGTTTTGGTATTATTAAAGATACATGGTAATGACTTTTGAATTAGTTTGGTACTTTAAAAGCCGGCATGGTTTAAATAAGGTAATGGACTTCATCCATAGATTAACAATTGTAGAGGGGTGGCTATAAAATGGAACAGCAATAATTGGTACCAAATAAAGTTTCAGGATTATCATTTATGGGACAAAATGTAGCACTGGAGTCAGCATTATCATTATGCATACATATAATTTGGTATGTGTCTGAAAGCCTATAATTATATCAATTTAAAGTATGACAATATCAAAACCAGAGTTAGCTAACTCACTCCATTTAATACTACCTATGTTCTAAAGTAATCCACCAAAACATTAAGTATCAGCAAAGCAACTTATGCATTTCAGTCTGGTCTCCGTACAGAGGTCTCCCAGATGATTAGGATAAATTTGGCACAAGAAACCTCAACATCATCATATGGCTTAATAAACATTAGTGACAGACAGGCTTAACTATGATGACTTCTTATATCACATAGTGTCTGCTTAGGTCCAGTTAATGTTTGTATTCTTTTACAGAATGGATTACTTACTAAATTGAAACTGTAGACTGCAACATATTCTGCCAGTAATTGATATCATAATAGGATAATAATCATCCAATGTCTGCCTTGATTGTGGAATTATTACTAAACCCTGGTGCAAATTTACTGGGCTCAAGGCTGCAATGGAGTGTTCGCACATCTAAGTAAGTTGATCAGAATATATAAACCACATCCGTTCCCTAAGCAAAGCACTACAGAGCGCTTTCTTTCAGTTACCTCAATTAAATATAGTAATCATGGATTACCTCCTTTGGTAAAAGCACTAGGTAGCGCTTTGCTTAGGCAACGGACACCTGTACGGCAAAATCTGTGTTGCGTAACCAATTAACAAACATTCATTAAAATTTAATTGCACGTTTAACCAATTTAGTGTCTAATGATAATGGATGTTTGATCTCTTAAAAAAACCCTCCCCGTTCTAGCAAGTTATCATGATCGTTCAAAATATGCCAAAGGAAAAATAATCACAGCCAATTAAAACTCAGCTGTCACACTGCATCGCACACATGCCTACCGCTATATACATGTGTATGTAAACTACATATTTGTGGTGACGATAATTAGATAGTGATGTATGTCGGTACATTAATGAAGGGAAAAAATTAACAGAGCGTAAACATAGTCGGCTTTCCGTTTAGAATATGTGTACTTATATAACACAGGGAGGTAAAGCCATACAAATATGACTAACTGGAATGCTTTCTACAGTAACAACCCTCACTGAATTCATTGACCGCCCCTCACATTTTTTCCTTATCAAATACCCCATTATTACCAAGTGCATATAGGACAACCCCAAAAGTACACCACCGACTGAGTATTATGATAAAAAAGGGTCCCTCACCAACGTAAACAGCACAGTCAAAACTAACCCTACCATGTACCATATCGTTGACAAATACCTTAATCGTGAAGATTGCGAAAGAATGTTAAAAACCGGTCGCTATATCTTCCCTCTGTTATGTAGGAGTAAAAGCTCGCTTTAAGGGCTAAAATTAATCTTTGACACTTGGGTGTGGCATAGCAATTTTGTTCATGAAAAGTTAACCACTATTCGTGGTACGACACAAATGACACACATCCAGGCTCAGTGGCTCGCCTTACGATGAGACATAAACTTTTAACTTAAAGTATGTTTTTGACAAATACACTTCTATTTATCATACAAGTTTTCATAAACCTTCATATATGCAGTGTAAACACCGGAAAGTTTTATAACTTTGAAAAATACCTGAACATATTTAAAATCACATGACCGCTAAATGCCTCTGTCAAATAAACCGTGGTTAGTGTCAATAACAGGTATTCAATGAAGTTTAAAATATTTAATGATAACTTTTGCAGCTGAAATAGGCTTAAGCGTTCATTCATCAAGGCATTCATCTCACTTCATATAAATGCAGACAGGCTATTCAAAGGCATATTTTTCATACCAAATATCGTTTAGAGTGCTTTATCGACATATGGCGTTTGACAATTGTAAGGACCACACTTAAAGCAGCAGGCAAGTTTGTGCGGCACTTTTCATGTTCTAGGTAATTTGTCTCCATCAATCCTACATGAATCCCAAGCATGAATTATAAAAACGCTAAAATCGAAAACAAATTTTGAGCAAGAGGGTGAAATGAAACATGAATCTCAGGCATAAAAACTAAATTCCAATGCAAAATCACGAGCGTGTAAAAACTAAAGAAATTCTAGAAAGCAAAACAAGACTAATTATTTCCTTTGGTCACAAATAAAGACTTTTGAGCAATAAAGTTTAACGACCCTTAAAATGTTACCAGCAAAACATTAATCAATTACAAAAATGTACATTAATTACAGTTCAATAGGCAAAAAATGCTAAATTTTATTATATGACACAACATTAACTGTTAGACATTCATAAGTA
This sequence comes from Spisula subtruncata, assembly GCA_963678985.1. Taxonomy (NCBI): domain Eukaryota; kingdom Metazoa; phylum Mollusca; class Bivalvia; order Venerida; family Mactridae; genus Spisula; species Spisula subtruncata. The sequence goes on along the minus strand of OY787675.1, from coordinate 8,852,377 downwards.
ACGATACAGCCGAACAAGTCAAAGAAGGAATAAACAAAATTAATACTGACAAAAAATCCTACTTAGGTTCGTTAAAGCTTTTTTGGTGTACTTACGTAAAGAAGGAAATCACTGAACACACAGATTGTTAGCGAGGTTCAATTGTATTGACCTTTTCAGCAAATAATGAACTAATTCTATTGTAGTATCTAAAGACGCCAACATTTTCAGTAGTTTTAAGTAATGGAGTGACTTAAATACCTTTAATTTCAGGTTCACTTGATTTACGAGTGTCTGTTGTCGTAATTACTGACTTGACAAGCTTAATGCAGCACTTTTAGCATGCAAGCCAAGAGTATTTGTTTCTTTGGATTTAATTTTCAGCTGTTTCTTAACAATTTTTCTGTTAAATACAGGGGCCATTTTATCTCACCTCACCAGTAGACTGGATGCATTCAGATTAAGAACTAATGCCTTCCACCAGGACCCAGCATCCACTCCGTAAGTGGAGAACCAAGGCCACGTGTGGAGTGAACTGGATCTATACTTATATAGTAAAGAACAGGGCAAATATATGATGTATGCTGGATGACTTCTATGACCACATTTATATTAAGAAAATGTACTCTACAAATATGTCACCGAGTTCTAAGAATATTGATTGTGGATATTAATGTAAGTAAATTTGGCCCTGTGACAATTATAAATAGCGGAACTATTGGAGGAGCTTTGTTTTTCCTGTAAAAGTATTAACATCATCTACACATGACATCATCTTAAACATATTGAAGGATTTAGAATATCTTGGAACATGTGCCAGGCATCGTTTCAGTTCATTTCCATTAAATGAACTTGAGAGTGTTTTTTCAATTCCTCAGACATTTTGCTAATACTAAATATGGCCCCAGCTTTCTTCCGACAGCCTAAACAAATACTAGTCCATTATCCATAGGGTATGAAATTGGTATAATATTGTTGCTTAGCACGACATTAGCTCTTCCTTCCGAATTTTGTAAGTGTTTGACGGTGGAAGAAACATAACAAGGATTATTGAACGGAATACAAATCAATATGACAAGTGGGAAGGCAACAGGATAGCCTGGGACAGCTGGCCGCACTAATGGATATCACTATGAATTAGATGCAACATAGGGGAAACTTAAATACACTTTACGATGAGGTAGAAAGTAAATTGATTCCAAGCAAACTAAATATAGAAGATTGTGTTTGCTAATTTTATATAATTGTAGCATCTCATATTCTTTGTATAAAGAATGAATACAGTTTGTCAATACAAGCTAATTTCATTGATTTCACTGACCTGTATGTCAATATGATGAACCCAAGTATTTTACTGAATTATCAAAGTATTAAAGCAGCTTACTGGTTATTGTTTTTGAAACAATGTTTTGACCAAGAGCCATTATCCTCTCATGATGGATACCCTCAATAATGAGGTGTTGAAATTATTTATTGTAAGTTCTTGAAAAAGGACTAATATTGTTAGGTTATGGCACCTAAAATATCTATAAGTACCTAAAGAATGTTAAACAGCGACAGTTATCCTTGTTCCCAGAGTGGAAAACTCTTAAGTCCTTGTCCTATATGTGCCTACAGGCAATACATGAACTATAGGAAGCTATAGGTACCTTCCAGAATCGGAACAGCAATGTCACCCAGCAGGAGGTACTGTGAGTTACAGTGGAAAACCCTTTAGTCCTTGTCCTATGGATATGTGGCTACAGGCATAACAGCTATAGGTACTTTCCAGAATTGGTACGGCAATGTCACACAACAAGAGGTACCGGGTAACAGTTATCTGAGTTCCATACTCTTGATTTAAATGTTCTAGTTCTGGGATTAATTGCGGCACACCTGCCTTGTCCCTATCTTTACTGTTTCCTGGCCATATGTATGAAATATCACAGCATTCAAAGAGGGGTACCTGATAGAAATCTTGTAACGTTTCTGTAAGTGGAGAGGCAGCTACACATGTTGGCACCTATGTACCTATACCGTAATCACTTAAATCAACATTGTACTTTATCTTCATGGCTGATATCTTCTATAAACTAAAACAGTTTTTTTCTAAACATTTTGTAACAACTGAAAAACTTTTATTCAACATTTGGTAACAAAACGAAAACAGTTTTATTCAACGTTTTGTAACAAAAGGGAAACAGTTTTATCCAACATTTTGAAACAAAGCGAAAAACGTTTTATTCAACATTTTGTAACAAAATGAATGAAAGCCTTCGTTGATCTGTGCTTCCCAGAATGATATGAAGGTCATAGCGGATGCTGCATGCTGAAATTGTTTGTTTAATCAAGCTCACTGAAGCCCTAGATAAGCCAGGCCATCAATAACGTTCTGTGACGTATAGGTCTTAGCTTTCTTCATATTGTATTTCATTATTGTTTCCAAGACATAAAGCATTATGCATCGCAGTTAATGAAAAAAATGCCTCTGATCGAAGATAGGACTTGGCTACTACAGTTTAGTGACGAAAATGTTCATAGATCATTTAGTATTCTGAAATAGGTTCGTTTATACGGTTGCCAATATCCTCGGAGGATCTCTAAGTTTTGTTAATTGTTGTCAACTATGTTAGGAAAACCCTCATGGCAATACAAGATTTGAGTATAAAGATGTCAGGAACAAGAATATGTTGTGTTTTACACTGTGTTTACAAGTTTACGGGTCAAGTTCATCACAATTAATTAAAGCAGAAATGTAGCGTTTAACATTAACAAAAATTTAGCTATAAATTGAAATGACTGGACCGACAGGAAAATTTGATTCCATTTAGATCTCTAGTAAGTACCAGTAATTACTGTAACAAATATGCCAGTATGTATGCCATTCTGATATCTACAGGGTAGGAAATATTTGACTATGCAAGGAATTAAAAGATTGACTTCAAAGTGAAGAGTTCCATTTGGATTTTTACCTGCCATGGAGTGAAGGCCAAGACAACCTGTCAAACAATCAATTACACCCCGGACTCCCACATGGTGAGGTTGGATCCATTCTAATAATCTCCTATCAAAAATAACTTAAACATTGAGATTAACAACAGGTTTTATTCTATTTTTTTTCTAAGAGTATCCAATACCAAAGCATAAATACATTTAGACTGATCATAATGCTCATTTCAGAAGAGAGGAAACTGGTACAGGAAGTATTAATCACTGTGGGATTCTGGGTACTATCAACCATCACAGGAAGTAGTGGTCTCCGTGGCAACACTAAGCATTCTGGGATATACCAGTGGAATTGGCCTCCCCAGGACCGGGATTAGATGCAGATAAGACTAGATTTTGAAAAAAATTTAAGAACAAGATATTCATTAATATCCTTCAGCTAGCTAGGCCAAACGGAGTACATCATCATAGGGAAATGGTTAAAGGTAGATTTATTTTAATAAATGAAGTCTGGGGCAAACAGATTGAAACGTAAGATAGGTTCTACCTACATTATCACCATGTAGACTGGATGGACAAGATATTTATCACACATTAATGTTATCAGGTCACATCAAAGATGGGTTTTAAACCAAAATGCAATTAAGTCAAGTAAAGATGTATTTCAAGGCTATAGCAACCGGCTGATTCATTCATTCACATCGCCAACACACGTACACATCATAGGAAACAGATTCTGAGTCATTAATTGATTAAGCCAGCATTTTGAAATATTATTCTGACTACTACATACATGTTTACAAAACCAGTTTGCGAAATAAAACCTGCTAAAAAACTAGTCAGACTTTCGACTTATGTAGGCGTACATTACATCATGTGGTTCGTGTTGCAGTGATTGAGAATTCATGACTGTTAGCTTTTATTACCCATAAACCCGAAAAAATGCATTTTAATGATGATCTATTATTTCAATACATCACAGAATTAATTGTGTTTTGTATGTTCCTTTAAACAACCAATAATACCACCAACATAGCTTGCTCAACCAGGTTCCATTGCCTATGCGAAGTGCTACTGAGCGCCTTCATTCAGTTACGTCCCTTTCAATCAAATATAGAAGGCATGGATTACCTCCCTACCCAATTATCAACCTCAAATCATGAAATCATGAAATGTGCAATATGAAATTAATTCAATAGATCATTAATTTTGTTGCTATCTAATGATATTCTATAATTAGTTTATATCAATTTATTTCAGGTGTAGATTCTGTTCACCAAACATAAGTCTTACAAATAATTGATGATCACTTTAGACACCCCATTCCTGACAATTGCAACACGGGTATGACAAAAGAGGTGGAACCTGAAGTGTCAATTAAGCAAGGGAAATGCCAGTATGATTGTTTTTGTCATTTGTAGATGACACAATCAGGTAGGGATTGAACCCACACTAAGCACAATCTTATATCACAAGGCTATCCTGTGTTATCACAAACTCAGGCTTGAGAGTTCTTTTTTTGGATTCGAAATTGAATCTGTACAGACCTTTAAAAGTTCAAGTGTTACATGGTAAACCACATACCAGGACATAACATAACATGTTCATTCATTGACATGTGCAAACTGGTTAGTGGTTACCACAGAAATGCATACTCAGGTATTGGGGGTATGGAAGTATGGATGTATCTAAAGAATATTAGATTTTAAAGGCTATCTGCAATCAGTCCAGATATCTTTTTAAGTTCTTATCCAATGCTATCAGATTTTATATTAGATAATAATGATAATTTCAAGGTGAGGGGAGACATGCTGCTGGGGGCTGCTGGGAAGGTACTGCGGAAACCAGTGTAAAACTGTCTTGACAGGTGAGCATGTGAGATAAAATACATTTATAATAACCTTCAACAAAAAGCCAGTACATCAGGATGTATAATATAAGATAGAGATAAATCAAAACCGTGGTCTTCTTAGTCTTCATCCTACCATGTGTTAGCATCACCGAGAACATACAAGAACATACTAGAGCACTTAACTAAAGCAATGAAACACCACTATGTAAAGTACTAGCCTTAAAGGGGGACTTAGATCACAAGCACCGCATCAAAATAACCAAGCAATGAAACATTACTATGTAAAGTATAAGCCTCGGAGGGGTAACCATATAGATCATATTTAGTACTGTAATATTTGTATTAAAATAAGAGTAAGTCATAAGTATCTCTATAAATTTTGATATCTTCCTTCCATCATACATGATCACATGATATTTCCAGATGCAAACAGACTACGTTGAGTGGTAGGGTACTGGACATGGCCGGACTTAGTCACAAAGTTGTTGGTTCTAGCCTACATGCATGAGACCACCATCATACCCTCACACTTAAAAGGCCAAAGGGTGGCTGAAAGCAGCCCTCAAAAATTTGTAACTTTTTTCTTCTTCTCAAAACACTAGAACTCATTGACATTTCTAAATAGCAGAATAGGGTGGTATTGTAGGATGTATCAATGATATTCCAGGAAAGAAGCCTGCGTGTAGTTTGACAATATCCACATGTTGCTCATGAATATTCCTAAATATCCAAAATAATCGTAAAGAGAGTTATTTGGGAGGGACATGGCTGATGATTGTAATGATGCACACTGGGAACTTGGCGAAGACAGATTAAAGTGCTTGGTCAAAGATGTCTATAAGCAGTGCCATTGCACACATTAATAAACTCCTTCCATTGACAGCAAAAAGCAGCTATCAGACTACTTATTTTATATGCTGAAAGCTCATTTAACTTTCAATGCATGTTATATTTTTCTTAATAAAGAAAAAGAAGACACTTACGGTGTACATAAATTGACAAGATCTTTGTCTGTTGTGTTTGGATTGAGCCCTCGTATATAGAGATTGGTCTTGCTGAGTTGTTCTCCTGACTGACTGCCCCCACTGGACTGAGATGTGTTCGGACTTGCGGCCGGCATGTTGCGCGGTGTGTAGGTCTGAAAAGAGAAAGACAAACAACTGTTAATAAATGTCATAACAAACTATATACTGAAACCAAATTGAGTGAAGGTTTTGCCTTATCAAACCTTACACAGATTCCGTAAAGGTATTAACATGGGTTAATAAAATGCTTCAACTGTTGCATCATTTAATTATAGTAATACAACAATATCAAAAATCAAACTGAATCATACTGAGTGGAACATCATTGTAAGCTTTAACAATGTTTGTAACAACAATGGAGCAACCACCAACTTTTTCAACCGTTTGTAACAACAGACACACTAGGAGGGCAACAGCAAGCTTCAACAAAATAACAACATGCCTGTCTGTATAATTATATAGAACCATGTAATATCCCCATACAAACACACGATATCACATCATGAGAAATATCATATGAGGGGAAAAATGATCCTGGAAATTATGACTCATGTATACCATGTCCAAGAGGTTTTATTGATAGAAACACATCACCATAGCAAAAGCTTTACTCATACAAAAACACTTTACTCATACGAAAACGCTTTATCAAATATACATATAACTTAATACGCAGCACATGTTTAGAAAATATATTCAAACGCAGGTTACAACCCCAATTTATTTCTGAACCTTTAAAGCTTCAATTACAGACGAGCACGATACTATCTGTATCACATCCAACGTTTCCAATTTCAATTTGCATCACAAACATATTTGCAATGTTAGCATAACATCTTAAATTGATAGGAAACGGATTATTATCCACATACCATTAGCATATCCAAAAGAACGTTATCCATTTATAGGAGAAAATACACAAGCTTAATAATCCAGTACAAAATGGTAAAGTATAAAATACAATATTTCTTATGTTTAAACAGTAAAACCACACAACCTGCCTATACCATAATAGTTAGTTATTCTGTCTAATTTAGAGTGAGTGTATCTACAATGTACATGCCCAAACATTACTCTGACATAAGCCATTTTTTATGGTTGAAACAGAGTCTGTACGTTGACAGGAAGTAGCCCAAGGGGTCGAGCGATGCGAGGATTTCGGACAGCCACCAACACCCCTGTTATTGATGATCGTAAGCCCCTAGCATGACACATTGACAACGCTAATTGAAACATCCCGGACCTTGTTTTCATTTCACAATAGTGAATTATTTGTGGTATTCACCCTCTTGCTTTGTCAGTTTGTTGTGCAGCACATAATTTTAATGAACTGAAAAGAAGTGAGTGGGATGGTACAAAAAGGGGGTTGGCTGAACACCGATTTAAATGACTGATCATCGTAGCGTATTCTTGTCATTTACTGTTAAACAGATGTATCGTTATTTTTCGTAAAGACAATTTGGCGTAGGTTGAATTACGACAAGACAATCCTAAGTAAATTTTTGCACTTTTGTTAAACAGAATCACCATGCGTATATAATTTAAATTTTACTCTGACCACAGAATAACATGTAGGCACGTAAATAAATGTAAAACTGTGAACAATAAAATTATACTTAATTGAGCAAAAAATGTCTTTAACCTACATAATATTATGAAGTATTCAAAACATCTCTTATAGGCATTAACAAGACATAACCATTAACAAACAACTTCTAGCTACACAGTACACAACCAGGTAGACAGTTTAAGTGGAAAATTTCTTCCTTCTGGTTCGTTAAGTATTCGTTAAGCACCAGTTCTTGACCAGACTGTAAATCTATCATTGACAAGAGGACAATTCTAATTTGCACATACTATTGTGTGTATGAGGATGAATTCAATAATGCTGACTGGTTTTTGGACAGATGGGGAAAAGTTGAAGGGGCCTGGAGACAAATAAATATCATTTGATCTTCAACACAGTTGCATGCGAAATTATTTGATGGTCAACAAGGTATATGATCCAGTATCATATTTGATACAAATAAACATTCATGATAAAAGATTCACAAACTTAACTAACACACTTTCTAAAGATTAAGTATTTGTTTAAATATTATTTTTAAAATATTTAATGAAATCAACATTTTTTGTCATTTAACAAAACAAACAAATACGTATTGAAATTTCTGAGTATAAACTATAGAATTCGAAGAAAGTTTCTGTAAATCTCAATGATGCCAGCAGGAAAAATTTAGAATTGACAGTTGGTAAATGAAACCGTAAAATCAAAATGTAGTATTTAACATAGACAGACATGTCACACCATTCCCTGTGATAGAACCACATAACGATCACAGTGAGACATCGATAAATCTAGCAGACAAGTACACAGTACCCTCATTAAACATGTATTATTTTAACACTAATTAGAACCGCATCAATTGTTGTTAACTGTGACAACACAAAACGTCAAACAGTTTATCTAGCCTGGCTGGGATCATTATGGATGTTTTCTAACAACTATCGAGATCAATATTAAAGTTGTTTTCCGTGTGGATATACTTAGTTCTATGATCAGCTAGACAACATTTACACGGTCTGCCATTATATATCAAAAACTATCAAATCCTTTTACTCTGGTTTTCTCAATTGAATAGAATATAGACGAGGAAATCTCCCCCAATCCGAGGTTATCAGCAAATATTAATATAAATATTTTCTCACCGTTTTAAATGTGATCAAACACTTCGACTAAGTCGTAGTTCCTTTTTTTATCTTAATCCCGAACAAATGAAATATCCGAATAAAAAATCCCAATTTAACACATGGATTGATCTCACTCTACAAACATCCTATAGAAAAAAAAGATTCGACAAATCTACCAGCTAGCGTAGAAAAAAGCCACTTGGAAATAAATCAGTACGAATAATGTCAATGGTGAAGAAACACGATGGCATGCAATTTATTGACGTATATTCGGTATATATTTCGCTCTTGTGAAACGTAGAGTGTGCATCTATATATCCAGAGTTATCTCTTGTGGCAAACTACAAGCTTAAGTAAATTTGCTTTTCTACTCTGCTATAGAAATATTTGATTATATATGACCGACCCACCTTCATTCTATAAACACTACAACCTTAATCTGTGCTGATTAAACTTCGAACATATCTGAGGGTCATCCAAAAAGTTGTCAACAAGAAAATTCTGGTTGTCACAAGGATTAATGCTTAAATTTAGTGTAGCTTATGTGGCAGATAACAGAGTATGTTAAAATAGGAAAAAAAACACATTAGATAACCATTTAAGCATGAATTTTATACTCTTAAAATTAAATGCTTTTGGTCATAAAAAGCTTGAAATGATATTTAACAGCTTTTACTATATGTTTCTGATCAACTATAAAAGCTGTCATTTTGAGTTTTCGAGTCAATAACACCATTAAATAAAACTGTGTGAAATTGTGATTTAACGCTTCAGTACCCGTCCCAAAAAAATGAAAATTCAGCAAATAAAAAATGTGTAACTTACAAGTCAGATTTGGGATCACTTTAGATACAACCCTTTATACTTGAATACCCACTCTGGTACTTGATGCAAACATACTTGACTAACTACAAGTTGGTTCATGTCTAAATATATTCAGCCAGGTCTCCAAACTATATAAAATAACAGACCAATATGACTTTGGTCGTAAACTACACACCTACACTTGATTGTATTACACATCGCCAAAAATTTATTGTTTCACCATAAGAAAATCTTAAAATATCAGATAGCGTCCCATCGAGGGAGATTTATGATGGAGAAAATAATAAAATGAAAGTTTCGACTTGATGGCTTTATGCACAAAACGCTCAATCTTCGACATATAAAATCTCATTATTTATGAGGCGTATTGATAGATCTATCTTTTGAAGTATTTAATATCAAAGATAGGGAAAACAATGCACATTAAAATTTATTTAGCTCCACTTGAAAACTTTAAAGAATCAACATACAAAATATCTGAAGGAACCTAAGTATCTTAAAAATTTGAGAAGCACAACTTTTAAGATATCTTAGTCCCCGTCTAAGATTGGGTCATTAAAAAGATTTTGAAATTTTAAAAAAAATGCATCAATTTCATGAATTTTAAAGCAGACCACTTTTACAGATGGCGATAGAGCCAAAACATTGAGCCACTAAAAAATCAGGATTTTTTTGTAATAACAATTTCCCAGCAACATTTTAGAGCCGTTCAGATCTTATAAGTTAATCCTAAAAGCAGCCAAAGAGCTCGATGAACACATTCTCATATTAGCAACCATTGACAACCATAGAGACCATGACAATTATTGCACCATCGGAACCACAATAAATTATCATGTAAATTGATTCATGCAGTCTGAGTACTATTTTCATGGCTGTGGAAGGCGATACAAGGCTAATAGCGCCGAACAGATCAATGAACATTTTGCATAATTCACTGGCACGTATTGTGAGGCAAATTGTATCATTTTAACATTTAAATCAATCCCTTGTATAACAATATCATCATTCCAATCAGTTAACAGGGGATCATTTACTTCCTATAATTCTACAAGAATCAATAACAGCATGTCTCATTGGCTCGCTAAGTGAAGAACATCGTTCTTGGTTCGGTTTAAGTACATAGATAAATACATAGACATTTGCTAGTAATCAAGCAGGCTCTACAGCATGGGAACAAAAACTACTAAAATGGCCGACTTTTGATGCTTCTTAATAGAAAACATAAAACAACAGATATACAAAGTTGTGGACATGAAAAATGGCAGACTTTGAACAACAGACAACCAGTCGGGACATTAAAAGTGTAATTAACATGGTATAATTGTCTCCAAAGCATTGGAATTGACACATTTTTGAACACTATGAACTATATGTAAACAAAGCATCGGAGGTACATTATACAGTTATTAACACATTTCAAACAAGCTTTTGACACAAATTAGCTCGAGGACATGAGTCGTAAATCACTGATGACAGAATAACATGACCTCCTTGTTAAACGCTTTACCAACCTGGACTGTCCTGATTGACAGATATTAACCAAAAATATGTCAACTTTATTTCTGTTACTGTAACAGAAAGGTGGTGGTCTGACGAGCTTGCTTACACACCTGGGCCTGTGGTAATCGCACGATCCTTTAACAAACCCTTGAACACTCTGAGACATGAACATAAAGATCGGTCGGGAGCCCTCAAAAATACTATAAACCTCAGAAGGGGCTTCAATGCCCTCAAGATCTTATCAGTATCAGCCTGCTCATAAAATCAGATAACAATTTATTATCATACTTTTATTAAAAACAAATGAGAATGATATAAATTTGCAGCTTTATGATATGAGATAGTGGGGCCTTCCCTATCATAAGGTAAACATAGTAATACATAGCAACAGATACACACCTATACATGTACAGACAGAGTTCATATGACCAAATTAGTATACTAGAAATTTGAGTTTATCAGAATTTTAATGGAGTCCAAACATAACCTACTCACCAGTGACCCTTATCACCTTTCGCAAACCCCCAAGCAAGAAAATCCCTAATATGAAATCTTAATCTATTAGCCAGCTCTAGAGACACATTTTAAGGGATAAAATTTGTTAAATTTAGGGCGACCTACTTTTAGAATGTTCAAAAGTGAGTTTAAAGGGGTACACTATCGAGACATGTCCGGAGTGAATGAGTTGTAATCGAGTTGTAATCTATAACTATAATGTTCACTATGAAATCTACGCAAGGTCAAATTGTAAAATTCTCAATGTCGGCCGATTAACTTTTTCTCTCTACATTGAGAAAGGTAATTATATTGTATAATTCATGATCATTCAATACAGATATCAAGCACTGTTAAGGTATTGGATTCCATGTTTGTTGAAAAAGGAAATTTAGATTGCAATGCGAGCACTGATCAGATTAAATAACCGGAGAAACACGATACCATTATGGACATAAAGAATGTCAATGGTATCTTTATGCATTGTATTATTTGTAAGCAAAGAACATTATTCTGATAAAATCAACATTGTAACATGGGAAGCTTTATTTCAAATAGTCAGCGAGATTGCATATCAAATATCTCATATATCGGGTAAAAACTATCTTGGATAGCATTTATGTAACTTCTAGAGACCTCAGAGTTCTGAATCTTTCTTGGCAACGGTTCTGAAAAACTTACTGACATAAATGAAGCATATATTTAGCATCTGATACAAGAAATGTATTAAGATATCATTGATTACACATTTACTGCAGCTACCGGTATTCTCCGGATTTTTTTTATATTTTTGAACATGAAAAGATTGCATAATCCTATATAGACGAATGACAAATAAATATACCTATCTTCAATACAGAAGATTTAGTTGATAGGCTCATAGAATACCACTGAAGATCTGGTGAAACTATTACCTGCCCTATCCTGCCAACATCTATTAAGTATAGGTTTGAGAAGTTAAATGTTCATACAAAAAATTGACAGGGAGTCAAAAAAAGCTTTTATCACCTAGATGCAAACTAGCCATAACCAGAGAGTGTATGAAATAAAAGCTTTCAACATAAACATAGAATTTCTCTAACTTAAAATAAATGACAAAAAACTTTTTTAACGATCCCCCAGTTATTACTGTAATATCTATTTTACAGAGTTTTACTACTTAATGTGCAACAACTATAACTCGACACATTAGCGCATCTATTCTGAAGCAACAGTTCACAAAATATTATGACTTCTTAAATAACTGATATACTGAAAATATTCAATATTCAAACAAATACGTTTTGCAAGAAAATGTGAAAATTCCATGCCAACCAGGTTTTAAAACAAAGGTGTGTTCCAACAAAAACACATACCCCCAGGTTTGATACAGGTGGTTGCAGTAGTGTTTGATGTTGCAGGTTGGACTGAGGAAATGTTTTGAATGTTAGCCTCTTTAAAGTAAGCCTCTTTCATATGAAATTACTGAAAAAAATACTGTATTGAAATAAATTTAAATGAATTAAAATCCTATACTGGAGACGTGCAGCCAGACATCTAAGCCATCCTGTATACCCATCCTATCTATACAATACATTACCAGTGATGCATTTCCCTCCATGATTGTATTACATAACTTTCAATGCATACCTTTAATACTGAAAAACGCTGTTATTAAAAACGCACATTGACAAAATATTTAAACTTTTGAATGGAAAGCTAAATTTAGATGCAATAAATCATTAAAAGACACATTCATAAATATTCATATTATTATGCATCTTAATATAAAATGGCTTTAGTAAAATGTCACCTAATGCAAAACAAACAAAAAATGCCTGTCGTCTTGTTTGAAACGCTGAAATTTGAAATAGGCCAACTGGAAAACGGAGTGTAAATTTTCATGGACGTTAATTGATGATGTAATTAATAATTGAGCACGAACACCACAGATACATTATTCAACAGAACAAAGATAAAATGATGCAACCTAATTATTATATATCAATAAAGCATGAATAATTTGTGTAGCACAAAGGAAAGTTGCTGATTAAATCATATACGCAGCTTGTCACTGACTTTTGTTTTTGTTATAATGGCATGTGTCAAACATTTTGACCACATTAATATTTATTTATATTGATGTATTGTGATTAACCAACATTCAGACAATGTTACGTATCACCCTTAATACATTCAAACACAAGAAAGTCTGCATATACCAGAAAGGACTCGAATAAGCCTTGGCTACTCCTGAAATCCCCCCACCTGCCCTATTTTTACATTTCCCAAAAATTGAAAATGAAACTTAAGAACATATTTTTCATACAAGAAAGGTGTAATGTTTCTCTAACGAATGATTAAGCACAATAAACGTCCATTTACAAGGATCAATGACCGGAAAAACGTATGTTAAATCATAAAATGAATATATATCAATGAGTCAATAGAGCCATATAACATATTAACTTACGTAGAAGAATTCATTAATTGTCCCCGATTTGATATTCGCTTTGTTTCACACACATTTAACAGTAATAGTAACGAACACTAAAGGTAAAACAATGCTACACGCAGATCGATTATCAAACACTTCAAACAATAATTACACTATGACATTGTTTTAATGGACGTAATATCATGTGCTACATTATCTTTCATGATAGAACAACAACAATGACTAGAAAGGATATGAAATGAAACACTGCTGGGCTCTAGCAATTACATCAAGCAAAATGAAGCCGACAAAATTAATATAATATGACAAAAAGTCTCGTACTCCGAAACAATTAAAATTCAATAGCAGTATTTCTAGTTCTGCATGCAATATTATCATGGTGCATTAAATGAGAAATTTTGTGATTCATTTCCACGTTTTGGAAATTACGATAATTGTTATAAATTGTTGTATTCAATTATGTTATACAACGCTGTACATTGTGAAAGATATGTCAGTTTTGTCGGTAGACAAAATTACTGGGTTCAATTGAGGACATTTCTAATGTGAAATTTTTGCTAATTCAAATTACTGAATTATGGTTTATTTGGTTACAAAACAGACAGTGTTCCTCCTGTTGTGTTCAAATGTCAACAATGAAATGAAAACTCATTGCATACAAACAAACAGAAGTCAAGTTGAAGATTCAAAATTTGTTAAATTTTTTGTTAATATTTTTTGTAAATTCCTATTTATCCCCTAAAAAGGAGTTAAAAGTTCTTCCCACATGTAGTTACTTGAAAGCAAACTGTCAAATTCTTGTACAAAGGACGACATGTTCAGGCTCCACCCACCTGGGTTACACAGCAATATTTCAACCTACCTAAGTAAGATGGTCAGACCCCCCCGTCTGCCACATAATATAACTATACCCCACCACTTGATACACAGCCCCCCCCCCCCACCATTAACATTGCCATAGCCTGAGTTTTGTTTGCCAAGTTCACAAAACATGCCTCAAGTATTAAAATTTTATTCAAATGAATTACATTATTTTTTGAAGCCAAATTCATCATTTCATGATAAACAACAAATACTTCATGTTTATGGTGACATTCAATTTACATTTTATCCACAAAATCTCCATAAAAGTCCATGTTACAGTACAACCACAAAAAATTGGGTTTGTCAGGCATAAAAAATCATCTTGGGGAGTATTTAGATTGTAACATGCTAGACAACAAGGCGAAGATCATGTAATCCCAGTTGGTTATCACAGCACTATCTTGGTAATTTAAATCTTCTTCCATGTATAAACTGGGGTGAGATGGGGTGGGGGGCTTGTAGGGCTTCACACTTTAACTACAGCATAAACACAATATCCATTGTCAAGTTGAAACTAAGGCAATTTTTAGCAAATAAATTTTACTGATACACTGTTACTTAGCTAGCTCAGTTGGTAAAACAAGAGGTCGCTGGATAGAGCTCTTCGTTCCCTTTATGAACCTACACACATGCACTCAGTACCAGTAATAATTTGTTACAGTTAAAGTAATGTTTAAAAGAACTATTTAATTTATTATCTAATTTACTCATCATGGCTTCAGTTTAATTTCCAAAAATGGATTATTATTTTGGTGTCAAAAATAAAATAAATGAATGCAGAAAATACAGCCTTGATGCTTTGTTAATGACAATATAGACGTCAGAGGTGAGAAAAGTCGTGTCATGTACCTTTAATAAAGACACAGTAACAATAGCAGTCAACGAAAAGGAGGTTCTTGCCCCCAGGTATATCATAAAACTGACCACTTAAGGTATAAAAGTGACCCAACATGGTGGAGAAAATAACATAGCTATGTTCTTGTCAACCTCTGTGCTATAACTTTGTCATCAAAATGACCCACTTTGTCCATGTAAGGTCTTTATAAACACGATCAAATCACATCACCTAACATGGGCAATACATACGGACTGGACCACAGGTAACTGTATCATTGATAAAGACAATTTGACAACGAAATTTTTTTTTGTAAAATTCTTTTTTTGCTTTTTTTTTTTTCGTTTTCAACGATACTGTTACCTGTGGACTGGGCAGGATTTTTTTAACAAAGGCACATAATGTCAAGCAGAGTGAGATACAACTGTTTTCTTGTACAACTGACAGTTTTAAACATAAGGACTGAGAGTGTTTGTTGAACACAACCTGGTAACAAGACACTGACTTCCCATCCTCACTTTTCATTTCCTACCATTCTATTCTGCGTCCTTATAGTATAGGGTTCAAAACCAGAATTCATCAATGTGCAACTCTAGATAACAAGAGGCATATTATAGCATTAAACTTGAAATAATCCAGAGAATTGAGTACAATGCTGAATTTAAAGCTTCAGTATTTGTTACATTGTTATAAATACTGTAAAATCATTCATTTTCATGGGGGATTAAATTTCATGGATTTCGCGGTTTACCTCTAACCACAAAATTAAATCCCATTGAACAGTAATTTTTACCTTGTATTTATTACCTGAAATGCAAAATCCACAAATTAATGTCCCTTCAAAATAGTCTTTTTTATCACTGCCGTGAAATTTTGTCCCATTGAATTAAAAAAGATTTTACAGTATTTGTTACATTGTTATAACCATTGAAATGATATGAGTCTGGTGGTTACATGGAAACATCAAGTCAGCATGATGTCATAATAGCCTACCATGACTGCATAAGTTTCATGTATCATCAATATATAGATGGCTGTGTACCAATTCCTTCAAACATTAAAATACTCCCTCAGGGACACTTCTTCTTATTCATATTCAGGTAAATGTTATGTCCAGACTATCTATGCTGGTGTAACAGTGGTGTTCAACAGTGTTTCGGTTAAATATTGCGGTCATCCACCTTAGTCAGCTGACCTACTTATTGTGCACTTGTGTTACCTACCGGACTACCAACCATTTCATGTTCCAACCTACAGCTACCAGGTTCAGGTTGCAATGCAGGGATCACAAATGCTGAGTGAGCTAACTTGACATGCCAATTGTTTAAACTGTAACCATATACCCTAGTGATAAAATAATCCTTCCAGAACTTCCAGCCCCTAATTCATCTAACCAGCAAACTAATCAACTTAATACCCAGTTTCTCTGTAATAAACCTTTCTGATTGACAGTGAAATGTTTGGAGGGTAAAAGTTTTAAACCACAGACAGAAATTGGTCGTAAATTATTTAGCCATGTAAGGTTAACTTAGCAAACTAATAACTATGAAAGTCAAATGTCCCCCACAGGTTAAATGACTCAAATAAATTTAAACAAATGAGCATTAAAATGCCAAAGTGACTAAATATAAAGGTATGCACATCAAGTTGAAAGTCCTATATTGAGCAGTGGAGACATATACCAGATAGTTAAATGGCTTATTATGTCGTCAATTCAGGTCCAATTTTTCTGTCACCATTTTGGGAAATGATAATGCTTTATACTCCTCATTTACCAGTTACCAGCCATTATTTTGATGAGATTCATTCATATAAATTGTTTCCCCAGATAGAGTAGGGAAATCTGAAGTGACACATGTACAAAAATAATGTCAAACTCCAACCAGATAAGTCCTGTTGCTGTTTAAAGCTACATGACCACAGCTTGAAATAAAAATTAACAGCAACATCTCCATCTTCATGCAAGGGGACAGAAGGGAGGCAACTGTTCGACCAAGAGAAAATTTGGCTCCATACAACCTTATATTCTGAAAATAAAGGAGTTAGAATGGGTATTTTACTAATCTCAAAAACAAGAATTGTCTCCCTTGTTGATGTGTCTTATTAAGTCCATTTCTACAATAAGGGTTCTCTCCCCTCTATATATACCAATTGGAGAATTAGGTAGGTCTTGAATGGATTAAGGAATATATTTTCAATTGGGTTAAATTTGATTAAGACAGTGGTCCAGAATACATTATATTTTTTAATTATTTCATAATCTAATTGCGCAAGTGTTTGTGTTTTGCTCAGCATTTTAAAGAGAATGTATAATACTGGTACATTAATCCATCATCACAGCTTCTCAAGTATAAATACATGATAAAGTTGCTTTAATCTACATAGTATTGGTAGTTTCAAAGTTCAGCTTGACTAGTTACTTAATATGGTAAAAATGCTATAGGAGATGAGCCGAATGATATAAATGGATACACATGATGAATTATACATCTCACCATGGTAACTTTTGTAGCTTTTCATGTAAAATATAAATGATGTAACCAGGGGGGAAACTGCCTGACAAAATGCTCGGGGAGATTCAATACTGTATACAAATGTACATATTTATTGAAGCATGTATGAAATATGGTTACATCCACTAGAAGATAAAAGTTGAAGATATATGGGGGGGGGGTAATTTTTGTTTGTAATACTAAAACATCAAAATAAAATGCAAATGCAATGCAATATGCATGAAAATGGTCATTGAAATTTATGAAAATATTTGGAGAGATAGTTAAACTCCAAGGAAACATGGAACCCTAAGTTTTACAAGGTGTTGTTACTTTAAACCAAGGTATGCTGGGTTTTATCAAGCAGATGTTCAGGATGGACATGTATATGATAAGTGTGCATGAGTCAAAAGGAAGAAAGGTTTCATTTGAAAGTATGCAAGAGGACTAGGAAGAGATTGGCTGATGTTAGATGGCTTGTAACTCCATTAAGGTATGCACATCGTGACCGCAGTAATGTGTCCTGCTGCTTGTGTTTGCATGCAGTATGAATACAATTTCGACTCCTATCAACTGACATTATCTCCCCAACTCCTTTATGGACCCCCTACCATACCATGGTTGTATTGTAGATATACACCTTCACATTGCATGGGACAAGAGAAATAAATTATCACCAAAATGGTTTAAACAAATCTTGCTGATGCAAATTATGAAAAATATTTAAATCACCAAGTAAAATATATGGGTGGATTCGCCTAACTTCATATTCTGATATAAAGGTTTATCACAGGGGGCGTAAAACGATACCCGTATCATATAAGTGTAGTTTTACTATAATCCCCCAAACCTAAAAAGCACACAAAACTTCTTTAAAACCACAAAATATGAGGTTTAAGATTCTTATCTGTTATAAGGCGTGGTAAAAAAACAAAACAGGTTTTTTGTAATAATCAGGATTTTAACAAGATTTAGAGCCAAGTTTTTATCAAACTTAACAAGAATTTGAATGTAACATTGTGCAAAACTTTAACATGAAGTCTCGATCAAAAACCTTTCTTGACACATATCCTAATCCAGTGTAAGAATACTTAACATGGTGTAATCAGGAACAGCCAAGGACAGTTACCATAAATCTGTAACCATTAATCGGAGCTTAACAAATAAATGTGTAATGAAAAGCTTTAAGGACTTAAGCAGTTATTATAATAGAGCAGTCCGGATTTATCATAAACGTTTCTTGTGTGATAGATAAAATAGTTAAAGTAATAAGATTGTTTGCATTTCATACATGTGAAATAAAAATAGAAATGATTGTATAAAAGTACCCTTGAAATTCAGCACAAATCCCAAGAACAAGTGATGCATTGTAAAAGGGGGCGTGGCAGGTGTGTGGGTGTTTCTATTGTACTCAAGTGATTTTTAAGCACGATTCACATTATATCATTATCTGTGCACGACCCCCCATGGCTAACGACCCCCCCCCCTCCCTGCTAACATTACCTATGGCTTGGTACCCTTGTTTTCAACGGTAAGTGAAATTTTGTGAAAAAGTTCACAATAATCCTGATTTTAAAAGTGAATTGACATACAATTGAAACATGATCGAAATGAGTGAAAGTCAATGTCAATCTCAATCAATGATTTTATAAATGAGCAAACAGACAACTATTATTAAATGGCACATTGATACCCAACCTTGCGTGGCAAACATGCAAGTATTACATTCCTTAATGACAAAGACAGATACCTGCAGCTGCATGATATGACCATATGACATGTTTCACATATAGTTACTGCTGCACCATGTTTACGTGTGTAACAAACTGAGAATTCATGTAAGTCTATCAAGTGTAATAAACCGTCAATTGTGAACATGAAAATAGTAACAATTCAATATATTATATACAAAACCCCACTTATTATACATTCTATATACCCTATAACAATAAAACTCTACATTCAATTAGTAGCTAGCAGCCTGTAGACAGTACATATATACCCTATCGTGCCATGTAATATTTCATCAAATGCATACGATCGACATATACCGACATATACCCTATCGTGCCATGTAATATTCCATTTATTGCACAGCATATAGACAGATGGTGCTGATGTAATATTGTACAAACATTCATTTATACATGACTAGGGCAACAATCTGCACATCAATGGTGGCGGCTGGTGGCCTTAAATTCCTTTGAAAAATTACCAATGTTGAAAAATTACTACAAAAAATCTGTAGGAATCAAATCAATAAAGTAATTATTTGCTAATCTCTAGCATGCCTGGCTTGAATCTAACATTCTTACAAGCAGTGTACCTATACAATTAAGTCGCTTCCCTTTACAAATAAGGAATGAAAATATTTGTCAACGACAAAATACCAACAAACGAAAACAAACCAATGACTTGATCTGTTGATGTGTTTTCAATTCATTCTCTATATCGACAATAAAAGAATCAGGCAAGGTGGGTTTTATGCCATAATTACTAATCCAAACAGTGTAAAGAAAACTCCCACTGTCTGATTCATGCGTAATCAATACGATTTAATGAAATGAACCACAATACAAATATCAGAGGTATTAGAGAGAGGACAAAATTACGGGGGAAAAAATCAATAAATAATACAACATTATATTACAAAATTATACATTTAATAATAAATTTATAATTACCTGTATTTTGTAATAAATATAATAATTATGTAGTTCTATTCCTAAAGTCCTGCTGGGCTGTTAAAAACACTTTTTCCCTTTAAATAAATTCGGATATTAAAAATCTGTCCCAAAAAAATCCTATTAGTGTAACGTTATATATAATTAAAGCTTTCCAAAACTACAAGAAACTCTGAATTACTCTGTTCACTCTGAGTGTCATATATATCACTGTGATAGGTCCTGTATGACACTGACAGTATTAATATCCCCTTTTACATCAAGCCAGTCAGCTCCCCTTATTCACTATAACTATCTTATCCCCTATTTTTCACAACTATGTCCATGAATAAACCAGCTTTACTATCGCTGACCTCAATTGACATGGGCTGATACACAGATTTTCGCTATCGAAGTACGTGTTTTAACTGGACGATTTTCTTTCATTCACGAATAGGTTTAGTAAATCACAGAGTAGCTAGCGTGGTTTATAGAAAACATCTCCCAATGGTGTAGAAGTCCCGATATCAACCTATATATCCACTTGTGGAGTAAATGACTCTCGGTTAAATGTGTATTATGACAAACTGGAGAGTGGGTTGCTCGAGGCTTTTAATGGTTCGTTGAATGCATGAAATGCAAATACATTCGCTGGTGCATGAAATGATCTTTACTATACTAATGTAACTCGTAACTTACTTATCAAGTGTATGTATACCTTTAGCCAATGATATGAGAAGAATTTTATTAAAATGATCGCTATCTCGCTATTGCTTTGCTATTAAAGTGAGGGGTGTATAGAAATTTCCAGGGCATCTAAGATAAGAGATGGGGGTAAAACCAACCTGCGCATTATAATATGAAAACAAACCACTTTCACAAGTGTCAGCAAATTTTTTCTTTAAGAAATTAATGAATTGTAAGGAAAATGTTTTCTTTTTGTCAAAATTGACAAGTTTTCGTTTTGTTAAAATTGTGTAACTCCCCAATTGGACTCGAACAGCTGTTCAGAGTAAAGCATAGTATAACATTATAAGACAAAAAATAAATTGTTCCGATAAGAAAATGAATAGTTTTACAAGCACACCTACCGAGCAAGTGAAATAAAAATGCCGAATGAACCAACTTAAAAACTTGCAAACAATCTCTTATCCCAGCTGGGTTATCAAATGAGCCAAACTTAACAGGGTGAGAAATAAATGAGTTTCATATGCTAAGTATACAAGTAGATCTAAATTTCAAACCTTTATACAAGATATATAACCAAAATTTTTTAACGATTGCGAAAAAAATGATATCAAATTAAAGCAAGGCTCATGAACATTATACAAAAGCTAAAATGTGTTAAATTAAGGATAGCGAAAAAAATGACATCAAATTAAAGCAAGGTTCATGAACATTATACAAAAGCAAAAATGTGTTCAAATAAAGGGGTTTATACAAGCCACAAGCCAATCAAAATGGGATAAAATTTGGTGTTATCATATTGATAATATTGAAGAGGTTGGAAGTTGTACTAAGAAATTTGGCACATTTAATAAACCAAGTCTTATTGAACACCTGGAACCAATATACGAGGTATTAGCCAATCAGACAAGGAAAATTGAATACTAGTAACCACGTATAGTCGATTCAATAAGTAATACTAATGAGGGAACTATCCCATTTGAAAAAATAGCGGCAAATAACATTAACTCAGGTATACCCAGTTAAACCTAAATAGACATAGCTTACCTGCCGGGGCAATAGTATATTTGACTTTGAACGGACTATAGGCCTACTTACAACAGTGACTCTCATTCATACGCAAACACCAGCAAAACACCATGAGCATCAAAATTCACCAAACGATTGCCTGATGTTTTTCATACTTAAAGTAAGCCTACACATAAATATGAGTATTTCTACTTGAAACATTTTATAAGCAACACATCATTATCAGAGACATAATCTAGTGAAGTACAATAACATTATTGTCACCAGGTTGGGTAGGCAGATCCTGTTTGAATGCCTATCTGAAGTACCCACCACTATACAAGTAGGAAGTCGGTCCTTCGTTGGTCCTTTCCAATACCACTCAGATAAAGTATAGAATAGACACATCAGACATTCATCATGTATTCAAACAGCTTCAACTTGTCTACTTGACAAAAACATTTTGGTAACATCACATACTTCAAAATAAACAAATCATGATTTCATGTTGCTCGCTTAACTTTCTGTTGCAGCTTGTTTGAAAGATGCATCGCACTGTGAGGTGAAAGGGTTCCGTAAATATAAGGCAGTTCATATTAATGCCTTGTTTCTCTGGCCCCTTGCTAAACATTAGTTTGTTTGTTTATTGTGTCAGGATCAAGAGGTCCCAAGTTCAATCCTTGTTTGGACGACTGGTTAATTTCTCTGAGCAAGAATAACCCACATGATCCATTCCACCAAGGTACCTGTGAGGGCAGTGTCTATTCCTGGGCGCTGCAGATCGATGTTGGCTGCCAGAACCACAGAAGAGAAATAGTCTCTCCAGGCGTATGTAGGTTTCATTAGGTAGCTCAATGACCAGGGGAAGTTAAAATGTCAAAGGGTGATTGAGAGGCTGTACAACTGAATACAGCCCTCAAAAACTTTTAATTAAGTTGAAGATAATGGATTTCTTAACTGCCTGCAATTAAGTTTTGTCAATTTTTGAAAAATTTAACACAGTATTAAATGGTGCGTTCAACATAAGTATTATGGTATCTCAATTTAAATGGTGCGTTCAACATAAGTATTATGGTATCTCAATTTATTGACGCATGTTAATTAATTAAGTTGATGATAAAGGATTTCCTTTTCCTTATTGTAAACCAGGAAGATGTTATCAGCTTAAGTGATCAATGTAAAGTGTTCCTGCCATCCTCTCATATCACTGGTCATAATCTGATCATTTTCAAAATTTATAGATATTATCTCATTTTCTTTCTTTTTTCTTTATTTTAAAAACCAGCCATATAAGAGAAGAATCTTTACAGTAAGAAGGAGGACCTCAAGAAAACAGGTTCCTCTACCACTGTGCCCGGAATACAGTATGTAGACTTGACCGAAAAGAAGATTTAATTTTTTAATGGCGAAAAAATTGTGTTAAATTAAACACTGAATCTTTTTTAAAGTAATATTTGGCATTCACTAAACCTGAGTGCCCAGCATGAGCTATTTGTTGCTACAGTTGCTAAGCAACAACTGGAAGACTTTTTTGGAAAGATTGAATTCAAGCCATTTCTATAGCCGGCATAATGCAGCGCCATTTTCACAAAAAGTACCAAGAAAATGAAATTCTATGATAAATCATCTTTATCACACCATTCAAACATTGCCATGATTTACAGGAACAGTAGACGGGGTAAATTGCTCATCCATTATGCGCAATATTTCTCAAATCAAAATTTCAATACAAAACCATGAGTAACAAAACCGATATAAAACCCAACAAAGATGGCTTAAACCCAACAAAGTTTGCTAATAATTTGTTAATTTTATAACACAGCATCATCATAAAATCAATTTCAGCCAAAATTTCATTACTCAAAATTTTAAGCTCAATATTTCTGCCATTTAACCATTTTTCCATCACGTCAATCATTCAAATAAATAACGGTATGACGGTCATTGGTCATACAGTACCTTGCCCTGTGTAGATGTCCTAATAAAAATCACAGGGGTGGTAAAAAAATACCTTAAAGCTCATAAATGTAAATCATTTACAAGAAGGTCAATAACATTTTTATAAGTGAATAACTCCCCCCCCCCTACATTTAATTTAGTGTGCGCATACTAATTTACTTAATACCCCTCTAGGTTTGTTTGCGCATACTAATCATTTCCCAGTACTCGTGCAATCGTTAAACTATTCAAAGTTAACCATTAACATGAAGCAAACTTGCCGGCATTCTGTCTCAGATTCGTCCTGGAAGTTCACCAAGTTGGAAATCGTTTTTCAAGGTTGCACGCAACATACTGTTTTAATATCTCAACAGTCAAATAATTACGAATTCTAGGAAAACTCAAAACTTGATTACAGACCAGATAGTTTAATACTGTGTATAAAATCAATGTATTTAAATAACACTGGCTACATATTCTGAGTAGTTACATCCATCTTAATGATTTGTAAACTTCAGACAATAATGGGTCATGTTTGCATCTCATAAGATCCCAGAATAGATAAGCACTCAACCAAAGATCAACAAAGGGTAAACCAAAGATCAACACAGCTAAAGATCACCATAGCCAAAGATCACCATAGGCAAAACGAAAGATCAACATAGGGTAAATCTTGATAGTTTTTTTTAACCAGCCACCTTTGCCACATAATGGCCTCATTTGGCTGCTAAGCACAAGTGTAACAACTGCTACATGCATTCAAACTTAATTACCTTGAATTCTGCTGAAGACATGTGTACTTCTCAAGTACTTTTTGTTAGTAGGTTTTAAAATAATGTTCATGGCACGCAACCTATTACACAATTCAAAGCATTAAATTCAATTTCATGACAAACATCTGATAAAACTAAACATTGACACAGCTAGGCAAGCTAGCTCATTTAAAATACATGTGCATCAGTGACAATTTCAAGGGCAACAGTGTGATTTTAACAGGATCAGGGAGATATCCCGGTAAAGTAATTGGGAGATGTTCCAGGGACATCCAGGGAACATGCCGTGGGAGATGTCCTGGTGAAAGTGATCATGGACATGTCCCAGAAACATACGTGATTTCAGGCTGATTCACTTACTATTGATCAAGTGCAAGGTATTAAACACATACTTGTTAGATCATCTTCTACTACTGATCATGTCAATAAAGGGGGATTGTCTGGGTCTTATATATCTTATACATTACTTAGGGTCTCCAGGTGTCCTAATACCTATTGAAGGGGGCGATATTGAGCTAAGCTATTTTAACACTAGGACTGTTGAATGAAATTGTCATTTTATGGCCCCAATACATTCAACAATGCACCACAAAGCCATCCATTTCATTCAAGCTGAGTTAGCCATTATATTAAAATTTCAATTTGAATCAAGGCCAGGTATCAAAGTATTATCACTTTCTTACTTTTAAAGTGCTTCCATTCATCAGAGTTATTGCCCCTGTAAAAGCAGTAGATTATAAACCATGACAGAGGCTTATAATAGACTATAATTCATGTTGGTTCTCATGATATTCTCATAATGTACAGATTGTATCATCAAGTACACTAAGCTAAGAATCCCATGCACAAACCATGTGTGCAATAGATAGGCAATTGTTTAAATCCAAACCGCATTGAAACTTATTGTGCGCTTTTATCTTAGAATGCCAAGAAAGAAACACTTTCATTCACCAAGCTAGGGGTTAAAGTAGGACTATTGGAAGTACATATGCGGTATCGGATAACTTAGAACAACACGGCTTTCAGAGTTTTAGAGAAGTGTTTTATTCGCACATGCTCAACAGAATCACGTAACCAATGTTTTTTTATCCATTACAAAAAACAAACAAAGTATGTTTCCACAGTAAGACATCATCTACCTCTAGAATCTCCCATAAACACCTTTACGTTTTCAAATAAACTGAACAAAAAACATCTTTTTAATATCAAGTTCATCTGATAAAAATGGTATAAAAATTCACACAGGAAATGAGTTTAAATTAAGGATGCCACATTTCATGATAGCTGTCTAAAAATAGATTATTCTTCAAAATTTTATTTTGAGGATATGTATAAAACTCTGCCAGTTACAAAATCTGAATATTGTTGCCATCTTCTGAAGCTCAGGTAGGCCTATCATAAAATTTAAAGATGACACAGCATGTCCAGCTGCCATGAGTTAATAATAATATTCATCAAGTATGAGTCTTATAATTATACCATAGAAGAACATTTTTTAATCATTTACATGATTTGGTTTTTTTTTATAAATTTCTTTTAAAGAATTTTAGAAGTGAATTTGAAAAGTTCCGATACTCGAAACGAAGACAAGAATAATGCTATAAGATGGCCGCGTTCAGCTGAGACAAGCTTATTAGGTACTTCATTATTCAAATGGTGAAATAAGTTACATTTTTAAAGTTTTTTTTCAAAGTATATAAAAATAGTTTCTATGCATTATATTACTGCCTTGAGTATTGTGTTTAATTGCCTTACTTTCGTTTGTGATACGATCCTATAAATTATAGATGAAAATACAGGCCAGTGTCACAAAAATATGATGTTAAAATATTCATAAAGTCACATTCCTTGCTACGACACTTAATCAACATTTGACACAAAACGTATTCAAGTGTGAAAGTTACCATATGATAAAAATATGGTATGAAATTATTCAGTGTAATGGTGTACATTTTCACAAACTCAAGTAGCGTGAAAATCCCGTCTTAACTTAACTACATAATAACAAACATGTATTGCGGTGGGCTAGACATATGCAATTTATTTTCGTTTGCAGATAACAACAAAGGCATAATAATGATACCTTGTACATGTAAATAACATTATTGCTTTACACATGAACCATATGAAATATTGTGGCGGACCAGGCCAGGGTAAAAAACCAGAGATCAAACTTCACCCACTATACTATTATGTAAATGTAAACAAACTCTGGGAAAACTGTACCCGTCCGCCGCCAACACATACATAACTAAAATCGAATAGCGAAAGTAAATCGGTCTGAACTAGACGATGTCTAACATAGAACTGACCATACTAAAAATCCCGTGTATTTGCGCGCCGTTACCCAACCAATGACTAGCCAGTCATGTGACCATGATACGCATTATATCGTATCGATTCGTAAAGACATATGTTCTGTGCTATACTGTCGTACCGCACAGAACTTACAAGTCTTAACTTAACTACATAATAACAAACATGTATTGCGGTGGGCTAGACATATGCAATTTAGAACTAATTACAAATGTTAGCTGTAGAAACAACTTCGCTATTCGATTTCATAATATTTCATACATACTCAAAGACTAAGTTGTCTTGTGATAAAAAGTTTCTTATCAATGGAATCTTCAATATAACTATCTTTTGCCAAATCACTTTTCCAGCGACCATGTCGCTTAAGGCACCTATCCGATACGCCAGCTGCATTAGCAGCAACGGTAGCACCGCTAGCTCTTAAAGAATGCGTACCAAGACGTAAATTGGGAGCAACCGATTTTAACCTGGAAACGATACATTCACGGGCTCTAGTATAACTTAATGGTTTGTTTTTATCTAATAGAAAACAATTCTTTCCAGACCTACAGGCTGGTCGGAATAAAAAATTTCCTGAAGCAGCCGATAAACCAGCGTGATGCATATATTTAGTAAGCATAGTAACAGGACACGCGCAGGTGTCACCCTTTGCAATAAATAATTGTCTACCAGACCTATAAATGTCCGTTTTGCTTTTCTTTATGAACAAAACACAATGATCATTATGAAAACTAACATCATTACAACAAAGCTCACTAAGCTCGTTGAAACGTAAGAAACCTGCAAAACTGATTAAAATCATTGATAAATCTCTTAATACAATGACGTCATTACTGTCTTTTAGCTTGTCGCATAAGTCTATCAAATGTTCTGAACTAATGACGTCCTTCTTCTGGACCGGCTTCGAATTTGAACGTTTGGCGCATTCCAAAATGTTTTTTACAATTGAATTCTCCGTTGGATCAGTCAAGCCATTAATGCTATGGAACCATTTTATTCCGTAAAAAGCTGCGGTAACAACACTCGCCGACTTCCCGATGTCAATGAGATGAGATAGGTACATACCAACGTGTACTGAATGAACTGTGGAACAGCTGATCCCCTCTTTTTCACAAAATTTTTGAAACAGTTTCATCTGATTGGAATACTTAGTAACAGTGTTATCCGCTTTCGAACCTAAAACATGCTGCGCCATTTTCTGGATAACCGCCTCTTTGTTATCTATTGTCACGCCCGCATCTTCAAATTCTCGTTCCAATGTCTTCGTTAAACCAAGACCTGAAATATCATAATCAACATGAATCATCTTTGCGTGACCCGTCTATGCGTATAGCCATCATTTTAAATGATAATATATCTGCAGAAAAAATACCATTATTCCCCTTTCCTCTCTTAACTGAACCTCTATTTGGTAATACAAAGCTATCTATCACGTATTTACTGAAATTCCCTCTGTTATCACAGAGTAACGGCCAGTACGATGCCGACTGCCATTGCGGAATGACCAAAGTACCTTGTGCACTCTCCTTAATAAGCTTACGAATACAGATTGTTGCCAACCGTGGCGGCGGGACTAACCAATTTGTCTCCCCGTGCCAATTTTGACTTAAACCGTCTATTGCCTCACATCCTGGCACCCACCATTTAGAATTAAAACGGACACATTGTTTGTTATAAAGACTTGAAAACCTATCAACAGTATGTGGTCCCCATTTCTGATCTAAATAAATAAACACGTTCCGAGAAATGCACCAATCATCACAATCTAAACATCTGCTTAAATAATCTGCATTAACATTTTTGTTTCTTGGTATCCATTGTACAATGAAATGAGTGTTTATAGACTCACACAAACTATGAATAGCTAAACTCAAATCTTGCAACTCATTAATATTGCTACCTGAACTAAGTATATATGTTAAATTTTTGTTATCAGTATAAATAATACAATTTTTATTACAAATCACCTTCGAATTACTCATTAGAATTCGATGCACTGATTCTAATTCTCTCCAAGTCGAACTTTTACCTTTCTCTGTATCTGACCAAGTACCACGTACAATCGTTGACTTAACACATTCATTTTTACACATGCTAAAATCTTTACACTGCTCTGAGTAAAACCTACTACCTTTCGCATTTGATAGCGACAACTTGTCCGCTTCCAGGGACAAACTACCCTCACTCGGGATTCCTACATACTCCACTTCCGGGAGCACTGAATATCTACTGCTCACTTCCGGGAGCACTGCATATCTACTGCTCACTTCCGGGAGCACTGCATATCTACTGCTCACTTCCGGGAGCACCGAATATCTACTGCTCACTTCCGGGAGCACCGAATATCTACTGCTCACTTCCGGGAGCGCTAAATCGTCCTCATCCGGGGACGTACCACCCTTACACTCCTCTAGGAGTGAAACCATGTCTACTTCCGGAGACAATATATCCACCTCTTTATACATACCATCTATACATGGAGACCCCGTATGACATTTTTCCTTACTAGAAACCCAATATGAAGACAAATAAGAAGCTACTTCTTCGAACGACCCCTGACCTTGCGAATCAGATTCATGTTTGAACTCAAACTGACTCCGGTTTTGTTCTATATATCCGCCATAACCTACGGCGCTTGCATCGGAATACACCGACAAATTTGCAACAAAATTATATTGTAATTTTCTACCTTTACCGTTCATTGAACGAACGTTACGGAACCAAAATCTCAATTCTGAGTCTGCCTCCTGTGTGATCATAACAGGAGCATTCCAACTTGCTCTACTACAAATACACTTGAACAAATGCCTACACCTCAGACTAACCTCCGTACCTAAGACGCTTTTAAGAGAAATAATCTGACCCACTACAGATGCAACAAATTTAACAGGAACTAAACTGCTCTTGTCTAACAGAACTTGATATAACAGTGACTCTAATGTCTTCTCGAGGCGATCAATTCTTGCCTCAGAAATGAATAGTTTATTGCTCGTAAAATCTAATGTATGCCCCAACCAAGAGGCTATCAAGCTTGGTGTCCATGTACACTTTTCGTTACATACTAAAAACCCCATATTGCTTAAAGATCTGCGTATGAAATAACTCGATTTTACTGCCTGTTCGAAATCTACGTGACCTCCTATGCCATCATCCAAAAACATAACTACTTTGTGACCTAAGGATCTCCAGTATTTTACTAAAATTCGGACCACTTTAGTGAATATATGACTTGCTGAAGCAATTCCAAACGGTAAAGAATTATAAACGTAATATCTAATTATACCATTTTCCTTCCATGCAAAACCTAAGTAAGTTGAGTGATCTTTATGTATATCAATATGGTGATATGCCCCTTTTAAATCAAACGTAAACACATAACTGTTTAAATCAAACATGTTTTCAACAGTATACACATCTTCATATTTAATTTTGAATACATGTACATCTGGATTAAGATGCCTACAATCTAATACTAATCGAGGCTTGCCAGCTTTGCTATACGCTACTGTTAACGGATTCACTACGTGCGGTTTCTCGCACACTTCTGTTATTACGCCCTTTTCTAGCAATGTATTTATTTCTGACATTACGAACTTACTATTGTCTCTGGCTGACTTGTTGTTACTCAAATGTGCCGAACTAGGCTCATTTATAAATGGTACCTTATAACCTTCTTCGATTACATTCAGTATGTACTGGTTATCAGTTATAGAACGCCATGTTCCGACGCGCTCCTTTAAGCGCCCTACCGGACTATTTACCGAACTCTTACATGCAAATGATGCTTCAAAACCACCAGTACTACACTCACTGACACAAATTTCAGTGCTTACCTCCTTGGTGTCAATGGCTGAATTTTTATCTAAACATAAATATGTACATGTACTTAACTTATTGTTAGACTGTGAAGCACCACCTGTCCTCAAAGGACATTCCCATTTCCAATGTCCTGGCTTTGAGCACATGAAGCACAAACCTGGCTTCGTCTTGCCATCCACGACTGGCGTTGTTTGTTCCTTTTGACGATATGGTTGAAACCTTCTGTTACGCTTCTGTTTGTCATTCTTAGCCTTACGATTAGCTCTTGCTTCCGCCTTTAAAATGCGCTTTTCATCATCACTATCACTAGCAATGGGGTGAGTCTCATACTCACTCACAATCCTCCAGCCTAGCTCTGAAGTGTCAGCTAGCTGAATCAACTTCTGCCTGTGCTTCATCAATTCCATAGCTGAAAAACACAAATATTGATTATAAACCCAACGATAATTCGTGCGTGAAGCCTATACGAATACTAGCGAACATTATCAAAACAAACTGCCCATTCACAAAAATACTTTACACGCTTGTCAAAACAATCGGTGTTAATCCGACTAAACCTTGACCACTGGTATAACTTGACCCTGAAAATAAACATTATTATTGCTGCATGTAATATTTATTACCTTCAATCATTGAAGCTTTTGCGTCTGTAGTCTTATTTGAATCTAAAGCGTCGCCCGCCGCTTGCATTTTTTTCATGACCTTGTCGTTTATTTTGTATTGCTCCTCGTTGCTCTTCCGTTTAAATTTCGGAGTTTCTAAAAGCGAAAATGAACTACTCGCACTTATCTTATTAATCATTCCTCCGATGTTAGATAATAATTCTTCGTTGTTCCTTTTCATCACCTCCTCAACCTTTTCCTTGACAAGGGTGTCAATGTCAACGTGATCCATTCTATCCGTCTCCATGCCACGTGGTCGAAAAATATAAAAGCAAACGAAAGTAAATCGGTCTGAACTAGACGATGTCTAACATAGAACTGACCATACTAAAAATCCCGTGTATTTGCGCGCCGTTACCCAACCAATGACTAGCCAGTCATGTGACCATGATACGCATTATATCGTATCGATTCGTAAAGACA
The DNA here is from genome assembly GCA_963678985.1 of Spisula subtruncata. Lineage (NCBI taxonomy): Eukaryota > Metazoa > Mollusca > Bivalvia > Venerida > Mactridae > Spisula > Spisula subtruncata. The sequence continues at coordinate 8,820,165 of OY787675.1, read as the reverse complement.
TATGTTCTGTGCTATACTGTCGTACCGCACAGAACTTACAAATATTTTACGACCCAATATGATGAGCTAAACCTGCGTAAACTACCTTAATTATTAAGCTGGTCCTTTAGAATTTTGCCATGAGCAGAATAAAATATGAAGGGAAAAATACAAATAACGAAGTTTTTAAGTTAATTTGTAAAGATAACACCTCCAAAGAAATGAATTTTTAATTTTAACATGTACGTGACTACAGCCAAGTGTCAAGACGAGTCATCAATGACTTAATGTACCATAGTTGGCCAAGTGCTGCAAACAGATGTGTGATGGATGCAGGTAAAAAATAGTTACAGATTCGAAACAAATATCAAATGCAAAAATCTTGAAAATAGGCTGAAAAGTTACAATGGCTAAATAGATGCATAATTTGATCAGGGTCATGGAGGTTTGGAAAAAGTCTTAAACATGTAAAGCTCGGTAAAGGGATTAGGAGTGTTAAGCACTGGTCTCCCTTTTCTTCATTTGTTAGTTATATTTCTTGGTTGATAAAGCGCTACTTACATACTAAGGTATGTCTGTGATTTGAAATGGTTTATAAATGTAGCATTTAAGTTTGCAACAAAGTATGCATTTTTACATTTTGCACTGGAACCATCGGATATTTTAAAATCACAAATCAGTGGGACAGTTCACAATGTCAATTAAATATGACTTCAACCTAGATGGGAAGTTCAAAGACACCAAATAGGGTTAGTTATATATGACACTTATAAAATATATATGAAACCTTCATAAAAAAAGCACTCAAAAATGATACACTCATGTCAAAAGGATAGTTTATCATAGCAATAAATAACATCAAAACCATTGCATACTGGAATATGAATATAGCCACGCAACTTGATACATGGGCATTGATAATAATAAAATATGAAAAACTGGTTTCATAATTCAATAAAGATACGATCTGTAGAGTCTGTGGCGGCATAAAGGGAGAGAATAGTACAATTTGAACATAAATCAGCTCTTCAGTGTCAGAAGATAAGAAACTGGATATTTACAATGTATGGTGTGTAGTATCAATATATCTTGGCCTTGTATCAATGAAGTAGTAGACTTCAAGGGACATGATACAGCTTTTATGTCAAGTACCATGGTAACTTAAGGGTTGAAAGCTTCTTTCTCAACTTCACAAGTTTACCGGTGCCTTCTACCACCCGCAGATCCATGCATTTATTGCAAATTATCTCCCTTTTTATCTCTTCGAGGCAGCATGTAGTATGTCCTCCAGAAGATGCTTATCAGCAGAAATACTTGAAGCAGATAAACAATATTGATCAGGAGGATAGTTAAACATTTATAAAACAGAATGAGGCAACAAACATGTGTTCAGGCAACAAGCATGTTTTCTGCCCAAGATTTTATGATCCAATGTGTGTTAAAGCAGTTGATTTGCAACTCAATGATCACGTTGGGGGTGAGTAAAGATATGACACCATGGATTTTGAGAAAGGCTTAAATACTTCCAACATAATTTACGAATCAAATTTGAATCATATGCCTGTGCCTCTGAATGCCTCAGCGTGGCTACGGACCTGTCTTGATTCATACCCAACTTAGGCCAATATTATATCTAAAATAGCTAAAATACTGTTGCACAATCACTGAAAAAAAATTGTATGACTGATCATGCGCTTTATTGTCTGGGATTGTGTAAATACCTTAAGATAAAGCCTTGCATGTGCATCGTAAATTAAATACCAGAAATGTTCACACTTCAAATACAGAATATTTAGTAGTCATGAAGACTCAAGGAGGGGTGATAAAATAAAACACATAATCTATCAGAACGATCAGTGATCAGTCAGTTAAAAGGAGTCATGTGAAATCACAAAATGTTTCCAATAAAAAATCTCAGCCTCAAAAAAGAAACATGTTTTGTTTGATGGTCATGGAAATCATTAATTACTGTCAGATATTTATCTACACGTCAGTTATATATGTAAGGATAAACAGAAACTAGTTCATTAAATAATTATTACCTGACAAAAAGCTAACCCAAACACCCTTTAATGTCAGCTCAGTTCATTCATAGGAATTATACACAAAAAGTAACGTAAATGAAGATTAGCACCGACATTATCTGTTTCTCTTATCTTTACATAAAGTAGATATTTCTTTGTCTAATGATTATTACCAAATGTATCATTATATCACCACCTATCTTATTCTTCATCTTTCATGTTCCTTATAATTCTCCTATCTTTTGTTTTCGTTTCCCATCAATTTTCATATCTTAGTCCTTCCTGTAACGTTTCTTATAATAATTCTACTATCTTTGTCCATCCTGTAACGTTTTCAACTCAATCTCATAAAGCTATCAACATTTATCAAAGTGTGATATCACTAAATCTTTAATTCTGTTATATTTCCTATCAAATTTCTACATTTATCATGTACTGTTCACAATTCATTTCTGTTAATGTTGTATAATTAACCGTTATGATTGCTGCTGATAAGCCCCTGGCAGGTTGGAGTCAATCACCCCCCCCCCAAAAAGCTGAGCTGGTTAGATTGTAACTTCCCCTCAAAGGTTCCATGACTGCATTTCTGAACAGAACAGACCTTTACTCTGGTCGATGAACATAATGTATAAAATGCACTGAGCAGCCTTCAGCAAGAGGACCATGTGTTCGTGTGAGCTAAAAACCCAAAATAGTTTCTAAATATAAAATTCCAGAGACAAAAATAAAGAACATCAAGAGAAACGCTCGCATGGTCAATATTGATAAAGACACAGCAATTCAATACAGTTTTCCGGAAATTAATTTGCGAGGAATCTTGTGTTGGTAATCTAATTAAAACTTTGGGATAACAATCTCATGTTTTTCTGTTATCAATATATATCAGATGATGGGTGTTCTAGTGATTAATAATTAAAGAAGAAGTTTTTTTAATAAAATAAGAATCAATTTGAATCTAGAAACGCTTCAATCAAATAGATTGGCAGGGCTGAGTGCGGTGAATATCTGGGGCACTATTGTTGAGGAAAATATGCTAAGGGTATAGCTATAGCATTCCCAAATGGGTGAAAACAGAAAATCAAACATGGCAAAGGACCTGACCCAATAGGCAGAGATAAAAGAGAGCTGTTGATTTGTTCAGAGAGAGGCATATATAGCTTTACAAGTACGAAGGGCAGACTGAAATGGGTGACCATCAGGAAAGGCTTTAGTTGTTTAAATATTTGTAAGGGGTATGAGTCTAGAGACGAACCATTTGGGTCTAGCTCCTAGAGGAACTTTTAAATAGCAAGGGTAACTCGATTTCTCCGCACTCAGGATGAGTACAGTATAGGGAAAATTTTAATATTACATCTTTGATATGATGCTCTGTAAATTTTTTTATCATACATGGTCCATCATATGAGTGTTTAATATCTCCTGGGACCGAAATATACATTCCGTAACGATGATAAAATGATAACAGTTGTTTGTTATCATATTTTATGATAACTATAACAGTATTGATGTATAATCAAAAATTCATTCATATGAACTAACCAGCAGCAGTTTCAGCTATATGTGGTGCAATTATTTTTATATCATGAAAAAAGTTACCTTTGAACTGGAGGAGAGGTCTTCGGTGATAAAATTATACCTCATACTATATCTACATAGCAACCTGTTTCATAAACTATTGAATTCATAACAAATTCTGTAAAGTTAATAAAATTTAATAATATATGAAGAAATAAAATAAATAATATATTGTATAATAAAAGTAACGGATATTAACAATTCATGGTTACACATGTATCTTTTTTTTCCTTTGAAGAAAGAAATACGCAATATCTCTACCTATATATTAATATCATTCGGAAATAAAATAAAAACTTGAAACATATTATTTTATGATGTAGAAGAACATAAAAATGTTACCTAGCAATGTAATATTAACAGTTTTATGGGCAGGAAATCAACAAGGGATTCTTAACTGATCTTTTATTATTTTTTTAGAAAACTTCACTAAAGCCTTGTGATTCAAGTTCAGCTTGAACATGTATTGCAGTCACGGTTGATCATGTAACTAGACATTGAAGTTGATATTACATTGGGTCTGCAATCTTATGAAACCAGACTCATTCTTGAATCAAAGGTACAACAAAACATCCTACAATTCAATATTTGAACACAATAGATATATATATGTGGAACTAACATTATATATTGAGTGGACAATATGTTTGTTTTTCTTTCTTTTATTTAACCAATGTTTCAGCTCTCATAGAGCCTTCTTCAGGGCATATGAAAATTCTATATTTATATAAATTGACTGGAACTAGACATTGATGCTGATGTTACATTAGGTCTGCAATCTAATGGAGCCAGACTCAGTGTTGAGTCAACAGTACAAAAAAATTGTATAATTCTATAAAGATTGACTTGAACTAGACATTGAAGATGCTATTACACTGGGTCTGCAATCTTATGAAGATCTTACAGCAATTACTAATCTATATCCTATACATAGTCAGGCTAATTGTCCCAATAAATGCTGAGAGAATTATACACATATTGACTAAGCATTGATTACCCACAGACAGGATGCAAATAGACAAGATCTAACAGATAACAACAGCCAAATATGTCAATAACATAACCTCCAATGTCTGAATACTGTAAAATCACTTAATTTCAATGGGACGAAATTTCGTGGCTATAGTAAAAATGACCATTTTAATGAGACGTTAATTTGTGGAAATTTGCATTTCAAGTGAAAAATACAAGGGTCAAAATTATTGTTTGATGGGTTTTGATTTTGTGGTTAAAAAAGAACCACAAAATCTATGAAATTTAATCCCCCATGAAAATTAATGATTTTACAGTACTATTACAGATATGGTGATTTTCTATCCAAGTCCCCAGGACTATAGTTGGAACAAACAATAGAATGACAATGGGAAAATACCCCCGAGGATTTCCATCATGTAAGGGGATATAATGATAATGTAGTAACGATGACAATGAACTCGATAGCCGGGTAAATTGGATGTGCAAACACGACTATAAATTATACAATGGCCATAAATGGTCAATTTACATGTACGTCCAAGATTATAGATGCTAATCAGTGAAGATAATTAGTAGTTTAACAGCCCCCCCCCCATTACTTGAGCAGCATACCATGGGTGTCAGATCAACATTACTATTATGTCCTACCATATAGGTTTCACAACAAACACCAGCTTTATAAGGCAACCAACTAAGATTGTTGTGAAAAACTGTTGCTAAAAAAAATAAATATATAAAAAGCTCGAAATTAAGCTTAAGTTTGAGCATAAAATTAAAAAACTTTGGACAAAAAGCTGAAAGGAGGTCATGTAGTTAACCAGAATTAAAAGCAACCAAACTAATAAATTATTGCTTCAATTTAAGAATTCAACATAATTGAAGAGGTCTCATTATAACGGAACATATGCAGCCAAAGAACTATGAATACCCACCATAAAATAAATATTAATTAGTTAAATCATACAGGTAATGAAAAACTAAAATTACGAACACATGTGAACAACTGTTGGTATAGATGATTTCTGCGTTAATTAAACATCCAATTATACTAGTTTGAGTGCATGAAGGTGGAGCGAGTATGATGTGCTAATTAAAATAACTGCTTACAGAAAATATTACTGGCCATGATTTTTTGTGCCTTCTTTCTATGATATCAAGATCTGAAGATAATATAAATATACTGGCACATTGGTTAATCAACCCTCAAAAAAGGTTTTTGAACCAACAAACGCATGTCTCAAGGCAATCGTGAAAGCTCAGCCATTTCCATTCGTCTCCGGTATTTTCCATGTGATAAAAACAGAGGTCATCAGACTGGTCTCAAGGGCTGTAACTCTGGCAAAAATCATCTGACCTTAAATTCCTAAAAACATGCACAACTATGCTTGGTTCTATTACAATTAAATATTCATCTGAAGTTTCACTAATAACCAAAGGTTTGCAAGCTCGGTCAAACTTTGTGACTGTCCATCTGGCAAAAATAATATTATATGTCTGCCCTACTTTTTGACATAATGTACGTGGAACAGAAATATTAGGCAGCAAAAGTTAAGTATGAATGCATGCTGCTTTCTATTATAACTTCACCTAAAACAATACCAACAAACTGATAAAACAATTTGAAATTGCTGTACAGGGATTGTTGGTTCACTTAATGTTCAAATCAAATGCAATTTTCAAATTGGAAATGCACTTAAAATCCTATTCAATTCCAATATAACAGCAATAATGGAATAAAAAATAATATCTAGAAGCCAGAAATTGATAACATTTCATGCATAGTTGATTCACATAGACACTTAGTCGGCACAATTCCAGAAATTACTAAAACACTTTTTCTACATTTCGTGAAATTGAATTAAAGGTTTTGTTTTAAACTGCCATGCAAGGGGGAGGGGGGGGGACTGTTCAAAGCATTATAATGATAAGAGCAAAAGCTCAATTGTGGAAAGGGCTTCACACATGGAAAGGGCCAGTGAGAGACTTACAAAAGGGCCAGACATGGAAAGGGCCAGGCAGAGATTTACAAAAGGACCAGACAGAAACTGAAACTGAAAAGTGGAGAATGTCGACAAACATGTCAAACCATTAAGCCTTAATATCAGAGACAAAATCCCAGCGGTATTTTATAAAATAATTGACCAAATACCAACAGGGGATAAATTGACCAATTTAGCGTTGTACTTCATTGGATAAAATTAAATACACCAGAATGCTATTGTCTCATATGGCCTTATCTGCGAGCCGACGACAAATAGAGTACTATTAAACAATTTGGAGACAATTTAACTAATGTCAGCGCTCGAGAAAATATCTTTTAACCAAATCACCCCATATACGGAGACAAATAAATTGTCGTCTCTGAAAGTGACACATGTTTAGCGAAATCCCAGATACAAAGCTTCAGAATTAACGTGATAGTCACTTCTCTAACGTGATAGTCACATCTCAAACAGCTTTTTTATGTCTTTTGATCATTAGGTTGAGTTACAGCGACAAAACACATTCCTACTTAAGGGCATTATACTGTCTTTGAACTTTTCCCTGTTGAATTCATTAATAAAAGCATGAAATTCACCACCCTCCTCTCTGTATCTGCTTATTTTTCATTTTGCAACCATTTTTAGCCAACACCATTTCGTCATGCAGTATTCAGCTATATAACCTTAACATCACTACACTATTTGACTCTAAATGTTTATTGGTAATTCAAATTTATGAGATGAAAATAAAGGGAAGAGGTACAAGTCATGCCTTTCTATTAAACCAGTGTAATTTCATTCAAATTTCACAAGGATTGCCAAATATTATTTTTCCATTTTATCAATCCATTTCATCAGGCGCCTATAATGATCCAATGCTTGCAAACCTGAAGACGGCCCATTTACGCTTTCCTAGCCCACTGGTAAAAGCCACCCCCCTGACCTAGATACACCAATACACCACACACTCATGCAGTGTCTCATATAAACACGCCTTCCCAATTGAATTTTCTTTTAATCATGCAGTTTTCCAAAAAAAAAACCAAGTTATACCTACTTTTTTGTTTCCCAAAACAGCAAAAACACCCAATATTTTCCCAAAAATTTAGAGGCTAAGGCCCCTTCCCAAAATTAACAGAAAAAGAAATGCAGTGTCACACAGCACCCCATCCTTCCACCCTGTAATAACTTTGAAAAAATTGACCTAAGCATTTCCTGGAATTTCACACAATCTGGTAAAGGAAGTACAATAAAGATAAGGGACATATATATCAAGATAGAATGGATATTCTTTATGTTACAACACTATTTACTTACTGACTTTACAACAGTTGGCTATTAAGATAATAAGTCATTAATTATCTTAAAGAGAGGTCATTCCCCCTGATATGGCTATACAAGAGAGTATATCCAAAGCACCAATATTACCAGGCTACCACTGTGTGCCTCCAAGAGCACTTGTCGTTTAATCTGGCCACCTGGGTTCAAATCACTGAGGAGACACTCATATAACAACCATGTTTCAGCAGAAAGCTGGCTGGATTTAAAGGCTATGCTTGGCATTGCGCATTTTGTCTGTCATGAGGAAATACCCAGCCAGGGTCAACCAATGCAAGCATGTTTTTCAAAAATATCAACCAATGGAAATCAATTAATAAAGAAAATCAAAACGTTTCATCAAGATTGGCCCAGTGAATTTCAGGAGGAGAATTATTTTAACGAATGGGTGACAACGGACAGGAATATGCCACAAGGGAAATTGCAGTATCTCACCATGAGTGCTTCAAGATCAGATGAGCTAAAAGCAGAGTGTACAACATAAATTGTGCACAGCAGCTGAATGTGCGATGTAGGCCTAGAAGTAGATCGAGGGATTCAGTAATATAACACCAACACATGATGATAATTTACACAAATTGTCTGCATATTATACCATATAACAAGCAAATTACCCATCATAACATGTTTATGATAATTTTGTGTATGAGTTGATTTAATGATATACATTATATACATTAACAATGCATCCGGAAACCAACCGGAACTTTTACCTGATGTTGTTAACATAGTTGAAGCTTTAGGACAGTTTGCTATATAATACTATCATAATTTATGCAATCTCGTTCATATAAGGCATTCACAAAAGATACATATCTAAAATATACTTTTTTGACTCCCATATTACACGCTGTCATATTCATGAAATAGAAAGGCTGAAATACTTAGAACGGCGGAGCTAGAAGGCCCGAGACAGAATTTTACAGCCGTGTAAAAGGGTGACACAAACAGCCATTACAATCTGGACTTTCCCCAAGTTATTTCGCACGTAAACTAAATGACTCAAGATCAATGAAATATTTCTTTATCAATGAAAATATTTAATTAAAAAAATTCATAAAAAAACCCTATTAATTTTAATAAGACATCAGACAAATTGCCTACACTGTGAGTGACAGGGTGTGGATGGTATTTATATATCAATACAGCAATATGTACAAATATTGGCGAATAACAAATTTTTCGTATATTAGATTTAAACCCTCATAAAAGCTAAGTAGTGTGTCTGTCTTACAAGGAAAATCAGTAGTTAAAATTATCAGAGATAACTTCTTTTTCATAATTATCTTGTATTTAAAGTAAGTATAAATAGACATTGGACAACCACTATAAGTGTACTCCCTGAGTTTTTTCTAATTACTGTGACCTTGACATTTGACCTTCAGACCAGGGTACCAGATACAATATGCTCTCTTATCACAAACTGTGCCAGGTGCTTATATTACACAATTGCATGAAGAAATAGCAGCCAGGACCAAGTACTACGTAGCCCATAGCTTAAATAATAATAAATATCAATAGTTGCATAAACAGTGTTGCATATTTTTTAAGGACACAATTTATGGATCACAATTTTTTCTATGGAATTTTATCTGCATACAAATCTCCTAGTGCATTAGCAGCTTTGATGGCTTTACACCAGACAGACCAGCAAAATATGGCCATTTAATTAGGTGTGCAAACTAATTAATTAAGCAAAAAAAAAAGGCGGCAATTCATAGAGAATTTTTTTTTGCCAGAAAGACATCATCGATAAAGATGATTTACCAAATGTTTCCACACATATTCTGCGGACACGTCCATTAGAAGTCACAATGGTACGATGATGCTAGGCTTGCTAGACTAGTGAATGTGTTTTTGTCATGATTAATACGATATTACATTCTATATAATCTTCTACAATGCTCGTCTTTTATGGGAAGCCATAAATTAAGCAGAATTACTGAGGAATTCCCTATATAATACAGAAACTTACTGTACCTAATGTCAATTCTGTTTCAAATATACGCTTGTGTACATCATAATTATAATGCTTGGGGAAAGCAAGTGGCATGTTCCTGCAATGCTTTAAATATGGATGTAAGCTACGGTCATAGTTATAATAGCATAATACGCTATAATTTATTTTTATGGTTTGGGCAGTGATGATAAGCTCTTATGGGGACACCATAATCGACAACATAATGTAATAGACAGATGGACAAGAACAAATATGTAGGGGCTTTTGTCCCCTCCTCAAATCTATATTGCCTTGATCAAAATTCACAAAATTTAATATCTATAGAAAAATATGATTTGGCAGTGAATGTATGAAGAAAAGCAATAAATAAAGAATGGTATTTTTGTGACTGTATTGTAAAGATAAAGGCATTTGGCAGTCTCAGAAGGGTCTGATCCATTGAAAAATCCAGAAAGCAACAATATGCCATTTGTATGCATTTGATTGGCTCACTAATTTGCATTAAACATGCATTAAAGCCAAGACAGGAAATTTGAATTTGGTTACCAGTCTAAATGATTGATTTGAGGCAAAAACCTCTGAGACACAGTCTGGGGATTTTTTCATTAGGATCAGGATTAATGAAATTGCATCAAAATGCAGGAATGTAATAGAGATTGACATATGATCTATGAGGCATATCGAGACAGAAAATGTGACCCGCTGTCTCACAGCTAGTTGTAGTAATATAGAGTAACCTCTTTGTAGAGACAAACTCTTAGTGGTGTGTAACCTATTGACAGGGAAAATCTCTTAGTGGTGTGTAACCTCATCATAGAAACAACCTCTATGTGGTGTGTAACCTATTCATAGAGGCAATCTCTTAGTAGTGAGAAACCTATTCAAAGAGGCAATCTCGTATTGCTGTGTAACCTCTTTATAGAGACAACCTTTTAGTGATGAACGAAGTACACATGATTCTGGTTGTTTGAAGGTTATAGTAGTGGAGAAATGATAATAGTTAATATCTTCATAAGCAGGAACTTTGAGATTCATCACTAAAGGTGATTAATATAACTGTGGTATGATGGACATCTGATACAATAAACTGTCAACAAACATATAATTACAAACATTGATACCCGGATTTGTATAACACTATGAGCAAACAGACGACTATAAATTGTGCAATACATACAATACGTTGCTATAACATGTCCGGTTACTTAATTTGTTATTTTAATGTTTAATATAAACACTCGGACAATGTTTACAACAACCTGACCAGACATGCTAAAATAGATCTAGACCGTTCAACCTTAGTATCAATATCAAGACCGTTCAACCTTAATATAAATATTTTAACAACTTTGTACTTTTCAAAATAGAAAATCTTAAAAAAATCTTACTGATTTGTGTGACCTGATACACAAGTAAGACATGTGTAAGGGTTTACTATTACATTCAACAAAAAATTGAATTCCAGGTTGACCTTATGATTTGATCAGTAAAAATCTAATCAGTGAAAATGTAATTCAATACGAACGAGACGAAATGACAATGTTCAATTATACTTTAACAATCAGACAGGGCACTTTACAATAATATAGCAGAGTTTCCAATAACCTTTCATTCTGACAATATGACACCGAAATTAAAATACGTTCTCAATATTGATAATGAAATACTATTTAACATTGACTATAGAGTAGGCTAAAGGTTATAACACAATACTGATTGCAATCATTATTTGAACTATAAATGTAGTAACTTTATAATATAGGCCACATACCAAATTTATAGTAAATCACCAGACACTATGAAACTATAGTATAACTATAGATATTAAACAACCTACATACAATACCTGTAACATAGGGCTTATTGGTTTAGACAACCGATGGGAATCCAGCTATGGTCTTTTTAGACAGGTCTCCTTACAATAAGTTCAATATCATATACCCCCTCTCTTCTAAAACCCAAAAGAATGATATTAAAACTGCTTGAAAAGTGTAGTGGCGAGAGCCTATGGGTAGTCACAGTGAGTGTGGCAGGTTTAGGGATCACTCCTTCAACATAAAGCCCTAGCGGTGAGTAGTGGTTACATGTCTGCTCTAGACGCTGTGCAGGAGGTTTTTGGGTTTACTCCCTACAGGCAACATTATAATACCAGTACAAAGGAGGCATTTCATATCTTCTGAGAGTAAATAAAAGAGAGAATATGAAGTAGAAACCAGGGAATACTTTATACTATCTCAACATGCAACAGCTAGATGAAGCCTTAATAATATACCCACACAAAGATGCAAATAACTGTTATAATAAATTACCATTGATTTTTCTCGTTCAATATGAGACGAACAATAGAAGCCAAGAAAATGTTCTGAGTACTTAAAAGGCTTTATACACCCTGACAACAACTTGACCTTTCAACTAGACTTGTATCCCATAATTCCTGCAATACCCTTCCTATAAGAGGGGGTATTAGATGAAAATAACATAGGTCCAGTCTAATGGTAAATGACTGATGACCACATGGCACACGATATTTATAATAATCACAGACTGTGTCCATTTAACTACACGCAATCATTGCCTATATATTACACTATAGTAGCAGACATTATAGCCTAAATACAAGCTAAACAGGCACATCTTAAAAGAAATCAGAGACCAGATAACTATAAGAAATAAATCTTTTACTCCGAACCCGGATATAGTAGATTAAACAGCCTTATATTCTTGGGGAGGAAAGGGGCACAGACCCTTAGAAAACCCCCAAACACTGATGTCCACCAATGTCTACCAGTGAAGCATCAGGGTAACAACTCAGACATTCACCCCATACCTTAGTATATCTTACTTATTCATTTAATTACTACATGTTGTGCCTTCTGACATGTAGGGGCAGCTACAAAAGCACCTCCACAGCAGTCCATACTTCTCAATACCCTACATACCCCACCATTAAGTTATTACAAATGAAGAACACATATTCTAACAATTTCATTTTGAAGTACTCATATTCAGTAATGTTTCAGTTCATAGTTACCCTAATTCATATATAATTTATATAGGAAGTAAAACAGAAAGAATATCAACAAATATTCTGAAAATTTCTAATATCTAAATACTCAATATTCAGAGAATTCAGTATTGAACAAAGGGAGACAACTACATAACGACTATTTTTACCATCACATGATTACCATACAGAGAGATAATGAGAGATATTAACCCCGGGCATATTGTTGATTGAATTGTAATGTTAACACACACACACACAAGTGATGTTGTTTTGAACTCCCTGTAGTATTGTTTATGCAAACAAGAACTTGTATCAAATTTACTTCAAATTGATTATTGCTAGTTCAGTATATAAGCTGTAGACATCTTCGTCTGATATAGGGCCTACACTATCTTGAATCCGACACATAACTTACATTTATTGTACCATGATTTTACAAGAATCGCTGCATTTCCATATGTTATACTGTGGTCTGATATATCTACATTAAAGATAAGTAGTTCTGAATCAGACGCAATGCATACTGCATGAGCACCAGTAATTTACAATAATATGTGCATTCTATAACAGTTTTCTTGGATCTTTCTTGGATCATTTTAACTGTAATATTATTAATTATCATTATTATAAAGCAGACTATCATATTATCTGATCACACTTAATGAAGCAGGGTTCTCAATAAGTTTTAACCTAGCAGGCTGAAATGCTTAACCAACAGGCCTGATAAGGTCCTTAATGCAACTATTTTCTTCAAATTGTGTGTAAATTTCACATTTTCAGCCGGTCCAAAATGTTTCTTAAGCAGTCTATTTGCAGCCTGCTGTTATTGAGAACCCTGATGAAGACTCCCAGGATATTCAATAAACCTTGATTAAGCAGCCTCCTTTCTCATACTGATACATAGACAACATTATTACATTTCAAATTAAACATTATCATATTGAATGGTCGCCTATGTTTAACAGTCACCTGACTTATTAAGCAGTTGATCAGCCACAGTATTTAACTCGGACAGAGTTAATAAACGGCACTCAATGCGAATAAACAAACGAATAAGCATAAGCAAAATAATGATAATTCTTACCAAACCTATTGACTTACCGTGACAAATGCCATAAAGGGTATGTACCAGCCCAATAGACACAATTAATACTGTCAACAAACATGACTATAAAACCACAAACACCCAACAAACATAGACACCAACAAACACAGGCATTGAAAGATAACAATTTCATTCATCATTAAAAACGTCCCATGAAAAAAACCTACAACTGTATTTAATACTCAAGGGATTAAGAAACATATAATGTTCCACACATACAGCGTATGGTTAACAATCAATCATAATATAGTCAAAGAGTAACACCACACATGTAATATGTGCGTGCCTGTGTGTGGTTATCAGGACGTGCCTGTGTGGTTATCAGGACGGTACCACATTGTCACGGAAACAATACAAGGAATAATAACACCATGTATGAACTTAATTTGTCTTGCCTAATAAGGCTTTAATGCAAATCAAAAAGATTAAATAACCCTTACATTACCATGTCAAGAAAATCTCTTTTATAATTAGCTTTCTGAGACATTGAGGCAAATGTATTTCCGTGACTAAGGCTTCCTGTCAAGGATTTTCATGATACTAACACCACATGTCAACACTGGAATCGTATATGTATGTGTGATATAAAGCAGAAATACACATACATCAAAAATCTCCCCCAAGAAAAAAGGCATCATTTTTCTACAAGCATCAACACTGTATGTCATTTAGCCGCTGAGTGTTGATGTTAAATTGTTAAACCAATCATTTCATTATTTCCAGGGATGTTCCATGCACATCCTGTACAAACTTATAGAATAATTGACCTTCAGACTTCCCGACAAAATTAGCATCTGTAAAAGAATTGAAATAAGAGGAAAATAAATGGACAATGTCACAAATTGGTTGCAAATTGACACCTCTAGTCCCATCTGAAGGAATGGCTACACACCTCGATGAATAATTACCCGTCAAAATATCGGGAAGCATTATCTGTTACCAGCAACCCTTCACATTTCCAAACATAGTTGGCTGTACATAGTTGCTAATCATGTTGTCTTGATGATACATTTACCTCGTCTTCAATAAGGAAAAAAACAACAGTTTTTCCTGATATGACAACATAGCTCAGCAATCTACTCAATAATGACCTTCTAGCTGGTGTTTGAAACATGTTGCTGATCAACAACAGATCAAGTGCAAACTGTCATTTTGCTGCAGAAGAATATTTCCTGCAGCATTGAGTAATTACATTTGCAGAAATTTTCATTAGTTTATAAGGTCATATGGCAGACATAGGAAACAGCTGTTGACTGATCAGACAACATCAGAAACATCATAAACAACACTCGTGCTTATAAATAAAACAACAGTGCATGGTGTTCTGTCCTTCTGCTCTGTGGTAGTCTGTGCTTTATAAAACAACAAAATATTTAATAAATAGATAGACAAAAACTTACCTATATTTTTAACAACAGCAATTAACAACAGCATATGAAAATAGAAAAAGAAAGATATATAAGCAACAGTTGCATAAACAACATCAACACCAGTTTTACATTAATTAACAACATAAACCAAAAGGTAATTATCCAATAAATTGGTAATTCAATTATTAGGACTCACGATTAAATGAGCAAAAAGACTACACCTATTAAATATGAATTAAGGCACTGCCTATTTGGGGATTTAATCTTAGACTGAATAAATGCTCAAATAAATTATAAAATTTCTGTATGTTACAGGTTACAGATTCAAAGGACACGGCAATAGTACAGTAGGACTATTAGATCAAGGTGCCCCTCATACCAACCTAAGTTTCACAGCTAAAATTAAGAAACAACAAAATAATCGTCATTATATAATGTTAATGAGAAGTTAATTGACTTCAATTAAGACAATATATTATAAATAAATCTTGTTCTTGAAGCCTCTCTGTCATACTTGTATATATCTACCATACATCAAGGACTATTAAAACTGAAAACTATAATACTGTAAAATCATTTAATTTCAATGGGACAAAATTTCGTGATTTTGGTCAAAAAGACCATTTTGATGGGATGTTAATTCTTGGATTTTGCATTTCAGGTAATAAATACGAGGGTCAAAATTATTGTTCGATGAGATTTGAATTCGTGGTCAAAGGTGAACCACGAAATCCATAAAATTTAATCCCCCACGAAAATGAATGATATTACAATACTATAGATGGACTACCTAAAACATTAAGGAAATGTTAACACCCATTAGAAGACTGATGTTACATAATTATGACAAATTTGCTGGATGGTGTCTATGAAATTTCAACAATTGTCTTATCTATAATGAAATGAACTAAATTGCCTCATTTACCATGATTGATGTAGGGATATTTTGTCTTTGTATTAAACACAAATTTACATACATACTGTAAATACTCAGCCATATGTCGTACAAAAATGGTCCCGAAAATAATTTAAAAGTCACCCCACGACTTATGGAAAAGTTTATTACACTCCTCCCGACATTATCTGAAAATCACCACATTTCCACCGACTTTGACACTGGAAACATGATTTCAGCTTTCACAAAAATTGAAAACTATACATGTGACCAATTAAAGGGTTTAGACAAAAACCTTGAATTTTTATTCAGAAGTCTCCCTGCGACTTATGGCTGCATGCGACTTATGGCTGAGTATTTACGGTACTGTATGATTACTGAGACATGACAATACGCATGCATTGTTTACAGTTTTCTACTAAGTTCATACAGCCTCCCAACATTCAATTATTTAATTATTTATCACTCTAACATAATCATATTATGATGAATCTTTGATCAGCAGGCTATGGTGCATTATTACATATTTAAATATTCATGTATTTGCTCCCTATTGTTATCTTTTTTACAATAATTGGATAAATTCTATAGCATGTTGTAACCTTCGCAGACCAGCAGGTCACATTTCAGTGTTAATCAAGGTGCAAGGATCAATTTCCAAAGAGGAACACATTATATTAAATAAAAGCTATATAATTGTTTTTAAAAATTGTGATTATCTTGGGACTTCATTTTAATTCTTGTTTAATTTCAGACATAATATATATCAAAGGTTTACTTTAACACCTTCAAAATTTCCCTACGATAATATTTACAAACAATTTAATCTCTGCAGAGTAACAGCCTTTGGTCTCAGAAGTATTCTAATGTCTCTAAAGCCTAGGTACCACTGAGCATTTTTGCCTCGGCGATGTACTCCTGATCTGAATAAATTAGCTTAGTGAGAGATCAAAAATAGTTCCCCAATTTTTTTAACAACTTCCTCGAAGCTTCCCCTAGATCACAAGGACCCTTTTCCCAGTGCCTTCTGATATCCATCTATTAAATCAAGTAGGCCCTACATCCCAGATGCAAAAATGCTCAGTGGGACCTAGGCATAAGAGAGGGACTGAGAACCCATCAACACGAGATGTTTCCAAGGCAGTGTCAGCCTGCACCCTTCCCCCTGCATACCATATAGCATGTTATACAGTTATATCAACCTCAAATTGGTGATGAATTATTAACACTTAAAGTAAGTTGCTTCAGCAGGTAAATGTCTGGGACATATACAAAGTCTATCTGCATTTACCCTGATTGATCTAATCCATAATTCATACATCATCAAACATCAACAAAGTCAGGCAACTGTTAAAGAACCATAAAACTAAGCGAATCATACCTTAGGTAAATCTGACATATTGTGTCTCAAGGAAGCTGAACATCTATAGATAGGCAATCAATTTCAGGTGTGAGGGGCATTTAATATATATAGGCGCTTTACTCTGTTTTCCGGCAAAAGTCTGAATGAAATATGTTCTGCTATATTTGAAAATTAAGTTCACATCTACCTTAGAATTTCACTAAAAATGTCCCATCTTATTTGTTTTGAAAGTTGTATCATATGAAAAGTATGGTGTACTGGGGTGATTTGCAACATTTAAAACTTTAAATTAATTGAAGAATAAGGATAGCCAATCCTATCAGTTATTACTTACCAAGAGTTTAATATGCTGCGATCTGATTGGTTGTCCTTATCCTCAAGTCAAGTAAAATCCATATTGTAATAACTACCCCTAGTATGTTCTGATGGCTTCATGATGACCAAATCAAAACAGATAAATATGGGACAGAAGATTATAAAATGAATCACATGTACCTTTGTGCAAAGGTAGTTGAACTTGGAAAAACAGAAATTATCAAAGAAAATCGGAGTAACTCCACTTTAGTAGGAGTATTTTGCAGGTATGTCCTATATAGATGCTGGGCTTAAGCTTAGCGCCAATGATTAATTGTCACCTTCAGCAAACAATAAAATTAAACACCATTGGTAACAAATACACTTCGAGCATACAACAAATGGTAACACTGTTTGTTTTAGATCCTCTTACTCTGTTGTAATATTTCAAATAATCAAAGAATTGTAATAGAGCAGGGTACCGTAATATCATAAGGTCTGTGACAGTGTGACACGAGGTGCAAGCTCCAATCAAAGTTCACAAGTAATTACTGTCGGAGAAAATAAAAAATTGATCTTTCTGATACATTTTTTTTCATAAATTAGGTCATTCAAACGAATACAGCAAGTACACAATGCACTGAAAGACACACACAAGGTTTCAGTTTTAATTATTCAGTACAAAAAATGTGAAAGGTAAAGTGGAACACACATAGTGGTAATTATTCAATGCAAACATGTGGCAAACGAGGGTCATTCAATAAATTCGTGGACTGGACTCGTCATTTTAATACACATTGACACAGACAATAACTTATTATAGCACACTAAACTTCAGTCTTTCGGACATAAATGCAGAAAATATATCACGGATCGACGCATTTTTAAAGAAATTATTGATAAAACAAAACTATCTCCTTACCGCAACCACCACACAACGCAAATATATTCTGACGTCAGCGACGTTATTGACGTTTTGCTATTTTTCAAATGGTAAACCCAAAGCTGAATTGTGTCATTAATATGGAATTGAATACAAATATTTAAGTTTTATATTAATAAATATATCTACTACAACATTTTATGTATTCAAGAATAAGTATTAAGCTGGACTTAATGGTTGTATGCTAAATTGAAACGTCTCGCAAATTTTAACTGGCGTTTCCTCAAACCCCACAACGTTTGCTAATATCGTTCGATCTCTGTATCATTTCTATTACCATGCTGCTCTTCAGAAATGATGTTTTGTCACTTAAACACAGGGACACTGAATACTGCATGTTCTCCGTTTGCTCTCATAACCAGTTTATGTGTGTTTGTTGAGTATTTCCAAGACAAATGCGCAATTTGATCGTTGCATGACTTTCCTTGCGTAAATTCATTGGCATTTTGACTTAAATGAAAACGTGACAGGCATAGATCAAATACTTCTGAATTCAAACTCAAACGTTTAAATAACTTAATAATTTTACCAATTATTATGATAATATATTGCAATAATCTGGCAAACAAATGGGAATGCAAATGAGTTATTTCGGAATTTATAACTAGTTGAACTAGTGAAAAGGGCACGTTACGTCGGTCGGGGGTGGTGGTGCGTTACTATGGTAATACTACGGCTGCTGACATACTACTGAGTTGCATAATTGAAGATAAATTTGTATCTATGGTAGGAAATAGATAAATGTTTATAATGATATAAGAAATTATTATTTAAACACAAATATAATAAAATGAGAACTATTGTCTACGAATATATTGAATGACCCTCGTATCATATTTCAATTGTCCATTGATGTAGCATAATATTGATCCTGTGTGAATCTGAATTTTAGTTAAAATTGAGGGTTTTTACTCATTATTTTGGTGGAAATGGGGAATTTTACTTATTTCAGTTGAATATGGGGTTTTACTTATTTTGGTGTGAAATGGGGGAATTTTACTTATTTTGGTCCAATGCAGAGGTTTTACTTATTTGGGGTTTTATTTATCAAAGTTTGTGTATTAAATCAACCTAACATTAAGCCCGAAGCAACGAACCCCACCAAACGTGAGAGCATACAACGCTCCAATGACATTTTTTAGATAATCATTAAACTATGGTGAAATGATATGTAAACAGTGTACTGTCTTAAGATAACATGACTGTACTGTACGCCAAGTCAGCCGTACCGTAACGTAGCAAAATTAATAATTCGGTACCATTCAATATAATAATTTGATGAAATTAGTGTCAAATCATTGAACCATGTACCTTTTGTACTGGTGTCAAATTGTAGCATATTCAGCGTCTAACGAGTATATTTCACGGTAATGATCATGGGCGTAGGAGCGTCTTCAACATTGGGGGGGCCAAGCATTTGGCAACTTAAGGGTAAAAAATTTTTTTTGCTCGCTTCGCTCGCAAAATAACTGCATCATCTCAAAATATGTCAATACCCATTCTTTACACAAAAATACACTAGTACATAAATTTTACTATTAGACGCTCCAGGATGTGTATAACAACTGTGAGTTTATGGTTCTATGGTTATTTGGTTTAGTAATTACGTATTAATTGGAAGTTAATCAGTTCAAGTATACGGGGGGGGGGGGGGGGGGGGGGGGGGGGTC
Organism: Spisula subtruncata; assembly: GCA_963678985.1. Taxonomy (NCBI): domain Eukaryota; kingdom Metazoa; phylum Mollusca; class Bivalvia; order Venerida; family Mactridae; genus Spisula; species Spisula subtruncata. The sequence continues at coordinate 8,799,685 of OY787675.1, read as the reverse complement.
CGGGGGCATCCCCCGAGAAAATTTTCTGAACAATGGATCAATCTGGTGCATTTTAGGCGTTCAGAGATACCTTATTTGGTATTAAAAAAGGACCTAAATACAGGGAATTTAAGTTCTTACACTACAGTGCTTGCAAAAAATTTTAATTGCTCGATTTTGAGATTGAAGCTTAATGTGAAAACGTTTGTTTCAAAGGCTTTATATATAATTGACAACCTCTCAAAGTCGTATAGGAGGGTAGGGGGACGTTTAGAGTACAATTTATGTGACGAGTGTATTTTTTGCAAACGATGGGTATTGACATATTTTCATAAAAGGAAGTTGTTTTGCGAGCGAAGCGAGCAAAAAAAATTTTAATACGTTTTCACCAAGAACTGAAGGCAAATTGCCTACAACGAGATATATTAAGTCGTAAATTATACTTTTCGTCTGAATTATTGGGGGGGCCAAACGATATGTTGGCCCCCCCTCTCCAGACATTGGGGGGGCCTGGCCCCCCCTGGCCCCCCCCTGCTCCTACGCCCATGATGATAAGGTAACACGATTGTAAGCCTCGAGGCGTTAAATAATACATTGTAACCTCTCCAGAGTGGCCAACATAATCATATTGATACAGTAACCAATTTACTTTGCTTATAGAAATGCCATTAATTAATTCATTAATATATTGATAAGGTTTTTAAAGTCATGTCAATGTGTAACCAAAAAAAAATATTTTTTATCAAAAAATGACTTTCAAATATAATTTTTATTACAAAAAACGTTTTTATTAAATCGAAGGAAGCATATTTCAATAAATAAGTCAATAAAACTTCACCATGATTAAGTGAACTATGACATTATATTGTCATCATGCGAACGTGTTGCCCGCATCTATATATTTTTATCATAACAAAAAAACCTTTGGTTTGTATATAAATGAAAAACAAGTCAATGTAATCTGCTAATTTACTGCAGTAATGTCAAACATCCAATTAAGGCAATGCAATGTAATCACATAATATTCAGTCGGGAATTGAAGTGTTGAAATAAATAACTGTATTACACGGACTCGATACGGCATAAAGATCTTATTATAGATATATCATACTAGATGCATGTTGGCATTGTTTCGTACAGTTCTAAGTGCTATATCTGACGATTCATTAGTTTAGATGAATTGAAACCCGCATGAAGTATTTTCAAAGCAACATCAATAGAATTGCTGCACAGTATTCACTTTAACAGTTCTCTTGTCAAATTAATTGAAACATCAGAAAATTAAAATACAACGAAAAGGCTTTTTTGTTATAAATTGTATTATTTAATTAAACTGTTAATCATACAGTAAAAAAACTGATTAAACTATGAAATGAAGTGTTTTCCTCTAATAAATAACATAATTATGTTCTATATAATCAAACTTTTGGAATATTTGAATGAATCGCCAAGGGAGGTAACTATTCCAAACTATCTAGCAATCCCTTCATATCCGGCCATAATGAAAATTGGAAAAAAGTTTGCCAATAATGTTATGTACAGAAAATAAAGAAGTACATATTATTGTTGCGCAATAGGCATTACACAGAAATGAACAGAAATAGTTGTGTGATCCAAAAATTGAAGTAAATTGTAAAAGTAGCATTTAAATTGTTCCAAAAAACAACAATGACATTAACACACTTATGACAATTAAAGTGTGTTACAATATTTTTATGACCTATTACACAACATACAGGCTCATAGTCACAATGAGGCACACCAAGGCACTTACTGATATAAGCAGGGTTTTTGACTAAAAATGACCTAAAATGTCTTCTAGAAAGGTTTGGACTAGGTGCTTTTTTGTCTCTGGGTATGGTACTATAGTCAATACGATTTGGAATGCCCAGGTTTACAACATGTGCAAGTTTAATGCAGTAAAGGACTTAGTTGTGTCAAATTAAGCATAGAACAGTATCATTCATCACAGCTGCCTATATCCAAGAACAACTGGTTCCAAATCCTAAATCCTACGGAAACATTAATACCACATTTGGTAATAAATATTCAATACCAGCTGTGGTGGACTGCTTCTTAAGTAATAAATGTTATGATCACAACAAGCATGGTAAGGAACAGTTCAGCCAACTGTAATTCTGCAATAATTCTGCCTTCCTCTGTAAAATAACGGCTTCGCCATCACCCTGGTAAAGGTCACCTTGGTAAAGCAATGACTCGGTCAACTTAAGTAAAGAAACGGTTTGACCAACCTCCGTAAAAACAATTTGGCCAACCTCTGTAAAAACTTTTTGGCCAACCTCCGTAAAAACAATTTGGCCAGAAAGGGTTTGGCCAACCTTAGTAAAGTTATGGTTTGGCCGTCAGCATAATTGGTATTGCAAATGCTTCGGCCAACCTTTGAACTTTTAAGTAAGTATTAAAACTATAATATTATGGACAGATATCATGGCAGGCTGGCATATTACCATAAACGCTGCTAGCTACGTGATACAAGGTTATAATTCCTTACATGGTTGGTATAAGACATATTAGACCCAGAGGTTATGTTTACTATATACCCATAAAGGAGAAAAGATCAAAGGCTTTTACTGATCAATCAAGTAAAATAGGGGCATTATACCCTATAACATCTAAAACCAATTAATGCATTTTCTAAAGGGCACTAATATTACCCATCTTAGACTATTGCATATTGACATAACAGATCTTTAAAGTCAGCATATCTTTGCTTAATAATCAGATATCTTATAGAACGACCAAATAAAATAATGGCTAAACAAGGCACTTAGGAGAGATAAGGGTAATGAAACGTCAATCCCCCTGAACATGCTTAATACATTTCCTGTCAATAGCTATGCTCATATTTTAGCTAAGATTTAAAGATCGTCAAAAGCCTCTGAAAATCTTGTAAGGACTTAACTTACTGATCTAGTCACAGGCATATTTAAACTAACACTTCTACTGTGTCAGGCACACCCTTGCAAAGTTTTAATCAACCAAAGACCTGGTAACATTGAACAACTTTATCAACGTTTTCAGCACTACAAAGAACACTGATTGGCGCCACACTGAAGTTTTTTACTACACTATATGAGAGAAGCTACATTTCATGCAATTCAATAGTATCAACACAGATGTTAAGAATGATGGAATTTGGGGTTTTATTTTTGTACATTTATTTTTCCTTGCCACTGGATATTCCATAAAGCGAGGCCCCTCCCCAGAAGAGTTGAGTCATTTTAGGTTTCGGGGGAGGGGGGGATAGTGCATATACAGGAGGTGTACTTGTTCCAGAGATATCACTGATTCGTTTACTTGACTGGTTTAGAGCACCCATACACAGAAAGACTGTTAGAAAATTTAGTTGGTCAGCCCGGGATTTGAACCCACAAACCACAATATCGAGCAGAGGTATTTATAATGAGCACCAAAATGTGAATGGTGAACTTCATGCAGATACCTAATCTTAAAGTCACATTGAGGACAGAAGGTCACACCTAGTTACCAATATAATCAAACTATTAGACCCATATAATGACATGAACAAGTTAATTTCATTCATTTTTATCACAGAATTACGATACTCTCAATGAATATTGGGTGGGGTAACTAAGCAGATTTTAAGTTTGTTATGACTCGATCCTAAAATCTACCATAACCTGTTACGAACCTTTCCTAGCATATAGTGTGTCAACTATCAATAGGTATTAATATGTATTATTTTTCCCCCTCAGATTATCACATTATTACAACCCATTCAACGTCCAGTTATCACCATAGTTACCACGTTTATTAGCCTATTATCTTATCAAGCGCTAATATAAAATAGGTCAGTAATTTGGTTTTAATAACTGAAAGTACACTCTGTTGTCAGCCTGTTAAAATTTCACTCATTTTGATAAAAGTTGTGGGTGTCCAATTTGATGTATATACAATTTAATTAACATCTTTATAATATAATATCCACATGCTTAATTTTTTATGCTTAATATACATTATAAGCATTTTGATCATTTTAATACTATAATATTTCAACATTTATGCGCCACACCCCTTAAATGTGACCGCCACGCCCCTTAAATGTGACTGCCACGCCCCCACAATCTGACATGAATAATATAATGACTTTTTATTTTTTGTATATTCACTGTCTTTAAAATAACAACAATAACAACAATATCGACTTGAATACCAAAATAACTGCACAAAAAGCATTCCACTGGGGATATAAATGCAGAAATAAATATTCATTTGCACATGGAATATAAATATAATGGGAATTCGATAACCATCCAGTAAGCATGTGTTTTTCAAGACAAAACTCTTTAGTAGATTAAGATAGAATCTTGGAACAATGGAAATGTTATGCTAAGACCCAAATACATCATTCAGACTGAAATATGAATTACCATTGTTTTTGCCATTTTTTTAGGCCATTTCGTGAATATTTTCCTAGATATAAGCTGAGATATGTAAAATTTACCACTAGCTTTCTGGAATCATGCTGTAGTGCCGAAACACTAAACTGGTATGGCATTGTTATCACCAAAACAGCCACAATCAACCTGATGATAATACAAGGAGTTATCTACACATAGAAAACATTATATGAGTGAAATTTCATACTTCAACAAGTGGTTTGTTTATGTGGTATATAGAACAGAACAGAACATGGTGTATAGGACAATATACGTTCTGTTGATTTCCATACAATGATTGTCCTGTCCTGTACTGTTTCAACAACCCAAAAAACCTTGATAGTCGGGCTAGGTAAAAAATCATATTTCATATCAAATGGGTGGGCACTGATAAAATTTCAAATTGAGCCGTTCCATATTGCGACCACTTAATGAATGAATGTCACATCTTAATGAATATCATATATACAATTTTATATCTTATGATTATCTGTGTCAGGACACTGACCTAGTTATTTTTATTTCTTTTATTACAATGTCAATGACTTTCTGTTTTATTTCTTTTATTACAATGTACTGTTGATTAAATAAGTAATCAATCCTATTGGGAAGCTATCCCATTCGAAAGAATAGAAAGAATAGAAAGAATAGTATACCCAGTTAAAACAAGATAAACATAGTCAACCTGATGGACGAGCTAAGGTTTATAACTGTTATCAATTAACTTTGAACAGACAGAAAAAGTTGATATTATAAACAAAGACATATTTTGTAACAATGATAGTCAGCCGGACATTATATGTGGTGCCATGTATACTTGAGAATGGAGGGGAGACAATCCAATTATAGAAATGGACTAAATTAGAAACCTTATCAGGGGAGATTACTCAAGATATTTGTCACAGAAAGCTGCACATGGGATTTCTATACTTCCTTAAATTCATCTTGTATAAGAGTTATAGAGTAAAGGGCTAAGGACATGTCTGACCTTCAAAGAAAAGGTCAAAGGTAAGAATTTTTAGCTGTTTAATCTGAAAATATTGAACAATTTTGTTTGAAAAAATCCCACAAAAAATTTGACAAAATTCTCAACAATTTAAAATATGATTATTTTTCATTCACAAGGTGTTTGTTGCAGATACAAATATTCAAATTTTTTCTTGTAAAATTACAAATGCCAAAAAAACACCATCAAATTTCAACCCCACAATATTGTTCTTATAAATACCAAAAAATCCTCAAAATTTTAAGCTCATGAATATATAAATGATAATACAGTAATTTGTATATCTATAAATGTATATAAAACAGTATGAATCAGCCACACAGAATAAAACTATGTAATAGCTTGAAGGTAATTGATTAGTTTCTTTGAAGAAAAGGTCCCGTATGTTAATGGAGGACTCGTGCATGTATCGGATGACTTCAGAATCTCATTATATTGTAAAGTAATGAGGCTCGAAATAAACCGATAAATATTCAGCTTTTTTTGCCTTTTTCTTGATTTTTTGCCCCAGAACAAAAGTGAATTAAAACCGCAATCTGCATCATTGTACAACAGGTATTTATTTATATGGAGGATTTAGACGGAACTTGGTTAAACTATGTGAGAGGTAATAAATCACTCCACTGCCACCACCACCGTTGCGATTAGGGGACTTATCATCCATAAAGTAATTAACATATTCCCAAATACAGGCAATTAAAAAAAATTATTGAAAAATCTGACCTGATGATAAAATTTGTAAACAAACTGGCCATTGTAAAAATGCCATTCAAAAAAAATACTGGACTATTATGAACATTTTTTACTTGATTTCTTGAACAATACTTCAGTTATACATTCGTTGCCCATTAATTAGACCATAGATTTTAGTAGACAGCCAATCAGAATGGAGAAAAAGTGTGGATAAACCATATATACAAAATTTTCTTGTAAAACATGCTTTTACAAGATATTAACTACAAAATCAATTTGCAGTAATCAAAATTTTACCCCCCCCCCCCCCCCCCCCCCGCCTCCACTTCCCCTACCTCCTCTCCTCGCTTCAGCTTGAATCAATATCGTACACAATTTTAATCATCTCACCTATAAAGGTACATAAATCAAGATTATATTACAAGCAATAAAGATAGAAATGTCAGACCTGAACTAACACACCCCCTTATAGATGCCATAAAAATATTACCCACAATACTTTAGCTGCTATACATAAAACTCTATTGTGTTACCTCCAAAAAAAAAATCTGAACAAGTCCTCTGGAATTTCAAACTTAGTAAAAAAAAATTCAATGCCAGGACCACATAAGATCAATCTAAATAGAGCTGCAATTTTTTGTACTTTAAATATTTCTAAAGTAGAACAAAACATTTTGTATGATCAAATTCTCCTTTAAAGATTTATTCATGACCGAAATAAATCAAAGTCAACATCAATTCAACAGGTTTCAATCTCTACAACACAGAATACTGATAAGCCCTGCCTACTATTTTAATGATAGAATCTACCCAAACAAGCAATGGCTTTTAAGGAAACTGACAATAAGCCCTGCCTACTCTTTTGATGATAGAATCTACCCAAACATACGATGACTTTTAAGGAAACTTGACCCAAGTACTTTTAATTGAAAAAAATAATAACAAAATTTATAAATAAAAGTTTAATTTACATTTAAGGCCAAAGGAAAGAATCTTCAGATCATTGTGCCACAAACCACATAAATTCCCTAGCAACCATTCTTTTTCATCTCCTTGAATTTTAGAAAATTTTCAGATCATCATTTAAACCAAATTCTCCTGGGCATCCATTTTTTAGGTCCCCGTGGCCTTTTGAAAATAGACTCAGTAGCTTATAACCCTCTCTGGGAGTATTAATAATTATGTATTTATTAAAATTCCGAGTCCCAAACATGACATAACATAATACATCAAAAACATACTTTTTTACGATATGAAGGATACATTCAGTACCTTATTACAAATACATGATTTAAGTCTCCACAAAGCCCCATAACTTATAAACATATGCATAAATAATTTACTCTGAGATGATAAAGTCAGAACAAACAGTTTCAATAATCAAATATTCTGCCATTACCAAAGACTTGTACTATTATACTATAGTTTGTAATAATAAATTAAACCCTGGTGATGATACGAAATTAAGTCAAGGTTAACGTTAACAAATTTTTGGATTGCCATATATTTACAATTCTAAATAGTAGACTAAATACACTACAATGCAACTCAAGGGCTCATTGCATAACAATGGTAACTACATCAATTTATAGGGGCTCACACCATATTTTTGCCCTGAGCTCTCAAATTGGTCCCTATTTATAGCACTCAAACACACCAAATTAAGGGGCCATTTATATGAAGGGCCCAGGCTGCCAATCAATCAGTAATAAACTTAATTAAAACCATAAATTAATATAAACATAGATCCATAAAATGTAATCAAACAACAATTTATAACCACAATTAATAACCAATTTGAGTAAATCATGTTGGGTATCGTTAACTTACAGGTTTTGTCAAACCAACATTTGTTTAACCATGGTCTGGTTCAAAGTCAATATTCCTGTATATATTCTCTGCAGGTATATATCTATAACAACAGTAACAGAGCCTGGGACTCAAAGTTATAAAATGTTAATGCCATGTAATCTTTGACAATTCTCAAATGCATTCATTTTGACAGACAACTAATTAAGCATGTTCGCTTTTACCTAACATCAAAACGACATAGACTCCTCTGGGATTACTAGACTAGAATGAAATATTAAAACCTAGAAGACACCATGCACACAGGACATATTTTTTCCCTTTGATGCAACAAGATGGTATCTTACTGTATACTATAATAGAGAGATACAACCTTGTTGTGTCAACGGGACACCATTCAGATAGGTTTCCATTTAAGTTATAGATGTGTTTATATATATGATACAATTATAAAGTTTCCAGGAAAGAGAAGATTCCACATGTGCTTCAATTAAGTATCAGTCTTGGATTGTCTTGTATTTATATACCTTGACAACTGGAGAAAACTGAGTGATGGTGTTTAAGTCACCCGGTTTTTCGTTCAGGCACAAAATGAATCATAATTGAGCTTGCTGTTCTATTTCAAATAGGACACTTATTGAAGCTAAGTAAACACATAGATGCCTCCTTAGCTCAGCGGCTAGTGCGGTTGCCGTCTAATCTGGTGATCCAGATTCAAATCCAGATGGAGGTACTCGTATGCACGTCAAACTTCAGCAGAAAGCTGCCTTGCGAATAAAGGCAATGCATGGCATTTTAATACATCAAGACAAAGTAGTAGTAACTAGGTCACAAACACACAGTCCCTGAACCATCAAACCTTATTGACACACGGTGCATGCAAGCACACGCCTGCAGGGTACTGTTCTAATTAGCAAAGCTCTTACTAATAATGAAAATCTTTAGAAGTTCACACTAACTCCTGTATATCTCTCAAGAGTAAATTAGTATCACATAAAGCTGTCAATATTTTTTATATAATATGATAATTCCAGCATTTCAGACCATTAAATAAACCAAAACAATATTTTACAAACCATTTTCGGGCTGAACATATAACAAACCTTGACAGATTATAAACATTGTGTGTGCTACATTATTTACTCAGCAACAGCATGTCAGGAAAAAAAACACCAGTTTATTAATACCTACCTACATACCAGCCTACCAACCAGTCTACCAACCAGCATCCTGCAAGCTTCATTCACAAATTTCACTCACAATAGTTCGGGGAGGAATGTTTAGTATTATGGCATCATTGACAGTAAGGTTATGAGGAGTTGCACCTCCTGTATGAAGATCTATGCCATGTGTTAACAGATTTTATACAAACATTTCATTTCTCATATCCATTATAATATATATACCCTACTCTAGGTATGCATTTACAGTCAAGATGATTCTCTGTGATAGGTATAGTTGATAATGAAGACAAATTCAAAGACAACAGGTACCTCCTAGAATCTGACTCTCCAATGTTGTCTAAAAATATTTCATTCAGAAATTTGTCAAGTTTTGGAAGAGGAAGGGGTGTAAACTAAATAAGTAATCAGGAATAAATTCAAACATTAAGGTACCATAAGAACCTGGAGTTCTGAATAAACTTGACTAAAATCCATAGTCCCCCACAGACAGGCTCCAGTCCATGCACTCCATCCATTTTATGCAATTTTTTAATTGTTAAAGTGAGGTAATTCACTATAAACTTTTAAAATGTATAAAACATCACAATGGCTGCATTAATATAATTGTCAATCTTACCTTAGGTGTTCTATGCTAATTCTCAACTATATTATCAGGTTTATTCTGAATCTGAAGTGACCTTTTGAACTTGAAGGGGGCGGGGGGGGGGGGGGGGGGCACTAACCCTTGGGCCTTCATAGAACAACATTATGTTCTTAAGTTTTAATATACATGTCTAAATCCTTAGTTGCTATTCTTTCTAGCACATGGCATTTTGATTCATGAAATGTCAGCGCAACAAAATTTGCAAAACTTGTGAGGAAACAAAATTGATTGATCAAAAAACATTCTCTCAATCTATCATTTGGATGCAATCCGTTTAAGTTTCAATCAAGTGATTTAACTCCCATTTGATTTGAAGAAAAAATCTCAACCCTAAACAGGAGGAAATTAACAAGAGGTTCAATTACTTTAAAGCGATTATTTCCATTTCTTCAAATAAAAACATGATTTATGGAACAATACTCGTTAGCATATCACTCATCATTACTCAAACTTGCGATGGAATTACTTTTAATTAGATTTGTTTTTAAAGTCACATAAAAAATACAATCTTAATTACCACTGTCTCTCACCATCTGATATTAATTTTCACACTCTTAACATTTTTTAAATTCTGCAGCAGACGACACTGATTTTTAAATACTGTTGCATTCTGGGAAAATCATTCATCATTTGGAATGCATCTGATTTTTTGGTTCAAGTGCATTAAAATATGCAATCACATACAAAGGAAAGTAAACACTGACTGTCAACATTTTAACTTTGTACAAAAAAGGACCTTGAACTTGACAACAAGTTATTACGCATATGATATCATGATATCAACTACACGCTACACAAACAAGACGATTAAATGAGCGAAACGAAGATAAAGATACTTAGTACATATGTATGTAATACATTTATTACCTCCTATGTTGGAGAGCTCAGAATCTTTATATAAGTATAAAACATAAACACAGGTGACTTACCATTAAGTATGGATGATATTGTACTCCTGAATTTTTCCCTTGTTTTATCATATCGTTCATATGTATACAGTGTTTATATATCCACGATCCGTTCACTCAGATCTTCAAGTTCATTAAAAGCTTTATTGTTATACCTCCTCTTCGTACCGAAAAACCCACTGTTTAAATATCGTCAGATTTATTTAAATCCAGTTTTTTTGCTCTTTTCGCACATTAAACGTGTGTACACCGGTATATAAAGCTATATATGAATGAAGTGAGAGTCAGTAAACATTTAAACATAGAATTACACATTCACCATTAAAGATAATATAAGTGTCATATACCATATACCAGCCCGGATGGTATTATCAAAAATTTATCTTTATATGTACATACAGTACAGAGTACACTACCCTCCAAGCTAGTAACAAGTAACCAGAAATCCTAAATTACCTAAAGCGTATTAAATACCTTGTCGGACATATATATTAACTGGTACGTACATACATATGAGAAACACTATTGTATGTTACTGTGGGTCTAAATGACGGATGAGAGCAACCATACACTATACCAGCTGACTGGGCAATAAAACAACATAAGTTTAATGTTTTAAACGCTGGTACACAAACCACACAAACTACACAAACATCTGACAGGATCGTAATCAAATCACACCCCAATGAATAATTAATAAGGCATCATATGAAAGAAGAAAATATTGAATTTAGCTTAATAAAGTGGCGTTTATCATAAACATATGAAAACTATGGGCAAGTTTATACGAGCTGCAAGGGACAGGAGACTGCTCTGACGTTTCTTCTATCATGTGTGTATTCACGCGGTGGACTTTTTTTTATCTGAAAGCGATTAAGAAATTTCACTCCATTAATAGAAATCTAGACTCAATTGAAATTTTGGGTGTATAGATTTTGTACACAAAGCTTAAATTGAACATTTATCACAATGTCCGTATAGAAATACAAGTGTCTATATGCGTCGCTGTTCACCCAATACCTGGTGATATGATACCGTATAAAATGTACCGCAGCCGAGGGGGCGCTTTATGTATGCATAACAATATAAGGACGAGCGACGATATTCATCACAAAATTGTATTCATATAGGTAATGAAATTCAAAACAGGTACAAAAAATCAGTAATGCGAGAAAAAATTCTTTTCTTATTAAAAAGAGTATAAAAACCATCAATTAATCAGAGGCCTGGTGAATGACATGCCGTCTTGATAAATATGACAGAGAAATTTTTCAATCAGAAAAGCTTCTTTTCATACCAGGTTTAAAATTGAGAAAATATTTATATACCCTATCACATCCCATCGGGTCATGCGATTATAATCAACACCCCAAGGGGCTTGGAAGACGATCTAATCCTTAAATCTTATTGTCGGCTAAAAACGACAAAGCAAGAATATACCACGGCACAACAGAATGTAAATTACACGACCAAACAATCCGATTGTTCAAATAAGATTCTCCAACACAATGTATTTAAACAAAACAAAAACAAATGCAGCGTTTCATTACATTTTCTGTATTGCAGAAAAAATCGAAAGAAAATTGAAAACCACCAAATCTTCGCAAGCTGTTACTGATCTGTCAATATTAACATACGAGCAGGAATAAGCTGCAGCGTCATGTAATAAACCCTCTACCAACTAATCCGATTTATGAATTTTGAATGTTTGTAATCCGGCAAGTATCCTGCAAAAATATTGGGCCAAAGAAAAAATATTTACATGATGTAAACATCTAACATTGTTACCTGTTACATCACAGTGACGACAGCTGACTGGTCGGGTAGGGGTGGATAATTCAGCTGAAAGGTCGGAGAGTGGTGAATGAGTTATTCAGCCGACGGGTCTGGTTGGTTGGGTAGATCATCAGCCGACAGGTTGGGTAGTGGCAAATGGATATTTCTGCCGACGGGTCGGGTAGTGGTGGAAGGGTAATTCTGCCGACGGGTCGGGGTGGCATGGATGGATGATTCAGCCAATGGCTCATGATAGAGGATGGGAAACTGTATTGAACGCAATTAAGTGTCAGAATACCTCATGTATCTTCGGCTTTTATTCTTTTAATTGATACTCGTTTATTTCTATTTGATTGTGATTGTTCTCTACGACTTGTCATTAATCACTCGTGACATCTCATTCAATGACGTGATCATCTTCACATGAGTAACCAGAGAAGAAAGTATTTAGAGAGAAGAGAATTTTAAGCCAGTTTCGTTTTTTCATTTGAGGATCATCATAGCAACAAAAATTGGTCCCATTCTTAACATTCTTTTATATGATACCACTAGAATGCACAACATACAGGGTCCCTTAAATAATAATTATTTATGTTCAAGCTTTTCTGTTTATCTTGTGCACCTGATGTTGAAAATTTAGTATATTTCCATTAATGACATCAGAATTTTGTAGAATGTACCATCATACTTAGTGCAGATACCCTACCAGACCACAGGTAACTGTATCATTGTTTGATAAAGACTAATACAAGTACATTTTTTTTTAATTTCTATATTAAATTTTTTTAAATAAATTTTTTTTTTCATTATCATTGATACAGTTACCTGTGAACCAGACAGGCCCTAGTGCAATCGGTACATACCAAAAATACATCCGAATATTTAAATGTTTATTCGGCCACAGGCAATTAAGGGCAACTAATCATAGAAAACCATCAGTAATTTATTTTTGTGATAAGGTTTATCAGTGATATTCACAAGTACACCAATATGGGAGAATACATAAAACTGGTCATTTTATTATTTTAAGATTTTAACACTATATGTCAAGCATATTTTTCCACGATTATCAAGGTTAAGCATAACATGACATTCCAGGATAATTATAAGTTTATCTTAACTTGATTACCCATGATTCTGAACAAGAATTTCCTTTTTTCTTGAATCTAAAACCCTATGAAATTGTTTAAATTTCACCTAATGTTGATATGACCTGATGCCCTAGTCAAGTGACACCATGCCACAATTAATATGTCGACAAGTGTCATCATGCTATATAAAATAATGATGTAATTTAACCATCAAACACAAATTGTATTTTTTAATCTAAATTTCATCAACAACATTAATTTTCGCCTTTAAAAATTGTTTATGACGCCCGACCTGACACCTGAGCAACAACGACCTAAATACATTTTTCAGAAAACTTTAAGGTAATAAAAAAATTATGTTCTTATATAATACTGAACTTTGGTACTATGCACCTCCTCAGCTTAGTGGTTGGTGCGCTTTGCATATTAAATCTGGCGACCAGGGGTCAAATCCGGTAGGAGACACACATATGCCTGCCATATTTCAGCAGAAAGCTGACTGGCAAATAAAGGCTATGCTCAGCAAAAAATAGAGGCTATACTCGGCAACAAATAAAGGCTATAATCAGCATTTAAAAAGGTAACTACTTTAAGATAGGTGGTTGCTTAATTCAGGTAACAGCCTTTTAAACAAGATTCAACTGCATACCTTTGAATTATAAATAAACAATTAATTCATAAATAAATAAAGTTGAAACAGAGCAAACTAGAGACTTGCTATACTAAATTTAAGCTGAACTAGAAACTTGTTATAGTCAAACTAGAGACTTTATTATAGTCCAATAAACCCTTTAATCTGGTCCAGAGTACCTGAGTACCTTTTGAAGTATAAAGTTGGAGAGTTTGTTTAGATATTGATAGAGATTCAATAAAACTTTGTGTTTCCATGGTAACCGATTATAAACATTCTTTATCAGAATACCTTATAGTGCGTTCGCGACTAAGCTGGACCCCCATATACCTTAAATATCTTAAAAAGTACAATACCGATTAGAACAAAAATGGGTATGTCTTCGTAAAACACTCTTACCAACTCTCATAAAATAAAATAGAATTTTCAGTCCTAATAGAAGCCTAATGCAAAATTTTAAGTCTAAAACAGGGTAAATACGTATGGGTGATAAAAGTGACCGAAACAGCAAAGGTCAACAATTTGGTCCAGTATAACTGTACATTAAGTCACGCACCAGTGACTGTTGAAAGTGTATAATGAGGCCCATACGTGAACATTTATCTTAGTTTGTATAACTGACGCATCTTTGAAGAAATATTTGCAAGAAAAACTATATATTTTTTGTTTGTACAAATGATCATTACAATCAGAAGATGGGCCTCAACTATATACTTATTGATGACCAGACAAATGTTGGTCAAAGTTATGCAATTATCCCGTTATAGTTGTTACATGATACAATAGCATTATTCTAACTAGGTGATCGTAATAGCTTATTTTACTCCCTGCCTATTTGTTGATTAAAATGCCAAAAATAATACATTAGACCCAATGGGGAAAACATTAATTAGACGATAAAATAATCAGAAATTTAAACACAGTGTTGGTAAAGGTAATTTAGTGAACTATGCCAAATTTCAATACACATGCATCATTACTTTTAAAGATATTTATGGTTTATGGGGGTCCAGATTAGTCGCTAACGCACTATACACTTCAAAGTCCAATGTTTGCATTCATTTAAATCAGACTATAAACTAACTATAAATGGAACGATCCATTGATGGACAAGACGAAACTACCATTGAATCCATCCTTTAAATATGTCTACTTAATTTACCTTCAACTTCAAAATGGGATGGCCTGATTAGAAAAATATTAGAAAAATCCACTTTGAAAATAAGGGTAACTGGGTCCATGTAAGGTAAAAAATATATAGCATACTTTGTTAAACAAAAATATGTAATAATTTTAATTTCCGTCTTCAACTTCAAATAAAGAACGAATATACATGTATTTATATAAAGATACCAAATATGGTCAATCATGTGCCATGGCACTTTAATATTATAATTATACCTTTTAAAGCCAAAAATAAATTCAGAACCTTTTAAAAAAAAATTGTATTTAGTGAGACATAAATTTTTTTTTTAATGGACAAGAATGAACAAAGTGTTTACCCCCATCCGGCCTTAACTGAAAACAGTATGGTTACTGTAATCGCGAAACCATGTAAAAATATTTACCTAGTTGATATAGATGGGGGTAAAGAAATGAGAAGTGGGTAATCGGATCTGCCTTTTCAATATGGACGTATTAGATTCCATCTGCCAAACATCTCGCATGTCGAGAGAGAGAATGTCGGTGAATTAGAAAAACACATTCAAATGATCACATTTTCAAGCGGAATAAATACATGCATTATACAACCTTCATTTACATAAAATAACCGTAGGGACAATTGCTGAGGCTGAGATATTTTACTGGCAGTTGAACATACGCATAAAATTAAATGGTGAACGAATAACGAGTAAACACATATGAGAAAAAAAATTACGTAAATTTTTATATTGACAAAAAAAATGTTAGGAATGTTGTGTTTGGGGGACCCAAAACTTGGGCTATAAATGATGGAAAACAAACATTTATTCATGAGACTTCTATCTAGATGCTGTACGGTCCAGTGACTTAAAAATGACAATAGCTAGAATAAAAAATCTGGCCCATATCATGTTTCAAGTTTAACTGGTAAAAATCCTTATTTTTCTTAACATTCCAATTTTAATAATAAAATTCTCATAAAGCCGACAATTTCTTATTCAAATTCTTCAACAATTTTTTACTACAATTCTATTTTTACAACATTTTCAAAAAAATCTATCGTTGCGGAGAATTCAGTGTAGCATGTGTTTTGTAACATGAAAGAGAATATTGAAGTCCAATTAACAGGCAAATTAATTACCTTGTTCAATTACCAAACAGTATAAATAATAAATAAGGATAATATATAATTATTAAACGTGTGTATATGACACAGATGGTGATCTTCTAATCTACAACCTGTATGTGTGATATTATATTAATAAATAACAGGTTTCATTTTTTTTTTAATAATCTCAGATCTGAGAATGATGATAGCTCAGTCATTCCTCACCATGCTTAGAAGAAAACAGTACAGTAAAATATGTACAAATATATAGAGCATATCACTGGCTTAGAACCAGAAGTTCTCGTAACTACCAAATCGATATATTGAGAAAACAAGAGAAAACTGTCTGTAATTTACTCTTTACCTATGAGAAAACACGTTTTTAAAAGTTCATTTTGGTCAACATGACAATTTCAAATTTTCATGAAAATAGGCTTATAAGAAGCGCCTTGTGAAGCAGATTTCAAATATGTATGAGTCTTATAAGGTCGTAAGTAGGAGTTACGACCTTCTTGTTCTAAGCCATCGATATACACTATAGAGTCTGAAACCTGTGTTAACCAGCCAGTTGAGAGACTGAGTATATAATAAAATTAAGCTGCTTTGAAGTAGGTGGGTTTTAAATGCAAGTTTTACAATGGGCACCAACTTTAAATAAAAGTCAATGATTTATATTTTTTATACCAAAATAGAACATTCAGTGTCATGACCAGAGTCATTGGTAGCATGTTAAAGGGGCAGGGTTGGGTTTAAAGTGTAGAAGTTTAGTGGGACTATATATAAAGTCAAATCTGGCAATGTGACCACAATCACTACCACAGGACTCAGGTAATGCTTTACTGGTATGTTTTAGCAATATTATGAGTGCTAACAAATGCTCCATACCGATGCTCCATTTCCAATGACATGTACATGCAATGTGGAATTTTAATCAATGATAAATTTAATGTACCAGCCTAAGCAGTTAAATTTCAATTTCGATCATGAACATAGACTTTTGATATCACCTCAAATCTACCGACACACTGGAGAGGTTTTACAATATAAACAAAGGTGTAATTCAATATTCAACCTTTACTGCTGGGAATAAATCAGAAATATAAATATTGAATTGAATCAAAATCTAACAAAACATGAGAGAACAAGGGTATATGGTGAACATTGAACTAGGACATAAACGGATAGATTATCCACCCCATGTAACTGCTAGAAGAGTCAGAAGAATGATGGCACTGTGAGGGTTGTCAGAAATTCCTGGGTTACTCTACTCGGGTAAAAGGCCCAGGCGGCAGGCGCTGGTGTGACTACACCCATGGACCACTGGTGACTCATTTTAAAAGTGGTTGCATGCCTGGATCCTGTTTTAGGCATTGGAATTTCAAGGTTACTACTCAGGTTGTAGGCCCGGGCACTTTTGTGATTACACAGGGACCATTGATGACTCAGGAAATGTGTGATTGCTTGAATGGATCCTGTTTTAGGCATGCAATGCCACCAATAATGAATATTCCAAGGTTACTACTCAGGCTTAAGTCCCAGGCACCAGTTTGACTACACACAGCAGTCGACTGGCAACTGGTGAATTATTCCTGGATCCTGTATCATGCATGAAACGCCATGCGCGCATTGGAAATTCCTAGGTTTCTATACTAAAGGACCAGAATCACTAAACATGAAGGAACCAATGGCAACTCACAGAAAGCTCCTCTTGCTGGTATCCAGATGTATTTTGGCATGAAATACCTCCCCCTGGGACACTTGTTGATCAATTCACCAAATTGCACATTGACTGCACCTAACAGTCATAAGTTTCAGACTAATTCTGAAGTTTATAGCTCAGTAAATTAAGCAACATATGAATACACTAGACTATTGCAAAGACACAATTCATAGTCCTTGTAGAATATCTCCATTTCTGTCTTAAACATCACCACTTTATCATGGGTCAAAATTTTGGTGACATCACCACTTTATCATGGGTCAAAATTTTGGTGACATCACCACTTTATCATGGGTCAAAGTTTTGGTGACACATACATGATGCTCTTAAACCCCTAAAATTTTAGTGAGCATTTACAATTTACATACTTAAGCAGAAACATGGTGGATTCCAAGAACAAGGACATACACAAGAAACCAAACATGGTACAAACTATGGGATGCTGTTTTGTAGTCATCTCGCTTGCATACACTGTAATTACTAAGCATTTAGGGATATTTAGCGCCACAAAAAGACACAAATATACCCAAGACAATATCAATATATACTATACAAATGTCTGTGAGAACACTTCTCAGGCTATGTGGGTCGTAGATAAACGAGAAAAATGATTGATACGCTACCGACAAAAATGTGTAATACAATAATCTAAAAGATCCATACAAAGTAATATGATGGTAAAATGATGGGCATAAATAACGACATATGGACGGAAAATGACGAAAAAGTAGCAGAAAATTGAATGAATATAGGCTAGGTGTCATTGTAGCAAGTCAAGGGGAAGTGTCTGATGCCAAACTGGCGACATTATTGAACATTATTGAATTGAGCCAAATAGTTTCGAATTCAATTAACGGGATTAAAAATGAAGAAATATTAAATATAAATAACCATTATTAAATCACCTAATTATTTTGAATGAATGATTGAAAGAAAGGGGGCAAGTAATACTAATACAACCAATTTGTGTTAAATGATAGAGAGAATGAAAGAATGGAAAATTAATGAATGATTGACAGAATCAAAGGACAAATAAGGACTTTAATGTAAAATGAATGAATGATTGAAAGAATTAAGGACAAATAAGGGCTACTATTGACGGAAGAAAGGACTTACATGTCGAATGAATGAGTGATTGAAAGAAAGGACAAATAAGGACTTCTAGTGATGTAAGAAACGACACGTAAGGACTTGCATGTTGTATGAATGATTGAAAGAATTAAAGGACCAACTAGTAGCGACTAGTTATGAAAGAAAGGATAAGTAAGGACTTACATGATGAAGGATTAAAAGAATTAAAGGACATCTAAGGGCGACTAGTGATAAAAGAAAAGATAGGTAAGGAGTCTACAGACTATGTTAAATGAATGAATGCTTGATTAGAATAAAGGACGTATTAGGACTATTAAATAAGTACTTACTATTGATAGAAGAAAGGACAAGTAAGAACTAACATATTGAATGAATGAATGATTGGAATGAAGGACAAATAAGGACTTACGTGTAATGAATGACTGATTGAAAGCAAGTACACATAAGTAATGATGTGTTATGAATGAGTGGTTGAAAGGAACGACAAATATGATGAATGAATGAACGAAAGCTGGAAAGAAAGAAGAAATATAGGAACAAAGAAGAAGAAAGGAAGAAATGAATAGATGAATGAATGTAACACATTACATATTTTTATAAACCAGGATATTAAATGATATTAAAAGGAAGACCAGATAAAATAAATTCATGTATTCACCTTCATGAATAAATGTAGAAAATACAAAAAGTGACAGAAGAAAATAATGAATAAAGACACACACCATTAAGAGGAGCTTGATGGAGTGCTGTTGAAACCCGATCTATCACAAACAACCATTACCAATCTCTACACGAAACTTTAAACATATACAGGTAGTAATGTTTAAATATAAAAGTTGTAAGGTTTATTTAAGATAGATATATACATGTAGAAATGCTATATACTTACATTTTGGTTAAGATAGGGGTGGTAAAGAACAGAGAGTCCGCCGTTTGGAACTTCTGTGCGTATTTTCATCTCTGTGCAAAGTTCACCTGAATGATACATTCCAACACAGGCAAAAGATGATGTCTAAATTTCCAAGAACAATTCACCATCTTAGGTAGAAAATACTATTATGCCAATTAACACTGCAAGCCCAACAATCTGTTCTGACACGTGTTGAAATTAATCCTGTTAAGCTAATTACCGCTGGACCCCCAATATCATCACCAAAACGTGTCAATCGCAAATAAAATATGTTTTGCTAATCAAATCAGAAGTCGTCTGCTAGTCACTGTGAAATCTCACACGGCACACGCTAGCTAGCTATTGTATACTACCACGATCCCTCGTCAACCCAGTAATACCAATATATGTAATGTAATCAAACAATCAAACAAAGGCATAAATGGCTCTCCGGTTAATTCCATTAATGGGTTTTCTTCACTTGTCAGTCAGTGGTTGCTTGGTACTCCCAGTCACTCTGGTGTCACAGAACTACCAACATTTCCAGGTAGGTTAAAATAATCAACAAATATCCTGACTCTCCAGCACTACTGATACTACTAGTAACTATTATACACACTGCTCAACAGGGAAAAACCATTTCCTTGAATTTCTCTATGACAGTTCCGATGTCACAAATTTCCACCAATAATATTAGGTGTGCAGTATTCAATATTATCACCAAAATCACCAAATCTATTAAAAGCCGATGACCCGGACAGTGTTTTTCAAAAGTTCAGATACATTTATTTTTACGATCCAAAAATATGCAGACCGACTTTTAACATTTTAACACAAAAACGAAAAAGACACAGGTTGGGGTATTTCAATGCATTAGAACCAATGGATGAATAGGGCAAATTCACAAGTGGTCGTTAGAATATAGAGGCATTAATCCGCCCCCAATCACACTTTTCTTTATTGTATTTTGAATGCAGAAGAAAGCCGAAGACTCCCTCTATTTGAAGAATACAGAGAGAAAATATCAACTGCACAACATGTTTTCACTGTCTGTGTTTGTCTACAAATAGTTTCAACAACGTTTTGTATGATTATATTTTATATTTATTTTGAATGATTGGATTGGAGCTCTAGGATATAATGTAAAAAGTATGCACAACTCTTCAAACACTCCAATATGTGTAAATAGAGAAAGTGAGCAGACTGATATTCTATTCTATATAATCAGGGCTCGACAAATCCACTCGTCCGCTCGTAATTACGAGTAGAAATTCACATCGGACGAGTCAACATCCAGCATCGCTCGTCCTGCAGGACGAGTGCAATTTCTGGCAGAAAACAATCAAGTTTCAATAATTAATCGCGCATTAGACAACATAATTCGATAAAAAAAAACCATCTCGTATTCGATACAAACGCCAGATCATCTGTCAGTCAAAAACGAAAGTTGGAAGAATCAAAACATGAGTGCGCTGTGACGTCACGGGAATTCCCCGGTTATGCTCGATTAATGAATGACACTGTTCTTAGTTTAATCGATCGAAACATAATTTCTTAGCGTTAAAGCGACGTTTTCGGTTCGTCACAGTGCGCAAAATGAATATTATGTATGAATGTATGGATTAACAAACAAACTCCTGCCATCGATTTGCGTAATTAAGGACAAAATTTGATGCCAACATAGTGGTCATCACGTGAAGAATAAAGTTCGTATAGACACAGTGAATTTACCAATCAATCTGATCAAAAGTTGTCTGCTTCAGAATGGAGAAAGGAGCGGAAATGCGGAACACATTTATATTTTCACAATTTTATTGACAGTTTGAGACGAGAATCACATCGTTCTAAAACAGATTTCCAGATTTTTCTTTTACTGAAAAATACGGGCGAGTTGATTTTGCTGCTGGACGAGTGGGTTTTTGGCACCGCTCGTCCGGCAGGACGAGTGGCTTTTGAAAAATTTGTCGAGGCCTGATAATGATAGAAAATAATTTGAGGGTTCATTACAAAACTATGGTAACTACATCAATTTATAGAGGCATGTATCATAGTTTTGCACCGAGCTCTCAAATTATGTAATGTGGCAATTGAAACAATATTTCATAATGTAAAACGTTACATATTGTGCAATTCTTCAAAAAACTCCCTTACATGTAAATAGAGAAACAAGCAAAATATAACGGTATTCTAATATGATAGGAAATACGTTAGGACGACATGCTAATAAATACATGTGATGCCGAAGGCCTTATGAAAAATAATACATTACGTGGCTAATGAAACAATATTTCATCATTGCCTTACAAGCTGACAGCGTCTAAGTAGCAAGAAAAGTCTGTCGAATATAAATCTATATTGATTGCTGCTGATTCGGTCTGTAGTAAAGGAATTAAGTTATAAAAGGGAGTATTAGATGTATTAGATGGACACAGCTGGCCGAAATCTCCCTGAAGGCACACATGAACCAGAATAACCAGCAGTATACATGTATATGAGAGAATAATTTATGCACGAGATTTCGTGTAGCCATGCAACAGATGACCACTGAATCAATACTTGGCTAAATGACCGATAATCACATGACAAGTTGGAAAATGAGGCAATTTGTAAGCATATCTCTAGGATTAGAATGCCCATTAACAATAATTATAAATAAGTCGAACGCTGCACTAATTGCCGACTGATGTTGTGGAAATAGTTAACAATCTTCTATTTGCAGGTTTAAAGGTCGACTGCTCATTTAAAATGGCAGATTTAAAGGTCTACTGCTCGTTTAAAATGGCAGATTTAAAGGTCTACTGCTCGTTTAAAATGGCAGATTTAAAGGTCTACAGCTCATTAAAAATTGCAGTTTTAAAGGGTCTACAGCTCATTAAAAATGGCAGATTTAAAGGTCGACTTCTCGTTTAAAATGGCAGATTAAAGTTCTACTTCTTGTTTAAAATGGCAGATCTTAAGTTCTACTGCTTGTTTAAAATGGAAGATCTAAAGTTCTACTGCTTGTTTAAAATGGAAGATCTAAAGTTCTACTGCTTGTTTAAAATGGCAGGTTTAAAGGTCTACTGCTCGTTTAAAATGGCAGATTTAAAGGTCTACTGCACGTTTAAAATGGCAGATTTAAAGGTCTACTGCACGTTTAAAATGGCAGATTTAAAGGTCTACTGCACGTTTAAAATGGCAGATTTAAAGGTCTACTGCACGTTTAAAATGGCAGGTTTATAGGTTTTTCTGCACGTTTGTTTAAAGGTCTTCTGCTCTTTGTTTCACAAGGAATTATAGGATAATTCACAATATATACAATCTTAATATTCAGGACTCATATCAGTCAAACAAATATAACTGAAATTTTCAAAAAAAATGCTGGAACAATATATAAATATTTTAAGACAGTGTGCAATATTTTAAACATAATGAAACCTACTGAAAATCGTTTAAGTAGTTCACTTAGTACGAATCTTTATAATTTAAACAAAATCAAACAAAAGTGAAATATTTGTAGAAAAGACTTAAACCTTAAAGTAACCCAAATATGAGAAATAAAGGCAAAGTGCAAGGTCAAATATTTGTTTTATTATGT
Source organism: Spisula subtruncata (assembly GCA_963678985.1). NCBI lineage: Eukaryota > Metazoa > Mollusca > Bivalvia > Venerida > Mactridae > Spisula > Spisula subtruncata. The sequence continues at coordinate 8,776,015 of OY787675.1, read as the reverse complement.
TTGTTGATTCACACAAGCGTGAGTTACCCAACTTTTACTACACTCCTAACACATTCCTGTGCATTATATTAACACACAAATCATATTACGGACATTTCACTTAATGAATTGAAGTCCCGTAGGATTACCTACAGTCCTACACAGCCTTGGACCACGCACGAGATTCCATACTTTCCATCACATTCAGTGTGCCATAAACAGTTTCTCAGTAAACACGGAATAAATAAAGACATTGGGCGAATACATTCAGCCCTAATAGGATAAGTGCATTTGACAGAGACGTTCTCTTGAGACTACATTTGGATATAAGGCAGACTCACAATACCATGTAACCATAGTTAACAAGACAAACAATGAGCATAAAAGACAGTCTCTCACACTGGAGGCTGGAAACAATTTCTTCACTTTACTGCTTGTTTATTCAAGTTTTAATGCCATTTCATAACAGCATTTCGGTTGTATGTCATAGAGGCCTGCAGTCATACCTGCCAAGTACTCTTATTGAAGTGGAGTTACTCCTATTTTCATTGTTAATTTCTGATTTTCCATTTTATGATCTTCTGTCCCCTATCTATAACCACTAGAACTAACACATTCCTTGTTTATGAATATAAATCCCTTTTAAATCACATTTAAGTGCATCTTGTGACATGTTTCTCCTATTTTGGATTTAACTTGCTTGGCAGGTATGGCTGCAGTAGTGACCAGGCTTCAAGGTTAATTTTTTGTAGGGAAATGAACTCCATTCAGCCAATCGCCCCCAGTTGTAGTCCCAAGCTCTCAGTCGACTAGCTCTGTTCTACAGTTTGTACAGGTACACATGGACATATGTGGTAGCAGATTCACCTACCCAATTTTTCATGACAGTAGCCTAATTAACCAGAACTTAAACTTTACCATCCATATGGAAATACATGACACAAGCAATTTTTCCACATGTAAAGGAAAATTGACATTGTTTTAATTTGATTACAACTTTGAGCAAAATTTAATATTTGGCGAATTAAAAGTACAACACAATTTAAAAGCCATAATTAAAACCATGTCAATTGTGTCTTGATTTCTAAAATCTTTAAGGGATGATTCCGACGGCTTACATCATTCCGAGTCACGCAGCAATATGACAAAACTTGGAAAAATCTTTTCTCTTAATTCCAAAAAAAAAAAAAAATGGCGTGCAGATCGGAATGCACTTGCACTAGTAACGACCACAATAATTCTCTTGTCGACTCCACGACAAAATGGGCAAATTTTTTATACTTGTTGCACAGTTTTTTTCCAATGTAAAAATTGTGGATGTATAATTCAAAGACGCCAATATAATTATAGAACAAGAGGGACGTTTACAGCTGCCGATTGTCAGCAACATTGCAACAGCATTGTTTTTCCCTGCAAATTGTAAATAGCTTTAGAAGTCAGGGGGAAGTTTGACGAGGGTTATTGATCAACAGGCAAGCATTGTTACATTTAAGACGGAAGAATCCGTTAGAATCCGCAGCTAAGGCCTGGAGATAGCTACTGATGGGAAAACATTAATTATCAGTCGGTAAGCTTTCAATCTAAGACATTCACAACAAGACCCGGTAACACTTTAAATTAGAGTTTTATAGCGACATTCAACAAGATGTTACGACTCTTTGGTGACAGAATTACACACGTTAAATCACAATTACACACGTTAGATCACAATAACACGATTACTAAGAAATCGTAACATTCATCGCAGGAAGGATCACACTTGGCCAATAGAAACTCAAAATAGAATTGCAAAACATTTTTAAGGCCATAATTTTAAAATTAAGGCTACATGCATCAGTTAAACTACTTTTGGTTCATTAGGAATTACATGTGTTGATCATGACTACTTCACATTGAGTTTTCAATATGAAGGATCATACTTAATGTCATAGAAACTGTAAATGGTATTGAGAAAAGCAACATTAGTATTTAGGCTGCATATAACATTATACTTCAAGCTCATTAGATCGCAATTACAAAGCATTGTTGCATTTGTGTTTCCCTGCATGTCAAGGAGCACTCTTTATAAGAGAGTAGCCCATAGAAACGGACAATGGCCCTTTTAGATTGCTCACTTGAGTATCAGGTACTGCGGGTGCCATAAGTTGAAGGGAAAAGGTGGGTGTGGTTGTTTAATACAGGAGAAGGCCCCTACCTAGAACTTTTTAAGGGTGCTGGGACAATGTGATAAAATTATTAACAAGAGGGCCATGATGGCCCTATCTCGCTCACCTGATTATAAATAAAGCCCTGCACAGTTTTTACCCAGGGGCATAATTTGAACAATCTTGGTAGAAGACCATTAAATGACGCTACATACCAATTATCGAAGCTCTAGGCATTGTAGTTTTAGACAGATTTTTGTAAAATGATTTTTGTATGTTTTTTATATGTTTTCCCTATATAAGTCTATGTAAAAACCTGACCCCCGGGGCAGGGCCAATTTTGACCCCAGGGGCATAATTTGAACAATCTTGGTAGAGGACCACTAGATGATGCTACATACCAAATATCAAAGCTCTAGGCAATTTAGTTTTAGAGAAGAAGATTTTTATAAGTTTCCCCTATATAAGTCTATGTAAAACTGGTGACCCCCCCAGCGGGGCCAATTTTGACCCCAGGGCCATAATTTGAACAATCTTGGTAGAGGACCACTAGATGATGCTACATACAAAATATCAAAGCTCTAGGCATTGTAGTTTTAGAGAAAAAGATTTTATAAGTTTCCCCTATATAAGTCTATGTAAAACTGGTGACCCCCGGGGCGGGGCCAATTTTGACCCCAGGGCCATAATTTGAACAATTACTGAATCCCCCAATGCCACAAACATCCTGACAAAATTTCATCAAAATTGGCCAAATGGTTTCAGAGGAGATGTCGTTTGAAAGTGTGGACGGACGGACGGACGGACGCCCCCACGATCGCTACCTTAGGTGGTCATTCCATTGTTTAAGATCAAAGGAATGACCACTTAAAGGACAAAAGAATTAAGTGGTCACGGAATGAATTGAATAGATTTCTATTGTGTTAGGCCACACCTCCGACCACCTAAGGTAGCTTTCGTGTGTGCGGACATACAGATGGACGGACGACGGACGGTGAGTGATCACAATAACTCACCTTGAGCACTTTGTGCTCAGGTGAGCTAAAAATGGCTGACAAGGTATTTGATAATTATGAAAGCTAGAGATTGCTGAAGTCAGATGACCACAAACTTGGGTTTGTTTCTTAAGTTTCATGTCTGAACTTTTTAGAGCTATATAAATCTGTGTAGAATATTAAGAGGGGTGGGGAAATATTTCAGCTATTTATGTACCTATCTGGGTATACCCCTGTACCAGTCTATACACCAAATTAGCATAATTCAACTCTTAAAGTGGCACACCAATTAAAACGAATTTTGCATATTTTTGATTAGCTAGCCGTATACAAGGAATGACACACAATGCTTTTCAAACATACTTAACAGCGACATAAATGGAAACAGTATCCCATTTCATGAACATTTAAACAAATTGTTTGAAGCAAAATTTGCATTATAATTGCTGTGTGTTTCCAAATAAAATCAAGTAAAATAAAACTCATATTCATTAAATTACTGTGTTTCTCAAATGGATCGAGATGAATCAAATGGCACAGAAAAGATTTTTTTGCCAAACACAGAATATATTGCAACTAAAGTGAAGAGAAATTTCCCTCTAACTGTTTTCCAATTTACAATTCTCAGATTCACCAAAGTAGGGGAGACTTCAGAAAACGGGCTAGAATTTATAGCTCTTACTTGTTCAATACATAATTTGGATGACATTTAAACAAAGAATGTCCATGATTTATCAGTAATAAAAATGCAATACAACCTGAGCTTTGGAATAATCAATTTGCATGGATCTTTTCGCAGTTTTAAAGACACAAAATGCATAAATAAACCATAAAAAAGAAAACATTTCCATTTCGAGAGAAAATCAAGTGGGCATGGGACATTTAACAAGCTGATATGAAATATTGAAGCACAGTTATGTCATATCAAGTTTTCTCTTTGTAAATATTTTATGGTACTATAACATGAACCGGTCTTGGAATACTCATTTAATAAGTTATGTGCAAAAATAATTTGAATAATGGTTGAGCTGACCTGGCACCCAATACAAAGGTCAAGGTCCTGTGTCCAGACTGTTTCTAAAACTAGAACTCGAGGTAGCAGTATTGAGAGCAATTTAATATACTAAGTTTAATAAATATTGGACCAAAGGAATTTTAGCGCCTTCGCCATTAAGTCACAGACCAAAGGCTAAATTTGACAATTATTTATTTTAAAACCTTAATTGGCTCTTTCAACAAATCAAGTAAAATAAAACTCATATTCATTAAATTACTGTGTTTCTCAAATGGATCTAGATGAATCAAATGGCACAGAAAAGATGTTTTTGCCAAACAGAGAATATATTGCAACTAAAGTGAAGAGAAATTTCCCTCTAACTGTTTTCCAATTTACAATTCTCAGATTCACCAAAGTAGGGGAGACTTCAGAAAACGGGCTAGAATTTATAGCTCTTACTTGTTCAATACATAATTTGGATGACATTTAAACAAAGAATGTTCATGATTTATCAGTAATAAAAATGCAATACAACCTGAGCTTTGGAATAATCAATTTGCATGGATCTCTTGCAGTTTTAAAGACACAAAAATGCATAAATAAACCATAAAAAAGAAAACATTTCCATTTCGAGAGAAAATCAAGTGGGCATGGGACATTTAACAAGCTGATATAAAATATTGAAGCACATGATAACACAGTTATGTCATATCAAGTTTTCTCTTTGTAAATATTTTATGGTACTATAACATGAACAGGTCTTGGAATATTCATTATAAAAAATTTGCCCAAAAATAATTTGCATAGTGGTGGAGCTGACCTCACCCTGGCACCCAATATGAAGGTCAATGTCCAAAGTCCATTAGAGATTGTTTCTAAAATAGACCTCAATGTAGCAATATTGAGAGCGATTTAATATAAGTTTAATAGATATTGTACCAGGGAATTTTAGCGCCTAATTTGACAATTATCTTTTTATATAACCGCAATTATAAAAGACTTAATTGGATCTTTCAACTAACTCAGCCTGAATTGCAGAGAACCAAAAAACCTGTCCGATAGCTGAATCGACTGTCTCAATCGAGTCACCAACAGATTACTTAGTTATTAATTAAATATCAATTAAACAGTCACCATATTCATACATTATATTATGTAACAACTTAACAAAAACAATCAGACAATCCAAATATACCAACATCTACATCTATATACGCCATATTTACTCGGACTATTTACCCGGATCAGATTCAGTTATCACAGCTAACAGGACTTCTATACGAGTATACATACATATAGATTCTCCAAACATACGTTATTTACAGACCTAACAAAAATTAACATATACAAACATTTTCCATTATACGGAAAGTAGATAATATTGATGAAGACCGGACTCTTTTGTTAGAGGATAGAACAACCAATAAATGCTTTAAATCACATCCCAAACACGCATGCCAACCTCGAATAAATCAATTCATTGTAAAGGGTGTCTTAATTAAACGTGAAAAAAAAAACGAAATAAAAAACCACATCGCAATGATTGCGCATTTCATAAGAAAACTACAATGTAGGAATATAAATTTGATATATAAAGGGTATCGATTTGTGTAAACCGTTTATACCTAATATGTATATCATTGTTTGTCTATTTACATAGATTTTACATTTGAAAAATTTGCTCATTATCAGCTGTCAAAAGATTTTGATCGGATTTCATAATCTTATATTGGAAACGAGACCCTTTCTAATAAATTTTGCTTTCTTTGCAAACAAGCATGAAAAAACATGAATAAATTAACTGTTTTTGGTTGCTTAGAGCTAACACGTAGTCACGTAAATAAACACAGCTTTTTTTATCAATTTGTCCTTTAACCTGAATACAACACAAGACTATTGTTCCCGCCTCGATCTGCCTCCTAACTTTAATTTCTCAAACTTAACAATAGCGTTTAATCTGATTTCACTTAAGAGAAAAAAAAATATTCATACAAAAAGCTTATAATATTTATACTTATTTAATTCTTCTCACAATAAAACTAGCATGCTGTTTAAGTAAAAATTTGCAGGATGTAATATTCATTCCTCATGAGAGGGATTATTTTCAGTTATGTTTACAATTATATAACAGTCTGATAGTATAAATTTCCTCCACCCCCCCCCCAAAAAGGTGGACATTCTTATCAAGTTCTTAGAATTGCCCTAAAAGGTCAGATTATGATGGCTCTAAGGTTAGACAAGATGTGCCTTCCGGCCTAGATCTGTGGTTTAAGTGCGCTTGCCGTCTAATCTTGTGACCCGGATTCAAATCCGGGTGGAGGTACATATATATGCCTGCCATGTTTCAGTACAAATAAAGCAAATGAAGGCTATGCTAGGCTAAGGTTTCACCAAGATTGCTTCTGCTTTACACAACACCATGGCTAAGAACGTTCAGAACATTGTTAACAAAAGACGTTTCCTGGTCCTGACTTATATGTACTGTGATTGTATATACAGCTTTAGCGGGACACCTTGAACAATGCCATAGATATAATGAAAACCATGATTGACGTAACACTGGAAAAATCAGCTCTCAATATTTTTAATTGAATTTCCTTCCGGGCTGACTATACATAGTATTACCATTATTGCTTGATATTGTCATCGTTGAAGCTTTTGTTTCCATCGCTAAAGTCAATAACAACACGTTGATTTCACATCTGTGACAAGTATTCTATTCAATTTAACGTGGGTCAATAATTAGTGGTCAAATTATGAATCATGCAGACAGACAACCTTGTACATTCAACAACTGTTCACTGTCTCCGTACATCTAGTTGTACGGTTTACAAATTTCATCGGTAGATTCAGAATTGGTTATTAATTTTAGGGTTTTTGTTGTGTTCTGTCACTTTGTCAAATCTAAGTACATGCATAGCCATGCCTAAATGGCCAGTGGGGAGATACAGAAAGTTGCGTGTGTTACATTTGGCATTCCTGCAACTTACATAAGGATCAAAGGCACTAGGATGAAAACTACTGAACATGTTATACCGTATATCTGTAATGAGGCCACGACTTTTCTCGGTATTTATACACTACTACGCTCTAACAACCTCAACTATATATTTTACTGCGTTAGACACACAATAGATTTAAGAGGCTTAAAATTTTTTCTCCTATATAAGTCCAGATTTACATATAAATGTATTAGGTTGGTCAAGCCAAAAAATGCTATTTTAGGAGACCTTTTTGATGAATTTTGCAATTTACCAACTGGAGTTTATTCCCTTTAGAACTAATCGGCCAATACTTTCATGATAGAATAGCTTGGCTATTTTGACCTGAGTCTGACCTTTATGCAATAATATATTACAAGGTTCTTGCTTTGAATATATATAAATTTCCGTAAGCAAATCCTGTAATATCGGTATTTCAAGTTTGTCTTTGTTTTACATCTCGAGCGTCTTCGTGATACTCCCCGATTATGAAAACATACTAACTGTGTTGTATCGTAGGTATAATATCGACTGTTAAATTATGCTAATCAAAAGGTCAGGCTCGTGTCAAATTAGCCAAACTATAACATGGAGACTGGTAGAGTTTGTTATGTCAATCACAGAATCTATTTATGATAAACAAACCACAGAACACAGAATAAAAACTTTAAATAGTTTTTTTTCAGAATCTATTTATGTAATTCTAAAACAGCGAATTACAATAAAGTCAATCAATAACCTATTACAATTTTTTTTCATATAAAGTACAAATACTTGACTATAACAATTGACCAGACAGACATCACTGTAGAGGTTACTCTCCCACCTATTTTATCATAGCTTTTTGCTGAGCATAATCAAGCAAATCCATTGGATTATACAAATATAAATATGCCATATTTTCAACCAATTTTAAATCAGGACATTGGTAAACTCAGGTCAGGTGTCTGTTGCCTATACAAAGTGCTACACAGTGCTTGCACAGAAGGTCACTCATGCCTCGTCTATTTATCAGAACAGGAGGAAACTGAATGAAGGCACTTAACATGGTAGCGCTGAAAACAATTTCATTTTAGTACAATTTCATTTTTCCAAGTATTTCCGCCAGCCGCAGTCATATATTTTCCCGTTTCCATCAGAATGTCGGTCAGATGCTTCTATAATATTGACAAGGTCACAGACACAATAGTTTAACCATGCATACTTGACAAACATCATCATATATCATGTAACTTTCTAAGAAAAGAGTAAAAACATGGAAATAATACCACAGAGACATAGAACGTATAGATGATTCATATTACAATATTTATGCTTTCAAGACCATAAATAAAATTTCAAATATATTGTAACCACCAAGTTAAGCTTCCAAGACTATAAATAAAGTCTCAAATAAGCAATTAAACCATAAAACATGCAACAATGCCTATAGACCTGCAACTTCAAGGAAAAAGTTAAAATTTCAAATATATTATAACTAACGGCATAAAACATGCAAAATTGCCTATAGATCTACAACTTTGAGGAAAGTTAAAAAATTTAAACATAATTTTATTATAATAACTCCGGCATAAAACATGCAACAACTATAGATCTACAACTTCGAGGAAAAAGTTCAATTTTTCTACTACCAGTATATCAAAACCATCAGCATAAAACATGCAACACAGCCTATAGAATTACAACTTCCATGAAAAAGTTAAACATTTAAAACATATCATTACATAAAGGGCATTAAACATGCAACACAACCTATACAATTTGCAGGAGAAGTTACCATTGTAATTCCACAGGTCTGCTGATCAGTAAAATAGACAAGGCAGTAATTTATGGGATAATGTTGGATAATGTTGGTATAACCTATTGATTGTTTGAATACAAAATTCCTGACTACAAACTACATAGACTTGGAATCTCTAAGGAGAGCATTCTGACAAATAAGCTGTCTGACAATATCCTCATAGTAGTTTGAATATTGTCAATGTTGTTTAAATATATTCTTATAATTGGCTATATCTGTAGCAGATGGCTCTCGAGTGCCCATTTTGTTCAATTCCTAGCTTTTCCTATAAAGACAACATATCTATAGATCTACAAAAAGCTTGCAGGCTTGACTATGAGTAAGTACTATGCATTCCATCTCTAGAGGTGTCATTACCTTAGAGGTCATGGTAGATCCATATAGGGTCATTTGAAATATTGTTTTGGGGGAAAGGGGTATAGACTATAATAGCCTGTCAGGGCTTGACACTTACTATTTTGATTGCTGGTCCGAACAGAAAAGAAGCATAAAATTGTAATCAAAACAGCTACTGTTTCTTCAAGACTTTCACTGGTCCTTCTTGATTTTCACTCCAGGCCTCGGGCCAGTTGACGAGTGCTTGTGTTGAGCACTGTCTGTCTCTTAGCCTAACATTAGGGCATTGCTGCCATTTCTGTATGGTTTTGAATTGTCTGAGCGCAAGTACAGTATGTAATTTATAATATACTACTCGAAGGGTCAAGAAATCAAAAGGAGAAAACTGAAAGAGAAAATGATGTGCAAAAGATTCAAAGGCCAAGAAACAAAGTGATTTGTGATGATACTAAAAAGCATACACATGACTCGAGTATCCTAAAATAGCAGTGATATGTATATGTTGTCATTCAATATTTTGATAAATAATATCAATAATTTATAACTTCACTATCGCTGCCAAAGAATGTCATTGAACATCATAAACCTCCACTAGTCGCCATTTTAATTACATCTTATAAGAGACATCTAAATATTTATAATACCGTTAATGTAAACATTCAAATATTGACCAGAATACTAAACAGTCCACTTGAAAAATGCTGAAGTTTCTTACAAAGCAAAAGGACGAACAACGAAAGGTCTTCATTCGGTTTTATACAAATATAAGCATGTTTGCTCCATCCTTGATAACGTTATCCTGTCTATAGTTTATATGTTTGTGTCCTGTTCCGACGTATTTTATTGGCTGTTCACTTATATGAATAAGTAAAATTTTAGCAAAATAATTTATGTCAATTTTATTGTGCTGTTGACGTTCTGTTACATTGTGTAACATACAAAGTTTTTTTGTTTTGAATTTTTTTTTGTAAATTATAGATTAGTTTTTCAGTTGCCCTCAGAAAGATCAGTTTGCCATGAGACTCCCCTACATTTTGTAAATAGATCAGATATGCAATTACCAAAAATAGATCAGTTTTGCATTTGCCAACAGATTGATCAGTTTTGCAATTGCCAATAAAAACCAATCTTGCATTTGCCAAACATAAAACAGCTCTGCATATGCCAACAAATAAAACAGTTATGCATTTGCAAACAGATAAATCAGGTTTGCAGTTACAAAGAGATAGGACAGTTTTGCAGCTACCCATGGATGAAACAATTTTGCAAACTAATATGAGATCAGTTTTGTTGACATCTTGAAGGAACAAATGAATCAACTGAGTTGTATCAGCAGCTCTATACATAATTGATAAAAGTGCAAAGGAGACAAACATGTCCTTATATATACTATAACAGTTTGCATGCTATTTGCATTTTTTATATAACAACAAAGAAAACGATCACCAATTAATCATGAACAAATGATAATGTATGCTGTTACAGAAACATTAAATGGTTCCCCTTCCTGAATACCAAATAGTTTGAACTTTTAATTGTAATTCAAATAGTTGTACCGCTTAAAAACTGAAACTTTAATTGTAGGAGTGTAATCAGTTAAATTTGCTCGTTGCCTACATACATTAAAAGGGCAATCTAACATGCCTACAGAGGAAAATTTACACGATTTAATATATTTTATTTTATAAATTTCTAAGTCATCATTGAACACCAGTGCATCTGTACCTAAAGAGGACAATTTACATAATTTAATTTATTTTATTTCTAAGATATCATTGAATAGTTTCAATACCAGTGCATCTATACCTACGAAGGGAGAACAACAGAGCATATAGTTCCAAGGCATTGAAGTCTGGCACTGCGTGACTATCATCAAGACTCTTACACACTAGAGCGTCACAAGTGTCGCACAAGTGTCACTCCGGGACTGAAATATCATTATTTGATGATGCATACATATCCCAATTCAAAGCTGTTTCAACAATTAGAAAAAATAATTGTTCCGAGGTATGATCAGAAACATTAAGTCGAACGAAAGCTATTTAATTTACTGCATATAAATTATTAATACTGCATATAATATGTATATAATTGTGTCACACAAATTAACCCGTTAAGTCCATGGTCAATAACTCTGTCATTATAAATAAAAATCACATACATGTATTTTATATGTATGACCATAATAATGTTGAAACATTTTTAAATGATAGAGAAGTATTTCTTTCCTTATGTTTCAGCAATAAAAACAGTAAACTGACTCCTACATTTCAAATAAATACTCAAAGTTCAATTGCTGGGAATTAAATCAATAAATCAAATAATCTAGAATGAACATTAAGTGATTCTCAAGGTGGTAAGGGAAACAACTCGAGTGACAATACTACAGAGATAATGTAAACAATTCTAAATTTCATATCACACTTCACAGCTCAGCTAAATACAATATAATTCAAATTACTGTCAATTCAATAATAAGTAATACTGATGAGAGAACCATCTCATTTGATAGAAAAGAGGGAGGGTGCTACTGAGTGTGAGTTAACTCATGTACATCCATTTAAACCTAGACAAACATAGATTATCTGACAGGCGAGCTGATGTTTATAACCCTTATCATTTAACTTTGAACAGAGGTACAGGCATCTTTATTTGTACAAGCTAAGCAAGGATTGTGGTATAGACAGGGAGGGTAACCAATGTCTGCAGTTGAATATCTTTTTTTTTAAATATAATTGTTTTTAAGTCCCACTGGTCAACAGTATTTTATGCCTTTCAGGGGCCTTAACAGTACACATGGGGCAAACAAGCAGATATACCTAGAACCGTGCAATCCATTACAAATGCTGAGTTTCAAGTAAGGAATATATGCCACAGCGGACAGTCTTACCACATGACAGTATTGTCAAGGGCCTTTTAATGCCAAATACTGAAGATTTCTACCGGACCAGAACAGAATATCATAGGAAGAATAATTATTGAATCAGATTGGGAAATGCTGAGTGTTTTTATTGCCAAATTAAGCATTGAGAAAACAACAAGACAAGCTCTTCTGTAATTAGTGGTTACTCAGTCTGTGATATATTAAGTTGGTTTTTTTAGATAATACCCATGGACCAGGGAAGAGAAGTTAGAGAACTAAATGATAGCTTGAGGAAGACATACCCGTATATCATATTATAACAACGGGTCTCAGAGTCTCTCAGAGTCTTCTATTAAGTGCTTTAATGGCACCTTACCAGAAAATCCTCCCAAAATTGTTGTAAATCATACAAATTCTTCCAGCTTTTAACAAACAGGCCAGATTTGCCTTCACAAAAGTCAAAATGCAAGAATTTTTGTCTACCAATCAACCAAACAAGCGACTCTCCGGATCAAATTTTAAGGTGAAATAAATCAAACTGATATTTGACTCTCATTATGGGAATAACATGGCTACATGATGTATGATGTCATCATCAACAGAAAGTCACAACCACTGGATCATACAAACGATTGTGTGAGAAAGAGAGACTGAAGAAAATACTTTCAGAAAAACTTTTTCAATCATAGTCAATTATTCAACAAGTAGCACCAAACACAAGTTCCAGTGCTAGCAAACCTATGTTCCTAGAAAATAAGTAAGAAGAAAGAAGAACAATAGATGTTTGTAAAAGATGAAATAGCCCCATGGCAGCCAAAATAGTCGAAAATGATAAAGGTCACAGTGACCTTGACCTTTGACCTACTGACCTCAAAATCAATCAGGGTCACACACAGACAAATAAATATGACTTACCTATATATCAAGTAGAAGGTCCACACAATATGAAAATAGACAAAATATAAAATACATGAGAAATGTGTATATACATCAAAGAAATTGTCAATCTTATTCAATACAATCAAAATACATAAATCCAAAGCATTAAAGAGGTGTTTATAAATACATGTATGCCCCCAATGGCAGCCCAATAGTCGAAAATTGTAAGTCACAACGACCTTGACCTTTGACCTACTGACCTCAAAATCAATCAGGGTTATCTCCTGTTGCTGACCAACCTTCATGTAAAGTTTGAAGATCATATGGCAGAGTGTTCTTGAGTTAGTAAATGGGAAGCATTTGGACTACTGACTGTGAGACAGAGAAAGGTGAGGGGGGGCATAATCCTAGTACTAAAGACACAGTCGAACAGGAACTGAAAGCATTAGCCACAATAGCCACAAACAAATCATATTTTGATTGTTGAGTATAACATTGATTTACCCATCAGAGCATTTAAGTACTATTATCTGAAAATGTAGGAAAAAGATAATCTTAAATCGGACAAGGAGGCAGCACTAAGCAGAAACAAACTTCTGATTGTTGTAACCTATGCCGTCAAACTCATTGAATAACATAGTACAAATGGCTGGCTTAGATTTAGAAGGTCATAACTACCAAATCGATATATTGAGAAAACAAGAGAAAACTGTCTGTAATTTACTCATTACCTATGGGAAAACACGTTTTTAAAACTTCATTTTGGTCAACATGACAATTTCAGATTTTCATGAAAATATGCTCATAATAAGCGCCTTGTGAAGCAGATTTTTAATATGTATGAGTCTTATAAGGTCTTAAGAGGTAGTTACGACCTTCTGGTTCTAAGCCATCGAATTGGCTTGTGATGGTAATGGTATGTAATCAGTGCTCATATACAATATTTTATTTATTGCCTAGTTCATTAATTAGAAATATAAGCTGTAAATCTTGATTTTTAACATACAGGTAGCTTTATTGTTAAGTTTAACAACGCCTTGGTTTTGTCAATGACAGATGAGAGGAATGTCGAATGTTTGACTTTGATTAATTTCACATCTTGTTAACTTTACACTGGATTTTCTGAATTCATCCAAATTCACATATTTTGGAGTTGTTTATTACACCCTAATTCTCTTGTTGCTTTGACATGTGATTTAACACTGTTTCCAAGTATCCATGTTGCTGAGGCTGATGATGTAGTATGCGGTCGCCGCTGCTCTATTGGCATAGTGTAGGAATTTGTAACACATAGTATGATTCAGGAAGAGGCATCACAAAGGTATTGTCGTTATTGGTGCAAAATGTCAAGACACACATTTTCCAAGGTCTAGGTCTGTATAAACATGACAAGAAAATATGACAACCTTGACATGTATATACATAGATATTTACTGGTAACAGCTTCGATAGATCTATTAGCTTCCAGTACTCAGTGGTAAATATCATTCCTGGCAAATATGATTCTCAGTGAGAGATTTACTATGTTCATAACACATGCTGTGATCAGATGGCAAAAATCATGAAGGCATGTTTTGTATGTTTCCAGACAATATAACATTTTCATAACATGAAACCATAAATCAGGGTACTCTCTCTCCGATACAAAAAGCCTGCGATTGTTGTCTTTTGATGGCTTCATCACACCAGTATGCGTATATCCCCGGTACACTGCTTCTCTGTTCTGTCGGATAATTGTTCTGTTTTTCGGCTCTGATGAAACTGAAAACTGATGTAATGCTCAAACGGAACTCATGTATCCCGAGTTTGGTCTGTATGTCATATAGGTTTTCAGTTCTGTCAAAGTGATCTTAAAAAAGTACAATTCTCTGACAAAACTGAAAAGTGGTGTATCTGCTTACATACCTTGCAACAGATCTTTCAAACAAGTATTCCAAAAATAAACCTTACATTTAGATCGAAGCCATAAACGAACAGCTAAGAGAATTGAGAATTGACATGTTATTTTATTGTTAAACTGTTATGGATTCATTATTATTATTTATTGTTATGTACTCAATTTAATTATCAATATATCATTTTGTAATGGGCATTACAATCCCCCAAAGTTTAACAGTTACTACTCAATGGAAAGATAAGACAAACACAAACTTGTGCATGTTCTGTCATGAAAGGCTATGAACATTCTCAAAACTGTGCTCTGTCAATGAAGGGCTATAACAAACATTGAAGGGTTATGACCAACAATGAAGGTTGATGACCAACAATGAAGGGTTATGACCACTAATAAAGGGTTATGACCAGCAATGAAGGGTTATGACCAACATTGAAGGGCTATGGCCAACATTGAACTATTATGACCATCATTGAAGGGCTATGACCAACATTGAAGGGCTATGACCAACATTGAAGGGTTATGACCAACAATGAAGTCTATGACCAACAATGAAGGGCTATGGCCAACATTGAACGGTTATGACCAACATTGAATGTATATGACCAACAATGGAGGTTTATGACCAACAATGAAGGGGTATGATTAACAATGAAGGGGTATGATTAACAATGAAGGGTTATGACCAACAATGAAGGGTTATGACCAACATTGAAGGGCTATGACAATGATTGAAAAGCTATGACCAACAATGAAGGGTTATGACCAACAATGAAGGATTATGACCAACAATGAAGGATTATGACCAACAATGAAGGGTTATGACCAACAATGAAGGGGTATGACCAACAATGAAGGATTATGACCAACAATGAAGGGTTATGACCAACAATGAAGGGCTATGACCAACATTGTAAGGTTATGAACAATGAAGGGTTATGACCAACAATGAAGGGTTATGACCAACAATGAAGGGCTATGACCAACAATAAAGGGCTATGACCAACATTGAAGGATACGACCAACAAATAAGGGTTAGGACCAACACCCTCCCTTGTAACTGTGCACTGCCAATGGAGGGTTATGACTACCAGATAGTCCCAGCAAACATAGATAAGCATACACCCAGCTTCCCATTGCATTTATTGCTAGCAGTGATCGTGATGGACACATACTGTGATTGCAATGTGACATACTGACAATCTGTAAGCTATAAGACATATCCTGACAGGTGGGTGGTTGCTGTCGGTTACTGAAGTAATCTCATACTTTCCTTACATTTACATCCTAGACAGAATATTCATATAAACACATTAATGCTAGTTATTACATGTTTTATAGCTGATTATTACATGGCATTCTGATATCAGCTGACTGCATTACAGAAATGTTGTAATGTTGTAATAACACGCCCTATGCATTTTGCGGATACTGCATGATGAGCATATGTGGTGATAAGTTATGATTCTGATTCAATTTTCTATGATTTTCATTCATTTACACTTGCAGTTGCCCCAATGCACACAGGGCTGCAAAACCTTGATCATAGGAATGTGACTTTGGCAGGCTGTTTGTTTGTAAAGGTCGCAGTGAAGCCAAAGGTTTTAAGATTATTGTTATAAGTCTGACTGTATCAATTTATCCAAGCAAAAGTTCAGTATAATACTGTTCCTGTAAATCACGCCACATCAAACATGCAATCGATGTGGCAAACTATAAGTCTGTATAAGCCTGTGACATATGGACATAAATCCAACAGTTAAAAGTTGATAAACACAACATATTGTGTGCCCATAATTCACCAAATGGTGTGGAAAAAATAAATCATGACAAAATATTCAGCATTCCGGTATAAACTCTCAGTATACATGAGTATAAGGCCTAGTTATTCATGGCCTAGGAATTATGCATGTGTCCAATTCCAGAATAATTCATTCTAGAATTTTCCTTTTTGGTTGATATTTAAAAATTAAGTTTTCTATCAGGCTTCGAAACTTGTATTTTCTAGGCTTCAGAATAATTGCTAATTACCATGCCAAAGTACCTAACCACTGGTTAATCCCATGAATTTATGTTAGCAAATCCTTGACTTACTGTTTATGAAAAAAATGGAAGTTAATTAACAGTGTTGACGTATCTATCACAGATTAAATAATTTAACAATTATATAGTACATTCTAGAGAAAAAATAAATAGGAGCCAACTTGGATGTGCCATTTTTGTATCTTGAAGGGAGAGCCCTGTCAGTCGTTGTATCTTTCCTGATGCCCCCACAGGTAACAGTATCGTTGAAAAAGAAATTTAAAAAAAAAAATGAAAAAAAATTTTTTTCTCGAAATTTAGGTATTATATACAAGGTATATTTGCCCTAAAAACACAGATTTTCAAAGTATCAAAAAACAAAAATTAGCTTTCGATACATTCAATAACTAATTATATTCTTACGCAACATTGCTAAAACTACTCGCATGCAAAATTCCATCGAAATTGATCAACTTATTAAAAAGTTATGCCATAAAGTTTAGATCCCTGTGTCCAGCCGGTTCGAAAGGTGCATTCCAATAAAACCAAAAATACAAATTTCGAGGATAAAAACCTTCATATTTTGTATTTATCGTCATGAATAAGCATAATAATGCGGTAGAATTGAAGGACGCAACATTTTAAACAAATTTACCGAGGTGAAATATGCTAGCTTCCGTATTAGCCGCGAAACAAATCGTCGGCACATTTTATTTAGTCAAAATGTTTTTATTTTCACCATGTTTGTCCGAAAGTTGCGAATGATTTCCATTTTGTGACAACGACTTTCATTGGTTATGAAAATACATTCGGAATATCTCTAGTCGTCGGACACTCTAAAAACCACACCGGCCGTCCTTGCAGCGTAATTCGAATTACGCCGTCGAGAGTTAAAATAAAAGTTTAAACGATGCATTTGATTGTTTTGAGGTAAATGTAAAGCATGATTTCAAATGTTTGCAAGGCATTATGCTGTATTGTATCACACAGCCTTTTTGTACATGATCAACTCACGTAAATGCCGTAGTCTATGAAAACAAATTGCACCCTTTCGATTTTGCTCTCAATTTCCTTGCAAATATACCTTGTAAATAATACCTAAATTTCGAGAAAAAAATTTTTTTTCATTTTTTTTTTTTAATTTCTTTTTCAACGATACTGTTACCTGTGGATGCCCCCTGTCAGTTTTTGTATCCCCCCCCCCCGTGAACCCCTAATCCTGTTTTGTATTTTCTATTGGTGATATCAAAGTTTTTGCATTTTGTGGGAGTCTCCTATATATAACTTTCGGCCGTCAATTATCTTATCTTACAACCCCTGTTGCAATATTTATAAGCAGTTTTTCTACCTTCAATGTGACTAATGTCTTGACTCTACATCTCTCTCAATTTGTATTAACAGCCACCAAGAATTAATAATATCCAATTCAGCATATGCCAAGGCTTCCAGCTATCATATAGCACTTGTTTTGAAGCATCCCTCAAACTAAATAGTATGCAATTAATGGTTACCATGTCTAAATAATAATAACACCTGCCAAATTTAATGAAATATTGTGAAATATTGCTCTAACATACTGCAACATATGACATGCATTAGTTGAAGAAAATATTAAAATATTATCAAAAACATAAAGAAGAGAATATTTATAAGAAACGCAAAGCCCTCGGTGTGTTAGGTGATTCATTTCACACATAATTTTCTTAATCAAAGTAAAAAGATCTTTCTTCCCAGAATTCATTATTACTTAAGCGGCTAATTCTGGAGGAATTGGCATCGGAATATTTCATGATTTCATGGACAGCAGTGTATACCACAGACAGGCAGCTTCATGTGTGCATGTGTTGTAACCATATTTCATCCAATTTGATAATGAGAATTAGTGCTTTCCGAGGGGAAATATTTGTCTTAATTTCCGCAATTCCATTTTTACTGTACTACAAGAGGAAGTAAAGCGACAGGGCTGATGCTGTAATGAAATCACTGAAAGTCAGTGAGTGTCGGAGTAGCAAAAAACTATTTGTCCGAAACAATATTGCCAACAATAAATGTAATTTTTATCTTTTTAAAATGATGAAGAAGCTCTGAGGAAGGCTTTTGTGAAAGCCGGAATGTCGGGTCAAATTTTGGGATGGTGTGACACAATTCAAGTCTCGGGGATCTCATGATATGACTGATTCAAGCATTTAATTTGGATCTAACATGACTAATTCAAACATGTATGCTATCAGCATCAGGGCACCCATGAATATGAAACTATTTCATACTCAAATATTCAAACTAGTAAATGTTTCAAACAGTAAAAAATTTAACATTTTATTGAAACTTTTATATCACATATTACATGCAGTCTTCATTCCAGAAAGCTCAATTATAATATTTTTTGTGTAATTACAACTTATTTGACTATTGGACTTTATAGTAGCTAATTAATTTTCTAACCCAAGTTGCTTTGGGCATGAAAAATGCTTTATAAATAATTATGGGGCCTGATCTAACATTTTGAAAATAAAGCATACATATGTGTACAGAATGATATATATATATATATAAAGCACATACATACATTTACTTATATGTAGGCAGTTAATTATATGTAAGACTCTGGTGTTTTGATGTAATTATTTATTATAAGGAAACCATGGTTACACAGTGTGAAATGATTGACTGCTGTATAAGAGTTATTGTGCAATTAATTCCTTTCATGTTTTTATCCGACACACCAAGAAACGCAGCACGTTTATTATACCATAGACATAACACAATGTGGCAACGTAGGAGTATTCTGAATACAAATTTACAGTAGGACTTGATGAATTTCATCCCATAATATGTGTCTCTAGAAAAGGGCCATAACTCTGGCAAAAATGATCATACCTACAATTCCTGACAATATGGGCAACTAGACATGGTACTCACTATTCATGTCAAGTTTTATTGACATCAAACCAATAGTTAAGGAGAACAAGTGCAGACTAACTTTATGACCTAACTCCAGACAAAAACAAAATGTGTTCCTCCCCCACTACAATCAATCTTGGACACAATATTACACAATTATTACACAAACTACACAACTTCTTTAGGACAAAATTACACAACTTTGTGGAGACAAAATGACACAACTTCTCAGAGACAAAGTCACGCACCCAGAAGACGAAATAACAAAGATTTTTAAACAAAATTATACAACTTCTCCATGGCGACAAAATTACACAACTTGTAAGAAACAAAATTACACAATTTCTATGAGACAAAATTACACAACTTCTAAGAGACAATTTAATTACACAACTTCTTGAAAAAAATTTACACAACTTCACCATGGAGACAAAATTACACAAATTCTAAGAGACAAAATTACACACAATTTCTAAGAGACAAAATTATTGTACAATTCACTTCTTGGAGACAAAATCACACACCTGGACGACAAAATAACATAATTTTTTAGACAAAATTACACAACTTCACCAACAGACATCCTACCACAGGTATGTTTATCAAGTATTTATGTAATTAAATAAACACTCATTAACAATCCCACATAATTATCACACAACCTCTGCTACATAATTAATGAATCATATTTAATTAATTAATCAAAACATAATTGAATCAGAAGCATGATCTATTTACACCAACGCTTGTCTTCTTTATTATATCAATCTGCATTGTTGCAGTCATGGTTACCAAACTATTCCATAAATAATACAGATGTATGTTAATATGACTTAAAGATATTTTCTCATTATGAACATGTTTGTTTTATGATTCCATGGAAGGGACATGTGTCGGTGTAAGAAATAATGAGCATCAGCAATGTAGGGTGGTATTTGTGTTACAGTGTACCAGACCATGTGAGAAATGGTGCCTCCGTAGCTCAGTGGTTAGTGTGTTTGCTCCCTAATCAGCCGACCGGGTTCAAATCGTGGCAGAGGCACTCATATTTGCCTGCCATATTACAGCAGAAAGCTGACTTGCAAATAAAGGCTATGCTCAGCATCGGTTATGGTAGAACAGGCAGTTTGGGATTGAGAGGTCCCAGGTTCAATCTGTATGAAAATACAGGAAAGCACTGACAAATAATTCAAAATAATTCAGAAGAAAAAATGAAGACACATGAGGTATTTATTCATTTTATGATAAAGTTGTATCGCTAATGTCAGTGAGGAAGAGAAATAAAGAGAAATAAAGAGGTTTTCGTTTTAATAGATTCAGTCTGAGAACATAATCCCAGCAGATCTCATCTCATACTTTTATTACGAAAATCGGTAGTTTACTATGAGAACATATTGGCATTGACTCTAAAACAACATAGACGTTTTTCATTTATATATAATCTAATCATATATCAAAAAGAATCCATGTTGTCTATCTATAAGTCATGTTTTACATCTGGGCTACTGTAAATCTGATATTTTTCCGAGGTTGAAATTTCGTGATTTTGTTATTCCAATCTGATTAAAATCAGATCCTAACATTTGCTCCATTCCTTTACACTGTTATAGTAAGAGAGCTAAAGTCGATACAATAAGTAATACTAATGAGGGAGCTATCCCATTAGAAAGAATAGCGGTGAATACCATTAACTCAGGTATACCCAATTAAACCTAGATAAACATAGTTTACCTGCCGGACGATAGTATATGTACAACCATTCTCATTTGGCTTTGAAAGGACTGTAACATGGGTCTGTTTAATGAGATTCAGTTTGTTATACAGGGGTGGTTACTTCAATATTGATCTTGTTTAATTTGAGAATTAAGGACAGCCAATCATATCACCTGTAACTGACCAAGAGTTGAATATGGTGCGATCTGATTAGTTGTCCATTTCCTTAAAGTCAAGTAAGATCAATATAGAATTCCAACCCCTGTTTAAGTCTTTAAAAAGGGATTTCATGGTAGAACAGACCGTCACCACTTTAGTAAATAATGAATATTTACAAGCCCAGCCCTAAAGTTCAAACTCCACAAAGCAACATTACAATTCACACACACACAGGTCATGAGGGAACAAAAACTGCATGTTACTGTTTAATATCAATCCTGCTCAAGGACAGGAAACAGAAACAAACAGAAAGACCAGAAAAATGGTGAATAATATTAACGAGGAATACATTGTTGTTGATACAACAAGACAAGCTAACAACATTCTGCTTGTTCAGTACTTGACATTTAATGTTGCTCAACAATGCACAAATGACAAAAAGCAACAACAATAGCACTTGAGAAGAGAATACTGAACATCACACAGAGAATTGTTTCTTTTACTGATAGCTAATTGCACATCATCATATCAATATGCAGGTATTAAGATAGGTAAGCATGCTTCTTTACTTATGCTATTTGAGGTCCACATGGAATATTAAGTTTATATGCAAATTATGTGTTAACCACGTAAAATAAAGTCATTGTTATCATTTTTTCCATAAGATACTCATTTTCACAAAATGTAACTTTTTATGAAATGCTCCTATTCCTTGATCATTATAAAGACCCAAGCAGATATTTCTCTTCATAAGATGTTTTTCCTAGCATGCTTTTTTCATAAGATGCTAAAAATATTCCATAATATGTTCATTTTCACCAGATGCGCTTTATGAGATACTGACCTATTCCTTGAGCATTCAAAATGATTTTAACGAGGTAAAACTACAGTATCTACACCCTGGATACTAATTAGATACCTGGTAATAATCACCAATTAGGGAATAAAAGACGGAAATGCCTAATCAGTGCAACAAAAAATTGTGCATTGATACAAAGGAATACAAACATAATTCATCATTTACAGCAACGAAGCATAAAAACAACAACGAAACAACATCAGTGTAACCGAGCTGTCGCTGAAGACACAAGAAAACAATAACTTGTATTGTTATGATTACTTTACCAACGACTATAACGAGGGATGTATAGGCAAAAATATGTCATAGTTGGCATAATCTAGTCAATATGATCATAACGTGCATCTTGTTACCATGCTAAAACTATTTAGATCAGGAAAATCACACCTGGAAACTCTTCTATAGTGGAGGCTGAATGAGTACTAACTACCTCCAAAATGAAGAGTTATTGGAATACCTAGAATGATTTACATGTGCTAATCAAAACATAATCCCTAATTAGATTATTCTATTATTTTATATCAAAGACATGTACTTAATCAGATTGGCTCTTCAAAACACTTCCAAGATAGTTATGTAGCGATTTCAAGAGCAACCAGTGAGAGAACAGAATAGAAATATGTTTGAACACCAGGATGAGGTTATCTAACTCTTACTGAATCATTACTACACCAAATTATTGTGATTGTTATTGTGAATATCATCAACTTGGATTTGAAACAATCAAGATTTCATTCACTAATTTGCAAGTGTTTTAGCACAACCAGGAGCGAGATGTGAAGTGGCCCCAAGACACAACCCTCCTCACAAAACTTGACAGAGATGTTTATGCCCAGAATAAAATCTAGCTAAAATTGAAAAAGTTATGCCATTTCATTGATAAAATATATTATCTATCGGGTGGCCAGACTGATACTGGATGCATGATGTTACTAAGGGCTAGGATCATTATCTAGGTGACCATACCAAAGTTATACCAAGTACAGTTGTATTCCCCTGTGAAAAAAAATTCATGAATTCATGAACACTTCATGAACTTCATGAAGTGTTCATGAAGTGTTCATGCACAGACAAATTATGTTCATGAACTTTCATGTTCATGAACTCCATGTTCATGAAGTCTCTGTCAGGTTCATGAACAAGATTTCATGAACTTCAAAGTTCATGAATTATTCATGAACTTCAAAGTTCATGAACTATTCACAAGATTTGACCTATTGACCTAGTTTTTGACCCCAAATGACCCAGTTTTGAACTTTGCCTTTTTGACTTTGACCCAAAGGAATATTACTGAGAAATTATTTTAAAATCAGGTAACAAATAAGAGGCTTTGTCAATGGGGCTAAAATTTAGGCCTACTTTTATAGGCCCTCATATTTCCTGAACGTGTCTCACAGTAAACAACCACTGATGGCAGCACATGGTTTATCTTCTGTTAGAAAAATTTTGTTTTTGTTTTTCCTGTTTTTATGATGGTGAAATAAATGAACAAAACACCCAAAAGGTAAAATTTATTTGTGGTCAACTTTAATACTTGTTGTTTTAAATTTATGATGCATTAAATCAACAGCAATGCATGTTCCAGTTTGTACTTGGAACTTTCAATATTTCGGACAAATTTTTCGGATAATGTACTTTATTTGTACCGAATAATACTTTGATTGTACTTTAAATTTACTTCTGTTTTACTGTTTAATAATGTATTGATATTTTAAATATTATCAAAATGCACAGCATGGATTTATATACATTTGAGTTTGGGCAGATTAACAAAGGGATGTTAAAGCTACTTGAATTATCAAAATTGAACAGTTGTGTTGGAAAAAAAGGAAAAGAAATAAAAACAAGACTGCGTTCAATAAACGCTTATGCCCCCGTGGAAGCCATGTCCATAAAAAGCTAAGTCAATCAGGGGCCATTATTCAGTTAAAATGTTTGATAGTGTTACATGACTTTGAACTATAAGGGGCTTATGATGGTAAACGAATAATGCCACATTTGAAAGCAGTGCCTTGATCGACTTTATGTGTGATCTGGTGATACAGATGTTATGGTTCTTTGTCACTGCACTTCTCCAAGTTGCCATCTATTCATATACCAAGTTTCAAGTCAATATCTTAAACACTTTTGAAGATACACTCCTGTCAAAATTTGATTCTGAAAATACTAAAGGGGAGATATTTCAAAATTTAAGACAGACAGAGTTATGGTTCTTGGTCATTGCACTTCTCCAAGTTGCCATCTATTTATATTCCAAGTTTCAAGTCAATATGTTTAATAGTTTTGAAGATACGCTCCTGTCAAAATTTGATTCTGAAAATACTTAAGGGGAGATAATTCAAAATTTAAGACAGACAGAGTTATGGTTTTTGGTCATTGCACTTCTCCAAGTTGCCATCTATTTATATTCCAAGTTTCAAGTCAATATGTTTAATAGTTTTGAAGATATACTCAGAGCAAAATTTGACTATAAAAAAACACTAAAGGGGAGATAATTCAAAATTTAAGACAGACAGAGTTATGGTTCTTTGTCAATGCACTTCTCCAAGTTGCCATCTATTTATATTTCAAGTTTCAAGTCAATACGTTAAATAGTTTTGAAGATACGCTCCTGTCAAAATTTGATTCTGAAAATACTTAAGGGGAGATAATTCAAAATTTAAGACAGACAGAGTTATAATTCTTGGTCATTGCACTTCTCCAAGTTGCCATCTATTTATATTCCAAGTTTCAAGTCAATATGTTAAATAGTTTTGAAGATATACTCAGAGCAAAATTTGACTATAAAAAAACACTAAAGGGGAGATAATTCAAAATTTAAGACAGACAGAGTTATGGTTCTTTGTCAATGCACTTCTCCAAGTTGCCATCTATTTATATTTCAAGTTTCAAGTCAATACGTTAAATAGTTTTGAAGATACGCTCCAGACAAAATTTTATTGTAAAAATACTAAAGGGGAGATAAGTCTAAGTCCAAAATTAGGTCAAGGTGAAGGTCAAAATGGAGTCGGGTGATACAGGCGTGTGGAGAGTGGTCATATACAACATCCATGCAAGTATGAAAGCTTTGTAACAAACCATTTTAATGCTAGAAGAAACGGTCAATTTGGGTTAACCAAGAATTTTACCTTTCAATAAGTCTAAGTCCAAAATTAGGTCAAGGTGAAGGTCAAAATGGAGTCAGGTGATACAGGAGCGTGGAGAGTGGTCATATACAACATCCATGCAAGTTTGAAAACTTTGTAGCAAGCCATTTTAATGCTAGACGAAACGGTCAATTTGGGTTAACCTGGCCGGACGGACGAACGGACGGAAGGACGGACGGACGGACGGACGGACAGGTGAATTACTATATGCCTCCCGATCTATCGATACGGGGGCATAAAAAGATTTGTGTCATTGCCCCTGCGAAGGTTTCAAGAGCAGTTCAAGAAAAGTTCTTGCACTGTCCAAGAACAGTGTTCATAAATTGTACATGAACTGCTCTTAAAGAGTTCAAGAACTGTTCAAGTGCATTTTAAGAAAAAATGGCCGCTTCATGAATCTCCAGTTCATGAACTTATTCATGAATCTCCAGTTCATGAACTTATTCATGAATCTCCAGTTCATGAACTTATTCATGAAAGAGAGATTGGCATTTCATGAATAAGTTCATGAATAAAAATTCATGAACTGGAGATTCATGAAGCGGCCATTTGTCCTTCATGAACAGTTCATGAATTTGTTCATGAACAAGATCATGAACTTGTTCATGAATATTTCATGAACAGTTCTTGATTTTTTCACAGGGGTTGCATGCTTGCAATATGGCGCTTATCAACTTCTACTGAATCAAGTGTCGTACTGAACAAATACTGTTGAAGAGACTTTACCATTGAATATGTCAGTTTACTTATTATAGTGTTCAGACAGTTACTGTGAAATGTGTCTTTAACATATTTATAAAATAACTTTTAGCAGCTCACTGCTGGATTTCAAGCAACTCACAACTTTAACATTCAAATATTCACCAAGTACCATGAAACATATGCATACAAACTGCCTCATAAATATCTCTACAATAGTAATTCCAACAAATCAAACATCACTATTACAACATATATCAAACTGAAGCGACCCTGTGGGATCATAGAAAACAGCTACACAGATATTGAGCATCCCAAGGGGAGATAATTCTGTCATTAATTTTCTGCGCTAACGACAGTTATTCATTAAAACCCGATGAGCTGCAAACTAATTATTTCCAACAGGTAAAGTCGTTAGCATACCTGTCAATTAATTACTTTAACAATTTCTCATACCTGTGGTTTTTTGCTAATAAAACCAAGGGGCAAGAGCTCTTGAAGAGAAAATATGAGATCAATAAGAAATCTCAAAAGACACACCCAATTCTGTATACTGACAACAAATACGCCTGAATATAAAACTCATAACAACTAATATTATAGCTCTTATAAACAAAAAAGTCCAAAAATCTCCAATAGCACAGTTTCTGATGTTTGCAATATTTTTGCTATAGTGGAATAATGAGTGTCAGATTAAGGTGGAAATCGAAGTAAGAAGTCGAAGAAATTGGGACTCCATAAAACAAACTAATAATGCATGAAAAAACAACTTAACAAGCATTACAGACATGAAATACAATCTCATAGCCATTATCTTAATCTCAAAGACATCTTGACATGGTTTCCAAGAGAGGAAGAAAGACAATGCCATGACCTGTTTCCCATGGATATTTTATAATAAGATGAAGAAAAGTTCTCACAAATTAAATGCACAGACACAGTTTCATTAACTTTATCTGGTTTATTTATTCCCACTCCTTATTAAATACCAATTGTCTTAAACTATAGTACTATCATTGTAGAAAAACCTACACCCAACATGAAACACATCTCGTTAAAACATTCATGACAAAACCAGACACGTCCTGCTGATCAGTTTCATTTTAGACGGCTTTTATTGTATGTGACACAATTCCTGATAGTCTCCCCTTGTGTATTTGCTCTTATCATAACAGTTGCCAAGGAAACATATCAAACACAATGAGACAGAATCATATGCACTGAAAGGACAGAGATAGGACAGAAGAAAGGAAATTGTCATATGTTTAAACTGATGGCAATATTTCGTTATGCTAACAAAACTCAATATACAAGAAGTAAGATTTCCAAAGTCAAGAAACTCTTCAATGTCAGGAAATAAGCCTGAATGGAGGCAAGGGGGCCAGCAAAGACCTTGATTTGTCCAATTATTTAGGCTAACTGTTATAAATATCAACAATACTTTGACAACTGTTGGAACAAAGCCTCCAAACATAGACAAGAGCCTTCTATATTCTCTCGAGAAGCAACTCAGGAGATACGCAAGCTTGTGACTTTGTGTATTATGGGATACAATGGTAAGGTCACACAGATGCATGTTAGTGGGTGAAAATATCTTCGTATATTTGTAAACTGTGATTTTCTTTTTTGTGTGACACAGTGTATGTTTTTTAGCCTTAATTCTTTTTGTGCATTTCATGCTCTACTGTTTCTGTAGAATGCTGCCTTCCCTGCTTGTTTTTTTTTTAAATAATGCTACAGTACTTGGTTTTTTAAAAATATTTTTACCTGATAAATCATTGTGACATCTTCATTATCAGATACTGAGCTTGCAGAACACAATGACAAGGAAAGATTGTAATCATATTCCAGGGAACTGATTCTGATAGGTGTGCAGTACTTAAAAGTGAAGGTGGATTTGCTGTGTAATGTTATTATGTAATGTTAGTGTATTTATTTAGTTTTTTTATGCAATATTTTAACCATTTTTCAGTCATATATGGTGGCAACTCCACTGAACCAGTTTTCCTGGACTGTATCCTAACCACAGGTAACTGTATCGTTGATAAAGACTAAATTTTTTTTTTTCTTTTTCAATGGCAGTTACTTGTGGTCCTAACTAGTACAGTTTTACAAATCCACAATGACCGGGCAAGTTCTCCACATGTGGAAGGAAATCAACACAAGCACACTGTCTAATGCTATAAAGGGGAATGACCTGCATGAGTAACAGAAATGTGCACCCTTGGGAAAAGTTGTATTTGGAAGTAAGGGAAGAATATTGCTATATACTGTAAAATAATTAATTTTCGTGGGGGATTTAACTTTGTAGATTTTGTGGTTCACAATTACCACCAAATTAAATCCCATCAAACAATAATTTTGACTATTGTACTTATTACCTGAAATGCAAAATCCATGAATTATGGTTCCATCAAAATAGTATTTTTTTACCAAAACCATGGAATTCTGTCCAATCGAAATTAAATGATTTTACAGTAAAATGTCATTCTATTGAAATTGGATGTTACACAAGTCGTCATACTAACAAAATTGTCTTCATAACTTCCTGTAAGACTGACACTGTCTATTAAGTCAATTTGATTTGAGTCCTAAAAACTGCATGCGTAAAAAACACTACTTCCTGATGGCTATGAACACATGTTTGAATGTTTCATCATAGAACGGAACAGAATATATCAGAAATATTGCCACAGTATGTATATATATATATATTTCCGATAGCTGGCCAGATATCAGCAACACTATCAAAGAGAAATACATTTGTCTGATAAGCCCCACTGGCAGGGCCATCTGTTGAATATTACACATCAAATATGTTGATGAGAATTTAATCAGAGGACAGGTACATCAGTATATATACATGTTGCTTGACTCATTACATGAAATGTGCATCATGAAATAGCACAGGTGTCAGACTGCATGGGGGTAGATGCATGTGCCAGTGGATTTCTACATTTTCAGAAAATAGCTGAATTGATAACATAGCATATAAGTGCATTCCAGTAAATCTGCATAATCTGACAAGAGTTAAGCTCCTGACTGCATCATCCTGATATATTGAGTAAGCCATTGCACTTAAAAATCTGATTAAGGACATCCAATATAAAAATCCAATCCAAACCAAACATAACCCTAGCCAGTGGACAATACATTACATTATACAACCAGACTCAAATAGTACCCTGCACCTCCCCTCTTAGCTGCATTGGACCAGCCAAATGAACCCCACCCAACCCCCACATGTAACTGCCCCCAACAAAATAAACCCCAAACCCCCATGAAACTGCTTTATGACCTCGACCAAATCCAACCAAACTCACATCAAACAAAACCACACCCAACCAACCAGCATGTAACCTTAAACCAACCTGACCCAATCCATCCTATAACAACAGCCTACAGGCATCAGCCAATATGTCATACACCTTATAAGTCTTACTCAATCAAGGTTCCACCGTACATCGCAAATGCTCAATTCATCTCATAAACAACAAATATCAAAATTGTAAACAACATATTAAACCAGTGGTTAGAGCAAAACTGTACTTTATGACAATTGATGCAAAAGCACTTGGAACAATTTACCAAGGTTGCACTGTATATTGCAAATCATGAACAACCAATATCAAAATTAATAGTAAATAACATAACAAGTGGTTAGAATAAAACTGTTCTATATCCTGAAAGATGCATAAGTATACTACACATGCCTCGATACAAAACTTAGGCAATATTACAACTTATAAAACATAAATGTACATCACGTACCTGGCCTGGGTATAAAACGTAGTAATCCAGCGTTGAAGTTTGCCAGTGAAAATATGTCCAAAAATGTATGTATATTTGTGTACATTAAACACAAGCTGCTTTTCAAATTCAGTTCCTGTTATAGAGCATATAGACCATATGAACTTAGAAACAACGGAATAAGGCACTTAATATAACACTTAATAATCGCAGTCCTGTATGTATGTACTTAGTGTAATATCTTACAAATATATGTAAATATGTAAATATGGCTGAAATTATGTTATTTATGCATAATTTTTAGATGCTGAATAATTTTCTATTACGCATTAATATATTTCATATATTTCGTTAAAATGCATGCAAATTCACCAAAAAAGCATACTCTCGACATCAATTACACAAAACTTACGGGTGTTGATATAAACACTGAGTCACAGAGGAAATAAAACCTGGGCTTATTTGAGGTTGTTGCCAATTCAACAGAGTCTATTCTTTTGAATCTAAATATACAGAATTTATAGCATTTTGATAAAGCAATTTTAGTGTTTTAAGTGCCCTATGCAACAATTTAACAACACACTATCGTTATGGTAACACAACATAACACAAAAATATATTACGAAAATTTAGCAGTAAAATTTCGAACATAATAAAATGTCTCAAATTTGACATATTTAATACAGCCACCTGGTAGACATGATAAATAAAATATACACTTAATATAATGTCCAATTATTTGCTGTTGAGAAACACTACAAAATACTTGTTGAATATTTTGTCCGTAACCGTGGTAACGCAAAATTATACAGAGAAGCTGACATATTGTGACATCAGTATTTGTCACCTCGTGTAATAATAATTAATAAAACCTGTCCTAAATGATAAACAGCCACATATGTAAA
Source organism: Spisula subtruncata (assembly GCA_963678985.1). Lineage (NCBI taxonomy): Eukaryota > Metazoa > Mollusca > Bivalvia > Venerida > Mactridae > Spisula > Spisula subtruncata. Next base: position 8,744,992 of record OY787675.1, on the reverse strand, counting down.
TTCAAACAAACGAATATACAAAAACCTTTTGTAGATACACACAAGGTACTTTAAAACAGCCTTGAAACAGCCTATAGTAAAACAACCTCTAAAACTTTTGGTTAAACTCCAAAAATGAACCTAAAAATTCTTTTACTATTAATTGTATAATTAAATAACAGGCAACATCCATGCACAATATGTAACCTTTTGGTTAACGCCCCCTTTTCTTGTGTACTTAATCAACAAACGTAATTTGACTAACATTAAGATAAAGGAATAGATAGTAAACCAAAACAGGGGAGATTAGTGGTGTAAGAATTATAGACCAATTAACACCCACCATCCCTGGCTGAGTTAATCAACTCATTTTACAAAGATAGGGCACTTGAGAGTCCTTTCCAGATAACAGGGGTCTGTATTCACACATTTATCAACAAATATTGTTAGTTTATCTATGCATTCTGTTTCTCCCACTTTATTAAAGTATAAAATGTGAGACACCAACAAATCTCAAGTGTTCAGGCCAGTCATTGAGAGTAGATGGCAGCCACATGAATGTATGTCTTTCTTGATTCAACATAATATTTCAGTGATATTCAGTAGATAAATGAATGAAAGTGTTTATATCTATTAGATCGCTGTATATATAATAAATTCTACATGGCACACAGACATATAACCTCTGTTAGTTATTTTGACTGCTATCACACCCCTATGCCACCTGGTCCCAGGTCTCGGGATGCCCAACCAGTTGCTATGAAAGTCACAAAAAGAACTGAACGCCTGGTTCAAGAGTCAAAGTTTTTAACTCAATAGGCTGCTATACTTCGTATGGCTCCCAAAGACCCTTAACCAGGCATCATATTCTCATGTGGCAGATATTGGACCCTATGACGAACTTAGCCTTTATTTGCCAGTTAAAGGCCTTTCTTGGTTATCAGCGGGATATATTGGTTGATAGGTGTTAAAATCATAATCATATAATTATGTTGTAATTAATATCAGATTATACCATGTGATCAGCAGGTTATAGTTCCAAATATTGTTTATACCAGGAATACTAGCTCAAGCTCAGTTGGTGGTAATCACCTAGATGGTCAAATGTATGATAGGTTCTGTATTCACAAAGGTATATGCAGTATACTTTAGCAATATTCTTGAACATGATTTGGTAGGGCTGAGGGTACAATGGTCTCTGACATTGAGTAATAATCATTTATGTTTTTAAAATAATTGCTGGTTTCATCATAACATATTATATTATGGGTCATTAGCTAGAAAATGTGAATACATGATAAATAGTTATGTATGAAACGAAGAAACACATGTACCATACATGAATTAATGTTTCAATTAGTAGTACTTAGACATATTTGTTTCACATGCTCACTGTGCTCAGTGTAATGTTGTCCGATTGCTCCTGTCATGCTTATATATCAGGACTTGGACACCAGAATACAGCCAGGATAAGCACATAATGATAGCCTATAAAATTACATATAAGCGCATGGTATAATTTATTATATGTACCCGAATGTCCGGCTGACCTGGGCTTTTTGCTGTTGGTTAAGCCATTTTGGGAAACTCTAAACACAAAATTGGCACACAATGCTGAAATTCAGCACTGTTATTAGATACAAGTGTAACATATGCTAATTGATGTTGTATGCTACTGAATATAACTATATAAGATATATTTGTTCCACATTATTTTTATCTGTGTAAAAATCATCTCTTCTCAATGTGTACATAATTAATATTTGATGACACCATTGTCTGTGTGTATAGTATATTGATATATCTTCGTACTTATATTCTCAAAATATAAAAGCATAATCTGGTCTGACTTTTTGTTAATTTTATTCCTTAATTAAATGTCAATGAAAGAAATCGTTGAATTGAGCAATTTTTACTATGAAAATTGATTAGGAAGATTTTCCATCCTGCTAATGGAAACTTCATTCTCATTTAATAACCACTATTATTTAATTTCTTTGTGACATTGGGCCATCCTGCATTTTTTGGGCGGGGGACTTGGATTTTTTATTGTTTCTTTGGCTTATGTTTCCATTGCTCAGGGTAGTTGTGTTATGGTGTTTCTAATTTCTGTGCTCGGCCTTCACTGTCCAATTTTCAAATACATCAAAAACAGAATGCAGTATGAATTTTTGAGACCTAACATTTTTCCAAGAGATATCAAGATAATAAAATATCTTAAAATCGTCCGATTTTGTTCAAACAAAGTGTATTTTAATCAAAATATAAGTACTTTTCTAAAATAAATCAAAGTTCTCACTTTGCTTTCCAGATTTTAAATGTTTTAAAAACATCTTCTTTAAAAATCAAATCCAAGATGTTATCAGACCCCCTAATGATCACTGGTCACTGACCGGGAACATTCCAGATGGTCACCCACAGTCTTTCTGCCACTGTAATAATTACTGCAATTACTACCCCAGTAGCCTTTATTAACACCTATCAGCCAGAAAGTTTCCAATGGAAACTGGGCAGTATCAAGAAAGGCCTTTAAAGGGGGACTTTGGTTTACCAGGAAAAAAATTAGTGGGTCAGCAGGCTCTTCATAAATGGCAATGTGTGAAAACTGGTATCTGTGAGGGTTAGTCAAAACATGTGTTATATCTTTCCTTATCATCATCTAGCAGCATGTGTCCTATGGTCAGGATAACTTGGACAATAATATGCGAGTGATAGCATATCTTTATACACACAGAAACTGCATTGATTTTATATCATAATTAATATGATAGTAATTGAAGAAAAAAAATAGATTTTTCACCAATTACAAGTAGGAATGGATAAACACCTCCACATAAATTATTTGTATAATGGGATTCTAACCCATATAGTCATCATACGTACTGTACATGACTAAAGTTACATCTCAGGCCGATATGAAATAATCAGATCAAATTATTATTCTTTCACAATGACTGGGAATATATTGAAACAGATGCAAACAAAATTTTAACTAGAATTAGATTGTATCCAAACTGAAAAATTGCATTTTAATTATTTGATACTTAATTATTCACTTAGGTAAATGAACTGAAGTAAGTTTTTCAACTACATTTTTTTTTAATGAACTAAAATTGTTTTTAAATGTTTAACAGGTTTTTCTTTATAGGGAATGGGCATAAAATTGAATTTTTAAGTGTACAATTTGTTAATCAATATTAAGAATTATTCAAATTTATTTTACAACTAAAACATAATTATAAATGTTTCTAATATAGTGATGTATGATTTATGTGAAAGCGTGAATGTTAGATTTGAACAATTTATCATATGTTTATCAAGGAAATTTCTATCACTATAATAGAAAGTTCCTGCACAACCTAACACTCCTCATCACCAGTATATTTCTTGCTTAAAAGCTGAGAATGTATAATTCGCAAGTATTGTAACTACAAACCATTCAATAGTATCATATCATGCAGTGCCCCATACAGTGATATTGTAACATAGTCAGTATAGTTTGCTAGATACCCATATGGTCAAAGATAGAAATACATTCCCATCATAATCAGTAATTGCTGTATAATATATAACATAAAATAATGATTATCAATGACATGAAAATAAGGTCCATGCTGTACCCCCTACCGCTGGCAAAGTCCCCTTTAACAATCTGTTGAATATGGCAGGCATATATGTGCCTCCACCCAGAATTGAACCCGGTTCGCCGGATTAGGCCGTTAGAACACTAACCACTGATCTACGGAGGCACATACAATAGCTACAGAGGAGGCAGAGAAACAACATAGGGAACTTCTAGGTTTTTTTTACCTTACCAAGGTCAAACTATCACAAGTCAGTGACCATATGTTACCTGACCAGACAGATAGGTCAAATGACTGGTCAGGTAAAATAGCTATAATTCAAGGTATTTTGTCTGATGGTTTATTAACAACCTCAATTTTTTCCATTACATTAGGATGATCCAAGTTCATGGTAGCTATTAGCCAATTAAGTCATAATTCTAAATTCCTGGGAAATAAAGTGCTGGCCTTGGTGATTTTAGCAACATTAACCAGACAGTATAAAGAAACATATAACTGTCAGTACAGGTACTCGATCATGGATGCTGCAGTTGGTGCAAATGGCAAGGGCCACCTAATGGTGTAGATTATCTTAATCAATGCTGCTGCAATCCATTCTGAGACATTATAAATACTAGTTGACAAGTTGACACTCACAATTTTGTTCAGCACAAGTGGCGAAAAGGCTAGGTTAAAAGAACCAATCACATTGGACCATTCTAACAGCTACTGACATACCATTACATCAGTCCTAAGACAACAGCATTATAACTCATGCAGAAATTTGTAAGACTTGACTTCAGTATTTAAAGGACAGAGGGCATTGGCTCTTTTTTAACATGTTAAACAATTATGTAATTATGTACAATAAAATGTATCTCCACTATCACTAGAAATAATGGCAGTTTATTACTTTGGATACAAAGTAATTTACAAGTCCACTCAATGGTGTAACAAATTCAATTAATTGTGGAGATAAAAGTCACACTGACACTATGACCCAGTGTGATATATGGAGAATATCATAGTTCGAACGATTTAACCTGATCCTAAACTGTTTATGCTTGAAATTACAAATATTACAAGCTTTCTGTGTGGAATACATCACTTTCCTATCTTTGTAGAATTCATATATCAATTTCTATGTGTTGTAGGCTTATGAAATCAAAGGCTGAAATGGAACTATGGACAATCAAGCAATTAAATTGTGCTAATAGACGGTTCAAGGACGAGGTTAATTTGTTTGGACCAAGTCAATTTGTGAACACTATAACATCATTTTTATAACAAGTGTCTTCTATAATTGTAACTGTACAGAATCAATTGGCATGTTTGTGCCAATAATGTACAATGTACAGTGTGGTTGATTTTAACAATAACAATAAACCCATCAACAATGCAAGATATCCAAATTGCACAACATCGTAAAAAAACAAACAATAAAAGTTTATGGGTAGCAATCAGTGTGTGAAATATATACACCTATCTAATCACGGAGTTCATTACCCATATTGGCACGGAGCACAGAGACGATTGGCTAAGGTACAAGCATCTTGATGGCACCGAGATTCTCTACAACCATAAAACAAACCAAGGTGATGCCTGCCTGCATGATTTACAGCCGTTGAATTCAAACTTTTAAATCCCATTTCAATGATTTTCTACGATTTTCTAAGCCAAGATGAAATCCTGGATAATACAGTTTTATGCTTGGTAGATTCAGTAGACTTAGATTTATTGGTTCCTAAAACAATTAAGATTTATGCTAGGTATTTAATGGCACAATATGGATGAAAGTTTGCCAAGTATAGAATATGTGTAAATATTAAACAAAGTCTATTGTTTGAGATGATATAAGACTATCAGAAACCAGACTGCGTTCAGTTTAGTTTATACAATTTTATTTCAGGACGATTGTGAAACAAGTTTTTCCAACTTCTATTAATCACTCTCGACACCTCATTCCTGATGTTAACTATCGCCATTAGGGTACTTTATGAGAGAAGAGAGGCCAGTTTCCATTATAGCAAGGGAGTTTCTGGTTCCATTTTTATGTTGTCTTTGATATGATGCGGCATGCAGGATCAAACCCAAAACCTCCCGCACTCGAAGCCACCTCTCAACCAATAGGCTACCAAGGAGGCATAAAGAAGAATGCCACGTAAGTACATGTCTGGCATGATCATCATTCAAAGCTATTAAAATAAGACTTGGCATTTAAGTTCATGAGTTGTTCTTCGAAACTCAAAAATTTACAAGATTTCATGAAGTATATAAATTCACAACGGAATGTTTCCCTAGAACTTTAGAAACAAGAAATGTCTGTACGGTTCCTAGCAATCACACTGTATGGTTCCTAGCGATGGCACATAGATGATATATTCACTGTAAGATTATAGATGAAATGACACTAACCAGCCTCCAAATTGCTATATCAAAATCATCTCTAAGACTATAAATAATATATAAATAATAAGTTGATGCCAAGACATACAATCACACTAGACATTTCCCACTATCCTGTCAGTCTGTTCCATGTAGACAATGAAATATCATAAATAACATGATCAGCTTTATGAACAGAATCTGATCAAATTTCAGTGGTGATTTATTTACAAATAATCTAGACATCAAATTTTTCTACAGTCTGTTCAAAGTTAAATGATAACGGTTGTAAACACCGGCAGTTCTTTTCTAATTAATTCCTTGAATCTACAAAATAATGACTCCTTTAGCTATTGGAGAGACATGGGGTGCCGCAGGGGTCTCATTTGACCATTTTTGGGGGTCGAAATTTGGCAACGAAAATGGGAACAAAGCACTTTTAGCAGCATAAATTCACAGGCACTATAACGTTAAAATATTTCTATGAATCTGAGAGAGGGTGGTCTCTGTCCTAGTCTATACATAGACTGACCTAAATATACATAGACTGACCTAAATATAAGTACACAGTATGTTAATTAGTTAATTACAATGTTCTACATATAATATTATATCACAGAGACAGAGGGTAGTAACATTAGTCTGTATTATCTCACCTAGATTAGATAATCAGTGATAATATATGTACATGTAGCAATGTACAATCTCAATCACCTTAGTTAACCTAATTAAACATGAGAGCTTGAGTGTTTCACATGACTATGTAAACAAACAGTTTACATTTTGTCCCTTGAGTATATAGTACATAATGAGATACAACCTTATTGCACCAAAGGGACAATTTTTTGTAGTGGACGAATTGGGAGAAATTTCGTTTTTTCCCCCAATTTTTTAAATAAAAATCCACTCATTGCATTTCATGAAAATTACAATGACAACATAATTTGCCAGCTAACTCGGGCAACTGATATGTAATATTGCAAAGGTGACCTTGACATTACAAGGTATATCAGAAGGTTATGACCTGAGGTCAACATTTACAGATACAGTAATTGACTCCTGACCTAATTACGAAAGATGACGAAGCCATCATGACCAACCACCCTACCAAGTTTGTGAGAACAGCCAGCTCTACTATCATCTATGTATTATAGTAACCAATCAGACATCAAAGGTTCAGTTATTACAGACATTAATTGATCATAAATCACTCTCTGGTAGTGTGTACACATTTACTCAATTAACCATTCAATCATAAGACAGTATTAAAGTCTGTAGAGAGTTACCTCCCACTATAAGGGCCCAAAGATGTTATTTCACAGGGAGGTGAGAAACTGCACATCAAAGTATAGGAATATTTCAATAAGAAACAATGATTACTTGGAGAGTATTCACACAGGTTTATAATTAACACCTACATGCTAATTGGCTTACATATGAGAAGGAAAATAAATCATTTGAAACAAAGGGAGGCAATCCATTAGCTCAAGTTGACAACTTGAGTTTAATTCTGTAAAGTTATTTTCATTCAGGTTTGAGTCTATTTCTGCATCATTGTCCTATGTTTTGTTTTTCTGGAGGAGAACATAATCATGAAGTGGGAATGCCGAGGGCTCGGTGAAAAACTATGGTAGCTACAGTGATTTATAGAGGCACATAGTTTTGCACTAAGCCATCGACTGCACTTACATCAGGGAAATCCTCAAACTCCATGTGTATATTTAAAGTGGTTGCAGCCCTTGTTGGACAGTCGGGAGTCCTTGATATACAAAATCACACAACAAAACACATACCCTGTAGCCCCATCTATACATACATACAGACAAATAAATATGACTTACCTATAATTCAAATAGAAGGTCCACACAACACACAATATGAAAATAGACAAAATATAAAATACATGAGAAAGGTGTACATACATCAAAGAAATCGTCCGTCTTATTCAATACAATCAAAATACATAAATCAAAAGTATTAAACGAACTTAACTATTGTGACATTGAGATGACAATGGACCGAAGCAAAAAGAATAAAAGACAAATTTTCTTTTTTTTCTTTTTTTGAATATATATATATATATATATATATATATAACTAAGAAAAGATTTCTTGTGCTATTTACACATGAATAACCAATTTGTGAAGTTTTCTTTAGATGCATATTTTGATGCATTCCGAAGAAAATTTGCCTATTTTTTTTTATTGATGTTCTTAGAAGCAAATGTAATTTTAAAGATGAAATATTTACACATGGAAAATTCGGGCATTATTTGCCGTAGATTTATTTTGATATGGAATTTGGGCTGAATTAAAAAGAGGTTGAACAATACATCAAATAAACCAAGGGAGACAACTTGTTGCAATACCAGAGATAACTCATAACTCTCTTCGTGTTGCAATATTAGAAAAGTAACAACTTGTTGCAATACAACAGAGATAACTTCTCTTGCAGCAATCTTAACGAGATAAATTAAATAATGGCAAAAGTAAGACACCATATTTTCCTAATTGATTACATCCTATCACTCTAACAATAGATAATATCAGATAGGGGTCATGTGACAATATGGTAAAATAAAACATTACCCACATTTTATAACAGATTCACATACATGGAATAGAGACTGAAAGCAGCTGTCACACTGTTACATACAGTATGTATGCTGTTTTATGCCCCCATAAGCTGAAGATAAATCCTGGATTTATACATAGCACACATGTTGGTAACATTCTGTTCATAATAATATTAGTCATGCAAATATGTTCAATTATACAACCAGTCAGCAAATATAATACATGCATCATGAAACATATCTGTAACAGTAAAACATCTCCATAGTTACAACATTGAGTAGAAGCACTTTCTGTACATTGCAACATCTCCATAGTAACAACCTTTGGAAAAAGCACATTCTGTACAGTGCAACATCTCCATTGTAACAACTTTTGGAAGGTGCACATTCTGTACAGTGCAGCATCTCCATAGTAACAACCTTTGGAAGGAGCACATTCTGTACAGTGCAACATCTCCATAGTTACACCCTTTGGAAGGAGCACATTCTGTACAGTGCAACATATCCATAGTAACAACCTTTGGAAGGAGCACATTCTGTACAGTGCAACATCTCCATAGTAACAACCTTTGGTAGAAGCACATTCTATACAGTGCAACATCTCCATAGTAACAACCTTTGGATGAAGCACATTCTATACAGTGCAACATCTCCATAGAAACAACCTTTGGTAGAAGCACATTCTGTACAGTGCAACATCTCCATAGTAACCACCTTTGGTAGAAGCACATTCTGTACAGTGCAACATCTCCATAGTAACAACCTTGGTAGAAGCATATTCTATTCAGTGCAACATCTCCATAGTAACAACCTTTAGTAGAAGCACATTCTATACAGTGCAACATCTCCATAGTAACAACCTTTGGAAGGAGCACATTCTGTACAGTGAAACATCTCCATAGTACAACCTTTGGAAGGAGCACATTCTGTACAGTGCAGCATCTCCATAGTAACAACCTTTAGAAAAAGCACATTCTGTACAGTGAAACATCTCCATAGTACAACCTTTGGATGAAGCACATTCTATACAGTGAAACATCTCCATAGTACAACCTTTGGAAGAAGCACATTCTGTACAGTGCAACATCTCCATAGTAACACCCTTTGGAAGGAGCACATTCTGTACAGTGCAGCATCTCCATACTAACAACCTTTAGAAAAAGCACATTCTGTACAGTGAAACATCTCCATAGTACAACCTTTGGATGAAGCACATTCTATACAGTGAAACATCTCCATAGTACAACCTTTGGAAGAAGCACATTCTGTACAGTGCAACATCTCCATAGTAACACCCTTTGGAAGAAGCACATTCTGTACAGTGCAGCATCTCCATAGTACAACCTTTGGAAGGAGCACATTCTGTACAGTGAAACATCTCCATAGTACAACCTTTGGAAGGAGCACATTCTGTACAGTGCAGCATCTCCATACTAACAACCTTTGGTAGAAGCACATTCTATACAGTGCAATATCTCCATAGTAACAACCTTTGGTAGAAGCACATTCTGTACAGTGCAACATCTCCATAGTAACAACCTTTGGTAGAAGCACATTCTGTAAAGTACAGCATCTCCATACTAACAGCCTTTGGAAGAAGCATATTCTGTACCGTGCAACATCTCCATAGTAACAACCTTCGGTAGAAGCACATTCTGTACAGTGCAACATCTTCATAGCAACAACCTTTAGAAGAAGAATATTCTGTACAGCGCAACATCTCCAAAGTAACAACCTTTGGAAGAAGCACATTCTGTACAGTGCAACATCTCCATAGTAACACCCTTTGGAAGAAGCATATTCTGTACAGTGCAACATCTCCATAGTAACAACCTTTGGAAGAAGCACATTCTGTACAGTGAAACATCTCCATAGTACAACCTTTGGAAGAAGCACATTCTGTACAGTGAAACATCTCCATAGTACAACCTTTGGAAGGAGCAAATTCTGTACAGTGCAACATCTCCATAGTAACAACCTTTGGTAGAAGCACATTCTGTAAAGTACAGCATCTCCATAGTAACAACCTTTGGAAGAAGCATATTCTGTACAGCGCAACATCTCCAAAGTAACAACTTTTGGAAGAAGCACATTCTGTACAGTGCAACATCTCCATAGTAACACCCTTTGGGAGAAGCATATTCTGTACAGCGCAACATCTCCAAAGTAACAACCTTTGGAAGAAGCATATTCTGTACAGTGCAACATCTCCATAGTAACACCCTTTGGAAGAAGCATATTCTGTACAGTGCAACATCTCCATAGTAACACCCTTTGGAAGAAGCACATTTTGTACAGTGCAACATCTCCACAGTAACACCCTTCGGAAGAAGCATATTCTGTACAGTGCAACATCTCCATAGTAACACCCTTTGGAAGAAGCACATTCTATACAGTGCAACATCTCCATAGTAACACCCTTTGGAAGAAGCATATTCTGTACAGCGCAACATCTCAAAAGTAACAACCTTTGGAAGAAGCACATTCTATACAGTGCAACATCTCCATAGTAACACCCTTTGGAAGAAGCATATTCTGTACAGCGCAACATCTCCAAAGTAACAACCTTTGGAAGAAGCATATTCTGTACAGTGAAGCATTTCTATAGTAACAACCTTTGGATGAAGCACATTCTGTACAGTGTAACATCTCCATAGAAACAACCTTTGGAAGAAGCATATTCTGTACAGTAAAGCATTTCCATAGTAACAACCTTTGGATGAAGCACATTCTGTACAGTGAAGCATTTCCATAGTAACAACCTTTGGATGAAGCACATTCTGTCATTCGAAGCATTTCCATAGTAACAACCTTTAGATGAAGCACATTTTGCACAGTGTAACATCTCCGTAGTAACAACCTTTGGATGAAGCACATTCTGTACAGTGTAACTTCTCCATAGTAACAACCTTTGGTAGAAGCACATTCTGTATAGTGAAACATCTCCATAGTAACAACCTTTGGTAGAAGCACATTCTGTACAGTGCAGCATCTCCATAGTAACAACCTTTGGATGAAGCACATTCTGTACAGTGAAACATCTCCATAGTACAACCTTTGGAAGGAGCACATTCTGTACAATGCAACATCTCCATAGTAACACCCTTTGAAAGGAGCACATACTGTACAGTGCAACATCTCCATAGTAACAACCTTTGGATGAAGCACATTCTATACAGTGCAACATCTCCATAGTAACACCCTTTGGAAGGAGCACATTCTGTACAATGCAACATCTCCATAGTAACAACCTTTGAAAGGAGCACATACTGTACAGTGCAACATCTCCATAGTAACAACCTTTGGATGAAGCACATTCTATACAGTGCAACATCTCCATAGTAACAACCTTTGGAAGGAGCACATTCTGTACAATGCAACATCTCCATAGTAACACCCTTTGAAAGGAGCACATACTGTACAGTGCAACATCTCCATAGTAACAACCTTTGGATGAAGCACATTCTGTACAGTGCAGCATCTCCATAGTAACAACCTTTGGATGAAGCACATTCTGTACAGTGAAACATCTCCATAGTAACAACCTTTGAAAGGAGCACATTCTGTACAATGCAACATATCTATAGTAACAACCTTTGGAAGAAGCACATTCTGTACAATGCAACATCTCCATAGTAACAACCTTTGGAAGGAGCACATTCTGCACAATGCAACATCTCCATAGTAACAACCTTGAGTGTTTCTTGGAAATAAGATTATGAAAGAAAATAAGAGTTTACATCTGATTTGATGGAGGGAAACTGATTTAAATGTTTGCCTTTAAGGCTGAAATCACATCATCTTTAAGGACAAAATCTAAGCTTTGATTAACTGAAAGCACATCATAAAATTGGAGAACATTGTTTGAGGATGCAGTAAAGTGAATGGCCATCAACACAGATACAACATTACAAGGTTTGTACTCTTTACAATGATGTTGCCATCTTAGATGGCAAGCACACAAACCACTGAGCTACTGAGGCACAGGTAGAGGTTACTAGGTAGTGACTATTATTTTTCAAGGACTGAAATACTGTTGGTTAAGCTACATGACTGGTCCCTCAAGTTTTATGAACTCCTAATTAATTTAGCAAACAGCTGAGTAAATGAGCTGTGCAGACTCTATTCTCATGTTGCTCCACAACTTATTTCAAACATAATGCAGACTAATGAGCTATAAAATACAGGTTTGTATTAAAACTTGACAGTGGTATTAAACCAGACAGAGAACAGCTGTTGCCCACTGTACATAGTGCATGATTGTTGTCATTTTAGCAATTTAAACTTTGAGGCGTGGTAGTTGAAACCTAATTCCCCAGGTTAGGATGACAAGGGCCCAACTATAAACAACAAGTCTAAAGTCGTTACTCACACCCCACCTCAGATGGTATGATAATATTATCATTATCATGTCTACTTTGTGAAAGTGTTTACAATTCATTTTCAAGACTGTTTACTTTGAATTGAAAGAAAATTCCTTAAGAGTCACAAACGTTTAAGACATCATGGTACATGATCAAATATCATTAAAGATAAATAAACCCCCACTAGCGACACACATATATCTGTATGCAGTATTCTAATGTTTCATCAAGATTACAGTCAAACTATTAAAATTTTCTTTCCGAAAATCCCCAAATGCATTTCACTGATAAAATTATTTGAAGTGACCACTTGTGGTAAGTCTTTGAACTTATAAGAGATGACAAAACAAGATTGTAATGTAGTAGGTAACTCTATTTCCTGTAATATCTCTCATTTACACCATTTACAGCAGAATAACAAGATCCCCTACCTTACTCACACTTCGCTGCTCTACTGAGACTACTACTAGCAGGTGTCCGTCGCCTAATCAAAGTGTTACAGAGTGCTTTTATTCAGTTACCTCCCCTTCAATTAAATATAGAAGGCATGGATTACCTCCCATGGAAAGTGATATGTGGCGCTTTGCTTAGGCAATGGACACCAGCTTGATTTTCTACCAAAGCCTCCCAAAAGTGGCTTTCTACCCTAACAAGGTATTAAAGGGGCCATGAGCGTCAACCATGAAGCCTATATTCGTATTTATGGAGGAAAAGCTTTGTTTTCTCTCAAAGCCTCCAAAAGTGGTCTTTTACCCTAATAAGGTATTAAAGGGGCCAAAAAAATTATGAAATTGATTCTATTGATATTAACGGAGACAGCAATCATAGTATTACATAGTACAAGTTGGATAGTTGACTTGTCGCTGTTTCCTGTGCTCGACTGGTTTTAAGTTGAGTGCTGCCATCTCCGTCTGATTTCTCATATCTTTTTTTTCTTAATTTATACAACTTTAATTTGAAGAATGAACAATTGAAGATGACTTATCAACATTTACATATAACAGGGATGTACCACTATAAGTTTGAGTTTAAAAGTATCGAAGGGGCAATAAAACTCTTTAATTGTGTCCATTACTGTAAAATCATTTCATTTTGATGGGACGAAATCTTTTGTGCTTTCGGTAAAAAGACAATTTCGATGGGACGTTAATTTGTAGATGATGCGTTTCAGGTAATAAATACGAGGGTCAAAATTATTGTTTAAAAGGATTTAATTTTGTGGTTAAAGGCAAACCACGAAATCCATGAAATTTAATCCCCAACAAAAATTGCAGTAGTGTTGCATTTTTTTATTATGATAAGAATCAAGTAATTTTACTGTAAAGCATTTATTTTAAGAGCCTTATCTTTGACTAGTTGACTATTTGTTGCTTACCTTTATTATATTAATGATAAGCATTGCTGTTCATGATAATGATGATACAGGTAGCATTAATTAGAGTTAATTACTTTTGCTGGGTTCCTGGAGTGCCCGCCAATTCTCGTAAATCTTGATTCAGCTAGTCTCCTGGACAATGTGCTAATTACTTATCTATTGGACCATTGGACTGGAGCTATCTGACATTGATAATTTATTACTTTTAGCGGGCTAAGACTTTAACATTTATGTAATCTTAATTGCTTTTAGCGGGCTAAAATCTGACCGTTAAGTGCCCGCAAATGTTCGGACTGCCCGGTGCTTTTCCAAATAAGGAGATTAGCGGCTATGATATTGTTATGGGAGCTTGGATGCAGGAGATGGGTATATAAGAGAGAGAGGGGAGTTTTGGAAGAGAAAAGAGTGAAAGAAAGAGTTAGGAAAAGTTAACCAGTTGCTATCAGAGTCTATTCTCTAATATTTGCTAATCTAGTATATCTTACATTGAAAAGTTGTCTTATATTAATTGTGCATTCTTGAACATTTAAACGTTATTACTTGAACTGTGTTTATTTGAATAAACTAGTGAACTGTGCATAAATGTGAATAAATTGTAGTAGAAGAACTTTCGTTTTATTGGTTTCTGTAGTAGAAGAACTTTCGTTTTATTGGTTTCTGTAGTAGAAGAACTTTCGTTTTATATGTTTCTCCAAGTTAAACTTGGATGGTGGCAGCTTTAAACAGAATTATAATAATATACTTGGAAAACAAGAAATAACAAGGAATACTTGGAAAACAACATCACCAAGAAATAACAAGGAATTTTGACAGTAACACATACTAGTCAGAATAATCGCTCGGAAAACACAACTTCAACACAAAAATTCTGACAGTGACCAATACTGATCAGAATAACTGCAGCCAAATTTACCCTTGTGCTACCCAGGGGCGAGTTTGGTTACAGTATGTATAATATCAACCAACAATCTATCTCTTCAACAAGGAACCAACAACTTTTCCAAATAAGGAAATTCTACCTTCAGTGTTACTTAATGAGAGTGTAACAAATTCAGTGTCAGTCAATTAATTCTACATACTTTAACAAAATAACAAATACATATATCAACCCTACATATCAGCAATTTTCTTGTCAATTCTACAAAAGACCTAAGTATTAAAGCCTACAAAACTTATTAATCAAAACCAGTTTACAATTAAATCGCAACAGACCACGCAGACATATTAGGGTAAGGCCAGACTGGCTGGGTCTTTGGAGAGTCAAAAATGCATTAGCTACGGAGACAGCATGGACTGCTATGAATTATTCTTTGATCCCATATGGTATATCATATAACGTAAGAGATTCGGTACCCAGCGATTATTCTATATAAGAATATTGGAGACATATTTGTAGTATGGTAATTCAATAAAAAGATGGTGCTGATAATTAGGCCAAAGTTTTTTTTCCTTTTATAGTTTTTGAGAACTTTTGCCTTTGAGGGATGAGAGAATTATATTTCAAACTTGAAGGGTCCAAGGAAACGATCAAAGGTCACTCACACAATTTTAGGTCAGGGACCTGATCAGACCCATTTCGACCCTTGTGTAACTTTTCAATTTCTGCCACTGAAAAGCAAAATTTTCAAACATTACCATGAACCTGAAGATTTTTATTTTTTGCCTTATGATGAATATTCCATAAAAATTCTGGAAAACAGAAAACTTGATATGACAATAATGGTCACTTGGGTATTTTAGATATATATATTTTACTATGGGCTTGTGTTACTCTATAGCTTTAAGGCATAAATGTGAATTTAGAGCAGCTCATTTTGTATGAGCTTACTCACTGTATCAAATCTTGTGAGACTTTATAAATCTACTTGTATGACTTATTGTGAGCAAAACTTGTAGCTTCCGGTCACTGTATGACTTTTTGTGACCAAAAGCACCTGTTACTTCCATTCACTATGACTTATTACAAGCAAAAGCACCAGTAACTTCCTGTCAATGTATGACTTATTGTGACCAAAAGCACCTGTTACTTCCATTCACTATGACTTATTGCAAGCAAAAGCACCTGTAACTTCCTGTCAATGTATGACTTATTGTGACCAAAAGCACCTGTTACTTCCATTCACTATGACTTATTACAAGCAAAAGCACCAGTAACTTCCGGTCAATGTATGACTTATTGTGACCAAAAGCACCTGTTACTTCCATTCACTATGACTTATTGCAAGCAAAAGCACCAGTAACTTCCGGTCAATGTATGACTTATTGTGAGGCTATACCATTCAATGAATGACTTCTTCTGTTAAGACACTATATTTATTTATTTTTTATCTGCTCTTTTTCTGATAACAACTTATTCAGTTACTGTAGAGCAGCATCAGTTTTTGTAGGTAACAATTACTTAAGGTAAGGTCCTCTGGCTGTGACCTTGGTACATGGCAATTAAGGAATGACTTTGTGACACCAAAGTATGTCCAGCAATTCAATCTGGCAGCTAAAAATAAGCACTGCCTCTGGAAAACTTAATAATATCAAAGAGGTCAAACATGAGCATTTTCATTACTTTAACTGACCAACAATATAACCCCGCTAGTTCATTTAGCATCACATATTGAAAGAACACAGGAATATATTCAATAGTAAATGAACAAGTCATTACTTTAATGACCAGTATATGTCTAGTGTAAGTTATTGAGCTAAATTTCATTACTAAAACTATAAATAAGAAATAGACTTAACCTTAATAAAAAGACCCTATCTTGAAATAAACCTTGTCTTGACAGATAACTTAAAACATATCAAATTACCAATACTAAGGGTAATAAAGTCAACTGACATTTTGAATAAGGGTCATTAAAACTGAAAGAAAAATCAATCACAAGTTTAAAATCCCGACTCAAATGTCAATATCAATGAATGACTGTTTCAGATCAAAGTAATAAAATTAAATGCCGTCAAAATGACTCAAATTGAAAATTGTATACGTATTATACGTTTAATAACTTTTAAAACTGTAATTATTTAAAAATTTGACAAACCTAATTTTTTTTATTAAATTTTTCTAAGTTTGTTCTGTGATATCAATAGTATGAAATACAGCATGTGATGAAAATTATGCACCTTTTTATTTTGTGACCCAGTTTTCTTATCCTAGGTGACACAGTTGCAAACCTGGAGCCTGCTGCATAGCCAAGGCGCTTAGTTGAGCGCTTTTTGGTAATGCTTTACTACGTCTATGCAAGGACATGCCACCTGCAAGCGGTCTTCACCGATAGTATACACCTTCTTAGCACTTTGCTAGGCGCTTTCTTATGCAACATACTGCTGCTGTAGAGCTTGTATGTCACAGTTTAGCTTTTATCCGTCTACTACCAGTAACTAGCGCTCGCCAAAATCATAAAATTTTTCACTTCTTCAAAAATGTAGCATGTTTTTTAAGCAAGCTGTATCCTAGCATAGTGCTATATACGAACCTACTTCGAAAGTGCGCATGTACTTAGAAAGAGTATTTTAAAGGCCACGGTGATTGACCCTAAATTTTATCTGCGTAAATTTAAATTACAATATTTAATTAAAAAAAGCTTTCATAAAGACATTGTGGTACAGTAACTGCAGGGTGCCATTGTTAATCTCAGTCCCTGACCAAGGTGTTTTAATCTGTCATAAAAAATAAAGATCACTGACCTCAGAAATGAATACATATGAATATTAAAAAAGTTTTTTAACAACAATCCCACTGAAAGAATTCAGGGCTCTACAAATTTTTTCTTGGTAGAGTTGTCCCGGACAACTGACCATGACAAAATAGAGTTGTCCGAATTTTAAGTTAAGTTGTCCCAATTAAAACAAGCAGTAGTCGGTCGCGTTCATAACTAGAGGTCACATTATTTTACTAAAGCGTTTCACCATAGGTAGCTCTTCATATGTGAGCTTAAGACAAGGGTATGCTCTTCAATTCAGGAAGCTACATACTGTTGTCAATGTAAATCATAATATCATATTGTAGTTCATATGTTGAATTTGAACTTATCCAAGTCAGATTCTGACTGCAAGGTAACACTACTTAGTAAAGTTTGTTCTGTATATAATTCCATGTCAGTGTTCTGATGTTGCAAGTATACACTGAGCTGTGGTTGTACTAAAATACCTAGTGGCTAATCAAACTCTGTTTGACTAGCTGTTTGAATAAAATAAATATCAAGTTTGGCAGGTTGTCTACACAATTCAAAGCAAGATATTGTAGAGTTAGAGCAGTAAAACAACTCATGACATGAACTTCCACATGACTATGAAAGGATTTTTTTTAGTATTTTGGTGCAATCAATCACTAAATGATTCTTCTACATGTTGCATCTTATGTTTGACAGATGCTACACTTTACTACAGTACTAAAATAACAATGGAAAATGATTTTAATTTATTGTTGATAGCTAGTAGCCAATAATACTAAAGAAACAAACATAATCAACCAAAAACGAACTTGTCCGAAAATGCGTATGTATCCGAAATCGGGTCACTCGCGTGTATCTCGTCGTCTTATTTCCGATCATTTGTGATTTGTACCAGTCAATTAATGAGTCTTTACTCATCAAGATATATTAAATACTTACTTATGATGTGAAATTGAAAGAATACTGCCGTACCGTCCTTGGCAAACCTGTTTTATGCGTCACGAATATTCAACAAGTTAATTAAATGTCCAAAAGTTCCAATAAAATAGTACAGTAAATTACTCTCGGCAACCCGTGACAAATAGCTAATTTTTAATAATATCGTGTCAATTACTCAAATTTAATACCCACACATATCGAATACATTAATTACGACATCTGCACATCAAAGACGCCGCTCTTTTACTGAGTCGCCGCGCGGTGCGTTTTGAAGTTGTGAGAACTTAGAGCGGCGCCGACTTCTTCAAAACACCTTGACCAAGATTTTCGCGGGTGGTGTCGATTTCTTGCTATTTTTTTACTCGAGTTGCAAATTTGTTGGATTACTGTTATATTTCTATGTACGAATGATTATTGAGGAATATACGTGCATTAAAGGCATCTGATGATTTTCATTATTGATACGTCTTTTAGCGACAGATTTTAATTAATTACTCGTCAATATTGTGCACGTGCGCGTTTGCACATAGACTGTCACTGTACCGAATTTTATCCAATCAAATAAGAGAAGGCGGAGCTTCGACGCGAGTTTGGACTTGTTTGTTGATTCAAGCATGTAAGTAGACCTCCCGTGGTGCTTGATTATCGGTAATTGACACGGATTATCTGACTATCGATTGTTTATTGCAATATCCGGAAGGGCACATGGGGTCGTAATATTTTGTCACCGAGAGTAAATATCGGGTGTAGAAATTGATTATACGCATTTTTGGACAGTTGTCCGATCTTATTGTCCTTTGAAATTAGAGTTGTCCGGGACTAAACTTTTGCACAAAGTCAGTTGTCCGAAACGGATTTAGAGTTGTCCCGGACGTCGGACTATAGGATTTGTAGAGCCCTGGAATTGTATAATTTTTTTAGCTTGGACAGTATGGGTGGCCGTTGAAAATGAAACTTCACAATTTTTTTACCAACCCACACTGAAAGACTATATACAGTCATAAATATTCTCATAGTGTTCGTTTTTTAAAAAGTATTCAGGTATTTGTCATGCGCGTGTTGTTGTTTTTCTACCATATTCCCATAAAATGTAATGAAACCGTTCTATTCTATGGTTGTCATGCCATCATGCCAATAAATAAACACACTAGATTCATCACATCACACTTGTGTTACAAAATTACAAACCCCGTTTTTTATCATTAAATTCTCCATATTACAGCTATGGAATTTCATATATTTCATATAAGTAAAACTGTCACATATTTGATAACAGTGACACGCCCCCTTTTTACAAATTTTTACACACATGCAAAAACTCTACTGTCAAATATAAGCAGTACAAAATTTTTATCAGCCAGAAAAAACAAACCATTTTCAGACAATGCTGCAGTTTGTTCTAGAAATTGAACAATTCCAGGAATAGCATGCAAAATGGATTCGGAATAAGTGTTATTATTATAGATAATGAAAACAGATGTCCGACAGAATTTAGAGCAGACTGTCGACTATGATATACAATCTAGGATATTTCAATACTACCTGAGCGTATATGTCATATTCTCATATTCACCGATTTTCGCTTCAGTTGCTCTCTTAAATTTGATACTACTTGTATTAATGATATAACAAAATTTGTTAACATGGATGATGCACCCTACTATGGACAGTTTGAATAAATTGTATCAACACAAATTTGAAGTAAATTCATTTCTAGACCAATAGTGTCAGCATAAAACCTGTTACTTTTTTCACTATTTGGTAGACTTAAACTACAACTGTGGTGGAGTTATTAGAAAATTATAAAAGAGAATAATAAAATTAATTAAATTCCTGAACAAAATGTAAGCAAGTAATCAACAATTTGTCCCTTTGGCACAAAAAGGTAGTATCCCACTATATACGGTCTAGAGAGATACAACCTTGTTGCACCAAAGGAACAAATTATTACGCAATGTGCATACTGCTAGCATCATAATGGGACAAATTAATTTAAATGCAACATTTATCCAATAGGAGGACATTATTGCTGTTGCATAAAGCATCTATGGAGTGT
Organism: Spisula subtruncata; assembly: GCA_963678985.1. NCBI lineage: Eukaryota > Metazoa > Mollusca > Bivalvia > Venerida > Mactridae > Spisula > Spisula subtruncata. The sequence goes on along the minus strand of OY787675.1, from coordinate 8,724,087 downwards.
AGGTGCCAAAAAGATATGAGGAAATCAGACAGGGAAGACAGCACTCAACTGAAGCCCAAGTCCCGATTAAAAAAATGCAGGATGACCTAGTTTCACAAAGAAACATGTCAAACATATGGCTGTCATGTGGCTGTGCAAAAACAAGTATTGCAATCAGGTGCCAGATGCAGCACAAGTCAGCATCATGGCCGATCCTTGCCTACCAGCAAGAGCAAGTTGCATAGATGTAGAGAAGTGCTACTTAAAAGCGCTCGATAGCGCCTTGGTTATGCAATTGGCTTCAGCAATGTTGATGTAACAGATCAGCTAGCCTGTATGACAGATGCAGTATAATAACTGCCAGGACCACTTTAATTGCAGATTCCATATATACATGTACATCTGTACTTCATGTTTGCAAATGCCTGGTTTTTTATCGATTCTATGATTATCAAGGTGATGATGTTACAAGCTTTAAAATATTTTGTGTTGTATTACAAGGTTTAAAGGTGCTAAGTACAAATTTCACTTGAACTTTAGACCACATACAATGATGCCACACAGGACCATAGCCATGCTTGCCTCGGTGAAAATTTCTAGCAATTGCCTAAACATACATATTCTTGGAGGAAAGTGCCTCAAATAGGCCCATAATAGAGAGAATTTGCGTCAAAGCTTTATGGCCTCTGGATATGGCCCTGCCACACGAAAATTGTTCCATTCTTTTCTCAATATATGTATATGAAATACTTTGTCCATAATACAGCAACTTTTGGGGAATGGTAGGTATAAAATATGTAAAGATTGAATTAACAGTTGAGCTACTATGGTCAGCTAATCAATATGCATGAGTTCAAAGTCAACCAATCAGGTTACAGTACCAGCCTCACAGATCATGTGACCTTTCTACAAGTCATGTGACTTGATTTTTCAACTCCTCACACAAGTACTTTACAGACCAATTTTTGAAGAAAAACTTTGCCTTCATCAATGTATAATATTCTGTATGGATTGGTTCATAAAAACCATATGAAAGACATATAGATTCAAAATGAATGAAAATCCATAGAAACCGTAAAATGCCAACTACAGACCTACTTTCATTTTGTAGTGGTTTGATATACATGTACTTTCAGTTTCAGTCCTTGCAAAACATTGAATGATCTTATTGTTTTCAAACAGTTCAATAAATCACAAACTTTCTTTGGAAAATGCAAATTGCATGCACACAAATATATGCATCAAGTAGATAATTTAAATGCTATCTTGTCTAATTTACAAGCAAACATCGCAAACATCACAACCAACATTAAAACATACTTTTTATACAAACAATTAACATAACAAAGTGAAAGTCAATGAATTAAATAGTAAAAAACTTTCCTACCTGGGGCAAATTCGCAAGTAAGATCGGCCGCGACTTCAAGTACTCGGAAATTTCACTGTATGATATAGACATTTGGTAATTTATTTGTTTACACTGGTTATAGAATGAATATATATTTATATATCAAAATACACAAGCGTGTAAGTATAGATGGTATAGTGAGTGCGAAGTTTGTTACGCTCCACGTAAAATGATCCAACACAATCTTGTCACAGTATCTTCTATTTAAAACTGGCTCCACTCGAGTTAACAAAACTTTCGCAGATGATAAAACTGGTATTTAAAAAGAATACTTATGACTGTTTACACGCACTGTAGGTTCCCCACATACATAGAACAGAATAGTAACCGTGTCAGTGTCACTAAAACGTAAACCGCTATACTTAAAACCGTGTTATACTATTACCTAGATTACCGGTAATTAGGAAATAAAATCTGCTCAATTTTTTTTTTATAAATTCAATATTTGTGATTGTATGAATCAGATTCAGGCTGCTTGGAGGATATCAATAAAACCTGCAGATGTTAACGATTAATTTATGTAACAGCTTGGAAGACTCGTAGGCTTATCCACCACGTTTTATAAAAAATCACTCCAAAATTGAGATTCTCTGTTCATGTAATCTACCCACTCGAGGTCACAGTTCTTTTCAAAATTTCAATTCTAAAACTATAATGTTATTTTTTCAACACAAAAAATATCAATTTCACAATATTTTTTTTCGAAATTTAATAGTCTACCTTAAGTTTTCGTTCAAAACAGATATACACTGATTTCAACAAATGTATGCTAAACTTTTATATTAAAGTCACAAATTAACAATCAAACTGCCTGTCCTACGAAACTCTTCTTGCTCGTTAAAGTTATAACAATTAAACCATGACCTTTTGTAATTAGTGTCACTAATGCAATTTCGTAAACTTGTACTTTTAAGCGCGTATAAATCATACAACATCGTTTTACTATAGCATGTCACATGTATTTAATCTATGCAGTGTCAACTAAGAGCTGCATGCGATACACGAGTACACTTGTACATCTAAAACAATTAAGATTATCTTAAGTTTCATTTTTCTTTCTCTTTACCAATTAAGGATGCATCAGAATCATGTATATAGTATACCGTAAAATCATTAATTTCATGGGGGATTAAATTTCGTGGATTTCATGGTTCCCCTTCAACCATGAAATCAAATAATATCAAATAATAATTTTGACCCTTGTATTTATTATCTAAAATGCAAAATCAACAAATAACGTTCCATCGAAAAGGTCTTTTTTTACCAAAAACACAAAATTTCGTCCCATCAAAATTAAATGATTTTACAGTATGTTAAAATGTTAAAAGGGTCATCAATAGACAGACTACAATAACCAGCTGGGGTATAGGGTACAGATCTCATCAGAACACCTGGGGATGATTACTTTAATGTTGGTGATACTATGACATTGCTATTTGCAAGATTAGCAACCCAATTTCACTTTTTGTGTTTGGTCATTTATTTACATACAAATATTTTGGTCACATTCCACAAATTATTTTCATGACAAAAAAAATGGTTTAAGAGTTTGATGTTTATCTTGTTCGTTGGTTGTTAATTGTTTTCTTATGCATTCCATTCAAAGTTAATTGATAACGGTTGTAAACATAAACTTGTCTGTCAGGTAAATTATGTTTATCTTAGTTTCACTGGGTATATCTGAGTAAACGGTACTCCCGCTATTCTTTCGAATGGGATAGTTCCATCATTAGTATAAATACTTATTGAATCGACAGTAGGTAAATTTTAAACTGACATTATGATGTATACAATGAAGGAGAGAAGAGGGAGAGATGACGTGGTTGGTGGGGGGGTTCCACACAACCCAAAGGGTGTCAGTAGCGGCAATTCAAGACCCTCATAATACACTTATATAAAATTCATTTATATTGGTGTATAAATGGTCAATGGTCCACAATGATCTGTTTGCATACACAAATAAAAGGGGTGTACAAGAACCCTTTAGTTTTTATAGGTGTTGTATATAAGATGTTTGTATGTGCAGCAATAAAATGTAGCTTGGTGTTTTTGTCTATAGGTGGAAATTCTGCTTCAGACAGAACATTGCATCTTTTCCAGAAATAATGATGGATGAATAATATTATGTTATTATTGGTAGTAAAGCACATAAAAACAAACCATGTGACTATCCATGATTGTGCAATCAAAGTCAACCATGAGACTATCCATGATTGTGCAATCACAGACAACCATGTGACTATCCATGATCGGCAATCACAGACAACCATGTGACTATCCATGATTGTGCAAGCAATGTCAACCATGTGACTATCAATGATTGTGCAATCACAGACAACCATGTGACTATCCATGATTGTGCAATCAAAGTCAACCATGTGACTATCAATGATTGTGCAATCGAAGTAGACCATGTGACTATCAATGATTGCTACATCAAAGTCAACCATGTGACTATCAATGATTGTGCAATCACAGACAACCATGTGACTATCCATGATTGTGCAATCAAAGTCAACCATTGACTATCCATGATTGTGCAATCACAGACAACCATGTGACTATCAATGATTGTGCAATCAAAGTCAACCATGTGACTATCCATCATTGTGCAATGGAAGTCAACCATGTGACTATCCATGATTGCGCAATCAAAGTAAACCATGTGACTATCCATGATTGTGCAATCAAAGTAAACCATGTGACTATCCATGATTGTGCAATCAAAGTCAACCATGTGACTATCAATGATTGTGCAATCAAAGTCAACCATGTGACTATCCATGATTGCGCAATCAAAGTAAACCATGTGACTATCCATGATTGTGCAATCAAAGTAAACCATGTGACTATCAATGATTGTGCAATCAAAGTCAACCATGTGACTATCAATGATTGCACAATCAAAGTCAACCATGTGACTATCCATGATTGCAAAATCAAAGTCAACCATGTGACTATCCATGATTGCACAATCAATGTCAACCATGTGACTATCAATGATTGCACAATCAATGTCAACCATGTGACTATCCATGATTGCGCAATCAAAGTCAACCATGTGACTATCCATGATTGCACAATCAATGTCAACCATGTGACTATCCATGATTGCACAATCAAAGTCAACCATGTGACTATCCATGATTGCACAATCAATGTCAACCATGTGACTATCCATGATTGTGCAATCAATGTCAACCATGTGACTATCCATGATTGCACCATCACAGACAACCATGTGACTATCCATGATTGTGCAATCAAAGTCAACCATGTGACTATCCATGATTGCGCAATCAAAGTCAACCATGTGACTGTCAATGATTGCGACATCAAAGTCAACCATGTGACTATCCATGATTGCACAATCAATGTCAACCATGTGACTATCCATGATTGCACAATCAAAGTCAACCATGTGACTATCAATGATTGCGCAATCAAAGTCAACCATGTGACTATCCATGATTGCACAATCAATGTCAACCATGTGACTATCCATGATTGTGCAATCAAAGTAAACCATGTGACTATCCATGATTGTGCAATCAAAGTCAACCATGTGACTATCAATGATTGTGCAATCAAAGTCAACCATGTGACTATCAATGATTACGACATCAAAGTCAACCATGTGACTATCAATGATTGCACAATCAATATCAACCATGTGACTATCCATGATTACGACATCAATGTCAACCATGTGACTATCAATGATTGCTACATCAAAGTCAACCATGTGACTATCAATGATTGCTACATCAAAGTCAACCATGTGACTATCCATGATTGCACAATCAAAGTCAACCATGTGATTATCAATGATTGCACAATCAAAGTCAACCATGTGACTATCCATGATTGTGCAATCAAAGTCAACCATGTGACTATCCATGATTGCGCAATCAAAGTCAACCATGTGACTATCCATGATTGCACAATCAAAGTCAACCATGTGACTATCCATGATTGCGCAATCAAAGTCAACCATGTGACTATCCATGATTGCGCAATCAAAGTCAACCATGTGACTATCCATGATTGCGCAATCAATGTCAACCATGTGACTATCCATGATTGCGCAATCAAAGTCAACCATGTGACTATCCATGATTGCGCAATCAAAGTCAACCATGTGACTATCCATGATTGCGCAATCAAAGTCAACCATGTGACTATCCATGATTGCACAATCAAAGTCAACCATGTGACTATCCATGATTGCACAATCAATGTCAACCATGTGACTATCCATGATTGTGCAATCAATGTCAACCATGTGACTATCCATGATTGCGCAATCAAAGTCAACCATGTGACTGTCAATGATTGCACAATCAATGTCAACCATGTGACTATCCATGATTGTGCAATCAAAGTCAACCATGTGACTATCCATGATTGCGCAATCAAAGTCAACCATGTGACTGTCAATGATTGCACAATCAATGTCAACCATGTGACTATCCATGATTGTGCAATATTGAAACTTTACGTGAAGTCATTAACCCTTTACACCATAGCGAGGCTCACAGTGATGATTGTGATGATGCAATGTGATGCATGTACTATATTTCACCATACTAACTTTTTACAACACATTTTAACCATATATACATTGTTTAAATGAAGGTAAATTCTAAGAACTTTGATACCTTTGAACCGTTTGGATTCAGACACCTTTAGCAACCTTCAAAAATGATGATGAACCATTTTCCCATTTTGTAGGTTACAAGATTTAGGTGTCAAATTTCAACTATAGTATGGAGTTGGAGTAAGTGTCTGTTGCCTAAGCAAAGCAAGCGCCATCATTCAGTAACCTGGCGATGAATTTTATCAAGAAGGCATGGCTTACCTCCAGTGGAAAGCACTATGTAGCGCTTTGTTTAGGCAACAGACACCACGTCTCTTATTAAAATAATGAATACTGTAAGTTGACATGTCTATGGAGTAGAGATGGGACCGAATACCAAAATCAGTATTCGAATATTCGAAATTCATATTCGAATATATTCGAATATTCGTTCGATTATCGATGTCAAAGTATTCGTTCATTTTTTCACTTAACTAACAAAAGTTCCATTTCCGCTCTTATGCAAAGTTACGATAATCGTTAGTTTGATATTTCTGTTTGAACAATTGATATACATTCAACCTGATTGGGAAGTAATAAACCTGTTTAAGATCTATAAATCGTCGTATTTCTTTACCTTTCCGGCTTCAGGGACGTGTGAATAAAGTTTTAATTAATGGGTTTGATTGTTTTGTTAATTTTAATGAAGATGGTATAAATTTGTACGACTACGCGGTTTTAAAAATCGTTGTCGTCATACAATGGGTGCTTCGCTCTGTAACTGCGGACAATGTGCTGACACTTTTACCATCAACTACAATTTTAATCATCTATGCAAATAGCTAATCATACAGTGGATGAAACACCCGAATTAAAAGAATCCCACACATTTGTCAGGTAATTTATTTAGCCTGCAAAATCATCCGTGTTATGACGACGCTTGAATACAGACGAAATGCAAGCGTTTCTGGTGTCTAAAATGCAATCGTTTTACGGAAGTGTCATACTGTTTATTCAGAGTATACAGTTGTAATATATCGATAAACATGTCATAAAAGTGTCAATTAGGGATTTGATTATACATATCACACATTATGTTGTTATTAAGCATACGAACATAATTGGAATTTGCATGTATCAATTTTTGGTGAAATTGACAATTTTTCCTTATTTTTTACGAATATTCGAATATTGAAATTGGATTCGAATATTCGAATATTCGGTCCCATCTCTACTATGGAGTAAAGGGTTTACACGCCACTATGTGTATACAAATGTTGTGAACTTACAGGGTAAATAATGAGCCTACCTTCCATATTGTACTACATGCACTCTATTACATATGCAACAATTTATAACCAAAGACAATGATGGAAATACCTTGGTTACTCATTAATTAATTATAATTATGACAATAGTTAGATAAGAGTTATGGTTATTACTTTATACAAATAGAGAAATATATCACATCATGTCATTATCATATGCCCCTTTAACGCAATAAGGTGGTATCACACTATATACTATTTAGAGTGATACAAACTTGTAGCATCAAAGGGAGGTAATAGAATTCCAGAGCTTTACTATGACAGAAGTATGTAGGTCACTAAGTTAGCATGAGCTGATGTTGACTGTTTGAGTTGACATTTAGAACCTATTTTATAGGAGCATGAAATGCAAGAGTCTGGTGGGATGGTTCAGAGTTCAACTCAGTTAATACCAAAACCAATCTCCTGAAGCATCCAAGTACAAATCTCAGCTCAACTGAAATTGAGATTTTGCCTAAATTTAAGTATAAATTTCAGTTAATTCTTAAGTTCAAGCTCATGAAATTCTACTGTAATAAAACTATGAATTTTGTTTTGTCACATGTCAAGTGCCAATTTTTGAATGTGGCCTCCCATGGCAATTTATAATCTCAAATGACATTTTATTTGGAGATGAGATTTAGCTCAGATTGAGATGCTTAGGAAGATCAGGGGCTGAATACTACTTGCAATAAATAAGATCACAACAGACTGCAACAAGCAATAGCATTCGGCCAGAGATACCTCTCAATATACAGACAAATATTCATAGCTAGAAAAGTAGTGACTGCCCCCCCCCCTCCAAGCCGCTACCTCAAACTGAGAGAAGACACTTACTTGTATCCAGGATTCATTATAAAGGCAAACAATGTATAAGCCTAGTGTTATCTCTATGAATCGACAAAGTTGACGTTCTTACCGACTTTTTGTTTGCCTATTGTATTGAAAACATGTTACATAGATTGATTGATTTCATATAAGAACGCAATGCTTGTTTAAAGTCTAATATTGTATGTTTAGATATATTCACAGTAGATTCTGTTTACTGTTTAAGATGTTTTTGCAGAAAATGCAAACAATTTTGATGAAATATTAAACAAATGATAAGCCCAAACTAATGTATTGGATAAGCCGTCATGACATTAGTGAAAACTGCATAGATCGTACGGGCACTGCAAGAGTCAAGACAAGTGCAATAACATTGCCTCTAACATCTAATAACCAGAAATTGATAAACCATAAATGAAAAATTACAGACGAAACCAAATGAATTGGGTGTTTGTAAAGTAACCAGACTTTTGAAGTCAGTGAACAGAGTTCCAAGCTAAAAGCAATTCTGAGATGGTATTCAATATTGATCTTATTTAATTGGAAAATGAGCATAGCCAATCATATTGCCTGTGATACTGACCAAGAGTTTAATATGGTGTGATGTGATTGGTTGTCTTTATCTTAAAGTCAAGTAAGATCAATATTGAACACCACCCCTGAACTCAATTAAAAACTATTTAATGCAATAAGGATTACTGACGATTCAATGAGGGAACTATCCCGAGGATTACAGTTTACTCAGATACACCTAGTTCAACCTAGATAAACATAATTTACCTGACAGACAAGCTAATGTTTATAACTGTTATCATTTAACTTTGAAGGCGGATTGTACCACAAACTAATTACTGAAATCAGGTTGAGAAACAAGAAAGAACAAGATGAGGATGTTTACATTTTGTTAGATTAAGGTAATGTTTTAATGTTCACAGGCAATGCATTACTGTGATATCCCGAGTGTATAAATACCAACCTCAGTCATATCCTGTGCATGCAGTATGATTATTTATGTTTTTCATTGATGTACAACCAGAAAAATAATGTTTTTTCCTGCATCTCTGGCACTGGGTACAAAAAAAACAGGCATCAGGCCAACATTAAAATTGTTTGTTTATCGTGTTTATTGTTCTAGACTTGTGTATCATACTACATTTTTGTATTCTTTTGGCCTTATACTGAAAACCTGGCTTTTAGTCTTAATCAAGAAGGAGATTTAATATTAACAATTTACCATACCGTTAATATAAATTGTTTGTTTTTTTAAAATCGATTTCATAAAGTACCGGTAGGGGACAATAAACAAATTTTTTATATATGTGATCTGCCCGCCAACAACTAATGTACAGCCTGTCTGTGCTCCCAGTAACAAGGTGAAGTGCATTACATTGTTACAGAACTTTTGGCTAAGACTGCAAGACAAAATCTGACAAAACAAACAACACTTTTGCTTGATACCAGTGAACGTGCACGACATGTATTGATGATGCACAATATGTATCTTCTACAGTAATACCCTAGACAACAGATGTTCTCAGTCAAATGATAAATGTAGAAAATCAGTTGATTTTGAAATGTTCCAGGTGCTTAAACCAATTGATAACTGTAGTTCTAGAATTTCTGCATCCTCATTTACAAACATTTTCACAGTCTGTGCTGCATTGATTTTATCGTGGAAGTATAGTGTGTCCCCTTCCAATGTAAGGTTTTGTCCCCTTTCTGGTTGAGGCTTCAGGCACTCTGAGCACAAGAGTCGTTGTCTTGTTGATCAAATGTGTTAATCTGGGAGGGTATTCACAAAGAATCTTAAGGGAAAACTTAGAATTGTTTCAAAATCATCTAATTTCCTTTAGTGTTTCAGTTAAACAGTAAAATCAAGACTATCAATATTTTGCTTTGTTTTGAAGTGTTATGTAAAGCATCAGAATAATCACTAAGAAAATATCGGTTGCAAAATATGGGCAGTCTAATTTTTCAACTTAACTCAAAATATTTAAGTTTTCCCTTACGATACCGGCCCAGTTTTCTAGCTGTTCTACGAAGGTAATGTTCCTTCCTATTCCTTCAATTTTTGTCATGAGTTTCCAAGCCTCTAATGAAGCCGTATGAGCCAGCTTAATTATCCAAAATAGACTACTTATTATCCTGTGGAATTACTAATTTTTACAAGTTTTTTTTACTTTCTTATTAGATGCCCTAAATTAAACTCTAAGACCACTTTAACCCTAAGTAGCTAGGTATCTATATATATATAACCCCTATATCAGAGTAGTGTACCCGACCCCTAAATCAGAGCACTGACCCCTGTATCAGTGTACCATGTGCTGTTGCTTTTAATAATTTCTTTAGGTTTTGTGTTGGCATTGCTCTGTGTAGTTGGGTTGTGTTGTTGTTACAGTTCTCTGTGCTCGGCTGGTAAAGTTGAGCGCTGCCTTCCCTGTCTGATGTCCTCATATCTTTTTCTCAAGGAATCTAAGAGAAGTTGAAATGTCAAAGGGTGCTTGAGCGGCTTAGCAGCTGAAAAGAGCCCTAGAAAATTGGTAACTTAACTTAAGAAATCTGACCACATAAAATTTATATGAAAACATGTGGGGCTGTAATACGGAAACCAATCTTTCAACAAACACATACAGCAGCCAACAGATACAATTAATAAGTCTTCTTTATATGAAATATTTTCTAGACGGAGAATTTCGTTCCAAGAATAACAAATCAAACGTTCAATGAACCAGAACAAGTTTATATGACCGATGTATAAAAACATAGTAAATTATCTTTGAGCTTGTTAAGATAGTGATAGAAGCCAAAATAACATTCCTTACCCAAACCAAAGGCAGGGTTCCCAATAAATTTTAACCTAGCATTCCGAAATGCTTAACCAATAGGCCTGATAAGGGCCTTAGTGCAACTTTTTTTGTGAAATTTGTTTATAAATGTCATATTTTCAGCCTGCCCAAAATGCTTTTTAAATAGTAAATTTGGCCTGTAGCATGCTGTTATTGAGAATCCTGCAAAGGCTAAATTACTCAGGTTTTGAGATATTTAACAATTCATTGTTTTAAAAGGTGTATTATGTGATTTTTTAAACAAAATGTACATTTTTTGTTAAAGGGAGGTAATTCACTTGCATCATGTTTTACATGGTATTATTATTTATAATTTCATAATTAAATTGATATTTGTGTACAAACACACAGGAGGCCTACAACATGGATAGGTAACTATAGGTAGGTTCCACACACAAACATGAAATGTCAGTATAATTAGGTATTGGCAACAAATATTCATTCATGACATTTTTCTGTGATATTAAATGTATGTAACGAGCAATTAATTACTTAGGAAAAAAGCACAAAGATTAACAGTACAAAGGATACTATTCAGAATAATTATCCATACTGCTTGAACTCATGACATTCCTACTAACCTCAGTACTTTGGTAATCACAATGTGGCTACAATTTAGAATATTTTAGGAGTACTCTTACAAGAGCTTTCTTACAAGAGCTTTGAAGCTTCATGACCCAGTTTGTTTGACAAAAGATAATTAGAACAAGGATAATTATAATTCCTCCATCTTTAATGAGAGGTATATTGCTTCCCACAAATTGTCTGTTTCTGTTCAATAACACACTTAGAACGCTTTGCCCTAGGATCTTCAAACTTTACAGGGAGGTTGGTCAGCAACAGTAGATGACACCTATTAAATTTCGAGCTCAGTATGTCAAAGGTCAAGGTCACTATAACCTTTACTATTTTTGACTATTTGTTAGCTATGGGGGCATACATGTTTTACAAAATCTCTAGTTATAAAACATGTATATGATTATGTATATTCTTCCCTGACAGTCTCTAATAGTAATTTATTTCATCAAAAACATTTGTCTAATTACATATAACAATTTGTACAATACATACACACAACTGTATTGCATATAAAATGATTAAGAAGTAGTGATTAAGCGCCATAAAAACATATGTTGGAAGCAATTCTATTAAAGTAGGCCTACCTCGTGGGTTTGCTAATTGTTACCACATACATTATGTCTATCTTTAATTTCCTTTCAGAATGTTTTGATTGCTACTTCAGCAAGTGTCTTCTATAGGTTCTTTGAATGCTTTTGGTAACGGGGCCATTTTGTAAAACACCCAGTTAAGTTTCGCTCTCACAATTAGGCAAATTGTAGGAATCCATTTCAATGTTTAAACTATAATCACAAAATCTTTGACCTTGAACTAGGGAAGAAGCAATGTATCTGGACAAGTAGTCTTCTCATTAAGGGGGATGTTCATAAATATTGAAATTATATGACAAGTTTTGAAACATTTTGGAACACCCCTTTTAATACTCCACAAAGGAATCTAATTTTTTTAAGGAACAGTCAACTAAACTTACACAACTGTTTCTTCTAACGAAACAATATCATGAGAAATGGGAAGTTCCATGGAAACTTTGACCCATAAACCATTCAGCTCACTGAAATGTTTTTCTTCTGACAAAACAAATTGTTATGAGAAATTATAGGAAAGTACCATCAAACTTTGACCAAACAGTCTGTTCATAAACAGTTTTACATGATATGAGAAAAGAGAGGGAACATCTGTGTGTTTTATCATCTCCCAATACCTGGCAGATATAAGGGACGTTCAATAAATCTGCAGTGGGGTTGGCTTTGGCAGGTAAGTGGAAGCTGTAGGATTAAAACAATTGCACAATTTGTGAGCTGGAATACATAATAAGGTTTTTTCCTTAAGACAATTGTACAATTTGCGAGATGGAGAACATCATAGGGTTTATAAATAAGAATTTATAATCTATTTGTACATAATCTGACACTCATTAAATAGGAAATTAATCCAATTTTTAGAAGATTTAAAAATTTAAGACGTCCTTTGATACCTAGCCAAATTGCATACAGCATAATCATACCCCATCCATTATCAATAATAACTACGCTGCGTTATATCTGTACCTATGTTCAGGTTTTATTCAAAGCTCACTAATACGTTTATGCTTTACAAATTGGTCCATAGTGAGGCATTTCCAGAAATCATGAAATTTTTGTCAACATTTTTTTTTCCCAATTTACATAATGCAGAGCATCTATGTGTAAGAATTTAAAATACATTCTTCGGCACCAGAAGAACTATAATTTATTTATCCAGATTTCGTCATTTGTATACAGCATGGTATTAAATTTAATAACAGCAAAATATTCCCGAAAGCATGATAAATATCACTTCTTTATCAAAGAAACTCTTTAATAATTCGAGGACATAATTGTACACACATAATGTAATAAATATAGGAAAGAGGGAACCAGTGTATAAATCAGCTACTCTTCAACAAGAAAACAAGGCTGAAACCTGCACAAAGAATGGCACCAATCTAGTAGAAGGGGAACCAGTGAATAAATAAGCTACTCTTCAACAAGAAAACAATGATTGGCACCATACTTTGTGCAAGTTAAAGGGGAACCAGCGTATAAATCAGCTACTCTTCAACAAAAAAAGAAGGCTGAACCCCGCACAAAGTATGGCACCAATCTAGCAGAAGGGGAACCAGAGAATAAATAAGCTACAAGAAAACAAAGCTTGGCGCCATATTCATTTCAAGCTAGTAGAAAAAGAACCAGGAGTACATACTCTATGACATCATTACTCAGGCAATTAACAGAACTACAATTAATAACCCATTAATGCCGGGTTTGTTTGTATGACTGAGGCAAACATAGTCTTGTTATTGCAAACATCTTTGTTTTAAAGTTCTTAGCTAGTTTCATCTTTCTCCCACAAAATATAACAGCGGGATGCAGAAAGCTTTTCCAAATAATCAAAGAGCGTAAGATAATTTACTTTTTAAAGAATAAATATCTGTGTTTCCTAAATCATATAATATCGTCAATTAAGATAAACGGTTGAATACCACACCACAAACTACGGCAATCTTTGACAATTATGGGAGCATGATGATATAAAACAGCATAGAATTGATGATGAAATAAGAAAATGGAAGCCATATGAAATGTTCATGAAATACCAGATGGTCTTCCATGTAAGCATTGTCTACCAACTTGTGTGACGTCACCTGATTTTTGGCTCAAAAACATAACGTTGTTGGCCTAATTTCATTATTTCTGTCCGTTATTTTTACTCAGTAACCAATGAGGCATCTACATGCATATGTGGGATCTAAGTGGGGAGCGGTGGCGTAGTTATCTTCAAAAGTAGGCAGTGGATTTGAAATCCTACTTAAAGTAACAAAGAAGAAAATTGACAAAAAGAAGATGGCAAGCATCAAATGGCCAGTGGATTTTACCTCCTTCCACAAGCTTTCTACATCCGTGAACACCATCAGGCCATCATCTCCTCAAAGCCTGATGAAATATATCATAGACAAAAACAAAATTGACAAAGATGTGCTAATCAAAATTGACAAAGATTTGCTCATCAAAATTGACAAAGAACACTGCTTATAAAAATTGACAAAGACGCACTAATCAAAATTGACAAAGATGAGCTTATCAAAATTGACAAAGACGCACTTATCAAAATTGACAAAGATGAGCTTATCAAAATTGACAAAGATGCACTGATCAAAATTGACAAAGATGAGCTTATCAAAGACCTGTTTGTCAAAATTGAAAGACAAAGATGCATTTGTCAACATCAACTTTGACTGAGTCTGAATGCATTACTGAATATCAGGAAATACCATGTTACCTCACAAGCGTGATGTTATTTAAACATTCATTCACAAATACAAATTTTCTTTTACGCAGCAATAATCCATTCATAATGCAAGCATCATTCAATATTAACTTAATCCCTCATATTTTAAATATAATTTCTCTCAGGATTTGATTTAGACAGAATTTTCAAAGTTGGATCAGTGGGATGTAAAACACTGGGAAAGGCATAGATGATAACCTAGGATGCCACATTATAATTTAGTCTTTCTAAAAATAATTGGTGATTAATTAGCAAAAATGATTTACAAATATAAGAAAGTTTCAGAAAACCAGTTTCAGAAAACCACTGACAGAAGTGATTAATTTATGTACAGAAAAAATCAAATGCTTGGTGCTAAATCATTGTTACTATGTATAATAAATAATGCAGTTACCGTAGTTTTGCACCAAGCCCGTGTTTAATGCTGTGTGCAACCTATGCAGAGAAATGAGTGATAACAAGCAGTTGTTAATATTGTCGGGATTTGGATTATAACAGGGTATTAACGGGGTAGTAACGGCCCATAGTGATCATGGAACATTAATTTCACTGCACAACATTACAGTCTCTGATGGCAATACCTTCCTATACCTAACAATACCTTCTCCATAGAGCTTAGAAACAACACACCAGGGTGAAATATCTACAGATTCTCAGAAAACATCTAATATTACACAATTATCAACCGAAAATAACAACAATAGATCTCCGATTATCGCTAGAACAATACCCATTATCAACCTTCAAGTTTGTTCAGCCTCGCCCTCAGACTCTAAAGTCATAACCAGGAATATCTTCATGTTGGTTTCCATGGATTTCTTAGAATAGTTTCTAAAGCCTGATAACCAAACAGCTGAACAGATAGTCTATTGTTTGTGGGTAACATAACAAAGTTTTTTGGCAAAATAAAGATTAAAACTTAACAGGACAGAATATCGGTCTTTTCACTTTTTTCTTTTTTTCCTCTCATATATTAGATATCATGCATTCTTAATGGTTGAAATACACATAATACTGTTACAACTCTACATCACTCAACCTCCCCTCTAAACATAACAAGAGATATTTTCTTCAAAAACTCACTGGTTTTAAATTTATTGCAACAAAACAGCAGGAAACAAAACCCAAGAACTGAGACCCCACTGTTATAAGACTGGTAGAAAACGCTAATGAAAGAAAAACAATAAAATATCATTGAAAGCAAACAGAAATCTAAACAAACAGCGGCAAAAATCTAAAATTATAAAGCTGAAAGTTTCCTCCCATGATTACAACTGTCAGTGTGAGTTATTTTCTCCTGCAGAAACTATGACAGATGATTGAAATGTACTTTCAATATTTGAGATAATGAAACTCAGACTCGCAGTCAGTACAGTAGTTACAACAGTAAAATCATTCCGACATCTCTCACACTGCATGCTCTATTTTCTTTTCACTTTAATGTTGTTATCCAGAGCCATATTCAGAGACAAAACAATACAGAAGAAAATATTTTCCAGGATGTTTAATGTATAATGAAATACAAGACAAACTCCAATTTTGATTATCCAATGTTTCGACTTTTATTTATGTCTTCATCAGGGCTACAAATTGTTATGACGTTATTTAAGGCAGTTTAATTGTATTTTTTTCAAATTTTCATAAATTTATTAAAGGCCATTGTGCTTCAGTGTGCCTAAGCATGGCTACCAGCCTTTATCATATAATAAAATACTTCAGGATTACATATTTCTATCTATCTTTGCCTTGAAAGAAGAATTGGTACAGACCTGACTCAAATGTGCCACCTTGAGCTTTGTAGTATGGACCTCACACCAGATTGTGACCTTGACTTTTGAAGTACATATATGTGGTACAGACTCAACTTAAATTTTTGCCACCTTGATCTTTGTATTACTGATCTCACTCCAGATTACACCAATGGCAAAATGATACAGACTACCAACTAAAACTTGTGACCTTGACCTTTGAAGTACTGACTTCATTCCAGATTATGATATTGACCTTTGTAGTATTGAAGTCTTTCCAGATTGTGACCTTGACATAACACTACAAACCTGACTTAATATTTCAACCTTTACCTTCAAAGATCTTCATTGTAATAGACATGACACCAATTTATGAAACCAAATTTAAGCATACACTGAAATGCGTGGGCCATAACATCTGTAGAAGAGCTATGTTCAATTTGATCAATGCCAAAGGCACAAAATATAGCCTTCCGGATAAAAAGTATCTTCCAGGGGCAATTACGATTGGTAATATAATTTTATTTTTTTTGCGTTTTGAGGGGGATGTGGTATTCAAATTAATATTTCAATGTGAATTCTGGCAATGTTTATAGTTCATATGTATTCAAGCATTCATAATGATGTGCTACCTAACATTGCTGCTATGTTTCTTTTCATTGATTTAATTTGTTTTTCGTACAAACTTCACAAACTTCAATCAACCTTCAGCTGCATGGTGCCAAGTTGGTGTGTTTAATTAATACAAAAAATTACATCATTAAGAGGATTTTACATCTCATAACATATATACTGCCAGTGTCTGTGTCAACATGCATATAGCATGGAAGTCCTGTTTCCCTCACCTTTGGACAAGAACACTTTGAAGTCATAAATTTTCACACCAAGTTTTGGGTGTATCTGGCAGGTTGGCTTCTTAAAATTATCAGGTAACAACTTTCGCTCCAGAATGATAACTGCATGTCAAATTATGCACATGGTAGACCAACAACCCAGGTGTGTTTGAGGACTCAGACCTTAAGCTTTCTCTTTGATAGTTTGGTCTACCAAAAGGTGCAGAAACCCAACATGTCCAGTAATGCTGCAAGGGATCCAATTGAACGTCTTCGACCATCTCTGCTCTGTCCTAAAGAAACTAATTCCAGAAGTCTAATTGCTCAAGTGAGCTACAATAACATGTCCCAATAAGAATTTGAGAGGAAGCAAGAAAGCATTTTAGAAGTCCTATAGTCTATTGCTAAAGTGTAAGCTACATTCATTAAAGTATGTCCAAGTTAGTATTTGAGAGGAAGCTGAAGAACACATTTTAGAAGTCCTATAGTCTATTGCTCAAGTAAGCTACAATCATAAAATTATGTCCCAGTTATAAGTATTTGAGAGGAAGCAAGAAAGCATTTCAAAAGTGCTCAAGAAAGCTAGTTATAGGTCCCAGTTATAAGTATTTTAGAGGAAGCAATAAGGAATAATAGCACTATATACAACATACCTGCCGTGTTTTCCTGTCTCTGTCTGTAATGCACCTACACCTGTTCGTGCACACTGCATGCATTCCCCCCTCCCTGATTAACCCTCACAGCTGATATACCCTGGCAGGAAATAGTTTGATTACCTTGATGTCCATAGTATGGTGAATCAATTAAATAGATCTATTAGTGTATGAAGCTTATTAACAAACCTATCTATCAAACAAAGAAGCAACTATCCTACACTCCGTAGACATGGTGGTTGATTTCTTAACATTTGAGAACTTCCTACCTGACAGAACAAAAGTTTAATGTCATAAAGAATATCTTAGAGATAGACGCTATCTAATGAGACTGGGTGGAAGAACCAAAATCATAAAAACGGGACAGTGAGGCTTGTCAGTGCCTGGCCAAGATTGCTTATCATGCATATTTCCCCTGTATCCATGTATCCCTTTTAATTTGTACCCTGAAGAAGACAATATAGTCGAAACTTTGGAACAACTGGAGTTTGTTTTGTTTTCCTATACACTTGTATCCCTGACAGAAACACTGTTTTCCATACCATTATGATAACTGTTGTAGGTGCCATTCTCTGTATCACCTAATTCACAGTGACACCTTACCCAGATACTCCACCTCACCCAGATACTCTGGACAAGGCTACAGATGCCCATATGTCTCCTTATTGTTACACTAACAATTTTATTTATTCCAAATGGTAGAAGAGTACCTCTATCTAGGTTTGTCTCCGTAGCTCAGGGGTCAGTGCGCTTGCTGACTTATCTAGCACCCTGGTTCAAATTCGGGAGGAGGTGCTCATATGTCTACCTAGTCTGGCCACCCGACTAGATAATATATTTTATCAATCAAATAGCATAACATTTTTCAATTTTTGCTAGATTTTATTTTGGGCTTGATTATCTAGTCTGGTAAACTCTGTAAGCCTCTTGTAATCTGATATCCTAGCGCAACCGTTACACCATTAGCTTCCTGACCACAAGTATTTAACACTTCAACAAATTTCTCCTACAGAATGAGATAAGAATCAAATGACCATACGGTCAACACATGTGTGAGTCGAGATACAAGTTTCATGTTTTTATTCGTCAGGAAAAATAGAAACTCAGAGAAAGTACAGAAAACTATTTCTTCACCATTTATATTTTTTACAATAGATTATTACAAATTTATTTTACACCATATGCTTATTCTATGGCCCAAATCTTTTTGTCAAAACATCTTATTAGTAACTAATAAATTTGAATTATATAATACCATTTTTATTTATTGATACGTACCAATATTTCTGATGTAAAATTACCAAATAAAATATATAAATATGAACTTTAGTAGTTTTTTCAAGACAACGCGATGAAAATGACTGCTCGAATATTTTGACGTTAAATTTTACGTTTTCCGTGTGACGCTTCCACGACGCAACGCCGTGCGCGACGTCCATATAAAAAATCATTTTATAGGAAAAACACTTATTTTAAATTCTCATTATTATATCTGTTCCACAGACTGTTTTAAAAATTATTTAAACAGTTGTCAGTAATCATGCATCGTACAAAATGATTAATATTTATTGATACTTTTATGTTTATAACCTACAACCCCTGTGTACAAATTCATGCGAATACGTTTTCTGTAGCATCGGGAGTCCATTTCATTGTATATCTTACCAAGTCTATGATGAGCTAAAAAGGAGTAAAAAGCCACCCGACCAGATAATATATTGAATCAATCAAATAACATAACTGTTTTAAGTTTGAGTTAAATTATATTCTGGGCCTGATAGTTCTTTCTTTCATCTTGTAGATTATACAACACTCGCTACTAAGCAAAGTTTTTTTCTCTTATCTTGTAACATCTAGAAATTCCCTAGAAATTGAGGGTTTATCACAGCTGGGCATAATGTTTAAAGTACTGGTCAAGAACCATAAATATTCTAGGCTGACCAACTCACATAACAAGATCATTATCAGCTGTAATTGTTTGACCTTAGGATAAGTTCAATCGCCACAATATAGGCGATATTGAAACACCAAGTTGAACAGACCCTATGTTTGAGGGTGCAAAGGGAAATAATTTCATGAGAAAAGAGTAGATTGAGGAGTTGTCTATCTAAACATAGGGTATGTTAGACAGACAAATGTCTACCATATTTCAGCAGAAGGCTGACTGGCAAATAAAGGCTATGCTCTGCATTCTATATTCACCCGATTCTTTGATACCCTTCATAATGATGTCAATTAACATACCCCATCTCTAAAAGAATTCTAATGCATTAAATATCCTCTCTATAAGGGTTGAACAGGACCCGTTAATGTTATAGTTACACTACGCTTTATACTGTAAAATTATTGATTTTTGTGGGGGTTAAATTTTGTGGATTTTGTGGTTCACCTAAACCATGAAATTTACTCCCTTCAAACAATAATTTGCCACTATTTCCTCAAATGCAAAATCCACAAATTAATGTCCCATCAAGAGGGTCTTTTTTTCACCAAAACCTTGAAATTTTGTTCCATCAAAATGAAACGATTTTAAAGTATGATAACCTTCATATGGATCAAAGTTAATTACAAATTCTGTAAGAGCATGATCGTTATATTATAGATCATAGCAATAATGGTGTTATGTATTATTCCCCAATGTATGAAACCAAATAAAACTGATAAATGATAAGATCATGCTTCATAATCAAAACTCTATCATAGTCTTGTAATATCAATATTCAAAATATCTGCTTAACCATTTAATATCCCTGCTTATCCAATTGGGAAACATTAAAACCTAAAATCTTAGATGAAGGTGTTCAAAAATTAATTGTTCATAAATGCTTAATGCAGTCTAAGCATTGCAACATCGTAAAAGGCTGAGTTCAATAAACACTTAAATGCCCCAGAGGAGGACTTTTCCATAATGAAAGATATAGAAATATGTAGTATTGTTAAATGAAATACCAAGAAATAATTTTGAAAAAGTTTCATGTTCTGAGTTGCGTGAATGAGGTTAAACTATTTTTTGATAGGTGTAAGGATATATGATTTTTGAACCACAAGAGTGATGATTAAAGAAGGCAATTCAAATATCGGCGAGTATCAGGAAAAAGCTGAAAGTGTAATATAAAAACAAATCTTCAGGACTGATATTGTATGATTTGCTCGCAGACATTTATGTATCTAACATAAGAATCTTGTAATATATTCAGACATCATGGTCAGGATCATGTCAAACTCACCATACATAAAAGTCGAAAAACCTTAATTGCAGGAATAATGAGAGATAAGGCGGGTGGGGGATGATAATTTAAGAATTTATGCTTGGCCTTAGACAGGCGTATAGGCGTATACTCTAATGGTGCATGTGGAATTCGTCAGGCAATGGCTATAAATCCTCAAACCAGCTGACTGGTCAATGTGGAGGATAACATAAATATTTTCAAGTCTCTAATCTGATAATGATGAGACCTAAGTAGGCAATTAACCAGCAACAAACATACTAGATTATACCAAGTACTATTTTATAGATACCTAATTAGTGAAGATTAGAAGATTCCCAGGTCGCGAGGTTATCACTCAGATAGATAGTGACAGCTAGTTTTCATTTTTTGGGAGATTACAAGTTCTCTGTTTTGGCATTCTTTCGCAATATTAAACCCAAACTTTGGCTAGTTGATAAAATCCCGTGAAAGGTGAAGGCCTGGACATTCCACATTCATTTTATTTTAAGTGTTATGAAATAATGCAGCAATGCCTCATCTCACATACCTTTTAGTATACTGTAAAATCATATAATTTCAATGGGATAAAATTTCGTGGTGTTGATAAAAAGACTATTTCGATGGGACGTTAATTTGTAGAATTTGCAATCAAAATTATTGTTCAATGGGATCTGATTTCGTGGTTGAAGATGAACCACAAAAATCCACGAAATCCATGAAATTTAATACCCCGTGAAAATTAATTATTTTACAGTAGTCCAGAAAATTTGACACGATCCTAGACCTTGTATTTAGCAAATTTTGTCCATATTATCATAAAACCCAAGTTGTATGTTTTTAAAATCAGAGAGTATCACGAATTGTCTTCAGGAAGAAAACAAACATAAATCTAACAGACTGATATTGCATGATTTGCTTGTGGAAATTGATATATTCATGCAGAAATGTGAAGATCTTGCCAAATTCTTTGTGCTATAAACTTGTCATGTATCATGATTAACAAAAATCATACAAATCAAAAGTTGTCATTTAAATAAGACATTCTATAGATAATACCCTTCAAAATACAGAATGCTCAGCTAACATATTTGTGATATAGCTTGGCAAAATTGACACAACCCTGACCTTTATGCATGAATATATTACAAAGTTCTTGCTTTGAATTTATCAATTTCCGCAAGCAAATCGTGCAATATTGGTATTTCAAATAAGTGTTTGTATTACATCTTGTATATGTCTTCCTGATACTCCTTGACTATGAAAACATACAGCTGAAGTTATAAATACAGACAATACATTGACTGTTAAATTATGCTAATGAAAAGGTCAGGTTTGTGTCAAATTTGCCAAGTTATACTGGATGTTGAGACCACTTAACTTCACATGTGATCATACACAAATGAGTTGCTATGTTTCAACTTCCTATCTATCACTTACACATAAAAAACAACTTTCAGCCGGGTGTCAAAAACTGTATAAATAAGCATCCTAAATAGACAAATCAAGAGTTTTTTTCCAGGTTTTGCTTTCCATTATAAAGTATGAATAGATTAAGCACTTGTGATGAAATAATGAAAGAATGTTTGTTTATATTCATGCATAACCCCATACCCCATCATATGGCAAACCAATACGCCTGACTCATGAAAAAAATCAAGGTTAGCTTAATTAGTTTAACAGAACAAGGCCTTCATTCTTAACTTGCCACTCCAACTAAACATTTGACTTGGATCCAAGAACTTTCCCTCTAATGCAACTACAAACCATTAAATGATTTTTCAGACAAACTTTCAACAGGTATTAAGATTCAATAAGCTTGGTTTTCAAATAAACAGTAGGAGTATTTAAAGATGTTTCCACTTTGTGTAGCCAATTACATACAGCACGCTGAGTAGGAACTATTTATGTTTTACATGTTTTTCAAGGTTTCAATACTTGAATACTAGGACAGCAACAACAACAGCATCAGCAACAACAACTTAAATGTGCACCAATTACTCAACCTAACACCCACAACCCACTTATGAAATGAGTATCACTAACAAGATACATGTACTCCTACACTACAAGAGCACATTGGTGACTCAACATTACCATTGTTTTATATCATGATAGACATTTGTATCACTGCAACTTGAATTCCGAGACAACAATTTATAATTGTCAACCAGGAACATTATGCACAGCAAAAGTTTTTTCCATTATGTACTGCAAAAGGTTTCCATTATGTACTGCAAAAGTTTTTTCCATTATGTACTGCAAAAGGTTTCCATTATGTACTGCAAAAGGTTTCCATTATGTACTGCAAAAGGTTTTCATTATGTACAGCAAAAGGTTTTCATTATGTACAGCAAAAGGTTTTCATTATGTACTGCAAAAGGTTTTCATTATGTACTGCAAAAGGTTTCCATTATGTACTGCAAAAGGTTTCCATTATGTACTGCAAAAGGTTTCCATTATGTACTGCAAAAGGTTTCCATTATGTACTGCAAAAGGTTTTCATTATGTACAACAAAAGGTTTTCATTATGTACTGCAAAAGTTTTTTCCATTATGTACTGCAAAAGGTTTTCATTATGTACTGCAAAAGGTTTTCATTATGTACTGCAAAAGGTTTCCATTATGTACTGCAAAAGGTTTCCATTATGTACTGCAAAAGGTTTCCATTATGTACTGCAAAAGGTTTTCATTATGTACTGCAAAAGGTTTTCATTATGTACTGCAAAAGGTTTTCATTATGTACAGCAAAAGGTTTTCATTAGGTTTTCTTGATCAACAAGGACATACTGCAAAAGGTAGAGATGGTCACCAAGAAATATATGCTGCAACATCAGTAAATATCTGAGACAAAATGCGTAGGTGAACATGGTCAACCAAGAGTTATGTACCAGGACACAGTGCGAAATGTGAAGACAAAAATAAGTTCTGTACAATGACAAGTTACAAAACGTAAGATGGTCAACTTAAGTTCTCTACCACAAATTACAAAAGGTGAGGTCGACCATGTGTTCTGTACTATTAAAAGCACACAAGTCCACAAAGAGTTATTTACTGGAGAAGGACAAATGGACACATTGCAAACGATCATCTCCACTAGGTGTAATGTACCAGGACAAATTGCCAAAGGTAAAAGGCTAGATCAACCATTGCTAAAGCTACAGTGTAAACTGTCAATTGCACAATCACCCAAGACAATGTTCTATGGCATATACAAAATGTCACAGTCTCTCTCTGATGCAGCTATCTTGTTGAAATATCCACATGATTCCAGAGTCTAACAATTATGCAAGTATATTGGCAAATCAATTAACATACTGGCAGGTAAACATCAACACTGTCATAATTTGATACAAGAATAAGAACTGAAAAGAAATACAACAGAAAGCTTTTAGACAACATACGATATAGTATGACGGTAAGCATGTTCAAGACACAGTCTCTAACATAAAGACAGTGCCATTTGTTCATATGACGCTCATATGCATAGTTATAACTACGGCCTTCGTGATTAATTCCTATGCATATGAACTCCAAACCATGATATATTGGCCAGTATTTCACGGAAAACTAAGATAAATTTACACCTTGTTCGAGTGGAGCATATGGGGTTTTCTTGCCGGTGGTCCAGGCAGAGATTGAACCTGTGTCCTCCTGACGAAAAAGAATGCACCCTACCTCTAGGCCACAACTCCCCAATAGGCAAATGGTGGATTTTTGTAATACTTAAATACAGAGCTGGAAATTTAGCATTGCACCCGAGCTAAGACACATGCCTTTGGGCTCAGTAATAAACTGTGTACCTAGGCTTCTATCAATACTTCAAGCCATGGATAACATCAGACTTGAGGTGTGAAAAGCCATCAATATAACTTGCAGAGCAAGTATTAACCTAAAATAAATTGGCATAAACTAACGGTCAAAATGCCGACATAACAGAATTCTGGCCCTTAATTTACCTGGAAATCATCACAGTCTGGAAATGCACCTTTCCCTGTGCTTACACTCAACAGCTGTGTCCATGCCAAAACAGCCATAAAAACTGATAAATTAATTGATAAGAAATTAAAATGGCACAAACTCTACAGGGGTCACACGTAGGGGTCACAGGGTTAAACAAGGTCAGATATACTTTAACCCTGGCTGCCCCAGAGAAAAAAAAGATCAGTAGTTCATTTACCTCCTGATAACTGAAAGAATTTAATTTCAGGACAAAACAACACCACTCTCAGAAAACACAGTATGCCCCAGTGGTAGCGTTGTCAATAATAATGAGTTTAATAGTTCTAGGGGCAATAATTCTGTTGAAATCCTTGACTGGGTTGCATGCACATGCATGCCTTATTTGGACGGGTCATAGTGTTGTCAATAAGTACGCATTGTAAGAAAGCAATACCTTGATGGACTGAAAATATGAACAAACCACCAATATGCATTTGGTTTCATGCAAGACAAAGTTTTTGGTCTTAGTGCAAGTTTTTGTCTTCATACAGGTTTTTGGTCTTAGCAAAAGCTTTTCTGTCTCCAAAAAGTCTCCTTCATTGAGCGGGGCATTACTGAAGGCTTGTATGTATATTCACATGCCTGTCTGTACAACAAGAAACACTATCCCTATAACATAGGTTTTTTGTACCAGAGCCTTGATAGAGTATACTGTGTGTGTGTATGCATGTGTGTGTTTCTGAAAGCCTGGAACTCCCATCTCTGTTATGGCAGTTATAAGCGTCGTGGCAACAAGTACAACAAACATAACAAACAATATCGCAAAAACATGCAAAAAAATAAAAATGGCGGAGCACGTTACAGAAATTATGTATGACTGAAAGCTGTCTATATTACAGTCAGATATGCTGTTCCTCTGCTTGTTGTAACGTTCCTCCAGTCTTCTATGACTGAACTACGGCATAAATTGTCTGTACCTATTCTAGGAATGACAATATGTGTTGTTTAAAATGGTTGTATGTATAAACATACCCAGAAAACATCGCTAGATTTACTGTGATCACTTAACGTCAACTGCATTATACCTCTGACTACCTCACTGAATATCTAGACTTATATTATTCGTGAGAAAACATTACATTGCAATCCATTAGTTATTTCTTCTAAAAGACAGATAGACAAATAGACAATCTTACATCAAAATTATCATCAAGTTTCCTTACAACTTTCCGAAGAGATTAGTTGGGTAAAACGTCACTGACAACAATAGACAAACAATGAAGAGTTGATATCAACATCATTTGCCAATTTAGCCTTTTGCAAGAGAAGTCAATGTACATATTGACCGTTTTTGCAAATATACAAATAGATCATCAAACTTAACTAGATGTTCCACTAGCCAAATTCGTAGTGACTTTATTAAGTGAGTATGATTGCAAGGACACTGAAAAAGAGCGTCAGAATGGTGCGCCTAAGGGTCAAACATGAGGTGTTTCCAAACCCAACAATTTGAGTAACATAATAGTAAGAAGGACACTAAAAATGAACATATTAGACTTGTACATATGACAGCCAAACAAGAGATGTTTTATGAGGCCACAATTTGTAGTAACAATATCCAGTGAGCACCATTGAACATGTACACTTAAAATAAACATCAGAATTGCACACCTAATAGTCAAACAAGAGGTGTTCATAAGCCAAAATTTGAAGTCACATTATTCAGTTAGTACCATTACAAGGACACTGAAAAGGAACATACTAGATTGCACAAATAACAGCCAAACAATAGGTGTTCCCTAAGCCACAATTTGTAGTAACATTAGCCAGCGAGCACACTTGCTATTGAACCTTAAGTTCAAACATGAGGTGTTCCCTAGCCACAATTTGTAGTAGCATTACTCAATGAGCATCATTACAACAAGGACACAGAAAAGGAACACATTAGACTTACACATAAGACAACCAAACAAGAGATGTTTCCAAATGCAACAATATTTAGTGACATTATATTCAGTGAGTACCATTGCAAGGACCATACAGTAAAAAACTGAACATCAGACATGCATGCACAACTGACAGATTTTCACATGCCACAACTTGTAGTAACTTTATTAGCAACAGTTAACACACAGAACATAGCCAAGCAATAAGGAATAGACTAGATAATTATAAATGACAATGTTGAGAGAAGCTAATGATTCAGTCATAATGATGTAAGTAAGACAATCAGTCTTGATGTGTGAAACTATTTATTGTCTGAGTCTGAATGAAACATCAACATTCAATTGAAGTCAATAATCAATTTGTCAACTGCAACTGTGGTGATGCTTCATAGCATTTCATTACAAATGCATTACCTATCAGCACTTCTTGGGGTAAAACTCTGGCATCCCATCATAACACCAACCGTCAGCATGTAGACAGACATAGTAAAGTGGCTGCCATTCTTGCAGTACTGTACATTGTATATTAATAATCATAATAATAATCTGCAAGACCAATTTCTGTACCTCTCACTCATTTACCAGAATGTGTCAAAGTTCATGCTAAGACCAGGTGTCAGTTGTCTAAGCAAAGCGCTACTGAGCACCTTCATTCAGTTATTTCCCCTTCAATTAAATATAGAAGGCATGGATGACATCCTGTTAAAAGCGCTACATAGCGCTTTGCTTAGGCAATGGACACCAGAGAGTGGACCTTGGTCTGCAGTCTCATATTGTGACAAACACTTTAGACATCTACAAGACAACGTAAGATTAGTGTTGCTGATAAGCATCTGTTCGGGATCAGAACACTTCTCTCAAAGAACAAGACCTTACGTCCTGGTGGAAGCCTTTCTAATTCTGTTGGAGAGTGTTACATTGCTTTGACAATGTAAAGTGTTTATGTTGCTATGGTTGACAAGAATGCCAAGTTTGAAAGCATTGCATTGATTGACTTCAAAAATACTTGAGTTTCAACATTTTGTTACAAACAACAATTA
Source organism: Spisula subtruncata (assembly GCA_963678985.1). Taxonomy (NCBI): domain Eukaryota; kingdom Metazoa; phylum Mollusca; class Bivalvia; order Venerida; family Mactridae; genus Spisula; species Spisula subtruncata. Next base: position 8,695,888 of record OY787675.1, on the reverse strand, counting down.
CTATATGCCTCTCACATCAGTAGATGCTGGGGCATACACATGTTCTCATCGCTAAAAGCATTATGAAAACTATAATAGATTCTCAAAGTTTTTAAAGTATGAAGATTTATAATGGAAGGAAAATAATATTGTGATGCATGTGCTCATTTTAAGTAGTTATTTCAGGGTGGCTGGTAAATTGCAAAGCAAAAACTATATTCAACGTCAGAGAGCTGTGTGGAAAATGAAGAATAAATAAGCAAAAACGGAATTATTCTACATAAAACTGAATGATATCTTAATAGAATCAAATATAAGATCATGTTATCTTGTGAGAGTCTCAGATGAATCTATGAATAGAGTCTCAAATGTGACATTACTTACAACCTGCAGTTACCTGGCAACTGGCAGATCAATATTCTTGGAATATAATCATGCAATATATTATGTACATGTACAGCTTTAAATTATTTCTATTATGTTTTCAAGAAACGCAATTACATATTTGCAAAATACTGTGAACTTCGTGGTCTAAAAATTTGAAAATACTTCCATGGCTTTTGATTGGATAACAACTGGTGCCAAAATTTCACAGATTTGGCTCATAATCAAACTTGGTCACATGCAGATGGAAAATGTTTGTATTAGAGTTCACCCGAAATTCAGGACGCTGCCCACATAACTGTGAACCGCGAAAGGAGTTCACATTATATGTCCTGATCTCAACACCTGGGGTAATATATATAATAAGTAGGATAAACAATAAATATATAATATAACATTTACAGTTCATGTAAAGCATTGCAAGGCAGTTAACACTCGAACAAAAGAAGTAACCACAGACTACACAAATACATTTAATAAGTAGATCAAACTACAATGCTTTATTAACACTTGTAATAATTAATAACGAGTGGGTTTCTATGGTTACAAAAAGTACAGGAACACCACTTTGACCTTGACCTTGGTACACTTTATAACAAATAAAACATCTAGCCTCAGTCAGGCAATCAACTTAATTACCTACATATACAAGCATATGGAATTTATTTGCAATTATCGCCATGCAATGAGGGTTGCTATAATTATATGTAGTAATGATTGCTTTGTTATTATGTCTCTCTGACAGAGTTTGCAGAATACTGTAAAATCATTTAATGTCGATGGGACGAAATTTCGTGGTTTTGGTAAAAAAGATCATTTTTGATGGGACGTTGATTCATGGATTTTGCATTTCAGGTAATAAATACAAGGGTCAAAATTATTGTTAAATGGGATTTAGTTTCGTGGTTGAAGCTTAACCACGAAACCCATGAAATTTAATCCCCCACGAAAATTAATGATTTAACAGTATTTCATGTTTCCTACACAACCTCATAACATACACATGTATATACATGTGAACTTGGCTCATACACAGATTTAGTTAACATTTCAAATTTTGCTCCAACAAAATAACCTATGGCAACTTTTCCAGATGATAATTTCACACTTTATCTCAAAATAAGCATCAAAACAAACAGCAAGAATATCTCTGTAAGACTGGTACCAAATTCCTAACACACAAGACTTTGGCTAATAAAGAAAGAACATGGTTCCAGGCTTAAGAAGTTTTAAAGCAGATTTTTAAATTGATTAAATTTCTTGCAATCACTTTGTTTATTCCAGTTACATGCTATTTCTAAACAATATTTTTGGCCAATTTATGTAAAATTTCACCTTAGGTCAGAATTTCTCAAACTTCCGGATTTACAGCCCTGAACAGATCAAGGCCAGCTTGGCACCAGACTCTCAATCAGTCTAAAATTTCATCTAGTCAACAAGAGATAAATAAACAAAATGCAAAATTGCTGCCAGACATATGAATTTGATTCCGACTGAAAATTTGTCAGTTCAAATCAACATATGCCTGTCAGACTGACAGGTTTCAAAAAGTATGATGAATTTCATCCATATGTAACTGTGAGCTACAAATGAACAGTCAAATAAACTGCAACTTGTTACTCTGACTGCATACCATTTTACTACAAGCTGGAGTCCATTGCCTAAGCAAAGTGCTATGTTACGCTTTCCATGGAAGATTATCCATGCCTTCTCTATTCAATTAAAAGGGAATAAAGGCACTCGGTAATGGACACCTGCAGTCATGGGTCAGTCAGGTAAGTATGCAAGATTTGTAACTCAGCAATTTAGGCTCCATTCCCAGTCACTGCAGGTCATACCCTTCAATTAAAAACTTGGTGCAAATGTTAATTTCTCTTGACACATGGAGAAGTTGCAGGTTTCTTGTGAAAGGGGTTAAGTTAGTAATGGTCAGGATACAGTCTAGGGTGAGTCAGGTGAGAAGAATCAGACCCAGGCACTGCCATATGTAACTTTGTACAACTATGGGGAAACAGTCCTAAACCAGAGTAAACAAACAACAAAGCATTTCTATAGATGACCCAGCATCATGTTAATGCACTAGTCAGTTGCAATCACATATTTAATCACGCCCCCACACCCCGGGATGAGTGATGGATAGCCAGGGAAAGAGTTTTTACCTTCCAGCTTCCCCCCCCCCCCCCCCCGCTGGCGAGGGTTTTGTCAGCCCAAAAGTAAAAATCCAACATTGTATAAAACTGACTGATGCATAAAGTGCAGACTGTTACAGTCTGCCAGTACAATAACAGTGCAGTCACAGTTGTACATGCATACATAACCAGGGGGAACATGGCATCTCTGTAGGCAATAAAGTGCCATAACAAATCAGTAAACCTTTTTGCAAAATACACAGTATTCTTAACTTTTGCTTACATAAAAATTACAAAAAATGCATTTAATGGATTAATGCTATTATTTGCACCGTTAGAACAGGAACATGATCATAGTTCATAATACTTCTATTCCCACGTTATGTAGGTTCTTTTGGATAATGTTCCACCATTAGCTTTCGAGTCATGATGATGGCAACGTTTCGGAAAGATTTATCAAAATGTCAGGATAAAACTTTTTAAAAGAGTATTCAATATTTTGATTATGCATTAATAATAGTCTGTGGAAGCTAAGGGATAATATTGTAAGAAAAGATTGATTTAGACCATGGCAAAGGCAGGTACATGTATAAAATAATGTATCCACCTTTGATCTTTAATGATGTTGATGTTACTTTTCGAAGAAAAAACATCCGACATGTATCAACGCTAGACGATACTGAGATACAACAGAGAATCATGTATATGCTAGACATCAAGTCTGCCCCTTACAAGAATCAGCCATCTGTTGACCTGGTAAAGTGCTTTGAAGTGCTTTCCAAAGGACAAAAAACCATGGCAAGTCCAGTTTCAGGGTGCTTTCCAAAGGACTTGCAACCATTGCATGCCCATTTTGAAGTGTTTTCCAATGAACGTGCAACCATTGCATGTTCATTGTTAACTGGTTAACATGACATGCCCATTTTGAAGTGCTTTCCGAAGGACATGGTGATAACACTTTGCACTGTTTCCAAGACACTGGTAAACATGGCATGCCCATGTCTCTTTGGCCATAGTTGTATCTCACTATGTATTTTTTTAGAAACAACTCTGTTGCACCAAATGGACACCTGACAATATTAAATTGAATGGGAGGTAACTGAATAAAAATGCTCGATCAGTAGCACGTGCTTAGACAATAAGTAGCTAGTAGACGTCTAAACATGCCCCCCCCTCCCAAAAAAAGCAAATACTATGATCCAAAGCACAAAATGTAACTGAATTCCTATACTGTAAGGGTATCACTGAGAGAAAAAAATTGGCACACCAGCCTAAAGAAAAAAAACGCATTCAAATTGAAATTTGCTCTCAGGTATTACAAACCTTGTGCTAAATGAACAAAAACAAATGTTGAAGAGAGATCCAAGGAATATCTCGATGAAACAGTGTTACATTCCTGCCAAAAATATGTCTCTTTTTCCAACATCAACAATGCGCTATGAACTATCCTCCACCAATATACAGCAAAGATTTAAATGGTTGGACTGACAAAAACCCAATATTGAAATGAAAGTATGTATTTTATATACATGTTGCATTTATAAGTAGACAACTGTGTACACAATTAAAACTACAAAATATTCCGTCAAAGTCGGGGGTCATTACCCAATGGGGTAAAGCAAAATGACCATGCACCCGTTTTGCGTCTTCAATATATTGTCTTTAGCCAAAGGTGGTTGGAGGCGAAAAATGCTTTAGACATTTAGTGCACTATTATAAGCTCCTCCAAACGCACAAAGAGGAGCATTGTTTAGGTACACCTCAATTTACAATGGCAATGTTAGTATTCATGTATATTACACCAGTATAATAATACCATCATTGCTCTATTATACATGTAATAAAAGGTGAATGTAAAATACAACTAGAACAATTTGGCAGTTTGTTTGAATGGTCAGGAACTAATCATGGTTTGAGTAGCAGAGCCAGAATGGAATGTATCGTTTGCCATGGTTACAAACATCAGTAACAAACTAGGCAATGACCAGAAGCCTCACAGCTGAATAAACATATAACAATGTACATTGTTAGGTCAAGTATTCTCCCATTGTTCAAATGCCACTTGCTGAATCTGGCTAATATTAGAAACAGCCTGGATGTAGGAAAGTAATGATTGAATGATTATGTTAGCAGTTAAGATGCCAAACCCCCAATTGACATTACGCCAGTTGTCAATGAATGCACCTTAAATCAATTTTAACAGTAAATTATGATCACACGGTCCAATCAATTAACTTCAAACCTTCGTCAAGCAACCTTCGACAAACAATCAAGGGGAGTGATCTCTGCTCCGGCGTAATGTCAATTGCATAATTACAATTATATGTTAAAGACAGCACAGGGGTGGTATTCCATATTGATCTTATTTAATTTGAAAATAAAGATAACCAATCATATTGCCTGTTACTGACCAGGAGTTTAATATGGTGTGATCTGATTGGTTGTCCTTAATTATCCTTAAGTCAAGTAAGATCAATATTGAATACCAACCCTTGGCTTGCTAGGTTGCCAAGTGCTGTGGGTAGATAGAGGCTGACGGCCATTTCTGTATAACTTCCAATTGTATGAGATGTGCATGTGCAGTATTTAATGAAGTTTTCTGTTGTTTGGATTAGATATGCATGTTCCAAATACTGGCTAAGATCATACAGATATATAGAATATAAATAGCACTATAAAGATGTTGTTGAAGAGAGAAGTACTGCACCAGTTTGTGGAGACGATATTGCACATGTACACATTAAGGATAAACATCAACAGTAAACATATCACAGCTAACTCGTAGCATGACACATACACAACACAGTTACAATAACCCCCAGACAAGCATGCTGTCTTCATGGCCAGCTTCTTTTAAATATATAATTTACCTATTAAAACTTATAGATGTCCTTGTACAAATATTATAAGAATTGGTGTGATGTAACAATTAAAGCCAACTGGCAATACCATGCTTGACCATAATAAATCATAGCGCTTACACAAGGGAGGCACTTCATTAAATTACGTAAGTTTTCTCTGGATTTTCATCATAATGTTGAAACTACATGGAGATCCATTGGTGGATGGCACGTTCCTAAAACATAAAGGCCCACACACAAGACATTTAACAACGTATTAGCTTATGAACTATACCAAATAACAACATTCAGAGTATATTTATTGCACATGTACTTAGTAAGTCCTGCAATCTATTATAACACACATGTTCGTATACTGTTCAGATTCAAATATCTCTGGAAATAAACTGCCATGAGTGTAAATGACTCATATATATCACATTCAAATTTATAGACTGTTGGAATGCTGTAAGGGGAATACAGTGTAAGCTGCTAGACCAGGGACTGTCTGCTAAGAGGTTTTTTTTTAATTTTCTTACTTTTATCTCCTCAGATCAAGATTTTATTTATCTCCTAAGTCAAGATTGTTTGACAACATTCATATACTGACCTTGACAACAAATACTGCCTGAATAAATTAATTCCAATAATTCTTGAACCCTGAGCACAACTTCAGGGATTCCACCACAACTTCAGACACTGCTCCTTTAAATCCCTTGTAAACTTTAAACAACAATAAAACTTAGCACCCGAACAATATGAAGCAGGTTATATTAACACATCAGCACTATAGGCAGATCTAACATCAAGATATGGATAATGAAAGTATATGTAAAACTTCTAAAACTTCTGTAAAACTTTCCCAAGTTTCCGACACAGATTTCAAGTACACACCGTTTTAAGAGTTATATCCGAATCAAACAGAAATATGTTTTATATACTGTTGTTAGATAAACCACGACACAGTAGTGCTTCTGTTCCCAATCTCTGGTACTCACAAACTGGAGAATACTTGGAGGAAAGTAGAAAGTTTTATGAATCAACTGGTGAGTATATTCCAGCATGTTCTATTTATAGTAACACACAAGGAGCTCTTTATGCCACATGTACACTTCATACACATACATACTGCCAGGATCCAGTACAGACCCTTTTAGACTGGCTAAGGGGTCGGATATAACTGTGTCCCTTATTTACACATATTGGCCCCTTTTAGAGTGGCTTCAGGGCTGAATATCATTGTGTCTCTAATTTACACATACTGGCCCTTAGGCGCCGAATATAATTGTGTCCCCGTTTAAAGACATACTGGCAGGGGTTTGCAGACCCTTTTAGACTGGCTTAAGTGCCAATTATTAATTGCATCCCCATTTACATGCAAACTGTCCCTTTAAGACTGACATAATTATGTCCTCATACTGCTAGAATCTTTGAGACCCTTTTTAGTCTGGTTAAGGGTGCCTTTCATGCTCCACTACTGCAAAGTTCACACCTAGAGATAACCCCTGACGCCTGTACAGTGCGTCTGGGGCATGGGGGCAGCGGGATACAGGGGGATTCACAGTCTATAATACTAATGACTGTATACCTCTACTGCAGTTCATGGGTCCAGTCCACAGCTTTTCTGGGCTGCCTTTAGAATTTTGAAGTTCCACAATAATTTCCCAGAAAAGATTTGGCTGACATTTTAATCAGTTTATTACATTTATCATGTCATAGGAGATGTAATACTTGACTCTAGACATGCTACTTTAATAAGGAAGAGCATTTACAAGCAATATCATCTCAGATCCCAGGACAGATCAAAACTACTGTAAGTCCTGCGAAATATGAGTTCTTATGTTTTAGAACTTTTCAAGGAACAAGCCATGATTATAAAGCTTAACTTGACATCCAGTTCATTTTTTTGTTAGGTTATGTTCGTATGGGCATTGTACAGTGCAATTGTGCTATGTAATGTTGGTAACGTTTTCTTTGTTCGGCTGGTTAGGTTGAGTGCTGTCTTTCTTGTCTGATTTCCTCATATCTTTCCTAATATTCGCCGGGATTGTGAAATTTGCTCGAAATTTGCTCAAAATAAGCTTGTAATATCGATGCTCGTCTTAACAAAGTTTTATTGTAGCTTAAGGTTTGATCCTCCAAGTTCTCAAAGAACTAAAACAAGTTGCTGCTGTTTCCGTATTTGTCATAACTCACTAACTTTCTAACCTGCGGAAGTACCTACTTATACAGTATTTGAAATCCTCTGGAATCTTCCTGACATATTCAATTGGCAATGAGGATTTCATAATACAGTGGTGCAAAGTAATTTAAACATTATCATAAATGGAGGCTTATTTAAGACAAGGGAGATAAGGCATGATATACCGGACCACCCTGTTCAGGTGCCAATTTATTCCATAATGAACCATGGACTATGAATTTAGTGACAATGTTATGTTTATATATGTCAAATCATTGTTTTGCTTCTGTCAAAAAGCATGTCTTTGTTGTACCTTATAATCATAACGTACAGATTACATAATAATGTTTTGAGGAGTCTAGAATGTTTTGGTGTCTTTGGTTTGATTAACGACTACAGTCATGAATCTTACACCAACAGCATGCAGGAGTTTCCTGCATTTGAGACTCTACTCCCGCATGATTTTTGGTAAATTGATCATATCTCCTGCATTACTTGGAATACTGGAACCTTGACATTTTTTGTTTGCATGATGAAAATGATAACAAATATTAATTTAAATAGCTTTATGAAGCATGCATGACAATCCTGCAAGTAAAATAGGTGAAAACTGCATATTAATTTCATTTATTTCAGTTTTAAGTTTGAGATAGAAAAGTCTCCTGCATTTCGTTGAAATCTCCTGCATTTCCATCACCAATCTCCTGCATAGGCTTCAGGAAAATATGGCATGTATGATTGTATTGAATATGTAAGTATAATACTGTATTGATACAAAGAGTGCTTTTTTGTTGCTCAAAGAACATTCAAACAACTGCTTTTAACAGGCTTTTTACAGTCGGTCTGTTAATTAGTTGGCAAAACTACTTAATAGTATTAATCTACTGTTTTAAATCTTCATATCCTTTAATCTTGAAATGCATGTGTGTCCATGACAGTGATACATATATCTATCCAAATTTGGGCATTTTAGGCAGTCAACTATAGAAGTCTGAAGGTGCTGTTCTGACCAATTTGCATTACTTTTAGTATGTGATTGAAAAAAAAAGGATAAACAAAATTCTCGAAATGCACATTTCAGTGGTAATAGTGTCAGACATGCAGTTTTCCCCATATATGTATAGTAGCCATATTTTAATGGATCAAATTTGCAAATAAGCAAAAAGTGACTTTTTTCTCCAGTCTTCAAAGTACTAGCCAGTCGGGCTACCAACAAGGCAGAACTTACTAGCCCTAGAAGACATGTACTAGCCTGAACATTAATTTATTAAAAGTAGATTGTATTCATTTTTTTAGATTATTTTTAAGTGTTATTGTTTATTACCATGTTGCTTATTACATTTTAAGCACATTTACATCACAAAAAAACAGGACCATTTGATTTGTAGTCTCCAAATTTTTTCACTAGCCATTTAGACTAGTCACCTAGAGAAAACTACTAGCCCAACCGGTTTTGGTTTTTACTAGCCTTGGGCTTCGGGCTAGTGGCCAAATTCAAAGAATGTTTCTCATAATCAACAACAGTATCTGTTTGTAAGGTATTGAGTTTTCCAACCCACTAGAATCCTTGTAAACAAATGTTAAAACAAAACAAGAGACAGTGACAGTGTTGTGGAGTACTTCAATGTGAATAAATGTCAAAGAACCGCTTCATCATTTTCCATCATAGCAACAGGATTATAAGAAGATGTAGTCAGTTTGAAGGAGTATAATCAAATAAGATGTTAAGAAGAATTATTGGTAAGATCTGTGGACTTCATCTTGGCATGCGCAGAACTTTTATCAAATATCTATAATATATCTTAAACGTTTGTGACTGTTCTAGCAAATCAAACAGCATCAAATGCAATACCGCCTGCTGATTATCCAAACCAAGGCTACATCAACAAGTGCATGCACCGTACCTCCTGCAGCTTGCTAAGCTATAAGTCTGTCTGAAAGTCTGAACGTGTCTACGTGCAAAACATTAGATTGAAACAGTTTGTAACCATTTATTCAAGCTAGGTAGCGTGTTGTTCACATCTGATAATGTTTTCAAATCAAATCTTACATTTATCAAATCAAATCCAACTTACCCGGGGTATGTAATATTTATCAAATCTTACATTTATCAAATCAAATCTAACATTTTTAAACTTATATTCATCAAATCAAATCTATCTTCATCAAATCAAATCGAACATTTATCAAATCTTCTATGAATCATTTAATTACAGTCAACCCTATATTAACAGACGCTTCAATTAAGCAGCCACCTTCCTTAAATTTTAACCACTGATCCAACATTGATACAATTAAATCCCAATCGAGTCATGTGTATACAATACAGGGTGCTCTGGTTGATCCGGTTTTGGCATTTTTATAAACTGTGACCTGTTTCACAAAACTATTAAGTTCTGTGAGTAGTACTCATTCTCTACTAGTCTGGCCACCCGACTAGATAATATATGTTATCAATCAAATAGCATAACATTTTTCAATTTTCGCTAGATTTTATTTTGGGCATGATTATCAACCTATGTTTGAGGATGCAAAGGGAAATAATTTCATGAGAAAAGAGTAGATTGAGGAGTTGTCTTTCTAAACATAGGGTATGTTAGACAGACTAATTCTCTACTTGAGCATCGAACAAATCTCTGGAATATCAGTCAAAGAATAAAACATTTCTGGTTGTTTTTAACTTTTTGTCGACATATATTTGTACTTGCAGACTTAGCCTGCTATAAACACACCTGATTTTTAATGCCACTGGTACTTTGAGCCGTCACATTTGATGTTCCTCTTGACTGGCATACGATAAAATGTCTCTTGATTTCATTTAATTGCAGATGGAGCACATAGCCTTGATGGCGTTACTAAGACCTGCCATCGAAGAGGACCTGAAGGCTCTGGAAGCCGAAACTCGCCAAATTGGTATGGTTTGTAATGTCTTCTCAATGTTCTGGAAGCCTTCTGCATATTTCAGGACCAAAAATCTTTGGCATGTCTTGCCTCATATGCCTTCCATATTTCAGCGGAAGGCTACTGGCAAATAAAGGCTATGCACAGCATGACAGGTTTACAATTGTATGTTAATTTCACACACAGTGGTCTCCCTTTTCCTCATTGTAACAAAAGTACAATCAAAATGCATGCATCAAAAAACTGCAAATTGTAACATTTCAAAGAGCATGTTAAGCCAAATTAGAAACAACATTGTCGAAGAATGAAAGTTCAGAGAACACCAGTTTCAAAGGATTTTAAGCAAATAAGTGTACTTTTGTGAAATAGCTGTAAAAGTTACAGATTAATTTTTGCCATGTATTTTCAGAAGTAGAAAAATCACATGCAATTGATTTCTTTGAAGAGTTTTTATCTACAAATTTAGTCGAATGGTATGAAAAACTAGGGGAGGGGGCGTGGTGTAAATGATTGAAACTAGGAATTTCTTTATCATTGACTAAAAATAAATTGTTGTTTTTATGTCAATGATACGGGTAGAGACACTATTGAAGTGAATGATAGCGATGCAAAAAAACAGTTTCGAATTGTTTGCAAGATTTGAAGGAAGCGTTTCTTATCATTGAAGAATTTTATCGCAGAAAGCAACATAATCCAGGGCGTATTCTCAACACTCCCTGCAGTAGTGTGAAACTTTCTCATGGTGCAATTGTCTGTGACAAATATAACCCTGCATAATGATAAAATACAGTAGATCATGTCTTGTTTTATAAATACAGGATGTTTCAAAATGTTCTGTATTAATTTGAAGATATTAAGCATTTCATACCAATTGCCACATTATATTTTGTAAGTAAATATTTCCACTGCTGTCATAATGAGGCAATCATCAGTAACTGTTAATAAACATCATCGTCTGTTACAGTCCTTTCAAAAAAGTCAAATGACAACGGTTTGTAAACATTAGCTTGTCTGACATGTTAACTATAGGTTTATCTAGGTGTAACTGGGTATACCTGGGTTAACAGTTATCTCAGCTACGCTTTCGAATGGGATAGAACCCTCATTTTTATTACTTATACGACTATAACATAACCAGTTTTCCGGGAACACAATTTCATTATCAATAAAAAAACTTTTTTTGCGTTTCTGCAAGCAGTTGGACAACTTCTCCACATATGGATCAAACAATTAAATATTACATCCTGCATAATGGAAGAACAATTTTGTGCTCTCCAACACTGGAGGTAATAAAAGTAGTATTATTATTATCATGACAGAACATGATAACTCAATATTGAACCATGATATATGGGTTTCCACTCCATGCACCTAAAATACCTTATAAATATAACATCAAAAATAAAAAATAAATTGTTTTTAAAATCCCAACGGACGTATCTGATTCAGTGACACTGCTGTTGTATCAATCAATTGCTCGATATAAATTTGTCAATTTTTTTGTTTGATTAAGTTTTATGGTTAAAAAAAATAAATTTATGGCTGTTTTAAGTGAGGATCTGACATGAAATACTTCGATACTAGCAGCTGAATGCATATAATGATACATTTTTAAATACATGCCGTCTCATTAATTGCATGTTGATTGCAAGAATGGTGAATATTTAATACCAATATGTACACTGAGGCTGTTGTAAATAAATAAATTGATTATCACATAAATTGGTTAGAAAACCAGTCATGAAGAGTGTTACACCCTGTATATATTTCTGTATCCTGCTCTGATAATCTTAAAAATTTGTCTAATATCGGTCATTAAGAATGTGACACTCTGTAGACATAACCTAGTGTCTTCAAGCAGTCTGTGAAATAAGCACTTGTCCGGTTGTCTGGGACTCGGACAAGCAACCTTTGCAGTCGGGCAAGTAACTTTTGCAGGAATTATGTCTAGAGGTATATAGGAACACTTTTCAATATAGCTGATTTGGGCAGATTTTTAAAATCCTAATTTCACAGACTTGTCTTGTTGTTACCTGCTTAAATATCGTACAAATTTGTATGCAATTGGTCATCAAGATCATCACACCCTGTGGATACTTCCAGGTCTTATTGCTTTCTGCTAGATTTAGTAGTTTATACAAAAGTGATAAAGTGTGGCAAAAATCGCGAAATCGACGTATAAGGCAGGATCCACCTGCGGACACTGTTAATCCGTAAGGGTTGACAAGACTACGAAACCAGATTCGTGTAAGACAGGATCTAACTGTGGACACGGTTAATCCATAAGTGTTCACAATACTACGAAAACCCGATTTTCACCCTATTTGTTTTAAAGAAGGTAGTCAGAGAGGATTGCCAGACTTAATGCCTGCTGAAATCAGTAAACCAAATATTGTTTTACCCGTAGACCTAATGTAATACATCATACCAAGTTGAAATATCATGATCCGCTGTGAACCATTCACCGATTTATTCAATGAATGATATGCAATGGACACATAATATATTAAAGTATCTTGTATGAAAATAAATATATTATTTCAATGAGACAGAAATCTAAGGACTATTGTAATTAATATTAATACGGGGATGAAATACAACGCTAGTATCTGAGGTATACCATCTAAATGTCAGTTTTTGTAATATAGATCCGTGTACCCTTGTACTATAAATAGAACTGCTTTGTCATGATATACTGAACAATCATTAATTTTCATGAGGGATCAATTTCGTGGATTGCAAGGTTCACCTCATCAACGAAATTTAATCCCAACAAACAATAATTTTGACCCTTGCATTTATTACCTGAATTGTAAAATCTACAAATTAACGTTCCATCGAAATGGTCTTTTTTACCAAAACGACGAAATTATGTCCCATCGAAATTAAATGATTTTACAGTAAACTGAAATATGTCATGATTATGCATGAAAATGAATATTCAGTACAAATAATCAGTATACACTGAAATATGTCATAGTTATGGCCCTTTGACCCCTTTAATGGTCCCTTACCCAGTAAGTGGCAGATATTGTAAATCAAGCAGTAACAAGATAGGTTAGCTTGTCTAGTTTGTATCACGGCCATCATTTAAACCATATGTTCGTAACTTCCAGTGAATTAATGAGCAGGAAATAATTCCCCAAACTAATGTAAAATAATTACAACTACGAATTGTATAAATGTATACTGCAGGGCAAAAAATAAAATTCCCTGATAACTCCTTGCAGTTTTCACTGCAGGGAATTTGTTTTGGCCATTTTCCCTGTTTTCCAGAGTCTGTGGCCATCCTGATACTGGTCAATTTAATATTATTATTTTTATTCATAGATTTATTCAATGTGATTTACATTGGTATTGTTATTATCATTTATTATAAAATAATGACAATAACCCATAAGTTACACTGTGACTAGTGGCGAAAAAAATCAATTCAACTCTTTCATAAGTTTAAAAGTTGCCGTTAAACTTTTAAGTTTTTTGCTACTTCTGGGAACCGTTTTAATATTATAATGGTGATTTTCAGATGGAGAAAAGGGTTAACTCAAAAAGCTACGTCTGAGGTCGTGCTTATGGCAAGCCAAATGTCCAATAATTTCGTAAACCCATGTTCACGGGCGTAAAACTAGGTTTTACGGTCGATAAACTAGGTTTTACGAACGTAAAACCAGGTTTTACGAATGTTAATACATATTTTCGAGCGAAAACATAGGATAACGTCGTAAACCATAGTTTACACTCGTAAACATAGGTTCACGTTCGTAAACATAGGTTCACGTTCGTAAACCTATGTTTACGGTCGAAAACATGGGTTGTATTTCGTAAACTATGGTTTACGAGCGTGAACCAGGGTTTACCAGCGTAAACATAGGTTAATGGTCGTAAACATAGGATAACGACCGAAATCAGTAGTTAAATCGAGAAACCTAGTTTATCAAACGTAAAACTAAGATTTTCAAATAAACTATGAATTTCGGGCGTAAACATGGGTTTACGGACGTGAACCCATGTTTACGCTCATAAACCCATGTTCACGTTCGTAAACCCATGTTCACGGCGTAAACCCATGTTTACGGTTGAAAACACAGGTTAATGTTCGTAAACTATGGTTAACGCTCGTGAACCGGGGTTTACGCTAGGATAACGGCCGTAAACATAGGATAACGGTCGAAATTCATAGTTCAATCGAGAAACTTAGTTTATCGAACGTAAACCCATGTTCACGAGCGTGAACTATGGTATACGACTGTTATCCTATGTTTTCGCTCGAAAATACAGGTTAACATTCGTAAAACCTGGTTTTATGTTCGTAAAACCTAGTTTATCGACCGTAAAACCTAGTTTTACGACCGTGAACATGGGTTTTCGTAATTATTGGACATTTGGCTTGCCATACGTGCTGAAGTGCTGCAGGATAATATGGTTTTCTACAAAGAAATAATAATGACTTACCTATAACCATGACAACAGAACAGGTCCACAAACAGGATATGAAAATAGACAAAGTTAGGATACATAAATAAGATGGACATAAAAGTGCTATCACATATATTGTCTCTTTTTTATATATTGTTTACATCACTTATATCAACTGTATTTCGGTGATATGTAACCTAAGGAACCGAATCACATTATCCTGACAATTCTGGGAAACCACAACATGCTACCAGGGGTCTTATTCAACATTGATCTTACGTGACTTAAGGATAAGGACAACCAATCAGATCACTCCACATTAAACTCTAGGTTAGTAATAGGCAATATGATTGGCTATCCTTATCCTCCAATAAAATAAGATAAACTTTGATCTGATTGGTTGTCCTTATCCTTAAGTCAGTAAGATCAATGTTGAATAAAAGCCCTTGACTAACTATGAACATATTTTAGGAAATGGAGGTACAGAAACAACTACTAAAACCATTTTATACAACTTTGGAATCAAATCCCATGACATATTGCACTCCGTAGTGGACACTCTACCACTAAGCATATTGAAGGCTCACTGTGCAACACTATAATGGTAACTACATCAATTAGAGGCATGTACCAGATTTGCATTCAAGTCTCAATATCATCTTTGCAACCCTTGTAGTGTTAGTAATGACAATCTTGTCAGATAGACCCTATAGACATTCCATGTGACTTGACAAATTGACCTTGAGCATAGGTTAGCACACGTGTTGCACTAAACTGTCTGGTAGAGTACATCGGAAGTTCGGACATTGAAGAGTTCATTCATTTATCAATGTGATGTATGCTCCAGTCACAGAAACACAAACCAGACTTCCTACTATATCATCCAACATTACTCAAGAAACACCACTAACAACAGACTGCAGTAGAATCATTTTTGGGGATTAAATTTCATGGATTTCGTGGTTCACTTTCTACCACGAAATTAAATCCCATCAAACAATAATTTTGACCCTTGTATTTATTACCTGAAATACAAAACCCACGAATTAACATCCCATTGAAATGGTCGTTTTTTACCAAAAACAAGAAATTGCGCCCCATATCGAAATTAAATGATTTTACAATAACAGACTGACTGTAAACAAAGTAGGAACTCTCACAGGATTACACAAACAAGTTAGGTAAAGAAATGATCTGACAAGGGTTTTATACTTAATGGTACCATGGAGACTAAATTTGACATCATGAATAAATATAATGTGAAAGATGATTATAAGAATGTGAAGAATTAAATATGAAAATGTGAAAGACAATACTGATTGTGAAGTCAAGATTTAGAGATAAATAATAAAAGGTGAAAGATGTCAACAAAAAGGAGACAGGGAAATAACAGGAAGTGATGTCAACAAATAAAGACAGGAAGTGATGTCAGAGAAAATGATGTCACAGGAAATGTTTCCAATCTTGGGGAGTCCATTGGAGCTACATAATACCATATTCTCAGGTAAATCAGGTCCCATCCAGAATACATGTACACACATGCTTGAAGGTCATACCAGTCAATGGCAGATTTATGAAAGATTGTAAGAACAGAATTCTATACAATTACAACACAAATGTTGAATATACCTTTTTACTGCCTGGCAGACAGACAAATTAAGAAATAAACAACATGTAAAGCCAGATTAATATTTTGCCAAGTACTCAAGATGAATTCTTTTCTCAGCTTTCAATAAAAATGTAATAAATCATGTGATTAATGAGTGAGTACCCTGTAGGCACTCTGGATACCCTATAGGCACTCTGGATACCCTATAGGCACTCAGGATATTCTACCAAGTCATGAACTAGCCCAAAAGTAATGGAACACGAAAATTTGTACATTCAATTACAGAAATAAAGTTCATTGTTTAAGAAAAGAAATATTGAAATAATTAAGCTTTCTAGTTTTGAGATCATTCAAACCTTTGTACATTGAAGACAGTGGTTTTGTGATGCCTCCAACAAAGGACATGTCATTCCCAGACATTTCAGAATAAACAAGAGATGTTTGTAAAATATGTATGCCCCTATTGCAGCCCAATTATCAAAAATGCCAAAGCTCACAACTGTTATGGTCTGGCAGGCAAGCAAGCAGACAGACATGTGCAAAGCAATATACCCCCTTATCAAAGATGGGGGCATAATTAGCTCACATACAGACTAAAGAATGATTATATAATCTGCTAAGTACAATTTGGCCAAAAAACGAGACACAAACTTGACCTTCAACTTTGTAAAAAGTAGGCCTACTTGACCTTGAACTTCATTTTAAAAAGGAACATTTTGGTCTTGCAACAATTACATAGCCCTTGAGTGTAAGATACTGTCAGTATTTTATCATGCCATGATCAATATTTATAAGCTATTTTATCTTCATTTTATCATTAAGATGGTATATTCTCATGATATCATAAGTGTGCATGCATGCTGATTTCCGTGCACACTCAACATTGCACTCCATAAATAGTTGGCGGGAAAACATGGGATGTTACTTGTCATCATGATAGTTTACATATTTATCTTAATTCTTTTTGCATTTATGATACAGTTCATGTAATTCACACTATTCTTTCGAATATTAGTATGACTTTTTTAATCGACAGTACCTTTTGAAATGTCAATAAAGTTTGAAGATCCTAGGGCAAAGCATTATTGAAGTTGAGTTATTGAACGGAAATCATTTTGTCAACCGACCTACCGACCGACATGTGCAAAGCAATATACCCCCTCATCAAAGATGGGGTGCATAATAAATACCAAGTTCCAAGTAACATCACAACATATTTAGTCGTGGTATGATTCTTCTTGAACCAGATTTTAACTTATCTTAAACATCATAAATATTTGTCAATAATAACATGAAACTTCAAAATTTTAAAAGAATCTTACCTTAGTCGGCATACGAAAATCAGTTAATATTTTATGATAAAAATAAAATCACTTTAAATACTAAAAATACATTGAAATGATGGGATTATTTGAAATATGGCAAAAATGTAACCAGTGTACATATTTAGAACACAAGATATATGGACAGGATTCTTTTCAAGTATTCAAACATTTTTTTTTTGTCTTGTAAATTTAAAGATTTTCAAACATTTGTGTCTCTTGATCAAAGACAGCCGAGTATTACCTGTCAAAGTTATGATATGTTTTACAACCGAATTCCTTTAAATATCTCAAATGAACACTGTCAAGGACTTTAAAAGGTTATTTTATCTTCGGTAGGAATTAGTATGGAGGCCTTGTATTGCCATAAGTCAACATTCTATACCTCATGGGAATGTATTGATTAATTGAACAATACCCGGTACTTTGAAATATAGTAAATTACCACTATGCACCTCCTGGGTATTAATTAATTGATCACTTCACTGAAATAGATAAAATTTAGCATTTCAAACTGGTAATTAACGGAATGGATTAATTAAGAAATAATTGTCAACTGAAGAACTAACGTATGGACAGGACAATCACTATTTGCCTCCTGCATCAGTAGATGCTGGGGCATAAAATGCTAGACAAAGGGCAATAACTTTTTCTTTGAACTGCCTGGACAACTGACTTTGAAAATTATACTGAAATAGAGCAAGGGCAAAATTTACTATCAATGCTTCGAAAGTGACACATGTATAGATCTACAACGACCTTCGAAATATGACCCCTGGACGAGTCCATATGCCAAGGTTGAAACGATATTTACCGTTATTTTATGAAAAAATTTGGATACGGTTGAAAAAAACTCACTTTACTTCTAGTTGGCAACGTGGCTTAGTGGATAAACTGTTCTCTTGTCAGAAACATACTTTTTATAGGTTACAAACCACTAAATGCCTCCGCGAACCAAAATAGGATACACTCAAATAGTCCCTAAATAAACTTGTGATTGTGTTTAAATGGTAGTATTCTTTGACAAGGTGGAAGTAGAATCATCTAATTGGGTTTACAGGCATTGTATACATGTATGTGATGTATTGAAACTGTTTTATTTTACATATTTTGAGATTTTGGCCAAAATACCAAAGCGAAAGTAGGGTAGGGTAAAACCCGGATTTGGTCGGTCCGGGCGCCTGTAAAAATATGTTCACCGCGTTGGACGGACAAAATTTTTCTTATATGATACGTGACCCCCTGTTTTTTTTGTATTTTCTTAAAGCTGGTAGCCCCTTCTTTTCATTGATATATGTCTGCCACCTGGCCATAGACTTTAACATGTATCAACCTGGGACTGACTATTGTAACTTTACATTGAGCTAAAGAACAAATTTATTTAGTGGTTTGTGACCTTAAGAAATGACCCAAAAAAATAAAATGTATATTTTCAATATTTTGACTTTAAATGTTTAGAAATACATTTTTCTGTGGGTTTTATTCCATTTTTCAGTGAAATTTGTCTCAAAATGTGAAAAAATTGTGTTTTGGGGTGAAAATTTAAGAAAAAAAATGAAGATTTTTCCTCCACAAAATGACATTTTCATACCAATTTTGACCTTATTTAGGTATCAGACCTGGGTTATTGTGTATATATATGAGGAATAGTCACATAATTAAGCACCCAACATAAAATAATTGCCCAATGTAAGGTTTATACAAAACTGCAACAGTTTAATTTGCCAGTATTCATACAATATGGCCAGCAGAATCCAAGAAATTGCGTTAAAGGCGCTTACTCTCTTTTGTCAAAATTTTGAGAAATCATGTCATTTCAGTCTGGAAAGTCATCATTTGGAGTTGTATATACATAGTAGTTGTCAAATAAGTGTTTAAATCAATCAAAATGGGGGAAAAGGGTTGTCTTAAGAAATGACCCAAAAAAATAAAATGTATATTTTCAATATTTTGACTTTAAATGTTTAGAAATACATTTTTCTGTGGGTTTTATTCCATTTTTCATTGAAATTTGTCTCAAAATGTGAAAAAATTGTGTTTTGGGGTGAAAATTTAAGAAAAAAAATGAAGATTTTTCCTCCACAAAATGACATTTTCATACCAATTTTGACCTTATTTAGGTATCAGACCTGGGTTATTGTGTATATATATGAGGAATAGTCACATAATTAAGCACCCAACATAAAATAATTGCCCAATGTAAGGTTTATACAAAACTGCAACAGTTTAATTTGCCAGTATTCATACAATATGGCCAGCAGAATCCAAGAAATTGCGTTAAAGGCGCTTACTCTCTTTTGTCAAAATTTTGAGAAATCATGTCATTTCAGTCTGGAAAGTCATCATTTGGAGTTGTATATACATAGTAGTTGTCAAATAAGTGTTTAAATCAATCAAAATGGGGGAAAAGGGTTGTCTTAAGGTTACAAACCACTAAATGCCTCCGCGAACCAAAATAGGATACACTCAAATAGTCCCTAAATAAACTTGTGATTGTGTTTAAATGGTAGTATTCTTTGACAAGGTGGAAGTAGAATCATCTAATTGGGTTTACAGGCATTGTATACATGTATGTGATGTATTGAAACTGTTTTATTTTACATATTTTGAGATTTTGGCCAAAATACCAAAGCGAAAGTAGGGTAGGGTAAAACCCGGATTTGGTTGGTCCGGGCGCCTGTAAAAATATGTTCACCGCGTTGGACGGACAAAATTTTTCTTATATGATACGTGACCCCCTGTTTTTTTGTATTTTCTTAAAGCTGGTAGCCCCTTCTTTTCATTGATATATGTCTGCCACCTGGCCATAGACTTTAACATGTATCAACCTGGGACTGACTATTGTAACTTTACATTGAGCTAAAGAACAAATTTATTTAGTGGTTTGTGACCTATATGGGCTGTGGGTTCGAGTCCGCTGCTATACTCTTTTTCAATAATTAAATTTCTATAGTGTATATTTTCATTCTTAATTTTTGATAAATTCAAGTTTTATAACTAATAAAAAATGATTTGTTTCCTTTACATTGATTTAGTCTGGATATTGTATTTATTGCTCATTTTCATCTTCATGCTCTGGTGATATATAATTGGATTCAATTACAAATAACTCGAGTCATTGACTTCGCTGCAATCAACATTTTAAGAATGTTCTGTAGAAATGTCAGAATGAGCTAATGATTTATCTTGTCAGTGGTTTGTGTAGTGTACATCGCTCTCACTTGCTTATTATTTTCTTTCTAGTGTGAGTTCGGACAAACTAACGAACAGTTTTTTTATATTTAATAAATTTATGCTTAAATGTAATGCTATATGAATTCATATCAATTATACAATGTGTCAAAACCAGTGTGAGTATCAATTGAGTTACAAGTTACGACGCTGAGACAACCTTGTGTGCTTATATGCTAGCTCTTGTCAGTCGGGCAACCCTCCCACACACTGACAAGCGAAAACAGTCATATTTCCATCTCCTCCATACAAAACCTATGTACTTTGAACTTTCTCGATGAGATTTTTCGCATGGACGCTAAATCTGTGTACCAACTATGACATATATCTTATGTGCTTTTTACCCACTGAAACTTTTATAATTATGCATCTTAGTATAATTAGACAAGCACGAAACATATTTGCTGAGCAAAATTAATAAAAAATATATATAGCAGAATGCGATTCGAACTCATTCGTTCAGTTCAAAAGTACATGTACTCGTATTCATAGTAGCTTAGCCGACTGCGCTATGCGCACTACTTGATAAGACCATTCTTAATGCATGCTTTATAGGTAAATACACCCCTATAAACTGGTTAACTCCAATGTTAAAAGTACAGTTACGCCCGAGTGCTTGTTGTAGATCTATAGTTTGTAATATGTTTATTACTGCATTGTAAGCTAACTTTAAACCAAAACTTAAATTGTCATTTAAATCAACTCTACAAAAGTCCCCACATGTACACCATACTATTGTATTACAGTATAGGGGTAAGATCAGATACTCTTCAGTAGTGGAGATAACAAGGGTTCTATATCTGTGTCAGCATATATCTAAGTCACTGAGCCAGAGGGGTTAAAGTTCGATATGCTCTCAAACGTATATTCTTACGCAAAATCTGCAATTGTTTAAATGAGCGTAGAAGAACAATAACAACTATTTGTGGTATTTTGAGCAGATTTTTATCCATCTGTGCATTATTTCAGCACAATTAGAAATAGCAAATTAAGCAATACACAGACAATTGTTACCATTGATGACAATTGTTACCTTTACTATCATTGTAAAAAATACAAAATGGAAGATCATAATATTATGAGGGCAAGAAGGTTTCAATAGCCCTGGTGGTTCTTAGTCGGGAGATGTGTTTGCTTTCTGTGACAGTCAGCCATACCGAAGATAAAATTAAAAAGTAACCCCAATTTGAAGAAGAAAAAAAAAAGTAACCAGACTTTTTGCTAAACATATTAAACATACTGAGCTGAGCATAGCCTTTATTTTCTTTATTTCTACTGAAATATGGCAGGCATATATATGTACCTCCATCCGGATTTGAACCCGGGTTGCCAGATTAAACAGAAAGCATACTAACCACTGAGCTACAGAGGCACACATAAACTAGAGTGCATTGACCTCTAAATGCCAATGCTGTACTAACTAATGACCAGATATCAAACTTGACCTACAATTAGTGGAATCGCATGATCATGGTCAATGAACTTCATAACGATTAGAACAAAATTGTGACCAGTGTTACAGTGACCTAGTTTTTACCCCGGATGACCCAGTATTGAATTTTACCTAGCTTTTGTTGAAGTGATCATTGTGACGAAGTTTCATGAAGATTCGTTCAAAATTATTGAGAATTATATACAGGGTGGACATAATACCACATGACTTTTTGGCTAAGTCTGCAAATAAAAATAGATCACCAATTTTAACCTAGATAAATAAGAGTTTACCTGACATATGAGCTTATGTTTATAACAGTTATCATTTACCTTTAAATGGACTATTACATATTATACTTAGTCACTCGTCTGAACATAGTTAAAATGACCCAATCTTGTGCCCCCACATTTAAGCATACTGTGGAGGATGGGATTGTACTTTTAACTTTTAAGTGCTCGCTAGCTCTCGTAATTTTTTACTTTCAGTGTCATTATAGGTGGATATAATGTTTGTTAATATCAACACATAAATTACATCAGCTGTAAAATTTCTGGGATCAAATTATTAAAATATGAAGATAAATTGACAAAATGGAAAACAAATCAGTATTAACCTCATCCGGGGACTTAGATAATGTAGAGTTTTTTTTATATGAATCATATTAAATATGACAACCTTTATCCTAGTGCGGCTTAAAAAAAGTATGTGAAAAAATACTGACCCTAAGGCTCAGTTGATATCACCTAAGAAGGCTTAAATCTATTATGTTTTCAACCTAGCTTTTCTTCAGACAAAACAGTTCAAAATTTTTACATTCCAAAGGATTACATCAACTCATGAAACTGATTACAAGAAGGATGCTGAGAAAGCATTAATTTTTCGTGGATTTCGTGAAATACCTTCAACCACAAAATCAAATCCCAGTGAACAATAATTTTGACCATAGTATTTATTACCTAAATTGCAAAATCCGTAAATTAGCATCTCATCGAAATGGTATTTATTACCCAAACCACGAAAATTTTGTCCCATCGAAATTAAATGATTTAACAGTATTCAATGGGTCAAAACATATTCTGAGTTCATCGGGAGTACATCATAATAAAATGATACAATGAAAAATGTTGGTTTTCTATGATAATGATTTCATGTGTGCTAAATTGACCGATTAAGGGAAAAGGAAAAAGTATTTCGTGACCTTTAAAGTATTTTTTTTGACAAGTTTAATTTATCTCACATTCCGGATTGTTATAATATTGTACCTAAGATTGTCATTTAAAGTAGGGTGATCTAATATTCTTACTATGACCGAGATATGATAACAGATTTATCAAAGTTAATGACCCCTTTTTCAAACAATATCATTTATCAAAGTGATGACTAATTATAAGCTCATATAAGCTGCTAAGGAAAGTATTTAGGCAAAAGTAAATTCTTCACTGTCTATTTAGCCCTACCCCTGGCGATTTAGCCCAACTGTTAGTGTTCTAGCCCCATACCCAGAGTTTTAGTCCTACCCATGCACTTAAAAATATGTCAAATTCCTTTCTCTTTTTTAAAAACCTTCAGTGTTTTGGGGGTAAAAACTGTTTAAAAAAATACAAATTTAGTAATTTAAATAAGCCTCAAATATGTATTTGCACCAAAGTTGAAAGAGAAGAGATTTAGACAAAGGTGTCAATTTAATACAACCAAAATCCATGATAATTTCTAGTACATCATCTGATACACAATTAACATTATCATTCCATTCGGTTAATCTAACTGTAAAGTACTGTAAAATCATAAATTTCCGTGGGGGTAAAATTTTCGTGGATTTCGAGTTCATCTCTACCACAAAATTTAATCCCATCAAACAATAATTATGTTCCTTGTATTTATTACCTGAAATGCAAATTCCATGAATTGACCTCCCTTCGAAATGGTCTTTTTTACCAAAACCTCTAAATTTAGTCCCATCAAAATTAAATGATTTTACAGTAACTAAAAATCTTAATATAAGTCTTCCCAACACAATTCTATATCTGTTGATCGTAAAACTAATTATGCATAATAATATTCATAATAGCTTAAATCTTACATTGTAATTACATCACATTTCAATTACTGAAGAGATTCAATTATGATTCTAAGTATGATTTAATTAATATACAAGAGATGAGCAAACATCAAAAGTAGACCCTCTTATGCACTTATTCAACAAGACTTTTTTAGTACCAGGCAAACATGATTAAAAGTAATAATTCTACTCATTTAATACAAAGATACTGTAAATCATAAATATTTGTGGATGAGAAAATTCGTGGATTTCGTGGTTCACCTTTAACCACTAAATCAAAACCCATCTAACACTTATTTTAATTCTTGTATTTATTACCTGAAATTTATACAATATCCATGAATTAAGGTCCAATCGAAATGGTCTTTTTTACCAAAACCACGAAATTGTGTCCCTTTGAACTTATAGGATTTTACAGTCACCTGGGTGTACTAAGTTAGGTGGGGGTGTATTATATTTGTTAAGATTAGAACATCAAAGATGTCTTAAGATACATCACTTAAAATATGGACTCAAATAAATAAACCTGAAGATATGCTTTTTGACCTAGAACAAACCGAGGACCCCATGCAAAACTATGGTAATGTGCGTCTATAATTTAACAAATCAATGTAGTTGCCATAGTTTTGCACTAGCCCCTGTCCAAAAACAAATTGAAGTGTAAGGGATAGACGAAAAGGCCATGATTGTACTATATATTGCTAACCAGACTTATAGATGAGCCAAGGGGTCCTTTTGGTGACAGAACTTAAATCATTTATGTGATCTTTTGTACCTTTATCATGGTTACATAATATAGGCTCTCTTATTGAATGCTTTTACATTCTGCATTGCTAAGTGATTGCCTTGTACAGTTTGAGAGAAGAGAAGCCAGTTTCTCTTTTATGCTTGGCATCCAGCTCGGAGATTTCTGGTACCGTTTCCATTCAGTCTTTGGTTTCACATGGCCTGGGATAGAATCCTGGGCCTCCCGCACTCAAAGCCGAGACTACCATTAGGCTATCAAGGTGGCGGTAGAGAATATGACGATAGCCAATGCCAAAGGAACATTGTGACGATAGCCATTGCCAAAGGAACATTGTGACGATAGCCAATGCCAAAGGAACATTGTGACGATAGCCAATGCCAAAGGAACATTGTGACGATAGCCAATGCCAAAGGAACATTGTGACGATAGTCAATGCCAAAGGAACATTGTGACGATAGCCAATGCCAAAGAAATGTTGTGACAATGGTCAATGCCAAAGAAATGTTGTGACAATAGCCAATGCCAAAGAAATGTTGTGACAATGGCCAATGTCAAAGGAATGTTGTGACCATAGCCAATGCCAAAGAAACGTGACCATAGCCAATGCCAAAGGAACATTGTGACCATAGCAAATGCCAAAGAAACGTGACCATAGCCAATGCCAAAGAAACATTGTGACCATAGCCAATGTCAAAGAATATTGAGACCATAGCCAAAGGAACATGGTGACCATAGCCAATGCCAAAGAAACATGGTGACCATAGCCAATGCCATAACATTGTTGTGACAATATAGCCAATGCCAAAGAAATTTGGTGACAATAGCCAATGCCAAAGAAATCTTGTGACAATAGCCAATGTCAAAGAAACGTGACCATAGCCAATGCCAAAGAAACGTGACCATAGCCAATGCCAAAGAAACGTGACCATAGCCAATGCCAAAGGAGCACTGTGACCATAGCCAATGCCATAGAAACATGACCATAGCCAATGCCAAAGAAACGTTGTGACCATAGCCAATGCCAAAGCAATGTGATGACCATAGCCAATGCCAAAGAAACGTTGTGACCATATTCAATGCCAAAGGAATGTTGTGACCATATAGCCAATGTTACAAAGAATCTTTTTGATATGTGGATGACATGACATTACATTCAATGGAATATAACCTGTCCAACCTCCTTTTAAAACACCTTCCTAGATCATTATAGTTGAAAGTTCTGTTAACTGTTGTAGCTAGCAGAACTAGAAGAGAATTTTAAGAGAAACAACATGGACTGAGAAGCAACTGAGTATAATAACCAAGAAAGTAAATATTTCAAGTAACAATTTCATCTATCTCTGACAACCATAGCATGATTTTTGTCGCAATAGTGCAAGATTGACTTATACAATGGAAAAGATGTTGACATTAATAATATATTTTGACATAGGAATTACAATGGTTACAAATGAGCAAGAAAAGCCTATAATTTTATGATTATTTCATGTTTTAGGATTATATTTTAGTAAGCATTTACAGTAAACAAATCAACAAGAATGTAAAATGTAAACTTTTACAGTGAGCAATTATTTTGACTAACATTACTGTGTGTCGGATAATGTTTGCAATGTGTCTATTTTTTGCTGTTTTATATAAAAATTATATTATTTACGAATTGAAATCCTCCCTATTCAAAGATATGTCTGTGTAAAAAATACTCTGGAAAGATATCATTGGATTTTTGAAGCACAATTTAATCAAATTGTTGTCCTGGTTCACCAAATAAAGATTACACAAATTTAAACTAATTTATAGTAGATCTCCTAGTCAACATGGCTAGTTAATTGGGTTGAGTGATGGTCTGTCATACAAGAGTTGGGTAAGGTGCATTCTTTGTAAACTGGTTTCATAACCATAAAGTTAATGTTTTTTGTTTGACATGGCCTAGTAACCTAATAATAATAAGCTAGTATTTGACCCCAGATGACCAACATGCAATACTTGTTGAAATTAATGTCTAGCAACTGGTATATATATCTCAGCATGTCATGAATCCATTAGTTCCTGGTGTGTCATTTACATTATTTCCTTGGAAAGCTGGAATCAAAAGTTTGCACTATCACATAACAGAGATTACTATTCTTGGTTTATTACAGAGAAATACTGTCAAAGAGCGTATCTCAAATTCAAACTCTGATTTGAGCATTATCTCATTTTCAGATGAGATCTCTGTTTGAGAATCTTCAGGGGATCGGTGTCAGGTGTCTTAAAACAACGAACACAATAGAAGTAAAGCAAGACTACATAACCATATGTTTATATTTACTTCATTTGGTTGTTTTTGTCTTGCCACTTTTTAAGGTTTCTCTATTAAAATGGTGTTCTAATATTGTAGACTGTGTACCAAATTGGTGTTTTCATATAGCAGAGCAGGCACCACATAGCGTTTATAGAGTTCTAGCCCCCACCCCCAATGGAAATCCACTATGCCACATGAGCTTATATTCTTGCAACAGGAAGAAACCGCATCTTTCGTTTCCTGAAATCATAATTAAGTGACAAACTAAGAGATGCATCTCATGCTGAATAGATTCGAACATCCTGTCCCAAATTCTCTTTAAAGTTTAAAAACCCCAAACAACACTCACTTTTCAAACATTAGGACTATAATATTATAATTACCATCTGTGCTTAGTGAGGAACAATCGTCAATCAATTAAATATCAATTAGCACCTTGCATTTTGTTATGTTATCATATGTTGTAATCATATGCCTACTCATGTGTCAATGTCATTAAAACACAGATGTTATCTAGTTACAAATCAGGTTATGGAACAATCAGCCTTTTCTATCTCCACGGTAGAGCTCTTCAAAACTCCATGATGAACAAACCAGATTATATTTATAATAATTAAACCATACAGGTCCTTATTGCAAGCAGCAACTAACACTGGAAAACAATAGTAACATATAGCAGCGTTGTAGATTTATATAATTTAATTACAAATGAGTGATATATTGCTGTGTATGGCAATGCTCCTTAAGTGCCCGCGACAGACAGCCCCTTGGTCCTTGTTCGTCGCTGGTACTCTGCCTATCTGCTCACCAAGAGTTATAAAGTCCTTTAATCAGGCTCT
Organism: Spisula subtruncata; assembly: GCA_963678985.1. Classification (NCBI taxonomy): domain Eukaryota; kingdom Metazoa; phylum Mollusca; class Bivalvia; order Venerida; family Mactridae; genus Spisula; species Spisula subtruncata. Next base: position 8,667,533 of record OY787675.1, on the reverse strand, counting down.
GAAATCCTGTGGCATGCATCTTTTCTCAAATATTATCATGTGCTTTTGGGCTAATTTCTATGGGACACTAAGACGTGGCATTTCAAAACAGGAACATTATTCTGAGCTTATTTCACTAACAATCCAAGTCTCAGCTCTAACTTAGATTTATCTGTTTAACTGTACGCCAAATTTTGCCACACAAATACAGGGACAATTGTAAAAGGAGAAGGTCCAAGTTTCCAAGTTTCAATCCGACTTTGTAACAGTGTGTAAAAACAGACAGGGCAGGTAAGATAGCCGAGAGGCCCGAGTACACATCCCAATCCAACTATGTTGGGCTGACATGTTTGTGGAGTAGGACAATCGGTGAAAGGGGATTAGCTATATGTGTGTGGGTTAATTGAAAATGCATGATGCAAGCTCAACAACACAGTCAATATACTAATATGGAATAAATGAAATGGTTCTGTACCTAAACAACAGAGACATGTTATACAATGTTAGCATGTTATTCTGTAGAGATCTACACAACCGTGATATGTGCCAAGTCTGACCAAGATTCCATTGCTGGTGAACTAACTAGGAATGCTGCTACCTGGCTCTGTGAAGTTTTTTAAACAGTCCCTAAATAATTGTAACAGCTTATGAAAAGGCTTAATTTGAAGAACTATGATGTCAAGATATGTCCACTAGCAAACACAGTGCACAATGTGATATGGGATGGCAAGATGGTAAGGGCAAAAATGTGCGCAATAAATGTGGGTTGGACTACCAAGGTGGTTATGGGAATCAACTAAGGCGGTATGGGCTTTGCCTAGGTAATCATTGTAATTTAGGAAATTAAGTTTTGTTTTATTTAGATAGTTTGGGCAATCCATTAAGATAGTTTGGGATTTTGCCTTTCAGGCAATCATTGAGGTTTTGGCAGACAAGGTGGTTTGATCTTTTTAGATGGTTTGGGCTATCAATTAAGACAGTTTGGGCTTTCGCCTCTTAGGCAATCATAATGGTTTGGACTATAAAGATGGATTAGGCTTTTAGGTGATTTAATATTTTAAGGTTGTTAAAAACTAAACTCTCAAGGTCATTTTAAGCTAAAAAACACCAGGTTCTGCAATTACATTAATTCTTTCCAGTAAAGTAGTAAACCTAAACTGTTACATGTATATCTTACCTCGACTCTAACCGGAGAGGTCATCATAAGACCTGGATGATTTGTCAAGGACGGTGCCATGGCTGTGAGCTGTGGTGCCAGTGCTGTTGCATGCATTAGGCTTTCGGGTTTCCCTGCTAAAGCTGTGGCTATCAATCTTCCACCAACAACAGCCATTTTTACTTAATTCCACAAAAATAAATTTTCAAATAAATCCAAATAAAAAATGATTTTACATCCAATTTAACATGACAATTCAAATATTCATGTTTTGTAATCCGACTCCCAACATGGTCTTTAAACTTGTAAGATAGATAGATTGTCTATTTCCAATTTAACTTTATTTAACTTTAATTGTTTTAAATGTGCTCATAAAGAGGTGCTGGATATTCTTTTATAATTAGTAAAACTATTACTGCATACACAATTGGCTGTAGATCAGGGGAGAACAGGGGTAGGAGGTAATATTGGACTAATACAGCTTTAACTTAATAAGGGTATATGATTAACGAAGTTGAATATTATGCAGAATGGAAGGTTTTTCTACCAGTAATGAGTTATTAAACAGTGTAAGAACTCATGTTTTATTACATACTCAGGTATAGCAAATCAACCTGTTACATTTAGCATGTTTGATACAATTACGATGAAGCTTGTAATTACTTGTCAAACACATATTTATCGTACTTCATTATATTAATAACCCTGCAATCTCTGGGGATACTATAATATTAGCATTTTAAAATGATCCCCTTTTGCTTGTGAGTTGCCGATATGGCCAAGTTTCTACTATATCGATGCCAAAGGATGAGTGTACAGCATGCCTACGCAGTGCTAGTGCTTTGTGCACTGTTCTGTTTCTTTTTAGTGCATTTCGTGCTCAGCGTTAATGTTGAATGCTGGCTTCCCTGTCTGATTTGCCGTTTCTGCTTTCTTACAGGCTGAATAAGATTGCACAATTGTCATGATGGCTAGGTCTCAAGATTTTCAGCAATTTTTCGGAGTTGTCATCAGTTGTGTCTCAATATTTTCCACAATTTTAGTGATATGAAATTTAAGCCCACCACTTGTTCACCCCGCATATATTACATGGGTACTTTAATGCTGACTTATTGCCAAAAGTACTGTTCCTAATTAGTTTAAAGTGTCCATTTAAGATTAGTATAACCTCCTAATCATCAATAATCCGCTGAGTCTGTAGTATTTGGTGGTTATAGACTTAGGCACTGTTTTAAAGCTTAACTCAGGTTGGATTAACCTGTCTGCATATACAGGTTATGTTCAGAGACGTGCAAAGCCACAGGTTTTGCATTGGTTTATAATTTTTTTAAAAACTTTTCCTGTCAAGATGGAATCAACATACACCAGTTGTCAATCATTACCCTTTAAATCAATTTTAACAGTATGGTCCAATGGATTTACTAGGAAACCTTCACCAAGCAGCCTTCGACAAAAAACCAGGAGAAGCGATCTCTGAAATCAGGGCTGGAGACTATCACTGGTCCGCTGGCTCAAGGCCAGTGATATTAAGAATGACCTGTGAAAGTCTTGAAGGACCAGTAGCTGTTTTACACGTCTTTACTGTCGGATCAGTGACCAAAATAGTAAGTGGTCAAGTATTGTCTACCCTTAGAAATATATCAAGACAGTACAATAGGGACCTTAGTGATGCTCACACAATGACAGGAGACTGCGGTACCCAGGACCCTATCTTACGAACGATCTTATAAAATTTCCATTTTCCTCAAAACCTGTCCAAGAAATTTACCGTAAACAAAAAAAAATGTGGCCTAAGTAGAGATAAATGGACAATCTCTATTGTGCAATATGGTTTTCAAAAAAACAACAACATTATTCTTAGACTGGAAAAGAAACTTTAGTAATCATTTCAAGATTAAAGTTTCAATTTTCAATTTCAACAATATGTGATCAAGAATTAATAAGGAGAGTTCAATTTGTACAAATATGCAAAAAAATGAAAGTTTAAATTTTTAATTAATCTGACACAATCCAATACAGGAATATCTGAGATTAATTTAATTAAAAAAGAACACCAGCATGTCCTACAGGAATAGAGCAGCTGAAATAATCATCACTGGATTGAATGTATAACTGTTACTTTATTTAAATATTTAAATTTTGTTTCTACTCAAAATACACTTAGGATTCAGAATGAGAATCAGTTATTTTAATAATGTGCTGATCTTATACTGTTAAATCATTAATTTTTGTGGAGGATTAAATTTCGAGGATTTCTTGCTTCACCTTCAACCACGAAATCAAATCCCATTGAACAATAATTATGACCCTAAGTATGTATCCAATACCTGAAATGCGAAATCCACAAGTTGACTTCCCATCGAAATTAAATGATTTTACAGTACAGAGGCTATCTAGAGATATAGTCGATTCAGTAAGTAATACTAATGAGGGAACTATCCCATTCGAAAGAATAGCGGTGAATAACGTTAACTCAGGTATACACAGTTAAACCTAGACAAACATAGTTTACCTGCTAGACAATAGTATATTTACAACCATTCTCATTTGATTTAAAATTACTGTAATTACAACAAATGACTGCAAATTCTAGTATACAACAGATATTGTCTTTTTCAATATCGTATCAATTAGCTCAAGTTGATTCACTCAGATTCTTTTTAAAAACATCTTGATATTCCTGCAAGCAATTAATATTTTTGTTTTTTTTAAATGTTGTAGTAGATTTCACAGGTGTGTTATTGTGTTATTATTATGTCTGCAAAAACAAGCACCACACGTAAAATCGTTTTATTTCGTTGGGACAAAATTTCGTGGTTTTGGTAAAAGAGACTATTTTAATGGGACGTTTATCTGTGGATTTTGCATTTTAGGTATAAATACAAGGGTCAAAATTATATTGTTTGATGGGATTTGATTTCGTGGTTGAAGGTGTACCACGAAATTTAATCCCCCACAAAAATCATAAATTTTACAGTATTCCTGTGAGCAATTAATGTTATAAATGTTGTTGTAGATTTTACAGGTGTGTTATTATTACATCTGAAAAAAAAACAAGCAACATAGTGAACATCCAATGAAGGCATCTTCTAATACTTTCCCAGGTATCTTTCCAAGACTAATACAATAAATAGCCTGAAAGTTTTTACAAGATGATAATATGAGTGGCATATTCTATATGTCTGTGGCAAAATGAGACAGTATTATCAATATCTTGTCTCGTATTATCAGGTATATCTACCATATGGTGTCAGAGAAATGTTACAGTAGATGCTTCATTCACCTAACCCTCTCCCCATTGATAAGTCAGCTTACAATATTCTCTGCAAAATATATTCTGTATGTTCTGTAGTATAAATGGAAACAGACTATTGAGCTGTGACTGCACTTTTAGCAGTAGACTACATTGTTTATCGCTGGTTCAGAATGATAAGGTCGTAACTACTACTTATGACCTTAGAAGACTCGTACATATTTGAAATCTCCATTACAAGCTAGGTGCTTCTCGTGAGCCTATTTTCATGAAAATCAGAATTTGTCATGTTGCCAAACTGAAGTCCTCAAAGTAAAGAGTTGTATTCAGACAATTTTTTGCTTTTGTTTTCTCAAAATATTGATTTTGTACTTACGCCCTTCTTATTCTAAGCCAGCAATATAGTGAATTGTTCTATGGTGACCCCTCTGAATACGGATCTGTATGTAGTGCCAGTCACCAACAATTTAGCCTTTCTGCTAGGTGCTCTAACAAACTCAGCCACAGAGGAGGACATTCAGAATAGTTGATATAAGAACTCTAGAGCCTGTTGCATAGCCAAGGCACTATTAAGCCCTTTTTGGTAGCGCTTATGACTACGTTTATGCAATGATATGTCACCAGCGAGCAGTGTTCCCCTATAGCATACCTTTTCTCAGTTCTTTGCTAGGTGAGCACTACCAACGCTTTCTTCTGCAATGGACCGCTTCCTGATAACATTTAAAACTTTCGCTTCATCCGCTACATAGCTTTTTTAAGCATGCCATTTCCTACCAGAGTGCTACTGAGTGCCTAGCTTAGGCAAAGTGCTCCTGTTATTCACATACTTTGGGACATATTGAATGCCAGGTAACTGAATAAAAAACTCTGTAGCTCTTTGCTTAGGCACTGGACCCCAGGTTGGCTAATTGAAATAATTTCTATAATCCATACTGGATACAGCATCACATGCACCCTTCAGGTGCCTCACTGATTCCGTGTGTTTTAATTGATTTATAATCAAACCGGCTGATCTGATAATTATGTCCTCACCAATTACCAACAAAGAAATTCTAGTTTTTTGTTGATAGCTTACCTATCCTGATCTTAAAACTAATTGATTTGGATTCAGACTTTTCAGAGGAATGTTGAATCTACTTTTTGCCAAATGTTAGCTTAGACAATGGTTTATATTCACCAAGTATTAGGTTAGCACGGGCTTATCAGCTTACTTTGATGGCTAACTTTATCTCAATAAACTCAGGCAAGATGATCTAGTATACTTAATAATGTTTGGAATGGCAAATGACTTCTAAAGGGTGATCAAATCGAAGGTTGTAACTACTATTTACGACCTTGTAAGACTGATACATAATTAAAATCAGCATCACAAGGTGCTTCTTTTGAGCCCATTTTCATGAAAATCAACTTGTCATGTTGACCAAAATAAAGTTTGAACAGCCAGTTTTACCATACGTAAAGAGTAAATATCCGACAGTTATTTCTTGTTTTCTCAAAATATCAATTTTGTAGTACAACCTTCTTGTACTAAGCCAGCGAAATGTGCATATGATTATATAATTAATATAATGTTCAACATGCACAACATTCATAACATTGGAATGGCAAATGACTTTGAAAATGGGTAACAAATGTGCATTTATTAATATTTAGTACAATATGAATACATTTATGACATTCAATGATAGTCATTAAAGTTTATCATAAATACAGCACAGCAATTATGGAACTAACAATACATCTGAGGCTCTAACCCACCCAGACAGTAGTTTTGTAACAGGACGAAACAAGACTGCGTTCAATAAACGCTTATGCCCCCGTGGAAGCCATTTCGATAAAGTCTAAGTCCAAAATAAGGTCAAGGTGAAGGTCAAAATGGAGTCAGGTGATACAGGTGTGTGAAGAGTGGTCATATACAACATCCATGCAAGTTTGAAAGGTTTGTAGCAAGCAATATGAAGGCTAGAAGAAACGGTCTATTTGGCTTAACCAGGTTGGACAGACGACCGGACGAACAGTCGGACAGGTCTATCACTATATGCCTCCCGCTCTATTGATATGGGGCATACAAAATGTGCAACAGAGTGGGCTCGAACCAGGGACCCTTCGCTTACAGGGCAAATGTTCAACCAATTGAGCTAGCCAGCTGCCTACACAAGCTTCTCCACTATTAGTTATTAAATCTTATACACCACCTCCTTTGAAGAATTCCTCTTCAAATTCCTGAAGTGACAGAACTTCTGTGAGATGTTCTGAGGGAGTAAGGTATTTGCATTGGGTGCAAAATGTAACAGGTTGATAAAAATGTGCAACCAGACATGCATAAAGGTCCAGAACTTTGTCCATTTGTTTGGAATATTTAAAACAAATGTGTGAGTTAATTAAGGGATATCACAAACTCATTATTTCAGTACCATCTGTAAGTGATAGTATATAAATGATGAAGTGGATGAGTAATGGTATCCTGTATATGTACAAGTGCTTCATATCCTCAACAACTTTCATAGTTTGTATAAACATTTCATTGATCAGTTCAGGATATTGTGAAAAGCGGGAAAATATGGAATGAGCCACAGAGGTCTATTACTCAAGTGTGCACGATTTATCATTGTTATTTCAGTACTAAATTAACCGGTTTTACTATAGTCGATTCAATAAGTAATACTAATCCCATTCAAAAGAATAGCAGTGGATACCGTTAACTCAGGTATACCCAGTTAAAACTAGATAAACATAGTTTACATGCTGGATGGAAGTATATTTACACCCATTCTCATTTGATTTTGAAAGGAATGTATAGGAATTGCATTCTGCACACTTGGACAAACCACTTATGTGGGCCATACCAAATTTTCCTACTTTTCACATTATCATGGGCACACTTTTAATCATACTAATCAATGTAGATATATATTTTATCACTAATGTAAAAGCAATAAAATCAGTCAACAAGGTGACCACATGTGGCCGTCATCATTCAATCAGCAGATTATCACCCAATTTTTTCATCCAAATAGTATAAGGAGCTGGGAAGAAGAATTTTCTATTTTAAAGAGTTTCAGTATTCAATTGGACTGATTCAGCACTTTTATATCAAAAGTGGATATGTTAATGTGCGAGCTTCTTTATTCTGCCATTGCTTAACATGTGGAAATTAGGATTATGAACTAGTTTTCAAATCCATATAAAACTTAGGGGAGCAAATCTCAGTAGGAAATTTACACACTTGATCAGTGTGCATAGAGGCTTAAATTCCACTTCATCTGTATGAAAAGGAAGCTTGATTCCATTTCGTCAAGGTAATAAATGCTTCAATGCTGTTCAATATCATGTGATCCTACACGACCATGATAGGAATATTAATGTTTAAGTTTTTTTATCTTTATTTAACAAACATGACATAAATGACTGTAGAATATAGATACCATAATCGGTTAGCCGAAGTTAAGTCGCCTATTACCTCAAGTAGCTTGTAATACTGTATCTCATGAGACTCAAATATCTGCTCACAGAAAATATAACTTAGGAACTAAAATTTTCCTATTAATATATACCTCTAAGAGCTAAAAGTGTAAGGTTATATTGGGGAGCGGTACGTGGCCTCGAGGTAGGGCGCACACTTCCGATCGAGAGGTCCCTGGTTCAAACCTAGTCTTGACCACTGGTTGATTTCTCTGAGCAATAATAACCCACAAGCTCCACTCTACAGAGATGTAAATTGTGTCTATTCTTGGGCGCTGTAGATTGATTTTGGCTGCCACACCCTCAGGAGAGAAATAGTCTCACCAGGTAGCCCAATGACCAGAGGAAGTTAAAATGTCAAAGGGTGGTTGAGTGGCTGTACAGCAGAAAACAACCCTCATAAATTTGCTACTTAACTTTTTTTCTTATTGAAGTTAAACCTAAGAAACAACTTGACTCATGTCACTAAAAGTATAGTTTTCCAGTCTACAATAACTTGTTCTGTAAAATTTAATTTTATTAATAATCATTAATAATTTTAATTGGCAAACTATTTTCATTATAGTTTCTTCAATCATTTCACATGTCAGATAAAATCTCAATTAATATCAAATTTACTATTGTGACTACACACCATAATATTCATGCACTTATATATAAAATATCAGACAGTGTTAACTTTTTGACCGCCCCTCACACGAGTGTCATTATCCTGTTGACAGAGATTTCGATTTTATGACACTTGTAGATCTCCGTATAAAATAAATAATTTGGACCGGGCGCCGTCCATGTACAGTAAAACAACATTGATTAGTCGGCAGATGTACCACAGATAATTTTGAATGTGTCATTACAAAGGGGTCCTTGGTAAATCAATCGTAAACGTGTGTAAGTGGTCATAACACTTAAAATCTTTGTTTATTTGTTGGTTTTACTGAAGTTACAAGTGGCAATTATAGATTAGATCAAAATCATAAATTAATTTGTACTGATATGTATATGGATTTATATGAAATTGCTGACAACATTAAGTCAAGTACTTTGATATATACAAGGTCAGTATGAACAAAGGTCATACCAAATTATTGAACGCAACAAAATTAAAACCAAAGCCTACATGTGCATAACAATTATAGAAATACAGTGCTAAAAATCGGCAAACAATATTTTATACTTTTTTGTTTACAAATTCATTTTATCAAAAAAATATCCCGATGAAGGTATGTTTCTAAATCACCGAGGATACATACAAAAATTGTTAATAATTTTTCTTCAGTTTTGCCCAGAAAATGAAGAATTGACATATGAAAGTAAACTTATTTTTTCTTGCGTGTTTGTTATATAAAATGGGTCACTGACAAATTTTTCCCTATTTTTTCCCATAAAAACATTGTCAATTCAGCTGTTTCTCTCCAAATGGTCATGTTAATACATGAATTGATTGAGGGTATATTTGACAAGTATTAAAAATTACATCAAAAGTTATAGTACAAATGAATAAAAAGGCGCAACATATATTTTCGTTGTATCAGCTTCCTATTTCAAAAAAAGTTGTAGCAAATTATAGGAGTAAAATTTATATTCAATGACCATGCAAGATTTTATTGAGGTCGTTAAATTTACGATCATATATAATAATAATATGAAATATGTTTCGGGTAATATCCGTAAAAAAATTCACACGCAACTTTTATTACTTCAATCTAAGGTTTCTAACCATTTCTGACAGTTTTCATTATTGCTTTGACATACCTTAACATATTGCGTTTCTCACGGTTACTTAGGTAACTAAACATAAGAATACTGACCCCTACGGCATTGATATGACAACTGCCGAGCCAATACCTAGATACCCAAGGAGAGGCACAATAAAACGAAAATTGGAAATAAACTCGGGTAACTCGACTCGAAATGCAAATTTAAAATTTAGCACACATTGATTAAATACCCTGTCAAAGGAATAAAATTATATCATGTTATAATATTGTATACAGTTAGCCCACATGATGACAGCCGTATATATAACTTAATGTCTAACATTTCATCGTGTAATTTAACCATACCCAGGTATAAACTATTTCGTGGGCTAGATGAAAATATTTCAAGGTCATATTGACAGATGCAACTTAAACATGCAATTTAAACGAAAAACTCTGATATAAAGTACCAAACACATGCATAGATTTATATATTTTCTTACAATAAACAGTTCTAGCACAAAATTTCTACAAACATGGTATAAATTCAGAGTGTTTTTCACAATCTAAAACACAGATCTTGCAAATTTTTCGTCATATCATGTCATATATAGCATACTATAGGGAAACATTCTTTAGTAAATTGGTAAAGGAGTGTGGTGTTAATACATCATTTTGCTACATTAAGCGACATACACATGAAACGATAACATTATTCTACTGTTAAATTTCATATTTATCTTTGAAACTGATCTATAGAGGTGTCATGCATGTAAACTCAAGTTCATATTAAATATATTTTCGACAATGTAGCAAAAATAGAACCAGCACACTAGCTTAAAATATAGATCTACTTGAGTTATTTTTAGGTGGATTGTGAGAGAAGTTATTTCAAACTTATATAAATCACTCTCAATACCTCATTTCTGATGTATCCATCAACACAAAAGTACAAATTGGTACTCAACAAAACAAACGTTTAAAGTTGGTACTCAACAAAACAAATGTATAAAGTTGGTACTTAACAAAACAAACATATAAAGTTGGTACTCAACAAAACAAACGTGTAAAGTTGGTACTCAACAAAACAAACGTGTAAAGTTGGTATTCAACAAAACAAACGTATAAAATTGGTACTCAACAAAACACACGTGTAAAGTTGGTATTCAACAAAACAAACGTATAAAGTTGGTATTCAACAAAACAAACGTATAAAGTTGGTACTCAACAAAACAAATGTGTAAAGTTGGTACTCAACAAAACAAACGTGTAAAGCTGGTACTCAACAAAACAAACGTATTTAAGGTAGTTCTCAACAAAACAAACGTACAAAGTTGGTACTCAACAAAACAAACGTATAAAGTTGGTATTCAACAAAACAAATATATAAAGTTGGTATTCAACAAAACAAACGTATAAAGTTGGTACTCAACAAAACAAACGTGTAAAGTTGGTATTCAACAAAACAAACGTGTAAAGTTGGTATTCAACAAAACAAACGTATAAATTGGTATTCAACAAAACAAATGTATAAAGTTGGTACTCAACAAAACAAACGTGTAAAGTTGGTATTCAACAAAACAAACGTATAAAGTTGGTACTCAACAAAACAAACGTGTAAAGTTGGTACTCAACAAAACAAACGTGTAAAGTTGGTATTCAACAAAAGTACAACATTGGTACGCAACAAAAGTACAAATCAAACGTACAAAGTTGGTATTCAATAAAAATACAAAGTTGGTATTCAATAAATGTAGAAAGTTGGTACTCATGTTTTGTGTCATTTCTCACCTCGATCATACTGTTAGCTGATGAATAAAGCATTTACAGTTGAAACAATAATATCAGATACATGCTATATTTCCAGTCATATCAGTACAAAAATTGATATACATCAACTACAAAACACACCAATAACTCAGCATGACACGCCTTATTTTTATATTTAACAGAGGTATAGATAGAATCATCACACAAATCTTCAATCTTTCAAAAAATAACCAAGGTGCGCAGCAATATAAGAGGTTTTTGCTGATATATTTGTTTTACTTTTCCTAAAATACATTTGAAACATTATTTTATCAGGAACTATGCACTAAACATACATACATACATATGCTCTAAGCACGATACACTGTTTCCTTGCAAAAATACATCAGAATTGAATTAAAACAACATCATTGCCTTTATATTGCCTTTATCAATGAGATGTTAATTGGAAACTGTATCATTATATCCCAAGTTGAGGGCTCGGTGCAAAGCTATGGCAAATGCATTAGTTTTTAGAGGCTTTTACCATAGTTTTGCACTGAGCCCTTGAAGTGTTCCTGTTAACTGTGATAGAGCTCCAGAAACAGTCCCGCAAGCACCACAAACATTACCTGTTAGTACTCTAGAAACCTGCCAAGTGGCACGTCACATTCAGAACAGTATTAGGATCATCTAAGGGAAACAACCAATACAAGAAGTAAAGTGAAGAGCTACTAGAGTTACATCCCTTTACAAATATCGAGACAAGTTCTTCCATCAGAATGCAAAAAATGAATAAATCATGAAGAGACCACACAGTACACATTTAAATACCATCCACATGAAAAGCAGCTAATGAAGTAAACCTGGTGTCCCATGCCAAGCAAAGCGCTATCAAGCACCTTCATTCAGTTGCTCCCTGTTTAGTTTAGTTAAATACAGAACTGGCAATGGATTACACTCCTTGGAAAGCGCTATGTAGCACTTTGCTTAGGCAAATGACACCTGTGTTATATAGCCATGAATCAATTCCATCCATCTTCTATGGTGTACAGTTAGGGTTAAAACTCATAATTAGTAGGTACTAAATGCAGTAATTGCAATACCGCACTCAAAAAGTGTGCAATAACTATAACACTGCACTGGATGTTGCTTGTTAAATACAGCCTCTGTTTAACTATATACCTAATTACATACAGAAGAAACAGTGGACTCAGTGCAAAACTATGGTACAGTTACCATAGTTTTGCATCAAGATGTCGATTAACACTCTTCAGCATACCTGTCACTCTCGTTAAATCCAAAATAGGAATGATAAAGCAAAACATGTCACAAGATGCTTTTTAATGTTATTTAAAAGGGTTTTAGATGCATAAACAAGGAAAGTATTAATTAATTCTAGTGGTTATAAATATATTGGACAGAAGAACATAAAATGAAGTAAGGTGAACTTTGAAAACCAGAAATTAACAATGAAAATAGGAGTAACTCCACTTTAATAGGAGCATTTTGCAGGTATGCTCTTCAATGTCTGTATCTTATTGTTATGTACTCACCCCGGTAGGTTGTGTGGAATAACTTCCATAAGCTGCTGGATCTGGTTGATTAGACTGATACATGTTATCTTGCCACGCGGACCTCTGAGACTGGTTCTGATTGCTGGTTATAGTAGTAGGGGACATCACCTGATGCTTAGGGGAGTAAGGGATCTTGTACGACTAAAATATACAACACAATAACGTATGTTTAAACATAAAAACATCGAAAAATGGACATTAAAGCCGTTGGCACATCAGCCACAACATCATTTGGTGGCAGGATCCGAGCATAGCCTTTATTTGCTTGATTTCTACTGAAATATGGCAGGCATACGTTTATATGTGCCTTCGACCCGGTTTGAACCTGGGTCGTCAAAATTAGACAGCAAGCACACTAACCACTGAGCTACGGAGACACTCAAAATATTAATTCACAATCACATTTCCTGCAGATAAAAGATGCAAGTTCAAGTTTTTGAATGCATATTGCTACATCTAATACGGTGACACTTATACTTTGTATGACAGCCTTAGTATGGTCTTATAGCTTTTGAGTTTGGACCTTAATTCAGCAATATTAATTAAGCCAAACAATGTTTATATCGATGGCTTAGAACCAGATTGTCGTAACTACCTCTTACGACATTATAAGACTCATACATATTTGAAATCTGGTTCACAAGGCGCTTCTTATGAGCATATTTTCATGAAAATCTGAAATTGTCATGTTGACCAAAATGAAGTTTTAAAAACATGTTTTCCCATAGGTAATGAGTAAATTACAGGCAGTTTTCTCTTGTTTTCTCAATATATCGATTTGGTAGTTACGACCTTCTTGTTCTAAGCCAGCGACATGTGCTAAAAATATGCAAGTTGGGTTGTGACCAGGCCTTTACTTGACATACTTTTAAAGGATCTTTTTCAGAAGAAAATGCTAAGTAACACTAACCAGCAAAGAAATAAACTGAACCTGTGTCATAGGCTACGATTCATACAGTCCTTTCAAAGTTAAATGAGAACGGTTTGTAAACATGAGTTTGTCCGTCAGGTAAACTATGTTTATCTAGGTTTAACAGGGTATACCTGAGTTAACGGTAATTCGAATGGGATAGTTCCATCTTTAGTATTACTTATTGAATCGACTATACATGAATTGTCACAACAACAAAAAATAGCACTTAACAAGTCACAGAAAGACCTTGAAACATTCAAAATTTCTTCGATCTGAACGGAGATGTGGTACAGTAAAAATGCTGCAAATACCTGGGATAGTAATCAAAGTCCAGCAAAAGAACACTATATTACAGACAACCACGATGTTCACACAATCAACACTACAAACTCACAAGTCAAGAAAAGACATTTTGTAACAGATTAAAATGTTGGGACAGATACCTACACACAACGTAACACATGTGGTTGAATGTCATTACGTCCTGAGAATACAGGAATTTAATCTATCGTTGTTAAGACACCTTACTGTTAAATATGCAAGAAGGCACACTTGGCGACATTTCAAACTTTCTAAGTAAGATCGGAATTCAAGGGTACAGATCACTGTACTAATACAAAGTTGGTTTAATACAACTTTATGCCAAATTATTGTTAAAATCAATGCAGTAACTCTCAACAAGCATATTAAGGCATAATAAATAACACCCTTTAATGCTGCATAAGGGAAGTTAAGTATTTTAAAAAGATAAAATTTGATAAAATATTTATGCTAATCTGGGGTGATAGTGTATTAAGATTAATTATAATACCTCAATATCATAAACATAACTACTTGATCAATAGATATGGTAAAGCTTCTTATAACCAAGATTTGTACCCCAAAAATATATTGACACTCCAATGTGTTAAAGTTGAATCCTTCAAGATGTATCAAAAAGGGATGTGCATTTAATTGATTTATAGATATAATTAAATAATAATAAGAAAATATATTGACATTACAATGTGTTCATATACAGCTAATATCTCTTAATATTAATAATAAACGAAAAAGGGACATGCATTTAATAGATTTATTATAATAAGATATATTTGTGCAAGGGAGATAACTTTGCATTTATATCTTATCAATTGCAACCATACTCAACTGCCATTATGTACAAAACAATAAGCTGTCTAAAACACCGAGATAAGATTCATAATTCTTTCTGAAGTACTGTAAAATCATTTTATTCCGATGGGACAAAATTTCATGGTTTTCGTAAAAAAGACCATTTCGATCGAACATTAATTCGTAGATTTTGCGTTTTAGGTAATTAATACATGGGTCAAAAATTATTGTTGAATGGGATTAAAATTCTTGGTAGAAGACGAACCACAAAATCCTCAAAATTTAACCCCCTACAAAATAAATGATTTCACAGTATTTAAAAAGAGCTAGGTAAACATATAAAATTTTAAAAAATATTCAAAAAAATATCTTCATTTCATTTTTGTCCCTCAAGTATATTTAAAAATTAAAATAATAAAAGATTTAGAAAATCACTTACATAGATATGGTACTTCAACCAAGATTTAAAGTTAAATCCCCTAATCACGTTTGAAGAGTAACCAACACTTTTAAACTTATTAATAAAAAATGTTTTTCAAAAATTAAACTTTTTTAACAAAGATAAGTCGACCTTCATCAAACAGATAACTTTAAGTTAATTTAATCCAATACAATCTCAAATTGACTTTCAAAATTTGAATAAATGTGATCACTTAGGACATATAATCTTTAATTACTGTTGCCATGGCAACAGATACATCAAATTTCTTTATTTTCACATTATTTCGATAATGACCGGTTTCAACCTGCTTGAAGGACAGTTAAATTTGCAATTAATACTGTAATGACTATTGAAATTTACCCCATCCAATGAACCACTCATGGACCTTTACATAGTCACAGTTATCTTATTGCATCAAGGGAAGATATTTAACTGTGCTTTTTTTACATTTTTTTTGTATTTATAAATTAGAGATATCCCACCAGATATTTCTGACATAGTTATGTTAGCTACAGTGTCTTGTGAAATTAAAAAAAACACCAATGGTTACAAACAAAATTAATAGAATCAAGAACATTAATTTTGTCAAGTTGTGGATATGGATAAAAAATCAAAGGGCAGTAACTCAGTGAAAATTGATCTGAGCACTCTTATGCAAAAGATTACAAATAAAATGAAACTTACGATGGTAGTGTTATGAAAATTCGATGAAATTCAATTTTGTAAAAAAAAGGCTTGCTTCCCCAGGATTCAAACCTAATTATTGAGTGAATGACTGTCTGATCACTACATTATGTGCACTGGGTGCACTGCTACACGTCCTGACAATTTTTCCTATAAAGTTTGATGACTAACTCAAACACTTTTCTGTTTCTTACACAGTCATGCAGAGCAACACATTGGACAGAAAAGGACAAAGCTATAGTAACTTTCCATCCTTTCTCTGTGAAGGGTAGTCACATTCATACTGTATAATGGTTTCACTGTGAAACGATTCCTGGCCTCAATCTCCTGAGGCATCTCAATCTGAGCGAAAACTCATCTCAAATATTGTCCTATACCGGTATGATTTATCAAAGTGTTAAATTAAAAGGGCATTCAAGGTTAACAACTGGTATCACAAAACAAACATATCATTCTTCGAATATATCTTAAATTCAGACTCTAATTTGAGAAAAAAACTCAATTTGAGGTGAGATTTCCACTTGAGATGCTTCGGTAGATAGGGGCCTGGTTTCTCATTCTTAACTGATCCTACTAGTCACTAGTCCTCTCATAGATATGGACCACACCTTCCCTCTAAAGTTTAAACAGTAACACTGATATTTGAAGTATCAACATTTATCTACATTTCGTAAATGATGCAATACTTAAATCAACTGTAAACATTATTTAAACCCATAGTTAATTCATTAACAGAATATTATGCGATTAACATATACTATATTAGAGTTACTTGGCTTGGCAAGTATTCAAGAAAGAGTTGATAGCTTGCTTGTAGCCATACCCCAAAATGATGGAATTTATAATGTACTCAATTGATCTAGATATCGCTGGCTTAGAATGAGAAGGTCGTAAGTGCCACTTACGACCATATAAGACTAATAATATTTGAAATCTACATCATAAGGCTCTTTTTAAGGCTCACAGTTGACCAATCTGAAGTTGAAAAAGCGACCTTCTCATTCTAAGCCAGCGATATTTTAACCCATTTCAAAAAGCATTTTTAATAAAACTGTATATTCCAATTGTATTACTGGTCAGAAAGGGTTATGCCCAATTATTATTTCTTTAAATATGACTTTGAAAAACTCTTGAGAGACCACTTAAAAATAATGGATCTGATTATAAAAAAACACTCAAAAACACTGGCAGGGTAATTTTCTTTTCACCCGAAATTATAAAATAAATAGAATCTAGCAAAAACAATACAAAATAGCTAAAACAAAGGCTAAAACAAAGGCACTTGAAGTATGAAATTGAAATTTTACTTCCAAATTTCATGAACTGCACAGTCAACAGTGTTGTAATAAAAAGATACCATGATCTAGCAAAAGTCTCTTATAGCCATAATAATGTTATTGAAATGGATAAGAAAGTTACTCACTGTATCTTTGATAATAACGTTAAGTAGTTTAAAATGAAAAGAGCAAGTCGAGCACTCGGTGCAAAACTATCATGGTAACTACAACAATTTATAGAGGCATGTACCATACTTCTGCACTGAACCCTTGAAATGTCCTTACAATTTGGTTGAAAAAAATTGGTATTGTACATGTTGCAAGTATCTTGATGAAACACTGAAAAGTACAACTGAAGTATTTTATTTTTGGTCCTGTATTTACTTAGATAATTTGGAAAAGTTTGAATCAATTTCCATCTAAATTCTACACAAGTAACATATCGCTGGCTTTGAGTGAGAAGGTCGAAAGTGCCACTTACGACCTTGTAAGACTAATGCATACTTAAAATCTACATCACAAGGTGCTTAATTCTAATGAGCCTATTTTTAAAAAAATCGGAACTTGCCATGTTGACCACACCGAAGTTGAAAAAGCTTGTTTTACCACAAGTAAAAAGTAACTGTCAGACAGCTTTTATCTGTTCTCAAATTATTTATTTTTTAGTAACCACCTTCTCATTCTAAGCATGACTAAAGTACTCAGCTGAGCAGATGAAAATCAGAGTGCAGAAATGAAAGTGATGAAACAATTTTATGCACTGTATATAAAAACCTTGGGGAAATAGTTTCATTTACAAAGGAATGAAATGATAAGACTATATGAAGATATACTGATAATATGTTTCTCTGGAAAATCAGTCTATTTTAAACAACATATTTTTTGAGGAACCTGTTAAAAAAGTTGATATTATAATTATATAAGGAAATAGGCCGGTACAAAATTGAGTATGGGCGATTTCGATGGGTAGGTAGCGTTAGGGCAAACATACAAATATTGAAGGACAGCCCAGACATCTGAACAGACAGAACAATAATTATAGTATTGACAATTATTTTAATGATATGACTAGACATGCCTCATTAATATTCCCTACACGCTGATGTCCTACAATCATAGTATAATGAACGACTTCTGTTCTAATTACGCAATATACTCAGCATCTATGTTTCATAATCATGTTCTATATTCTTTATTCATTGATATAATTATGAAAGGCTGCTAGTTTTATTCTTTTTGTCAAAACAATTATGTTGATGATATTTAATTATGCCTTGGTCCCATTAAGACTTTTTTGCCTCGGCCAAGTACTCCCGATTTAATAAATGGGAATCGGAGGGCATCGGGAAATAGTTCTCGTGGTCTAGGGGAAGCTACGGTGTAATCACTGAAAAATTTGTGATATCCCTCTTCCCAATGCCTCCCGAAGCTAATTTGTATAAATCGAGAATTCGTCACTGAGGCTAAAACTGCTCAGTGGGACCAAGGTTTTTACAAGAGTGGCACATGGTTGACACACCAACACTTGATTATGGTGCTTTGTTTAAGGAGAACTTAAAGTGAAGTTTGAAGCACAATTTGTTATTGAATGAAGTCCTATGTTTTCAAATATTATTACAGACTGAAATCTGGAAACTTACTTAAAAACCAAGTTTTCAAACAAGTGCCAAAACAGTCGGCTCAACTTATAAAGTTCCATCAAACACCAAACCCTAGATGCATAACTAAAAGGGTGTTTTTAAGATTCCTATAAAGGTAAATGGCAAAAGATGAAACAGAAAGGCTTAAGGATATAGGTATACAACAAAAATACTAATGCCAGCCTCCAAGCTAGCCCAGACCAGTTGAATATATCAAGTCTAAATACTAGCTAGAAGAAAGGCTTTTAAGCACAAAAAAGTCTCCCACAGAGGGCCATAACTTTGGTCAAAATCATCCACCTAAAATCTAAAACAATATCCCTACTTTGACTGAGGCCCAAACAAATTATTGTTTTCGCACATTTATTTCATTAAATCCGCTAGGTGTTAATTATGCTAGATAGGGAGTACCTCTTTAAAGTGAACAATATCTATTGGTGTAGACAAACTGTGACATCCATCCATCCAGCACAACGGCAATATCGCTGGCTTAGAATGAGAAGGTCCTAACTACTACTTACAACCTTATAAGACTAATATATATTTGAAATCTTATCAAAAGGCGCTTCTTATGAGCCTATTTTCATGAAAATCGGAACTTGTCATGTTGAACAAAATGAAGTTGTAAAAACTTGTATTTCCACAAGGAAAGACTAATTTTCAGACAGTTTTGATTTTGTACTTACGACCTTCTCATTCAAAGCCAGTGATATAGATTCTCCACTTTATGCAGTAGACATAATACATACTAAGATTGGTAGTTTTTTTTATTTTTATTTAAAATTAAAATCATGTACTCACCAAATATTGGTCAGGTAATCCAGTGTTATAATATTATCCTCTTGTTTCTAACTTGAAGGTGGGTAAAAATGGTACAGCATTAATATTCATATCCCCTCATACCTATAATAATGTATAATATGCATCAACATGAACTGTAGCCAGATTCATAAACGGCGCTCAGCTATATTTCATAGATGATATCAAACTTGTCTTAATCATTCCCTCATAGCGATTTTATTATTCAAACATGAAATAAATATACTGACTGACTGATCAGAATCACTTCAAATTTACCTCAGTTTTGAAGAGTCAGTGTTTAAGTTTATTTCTTTCATAACTGTAATTTTTTATGTTTAGGAAATTCTAAGTCATTATAATATACAGCCTTATACAAAAAATTATCTGCATTACTGTGAAATAATTTAATTTCGATTGGAAGAAATTTCGTTGTTTGGGTAAAAAAGACCATTTTAATGGGACTTTAATTCATGGATTTTGCATTTCAGGTAATACATAACAGGATCATAATTATTGTTTGATGGGATATGATTTTGTCGTTGAAAGTGAACCACAAAATTCATGAAATTTAATTCCCCACGAACATTAATGATTTTACAGAATTGCATCACCAACCTAAAGCTTCATAATGATCTAAGTTAATAAAATATTAAACTGAGTACAAAAAAATGTGCAATTGTTAAATTTCGTCTATATGGTTTGAACAAAGATAACACAGATATTACACTTTAGCATTCTTCAAAGCCCATGCAAGTTTTGGTGTGTTTTGATTGTTAATACACTTAAGTTGTTAAGTTGTATCTGTAGATATATTTTTGGTTCTTCCCATTCCTCAGCATGCCCTATCAATTTGTATTTCAAAGAAAAATTTATGAAATTATTTCAAAATTTTAAAATCATTAAAACTGTGGAAAATTTTAATGATACATTTTTCACAAAAGCCATTTAACACAAGTGTTATACCAATATCAAAGATTTTAAGCACTTATAGCACACATACACTAATAAAATCATACATAAAATGCAGTTACTCTTAAGTGGAAACATATTAGAGAAATCTTCAACATAATGAATACAAATACAAATTTACCGAGAATCACTAAATTTTTATTTTCAATTATCTTGTTTCATTTATATACTCAGATTTTATCATCATGTGCATCAAGTCAAATGTGTCTTGATGGCTCAAATCTCACCTGTGACCTACTGTGTTGGTGATCCGTTGATGATGAATTTCTTGCCGTAACATTCGAGCACCAACCATGGGGAAACATGTACAAGACTGTGCATGTTAGTCGGAGCCTGGTTGAACCACAATCACTGTGTAGAAACATGTACACCAAATTCATCAATGTATGTCTCTGTCATACTCAAAATCTCCCATAATCTGAAAAAGTACACACATATGCGGATTCATCATTCATGGGGCATAAGTGGGGTTTTGATATTCATGGGGATTCTGTATTCATGGGGTCTCAGTATTCGTTGAGTTTCAGGATTCATGTGTTTTCAACATTCAGGGGGATCAGCATTTGTGGTGTTTCAGTATTCATGGGACTTTCAGCATTCATGGGAGTTCAGCATTCATGGGACTTTCAGAATTCATGGGACTTTCAGCATTCATGGGAGTTCAGCATTCATGGGATATCAGCATTCATGGGAGATCAGCATTCATGGGATATAAGCATTCATGGGACTTTCAGCATTCATGGGACTTTCAGAATTCATGGGACTTTCAGCATTCATGGGAGTTCAGCATTCATGGGATATAAGCATTCATGGGAGATCAGCATTCATGGGATATCAGCATTCATGGGAGTTCAGCATTCATGGGACTTTCAGCATTCATGGGACTTTCAGCATTCATGGGACTTTCAGAATTCATGGGACTTTCAGCATTCATGGGACTTTCAGCATTCATGGGGTTTCAGCATTCATGGGACTTTCAGCATTCATGGGATATCAGCATTCATGGGAGTTCAGCATTCATGGGACTTTCAGCATTCATGGGACTTTCAGCATTCATGGGACTTTCAGAATTCATGGGAGTTCAGCATCCAGGGACTTTCAGCATTCATGGGATATCAGCATTCATGGGAGTTCAGCATTCATGGGACTTTCAGCATTCATGGGACTTTCAGAATTCATGGGACTTTCAGCATTCATGGGACTTTTTGAGTTCAAGGGACATTAAGCATTCATGGGACTTTCAGAATTCATGGGATATCAGCATTAATGGGAGATCAGCATTCATGGGATATAAGAATTCATGGGAGTTCAGCATTCATGGGATATCAGCATTCATGAGATTTCAGCATTCATTGGAGTTCAGCATTCATGGGAGTTCAGCATTCATGGGATATCAGCGTTCATGGACTTCAACATTCATGGGACTTTCAGAATTAATGGGACTTTCAGAATTTATGGGACTTTCAGCATTCATGGGAGTTCAGCATTCATGGGACTTTCAGCATTCATGGGACTTTCAGCATTCATGGGACTTACAACATTCATGGTGTTTCAACATTCATGGGACTTTCAGCATCCATGGAAATTCAGCATTTATGAGTGTTTCAGCAATCATGGGGGTTTCAGCATTCATGAGATTTAAGCATTAAGCGGATTTTCAGCATTGATGGGATTTTCAACATTCATGTGACTTTCGCATTCATGGGGCTTCATAATTCATGGGGTTTCAGCATTCATGGGCTTTCAACATTCATGGAACTTTCAGAATTCATGGGCTGACAGCATTGATGGGACTTCAGTTTGCAGAATTTTCTCCTTGCCAGCTACAATCGAGTTACTGTAAGACTCAATGTGTATACCTGTATCAGATACAGGGCAGTGAATACAAGCTATTAATTTATGCAAGTAGTATAATCTGCATTTCTTTATAAATGAAAATTAGCATATTTTATGATGTTGCATATCTATACAAACTAAGCAAGAAAAAGTATCATATTTCATATCTGAAATCTCGCGTGTGGACGTTTTCTCTAACTGTTGAGAAATTACTTGCATGATCAGGCTGGCAGCCACACAGCAGTACTTGCCTTTGTGCATATTGGAGAAAATACCAAAATAAGTATGTTTTTGAAGGAAAAGACGCCTCACATTCAGTGTGGCAATACCACGTGACTTTACCCGGACAAAACCTTGTTACAACAAATCGCCAACACGTTCATGTTATCATCACCACGCCTTGTTCTGGATGCCATAACTAAATGGTCTTTTATTTATACTGGCGTCGATGGAAACATCGATGATCATCGTCAATGACTTGGACTTGACCACGCCTAATATAATTTAACGTTTGACCTTCATTTAGAAACTATTGTAACTTTAATTATAAATACTTATCTAGCAAACCATGCTTGTCATTTCGGCTAGGTATCGGCCAGTAACGTCCACCTCGACAGTTGTTCCACAAACTTCCAACATCTCACAAGCTTCTCGTGCTTCCATTGCGCAGAATACCGGATGTGACGTTTGCATTCAAGAAAGGTCACCCTAATAACATACAAGAACCAACACAAACCAACACAAACCAACACAGCAGGTATGAACGTATTTAATGGTAAAATATACCTTAAAAGGAGTCTCCCAGACCTTTACGGCTTGTGAAATTCAACTAGATCTAGTACATTGCAAGACAGAGGGTGGAAATAACACGTGACTTTTGGCTAAGTATGTAAGTTAAAATATGTCAGCAACCATCAGTATCATATTCTTTGACTGATTTTCACGAGATATGTTCGACGTTTAAGCAGTATAGTCCAGTTAGGATAAATTGACAGTGAAGTCATCATTTATGTGTACCCAAAATATTAAAACCATTGCTTAAACAGGTAGAGTTTAGTTTGGTATAGGACTGTTAGTATAAGCATTTATTCTTGCTTTTACACCGCAATAATGGATTGTTCAACTGTGTCTCTCACTGTAATGTTATCCTAACTGGACTGTAAATGAGCACTACCCAAACAACTTAATTTATTCCATCAGAAATTCACTTTTTCCCGAAACCGGATGATCAAATCAATACATTTGTGTCGATTTCGGGCATAAATTGTGACGTGTGTCACAAAACTATTAAGTTGTGTGTGTAGTGCTCTTTATCTGCTTGAGCGTCAAACGTATCCCGTGAAAATCGGTCAAAGAACAAGATTATTTAACGGTTGTTTCCGACTTGTTTGACATATATTTACTTGCAGACTTAGCCAAAAGTCACTTGGTATGTACATCCTGAGACCATGTGTCCATGATACCCAAAATTCTCTTCTGAGAGAATGTACATCTAGGTTCAGTACTTGTATCACCTGTAGAGTAATTTCTTGTTTTAATTTTAGTTTTATTATTATATTTTGTGTATTTGCTCGCCCAGAATGTGTCCAAAATGTTGAATAGCATGATGCACAGGCCTAAGAAATAATATCACAGGCTACAGTTTTTACTTCCCAAATTGTTCATCCATTTTTCATACTTCGGTCCGTTGATTCGTTTAATAGGAGATTTCTGAAGGTGTCCAAATGCAACGAGACGTTTCAAACCTGTTCCATTTCTGCAGGAACTCTAGATACTATTTATAGACAAGGTCCTGTTTTTATTTTTAATGTGTGAAAACTATGTGTGTTTTTTGTGATATACATTTAGTTTCTTAGGCCTGTGCATGATTGTTTTCAGTCTACACATTTTTAATGATAAGGTATTCTAGAAATCAGCAACTCTCATATCTATGTGATTGGGTTCTGTCTGTTCTGTCTACTTGAAGGTTTTCTTGTTGTGTCAACTTGTTCTGCCAGTCTTATAAAGCTATAACATGTAACATACGTCAGGAACCTTATTCGCCAATGTTGTAAGACTGAAATTCAGACTAAGACTTAAAATTTACAAAATTTAGAATCACTATAATTTCTTTGTAATTAAATTTAGCTATGTGAACTTAGATCTGAATATTTGTTGTTATCCTCTGAACATGTATACCCATTTATATCAAAATCGTTATGTTCATAGAATAGAACATTTGGCAATATATAGTCTTAAGTCGTTGGTGAATAGGGCCCATGAGCGTTCTTCAACAAAGTCTTGCCCACTATTATGATATCACCTCTGTGAGGACGAGTGATGGCTCGAACCTATAGTGAGATTCAAGACATTCCAGAAGAATTTCTTCCCATTTAACGGAAGATGAAGAAGAAGAAGATTCGAACCCATTTCCTACGGTGCCATCGCCAGGTACTCTTGAGATCAATTTCTAGCTGGTAGCAATTTGTCGCTGGTGGCATCTGGTCAACTGGATGCATGCCGAGTGAATTGTAACACTTGGCCCTGCAGATCCGCGAACTATGTGGGTTTGATGATAAAAACATGAAACTTTGTAGCATGTACTTATAAGCTATCCACAGGCACCCAGTCTTTCATGTAACTCCGATATTGGCTCGATAATAGGCCTTCACTTCTCAGTAGATATGGGTACATACATATAGGACTCATTGGTAATCAAAGCTGACAAATACACGTAGTTAGTACATCAGAAATATATATAATAAATCATGGATTGTTTGTAAATATATAGTTTTATTTGAAAACTTAACAGTTTCACAGAATAAATAGATTTGTCATGCTGGTGTGATACGGATTGTTCGTCACATGGCTTGTATAACTGACATTTGGTTACTTCATATTTGTGCTCTGAAAATAAAAAAAGGAAAATAGCTGAGGTACTTTAAAGGCACAAAACACAGTTATATAATATATTGTAGTTCGATGTCTACAAATTGGACCCCTTGCCACTGTTACATGGGTGATAAAAAACTGGTCCGACGCCCTTAACCGTCACAGCACCATTCTTATCTGCCGCTACATATGTTTAATATATGCAAAACATGCTCTCGAAGTACTGTATATTAAATATTACAAGTTCGACAACCAACTGAATTAAGTGTCCAAGGAACACCGGAGTTAGTTCCCTTAGAATGTTGATTGTGTTTGATATCATGCCCAAACTGGAAGTTGTATACTACTAGATATTTAGTATCGACTGATCATCAGAAATATAAAAGTCCACCTCGACAGTGCATTGGTAGAGCGCCCTGTTCGTATGGGAGAGGTCACGAGATCGACCAGGGCAGCGAGATACCAAAGGTCGTTAGAATGGTACTGACATATCTAGCTAACTTAAGGCTCAGCGTTCGAGTAGTTTGTTCAAAGGCACCGCTAGTTTGCTCAGGGTTTAGATAATGTGACTGGATAGTTTGAAATACTGTGGACGAGCGGCACATAATATTTTAAACAGTTAGATAAATACTATACGTATATTTACCAGAGTTTATCCAGTAGCTGAACCATTAACGATGGTCACTGTACCAGAGCTGGTGGTGGTTGAATTGTTGTTAAGGAAGTAAAAGAGGACGAACAACATCAACAACATCATCAGTGCTGTAACAAACAACAACAGTATGATAAAAACAACATTAATAAGTAGCACAATATAGCAAAGTTTCAAAAGTTTATTTTCCCGAAGCATTAAAAAGATTGCACAAATCGCTGGTTTAGAATGAAAAGGTCGTATGTACACAATCGATATTGTGAGAAAACAAGAACAAACTTGACGAAAGTTTCTCTTCACTTATGGAAAAAAACAAGCTGTTTCAACTTCATTTTGATCAACATGACAAAAAATATATGAGGAAATCGGACAGGGAAGGCAGCACTCAACATAACCAGCCGAGCACAGAATCAGTAACACCTAAACACAAATACACTGAGCATTGCCAACACATAACCTCCCCCCCCCCCCAATAAGAAAAAAATCGAGACCCCGTCCGCAAAAATGCAGGATGACCCAATTTTACAAAGGAATTACAAAATAGCGATGACCCAAGAGACCGAATAAAACACAGTCACGACCCGACCGAGTTCCCCAAGTCCCCGCAGCAAGACGACCTAGTTAGTAAGTAGACCTTATAGTTTTGACGGTTCTTCCATTGCCCTTAACGTTCGAGTTTGAAATAAAGTCATTAGTGTAAGGAACTAAAAGAGTATACTGCACACTTAGCTAAGACAAAATTAAGTAAGAATTTGAATTTTTGAGAACAAACGTTTTTATCACTCTGTACGGATGATAGATCCCACTTACACACCTACCATTTTTACCAACTTTAGTTAATATAAGTATTATATTTTGATTGCATTCATACTAAATGAAAAGGTTTTTTTAAACAATTTCAGAAATAAAGAAATAACTTACGTGTTTGTCCACCGGATGTTTGTGGAGCATATCCGTAACCGTAGTTAGCAGTAGCGAGTCCGAGGACACAGGCAAGAGCCAAAGCAGCAACAAGGAAAGATTTCATGATGGGTTCTGTAAATAAAATTATAAATATTAAACAATTAATATCTTTATTATAATCATGTGTAGTATTTACTATTATAGATCTAATACAAAAATAATTTTACTGGTTCAATATCCTTATTACTCAGCACGCGAAATAACGTTAGTTAAATTTTCACAAACATTGCGATTTTTTTATTTAGACAAATGTAGTATCTATCTGCATTAAATTAAAGAACATATACTTATTGAATTATATTGAAATATATCGACTTGTTTTAAGTGGCATATACATGTTTGTTGCCATTTTGGTGAATGTCCGAAACAAAGTTCAATAAATGACGACTTTGTTTTAAAGAAATGTAAATACTTAGCTATTCGGACACAGAAATTATTAATATGTTAACAATATTGTATAAACAATAAAATGAAAATGTATTAAAATTAATAAATACTTACTTTGTGTGAACAGGTATATTAACTGATAGTTTAACTGAAGACAAATTTTACATTATATAGTATAAACCTACCCGGATATGATATAATGCTTGTCACGTGGTCTAGGGCCCGGAAGCCAATTACATCAGACTGCAGTCTAGTTGTCATTGACCGTCTGAATATTCAAACCATCCTTTGCGAGATTTTACTCCGCTGTTAAAATAACTTTTAAATATATATAATAAAAAATAAAATATGTATATTCTGGGTCTCAATATTGCTACTATTTGCACAGACCAAAACCTTGCTTATAAATAGTATCTAGAACCCCTGCACATGCCTACGAAATTATACCACATTCAATAGTACATACATTTGTATTTGTTTTAATGCGACAGTTATACTGTGTTGCCGTTTTATTTGAATCAAGTTAGTGCAGACCCACAGTGGATGGTACAGGCTATTGTCTTTATTACAGCGTATAGTTTCTGGTATAACGAAGTGCGACAATGTAACCCACCTTGAACGTTTTGAACTTGTTAAAATATGTTAAAGTCTCTAGTTACATTTGTATACAGTATTGAAGGGGTGAAAAAATTGAGAATTTGTTAATTTGAATCGGCACATGGCAACATGCTGCTTATTTCACACATACATGTACTATCATTGTATACTACTCTATCACATTATCCTAGTATTGCGCCAGGCGGCAACCTGACTCCCAGAAGATTCTTGGAACTAACTTCTGCTGATTACTGGGGGACGTACCATTCTGATCACCTCGGACTTTACGCTTTTGCATTCGACCGGAGACAAACGGAAACGACCAAACTTTCACGATTGGGAGATGTACAAGGGTACCATTTTAACGACTCTATTAATTATCTCGCGGGTTTGATGTTAAGCAGCGTCGGGCCTTATAGAGCTTCTGTCGGAGATATCATACTTCAATGATAAACGCTCTTGCAACCAGTTTTGCCATAAAGTTTCAAATTGTAATAAAGAATTCGGAAGCTGTCACTAGACTCATGTGAAACATGGCCGCCAGATATTGTTCAGAAACGTTGCGAAAAAACAGTACTCAACAGCATATCCGCTTTGTATCTATTGTATAAAATTATCCCGGACTAGTAAACAGTAGGTGCATAATACTTTTGGCCTAACTGGTACGCCATACATACGGTTCATAGCCTCGCCCGTTCAAGCTACAAATGTACACGACGAACGTATTTATAAAATGAATTTAGAGTTCAGCATATCATGTCGACTATGTGTTTAATATGTTATATACACATTGTTTAAACCAGTTATCTATGCCGTATTAACACACGTTTGTACGTTGAAGTCTCTCGTTCGCAGGTGATATCAAGTACACGTTTTCTTCATTGGATACCCCCGACTTCCAAACGTAAGTTGTGCCTTAAGTATGTAATACTGCGATGTGGTATAATATATTTTATTTGTTTATCTAAACGCATTAAATTTTAGATTAATTTTAATAACTTTACTACGCCAATATAGATACCATGCATTACCAGTATGAGCATTCTTATATCTTGCATACTTGATGTACTACTCAACCCTTTATTAGGGTCAACAACTTGCAATTGAAGATATTTCGCAAATGTAATCTTGAAGATGGACGGATAGGATATTTAGAAAACATAACGTTGTTTGCGCACTATTATAAAATAATAAATACTGCTAATTTCTTAGTAATATTATGATTACCAATGATTATGAAAAGCAGAAAATTATGTATAAGTTATTTTGGCACATTCACGAGTTGCAATGAGGTCGTAAGGTTTTTGACCCTTATCAAATTTTGAGTAGCAAATTTCGTCTAGGCTCTGTTGCCTACAGTCATATTGTTACACTGACATTACAATACTATAGTATGGACTTGAAAATCAGTTTAAAATGTTTTATTGACCACTTTTCTGATCTTTACACCAAGGGCAATTTATTAACTAAAGTAAGTTCGAAGTTTAAATGTTTTTATATTGTCTTAATTCAGAGTAGAAACTATACATAAATGTCCAAGAAGAGTTAAGACAATAACATTGTACAGTCAAAACAATTATAGATGATCAACACAATTTATGAAATTGTGGGTACAAAAAACCCTGCCACTTTTTAAATTAACTCATAAAATTATATGAATGTATATTCCGCTTTACTTATAGATTGCTACGATACACAACAATTAATTATGAGCAAGTTTGAAAATTATGACAGCGTTTCACAATACTATGACGAGCAGAGAGTTGCGTTTGGATCGGATCTTATGGCCGCTATGATACAGTTCCAATGTGGAAAACCATTAAAGGTACGCGTACTATACTTTTTGTGGAACATTTTGGCCAACTAGTCAACTTTGATATTTGAAAATTTTCTCGATTTTCTCATAGTTGTAGCTATAATGTAAAATGTAAATGTATTAACTATAAAAATTATTAAATAATATTATTAATATTACGACTCACAACATTTACCGACCATTATATATACATGGCTATATTAAAAGTTTCAGTTATTCTAGAACTGTTTATATGTTATACTCACAATGTTTAACCCTAACTATTTCGTTATTAATTGCAATCATTGAACATTGGCCAGGGTCAATATCTCTGTAATAACGAACGACAGCATTACCTCTGTTTGTTTATACAGTAGGTCATCAAAGTTAAACAACCCTCGCTTAGCAAAGTTCTGAGAAAGGGTATGTTATCGGAAAACATGTTTGCCGGTAGCATGTCATTGCATAGTGTCGTAGTAAAGTGCTACCAAAAAGCGCTCGATAGCCCTTTGCTTATGTCACGGGCTCAAGGTGATAATGAACAAGCTTTCCCAGTTTGAAGTGAATACATTTTATCGGTTTTCAGGAATGTACACCAACTTAAAACTAACACTACCACATATACTTTACTTACTTACACTCCCGGAGAGGCAGGTGCTGGCATCGACGCAGAGGACTTTAGCACGACAATAGTGGTCTTTGTGTCAGCCAATTTAACATACTTACGTTATATTTAATGAAGTATGAATATATCCCTAAAAGGGGATCACAATAACATGAATAACGTTTATAGTAGAATCACTCTAAAACACGTCGGTTTTCTACAGATGCTGTGCCGCACTTTCAATATATCTACACTTTTAACCTGTACTTAAAATGTAGATATATTTAAAGTGCGTCATAGTTCCTGTAGAAGACCGATAGGTCGAAATATTGAGTTTTAGAGTGATTCTGCTATAAACGTTATATTTAATGTAAGTAGCAGAATCATTCTTACTACCCTGGTAGGTTATATTAAATTTTAATGGATTGTGCGGTAGCTACTCCAAGCATTGAAATAATTGATTTATATGTACACCAAGCTCTTTTTTGTGTTTTTATTTTATTTTATAGGACCTCCATGTATTGGACGCTGGATGTGGCACTGGTAATTACTCGGTGGATTTGATCAAGCATAGTGTAGGTCACATGACATTGCTTGATGCCTCGCCAGGAATGTTGGGTACTGCCAAATCTAAACTTGCGGATCATATTACATCAGGGAGAATAAAGGATGTCATAGAAGCTAAATTACCTGCATTACCATTTGCTGACAACACATTTGATGCAGTGATGTTTAACTTAGTAAGTGTTATCACTTATAGTTACCTCCCTTTATGGCTAATTATGCACACAATTCCAAGTCCGCAATGTGTCATTCATTGTGGAGTGAGTTTGCTGCACCACTATTTACTTAGCGTGATATAATACAAATATAGAACAGCTTGATAGAGTTAATCCTCGCTTGATTGATACAAGGACTTTATCGGTTTCCATTGTCTACTGTTTTCATCAATCGGAAAAATAATTTTTTACTAGTATTTCGTGGCTTGTGAGATTAATGTAAAAAACAACTTTTCGTTTTGCTTTTAATAAGTGATCCAAACGTGTGTGATGTATGATAAATGGCTGTTGTCGCAGTGTTATTGACCTTTTTGTATGACTAGCCGAACCTATATATATATTGTTTAAATTATTATAAATGAGGTGATCCAGTGGGAGTGACATAATCCCATTTATAAGAAACCTATGTTTTATCTTATGTATTGGCAGTTGTTTCATCACTAATCATTGTTAATTGTGTTGGGAAGGTCTACATAACGCTGATATAGAATGAGAAGCTCCTACGTACAAAATCTATATTTTGAGAAAACAAGAAAAAAATGTCCAGAAATTACTCTTTACGTATGATAAAATAACTTAAATAAGCTTTTAACTTCAGTTTGGTCAACGTGAAAAGTTCCGATTTTCATGAAAATATGCTCATAAGGAGTGCCTTATGATGTTGATTTCAAATATGTACCAGTCTTATAAGGTCGTTAGTAGTATTGTTACGACCTTCTTATTCTGATTCAGTGATATATCGTTCGATATTTTGTTTCGTTAGGTTTTACACCATCTTGAGTCTGGTACAGGTGGGCGAGAGTTCAAGAACACAACAGAGGCATTGAAAGAAGGTAGACGAGTGTTGAAACCTGGTGGATTAATCATTGTAAGCACATGTCTGCCAGAAACATACCAACATGCGTTATGGTACACGCAAATACTCACCAAGCTGACCAGTCGATATATAAAGCGTTTTCCATATATAGCGGAATGGAAACAGATATTCGATTCTGTGAAAGTAAAGTGTGTTCAGAAGCTTAACTTATTGTGGTCTAATGCACAGAGGAATTACGACAACGTCGAAGGTCCGCTTGATGAGAACTGGCGAAAGACGAGTTCGTATTGGGCAGAAATAACGGACGAAGAATTAAAAGAATTGAAAACCTTTATAACTGATTTGAAGGGAAAGGGAGAGCTGGAAAAATGGATAAAAGCTCGTGATCATTTGGATACGTCCGGATCGCTTACAATATTTGCGCAGAGGCGGGATTAATAGCATGAAAATAAAAATACAACGGTAATGAGTCATGTTAGTAATTAAATTTAGCAATACCACGTGACTTTGGACTACAAACCCAAGAACATCTTTTCTTCACTTCTAAAACAAAAATAGCCGTAAGTCAAGTGGTATCGCTACACTGTAATCGGAAGGGACAACAGATACATCGTGGTCATTAATATATGTTAACATTAATAACTTTAATAACATTGCCAGGTCTTAAGACAACATTTATTGTTATATGCCATTGTTAAACACATACATGTACATGTAAGTTTTATTCAGGACATAAATCCTTTTCAAATGTTACATATTATTTTCTCAGCAGATGTTTAAAGCATTTTCCTTTATTCCGAAAAAAACCCCTGCCAAAAGCACCAATTGCATCCTTGCACTTTTACCCATTGATGCTTCCAATTTCGTTATTGTAGTTTTAAAGTAAATATACTGGTTTTGTATCATTAATGAAAAGTTATGACGAAAACACAGATGTTGTTTGTTTTTTCAAAACTATTTATTTGGTGACAATAAATATCTAAAACATGTATAGATATTTGACACGCTTAACATATGCATTGTATCAATAAAATACATTCACCAAAACCAATCATCGTCTGCATCAGTTTTCTCTACTTCTGACTTTTGCTTCCATTGTCCCCATTTATAGGTATCAACTCTCAGATCAGATAGGTCATACCCGGCTTCTAAACGTGCTCTCGGGTATCGTCCCTGACACCAAACTTGTGAACACTGACGGACACAACATTTGTTGAAAACCATATTGACTGTGTTCAGCAGACGACGTTGTAATAACTTCTTGTAAAGCGGGGTTTTCTGTTTGTATCCACGTCGTACAGTTGGTCTGGGAAGTGGACTTGGTCCGATTTTACAAACACATAATTTGGGACAGTCGTTGAATTGGTTGTCGTCTTTCGGTTGACCGGAAGTGGTGACATCAGTGCGATCATGAACATTTAAAGTTGGCTGTACATCTTTCTGTAAGGCCTTTCGTTTGTTCTCAGATGTGTGTTCATGTGTTGGTGTTACTTGGCGCTTTCTGCGTTTTTCTACACACTTTCCTATCTGATGTAAGGTTGTCTATAGTATCAGCTTTGACTACAACTGTACAATCAGGTAGGACTTGGTTATCTAGAGTAATAGTGTTTGCTGTTTTTACTCGCTTAGTATTCACACTCTCTGTGTCAGGTGGTACGTCATCTTGACTTTTCCTTTTCTCACCACGAAATGCAACTTTATCATCTGGAAGAGATATATTCAACGTTATAGATTTTTTTTAATAATAATTTTTGCATAATAAGAATAATACCAACTCTTCAGTTTTCTAACATTTTGATAATTCGGCAAAAAAAACCAACTATATTCTGACGAAGGCCTTTGGACGAAATATTTAAATGAGAGAAAACTGAAGATATTAATTTATGAAAACATTATCATGAGACACTTTACAGTTTGAATAAATAAACTATCTATTCTTATCTATGGTTCCATATTATGATGTTTTTCTTTATAACAATGTGCATTGACTTTTAAAAACTTAAACGGTACAAAAACTGTGGTAATTTTTTATCACTGGATGGAAACACATGAAATGGGGGTTCATTTTCTTAATTAGAACGTTTGCTACACGTCTTGTCTGTAATGTATTTTGAGGTCATTTATGTAACATTATTCCTGTGCTTATATTGTAAATATTTGTATTATGGGCTCTGTTTCAAAGTCTTATGTATTGAAAAAAATACTATTGATCATATGGAAATATTAAGAGTATTATTGTGTTCCCTATCTTGGATATTAATAATAATTATAATTGTTATTTTGTAATTATATATGCGGAGACATAATTACCTCTTGTATGTGTATGTTTCTGCAACTGTCTTTCCAGTAACCTCTCTCTAATTAGAAGCTCTCTCCTAGCTCCTGACATTGAAAGTTTTGAATTCATTGATATTCTTGACTCACTGAAAAATATTAAAATTAATTAATAAACTAATTAGCTAATAAATCCCCACACACATAGACAACAGAAACGTATGTTTCAGTATACATTTTAACCTCGTTTTTTCCTGTTTTCATAAATGAGAAAAAATAAAAAATGACTTTTTCTAGTAAAAAGTTCTATTGGAAATAAAAATCAATATTTTTCTAACAGTATATTTGGCACGATCTGCCTTTCTGTTTATATAAGATAGAGTAATTAGAAAAAATCCCACACAGACCTGAGGCCTTATTCACTAACAGTGTAAGTCTAAAACTCAAACTTAGACTCATGATTGTCAAATGTTCTATTCGCCTTAATGTTGTTATAAATATACAGATTTTGATATAAATAGGTATACATATGTAGGTGGTTAAACGGTTAAATCTAGTTGCAATGACATGACAGTGATTATTATAAGTCTTGTCAATTTTAAGTCTGAGTTCCAGTCTTACAATGTTGGTGAATAAGGACCCTATGTCTTACAATATAATATTACCCTGCTCTGACATCATCTCAAACTAAATTACAATTTCTTCAAATAATAGTTCGATAATTCTACCAATACAGCGATGAAACATTTGAAAGAACAATCGTACACTACTAGTACCTTTCTTGTGGAAAACCGTGCGACAAGTTGAAATTATTCCTGGAATTTTCTTCCATACATATTTATACTTTCTTCATTGATTGTTTTGTGCGGCTTTGTCAACTCTATATATACGTCGTTATAGTGATGACGTCTTGACGTTACGTAACGTCTTTTGAACGCAGCTAAAGTTCCGTCCATAGACCGTACATTACCGGTTCAACGTCAACGTTGCGTACGTCAAAACCGTAGCCTAATACTTGATGTTCAAGCATTGAGAGATATATTAAACCACCGTAAGGCACGGATTCCATGACAGTTATCGTGGAATGGTTATCAATGTGTTGGATAAGATCAGGGCCGGTATTCACAAAGCATCTTAAGTGCAAACTTAAATATTTTGACCTAAGTTAAAAAAATGATGTGGCCATATTTTGCAAGAAACTAAGAATAATTAAATAGTTCTTGGTGATTTTTGTAGCGCTTAACAATGCTTCATAGCAATGTAAAAATGTGATAATCTTGATTTTCTTGTTTAGCTGATACACTTAAGGAAATAGTAAGATTTTGGGAAAATTCTAAGTTTTCACTTAAGTTTCTTTGTGAATACCACCCCAGGTCAGATTTATTACGTTGTCCTAATTCATTGAAAAGCATAATGCACCATTCATTGGAAACCATGCTCCCAACCACAGGAAACGACTGGGATTACCCCCCCCCCCCGGAAATCCCTGTCACACAAGACCATACAGATGGTTAATTCAAACAAATCACATAAAGGCGAGGGTCATCAACAATGAAACTGATCAATTTTAAATCAGTGAAATGTCGGCTACCGGTATCATTTCCAATCTAGAAACAAAAGCCGCCCACAATAGGGAGGGGAACCGAAACGGTAAATGTATCTCCGCTGTCTTCCTCCTTTCCCGGGGTTGGGGCGACCGGCGTCGATTCAATTTACTGGTGAATTAGATAAGAAACAACGTCTTTATAACATCTAAGTGAATCGAAGTGTTTCATCATAATTCTTAATACATGTAACCAAAATAACATGTCACTTAATAATAATACCATCGTCGGATACCCACGTTCGATTGCATTACGTTATACTCATTCATCGAATAAAGTTGTACGTAATGTGTACCGTGGGTATCCGACGATGTAATAATACATACATGTACATGATTTCTTTCAAATTGGGAGCGATTTTGATATTACAAATTATTTTCATGTATGTATATGTATTCAAGTGTATATGTCTCAACGTGCATACATTTAAAATTTGAAATATTGAAATGCAATTGTTATTTACCGATCGTTTGTCGGGTGTACATATATTTATTTTCATTATTATTTTTTCTTCTTTTTTATTGCTTTGTGTTTTTGATATAATTCGAAGTCCACAGTATAAATAAGTTCATGCATTTAATTTATACTATGTATTACCTTCGTAAAATAAAGTTGTTGTTATTATTAAATGTTTAAAACGAAAGCGAAACTAAAACGACAAAACATGTATAAATTATCTCAGATGGACCGGTTGTTTTTAGTACACTGGAACAGTATACGCCTGAGTATAATTGTTTGTGAATCAATAGGCAGCTTTATTGTTAATCAATTTTAGCGGGTATGTTGCATTTATAAATCAATATCCATTCAGGATTTCTGTTTCATGAGATCATATGACTTTTACGGACCTAGTAGCGCGCGGATAACGGATATGTTAGCATATGCAAAATGAGAACTACGCTGTTAGTAAAACTACATAATTTGGCTATATAAACGGTTGGTGTGGACCATCCATATCAGTGGTGGACCGGAGGACTACTGGTTACCTACTATTGAGTAATTATACATCCAGATTCCAATATTAGCCCATCCACTTTATATTTTTGCATTTGTTTTGCAGTTTCACCCATTGCTTAAAAATATGTCCGGTAAAACACTGGACTCGCCGAATAATTTCATTTACCTACCGTTTCTTATGAAATAAGAATATTTTTTAAACATTGCAATACATGGGATGTTCCACAATTAATATGACTTTTTCATAGCAATGTGGCAAATAAAACATTTAGAAAACTAATTTGCTATATATAATTTTCCATCTATCGCTGATTAATATGCGAAATTTGAAAGCAGTTGATATGATAATTAAAACATATTTAACATTTAAGATAACATGTACAATGACGGCGGATTGCGGTGTGACCTTTTTATTTTATGAGAAATACAAACGTCATACTCACTATTAGTTTCTATATATAGTCACTCTGACATTAAAAACAGATCTGATGTCGCTGTTCCCATTGTTTAAAATGATAGGCACCACTGTTCACAAAAAATGGCAATAGTGATATAAGAAATGGCTCTGACATTGACGCGTAAGTCAAGGTACGAACGGTGTCTAATAACGTCAAACTACCTTTCCCATGACCTGGCCTGTGTTTACGTGTTCGCCATATCTCTTCGATCCGTAAACAATGTGAGTAAACTGAACACGATTAGCTTTGGATGCCACTACCTTATGCCTTTTTGACCAATTCAGTGATTGATATTGTTGTTTTTCTTAATTGTTTCCACTATTAAACAAATTGTGTAGATTCTAAATTTTGGCGTTGACTTCATTTAATCTATGACGTGTATCGGACCACAGGGGATTGACACATAATTTTTTTTGGTTCAATATAGCCTTATATTAGTATATATAGTAAAGGGACACATCGACTGTGTGTTAGTGGTCTTTTATTTCAACGCAGTACACACACTTCAACAAATAATTCGTGGAAAACCTTTCGCAGTTCGATAGAAGGATGATTTATCTGCAAGTAGCACAAATCCGTTAGACTCTAGGGTCTAAAATGAGTCAGAAATACACAAAAATGTCACAAAATTACGCCACTTTTGTAAAAATGTCCGTTGGTCCGGCCACTAGAATACAACAACAACAGACCCATCCATGCCGTTATTACATTAATTCCACAGTGTCAACACAAAATTCTTACATCAAACGTTATCCTAAGAACATAGTTGTCCGTAACATCCAGAAACTCCGTAGTATTTTGCGTATAACCGACACAATTTCAAGAAATATTCCACGGTATCCCAGCGATATACTCGGCTTCGACCATTTTGATCGGGAATGCACTGACTTCAAAGCTGCTTTGTGATTGGTCGAAAATTAATTACTCTGAGTACACTGGTAAGTTAAAAACTTTTTAAAAATATATTAAACATACATGTACATAACAATGTCAACAATTACTTAATTATAAACTCCAATTAAAGTGCAAATTTATTTTATTTCACTGAAATAAGAAATAAGTGAAAATGACCTTGACCTTCCATTTCAAACCAAAACATTGACAAGCGGGTAATTGAAATCTGAAAATATTTTCCCAAATCCATATTCAGGATGTCTGTCATATCTTGGTAATATCACCAATTGTGACGTTGTGGCCACAATTTACCATGTGAAAAGCGGAAAGTTGATCCGAATTCATAGGCTACGCCAAGCGCGCAATGCTGTCAGTTTTCGATACAGCGATGAAGACCGAGGCTCTCCTAACAATCTCGCGGAATTTCACGTAAACTTGACAGCCAATGAGATTGTGTTAATTATTCAACTCCGTATTATAGTGTCATGGTTGTAGGCTTCTGCTTTTTATGAAATTTTGACACAACTTTATCGAATTGTGCCGGTTACACGCAAAATACTACGGAGTTTCTGGATGTTACGGACAACTATGTTCTTAGGATAACGTTTGATGTAAGAATTTTGTGTTGACACTGTGAAATTAATGTAATAACGGCATGGATGGGTCTGTTGTTGTTGTATTCTAGTGGCCGGACCAACGGACATTTTTACAAAAGTGGCGTAATTTTGTGACATTTTTGTGTATTTCTGACTCATTTTAGACCCTAGAGTCTAACGGATTTGTGCTACTTGCAGATAAATCATCCTTCTATCGAACTGCGAAAGGTTTTCCACGAATTATTTGTTGAAGTGTGTGTACTGCGTTGAAATAAAAGACCACTAACACACAGTCGATGTGTCCCTTTACTATATATACTGATATAAGGCTATATTGAACCAAAAAAAAATATGTGTCAATCCCCTGTGTATTGGACCATATAAATTATTGTATACTCACAAAGACTGATTGCTTAATAAGTTTGCATGCACACGTCAGGGGTATCCAAGTAATATCACAAAGCTAGGCGTTATTATTTATTTAAAGGTAACTGAGATATTCACATTTGTTAATAAGGATGGTAATGTGTAATGCCACTGTGACTCGTCTTGGCGTTACATGGTTTCTATGACAACGCTTTGAATGAGTATCACCAATAAAAAACTAAACGTTATTGCTACCAGAATATTGAGCATGCATTGCTAAGCATAATAGACACATTACATTAAAATGTAAGTGTTGAGTAAGAAGTTATAAGAAAGGTCCTATTATTTCTGGAACATAACTCGTCTATAGTGGGTTGGTGCAAGGTTTTTCTAAAGCAGTGTTTTTCTTCAAATCGAGATGTGTTGGATCGAGTATCTTCTTGTAATACGTTTCGTTCAGATTCAGGTTTGGATTCAGATGGCTTATGGTAACCATGGCCTTACGCTGTACTATACTAGCTCTATATTTAACATGTGGGGTTATTAAACAATGCGGGTGAAAGTCGCCATGTGTACGGTTTTAAGCATTGGATTGCTGGTCATCTTTAATGAGAATAAAAAAACACTTGTGAATTTCGTACATATGCCTAACTAGGTCACTATTGTTCCCACTGAATCGTGCAATATTCACAATTCGAATTATAATAGTATTTTAAAGAGCATGACCTCATGACCAAACTACGTATTTTAAATTGATGACGTCACATCCTCGAAATAGTATTTCTCTAAACAAATGGTATATGTTTAATTTGAAAGCAAAAATGTTGATTGTTTTTCAAATCTATTTATTTTGTGACAATAAAATATCTAATACATGTATAGATATTTGACATGCGTACAAACTTTATCAATCTATTTTATTCCACAAAAAATAGATTCACCAAAACCAATCATCGTCTGCATCAGTTTTCTCTGCTTCTGAGCTTTGCTTCCATTGTCCCCATTTATAAATATCTATTCTCAGGTCAGACCGATCGTACCCGGCTTCTAAACGGGCTCTTGAGATTCTGCCCTTAGACCAAACATGTGAACACTGACGGGCACAGCATTTGTTGAAAACCACATTGACTGTGTTCAGCAGACGACGCTGTAATAACTTCTTGTAAAGCGGGGTTTTCTGTTTGTATCCACGTCGTACAGTTGGTGTAGGAAGTGGACTTGATCCGATTTTGCAAACGCACGATTTGGGGCATTCGGTTTCTTTTGGTTGACCGGTTGTGTTGACATCTGTGCGATTATGAACATTTGAAGTTGGCTGTACATCTTTGTGCAAGGCCTTTCGTTTGTTCTCAGATGTGTGTTCACATGTTGGTGTTACTTGACGCTTTCTGATAAGTTTTTCACCTTTAGGTTGGTCCTGTTCCTTCGCGTATGCTATAGTTAACACTTTTCTATCTGATGTAAGGTTATCTATAGTATCAGCTTTGACTACAACTGTACAATCAGGCAGGACTTGGTTATCTAGAGTAATGATGTATGTTGTTTTCACTCGTTTAGTATTTACACTCTCGGTGTCAGGTGGTACGTCATTAAGACTTCTCCTTTTCTCACCACGAAATGACTGTACTGCAACTTTATCACCTGGAAGAGAGATATATACAATGTACAACTTTATAGATATATTTTTTTAAACTTTAGTTTGAATTTTGATTCTTAGTTTTTACCTCATTATTTCTTCGTAATAAGAATACTACCAACTCTTCAGTTTTCTAACATTTTTGTATCTCGGCCATATGGCTTTTCCGAAATTCTTCTTTTTAAAAAAAACCAATGTTCTGACGAAGGCCTTTGGACGAAATATTAAAATATGAGAAAACTGAAGATATTAATTGATGACAACATTATCGTGAGAAACTGTACAGTTTGAATAAATAAACTATCTATCCTTATCTATGGTACCATATTATGATGTTTTTCTTAATAATAATGTGCATTGACTTTTAAAAACTTAAACGGTACAAAAACTGTGGTAACTTTTTTATCACTGGATGGAAACACATGCAATGGGGTTCATTTTCTTAATAGGTTCGTTTGCTACACGTCTAGTCTGTAACGTATTTTGAAGTCCTTTATGTAAACATTATTCCTGTGCTTATATTGTAAATATTTGTATTATGGGCTCTATTTTAAAGTCTAATGTATTGAAATAAATACTATTTATCATATGGAAATATTAAGAGTAGTATTGTGTTCCATATCTTGGACATTAATAATAATTATAATTGTAATTTTGTAATTATGAGCGGAGACATAATTACCTGTAGTATGTGTATGTTTCTGCAACTGTCTTTCCAGTAACCTCTCTCTGATTAGAAGTTCTCTCCTAGCTCCAGACATTGAAAGTTTTGAATTCATTGATATTCTTGACTCACTGAAAAATATTAAAATTAATTAATAAACTAATTAGCAAATAAACCCTCACACACATAGATAACAGAAACGTATGTTTCAGTATACATTTTAACTCATTTTTCCTGTTTCCACAAATGAGAAAAATAAATCTTTCCAGTAAAACTTTCTTTTAAAAATCGATCATTTTTCTAACAAAAGAGTTGGTGCGATCTATCAGTATTTTCTGTCTTTCTGTTTATATATACTAGAGTAAGCATGAACATTCTCCCACGCGATCTGGGGCCTTATTCACCAGAATTGTAAGTCTAAAACTCAGACTTAGACTCATGATTGTCAAATGTTCTATACGCCCTGGTGTTGCTATAAATATACAGATATAATTATGCATACATACGTAGGTGGTAACACGGTTAAGACATGACAGTGAGTATTATAAGTGTTGTCAATTTTAAGTATGAGTTCCAGTCTTACAATGTTGGTGAATAAGGACCCTGTGTCTTACAATATAAAAGGACCCTGCTCTGACATCATCTCAAACTAAATTACAATTTCTTCAAATAATAGTTCAATAATTCTACCAATACAGCGATGAAACATTTGAAAGAACAATCGTACACTGCTAGTACCTTTCTTGTGGAAAACTGTGCGACAAGTTGAATTTATTTCTGGAATTTTCTTCCATACATAAGAATAGTTTCTTCTGTGATTGTTTTGTGCGGCTTTGTAGTCTCTATATACGTCGTTTTAGTGATGACGTCTTGACGTTACGTAACGTCTTTTGTACGCAGCTAAAGTTCCGTCCATAGACCGTACATTACCGGTTCAACGTCAACGTTGCGTATGTCAAAACCGTAGCGTTCAAGCATTGAGACACATGAACAACCGTAAGACACGGATTCCATCACAATTATCGTGGAATGGTATTCAATGTGTTTGGTAAAATCAGGTCAGATTTATTATTTCCGCCTAATTCATTGAAAACCATAATGCACCAGTCATTGGAAACCACCATGCTCCCCAACCCCGGGAAATGACTGGGCTATTTTCACCCCCCTCCCCGATAAAATGTTTGCCACACAGGACCATGTAAATGGTAAACCCACGCAAATCACATTAGGGCGAGGGTCATCAACAAATGATACTGTTCAATTTAAACCAGTGATATTACGGCTACCGGTATATTTCTACATTATTTTGGCGAAATACAAAAGCCCCAACGACAGGGAAGGGAATACCGAAAAGGTAAATGCATTTGCGCTATCTTCCACTTTTCCCAGAGTTCGTGGCTTCAATTTATTTGTGCATTAGATAAGAACCAACGTCTTTATAACCTCTAAGTGAAACAAAGTGTTCCATCATATTTGTTTTAATACAGGTAACCAAAATAACATGCCGGTCCACTTTATAATAATACACGTACGTATCAAACTTTGATATACGAATGAATGTAACATAGATCTGCAGTACAACGCAGACATATATTTATGCACCAGTCAAGATTATGCCCGCCCGGGGGTAGTGAAAGCCCCAGGGGGAATTGGACATTTCGATTTTTATGTCTAAATCCCCACCCTGGAGACGATACTTACAGTAACTGCCTAAAGTCCCGGGGTCGGGACATGTTATCAACCGTCATGGGCGTAGGAGCAGGGGGGGGGCAGGGGGGGCCAGGCCCCCCAATGTCTGGACAGGGGGGAGGCCAACATATCTTTTGCCCCCCCCCCAATAATTCAGACGAGAAATTATAATTGACGACGTAATATATCTCGTTATAGGCAATTTGCCTTCAGTTCTTGGTTAACACGTATCAAAATTTTTTTTGGCTCGCTTCGCTCGCAAAATAACTTCCTTTTATTCAAAAATGTCATCACCCATTGTTTACAATAATACACTTGTGCCATAAATTGTACTCTTAACGTCCCCCAACCCTCCTTTATGACTTTGGGACGTTGTCATTATATATAAAGCCTTTGGAACAAACTTTTCACCTTAAGCTTCAATCTCAAAATCTAGCAATTTAAATTTTATGCAAGCACTTAATTGTGTTTTTTGTAAGAACTTAAATTCCCTGTATTTAGGTTGATCCTTTTTTAATGCCAAATAAAGTATCTCAGAACGCATGGAATGCACTAGATTGATCCATAGTTTCCGAAGGGCTATGCCCCCGGACCCGTGTATACTTGAACGGATTAACTTCCAGTTACGACGTAATTACTTAACCCAATGACCACAAAACCATAAACTCAGTTAGTATATAGATATAGGAGTATGTTGGACGTTTAAGAGTACAGTTTGTGTCTAGAACAGTTTTGTGCACATATTGCGTGTTGACTAATTGATATACAAAAGTAATTTTGCGAGCGTAGCGAACAAAACATTTTTTTTACCCCAAGTTGCCAAATGTTTGGCCCCCCAATGTTGAAGACGCTCCTACGCCCATGACCGTATGTCTAATTCCTCTGTATCCCAGCCACCCGGGCGGGCATAACATTGACTATGTATATTGACGAATGCTTAAAACGAAAGCGAAACTAGAATAACCTAAAATCATGCATACATTATCAAATACGGGTGTTATTTTTAGTACACTGAAACAGTATACCCCTTAGTATAATTGTTTGTGAATCAATAGTCAGCTTTATTGTAAATCAATTTTAGCGGATATGTTGCATTTATATATCAATATACATTCAGGATTTCTGTTTTATGATACCATATGACTTTTACGGACATAGTAGCGCGCTGGTATAGGAT
This sequence comes from Spisula subtruncata, assembly GCA_963678985.1. Taxonomy (NCBI): domain Eukaryota; kingdom Metazoa; phylum Mollusca; class Bivalvia; order Venerida; family Mactridae; genus Spisula; species Spisula subtruncata. Next base: position 8,623,205 of record OY787675.1, on the reverse strand, counting down.
GTACTGTTAGTATTAGTATTATGCAAAATGAGAACTACGCTGTAAAGTAAAACTAGATAATGTGTCTATATATACGGATTGCACATCATAAACAGTGGTGGACCGGAGGACTACTGGTTACCTACTATGTACTATCGATACATCCAGTTTCCAACATTAGCCCATCCACTTTTTATTTTTGCATTATTTACCCTTTGCTTAAACTTATCGCTATCTTAGAATGAGAAGGTCGTAAGTGCATGACCTTACAAGACTACTAAGTGCATATTCGAATTATACATCGTAAGTACTTCTGATGAACCTATTTTCGTGAAAATCGGAACTTGTCATTTTGACCAAACTGAAGCTGAACAAGTTTGTTTTACCAAAAGTAAAGAGTGATTGTCAGACAGTATTTCTTGGTTTCTCAAAATATTTATTTTGTAGTTACGACCTTCTCATTCTAAGCCAGCTATATGTCATTTAAAACACTGGGCCGAATTATCTTTTTTCCTATTCATCATTTTGGCGCGTACCAGCGTCTATTTGAAAGGTGTTAATAGTTGGTTTATGAGCGCGGACAGAGTTGTGACTTCACAGAATTGTTCATTGATGAATGTTCTGTAGATCTGTCAGGTTTCGATAAGTGCTGGTAAGAAATATAACCCCACTACTTACCCGTCATCAGTATTTCAATTTACCTCTGCTGTGGACTTATCACTCGGTCGTGGACGCATCGGGTTATACGGTGTGATATGGCCTTTTAGCTTTCAGCAGGTCCATTGTTTTTTAGGTGACAACAGTCAATGGCAGTACAATATTGGGATTGTGCAATTTAAATGGGACTGTTTTTTCATTAGTATTACTTATTGAATTGACCATATCGAAAATGTCCTGATTATGAATATCATACATTGCGTCAAATAGATACATCGTCATCTTTGGGAATGTCATAATTCACGAGTCTAGCCAAATTCTACGCCATGGCAGTCTGGGAACCAAACACGTTCAAGTTGGTACAAGAAACCATTGACCGCGCTGACACGTAGACGGACCATTCCCATTTGTTTTAGATTTGCAATTTTGCATATTCATGGCGTTACAGGGCGGAACTAATTGTGTTATTTGCATTTTGATTAGACGAAATATGGCGGGAAAATCAGGGTAATACTATGTGTCGTATTTGTGATACAAAAATGTATTTGCGTTATAATGTGACTTGGAAAGTGTGCCCCATCACGCTTGTCGTCTAACTGGCTTTAGGCTTTGCATAAAAAATGTGACTAGGTGTGACACAATCATGGTGTTGTGGTTGTTAGTGATCGTGATGACGAACGTGAAAACGATTAAGATAATGTGTGTGTGGTGATAATGAAACTCGTGATGCTGATTATTCTACGACTATTGCTTATGATGAGTATATTGCTGATGTTGTTGTTGCTGCTCTGCTATTGATGATAGCTACACCGATGCTCATGATGATTACGTTGTTGTTGTTGTTGTTGTTGTTGTTGTTGCTGCTGCTGCTGTTGTTGTTGTTGTTGTTGTTGGTGGTGGTGTTGCTGTTGCTGCTGCTGCTGCTGCTGCTGGATATATCAACACTTTTTAGTACCCATTTAGTACTAACGTAAAATACGCAATATGGAAAAAGTCCTTTGGTCGAAATAGTGATCAATATTGCGAACAGCAGCAAACGTGCAATGTGATGCTCTATCCTCGATGTTTTGCAACAAAAATACATGTACTAGTATACAAAATGTACATGCAAGAAAAACTAGAGTTATTCTGTTTTTGTTTTATTTCAAAACTTAACAGTTTTATACAATAAATAGAACACGTCATGTTGATGGCTCGGAGGGGATTAGAGTCATTCCTTGTAGTGCTTAACATCAACTTTCTGTAGGACGCATCGTCATTCATGTAAGGATCTGAAAGAGTCAAAGTTAAACGTTAACAAGCATCTTGTAATAATACGTATATCCCTAAAAGTTGATCACAATAATGTTTCTTTAAAGTGTATAGAGCTATATCGGAAGATTTTTTTTTTAAAAAGTTTCAAAAACTGAAAACTATTATGCTTTCATATCCATTAGATCATTTTTCGCTTCAGTTTTAACAGAATTGTTTTCTGTGATTTATTGCACATGCAAACTGTCCATTTTCACACGAAAGTGTTCTAGAACACCCTATGAAACTATAAGAATCGTCTATTTTTCGACGATTGAATCAAAGTACACGGAACCCATCCAAAGTTTTAATTTGCAATAAAGGTAGTTTAGTATCATACTAAAAACGATGCAAGTAATTATTTAGACATTGAATGACTGTTGGAATATAGCCCTATACACTTTAAATAGGCGTTCCATATAACTTTGATCGTTAAAATCGATTCAGGAATATTATAAATCAAATGAGAATCATTATTGCTGAAACTCCTCAAATTTCAACAAAAATCTTCCACTAATTACCGAGAAAGGAATGAAAACATATTGCCGTAACGAGCCAAAAATGTTACGAGTTGGTTCCCTTTGACCACATAATAATAAATCGCTGGGAGCGATAAATTATTATTGGTGATTTAAATATATGTTTGACATTATAGAGGCATATTTGCGCACACGTTTTCTAACAAATTATGATAATTGATAGTGTTTTGTAAATTTAGCTTATTTAATGTTATAGTAGAGAAAAATATGCTAGTTATAGGGAATGCCTTTTTAAGGTAAGAAAAAGAGTGGTTTTGCTTATAAACATAAACGTTGGCATTCGAAATAGTTACAGTGAAGCTCACAGGTAACTGTGTCATTGATAAAAACGAATCATTTTACTTTCTGTTTTACACATTATCAATGATACTGTTACCTGTCGTAAATAAAGTCATAATGACGTCACGGATAAAATACGGTAATTTAGAAAATTGACATTAAAAAAAATATTCAAGTCGCAATTTTCAAACTGATGCCAGGCAAAACATGTCTAGCCATGTGCAAAATTTCTTCACGGTAGAAGAATACACTGAAACTGTGTGCTTTATTGTTTCTTTTTGGACACCATGTACATGTTATTGCTTTAAACTATCATTATATAGTTTTTGCCTTGTTTTATAAAGATAGATAGTTTATTTCGAAAATTAGGCAATATGCCCATGATTTCACATGTACAAATACAAACAAACATGCAATGTCATATATACATACAGATATACAAATATACGTATCACAAATTACACAAACAAAACATGAATGTTTACATATTATTAATTTCAATTCCGGTACAAAAGTATATAAATATCTTTATGTGGTTCGTGTGGAATCGAACCGGAGTCTTCGCGTTATAACTCCAGCTGACCACACAACTGGACCTAGGCTGTGGCTGAATCGAAGTTTAGTTTACGGTCAGAAAAAAAGACAGGTGTATTTACCAGAGTTTATCCAGTAGCTGAACCATTAACGATGGTCACTGTACCAGAGCTGGTGGTGGTTGAATTGTTGTTAAGGAAGTAAAAGAGGACGAACAACATCAACAACATCATCAGTGCTGTAACAAACAATAATAAACAACATTATTATACAAACGTCACACTTATCACCTGTTAAGATAAAGTCATTTTCGTCTCAAAAATAAATTTATTGAATTTAACACTGAACATTGACTTTGAATGTATCTATGAATTTCACTTTATTGTCCTAAAATAATCAAAATAGGTTGTGTTTCTCCATTCAGGGTGGATTGTCGTTCATTCGCCTTTTTTGGATTTATCGAATTTTAAGCCTTTTTTTTGTCCCCTTTTTGCCATTTTTACGGTCTGTTGGTCAAACCCTCGTGGCTACAATTCCGACATACCATTTCTCAGTTCTGTCTTGAAAATGAACACACTTTTCACAATACTTGTCTTTGATATTATCTAGGTTCTTTTAAAATATCGGTGATATACTTTTAAACAGGAATTTTAAACTTACGTGTTTGTCCACCGGATGTTTGTGGAGCGTATCCGTAACCGTAGTTAGCGGTAGCGAGTCCGAGGACACAGGCAAGAGCCAGAGCAGCAACAAGGAAAGATTTCATGATGAGTTCTGTAAACATAAAACATACATCATTGTTATATAAGACAAATCAGCACACTAATGCTACGGTCACAATGCTCTTACGATGTCCAACTCGTACGAGTCTGAAATATTTTAATCCTAACCGTTTTTGCATCTGGTCATAGTTCGTACGGATCTCGTACGAGTTGTTCAGAATGTATAGTTTTCACCAGATCATCGAGTCCTCTACGAGTTGTGAAAATCCGTACGAGTCTCGTAGGGCAAATGTGACTGGGGTATTAGGCATGAAATATTTACCACTCGCTCAAAATACCACTAATACAATAATACAGTTAGTATGTGTTGCTTAAAATATCATATAAGTAGAAATTTATTTTAATATCGTTTGAAAGTATTTTTAGTGACTCTATATTTCCCGCATGTAGATTCTAGAACAAAATGTACCTCTCAATTACAGTATATTCTTCATTTTGATATAATATTAATAAATTTGGTAAATTCTTATTGAACATGGCGATGCTTTCCCGTGATATGACACTATGCTATTAATTGTAGAATTTGTAGCATCGGTCCTTTTTAAAGTCCTTTACAGAAATTAGCGAATAAATATAACGTTATCAAATTAATGTATTTTTTATATTATTTTTCTTTATTAAAATAGTAATTTTACAACCGTTTAAGTCTTTATCCACGATGCAGTTACCTATGCTTTAAAGTATGTAGAGCTATATCGGAAGATTTTCTTTTAAAGTTTCAAAAACTGAAAAACAATTATGCTTTCGTATCCATTACATGATTTTTCGCTTTAGTTTTAACAGAAACTCTCTCTGTGATTTTATTTGACATGCGAACTGTTCATTTTCATACGAAAGTGTTCTAGAACACCCTATGAAACTATAAGAATCGTTTATTTTTCGATGTTTGAATCAAAGTACATGGAACCCATCACACGTTTTAATATTCAATTAAGGCAGTCTAGTATCATACTAAAAACGATGCGAGTAGTTTTTTTTACATTGAATGACTGTTAGAATATAGCTCTATACACTTTAAAATACACGTAATTATATGTTATTACTTTTTTTATTGTTAATTAAATATAAAGTGAGGGTGACTTACCTTATTGAAATGATCAGCTGAATGATGATAGAGTATTTAACAAAATCCACTTTATATACATATTCTTCTGTCTGACCCGGAAATGAAAATATTGCAGTAGTTTTGATGCGCAACCCGGAAGTACCCGGGAGTCAATACACACCCCAATACACACGGTTGTCATGACCGTCTGTCCACGGGTGAAAGGGGACAGCCGTGGTGTAAATATTGTCAAATGACAGACACATCGTTCGTAACTTTATTTAACATTTTAATAAATTAATTAGGGATAGTGATAAATGAAACGTGTAGTTTTATTTTTAGGATTGCATTTTCGTTCTGCATACTATAAAAGCATTAATATTCGTAGAATATTTAATTTCGTGGATTTCCAGGATGACATCGACCATGAAATTAAATCCCTCACGAATATTAATGATTACATTATTTGTGTCTAACTTAGGGGATAACGTATTCTTGAAATTGCGTCCTCGCGAAATGGGTTGCTTTTACCAAAACCACGAAATTTTGTCCCATTGAAATTAAATGATTTTACAGTATTTCGCTTAAAGCAATTGTTCTTGAAACTTAGAATTCAGAAGGTCGTAACTACCAAATCGATATTTTGGGAAAACGAGAAAATACTGTCCGATAATTACTCTTTACACATGGTAAAACAAGGGTTTAAACTCTGTTTTCGTCAACATGACAGGTTCCGATTTTTATGAAAATATGCTCATAAGTAGCAACTGTGTGGTATAGCGGGGGTTCAGCTTTGATTTCCCATACAAGCAATGATCTTTTTTCGAAGCTTTGGGCATCTTTCTACATTTTGTAGCAATAATTTTCACTGAAATAAGACCATAAAGAAACACCCATTTTACAAGTCTCAATAGTCCAGTATGTTGGTATTTGAATTTGTTTCTTCCAAAGCCACACAGAATGATTGATTTGTGTCTTCCAAAGCCACACAGAATGATTGTAGTGAGGTTTTATACATTGAAGTTGTTTCGGTGTCTGTTTCGAAACTTCACATTTTCATTCAAGCATTCTAGGAATATACTGCTGAATGTGTTTTCTTTCAGACAATGTTGAGTTTTCTTGGGGCGGGGGTATAGGTATGACGCGTGCTTCGGGATCGACGGTTCCCGGGTTCAACCCCCGTCTGGACCACTGGTTAATTTCTCTGAGCAAGAATAACCTACATGCTCCTCGCCACCAAGGTGTACATTGGTATCTGTGAGGGCAGTGTATACCTTGGCGCCATCGATTGGTGTTAGCTGCCACACCCACAGAAGAGAAAAAGTATCCGTAAGGAGACTCGAATGTAGGTTTCAATAGGTTGCTCAAATACCAGTGGAAGTCAAAATGTCTAATGGTGCTTGAGCGACCTAACAACTGAAAAGAGCCATAGGAAATGGGTAACGATTTTGAACTAAATTTTATAACTTCAAACATGAGTCACATGTAAATACAGCTTACGAACTAAAGAAGAGATACATGGGAACAAGTACCGTAGTCATAACAATGACTGTTTAAGCCGGGTTTCCATGAAGCGTATATTGTCGGTGAGTAATAAACCCGCCGAGTATTTACTCACCGATTTATTTACCGATTACGCGCTTCCATGAAGCTGAACTCGATAAGAAGTCGAATACTCGGAACTGGGTTCGAACCGGCTGCTGACAGATGATTCGAAACTAGTTCGGTATTTGTCATATTATCGAGTTTAATATCGAACCCGCTGCTGGCAGAAGATTCGAACCTATTTCGGTATTAGACATATTTTCGAATTGAATATCGAACCCGCTGCTGACAGATGATTCGGACCTAGTTCGGTATTCGTCATATTTTCGAGTTGAATCTCGAACCCGCTGCTGACAGAAGATTCGAACCTAGTTCGGTATTCGACATATTTTCGAATTGAATATCGAACCCGGTGCTGGCAGAAGATTCGAACCTAGATCGGTATTCGTCATATTTTCGAGTTGAATATCGAACCCGCTGCTTGCTGAAGATTCGAACCTTATTCGATATTCGACTTCTTTCGAGTTGAATATCGAACCCGCTGCTGGTAGAAGATTCGAACCTAGTTTTGTATTCGTCATATTATCGAGTTGAATCTCGAACCCGCTGCTGGCAGAAGACTCAAACCTAGTTCGGTATTCGCCATATTATCGAGTTGAATATCGAACCCGCGGCTTGCTTAAAATTTGAACCTAATTCGATATTCATCATATTTTCGAGTTGAATATCGAACCTGCTGCTGGCAGCAGATTCGAACCTAGTTCGGTATTCGACTTCTTATCGACCTCTTATAAAGTTGAACAACGGAGTTCCTGCTCACAGCAGATTGGCCACCAGTTCGATATTGGCGAAAGGATGTCGAATAACGAACTGCTAGTTCGGTATTGGCGATCAGTTAGAAATTGAATATCGAACTACACATGTACTAACTTACCGGCTTGTAACTTCACGGAGCTGGAAACGGGGCTTTATATCTGTTTGGACTTTGGAGTAAAGAAAGAAAACGACGGACTGACCAAAGTGACCGGTTAACATGTAACCCAATGATGTAGAAAACGTTATACATGCGTTTCTTTATGTACAGGTTATGTGCATTTGATAGAAACAGTGGCATCTGACGATGTTCTGTTAAACCCATTTGTGCAGGATCTATTTCAGGGATGGCTATGCAATATGCATATGCATGATATGTGTATATGAACTCCAATATCATTGAATCGCAATTCAGCTGTTTCACTCTACGCCGCTCACAGCCACGCCAATGATATCTAACGTTATTCGTATGTGCCAACATACAGTATTGTTTAAGACCTGCCGTCCACTGGACCTCGATGCTATGCGGAAGGGATGCCGTTTACAATCTGCTCGATTCGGGAACCTTTCGGGATCATTTATCAATAAAAATTGGCGGAGCTTTGTCGTGGTGTTTGTACTTGGCGGAGCTTTGTCGTGGTGCTTGTTCGGGAAGTATTCGGGGATCGGTATACGAATGGTTGCGGTATGCATACGGTATACATGCCGAAGCCTAGTTCTGATGTAGCCAAATGTATCCCAACTGAATGCCGACAGTTCAGGAGTTATTCCCGAATGTTTCCCGATCGTGCGAAAAGGACGCGATAACGTTGCGGAGTACATATATGCGGAAGGGATTACGAATCGATTCCGATAGATTGCCGAAAGGTTACCGATTTATATAGACGATGCCGAACTACTGATTCAACTTGTCGGCAAACTGGCGGCACTGCTTCTGTTGTCATTCGGGATATATGGCGACGACTCGGCTTCCCTTCCGCGATCAACTGGTGCCTTCGGCAACTGTTCGGCATGTATTCTTTACTTCATCGGCATAGCTTCCGTTTGTAGAACTCATCCCTTCGGTGTTATCGGGGGGCTTTTGGCATCGATTCGGCTATCCTTCGATGAGACCTGCCGTCCACTAGGATCCCGAAGGGTTGCCGAATCTGAAATTCACCTGCTCTGGAAGGATCGGCATGGTTCGGCATGTCTTCGGGTGCTCTGTAACCTTTCCGCATCATTCCGCAACGCTTCGGGAAGCCTTCGGGACCGTACAATCTTCTGCATCGAAACTTTAAAAGTTTTAAAATTTGGACGCCGAAGGTCTTGTTCGGTAATGCTTCGGAGTAATCGGGAAATCATCGGCAAAAGTTCGGGGTGTTCGGGAACCCATCGGCATTCACTCCGCATCATCGGGACGCCTTCCGCGAGGCTTCGTAATCATTTAGCTATCCCGAATCGATGCCGAAAGCTCCCCGATAATGCCGACGGGATAAGTTCTTCACACGGAAGCTATGCCGACGATGTAAAGAATACATGCCGAATAGTTGCCGAAGGCACCAGTTGATGGCCGAAGGGATGCCGAGTCGTCGCCGTATATCCCGAATGACAGCAGAAGCGATGCTGTCAGTTTGCCGACAAGTTGAGATAGTAGTTCGGCATCGTCTATATACATCGGTAACCTTTAGACAAACTATCGGCATTGATTCGTAAACCCTTCCGCATACTCCGCAACGCTACCGCGTCCTTTCCGCACGATCGGGAAACATTCGGGAATAACCTATGAACTATCGGCATTAAGTCGGGATACATTCGGCTACTTCAGATAGGCTTCGGCATGTATACCGCGTGTATATCGCAACCATTCGTATACCGATTCCCGAATACTTCCCGAACGAGCTTCTAGACAAAGCTCCGCCAATTATTATTGATAAATGATCCCGAAGGGTTCCCGAATCGAGTAGATCGTATTCGGCATCCCTTCCGCCTATATAGCATCGGGGTTTAGTGGACGGCAGGTAACCGTTCGGGTTTGCTAAATGATCACGAAGCCTCGCAGAAGGCGTCCCGATGATGCGGAGTGAATGCCGATGGGTTCCCGAACACCCCGAACTGTTGCCGACGGTTTCTCGATAACCCCGAAGCTCTCCCGAAGCATTACCGAACAAGACCTTCGGCGTCCAAATTTTAAAACTTTTAAATGTTCGATGCCAAGATTTGTCGGTCCCGAAGGCTTCCCGAAGCGTTGCGGAATGATACGGAAGGGTTCCAGAACATTCGAAGACATGCCGAAACATCCCGATCAGGTGAATTTCAGCTTCGGGAACCCTTCGGGGTCCTAGTGGACGGCTGATCTTAACTAAATTTGACACCATTGTGCACATGGAGTGCACACGGTTGAAACTGCACTTGGGTGTAGCAAGGTGGTTAGCGCGCTAATATTGCGACCCGGTTCAAATACGGGTATAGTATACATTCAATGTGTCAACGAAAACTGACAGGTAACGGCTATGCTCGGCATTAAAAAGTTATTTTTATTAACTTGACCCCGATTTCCCGAAGCATCTCAAGTAGAAATCTTAACTCAAATAGAGATTTTCCTCAAATCAGAGCCAGACTTTTTGAAGCTGCGGCTCTCGAAATTTACTGTTATAACCTCAGAAAATCATTTCTATTTATTGAGGCTAATTTTGAGTACTGCCTCACATAGAATTTCACATACAGTCAAAACCAATATTTGAGATGAGATATTGTTCATATTGAGATGCTTTTGGATATAGGATATTTGTGAGTTAAGTAAAATCCTGGAAAGTTGTCGTAGTAATCCGATCTGTCGGTACATAATGTTGCTTATACCACGTATATACATGTAAATCAATTAGAAACAATAATTGTGCTTGTTTTTATAAAATCTTTATTTTTTTGTTCGATTTTCAGTATTGATGTAATTCCAATAACTTCAATCTTGACTCGTTTTCGTATCATCTGAAAAACAGGAAAATATACAAAATCTCAGTACGTTTTTTTATAATATTAAAATAGATATAATATGGAATTACGGCCGTCATTAGGCACAGGTAACTGTATCAATGATAACGAAAAAAACTGATTTAACATTTTTTTGTAAAATTTATATATTTTTTTTCAAAATATGAATTTTGCAAAAAAAAAATTTTTCGTTACAGTAACCTGTGCAATTAGGATTCGTACAGGACCGGGTTAACACTATAAATCATATAGATCTACTAGTACCATGTACAAATCTAGTATAAGCGGAAAATCCTTTGTAATTATATAACTAAAAACTTGATGGCTTCATTAAAGAAGCGCAACTGCACTTATGTTATACAGCCCCATTCAAACACTGCCTTAGGCCTATCATACCGTTTTCAATAAATTTTATCTACATGTATCTATTTTCTTTTCCTTAAAGTCTTTATCAATGATACAAACATCTGTGATAGCAGTGACAAGTGTTTTAAAGTACCTTCGGCCAACTCCCAGTAGGTCAGGTAGATTATATAAGGAATCCACGGTGCCGGCATTACGTTTATTATTGCTATAGAAATCTTCCCCAGTCACAGCAATCTTCAATATTCTAGCTGCTAGATTCGCTATCTCCTGAAACAATAGTATAGTATTTGCGTAAAGGTGGCACCATTACATCCAAGCAGTGTAAAGTTAGCGGTTTGGCAGCCTAGCAGTCTAGCCAGCGGAAATGGCAGTCTAACAGCTTATCTGCATGGGGTTGGCACCCTAGCGGCAAAGCAGCTAGAAGTTAATAGCATAAGCAGCCTGATGGCCAAGCAGTGCAAAATTGGCAACATTTGGACCTTGCAGCATAATAACATAGCATCAAAAATTTACACCCTGTCGGGTTGGTAACCTATAAGCGTGAAAGTTGCATCCTGATGGCCAGGCAACGGCATGAAGTTAATTTTAGTAAGCAAATGGTGCTAACATCCATAATCCTGTTTTATCATAAGTACTAAATGATTCTGTAAAGTAAGTAGATAACATTTGTACCAACGCGTTTTAAGTTCGTACTAAGGTATTTTCTCCAATTTCTATCGTAACTTATGCTAATACATAGGCCTCATTCCTCAAAACAGGATGGATGAAGTCCTTGTTTCCCATATGTATCTAGATATAGAAGGCCGGTCGATGGGAAGCAATGCATACATGTATTTCAAAAGAGACTGAAATTACTAGTTCTCTGACCGACGACCAATCACTGACCGAAGATCGATGACCAGCCGATGAGCGTGCGGTTATCTAGTAAAGACAAACACGTAATCGACTACACATTGACACATAATTAGTTTATAGAACGGAATAAGTAACACGTCGTTAGTAATCGCGTTTTCCTCTTTTTTTCTTAGAATAAAATTGATACATGTACTCAGGGTTGTAAGAGCCATGAATGTTCACATGGTGTATAAAGCACCAAATTTGGCACAGTTACTCTATAAGCCTGTCTGATGAAAAAAATCCAAAGAGACAATCATGAGAGGGCCTGTCTCCTGCATAATGTATACAAAAATTAATACAATTATTGAAAGTCAATACTTTGGGCATTGGAGAAGTCATCGATATGTACATGTATTATAGTATGAAAGTCTCAAGATACCATCGAGCTGCCAACTGCTAAATACCAGATTAATTAAGAAGCTTAGAGTTCTGACATGGTACAGATTATCTTCTGTCAGAAGACCTACAATGTATATAGCCTGTAATTATAGTTGTAGACGATACGAGCTGCTACGATACAGCTTCATGGTATTTGATAGTTTGACCTGATCCTGACGCGGTCCACGAGCTCGCGATGTTATGGTGAACGTATATTATTTGCTATGAATGAGCACATGACCACGTATCGATGCATGATTGGCTAATGCCTAGTTGAATGTATGAATAAAGAGTCTTTTGCGATGCTGCGCTAATTACATAATTTTCTTTGAGGAAAGCGTGTAATATCAGTTCTTTGTATTTGTATTACATCTCGAGCGTCTTTGTGATACTCCCCGATTATGAAAACATACGGTGAATAAATCGATGGCTTAGAATAAGAAGGTCGTAACTACAAAATCAATATATTGAGAAAACAAGAGAAAACTGTCTGTAATTTACTTTTTACCTATGGGAAAACGAGTTTTTAAAACTTCATTTTGGTCAACATGACAATTTCCGATTTTCATGAAAATAGGCTCATAAGAAGCTCCTCGTGAAGCAGATTTCAAATATGTACACGTATGAGTCTTAAAGGTCGTTAGTAGTAGTTACGACCTTCTCATTCTAAGCCATCGAAATATACTGTCCAGTTAGGATATTTTGCGAGTGACGTGGCTGTTTATGTGTACCCAAAATATTACAATCATCGCCGGAACAGGTAGAGTTTAGTTTAGTATTGAAATAATAACTACAAACATATTTGTATACAGTAAGCCTTTAAAATTGTTTTTTTTTTACACCGAAATAATGGATTCTACCGCTGCGTCACTGCATTCTTACCCTAACTGGGTCGGTATTTATAAAGCATCTTAATAGAAAACTTAAATATTTTGACTTAAGTTAAAATATTGAGCTGCCCATTTTTCACAAGAAACGAAAAATAGCCTATGTTAATACTAGTTTTCCTGTTTATCTGATACACTTACAGAAAAATTGTGATTTTTAAGAAAATTCTAAGTAACATACCAGCTATGAAATTATGCTAAATGTTTTATTGTAAAGTTAGAGGACCGGGTCAAATTCTCTTGACCATACGATTAAGGCTAGATAGTTATACTAATTTAATTAAGTACTTACCCGTCTATCATCCTCGCCGATTGAAGAACGTACAGTGTTACCATGACATTCAGGTACCCGTAATAAGGTAACCATCACTGAACACAAACATAATAAATGCCAAAGTTTCATAATTGTAATCGATTTAGCTGAAATAGAAAATGATCATTACGGTAAAATCTCAAGAATAAGATCAGGGCCCAATCTCCCTTAGTATCTCAATCTGAGCTAAATCTTATCTCAAATGTTGTCATGTGTCGTTTATATAAGTTCCCTTTGGAATCTAGCCTCAAATGTTGCATCATAAAACAGAAAGCTCTATTTTAGTTTATAACAGTAACATTAAAAACATTTGCACTTAACATTTATCTTAAATTCAGACTCTGGTTGGAGCAAAATCTCAATTTGAGATAAGTTATCGACTTGAGATGTTCGGGATGGTTCCATTATTATTGACTTGGGCAGTTGTTTTTTGTCCGACTTACAATTTTCGTTTAGCTTTATCCGCATGCAACTGCATATGGCAAGCCAAATGTCCAATAATTACGTAAACCCATGTTCACGGTCGTAAAACTAGGTTTTACGGTCGATAAACTAGGTTTTACGAACGTAAAACCAGGTTTTACGAATTTAACCAGTATTTTCGAGCGAAAACATAGGATAACAGTTGTAAACCATAGTTCACGCTCGTGAACATGGGTTTACGTTCGATAAACTAGGTTTCTCGATTGAACTATGAATTTCGACCGTTATCCTATGTTTACGGCCGTTATCCTATGTTTTCGACCGTAAACATGGGTTTACGCCCGTGAACATGGGTTTACGAACGTGAACATGGGTTTACGAGCGTGAACATGGGTTTACGAGCGTAAACATGGGTTCACGTCCGTAAACCCATGTTTACGCCCGAAATTCATAGTTTTTTTGAAAATCTTAGTTTTACGTTTGATAAACTAGGTTTCTCGATTTAACTACTGATTTCGGTCGTTGTCCTATGTTTACGACCATTAACATATGTTTACGCTGGTAAACCCTGGTTCACGCTCGTAAACCATAGTTTACGAAATACAACCCATGTTTTCGACCGTAAACATAGGTTTACGAACGTGAACCTATGTTTACGAACGTGAACCTATGTTTACGAGCGTGAACTATGGTTTACGACGTTATCCTATGTTTTCGCTCGAAAATATTAACATTATTATTAACATTCGTAAAACCTGGTTTTACGTTCGTAAAACCTAGTTTATCGACCGTAAAACCTAGTTTTACGCCCGTGAACATGGGTTTACGAAGCCAAATGTCCAATAATTACGTAAACCCATGTTCACGGTCGTAAAACTAGGTTTTACGGTCGATAAACTAGGTTTTACGAACGTAAAACCAGGTTTTACGAATGTTAACCTGTATTTTCGAGCGAAAACATAGGATAACAGTCGTAAACCATAGTTCACGCTCGTGAAAATGGGTTTACGTTCGATAAACTAGGTTTCTCGATTGAACTATGAATTTCGACCGTTATCCTATGTTTACGGCCGTTATCCTATGTTTACGCTCGTGAACCCCGGTTCACGAGCGTTAACCATAGTTTACGAACATAAACCTGTGTTTTCGGCCGTAAACACGGGTTTACGCCCGTGAACATGGGTTTACGAACGTGAACATGGGTTTACGAGCGTAAACATGGGTTCACGTCCGTAAACCCATGTTTACGCCCGAAATTCATAGTTTATTTGAAAATCTTAGTTTTACGTTTGATAAACTAGGTTTCTCGATTTAACTACTGATTTCGGTCGTAATCCTATGTTTACGACCATTAACCTATGTTTACGCTGGTTAACCCTGGTTCACGCTCGTAAACCATAGTTTACGAAATACAACCCATGTTTTCGACCGTAAACATAGGTTTACGAACTTGAACCGATGTTTACGAACGTGAACCTATGTTTACGAGCGTGAACTATGGTTTACGACGTTATCCTATGTTTTCGCTCGAAAATATGGGTTAACATTCGTAAAACCTGGTTTTACGTTCGTAAAACCTAGTTTATCGACCGTAAAACCTAGTTTTACGCCCGTGAACATGGGTTTACGAAATTATTGGACATTTGGCTTGCCATAACTGCATCATTGATAAAAAAAATTGAAAACGAAAAAAAACAACATTGTTTTATAAAATTTATATGTGTCTATATTTTTTTCGTTTTCAACGATACAGTTACCTGTGGCTATATCATGTGAAAATCAAATAAAAGTAAAACTGTGAGTATCTACCTAAAAAAAATCGTGTGGTTACATGCCCATATTGAGAAAGCATCGCCCATGTGTCTATCGATTGATATTTTGAATGTAAGTGAACAAATGCATCTGTTTATGCAAATACGAGGGTTGTCCCAGTAAATCGTGTACTTTGCTCATAACACAAAAAGTATCCAAAACATCTGTTTCAATTTTTCACTGATGATTAATGAATATGTTCTTAAAAGGTATCCGGAATTTCATGAAAATATATCAAGAAAAAAATTGTCAGTTTACATTACTAATACACAAGGTATGCAAGTGCGGCGCACAGTGACGTCAAAATAAGAACGTCATACCGCGGAACCATTTTTCTCTATTTCTAAGCCCATGTTCCTTGTATTCAATTGCTTACGAAGGCATTAAACTTTTTTCTGATACGCATTTGCGAACCAATCACAATAGAATGCACCATAGAAATGCTGTCTGACCGAAACAACCAACTCTCATGGTGAGATAAAAACCAGCACAAACATATCCTTTCTACTGTGAGAAGAGTGAAAGCCCTGTGGTGCATGGTGCATTTGATAAGGGTGAAATACAGCCCGTTGATGTCCCAAACATTATAAAATATTCATAGTCATTCATGCATACGTGTTCTTGAAACATTACTTTATATCCTCTAGTATTAGGTGAGAGTCTTAAACTATTTTTCGACGGCATAGCAACCAAAAATATAAAGTGTACTATGATTCTACGGGTGTTTCCTCTTCTGACGTCACTATTCTCGCACGTTTTAATTTTTAGTGTTGCTAATCAAACATGCGTATTTCTCGCACAAATAATGAAATTGATATACACTTTACTGTGACGACATTAAACAGACAGTCCTAAATGCCGAAGTGATCATTATGCACAATAACCTATTGAAAATATGAGAATTACCACGTTATTGAACATACATTGAATGAATCACGGCGCGTTTTATGAGTTGCGCCGCATTTGCTTACATGGGGTTGGTTAATCACCGATAATTTGCAGCATACACATATCTGTTCAGTTTTTCCACTTGATATAGATCAACAATGAATTCATGAAGGTAATAACAAAAAATCATAATCATGTGATGCCAAATGAGAAAATTATTAGCAAAATACACGATTTACTGGGATAACCCTCGTATGTGCACTTTTGTCAATGTTTTGCAATCAAAATTAACATCAGCCGACTTTTAGTACTTTTGAGCGGATCTTATTATTTAGTTTGTCTTTAATTTATGTTTCCTTAAAGTAATGTAAATCAGTAAGAAAAGCATACCAATGGCATGCAAATTTAATAATGTAATGTATGAAAACCGACATGTGAGAAAACCGGAATGTTGTCCAAACCGAACAAACAATTCGGTTCCGAAATTTATCTTCTTTAATTCAATGTTAAAGTGTAGGAAAACCGGATGTTTGTGAATTCTGAATACCGATTGCTAATCTACCACAAATGCTCATGGTCTCAAAAGGGTGGTTGTATTGTTCTGTGCTTAAGTGTGGTACAATATAATAGGGTTACTGAAAAACAATAGTGATCCAATTGGTAATCATGTTTTTGTCGTTTGGTTTTACTATAAAATGATATGGAATTTTGAAAAAAGTAGTAACTTAAAAGGAAAAACTAACGACTTGCCAAGAACCATGTCCCCATGTATGCGAGAACAGAACAGAACAGAACAGAACAGAACAGACCTTTTATTAATCCAAATCGTAATTACGACACATGAGTATACTGTACATAATGCATGTTACATATATAAATATAATAAAATGCAGTCATGGTGAAGTAATGGCAATAAAAAAATAATAGATGATACTAATATGATGGAAATCTTAACAATTTTAAACTATAGATGGCTTGCCAATGTCTGATGTAGTGTGGGTAAAGAGGGGAATAAAACTCATAGTGATTTGAAATAAATGATTCTAAATAAATTCTAATGATTATAGATAAAGTCTTAATAAGTTTGGATAATTATGTTTTTCCGTTGGTTTAGGTTTAGTAAATTACTTAAATATAGTTAACTATTTAAACAGAGCAATGCATTTAGTTTAACATTCATGATATATACAGAGTATGTTTTTTTTAACAATTTGTTCATTCGCGCTCTCGTACACAACCAAACACAACTTGCTCTCTATATATCTACGCACTATAGCATCCCTCTTATTCACATAATTGACAATAACACAATCAATACATGCAGTTTGTAAACACGTTAATTGTATATCAATATTCAAATCTGACAAGTTTTCCAAATTCTTATATACCTGTCAGAAAAGAACACATGGCATATGACGTACCGTGAAATAAACACAAAACCTTGTCAATTTCAAGAAAATAACCACGAAAAGCATGTATTTTAAAAAGAATATGTGCGGAAAATGGATGGCCTTCTTTGGCATATTTAAGTGAAAATAATAGATAAATTATTCAATTGTAAGTGTTATATTATAGTCAGGAATACTTGTAATATGATTGTGCAGTTATTATTCAATTGCGAATGGAATTTAACTTCTAATACTTGGAATAATCTTCAGATGGTGAGTGATCTTGACCTAGTTTTAAACGTTCATTTTTGAGTTGTCCATTTAAATTACACAACAGCTTTTTAGCAAAATCTAAACAAATTGAGGGTTTGGTAAATAACAACTTTACGCTGGACGGTAATCCTTGAAAATCCTCTTCAATGACTTTTTCAATGCAGTCGGTGGTGCAGTTCGTCAGCTCGCGGGAATGTATGTTGACAAATTGACAAGACATGTCTTGTGGGACCTGACAAAGGGAAATCTCTCGTTTGGGAGCCCTTACTACTATATATTCTAGTAAGGGACACCAGACGAAAGAATTTTCTTTGGGATCTGGGGGTCAACAAACCGGAATTGCAGATTCGGAGAACCTTATCATTAAAGGCATATAGAGGAAGCACACACCCTCTAAATCCTACCATTTTAACGAATAAAAATGTTTAACCAGCTTGGGAGAACCATCCAAGGAACATTGTTGTGAAAATATTTTGACATCGAAGCAGCTGTCCCGGAGAAAAAATCGCCGTTCAATATAGCTACAAATCACACACTGGGAGCCATGTTAATTGTCTTAATAATTGACAAAAATTACTATTTTATTTGTGAGCTTAAAATGCGGCACGGAATACGCCACTTGCCATTCGGGCATGCCAATTAACCTTGCATATATTCTTAATATTTTGTATCTGATTATTTCCCTCCAAAATAACAAATTGTGTACCATATCTTAAGCTTAAAATTATCACAGCGATTTTTTACAAAATAAAATTGCAAATGTCATTGAACACTACCAATTCCGAAAATGCGCACATTCAGTGCATTTTTTCATGTTTTACCGCACAAATACTTACTTTATACTTTAATTGCAACTAAATAACTCCATTTAAATGTGATTTATTCTAAAATAAGATAATAAATGATATTGTAGTTCACTGTTTACAAAAATTCGCAGATTCGTTTATATTTTTAATGATTTAGCCCAATTTTCTCAAAACGCTCAAGGGTGACAAAATGTCATCAGTCCGATATTTTGTTCCGGAGGTCATGTCTACCGAAATCAGCACAGAAACAAACTTTATACTCCAATGCAAGGTACCTCGGAATTGGGGCTTGACTTATAAGTAAAATATAATTCGCCAAACTATTTATAAGAAACAATTAATATTTGACGGAAGTTTTTGTTTGAAGTCACCTTTTTAAGCGTACACTTTTTAGACTATTTTAAAATACCAATGTCATCGATATAATTTATATTGCACTCAGGTCGTACTTAATTAATTCAATTGACGACTCGATTAATTACATTTACGTAAATATTCACATGGAAGATCTTGTCAATTATAACATACTCCGTGGAATAAGGAGTGGGTGTTAACGTTCAAGGATATTTAAGTCACCAATCTCCCGAAGCATCTCAAGTAGAAATCTCAAATTGAGATTTTGCTAAAATCAAAGTCAGAATTATAGATAGAGCTGTAGTTCCAGCTTGAAATGATGCTGTAATAAAGTCATCTTGTAATTTCTGTATAGTAATGTCAATTTCCAGTCAAGCTTTGCATTGAAATGAACATGCCAATATTTTAGATGAAATTTTGCTCAGATTGAGTTGCTTCAGGATATATATCGGGAAATGTTTCAAACTAAGGAAAAGATGTTAAGGCATTTGACATGGTGACACCTCTACAGCGTACTGCTACAAAAAAGATACAGGGACTCAACTTAAACAGTCGATCACAAGAAACAA
This sequence comes from Spisula subtruncata, assembly GCA_963678985.1. Taxonomy (NCBI): domain Eukaryota; kingdom Metazoa; phylum Mollusca; class Bivalvia; order Venerida; family Mactridae; genus Spisula; species Spisula subtruncata. The sequence goes on along the minus strand of OY787675.1, from coordinate 8,603,418 downwards.
TAACAACACTACTACACGAAGCAATGCCTACACATAACCCAACGAAATTACTAAAAAACTCAAGTCCCGTTGTATAAGAGCAGAATTACATATTTTCAGACAGAAAGAACAAAATGTCGGTGATCCCAAGTGACCGAATGAAACGCAACTAATATCCTAACTATTTTCTAAAGTCTTGCGCTGTAACAGAGCAAGATTATCCAGTTTCACAAATACGTATATGCCAAAATATATCTTTTGAGCAAGCAATCGTGTAGGTGTCGCTTGTCTGCTAAAGGTACATGTATTCTAATATAAATTTGGTTGAAAAAAAACACCGCCGTTTTTGCAAAAACTTTTTCACTGTGCAGTCTTTCATAACGCGATACAGCCACAAGGACAGTTATTGCGCTAACCTAACGTGCAAGTGTTGGCTTGACTTAGGTATCATCGGTCCGAGTCTGAAAACATAATCTACCAATTAGGTGTCTCTGGTTCGGAGGCTCGACCGGGGCACTGGTAATTTCAGAAGCCCCTTTCGATGCTTCACACCCGAATGCTAAAGATGAATAGGGTGGAAAACCTAGAAGTAGTATTGTTTGCATCGGTGCTAAACATAACATAACGGCTTTACACCGGGGACGCTAAAGAACCAATGAGTTTTTTTTTCAAAAAAAGGACAGCGCCCGGATTCCTTGTAGAGTATAGGAGGCAATTATTGGCCACGTAACACGGTTGATATGAAAAGGGCATTTTGATTGTGCTTAATGCTGATCGGGCTAAATGTACCACAAGCATTACTCTAATATTGAAGGAATAAAACCTGATAGCCACTAACAAACGAATGTTTTAGTCAACTGGACGCGCAGCACATAATCTGCTGAACACAGTTTTCGAACGTAGATGCCCCCCCCCCCCCTCACGACGGACAAGGTAAAGTTTTGTCCACGGTAATAACTAATGTTGTAATTAACATTTTTGCAATTTCGTGGAACAAAATGCACTTAAAGAATAAACGTTTAGCAGTCTCTATGCACAAATAGCTGTTTCATAGACAAAGGCTAAAACAAAATATATTTTGTAACATTTATATTTAAAAAAATACATATATGTTACCATCCATTTATTTTTTTTAAGTTATAAATGATACAGTAACCAGTGTATCTATGTGCAGTATATTAAAATGTCAACGTCTTGGAAAAATGGTAGGCAAGATACAAGAAGGCCGATACGCCATTGCTAAAAAAATGATAACGGTCAATAATTATCTATGTAGACCATAAGAAGCCAGTTCGAGTAAACGCCAGATGGTGCCTATACTATAAAAGAAGAAGATGAAGCCATAGTAACGGTTGTTGCTAATGTATTTAATACATGCATCAGTGCTTATCTTGATTGCTGTTCTCGATAAGAAGTATAGACGTAAATAATTATATTAGCAAAACATGGTTTGAACGACATGTCTATTCCTACAAATATGACAGTCAATAATTATCTAATGAAAGCACACACACACAAGTTTAGTGCACTAATTGGCGACGTTAAAGCCACGTGCCAAACGACATTCGATCCGTTTTATAGTCGATGAATGACGCCGAATGTGAAGTTTAAAAAAATCAAATAGTCATTAAGTTTTTTTTTGTGATTTTCCCACACCAAATACTAGAAATCGAAGAACTGTTATTGTTCCCGTTTTTCCGTCTTCTGTTGCAAAGTGGTTTAACCAGTCGCCTGCTGGTTCGGTATGGAGATGTTTCCAATTCTGGTCGAGTTACGTTCGAATTTTACCGTGGTTAGTCGCCGGTTCGTTAGATACTGGAGTATTGTGATACCTTTCTGGAAATATTTTTAATGAGCTGAGGGTGTCATGGTTCATAGTTTACCCTTTTCAAATATTAGTTTGCGTAAATCGCAATTTCTTCCAATCGATTAGCCTCCAAAACCTTTGCTGCTATGGTGCTTCCAGTTCTTTGATTTCGTTTCATTAAGGACCCGCGGTATTTAAAATTAAAACACGTTATTAAGTATAATTATAGATCAACATTCCTTTACAGTGCACATGTTACCATTTTAATAGCGTACTACCACGCCAATAGCGGGTGAAATAAATAACTAAACCAAGGAAGTACATAGCAAACAAACAAACAAAATATCATACAATAAATAGGGACACTCACACTTGACGCAATACAGGATAAGGAAATCAAAATAGTTCATGAATTAAAAGTATAGTTATATTATTAGGCCGGTATTCCATGTGCACGCGTACGTGTTCCGCGTCTCCGTCTCCGCCTCCGCCAAACAACGAACTGGTTGAAAGATGTGGGATACATTCCATGTCTTCGCGTTCCGTGTACGCATACGTCGTCCGTATTGTGTGTCAGCTACGTTTCTTTATAGATCAATTAGCCTATACATGGAATTGGGTATCCTTGTCCGTATGGGAAACGCGGATACGGGACGCGCATGCGGACTACGGTCGCGTGCACATGGAATACCGGCCTTAATCCCAAATTTCTTTTCATCCATTCAATATAGTACGTATTTATTTCTCTAATGAGCGGATGAAAATTTGGGGATTTCAAACATAATTTCTTACGCCTGTGGTATAACATACTTAACAGATTGTTAAATACAAATGTAGTAAATTTGAAAATATAAAAAATATAATATACCGGTAAAATCCACCTACCTTGACTAAGAATATTCCAAAGATGTCACGGATACTCAACGACGATGTTACAAGTGATGTCAAAGATGGAATTTAGAAGATTTTGGGTTTATATACTAGTATAATGCCAACGCTAAAGCCACAGACATTTTCCGAGACGCTATTGGGAAAAGCAAATTAACTAATTTGTAGAACTCAGTTTAACATTAATTATCAAGGGCAAATTCATTGCCCTGCGCGCGGGGAAATTAATCCAGGAAATTGAGAAGTTGTGAAGCGATGCGCTTTAAAATCTAATCACAGATATTCGTCCGTGGGATGATACAATAAAGAGAAGGCTATGGGGAGGCGAGTTGTGATATAAAACGAAATAACGCCGGATTAACTTTTGTTTCTCCATGACAATTGACCAAATTGGAAGAAAAATGTGTTTCTGTCGGTCAGTAGCAGCGTCGGGTTTACGACGAGTGTTTTGAGTACGCGTATATATCGCTGGTTTAGAATGAGAAGATCGTAAAAACTACTTACGACCTTATAAGACTGAAACATATTTGAAATCAGCATCACAATGCTCTTCTTATGAGACTATTTTCATGAAATTCAGAACTTGTCATGTTGACAAAAAAAGTTAAGCAGCTCCTTGTACCATTAGTAAAAAATAATTTTCATACAGTTTTGTCTTGTATTCTAAAAATATCCATTTTGTACTCGCGACCTTCCCATTCTAAGCCAGCGATATGTCCATGTATGACTCTAACGCGGTATTGGGACCTGTGCCACCTTAAGTAAACAGGCTAATCAGGTATAGCAACATAAGGATATTGGAAAAGGGATTATCGTTTCAATGTGTACCGTAATTTTAATTTACTTGATGAATAAAAATGAGCAGGTAAAATAAACATCTGCTCTCCCTAAATCGATGTAATGGTCAGTGATTTCTGTTTATATTGACATTGCAGAATATCGCGTTAGAGTTATAGCTTGACCAGATTTAGTAGGCACTCATTAAACTTCGAAAGCGTGTATTATTTTCCGTAAGCTTAGTCGGTACTTAATGGTAATATTTGTTTATTTTCTTTCGAATGGGATAGTTCCCTCATAAGTTACTATAGTTGAAATACTTTTTGTAACATCTACGTCGTTAAAATACAGACACTTGAAGATAAGGGACAACATATCGCTGGCTCAGAATGAGAAGGTCGTAAGCGCCACTTACGACTTATAAGTCTAATGTAGTTTTGAGCCTATGTTCATGAATGTCGGAACTTGTCATGTTGACCAAACTGAAGTTGATAAAGAGTTTTCTTAAAATGTCGAATTTGATGGAAGCAGGCTCATTCAACCCCGAGCTTATTCAACCCCAAGCGATTTTCAGTATTATTCAACCCCGAGCTTATTCAACCCCAACCCTTGGCTCATTCAACCCCAGATATGTAAGGCTCATTCAACCCCAATGAAAAAAAGATTGTTTGGTAGGGGTATTCTGTATGTTAAAAGATAAATGTGTTTTTATTTAGATATAGATAGTTATTAATAAATCAGTAGATTTATGATCCAAATTATGTTTTCTACATAATCATCAGTTAGACAATCTAATAAATAAGATTTTTGATGAAATAACTTAACAAACAACAAAAGAAACAACAAAAAAAACATTAAATTAACTACATTATAAAAAAATTAGTTGGGGTTGAATGAGCCTCAATATCTCTGTGGTTGAATGAGCCTTGGGGTCGAAGTTGAATGAGCCTGGCTTTTCTGGGATTGAATGAGTCTGGGGTTGAATAAGCTGACATTCGAATTTGATCTTACTACCTTCTCATTCTAAGCCAGCGATATACATACTTATAGATCGATGTATCAATATTTAACTGAAAAGACCTAGGATGTGACGTAATAGGACCGTAGACCGTATACATGTCATCGGAACATAATATTTTGATGCGAACATAGAATATATGTTTACTTATGTTTGTATTTCTTTTATCATACATGATGAATGGACTCCATTTAAACGATTTACTTTAAATTCAATAACGTTTTCATACAAATCGCAAAGCGAAATTGACGATCAATAATCGAATGAATATATTAAAATTTGCACTTTTTGAATGATTGACGGTTTAAAGCTAACTTTATTTGGTAGATAGTTTAATCGTGTGAGTGAGTGCCATTCTTGAAGGTACATTAAATGAATAGATAAATATCTCATTAAATTTAAGTTTCATATTGAAAGAGAGTGCACAATTTAGCAGGACTTGTTATGGATAGTCACATCGTCTTAAATTCAAAGTATACAAACTGAATAAATAACAGTTTGATGCTATAACAAACGAGTGAAAATTAAACCGTTTAGAAAGATGAAGAAAATAAAATATCTTTCCCTAAAAATCACGAGAAAGGGCTGCAAAATGGATTTAAAACATTTAACTACCAAATTAATTAAATACACGTGAACGGAATAAATTAAACAAAGTAACAGTGTGCCTGGTTGTAAGAAATGGGGGCATGTGCGTCTGTTAATACAACACCTAGTCGAAGGATAGACGTACGAGAACACGTAGTTAATAAACTCACAAACTGTCCGAAACACTGGGATAATTCTGTGACGCATTACAATGAGAGAAATAACGATCTATATTGTTTGACGTGTTTTCAAGATTACAAGCAAAGAAAGCCACGAAGCGAACAAGACGTAGTCGATGTAAACAAGTACGTGAAAACACTACAGTTTAGACAAACGGAAACGAACCTGTTTGACAGACTGCAGAACAATCGACGTAAAGCCGAGCACCAGTTACTGCAAATAACTCAAAATAAGAAAGCTATTGAGAATAAAAAGCTTCAATTCGTGGAAGAAATTAAAGCTTTTGTTAAAACAATAGTAGACCTTTTACAGCATTTAGGTCAGGATCTTAGTCAAGAGGCGGACAGTAAAGTCAAAGCTGCACTTGAAGAATTAGACCGAGTTTACATAAAGGTAGGCAAACAACTTGAAAGGACCACTTCATTATCAAAAGACATCGAAACTCATCGTCAAAGTGATAATAGCGCTGCTAGAGTTGATACGATGATCAAATGCAGGAACTTCTTTAAACAACACAACCATTCTAAAACGAAACACTATGAACCGTCCTTAAGACTTCATAAATCACTAACTCTAAATGATATTGTTGGAAAAGGCGGACCAAACAATCGAGTTAGTCTTGGAACAGTCACGTGTGATAATCGAACTGAACGTGACACAGACACACTGTCTGATATATCTGAAACTTCAAATGAAACGGATAATGAATTTAGAACAAGGGATGTCAACAGTCGTACTCCTACCAACAGGACCATACATTCAAGACGAGATACGACACGTTCTCAAAATGATAGTCCCACAAAAAGAAGAGGTAACACTGCCATGTTAGTACATGGAGATGCTAACGATTACACTTCTCCTGTTATGACCCCTGCATCGGTCCGCCACACTGCCAACGGTGAACTGAATAGTGATGACAATAGAGAAAGTCCCCGCATAAATGTCGGAAGATTTTCTGTAACCTCTACCTCGCAGCGGAAATATTATGGAGACGATAGTGATAGAATGTCAAAGAACCAGTCACGATCAGAGTCTAGAGGAGCTGAAAATATGGGTAAACTATCTAGTAACACAAGAAGATCGTCCATGCAGCAAACCCCGACACCAAGAAGATCTGTCCAATCAATACTGTCAACCGGGAATATCTCAGCAGCCCTCCTAGCAACACCTAGACTGGATGCTTACAAAGAATCAATGGAGAGAAGACTAGCTGAAAAGTTGAAAGTAGTCACTCTGCCAAGAGATGAACACATCCATAATATAACTGACACAGTAGTTTTAGACGATGAAAAAATAGTTCTTTGCGATCAGAAAAACGAAAAGTTAATACTTCTGAATGATAAGCAAGATATAGTTCATGATATAAAAGTTCGTGGCTACCCACATAATGTTACGCAAGTACCAGGTGATATATGTAAGGTTGCAGTAACAATTCCTGTAGAAAATGTTGTCAAAATAATTCAGGTTGACGTTGAATCGTTTTCTGATGAAATCGAAGTTGTGAAGTTACAAACCAAACCAAAATGTCGGGGGATTGAATATGTTGACGGCAATATGTTATATACGACTAAAAATGATGTTGCTGTGCTCAGAAAAGACGACCAAAGGACATGGAAATTCAAATACGCGTTCCACCAACCAGTGTCACTCCAAGCGGACCGGAATAATAAAATTGTATACATTTCATGTTATGGAACCAATTCTAATTCGACTGGTGAGGTAGTTAAAATGAAATATGCTGATGAATCGATAGATTTTGTGCTTTCACATGCAGATATTAAACATCCTGTATGTACGGCAGTTGACGCTGAAGGTTATATATACGTGTGTGATGTAGACCCACCATCCATACATCAAGTTAACAGTAAGGGTGAATATTGTCGACGTATTCTCAGTGCTAATGACGGAAAGTTTCAACATGTGAACTTTATACCCGGAAGTGACGTATTCATAGCCACAGAAAATGATTCGGACTGCGTCCAGTTTTATCACATGAAATAATTGATAAAAAGTCGAGTACCGAACATGGCTCGAATCTGCTGTCAGCAGCGGGTTCGTTATTCAACCAGATAAGAAAAAGAACAAGAGAAGAAGTCGAATATCGAACTAAGTTTGAATCTACTGCGAATTTAGAAAATAAGTATGTTCTTATTTTTTACCTCAAATGTACCCTATACAAGGTTTTTCAAATAAATCGACACAGAAAATAATTATGTTCTTATTTTTTACCTCAAATGTACCATATACAAGGTTTTTCAATGAATCGACAGAGAGACCTAATTTTCTCATAATTACTCATTATGGTACTAGACCTATATCTTTGTTGAGATGATCAATATGATCAAGTTTCATAAAATTGTGACCTTTATTGACTTCAAAAGGTTTTTTCTATGTTTTTTTTTTAACTAAAATACCATAAATCGAACTTGATTTTACATAATGACCTTGTTTCTGAATCTGGCCGACCCAATATCGAACTTGATATATAATTAGTTAAGGTAATCATTTTGACTAATTTCATAACAATTCAGCAATTATGCGTTCTCTAGTGACTACAAAAGGTTTATTTGACCCAGTGACCTGGCTTTTTACCCCGGGTGACCTAGTATCAAGCATGACCTAGATTTTGTTTAAATGATCATTGTGACCAGTTTCATAATGATAAGGCAAAAATTGTGACCTTTAGAGTCTCAGGTGTCTAAACAAGGGAATTTGCCGATTTGACCTCAAACTGTGACCTTGACCTATGGGATAGGAACCTGAAGCGAATACCCATGCTAAATAAAAGAAAGAATGGTCAAGGCATGACAAAGTTATGGTCAAGACAAGCCGAAATTTGACCTTCAATAGTGACCTTGACCTTTGAGATAGGAAACTGGAGGTTAGGACATGACACTCCGTCATACGGAGGTGAACATTTAGGCCAAATATAAGAAAGATTTGTTAGTGTATTACAAAGTTATAGTCCGGACAAGCTTCAATTGGACTTTCAACAGTGACCTTTGAGATAGGTACCTGGGCACGCCTCCTCATGCACATCCATGCCATATAAGAAAGATTGGTCGAAGCATAATAAAGTTATGGCCTGGACAAAACGGACAGATGCACAGAAAGACAGATGCACATACACCAAATGTGGCGACTAAGTCTCGATCACCGCAAGAGGGCTCGACAAAAAACATTTGAGGTCTTAAAGTAGACCCCTTTACAAAATTTAGACCCCCAAATGCTTCCAACTTTTTGATACATGAACACATTTGTAACCTGTGAATAAATTAATGAACATCTTGTTTTCTTTCTTCTGTTTTTATTTTGATTATCACAGATGTAACAATGAAGCAATGCAAATCTCAACAATTCAGCAAATATTATATTCCAAATATTATGTTTGTTATAACTTTGAAAATAGATACAGTAGCAATAAAAAGATCAGAGGTCACTGGTCTTAATCAAGAGCTGTCTGTCCTTAAATATACAAATTTTAAGAAAAATATAGTTAAGACACAAACAAAGACAGACAACTCCTGATCAAGCATAATGACTGATGTTTTTTCTTTATTCTTATGTTTTGAATGTAATTTCATGTCCCTATACAAATTTTGATAATTTTGATCACAGGGACATTTAGCAGCATCTGTCTATAAATTGCTGGTTAAGAGTAAGAAGGTCGTAAATGACTGATACATCTTTGACATCTGCATCATAAGGCACTTCTTATGAGCCCATTTTAATAAAAATCGGAACTTGTCTTGTAGCAAAAGCTTGTTTTGCAATAAGTAAAGAGTAATTTTCTGACAGTTTGTTCTTGTTTTCTCAAAATATTGATTTTCTACTTACAACCTTCTCATTCTAAGCCTGTGAAATGTGTAGGCTAAACTTATCTGATTACAAATTCTGTGATGAACAACTGCAGGACAGAATAACAAATCATAAACAAGTACTACTAACATTACTGTATAAAGTTAAAGGGAGGTAACTGCAATATAAGTTTGAACAAAATATAAAATTATCTGAACAATTTCAACAATGTGCTTTAACAGTTTACTCTATGGCCACATGCCATGTCAGTCTACAGGTATGGAAATGCAAACAAATGTACACTTGGAGACTTTTCTAACGCAACACTTTTACAACTCGAATATCTCAGTTATGAGTAAAGATATTGATTTGAAATTGCACATGTGGTCATTTGACTACATTCTGTGCAAACTAATGATAAAATCATTCATCCATGACAATAGGACGCTTTAGCATGTGGTGTAGGTATGATTTCCTTTTTAGCACGAGGAAATCGAGAAACGCGATATGATTCAAATTTTATTTCTACAGCATCATTCTAGATGGAATCTTATACCAAGAAAAAATAAAATTAATTAAAAAAACAACATGGCTTGTATGAATATACACGAGCGCAATTGCGCAATTGGCATGTTGCAGGCCGGTCAGTCATTAAGACGTGTAAGTTTATGCATGTTGTTAATATTTTATAAAGTATAAAGTTAAATTCCATATCATTATATGCATCATAACTGTACTAGATATACACGTAAATAATTAAGAACGTATGTATGTTTAATTTAGAAAGTTGAGCATCGTATGTTGTTTTTTAGGTAGCACGTGTCTTTGGCAGACATGTATCATCCATAGCCCCCTTACGCTGCATGAATTTGAACAGGCCTTTGTGCAAGAGTGGCGAAACATCACTCAACGTTTCATTCTAAACTAAGTGGTTTCAATGAGGTATTAGCCACTCGAATTTGTGATACTCAGGGACTTTTCACATTGTTAATATTTTACGTAATACGATTTTGCAGTGATGTTTTTAATTTGTTACGTTTCATGTTTGTCATTGATCAATTCCTATTAAATTTACATGAAGTATGTGATATGTGTTTAGTTATTCTTAGTCCAAATTTCAACAAAATCTATACTCCAATAATCAGTATTTCTATAAAAATATTATTTGTTAATTGAATAGCCAACAGAAATAGCTTCTCTTCATACAAGTTGACTAGCAACATTAAACCTGGATTAAAAAACCAACCAATTCCTAATTTTATGACAATAACACAATAAATTTCTGATATAATGTATGCAAAGAACACAAAATAATTTGATTAACAGGCAGCTGGACTAGAAACAAGTCATTCCAAATATTGTGTGAAATGATGACTATATAAGGAAAATATTTTGAAAGTTTTTGTGACCTTGACCTTGGAATTGCATCTTGTAAAAGAAAAAGCATTCATATGCAAGTTATAACGAACTACCCTAATAAATTCGGGAGTCAGTGAAGGCTCAGGATTGTTACATCCTACATATAAATCAGACATAGTTTCATGTACTGTTGAGAGACCGCAAGTTTCTTTGAAGTGCTTTCGGTGGTGGAGGTACATGTATAGATTAAACAAAACAATAACTAAAAATTTGATTTTAGCATAATGTACAGTCAAATATGATACAAACTGGTTATATATCTACATCTATTTTACTAATGAGTCTTGATAAAAAGCCAACCAATTATACAAGAGGGCCTTTAGGTCGCTCATCTATTGCACATTGGTCTACTATAGCTAGTTTGCGATAGAAAAAAATCGTGTTTTTGTAACATTTCTGAAAATCTATTCATCAGATTTTGGTAAAAAAATACACAGAACTACAATAACTTCCTACCTACTCCCATTTCGAATTCCATAATCTTTAGTCACCTATTAAAATACATTTATTCTTTGTTATATATTGAAATAACATGTTAAATTAAAGTTTAACGCAGGAAGGTAATCTGGTATTCCATTGATGATTTATTATCAAATATTTAACCGTTACACTCCGTGATCGTCGGGATTGACATTACTGTTATAAAGACAAGACTTAGGAGGCCCGTATAATTCAGTTTACTTAGGTGTGTCGCTTGTAAACAATGTACAACAATAACATGTACTTCGTCAGATTCACAGACGGGCCTCGCGTGTGTTATATTAAGTAGGTTGCAAATACGCTAATATACCGTTAGGCGTATCACATGACCGTAAAATTGGCTGTTGCAAGTAGCAAGTCTTCTAACTTGATATTTCATACAAAACTACAAATATGTTACATAGAACTTATGAACAAAAGTTTTTTTAACTGAATTCTGATGTTACTGAAATTTCAGTGTGTATTAGGTAGATATATTTCGTTTATTCGAGCAAAATTTCATACATGTAGGTTTCATAATTACAGAGGAATGTTTAAAAAACACGATTTTTTTTTCTATCGCAAACTAGCTATACCTGGTATCAGTACAACCAACATTCTGACCATATTTCATGAAGATTGGATCAAAACAGTGACCCCTGGAGTGAACACAATGTTTTTTCTAAGATATGACCTAGTGACCTAGTTTTTGACCCCACATGCCTCAGTTTCAAACTTGGCCTAGATTTTATAAAGAACAACATTCTGACCAAGTTTCATGAAGATTGGATAAAAACAGTGACCTCTAGAGTGTATACAAGTTTTTTCTAAGATTTGACCTAGTGACCTAGTTTTTGATCCCACATGACCCAGTTTCGAACTTGGCCTAGATTTCATAGATACAGTTTCATGAAGATTGGATCAAATTGTTGCCTCTAGAGTGTACACAAGCCAATTGTTGACGGACAACGACGACGGACGGACGGACGGACGGACGAAGAGTGATCACAAAAGCTCACCTTGTCACTATGTGACAGGTGAGCTAAAAAGAGAAATAGCACTGTCTAATGGACAGACATACCCTCTTGGCGATGGATAACATCAGGAAGGGGTGTCAAGAGTGATAAACAAAACTGGACCTAAAATAAATTAGTATAAACTAATGACAAAAAGCATGAATCCGAATATGTACAAGTATAATTTGAATCTAATGATGTACTAAATAATGTTTACATTAGAATACTGTATATTATTATGATAATTCAAGGACTAGACATTCACAATCATCAAACATCCATAATAACAGTCACCAACATGAGGCACATACTGTAAAATCATTAATTTTCGTGGGGATTGAATTTCGTTGATTTCGTGGTTCACCTTCAACGACGAAATCAAATCCCATTGAACAGTAAATTTGACCCTTGTATATATTAACTGACATGTAAAATCCACGAATTAATGTCCCATCGAAATGTTTTTTTTTACCAAAATCATGACATTTCATCCCATCGAAATTAAATGATTTCACAGTAGTCGAATTTTGTCACATTTAAAGTGTTACAGCTGGCTACAGATCAATCAGTTAACATTTTTGACAACAAAAATAATTTTTGTACTCCAATACTTATACTTAGAAATTTGCTAACTTTCGTTTTATGGATAATTTTACAAGTACATGTATTAATGCAATGCACACATGTTCAGTCATTCTCAATGAAAGTCTTCTTATACATGTTAAACTATATCACTTTATTTAAAAATTAAATATATGGCACAAACAAATATCAAAATAAATTAACAAACGTTGATTACCATTGTCGTAATTTGGCAAGATGGGTTAGGAAGATGTAATGTAAACTATTTATTAACAACATGAAGTTAATCTGGAAGACTGAAATAGATTTATGTACAATCACAGATAAAATATATTTCAATATTTATAACAAGCACTTTATGCCAACAAGTCATTCTACAAGATATTTAACAAGATATCATAAAATAATACAAGATAATACTAGACCAAACACTCACTGAGTATCTTACATTAATACCGAGGACAAACTATTAAAGCATCAATTTCGAAATCATCATTTTAGCACTTGATCCATTACTCCATATTATTATTTTTCTTGCAAATATAGCAGGTTTTCCATGAGAACAGCTCAGTTATAGTTAGACACTTTACACAATTCCCATACAGGTTTTCAAAAGGTAATCAGTTTTCAGTAGTATGAAGATATGAGAATGATAAATTTATGATTCTGTACATTGTAGACTTAAAATTTGATAAAAGTTGGTGTTCAACACCTGTAAAACTGATGGTGTGTAAAGAAATAACTATGGACTAGAGGGTTAAGGTAACATATAAATTAATAAATACACATAAGTCAAAGCATCACAGAGTTACAAATCGAGGGCTCGGTACAAAACTATGGTAACTAGATCAATTTATAGAGGCATGTACCATAGTTTGCGCTGAATCCTCGTAATACAATACAGTGCGGTTTCTTTTTTGCTGGGTTTAAGCTGTAAAATAAACTGCACTAAAGCTCTTCTAGAAGCTGTGTGTTTTTTTGCTAAAAACACAACTCTTCACAAAAACTGCGTTTTAAACTGAGAAAGGTAGTCATAACAGTTTCAATGAGGCTTTAGCAGAGCTTTTTTGGCACTGATTATGATATTATGCAAGAAAACAACAAAATTAAAGGTTTTCGATCATACATTTGGTAGTTTCATACAAAACTGTAACAATGGATACATATCATGGACGAGGGATGATCAAAATGTTTTGAGACATTTGCTATAGAGTGAAAACTTTTTTATGAAATTTCTTAGATGGCTAGAAGAAATTTTGTGAAAATGATTGCCAAATTGAAGCTATCTACAAAATTTAAGAGATGCCATTGTTGTGTATGCAAAAGGCTCCCTGAAATTATCTCACATGTTTTCACCTATGTAATTTCAGACCTACACTTTTTACCACATGCATTATTCCCATACCCACAGAGTCAATAAGAAGTCATGGAACCATACAAACAAGGCATACACATTTTCTTCTTCACTTCAAAATTTGTCTGAAGTCTTTCTGATCATCCCTCATAAAAGCAACAAGCACCTTTAAGTTTTAAAATGCCTGATACATGTTTTTTTTTATATATATATATTCATGTACAAAGGTTTTGAATAAATATGACAAGAATTCTTCAAAATATTTGAATTCTGTGGTTCTCCCTATCACTTACTGCTACATTACCGTTCCCCAATACAGCCAGCCCCTCCAGACCCTTAAACTGTCCATTGTCGCTTCCATAGCTACCAAACATACAATAAAATCGACCATCACCCCGAAACACTTGTATTCTATTATTACCACTATCAGCGACAATAACAAAGCCTTGTTCATCCACAGCAATACCTTTTGGATACTTCATCTGACCTTGCATTGTTCCGACCGACCCAAATTTAAATATAAAGTCACCATACATGCTAAACACCTGTATTCTATGATTGCTACAGTCACTAACATATATCTTATTATCTGGACTTATAGCCAGATAATGAGGGTTCTCAAACTGTCCATTGTTTCGTCCAAGTCGTCCAAACTTTCGAGCAAATACACCATTGGATTGGAATACCTGTACACGATGATTTTCCTTGTCACAAACATAGATAAATCCCATACTATCACAAGCGATGCCCCATGGATAGCTCATCTGACCTTCACCCGACCCCTCCTCACCAAATTCTAACTGACAGTTGCCACTTGTGTCAAACACTTGAATACGATGATTATATCTATCTGTGATCAAAACCTCACCCATAGTGTTCATAGTAATACCAGCCAAACAGTCAAACTCTCCGGCGTCTTGTCCGTAAGATCCGAAACTTTTCACGAAAGTACCAATACTATCAAATACTTGCACACGATGGTTGCTGCTGTCAGCCACATACAGCTGCTCCGACCTTGACACAGCAAGGCCACGTGGCCATACAAACTCATTCTGATTACTACCCCTACAGCCGAAGCGAATGATCGCTCGACCTTTGTCCTGATAATTATTTCTGGCAACGTTAACTCGTATACTTTCCCCACCATCAACACTGCCGATACGATATGTCACTTCATCACCATCGGAGCTTTCACCGTTATTGCCTAACTCAACATCGAAGCGGACAGGATCTCTAGGTCCATTCATGGCATCGGCTGAACTTGCTCTCGAAACATTATCCTCTTCTCTAATGGCCTCAAACTCCTCCCTGGTGAAGGTACGACTTCTCGACACTGGTTGTGGCCGATCTGAACTTTCTGCACTAGTACCAGGAACAGCTTCCTGTCTTGAAGCATTCTGGGAGGAAGCGCCAGGTGTAGAATGGTTCCTAGTTAAATTTCTCCTTCGATTACCGGTAGACTGGTTTCCTGCATCATTAGTTTGTCTTTGGTTACGACCAGGTCTAGGATCTGATAAATTATGTCTACGTCTCTCTTGTAAAGTTCTACGAGTATTTGGGTTACCTTGGCTACCGTTGCCAGCTCGCATATCAGCTCTCGGCGGGTACGAAAAATCTACAGGTAACTCCCAGGACAAATTTCTCCTACGTTGGTTTGGAGTGCTGTCTGCAGAACTTGAACCTGAAGCATAAAATACTGTAAAATTATTTCATTTTGATGGGACGAAATTTGTAGATTTTGAATTTCATGTCATAAATACAAGGGTCAAAATTATTCTTCGATGGGATTTAATTTCGTGGTTGAAGGAACCATGAAATCCATGAAATTTAATTCCCCACAAAAATTCATATTTTTACAGTAGTACATAAATATCAATAAAGTAGGCACTAACTTCAGTAAAATCATTTAATTTCTATGTTTGACAAGGGTCAAGTTATAGGATGAACACTTCCCACACAACCATTCATGGCAAGGGCTAACTTATGCCAACAACCAATTGTCAAGGAAGAGCATATAATTCTAAAATATGTAAGGAAAAAAACAGAGAAATATGACAAGAGTTTTTGCCATTTGACAGATAAATATATCCCCGTGTCTCAGTAATGACATTTCAACTTGTCAATGTTGCTAAACAGTGAAAGTGTTAAGGAAATCCTAGCCAAATTGTAAGAGGAATAGTACTAACCAGATTGTGTTTATACACAAATACCTGAACAGATAAACATACCAAAAATGAATACTGTAAAATCATTTAATTTTGATGGGACACAATTTCTTCGTTTTAGTTGTAGAAGGTGAACCATGAAATCCACGAAACTCAATCCCAAACAAAAATTAATGATTTTACAGTATATAGGACTTTTTACAAACTTCCACATATGGAATGAGGAAAAATTTACCCATAATGCTAAATTCTGGCAAGGACAGACGAGTGTAAGACAGTATACTCAAATATAATAATTTTAACAGGTCTTATTTAAATCTCAACCACAATTAACAATAATTACCTGATTCAGAGGCAGCCCCTCCCATAAATAAACCACCAGTTCTCTCCCTTCTCTGTACACGAGGGGACTGTGTCAATGTTGCGTCCCCTCCCATTAAGCCAGCCAATCGATCACGAGCTGTCCCCCTGTTGGGTGGGGGATCTATACCACCACCTGTTGTTCCCCCAAGAGTGACCCCTCCTCCTCCTCCACTCGCCCCTCCTCCGCTCCCACCATTACTGGCTGTTGTTCTATTCTCTGGCCGTGGTGTAGTATTATTTAGTGAACTGCCTATAAGTATACATAAAATTCATTTTAAGTCTATAACAAGAGATGCTTGTAAAGCATGTATGCCCTTAGGACATCCTAATTGTCAAAAATGGTAAAAGTTGCAGTGACCTTTGACCTACTAACCTCAAAATCAATAGGGGTCACCTAATGTTACTGGCCAATCGCCATGTAAAGTTTAAAGATCATAGGGCAAAGCATTCTTGAGTTATTGAACGGAAACCATTTCGGTCTACCGACAGACAGACAGACCAACATGTGCAAAGCAATATACCACTCGTCAAAGATGGAGTTGGGCATAATAAAAACATAATTTTTTCATAAGGATAAACTTTGATAGATTTTGTGGATGAATTCCACCACAGATGTACAATGTATTTTCCACTAGCCATTAGGGGTGTAACGGTACGCTCACCTCACGATAAGATACGTACCGTCAATTTTTCTAACGGTTCGGTATATTTCGGTATGATACATTTTTTTCTAACAGCTGAATAAATTCTTCAATTTTTAAGTAATAATGAATTTGTTGCTTCTATGACAGCAATTATTATGTGCCTATCAACTATTTTAAGTGAATTTAGACTATATGAAGCATATCTCAAAACAATTAAAACGAGTGATACACGATAATTATACATAATCAGAAGGCTGTCTGGAGTTTTCGTTCTCCCTCATTTAAAAGCTTATACCGAACCGTACCGAAATTTAGAAGTCTTGTATCGTGAACCGTGTGTGAGTGAAGTCCGCGGTATATTGTATACCGCGGTATACCTTTACAGCCCTACTAGCCATATGTCTAAAATTCTGATATTGCGTAGATCTGTTTGACCGGCAAAATATAAACTTAAACAGTAGTTTTCCTTTGTTTTTTAAATACAAATGTACCAGTACATAAGTCAATCAAAAAGTACTCGTTCAAAACTTGACTATTGTGTACTACCTATGGCAAGTAGAGCAGTATCTAGAGACGGCTGAGATCTTCCTTGGTTGCTCGCCGGAGACGGTTCAGTTGGTGCCCGGTTTGTACCAGTCACTGCCGGAGATGTCTCACGCGATGATGATGTCACAGAGTTTAAAGATGAAGGGGCAGTGTTCACATTGGAGTAACTGGAACTTTCACCTTGTTCAGACACGGTCAGTTCACCGAAATTAGAGATAGCTTGTGAAAATCTGTTACCTTCAAATGCAACTTCAACCTGAAAATACAAATAAGATCTTAATACAAAATATGGAAATTCCATGAAAACAAGATAAAGAATAATTTGGCACAACTGGAACATCCTGCTTTGTTACTTCACCCTTGACACCATAGGCCAACTTCAAATCCCAAACAGTTTTTCATACAAGTTAGTTAAATCCAAAATAGGAGTGATTAAGCGAAACATGTCACAAGATGCACTTCAACGTGATTTAAAAGGGATTTAGATGCATAAACAAGGAAGGTATTAATTCTAGTGGTTATTAATATGGGACAGAAGATCATAAAATTAACCAAATGTACTTTTGTGCAAGGTAGGTGAACTTGGAAACCAGAACTTATCAATGAAAATGGGAGTAACTCCACTTTAATAGGAGTATTTTGCAAGTATGCTTACTGTAGTGATCAATTGATTTTGTGTTCATAATTCAAATTAATTAAAGAAAGTTACATAAAATAACAGTATCACCCATTTTATAGGTAATAGTGCCCCAGAAGCTGGGGGTCATGAGCCAATTATAGGCAGGGATAAAACTGAATGGCAGCGCACTAGAACTGTCTCGGTGGAACCCGAACAAAAGGTAATACAGTAAAATCATTTTATTTGGAAGGGGTGAAATTTTGCGGTTTTGATAAAACAGACTATTTGGATGGGACGTTAATTCAAGGATTTTGGATTTCAGGTAATAAATACAAGGGTCAAAATTATTGTTTGATGGGATTATCATTAAATTTTGTGGTAAAAGATGAACCATGAAATCCACGAAATTAATGATTTTACAGTAAATGGTATAAAACGAACAATACAAATACAGACATAAAAAAATAATTATGGTTACCATACCCTTCTCTCTCTAGGCAGTCTTACAGCATTTCCACCTTCGTAGCCTCGTATAATCTCCATATGTTCTACACACTGTCGGCGTAAATCCACCAGATCTTCATCCGGCATAGATTGATTCGGTCTTTGAAGTATTGATTCAGTAGATTCACAAAAACTTGCTGTACTAGCTAACTCAACCTCCACATTTTCCTGCAACATTCGAAGTGAACGAATCTCCCCAAGTAGCCACATCTGTACCTCACTATGTAATAACCGTTGTCGGTTTCTTAGTTCCGATATATATCTTTCTATAGTTTCCGTTATCTCAGCTTTCCCAGCTTCAGCTCTTTGATGCAATTGTTCAGATTTGTTTTCTATTACACTCACGGCGTCTGAAAATGCTGGAATACCTCGACGTAACTGACTCACTAACCTATTGATGTCTAGCCTGGTTTGATCAATATGGGATCTTTTACAAGTATCACAAATTACCGCATCACAATGTGAACATCGGGATAACGAGAGTTGTCTTCCACAAGCGAAGCAGCCAGTTCTTTGCGGCTCATTTGCCTGTGTTGGGTTATCTCTGACGGGTCCAATTCCCGCCTGTCTGGGTGTGTTACTGTTTCCATTGTTACCAGCCCTTGTGTTGCCACTGCTAGCTTCTCCACGAGCCCCACCATCTCTCTCATTTGTTTGATTAACACGAGGCAGCACAGGTAGAGCTTGAGTTGGCAAGTCAAGAAAATTCAATATTGTACGATTGGTTGGAAATGCTGAGACTCCAGCATAAGGCACACGATGTTCTACTCGGCATTCTGGGCACTTTATTTGATGGAATCTGAAAGAATAGTAATAGACCTTTAAACATTCAACTTTTCATTTTAAATGAAAGATCATGTACCATAAACACTCATTAACATTAAATTTTTTTTCGTCTTCACAAGTTAAAACTTGTTTTATGCCACTATCTGGTCATAATTTTATGACAGCAAGTTGATTAAAACTTTCTTTAGTCTTTCAATGATTAAAAAGATTAGTTACAATGTTGACAATGGACAATATCTAAACCATGTTTCATAAACAGAATAGTAAGTATTCTACACAACATGGACACTGAGTACTGTAAAATCATAAGTTTGTGGATTTTGCATTTCAGGTAAAAAAATACAAGGGTCAACATAAGTGTTTGATTGGATTAAAGTTCAAAGTTGAGGTGAACCATGAAATCCACCAAATTTTATATCCCGCGAAAATTAATGATTTTACAGTATCTAAAACGGACATGCAGAGTGAATATTTTGTATGAACCCCACAGTGAATATTTTGTATGAACATATAGAGTGAATATTTTGTATGAACATATAGAGCGAATATTTTGTATGAACATATAGAGTGAGTATTTTGTATGAACATATAGAGTGAATATTTTGTATGAACATACACAGTGAATATTTTGTATGAACATACACAGTGAATATTTTGTATGAACATATAGAGTGAATATTTTGTATGAACATACACAGTGAATATTTTGTATGAACATATAGAGTGAATATTTTGTATGAACATACAAAGTGAATATTTTGTATGAACGGCTGAGTGAATATTTTGTATTGACATATAGAGTGAATATTTTGTATGAATGGCACAGTGAATATTTTGTATGAATGGCACAGTGAATATTTTGTATGAATGGCACAGTGAATATTTTGTATGAATGGCACAGTGAATATTTTGTATGAATGGCACAGTGAATATTTTGTATGAACCCCACAGTGAATATTTTGTATGAACCGCACAGTGAATATTTTGTATGAACCGCACAGTGAATATTTTGTATGAACGGCAGAGTGAACATTTTGTATGAACATATAGAGTGAATATTTTGTATGAACATATAGAGCGAATATTTTGTATGAACATATAGAGTGAGTATTTTGTATGAACATATAGAGTGAATATTTTGTATGAACATACACAGTGAATATTTTGTATGAACATACACAGTGAATATTTTGTATGAACATATAGAGTGAATATTTTGTATGAACATACACAGTGAATATTTTGTATGAACATATAGAGTGAATATTTTGTATGAACATACAAAGTGAATATTTTGTATGAACGGCTGAGTGAATATTTTGTATTGACATATAGAGTGAATATTTTGTATGAATGGCACAGTGAATATTTTGTATGAATGGCACAGTGAATATTTTGTATGAATGGCACAGTGAATATTTTGTATGAATGGCACAGTGAATATTTTGTATGAACCCCACAGTGAATATTTTGTATGAACCGCACAGTGAATATTTTGTATGAACCGCACAGTGAATATTTTGTATGAACGGCAGAGTGAACATTTTGTATGAACATATAGAGTGAATATTTTGTATGAACATATAGAGCGAATATTTTGTATGAACATATAGAGTGAGTATTTTGTATGAACATATAGAGTGAATATTTTGTATGAACATATAGAGTGAATATTTTGTATGAACATACACAGTGAATATTTTGTATGAACATATAGAGTGAATATTTTGTATGAACATACACAGTGAATATTTTGTATGAACATATAGAGTGAATATTTTGTATGAACATACAAAGTGAATATTTTGTATGAACATACAAAGTGAATATTTTGTATGAACGGCTGAGTGAATATTTTGTATTGACATATAGAGTGAATATTTTGTATGAATGGCACAGTGAATATTTTGTATGAATGGCACAGTGAATATTTTGTATGAATGGCACAGTGAATATTTTGTATGAATGGCACAGTGAATATTTTGTATGAACCCCACAGTGAATATTTTGTATGAACCGCACAGTGAATATTTTGTATGAACCGCACAGTGAATATTTTGTATGAACGGCACAGTGAATATTTTGTATGAACGGCACAGTGAGTATTTTGTATTGACATATAGAGTGAATATTTTGTATGAACCGCACAGTGAATACAGTCTGTATGGTGATAAATACACAGTGAGTACAATGTAAGAATGTGAATAGTATCGTTAAACAAAATCAAACCTGCCCAGCAATCTATTGGTATTTTGGGTATGTCTGCAAATATTTGTTTTCATCATTGTATAGTCACCTGATCAACAGTATTTCAATCAAAGGGAAACTACTGGTACCCACAACCCAGTCATGGTTTTATGACTTAACATTTTTCATTTATTTTTCATAATTTGTGTAACATAACCAATCATGGTTTCCATTGAAAATAACAGATAAGGCAGGTTCTGTTTAAAGTCAGGCTACATCAAATATAACCACAGTGTAGTTCTGCCGGGACCGACAAACCATGCTGGTCAAGACAGGTTGCTGGTAAAATTAGGTTCCGAATAAACAAGGCTATACATACTATAAAATCATTTATTTTCAGTGAGAATTTTTTTGTGGTTTTGGTAAAAAAAGACCATTTCATCGGACATTAATTTGTGGATTTTGCATTTAAGGTAATAAGAACATGCAATCATCATGGTCAAATTATAATTTGATGGGATCTCATTTTGTGGTTGAAGGTGAACCATGAAACTTAATCCCCCACAAAAATTAATGATTTTACAGAACATATATATAGTATACATAAAATACTTCCATCCACAACTTACCTATTAACTAATTGTTGAAGACAGGGTGATTCACAGAAAGTATGTTGACATGGCAACAGTTTGGGTGACGTTAATCTATCCAGACATATAGGGCATCTGAGTAATTCTTCAATGTGTTGAGAAGAATAACTAACATTACTTTCATCATCCATTCTATCTGAAAATGAAATAGAAATTTCAGACTTAATGTCTCAAATTAATACTCTTTAACTATAAGGCAAGTTCAAAGTGAACTTGGAAAACCAGAAATTAATAACGAAAATAGGAGTAACTCCACTTAAATAGGAGTACTTGGCAGGTATGATGCACATTCAAATATTTTGTGGAAAACCAAATCTATAGGGAAGGTGGTGTTTAGGTGGAAGGTATTCTTCTGACTATGGTTCGATTCTCTGCTGAGGTCAGTTTGGTCATTTCTAAAGTGCTTTTTAGTGTTTCCAATCCAACTTGAAATGAACAGGATGGTAACCCCAGTGCAATGTACCGGCCAACAAACCAACAATAGGAATTTCTGTTAAATTATCAGAGTACAGTAAAACCTCGTTATCTTGAGGACTAATCAGGACAACCCAAATGATCGAAATAATCCGGGAGCTCGACATAGCAGTGTGATATTGGTAGACAACATATATTAGGTAAATCACTTTCGGGACTTTACAATTTGCTCGAAATAAGTTGAGTGCTCGTAATAGCGATGCTCGTCTTAACAAAGTTTTACTGTATATTTAACAAGGAAATAAACTTGAGAATGCTATCTAGTATATGAAAACATTGTGAATAATAATTGTGTTGGAATACAAAATGTATATCAGATATTATACTCATATTAAAGCAGACGGACATTTACTGCCAGACAAATACTACTCATATGTAACATATTTCTAGAAATAGGTAAGGTACTTGACATGGAATGAAGTAATACAGATATAATACCAAGATTGAAGTAGACAGGTGAATTAGAATGCAGAGAATCTGATAGGAATATATACCTTGCAGTAGTTAGTCATTATACCTTTAGTGACTTTGTTTACTGTCAAATCAATAAGTATAGTCCAGTTAGGATATGGTGACAGTGACGTCATCATTTATGTGTACCCAAAAGATTTAAACCATTGCTTAAACAGGTAGAGCTTAGTTTGGTATTGAACTGTTAGTATAATATATAAGCTTTTATAGTTGTTTTTACACCGTACTAGTGGATTGTTCCACTGCGTCACTGGATTTTTATCCTAACTGGACTGTAATACTAATGAAGGAACTATCCCATTTGAAAGAATAGCAGCAATTACAGTTAACTCAGGTATACCCAGTTAAATCTAGATAAACATAGTTTACCTGACAGTTATAGTTATGTTTACAACTGTTATCATTTAACTTTGAATAGACTGTAAGTAAGTTGTGGGTATACATTGTAAATGCACCTCAGATGTATGGTAGTAGTGCCAACAAGTCTACAAAATAGAATTCTTTATGGGAAAGGTTGTTTTTTGTGGAGAGGTCTTTTCTTAAGGGCAACCATGTTGACTGTTGCAGAAACTATTTATTTAGAGGACATAATGTTGGCAGTTTAAGAAGGGTTTAGGTAGGCAACAATATGGTATATAAGGTGTTATAGAAAGGTTTTGTAAGGGTACAACATAATAGCTGTTGTATAAAGGTTTCATTTAAGGGGACAAATATACAGGCAGAAAGGGTTTACTTACAAATTCACAGACACAAATACTGACTGTTTTAAGAAAATTACATTAAAGGACATACACACCGACTCTTGTAGAAAGGTTTTATTCAGGGAACATACTTATCGGTTGATAATACACAATTTATTTTGAGGACTAACATCATAACTGTTGTTCAGAGTGGTTGGTTTTAAAAATTCTTACAGCAGACAAATCGCTCGAAATACAGTCTGTTCAAATTTAAATGATAACTATGATAATTATAAACATTTGATCGTCCTTCAGGTAAACTATGTTTATCTACGTTTATCTGAGTGTAACTGATTTAACTGTACTCCATGCTATTCTTTTAAATGGGATAGTTAGTATCACTTATTGAATCGACAGTACTTTAAATAAAGAGATTGCCCTAATATTTATAGCCTTCATTCATAAGACAACCTTCTGGCATATAAACTGCATATAATTTTTTTATGATATAAAGAATAAAAATGACAAAAATTAGGTTTTTGATACCCGCACAATAAATAAATCACAAATGTTTTAAAGTTTAAACACTAACCTGAGTTCTAATATAAATCCAAATCTAAATGTATGCCATGAGACTTTATTCCACTATCAATCCTGCTAGCAATCATAGAACTGTAAACATACTGCTATCATGTCATAGAGCTCTAATATTAGTCATCACATCCCCATACTGAAATAATAAATAATGAACCATGTATACATGTACATGCTGTCGATTCAATAAGTAATACTCATGAGTAATTTATCCCTTTCCTAAGAATGGGAGGGGGAGGGGGGGCTACTGTTAGCTCAGTTATTCCCAGTTAAACCTTGATAGAACATAGTTTACCTGACAGATGAGCTTATGTTTATAACCGTTCTCATTTGACTTTGAAAGAACTGTACATACCAGTATATTTTGACAGAATTGTTCAAGACATTACGTCCCTTTGATGCAACAAGGTTGTATCTTTCTATATTACTGTAAAATCATATAATTTGGATGGAATAAAATTTTGTGGTTCAAGTAAAAAATACCATTTTGACGGGACCTTGGGGCATTTGATGGGGCATTTCAGGTAATTATAAAATACAGGGACCAAAATTAGTGTTAAAGGTAAACCACAAAATCCATAATATTTAATCCCCCATGAAAATTAATGACTTTACACTATGTAGTGAGATGCAAACTTGTAGGCCAAATGAATGAAATTTATCAGATTCTATGACCTGTGTTCATTAATCAGCAGCTAGTATTTTCAATAAAATAACCATTCAAGCACAGTATAATAAGATGTTGGAATAAATCTCAATTCAAATCTGATAAACAATTACTCAAATATGATAAACAAGCTATAAAAACATAGATTATCATGTGAAATGTTTTAAAAAAATAATCAACATTGATACAACATGAGCCAGCTTTAGATAAAAGTTGAAAACATAAATTATATATGATAGATAAATTTAAACTTAGATCACAGCCTGTTTTTGTTTTTTTACAACTCATATAAATATGGCAAGAGGCACTGAAAAGTGAAACTAGAGGGCCCAAAGGGGCCCTGGCCCTAGGTCGCTAACCTGTACCACATTGGTCAAGATATCAATAAGACTTACATTTCATGAAACAACATTCAGACCAATATTCATAAAGATTGGATCAAAATGGTGACATCGGAGTGAACACAAGGTTTTTCTATGATTAGACCTAGTGACCTAGTTTTTGACCCCACATAACCCAATTTTGAACTTGGCCTAGATTTTATAGGGAACAACATCCTGAACAAATTTCATGACAATTAGATCAAAATGGTGACCTCTGGAGTGAACACATGGTTTTTCTAAGATTTAACTTAGCGACCTAGTTTTTGACCCCCACATGACCCAGTTTTGAACTTGGCATGGATTTTATTTGGAACAACATTCTGATCAAGTTTCATAAACATTGGATCAAAACGGTGACATCTGGAGTGAACACAAGGTTTTTCTATGATTTTACCTAGTGACCTAGTTTATGACCCCACAAGACCCAGTTTTAATCTTGGCCTAGATTTGATAGAGAAAAACATTCTGACCAAGTTTCATGAAGATTGGATCATAACTGTTACCTCTGGAGTGAAAACAAGGTATTTCTATCATTTGACCTAGTGACCTAGTTTTTGACCTTACATGACCTAGTTTTGAACTTGGCCTAGATTTCATGGAGAACAAAATTTTGACCAATTTTTTTGAAGATTGGATCAAAACTGTTGCCTCTAGAGTGCATACAAACAATTTGTTGACAGACAGACGACGGACTGAAAAAGAATGATCACAAAAGCTCACCTTTTCACATTGTCAGGTGAGCTAAAATGAGAAATTTGAGACAAATTAATAATTAAGACATGTAAGAGGGCCAAGAATGCCATATTAATCTCAGTTGACTAAAATTCAAGTTTATGATTTAATTACAAGCGACAGTTAGTATTGGGTGGAATTGTAAACGAGTCTCACAGGCATCAACTTAATTATGGAGGTACGAGATACATAGGTGCATGATGCGTAGTAGCATTCCAAAGATAAAACGTAATACCCAATCTCTCTGACAAAAAGTAATATTGTAAAATCATTAATTTTCGTGGGGATTAAATTTTGTGGATTTCGTGGTTCAACTTCAACCACGAAATCAAATCCAATCAAACAATAATTGTGATCCTTATATTTATTACCTGAAATGCAAAATCTACAAAATAACGTCCCATCGAAACAGTCTTTTTTACCAGAACCACGAAATTCCGTCCCATCGAAATTAAATGATTTTACAGTACCTACCTAAATCTACAGTGGTAGAGAAAATGATGTTTATACACACAAACTTTACATTCTCACAACATTCCTTTCAAGGTCAAATGAGAACGGTTTGCAAACATTAGCTTGTCCGTCAGGTAAATTATGTTTATCTAGGTTTAACTGGTTGTATATGAGTTAACTATTATCCCCACTATTCTTTCGAATGGGACTGTTCCCTCATTAGTATTACTTATAATATTGAATCGACAATATATGTCATAATAATGTGGAAATCCATAAAATAAATATATTAAATAAGATCAATTATACTTACCTAAGTCACAAGTTTAAAGTCATTATAAATCATTACAATAACAATCCAACAATAATTCCATTCAGCCTTTTAAAATTTAATCCTACCTCAAAATTAAGAAAGGCCTTTAAATGTATGGCCTTTAAAAATTAAATCTGGCCTTTTTGCCAACAGACCAATAACATATCAAAGTATAAATTCAATCTAACGGCATTCCCAGAGAATCAGTAAAATACAACTAAAATGTTAAGCCTGACCTTAATTTCAAAATTTTGCTGATTTTTTTCAACAGCAATATCGCTGTGCTTTTTTATTCAACAAAGTTCACTATATCTCCATTCACTGTTTTACATCCAAGGAAGTTTATATTATTATTAACCAAGTTTCTCATTCATGCATTGTTTGATAACCTACAAATATACACATGTAGTTCCTACCTAAACCTCTTCATAATTAGTTGATTCTTATCTTCATACCTTAGGTTCATTGGCCACAATCCCACAACTACGCATCATCTGTTATCATAAAATACTCATAGTTTGCAAACATTTAGTACAATATACCCATAATGCATCAGCTGCAGTAACAGAAACCATGAAAATATTTACATGCTTTAAGCCTTAATTTAAAAATTAAGATAATATGTTATAATTAACCTCATTAACCTGTTATTTTGGAATTGACTCAGATTTTAATTAAGGTACTGTAAATTAATTAATTTTCATGGGGGATTAAATTTTGTGGATTTTGTGGTTCATCTTTAACCACAAAATCAAATCCCATCAAACTATACTTTTATCCATTGTATTTATTACCTAAAATACAAAACCCATGAATGAACGTCCCATTGAAATGATCTTTTTTACCAAAACCATGAAATTTCGTCCCATCGAAATTAAATGATTTTACATTATTGTTTTTATTCTTGCAATAAAGTAATTTATAATTGTTCATGGAAATAATTTGTGTTTTGTTTTTTTATTTTGAAAGGGAAATAAGAAGGTTGGGTGGTATAAAAGGGGAGTAGGTAGGAAAAGTGGGCTGAGACGATAACCCAGGAATCGATTCATTATGGCCTAATGGTTCCTAGCCTCAGACCTTCAAAATTTGCAATTTAGTTACAACAAACATTGTATATTTTATAGCTTTAGAGAAATACACCAAGTGTTACCTGTAAAAAACATGCTCAACATACTTAAGATACAAAACATTGAGAAAATATAAATAGACAAAATAAAATCTCTGGCATCGAACATTAAAGCAGTTTCTTCATAAATTATCAGAAAATATCTGAATCAATATGAAATGATCATAATTGAATTATCAGATGTACACAATTGATTAAACACATGTTTATCAATTTGGTGCATAGAGTCTGGAGCCTATGCTTAAAAGGACTAAGGAATATAACCTGTGTTAAAGACCAACTGTGAACTAAGACCACTACAGTAAAACCATACATGCCAAGCTAGTTAAATCCTAAATAGGAGTGATATAGCAATAGGTTACAAGAGGCACTTCAATGTTATTTAAAATGGATCCTGATACATTTAAAGACATATATAGTGACCAGATATCGCTGTACAGTCACCAAAGACATATAAAGTGATCTTACCTCGATGTACAGTCTCCAAAGACATAAACAGTGATCTCACCTTGCTGTACAGTCTCCAAAGACATATATAGTGATCTCACCTTGCTGTACAGTCTTCAAATACATACGTGGGTGAATCAAAAAGTGCGTAGAATTTTGCCATAACTTTTATTTTCAGAGATATTGTCTTCATATTTATGCTGAATGATAACATCGGCATTTTCTTTACATACAAAGATTTGTAGTGACCTGATGATAACCGTTTTAAAAATATTTATATCTTAAATAAGGGCAATTACGTATACCGGAGCACACTGATAATTTGAAACACATTTTATTAAATTTTCACCCCTTGCTGTACAGTCTCCAAAGACATATATAGTGATCTCCCCTTGCTGTACAGTCTCCAAAGACATATATAGTGACCTCCCCTTGCTGTACAGTCTCCAAAGACATATATAGTGATCTCCCCATTGCTGTACAGTCTCCAAAGACATATATAGTGATCTCCCCTTGCTGTACAGTCTCCAAAGACATATACAGTGACCTCCCCTTGCTGTACAGTCTCCAAAGACATATACAGTAATCTCCCCTTGTTACACAGTCTCTAAAGACATAAACAATGATCTCCCCTTGCTGTACAGTCTCCAAAGACATATATAGTGATCTCCCCTTGCTGTACAGTCTCCAAAGACATATATAGTGATCTCCCCATTGCTGTACAGTATCAAAAGACATAATTAGTGATCACCCCTTGCTGTACAGTCTCCAAAGACATATATAGTGATCTCCCCTTGCTGTACAGTCTCCAAAGACATATATAGTGATCTCTCCTTGCTGTACGGTCTCCAAAGACATATATAGTGATATCCCCTTGCTGTACAGTCTCCAAAGACATAAACATTGATCTCCCCATTGCTGTACAGTCTCCAAAGACCTATTCAGTGACCTCCCCTTGTTGTAAAGTATTTAAAGACAAATACAGTGATCTCCCTTGCTGTACAGTCTCCAAAGACATATACAGTGATCTCCCCTTGTTGTACAGTCTCCAAAGACATAAACATTGATCTCCCCTTGTTGTACAGTCTCCAAAGACATAAACATTGATCTCCCCTTGCTGTACAGTCTCCATAGACATAAACATTGATCTCCCCTTGCTGTACAGTCTCCAAAGACATAAACATTGATCTCCCCTTGCTGTACAGTCTCAAAAGACCTATTCAGTGACCTCCCCTTGTTGTAAAGTATTTAAAGACATATACAGTGATCTCCCCTTGCTGTACAGTCTCCAAAGACATAAACATTGATCTCCCCTTGTTGTACAGTCTCCATAGACATATACAGTGATCTCCACTTGGTGTACAGTCTCCAAAGACATACACTGTGATCTCTACTTGTTGTACAGTCTACAAAGACATATGTGGTGATCTCCCCTTGTTGTACAGTTTTTAAATACTTATACAGTGATCTCTACTTGTTGTAAAGTATTTAAAGACATATTTAGACATATACAGTGATCTCCCCTTGTATATACATTTTCTCTTTTTATATTGACAAAAATCCTGGAGAGGAAGTAATTTTTCTCAATCTATAAACATATGCACCTGCCCGTTGCATCCACGGCCCCACCCCTGGGGATAGACAGGGATTTTTACTGTAGGGTTGTCAACCCCCCACCATTCCTGTGGGAGAAGGTGATATTAAAATCTCTGGTATTTTCCCAGCCCCTGACAACTAAATATGGCCCCCGGTATTGGTTCAGAGAAAAAATCCGTCACATTTCCCCTGCAGTGTGGGGGAAGCCTGAAGGTATAAACACAGCAGTTTCAGGGGCTATCCACCGGCCCCTGGGTTGGAGGCCATTGTTGCAACTTACTGATGCATTATTATGTGTTTTCCATACTTTAAAAGTTTGAATATGTACTGGATTATAATATATACTGTAACCAATCGAATACAAATGAAATATCGAGGACCGGACTCGGAGATATTTTCACTGAGTTTGACCAAAACAGGGCGAGTTAGATGAGGTACGAATGAACTTGTGAACGAATAGTAGCCATGACTCACGCACAAACAGAGAACATAGGTCGAGTTTATTAAGTCATAAAATAGAAAAATCTATAAATATAACATTAGGTTCGAAAATACAAGACATCTACAACCGTATTTATTATTCGAAAGACTTACCAAAATCTGTTGATATAAACAAAAGGGAGACAATTACATTACGAACAGCGAAGAAAGCCGAGGTGTTATGATTGTGGGTAGGTATAAATTTTGACGACTTTTCTCCAATATTAACGGGAACAAAACTCCTTTGCAGTTACTTCCCTTTCCCTTTTTGTGGTTTAGACATTGCCCTCATATAGACTCGATAATATAAAGATGCCTCAACTTATTTAGCATATTCTTATTGTTTATAGTACCGTCTTGGTACCGTTGTTAGATATTTCATTGTAAGATTGGAGACAAAAGTGAAACAGCTGAAACTTTATCTTTCGTTCAAATGAGAAACTTAAATAAATAAATGAAGGTTATATACAGTTTTCACTACTAATTTCAACTTATAAGGCAAAAACATGCGAGCTCCATGAAGCAATTTAAACTTATATTGTCATCATTTTTATAATGTAAAACGAGAAATACCAGGTTCCAGTAGTCCAAGAAATGCGTCAGACTTGATCAATTTGCCTCAGATCATTCAGGAGTAGAGTCTCAAATGCAGGAGACTCACGCATGATGCAGGAGATCTGACACGTATGTACTTGGAGAGTTCCACTGGTTCTGTTTAGCACAGCTTTGCCCTAGAAGAAGGTCTTTGTCAGACATATAGAAGTTGTTAAAGAGGCACACCCTATATTCAGCATATTATTTTAAGATATAAATGTACATAAACAATACATCGTTTTAATATGTAAGAAGAACATAAGAGGAAATATATGTGTATAATGATCAAACTATATATTTATTTTTAAAACAATAAAAGCCAACAACAACTTAATGGAAACAGATGAATTACGGTATGACCAAAGCACGAAACGTAGATTTGTAAACAAAGTGGACGGAAAGAAGATGGAAAAATAAGAGATTGTATATTACTTATGTTTTACATGCACATAATCTCAACAAATTAAATACAATGTTGTACATATTTTGGTCTTCATCAACTTAAATACCATCATAGAAATAGATATACATCAAAATAATTATTTCAAAATGTGTATTTTTTTCATTTTAGTCAAGTTTGTACTTTCCATGGAAAAAGCTTTTTCGTGTTTTAATCATACCGTACTAAAGTCTTAGCTTTTTTCGAAAACTGTTTTTTGCCGATTTTATTTTTTATTTTTGTAGCATTCATATTTCTTATCAATATCTAATTTTGGTGTTTTAAATCAATCTGGACGATCAAAATTATAGGAAGGGCTTCGTTAATTGTACCACATACCGCGTGTCCGAACACTTTATAAATTGGGGGTATCTAGCAACGGTGATGTCCGTATGCACATAACACAAACCTTGTGTTGAACTAATAAACCGTTTGTGAAATTTATGCAACCTTTTCATATCAATCTTCCTTCAAAATAGGAGACTTTGTGTCGTTTTAAGGCCCAGGGGGAGTATACAATATTAGAAATTGTGATTTTATAATCATTAAAATTTATAACCCCTTCGGGGCTTTACTCAATGTGTTTCTTCTGCACATCAGTGAATGTCAACACATGGTCGTTTAATCCTATATTATGTTAACTTATATGAGAATCTATTGTTCTTGAACTGTTGGGTGAGGGTAATTGACATTACGTCAGTTGTCAATCAATACCCTTTAAAACAATTATAACGGTAAATTATAATCAAATGGTCAAATGAATTAACTTAAAAACCTTCGTCAAACAGCCTTAAACAAACAACCGGGTGGAGCGATCTGTGCTCTGGCGTAATGTCAATTACGGCACCAGAAACAGAATACAATCAACACAAGACCATGTTCATTTTAACTTTATTTAGAATGCTCACTATTATACAAAACGTACAGAAATAAATATAATGCAATATAACAGAAAACTTCGGATCAAAACATGTCCGTACCAACACAGCATTCGTATAATTACCCAGGACCCCATTTGTCACAAGAAGAAAATGATGCATTTGATTTAAAAAATCATTCAACAAGACTTTTGTATGCAGTAACATGTCTCCCATAGAGACATAATTGGCATTTATAGGACACTTCGGAGCAATTAAAAAAACACATCTTGTTTGCATCTGAACAATACTCGTACCGTATTGACGTACGTTCGACAACACATTATGAATACCAAGTTAGTTATATATTTGTAGTATTTTGGAATACATCAGTTTGGAACACTCCTCGTACTTTCTCTACTTCACCCAATAAAAACAATTGAAATGACTACGAAAAAAATGTTACTGCACAAGTCAAGATAATAGTTCTGTCCTGCTGTTTAAAACTCATCCTTGACACTCCGCTCCTGCACTCGCTACATCGACCCCTGGGACAATACTTTGAAAAACTTTTGGTTTACCGTGAACAGAGTTCGGCGATTTCATTGGCCACTTTGTTTTTTTTTCACAAGAACGAATCGGCCAATGAAAATTATTCTTACAACAGGTGAAATGTCAAACAAGCGTGTTCTTAATTCTCAATACCCTCTTTAAAAGACTTCCAGAAGATCTGTAATTTCTACCTTAAATAATTTTTTCACATAAACAAAATGTCAACATGGAGGCCGCCATCTTGAATATATTCGGATTTTGTAAGCTGATCGCTGATTGGCTCACATACTAGCACCAGTACCAGAACTTGTCAATTCAACGTTTTACTAGCAGTTTGTCCCAGGGGTCGATGTGGCGAGTCGGGAGTGGAGTCTGTGCTGTGTTTCGTGGATGCTTAAAACTACCGTCATGGCAACTTACAGCTGATGACATACCAAGTTTGGTAAGGTAGTAAGTGTTGCGTTTGATTTTGCAAGAACTTATGTATTGTAACAAGGAAGTAAAAACAGTATTGGAAATTGAATCTGAGATTCACTAAGGTCATAATGTGTAGAGGAGGCAATATACAAACTGTATTTAAAAATAGAAGATGATTCACTATAGTCTTAGCTACATTTTTCGTAAGGTAGATACGATAAACATGTTTTGGAGCACAGTCCTGGCATCGATCTCCCGAAGCATCTCAAGCAGAAATCTAATTTCAAATCAAGATTTCATCCAAATCAGAGTCTGAATTTGAGATAAATCTGACGTTAAACTCGTTGAAATTTACTGTAATAAACTAGGCATATTATTTGCTGTTTGATATGCTAATTTTGAGTTTCTCCTCTCATGGAAAGTATCCAAACCACATATGGTAATATTTGAGATGAAATTTAGCCCAGATTGAAATGTTTGGAGCACATGTAGGCAATTAAGTCATTTTACCGTAACCCTAACAATTCTACAAAACCTATCAACATAAACATGGTAATATCCACAGGCTGTTTCGGAGTACATATATCTTATTTGGTATTTAGCTTAGTGCAAAATGTAATGCCTTCCTCTGTCATTTTATCCAATTAACATGTAAAACAATATGAAAAACATGTTTCGTTATTAAATTATTTGCTAACAATTGACAAGCCTAATAAATAAACTGTTCACATAACGTATATTGATATATCAATCTTACACAATATTTCGACCATGGTCTTTTTCAAGAGATATGTTGAAATATTAAGACAATGAGTGTCTCTGATCATCAACATGTATGTTAGAAGAAGCATCTGGCTTAAATTACAATATAAATGTAATTGATATACAAAAAATATAAACAGTACGAGGTATACGTTACTTGAACAAACTAATGTTATTACAGTAAAACATACAATTCGACAAACACATTGCGAGCCATACAAATTCAGTGAATCTGAAACATTTCACAATATCATTGGAATTTATGTCCATCAAGTGCGATGACGAATCATGCAATTCATACAGGATAAAGATATAAATGAAAGGCAGGTATACAGCAACACGGTGCACAATCACGTGGTTTGTGACGTCACAGTTTGGTATCGCGAACAGCAATTTTGGTAAATAAACGCTCGACTCAACCAAGAAAAATCGTCGTAAGTATTTATTTACGCATATTTGGAAATTATCATGTGTATGTTGCAAGTCCTTATATCAATGCATACCCCCGACTACCACGAAAATGTCCCTGTCTGGTCTAGTTTGAACGGAGTTGCGGCCAAACTGATCAAAAATCTCAAATTTGGTGTTGGTATTGCTGACAGCAGATTCAAGAATGCTATAAAACCCGGTTTTCCTTGCTGGGGTCTTCGAAATGCATCATCTGTTGGTACGTTATGCCTCCAAACAGTTGAAGGTTGACTATTTTGTACATTAAAGCCGCTATTTACAAGGTAAAATGGGAATTAAAATAATGCTATTGCGGCGCGTTATGAAAGTTAAATGCTATTGCAACCAGCGGAAATGTATGCTTTCTTATAGTGTCTATATAATATATATTATCTCATATAGTTAGCTGAAGAACGCTCAGCATATACGGGAAACTGAGTTCTCTTCTTTCATACCCTCGTGGTGATGGATAACATCAGGCATTAGTATAAACATTGATGTAATACATTAATTAAAACAATAAATGTTGACTTGGATATATACCGTATACGAGTATAGCATTGTAGTTCAAAACGGTTAGAACTGCTTTACTGTACAAAAGAATTCGGTTTCGTTTCATACTATAAATGTATTGTTTTGATTCTGGCGTGACGTGGATGTAAAATTGACTTGTCATTTAATTTGGTATCATGTGTGGATAAAGAACGACACTTTGTATTAGAGGGACTGCATTATACCTGGTGTGGTGAATATAAAAATTCTGAAATTGCTAAACGCATGTCCGGCATGATCCCATATATGTGCATAATTATGATAATACTTTTTATAAACATCTGCATTAGTTCCTTTATCTTTCAGATGCAATGAACATGCTGCAACACAATGCACGTCTGTCCGACCTGTGGTAAGCCGTTTCCATTGACTCAGACTTAAATGCCCATGAGACAAGAGAGAACAGTCAGCGGACATTCTGTTGTTGTATTTGTAACCACAACGCACTTACACGTCTTGAACTGAATGAACATATTCATAGTCATGAAGAAGATCGCAGAAGAACCTGTCGACTTTGGTGCCAACTGCAAGAATAGGTTTACACCTAATATGCACATTAGTCAACGGCACAGGCTTGATTGAAAATACATGTAGTTGTTTACACATACTTTCATTATACTAAAGATATTGTTTATATATACAGTCCAGTTAGGATATGGTGACAGTGACGTCAGCATTTATGTGTACCCAAAAGATTGAAATCATTGCTTAAATAGGTAGATTGTACTGTTAGTATAATCCTTTACACTTGTTTTTACACCGTACTAGTGGATTGTTTCACTGCGTCCCTGGATTTTTATCCTAACTGGACTGTACACATTTGTGTTTTTAAAAGGAATTGAAATATATTTTGGTACTTTTCTTTTTCTTTTTTCTGTTCAAATGAACCTTAATCTCTTAATCTAAAATATTCAGACAGATGGAGAGTGTGAACTTTAAGCAACAAAACGGTGTATGATACTTCGGGGTTATTCTGTAAAAAGGTATGTAATTCATTGAAGAAAATACACACTTTTTTCTGTTCAAATGAACCTTAATCTCTTAATTGTTATTGGGGCGTACTAGTATTTACGAAAATCAAGATAAAACTATCAATGACACAATTCTGGCATTAATTGTTCTGTGTTATAGCAAATGAGTGTCTTGAAAGTTATTTGTTTAAACTGAATAAAGTGGACTTATAGCACAACAAGTCAATAGAGAAAGTATTGCAGTACACAGTCTTTAATAAACACCTCCTTTGTTAGTACTATTCTGAATTTTCCGAGGAAGGAATTTTCGGGACGTCATTTAATATATCACATTACAAAAGTATTTATTATAAATGACTTTTATTTTGTTTACATATGATTATGCATGAAGTTTACATGTTTTAATAGAATATTAAAATCCAAGCTGAATGAAACCTCTGAATTGCGTTTGTTTAATCTTTATTTGACAGACAAGTCGAGTTCACATCAACATAATTTTAGCCTTAAAGTCATGAGCACAAGATGTGAGATGACTAAGTAAAATATTTCTTATATCCGACGTCGGTATTGATAGGCCCGCTGTTAACACAAGAAATACCCAACATGGGCGTTCCATAGTCGTTCCGCAGGCAATTTTGAATTGGCTGTATTGAGAAACTGTAATGGTATAGTGACGTGTAGACGCACATGTGTTGTGTATCAATCGCAGCACCATCAGTCGCCAAGTCCCATTCTCAGCGTCAGGAGGATTTTGCTTTCATTTCGCCGGGCACTGTTGTCCTATCTAACACCAAGGGAACCCGGAACCCTTTTTATCGCATTCCTGTCAATGGTCATGGTAGCGACCTTCTTCCTGCATGCAACTGGGTTTGCTCATGGAAATCGAATTCGTGGTCCTGTAAGAATCAAAATTCAAGTTTAAGTATAATGTACTGATAGTAAAGGCATCGTTAATCTGTTTTTATGGAAATGACCACATTACGGATGCCTAATTGGCTATAACATGACTTGGTTCAGAAAGACTTGATCACGAATTCACACTTTTCGTCGACGATTTGAAATGTTTCGACAAAACAGGGGCCTTATTCACAAACATTATAAGTCTAAAACTCAGACTTAGACTTTACATTGCAACTGTTTTTCGCTCTATGTCGTTATCAATG
Organism: Spisula subtruncata; assembly: GCA_963678985.1. Classification (NCBI taxonomy): domain Eukaryota; kingdom Metazoa; phylum Mollusca; class Bivalvia; order Venerida; family Mactridae; genus Spisula; species Spisula subtruncata. The sequence goes on along the minus strand of OY787675.1, from coordinate 8,565,919 downwards.
TACAATGATTTTGATGTAATTGAGTATACATGTACTGTGATTCAGATTACATTACACATGGTTAAATCAAATTGCAACGAAATGACAGTTGTTATAAATGTCGTCAATTTAAAGTCTAAGTCTGAGTTTGAGTCTAGAACATTGTTTCCATGTAAGACAGCAATTAACTTTCGATTTTCTTATGAAAACTGATGATAAAGCAACTGGCTTATATTGGAGCATACCTTTCCGCTGGTTGCAATAGCATTTAACTTTCATAACGTGCCGCAATAGCATTATTTTAATTCCCATTCTACGTTGGAAATATCGGCTTTAATGTACAAAACAATATATCACTAGCTGTTTGGAGACAAAAAGTATCAACAGATGATGCCTTTCGAATATTCCAGCAAGGAAAACCGGGTTTTAAGATGTTCTTGAATCTGCTGTCAGCAATACCAACTCCAATTTTGAGATTTTTGATCAGTTTGGCCGCAACTCCGTTCAAACTAGACCAGACAGGGACATATTCGTGGTTGTCGGGGGTATGCATTGATATAAGGACTTGCAACATACACATGATAATTTCCAAATATGCGTAAATAAATACTTACGACGATTTTTCTTGGTTGAGTCGAGCGTTTATTTACCAAAATTGCTGTTCGCGATACCAAACTGTGACGTCACAAACCACGTGATTGTGCACCGTGAGCAAGGATGGACATATTTAGTCACAAGAACACGTGGAATGCATATTTGTACAACAAAGAACAACATTAATTGATGATGTGATAGTCACAGATAATGCCTTGGTCTCAATGAACAATTGCTGCCTCGATGATGTACTCCCGATTTGAATAAATGATCTTCGCCAGGCATCGAGCACATGTATTTCACAAATATTCAAATGACACCCAAAGCTTCGCCTAGACCATGAGGACCTTTTTTCTAATGCATTCCGATGTCCATTGATTAAATCGGTAGTAGATCGCTGATGCGAAAAATTCACATTGGGACAAATGCATAAGGTATGAACTGTCCTTTTAAATGACACAATCTGTTAAATTATTGGCTTCTAGATCACGATAACTTACAAATGATGCATAACACAATAATAGTGTAATACACCGTCATCAAATACAATATGTAACTGGCTACCTCGTCAATGTGCATTTTATATGGTCGAGACCATAGTTCATATACTAGTAGTAGTGCAAACAAATTAATTACAAGAAGAATGTGTTCAGTAAATGCTTAAATGTCCCGGGTGTAGCCTTTTCCATAATAACTAGATAAGTCAATCAACTTGAAATGTTTGTAACGGACGAACGGACAGGTGAATCACTATATCCCGCCGCATCAGTAGATGCCGGGGTATAAAAACAAAGAGGACTTATCATGATAAACCAAACACCTGTTATTGTTAACAACGTGTCCCTTTGACACAACAAGGTTGTATCCCTCTATATAGAATAACGTGAGATACAATCTTGTTGCACCAAATGGATGACGTGTACATCTACATTTTCAAATTAAAATGACTTTCAACATGCGGAAAAAGATGGTATTGAGAAAACAGAATAATTATGTACATTACCACAAACACACAGTTATTAGTATTATACAAAATAACCAAAACACACAGACTCTTATGTCGGATAAATAATTTGAATTTCCTAACATTACTCAAACATTTCTCCCTAAATAAACACGTACTATGCTATACGTACACAAACTTAATATAATCAACACATAAAGTATTCCCTCACATATTTAAGTAATAGTAATAGTCCACTTCATTGCTTTCTTAGGTTAACATTATATTTTTAATTTAACAAAATGAGTTACTTGAATGTGTTTCGAAAAGCAGTATAACTATAAAGACGAAGCCAATAGTTTTGCAATGAAAGAAAACACTTGTTTTACCAGACAAATTGTTTCACACATAAAAAAACCCCCAAACACCTAAAATGCATGTTTTTGGGTATTTGAAAATTCATTTCCCTACTTTTAGATCATGCAGATATGCTTGTTAAAACGCTCTTTTTTATCGATGCATGAACAAAATGTAGTAACAAAGTTGCGAAAATTATACAAATGGTTACAGTTAAAATGATTTGTTCCAATGTTTATAAATATCATTTCACATAACAAGTTCTGCTAACACATGTATAATAATGAATTTTTAACATATAGGGGAAATAAATCATTTAGCATTTTTTAATTGGTTTGAGAGCCAATCAAGACCCTCATAAAGTCCATCACCACTAGTTGCACACGTAGATTGGATGTACCACGAACGTTGACGTAATGTGTGTAACGCTAACTTATCTGTAATTTCTGCAGCATTCATAGCATTTGGTAAATCCTGAAAAACAAAGTATACAACATTTAAATTTACTATGAACGGTAACTTTACCAGATAATTCATTACAGAAAAGTTTAATAAATGATTAATACTTACTGTTTCAATTCCTTATGGAAGATAATTTTGGCAGTGAAAGATCAAACTTATCAGGTAAGATAATTCCTCTGTCAGTTAAATACTACTTTTGTTTCATGAAAAATCATAAATCTTCTTATTAGAGGTTCGTATAAGAAAATATTCTTTACATTTGACAGCTTTACAAATGCTTTACCTCATCAGAAAAAGGTGAGAAAATATATACAAGTTAAAGACCAAAAGAGAAAAGATAACAAATTTCCAATCACGATTTTCAGGCGTGAGCTGCTTTCCCTGTACAATATTTCATTTTCTCTTCTCTACGTTTCATATTACCAGTCGCCAAGTCCAATACACATGTAAGAGTGCAACACATTTGTTATCATATTTGTTGATTGTGTTGAATACAATACATACCAGTTAAGAATCAGTTGAACATACCTGTTTATTAGCAAACACGAGAAGAATGGCTTCACGGAGTTCATCTTCATTCAACATTCTAGTTAATTCTTCCCTGGCTTCGGTAACACGTTCTCTGTCATTACTGTCCACAACAAATATCAAACCTGAAATAATAACGTTACACATCAACCAGTGGGAAATAACACGCAATGCACATGCTTTTTCGTGCATAAAATGCATCTGCAGTATATGAGTGGGTGCTAAACATCTAGCGCCCATGTCTGCTAATGATTTAAATAGATGTGTTGTAAATATATTTAAGCAAAATCGGACGACAACATACAGACTTATTATGAATGTGAATTATGCTGCGTTTAATAAATACATAGTGCATGACTTGATCCGCATTGTAAAGCTTTTATAATAATACGAGTTCTTTACTCAGGTTAATGGTAATTCTGCTCCAAAATGGTAAACATGCAACTGACTAAAATACACAGAGGTACAAGCATGTTGATGTTTCCACGTGATCAAAGAATCACCCGAACTGTGTTCTGTCACAACCAGACATAGCTTTGAACAAACCCACGGAAATTGCACCCAATGGCGCATTTGAGTATACATTTTATTCTATGCTGATTTCAGTAGACAGGGCCTTTGGAAATGGCAAAAGTCATGTCTTGAAGAAACAACACAGAACACATTTTAATACACACTAATGCAACGTTAAGGAAATATTTAAGACCTGCCGTACATTAGACCCCAGTGGTATGCGGAAGGGTTGCCAATTGCAATTGGCTTATTTTGGGAACCTTTCGGGATCATTTATCAATAACAATGGGTGGAGCTTTTTTATTGTGATGGTTCAGCATGTATTCGCAATGTTCTGGAACCCTCTCGCATCATTCTTCAACGCTTCTTTCGGGACACCACGGGACTTAAATATCTTCGGTATCGAAATTTTAAATTTTTTAAAGTCTTGTTCAGAATCGGTAGTGCTTCGATGTAATCGGGAAACTTTTGGCAACAGTTCGGGTGTTCCATCCCGATACGGTCAATTCAAGCTTCGGGGTCCTAGTGGACGGCATGTCTAATGAGGGTGAACAATAAACAATCACACCAAATAAAATGGTCCTAAGTTAGAAACCGAAAGCAAATTGTGGATACGCGGGCATATATGGTATATCAATGTCTAGTATTTTAATAATAGAAAATAAAATATCCAACAATGACAGATACCTTGTGTGTTCTGGAAATAATGTCTCCATAATGGTCTAATCTTATCCTGTCCACCAACATCCCATACTGTAAAACTGATGTTCTTATATTCGACAGTCTCTACATTGAAACCTGGAAAACATATTTTGAACTGTAAAACTGATGTTGTTATATTCCACAGTCTCTACATTGAAACCTGGAATACATATTCTGAACTGTAAAACTGATGTTCTTATATTCCACTGTCTCTACATTGAAACCTGGAAAACATATTCTGAACTGTAAAACTGATGTTCTTATATTCCACTGTCTCTACATTGAAACCTGGAATACATATTCTGAACTGTAAAACTGATGTTCTTATATTCCACTGTCTCTACATTGAAACCTGGAATACATATTCTGAACTGTAAAACTGATGTTCTTATATTCCACTGTCTCTACATTGAAACCTGGAAAACATATTCTGAACTGTAAAGATGTGTGATATTTCATGATTTTAAAGAGAAGACTGTATGAATGGACATATAATTATTATAATTATGCATTATGCAATCATACCCAGCGAGATCACCAACTGGGACAATCTGATCATGTACACTGCGTTGATTGGCAATATGTTTTATCAGGTTTTAAACTAACAAAATTTGTAACAAAATTTGAATAGAAAACATGTATTTTCTGAACATTTACACAAATCCAGATAGTGTTAAAAGTTATAAGTTTACATTGCAAAAGCTAGCCGCTTGATTTGATGCACACTGCACAATTTAATAAAATATATATACTAGTAAATGAAATAATAAATGAAACAATGCAAGTGTAAAACCCCTATCTCAGACAAAACTTCAAATAAGGCCACACCGAGAAATATTTTCAGCTGCAATGGTATCACAAATGTTCTTACTCCAGATGCAATAGCTTATGTAATCATAAACAGGATTAAAATTGTACAATATAACAACATAGAACCAATGTTACATGTAAGAGACAAACCTATTGTGGGTATAGTTGTAACAATCTCTCCTAATTTCAATTTGTATAAAATGGTCGTCTTTCCAGCAGCATCCAACCCAACCATCAATATTCTCATTTCTTTCTTGCCAAACATGCTAAACATCTTTTGGAAAAGATTCCCCATTTTTGGACCTGGTTGTTGTGGTTACTGAAAAAGTAAATATAAACAATAAACAATTGCGCCAAAAGGACATTAAGTAGCTCACCTGTCGTAGTGTATGCAGGTCCCTTGGGTAATCTTTTTACACACATTCTGACTCAGGTTTAATATTTGCTGCCTCTATTGCGTGCATACGGTTTTCCTATTAACTTAACACTGGTACCGTGTTACGTGTACCAGTGTTACGTAACCCAGATGACTTATATTGAAATATGACGTAGATGCCGTCAAGAGAATTCTTATCAATGTGCATAAAGATCCAACGATATAAATATGCATCCTATATAACATGCATATTGTGTTTCAATGACCAGCCCTAGTAAACCAGATTGCGTTGGTGTGATCAGTGTGACCAAATTCCGTAAACATCAAGTGTGACTTTAAGTGACCACACACGACTTTTCTCTGACTTGACCTAATGGACATGTTTGTCACCATGGATGTCCAATAATTGAAATTGACCATTGTTAAGATGATCGCTATGGCCAAATTTTAAAAAGCTTAGGACACAATTATGACCACTTGTGACTACACAAGGTTTTTTCTATTATTTGACCTAATACCTCAGCATGATCCAATATAAATCCTGACAAGTTAAGTTTTTTCTAGGGCTCTTTTCAGCGGTTAGGCCGCTCAAGCACCCTTTGACATTTCAACTTCCCCTGGTCATTGGGCTACCTATGGAAACCTACACTCGTCTGGAGACTATTTCTCTCCTGTGGTGTGGCAGCCAACATCGATCTGCAGCGCCCAGGAATAGCCACTGCCCTCACAGGTACCATTTTACACCATGGTGCTGTGGAGCATGTGGTTCTTGCTCAAAAAAATTAACCAGTGGTCCAGAGGAGGATCGAATCCGGGACCTCTCGATCCAGAAGCGCACTCCCTACCTCTAGGTCACCGCTCCCCACTTTCAGTTGAAACTCTTCCGTGGATGCTTTAAGACTGTATTTGTTTTTATAGTGCTGAACGATGGAACCAGAAATTATATTGATTGAGTCAAACGTGTACCATCTACAGTGAAACAAGTATGTGTTTGTTCCAATAGACATGTTAGCTGTTGGCGTTCGGGAGACAAATACAGCCCCTCGCCTGCTAAGAGCCAACATTCTGAAAAATATCCTTGCAGAGCAATTTCTTGCAGAGCCAAGTATGACTTTTCTATTGATAGCAACGGTGTCCTTGATACCACCTTCTCAACGTTCAATTACATGCAATGTTTTGCATATATTAAGCTACATAGACCACACTTTTTATCATGATATCTCATTCCAAACTCAAGTTATTAGTAATACATGTTATCAATAGGAAACCAAAGTGTGAACGCCCGCCCATCCGCTGAAATCGCCTATCTAATCATTTTTGCCGATGAACTATCTGGTTATAAACAACAATGAGACGATCTATATTTCAATTCTTAATGAAATTTATTTTACACAAAAATGAATGCATCATATTATAACAATGTCATGTCAAACAAAGCAAAGCATATTTCCATTTACATATGTGCAACTTCACTTGCTACCAACTAACTGATTATAAATAATTTATCTATTTATTTCCACATTTCTGTGAAAAGTGATCAGAGATTTATCGAAGTTAGTTTGGAGAAAATAGCGACATGGTCATTCAGAATAACACAAACGTAGAGAATACGCTGGTTTCCTTGTGGAGAGAATTCAAGTGTAAGCCGATAATAATTGTTACAGTAGTGACTGTACAGTTTGGTATTTTTAGTGAGTGAACCCAGAGCTCCAGATAATAAAATGAAACACATTTGATAATACATGTATATCAGTTATTGGTATAACGCGTCGATAGTCTCCAACGCATTCCCATCAATGACTGCCAGACATGCAAGTACAAAAAATGTATAAAGATACAACTTATACTAAACGACACAATCGCCTAGCAATATGAAGTACACATGGATTTGGCCATTTGGTCATGCAACAACCATCAAAACAATTACACTAAGATATTATTTGGAGCTCATCTAACATACAATGCATCAATTTTGTATTTTAATTATGTAAAGTGTACAACACATTAAATCAACACAATAGAGGACATGCATACAAATATCAAACATTTGAAAACATACTACTAGTACAGTACGTGCAAGTATATCAATATTATATTACCACAACGAAAGTATCACACCTTTTCCATAAACAAGTACATTACTACACGTATCTCATTTTCACACACATTCTCATCAAAGAATGGTTAAGAACTTAAGAAAACGTACATCATTTCAATAACCTTCATCAGGTTAAAAACCCATCTTTGGTCAATATGATTAAACAAAACGCTTTGCATGTGTTATTAGCATGTACTTCGGCCTTGTTGATCTAAGATAAAACAAATTGCAACTTTGTTGTTTGGTTAATCTGTTTCTTTTTTGTGCAAAAATGTTTTTCAGTAACATTTATAATGACCGTCAGAATATCTTAATATTCTAAAATTATATCTGAATACTTATAAACCAGTATTAAAAAGTAAGAGACTGACAAGACAGTAGCCAACATGTTAGCCATGACGAACCAAGTTATTAAACTCTAATGACCTGTGGTCTACTTGATCTACCGCCATAATGAATCATGTGAGGCTATCATTTAGATACACGCTCATTTAATTATACAAAATAAAGTTCTTGGTGAATATTAAATAACATTTAGTACGAAAAGGTTGCACAAAAACTTGGTCAGTCTATCCAGGAATCAAACTTATGTGCCTGAAGGCCAGAACAAAATGCTACTCGATGCACATATATAACATCTGTAACCAGAAGTATCTGAACAATGCAGTATCAAGCCATCCCCTTGTATTTATCACAGATCATTATCTATGTCAAAAATTAATATTTCTTATCAAATGAGCACACAATAATGAGATCTATTGATGCTAGAAAAGTTTTCAATGGAACTTAATTTTAATTTCGGAACTTTGAAGACTTATGGTAGTTCACCATAAAGAAGATTACTTGTTATCACATCGGGAAAATGTTTATTAATGACACCGCTGTAGCAATCGTTTTTTGTTCTTCTGATCTAAGGTAACGATACAGCTTGTTCCACGCTTAATCATAGTTCTGTTTATATCATTGAGAAATTAATCATTTAGCATTTTTTAACTCGGTTGAGAGCCAATCAAGACCCTCATAAAGTCCATCTCCACTAGTTGCACATGTAGATTGGATATACCACTTGCGATTACGTAAGCTATGTAAACCCAGCTTGTCTGTAATTTCGGCAGCATTCATAGCATTTGGTAAATCCTGAAAAAATAACATACACACGAATATTAAAACTAGATTACATGCTAATGATCAAAGGCCTTCAGTACTATACAAAGGACCAAACATGCTTAATGTTTCCCTACTCCCAGTAACCCAATTAAACATGATTGTATGTGACTCTACTCATAGCCATTATTGATAGCAACAATCGTAATAGAGGACATATAACAAGCTAGATTACTTGAAACGTTTTTGAAATATATTTTCTAGTGTACATATACTGTACTATACACGTTACTGATATTTAGTAGGCATAGGTGCCTTTTGTTAATTACATTGACCAGTTACTGGGTTTTATGACCCTAGATAAACACTGATAGTGATCTCCTGCATACATCAAGCTGTTACCTCTTTAAAGTTATTGTCCATAAATAAAGAAGGGGTCATATAAGCCTTTAAGGAAATATCATGTACTGGAAAGGCTAATAATCAATAACAAAAAAATTAGAATATTATTCATTAAACGATTTAGGTGAAATTCAGGGAGATGCTATTTTAAGACAAGCATAACATGATACTTTACTTATCACATTGGCATGATCCTAATAATATCATCCAAGTAAATTACCTGTTTGTTAGCGAACACAAGCACAACAGCGTCACGTAGCTCATCTTCACCTAACATTCTGGTTAATTCATCTCTGGCTTCACCAACACGTTCTCTATCATTACTGTCCACAACAAATATCAAACCTGGAAAAGAGGTCAAAATAAGACAAACTTAAAGTAAGAGTTAACGATTTCTGGTCCCAATTCTGATTTATAAGATTAATATGCGTTGCCACTGCAGCGGCCAATATCCTCAAAAACGAACAAGTCGGACAAGATTCCCTTATATCGCTCACCTGTACACATCGATCTAGTAGAGCCATATTCAAACTATACTTTGATTTGTTTGCCATGGTACCAGAGTTCAACATGGAATTCAACTATTTATCTACTTAAAAATTGACCGCTAACAGAGCAGTTCACAACTACCAGAACACAACTTCGCGGAGCAATGCCTTCAGAACCCGAAGAAATGGTCAACAAAGGAAACCCCCGCACACTGAAGGCCATAGTTTTATGACAAAATTGTCGATTTTGGAAGAGGTTCACTCAACAACTCTTCCTGTGACATCAATGGTCCAAAAGTCATCCCAAAGCTGCGTCTATAAGCTTCCTATAAACACTGTTTTGTACATGATAACTCAATCCTAACCAAAGTTATTTTGAGAAAAAAATGCCGGACACACACTGTTCTGTGGGCATAAAAAGGAACTAACTCTTTATGAAAACATTATCGAATTGTGCTTATTGACTAAATTAAATGATGATCATTGTGTACAGTTTCATTGCGACAGTTTTAATTATCAACAAAGTACTGAACGATGTTAAAAAACAACATGTTTACCAACGTCCAGGTAAACAAGAGAGGCGGTATTGTTTCTCAAATAAACTGGACAAATGTTCATTTGTGCCTTCTTTTGTCTGAAAGGTATTTATCTTTTTAAAATCCAACAAGTTATGGTTAATTGTTTTGTTTTTGAATACACCTTACCTTGTGTGTTCTGGAAATAATGTCTCCACAATGGTCTAATCTTGTCCTGACCACCAACATCCCATACTGTAAAACTGATGTTCTTATATTCTACAGTCTCTACATTGAAACCTGCAAAAAATATATTTTGAACTGTAAAACTGATGCTCTTATATTCTACGGTCTCTACATTGAAACCTGCAAAAAATATATAAAAATATTCTGAACTGTAAAACTGATGCTCTTATATTCTACAATCTCTACATTGAAACCTGGAAAAACATCAGTCATACATTTGTCAAGCTCATTAAAATCATGAAATCTCAAAGTGTCACTTAACTTTACTATATTACATGCAAGCATAATTTTATAGTCAATTGCAAACGTTTTTTTGAAATCACAAAAAGGTGTGTAGCATAAAGCATTGACTTCCCTACTAGTAAAAGTAGGCTCCTTATCTTTGATAAAACAAAAATGCAAACAAAAGGCAGCACAAATATAATTTACCCGAATGGTACTTTCCCATGCTTATTTATCAATATCTTTGAGCGAAAAACAGTAATCGAAATTGTCAGGCATAGTTATTCGTGATTCTTTCAGCAATTTGCCTAACAAAGAAACCCTGTCTCAACGTTTGGCTGATCTAGCAAGAAAAGGGTCCATCGCAAAGTCAAATATTTTACAGGGATCAGTGTTTCTAGTGTGTTGGTAATTTGACCCAGTTTTATTGCCCAAAATGGTCATTTTAGCAATTTGTTCCTAACTGGACAAGCAGTTAGGGGAAATGCTATCACTGGATAATGGCAAGTAAGACGTGAGCAGTTCGATCATCTCATTACAATATGGAGATGTACGAGTGTATATGCAAGATCAAACAATGTTAACAGACAAACCTATTGTGGGTATAGTTGTTACGATCTCTCCTAATTTCAATTTGTACAAAATGGTCGTCTTTCCAGCAGCATCCAACCCAACCATCAATATTCTCATTTCTTTCTTGCCAAACATACTAAACAACTTATGGAACATGTTCCCCATCTTCGGTTCTGTATGATGCGTTTACTGGTTTTATCTGAAATAATAAAATTATACAATATAACAACACAAATCCAGCAGAAACAATGTTTTAAAATTAGTTTTGATAAAATTGGGAAATTCACGAAGTCTCTAAATTCCTTCTTGCCAAACATGCTAAACAACTCTCGGAACATATTCCCCATTTTTTTGGATCTGATTATTGTGTTTACTGGTTTTGCTGAAACAATACAATATTACAGCACAACTTCAGCAGAAACTATGTGTTAAATTGTTATGTAATACCAAGGTGCAAAATGAAGCAAAAATGTGTTTTCATAAGATCAATAAATTGTGGAAATCATTCTATTCACTCGCATCAAATAGACTACGTCACAAATGTGACAAAAGTATTCAGATCAATCGAACAAATTGGAACCATAGATGGAACACAAACACGAAGAGTAAATGCCATTCTTCCGAAAATACACACCTTGTAATATTACAATTGTGACAGGTATCATAAACGATTGGACGATAATGACAACGTTTGTAAACCCATGGTTTTAACTTTTAATCATTTCTTTGCGTTGTGCATGGATACTGCTCTGTGTAGTTGTGTTGTGATGTTACTGTTTTCTGTGCTCGGTTGGTTCAGTTGAGTGCTGCCTTCACTGTCCGATTTCTTCATTTCTTTTTTTTCTATTTATTATTTGGCCCGATGGCCTATTTTAACCTAAACCACCAAGATTTTGTTCAATCAAGCAGCCCACATTGTGGTTATGTCTTGTATCTATGAAATCGTAAATGTCACTCTATGAGTGTTCAAATGCTTTTCATTGGACCTGATGACCTGGTACCCGAGATGAACCGATAATGAAATTGACCAAGTTAAATTATGTCAAATGTTATGTACAAATAACTGACGAAGCAAGCACACAACAATGAGTACAAGGATATTATAATACAAAAGCAAAGTGCTGATGTGTTTATATTTGATAAGGCCCGGTGAATTAGTGTAACCCCACATGACCACATGACCAAGTTATAAAGTTCACATATATTTTAAAATGAGACATTTTTCGTAATTGATTATGCCACAGAAGTAACCTCGACATACGATTTTTTCTATACAAACTCATCTAAATCATATCCCAACATTTCCTTCATTCCTTTAAGCTGTTACAGATCTGACCACATTCCGTAAGAAGACACATTGAAATGGCCTCTCTAGTGCAAGTTGTATTATGGCTATTCACCTGTTTCCTGGTTGTGGCAAAATATGACCCAGTTGCGAACTTCGCATTGTGTTTAGTGGTGAATATGTTTCATAAAAATAATACATTAATTGTGCTACAAGAACATTAACAAGCTATCAATTCTGGTAGAACAGTTTTTCGAAGGGTTCAAGATTCAATGTTTGATTCATAAGTGAGATAAAACCTCCGCTTATATATGTGCCTTTGTTGTACATGTTTAAGTGTTGCCCCTCCTGCGATCCACATGCTTTTTATGGCGTCAATAAAGCTTGCTGTTCAAATGTATTTTTATTTCACCCATGTCAATAAAGTATCCAAACTTTCACAATGTGTTTCATTTTAATAATTTTAAAAACAACACAATCGTTTGAACAAGTAGGTCAAAATGGAAACAGTCAGTAAAATAGAGACCTTAGTATGTGACGGAAAGTAGAGATTCAATCTCTAGACAATGCATTGCTAAAAAGTAATACTAGGGTACATCTGAGTTCAAACGATATCGACACACTCAATAGTCCCTTAAAGTGTATAGAGCTATATCGGAAGATATTTTTTTTAAGTTTTAAAAACTGAAAAACAATTATGCTTTCATATCCATTAGATCATTTTTCGCTTCAGTTTTAACAGAAACTCTCTTTGTGATTTATTTGACATGCAAACTGTCCATTTTCATAGGAAAGTATTCTAGAACACCCTATAAAACTATAAGAATCGTCTAATTTTCGATGATTTAATCTAGTACATGGAACCTATCCAAAGTTTTAATTTACAATTAAGGTAGTCTAGTATCATACTAAAAACGATGCAAGTAATTATTTTGACATTGAATGACTGTTAAAATATAGCTCTTTACACTTTAAAGGTTAATGTAATGAGACAATAGTTTACCAAAGATGATCCGTGTGTGACATTTGCCAAAATATTAGTTACACAAGAATTTTCCAGAGGTTTCAATTACTAGTACTAGTAGATCAGATCAATGTTTTTTTATTCGACTTGACCCTAGTTTTGACCCCTAGATGAAAAGAGTTGCAACGTTTATAACCGATTTGACCCTAGTATTGGACTCCTGATGAAAGTTTTTATTTAATTCGACCCAAGTTTTGGATATCCGTTGATAACAGGTGCAAAGTTTTTACTCGAATTGATCCTAGTTTTGGACACCCGTTGACCAGTGATGGTATACTTTTATTCAAATTGGTCCTAGTTTCGGACACCCGTACAAAAGAGGTGCAACGTTTTTATACAAAGTTGACCCTCGTTTTGGACACCCCCGATGACAGAGCTGCAATGTTTTATTCGTTTTGACCGTTAACATGATTTCTTTGATATAGCCTGATAAACTTGTATCGGCACATGAAGACCAAGTTATGAACTTGCACATATTTTGCTAAGATCAACTTGCTACATGAAGAGAAAGTAAATTATGCCTACACCTGTAGTGTTGTCGTACAATTATTAACGAATATGCACTAATAACCAGATGGTTAACACAATATCTTGTATAGACTTCTATGAACTTATATGAGACAGGGTTACAACGGACTTACATTAAACAAAAAAGAAACATTCATTTTATCTCATGATTTCCTTCACATTTGGTTATGTTTGTAAAGTTTTATTGAAATATGAAATGGATAAGTACGTACTTATACGTATCATGTAGTAAAATGTAGTTTCAGCATGTAACATGCATTCAAAAACATACATACAACTGGGACAATTGCAAGTGCCCATTTAAATAAGATAATATGAAATGCATTACGTACACTAAGCAGGGATATACTGTCAGCGAGCCGATCTGTGTGCGACCAACAGGTGGTTCATTGAAAACAACCCGACAACCTTGCTCTAAAATTGAAATCCGCTCGCTATATGTGGAGCCAACGTATCCTTCATCTCAATAAAACGCCAGCAAACTCAATGCCGTCAAACTTGCCAGAGTATTCCATAGCATAAATGTCCGATTAAATGAAGGGACGCAATTAAGATGGACGATCGCGGGAGGGGAACAATTGTAACAACAGCAATAAAACATGTAATTACATGATTTATAAAACTATACATTCTCATCATTTTCTAATTAAGCGCGACACATTTATGAAAAAACATTGTTAACTAGTATCAATATCTCCCTTATGTTAGAGGTTAAATTTCCTCTACTTTAGTGGTTCCTACACTAATGCTTCTTCCTTTTTGGATCCCAACATTATTATGAACCATGTCCATGATAAGGGAATAGATCTATATTGCTTTGCACATGTCGGTCGGTCTGTTCAAAATTGTTTCCGTTCAGTAACTCAAGAACGTTTTGCTCTAGGATCTGCAAACTTTACATGGAGGTTGGCGAGCAAAGGAAGAAGACCTCCTATTGATTTTGAGGTCAAGGTTACAGTGGCCTTTATAATAATCAACAATAAGGCTACCATGTGGACATACGGGTCTTGTTAAAAAATGTTTAGTAACAGGTACAGCATTCATATAAGGGTTTCAAAATGGATTGGCAAAGATTAAGTTAAAAACTTAACACATACTACTGAAATGATTTAAATAAATTGTTTAATACAATAATGAGTCGTTACACACTCCTTTATTAAATCACAACCGACACCTCATTCCTGTTGGTACCTTCAAATTTCAATTACGTCTTAAGTTCTTTAGTTTGAGGGCTGTCCGGGTCAAGTGTCGTAATTCTCTTTTAGTGAGCAGTACAGTAACCTTAGACGACTGTTCGTTGGATACGAAATAGTTTCCAAAGACATATGCTTTAAAGATACAGAATATCGAGGGATCGGTGCACAAGTATGGTAATTACATCAATTCAATTTAAAGGCAAGTGCCATAGTTTTGCAGAGCCCTCAATATATTCTGGTGCATATTTGATACTATACATTTCATACAATATATGCAAAACTCAAATACAAACATACAGGCCAAGATCTCTCGAAGTATTTCAATGAGGAATCTCGCATCAAAATGAAACTTTGCTCAAATCAGAGTTAGCTCTGGGGTTGAAGCTCTTTAAAATTTACTGTAATGAATTAAGAATAGGGCTTTCTGCTATTCAAGTGTTTTGAGATCCATCCCAAAGAAATTACCTATCTGACACATTACAAAATTAGAGAAGAGATTTAGTTCAGATTGAGATATTCAGGGAGACCGGATGCAGAAGTATGTAACCATACTCTCTAGTACATATTATCACATAAGCTGCGGTCTGGGAGTGCTGGAAAGTCGTGCCACGAAATATCGTTCGGCACTCCCAAATTAGCTCAACGTAACTTA
Source organism: Spisula subtruncata (assembly GCA_963678985.1). Lineage (NCBI taxonomy): Eukaryota > Metazoa > Mollusca > Bivalvia > Venerida > Mactridae > Spisula > Spisula subtruncata. Next base: position 8,550,322 of record OY787675.1, on the reverse strand, counting down.
CATATAGGCCAATCCATGTGACGTCAGTATAATATAAAGGTCGTCATGACGTCGGGGGCATTGTGCCACTAAATTTTGAATGAAACCCATGTACACGTAGCAGACATCATTATTTTGAATGATATTGAGCGTTCGCTTACGTTATGGCTAATTACAGTTTGATTAAATTTGTCAACAAAAACAATATGAAACAAAGCCTTTGTATCATATTATTTTGTCCACTTGCTTTATAAAACTGTTACGTAATGAACGCTAATGTAAAATCCTCTATGTCAGAAGTTCTGGAAAACATTTCATTTAACTCTGGTTCCAAAAGTACAGAACTATTTCCCAAGTAGATGGAGTTTAGTGACTACTAACCACACAAGGATAGTACAAATTTACAACAGTTAACATACATTCAATGATCTCATGCAATACATGGAGATCACTGGCTTAAACACAACACTTAAACTGTTTATATTTCAATATTTATTTCAATTTATTCTGCACAAAAATGAATGCATCATAAAATTACAATATTTATACATGTAATTAGTATCTCAAATTAAACTAAATTCAAACAATTATTATTTCTTTCATTAGTGTAAAGTTGGTCCATTTGATCTTGAACACTGGAGAATTAAAGTAAAATCAGGGATTTATCAAAGTTGGATTGGAGTGTGACATGGTTATAGCCACAGAACATGGAATGCATTCAGAATACCAATTGATACACACTCAGAATTCATACATTTTCTTACAATATGTAAAGTCACTAAAATGCACAGAAACACAATATTAATAAAGTAGAAAATTAAGACGACGCTAACGAAACCTATATATTGACTGTGGAAAGAGATCCAGTTAAGACTAGTTAGTGAAAAAGCAGTTGAAAATAAAATACTAACTGCCAGGTGTAGAATTTATACCATACTTACATTCCAATAGTGTAAATATGCAAATTAAATTGAATTTCACAAACAGCATATCAGAAATCCAGCAGTCTAGTTTTGGTATATATGTCAGTGACAGAACAGAGAAAATTTGGAGGTATTATAGCTTGGCTATTTTAACCTGAGCCTGACCTTTATGCAAGAATATATTACAAGGCTCTTGCTTTGAATATAGCAATTTCCACAAGCCAATCGTGCAATATCTGTATTTCAGATTTGTGTTTGTATTACATCTCGAGTGTCTTCGTGATACTCCCCGATTATGAAAACATACACTCAGTGTTGTGAACGTAGACAATTTATTGACTGTTAAATTATGCTAATCAACAGGTCAGAGTCGTGTCAAATTAGCCAAGCTATACAATCAAACAAGTTATAAGAAATGGGGGAAACAGTTTCTGTAAGTGGGAATACTAATAGTTAATGATATGAAGACTGTTCTGGCAAAAGTATTGTCTGGACAAACACGTTTTTTCTGAATTATGCTGTCACTCATTACTTTAAATGCAACGCATCCATTACATATTAATATTACAATGTGCACTGAATCAAATCAAACAAGAGAGAAACAAGCATATCAAACATTTAAAACCATACTACAGTAAGTGCAAATATATTAATATCATTTTACCACAATGCCTTGGCCCCACTGAGATTTTTTTGCCTCGGCAATGTACTCACGATTTAATTTGAATAATTGGGCATCGGAAGTCATCGGGAAACGAGTTTTCATGGTCTAGGGAAGGCTTTTTGGGGTAATCATTAGAATATGTTCAATATCCCTGCTCCCAATGACTCCCAAAGCTAATTTATTTACATAGGGAGTACATCGCTGAGGCCAAAGAATGCTTAGTGGGACCAAAGCATAAAGTATCAAACTTTTTTCATACACAGGTACAATATAATCTCATTTTCACAACATATTCTCATTTCTCACTCATACTATAATGTTTAAGAACATAAGACGGGCTGAAATAACAGCATTTCTACAATGATTTACAGCATACCATGACCTAAACCAACTGCAAATGTATAATTAGTTAATGTTTTATCAATATACATGTAATGTAGTGGGATTTTTTTTCATTCTTATTGATAAACCATGGTCACTTCATCATGAAAAAGTTGTTCTTGAAATTAGTATCATCAAGCATAATACATACTAAATAATTTAATTGCTATCCAACATGCTTCTTTAGAGAATTTTAAAATGAAAGACGACATGGCAGTTGCCAATGGAACAGAAAACATACTCTGCGAGAGTGCTGTGCCAAACCCAGGCAGTATGTCCAACTAAGTCAGTATGAACCTGAAATCTTCAGTACGATATTACCATTCCAGGACTCAGTGCAAAACTGTGGTAACTACAATGAATATATACTATAGAGGTATATTCCGTAGTTTTGCACCAAGCCCTAGAATTGCTATATCCACTAGACATACTGGCAAAAAACAGAGAACCATTTAAATACATTCATAAACATATATATAATATCTAAACATCTATGAACAAAAGAAAGTTTTGGGTGGATAAACACATAATTTAATGATGAGTAATTAAAGTTAAAATATTGGTCAGTACAGCCGTTAAAGCAAATTATCAAATCTAAAGTTTTGGCATGCTAGTAAACAATGCCAATACCATTTTAACCTTCAGTTAATGAGTTATGCAATATGCATATACAAACATGAACTATAAATATAGTAGCGCATCAGTGATTCACTATGCATTACACTACTTCTTTCACGACAATGAACATAGCGCCAGAACATAAGTACCTGAACAAAGCAGTCACCATCCTGTATTTATCACAGATCGTTATCCGTGTACAGATTTCTCAAAAAAAAACCATGGACACCCAAAAAAATTTAATGGGTACAAGAAAATGTTCATAGAAGGTGCTATGAATTTCAGAACATCAGAGACACATCTGTTAGACAACTATTTGATTTTGATTCACTGTTGTTCAGGCAGAACATCATCAGTGGTTATCAAATTTGGGAACATATTTTTTAATTTTTTTGTCACTTTGGGAAAACATTTTTAACTAATACAACAGCAGGCACCGTATTTGATCTTCCGGCTTCTGGTGACAGCACAGCCTATTCGATATTAATTCATAAATATTTTATTTATAAGAGAAAGTTATCATTTAGTATTTTTTAATTGATTGGAAAGCCAATCAAGACCCTCGTAAAGTCCATCACCACTAGTTGCACATGTAGATTGGATGTACCAATTACGACTTCGTAAGTTGTGTAAACCTAACTTGTCTGTTATTTCTGCAGCATTCATAGCGTTTGGTAAATCCTGAAAAAGAAGTGTAGATAATGAAGTATTTATTACCAGAGATGTTTGTAAAACATGTATGCCCCATGGCAGCCCAATACTAGTTTAAAATAGTAAATGTCCCTGTGGCATAGACAGTTGAAATACTGACCTCAAAATCAAAAGGGGTCATGTGTGACCAACCTCCATGTAAAGTTTGAAGACCCTTGGCAAAGTGCTCTTGATATTTAACAGAACATTGACAGACTGACTGATAGGACAGGCGCAAGAAAGCAATAAACCCTCTCAAAGATGGGGCATAATAAACTACATGCTAAATTAAATATCGACAAAATCAGGACAAAATATTGTCTTTTTCAATGTTTTTTTTCCAGTGCAAGTCTATACATAATATATACAACATTACAACATTAACATCACAATCATGTGTATATATTGAATGTTACATGAAAAAAGGAAAAAGAGAACATATTTATCAAGATCTGCAACAATTGGAACCACTCAAATGCCAGATCTAGAAAATATAGCTTATAATTCTGACAAAATACAAATTCCCAAAATGATTTAAGAGTTGTCCGAAATGAGGTGAAAATCAGACCTTCAGCATGAAAGCTAAAACTGGAATCTTAGAAATAATTAAAATGACCCTTCCACTGTTTCATTTTGGTTTTGAACAATATGAGTCCCTTTCCATGGAACCTAGAAAATCAATGAGTCCCACTATATAAAAATAAAGTATTTTAAAATTTTAATGAGTCCCCAGCAGATATTGTGAGTCAGGGACAATGCGCTCCAAAATGAATCACTGCCCTTCAGATTTAGAATAAATTCAAGTTTTAAGCTCCAAGTGAAAAATTAAACAATATACTGTAAGATCATTAATATTTGTTGGGGATTTAATTTTGTGGATTTTGTGGATGGTCTCATCCACAAACTTAAATCCCCATGAATATTAATAATTTATAAAGGATATGACTTCGAGGAAAAGTTATCATTGAAATTACGTACCCAAAAAATGGTCAATTTCACGAAAACCACAAAAATTTGTCCCATTGAAAAAACGATTTTACAGTAATTTGCAGTAATTACCTGTTTGTTAGCAAACACCAGCACTGTAGCATCTTTAAGTTCATCTTCATTCAACATTCTAGATAATTCTTCCCTGGCTTCATTTACACGCTCTCTGTCATTACTGTCCACAACAAATATCAAACCTGTACAACAAAAACTTAAGCATTTAACAAATATCAGGACTTTAAGGTTCTGGGGTAATATTCTGGAGTCATACAGAGGTATAATGCAAAATCCTGAGAAAGAATCACAAGTCTGTTTTGGTACCAAAAGCTCACTACCCTACACAATGTTGATTTTCTTTGACATGTGATGAAGCTGAAAATTACTGCTGGAATTGTAGGGTAGTACTGGACTACTGGTCATGTTCAGGAAAACTAGTAAGGCTAATCTGCCACCATAGTGACCATCAGGGTTGGCTAAAACCCACTTTTTCGTTTAAAACCCTACCCAAATGGGTTTTTGGGTTTTAAGGGGTTTTAAAGGGCAATAAGGGGTTTTAAAGGGTTTTATAAAAATAATTTTGGGTTTTAATTTTTTCCTCAAACACCCAAAATAGGGAAAAACATGCTTAAAAAAACCTTTTACCCTACCCTTTAAAACCCGTGTTTTAAAGGGTAGGGTTTTATGGCCCACCCTGGTGACCATACACAGATTGACGGTACATAACAACAGCGAATTCTTGAGAAGGGTTTTAAACATAATTTAATAAACTAAGTGGCCACCAACAAATGGTTAAAATTACTTTGAATACACCTTACCTTGTGTGTTCTGGAAATAATGTCTCCATAATGGTCTGATCTTGTCCTGACCACCCACATCCCATACTGTAAAACTGATGTTCTTATATTCTACAGTCTCTACATTGAAACCTGCAAAAAATATTCTGTACATTTAGGCAGATGCAGAGGTCATCTCAATAAATCAAGTAACACTAGAGTTACAACATGCACATCTTCATGTAATGGTTGTTCATGTGTGAAAGTTTGAAGAAAATCCAGCAAAAACTGTAGGAGTTGTGTCAACAAAACTCTGTATACTGACAGACAAGTTGAAATCAGTATACTATACCCCCTACAACTCATGCTGTGGGGGGAATAAAAATACCATGCCACATTTAACAGCCAGTTGTGATGCTTTGAATATAAACATTATAAGTTTCCACATTTAAAATTTATATTTATAATTAATTTCCAGTATTGATCATACATTGTACATTGCAGACATCAGAATTTTTGAAAAAGAAGAGGAGTTCTTCTACTTCCGAGTGTATTGTCTCCACTTGAGCTGTGCTGGCATTGCAGATTTGAAGTTTTATGTTTAGGTCAACCTAAGTAACAGCTATGATTTAGGAGTTAAGTGGAACACCTAGTATAACTACATATAATGATGTTGAATTATGCGCCAGTCAGTTGCATCAACGGGTGAGTGGTGCATGGCCAGGGAAACGGCTGTGTTTTTACCATCCAGCTTCCCACGCACTGCTGGGGATATAGATTTTTTTTCTCCAACCAATACACCGAGGACAATATATAGTTCTCAGGGCCTGGGGAAATACCAGAGATTTTACCATCAGCTGTCCCCCGCAGGGCCGTGGAAGGGCGGGTATTTTGATGACCAATAAGTAAAAATCACGGCCCATCCCCGGGGGTGTTGGGGGGCGTGGATGCAACCGACTGGTGCATAAGACACAATGAGAAATATCATTTTTTCCGGACTGATAATGTTAAACCAAATCTAATGTTACATGTAAGAGACAAACCTATGGTGGGTATAGTTGTAACAATCTCTCCTAATTTCAATTTGTATAAAATGGTCGTCTTTCCAGCAGCATCCAACCCAACCATCAATATTCTCATTTCTTTCTTGCCAAAAAGGCCTTTGAACACCTGTGTGAACATATTCCCCATCTTCGGTTCTGATTGCGGTGTTTACTTGGTTGTTACTGAAGTAATAAAGATATACATTATAAGTTAACAACACAAATCCAGCAGAAACAATGAGATAAAATTAGTTGGGAATATATAATAACACAACTATTGATCATATTAAGTTTAGGCTCTTCGGTTTTTTATTGGCTTGCCAGAACTGTCGATCTTCATTTATGTTTTTAGATTTTGATCTATAACCAAGCTTTGGAACCAATAACGATTATGACCTAGATCTTTTGAAGACAACTACTATGTCAGTTCCATTTTAAACCCAGATAACACAAAATCAAACTTGACATATTATAAAGATGGTCATTGTGTAAGTTTTATAAAGATTTAAACCAAAATGTTAGTCCTTTGAGTGAAGAATCTACAAAAGTGAAGAGGACATCTATTAATCACTGGGTACACCGTCTATTTTTAGAACTGGAAAACCAGTTACTTGCGACGGGTGACTTTCGGTTCAGATGTGGTAAATATCTGATTTTCTATCTAACAACTTATGATATAGTGCATCGTATGCCTTAAGAGTTGCCATGTACAGGTTGTCATCGATTTCTTTGAAACGATTCTCTAATTATACAAAATAGCCAGTACCATATTTTTATTTGAAAATTTAAAATTTGTACCGGCTATTTTATTTAATCCGGGTATATTTTCAAATAAATTGATGACAACCTGAAAGTGGCACCCCTTAAGGCATACAATGTCCTAGTTGAGGTTTATGGATCACACATTAGTAGATAGAAAATCACTATTTACCTGAAAATCACCCGTCCCAAGTAACAGTTATTCCAGTTCTAAAAATAGACGGTGTACCCAGTGTTAATGACTGTGTTCAAAACAATAATAGGGACAACTTGCAGTGATTCTACTAGATGCTGAATCAGGTGGGTAATTTTTTATACTTTTAAGTTTTGACTAAATTTTACCATTCTTTAGGTAAATTATCCATGACTCGAAGAGAAAAGTTACTTTTCAAACCAAAATCTTCTCCTACGTCTTATGAAATAGCACCCGGACAAGTGCTGATTTCACAAACTATAAAAAATGTTCTGATAAAACGGATTAAATGGAACACTTGTAATATTAAATATATGTCATTGTTGCCCCTCCTGCGAACCACAAGCTTAAATAGCTTATATCATATGGTTGTGTACGGATACTTCTTAACATGCTTAACCCTTTAAACACCAAATTGGGTTTTAAAGGATAAAACCCGGGTTTGAAAGGGCGGGTTTTATGGACCAACCCTGGTTTTAGTGAATTAGTTCAACTTAAAGTTATCATCATACTCGAGGCGTGACTAGTAATAACTTTGTATTCTATCTCTAAAGGGGTCATTACCAACTTACCAAGAGGTCATTGTAGATCTATACATACGTGTATCTAATATTGACCTTTGATAGCCAATCATAAAATTTATAACACAAGTTACTTTTTGTTAAATTTTATATACGCATATTATATATGTGTCTATTCAACTGTGTTGACCAGTTGGCCAGTGTGTGGCTGGATTATTGACAAGGAATATGTAACAGAATGACTGTTGGTTGAAGTAATGTATTCTTAATTCTCGACTAAGATACTCGGTTGCAGTCTGATTTTAATAGAATTCATTGACAAAATCATCAACAGTCGACAAGTGATCATTTAGAGCGACAGAATTTGTAGAGCCCAAAAAGCCGGTCTTATTCAGAAAGTGTCAATTAAACTTGATTTCATGTGCACACAAACAAATTGATATTTTGCCTTCTCAAATGAAAACTATTTTGAACCATTACTGGTAAATTGGTAATTATGCATTTTAGACTGTCATCCAATGAAATGAATCTTTTAGCCAAACTTTCAAACAAAAACCATATGGACAAGTGGAATACAAGAGGGAGAACAGACAGTGAATATTTGACCATCACAAGTTAATTAAGTTATTAAAAGTAGAGATCTAATCTAAAGTACTGAACAAATACTAAAGCAGTAAGCAAGAATTTAGCAAGAACGACTGCACCTATGTCAATATTTCACAAATATTAATAAGATCCCTATTTTTAAATTATTCGTATATATGATAGATCTGAAGCGAATATATAAAAAAGCAAATTATTATTAATTAAGCATGCATTAACTAATAATTCAAAACAGAGAACATTGGAAATATTATGAAACTTACAATAATGAATACTGTGTAAATTAATCAATGTATTTAATATGCATTAAAGTGTCAGCTTTTAAAAATAAAATAAAACAGTTTACATACACTAAGTTGGAAAATACTGTCAGCAATTGGTCTGTGTATGTGCAACACGTCACCCCTGAACAACCCGGCAATTTTTGGTCAAGAATTATATGTGGATTTGCAAACGTATAGTTCATCTCATTAAAATCGGCAGCAGGCTCCAGGCCATCAACCATGATTGATCGTTCCATAGTAAGAAAATATCCGATGATTGATTAAAATAAAAGGGGCGCGATTAAGAAGGTCGATCGCGGGAGGGGAACAATTGGTACAACAACATTACAAGAGTAAACAATATATATATGCATTTAAAATAAAATGGTCACTGGTGGCATTCATTAGTATAACTATATGTTATTAAAACTGGATGCTTTAATAGCATTAATCGGAAGCTGATTTCTTTCTCCATACAGCAATTAATAAGTTGGAAAAAAACTTGTTTCACTCTAGAAGATCGTAGACCTACATTAATATGATTAAAATAATTGGTAGAAACGCAAATTGGCGTAAAATTTTATCAATTTTTCCATTGATCAAATGATGATCAATGACAAAATTAAGTGTTGTGATTTATACAATTATAAAACCCAGTTAGTAGAGTTAGACTGGGGGTCAATTTATGACGTCTAAATCCCCACCATAAAGACAATGCTTACTGTCTAAACTAAGACATCGAGACATGTCATCACATAGAAATTCCTGGGTCTTGGAACCTATTGGAGTCTATTCCCCGGGACTAGGAGTCAATGTAGACTCAATGAGGTTTCAAATTCCCGCTGGTCAGGAACATTTGTCTGCCGTACCCCCCCCCTCCTGGGCGGGCGTAACATTGACAGTAGCAATAGACATTACTCAACACTGGTCCTGTACAATAAACTATGGACGCTGCCGGCTGATGAAATTGAAAGTGGTCCGACACTTCTATTCTAAAAATTACATGCCACTAATGTGTACTGAAAACAGCTGTATGACTAAGGCAGTAGATTCCTGGTTCATGACACCAAACTCCCTGTCAAAGTGACGTAATTTTAATCCACTTTATTTCTGACTCACGTCCAGTGTCCACTTTGGCTTTCCATACTTCGAATTATTATTATAATAGCGGCAAAATTAATTACCAATTATCATTATCAATAACGTATGAATGGTGACAACGAATACGTTAAACTGACAAAATGGGATCTACTCACGTTACTATGCTGTCGAAACATAAACATGACAAACCCCGTTCGTTTTCCGGCTTTTACCCCACCCACATTTTAAAGGAAGTAAACAAATACGATAATTTGAAAAATATCAAAATAACATAATAAGATGCTCACAAAAAATCTGTTAGAACACTTGATTCACTTCTCTTGGTCCCGTATATTTGATAAACAAGTGTCCCACTGGTGTTCTTTCTTAGTTGTATAGGCGTGTTTCCAACTCGTTTTGACAACTGTCACAATGGCGGACGTGGTCGAAAACTTCGTTGCACATGCCACGTCAATAGCCCGGCAAGGGATAAGCAATTCATATCAATATCGGTACCCCGTTTGACGTCATAGTGTGTAATAAAGAAATCCCCATTGATAAAATAGTTTTAGTTCAGATTCTAGCAGTGCCCTTTCGTCATGTTTTAGAAGTAAAGGATGCTTGATATATGCTTTATAAAAATAAGTAATTAATTCTCGATTATCTCAAGTTTCTCCGATTTTAAAGCAAGGGAAACCCCAATATGCCCAGGATTTCCTATACTATTTATAGAACAACTTAAACGTCACTACCAGGGGAAAGTGTCAAACGTATTATTTTAAATATTACTATTTACGGGATTGTGTCAAAGCTATAGAAAACCGAACTTAAAATACTTTTAATGAATTTATCATATAAAACACTGCACATGATTGTGACATGAATGTCGTCAAATACTCAAGGTGAAAACAGATACTTAAAGTGATACTACATATAGGACCTATATAATCATGTAGGCCAGTCTGATGTAGGCCTACCCAAAGACCTAAATTACTAGTTTAGGTATTTGGCCTACGTACCACTGTCTCACATTTTCGTGTCTTGCATGGTTGAAACAAAGACCTATTTAAAATACACAGATACGACACTCAATAGAAAATAGACTAAGTGATACGAATAAAAGGACGCTGCAGTACTGAGATTCATTTATTTTGCATAAAACTGTTTAGTCATCCAATTTTAATGGACAATGTATCATGTTGAAGAACTATATACAATAAAATTTAAGTTTCTTCTACTGTATGATAGTAGATACTGTTTTTGTCTATACCTCTTCTAAAATACAGAACATTTGTATTGGAATGAGGCACATTTCAAATTGGTATTTTCTGATTAATTTGAAATTCAATTAAAATGAGAGTACGTCTGGCCAAAGACGTGTTGGCTCCACAGGGTCTTCTGTTTTATTCATTGACTGGTTTCAACCATGAGGTCTTTGGTCGCAATCAGTTCTAACATATGTGCTGTGTAGTAGGCCTAAGATTAGTAAAATTACACAAAGCAATGATCACATACATATTCTGGATCATTTTCGATGATGCATCATAGTTGTAACCTTGACGACGAGGAACGATACGGGTAGTAGTTATATGAATTGATATTTTCAACTGTTAAGAAGCACACATTTATGAGACGACATGCTATAAAGCCTATATGTACAGAATCATAGTCGTGATAAAGTGGTTAATACATGTAGTGTGCTATATTTGTAACCCGATGACAAGTGTTCGGTTTCCGTTCGTGGCCGGTCATGAATTCATACTAACCTTATTCGTCGCGATCGTCATTTTGTCTACGTCGGATATATTCTCACACACCAGTGGTTAGTCAAGTTCCTAGACGAGTGAACGAAATTAATACATTGTTTGTTCAAAAGAGATGATTGTCTTATACCGAGCATGAACAGTGTCATTTGACACCTAGATAAAAAAACACACTTCAACGTTTTATTTAAGGGGGGCGGGTCTAGAATATTTTGTTTCCGTCCAGCGGTTAATTATTACGAACATCTTTTAAAAAAGCTAAAAATTAACTCCCGGCTTACAATGATTTTGCAATAACGGAATAGATATTACTAACATGGGCTGATTTAGATTGAAACATTATTTATTTCTAATTCTCTTATTAAAATTGGAATTTATGAAACAAGTATAAAAGAAACTGAATTTGTACATAATTTTACAACTTCAGTAAGTGCTTTGATAAAGCGGTATATACCCTGCAAGCGGACGCACAACAGCTGTGTTATCGATATGAGACGGTATTCATGGTGTAGTTGTTACATGCTGTACATGGCATGACATCTGGTTCGGTGACTCGACCGCCGTATAAAATTGTGGTGCCATGTACAGAAGGGAGAGGACCCGTCACATGGGAGCTTTGGTAAACAAGCCATTTGAGGTTCCAACAATATATCACGTGTACGATAGAAGCAAAGAGCGTATTTGAATTGACTCGGATTGATATCAGCTGTATGGAACTTAATGCACCAGTCAAAATTTTGCCCACACTACCGACAACTCATTCCTGATATTGTCCATCGTCACGAAGAAAAGAAAGTTTCTCTTTTATGCTGAACGTCTAGCAAGCAAGGGACTTATGCACCAGTCAGTTGCATAAGTTTGTGTAGTGTACGCCCCCATCCCCGAGTCGGGATTTTCACTTTTGAGTTGTCAAAACCCTTTCCCTTCAACGGCCCTGTGGGGGACAGCTGATGGTAAAATCTTCGGTACTTCCCAGGTCTCTCACAACTATATAATATATTGTCCCCGGGTATTGATTAGGGAAAATTCAATATTTCCCCGGCAGTGCGGGGGAAGCTGCAAGGTATAAACACGACCGTTTTCCCCAGCTATCCTCCGCGGATGGGGTGCGTGGATGTAACTGACTGGTGCATAACTGGTGACTTCCATTTTTATTTCAAACGTTTTTTTAATGATGCGGACTGGCATCGAGCCCAAAGACATTGAACTTGAAGTGGATTCATGTATGTTGTGATATGTGATCCGTACAATCGGACTTAATTTCTTTTTGTCCAAATGACCATGTTTTGATATCAAACACAAAACGTATTTAAAACCAACACTCGACCCGTTAGCACAACAGACTAGTGTCTCACTATTTACTATATAAAGGGATACAATATTTTCGACGTCTCGTTATTCAATCAGTCATCTTTGATGTTTTCGCGGACATGCTGTTGCATCCACGCCCCCATCCTGGGGATGGGTGTTGTATACCTGGGGAAACGGTCGTGATTTTACCTTCCATCTACCCCATACACCGGGGGACAATATTCAAATACCGGATACTTTACCATCAGCTGTCCCCGCAGGCCGTGTGTAGGGGCGTGGATGCAACTGACTCTTGCATAATGCGGTTTTGTCGCAGTATTTAACACCTCCTGTGATCGCTTAGGGGTCACCGTGTTTGGCGTATCTTAATGAAACTATGTCACCAAGTTGTGTTATGATGTGTTGTTACCGTTCTCTATGCTCAGCTGGTTAAATTTATGGCTGCATTCCTTGGGCGATTTCCTGATATGTTTTTGATATAATATACAAGAGAATGGGTATAAACTCCAACACAAGGTAAGATCCGCATATATTTATATATTATATTTATCTTTATTTTTTACAACCGAACAAATGTCAACAAACATATTAAACAATAAATAAGGCAGTTGGGTGATAGCAATGGTGTATATCCATTTGTGACATTGATAGGCAAGGATACAACTCGACTCTCGCGATCTAACACCGGTGAGAGAGTTTTGGCTTTGATTACTCTATGTCCCTTTGGTACTGGAATGTCTGATTTCACGGGGTGCCAGACGTCGTTTCCAAGTGATACCAGTATCACATGATTTGGATACAGCGTATTAAATTCAATGGTATTTCTAGCAGTATTTAAGAAGATACCCGGCGGAGGTACGCGATATTTTATTCCATTTTTGTCTAGAGTTGGTAAATGTGTTTTCCCTAGCAACTTAACGAAATTAGCCCAGTCCTCTTTCTTCGCCTTTTCTCTTTCGATTGAATTTTGGATATCCTCCCAGTCCGCTTTGTGCCATGCCCTCTCTGCGACGGCCAACATGCGCGGGAAAATCATACTAAACAGATGTTCTTTTGTTCGAATCACTTCCGACCAGACACAAGCTTCAATACCAACCATGTTACTTGGATTGTTGATTCTGGGACATTGTCCACTAGGACATATTTTGTTCAAGTCTACACGTTTACCATTTCTGTCAAAGTCTGCATTTGCAAAGATGTCCATCGGCATTAGACCGAAAGTTTTGTAAGTATCGATATATCTTGTAGCCCAGTATAAACCCCGTTCTTCCGGGTCCGGCTCATACGGGTGATCAAAGTACAGATGAGTTGCCATCGAGTTTATCACCTTATACCCTGAATCGGAGAATATGATAGGCAAGATACCTCCGCCGTTATTCCAAGCATTGTTCCACGTGTTTATATAAACATCCTTTTGTTTGAATTCCTTGACGTCAAACGGCTGTCTATCACCGAATGCCCCGTCTTCCCATAATGCTATTTTTAGTCCATATTTGTCGGCAATATCACTTATGGTCATCATAAACATCTTCTTAATGGCCGCATGATTAGGCGTGTTACTTTGGAACAGTCGTGTACAGGACGGCGAGGTGGACCATATACCACTTGGGACCTCATCACCTCCAAAATGGACGATTTCCAACTCTTGTGTTTTGTAATAAATTGTCTTCAAAGCTGACACTAATCGATCTACAAACAGGTATGTTGTATTCAAACAAGGGTTTATGGAATTGCCGACCCACCCTTGCACGGAACGAACCGTTGATTCGTCGTCAGAAAGCAAGAACGATTCGGATTTAGTCGATGAATTGCTACTTTTTCTGTTCCGTTCATGTTGGGACATTGCAAACACAGCCGAAAGCGCATGTCCAGGCATATCAATTTCCGGTATAACCCGGATGTGCCTCTTTGCAGCATATCTTAATATTTCTCTAAAATCACTAACGCTGTAATAACCGGAACCGGAAGTCGTAGTAAATGGACCGGAACCTAAACTCGGTTTTAAACATTTATCAAAATCATGACAACGCTTCGAACTGTACTCGGTGAGTTCCGGAAGACCGGGTATCTCTAATCGCCAACCTTCGTCGTCAGAAAGATGAAAATGTAATGCGTTCATCTTATATGAAGACATAGTGTCCAACAATTTTAAAACAGTTTCTTTGGGGTGAAAATTTCTTGCTACATCCAACATTAACCCTCGATAAGAAAATCTCGGCTTGTCTTGAATATGCATATCCGGAAAAGATTCTGATTTTGGACTTCCGGTCTTAGTGATTATCATCATACTTAACGTCTGGGTCGCGTAAAAGGCTCCCTTAATTCCACTTGAACTTAAAACAACTTTTTTCGAGCCACTGTTGAATTCAATGGTATATTCTTCGTCGTCGAGTTTCGAACTCACAACAAATTCAAAATATTGACCACCAGGTGGTGCCACATTGACTTCACGGAATCCAAGTTTCTTGGCTAATATTGTTGACCTAGATTCGTTAACTGTGTCGGTAAATGTTAATACAACCCACGAACTGTCTATGAACATTTTCCCGCTAGTTTGTGACGTTTTCACATACTTCGGTGTGGGAATGACGTTGAGTGGTTTGGATAATGCCGTATGCTCAGGTAACAAGTACATTGCAAACCTTTCCTCCGGAGTATAGGGATTGTAAAGGTCATCTGCATTTCTCTTCCATTGAGATGATTCGTTGAAACCACCGACAAAAGACAGAGATTCGTCCTCGGTTGCTTTAATGATTGCTGGCGTTGTCAACCCATTCGGAGACCAAACGTACCAGTTCGGTAAAAAGTCCGTTCGGGAAATGGTTTTCCAACCCTCCAAAATAACTGTGACACTCTCCCCAGGCGAAAGTCCATGGAATTCCCCATCAACCGGTTCCAGGTAGTATAATCCAGCATTTACCCAGTTTATGCCTAATCTACGTGTTGGCTGGTCCCTTAAAGCCCCAAAACAGTTCAAATATATCCTCCAAACGCCCGGATGTATCGTCTGGTCCCCATCATTTGTTAGTACAAGTCGCAGGGTACCAACCGGTGCCAAATTGTCCACCACTTGTACTTTAACCAGTAAATTATTCGCAATATAATTTACTCGGATGTCTTCCTCACTTAACGCCGCGTTGTGTCCTCCAAACGAGGTAACGACCGTATATCCAACAATGAATGTCACGCAAACTATCACTACACACAATCCAGGTCGTCTCGCTAGAAATGATACAGCCGTGTGTAACCTGTTAATCAAACTATTATTCCCAGCGTACCATCGTCCCGTTATCTTCATCTTTATTTTATCTGTTTAAATCCTTCAACTACATACAGATCACGTGTGTACAGTGTTCAGTGTCTCTCGGAATGAATTATGTTGTTATTTACAATGCACGTTTCATCTATGCTAGAATGCACACGGCTATACATACACGACATACTTAATACAATATAGTCCATTTAAATTCTGACGAAGATTTTACATTGTCTTGCTCAATTCGTTTACATACTAAATACACACATGTTACATGTACAGCTATCTATCTAGACAGGTTTGACAAGCGCCTACATACATACGCTCACACACACATATTAATAAAATTAGCTTGCTGTAGGCGCGTAGCTAGCTATAGGTGAGACTCCATGTTACGCAAGACATTGCCGTAGGCCGTGAGTCGAGTTGGAAGTCAATCTACGCCGTGCGTCGAGTTGGCCGTGCGTCGAGTTGGGAGTCAATCTACGCCGTGCGTCGAGTTGGCCGTGCGTCGAGTTGGGAGTCAATCTACGCCGTGCGTCGAGCTTGGGGTGAGGGAGTGGGCGGGGTATCGGTATATGTAACTGTTTTTTTTTATAAATGTCATAAATTATGATAGAATAGATGAAAAAATATTTGGACACAAAACGCTAAAATGTGAAGTTGACGAGTGTATGCCTATATCGCTGGCTTAGAATGAAAAGGTCGTAAGTGCAATATTTTGAGAAAACAAGAAAAACAGTCTGAAAGTTACTCTTTACCTATGGGGAAAAACTGTTTACACATCCTTTTGGTCAACATGACAAGTTCCGATAGTCATAAAAATAGGCTCATAAGAAGCGCCTTATGATGCAGATTTTAAATACTATAATATGCATTTAATTTAGTCTTATAAGTGCTTCTCATTCTAAGCCAGCGATATGTGGTTCTCCTATAAAGACGCTTGTAATTCTACTAAAATTAATAAATTTATTCACACAATTAAGAAATGTAATTCCATTAACTAAAACATAAGTGTAGCATAAAATTAAAGTAATACTATTTGATAATACACAAGTAACTACATTTTATTTGTATTATGGCCATTCTAACACTATATCCCAAAGTTATAAGCATGCACTTCTTAATTGCTTACAACTTTTACTTTAAACCCGGTAAAATAATTATTTCTATTAGCTGTATGTTTAATGTGTTAAATATAAGAACAAGTTTTGAAAATAAAGGAGCAGGTACTATAAAGTGTGTTTTTGGCCCAATGCCCGATTTTAATGAAATTTCTCTAAATGAAAGACAGTACCCTCCTGTAAACGATTTTGGTATTTCTAATACTTTAAGTTCACTGTATGTTGCCATAGCAACCGTTTTTTTCTAATTTCTCAAATTTGCAATAATCTGTGTTTTTCTTCTAATTTGAACGAAAAACTGATCATGGGAAGTCATGTACTTGAATATCACGATTTCTACATTTTAATTTTAAAAAGTTAGTTTTTGTTTCCATGGCAACCATTTTTTACTTTTACTAAATATGCAATAATTTGTGTTTCCATATATTTTTTCTGAAGTATTTCTCAATATATGACATATACCATTTGTGAGGATGTATTTGTACTGTTATTACCATTTTCTGTGCTTCTGTTACCATAGCAACCATTTACTCAAATTAATAAATATGCAAAAATATACGATTTACATTGAATTTTCGTTTATTATTCATACGCTTTTATTTCATTATATTTGTTATTTTATCCCCACAATATTCCACTTTAAAGTATAGTGAAACATTTGAGTTTGGCTTAAATAAACTGTAAGATACCATGCATCTTTTTCATCAATTAATCATCAAATAACAGTATTATTAACATTACAGTGTGACGATTCCAAAAAAATCACACTTTTATTTAATTTTTTGTTAATTATACCCCAAAATACACCTTGTTTGAAGAAAGATCTGAATGAGGAATTTATCTCACTTAGACTTTGGGTTACTATGCATCCACAACGGGTATTAATTATCACATAAAATGTCAAATGACATTGCAGGATACCGATTCCAAAAAATCACACTTTATTTCTTATTTTGTGGTTTTTACCCTAAAATATAACTCATTTTTATACAAATCTGACACTAGAATTTCGTATAACTTAGGCTTTGGGTTACTTTGCACCCAACACGGCTCTTAATTTTCAAAAGTAATGATTTATGACATTGTAGTGTACCGATTCCAAAAATTCACACTTTTATTTCATATTTTGTTAATTTTACCCGAAAATATACCTTGTTTGCAGAAAGATTTGAATCTGGAATTTGTATAACATAGACTTTGGGTTACTATGCGACAACCACAGCTATTAATTTTCAAATGAAGGGATTCATGACATTGCGGTGAACCGATTCCAAAAATTCACACTTTTATTTCATATTATGTCACTTTTATCCCAAAATTGCGTTTCTTTTGCTAAATCCTCGTACACAATGCTGTAATATATAAAACTAGACGTTTATTTGCATATACCATAGTGATTTATTTTTAAATAACTATTGACACTGTAGTAAAACGATTCCAAAAATTCACACTCTCATTTAATATTTTCTTATTTTTACTAATTTTAAAAAATTAGATATCAGCACAGGCGTGTACCAACTTTATATTTTGTGTATTCATAAATAATATGATTTTCAACAATTGTACAAAATTTGGTCTTGGTACACGCCTGTGCTCGTATTGCAATTTGTCATTTTATGACCATATTTTGACAAAAAAATGCCTATTTTGGTCATTTTAGGGGTCAAATGAGACCCCTTATGACGTCATCCAGCTCATATAAATTTGTGTTAACATGATAAACAGACAGTTAAGATATGGGGTTATCGTTTTCTGTAAAGAAAACTTTTATAGCATAGAATTTATTGTTTCAAAAATAATTGGGCCAAAACCATCCCTTATAGTACCTGCTCCTTTCATCCATGTGTGACGATCAATGGAGTCACTAGGATACCAATGCTTCCTCCTGCTTTCTTGGCGGACGCCATAATCAATCGACCTCGGGTGCTCCATAATTTTTCCAAACTGTGAGGAACCTCCTTTGTAATGAGAGGATCTGGACAAGTAGGCTCTCTTGAGGCATTGTTATTAGACTAAGTTTCCACTCCGCTAGATTAGTTATCGGCAGGGCATATCTAAATTCCTTTGTTGAATTTTATTGGCCGAAAACGGATGTGTGTACTTATAAACTTTTGTAACATGTGCATGTTCTAGTATTTTTATTAGTATTTATATACGCATATATACACGAATACAAAAGTTCATTTTGCATAAAGCATAATACAATGCTTCTCTTTTACCCTACTTATTTGTCCAATCAAAAGCCAGGGATTTTCAAATCTGGGACCACTTATTCATTTATTTTTGCAATGGGCATAATTTGGTAAATCTGTTTATTATGACAATTCTGCTGATTCCAAATATAAAAAACTAGACCCGCCCACCTCCTAATTTTACTGTTGTTCTATCAGCAATCATACAAGCATTTTTGTGCAATTTCACTCTCATTATTCCATAAATGGCCATGCTATTGTTTGCACACAAAGGGTCACCAAAGTAGTAGGGTAAACTATAAGCCGGCTATTGATCACATATTATAAACAAATTAGTTCTGCGGTCGCTATCGCTGCCTTGCAGTATTTTTTTGATAAATCTAATATAATTATGATCTATAAGCTATACTTACATGTATAGCAAATATGAAAAACATGAATCCTGACTGACTCATATAATAATATATTTTTATTTTAAACGATGTGAACTTATAGTACTACTGTCCGATTAGTTACTGAAATTGATAAACTACACCAGCTTTAGTTTTTATGAGATTTGAAGTATAATTAAGATGTATTAAAACGTACACGGAGTACATATAGAAACGCACACTATAACATTTCTCTATAGGGTAACATGGAAGTATATACTTTTAATGTCACATTGAACAGTGACTATGATGTGTTGTGATATTTAACCTTCAACGTTGTGTCGGTAGTAGCAACCCTGATTTAACTCCAAAGATAAACAACAAACGAACAGAAACCAGAAGTAAAAAACCAAATGCATAAACGAGAATTTACAGACAAACTCAAATAAAGTTTTTAAGGTGCATCTACACTGATTGCCTAAAATGACGGTTGGGTTATTAAATACTACAGTCAGGTGCCAAATTAAAGGTCACAAAGTAAAAAAATAGGAAAAAATGGCAGCTTTTTCACTTTGAAATTGCATGACACGATATATAGAAATCTATTATACTATCATTTGGTATTATATGATAGAATAATCCAAGCTTGGTTTGATTCTGTTCAGAAAATAATTTACATTTATCATGTTTTAGGCCAGTCAAATTAACATTAAAGGTAAAACAAATTGCAACAGAAGCCATTTTTCGATTTTTAGGTAGGTAATCGTATGCTGATCACCAGATAAAAAGTCCTCAAAAAAATTATGTGCCTAAAGGTGAAAAATCCAAGATGGCTTCCATGATGGCCGCCGTGAACTATATAACCTCTAAAAATCAATGTGGTAGTTTTATATATCGATATAATTCTCTATAATTTGATTGATAATTTTCATTTAGTAGTGTCCTTCAAATTGTCTAGCAACAGTGACCACTTTTAGGCCAAGGTCAAGGCCATTTCAAGGACGGAATGCGAAAAAAGCTTAAAATCTGTTGTTTCCCTGTTATTTTCCTTGCCGTTTTATAGATTTCCATCTTTCTTTATCATTATAAAGTTGGTATAATGGTTGTTTAGTATGTATTTCTTCAATATGAATAAAAAAATTAATTTAGAACATTACAGTTCGGTTAAAACAGCCACTTTTAGTCAAGTATATGGTATCCAAGACGTTTTGGATTCGAAACCATTATTTGTTTGATATCACTTTTGTAATTTAATATGTAGATATAATGATTCATATTTGGAATGAAAATGTTCATTAGGTAGTGTCCTTCACATTTACTCACAACGGTGATCATATGAAAGTCAATGTCAAGGTCATTTCGAGGTCAAAATGTGAAAAGCTTAGTTAGTCTTACCAATGAAACAAATAAATGCTAACAAGTAAGAATACTTAGTATACTTAAATATAGTGACCTTAAAACCAGAATCAAACAATGACAATTTGAAGGTCAAGGTGCATGTCTTTAAAGGTCACATTTTAAGTATATCGATTTTATTAGAGCTCTAAGGTTAATATTTACGTTATGTAGATCTCATGTTGGAAATACTCATCCAAAGCCCTATCGGGTTCTTCAGTTTGAAACAGTCATACTTGACATAACAGGGGACTCATCAATGTTGGGAACTGTCACCCTAGGTACTATTAGGGACTCGCTATTATTGGGAAGTATCATCATCAGTACTATAGTACATCAGTGTTGGAGACCGTCATTGTCAGTAAGTATCAGGGACAAAACAATGACACAATAGTCACCATATGTCCCACCCAGAGCATAAGAAACAGTCATACTTTATTCCACGCAGGTAAGGAACTGTTATCTAAGATCTTAGGTACTAAGTGGGACTCACCAGTGTAGAGAACTGTCATCCTATGTACTATTGGCCATTCTTCGGAGTAGATAACTGCCATCTTATGTTATATTAGGGACACACTAGGTTGAGTGCAGTGAACTGTCACCATAGGTCACCCCCTTAAAAATAGTCATCCTCAAACCTATTTGTAGTTGCCATAAGGA
This sequence comes from Spisula subtruncata, assembly GCA_963678985.1. Taxonomy (NCBI): domain Eukaryota; kingdom Metazoa; phylum Mollusca; class Bivalvia; order Venerida; family Mactridae; genus Spisula; species Spisula subtruncata. The sequence goes on along the minus strand of OY787675.1, from coordinate 8,528,773 downwards.
ACTCACCAGTGTTTACATCCGTCCAAATAGGGTCTATCGGAATTGAGAATATTCCCATAAGGGGACTCACTAGTGTATGTAACTGTCACACTTAAAAGGACTCAAAGGGGTTTAGAGAAGACATATACCCTTAGGAGGTGAACTTACCAGTTTTTTGAAAAGTAGTCATCCAAGGCTTTCTATAGACCAACTAGTGTATAGTGTACTAGTGCACATGTATATGAAGGACTCCCAAGTGTTGAAAGCTGTAATCAAAGGTCCTCTCGGACTCAGTGTTGGGAACCATCAATGAAGGTATGGGAGACTCATCATTGCTTGCAGAAGTTGTCATAATCACTGTGGGAACTCATCAGCATTAGCTAGTCCGTCCTATGTCATATTAGGGACACACTAGGTTGAGTGCAGTGAACTGTCACCATAGGTCACCCCCTTGAAAATAGTCATCCTCAAACCTATTTGTAGTTGCCATAAGGAACTCACCAGTGTTTACATCCGTCCAAATAGGGTCTATCGGAATTGAGAATATTCCCATAAGGGGACTCACTAGTGTATGTAACTGTCACACTTAAAAGGACTCACAGGGGTTTAGAGAAGACATATACCCTTAGGAGGTGAACTTACCAGTTTTTTGAAAAGTAGTCATCCAAGGCTTTCTATAGACCAACTAGTGTATAGTGTACTAGTGCACATGTATATGAAGGACTCCCAAGTGTTGAAAGCTGTAATCAAAGGTCCTCTCGGACTCAGTGTTGGAAACCATCAATGAAGGTATGGGAGACTCATCATTGCTTGCAGAAGTTGTCATAATCACTGTGGGAACTCATCAGCATTAGCTAGTCCGTCCTATGTCATATAAGGGACTCATCAGAGCTGATACCATTTATCCTAGTCCCTATGGGGACTTGCAAGTGTTGATAACAATATTCTAGCGATGTCTTATCATTGTAGGGAACAATCACAAGGTACTATTATAGTACATTAATTAGTAGATTCAATAATGTTGGGGAACTAGTATTCTATGTACTGAAAGGTCTCACCATTACACATAGCATTCATCTTAAGCACATATCTGTGTTGGGAACCACTAATGTAGTGTCAATAGGGGATTTATCAGTGCAGGGATTATCATTCGCCCGACCTGGTACTAGCCAGTGTTGGCAACATTTTATGTATCAAAGTCCTAGTAGTTAGGCCTTGTTGATATAATGGGAATCATTAGGTGTTGAGAATAGTTATTACATACCACATTGAGGAATCATCAGTGGTTACACTGCTAACAACAACCACACAAGGTCCACTTGGATATTCAGAACTGTTGTTAACTGCCATTCAATAATTCAATGCTCTATTTGTAGGACCAAGCCTGAACAGTCATCAACGACAGTATTCAGTTTTGACACAGACAGTTTTGGAACTATGTGATGCTCATCAATGTACTAAACAAATATCATAGGCCCTATGGGCAACCTACAGGGTTTGAATATTCACCCTCGCTATATGAGTTACCACATTACTCACCCAACAATGTTCCAAGCACACATGCAACATACTGATTATTGTTTTACTCCAAGTAACACTACAAGACACATATCTAACCAACTGAAAAATACAGTGCGGAAATACCATTGCATTATAAGTGTGTATTTTCGAATCCTGAACGACCTTGACCCTTAATTGGTTAGTGGTGTAGATTATACCAACTACTTCCATGCTTTTATAGCCTTAGAAAATGTGAAATATATCTAATATCAATGATAATATAGCATAATTATCTTTTTTCCTGAAATTTGACCTTGAAATGGCCTTGACCTTGTCCTCAAAATGGTCATTGTTGCAGACAATTTCAAAAACCTTATTCAATTTTTAATATTCACACAAACATTTAGTTATACCAATGAAAATTCTAATGCTACAGCTGATGATAATAGTTATCACAATCAGCTCTCGGACATATGTACTCGAGTAAAACTGGCTGTTTTCACAAATTTCAATATTCTGATTTAAAAATATACCTTATAATAAAGAAATATACCCTTACAAACTACGTTCATGCTTTAATAACCTCATACAATGTAAAATAGATCTTAAACCAATGAAAGTATAGAGGAAAATTCATTTTTTAGCGTTTTTAGTAGTTTGACCTTGAAATGGCATTGACCTTGACCTTTGAGTGGTCACTTATCCCATTCAATTTGAAGCACACTTTTTTATGAACACTTTCCATGCAAATATTCCTTATTATATCTATATATAGAACTACCTCGTTAGAAAATTGATAGTTAGTGGTTCAGCAATTTATGGCAGACATCCTTGACGCCATCTTGGATTTTATCCCTTTCCCCTTATCAAATGTTTGAGGACTTTTTTTCTAAAGTCCGCCAAGGTTTGAACTTGCCATTGGTGGTAAAATTGTTTCTGTTGCAATTTGTTTTGGGTTAGGCCCATTTTGAGCCTATTTTGACCGGACTATTTGGTTACTAGGCAATTTAAGAACATCAAAGAAAAGCCTTGTTGTCTTGGTTACATACTTTTAGTATTTTGTTTGTCAATCATACGGACATATAAAGGAGTAATGGACATTCTTGAAAATCAACCTCATTTGTAAAATGTAAAGTCATGATCGAAGTTGAATAACAAAAAATGTAGTTCCCATTGACTCCCATGTAAATTTTGTCATTTTCATGTTACAACATATCAAAACAAAATTCAAATGCTTTTTATTTTCATACTTTTTTCAGATAAAACTATTCAAAGGTAAAATCTACTGTGGAAATAGTCAACACTAATTTAAAAATATTAGGTTGTCTTTGTTACCATGAAACTATTGTCAAATGGACTAACCATCGATTTTAGTGATGTTCTAGAATTGCTTAGCAACCGAGAATGGACAGTGTAAATGAGTAATATGCATGACTGTTTTATCAGAAATTGATTATCCTACTAAATGATAGTAAACATAATATATTTGTTCTTATTTTACAATTATCGTTATATTCTTCTAGCTAAAGAAATTAATTAAATTATTTTGTGATTTTTGCACTTTGTCAACTTTAATTTGGCACGGGACTGTAGTACATGCTTGCAATAATTCTGGTCATGAATGTAGTTATCCATCAATCATGGCAATATCCCCTTACAAGATCGTAAATTTCATTATCTTTTAAATTTGGTAACTTGCACGTACCTTTAAAATAACCCCGCGTTGGTATCGATAGCTTAGAATGAGAAGGTCGTGAGTAGAAAATCGATTATATTTTGAAAATACTCTTTTCGTATGGTAAACCAAACTGTTTCAACTTCAGTTTAGTAAATATGAAAAGTTCCATTTTTTATGAAAATGGGCTCATAAGAAGCACTGTGAGACATTGTTTCGAAATCATGCACGTACATGTATGAGGGGCGTTCAAAAAATAAATAGGACGTATTAAGCTTAAAGCTACTAAAATCTCTATAAAACTTACCGTCGGAATATATAAGAGAAACATTTTCATTCTAACGTTCATCTCTGTAGTAATACATGTATGTTTATAGTTTTTATTACAGTTTTTATATAACTTGAATCAATCCAAATTATCATAAATACCACCTTCTATATCAAAGTAGGATCCACGTATGTGTGTATGTTATGTGATGATGTCCATCAATATTTCTTCCACGAGTGAACATCTCTTTTGATTCAATTATTGTCAGCTTCAATACTTCTATCGTATGTGACTCCAATTTTTACGCCGTTAAAGTATCAAAATGTGCGTGTGTGCATGTTGTTTATCATTTGAAGAAGTCAATTAATTTTGTTTATATCATTTTATGTCTGTTTATCCGCAACACCGTATAATCTATATGGGCATGGCCCCCAGAAGAGTTTAGTCAATTCATTTTCACACCGATGGTTTTATATTTATACTGAAAGGAATGAATAAAGTTATGTTAATTATTCCGCCTCTGAATGCATAACGTTTTGCTAATTTACTAAAACATACGGTTTGCAAATAAACACAAAGGATCAATTAATATATATTATATAAATTATCGCCAAAATGGACAATATATTAGAATAATATTTTCGAGTATGCTGAATTTTTAAAACTGCAATACTGCCAAAAGCAACTAGATCTATGTTTCTCATACTAGTTACTCGGAAACATGTTTGGAGTTAAAAGTCTCCAGAATTGCTCCGGTAATGAGCACTAAGAGTAGTATATCCACTGCGGTAACAAATAAACACATGAACAATATCTCACCTACTCCGTCTGTTTATTTTATAGTATAAATAAATGCTAAATGCTAACTGTGAGAACAAACGCGACATGAGTATTAATTTAATAAGGTTTACAAGTAAGACAGTGTCATGTTGCATCATGAATATTGATTTCAGCGAAGCATTCTAATTTTTAATTGCTCTGCGAACCAATCAAGACCTTCATAAAGTCCATCACCACTAGTTGCACAAGCAGGTTGGATGTACCATGTGCGACTACGTAAGGAGTGTAAACTCAACTTGTCTGTAATTTCGGCAGCGTTCATAGCATTTGGTAAATCCTGAAATAATAACATAGTATAAGCGTTCCCAGAAAATATTGAGAAACAAACTTTGCCTTATTGCAAATATCTGAATGGTTTCATTTATAAATTATTTATAAGATCCAACCTTAGCCTTTATGTAAAACATAGAATTACTAAGTTATGGTTGAAATAATTTTGTGTGATAGTTCTTGAAGGTTCCTGATTGTGTCGCCGAAACAAATGTCTAAATTTATGAAAGGGGTAGGGTTATAAAAGGCATTTTTACGCATTGTTGCGATGAAGTTGTTGTTAATTTAATCACAGTCCAGCTTCAACACCATACTTAATTTGAACATTTGGATTTGAATTTCGAACAAATAACTTATCTGTGTATCCTATATTGGTAATATTTCTCAAATATTTCTTATGCCAAGACTTAGTTATCTTTGAGAAACCTGGGCCGGTATTTATAAAGCACCTTAAGTGAAAACTTAAATATTTTGACTAACGTTAAAAGATTGAGCAGCCCATATCTCACAAGAAATAAAAAATAGCACATGTTTTCTATATGGTTATTATAGCTTTTTACCTAATGCTTTTAAATAATGTAAATAATTGTTAAAGGGCCTGTCTCACAGATGGAGCAATTGTTTTCTAAAAAGTATACTTTTCTTACCAAATCAAGTATTTATATAATAGAACATTGTTGACTGTTGCTTTAAGAAATATTCATTGCGACTAATCGATTTTATCCACTTTCAACATGGCGCACATCAGTGTGTTTTTCCTTTTAAAAACAGCGTAATTTTTCCTTTCAGCATGATTTGTGAGTAATATTATTCACTAGATCAGTCTGTAACATAAACGAACTTCAGTCTAAACAGCTATGAAGTATTTGGTTTGTTTTCAAATTCGTTTTCATCACATGCGAGTAAATTTCAAGCAATTCAAATGAGAGTAGTTTGAAATGCTATACCGTATTAATACAGTACAGAGTTTTGGAGGTAAAATACTGTAATAATTATCAAAGCCTGATGTTTCACAAGTTATATTTAATACCAGTGTGCTTGTTTATGGGATATACCAAAATTTAGTGAATATTTGACAATTTTATTTTATTTTTGCTATACGCTGAAACGTGACGCAGTCCCTTCAAGAAATATTTGAGATTTTCACTTAATTTTGCTTTATAAATACCAACACAGCATCACAAAGAGCCAATTTGCTATTATTCAGAACCGATTTTTCTGATTACTTATTATTGGGTTAGCATGTTTATAGAGTAGTTAATTTTGTTGCAAACATATATTTATGAGAACATCGGACAGGGCAGACAGCACTTAACTTAAACAGCCGAACACAAAATAAACGACATATAAACAACACAATGATCAATACATAACCGAATGAGAACAAGAAATGCCCACGTCCAAGCTGTCAAAACGCAATACGACATTGTTTCAGCAAGCAAAAAGCAAAGCTGCCTGTCCTAGCTAAATGACATAGTTTAAACAGTAAAAGAGGAAAAACTTCATCGTATAAGTTGTCTGAAACTTCATTGCACAATCATGATTGATGTATACATTGTAGTTACCTCTCGATACCGACAACTACAGATATGTATGTTCCTAGTATTGAATACATAATTAATACAATGATGCTATCGAGTCTTAGTCAAGTTGCATGATTTTACTGAAACTAACATAGAAGAATCATATTTAATTTACCTTTTTGTTTGCATACACAAGCATTGCAGCGTCACGTAGTTCATCTTCATTCAACATTCTAGATAATTCTCCCTTTGCCTCACCGAAACGTTCTATGTCATTACTATCCACAACAAATATCAAACCTGAAACTGAGAGAAACATAAACAGTCATGCTTTGGATTCAAACTCTGATTTCGTTTGACCAAGTAATTTACTAAATATAAAAAATAATTATATCACAAATTATATTGTCGTCCATGAAAATTTCGAGTGCATTTTTTGTATATTATTTAGTACATGTATAACTATTTTTGGGGGATTTGAAATCGTGCTTGAGGTCATCCCCAATAGTCAGTGCACGCCTACACTTAATGGGCCATGGGTGTGTCAGCACATATCGCAGGCTTAGTATGAGAAGGTAATAAGTACAAAATCGATATTTTGAGAAAACAAGAAAAACTGTCCCAAAACTACTCCTTACTTATGGAAAAACAACTGTTTGGCCAATACGACAAGTTCAAATTGTCATGAAAGTAGGCTCATAAGAAGCGTCTTGTAATGCCGATTTCAAATATGAATGTAGGTAGTACTTACGACCTTCTCATTCTAAGTCAGTTTTATGTGAACAAGCAACATTTATTTTGCAATGAGAGTGTTGTCATGCTTCGATAAAAGATTGTGCTTTACAAACTCTGCATTCAAACATAGACAATGGTGCTAAGGCAATCCATTATAAGAATAATAAAAATCAACTTGATGTAGAACGGTATCTGTCGGTGGACATGTGCTACAAGTACAAAAGAACATTAGCTAACTTTCGTTGGTCTGGTCAATCCTTGATTGTTGAGGTAGGGCGGCATCAAAATGTTGATAGAGACTATAGACATCGTACTTTCTGTTTGAAGAACAATTTGCAAGTAGTAGAGGACGAAATCCATTTTTTACTTGTATGTACCCTTTATAATAACATCAGCCAGTGTTATTCTAAACAGCAGTGGCTAAATAGTATTGTTTATGAGAGAATGATTTATAACGTAATGTCTGACACCGAATTTATTAGTATCACTAGCATTGCAAAATATTTATACTTTGCATAGACCATAGAGGAGTCATGCAATGTAATTAAATAAAATTCAGTAATAAAATCAGGTCGTTGTCAGACTTGTTATCTAGATCATAGAACGTGTATGTCTCTAAATCATAAACATGGTTTGTGTTGAATGTTTTGTTTCTAGCTTATGTTAATTAGAAATGTCCATTTATATCATATATGTAAATTTTTGCTTAAAACGTTGACTTTTATAAAAGGACAATGCTTTTTTAAAAATATGATTTTGTCACTCACATGTATCAAATGTAGAATGTGTGTATTTTGGGCCGGTGGTCGTGTATCACAATAAACTTGAGTTGAGTTGAGTTGATAATGATGACTATAAACATACCTGGTTTGTTCTTGAAATGATGCTCACACAATACTCTGGTCTTATCATTATCCCCACCAACAGCCCATGATGTAACGCTGACGTTCTTGTATACTATAGTATCAACATTATAACCTGAAAATTATTATGTGGCATTTGTAGAGGGCGTGCGCATGATTTAACCTCAAAGAATCAGTGCTATGTTGCATTACTAAGTTACGGTCATATTTGTATTTTTATTAATTATAAATATATTTTACATAATTATATATTAAATCATGTATTCAAGTTATTCATACAAACTATGCAATTATACATGATTCACACCGATAACCGCCAAATCACAACTAAAACAAACAACATATAAACAGACAAACCTTTTGTGGGGGTAGATGTAACAATCTCTCCTAATTTCAATTTGTTCAAAATTGTAGTCTGTCCTGCAGTATTCAAACCAACCATCAATATACTCATTTCTTGCTTGCCAAACACGTTTGAGGACAACTTTGTGAATACTCCGCCCATTATTGGTCTGGTCTGTATCGTATATTTACTGGTGAATAATGTATAGGTAATATAATATCAGAAGCAACAACGAGACATATTTACAAAAGATCTGAAAGTATCAAAGGCAAAACATCTGCACTTGTTTATAGATTCAGTACTCAACTTATTGCAAAGCGTGTGTGTCTATATGATTATAAATACCAATGGAATCAAATGAGTTGAATGAAAACATATCCTAGACTATTGATTTAACCACTTTTATGCCACCCACTTAAATAAGGAAACAAACCGAAAATATCATGCTTACACACATGGATTATCCTCGTGGAAAGTTTTAGAGAATTCATATTATTCTGTTTAAACTGTAAAAACATTTAAAGGTTGTAACGTAAATAAACTATTGACAATAAATCTGTGAACAATAATAAAACACTAAAATATTTCCGACTGAGTAATGTTATAAGAAAACATGTAATACCATAGAAGTTTCCAAGTCTATAATGTGCATTTGTCGCATGATGTTGTAAGTAAATAAATACATTATCATTATCATGCATTGTTACTTCATATACACAATGCTACTTCATGCATGCAATGTTACAAAACGAAACGCTATCCTTTCTATTAAAGAGTAAGCGGATTTTCGATTAAAATGCATGGCATTGCTTTCATTACTTGCTTCAGCGTATGGGGCATTGTATGGGACTTATCCATTTCTCCCCGAAAAGGATTAATTTTGTTATCTATTTAGTCAGTTTCTATAGACATGCTAATTCAATTACATAACACGCAATCCATCAATTTAAAAACAAAAATCGATTTGATAATTAGCATTAGATCGATGCATAATCATTTTAACTCAATTAATTACATAAACATACGCATTTTGAAAAAAGTTTATGTTTTGATGCATGTCGCATCACTAATTATATCTTTAAAGAATCACATACGTAGACACTCTGGGGGAACTACAGTGATATTTATTTCTTTTCGAGGTTCATGAGAAAATGCTTCTGTTTTAATAAAAAACAAGAGCACGTTTAGTAAACGCTTATGCCCGGTCATTACATGGCTTTGATAATGTGCTGTGTTTATGATTGCAAACACGTATACCAAGCTTGAGAGCAATGCCTTGGTGGACTTAAACTATTTGAGTTTAAACATTTTGTAACGGACGAACCAACGGAACGGACAGCACTTATGCTATATGCCCCCGCTTATGGACAAATGTGTGTGCACAACATTAGGATTTTTATAGTATTTAAATTATTTTTCTGTATTTCAAAACAAAAGAAAACTGTCGTAAAATGTACTCGTTACTTATGGTTAAACTTTATCTACTTCAGTTTGGTCAACATGACAATTTCCGATTTTCATGAAAATAGGCTCATACGAAGCACTTTGTGACGCTGAATTTAAATATGCCACAGTCGTATAAGGTGGTAAGTAGTACGTACGACCTTCTCATTATAAGCCAGCGAAATGTAGAGTCATGTTACCTCACAATTTTTTATAGTTTCTATACATGTTTGGAAAAAATTCTGCAAACATAACGATCAAGATGATTTATTGTAAGCAGTATGCATATATCAGCTAGCTTAAGTAATTTACCAAAGTAATTAATCGAAATCATTAACTTTCATTTGAATAGCGTATCATTTATGTACGCTAAGTTTTTGTTTCCTGTATTTTGGAAGTTTTTGTAATTGAACGAATCTTTATTGTTGGAGATACGAAACCGCAACGTTGGCCCTGCAAGTCTAAAAGACCAGCTCATATTCAAGTAGATACTCACCTTACATAACATATAATTATATAGCATATGTATCGATCAATGGAATTGGTGACAATAAATCATCAAGTCATTGCTTACTCATGCTACTGGTCAAAATTGCCAAGCCACCACACTAAGTGCATGGTTTGTAAGTGGTTAACACTGGTTGGCAAAACCAGCCATTGGAAGAGCAAGAATGGTTTTTGTTCATGCGCAGGGCATGTTATTCATTTCAAAGGACGAGACTGGGTGGAAGGTGGCGACGGTACAATGTTGATTGGTTGTATCGTCATCTGTAAGGGGGTCCATCAATGTAACTCGGGAGGCTTCCACCTTCTTAACCAAATTTTCTTCTAAAAACTTTTATTGTCAAGCACTAAGTCTTGACATTACGCCCGAGCAGATATCTCTCCACCCGATTGTTTGTCGAAGGCTGCTTGGAGAAGGTTTCCAAATTAATCCATTAGACTGTGTGATTATAATTTACCGTTACAATTTATGTTAAAGGGTAAAGATTGACTACTAGCGTAATGTCATTTATGTGTATCATGTTTACTATAATTCATGTTGATGTTAAGTGAAGAGGAGAGCCATAAACGTATAATACAGTAAAGGTAGCCGGGATGGGTCTTAGGAATAAGTGCAGTAGACATAATGTACATACGTTTGTGGACACTAATGAGAATCGGTAAGCATGTTCGTGGAATTGGAGACATGTTGTTGTAGGAGACAAAACGGAGTCACAGATATTCCAGATATTGTACAGATATATTGCATCGAACTATATGGGTAGATTTTCGATTTTAAAACACCATGAATTAAGACGACATTAGTTTGGGAGGGTTTCACAGCGGTGACGTCACGTACCAAATATCCCAGTGGTATTTCGTTATTTAACCTTACGTTAGCACATTTACCCAGTGGTATAATGCTTGGACATTATATAAGGTAATCCACTAGATGTCAGTCACATGTTCATACACGTAACCACATTCAAAATGAAGTCAATTTGTTTTGTGCTGCATTTATACGTAATGTTCATGCTGTTTCATTTGGACAATAGCAGCGATGGTAATGTGCATATTTTCATTCTTATTTTGAATTTATTATTATTATTTTCAAAGAAAAAAAACATTGATATTCACTTAACAGTAATTTTTACTATTGATGTATTCACTGAATATCTGATTGTTAACTTTTTATCTCAATATGAAATATATTATATTATCGAGTGTTTCCTATACCTATGTTTAGTAATATGACTTTTAGCGTAAGTCTTATTTTCACTATAAGCATAGCATTCAATATGAAAATACATTCGATTTAAACAGATATTCGGTTGAAACAGATATTCGATTTAATCAGATATTCGATTGAAACAGATATTCGATTTAAACAGATATTCGATTTAAACAGATATTCGATTCAAACAGATATTCGATTCAAACAGATATTCGATTCAACAGATATTCGATTCAAACAGATATTCGATTCAAACAGATATTCGATTCAAACAGATATTCGATTCAAACAGATATTCGATTTAAACAGATATTCGATTGAAACAGATATTCGATTGAAACAGATATTCGATTTATACAGATATTCGATTCAAACAGATATTCGATTCAACAGATATTCGAGTCAAACAGATATTCGATTCAAACAGATATTCGATTCAAACAGATATTCGATTTAAACAGATATTCGATTTAAACAGATATTCGATTTAAACAGATATTCGATTTAAACAGATATTCGCTATATCCGAGTATGTTCGTATGTTTTCAGATTGTTACCGTCAAAACGCATACACTTACAGAGGAACACGGAACCATTCTGCTTCTGGATCCCCGTGTTATGACTGGTACCCGCTACTTAATATCATGCATTCGGAAGAATATCTTGCAGATAACATCTGGTCGGATGAACAACTTGTTTACAATTATTGCAGAGATCCTTTCAACGAAGGTATGTACGTATTGCGTTTATCAATCAACAGAGGGGTGTACAACTATACACGTTCGAAACGTTACGAAGATCCAAAATAAACGTCTGCGGTCTGCAATGGTTTGTTCGCGTTTTAAACCTGATCAAAACGAAAAGACATAACCCTCATCAAACCCGGTTATTAAATGTGCTTTGTTCAATTTAAACTAAACTTTTCATGCCAACCTTTTTTTATCGACATCTTCGCATTTTTCCTTTTAAAATATATCTGACTTTCCTTCGACTTGTCTTATTTTGTATAATAATAACTATAAATGCTGGTGTTCCTTATGGATCGTACTAGCAACCTCATATACAGTTTCAAAATTAAGCGGCTATTCGACCATTTTTTTATTTTTGCAATACGCCAATGTGTTATTCAGCACATTTAAACATAGTTCGTTTTGGATGACCATGACGTTTTATACCAAATGTGTTAGTTGTCCTCATAGGCTATTGTCAATTTTGCAAACATGTCATATTTCAGGATTTCTGTGGTGTTATAACGAATACGGTGACGTAATGGAATGCAATGTTTCTGAATGCTCACGACGGGCAATAGCCACTGGTGTCGTTTCGGAGAACATGCGCCCTATTATACTTAATGGATCTTGTAAGTTCAATTTCATTCATTAAGTTTCAACTAATCTAATTGTACACAGAACATACGCCTGTTTAGTTTCAAATAGTCTAATGTCACTCGTAACATACGGCCGTTTAGTTTCACTCGTAACATACGGTGCTGTAGTTTCATGCGCTACGTACATGTATGTCGTTTAGTGTCACTCGGAACACACGGTCGTTTAGTTTCACTCGTAATCTACGGTCGTTTAGGCACATGCATGTATTGGGAATAATTATGTTTGAACTACTTAAAAGCACAAGTTTAAATAGAAATGTACGCGTCCTTTACATTTCGAAGCATTTGCCTCCATTCTTGTTTAACACATCCACAACGTACGTACACGATTCATCCCCATTACGTCATTATTTTCACAATTTCGGTATTTAATAAATATTATAATTAGATAACAGCTAGGCTATATATGTGAATATAGGCCTACACATGGGCTCCAGTTGCTATATGCTTTATCCAAGGGAGATAACAAACGTATGCAATCATTGTACAAATCAAGTCAATGCATTGAAATTGTCATAATTTGATTCAAAATCAATAAAATCAACGACATACCTATACTGTACTGTAATAGTGTAGGCCTACTGTATGAGGTTTTATTTTGTCCCGGAATATAGATAATTTCCAGCCTCTCAGGCCTACCAAACCATGTTTGTGTTTCGTCCATACTGTAGTCTGTAGTCTGTATCCGCTTGGAACATAGAAGATATTACAAAAGCGACACCGCACGATATTTGATGGGGCCCAGGTTTATATACACAAGATCTAGACCCACAAAAATATCACACAATTGTGCTTCGCAGCTTGCATACAGTCAGTGTGTAGACTCTCGGACTATCAGTTCATCCGGAGCATGATTTCGCGACTCTCTTTCCAATTTCGACCGAAGCAAATTTACGACAACATTGACGTACTCAACCTGGTTGACGATTAATCCGGAGTCAATCCATATAAATAAATATGTTATAGAACTTCTTCGTTTTGGTTACTTGACGTCTAAAGTTAGCTAAAGTAAACTGCAGCACACGATGTTTTTGTTTTGTTTCGAAAAATGGAACGGTCTAAATACTTGAAAACGAAACATCACGGTTTTTCGCGATTTAAACTTACGTTAGCACATTTGCCCAATCGTATAATGCTTTGATATTACATAAGGTAAAGCTAGATGTCAGTCACATGTTCACATTCAGCGACCACTCACGTACCAACATTCAAAATGAAGTCGATTTGTTTTGTGCTGCATTTATACGTAACCTTCATGATGTTTCATTTGGACAATACCAGCGATGGTAATGTGTATATTCTATATTTTCATATATATTTTTAAAGAAAAAAGACATTCATATTAACTTAACAGTAATTTCGAATCTATTGATGTATTCACTGACTATCAGATTATTTACATTTTTTACTCAATATAAAATTTATTATCGAGTGTTTCCTATACATATGTTTAGTAATATGACTTTTTAAAACAAAATAAGCGTAAGTCTTACTTCAACTATAAGCATAGCATTCAGTATGAAAATACATTCGATTCAAACAGATATTCGATTCAAACATATATTCGATTCAAACAGATTTTCGATTCAAACAGATATTCGATTTAAACAGATATGCGATTCAAACAGATATTCGATTCAAACAGGTATTCGATTCAAACATATATTCGATTCAAATAGATATTCGATTCAAACAGATAATCGATTCAACAGATATTCGATTTTAACAGATATTCGATTCAAACAGATATTCGATTCAAACAGATATTTGATTCAAACAGATACTCGATTCAAACAGATATTCGATTCAAACAGATATTCGATTCAAACAGATATTCGATTCAACAGATATTCGATTCAAACAGATATTCGATTCAAACAGATATTCGATTCAACAGATATTCGATTCAAACAGGTATTCGATTCAGACAGATATTCCGATTCAAACATATATGCGATTCAAACAGATATTCGATTCAAACAGGTATTCGATTCAAACATATATTCGATTCAAATAGATATTCGATTCAGACAGATATTCGATTCAAACAGATACTGAATTCAAACAGATACTCGATTCAAACAGATATTCGATTCAAACAGATATTCGATTCAAACAGATATTCGATTCAAACAGATATTCGATTCAAACAGATATTCGATTCAAACAGATATTCGATTCAAACAGATATTCGATTCAAACAGATATTCGATTCAAACAGATACTCGATTCAAACAGATACTCGATTTAAGCATATATTCGATTTAAACAGATATTCGATTCAAACAGATATTCGATTCAAACAGATATTCGCTATATCCGAGTGTTCCTATTCGTATGTTTACAGATTGTTACCATCAAAACGCATACACTTACACAGGAACACGGAACCATTCTGCTTCTGGATCCCCGTGTTATGACTGGTACCCGCTATTTGATATCTTGAAGTCGAGTGAACATCACGCAAATAACATCCACCCGGGTGTACAACTTATTCACAATTACTGTCGAGATCCTTTCAATGAGGGTATGTATTGCAGTTACATTTGGGTTTCTTACAATCGTCAAAGACACGCTTTATAAAATTTCCGTAACTCGTTAAGTACAAAATTCATGGTACATGCATATCAATTGACAACTGGTGATACATGTAGATCCTCTATATTTAAATTTCGCGGATATTTGGACATTTATTTTACTTTTGCAATAATCCAAATAAAATGTGATTCAGTACACACTTCGTTTTGGATGAACATCAGGCACGGATCCAGGCAGTGGGCACGAGGGCCCGTGCCTCCAATTGGCTGAGATTTTAAAAACAAAAAAACTTTGAATAAATAATAAAACAGATATTGAACAGACACACTTAATTTTGTTCCTGAATGACTTTAAATAAATATTACGACTAGCCTACAGAAAATAAAGTAATTAGTACACCATATTCACACCTTAATCAAAGTTTGCGAATTTTACTTCTTACGACGAGCACAGATTGTTCATTATTGCCAAACATTTAGGTCACATTTGTGGTTACTTGTGACGACAACAACATAACCACTGGTGGCCGTTACAATGATTCACGCCCCCCCACAAAAAAAGAATAATGTGTTGAAAGCGTTTGCCACAGACTTTATAAGTGTACATCAATTACTATTGTTTGAAATGAGTTTTTATTCTATGCCCTATGAAGAATGTTATGATTCTGGTGATAAAAACAAAGTTTCTAAAAAACTGAAGTAATATAATGCTGTCTGAACTAAATATGTACATGTACATAAAACAGCATCATAAAGAACATTGAAAAACTCATGTTTGACTTTCTATGGAATGGTAAACCAGATAAAATATCAAGAAACACAATTATACAAGACTATAAAAATACAGGTTTAAAAATGGTGGATATTCATTCTTTTATTGATGGATTAAAAATAAGCTGGATAAAACGATTAGAGAATGATAAAGCCAATAACTGGCAGCATATATATGAACAAGAATTAGCCAATTATGGCGGAAAATTATTTTTTAAATGCAACATGACAGAAAAAGATGTAAAACTGTTAAATATAAAATCAAAATTCCCCAAAGACATAATGTTATCATGGAGTAAGATAAATTTTAAATCAGAACACAAATAAATAGCAAAACAAATCATTTGGAATAATAGCTCAATTAAACTTGATAGAAATACCACATTCTTCTTTGAAGATTGGTATGACAAAGGGATACTCTTTATAGAGCACATTTATGATTACAGATCTTCAAACTTCTATAGTTTCGGAGATTTGATACAACTGTACGATATACAAATTGGTGATTTTACTAAATACCATAGTCTCGTACAAAACATACCAGCAGAATGGAAACAAACTTTATCTACAGAACCTATGTCATACAATCCACCAAAGTACTAAATCGATAAAATCAAAAATAAAAGAAAAATCAATAAAATTGCATATAACATTTTGATTGAAACCAAACAAAATAATCCTATAAAGCAAATTCATAAATGGAACCATGAAATAGGACACGATAACATGAAATGGGAGAATATCTTTTTAACTCCTTTAATATGTACTGTTGACACAAAACTCCGAGAATTCCAATACAAATACTTAATGAGAACTATCCCAAACAACTCGTATTTACTAAAGTGCAAACTAGTTCCGTCTACCCTATGTGATTTCTGTTCTATGTTCCCAGACAGCAACATACATATGTTCTGGGAATGTCATGTCATACAAGCCTTCTGGGGAAATATTTATAATTTTTTAAAAGTATATGTTCCATCTATTAATATTTTTAACTATTTTGATACTAGTATATCGTTCTGCACAGTGCAAAGTAATGATCCACAAAAAAGCATTCTAATAAATTACATCATACTTCTTACAAAATACTTCATTTTCAAATCAAAATGCACACTAACTAGTCCATCAATAGAACCTTTTAAAGAATACCTGAAACATAGAATACAAATAGAGAAAACAATATCAGAAATAAAAAATCAAAGTGAAATGTTTGAGAACAAATGGAGTGACTTTATAATATTATTAAATTAAGAAAACACAAATATGTTTTTATTGAAGAGATGGTGCAAAAAGTATCTATATATTCTACTTTTTATGTCTCTCTCTTTCTCCCCCTCTCTCTATCCTCTCTCTCTCTCTCTCTCTCTCTCTCTCTCTCTCTCTCTCTCTCTCTCGAAAAATAATTTATAAATCCATTTATTTTTATACTATTTGTTAATATGTTTATAATGTATGGCATAAATGTAAATGTATTTATAAATGAATAAAATTGAAAGGACAAAAAGAAAAAAAGCAGCATAGGTATCATTGTTCTATCGTTTTATGTGGGTTAACTAGCTGACAGTATGTCTACCAAACTTATACTTAAAAACTGTAAATATATATCTTGTAAAATATTTCACCAGAAAGAGCAATGATCTTATTAACTATATTTTGACTAAGCAAATGAGCACTTAGAATATACGAAAAATGCTTCTGAAGGTCACAATTCATGGATGTAGGAGTCATGGGACTTGCAGGGATCAGGTCCCCGATGTCAGAACAAAGAGTCATACATAGTTTAAGATCAAATGTATAATGTTCGGCCTAAACTAGTCTTACATATCTCTAAATAATATGGGTACTTTTTCTTATGTTCTAGATGAAAAAGTATTTGTAAGATGGGAAGTTTTTGTGCTCGCTTCGCTCGCAGAATATTTTTAATATACATGTATAAGTTAATACGTATCTGTTGCATCACAGAAATCAATTACAAGACAAATTTTACCCTAGCTCATTATATTACCTTTTGACTGTAAATAATCATTACTAAACCATTAAGGTTAACTCTAAGAATTAAGAAAAAAAAGATATTTCAGGGCTCCCAGATATGCTTAGAATGCACTAGATTTGCTTTGAATTTTTTCCCGGGGAGTATGCCCCCGGACCCCCTTCTTATGTTATAATATTACAATGGCCAAAAGGATGAAAACTGGTATATACAAATACTGTATCTGAACACTTAGTAATATGCACGAACATACACAATGAACATGTTGACGCTGATAACATGAAAAAGGTAAAGATGGATTCCCCCACATCTACAAATGTACCCCTTCCTGTGCATTTTCACACACATATTAAGCAATCTCCCCCGGAATCCCGTACATACCTCGTGCCCCCCCCCCCACTCAGAAATGTCTGGGTCCAAGCCTGACTATGACGTTTTATACCAAATGTGTTAGTTGTCCTCATAGGCTATTGTCAATTTTGCAAACATGTCATATTTTAGGATTTCTGTGGTGTTATAACGAATACGGTGACGTGATGGAATGCAATATTTCTGAATGCTCACGAGGGACAATAGAGACTGGTGTAGTTTCGGAGAACATGCCCCCTTTTATACTTAATAGCTCTTGTAAGTTTAATTTCATTCATTAAGTTTCAAATAATCGGTACTTGATCGTGGTAAGTACTTATTGTACAAGGAACATACGCCTGTTTAGTTTCAAATAGTCTAATGTCACTTGTAACATGCGGTCGTTTAGTTTCACTCGTAACATACGGTGCTGTAGTTTCATGCGCTACGTACATGTATGTCGTTTAGTGTCACTTGGGACACACGGTCGTTAAGTTTCACTCGTAATCTACGGTCGTTTAGGTACATGCATGTAGTGGGAATAAATATGTTTGAACTAACTAAAAGCACAAGTTTAAATAGAAATGTACGCGTCCTTTACATTTCGAATCATTTGCCTCCATTCTTGTTTAACACATACACAACGTACGTACACGATTCATCCCCATTACGCCATTAGTTTCACCATTTCCAATATGAAATTCGAAATAATTTATAGTCGCTGTTATTTTGTATGTTTCATTCAATCCAAGCCTGTGAAGGGTATCATCGATCATTCACGAATCAACAGACTGTAACGTATTTAGGAAAAGAATGTCTCAATTGGAGTGAGCTTGGCTTATCAGTGGATATGCTAGATACTCTTCATACAAATGATGGCTCTACAGATCATAACTTTTGTCGTGACCCGGCAGATCGTGGTAAGTACAGTCCGCAGATCGTGGTAAGTACTGTCCGTGGATCGTGGTAAGCACTGTCTGTGGATCGTGGTAAGCACTCTCCGTAGATCTTGGTAAGTACTGTCCGTGGATCGTGGTAAGCACTGTCTGTGGATCGTGGTAAGTACTGTCCGTGGATCGTGGTAAGCACTGTCCGTGGATCGTGGTAAGTACTGTCCGTATATCGTGGTAAGTACTGTCCGTGGATCGTGGTAAGCACTGTCCGTAGATCGTGGTAAGCACTGTCCGTAGATCGTGGTAAGCACTGTCCATAGATCGTGGTAAGCACTGTCCGTGGATCGTGGTAATCACTGTCCGTGGGTCGTGGTAAGCACTGTCCGTAGATCGTGGTAAGCACTGTCCGTAGATCGTGGTAAGCACTGTCCGTGGATCGTGGTAAGTACTGTCCGTGGGTCGTGGTAAATACTGTCCGTATATCCTGGTAAGGACTGTTACATACTTTTGTAATCAATCATTGCACTGATATCTCCCCGAAGATCGTGGTAAGTTATAGAAAGAGAACGCAAACGCGAGATTGTTTTATCTTGTCGAGGAGTTTTTTTGGCAAACTCCAATTCGGAATTGATTTACATTGTTATAGTACTTATTTGAGAACTGCAATTATGACTTGATTTACAATGTTTTGACAACTCCAATAATGACTTGATTTACAATGTTTTGACAACTCCAATTAGGACTTAATTTACCATGTTTAGGACTGTTTTCACAACTTGAATTGGGTTTAATCACATGTTCCTTCTATCTCCGATGTTTCATTATTATTTCTTTCATCAATGGAATTTTCAGGTTATTTGTGGTGTTATGTGGCCGTTACTGATGATAACTTAGAAGGCGAAGAGTGTGAAGTTCATATCTGTGACGTCACCTTCTTTGATTGGATCTCCAGACAGAAAACATTCACTCATCCCAAACCGGTTGTCACCACTTCAACATCCCAACATACCACATCGAAACTACGCACTACGACTGCAGTGACCACTACGTCAACACCACAAATTGGTATTTATTTATTAAGATTGTTATTATTTTTTTATGCCCCCGTATCGATAGATCGGGAGGCATATAGTAATTCACCTGTCCGTCCGTCCGTTCGTCCTTCCGGCCTGGTTAACCCAAATTGACCGTTTCTTCTAGCAATAAATACATGGCTTGCTAGAGAGCTTTCAAACTTGCATGGATGTTGTATATGACCACTATTCACACGCCTGTATCACCTGACTCCATTTTGACCTTCACCTTGACCTAATTTTTTACTTCGACTTATCTCCCCTTTAGTATTTTTATAATACAATTTTGTCCAGAGCGTATCTTCAAAACTATTTAACATATTGACTTGAAACTTGTAATATAAATAGATGGCAATTTGGAGAAGTGCATTGACAAAGAACCATAACTCTGTCTGTCTTAAATTTTGAATTATCTCCCCTTTAGTATTTTTATTATGAAATTAAAAATTTTGTCCGGAGCATATCTTCAAAACTATTTAACATATTGACTTGAAACTTGAAATATAAATAGATGGCAACTTGGAGAAGTGCAATGACCAAGAACCATTACTCTGTCTGTCTTACATTTTGAATTATCTCCCCTTTAGTATTTTCAGAATCAAATTTTGTCCAGAGTGTATCTTCAACAGTTTTTAAGATATTGCCTTAAAACTTGATATATAATATACGTGGCAGCTTGTAGAAGTGCAGGGATCAATAACCATAACTCTGTCTGTCTTACATTTTGAATTATCACCCCTTAACTTTAGTATTTTTATAATAATTGTTTGTCCGGAGCGTATCTTCAAAACTATTTAAGATATTGACTTGAAACTTGGTATATGAAGGCATTGCTTTCAAATGTGGCATATTCGTTTACCATTATAAGCCCCTTTTAGCAAGGGGTATAACCTAAAGCATGGAGAATGGCGGTTTAAGTAAGACTTTCCATGGAGATTGGTGCCAATGGCCGATATTTTGATGTTTTTTTGTCATTTGGCGGACACATTTTTACCAAAGTAAGTTCATTTTCTTGTTTTACATGTGGTGTGTATGCGATAACCACCTAGCCATAAGTTTGAGCCACCTATCGGCGGTCTGTTTTAGTCCGTCAGTGCAGCGATAAAAGCCTGAAAGAAGGGATGGTGACATCGGGTGTCCGTAGTCCGCATTGATTTTAATTAATTCTGACGTATCTGGGGCATTCTGGGTGTTTTTACTGTGTTTGCTAGGTACTTCATGCATGATTTTATTGTTAAAATACTGTTTCTGCTTATTTAGGAGGCTCCATGTGCATATTTTTAACGTTTAAGACGATTTCATGGAGACTCGTCAACTTTAAGACCCTCTCCATGGAGACTTGTTATTATTTTGTAAACCATATGTACTGGTATCGTAAACATGGAAGTAATCTCTATTTTGTACCAATTTTTGTTCAGGGCTACCGTCTTACAGAGGGTCTTGGCTTGGCAAGTAACATATAATTGGAACCAACTACAGTGACAACACTACCTGGCTGCAACAATTAGTGTGATTTTCTTATTTGTACTACAAAGATATGCATGTAAAAATAAAGGATGCTTTTTTATAATTTTGTGCTCTGTTTATTATGCACCAGTCAAATCAAACCCTGACTCCCCAAACCCGGGGTATAGTCACGAGTTTTTAACTTTTGATGTCCCCACACTGCCGAATGAGAGCAGGACTTTTGCTCCGCACATACATGCGTAGATGTGAAATGCAGCCGGGAATAAGTTTCACTGATAAGGATGGGAGTGTTACCTTTTGTAAGGCCATCAGGCAGGGATTTTACCATGGTTTATTAAAAAGTCAACCCGTCCCTTCCCCGTGCTAAGGATTTCAATTGACTGGTGCATTGTGTATCTGTAATGAACTGGCAAAAGGCCTAGTAGTAGCCGTCTTCTCTACTAGATGGATATTATCTTCTTCGGAAAGGTATGCTACAGGCCACATCAGTTTGGTAGATTGTGGTTTCAAATATATTTGAAACACCCACCAGTTTCTTCATCCCATTTATAATATAGAGGATTTGTAATCAGTTTTCTGATCAGTATTCTTTCAAGCACTTACTTACAATCCACAAGCAACCAACAACTTCTCAACATGTGGAGTAAAACCAGCATTGACAAATTGAAGCAACTGGGAATCAAACCAAGATTGCTTATTACAAACACTGCGCGTTAACCATTGCAGCAGTTTTATAAGTGGCAGTATATTGTACGTCAATGTTCAAAACATCACAATGAAACCTCACTTATCCGACCACCCTTATTTATTTTAAAACATACTTATCATATCTGTTTGAATATTAATAAAGGCTTATTTTAGAGTTGGTTATATACAAATCAAAAGTACTACATGTAATCATGGGAATTGACTTCGAACTGGAGGTTTTAATTTTGAGGTGGTCTTTAAGTGAAGTTTTACTGTTTGTTACATTCATAAGAGTGAAATTCAATAGTCGCTTTCGTCTCTATGATGCAAATATCTTCTTAAAAGCATCGTACCATTGACACTTATTTCAAATGGGTCCTGTGTTTTTGTTAAAGAGGCAGCAAGTAGAGAACACAGTATGGTGTTTCAATGTATATGAGCGCACTGTCCTACATACGTGCATTGGTTCTTTAACGTACCTGGTGTACATGCGAGACTAGCTCTGGGTTACCTTCCAAATAGATCATGTCTAGTTGGGTGGGAAACACGAAAAAGCGTTCCATGAATAAGTGCACCGGCCGAGGTTCGAACCAGGGACCTATTGATCGGTAGTCAAGCGGGCTTTCCGCTCGTAATAAAGGGGTCATTGCCGAGAGGTCATGGTAGACCAATGTCACTTTTTATGCAATCAATATAGTAATTATTACGCAAATTTGTTTGATGTTTTTATTTACAATTTGTAGTTTTAAAGGTTCATAAGCGAAGATGGTCAATTTTATAAAGGCAGTGTGATCTTTAAGCTGACGATTCTCCATGAAATCGTCTTAAACGTTAAAAATATGCACATGGAGCCTCCTAAATAAGCAGAAACAGTATTTTAACCATAAAATCATGCATGAAGTACCTAGCAAACACAGTAAAACCATCCAGAATGCCCCGGATACGTCAGAATTAATAAAAATCAATGCGGACTACGGACCCCCGATGTCACCATCCCTTCTTTCAGGTTTTTATCGCTGCACTGACGGACTAAAACAGACCGCCGATAGGTGGCTCAAACTTATGGCTAGGTGGTTATCGCATACACATCACGTATAAAACAAGAAAATGAACTTACTTTGGTGGAAATGTGTCTGCAAAGTGACAAAAACATCAAAATATCGGCCATTGGCACCAATCTCCATGGAAAGTCTTACTTAAACCACCATTCTCCATGCTTTAGGTTATACCCCTTGTTTTAGTGTCAAATCCATGTAACACTATCAAACATTTTAACTGAATAAGAGCCCCTGATTGACTTAGCTTTTTATGGACATGGCTTTCACGGGGACATAAGCGTTTATTGAACGCAGTCTTGTCTCTTTATTTATTATTTACATTAAACTTATATTTTGAACAGGTCACATGTTATTTCTTGCAGACTGGGTCGTTTTGTCTCCGTATTTTTTATAATCACGTACGAATTTACTACATTTTGTTATTATTTTTTGAGATACCATAATGCGTTTACAATGGCCCCTCGTGTTTTCTTAATTACCTTCACATCGTTCCACGCATCTTCTAAACTATATTTGCATCGTCTGGAGCTTCTCGTGAATCGTCCCATGTGTCTCCAGTCCCATGTGTCTCCGCATCGTCCCAAACTTCTTGGCATCACCCAACGTATCTTTGCATCCTCAAAGTATTTTTGGTTCGTCCCAAGTTGTTTCAAATCGTCCCGCGTATTTTCACCTGTGAAAAGGTATAAATATTGCGACACTTAAAGCGTGTCTCTTTTTATGCAGTCTGCTTCACTGGCTCGTCGGCCTCGTACAGGGGTGACAGAAATCTAACCTTCAGTGGTCGAGTCTGTCAGAAGTGGGGAAGGAATACTCCACACATGCACGTGTACTCTGCCTTCTCGTTCTCACCAGAAACCCTAAGCGATGTGCGTAACTATTGTCGGGATCCGGACAAGTCAGGTGCGTTCATGTTTAAAAATGTAAAAGGGTGCTTGAGCGGCCTTACAGCTGAAATAAGCCCTAGAGCATTGGTAGCTTTTTTCTTTTTTTCACAAACACGACGGCCCTGTATCAAAACTATAACGACACTACTTTCGTAAGTTGATTTATAATAATCTATTCCAGTTTAAACAGCTCTTGATATGTAAAATTCTATCATGTGTAACATATTTATTTTTATTGAATGCAAACAAAACATACTTAAATTTCATGCAGATTGGAGTATTTTTAATGAACCAGAATATTATACAGAATTGTGTCGATATACGAACTTTCAAGATGATTCCTGATTCGTCAAGATGTACCTTGGCTTGAATCGATGAAAAGAATAATAAATATATCACCGATTCAAGCCAATATACCTTTTGACGATTCAGGAATCATCTTGGAGTTTGTATATCGATATATATCGCGCGCGATTCTCGGAAAAATGCTAGATACGTAATAGGATAGTTTTGTAAGGACAACAAGAAATTGTCCGAGGCGAAGCCTAAATTGACCAATCATTGTCTGAGCAAATATCTCACAAAAGTGTACACTTACAGAAATAATGTACACTTTTTGAAAGGAGTCAGTGAGCATGTCGGAGAATAAATAATGTATATGTGATTATATACTATACTAGTTTTTCAGCATTTAATTGGCTGCTTTGAATAAACATTTCAAACGCATTTGCATAAGTAACACATCTACGGATACTGTACATTTGTATCTCATAGAAAAAGTGTGTATATAATTGACAAATAAACAGGCCACCATCTAGCATGGCTATTTAAATACTAATTTGCAGTCCTGATGATAAATCCGGAAAACGGTAAATGGCAACTATGCGCCATTTATGATCTTAAATTTGTTAAACAATGTTCGATATCTAATGCTTTTGAAAGAAGACCACCTAACCTAAATTGTTTTATGTACATATTACAGGATATGTGTGGTGTTACACGACCGATCCGAACATGAGAAGGGAGAAATGTGGTATTGAGTGCTTCAATAGTGCATCGTTACAATCTGTGATGTTGTTTAATACATTGGGTTTAGTGGCTGTGTCTGTGGTCTACGTACAGGCAATTTGAGCAACCAGTGTAATCTTAGTAGTTATCACTTATCAGTTATTACCTCCCTTATGGCTAAATATACACAAAATTCAAAAGTCCACAATGTGTCATTCATTGCGGAGTGAGTATATTGACTTGCTTAAAGCATCCAATTTTGTGGATGTGGATGTCTCGTTCTTTGTCCGACTCTTGCGTGTGTGGCTATGCGCTGCAACCGTATCTGTGTGACTTTGCTTTGTCCACCACTATTAATTTTGCAAACGTAATACTTACCTTAAAAAACCCTCAATTATAAAACCATGCATATGGATGGCTCTTGCAATCTGCCTCATTATTATATCGTGAAGCTGGTCTTAGCCTCGATATCGAATAATGAGCAGACCAGTTCAAGTTGGCTTGATAATAGTGCTCTTAATTTTGAAGCGATCTTATTTTTGATGTAGGTTTTAACTTCTAAGGCGAGCATATGTTAAACTTAACATAAACAAATGGTTATAATCTATACACATGGCAGATATATAGGTGTCTCCTAAGTCAAAATTAGTTGGCCTTTTCAAAAAGAGTGATACTTAAATAAACGAAGCCTTTGCCTATAAGTTTAGGTTACTCCAAACGATTTATTTTAGATGTTACATCAATTTATAGTAACAAAAACGAACATGAACCATATATACAGAAGTTGACTTTCAGTCAATGTGGGTGTTGTTTTGTTTTGCTAACAACTTCTTCCGTTTTCGTTATTTTTCTTTTGTTTGGAAACGTCATAAAGTTGGTCAACGTGGTGACTTCTAGCAGTATGTGACGTAGTGTGTGACGTAATATTCAAGATGACCAACTGACAGCCACGGATATCAAATTTTGCACAGTGATGGGTTCACATGCTCTTTGTTGTGTATATATATATGTAGTGAATTGTACATGCGTGCCTTTTCATTTTGAATTTATTAAATGAATAAAAGTGATATAAACGAGGTTCTGTCCTGTATCATGTCTATTTATGTATATTTTTGACATAAAATACATAAAAAAGTGATCAACTGCCTCGTTTGCATAGTTATTACACTAGTGAGTAGTGCACTATATTTTTTTTATATAAAACGGCTTTATTAAACTCTCGCGCCGTGGTTTATGTGATAAAATTAATTATCATGATGATTATATCATTATGTAAATACTCTCCTAGATCTAATATCACTGTGCCACCAAGGTGGTGCGGTGGGGAATACAAATAGCTTTGATGAAAACGTTGGCTTTTGTCATTGGTTTCAGATCAAACTGTCGTTAATGTGCTCTTTTCAAGGAGAATTTTGATTGAAAAGGTACGGTGTCCATAATAAATGTTCACGATTAATGTTGTATAAAGATTTATTTATCTTCTATTGAAGATGGCATGAATGTTATGACCCAATAAATCAAACAGTTTCTTCTTTTCTGTTGATTTATGTTATGTCATTTGAATCCATGTGTATCTTATGAATACACTGGTTCGTGTAACTTATTTCATAAGATATTTGATGCATCTGAGCAATCATGTTAAACTCAAACAAAGATACCACAGACGCACAGAGAAAGAGTATTAAATGTGTCTATAAAGACGCTGTAATAATCTGTGTATACGAACTCTTAGAAGTTGACACCACAGGTAACTGTATCAATGATAAAAACTAAAGCGATTTTTTTTTAATTTATTTTTTGCAAAAATTATATTTTTTTACATATATATATTTATTTCTTTCGTTTTCAACGATAATGTTACCAGTGGTTAAAGCTACCGACTGCAAAACCGATGATGTTAAAGCCTCATGTCATATTACTTTGCCCACTGGTTTTATAAGACTCATATGACAATAAACACTCTTGCTAAATGGCGAATAAGGTATTATGTATGTTCACATGCCAATAAACTTTGCAACTGAACTTTGAATTACAGGAAACTTTTATTTGACATGGTTACTAGTATATATTTCGTTCAATTCTTTTTTGTTAATAAAACGGTGTTAGGACGAAATTTCGTTAAGCATCATATCAATTCATGAAAACAAATTTTCGAAAAACAGTAACTTATTTCAACGAATCGAAATTTCGTACGTACAGATTACTCTTACACAGAATGAAACAGGTTTAAACGAAATGTGGTAAATCACTTAAAGTCACATTATTTCTCCCACAACCTTTTCCGATCATCCATTACATACGATGAGTTATGAAACCATAAGGCTGTTTCTTAACAAATGACCAATACCTGACGATAGAATGTTAACTATATCTGTCGAAGTGGTAGTGCAAATATCGTATTAAGCAAATTGTATTGTGAACAAAATACTCATTGTGCAAAAGTTGCTCCCCTTAGCATGCATTCATTGTTTACAACATACCAACTGCATAATATTGTAGTTTTCCCAGGTATCAAAGTCTATCTGACATCAATATGATGAAAATTCCGCTCATCTAAAGTCAACAATTACTTTGACTCATAATGTAACAAAGGATGTGCCACACAAAACACAGGTTTTCTACAAAAACGCTACAAGACTTGTACAACAAGAATAAATAATTCAGCATAGAAGACACCTTGTAACCATACCAGAACTCGTTCGTTTTCATTTCATTCCCAGATTCTACTAAACACTTGAGTTATTGTTCTTACAAACTAGCTAGATATGCGATGATTTTATGTCTTAGTTCACAGGTGTTAAAATAGCAGAAGACCAACGGCGAACAAAGGGCACTTTTATTAAATATGTCACGAAAATGCCCAATTGTGTCCCCTACCAGACCTTTTCGATAATAATTCATTATGAGTATAACCACTTGTCAACAATCATGAAACCCTTTTTATACATATAAAAATGTGCTGTTGATTTGGGTGACTTCTACATGCAGGGATGGCAGTTGGCCAATCATCTCCACATAATTCGCTGGTATTCACAAGGAATCTTAGTTTCTTACTTAAGTAAAACATTCGTTCGTAGTCCGTACAGAGACGGACGCCCCCACGATCGCTACCTTAGGTGGTCATTCCATTGTTTAAGATCAAAGGAACGACCACTTAAAGGACAAAAGAATTAAGTGGTCACGGAATGAATTGAATAGATTCCTATTGTGTTAGGCCACACCTCCGACCACTTAAGGTAGCTTTCGTGTGTGCGGATATACATCGGTTACACAGACATCTTTGGAAGTTCGGGTGATTTATGACGTACGGATGGAAAACACAGGGTCTGACTTATCGTTGCAATGTATGAGTACTCGAATAGTGTGTGTCTGTGAGATGTACTAGCATATCGGCTACTTCAACGTAAGTTCATCATTTACGCCCATTGCTTTACCAGTGAATGATACAAACAACAGCCAACGGCAATATCAGAGCACTGATGTTAATAATCGCTGCCATGGCAACCCCTGAATTATCCGCATTTCGCGAGAAATATGTTGGGTAGGTGACTTTTTCTTCAGGCTCTTTTGGAGAATCGAAACTTCTGGAACATGTATGCGGTGTTGTTGGCAGTATAGGTGGACATCCCTTGTTACTCGACTGATTGGATGTACACAGTTTCTCTATGGTCATGTTTGTCATGATAAGTCACCTGAAATAGAAAAAATACGATGCCATAGTACAAAAAACGACGACACACCTCATTAGTCCCGACACTTTTAACAGGATTATCAATGATTTCAATAGATGAAACATATCAGACGTACTGATGTCCTAAAATACAATTATGTTGCAGACACAAGACGCGTCGTTGAATAAATAAGACATTACAATCGGCAGAATGCTGTTATGCCGTTGCATAAGCAAGATGTTACATTGCAGAAACAAGGCGTGTCACTGCATAAACAAGACGTTACATTGCATAAATAAGGTTTTTCGCTGCATAAACGAGACTTTACATGGCTGAAAGGAGGTGTTTCGCTGCATAAATAAGACGTTACATTGCTGAAAGGAGATGTTTCGCTGCATAAATAAGACGTTACATTGCCGAAAGGAGGTTCTTCGCTGCATAAATAAGACGTTACATTGCTGAAAGAAGGTGTTTCGCTGCATAAATAAGACAACTGTCACTGAAGCATCAAAGTGTATGCCATCAGAAATAGAGCGTTCTCATGCGAAATGGGGCTAAAAAATATGTACATTCTGTAAATCTATAAAGCGTCTGTGCTTTACTTTTAAGGATATCCGGGTCTAATAAAGAATCTCCTCTTGAAGAGTTCTCAATTTCAGTAATTTTATGACAAATTGACTGATTTCCTCTAGGTCGTGGGTTCAACCCCGGCTAGAGCCAAAATATTTTTTTTTCTTTTTTATTTAATTTTTAGTGATAAGACAATGTTTTGGCTTCGTTACATCACTTCATAGTGTAATTTGGAGAAAAATATTTTTTTTCTATTTTTTTTCTTTAATTTTTTAGGAATTAATATGCGGTAAACAGATTAAAATCGGGTTACTAAGGATTTCTGAAATGTATATTTTCAAAACCGCTCGGTAAAACCTTATAAAATTGTGTTAAAACATAACACACACATTGAAGTTATTTTTGAAAAAAATTCAATGGTGCCAATTGTTTAGATCATATTTTATTTCCATTTATCTATAGGGTACTTATTGGCAATATGAAAAAAATGCCTTAATTTCGAGGAGGGTGGGGTTACATTTTTATTTTTATCTACTTCATTATTAGACCAAACATCATTTTTACACTTTTGATTGAAGAAATAATCATTATCATTAGATTTAGATACACTTTTGTTTTTATTGTGTTATCTGTTGGAGATTTATTTTATTTATCATGCGGTTGCCTCCATTTGTTTGTGCAGTACGTTCTTAGGCTGGGTGTAGGGAAATTAAAATAGCAATTACTCTCTTAAATGACAATACATGTGTTTTAAAATTCACATGCAGTTGTCTTAATGGGTATACAATAGAATAAAAATATTTAAAATGCATTCCTCAAAATTAAAAAAAAAAGTTTTTACACCCGGACATCGTTAATTTGCGTTTCTATTGAAGACGGCGTTCATGAGATGTAAAACTTTTATAAATTCAAAAACAATAGATTGGATTCGTTTTGTTATTTCGTATCAAACACCAGTGTCTAAGTATCTAATTAGGTTGTATTTTATTTACTGTGAACTCATTTAATTTCGATGGGACAAAAATGCGTGGTTTTGGTAAGAAGAAAATCGATTGGACGTTTATCCGTTAATTTTGTATCAAGTTCAGGAAATGAATACAAGGGTCAAAATTATTGTTCGATGGGATTTGATTTCGTGGTTGAATGCAAACCACCAAATCTACGAATTTTAATCCTCACGAAAATAAATGATTTTGCAATAATTTGTTACACGCGTACACGAGGTATATCGTTGTGCATCAGTACTCACAGGACTTTGAGTTATGATATAATAATTAAGAATGACATGATAACATGGTTGGCATGACGACCAATTACACTTATTACTCCATTGGCAAAATGTAAGGTTTTTCCTCACAGAAGTATTTTAAATATCTCTGAAATTCGTTTGCTGTTTCTTTCTTTCTTTTACTTCAAGTAGCTGACTCACCGCGTCTGTTCTGGTGGGGTCTGAAATTCGTTTGCTGTTTCTTTCTTTCTTTTACTTCAAGTAGCTGACTCACCGCGTCTGTTCTGGTGGGGTTGCACTCATGAGAGCGGATCCCGTGGTTTGTACAACCAGTTATTTTGAGATGTAGTCAAATGTGTTAGTTCATAATTTAAAAGCGAGAATTCCTGACGTTGATATGTCCCTACCGGCCTTTCGTAAGTAAGTATGTCTAATTATGCTTTCATCTAAGGAAAACCATCAACACCAAACATTATATCACCGCGCTATGCTATCATGCCTCAAAAACACAATCTCATTATTTAAAGTCGTCCTGTCAGTATACGCAACGTTTACGTTACAAGTATCGGAGTTTGGAAGATATCGTGAACTTTTTGTACTTCAGTCCGATTGCCAAAACCCAAACAGAACATGGCAGTGTTAAAGGCGTGTTCTCAAGTTACATGTGAATCTTGTCTATGTGGATTTGTAGGAAGAATAACAGACAAAAACTAGTTGTTGACGTGATGCCGACATTTATTGTCTCATTGCTGACTAAAACAGTTGTTGTAAAGAACAACTTCCGGTAAATAATTGCCTAGAAAACAGTATGTACTGACAATAGAACATTGTAGCCAGCCTTTAAAAAACACTTCAATAATAAGGATATCTTGAAACTAAGAGTACCTTTTACAAATTCAATATTTCTTATTTGGACTATCTACGTTTCCTACTTAACAGACTCAAAATAATGTATACCGTTTAAACACTTTCAACGATAGTAATACCTTAATACAAAGACCAAATTGATGATAACATCAAATCAGCAATTGATCTCAATGTAAGCTCCTGTCATTATACTCCAATGTCTTGCATAAAATTAGGTAATCAAACTACCGACTATCGTCATTGCAGACCCAGCGCATAACCTGTGTAAACAGCCCACGGTAGTATGTTCAATACTAAAAATGTTAATTCCATACGCGGGTCAGACGTATGATACAACCGTGACCTGCGACATGTAGAATTATATTACATTATTACCGGTATTACATGTATATATTTTGCAATTGCGAATGCATGCTTTTAATTAATACAGCGAGTTGTATTATTTTTATAATTTAATATTAAAGTGAAATAAAATTAAACGTGATACTCACATAGATTTCATGCGAAACAACACGGAACATAAAACATCCCCTCAATATGTTCCTATAGTTTCCTTGAAATCTCAACACTGGTGTAACTACTAGAGTGAAGATACTCGTTGCATGTATACAAATATATGAAGCTACTTTCCTAGAACAAGCCGTGCATCTCTGCACGATACTTTGAACAGACTAGAGATTATAGCACACAGAGTTAATTGTAATATGCGCTTCGGATGAAATAGCTCATTTTTGCTTTTCATTACCGAAGTCAATTGTCCATTATCCGTTCAACCGGAAACTATGAAGTGACAAACTTGTTAAATAAATTGTCAACATAAAAAGGGCGGTAAACAAGTACTTGTATGTCAAGTGTATTTACTACTTTGTACCTTGTGTAAATTGCCGGGAGAATTTGTCGCAAATACATAAATGTTGGTTGCCGGTTTCATTACACTCTCAAATCATACATCTGAACTGAAACCCATATTTGGACTGTAAACCAGTAAAAGATACAAAAAATACTATTTACTTACACAAATGTACATTACTAGAACACGCATGTGCATGTACAATGATATTTTAAACGCACTTCAATACGTGTTGGACAAACGTCGTTTCTAATAAGACATGATAACTTTTACTACAATGAAAACGTTGGTAAAACATTAACAGACAAACTGATTCAAAATCTCAAACTCGGTCATGGTATTGCTGACAGCAGATTCAAGAACACCACAAAATGAATCCTGCTTTTCCTTGCTGGAGTCTTCGAAAAGCATCATCGGTTGGTACGTTATGCCTCCATGTTGGTTGATTGTTGTGAACATTGAACGGAAATAACGACAAGTTCAACGGGAATAAAAATGCTATTGCGACACGTTCTTAAATATTAAAGATACTGAGCATTGTATGCATAGGGAATTGTATCGTTGTACCTTAGATATAATTGATATGACTGTTACAAACAGTAAGTAAGCATTTCAATGTTTTCAACTTGTTAAAATAAACTAACCTGTTCAAATGACGGATTTTTCATGAAATTCAGAATAGTAGCCGACACTAACAATGTGATGACTGTATCCTTATAAATAGTTCACACATTGGTGAATTATATTATTCCCTAACAAATTACAAAAGCGTTGAAACAAAGAAAAAAAATAAACAGAAAATGAAAAGGTACATGCACCATAGCATGACAATCGAATAGGACCGTAGTTATGTAGCATATTGGAGATTTCAGTGTCGCTGCAAGAACAAATAAAATCTACAAATCAATAGTCAAATGATTAATTGAGTTGTTCCCAGTTGTTCTTCATTTTACCGAAATCAACGGAATCTTTGTAATCGTGGACGAAATTCAGTCATCACACAATTTAATTCGTCTATTTGTAATGTCGGTCAGTAGTTGTGAAAACATGCGATTCAATTGATCCGTTTCAGATATAAAACACATTTGTAGTAATCAAATATTGAATCTTTTAATTACATCATTCCCATATTTTTTCAAAGAAATCATTACAATAAGGAAAACAAATTAATGGAAAGCAATACATAACGGTTATGTCAATAAATTTTAATTATTTCTGATAATGATTGACTATGTGTTTGCATAGGAGTTCATCAGTTAAATTGTATTACAAATACATTATTCATTATTAAAGTCCTCTTGTTTATTCAATGTGATCATTGTGAGCTCGAAAACCATGGCTACAAAATCACCAAAGACATCATCACTAAACCAAGGGAAGCGTACTGGAGATGGATTTTAGGTCGACAAAGTTGACAAAAAACATGTAGATGCATTCAAACTTAGTTTCAAACAAAACAAAAAACTTCATTTGTATATTGTTCAAAGAACATGTCAATCAAACTATACCGTGGTATTCAAAGTACACAAACAAACAAGAACAATATTGAAAGTACACAAGCAAACTACATCGTTGCATTCAAAAGTACACAAAACAAACTACGTTGTTGCATTCAAAAGTAAACAAGCAAACTACATTGTTGCATTCAAAAGTACACAAGCAAACTATATTGTTGCAATCAAAAGTACACAAGCAAACTACATTGTTGCATTCAAAAGTACACAAGCAAACTATATTGTTGCATTCAAAAGTACACAAGCAAACTAAATTGTTGCAATCAAAAGTACATAAAGCAAACTATATTGTTGCATTCAAAAGTAAACAAGCAAACTATATTGTTGCATTCAAAAGTAAACAAGCAAACTACATTGTTGCATTCAAAAGTAAACAAGCAAACTATATTGTTGCATTCAAAAGTACACAAGCAAACTACATTGTTGCATTCAAAAGTACACAAGCAAACTATATTGTTGCATTAAGTACACAAGCAAACTATATTGTTGCATTCAAAAGTACACAAGCAAACTATATTGTTGCATTCAAAAGTACACAAGCAAACTACATGTTGCATTCAAAAGTACACAAGCAAACTACATGTTGCATTCAAAAGTACACAAGCAAACTACATGTTGCATTCAAAAGTACACAAGCATACTCTGCTGATATTCTGAAAATACACAAATAAACGACAGTGATATAATGAAAGCACACAAATTAACTACATTCTGTGTATTGTTGCATTCAAAAGTAGGCCAACACAAACAAACTACAAGTACGTTACCTATAAAGTACACACAAAGTATATTAGAGCATTCAAAGTCCGAAAACTAACCATTACGTGTATATTGTTTCATTCAAAGTTACCAAAATAGCTTTATAGTATTCGATGCGAAACGGAAAAGGTTTCCCATATTTAACAAGTTCATATACATTGTATTTGTCATATGTCGATATACAATGTCCGAGGACATTACGTCTATTTGAAATTTTTGTGCTGAGTGTAGGTACAGAAAATTTTAAATAATAAGACAAAGTTATTGAACCTTAAAAATGAGTAGCTGATGACACTGAGATTGGATGACGCACAAAGCCTAAGCAATAGGCCTATCTATTATGGTAATACTACTACAAATGTAACGACTTTATTTAAAGAGGCAACACAATTCAGCAAGCACATTCTTCCACCTGAGCCCCTATGACAAATGATATGTATATGTTTTCAGTATATAGTACGTATGACAAAACATACATTAATAATTATTGCAATAATACTCGTGAAAAGAAAATGTTTGTGTTTAACAAACATGTAACATTATGTATTAAGCTTTATGGTCGTATTCTTGAGGTAGTCTAATTATCAAGGTGGTTTCCGTTAAAGGTGATTTATCATTTGCGTTATTATTTGTATTGTTTGTCCGGAATGTGGCTACTCTGTGTAAAATTCCGAGGCGGTTGCTATGTACGCTATAACAGCGATAGACGGTATGTATGTGACGACAATCAGAGTGTAAAACAAGTTCTTGTCAATAGCTTGACTAACTTCCTTCCATGTAAGATGTTCCAACTCATCTTTACCATTGTCCAGTCGTTTAGGCAGGTCTTTCCCAGAGGTCCACATATCATTTAGTTTCTTCTTCACCGGCGACGGCGATCGTTCATCCACGTGGAAATTCTGTATCGGTTGAACGTCGTTTCGTTTATTCCTCCGACAACGCCATCGAGCTAACCTCACCATAAATTTGTACCAAGCCGATATGGGAACACTCTCATCCCTATAGTAAACATCTAAATTCAAAATCACCAGCAAAAGGCAAAGGATAGAGAGTACCATACTGCACAGGATGTAGGTGCACAACATGGGAGCAGGATCGGCTGTTTTCGGCAAAGCTTCGGCTGTTACCGTAAGAAACACGGCCAGTGACAACATGATTGTGATAGAATAGCTGACCCGCTCACCTGACTCACTAGGTAGCAGGAATACAAGCGATGTAAGTGCTACCATACCATTGATTGGCAACACGACGGTAAGCATATAGAAACTGGCTTGACGCATCATATAGAAGTAGAACCGGATTACAGTAATGCCACAA
Source organism: Spisula subtruncata (assembly GCA_963678985.1). Classification (NCBI taxonomy): domain Eukaryota; kingdom Metazoa; phylum Mollusca; class Bivalvia; order Venerida; family Mactridae; genus Spisula; species Spisula subtruncata. Next base: position 8,492,735 of record OY787675.1, on the reverse strand, counting down.
CTGTTGTCGATTTCATACGTTATCGAGTCTGTCATCAATGTCCATTCACTGTTCTTCATGTAGTAGATAGTATTCACAGCTTCTTCACTTACAGACAATCTTAGTCTAGTGTTCTTCGAACCAAATATGAAGAATGACATGCAGCATTTTTGTTTATCAAACGGCCAGAACTTCATATAGAACGAACACGACGTCCCTACCGTACTGGCCGGAGCTATTGCGGCAAGTCCATCCGATGTATACAATACAGTCATCCAAGATTGTTCAAGTTTCGTAAATTCTACAGGATTTCCAATGACTACAGGGGGTGTCCAAACGTCTTTGCTTGACAGGTACAGTTCTGTTATACCATCAAACATGAATGGATCCCATTGAATCATCTCGTCATACCTAAAGTAAAAACAATAGTCAATAAAAGTGTCATCATGGGTAATACTGTTTAATCATTTAATTTTGTGGTTTTGGCAAAAAAGACCATTTCGTGGAGACGTAATGGCAAAGAAACCTTATACACTTAGTTTTATACTATATACACTGAACAGACACACGTACTGGATTCTAAAGCTTGCATTCATATCAAACCGTGCAGCAAACCTTAACTAGCTTTCCTGGCATTAGTTGGCTGTCAGGACTAACTTCTTTCGCGGGCAACTAACTACATCTCCACATGTAGAGTATAAGCCTATATATATGGCAACAACACATAACCAGTCTCATACCCTCGTGGCGATGGATAACATTAGGAATGAGTTGACGTGAGTGATTAATATAAATTAGAAAACTTGTTCCACAATCAACCTAAACTTAATTGGTATAAAAAACTAAACAATCCAATCAGGGAATTGAACCGACGAAAACCATGCACCTAAGTGAGTGCTCAACAAACTACGCTAACTTAATACAGATTAGTAAAATTTAACACGTAATAAATGGAAGACAAACTTACCATTCACATTTGAGTTCAATGTCGTACTTTACTGCTCCTCTGACTTGGTCAATTTCAAGTATGTTTAACAGCTTCAATGTTAGGTTCACTGTCAGTATGTCTGATTGGTTGTTTACCGGTATGACGTCACTATCGTATGACGTCATCACTGTGCTTTTCAACGTGGTCATATTTGCATAAAATTGTCCATGCACAACACTCATCACGGAGCAAAATACCAGAACATAGAAAAACATGTTCAAGTTAAGATTTTCAATAAAAAAAGGAACAAGTACGATTTTTAATGAAGATGAAATAACACTTGATATATATCTATTAGAATCAAACTGATCCCCAGAATCCCGTTGAATAACGGATTCGTGTATACTGACTAGTCCCTCACCTCCAAATTAATTACAATGACGTATATTTGGTCTGCTCGTTAAAGTTGAATCACCGATATTGACAGAGGCAGAAAATCGTTATCCCAGCTTTAGTTTATTACAAGTTTCTGAATCAAATATTATTACAAGGGCAGATATAGGTGTCTGAACACAGCTACCTCGGGTGTGAATTGGTCCCCACTATCATAGCTCCAACAACAACAAATTAACTCAGCGAAAAATGTGTTACTTTACCACACTCACTAATGAAACTAGGTAAATAGTGTTGAAACAAATTCTTTAAAATATGTTATGTTCAGCTGATGAATCGCAAGTTCGAGACACTATGTTTACTTAACAACCACTCGATGTTCCAGAACAATTAGAATTAATCCTGATCTGATTAATGTAATTACAAAAAAACACCTCATAATCTGCCAATAAAGAGCGTTCTATGGTCATGATCGCTTCACTAATATAGGTATTAGGTAACAATGTCTCTATAAAATTCAATGCCGAGTATTGAACTAGAACAACAAGAAATGAAGCGATCGTACTAATTATGGAAAAATTGGTGACCCCTCTCGCCTCTATTAACGAATCCCTCACATACACACAAAGGTCTGTGTTAAGCGAATTGCACAATTTCCAATACCATTCAAAACTTAAAGTGAAAACAATTTACCAAGCATTTCTCCCATCGGAAATGGCTGCCATCTTACATTTTCTTTTACCGTTGACAATTAAAACCACAACAAAACACACGTATGTCCACGTAGGAGACTTTCCTTATTGGAACACAGTAGCCAATTTGATTGACGATACACCTATCTTTCGTGTGCACAATGCGTCCCTAACCCTATTTCTTAATGTTGGGCGCCTGACAGAGATGCGCATACAGTAACCATTCTTTTACTAGCTGGCGGGTCACCTTTGATCGGCGGACGCCCGAACCACTCGGTTGCAGTTGTGGTTACTGTTACATTACCATAATGGTAATACAAGTATATTAACATTGTAGACATATAGGCCGCAATATCGTCCGCGATGGCTAAGTGTTTAGAGTATCTCCCTATGGAACGGAGAGTTGCCTGTTCGGACCGTGGCTTACGATACCAAAAATCGTTGAAGAGTAACGGATTTACCTCCCTTGTTTGAATATTAGTTTATATGGGTAGCCCCAAGCTTCTGTAACTAGTGGTCACACACTGTGTCAAAAGGACATTGCGACTGGGTATTCTCAAAATAACTCAAATGCTGCTGACCAGATGGAGTTAAAACGAAGACTTTTAAAAGAAAGACTAACGCATAGACTAGAAGGTTAGAGATCTTAACTTCTTACAGTCGGTTACGTCACACGTTGTTACATTTATTTGCAATCTTAAAACCTCGACCATTTCCGTTTGTATCCGGCAAGTAAATCTATACCTATTGTATATCATAAAGTCCAAGGAGATCTGAATGATTAATTTGCTCTCTGTGAAGTGTAAAAAAGGAGATAACTGCGTTTGAATTTGGCGCATGGTCAGTGGCAAAACATCAAATTCGTATACAGCTACTGCAATGGTGAGCAATGCAACGAAAGATTAAAAAAGCGATGCAAGTCCACCGGCGCATTTGTTATTGATCATCAGTAGCCTATGGCTTAATTCGGATTATCGAATTTGCTCCAGTAAAAATGTAAAAGGGGTAATTGCAGGGGTTATTTATAAATGTATTTGCCAATTGAATAATGAATGTGATTAAGAAATCGTTCAAAGAATTATGTTATTCTCAAAGGAAAGTATATTGATTCTAACATGGCATGTAATGCGGACTGCATCTATAAGCGTAATTGCTTTTTATTGTATAAGTTTTATGTAACGAGTTACATTATACAAATATGAACAAAGCAGACAGTAATCGACAAAACGATCAATTATAGAGACCAGTTATTTGGTTCCAATTTCTTTCGCTGAATAAACTCGCCAATCGTTAAAATAAATAAAATGCGCTTTTCATTGATGAGCAACGTACGCGTCCTATATACAATGGGCTATTCCCATCACGTATAATAAATTATAACAAAACGTTTGCGTCGCATCTACAAGAAAGGCAATGTGTTTTTGAAGTTTGTTACTAACATTGTTTTTAAATTTCATATCAAAGCATCATTGCTTATTCAATAGAAAATAAATAAATGGTACAGCGAGTACATACTATCTTATCTACATGTAGATAATTATGGTGTTGGGGATAACAAAGATTCTAATAGGCCAGGTCCTTGCTTATTTCTTCCCCTTAAAGGACAGTTGCTGGGTACTTTTTCTCATTTGAATTAGACAAGAATAATAATTAATTGGTAATGAAAAGGGCAAATAATTCAACACTACAATGGCACTTACGGTCTTCTCATTTTAAGCCAGCGATATGAATACATGAGCCAATATTGAAGTCAATACATCTACATGCCCTTGTTTAATGTTCGCGAAATACCTTACGAACAATTGCATTTTTTCAAATATGCCTTGCCATCATTTTGTGACTTTTGCGTATAGGCCTATTTAGTGTATTCAAACCATGCCCACTTTCGTAATTGTATGATTAAAGAAATACGTTTCAAAATAATTGTTCTGCTTTGTATAGCAGACTATTTAAGATTTTTTTTAAATCGGACGCAATTATTTGGAACGCAATGCCATCATTACAAAAGGTATAGGGTTGCTAGTTTTAAAGGTACTAACTCCACATGGTAGTTAAAATAAAATGCATCTGCCAGTACAATACTACTGTTTGTATGAAGGTTTTGATTTTGTTTTCAGAAAGCCTTTAGAATTTCTCTTGGGACACCATAAGAACAACGAGCAAGTGGCAGGGTGATTCTAACAGGTAAATGGCGACCTAGTTTCACACACTTTGACCTACATTTACTGAAATTTGCAATCGTATTCCAAACTGAAAGTTTTGTTCGAACTGCGCATGTCTCCAAACTATTTGCATTGGTTTTAGAACATTTTGTATTCTTATATAATGGCAATCTGATGTTCAGTACCTTTAATTTGAAACAGATAATAATTATATACTATCAAGCTTTAATTATATAATGAATGTATTCAAGTAAATTGTCATTGTTAGATGTTAGGCCAATAAGCAGGAAGAAATATTGGCTTCCGGGCCTAACCAGACTTTTTACAGGCTCATGCTTTGGTCTCACAGAGCAAGGTTTGGCCTCGGCGGCGTACTCCCGATTTATATAATTTGTCTTCGGTAGGCATCGGGAACAGGGACATCACACATTTTCTAATCAATTAAATTACATGTATGTAATCTTTAGAAAAGTGGTGCATGTCAGAAGCTACATAATCATCGTCTTTAAATAAGTGATGCTAATATTGAGTAGTGTTTCAACTTCATTTTTAGAATAACAAATATAAGTACGTACCTACAGTCCATTCAACGTTAAAGGATAACGGTTGTAGACATAACCTCGATCGTTAGGTAAAATATGTTCATCTATGTTTGACTGTGTATACCCGAGTTAACGGCAGTTCCCACTATTCTTTCGAATGGGATAGTTACCTCGTAATTATTACTAATTGAATCGATAGTATCCTATTTTGTTAACACAAGACCAGAAACAAACTATTTTAGAACCAAATATGAATCGATTACAAATAATTATTATGGATGGTTGTCAATTACTAAAACCTTTTCATCTAGACGTCAATTATAGAGTAATTAGGTACCAGCTTATTTACTCTTAAACTTAACATGCTATTAAAATATCATATTCTTACAGTTATGATTACTATATTGTTGTCATTATTATTATTACTCAAGTGCAGGCCTAGGTAGGTCATATTAAGGAACTTAACCCCCTCGAACCGAACCCATCTCTTCATTGACAATGCGTTAACCGTCGTATTTTCGAGTCGTGAACATCATACTATCGACTTTTCACCATCGTACGAGCGACTTTATATAACTATGCCGCAATGGCCCTAACGGGACACCGTACGCTTGTTTTGATATTGTTTTATATAACTATAATTGTATTTCATAAAATATAACAAAAACGGTCTACAAATATGATCACTTCAATAACTATATGTATAGTTTCAAATGTAATGAAGCCAAGCCTTGCATAGCTTCCTAATTTGTTATATAAAAAGTTACGTTATATCATTTTCTAACCCGCTAAATTAAGACAACCACACCCTACAGTCCAGTCTTTTGAGTGGAACAGTTTAAAGTATCAGTATTAAAAAACTGAAACTGTAAAATCATTTAATTTCTATGGGACGAAAGTTCGTGTTTTTTTGGTAAAATGGGCCATTTTGATTGGACGGAAATTCGTGGATTTTGCATTTCAGCTGGTAAATACAAAGGTCCAAATTATTGTTCAGTGGAATTTGATTTTGTGGTTGAAGGCGAACCGCGAAATCCACGAAATGTTATCACGGAAATCAACGATGTTACAGTATCAGGATTAGCAAAAAAAACTATATTATTCAAAGTATGACTACATTAGAGCTGCACAAAGACATAAAGTGACAGTTAAATGGTCACTTGAACAGTCAATTACAACAGTGTTAGCTCTGCCTTGTGAACAAGTGAATGTGTCAACCATATAGTGTATGATCCGATTTCAATATATACGTATTCACTAGTTTATTATTGTGAAATTCATGTAATTAAAGAATTAATTTACGATTTTTCAACAAAAACATCGATATTTGAGACTCGTACAATATCGCTGAAGCATTATATCTTAAAGGCATTTAAATGATCGGCCCGTTATTTTATATAATAGTTTCAAAAGTTATGTTTGTTTAATGGATCCCTACGGGGGTATTTATTAAATCACTTAAGCTGGCATTCTATTGAATGCTCACACAACCAAAATACAATTGGAATAAATATTTTTGATAAGATCTGAAGAAAAAGAAATTTGAGAAAAATATTTTCAAAAATATTCAATTATCGACCTGTCGGTGTTGACGTTGCGCTGGTACTTTGACGATAAACATGTAATATGTCAAAATGTCAATTTACAGAACATTGAGATATTAATCATACAATGCTTAGTTTGAATAGTGCTGTCTATGTACATGCACGAGAAACAATGGTTGACTAATCATCAACAATCATTCTGATCATTTCGGACTTTATGCTTTTCAATAGTATTCACCGGAGACAAACGGAAATGGCCGAGCTTTCTCGATTGCATACACAATCTGACTAATGACAACATTTTACCCTGGGTGTTTTTCTGTCGTATTGGTGCCCAATAAAAAGCCAAATCGCCCTATCAAACAGGACCGGGCCGAGCAGAACCGAACTGAGCCGAGCCTTTACAGCCCAAAAATATTTTTAAAAATTAAGATCTCTTTATTGGAATTTAAAAAAAATATTTTTAAGAGTTGTATAGGGGGATATGGGGTTCATACCCACATGTCAAGCCCCTGTTGGTCCAGTCAGCTCGTGTACTGAACACAGTACATGGAAACAGGTAACGGTATCGTTAAAACAGACAAAAATGGGGAAAAAATATTTCAAGATACATTTTGTAAATATCAATTTTACAAAAAATGCTTTTTGTTTTGTTTTAGTCGTTATCATTGATACAAATACCTGTGTATATGGACAGGTACTTCATGTATTTCAACAGTTACTAGTATATCGGATTTCGGAATTGGAGTACTGTCTTTTCCGCCCCTGTATTTTTTCATTCGTGTCTCTTTGATGAGAAATGAGTGATTAAACGCGTGTTCCATCAATGGGTGGTCGCGTACTAATTGAAGTTGACTGTTTGGATAAATATGGAGTATTATATGGATATAATGGTCAACCCTGTGTGATTATTGTTTTATACTGACGTGTTTAATGTGAAACATCTCGCGAACTTTGTTTTAAATTATTTACTTCGAAACTAATTTACTACCATATTGATCAATGTTGGGTTTTTGTTTGAGTTTGTTTGAATATGGTCATATGATCTATCGTTTGAGTACCACGGTAAACAATGGGCCACTCATTTAACTAATTGGCAAATGTATTGAAGGTTACTCGTTTCATTTATGTAAAGTTTTAATTAAGAGAAAGTGTTTATTTAGAACGTGTTTAAACTATCATCAGAGACTAATAATGAAATTGAACGATTGAGGTGCGACTTTGGGAAAAAACTATCAGTTCTTCTAAAAACTTTTTCCTCTTGTTATTTTATAGTTTTACCATTATAAACTGTAAACTAATGAGGTATTGATTGGTCGCTTCCGATTATTTTTTCAGAACATGCCATACTTTTATGAACTTACGAGCAAGCGGTGAGCGCTAAATGGCTTTAAATAAACACTCCCTTTTCGATTATATAACCTTAACATTATGAGAAGGAAACATTATAGAGCCGTTGGTCGTTAAATGAGTTACTTGCTATAAAGGTATTTGAGGACGCACGGGCAATAAGCGTATTTGAGGACTTACTTCATATAAAGGTATTTGAGGACGCACGGGCAATAAGCGTATTTGAGGACTTACTTCATATAAAGGTATTTGAAGACTAACGGGCCATAAGCGTATTTGAGGACTTACTTCATATAAAGGTATTTGTGGACGCACGGGCCATAAGCGTGTTTGAGGACTTACTTCATATAAAGGTATTTGAGGACGCACGGGCCATAAGCGTATTTGAGGACTAACTTCATATAAAGGTATTTGAGGACGCACGGGCAATAAGCGTATTTGAGGACTTACTTCATATAAAGGTATTTGAGGACGCACGGGCCATAAGCGTATTTGAGGACTAACTTCATATAAAGGTATTTGAGGACGCACGGGCCATAAGCGTGTTTGAGGACTAACTTCACATTAATGTATTTGAGGACGCACGGACCATAAGCGTGTTTGAGGACTAACTTCACATTAATGTATTTGAGGACGCACAGGCCATAAGCGTATTTGAGGACTTACTTGACATTAATGTATTTGAGGACGCACAGGCCATAAGCGTATTTGAGGACTTATTTGACATTAATGTATTTGAGGACGCACAGGCCATAAGCGTATTTGAGGACTTATTTGACATTAATGTATTTGAGGACGCACATGCCATAAGCGTATTTGAGGACTTACTTGCTTTAAAGGTATTTGAGGACGCACAGGCCATAAGCGTATTTGAGGACTTATTTGCTTTAAAGGTATTTGAGGACGGGCAATAATAAGAGTGTTTGAGGACTAACTGGCCATAAACGTACTTGAGCAATTAGTGGAAATCGTCTAATAAACACAATGAATTTGTACGCAGTTTATGTATTCGTAGCCTTGTGTTTGGTAGGAGGCACTCAGTCGCAGACGTATGAAAATATGTCAAAGTTGTACGATGACTTGCTTCTATCATATAACCCGGATATCCGGCCCTTAAACAACCAATCAGATGTGTTAATGGTGAATATTACTGTCGTTCTGTTCGGTATATCGGAAGTGGATCAAGTTCGTGGATCTGTGACGTATATTGTGCAGGTAGTCGCAGAATGGTAAGTGTAAAATGTTCAAACGTCGTAGGTGGTAGAAGTAGGTTGTCGTATTTTTTGTAGTTGTTCAGCTGCGATCTATGTTTCTGGGCCGGTATTTATAAAACATCTTAAGTGAAAACTTAGAATTTTCTTAAAATCTGAAATTTTCCTCAAGTGTATCAACTAAACAGGAAGACTTATATTAACAACTATTTACATCGTTTAGAAGCATTATGTAAAGAGCTACAGTAATCATAAAGAAGCATTGACTGTGTTTTCGTTTCTTGTGAAATATGGAAAGCTCAATAGTTTAACCTTAAGTCAAAATATTTATTTTTTTACTTAAGATGCTTCATGAATACCGATACAGGTCCGAGTTCATTATTGTGGTTGTCATTGGTGCGATTCGTCCTTCTAATCTGATATAACATTATTTATTTTCGCACATTCTAATTCTTACGAGACTTGTACTTTTCAACTGATTTATTTTCTCTTTTCCCGCATATTCGTATTCTTCTGTGTCTTTCGCGCTGAGTTTCGCTGTCTAGTCTGTCCGTTGTTGAACCAGTCAATGACCTGAGAACTATGGTCAAAGTCAACAAGACTTAGTATCTGAATTGAAAAGAAAGTTAAAAAGGCTGGTGGGCTAGTAATGTGTCTTTAAAGTACTTGAAACGGGATATTGACTGCTCGATCTAGTTCATAACAGAATAATTAATGATACAATCGTCTGAATTCGTATGTATGCTGAATTAACAAGAGTTGTAGAACACTTTAGTCGACGTGTATTACACATGTCATAAGCTCCTCAAAGCTCTTTGAATTTATGAATATATCTCCTTAAGAAAGGAAAGTAATAATAATACAATACAGTTTACATTAAATGTACACCGTAATTCAAAGCAGTGCCCGTTTGTTAATACGTGGATGATCATTCGAAATCCTAATGAATGGGCCAATATCAATTAAAGCCTGCTGACACTTTTATGCTAATTGTTTCATGTTTTGTAAGAATATTTGTTTTAAAAATAGTATATGTGAAAATAGTTACACTTACGAATGACCAGCTTATTCATTGTACCAATCAAAAGTGTTTTGTCATTAAAATTTGGAACTTTATTGTTTAATTCCACACCGGGGTAAAAATTTAGTGAATTCTCAATTTTCAGTATTGAAATGTAAGCGATCTCTCAAATTTCAAAGCAAGAAACTTATCGACGCTACATAGGAAATACGAAAAATAATGTTATAAGCGAATTTAATAAAATCGCAAAAATCCTTTCTGTCACGTCGCTAACTTAATACTTTTAAGTTTTTTTAGAACACACGTGTGACTCTATAATACACATATACTAGTTCACATACGGAATGAACTTTTCATCTCCACCCCATTTCTCATATGTGTGTTGTTTATAAATTATCATGGGAAAGCATATTAAGGTACAGTATTCTCCAGGCGATTCTTTTCAAAAGACTGATTTCTATTAATCACATCGTATCAAACAAATTATTAAGCAATACATTAATTAACAGTGTTCTAAACGTATGTTTGATTTGAACAATTATATGGAATGATTGTCAGTTGCCATAGTAAATCAGACTCTAGTACTAAAAGCATCGCTCAATGAGGAACTCCCTATATTGTTCCATGATTATTCGACCAATTAACAAACAATATATTTCCTGTAATTGACAGCCCATCTACGTATGTTATTTGTCAATATGATATGAAAGTTTATTTTACAGAACATCTGTTACGGAATTACTATATTACAAATCAATTTCGTGGAAATTAAATTTCGTCCGATTATAATCTAACATAATTTAAAGAAATCCAAATATTCAGTATTTTGCCGGTAAACGAAACTTATCCTTTCTCCAAATAAAAAGAGTCTTGTGCTGCACGTGTTTTATGAGTCAGAACCCCATCATGTAGTTTGTTTGCATGACGTCAGTTTTGCGACTTTTCATTGTATAGTGATGCTCATTGTTTTGTTTCCATTTCAATCTTTCAATGAACCGATTAACGCAAGAAACCCAGGAGACATTCACAGAGTATTAGTTAATTTTCAGTCCAAATTTGAACCATCAATAGTCGAGAAATCACAAACATATAGGTGTTGCCTTATAAGTGTGCGTTAGTGTACAAGTACCTTTTTTAAAGTATTTAAGCAAGTGTTCCCCAACGGTGTTTCTAAAGACATGTATTTTAACATTTGTTGTATATCTGTTTTCAGGTATGACGAGAGAATGGTTTGGAACCCAGCAGACTATGGTGGTATAAATGATATACTGGTACCTAGCGAAGATATGTGGACACCCCCGCTGTCAATAGGAAACCCCATAGAATTCACCAAGCTCGGACATAAGTGGATGCAAGTTGCAGTGCTTTCAGATGGCCGTACTTTCTATACCCCGAGTGACGTTCTAGACGCCTCGTGTGTAATGTATTTGAAATACTGGCCATTCGACAAGCAGATTTGTCAATTGTCATTCTTTACGTTTGGATATTACGCCACCAAACTCGACTTAAACGTCAGCAGCCAAATCGCTAGCTTTGCATTTTACAATGACAATGGTGAATGGACATTAGACAGGAATAACGTCAAGTATACGATAGATAGAAGTTTCGGACTCACTCTGATAAAATACAACTTCCGGTTGACACGCCAGTCTACCTTTTACTTACTAACAATCATTTTGCCTATTAAAGCGATCGGTATGCTGACATGTTTAGTGTTTCTACTTCCGGCCGATTCTGGGGAACGAGTGAGTTACTCCATAACGATTTTACTGGCTCTTGCAGTGTTTATGACGGTAATTACCGAGGACTTGCCGAAAACATCCGACCCTGTTCCGATTATTTGTGTCTGGATTCTATTCGGGATTGTGGCATGCATTGCTGGGCTTGGTATCGTAATCCTGAACTTAATGCTGTACCATAGAGACGATAAAATACCTATACCTCCCTGGTACGTTTCTTTGGTAAAATTGACACGTTGCAAACTCTGTGCGAGGAAGCCGAAAGAAACACTTGTTGAACGTATCGATCTAAATACCTTGAATTACAACGAACAAGGTAGAAAGACTAAGAATACCACGAACGTAAGCAAGTATGATACATATGACTCTTCAAGAAAGGTTGAAACTAAGGACTCACTTCCACCAGCCGCGGAGTATGAAGAAGATCTCACATGGAAGGACGTTAGTGTAGCAATGGACAAACTTGTGCTCTGGTCTATGTTGATTCTTGCGTATATACCATCTGTTATTATTCTCATGTATGTGGCACTGGCGTCTGATTTCGTAGATAACACAAGACCAGGCTTTTGACACACTATATAAAGTATACATGAAGTTATGCTCATTGTTGGCGTACATTAGCGTACAACAGATTAACGGCCTTATCGGCGTTTTAACGTATTTATTGCGTAAGGAGTATTCGGGTATTCATCATTCAATTATCTGAACTTATACTATGAAGTTATAGTTTCATTCGCCAGATAGTAGTCATCTGCTATTTAAAATAGTAAACGATTAGACCGTACCTCGTTTTGGAGAATTGTATATTAACGCAAAATACCTTTCTCATGAATCGATGTAAAGTCAAGTCCCTACGGATGAAAAACACGCTGGTTGAACGATAATGCAAAATACGTACATGGTTAGTTTAGATCTGCCGCATGACAAAGAGGCGCGGTAATTAAGGCGATACAATCATTCAGTTTAATTTAACTGACAGTAAAATCTGCCAAAATACGCCACACGTCATTCCATACAAGTAAACATTATACGTTTTGCTATGATATAAAAACATAAGGAACATTAGTAAAAATGATTCGAAAATCAATTTCCGTATGGTTTTCCTGCGTTCTTGGATTTAAGTAAAATTTTGTCGGATGTTAAACTGGCTCATATCAGAAATGGAAAATTCATGCACTTTTTGGCTGTTATCTTTCTTTTGTGAAAATACAACCTTCTTTATATAGATCTAGTTGGGTAAAAATCAATCCTACTTCGCTAATTTCGGCCTTTTTTTACACGTTTGTCGCGGCTAGCAAAAGTACACATACATGTATGTCATAAGCTAAAATCAAAGTCAAATTAGTAAGACATACATTATTCTAAAGAAGGATGCATGCACTTTTTGTCAGAATAAATATTTGAGAAATTCGACTTAAGTTAACGGAAGTACTTACGTTTACACAAACCCTGTCGCGGAAAGAAATGAAGTCTTACGTTTTCTTTAGTGCCAGTCTTTCGCATCCAGATTGTTACCGGAAGCATTGAACGGCCAATGATTGAAAAGAAACGAAATATAGTTGCCACTACATCGCTCGGGCTATCTATCTTTCTGATTAATAGAACGACATGAAATAGCCATGTCGTTAAATATTGCTCATTGGCCAATTGTGTTACAACTTACATGACGTTCTCCGTCATTTTCTGTCAAATTCAAGGTAAACTAAATATCAAACGTAAATTGGGCAACATTATTAGCATGAGGAATGTTTCTTCTTTCTTGCGATATAAAAATATTAATAACCGTATTTCTTAAACTCATTTTACGTAACTTTTAAGTATAAAAATGTTGTAAAATCCCTATGTACGCCAACAACGTACTTAACGTGTTATGTGTTGTGAGTCCTAAGCACATTTTTTCTGGAATGTATTTTCGGATACGGCGAAAATTGGCCGTTCTCGAAAATGTTTGTTTTTACAGCACGGAATGTAAATACTCGTATAATCTGCAATATTTGTTTGGACATTTTTCTGATTGTCACACACTTTTTTCTGTCTTCATGATCATGTTATATATCACTGGCTTAGAATGAGAAGGACATACGACATAGTTGTAATCTGTATTCCAAGCCTCTTCTTATAAACCTATTTTCGTGAAAATTGAAACGTGTCATGTTGAATAAACTGTTCTTTTTCTATAAGTAAAGAGTAGTTTTAATAAAGGTTTTTTTTTTCTTTTTGTATCTCAAAATATTAATTTTGTACTTTATTACCTTCTCATTCAGCCAGCGATATGTCTGTTTTGTAATTTGCATGCAATGTTTATATATAGTATTTATGTTCTGTTTTGTTTAATAATGTTGCAATATTTGTTTGGACATGTGTCTGACAGGGTTGCAATTGGATTCAGCTATATCTAGAGTCAATTTCACAAACGTCGTCATATTTGTTAATACATGGCTGGCTTATAACGAGATGGTCGTTAGTACTACCTTATAAGACTGATACATATATATATATAAAATCAACATCAAATTGTGCTTGTGTGTTATGGACCTATTTTCATGAAAATCGAAACTTGTCATGTTGACAAAACTGAAGTCCAAGTGTGTTTTTTTCAGAATGCACTTTCAGAAGCATCAGTTACCTTCCAGCTTCCCTTGCACTGTCGGGGAAATGTTGGGAATGCCAGAGATTTAACTATCAGTTGTCCACACAAGGCCTTGGAAGGGCGGGGTTTGCACAACCCAAAATGTAAAATCCCTGCCAATGCCCGGGGATAAGGCAGTGGATGCAACTGACTGGTGCATAAGTAAAGAGTAAATTTCTGTCAGTTTTTCCTTGTTTTCTCAAAATCTTGATTTTGTACTTGCTACCTGCTCCTTTTAAGCCAACGATTTGTCGGACATTGTTGCGATATCTAGAGTCAATAGACTAAAGATATATACTTTATGTATATACTTTATTTTGACAGATTTGTTAATATATTTCGTATATGTGTGCATGTCTTATGAAATTTAAAAAAAGCAATGTCAAAGACATTAAGTGTTCATACAATTATTTGTATCACTAAAAACCATCAAAACATTCTCTGACACTATGCGAAACCATAATGCACTATAACTTTCACATCATCTAGGCAATAAATCATTCTATAGCTTGCCCACATTGACATGATCTTGACCCATTGATTAGCATAATTTAACAGTCGATATATTGCCTACGTTTACAATACTGATTGTATGTTTTCTTAATCGGTGAGTATCACAAAGACGCTCGAGATGTAATATACAAACACAAATTTGAAATACCGATATCGCACGATTTGCTTGCGGAAATTGATATATGCAAAGCAAGAACCTTGTAATATATTCTTGCATAAAGGTCAGGTTCAGGTCAAAATAGCCAAGCTATAATAAAAGTTCATTTCTTGCATTTTAACCACATTATTAAATTTTCTTCTACACTCAATACAGACGGATTTGGTTAAAAGGCATCAGTCTGTTTCATCCACAGACCCTACTTCCGGGGATGGGCTGGAGTGTTTACTTTTGGTTTGTCAAAACGGCCGCGAGTCATTACCCTCCTATATGGAATAACAAGTAACATTGCACAAGGTGGCGTGCCAGTTACCTATTCTTTGCTTTGGTACCGTATCTAAACACCCCGGGACAATATTAAGTTGTCAGGGTACAGGAAATACTGAATTTTTTACCATCAGCTGTCCCTCACAGTGCCGTGGAAGGGCGGGGTTCTGACAACCCCAAAGTAAACACACAATTATAACACCGATGTGGGTAGCAAGGTGAACCATTGTGCCACATTTATACTTGCAAATTAATGGGGTGATGGAGTAAAAAAAAAACAAGTTCAAAATTGTTTTTGTTTATGTTTTTAATTATCAACATTTTAGATATCTTTCATGAAAAAAGATCGGTTACAGACATGTCTGCAAATAGTGAAATACCAACAATTCCACATTTAGCGCCGAACCTTCTTATTGGTGGTGCAGGCAGGTTACACTGCATCTCTATAAATAAACATGTGGTATCATACCTTAGAGAACTGAAGTAAAAAGAGAAATGGCCTCATAACTCAAAAACTAAACACATATATGAGGACTTTTTTTATTTTAATTGATAAATGATATTCCTGACTTTGTGTGTGAAATTCAGTATATTTGGAATCATAAACCATACATGTATAATGTAACTTAGACTGATTTTGGGAAAATACATGTATTACCACCCTTTGAAAAAGGAACTGGGATTACAAACCCGATAGATTGATAGATGTAAAGTGAACTAGCACTGTTGAATACAGAGGAATCTTTCCGACAGGTGGGAATTTGACAACTGAGTCCCCAGAATAAACTTTGGTTCGATTCAAAGACCCAGGAATCATTAAATGATTATGTGTCCCGACACTGGGAATTTAGACAATAAGCTGTGTATCCATAGTGTGGAAAAATTACGACAATTTTTTTTTCAAAATGTCTAATTCCCCCTGGGTCACCCCATTCATATAATTTTCCTCACTAGTTATTCATTTATTGCTATCTATTGTCATCATCACATTGTTTATTGTATGGTTTCTGGTATTTACACTGTATCCAGACACGGTACATTTTTAATTGTTTTCCTCGGTTAACTTGTAATCTTCTATCTACTAGATTCTGTTTCTCCACCAGACCCGCCCCTGTCATCATCTCACGTACGTCCTCTGTAATATATAAGTCATATTTGTTCATAGGAAGTGAAGGCATGTATGATAATCACATATGAAACTACTAGAGAAATGTGTTAATGGGACACGGTTGCCCCCATGTATAGTAGAAGAAACAAAGGGCCATAACTCTGTTTGAAATTGCCTCAACGGAAATTCCATCCTTTACAGTCAACTATACATCAAGGATGTTAATCTGTGAAAGTTTGAAGAAATTCCATCAAACAGTTTGTGAGTGTTCTACACACAAGATTTGCATTTAATACGGATGGACAAACAGCACCATTGCTATATGCCCCCCACTTATAAATAAGCGTGGGGGCACAATCAAGTGAAAGTTTTGACCTCAGGTCAGATGATCTCAGTAACAATGGTGTAAAGTTGCTGGACATGGTTAGTTTGAGTACAGTTACATTAACAAAGCAGAGTATCCCACTTCAGAGAAAGGGTAAATAAACTCTTTTCCATGGTATTATGTTTTAACTAGATATTTGTACCTTGAGTAAAGAAGTACACCCTGGTTCCATCCCCTCGTACATAGAAGTTTTCTCCTAGACATTTACCTGAAATAAAACAATAATAATAACATGCCGATCAAAGCCTTTATTTGCTGAAATATGGCTGGCATATGCATGACTCATAGAACAAGTCACAGAAAAATATCTCTGTATGCCTGCACATATGTACATGAAAATTCCATCACCAATCAGTAGTTCATTGTTTATTGGTTTCCTTATCCTCGCCACCAGAGACCCCTAGAAGAGTTTTAGTACTTTTAGTTTTTGGGGATAGTGCATGGTACAGAAGATACCCCAATTACAGAAGCATCCCTGGTTCTTTTACATGTCAGGTGTATAGCACCCATTCATGGGACCTCGGTTTAAAGTCTCATCCGAACGACTATTTGTAATTCTAGTTGGCCAGCCCGGGATTCAAACCCACAACCCCAAGATCAGTAGTGGCTACTAGTCTTGTTCTCTGTGTGGGCTGGTTCATCGTGAACACAAAGACATAAAATACATCTTTGGGTAAACATAAGTGACTGATAACCAAAAGGCTGCAAGATGACTGGTGGAAAATGATAACATACACATACATGTCAGGTAAACTTCATTAATTCTTATCGAAAGTATGAGCAAGGAAATTCTCCTGTATTTTATTCAAATATCCTGCATTTCCAGCAAATGTTAAAGGTTGCTGCAAAACTTGACTTGTATACAGTAAAGATCAAATGAAAGGCTAAAGTACCTTTTTTAAATCTAAGTTGTGCCAGGTCATATCTGCCATAGTCCCTGAATAAGATAACTCCACCAGGCTTCAATAAACTTGCCAGTCTATTTAGTATGTACTGAAACCTGTAGACAAAAACAAATCTCATCTTTTTAGTTCCACTACACTCTGTTTGAGGACCCAGAAATTCCTTTCGCTATATCCGATTTTCGCTATATCAGTACAACGAAAGTTCGTTACATGAGATTGGAAAAAGCGTAATTCGTTATACATTCTACATTAAAATCATTATCTTTGTCATTTATAAGTACAACATGTACAGATTGCTTCGAAATATTTTTAGAAAAAAAACATACATGATGCTGAACAATGTTTTGTTAACAGTTATCATAAAGTGATAAAATATTTGTTATGAATGAGATCTATTCAGTGTCTTTAATACTTTGGGTATATCACGCATTATTCTGCTTGAGATTTTTAGAATGTTTTAAGATGCTTTGTGAATACCACTCCAATGTATTATAAACATATCAAACAGAAGTTTACAACAAATATAAATAACCATACTTATTAGGATTATTTGCAGACAGTATGAAGATCATTATAATGATGTCTAAACTTTCTTCAGGGAATGGTACCGGATTATCAGGACTGGATATATCACAGACAAAGGCATGACAACGTTTCTTGTTGTAATCTACATTCTCCTGAAAGTATAAAAAAAATACAATTATTTTGTAAACTGTAAACCAAGACATTTATTTTTTAGCTAACTTACGTAGCTGCGAAAGTGTTTGAAATATCAATATGGGCATCGCTGTAGACTTAAAACTGCATCACACGGTACTTCGTGAGAGCATATTTTCATGAAAATCGGAACTTTTCATGTTGACCAAACTAAAGTTGACATTTTCTTTCGTAAGTAAAGAGTAGTTTTGAGTCGGTGTTTTCTTGTTTTTCAAAAAAGCACTTTCTTACAACCTTCTCATTTGGAGCCAACAGTGTACAGCAAAATTGACATTGTTGTTAGTTTTTAATGAAAGGATATGATCAGCCGCAAATGGGAAATTTGACTCTGGTTGCCAATACAACAAGAGAACCACCAACAAGTGCTGGACGCTTGACTTTCTCGGTTTTTTATAGTAACAATGGGCAGATAACTGAACAAATATAGGTCACAGGGTTATCAGCCTTGACGGTATGGACTCCTCTTGTAATAGTCAATAACTAGGCGATGTTTTAAGTTAAGGACAAAATAACTTAACCAACGCATACACAGACGATCCCATCACAACAATAGCTAACTTTTTTTCTTCGAAAAGTCAAGCTAAAAATCCAGCAAGCTAACCCTGCTGGACAACGGCTGAAACTGATTTTTTATATAATTTAGAAGCATACACTAAAATATCATTCATACAGCAGCGATTCGCCAGGTGTTTTGTTCATGCAATGCTGCTGTATGAATGATATTTTAGTGTATGCTTTTAAATTATATAAAAAATTTCCTTCGTTTCCTGCAGTTGATGCTGAGCTTTAAATTTGTCAAAAATTCCAAAATACTTAACAAGATGCCAAAATGTCACAAAATACGCCCGTCTTGGTTGTGCTAGTGAAAAAAATATTGATTATAAAATAAAAGCCCATATTATGTCAAAACATTTTTGAACGATCATCTTGAAACTTATCTTGGCCTAGATATTACACCCATGAGCATCGTCAGCAAGTTTGAAGACGATCGGATGAAAATTGTTTGAGCTAGAGTACAGACAAGGCAAATTTCACATTTATTTTGGTAAAAGAAGGACCATAACCCAAGAAGGCCTGCACCTATTTGGCCTATAATCGAACTTGGCCTAGATACTACACCCATAAGCATTGTCAGCAAGTTTGAAGATGATCGGATGAAAACTGTTTGAGTTTGATTACAGCCAAGGCCAATTTCACATTTTTTTGGTAAAAGAAGGACCATAACCAAAAAAGGTCTGCACCGATTTGGCCTATAATCAAACTTGGCCTAGATATTACACCCATAAGCATTGTCAGCAAGTTTGAAGACGATCGGATGAAAACTAAATTAGCTAGAGTACAGACAAGGCCAATTTCACATTTTTTTGGTAAAAGAAGGACCATAACCAATGAAGGCCTGCACCGTTTTGGCCTATAATCAAACTTGGCCTGGATATTACATCCATAAACATTGTCAGCAAGTTTGAAGACGATCGGATGAAAACTAAATGAGCTAGAGTACAGACAAGGCCAATTTCACATTTTTTTGGTAAAAGAAGGACCATAACCAATGAAGGCCTGCACCGTATTGGCCTATAATCAAACTTGGCCTAGATATTACACCCATAAACATTGTCAGCAAGTTTGAAGACGATCGGATGAAAACCAAATGAGCTAGAGTACAGACAAGGCCAATTTCACATTTTTTTGGTAAAAGAAGGACCATAACCAAGGAAGGCCTGCACCTATGTGGCCTATAATCGAACTCGGCCTAGATATAACACCCATGAGCGTTGTCAGCAAGTTTGAAGATAATCGGATGAAAACTGTTTGAGCTAGAGTACAGACAAGGCCAATTTCACATTTTTTTGGTAAAAGAAGGACCATAACCCAAGAAGGCCTGCACCGATTTGGCCTATAATCGAACTTGGCCTAGATATTACACCCATAAACATTTCAGCAAGTTTGAAGACGATCGGATGAAAACTAAATTAGCTAGAGTACAGACAAGGCCAATTTCACATTTTTTTGGTAAAAGAAGGACCATAACCCAAGAAGGCCCACACCGATTTGGCCTATAATCGAACTTGGCCTAGATATTACACCCATAAGCATTGTCAGCAAGTTTGAAGATGATCGGATGAAAACTGTTTGAGCTAGAGTACAGACAAGGCAAATTTCACATTTTTTTGGTAAAAGAAGGACCATAACCCAAGAAGGCCTGCACCGATTTGGCCTATAATCGAACTTGGCCTAGATATTACACCCATAAGCATTGTCAGCAAGTTTGAAGATGATCGGACAAAAACTGTTCGAGTTAGAGTACAGACAAATTTTGGCCGCCGCCGCCCGCACGCCGCACGCCCGCCCGCCCGCCAAGGGTGTTCACATAATACGTCCCGTTTTTCAACGGGCGTATAAAAACCAGAAATAAATGCAAAAATAAAGACACACTGTATACAACGAGAAATACAAGCAATTACTTTACCTTGACTAGTTGAATGGCTGTATCGGAGTAATCACAACAATATAACATCAAATCTGGGTCACTGAAACATATACAAATATAACAATATACAGGCTGTTCAAAGTTAAATGAGAACGGTTATAAACATTAGCTTGTCCATCAGGTAAACTATATTTATCTAGGTTTAACTAGATGTACCTGAGTTAGCTGTAGTCCCCACTATTAGTATTATTTCTGACGGGGTAGTTCCCTTATAAGTATTACTTACTATAAAATCATTAATATTCTTGAACAGGTTATATTCTTCTGTTACACTAGATATGGCCATGTCTAAGTTAATACATTATCAGGTTGATCATAATAATATACAATGATCATACTGTTTGACTAATCGATCTGATGTTGGACGACATCGGCTGGGCATCGGTGTTAAGCTTTGTCTGGAGGGATTTTAACTCTTAAAATATCAATCGACCAAAGTTGGCACAATTTATAAACTGTTAACATAAGGTAAAATCTGGCACAGGGACATTGGCAGGTGCCTGGCTGACTTATTTATTAATCACAGTAAGTGAAAATTGACAACATTTTAACACAAGTCAACATACTCACTTATTTGCCTGCAGTATAGGAAACACTGTATTACCAACACCACATCCAACCTACAAAACATAATCATACAAACAATTAAGTACTGTAAAATCGTTCATTTTTGTTGGGAATTAAATTTTGTGGATTTTGTGGTTCACCTTCAACCATGAAATCATATCCCATGGAACAATAATTTTGATCCTCGTATTCATTACCTGAAATGCTAAATCAACTAATTAATGTCCTATCAACATGATATTATTTACCAAAACCACAAAATTTTGTAACATTGAAATTAGATGATTTTACAATACATTGCTTGATTTCCATCATGATCAAGGTATATTAATCGTGATGAATTTATAAGTTTTGTAATATCAATATACTGTAAAATCAAATGAGCACTGTTCTTAGCTTTTGCAGTAAAAGTAAGAGCTTGTCTTTCAGATTTATCCCAAATTTCAACTCTTATTTGAGCAAAATCACAATTTTAGATGAGATTTCTACCTGAGAGGCTTCATGAGGTCTTGATCGAAATTTTGCATGCCCAACCAATTTCTGGCCCGGCGATTATAAACATTTCTCATTCTCATAATCCAACTCCATGCTCCAATTTGAAAAACAGTTTTTTAGAATTTCGCATCAAAAACAACATCAACTTGTAAGAAACGATGTAATTAAGAAAATGAACCTGCATTGAATGCATATATTTCCATTCAGAAATAAAGAAGTTACAGCAGTTTTTGTAACTAAGAAATGCTCCAATAGGAGAAAGGAGTATGAGTTTGAGCATGGAGTGCGTTCTCCAATGCTTATAATCACCGGGCCTGGTCATCACTTACCTCCATCATTCTGAACTTGGCTGATTCACCGGGGAACGTCTCAACTGCTTCCCCATTGTCAGTCACAACACTAGGGATGTCAGTAACTCCAACATCAGCACCAGGTGATTGCTGGTTGACAGGTGATACATCAGCACTACTACTAATGTTTATGGCTGACTGAGAATCAATGTCTGTCTGATTAGCAGTATCACCACATCCATCAACTTTTAAATTACTTAATGTAGATGCAACAGCCTCACTTTCTGAAAGTTTTGTAGATTCATCACCCACACTACTAGACAGTTTCTGCAGTTTTTCTGGAGAGAGGTAAGATTCTGGAGCCAGTTCAGGAAACTCAGTAAACAGCCAGTGTCTATCTTTGAAGAATTTATTTTCATGCTTTCCATAAAACTTGTCCCAGTAAAGATTTGCTTCATTCTCATATTTTTCTGAAATAAAATATTTTCTTTAAGAGATCATATACCAATGCGGTACACCATATATTGCTAGTTAGATAAGTTATGTTATAAATTTACGCGACATTCTGTACATTAAACAACAATATTATATGCACTTGTATCTGTTGACCTATCTTGTGTACATTTTTGTATCTATGTTGTATTTTGATATTTGTCCTGAAATTTGTTAAGAAGACTTTTGGGTTCAATACAAACAAAATGCTCGGTTAAAAAAGACAAAGAATGGCATAACACAGTATTGTGACATTTGATTCACCTATATCTTGTTCAGCAGCTAAGTGAGCAAGTTGTTGTTCTGTTTTCGTCTTGGCTTCATTTTCCTGTGTTTCATCCCAGACCACATTATCCCTGCAAGTAAGATCAAATAGAGCCACGGTATAATACGTTTGAAATTTCATCACATCATGCAGGGTTGTCATTAGGAGGTGACAGGAGGCCAATTTGACTGCTTCAAATGGTATTTGGGCCGCCTCAAATTTACCCCTAACTGCCTTGGAACCATCTTCAGTGATCAGGCACCTTGGCTGCCTCAATTGTACAAAAAGTCTCCTACATGAAATCCTAGTGAAAACCCTGATCATGTAACTATCAGCTGCTATCAGCTGATTGCAAGAATTATGTTAATAATGATATAACGCAATTAAAGAAAATTGTTAAAAATATCGTAATTTTCATGTGCGGCACCATGACATCATTGGTACATTTTAATTGTGTATATAATCCAATACGGTGGTAGCCTCGCACATAAAAACTAGATAAGTCAATCAACTTGAAAGTTTTGTAACAAACTAAGTGTAAAGTTATGAATAAATCAATGACAGAGTCACAGACCTGTGAATCACTATAATTTATGGCGACTGTAAATATCTAGGCAAAATATAGTATTTTACTGATTTTAAACAAATTGCTTCACTGACTCGATCCTCCATATTATCATGACCTAGATCAATTTAATGGATTTTTATTGTGGTTGGCACTATATGACACCCAATAAAAGGCGATTTTCCTAACCGTAACCCTGATTGGAACCCTAACACTAACCCCCTAACCCTAACCCCTAACCCTGGGGTAGCCAAATACCGGGTGTCATATAGTTTTACTCTTTTATTGTATCCAGAATCCCCCACCCCCGGCGGTTGGCACTATATGACACCCAATAAAAGGCGATTCCTAACCCTAACCCTTAACTGATTGGAAGCCTAACCCTAACCCTTACCCTTACCCTAACCCTAACCCCTAACCCTTGGATAGCCAAATACCGGGTGTCATATAGTTTTAATCACCCCCGGCTGCTACACCCATGTTTTGAGAAGTTACCAAGCGTTGTGCTCAAATACGTTGCGAGGATCCGTCAACAATCTGTTCCCAAACTGTTTTCTTTTTTCCTTTTCTCCGTCATCATCAGTAGATTCTGCCATCTATAAGCTTAAATCTGTAAAACAGTAACAAAACGTAATGATGCCTACTGGTCGCGAAATCGGATGACAAATGTGGTGTTTACGGTGCGTGATTTTCGCTTTGTCGTAGAAATTACTATTGCTGTAAACTAGTACAATTTTGCAGAAACGGTTTTTCAAAGCAATTAAATGGTATAAAACACAATGTAGTAGAGGGCTTGACACACTCAAACATTGTTAGATTATAATTAAATACATAATGCGAGCAGGAACAATGTAATTATAATCGGGACTGGAATGTCGATCTTTATCTGTATATAACTATCCTGTCGGCCAATCACAGCTGCCTGATTAAATCGGTAGATCTCTTGAAAAATCCCGTGAAAGCGTTGTCACAAAAATGATTATATAATTATTTGATGTCAAAATATGCCAATTTGCCAAATTTTCAAAAAAAAAATTATTACTTCTCTATAAATATAGTTATGTTGTAGCTTTAGGATCTCGAAATTTTTAAAAGCAAATGATATAAAACTTATGCTTACTAAACAATAGTACATCCCTGCTAGGAACAGGCTTGGTTTTATGCATATTTATTAATTCGTTTCTTAATTATTTGATTTCAAAATACGCCTTATAATACCAAATTTTCAAAAAATTCTGGACGACTTCTCTATAACTATAGTAATATGTAAAATATATCAAAATTTACAATAGGAAATGATCTAAACAGAACGTTTTCCATACGGCAATACACCCCTGCGAGGAATAGGCATAACTTTATGCACGATTACTTTTTTAATTTGTAAGTAGATATATCATTTTAAAACACGTCCATTTTTCGTGTTTTCTGTACACTTTCTTATTCCATCGCATTAGTTAAAATTATAGTAAGTTTCCAGCTTCATGATTTCAAAATGAACGATAGAAAATTGTCGAATACTAATTTGTACCGTTACATAAAACTATAGCATGCGCGTGAAACGCACACTTTTATTCATATTTTTTTTAATTATTTTAATAAGTAAAAAACTGACATTTCCATTTTTCGTATGTGCTTTTTTATCTTATTTTTTTAGCAATTTCGGTTATGTTTGTCCACTATAAACAATTAAAATGGGGATATAATTTACACATTGATGAAGCAATACATTCGGATTAATTCATCCACGCTGACTGTCTATTTTTACATAATTAACAGGAAACTCCCCGCTGAGAAGACAATATGAGATTTCTATCTAGATAATGTACCGATCAGACGTTCAATATAAATATACAGCCCTCCCGTCGTGTAATCTACATGTGTTTTGTGATAGTTATATAATAAAATCATTGCAGTTGTTACACTCAGATTACAGGAATTTAATAAATACAAGATATTAGATAACCATGGTGACAGACAGGTTGTATATACAGACTAGAGTCATAAAGATCGTTGTCAATTTGACACCCGTTTGTTGATTACTTGAGATTCCTTTGAGGCAGTTGAAATTATATATAATCACACAGATATGTATTTAAAATAATATTTCTATATACATATCTGTGATAATCATAAACATCATAAGATGTAAATCACGGAAGAAATAACCCAATTTTTTACCGTATAATTGACCGTTGTAACTGCTGATATTGTCGATTCCGGATTAATTTCGGACCGTACAGAAATAAAAATTATACCGGACCGTATAAGCGGCCGTTATACACCCCGCTTACCGATAGGATAGATATTGATAACGCTCTATGATGTAGTCGACTTTCATGTCCCGGATTTAGATAGTTCCTGATGCGAGGCACTTTGCATACTAGTCTGGAGTTCCTTCCCTTACGACTACGTTAACAGTGCTTTGTAATCCCAGACTACTTTGCATACATGCCATATTTTTCTGAAGCATCAGTAGATCGATGAGAGTTTCAAATGCAGGAGATTTCAACGAAATGTAGGAGATTTTTCTTACTCAAACTTATATGTGTTATCATTTTCATCATGCATTATTTCACGATCTTCTCCATATAGATCTATATATATAGTTAGTATTATATAGAATCCCTGATTATTTACTGGGGCTGCATGTCACACAAATTTATACGTTTTCTACCATGATGATAAATGATGTACATCTATTTCAACTAGAAATTAATCATGTAGAAAACGTATAAATTAAGTTATTTTGCGAGTAAATTGAGTCAGAAAAAATTCGCTTCAAAACATAATAGTTAATAGTTTTCTGTATAAGTTACATATTATCACATGGAAAATATGCCTCACCCGGGTTAGGCATTGCATTTTGTTGCATTTTTATATCACTTAAACTGTGTCAGTTTTTAAAACAGCGCACGCTGTTGCACGTGCCAGGAAAAGTCTGGTTAGAATTACATTGTTCCTGCACGTGCGTATAATTTGCGTATGCCAAGCTATATATATATATGCCCTTGACAGACTCAGTACTGTAGAGAAACTAGAGACATTTGTGTTGATTCAACAAAGTTGTTTCTTCTTGGTATTTCATATTGACATGGCAATGCTTTATCTTCAATAATAGTTTCGTTTTATTAGTTTAATACTGGTAGGCATACAGCGTGCGTATGACCACGTGTAACATTCAATATCATAGGTCCCGTGCCGATGATAAAAGTATTCCGTTACATACCCAAATTATATTCTATCAGTTTTATCCTTTAACTTCCGGTAAATAAATTAGCCAAAAAACCAAAATGTATCGTGCCGACGCTCAAGAAAATGCTCGACTATTTATTCTGGCAGGAAGGGGAGTGAAAGAAGACACACTCAGGGAAAAGTTCGAACAATATGGCAAGATTGAAGACTTGTGGATTGTCAAAGATAGACGCACCAAAGAGGATAAAGGTAATTTCGTTTTGACTTTTTGTTATGTTTCAAGAGTTGTCGTTCTTTCTTTGTCTGTTTGTGGTTTGTAAAGTTTGTTTTGAATTCGGCTATATAGCGTAATAGCACCCTAGGGTGTTCACTTTTCTAACGCCTGAAAAGTGTGTCTATCCAATGAACCCTATTATATCAAATAAATACCATACTGATAGCCAAGGTGCTAGATTTACAACGTCCATGGCATGGGGCATTAACCAAGGGAAGTAACTCGGTTTTTATTGGATTAATTGTGGCTAAAACTCTTGTCAAGACTTACTGACTTTGCATCTTTGGGACGCCACCTGAGAGGCTTCCTAATCAATTTGCCATTCGGATCAGTTCCTGAAGGAAAACCGAATCAATGCCGAAAGCTCCGAAGGGATTAGTTTTCTACACAAATTTGTGTCAAATCAAAAGCTATGCAGAATCATGCTAAGGCCAAGGAAGGTGCCTAATAGTTACCGGAGGGGCCAGTTGATAACAGAGGGGATGCTGAGACCTGATGTTATCTCCATATATCCAGAATGGCAGCGGAGTCAGTTTGCCGATGGGTTGAGATAGTTGTTTGGCATCGTTTATATATCTACAACCTTTCGGCAATTTATTGGTATCAATTCGTTAACCCGTCTGCATATTCTGCAATGTAACCGCAACCTTTCTGCGTGATCGGGAAACATTCTTGACCAAATCCCGAACTGTCGGCATTCAGTTGCGATACATTCGGCTACTTCATATAAAATGTCCAGGGCTCTACAAATCCTATAGTCCGACGTCCGGGACAACTCTAAATCCGTTTCGGACAACTGACTTTGTGCTAAAATTTAGTCCCGGACAACTCTAATTTCAAAGGACAATAAGATCGGACAACTGTCCAAAAATGCGTATAATCAAATTCTACGCCCGATATTTACTCTCGGTGACAAAATATTACGACCCCCATGTGGTCTTCCGGACATTGCAATAAACAATCGATAGTCGGATAATCTGTGTCAATTACCGATAATCAAGCAACACGGGAAGTCTACTTACATGCTTGAATCAACAAACAACTGCAAACTGGCGTCGAAGCTCCGCCTTCTCTAATTTGATTGGATAAAATTCGGTACAGTGACAGTCTATGTGCAACCGCGAAAAGACGTATCAAAATTGAAAATCATCAGATACCTGCAATGCACGTATATTCCGCAATAATCATTCCTACGTAGAAATATAACAGTTATCCAACAAACTTGCAACTCGAGTAAAAAAATAGCAAGCAATCGACACCACCTGCGAAAATCTCGGTCAAGGTCTTTGAAGAAGTCGGCGCCGCTCTAAGATCTTACGACTTCAAAACGTACCGCGCGGCGACTCAGTAAAAGAGCGACGTCTTTGATGTGCAGATGTCGAAATGTATGCAATATTTGTGGGTATTAAATTTGAGTAATTGACACGATATTATTGAAAATCAGCGAGTTATTTGTCACGGGTTGCCGAGAGTAATTTACTGTACTATTTAATTGGAACTTTTGGACATTTAACTTGTTGAATTATCGTGACGCATAAAACAGGTTTGCCAAGAACGGTACGGCAGTATTCTTTCAATTTCACATCATAATTAAGTATGTAATATATCTTGACGAGTTAAGACTCATTAATTGACTGGTGCAAATCACAAATGATCGGAAATAAGACGACGAGATACACGCGAGTGACCCAATTTCGGATACATACGCATTTTCGGACAAGTTCGTTTTTGGTTTATTATGTTTATGTTTCTTTAGTATTATTGGCTACGAGCTATCAACAATAAATTAAAATCATTTTCCATTGTTATTTAAGTACTGTAGTAAAGTGTGGCATCTGTCAAACATATGATGCAACATCTAGAAGAATCATAATTTAGTGATTGATTGCACCAAAATACTAAAAAAAAATCCTTTCAAAGTTATGTGGAAGTTCATGTCCTGAGTTGTTTTACTGCTCTAACCCTGCAATATCTTGCTTTGAATTGTGTAGACAACCTGCCAAACTTGATATTTAACTCATTCAAACAGCTAGCCAAACAGAGTGTGATTAGCCACTTAGTATTCAGCACAACCAAAGCTCAGTGCATACTTGCAACATCAGAACACTGACAAAGAATTATATACAGAACAAACTTTACTAGGTAGTGTCAACATGCAGTCGGAATCTGACTTGGATAAGTTCAAATTCAACATATGAACTACAATATGATATTACGATTTACATTGACAACAGTATGTAGCTTCCTGAATTGAAGAGCATATCATTGTCTTGAGCTCACATATAGGGCTACCTATGGTAAAACGCTTTAGTAAATAATGTGGCCTTTAGTTATGAACGCGACCCGACTTCTGCTTGTTTTAATTTAAGGACAACTGAACTTAAAATTCGGACAACTCTAATTTGTCATGGTCAGTTGTCCGGGACAACTCTACCAAGAAAAAATTTGTAGAGCCCTGGTCTTAAAATCTTAAATCATCAACATAGTAAGTTCAACATCAGCTTCATTGATTTTGAAGATCCATACTATACTAGAATACCCTTGATGTTTAGAAGTAATGCTTATAACCTGCTGTTTCATCATTGCAGGTGTTGTTTATGTGACTTTCTCCAAGACATCAGAAGCAGCCCTTGCTTTAGAAGAAATGAATGGGAAAATATTGGCTGGAAATCCTAGGCCATTGAAGGTATACTTTTCTTAAATCCTAAATATTGTTGTTGCCAAAGTCAGGTCATCAATATTTTAGTTTGAACAGTATTTAGTATTTAGTTAGCAAATGTTTTACAATATGCAGAGCTACAGATAAGCTGCGTATTGGGGTAATTACCCAATTAATTTTCTTAAAAACCCAATAGATTTTGAGATGAGGGAGTAAGAAAAAGCAATTGCAATCTGAAATACCAAAATAGAAAAGGATGCTGTAGTGAAAAACAGTACATAAAATATCATTTACCCTATGAGTTTGATTAAATACCCAAATAAAATTGGTCAAAACCCAATCAAAATTGAAACTGGGGGGTAAAATACCCAATGGACTAAAACCTTATCTGTAGCTCTGATATGTGGTTTAATATAAATTGATAAAGGATTGGGAAACAAGTTTTGAAAAAAACTTACATAAATCCAGCTGCTTTTCAAAATAACCACATACGAAGAATAATAAAGTATGCATCAAAACATTTTTTAGAGTCAAATGGAGCCCCTGAATACTTTAACTTATCCATAATCACATATTGACAGGTGTTGGTGGCTAATACAAAGCGAGACGGTTCGGTACGGGATCCATATGAAGGGGAAAAACTTGTTAGATTATTTGTCATCATTCCTAAAAGTTTCTCCGAAGCAGACTTGACCAAAGAATTTGCTGTGAGTATATTACATTAATTTATTCAATTCTGTTTCTTGGATAATTTTGTTTCGTTGTTGTATGTTTTATAATATTCTTCGAAGTATTGCCACTGAATTGTGGTCAAAAGTCAAGGTTGCCATAACCTTTACCATTTCAGACTATTTTGCTGCTATGGGGTCATGCATGTTTTATTTTATAAACATCTCTTGTTAATCAATGAAATAAATAATTTTAGTAAGCAATATTTCAGAGTTCTCCTTTTGATGGCACAAGCTTCTGGCGATAAGTTTATAACACCTGGTAGTAATTCTGACAGGAAAAAAACAATTACATGCCATTTGGTACATAACATAAAAAATTCACATGCAAAAATGTGCACAGGAAATGTCTTGGGGACCCTGTATTTGACTACCGGTATGTTTTTTAATGTTTACCCAATTACTTTTACAGCAATATGGTGATGTTGCGAGTGTGAATGTACTACGTGACAAGGAATCAGGAACCCCGAAAGGCTTTGGTTATGTTAGATTTTACAGACCATACCATGCAGCTCTAGCATTGGAGAATTGTGATGAATGTAGGTTTCCTTATAATCCTTTAGTTTGTCACCCATCTTCCACAATTGTCATGTCTAGGACACTAAACTAACATGTGCCTTCGTAGCTCAGTGGTTAGCACCTTGTTGCATAATTTGGCAACTCAGGTTCAAATATGGGTGGAGGGACTCTTATGCCTGCCATAATAGAATCATCGTCCCATTGATATGGTCGTTGTTATAAAAATAACATGAAATTTTGTCTCGTCAAAATCAAATGATTCTACATTATGGCATTTAATAGATATAAAATAAGCAAAAGTGTATAGAGCTATATCGGACGAGACTTTTTAAAACAGTTTCAAAACTGAAAAACAATAATGCTTTCATATCCATAAGATCATGCGTCTTGTCCATTTTCTTACAAAAGTGTTCTAGAAAACCCTTTAAAATTATAAGAATCGTCTATTTTTCGATGATTGAATCAAAGTATGCGGAACCCATCCAAAGTTTTAATTTGTAATGACACATTTCAGCTTTCAAGCCAAAGTTTGCTGAACCTAAGAAACAGGCAGGTTCAGGTGAGCCATCGGTGGACAGGTACGCTCGTGATAATGATAGGGATTCATACTATGATCGTCCTAGTCGTGGTTATGGTAGAGAGAGATCAGATAGACGAAGCAGTGGAGCTCCTGGTGGCTACCCCTATAGTGACCGGGATAGAGGTACTCATTATATCTAGCTTGTCACCAGTTTTTAGCTCGACTATTCGAAGAATATGAGAGCTATTACAGTCACTTGTTCGTCGGCGTCGGCGTCGGCGTCGGTGTCGGCGTCGGCGTCGGCGTTGCATATGGTTAAAGTTTTGCATGCAAAACTTTAACCTTGGTTATATTTCAATAACCAGTGCATATATTAGATTGAAACTTTGCACTGGCTTTTCCTGTCATGTAATCAACCATGTTAGATAACTCTTGCATGAATTTAATGCAAATTATGGCCCTTTTTTACTTACAAATTTGGTTAAAGTTTTGCATGCAAGTTACTAATAAGGCCATATCTCAAATAGTATCTGTGCTATGGCATTGAAACTAACAACACTTACTAACCATCATAAGGCAATGGTACCGGTCATGGGTAATAGCTCTATTATGATTATTATTTGAGTTATGCCCCTTTTTAACATAGAATTTTCTTGGTTAAAGTTTTGCATGCAAGTTTCATTCAGACCATATCTCAGCTACTATCCATGATACTGCATTGAAACTTACAACACTTGTTTACCATCACCAGTCAATGGTATCAGTCAAGGGCAATAACTCTATTATTTTTTTATTTCAGTTATGCCCCTTTTTAACATAGGAGTTTATTAGTTCAAGTTTTACATGCAAGTTCTATTCACGCCATATCTTAGTTACTATTTATGATATTGCATTGAAACTTATAACACTTGTTTATCATCATTAGTCAATGGTACTGGTCAATTGTAATAACTCCATTTTTAGTTTAATTCAAGTTATGCCCCTTTTAACTTAGACTTTCCTTGGTTAAAGTTTTGCATGCAAGTTACATTCAAACCATATCTCACCTACTATCAATGATATTGCATTGAAAAGTTTAACTTCCCCTTTAAACAAGTACAAAGTAACAAATTCTCACATATAAATGATTGCCAGTTTAATAATGTCGTATAATACACACATTATTTGTCTAATATGGTAAACTGAAAATATCACATTGTTTTGTTGAGGCTTGAATTCTTAAGATAGATATTTAGGTTAACCACTAGAATATTGTATTACATGTATTGCTCACTATTGCTAACTTGTATTGTATTTATCCTCCCAGTTTAGTTCTCTGGCTGAATCTAAAACTTGTTAATACCTACATTTATCACAAATCTGTACACTTTCCTACTATGCAATAAAAAAATCATATTGCACAGTGTGCTTACATACTTTGCAAATGACATGTGATGTTCTTTGTTTATATGATGTTTATGTGATATAAGTAGAATATTGTTGCTAGGTAGTAAAAATTTTAGACAGTGATAGGTGTTTGCCTTTTTTCTGTGTCTAAAGGTTGTATCTATGTGTCAAAAGGTTGTATCTCACCCGAAACTGTAGATGAATTTGACAAATTAATGCCAAATAGTCATATCTGGCCGAGATCTCACATTTTGTTACCAAAAATAAATGGGTGCGAGGTTTTGAATGTGTCATATGACGTATATCTAAGAAAATGATTGGTGCAGAGCTACGATATTTTGACATAAGGAGCAAAACGGTCTCCTGTTTCCCCGCTCATACAAACCTGAGATACGAGGTTTTGACTATCCAGCGAGGATATCAAACTTGTGTTGTTTGGCATGGTATTGTATTCAATACTAAAAATAATTACTAAACTACTTTAAACTCATCACTGATTTATTACATGACTGTATCCTCTTCATTATTATTTTAATTTGTCACCTTTGTTTTAAAATTGACTCCTTTAACAAATCATATCTTACTCATATGATTATTTTGTAGAAACTTTGTTATGTCAGTGGATGTATACAATTCCCTTTAAACATACACATTTCTTGAATAGAGTACAGTGCCGCTTGAAGTCTTAAAATCATTTTCACTGACAAATATTTGTTAATAGTCCAGTGTTGAGATAATTGCCATGCCTCAACAACCATTGTACATTAGCTTTCATTGCCATGTAGTCAACTAAGTAGCGTAACTCACGTTTCAATATAATACAAATTTTAAATGGCCTGTTTTGAACTTATATTTTTTCTGACAAATGGCTGCGAATAGTCGAGCGCGCTGTCTAGTGACAGCTCTTGTTTTTTTACCTCTTTGGGAATGAGTCCAGGTCTGATCAGATTGTGACTTTTCGAACAGCGGTAACTTGGTAATTGGGAAATTTCATTGGCAAGTAGTGCCAAATCAAATGGAAAAAAGATCAGCTTCTATGCTTTACATTTGTCAAAAAATGTTCATAACTTTCTCATTTGATGTTGGATTTTTAAAATTCTTTTTTTTAATATTCATTACAAAATTCTCCTTTCTATTTTGAAAATATAATTTGGAAAGGATCCTTTTACCGGATCCATATAAAGAAGGAAAACAATCACTGCTGTCACATCCTTGTGGCTGTGTTTCCCAAGTTCCACTTAACACCGTTACCTGTAACATTTTGAAATCTGGATCCTGCCGTAATTCAAACAGTTTTCAAGCTAGGTTTATGAAACTTGGTATGTGGGTAGGGACCAATTATGAGGAGATTATGCACATCTAATTCATTATGATTGGACTAAAATTGTGGTTGCCATGGCAACAGAAACATTGAAAACCTGTAAAGCAGGTAGGGCACTTCTATATTGCTTACATTCCTAATTACTTATTCACATTACCCAGGGTTCTCAATAACAGCAGGCCAAATTGACTGCTTAAAAACTATTTTAGGCCTGCTAAAAATGTGAAATTTATACACAATTTAAAGGAAATTTGCATTAATGACCTTATCCGGCCTGTTGGTTAAGCATTTTGGCCTGCAAGTTTTAAACTATTGAGAACCCAGATTATCAGAATATTCTCATTCAGGTCAGAAGAGAGGGTTTGATGATTATCGTGAGGATCATCGTGATTCACGACGTGGTGATAGAGATAGGAGAGAGGATTACCTAGCTGATGATGGACGATCACGATACAGTGAATCAACAGGTAAAGATATCAATGGTAATATTTCCTACTTTTAAACCTATAGATGTGTAAAACAGGACTCGCCCCTTTGGTGCTACAAGGTTGTATCTTTCTATTATTATATAGTATAGATTATAAAGTGAGATACAACCTTGTTGCACCAAAGGGATGAGGTGTCCATTTCCTAAGCAAAGTGCTATGTAGCGCTTTCCATGGGAGGTAATCCATGCTTTCTATATTTAATTGAATAGAAGGTGGTAACTGGTTACTGAATGAAGGTGCTCTGTAGCGCTTGGCTAATGTAACAGATACCTGGTGTTCTGCAAATGAAGAATAATCTCTGAGTGGTGAATAGAATGAACTATTCTGCAGAAAATGAAAGTGATTGATGGAAAATTAAGGTATTGACTAATTTGTGTTCAATAAGTAATAGTAATTAGTAATAGTCTCATAGATTCTGTTATATTGACAATGCTAATAGTTGACATTACGCCGTTATCAAGCAACACCCTTTTAACGGTTAATAATATCAACCCAGTCCAATGGATTAACTTGAAAGCCTTCACCAAGCAGCCTGCGACAAACAATCAGATGGAGCAATATCTGCTCCGGCGTAATTTCAATTCTTTTGAGTTGCTTTAGTGTCAGGATAATGGTACTAAGGAGTCTCCATCTTGCTGAAATGCTGTTTACCAGTGGGACTTACAAAAACATTTACAAAGATATTATTGATACTGTAAAATCATTAATTTTTGTGGGGGATTAAATTTTGTGGAATATGCTTTTCACCTTTGACCACGAAATCAAATTCCATCAAACAATAATTATGACCCTTGTACAATATTTATTACCTGAAATGCTAAATCCACAAATTAATGTCCCATCAAAATTATATTTTTTACCAAAGCCACAAAATTTTGTCCCATTGAAATTTAATGATTTTACAGTATGTACTAAAAAACTTGTACAATCATTGTTCACAGATATGTCATACAGCCGAGGTGCTGGGGTTGTTGAGACTACGCCCTACACAATCATACAAGAATATCCACATTGTAACAGTCAGAGACTGTTGGTGACTGCACCGCTTGGATTGACGCAGAGTTATCTTCATAAATTGTTCAATCTTATACCTGGACTGGAATACTGTGACCTTAATGAACAAACAGGTGGGTAAGAAATGAGCACGGTCTCTTCGAGTCATCGCTAGAATTTCACAATTTTGAGAAAAATCTTGCTTTCCTTTCACAAATCAGATTATTTCTAATCTCTGCAGGTCACCGTTTTGACCAAATCATCATGAAACTTTGCCAGAATATTGTTCTCCATGAAATTTAGGCCAAATTCAAAAGTAGGGACAACAACTAAGTCACTAGTAGGTCAAATCTTAGACAAACCAGTTTTGATTCAATCTTCATGACAGTGATTTCTTAGGTCACCATAACATGGCATAAGTGCATTCTATGACAGATAAGCAACCAAGAACCCAAAATTTTAACACCCTTTTATGATATGAATATGTGCAAGTTTTGATTCACCTGCAGATATTTTGTTAATTGACCAGGCCCTAAGTCCAGAAGTTATACTATACTGGTGTTTTACATGTTTCAGGTTTGGCATATGTCCGGTACCAGACACCTCAATGTGCAGCATATGCACGTGATAAACTGGATCAATTTGAATATCCCATTGGTAGTCGTCTGCTTGTACGATACTCTGATAGCAGCAACCAACAACACAGCATGGATCTACATAGTGGCATGGATAAGTAAGTCTCTTGTTACAAACAGGCCACAATCAGGGGTCCTATAATTCCGGATTAATTCGGAAATCCGAATTAGCTGCATTAGGAATAATGATCTTTTCTGCACACAATAAAAGTTATTTGGTGAAAAAATTCAAAGAATTGATGAAGTTATGGTGAATTTTAGCAATAAAACAATGTTTTTAAGATGTAGGAATGTTTGCTAATGGCACTCGGAACAGACTTGCAGGGCTTGACACTGACTATTTTCGGTCACTGGTCCCCCAGCAAAGAAACATAAAATTTGTAAATAAAACAGTTTCTGGTCCTTCAAGATTATTACTGGTCCTTCTTGATTTTCACTGGCCTTGGACCAGGGGACCGGTGTTAGTGTCGAGCCCTGACTTGCGACATATTTTCAGGATTGGGCATTATTCCTTGGTGGAACCCCTGTACAATGTGACATTTCACAGACCCCTTTGCATAAGATTGGTGATAGAAATGCTGGAGATTTGATTTGCTAAAGAATGAAAAGTTTTAAATTATTGACCTTGTTGACAATACCATGCATGCTAGATTTGGCCCAGTCAACCCCTGAAGTTGTCTGTGTGCGATACTGATTTACATTTGTATATATATATTATATCTAATTGTATGGTATTTACTTATTACAGGCCTGGAGGTAGCTACAGATCAACCTTCTCTGGTGACTTCTCATCTGACAATGATGCTGTACATCAGGTATACCTTTTCACGCCACTTGCTTTGGAGAACTTCATTGATCAAATCAGTTTCCCTAAAACTTGTCTAATTTATTGATTTAGGCAGGCTGCAAATTTGTATTTGGATATATATACATCATTTCGAAATGTGCTAAACCAGCTGATTTAGAAAGAGATCACTGTTCATGGTTTGATAGAGACTTTAATAAATTAGGGCATTGATTAAACAGTGTTTGTCAACTATTTACAGATACACCGCCTCCTCGATAGCCTAGTGGTTAAACGTTCGCTTCGAGTGCGGGAGGTCCCGGGTTTGATCCCAGGCCGCGTCATACCACAGACAACATAAAAATGGTACCAGAAATTCCCTTGCTAGATGCTCAAGCATATAAAGGCAACTGGCTACTCTTCTCTCAAACCCTTGTGGCGATGGATAACATCAGGAATGAGGTGTCGAAAGTGATAAATATAAGTTGGAAAAACTTGTTTCACCCTGTACCTTCAATAAATTAGTATAAAATTTACAGATAAGACATAATGTGTTTTTCATTCAGGCAGCTAAAGTGTTAGAGCAAGCTGGATTGGACCCAGAGTTGGTGCTGAGTACGGGAGTCACAAGTAATTTAAGTAAGGCTGATCCAAACAAGACGGAGAGAGTGACTTACTGCAATATGAAGCTTCCCTTACCCCAGCCATTGGTACCGGAGGATTCATCTGTAGCTAAACGTTTGTTCATTGTATGTCAACCTGCAGCTGTACCAGAGAGAATTCTCCGTGATGCTTTCAGTAGATTCGGGACTCTGATTGAAGTCTACTTGTTGCCAGGTAAGTCATTTTTGTGCCACCCCGTCACATGATATAGCATTGGTGTTGTCCCTATGTAACACAAATCTTGTGTGTTGAACTCCTTGCAAACCGTTGGGCGGTATTTCTTCAAACTTCCACAGATTAACAACCTTGATGTGTAGTTCACTGTTAAGGATGGAATATTTGCTGCAGCAATTTTTACCAGAGTTTTGTCCCTTTGTTACTTTTACTATGTGCCCCAATGGGGGCACCGTGTTGATAAACACATTTCTAGTTACATTTGTGTGGTTGGCTAAGAAATCAAACTTTACTGATTTCGTCACCCACATACATTGGAGGAGGGGGATTTGTGCTACATGTCTGTCTGAATGTCACTAAGCTTGTCTCCGTTTGTTCTCTGTAACCACTTGTCAGATTTCAATGAGACTTCGTCAGCAAAGAGTAGTTGGTACAACCGTAAAAAGCCCAGTTTTTCATATTGTTAATAATATCGGGTCAATATAGAGTTTTATGGAACAGTGTGACATGCCACGCCCATTAATCAGTTGATATTGTGCTTTCCATCTAATCTGGCAACCCTAGTTCAAATCCGGGTGAAGGTGCGCATGTGCCTGCAATATTCAGCGGAAAGCTGACTGGCAAATAAAGGCTATACTTGGCATTTAAAAAGACCAAAAAAACTTGCCATGAAATTAAAATGATGTAAACCTATAGGAATATGTTCTCGACTCATTATGCCCCCTCCCCGATCTTTGATGAGGGTGTAAATTGCTTTGCATATGTTTTTGGTCGGCAGATCAATGGGTTTCCGTTACGCATTGCCCTAGAATCTTCAAACTGGCCAGCAACTGTAATTCACCCCTATTGATTTTGAGGTCAGTTGGTCAAAGGTTAAGGTCACTGTGAGCTTCATCATTTTTTACTATTTGACTGCCATGGGGGCATACATGTTTTACACACATCTTGTTCAATTTGGCGTTTTCACTGTTAACAGGTAGAAACTTTGGTTATGCTAAGTATGCTAACCTCGACTCGGCTGCAGCAGCTATGGATAACTTACACGGTATGTGTATAGCTGGACAGAGGATCAAGGTGTTAGAAGCTGAGCCACAGAAACATCCTAATGAGGACAGCCATAAGAGACAGCGAGTTGATGCCATGGAATGATGGTTTGTTTATATATCACTCCATTTTT
Source organism: Spisula subtruncata (assembly GCA_963678985.1). NCBI lineage: Eukaryota > Metazoa > Mollusca > Bivalvia > Venerida > Mactridae > Spisula > Spisula subtruncata. Next base: position 8,453,818 of record OY787675.1, on the reverse strand, counting down.
ACGATTTCAGCAAATATTTTAGTTAACAAAATTACAAGTAGTCCTTTCATAATAGTATAAGCACGGATAAAGTTTTTAGGTTTTCCATTAAATTCCCGGACTGACCAACTAAATTTACTAATCTTTTTTCGGATGAGCCTTTAAACCTAGGTACCTTGCGTGGGCGTTATTCACCTGGGTATGTAAAAGATTACATTTGGGTCAGCTACTAAAGTAGGGCGGAATGAAAGATCTTTAAATTTCATCTACTCTGATATCAATTCATTGATTTTAACCAAACACTACAAGAATCTTCCCTTAGGGTCCACTTCCCATGATAGAATATCGATTCATATGCCCCCATATTATCATGCACATGTCAGTCCATCTGCTAGTTGGAAGAACAAATTATTTTGGTTCAATAATTCAAGACATCTTTGCCCTAGGCTAGATCTTCAAACCTAACATGGCAGTTGTACAGCAACAATGAATGACCCCTGTTGATACATAGGTCAGTAGGTCTAAAGTTATGGTCATTGTGACCATGATCAATTCCGACTGTTGGGCAACCTTGGGGCAAGTCATGTTTTACAAACATATCTTGTTTAAAACTGTGATGGTTTCGGTGATAGATACAGGGCCTCTTGTTTGTTGTGATATAACCCTGTAATAGTCGGCAATCCACAGTTGGGTGTTTGATGTAGTTGTAGATAATATGGGAACATGTTTGAGTTTTAGTTCATAGTTGAGCTGTTGACATGTGTTTACCTAATAAGAATCTATTTCAGAGACGCTTGAGATGACATTTTAACTGACAAGTACTGCTGTAAGACAGATGACTGCGCACAGAATTCAATTATGTACAAAGAATTTCTACAGACAGTGTGTATTAGCCAGACCTCTAAGGATCTACTGACTTTGAAACAGAGAAAGACCTCCTACTGAATTTCAACAGACATTGAAATAGAGAAGGACCTTCTGCTGAATGTTGACAGACTACGAAATAGAAAAGGACCTGCTACTGAATTTCAACAGACAATGAAATAGATATGGACCTCCTACTGAATTTCAACAGACAATGAAACAGAAAAGTGACTTCCTACTGAGTTTCAACAGACATTGCAATAGATAAGGACCTCCTACTGAGTTTCTACAGACATTGATTAAAAGCCAGACTTCCTACTGAAATTCAACAGACAATGAAATAGATTAGGACCTCCTACTGAATTTCAACAGACAATGAAATAGATTAGGACCTCCTACTGAAATTCAACAGACAATGAAATAGTTTAGGACCTCCAACTGAATTTCAACAAACAATGAAATAGATAAGGACCTTTTACTGAATTTCAACAGACAATGAAATAGATCAGGACCTCCTACTGAATTTCTACAGACTCTTAAACAGTGCTAGACCTGCTTCTGAATTTCTACAGACATTAAATAAAAGCCAGGCCTCCTACTGAATTTCTACAGACATTATAATGTATAAGCCAGGCCTCCTTCTGAATTTCTACAGACATAATATATAAGCCAGTCTTTCAACTGAATTTAAACAGAACTAAACTGAGCCAGACCTCTATTGAATTTATACAGGCGTCCTACTGATTTTCTAGAGACTATGATTGAAAGCGAGACATTGAATCTACAGACATTGAATAAAAACCAGACCTCTACTGAATTGTTACACACAATGTGTAAAACCAAAAATCGTCTACTGAATTTCCACGGACATGGAATACATGCCATTTATCAAATACTGTATCTACAGACAAAGTGCATTACGAAATCTGTTGATATTTTTACGACTTAAATTTATTTGTAAATACTAGCTTTGACGACGATACATAATGTCATGGATGTTTGTATCTGGAGGGACAAACATAACTTAAATACTATGTAATCTTGTCTGTTGACTGTATGAATGACTAATTATTACCCCTTTTCAATGTGTGAATTGTGTAATAATGACTTTTATTACATTCGTCTGTGTTTTAAAGGATTGTAAGTAGTGATCACAGTAACAGTACTTTAAACATGCATGATCAGTATTTAGGACTGACCAATGACTTCTGGCTTTTGACTGTCAAAATTTTCCTTGTTTATAATTATTTGTACTGTTCCTAGTGAGGTTTAGACCTACCGGTAATACCTAGGAATATCCGAATTTCAGGACTGACAACCATGAATATTTTTAGCTTGACAAACCAAACAATGATATGTGACTTGACTTTTTCAAGGCATTGCTTAAAGTCCCAATAAGGTTTAAAATGGTGGTATTTTCTATCTACAAAGAATATTGAAATATTGAGATATTAAATTATACTAAAAATGGTGCAGAAGGGACCCATATCTGACCTCTGGTCGCTGTTCCTTCTATGAGAAATAATCAACTGAAAACGCTATTTAGTATTTTGTCCTCCGTACAAAATACTAAATAGTGTTTACGTTTAAATTTTACGAACGATTCCGAAGATTTCGTCAATGATCGGAAGTATACGCACAAAACCCGGTACACCGGTATCTGCCGGTACCCTGTTGTAGGCCTATATTGTTTTGTATATTGCGTGGCATATTGTAGTCTAATCACGACTGACACCTAATTGAATGGCTAGGTATAATCCAATTAAAGGATAAGTGTAGAAGTGTGAATTAATATATATCACTTAATATAATCATGAAATTATATAGACAAGCACATTAACTCCATGATATATTACATATCGCTGGCTTAGAATGACAAGATCGTATCAACAAAATCATATTTTGAGAAAATAAGAAAATCTGTCTGACAAATTACTCTGTACTTATGGTTAACAAGCTTTCATGAAAATAGACTCATAAGAAGCGCCTTGTGATATATATTTCAAATATGGCACTTACGACCTTCTTATTCTAAGCCAGCGATATAAAATCATAAGGACAAACAAAAACATCTAGCTTTTATATTTTATTACAGATTATTGAACATGCAGATTTATATACTTACAAGTAAACAATTATTATTTTATTGTAGATTCTACTGTACATGAAAATATAAATCTAATAATTATCGGAGAAATTAATACAACTGCACACAGCCATTCGCACCATCTGTATTGCATAGGCATAGTAAATCCCCCGCCTCTGGCATGTTTCAATTATACATTCAACATGCTTAATGTCAATATACAAGGCAATATACAAGGCAATATACAAGGCAATATACAAGGCAATATACAACATGATTAGGTGTCAATAGCGGGCTACTATATACGATACCGGAAGGTACTGGTATATACCGGGTTATAGTGTACGCCCTACGTTATCAATATGTGTGCTTTCCATCCATTGGTTATCAGAAACTGGCGAAAATTTATCGGTAGTCTCCGGAAAGTGATGGCGATGCTGTTAAACGCCGTATTTGTAAACAAACCGGGCTCGTTATGACAATCTTCAAGGGAAGATTATTTCTCATATATGACAGTAAGAGCGTGTTTTAATAGCTTGATGTGGTAATTATTTATCAGTCTTTAAATCAGTAACAAAGATTTGTGTTTTCTATCTATAGAAAATATGTCGTTCCGGAACCTTATTGTGGCTTTAATAAATGATCAACACACATGTGACAACTGATTTAATTTTAACAGATTATTCGATTTTGAAAATACAATTAATTGCTTAGAAATACAAAATGGTCAATAGTCTTTGTGACTTTGTTTATTGCGCCTATAATACATGATTAAATTTAACAACTCTGTGGATACAGTAAGCTTGGATGTTTGAAAGAAAGAAGGTTAAATATTGATAAATAAATCTACTTGGCTAAAGAATGTTTGAAAGGACACCGCTACTTAAAGTACTTTTGAATAGTCCTTACGACTGGTATGTACTTCATCATTATAGTACTTGTCTATGCTTCATTTTATAGTCTGCGGTTTTTAGAAACTGCATCTTATACTGGCTATATTAGCGATTACACACTACGTGGGGTGTTCCACAATTAATAGGACTTTTTTCATAGCAGCACGACAAATCAGAAATTAAGAACACAAATTGTACATAATTAAATTTTGATCTTTCACTGACAAATAAGCGAAATATCAAAGAAATTGGATGAAAAATAAGGAATATATTAACCATTAAATATGCTCTGTATCAAGGAGGCGGGTCGCGCCGTGACGTTATTATGACGTCGCATTTCAAGCACAGTATTTTAACATAAAGAAACCTTAAATAATTTTGTTTATAGTCATCCTGACTTTCTAAACTGATCTAATAACACTGTTCCGATTGTTCAAATATGTTTCCGTACCTCTGTTCACAAAAAATGTCTTGCAACGATGTTAGAAATTGCTCAAACCTTGGAGCATCTATCAGGGTTCAAACAATGCTATTAACGTCAGCTTAATTTTCAATGAACTCACCTGTGCTTATTTGTAAGTTTATAAATCCGCGATCTGTAAACATTTTAGCTAACAGAACACAAGTGGCTGCTTAATGCCACTACATTATATGCATTTCATTATTTCATTGGTTAGCACTGTTGGTTTTCCAAATGCATACCATTATTTGACAATTGCGCGGTTTGTGCTTATTGGCGTTGACGTCATTTCCATCCATGACGCGCTTCGATGCATACCCTTGATAACTGACTTGTGATAACAATCACTGATCGATTTCTTCGAAAGTTTGCATGCGCATGTCCACATAATGACATACAATTATGCGTTAATATTTATTAAGTGGTTATTGAGATATTCACATTTTTAATAAGGATGGTAATGACAAATAATAGTGTGACCCGCCTTGGCGTTACATGGTTTCTATGACAACGCTTTGTATGAGCATCAACAGCAACAACGAACTTATGTTGCTAGCAGTATATACAGAATACATTGCTAAGCATATGAGAAAAATTTAATTAAAATGTAATCGTTGAGTAAGAAGTTATGAGAAGAGTCCTATTATTTCTGGAACACCCCTCGTACTTTTAAATTGTCATTACTACATATTTGAAACAACCAGTTACTTGGCCCTGTCTCATTTTATTGTCTGTATCATTTATGATACTTGGTATCCTATACTAATGTTAGTGTATAATCATGTTGTCATTATGTAGCGGTTAGTTTTTCGACACCATTCATCGTATTTTATTTGATTTTACTGTAGTTTGGTCTTACATCATTATCATGATATTGTTATAAGTATTTTTGCTGCATCAATTGTTACAAGAGTTATGACCCTTTAAAATTTACCATTTGAAATGGTATTTGCTACAATTTGATCACTTTGAGCGATGTACACCATTTTTAGTTACGTTTTACTTCATTTTAAGCATTACTGATATTGTTACAGTGTGACAGATTTAATGTTGTATTTTCTGTTGTCTATAAAATTTGGAAGTTCTTGATAATAAAGTTCATAAAATGACTTGACGACTTTAAAAAGCCCTTATAACACAACATGTTAGGCCATGTGTATATTATTAAACCCTTTATCTGTCTAATCTAGTCCACATGTTTAAATGTTGTTGGTGGTGCTGTATTTCAATCTTGGTTTGTTTCAGTTGTTTTGACAAATTATGTTCTTCAGTGAAAAGCCTAAGGTCTTTACTTGTTCATTATGACTTTGATTAAGGTGTACTGTAAAATCATTTAATTTCAATGGGACGACATTTCGTGGATTTAGTAAAAATACCATTTCGATGGGACGTTAATTTAAGGATTTTGCATTTAAGGTAATAAATACAAGGGTCAAAATATTGTTTGATGGGAAATCAATGAAATTTAATTAATCCAGATTTTAATATCCAGAAAGAGCCATGATTCCTAACCAAAAAAGTTATTTGAAGAAAATATCTTGAGGAATGGCAAAGTTATGGTCAATTTAGTATGTTTTGAAGGAATGTCTTAATAAAAACTGAGTTGAATATGGAAACTCTGTGGTTGAAGGCCTCTTATTTGGCAAAAATGCTTGACCGCATATAATTTTCCTGATGTTAAATTTGGTTCTGTTGTCTTGCAACCCTTGTTACATACAGATAAATGAGTGTTATCTAATAAGTGCATGATAAGTTTTATACATATCCTTCACTCTTGCTCATTTCCTGATCGTCATGTTGAGTGGATCAGTGTTACATGACCACTTTGTCAAGTATACTCATCAACCATACTTACACGCAAATATACTGTCACTGACGATGTTTTCCCAGGTTCAGCAAAACTTTTTTTGTGTTTTCTTACGCAGATGCATCCTCATAAATCAGTGGTTAGTCAAGTCGTCAGACTATCATACTTCAGATGAAATATACGCTGATTGAATGAGAATGACGTTGATGAGGCCAATAGACGAGTTTAGCCCTTGTCTATGGTATCCACTCAATAATCTGAAACTCCGGATTTGCACATCCAGAAAGAGCCATAAGTCCTGACCAAAATAAAAGTTACTTGAAGAAACTATCTTGAGAAATGGCAAATTTATGGTCAATTTAGTCTGTTTTGAAAAAAAATCTTTATAAAAACTGAGTTGAGTATCGAAGCACTGTGGTTAAATGCCTCTTATTTGGCAAAATTGGTTGACCGCATATGATTTTCCTGATTTGAAATTTAACTCTGTTGACACCCTTGGTTGAAGTATGTAAGAGTAAGCTGGACGAATCGTTTGGGATCGACCAAGCTTGTACTTGTTTATTAACAGAATTGCAGGTTCATACTCGCCAAGGTCTGTCGGTCTGGTTGACTTGTGGGACTGACTAGGACTCAAACTGAAAAACCTTCTACCAGAATTTCTTTGATAAAGTGTAAAGGTCTAGTCTTTATTGTGTTATGTCTATTCCGTTCTGGTTCTGACTTACAGATACTTAAGGTAAAACTAGCCAAAACTAACCAAGAAAAATCACTGGATACTCTAGGCAAGAACCTTATAATAAATTCCTGCATAATGCTCAAAATCAGACCAAATTCTCTGTACTACACATGGGGTGGTATTCACAAAGCATCTTAAGTGAAATCTTAGAATTTTCTAAAATTCTCAAATTTTCCTTTAGTGTATCTGCTAAACAGGACACTCAAGATTAACAAATATTTACTTTGTTTAGACGCATTATGTATAGAGCTACAGTAATTTCATAGAAATATGGATCATTCTTCGTTTCTTGCGAAATATGTTCAGCTCAATATTTTAACTACAAATAAGTCAAAATATTTATGTTTTCACATAAGATGCTTTGTGAATACCACTCCTAGCAATGGTTTTCATGTGAATTCATTAATAAGTGCCTGATTGATAATAGATGTAATGTCAATATTCTGTGAAACCAAATAAACAAGTAATAGGGCCTATACAGGAAGTACATACTTAGTTTTGATGACGGATAAATAAGATATCGTAGATCATCATTTGATGAGACAACTTTCTTCATATAGAAATATATATCTTGATAGCAGATATATTAATCAATTAATGCTGAGGAATAAATGTTGAGGATTATCTGACTCATATTTTTTACTTAATAGTAATAGCAGGTAGGTTAAATTTCATAAAAGTTCTGTTTCATTTAAGGATTGTTTCTGTGTGCAATCTGGTTTTGGTACAATTAACCATGCTCGCGTTTTAATAATCATAATATTAACGTCTTTATTTTCTGTGGATAACATAATTTCGCTATGGACTTATTGAAACCGTTATCCACAGTGTATGAATCTGTCAGTATATTGTGTGCCGTTATCAGTCCTTGCAGTCACTGCTAATGGCACCAGAAGCAGACTGCAGATTTATGATAGCTGCTTCAGAAAGAATATGCTTTTCTGCCCAAAATAAAAGTTATTTAATGAAAAAAAGTCAAATAATTGGCGAAGTTATGGTCATTTGAAGTTCAATAATCTGTATTTTAACAATAAAACAATGTTTGGACCATGTATAAGGTGTAGGGATGTGTGGTAATTGGAACCTGAAGCAGACTAATTTTCAGGGTTGGGCATTAGGCTTCAGAAGAACCTCTGTAACTAACAAATTGGCATTTCTCTTGACAGAATCTACATGGCAATGTATAAGATCTACATGCTGGCTTGTAGTGTATGGATGATGGGAACAGTCTTACAGTGTGAATCTGCTGCTGCTCCCTCCCAACAGGTAAGACAGGACAGGACAGAAAGAACAAATACACCCGCTGTCAACACGGGTCCTATAACTTAGGCATTCCGGATTGGCTGCATTAGAACTGTCTTTTCTGTATGAAATAAAAGTTATTTAACAAAAAACGTTCTAAGAATTGAAAAAATTATGGTCATTTGAAGTTTCACAGCCAATTTAAACAATAAAACAATGTTAGAAACCTTGTTAAAGTGTGGGATATGTGGTATTATGTGTAAATGGCACCCTAAGCCGACTTGCGACTTTTGTTTGGGATTGGGCATTATTCCTCTGTGGAACCCTGCTGTCAATCATCTATTCAGTGATGTCAATTTTCTTGATTCATTGTGTTCGTTCGTTACAAAATGTTAATAATCAAAATCAAATATTTTTTAAGTAAATTAATGCATTGGTTTGATTACATTATCAAAGCCATGTAACAATATCCAACATTTCCAACAGAATTATGGCCCCTAAATGACTTTGCTATTTTTATGGACAGGGCTTCCACTGCAACATAAGTGCATATGTTGTAGAGAGTCTGGAAACAGAGGTCATGGAGGAAACAAATTAAGAACATATAAGCTTTTAAAACAAGATTTTAAAACAGAATACTATGTTGAGAACAATATTCCTTTTAAGTACAGGAGTGCCTTTGCAAAGTTCAGGTGCGGAGTTGCACCCATACGTCTGGAAACTGGTAGATTTGAAAATATTGATGTTTGTAATAGAACATGTTTCCACTGTACAAGCACAGTAGAAAATGAGATGCATGTAATCCTTCATTGTCCAGTTTACGTCGATATTAGATTCCAACTTTTGGATACTCTAAATAAATATAATGAATGTCAAAATATGTCGGATTCAGAGAAATTTATCTTTATTTTTACCAATGAGAATTTGATGTATTTGTCAGCCAAAACCTGCTATAACATACTCCAAGAACGGAGGAAACTCCTGTATAAGTGATAGATTTTATTATACATTTGCAACTGTAAATATGTATAGCTGTTTATGGAAAAAACTTTGTATCATATGGCAAATCTCTTTTAATATTATATAATTCTGCCAACATATTAACTGATGTATGCTGTTGTATGTATATATAAGTCTTAGGAGACATATGATGTAATATTTTAGTGCTTTAGATTTAAGACATACACCTAGACTTATTGGATTTTATCATAGAAGGTTTTTAATATTCTAGATGTGTTGTAAATTTTTTTACTAACAGTCTCTTATAAATCAAACATGATTGGTCACATTCTTGTATTATTGCATTTTTATAATTTCTTTGTAAAATTGTATTTTATGTATGTAATGTAAATGAGACTTGAATAAAAAATTGAATTTGAATTTATGTTTTTTGAATGCAGTTTTGTTCAGAAACAGAGTTAAAACTGAATAAGCAAATTATTACGTTGCGACGATGTGTTATGAAACTAATGCACTTATATTTCATTACAGAGGGGTTGTCTTTACTTAGGAAAGAAGTTTGAAGTCAATGATATAGTGACAGACAATGGATGTGATGACTGCCGATGTACACAGTACGGAATAATGTGTCAGTTGAGAGCTTGTCCATCAACTAACTGCTCCAATCCTGTCCGAGGAGAATGTTGCTTGGAATGCCCTAAAACAGGTATGTGTGTGATATACTATTAACTGCTGGTGTCCGTTGACGAAGCAAATCACTACACAAAGCACTATGTAGCCCTTTCTGCAGGAAGTAATCCATTGTTAGAATAGAAAGTTACTGAATGAAGGAGTTTTGTAGCGCTTAGGCAACAGACACCAGGCACCAGAAGCATCTCAATCTGATCAAGATCTCATATAGTATTTGAATGCATCTTAATGTTCATTTCTATGCAAGACTGGACTCAAAATTAGCATCTCTTAAAAAAATGGTTCTCTTGTGGAGTTCATTATAGCAAAATTTCAAGAGCTGGATCTTCAGCGTTTTTGTATGTTTTCTATAACAACTTGTTCAAAGGTAAATTTGCTCCCGTAATAGCTGTTTTATGCATGCAGCCAGTATTCACTCAATGATCTTGTACTTTACTATGAACAATTACCGAAATGCTCAATAAAATCAAAGTTATTTGATGAAAATATCTCGAGAAATAGCAATGTTATGGACAATTTAATCTGTTTTGACGGAACTTCTTGATATACATATGGAAACAATCTGGTTGAAGGCCTCTTGTTTGTCAAAATCTTTTGACCGCATACGACTTTCCTGATTTTAATTTTGGCTCCATTGACACCCCAGTATGTGACACTGTAAATGGATTTAGATTTGTTCCTTTCTTGTTGCAACTTTTTTTGCTTGTTTATAGATTATCCCATAGATCGCAGTGTTTGTCATTACGGAGACGTGGTTGTACCGAAGACAGGATGTCTGTATGCCGATGATACTGTATGCTACTGCCATCAGACCAGACGTGAACCCATCATTGGAGAGACCATGTGTTTCCCACCATTCCCTATGTCTGTCATTCCTGCCTGCAATCCAATCAGTCCCTAGTAGTCAAAATATTCAGCATACCTGCCAAGTTAGTTAAATCCAAAATAGGAGTGATAAAGCAAAACATGTCACAAGATGCACTTAAATGTGATTTAAAGGGGATTTAGATGCATAAACCAGGAATGTATTAATTCTAGTGGTTATAAATATGTGACAGAAGATCATAAAATGAATCAAATGTACCTTTTTTCAAAGTTAGATGAACTTAAAACCAGAAATTAACAATGAAAATAGGAGTGCCTCCGCTTTAATAGGAGTACTTGGCAGTTATGTATTCAGGGACATTTCATAATGGGACCAAAGGCGTAGTTTTTTCCAATTGGTTGAATTATTCACTGAGAGTTTTAAAAAGCTACTTGCTTCCTGCGATGTAAAGTTTAAATTCTGATACACCATATGTACTGGTATATTATACTTGACTATTTGCAATGATATTAAATAGTATGAAGACTAAATGGTTATTACTGTGTTTTTTTCTCCCACAAACTGACAGAGACCTATTGATTATAACTATCCAATTATGTTTATTTTCCATATTGAAAGTTCAAAATATAAAATCGACTATATGAATGATTAGAAATCGGTTCTACAGTCTGTGTTCACATACTGCTGTGGTGGAATATGATCCTCAATCGGTACCATGCTTGATAAACTGTCTCTCACCTGCAATAAAACGTAGCATCTCCATGTATAGTCTCTGACGGCCCCGTGGTTATAAAACTTGTTCGTATAATGCACGACTAAGTTTGTTTTGGAAAAATTGTGGTAGCAATGTCGACAGAAACGTTGAAAACCACGTAGGGGACTTTAGTATTGATTGCAATTCCTAATTACTTGTTCTCTAGTGAAACTTGATTTATTCCTTTACACTATTTAAAATATTCACATTTTAAGGAAATATTCAGCTACTTTCCTTAAGATTATCCATCTAATATAAAAAATTCAGTAAATCACACGACATTCTACTGATTTGAAATACGAGCACACCATCTAACTGAGTATGAAATTTTCATACTCAGTTAGATGGTGTGCTCGTATTGAAAAGCATGAATCCAGAGCATCTCCGACTCTGTATTAGGAAACTACACAAAATAAAAGTTATTCGATGACAAAATTGAAAGAATTGACAAAGTTGTGGTCATTTGAAGTTCCATAATCTAAATTTTAACAAAACAAAGTTCGAGCTTGAAGCATTGTTAAGGTATAAGGATGGGTGACAATGGCACACGGAAAATACTCGCATAGTGTTCTTATTAACTTAACAGTTTCACATACCTCTTCTACTTTCTTGAAAACTCGTATAAGATTTCTTCCAGCCAATTTCTGCAGTTCTAGATCACTCCAGCCTCGACGAATCAACTCTGCGAAAAGATCGGGGTATTTGGACACGTCTTCTAAGCCTGTGGTTACACTGGAAATAACATACAGACCGTGAGCAGTCTTAAGGAATGCATTAAACTCGATGTTTAAGTGCCTCAGTTGAACCTTTGTCGACAAGGGTTGCATACAGACGGCAGTACAGCTATTTAGACGTAGGTGTAATGGATAAAGTGTTTTGAAAGTCAAAATGAAAAAAAAATCTAAGTAATATTTGTAAACTAACAAGACGGTAGTATTCTTGAGTTTCTTGAATAATAAGCAGTTACGACCGTCTTGCGGGAAACCCTCGAATACGAGACTCATGCACTGGCGGTGTCGTAACAATGTATTATGATAACATTTCAGGGGTGGTATTCGCAATGCATCTTAAGGAAAACTTCAAAATCTCCTTAAATTTACCAGATAAACAGGAAACATAGCATTGTTTTGATGCATTATGTGAAGAACAAAATCAATCATATAGAAAACATGGGTTATTCTTCATTGCTTGGTAAATATGTGCAGCTAAATATTTTAACTTATAGTCCAGTTAGGATAAAATGATAGTGACGTCGTCGTTTATGTGTACCCAAAATATTAAAAGCATTGCTTAAATAGGTAGAGTTTAGTTTGGTATGGGACTGTTAGTATAATCCTTTATACTTGTTTTTACACCGTACTAGTGGATTGTTCCACTGCGTCACTGGATTTTTATCCTAACTGGAATGTAAGGCATAATATTTATGAATACCAGCCCTGATACTTACGTTGGAATACCATCAAAGTCGGCTCCAATACCAACATGGTCTACGCCTATCAAATCTTTGATGTAATCTATATGGTCTGTAATATATATAGAGTCTTAAAATTACAGCAAATTGTTGGATTTCTATATTGTGCGAAATTTTAGAGAGTTAAGCATAGTCTTTATATACAAGTGAATAGTCTTAATAATACAAAATACACCAGTAAGGTCATTTGAACGTGACCCCTTATGTAGTGTGGTCAGATCTTACTAACAGGTAAAGTAATGGAGCAACTGTTAGAATCTGATTGGCTCGTTCGCTATTGTTTTCGTTTTAACTTTGCAATCTATAAACTACAAAAACGTAAATGTTGGCTTTGGCGTTTGGAAGAACCAGACATGCTCAGTAAACCAGAATATAACATATACTATAGTTACAATCGTGAAAGCTCGGCCATTTCCGTTTGTCTGCCATTTTAAGATTATGTGACTGGAAAATGGCGTTTTTATATCAGCTCAAGGCGTATTACAATGGTGATCAGAATGAATATAGCTAAGCCAGAGTTACCTGCGACGTCAGTGAGTAAAGCTTCCGGCTTGTTGTTCGGGGGACAAACAACGAATTTGTCATAGAAGTTCACCATTACAACACCATTGTTGGCTTTCTGAAATAGATCTAGAGTATGTTGGTGTACAAAACACAGCGTATTTATATGCTGAGTACATCTAGAAACGCAACACTGGGGTTACTGTCAACACTTTTTCAAACTTTCAAATATTGACAACCAGACTGTATTTACTTGATGATATTTTATTCAATGAACAATGCAACTATAACATGGTTTTTATAAATTGCTATCGATGCGAATGAACAGTGCTTGCATGTATAGTGCGGCTAAAAAGTAACGAAACACAAATTGGTAAAGTCCTATTTTTTCAGAATCGTTGTTCTAAGTAAAAAAATTAAAATATTGATTATTTATTGATTGGTTACATATTCATGACGTCCGACAAGTTGTTTAGAAGTGCATGGACCAGTTGTGAACTTTGCCTAGAAATGGTACATGTCGAGTTACTGGTCCTGACGGAGAGTTTTTCTTACATTTATCACCTGTGCATGGGTGGTTGAAAATGGTGCCAAAGTGCTAGTACAGTGTCTCGTGATGAGACATTGTCGGTTCATGACAATTTACCCGAAGTGAAACCTCCAATTTGACGTCCCGTCACAGCCATCCGAATAGTCTGATTTCGCCCGTATTCGGACTTTCCTGGCATTTTTATACAGAAGCCTAGAAATTTTCGTATGTGTTTTTCTTTCAATTGGCAAACCTTGCAAAGGATTCGAAGCAATTTACACACAATTTTATCATGCGTAAATGGTGCATATGGAATTCGTGTGTTTTGGATTAATTTGACGCACGGGAGTTACGTAACCCGATCGATAAAATTTGGACAATATCCAAGTGGCTACGCGATTATACAATATTATAACACAAAATTAAAAAATGTATGAACAATGAAAGTAAGAAAAAATCAAGGGTAAAAACGTTGCGTTTCTAGATGTACTGAGAATATAAACCATATCACTTTTTGACTTATCGGGTTACTATAAAATGTAAACTGTATCATTTATTGCTATTCGAGATGTGCACACCCAGCCGGATATGAGGTTGCATATCGTTTAACAGGTACATATACTAGGGGTGTTCTCAAAGGTATGTATGACTGCTACTAGAACGATAGATTGATTTACCACCAATATACAGTCCCGTGCCAAATTAAAGTTCACAAAGCGAAAAAATCACAAAATAATTTAATGAATTTCTTCAATTAGAAGAACATAACAATTGTAAAATAAGAACAATTAGACTATGTTTACTATCATTTAGTAGGATAATCAATTTCTGATAAAACTGTCATGCACTTGACTCATTTACACAGTCCATTCTCGGTTGCTAAACAATTCTAGAACACCACTAAAAATTGATGGTTAGTCCATTTGACAATGTTGTCATGGTAACACATATACCATGAAATATTTAAATAAATGTTGACTTTTACCACAGTAGATTTTACCTTAAAACAGTTTTTAAATGAAGAAAATCGGAGTTCCAATATGAAAATAACAAACATTTGAATTTTGTTTTGATCTTTTTTAACGTGAAAATGACAAAATTTACATGGGAGTCAATGGGAACTACACTTTTTGTTATTCAACTTCGAGATTTAATTACTTTAAATTTTACAAACTTACTTTTTAAGACCAAATGAAGTTGATTTTTAAGAATGTCAATTACTCCTTCATATTTCTGTATGATTGACCAACAAAATACTAAAGGTATGTAGCCATGGCAACCAGGCTTATTCCGTCAATGAAGAATTTCTATTGATGTTCTTAAATTGCCTAGTAACCAAAAATTTGATAAATGTATATTATTTTCTGAACAGAATCAAATCATGCTTGGACTCTTCTATCATTTGATACCAAATTATAGCATAATATATTTCTATTTATCGTGTCATGTATTTTCTAAGTGAAAAAATCTGTCCAATTTTTCATGCATTTTTCACTTTGTGAACTTTAATTTGGCACCTGACTGTACATGATTAAATTCGTCTGCTTTATATTATATCCAAATATTCATATGAAACAATCCGTCGGTTTTAATGCTTTAAGTTTACAGATGTCCATAAAGTTCTAGGTGTGCACATCTCTATTGAAAGCACATGTGAAGTCTGATCACCGAACGCCTTAAGTATCGCCTTACTATACGGTTGTTGTATTTAACGTATACATCTCTAATTAAAAGCACAGTATGAAGAGCTTTACAATGCTGCATACAGGGCGAACAAAATCCGCCACTAGAAAACAAATATCATAACCCTAGATGAAGTGAGTCATGTGTAACACAAAACATATCCATTATCTTATACAATCGTCAAAAGCCGGGTATACATTTCCGTTTTCTCCGAGTTCATGGCATAAACTACCGAATATCACTTCAGTGTGTTGATACGTCGGGCCGCATTACCTAGAGAAATTGTGATCAGTCTGTCGCGTTGCATTCCAATCAGCGATTTGTTTTGTAGTTTAGACAATACATACAATGACATTTAATAAAGGACAAGATCGTATGCATGTACGAGGGGTGATCAATATATTCGAGGACTTTCCTTCTTAATTCTGAAATATTGGAACTAGAGTAATGAAATTACACTCTGATGTAGATCAATCAATTATCCCGCGATTTGTCTAATTTTCCTTATGAGTACGTCACTATTTACTTGATGACGTCACTTTTTGTAACCATGGTGAAGCACGCACCGTCGAGCATCTCGGGCGTAACGTTATTTCTGAGAAATAACACGCTATGATAATTAACGCGAAACTTGTAAAATCCTCGCGGTATTTTCCAAAATGACTTGACTAAATTGTGCATGGATTCTGTGCGCTCCCAATTAGCCATTTTCATACGATTCCGTTGTTTATGTGATTGTAGGGTTTCTGTCAAACGGTTAAGTCGATAAAATAAGCATAAACAGCAAAAATAAAACTGCGCTAGGGACACTTCCCGTTAAATTATGTGAAATTAGACGCACAGATCTCAATCAAATGTAACTGGCGAAAACGAAGACTAGCATAGGCTACAAAACATTAAATCGTAGACTTCAAATCAAAACGGTTATTTCGATACTGCGTCCTAAACCTGAAAGGTCGTGCTTCGGTCTTAATTGGAATAATCTAATTTTGAAAAGCCAACCGCCCTATTCCGAGTTTTGTTTCCAATAACGCATCAATACTCTTTTTATTCCAACACACATTCGAGAAATGGCTATAAACTACCTATTTCAGTAGTAAAAGAAAACCTGTCTCATACATGGGACTGGATATCAGTCCAGAAAGGAGCCATATGCTGCTCCGACGGTGACGCTTGGAACGACGTCGCGTGACGTCCAACGTAACGCGTCCCTTGTATGAATAAAATAATTTTATTGGTGCATTCGGTCGGAGACATCTTACTTCGAATGATGTTAAATGGCTTTGAGCCTTGCTGCAAAAATGAAATTGCTAGATGAAAAGTCCTCGAATATATTGATCACCCCTCGTACATGTACTTACAGTTAAGTATAATACATCATCTGGTACGTTTCTATGATGTCCACACAGTCTGAATGCTGATGAGTGACTGAATATAATTGGAGCTCTCGATGTAGCCAGGGCATCGAGCATGGTAGCTTTGGCGACATGTGCCAAGTCTACGATAATACCCAGTCGGTTCATTTCAAGCACTACTTTCTGTGGATGAAAAACGGGACAATTCCTGAATGAAACATGATTATTGGGATAGGGCGTTAAGGCCTAAAATGCTAGTAAACCAGATCTGAATACCACACTCTGCACTTAGGCTAATGCATTACACCTATAGCTTACAAATACAATACATTTCAATTGGAAACAAGTAAATGATAATATGTAGCACCTATTCACCAAATTCTCGTTTTCAAAAACTGTCGCTTTAAACCTCAAACCAAGGAATTGGAATAGCTGAGTGCTGAGTGCAGAGTGTAAGTATTGGTTGTAATTTCGGGCCCAGAACTTTACTTGTTCCTAGTTCAACTTGTTATTTACACTGATTTCTTTCTAACGTTTTCAGAATTTTACAATCATTGAAATATACATTACCACTTAGTATACACGAGACCACTGATTACGGTTACTGAACCTATTTTGAGAATATAACAATGATGAATAATTACTTCAGGCGTTAACTTGGTTATGTGAATGACGTACCTTTCCGAAGTCAGTCAAACCACCTAGTTTCGTTCCATTGTATGTAGGTTGATCTACATGCCAGTTGTCGGCCCTAATTTAACAACATTCAATAAATTATCAATAACAAAGTTTAATTAGTCGGGTGGTATTGAAAGCGGTCTTGCATACGAAACGAGTATCTAATAGAATTATTGTCAGTTTAAACTTTATCAATACGAAATTATACAGTTTACAAAGTAAATTATAAAGTGTACTTCAACAGTTCATATGTCTTTATCTAACTTATTCTTATACATAGTACTTGTTATTTATTGCTGAGAACCATAGTTACATTTGTACCATACTATTCCCGAACTGACTTCGTATCGGAGAAATAATGTTTGCCACCAACCTGCTCGGGTCACCTACTTTAACTAACAACTCCTCAACAATTTGCCGAGAACGAATAACCTGTTTGGGGTTTCTTGGGGGTTCGAGACGGAGATTTTCGAGGCACCAAGTCTGTTCTATTGTAGGGTATTATCATTTGTATATACAAAGTTTATTACAATACAAAGTTTATTCGGGCATAAAATAGCATTTCGCGTATTTATAGCCAACATATATACATTTACATAATAAGCATGTGTGATCAATATTAACAGTATTAACAAAGATATGGATAAAGTACATTGATACAGGTTTACAGAGAAGTTCATGAAAGTTCAAAAATAAGAAAAATCAAATGCGTGATTAGTTCAAACGTCAGAAATTAAATAAAATGTCAAGGGTTCGTGTTTCTGATTTTGAAAGCTATATATAAGTATTTTGCTACATTGTTTAGAATTTTGCTAGAGTTTGAGTTCATTAGATTGGTAAATTTTTGCAAGGTCGGCCAATGACAGAAATAAGATGTAAAGTATTTTCGTCTTAAGTTGTTATATTTTGGACATACTAAAAGAAAATGATATTCGTTTTCAAT
Organism: Spisula subtruncata; assembly: GCA_963678985.1. Taxonomy (NCBI): domain Eukaryota; kingdom Metazoa; phylum Mollusca; class Bivalvia; order Venerida; family Mactridae; genus Spisula; species Spisula subtruncata. Next base: position 8,435,361 of record OY787675.1, on the reverse strand, counting down.
TACATGCATATTACAGTTTTGGCAGTATCTATCTGTTCTTGGTATATTTGTATGCCTACCTCTTTCGATAGCCAGATCATGTGACGAGAGTCTAAATTTTGAAAGTGCAATTTTGTATTTATCAATATTTACGCATGTAAGATATTTTTCTAGGGTTATTGTTTCTTTAAATCTACAGTATGTTGATAATCTATTTGAGTTATTTATATTATGGTGCCAGTTTTGGTAGTATGTGTCAATTATTCTTTGTCTTATTATTCCGAAATTTACGTACAATTCATTTTGCTGTATCCATAAATCTGACATTCCTATTTCATCTAGAATACGTTTTATCTGACTAGCCCAATTAAGCGTATTGTATGTGTTTCCGTTTTCTATGTCTCTTTTTAAAACAGTATACATCAATTTTATCAATGAGTCGTTCTTAGATTTTAATATTTTTATCCAAAATTTTATCATTAGGAGTTTTCTATGTATATATAATGGGTATCTACCCAATTCCCCGTATAAACCATCAAGGTTTGTACTCTTTTGTACACATAATACTTTCCTTAGGAATTTACAATGTATAGTTTCGATGTTTTTACATTCGTGATATCCAAATATTTCTGCACCATAATTTAATATTGGGTTAACTAAGCTGTCGAAGAGTTTACATTTTTCTTTTGTATTTATATATAGAGATTATTATTTTACTATTATTGTATAACCTTGTGGTCAAATGGACGACTATTTAATACTATTGTTACATACCAGGGTGTCTGGCAGCTATGTGTGAGTGTCATGTACCGTATTCCTATATCATAATACATCCTCAACACACCTAGACTACTATCCAGTGAATGACCACCTTCTAACCCTATCATACTACCTATCTTACCCTCACTGAACGCATCTAGCACACCTGAAACATGTGTAAATATTAAATAAAAGTTTTTATATGAAAACATTGCAAGAATTGACAAAATTTTGGTCATTTGAAGTTCCATACACTCTATTTTGATAATCAAACAATGTTTGAAACCTAGATAAGGCGTAGGCATGTTTGCTAATGTGGTCCAAAAAGACTTGCGACTTGTCTTCATGATTGGGCATTACGTCCCAGTAGAACCCCTGGTGTGTTACGTTATATGCAATACTGCTGTTATTAAAATCAACGATTATGCTTATGTTGATATGCTTTGCTTTCTTAGTGAAGCTACATGTGCCTTTGTGCGTCAGAACCAATGTACACGGCGAAATGCTTCACTTCAAAATAAATTTGTAAATTGGTCATCCTGTATTTTTGCGGCGGGAACTTCGCCATTTAATATTTTCTTTGGATTGCGAGTGGGCATTGCTCCGGGTAGTTGTGTTGTGATGTTGCCACTTTCTGTGCTCGGCTCGTTAAGTTGAGTTAGGCCTTCCCTGTCCCATTTCCTCATATCTTTTTTTTATCAAAGTGGTGACTGTCCTTATTATTAAGCCAAGTAAGATCAATATTGAATTCCACCACTTGCCAATGCTTTCCACACCTTACCTTGTGCAGTTGTGACGAATTTGAAGACTTCCGGATACTTCCTTATGAAGTTCCTAATCACGTCTAACTGATCCATTGTCATACGTACAACATCCTTATACTGACTGCTACACTCTACCCATGATGACCAAAACTGTAATAATGTGGACATTTTAACAACCACAAACAAGGATCCTGCTCTACCGCCAAGAGCGCCCTAATATATTTACTATAAAACCGGTAGATTAAAAACACTACTGAGAAATAGTTTAAAATTACATAACATAATAATTATATATTTTATTGACATAAAATGGCATAGATACAAATTGTTAGCACGCAATAATACTTTTACTAGAAAAGAGGAACATGGAATACGTATTGCAGACATAGCGAATTTCTCAATAAAGATACTAGACTTACCTGTGCTCCTAGTTTTCCGGCTTTCAGTCTGGGGATGTCAGTCTGAGCCCTTACTGGATCCCAAGTTAGACGCAGGTCAGAGTACAAGTCAGTACCATATACAGAGTTGTTTGCATATGTTCGAAATAATTCCGATAAGTCGTTATGTCTGCAAAATTAATTTTAATTCAATAATTATTTCATTTCCAAAGAAATAGGATTGGACAACAGACATAGCCTATATAAGCCCTTTCCTTTAATGTTTGTCTGTTTGCTAGATCTACTAAAGGAAGTTTTTAAAACGACACTTATTTCTAGAAATAACTAGTTATCTGGTTAAAATGGTGTTTTATATTAGAATAGTGTAGCACAACCGATTGGGAATATAAGTGTGAATACTAGTACATTCCCGAGTGCACACATCTTCATATTTATTGGTTTGATATATATATGAGCCGTTCTGCAGGAAATCCGGGCTTAGAGGCAAAATTACGAAAATCATGATAATATATCGTTAGAGAGACGAGACTTTTATGAACAGTTTCTGGAAATTTTAATGAATTATTAAGTACGTTATAATATTATTATGTATATCCTTGCTCGGTGCGAAATATTATAGCATACCTTTTTATTACAAATATACGTATATATATAAAGGTAATTTTGCATGAAACTCAGCATGTAAATGTATATGCCTGTATTGTTTCGGCATAATATTAAACTGTCAATAGAATTATCGGTGATTTGTAAAATGATCTTACCCATCTATCAAAGGATATGAATCTAACACACATTTAGCTCGGTCAAGGTATGGTGTCGTGGAGTTTGCTTTTGCAACACATGCAACTATGTTTGTCCCAGTGGCATTGCCTGGTAAGAAAATGAGTTTTTTTCTGCGTTAATCAAATGTTCAATGCAAAACAAACACTTAACTTGCTCGTGTGATGCAATATAAGTCTAGTGAAGGGTGTATTTAGTATAATGCGTCTGGGGATGCTTAAATGCTAAAACCCAAATAACTGGGTGATTTTAAATACTTCGTATACGGAAAAATTGATCTTATGACCTATGAACATGCGTGGTTTTAACTGAAGTTTGCAACTATTAAGTAGACGAATTTACTTGATTTATGGACAACTAACCAACCAGACCATATTTGACTCTAGGCCAATTACAGAACAGGTGGTATGATTGGCTTCCAGTGAAAATGAACCCCATATATGTATATTTCAAGTCGGTAATTTAAAGAAGTAACAGCATTTTTTGTAACTTAAAACATGCTCCAATAAAGCACGGAGTGGGTACTCCAATGTTTATAATCATTGGACCAGGATTTGAACTTGATATTTATAGGTTATAGTATGGTAATATGTACTTACTGCTGGGGGAGGGAGTGCCCAAGTTGTCGTCCAATACAAACCTTTTCTCCAGTGAAGCAGCCATACAATGAACACACGACACAAACAGCAAACTCCAGAACACCGTCATCCTGCACATTCTTATGGAGGAGATGTCTGTTCCTAAATCGTGTATAAATTATATATATTATATAAAAAAAACCCCAAAGACTCTCGATATCCCGCTTGCATGCTCTACCAACTCAGCTACTCACAGAACTATATAAGTAATTGGGTAAGTCAAATACTGGTCATATGACATACTCGTCTGCCCTTTTTAGTTCGACCTCAAATTCACATACAATGTACTAGAGACAAAACATTACGGAAGCATATGCGGAGCAATACTACAGTCACAGATGAAACCCCATTGGGCGCCTTATTCACCAACATTGTAAAGTCTACAACTCAGACTTGGACTTTATTATATCTTGCGAAATGTTCTATTCGCTCGCATGTTAAAATGTACAGTAAATGTTCAGTGGGATAACAACATATTATCAGATAAAATTTCACATGGTTATATCTAATTGCAAAGAAATGGCATTGATTATAAATGTTATCAATTTTAAGTCTTACAATGATAGTGAATAAGGCCCTTAGGTACAACTTTTACCGTACATTTTCATGTATGAGACGAAGAACAACACCGACATGCATTATCTGAAAACGACGAAATGCTATTTAAAGCAGAATTCGGGTCAACCAAATGTAAATTTAACAACATATAAACGTTAAATTTGAGTAAACAATGTTACCTTTTCGATATACAGTAATTGTAGACAGTATAATTATATCTTCTAGAATTTGATTAACGTTACTTCCGACTCACTATCTCAAAATATGTCGGTCTCTTTTCAAAGATAAGATTTTATAAGTGACATCAATATAAATGTGAAAAGCAATGCTTATCTATTATATTACAGTGACAAAGTGCAATAGTGGATAGCACGTGAGTATGTGAAATTCCTAATAAGGCGCCAAATATGAATTGCTGCAGTTTTAAATTTACAACGAATGTAAAAGATTAAGATGCATCCTAGTATAGGTGTTGAGACTCATTATATACTGTAGTATTCCAATACAATGTTGGTGCAATTCTTCCTTTATAGAGCTTCACAATTAAAGTTTTCATAAATGATGAAAACTCGACTATTCGGACAGACTAATGAATAATATCGAATCAACCGTTATCAAATAATATGTTACATCAACCAACATTATATAACCATTTTACCATTTATTTAAAACAAATCAGCATATACATTTACATTTAGACATTTATTCAACTCAGAAATTTTCTTTCTAAAAATGGCCGCGGAAAACACAGATTAAGATGGTATGAAGCAGTAATGATTGTCAGTATTTCCTGTCTCAGCATCTAGAACGAAAAATAAAAGACGCTGCATTAACACGTACCTTATCCCTAGTTTTTAGGAGGAAGAATATTTGCAAATTTATTTAGTGAGACCCATGATATATTTTTGAAGTACTGAGATCGCCTTTTTCAATATGAATAGACAAACATAAATGGTATTTGGACTCGACTACGTTTTGGTTACAAACTCTGCCCTATTTACATTGACATAAACCTTCCATTTTTCAACATTTCAAGACAACGTGAAGCAAATGTGAACCTGGGCATTTCTTGTCGATAAGTTATTTTCGAAAAAAAACATCTCTATATGTTTTGTATTTAGATTTTTTTTTGAAGTTTATGTAGTATAGTATTTTAGTTCGTGTAAATTAAATATCATGCCATGGTTGAAAACTCGGTCTCGTATGCTTTGTCTTAGTTTAGGTTAATAGTTTTACAAATTGAATGTAAAAAGTATATAAAACATTATTAATGTACTGCAGGAAAGAGTGCTGTATGGATCACCCCATAATGCCTTTTTCGTACAATCGTAATATGAATAAGAATCAGTAAACATCCAATTGTTTTGTATCAAAAGCATTAGTGGGTGTATTCAACAAAAAATTCTTTTGACTCGGACCGCCGTGTAAAAATCCAATCGTTTTGTATCAAAAGCATTAGTGGGTGTATTCAACAAAACGTTATTTTGACTCGAACCGCGGCGTATTTGACATAACAATATAGTATTACATTAACGGTTTTTACATCAATTTATGGTCAGCGTTAATGGTACCTTTCTGGAGTGTCAATATAAGTCCATTTAAATCTTCAACATTATAATAGTGGTTTTATAGTAATGCCAAGTTCTGCTAAACCACATATTTCAAGTTCTGATAGGTATTTGTTTTTAGAATTAATATTATCGTACAGGTCTGTGTGTGTGACTGGCATCGAGGTGTGATATTCCAGGTGGTAATATATTTATCTATATTATTTTTGTTAAATTATGAGCATAATCTTCATTCGACATTTGGCTTTCTGCTGAAATATGACAGACACACATATATATATATGAGTGTCCCCATCCGGATTTGAACCGGGTCACCAGATAAGACGCACAGCGCGCTAACCGCTGAGCTAAGTAGGAGATACATCAATATGTTCGCCTTTAAGAATTATTGAATCTGTGAACTTATTTGATTTTTTAAAATATATTGATTACTAAAAGTACTAAAATATGTCCATTGAATGCAACGTATTTTATAACACCAGTTTCAATAAACATAGAGGTTTGGAAACTGATATTAACAAATAACTGATTTTGACAAATGTTACCTCTTTTGACTAATTTTGAGTAATAATTGATAAGCAAAGATACTTCTAGATACATTCTCTACTTAGCATGGATCAAACGTATATACAAACTATGCACCAGACGATCACAAATGATAACGTTCGGTGTATACTTTTAATACATGGTTTGCTTTTTATTTAGGTATGAAAAGTTTGTGTAATGCATAAGAGGATTACAACGGAATATGGAAAAGCGAATATTCTACATTCTGACTTTAGTGTTACATCTCGGTATCTGTGCTAATATTACACAAGTTGAGAATTTATATAACGATTTATTTGCAAACTACAACCCAGATTGGCCACCAGTTTTGGACGATGATGAAACCATTGTAATAGAAGCCAAAGCCACTATTGTTGGCATCAATAAATTTGATGAACTTGACGGTGAGTTTGTTATTACCGTTATATTTTTGCTACAGTGGATAGATGTACGACTGACATGGACACCAGCCAATTATGGCAGGAAAACATATCTGATGATACCCTTAGATAATATATGGAGACCCATGTTAATCTTACTGGAATCGTTTGAAAAAGCTCAACATATTGGACAAACATCACAATTATTTCGCTTATCCTATGACGGAATGGTTCGTTTAACAACATCGAACGTTCTGAAAGTGATTTGTTCAGTTGATGTGACTTATTTTCCCTTCGACTCGCAGACTTGTACCATAAGTGTGTCCACATGGTTGTACACCAAGGAGGAGATGAGGTTCGTCATTAACGATACGGCTGTAGATATGTCCTTCATGAGTTCAAATAGTCAATGGCACGTCGAATCTGCTGCCATATATACTGTACAATGGCATACAATGGACGCAATTACTGTTAAAATAAACTTACGCCGACGATCGGAGTTCTTTGTTGTTAACATCATATTACCGCTTCTGCTATTGGGAATGATCAACACGTTGGTGTTTTTAATGCCAGCAACTTCAGGAGAAAGGACATCGGTTGCTATAACTGCATTTCTATCATTTGTTGTATATATGCAAATAGTAAACACAAACGTCCCAGAAAGCTCCTCGCCATTGGCTTACATTTACTACTACATACTATTCTTGTTAGTATACAGTTCAGTTATAATAGTATTATGCGTGATGTCACTCAGAATTCATGACAGAAATGACGACGTTCCGAGTGCAGTTAAGAGAATTACATCATGTTTGGCGTTCTGTCAATTGTCTTGTAGGCATAGAAACACATCGGTTTCACCAAAACAGAATTCCGTTAAGGAAGAATCGGAGGAGAACCATGAGGCGGATTCCGAAAAGGAAAATGTTGTATTTGTAGAACCAAATGAGATATTGTGGAAGGATGTCGGGAAAACATTTGATATATACTGGTTTGGTATTTTGGCCATGCTCTTTGTTATCAATAGTGTTGTGACCTTTACAAGACTGTACTTTAATGTAGGTTTGTCAATTTAAAAATACTTATTATCTTCTTTGTTTGTCTACTATAACACATGTGTATCGTTTTATCATTCTTCTTCTTCACCCTCTTCTATGAGGTTATTGTCAGAAAACGAAAAGAAAAATATATGTTTATTATTGTCAACAACTCGACTGGTTTTGAAAGGTTTTGTATTACATTGATGAAATCTATATATGTAATTATGTATGCATGAGAATAATGTTGTATATATTGTTGTTTCATATTTATTAATTCATACATGTATATATTTATCAAATAATACTTTATGTTGCTCTTGGGCCGGTAGCCACTATGTCAAATAAAATATTGTCATTGTCATGTCATTGTCATACACAAAGTATATTCAATCTTCTTCTGTCGTGTATATATTTAGTTTGAATGTGATGACTCAAGACACAGTCCAGTGTCATGGATGAATAATATTCTGATACTGTTATGAACATTTTATCATTATTGTAATGCTGTAAATGAGTCATTATGTTTTTGCAACATTGCTTGTCCTATTGCAATATTTGTTAAATCGTAACAAAAATGTCATTACACGCAATTTTGGTTGGTTGCACTTAACGTATTTAGCAGCGTCATGTAGATTTTTATACATTATATTCCAATCGTAAAGGACATATCTACACTCCTAAAGTAGAGAATTATGCTGTTTTGGACTGTCTCCCGATTAGAAAGCTTGTGTATATATATGCTAGTTATTACCAATATGGACCAAAGTATGTTAACCAAATCAGAGCAAATACGCATTTTATCAGCATATTGCTACATTCAAAGCGAGATTTGACTATAGTTTTCTTAAAAATATCGAGTTTAAATATTGTATCCAGCTTTTACGTCTTTCATGAAACAAAATCTAAGAGTATGCTATTAACATTATGTATTGTAACGATCAGATATTGCAGACTGCTTATGACAGCTTTAAAATAAAACAAATGTTACATTCAAGCTATTAGTCATGACAGTCACTGTGTTTGCCTGTTACATGACATATCATATTTGTTACAAGAAAGACTAGTTCATGTTTAAACTGGAATCATTTTAAATGTGGTGCGATAATAATTAATCTATATATTTTATTTCATTGTTTAGAATGCCAAATTGGAAAGTTTAACAAAGCTGCTGATTGTATAACAAGTCATGGTATATTGTTAACCCACTAACATTGGTATTGACTGACCCAACTGACAAGACAGCCAGATAATGACTTATGCTTTTTGCCTTTTATTTATGAAACATGTACACAATGTTCCTTCAGAAAAATCTAAGTCATGTTTGAAATATCTAATCACCAAATATCAAAATCAGATCATTAGTTGTATTCAAAGGAAACATTCTAGGTCACAGTTTTTGTCTTATATTTATGAAACTTGTATGCAATGTTCCTTCAGACAAATCTTAGTCATGTTCAATATTTAGTCACCAAATATCAAAACTAGGTAATTAGTTCTATTCAACGGAAACCTTGTTTAGTCATTCTAGGCCACAATGTTTGCCTTATATTTATGAAATTTTAATACTATGTTCCTTGAACAAATCTAAGTCAAGTTCAATTATTGGACCATCAAATACTAGGTCATTAAGTTTATTCCAAGACTATTCTTGTGTTGAATTTAGAGGCCGTAAAGTCGGCATTATCTTTATAGAACGTGGTCATGATCATTCAAAATATGGGTATGTCTACTGTGTGTAATGTATTTAGCGTAGTTGCACGAATGAATGTTAGTTATTTGTACGAGGGGTGATCAATATATTCGAGGACTATCCTTCTCAATTTTAAAATTTTGAAACTAGAGTAATGAAATTACACGCTGATGTAGATCAATCAATGATGACGTCACTTTTGTAACCATGGTGAAGTGCGCACCGTCGAGCATCTCGGGCGTAACGTTATTTTTGAGAAGCAACACGCTATGAAAATTAACGCGAAACTTGTAAATTCCTCGCGATACCTCGACTTGAATTAATTGTGCATGGATTCTGTGCGCTCCCAATTAGCCATTTTCATATGATTCTGTTGTTTATGTGATTGTAGGGTCTCTGCCAAACGGTTGAGTCGATAAAATAAAAATAAACAGCAAAAATAACACAGCGTTAGGGACATTTTCCGTTACATTCTGCGAAATAAGACGCACAGATCTCAATCAAATGAAACTGGCAAAAACGAAGACTAGTATAGGCTACAACACATAAAATCGTTGACTCCAAATCAAAAGGGTTATTTCGATATTGCGTCCAAAACCTGATAGGTCCTGTTTCAGTCCTACTTAAATTGATCTAATTTTGTTAAGCCAACCGACCTTTTCCGAGTTTTGTTTCCAATAACGCATCGATACTCTTTTTATTCCACCTCACATTCCAGAATCGGCTATTAACTACTTATGTCAGTAGTAAAAGACAACCAGTCTCATACATGGATCAGGGTATCAGTCCAGAAAGGAGCTATGTGCTGCTCCGACGGTGACGCTTGGAATGACGTTGCGTGGCGTCCATCGTCACGCGCCCCTTGTATGAATCAAATAATTTTATTAGTGCATTCGGTCGGAGACATCTTACTCCGAATGATGCTAAATGGCTTTAAGCCTTGCTGCCAATATGAAATTGCTAGATGAAAAGTCCTCGAATATATTGATCACCCCTCGAACGTACGTGTAATTGAATTGTTTGATATGTTTTTCTTATAGAAGACCACATAATTTGTATGTTCTTAATGTGTCATATTCTTAAAATAAAGATATTATTATTATTACCTCAACCAAGTCTATATACACTTCGACATTGGGTCATCCGAGGACAATAACTGAGCTACTAGGTCCAGGGTACACTGTATGTCACACGATTGGCGTATCTGTCAATATGTGTTAACCGGATTAATTATAAAGTCGCTGATTAAAACAATATTAAAACCTCGCACAGACATTAGGGGCTGGATATACGTTTTACACAGAAGTAATGAATGATGTCGTATGTCACCATATGGACATGCACGAACTACCACGACAGGTGAGTGATCTAGAACCCTTTGAACCCTATTGTACTAGATACTAGTTAACACTCGTAATATAAAATACCCTACTTCTGTTAAATTTAACTGGGATCTAGGTCATTGATACTATACTAACTCTTTAATTCTTTATACTTCAATAAGGGGACTTCAGTCTTCAAACAAAAGACATCCTCTTCAAAATAGGCGAGGTTGGTTTTAACATATTGTACAATTATTTGTTGGCATAGAATAAGAAGGTCGTAAGTGCAACATCGATATTTTTTAGAAAAAAGATAAATAAAGATATGAAAATACGCCCATAAATAGTATCTATATCACTTATTGCAATATATTATTGTAAAGCTATTGATCTACATCTAGTCTATTTGAATAGTTTAGCGGAATCGGATGTTCTTTTTTGTTCCAATATAAATATTGTAGAGCACAAACAATCGAAAGGTACACAGAAACGATGGCAACGTCCAGTCACCCACGCAAGAAGAAGACAAAGAACAATTTATCTACAGCTGAACGGTTCATATGACGTCGAACACTCCCATGAAAGATTTATGTTACTTCGCAGCATATATACAGTAGATAGTATCGCAAGTTAAGTGCAGCTGGGTAAAAACTAGCGTTGAATTATTCTATGACATTTCATTTATGAGCACACTATAAATTGATTTTTTTAAAAAGCACATCCAGTGATGCTTGTATTACGATTTTAGTTACGAGTGATATTTTATTTAAGGTTAAAGTTTTATTTGTTTCTCACCAATACACAGGAAACACATGTAACTGTATCGTTGATATAGACTAAAAAGAAAAATGTTTTTTTTTTGGTAAATTTTTTATTTTTCTATAAATTTATTTTATTCGTTGTAAAAGGGCTTTTATTTAAGCCTTAAAAACAGTGCATGATAAACAAGAAACAAAATATGACAATAAGAAAATATAATCAGTACATCTACTAATAACACGATAATTGATGAAATAGAAAGCAATTTTCTCCTTTGTTTCAATAATAAGATTTGTTTTAGTTGGGCCATAAAAACCGCCAAAACATAAAGGTCAATGCAATTGGACTTAATGGCCACCCATGGCACAGATAAAACAAATCTTTGTCTCATATGTTTTTACACAGTGTAATGATATAATAGTAGATGTACTGTATATATTTTCTTATTGTCATATTTTGTTTCTTGTTTATCATGCACTGTTTTAAGGCTTTAATAAAAGCCCTTTTACAACATCACATCTTGTTTGTTCAATTTGTTTTACTAGCTCATCAAACTCCCGGGTTTCACAACACAACCACTTGCTGGCCATAAAGGTAATTTATTATTATTTTGTTCTAAAGTAGCCAAACTTTCAAGGTATCAAAAGCAAAAAATGACTATCAATATTTTCATAAACTAATTACATTCATACAAAGCATTGCTCAAACTACTCGCATGCCAAATTATATCGCAATTGATCCAATAAATAAAACGTTATACCATAAAACGTAGATACTATTTCGAAACCGATCACTGTGGTGCAATGAACATATAGTAAAATGACCATCCTTGCAGCGATTTAATATACGTCATCAAAAGTGAAAGTTTAAGCAATGGCTTTTTTAATGTGAAGTTATATTTAGGCTTACATTCATCGCATAACATTGTTTGTGTAAACCCATGCACAGTCTATTATATATAGATGATTGCTACGCACAAACACGTTTTTTTATGAAAAACAAATTGCACCACAGTGATCGGCTCGTCAATGGTTGTACAAATGGACATTTTTTCACCTTTTTTGTTGTTATTGATACAGTTACAATGTACCTGTGATAGGAAACACAACGTAATTAACATCAACATAAAACATTCGTTACCGCTTTTATCATTTAGTTACAGGAGACCAGATAAATACGGCCATAATTGATATACTGTCTCGTGAGTATACCAGACTCATTCAAAATATCCATCAGAATCAATTGATGGAAATTTTCATAAAAGGAAGCATTTTAAACCAGAAACAAAGTGTCCATTTATCAAATGTGGCCTGAAAGGTTTGCGTAATGGAAATACATAATTTCTAATTTTCTATGGAAAGCCACATGTTGAAAGGTTTAGAGATTATTAATGCAATGCAATTAATAGACTGTTTGAAAAGATATCAAGCTCGTAATTGGTGAATTGGTGCTATGTGTTTTGTAAAGGGAGCTGGGTTTTACATGCATAACTGATCACGCCGTTCCCTATCGTGGTAGGAATCTGTTAACGTACACTTGGACTTTTCAGACATTAAACACAAACATAGGAATACTCCATCGTGAAAGGTAAGTGTCATATTCATCATGTAATATATCAGAAGTATATCATGTACAAGTAACATGATTATATACTAGTAAGTGAATATTGGAGTCGGGGAGCTAAACGAGGGGGTGGGTAACTATGAAAACGTTATTGATAAAAGTAAATAAACATGCATAACCTGGATATACACCTATACTTCATGTAACAATTATGTCACGTAGTATTGAAATGGGAGACAATGCTTGTAACATTTGCAGACAACATTCGTAGTCTCTATTTTTCATTAGTTATTATTCATTTGTTTATACATGTATTAAGTGAGAACAGCAATTTAAAAAATAATGAATTATAAGTGCATGTAAATAAGTATGCATTAATAATTACGGAACACAACAAAATAGAGGTGATATATAAATATGTGGTCTGGAGTTGCTATTACTTATTAGCCCCCAACCAAAGGGGATATATGTTTGCCCCCCCGTCCGTCCGTCAGCCCGTCCTTCCGACAAGAAATCTAGATCCTGCCATAACTCAACCAGTTTTCAAGCTAGGTTTATGAATCTTGGTACGGGGATAGGGACCAATGAGGAAATACTGCACGTATCTTTTTATTCTATTTAGATAAAACTCGTGGTGTCCATGCCAACAGTACCATTTTCAACCTGTACAGCAGGTAGGGGACTTCTGTATTGCTTGCAATTCCTAATTACTTGTTTAATGTATGTTTTTGCATTGTATTCAGGTATAGAAACCCTGAGAAGAATATGTGGATTGTAACCATAATAGATAGGAGGATGTTCTACATTCTAGCTTTAGTGTTTCAATTCAGTAATTGTGCAAATATTTCACAAGTTGAAGAGCTATATAACGTGTTATTTACAAACTACAATCACAATATGCTCCCAGTTCTAGACTATGACACACCAGTAGTAATAGAAGCCAGTGCAGCAATGATCAGTCTTAATAAATTTGATGAACTTAATGGAGAAATTGATATCACCTGTGGTTTTCGTCTAAAGTGGACAGATGAACGACTTACATGGACACCGTCCAATTATGGCGGCAAAACTTCTATTGTAATTCCATCAGACGAATTATGGTATCCTCAGCTATCCTTAATGGAGTCATATGACAAACTTCAGAGAATAGGACAAAGGTCACAGTTGCTTCGTTTACACTACGACGGTACAATTGAGTGGTCACCAGGAAACGTTCTAAAAGTTGGTTGTCCCGTTGATGTCACGTATTTTCCATTCGATTCTCAAGAATGCGTTATGAGTGTGTCGACTTGGTTGTACACAAAGGACGAGCTAAAATTTTCAATAAATGAGACATCATTAGACCTGGCCTCTTTGAGTTCAAACAGTCAATGGTATATTGAACCCAGTTCTGTGTCTGTCGGGTCGGCTATATTAATCTCATCAGACATTATTACTATCAAAATTCGATTACGCAGAAAATCTGACTTCTTCGTCGTTTATATCATTCTTCCAGTTGTGTTCCTGGGAAGTATCAACAATTTGGTGTTTGCAATGCCAGTGACGTCAGGAGAGAGAACTTCAGTAGCCATCACTACATTTTTATCTTTTATTGTATCCATGGAAATGGTACACACAAATGTTCCAGAGAGCTCATCACCATTGGCTTACATTTTCTACTATATATTATTCCTATTGATATACAGTTGTGTAATTATACTTTTATGCGTCATTTCACTCCGAATTCATGACAAAGATGGCAAAGTTCCAGCAATAGTTAAGAGCATTACGAAATATCTAATGTTCTGGCGATTGAAATGTAAAAAGACACCGGGACGAAATGTTCTGCACAATGACACTGATGAGAGCAAGGAAAATGAAATTGTGGAGCAGACTACAGTTCCGGAAGAACCAGATGAAATCACTTGGACGACTGTCGGTAAAACATTCGACAAATACTGTTATTGCATTTTGTCCATATGCTTTCTACTGTATACTACAATGACATTTGCACGATTGTTTTTAAATATGGGGTTGTGAATTTGGGTACGTTTGTTTACATTCGAGTTTTGTGAATATGTACGAGGTATGTTATCTGATTTTGTAAATAAAATGTAATAACTTAAGTTGAACCTCTATGATATGGTAAAATTGCCACAACATACACAGCGCCTATATATCTCTCACCATTCCTAGTATAATTTCTTCATACCGCACGCCGAACACAAGGGAAAATTTTTGTTGTCGAACATTTCATTGTAAATAATTATTTGGTACTTAAAACGTTAATTAATAAGAAACACAACAATAGAAAAGAATCAACACAGGACAAGAGAAGACAAAAAAACCGAAGAATTTTACGGGGTTATTTTTTAAACATTTGTTCGGCTTTTAAGCACGATGTGGCTTCTAGTTTACACATATAACGAAAGGTAATTCAATACAGGGACTATTATACATGAACTATTGTCTCGAAGTATCGATAGCAATCACATATTAATCACTTTTTCTGCATAATGCAAAATATGTAACTTCCAGATCAACATACAATGTATTCGAATATTTGGTTCTTTTATACTAATTTATCCAAGTTCGATTGTGAAACAAATGTTTCCGCTTTAAATTAATTCTTCTTGATACCTCATTCCTGCTGTTCTCCATCGCATCGATAGTATGAGAGAAGAGAAGCCATTTTTCTTTATTATGTATTGAACTACTAGCAAGGGAATTTCTGGTACCATTTTAGTTCGTATTTGGTGTGACGCGGATGCTTCTTTCGATGTGCTTTTATATGTATACTTATATGTTGTACATATTTTAAAAAAGTATAGTTTAAGCCCAATAGCTGAGAACCATTTATTTACTAAAACTTTTTGTCAAAATATTTCATTGGTATGACAGGAAAGTAAATTGATAAGAGAACACCACAACTCACTTCTTACAAGATATGCGTTCACGGACCCACAACGCAGGGAAATCCAAGATGACCAACAGAAATGACCGCCTATCAAGAAATATAAGCCCATTGCTATGTCAAACGCACTAAGGATACCATTTGTGTCTTTACTTTAAATATCTAACATGTAAGTCATTATACACTTGTTAAATGTTATAAGTACACCAACATGTAATGCGTATATCTTTTTTATTATACGTGATATC
Organism: Spisula subtruncata; assembly: GCA_963678985.1. Lineage (NCBI taxonomy): Eukaryota > Metazoa > Mollusca > Bivalvia > Venerida > Mactridae > Spisula > Spisula subtruncata. Next base: position 8,419,479 of record OY787675.1, on the reverse strand, counting down.
ATGTTCATTTTATGTTTGTCTTCCTGTGAGAAGTATAGTAGCAATATCCGATGATTCGATGATTATAATTTGCCCGCTGTGAGCAGTGAACCGTGTGTCAAAAACTTACATACACATTGTCCACCAATACCCACACCAGGAAAACACAAAACCGGAAAATTACGTTAACAGACCGTACAAGAGAGGTTTGTCAAACAAGCACGTCTCATGAGAGTCAATAGCCTAGTGTAGCTAAGGTCACCACGACCTTGACCTTTGACTTATCGACCTCAAAATTAGTAGGAGCCTACGTCTGATGATTAGCAACCTCTCTGTAAAGTTTTACAATCTTAGATCCTATATGTCTTATGGTGTGGACCAGTGATTGTTGTGTGTTCAAAGGTCATGGTGAGTTTGAACTTTGATACAAAATGACCTTGAAATTGAGTCGAGCCGTCTGTGGAGGATGAATAATCTCCACTTAAAATTTCAGAATCCTAGGTCCACCCGTTTTGGAGTTATTGTTGGAAAACCATTCGGCATGTCGACCGATCGACCGACTATTTATACGTAACGTTTATTTACTGTGTTGGTGTACTTATAACATTTTATGAGTGTACATGTTTGACTCATAGCTCGTGGACTGAATTATTTGTTCTGTTCGGTTGCATCATTTATTCATATACATGTAGCATAACTTAAACGCTAATAAAATGAATTATTATGTTCTAGTATTATATTGTATATGATGGAAGGGATGGTTGTCATGTTTTCATTGGTTCTTTTGTATGCATGTTTTAATTCCAGTTACTTATCAGAGCATGCCTACATGTTTAACAAGATCATAAACATAAACTCTCGTGGGCGAATTCAATAAGATCGTAAATAAAGACAGAACCACTTTGATGAAATAACACACACACGTCTCATCGGATTCCAAAGTACATGTAGATCTATTTATACTGAGATCCACCACGTTTGTAGCCTTTAAGTAAATTTATGATCATTTTCGTCGTCTCCGTGGACTAGAATAAAGTACTGTAACTTGAGATCAATCGTTTTTAATGACACATTGGTCTCACCTAGGTTGACGTTTGAGTACATACGTGTTGTATCATTGGTCTATTTTCCCTTTGAATCACTTGAATAACCTTTATTGCATAATGTTACAAACGCGACATATATGGATATTTATATAACTTTTAACTGCAACTGAACTTTTAAGACAATTGAAAGAACTCTCGATATCTAGCTTATAATGCTTATTTTAAAGAATATGTTGATGGTATCCCAATGGGCAATACTGGAGAGTCATGGTGGTCCTTGTGGTGTCAACAGCCCTCATTGATGTATCAAGTTATCAGTAGACAAGCGGAAATGAAATACAATGTACACTAAAACAATTCACAGTTCATTTCCACTAGTACAAATACAAAATAAACGAAGAGAATTGACACCGAACGGCTACAGAAAACAAGAACAAATCATATCAACGACCACTCGTCATAAGACAAACATACAGTGCAACATTGAGTATGCACTATATATAACTATTACGTATAAAGTTAAAGTTAAGTTTCCAATTTTCTAGTGCTCTTTTCAGCTGTTAGGCCGCTCAAGCACCCTTTGACATTTCAACTTCCCCTGGTCATTGGGCTACCTATGGACACCTACACTCGTGTCTCCCTGGGGAGACTATTTCTCTCCTGTGGTGTGGCAGCCAACATCGATCTGCGGCGCCCAGGAATAGACACTGCCCTCGCAGGTACCATTTCACACAATGGTGGATTGGAGCATGTGGGTCTTGCTCAGAGAAATTAACCAGTGGCCCAGAGGGGGTCGAAGCCGGGACCTCTCGATCCCGAAGCGCGCGTCCTACCTCTAGGCCACCGCTCCCCACCCATTGGAAACAACGTAACCCTGTGCAGGACGACAGATTCTCAAAGTACCGGACAAACACAATCAAATTTTGTTTTAAATTATTTACTTTAATGATAGGGACACTTCCGAAAAATACAACAGAGTTGGTCGAGATGAGCACTACATGTATAGACGAATGTGCTTTGGACACAAAGTATGTTGTGGATACTGGACATTTCAAACTGTAACACACTAGTTAAAACTGCTGGTGTCTCTCATTCGTAATTCAGATATGCTACGTCTTATTTACAGTTCAATCGTTTAAACTTGTTCAAAGGAAATGTTTGTTTGTACATACACGAGAAATGAGACTGTGAACTGGTTCAGGCTAGTAACTTGGGCGTGCGTTATTTCGAAAATTAAACTCGTACTCACAAATTATTATGCTGATAATACACTAATATACCATTGCAAACGCTCGTAATTTTCAAAATGTCAATAACAAAATGTCCATCTGATCATGTTAACAAAATGGTAACTATGTGTTGCCATCGAGTACTTACCATTTAAAAATGACAGCATGTTTAAACGACTTGGATTTCACTCCGATTTTTAAAATTAGTTCAAATTCACTGGATATGTGTGCAAACATCAGACAATCCCTGATCAATTATAAACAATAAACTCGTTAATTGATGTTTTTGTAGCAATAATGATCGCATTACAAATGTAATTGGAAAATAAAGTAGCTTCCATTTTTTTCTATGGAAAATGTTAGCTTTATGATAGCCATACCAAGGTAGTCAATATTTTATATGAAAACAAGTCCGTTATTTGTATAGTTTAAATATGACGGTGCTCTGGGCCAATGCTACTGTTGTCTGAAGGCGATCAATGCTCAATTACGCTCCATTGCTCAACATCATTAAAGATATACGTATTTATTCTTTCATGATCAGTGCAGACAAGTTGGATAGAGAGTGTTTCATTGTCTGTGAGTTCATTTTTTATTTATTTTTATTTTTTTTTTATTTTATTTTTTTCTGTGAGTTCATACTATTAGTAAGTTTTGTTTTGAATATTTGTATTCCATTATCTCGAATTGGTTTTTAACTCAAGTTTTAAGTTTTCTAGTCTTGTATTATACCTTGGTCAACCGACCGACTCATGAACAATATATCGGATGCTGATGTAGTTTTCATGCTAAGTACAGTAATACATATATCACTGAATTGTCTCTTTAATGTCATTTAGTTTAAGAATGTGTTATTTTGCTGATTATATTAATTTTCAAATTGAGGATAAGCGATTTGGGCGTTAGTATCCGTTTGCTCAATTTCACTCCAATTTTGATAATAATTTCATTTCAACATGATGTCAGCTGTTTACTAATTTTAACAAAAATGTATTATTTTGTTTAGCGTCTGGAAAATAGCTCAAAAGAAGACGTAGAATCGGTAAAATGCAAATGAGTTTCACAATCGCGAAGAATATGTGGATGTTCTACATTTTAACACTGGTAGTTCAACTTGGTAACAGCGCAAACATTACTCATGTTGAGAACTTGTATGACACGTTATTTACTGAGTACAACTACAAAATATTCCCGGTGTTGGACTATAACAATACAATAGAAGTAGAAACCAAGGCTGCTATTATCGGCATCAACAAATTCGATGAAATTGAAGGAGAAATTGAAATTACCTCAATATTTTGGATGGAGTGGGAAGATGAACGGCTAACATGGACTCCATCTGAGTATGGCGGGAAAACGTCTTTGTTACTTCCACCCGAAGACGTATGGCATCCTAAATTATATTTAATGCAATCATTTGAAAAGATTCAAATTATTGGATTTCAATCTCAATTAGCTCGCTTGTACTATAATGGCACTGTTATCTGGCAGCCCTCGAATGTGCTAAAAGTGATTTGTTCGGTTGATGTTACGTATTTTCCGTTCGATTCACAGACGTGTTATATGAGTGTGTCAACCTGGGTGTATACGAGTGAAGAGCTGCGGTTTGTCATTGTCGATTCAGATTTAGATTTTTCCGTCATGAGTATCAACAGTCAATGGCATGTCGAATCTGGTTTCGTATCGAACCAAACACAAATCAAGACGCCGTGTAGCATAATTACTGTTACAATTACATTGCGACGAAAATCCGATTTTTTCGTAGTTTATATCATTCTGCCAGTTGTGTTCCTTGGACTGATCAACAATTTGGTGTTTGTAATGCCGGCATCATCAGGAGAAAGGACATCCGTGGCGATCACTACATTTCTATCATTTGTTGTATCTATGCAAATGGTAAACACTAATGTTCCTGAAAGCTCCTCGCCATTAGCTTACATATATTACTACATGCTATTCCTGTTGATTTACAGTTCTGTTATAATATTTTTATGTGTTGTTTCATTACGAATTCACGACAAAGATGGCGAAGTTTCAACATTTGTTAAAATATTAACAAATTGTTTGATGTTCTGGAGCTTGAAATGTAAAAAGACGCCGGTATCGCCGAAGACAAGTTCTGTGAGCAGCGAAAAGGATGATGAAACTCTGAACGAACTCCATAAAGAAAAGGAAATTGTTAAAGACGAAGATGAAATAACCTGGAAGATCGTTGGAAAAACATTTGACAAATATTGTTCTGTGATTTTATTTCTCGTATTTATAATTTATACTTGCGTGACCTTTACGCGATTATACAGAAATGAGGGGTTGTGAATCAACAGCGACGTGGGTTAATTGAAAACAGAATTTGCAAAAACGTTTTGCGCTTGATTGTACTTGCTGGTTGTGTGCAAAGAATTTGGAATATTTTGCATTTTTCTCTACACATATAATGTATGGTGCAGCGACTTATAAACACGTACATTAAGTAAATATGGAACATGTTTAGATATTGTCGATTCTATTTTATAAGTAATACTAATAACGGAACTATCCCATTCGAAAGAATATGACGGCTTACAATTAGATCTTCAAAAAGTGGTCCATGATATCAAACAATATTTTAAATCAATGCATATGTGTTAAAACTTTGTGAGTCCCTTTTTTAGATTTAAATTAATCTGTGTCCCCTTTTCAGCTGTTTGAAAACTGTGTTTAGACAAATGGAACCAACCAGTGTAGCGACTTTCATGTGTAGAGTATAGGCATTCTTTAGAATTTTACACACTATCTATTAATTATTAACATCATTTTGATCTATTAGAAAAATAATTATCATCCTACTCATTATTTTTGTATACGGTGTTTGTCCTTGGAGGAATACGTCTGTGCATGAATCACTTTTCTAATTATTTTAACTGAAACGATTGAGAGATTTTCATAGCGCACAGTAATGTAGTGCGCCATTTGTGACAATATAGTCCATATGTCTTAAATTGATTGAAACACTATTTTAAATACTGTGACTAGACCAAAGGACGCAACCTATCAATAATAGATGATCAGAAAAATACTCTGAAGAATAGAAAGACTACATTATATGTAAAATAATTTATTAACTTTTCCCAATGAAATGAAGAAGTGAATTATTACACCACGATTTTGAAATGGTCGTTATTATTTTGTTTATCGTTTGACTTTGACTAGAGCAGTCGTAGGTTATTTCCAAATGATCGCTTTTAATATGCTTATTGTTTCAAATGGTCTGTAGAATATATTGCTTATCAATTGCGTTTGACTAAGACAACTATAAGAAATGTTTCTAATGGTCACTTTTATGTTGCTTATCGATTGCGTTTGACTAAGACAGTCGTATGTTATTTCTAAATGATCGCTTTTATGCTGCTTATCGTTTGACCAAGACAATTATAAGAATGTTTCAAATGGTCGCTATTATGTTGCTTATCGATTGCGTTTGACTAAGAAAATTATAAGAATTGTTTCAAATGGTCGCTATCATGTTGCTTATCGATTGCGTTTGACAAAGAAAATTATAAGAATTGTTTCAAATGGTCGCTATTATGTTGCTTATCGATTGCGTTTGACCAAGATAATTATAAGAAATGTTTCAAATGGTCACTATTATGTTGATTATCGATTGTGTTTGACTAAGACAATTATAAGAAATGTTTCAAATGGTCGCCATTTTGTTGCATATCGATTGCGTTTGACTAAGACAATTATAAGAAATGTTTCAAATGGTCGCTATCATGTTGCTCATCGATTGCGTTTGACTAAGACAATTATAAGAAAAGTTTCGAATTGTCGCTATTATGTTGCTTATCGATTGCGTTTGACTAAGACAATTATAAGAACTGTTTCAAATGGTCGCTATTATGTTGCCTATCGTTTGCGTTCGACTAAGATAATCAGAAGAAATGTTTCAAATGGTCGTCAATATAATTATGTCGCTTATCGATCGCGTTTAACTTTAAGATAATCGTATAAAATGTTTCAAATGGCCTCTTATATATTGCTTATCGACTGCATTTGACTAAGATAATCGTAAGACATGTTTCAAATGGTCGCTATTATGTTGCTTATCGATTGCGTGTGACCAAGATAATCGTAAAAATGTTTCAAATGGTCTCTTATATATTGCTTATCGATTGCGTTTGACTAAGGTAATCGTAAAAAATGTTTCAAACAGTCGCTATTATGTTGCTTATCGATTGCGCTTGACATGTCGGATTTTCTCATACCTTTTTTGAAGATAATCGTATTTTTTTAAATGGTCGCTAATATATGGCTTATCGATTGCGCTTGACTTGAAGATAATCGTTAAAAATGTTTCAAATGGTCGCCAATATTATTATTATGTTGCTTATCGTTTGCGTTTGACTAAGACAATTATAAGAAATGTTTCAAAATGCCTTTGACCATAAACAGTCGTAGGTTATTTCCAAATTATCGCGTTTATGATGCTTGTCGTTTGCGTTTGAATAAGATAATCGTAAAAATGGTTTCACATGGTCGCTATTATGTTGCTTATTGATTGCGTTTGATGAAGACAGTCGTAATTGAATGGTAATCTTAACGTGTAACCATAATGACAAGCTGTCCGATTAAATACATGGCTGAATGTTTAGTTTATAATTCATTATTGTAAATTGCTTGAATCTCAATGGTTGTGTTTGCAAAGATCAGAGCATTAATGATCAGATTCCAGTAATAAACGCATCCTCTGGTGGCTACATCACGTTTATGGTCGAATTAATTGACAAATGATGTGTTTTCCATTGATTGAATAAGTGTTTACTTTTCAATAGCTATACCAAGGGTTTGAATCCCAAGGTGGTGCATACACTTAATGGAATGTAATGCAACCAATGCGATCAATGTTCAAGTACGCACAGTTAGAGAGCATCATTAAAGCATTAACCTTACAGAGTTTATGTGAGTTAACAGGGATACTAGTGTGTCATTTACTGGGTATGTTTGATAGTAAGTATTCTTTTTACATTCAATTCGTAATAAGAAATAACAAGGAATTAATAACCAAATAAGGTCACTTTTTTATCGTAGACTATATAATTTATATTTAATTATAAAGATCATACATCGAAACATCGATTGACAACTTAATATCTCAACATTGGTATTTACAAAAGGAAAAGTTTGTTTGTTTGTTTGTTTTCATCTTGAGTTGTGTATGCAATGATGTTCTAGTATCTCGTTTTTACTTTTCGTCCCGATGTAAGACGACTGTAAATTAAAACGAAAAAACAACATTTTTACTAAGTCAGTAAAGTTAATTCTACCTAGATTTGTTTGCATATTTACCTATTATATACACGTAAGTTAATATCAAGATTTGGAGAAATTATATTTTAATTTAATTTTCAGTTGAGATGCTTTATGAATACTATATTTCATATTAAACCAGTTTGTTTTGTTCAGCTTCTTGGGAGGAGAGAAGTATACTCTAACCGGACAAATGTTGATCACAACGACGAAGGAAAAGGGACTGTTCTGCATTTTTATGCTCGTCTTCCATTTCGGTACCGGCGCAAATATTACACATGTTGAGAATTTGTATGACACGCTATTCGCAAACTACAACACCAAATTATTCCCTGTTCTGGACCATGACAAGACAGTAGAAGTAAAAACAAGTGCCTCGATCATCGGTATCAACAAATTTGATGAAATTGATGGAGAAATTGACATTACGTGTGTTTTTTATCTGAAGTGGACAGATGAACGGCTTACATGGACACCGTCCGATTATGGCGGGAAAACGTCTTTGTTAATTCCATCAAGTGATGTATGGGTTCCCATGTTGTACTTATTACAATCATTTGAAAAGATACAACTCATTGGGCATGCATCACAATTAGTTCGCGTACACTATAATGGCACAGTTAAATGGGTGCCCTCAAATGTGCTCAAAGTGATTTGTTCTGTTGATGTCACTTATTTTCCATTCGATTCACAGACGTGTTACATGAGTGTTTCAAGTTGGTTGTACACAAGGGAAGAGATGAGGTTTATCATTACGGAGACAGATTTAGACCTTACACTGATAAGTTCAAACAGCCAATGGCATGTTCTGTCCGGTTACTTATCTAACGAATCACAAATCATGTTCCTAACTGACACAATTACTGTCCAAATTAACTTACGACGAAAATCCGAATTCTTCGTTGTTTACATCATTCTGCCAGTTATATTCCTTGGACTAATCAACAATTTGGTGTTTGTAATGCCAGCATCATCAGGAGAGAGGACATCTGTGGCCATCACTACATTCTTATCTTTCGTTGTATCCATGGAAATGGTTAACACCAATGTTCCGGAAAGCTCCTCCCCATTGGCCTACATATTCTACTATATATTATTTTTGCTGATATACAGCTCCGTTACGCTCTTTTTATGTATCATGTCACTACGGATACACGACAAAGATGGTGAAGATGTGCCAGTTATAGTTAACAAACTAACGAAGTATTTACTGTTCTGGCGATTGAAATGTACAAAAACATCGATAACGCCGAAACGGAGCTCGGTGGGCAGCGAAAATGACGTCGACAACCAGAACGAAAGCATGGAGGAAGAGGAAAAGTTTGACAAACCAAACGAAGTCACATGGAAGGTTGTTGGTAAAACATTCGACAAATATTGCTCCGTGATTTTATTACTTGTGTTTGTTCTATTTACTACCGTGACGTTTTTAAGATTATATCAAAATGAGGGGTTGTAAGTCTAGCATGCTATGTGTTTACTTTTATCGACTACATGTACGAGTATGTCTTGTGACATCTGTCAAACAAGGAAACAAGACTTAATGAGCTACGTTAGTTTATATAAATGCTTATTGCTTAGGAGTGAACTAAACATCATTGGGATATCAAACTATTGGATAATGACATGCAGTTGTGTTCATTGTTTGTCCTATTGCTGATGATAGTAATGATCTAAATCAGAGCTGTTCAACCAGCATATTTCTGTTTCCGAAACATAACTTGGGATTTGACCAACCGCTGTCAGATGTACAGGGGTGTATTATAGATCGAACGTATACGTATTTCATCGTTTTCCACTTTGAACGTCGAACTTAAAATGATCATTGAAATAAAAAAGACGTTTTGTATAGACACGGTTTATGCAGAAAAGTCCTTAGGCATATGGTTTCAAATTTTCTAAGTGTATCCTATACATAATGAGTTTCAAATAAATTATAAGCGGAATGTACCCAATATAAAGAGAAGGTAGGACGGCGGCCATGTTCTACCGCAGCAGAAATGACGTTGCAGGAACTGGTATCCGTATTTGCAGTGACAACTGTTGAAAAACTGGGTACCAGTTTCAATAACGTCATATCCGTTGCGGATTAACATGTCCACTTCACTACCTTCTCTTTGTATTAGGTACCTCAAGATTTATATAAATAAAAAAAAAAAAAACTTGGCAAATACTGAAACCATGTGCCTATGGTCAGGTATGTTAAAAGATACATATCAGCAACAGCACTATGATTCATTTGACATATTCTATCAACACATTTTCTTATTTACGATGTACATGTACTAGTTAGCGCGTGTACAGTCCTTAGAGAGGTGTATCTGTTTGAAAGTTAATTGACTAATTGTTTTAACTGAAACGAGTCAGTGATTTTCATTTTATAAGTATATATCAGAGCATAATAGCAGGTTTGTTTGTAGACTATTAGTCTAGTCGATGTGAGTAGAACGTGTTTAAATGGATTGAACCAATCAAGATTTATTATCATCACCAGGAAAAATGAATAATAAATAGTTAGAATAATTAATATTATGGAGGGTCCTACACAATAGTATATACATGTATATTCCCTATTTAACAACCTACCTCCAGGACAAGCTGCCATTTGGTAAACACGGTGATTTTAAAATAATCAAAATAATAAAAAAAATCATAAAGCAACGTGCAAAAGAGCATTTGTTAATATGAGCCAGTCTCCGGGGAAAACCTGCTATTTTAACATGATTAAATATAAAAACTATAATGGCATGTACTATTAGTAGTTACCATGACTTTGTTAATATCCTGGGAGAGGGCTTCAATAATTATGTAATGAAATTGCTTGTGAACAATTCGTTTGTGTAAAAAACGTTTAGAATAACAGTTAATGCAAATACTCATAGCCGCACATATAATTTAACGAAGGAAGCCAAAAAACCATAACACTGCAGAAGTTACAAAAAACGTAACTTATATAAACGAGGTATGATACGAATAGCTCGCACGATTCAGATAAAAGTATTGATCATCTATGTCCAGTTCCATTGATGTACCTCCAATGGTTTGTCAAATATTCTCCGAAAAAGAAACTTTCAAAAATCCTTTAACCTAGAGGAGACGACAATTCCAACGTAGGGGTAGTGCAATAGTTCTACTTATTCGAATAGTCGAGCTAAAAACCTAGCCCCAACTTGAAAAAAGGCCCTGGTCAAAATGATGAATACCGAGAATTTACGTCATTTTGTTGTTTATGTAAGATTGAAAAACTCCAAATAAACGGCATTGGTGCTAAAAACCAAACCAAACATCATAAGAATTTAATGCTTTTAACAAAAATAAGAAACTGAGGGCAGAAAAATCACCAACCACAAAAACAGCATCAGACGAAATGACAAATGAAACAAGAAATGCACAAACAGTGTCCAATGTAACTTAAAATCACTTGTAAACAATGCCCAACGTAAAAACTAGCACAAGAACACAACTTTGAAAAAAAATACATAGAGAATAATAGGTTAGTGCCGTGGATGAGTAAGTTTATCTGGCAAGGCGGAGGAATTTATCGGGTGAGCCGTCAGGAAGTGACTGGATAAATACAATTAATGTCCAACGCAAATAATAGCTACTACAAAAAAGCACGACAGTCCACCCTCAAAAAGTCTACCGACTAAACTGGAGCACAAACCTGGTGACAATAATAAAGGAAACAGATGACACACGCCACAAGGATAACCAACTACATTATACAAATATAAATAATAAGTTTTTTTTACACACTGCTCATTCAAATGTATAATACACCAGTCAATATTATGTCCGCCCGGGGACGGTGGGGATACGGGAGAAGTTAGACAACAGGCGCGAATGTGGTAACCTTATCGACTCCGAGGAACATACTTCGGTCCGGTTCTAAGACCTAGGAATTGCTACATGATTACGCGCTCCATCCCACTGGGATTCGGAAAGAATATGCGTTGCCTCCATGGTGAGGATTCAGACATCAAAAATCGCCCGTTTTCATTGTGCTCGTGGATACAAGAAACAATAGGACCAGTGGCACTATTAAAACGCTCACCATGAGAAGGCATGCTTTTAGGCATATTTCGTTATTTGTTATATGACAAAAAGATTTGATCCGAAAATGTTTTTTTCATGATATAGTTTGTGTACCTAGCATCTGACCCTAGGTGACTGAAGGAGAACTAGAGTGTAAACAAGGATTTTCTTTGATCTGACCTTTTGACCTAGTTTTTACCCAAGTTGACCCAGTTGCGAACTTGAATTAAATTTTATAGATACAAACATTGTGACCAAGTTTTATAAAGACGAGGTAAAAAATGTGACATCTAGAGTGTACTAAAACAAAATGTTTTTCTTGGACGTGACTTAGTTTTTGATCCCAGATAACCAGTTGCAAACATGACCTTGATGTTAAATGAATGTGTTTAACAACGTGTTTCTTTGGCTTTACCTGAAATTGACCTAGTTTCTTTTCACATCAGATGACCAAATCCCATACTTGGCATGAATTTCATAGAGACAAACCCCATGAAAACGTTTAAAAGAAGATTATAGGTGAATAGTGTGACCTCTAAATTGATGACTACGGACGATGGACAAAGTGGCACTCATAATACGTGCTGCTCATTTTGGTATTGGTTAGGATACAGTCCAGGTAAGATGGGTGCAGAAGTTGATGGTCTGTGTGAAAAGATATGCATAGGTTAGGATACAGTCCAGGAAAGCTGGTTTGGAAAGTTGCTGGTCCAATCGAAAGGATAAGTACATGTTGGGATACAGTCCAGGAAAGCTGGTTTGGTGAATCTATTACCATACATATTAAACATAAAATTATTGAATAAACTAACACTATTGTATATTGAAAGTCAAAAACAAAGAGAATAGTAGGTTAGTGTCGTTGATGGGTAAGTTAATCTGGCAAGGCGGAGGAATTTCGACGTAGCCGAGCCGGATTATCTTTTACTCATTCCAAGTCATTAACATATTATTATATTTATCTTAATTTTCTTTTATGAGGAAAACATCGGCACTTTTCAGTTATACTTTTTCATTAAGCTTCACGTAACATCACGTTCGTTTACTGAAGTCATGATAAACCACGGTGCCCGACGCAGGTAAGTCGTAGAAAATTATCGATCAACCCCAGCTTATTTTTGGATAGGAAAACCTCGCTTTCGGGTACTGAATCTGCTTCAAGAAGAAGTCCGTGATATCACGTAGTCAGATGACGGATTATCACATATCACATGGTCAGGTGACGGGATAAAGCAACGTATGTATCCGGTCGGTTTTGTCTGAAGTGACTAAATAAATCTGCAGTTAGCCAGCCAATCAGTGTGAAGATAAAATGAGTTGGATAAATCTCATAGACAATATATAATATATACACCCTTGATATATCATAGGCATGTAGTTTACAGCGTTCCTTTCTATAGTACAGGTGCATATAACTAGGTATAAATAATGCATGTTGTACTTTTGCCCAAGGGAATACGTACGTGTACTATGGAAGATAGACGAACTTTGTTCACTAATTATATCATATATCTTTCAATCGTCGAACATTGTACACAAATCAATAAAACGCTTGATCAATAATGTATATTTAGCCTTCTATGAAATCAGGACCTTCTCTATCTAGTGTCCCTGGTGAAATGTCCTCGTTTCTAATGAGCAAAGCAGTGTAACAAAACTCGCTCACCTTATATAATGGGAAGTAAATCTAGAACTACAGACTTCACTCCCCGGATTTTCAGGGTTAACTACTCTTTTACTGACTTTAAATTTAGTCTGACATAGTTCCCTGCCTTGATACCAATGAAAGTAATTCTTGTACTTAAGAATTACAATTATCCGCCCATATCAAGGGATGTTACACGTTAACTACAGCCCTAACCTGATTTTCAGGAGTACCCACTTGTATCGACTTAAAATCAGGGTAAAGAAATATGTAGTACATAAGTTACTTCCCTTTCTAAAGTTGCTTGGGTTGGGAAGTGGAAACAAAGACTATTTTAAGTTTGGACTCTGATTTCTATGCAAGCAAATTATTGACGAAAGTTTGTTGGACAGATGAGAGTAATAGTCACAAAAGCTCACCAGGCCCTTCTATGACAGGTGAAGTAGAGAAAATCATGCAACTTGACGTTGTTTGTGCAGTGCAACTGGTTCTATGTCAATTTTCATAGAATTTTTGTTGGTCGTCAAGACTTATATACTGAGCGTCAAAAGTTTCGCAAACGAATTAAAAATTCTTTTTTAACATTTTTTTAACTCGAAATGATTTTTTACTTACACTATCCATTTGTGTTCACATAGTGTTTATGTTGAACCCATTTACGTTGGCCTCCGTATCGCTTGAATGATCACACCATCACAAACGGTAAAGCGTCTATTCAAGCGCGCAAAAGAAGGGCTTTTTATGTTCGACTTATTTTCCACTTCAAATTTCCTTGATACAAGTCTGTGACACGAAATACACAAATAGAAAGTCAAATTAGTTTGCAATTTACGCTTAATTTGATGGCAAAAATTGACGATTGTGAACATAAACGCTTCATTACGTTTTTGTAGTGGAAGGGAGGTAATTTTAATCGATTATTGTACAAAATAATCTCCCTTTGACCACAGACAATTGTGGAGGTCGAAATAGACATTGTGGGAAATGTCAGATTTTAAGAAACAGCGCGCTGGTCATAAAAACGCAAAATAAAAGGAAGTTTCCCATAAATTCTAATGTTGGTTGGACTATGATTACACTTAAACAATGCCGTTGAGTTTCGTGCTAACATTATAGCAGCATTACCTGTCTAGGACAGCGGCATTGACCCTTGACCTGTTGTCACGTGGTAGGTCATATACACGGTCCGTCTGTTGGATATGATACCACCGGCTTATCATGATAGAGACATGTCAATTTTATCCGACACAAACTATTTTTAGTCTAGACTCCTATATACACGATTATGTTCAGAATTATCGAATTTTGCCATCAAAGGGTGCGTACATTGCTAACTAATTTGACTAACTATTTGTGTATTTCTTATCACAGTCATGTTTCAAGTAAAAGGCGAGTATAAATTTAGTCGAAAATGAAAACCCCTTATTTTGAGCGCTTAAATAGATGTTAAACCATTTGTCAACAAGAACACTATGGGCACACCAATAGACAGTGCTAGCAATAATTTTCTCGAGTTAACAATCTAAAAATTTTGAATTCGTTTGCGAAACTTTTGACGCTCAGTATATATTTGTTTAGTACAGAAAACAACCAATACAAAAGGTGAACAAAAATAACTTAAATCTTAAGCACATTTTACTATTTTTATTCAATCTTTTTGACAATATTTTTTTTTCATTTTGTTTTCGTTTTTCAACAAATTCATAAAAACATCCGCAGGACCACATTCTCACTACTATTCACGACATAGTAGATTTACGACTTCAATTACCTTATACAAAAACATACAAATGTAATATGTATGCCAAACATAAAAACAGTTTAAAACAAATGATAATAACTGCAGTGAAACTGGTGTTCAGTGATTACCTTAATTAAATATCCATCTGTCTTAAGCAGGCAATTTAACTTACTGATCGGACAATTTTTACATAAATTTCAACCTCAATACTACAGCCACATTCTAATTAACAGTCAAATTTGAAGTACCATTTAAAATGACTTCTTAAGACAGGGTTGGTTTGCATCAGCTTATCTTTAACATACTTGAATTCAAATAAGTTGACAATATCATTAAAATCAGAGTCTTACACTTGCTCCTTTCCTTTACGATGTTAATAAGTAAAGCAGGGGAGTGTAATAAAGCTCTTATTTTAATGAGATTTATAAGTTGACACATTCTTTCTTTTCTTTAATGATGTTTTATTTGTATTAATGACAATGAATACAATGAGCTAGCATCTCACTCCACATTTAGACATTAGACACTAGAATGCATTAATTTATCTCTCAGAATAGCATTCATACCATGTTTTTACACCAATAACTCGAGCAATATCTGACCACAGCCACATGCTATACAGTTTGGACCACACGTAACTGTAGCGTTGAAAATGAAAAAAAAAGAAAATAATTTTTTGAAAATTTATATTTTTCAATAAAGAAAGAAAAATACAAATTTTCAAAAAGAAAATTCCCATTTTTTTTTCAACGATACTGTTACCTGTGGTTTTGACAACACAATAAAAAACACTAGGAAGTTGGAACACCTGCAATATCTTACTATTCAAATCAATAACACATATTAAATGTGCATGTAAAAACTTGAAGCAAATTGTTAAATAAAGAGTACAACCTCAAACTCTGTAGAGCAACACCCATTGTGAGCTGCAAATGTTGACTATTGTGTACAGGGTGTTGCTCAATGTGGGTTAGATTTATGGTGAATATCGGCTTACAGAAATTTTGAAGGTGTTTTTGTAGAGAGGTTATTGTTTGACAGAGGGTCACTCTTGAGAGGTTGAATTGCCACACAAATTCGAAACACTGATATAAGCCATATACAATTTATATTGTCTGTAACATGTCACATAGTTGTTATAACAAATGACTGTCTGGCCAAACAAGTCATTGATGCACAAACACTAAAGCGTGTCTGAAATTTAGCAGAATAAGTACAATCGGATTTAAAGTTTTTTTTCCTAAATTTTTCTGCACCACTTTTAATCAGTTTGCTATAATGGCAGGTAAGGAGCAAGCAACATTCTTATTAACAAACTGCAGATGGGCTGCTGGGCACTTTCCCACTGGGTGGTACTTATTAATGACATGACATTCCTATAGCTAACATAGATATCTCTATCTCTAAGGTTGAAATATTATACACAAGTTAGGTATTCTAAAAGATACAACCTTTTCTTGCAACAGCAGTACATGAACATTGAGTTTGATCACATAGGTCTGTAAAATATATTGTATATCACACTAAACAGGCATCCTAGACTTAACATATATCCCTTTTGACTTCAAAAATGTGATATCAAATTTATAAAGCATGATTGTTTTAATAGTATAATACATAATTATTTACAACTTTTCATATTTAAGCTGTAATGTTGAGTGTTGCTCCTATACCCAAGCAGGACAGATATTTATGAAACGTAAGAGATATCGAAAATTGCAGATCAGACAATAGAAACCATGGAATACTAAAACAATAAACTAACTAGACTGTGTTCAATAAAGGCCTATGCCCCGGTGATAGCCTTGTCAATATTGACTAGCCAAGCCATTCAGGGGAAATTATTTTGAAGAAATGTTGAATAATGAAATAAGGCTAAAACAAATTTGTGTTAAATGATGGAAAACAAATATGCAAAGTTTGAAATTAATACAACCTTGATGGACATTCAAGAAATATTTGAGTTTCAACAACTTGAAAGTTTTGTTTGATAATTTGTATCGAACAAACAAATGAACCAACAAACGAATGGACAGGATAATCACTATATACCACCGCATCTAATGATGCAGGGATATAAAAAATCGAGTTTCCATGGAAACGCCAGCATTTCTTGCTTTGCAACAAATAAATAAATTAAGAATGAACAGAAAAGACTCTTACAATTATGACAAAACGGAACAAACACATTCATGTGGCTGATTCAGACAATGCCAAAGTTAGACAAACATGTTTTATGTTCAACTAAAAAAATAGAAAAAGCGAGATTTCATGTTGATGCTGCAGGAGAGGGCGAGTGTGATTTTCTTGAGTCACTGGCCCGCTGTGATTCCACATCTTTTAGATGTTTGTTTACCTGAAAAAAAGTAAGACAAGAGATGTGTGTAAACCACATATATATTTATCATTATATGCCCCCATGGCAGCCCAATAGTTGTTAATGGTAAAGGTCATAGTCACACTGACCTTTGACCTCAAAATAAATAGCCGCTAATAGGGGTCATCTAATGTCGCTGACCCACCTCCATGTAAAGTTTAAAGATCCTAGGGCAAAGTGTTCTTGGGTTATTGAATGGAAACCATTCGGTCTACAGACCATCAGACAGACATGTGCAAAGCAATATACCCCCTTATCAAAGATGGGGGGCATAAATATGTGTTATAATAATAATCATCCACTGATATTGTATAATGACAGAAATCGACACATGTAAGTTGTTTTTGAACATTCCCCCAGGTCATTGTGATGCACAGACTGACATTACTGATACGTGTTTGTTCCAAAAATATCTTAAAATGTACAATGCCCATTACTTAGAATGAAAATGGGTATGTCTTGGTAAAACAACCTTACCAACTCTCATAAAATAAAACAGAATTTTTGGTCCACAGAAAAGTGTACTTTGCATAGACGCCTAATGCAAAATTTTAAGACTAAAACAGGGTAAATATCATTATGTATGGGTGATAGACGTAACTGGAACAGCAAATGTCAACAATTTGGTCCTGTATAAATGTACATTATGTCACACACCAGTGACTGTTGAAAATATATAGTGAGGCCCATACATGAACGTTTATCTTAGTTTGTATAACTGAAGCAACTTTGTAGAAATATTTGCAAGAAAAACATTGTATTTTTGTAAAAATGATCATAACAATCAGAAGATGGACCTCATCTATATACACATTGAAGGGCCAGACAAATGTTGGTCAAAGTTATACAATTATCCCATTATAGTTGTTACATAATTCAATAGCATTATTCTAACCCCTGTCTATTTGTTGATTACAAAATATCAAAAAAGACACAATGGGGAAAACATTAATTAGACAGTAAAAAAATCTGAAATTTAAACACAGAGTTGGTAAAGGTAATTTAGTGAACTTTGCCCAATTTCAATAACATTGCATAATTACTTTTAAAGATATTTAACGTTTATGGGGGTCTAGCTTAGTCGTTAAAGCACTATACCTATTTTGACTCTTGAAAATTTAAGCTGAAGACAACATTTCTTGCAATATTTTGATGACTCTTGAAAATTGAGAGTCAAGAGTCATTTTGACTCTTCACTTTCGGAGGCTAATGAAAGCCCTAAGCTGTCCAGAAATGTCCACATGACTGACAAACGTGTGGTAAATGCACTTACTATTTTCTTCACATGCTCGAGTGCTTTACTGCCCTCTCTACCTTTACAATCCTCTAATCCATAAGGTGGTCGTATAGTGACTTCTTCCATAACAACAATATTCTGTCTGTCCCATCTCACATCACTGATTCTATAACAAACACAGATCAAATTTTTTATTAGCAATTAGCTATTTATCGTTTTATTTGACCCCTTCACCTCTGAAAATGGTAAAAACTAAAAAAGTAATATCTGTACCTTCATTTTATAATTTAGACTGAAAGGTCAATGTTTCTTTAAATTCCACACAACTTTCAACAACTGGATGACTTATAAGTAAATAGTTTAGCTTGGTGAATTTGACACAAACCTGACCTTTTCATTAGCATAATTTAACAGTCGATTCAATGTCTGTATTTATAACCTGGCTTGTTTGTTTTCATAGTCGCCTCGAGAGTATCACGAAGACACTCAAAATGGAATACAAATTTGAAATACCGATATTGCACGTTTTGCTTGCGGAAATTGATAGCAAAGCAAGAATGTCAGGGCCATGTCAAATTCGCCAAGCTACAGCCAAAGTCAGTGGTAAATGACCCGCCAAAAGCAGATCTTTATTCATCCTCATCAATCAGTGGTTAGTTTAGTTCCTAGACTACATACTTCGCATGAAACATAGACTGTCTGAACAAGAATGGTCTTTATTCTACATGTGACAGTTGATACATTCATGCCAGATCTCCTACATCACATGTAATACTCATGGCATTTTAATTTTTTAGAGCATATTCATGCAAGCTTGGAAACATATTTTTGAAATCTCATGCATGTGACATCTCGGGACATCCCGTTAGTAATTATTATAGCATTAACAGTGAATGATAAGTTCATAAGTCGAAAGATCCCACAAGCTGCATGAGTATTGGGTACTGTAAAATCTTTTATATTCGAAGAGATTTATTTTCATGGATTTCATGGATGATCTCAACAACGAAAATAAATTTCCTCGAATATTAATGACTTTTAGTGGATAAGATATTCTTGAAATTACATCCCTGCGAAATGGTATTTTTCACCAATACCACAAAATGTTCTCCCATTGAAATTCAAGGATTTTACAGTAATTGATCTTTTAGATCACAGCTTGAGCAAACACAATAAAACTAATTTACCATAATAAAAAACACTTTTGTAGAATTAAATACACAAAACAAACAGCAGATTAATGCACAACAGCTGTTACAAGGTATAGTTTCTATGATAAAGTTAATGGACTGGGTAAATTTATGCACAGTATTCTAGTTTTCCGGACGTCTGCAACATAACAAGCGAGGACAAAATTGTTACCCCAGCTGAGCTCTTAGCAGGAAACATTTTTATTCAATTTGTCAAAAGTATAAAGTTTAAGCTTATCCTATATTTATTTATGCAGGGTTGTCCTTTCATGGTTTTACCACCTCAAATCGTAATGGGACTGCCACAAACTTACACATAGTCCAAGTGTCTTGGCAACTTTATTAAAAACTTCCCTTACTTCTGGTTTACAAGGGAATATCAAGACAGATCATGAACAATGATATTCAAAGTTAAATATTGCCTGTTTAAGAGAAAAACTTACGTTTTCACAATAGCATTGAAAACTTTCTGTCCCTCTGGAGATACTCCTACTCCAATATAATTAACCTGTCGTTTTTTCTCTTCTATATTCTGTCGTAATCTGGCATTGATCTGGAAATACAGTAAATAAAAATTATATGCTGACTTAATATATTTTACTACAGAAACTTGCTATTGAATTACCAATAGACGACTAATAAAATGGCCTATTCATCGTACCTTGCATGTTTTGGAAACCGAACCTTTCAGATTTAAATTTAGAAGAAAACACAAATCGGCAATGAGTCTTTGTCTTTTTAAGAACAGGGCTTTCACTTGACTCTTGAAACCGCATTTTGGCTCTTGAACTTGACAAAAGTTCCTATTTAGACTATAGAAAATTTAAGCTCAAGAGTCAAATTTACCATACTTATAATATTATAAATTAATTCAGTAACTAACTCCAACGTTTATAGTTATTTTTTATTATACAATGTTTCGACATATACAGTCTTCTTCAAGCGAATTTTAAAATCTTATAATACAAAATTAATCAAAATTTTGATGACTCTTGAGAGATATTTTTTGGTAAATTGGAGCCTAGGGAAAGCCCTGAAGAAAACAATCCTGTAAACAAATAGGCTACGCCATCATACCTTCTGTACATTTAAGTTTGACAACGGTGGTGGTGATGATTCCCTGTCTGCTTCTTTCAACACTTTGACTTCACTAACAAATGATAAGTTTACAAGTTTCACATCATGTACATTGTGTTTTCCACTGACTGGTTGAGATTCTAAAACAACTGTTAAGGAAAAGATATACATCAAATATACCGGGGGCCCGCATATTATAGTGAACAATTAAACTGTTGTTATACTACAGTCATTAGTTCCACATATTTATTAATTGAACGCAAACGGCAAGAGTGTTGTACGTGCCACCTATTTCAGTATTACCCTGGCCCGGCTCATAAATATTTTCCCAAGGTATTGGTTTGTAGACAAATCACCAATATTTACCCAGGCAGTGAGGGGGAAGCTAGAAGGCAATTGGATTGGGAAGAATAAATACTGCGGCAAAGTTATTGCTTCATTTGGGGCAATGAAATGCAAGATCCGTAAAACTGGTCTGTACAGTACGCTTTATATATAACAAGATACTTCTAAAAAGTTTTGTGGATTTTCTCTTCTTTCTTCCATGCAATTTGCAGGGCCCACTCTGGGGCATTATCGTAAATTTAGAGACAGAGGTGAGATACAAGGAATCCAGGTGCAATACCCTAGCTTGTTTCAAATCGATTCCTTGGTTCTTTAACAGGTCTGCCCGGTGTAAAGCACCGAGTGACCGATACACACAAGACTACCTCTGGGTTTCCTACCAGGATAATCTCTAGTTGGGTGGGAAACACTAAATTTTAGCTTTTCTGAAATGACCAAGTGTTGACTGAGGATCGAACCAGGGACCTCTCAATCAGGAGTCAGCGACTTACCACTCGACCCACGTGACACCCATATAAGAACTATACAGGGGCCTTGTATTTCCGAGGCACTATGAACTTAAATTAAATGTTTAAAATGACAATTCTGGTTACAGCCTGGCACTGAATAATACTATACATGTACCTTTGGTTTATGATTTATTTTAATAAAATGTTTTTATCTGGCAAAACATTAATACAAAATTAAGTTTTTCCGTGACCTACTCCTTTCTACACTTGTAGAGCGGATACCCCTATTTCCAAGGTATCAGATCTATGAAAACAGTTCTTAGTGTCCCCTACAAGACATGCACCGTTTGGAAACCATGTAAAAATGTTGAGACAGATGTTGCTAACTGTAGTGCTCAGAAAAATTAACAATAACATAAGCTGTAATATATACTTGTGTTGCTAGAGGTTTAGCAAGTAACCTACTCTAAAAACACTAGAAAATGTACTCCTTTCTAGGAGAAAACTTAATTCAAGTTCATTCACTTATTTCGCTACCTTTTCATGAATTTGAGAGATCTATTATATTCTATATAAGTGATAGTGCACTTATTTACATGTATATTTCGTGAATATGGCACTATCAACTGTTAATATCCAATACTGCAGAAAAACGAGGCAAGGCTATACAGTATTACATAGAAGATGTAAAAACAAATTATCTGAAAATCAAAAATAAATATCATTAGATCGGTACAGACAGTTTACACCTATTATCAACACCTTGGAAAATGACATCAAGGAATGGCTTCTCAGAGTTTTGAAAACATTTTTAAAATGAGGATTAACGAGCGCATATGCGACAGACGTCAACAGTGACATTGTACAATTTAAATTTCAAACCTCAATAATTGCCTGGACAGGAATTTTCAGTTATTACTTTGTTAAAACAAATTTTATCGTAAAGGAAAGTGTCCTATCGTGACATTTTGTTCCTGTCTATTTTCTATTAGGGTGCTTGTCAGTAACAGGGTACTGGATAGTGTTTTTGGGCCATTTGTATGGAAACATCAGGTTCCTGTGGGGCAAAACCACTGCATCTCGATTTTAAACTACAAAAATAACATGCTTAAAATCTTGGTAATGACAACTTGATCATGTATTTTAAGAATACTTGTACATTCTTAATCGTATGCAACATTCATTTGACGTACAGATCGATAATTTAGTCACTAAATCAATGTCTGAAACATGCAACTTTGTCCAAATTTCTAAACGGAGTGTCCTCAAATGGACACATTTTGTAAACAAGACTGGCGTAATAGAAGGATACTGATGGCTAGCATTTTTGTGCCAAGATCAAAGGCGAGGACTTCGCCTTGTATTTTCTGCTGATAACATGTTGTGCAGGAGACTAGACTGCCAATACTAAAGTATTCATTTTCGGCCATAATCTTCATCTTTTCACAACACAGACATCGGTGTAGCGTATGTAGATATCCGAAGCAATCCGCATAGGAGAACGAGAGCGCTCAATAGATTCTGCTTTCTGATTGGATGAAATTAAACTCGAGTAACATTTACGCGAAATGACAAGAAAATGTCGGAAATGAACGGCAATGAAACGACATTCAGTGAACAGTTGAATTATACTAGGGATCGTATAATAAGACGCTCTGCACGGATTATATCATAGATAGCCGTGATTATATGCAGTATTTCGATAATTTATTAAATCTAGTTACACATGCGATTTATTAATCAAAATTGATACAGGACGAGTTGATCTGCAAACTTCTTTGAACATTGCGTGCCACGTAGGCCTACGTCTGGCCAGGAACTATCTAATTCTATTAGATAGTTCCTGGGCTGGCAGGGCCACATTAAGAGACAAAGGCATTTATGAATATATTTGAAGTATTGTGTTTAGTAATTATAGTGAAAGAGATCTTCAAATTATAGAATGAAAATACAGATGTATGTCACCAGGGGCTCTTTAATATATATTTATAGAGAAGGTCATGATGACACCGACTATTTTATTTTGGTTAAATTTGTCTAAAATATTTATCTAATAAATCAATGATAACATGAAAAAGGTGCATTTTTAAATAACATTTCCTGTCGGATATATGTCCTGCCAAATGCATCTCGAGTATTCCTAGTACTTTTTAACAAAAAAGGTATGGGAAAATCCTACAGAGGAGGTAGCACTCAACCTAACCAGCCGAGCACAGGAATCAGAAACACCACAACACAACAACAAGAATACTTTTTAACTAAGCATTTAGCATGGTGTTGTTGGTATTTAATAAATGTTTGAATATTGGGTACATAATGTCCAAACTATCGGATTTGAGAAGGCTTTTCTGATAGCTTAGACCAGGGAGGTATATAAGAAAGTGATTACGCTCATTAAATTCCTTGCGCCCCGTTGAGCATACTCTTATAAGTTTATAAGCAGACGATATTTTCTACGGCGAGGATAATCTTATCTCGTCAGTGTACTGCATAGGGAGTCACCAATCCTTATATGTAATTCCTTGTAATTCCTTGCTTAGACCAGGAAGAATATTATAAATTATATTATTCCTGTTCAGACAGAGAAACATTGTGGCAGCCTATGGAACACCATGGAATTCCAGAAAGACTATAAACATCATCCGCAACTCCTATAACAACATGACTTGTAGAGTACTACATGAAGGGAGATTGCCAAACACCTTCCAAGTTACCACAGGAGTGAAACAATGCTGCCTCCTGTCATATTTCCTCATTCTACTTGCAATAGACTGGATCATGGGAGAATGTACGGAAGGAAAATAAATGGAATAAAGTGGACCCTATGGCAAAAACTAAATGACCTAGACTGCTGATGACATTACCCTTCTGTCCAACACCAAGCAACAACAACGCATGCAGGAAAAACACTCTACTAACAGCATCTTCAACCAAACTTAGGCCAAGACCAAACATAGCCAAGACTAAATTTAAGAAAGTGGAATGTAACAACAACAAGCAAATTAAAATTGACAATAAAAACTTAGACGAAGTAGACTCCTTTACCTACCCAGGAAGCATTGTGGACATCCAAGGTTGAACTGGTACCGAACAAAGCTATAGTAATAATAAGGACTTACAAATCAAATGTGAAATCAGTCCTCTTATATGGATCGGAAACATGGAGAACAACTAAAGCCATACAAATTAAGCTTCAAATCTTCACCTACTACTGTCTAAGAAGAATTCTAGTACTTAACATAAAACGGACTGACAAAGTACGTAATGAAGACATTTGGAACACCACCCACCAAAAATCTATCGATATCGAAATAAAACGATGTTAATGGGGATGGATAGGACACACACTACGCAAGCCAAATACAAACGTCACAAAACAAGCCATAAATGGAAACCTCAATGCAGAAGGAAAAGAGGACGCCCGCGTACAACCTGGCGAAGAAACTTCAAGCCCGAAGTTAAAGAATTTGGTAATAATTGGAATTTGATAGAAACGAACTGCAGGAAACATAGTCAAATGGCCATGGTGTGAATACGTCAATGGCCCATCTTCTCCCCAAACGGAACAAGGTGCCTAAGTAAGTAAGTGATGTACAAAACAATTTTTAGAATATCTTGCGTCCTTAATACCAAAATAATAATAATGTCTTTACTACGTACCGCATATTCTGCTGTTGTCCCAGGTAGGAATATACATAACGTGTACAAAATAAGGGGTGTCAGTTTCTATAAACATTACACCTCGTTCGTAACTAAGAACGCTGCTTAGAAGTTGTGCTCCAAGCAGAGGAGGAAACTACATGACAACAAGAAGAAGCTACAGACACACTCACCACATGCCAATTATGTGCAAATCATCCTTTTATGCCTAGTTCGAATCTACAATCTATGGTAAATATCTAAATACTGTTGTTGTATGTATTTCCGACATTCAGCTCAATGTGTTGGTAAACGACCATTTGACACTTTGTGTAACTGTCAAGCTTTGTTGAACGTGTTGGTAGCTTAGTGATAATGACTGCATTTCGAACTGTAATGGTTTTATCCTTGACCGTTTCATACAGCAGTTGAAATTTAAATGTCTCCATTAATAATTCCATTGCCTTGCTATATCCACAGGTAACTGCGTAATTTAAAAGCTAGACAAACGTGTACAGACGAATATAAATTTTACAATTATATTTTCGTATTACTCTGTCAATGATACAATTACCTGTGGCTTATCATTAAAAGAAAGCTTTATTCTCTCTCATAATTTTCCACAGGTAACTGTATTTTACAATGAAACAAAAACAAAAGCATTTTTAAAAAAAATATATTTTTCTATTATAGATTTTTTTTTTCAAAAAACCTTTTTTCGTTTTCAACGATACAGTTACTTGTGATTCATACTTAGCAATGGATATCGTCTGGAATGCGGTATGTACATTTTTGTCAAAAGTTAACTTATTCCAAACCTTTATTTTCCAGACAGTAATTAGAAGTGCCCGATCGTTTTACAACTAACGCGTATTTCAAGCAAATCAATAGAAACATTTATCTCGGCTCGCTCGGCAGATGCAATGGCGTCACAAATCACATGGTATGCCTGTGCTATAGTACACATGCAGTAAAACGATCACGTATGTGACTGTTAGAAAGATTAGAGCAATCAGTCAAGTCTGAAATAATGCAAAGTAGCATCTCAGG
This sequence comes from Spisula subtruncata, assembly GCA_963678985.1. Taxonomy (NCBI): domain Eukaryota; kingdom Metazoa; phylum Mollusca; class Bivalvia; order Venerida; family Mactridae; genus Spisula; species Spisula subtruncata. The sequence continues at coordinate 8,393,154 of OY787675.1, read as the reverse complement.
GCATCTGTGTATTCTCAATCCACACAAAACCTTCTCACTTTGTCCTTGGTCCTCTTATTCTCCTAACTACGCATGGGTATTATTGAACTGTATATGCGTGTGGGATTGAACTAATTCCGTAAACACAATAATGTCAGTTTGTTTTCTAAGTGAAAATGTTCGATGGAGTTACTGAAAATTAAGGAAGTTGTGTCTACTTCAGGAATAATACTAGTGTCGATTGGAATATATCTTAAGCTAGCAATGATCATCTTGATCGTATAGTAATGTTTTAGCCGTATTTTTAATTGGCTTGTTGTTAGGGGAGTTCTACATGGACGAGATCATATCGCATGCTTTAACACACGCTAAAATGCTCGCATTTTATTTTTCAGGTACTTAGTAACCTCATCATCAACCTGGTGAAATGCATGTGTATATGCTTTTTAATTGCATGCACCCTGTGTCCTATGGGGATCAGTGGCTTAGAGGTAGCGCGCGCGCTTCGGGATCGAGAGGTCCCGGGTTCAACCCCGCCTGGACCACTGGTTAATTTCTCTGATAATCTACATGGTCCACTCGACCAATGTGTAAATTGGTACATGTGAGGACCGTGTCTATTCCTAGGCGCCGCAGATCGATGCTGGCTGCCACCCCCACAGGAGAGAAATAGTCTCCCCAATGAGACACGAACGAAGGTTTCCATTGGTAGCCCGATGACCAGGGGAAGTTAAAATGTCAAAGTGTGCTTGAGCGGCTTAGCAGCTGAAAATAGCCATAGAAAATTGGTAACTTAGCTTATGCAGTGTCAACTGATCACTTACATTTATAACACTCTAACACTCTTAAATTTTTTATATTAAGTCGCCATATCTTTTTATTTTGTTTTGATTGTTTGTGAATTTTGTGCCACTTCTCAAGAATATTCAGTAATACGAGTGGTGCCCCACTTATATTTGAACAGTATTGAATATCAAATAGTTCGATGCTTATTATATATAATCAAAATATTTATAAACCATCGTGCAAAACAACGTGTCATGAAACACATACAACTATTGACTATTACTTTATTTCTTAGTTTGCACTCAAATAAACAAATTTGTAGGGGGTATGGTGTTTGTCTTTTTGAAGACCGAATAATCCGATCGATGCTGTTTGCATTTCTCGCCTGTAATAAACGCAGCAATATTGCCTAGACTAAAGGGTTTGTGGGTATATGTTCATTAGACTTTGGCCTTTAATAATCTTGCGTAATATACTTCAAATGTGTGTTCTTAAGGTACAGAATGGTGTTTTTGTGGAGGGAGTTGAAGCTCCGTGTTGACAAAACACCATGCTCCCCATATGGTCTCCTAGAAAGATGTTTTGCAAACATTTTGACCAAATATGGTTTGGAACCATATATACACAGCAGTGTGCATTCACCTTTGACTTTTTAGGAATAAATATGTGTTCCATTAAGCCAGTATAGCAAGCAATAGCATACGCTATGCAAACGTTCGGAAACACGTGAAGCTTAACGAATGTCAACTAATGGGTAGCCTTATCAACATTTATCATATAGTAGGCTGTCCGTTCATGGTATATTTCTCAATGATAAAGCTGTTCTTCTACAGAGGTGACAAAGTTGTGGCATTCTCGGTTCCATTGAAGCATACACAGTGTTTAAGACATGTGTCTCCCTTATGTTGTTTTTGAGTTATTGAGCATGTAAACACCGATTTTATGCATGTATAAGTCCGGCATGTATAATTTTCTAAATGAACAAATCGAAAGTTTCAATGGGTACTCTTAATGTCGCTGAAGTCACTATTTTGGTTTTTAAATATGCCTTAGTTATTAAATAACCAAAGTTTAAGATTTTGGTAGGTATCATCACTTTTTGTCAGTTTTTAACATTTTGCTTAATTTCGTTAAAAAGAACAACAAAGCGTTAAACATCCTTCCTGTGACAAAAATTGCATATTTTCTTCACAAAAATGGAATATCCAAGCTCAACCAACAACTTTTAAGGGCTTTTATGGCAGTGGCTGACCTTCAAAAAGTACAACACCACACCCTCTACAAAATTGTTGTTTTTGGTTCATTCTATTTTTTCAAACAAACCAACTAGTTAGTGTAAATGTCACCTAACACATATGTTTACACGGTACAAAAGAGATATTTGATTTATATCATATACCATGAAAATATGTTATGTTCAACACTGTTCAAATATAAGTGGGGCACCTCTCGTATACGCCGGGTTGTTGATCCATATTCCTAAAAAAATAATAGCGTTATCATTAAAATATATAACTTAAATATACTCTTACTTATGGTATTCTAATTTTGTATTCATCCACATTATATGCATTGTATTCCACTTGTTAATTCTTTTTTTAAAGCATTTGTGAAATAAATTTCTATTATTCTCAGGAACTGGATAATGATTGAGGTAAGGATTTCTAATGAAGCTATCATTAATTTCAAACGTTTGGCACGTCCCTCGAAGCCCGAGAGCATTGGTCCAATTTCTGATAATACTCGTATTTATTCAGAATAGGTAGCATGTAACATTATCACAAACATCACAAAATATAAATAAAGCATGTATCGTGAAACACACAATTACAAACAATAATTGTAGGAATTTGCATATATTAAAAAAACACACAGGAACATGCCATGACGCTAAATTATCACTTAATGCCACAACGCGTCCAGTTTATGAATCTCAAAATCATCACCTTTGAATTGGCTCACATAGGAAAAACTATCTATGTGTGCATGCCTGTCATAATGATTTATACGACTGTTTGTATCACTAACTGAAAGTTGACAACCCTCCCCATGGACTAAATCTATCTCAACGACAACCCTCAAGTCTATAAATACAGTAGGATACGATTAGACTGTCTATTTGATGGACCATAAACTTGTTTAAACCCCACAATTGTCCCTGTCCGTTCCAAGGCGGAAGCCCCATTGACAACCTTACTTTATGTATGTATTTTCCACTTCATAGTAAAAATAGAAAACTACTAAACATATTTGGTTAAGGTCCCCTTTTGTTACTGTATTCTTATTGTACATGTACATGTTAGTTGGTTTTGCTGGGAGAACAACTTTTTCAATTATGTCACTATGTCTTTATGCACCGTTAGGTCGACGGGGTCATCTCGTTGGCATATTCTGGAGCAATATGCATCAAGTAATATGTAATGTTATTTCCCGCCCCATTCCTACCTTGCCCATTATCTTAAACTAGGTCAAGTCGTAGTTGAGCCTCTTTATGTCGCATTAACGTGAGGTCAATGAACTTGGTGTTTCAAACTAGATCACGGGGTGGTTGTGCCTATTTTGGTCACCGATTTGGCATGGATTTTGCGGTTGGGTCGCTGTGCAGCGAGGCCTTGGGGGAACTTGGTCGGGTCCTGGCTGCGTTCCATTCGATCTCATGCAATAACCGCTGTTCTATAATTTCTTTGTGAAATCGGGTCATCCTGCGTTTTTCGGCGGGGACTTGAACTTTTAGTTGTTTCTTGGCTAATGTGTTGGCGTTGATCAGTGTAGTTGTGTTGGTGTTGTGGTGTTACTGATTTCTGTGCTCGCCTGGTTAGGTTAAGTGCTGCATTCGCTGTCCGATTTCCTCATACCCTGTTTTAGGTATTCTTGGAAGATGACTTGGTCACCCAATCAATCCTTGTGTTGTTTTCCTATATGACCGATGTATGCTAGCATTTCAATGCGAACATTGAAGTTTCACGTGCATATATCTTTAAGTGCATTTGCAAAAACACACACGGAATGCTGTACCATTTTATGTGAGCGGTGCAATAAATATTGCCGTCGCATCCATCTGCATAAACGCAACTGTCTCATAGAGCACTGAGTTATAGGGTAGTCAATTTTAATTTACACTCTTAAAAGTACTTGGCTGTTTTCCAAACACTGTCTTACATAATCTGAGAACCTATTTACTAGTATCTAGTTTTACCTGTAAACTTAGCATCTGTGTAGAACCTTCCCTTATTTGGAAATTACGATAAAAGCGTAAATTATATTTTCCTAAATTTTAACCGCTGTGAGCATCGGTTTCCCAAATTCCTATACGCTAGTAATTGATCTAATTTAAAATGGTATGTTGGTATTTAGCCCGCGTAGACGCGCTCGGGATCAGAGAAGACCACCAGGGATAGCAGCAATGAAATCTGGAATCATTTTATCGGATGACGAGGACCATTCTAACGCATCAACGGGGAAATTTCTAGATTCAATAAGTGACAGGCGAAGTGACAGTAGCGAGTTTTCAATGGATCGTTTTAACACATTGTCTGATATCACAAAAGATATTGATAGGCTTGGTTTGGACAGCGTTGGACTTATATTTGGTAATTGGGTACTAGTATTTCTTTTTATTTAAATAGTCTTGTTCTTTTGATTCTAGATTAATGTATTAATTCTTATTCCATCATCTATTATTTTGAAATATCACATTGTATGCTATCACTAAATATATTGACAGACTTGATATGGACAGTGTTGGACTTATATTTGGTAATTTGGTATTACTTTTTTATTCAAATAGTCTTGTTCTAGTTGATTGTATTCATTATTATTCCATCATTTATATTTGTTTAATAATCACGTTGTCTCATATAACTAAATATATTGACAGACTTGGCATGGGCAGCGCTGGACTTATATTTGGTACTTTAGTATTTCTGTTTATTCAACTTAAGTTATGATTTGAATTTGTATATTATTCATTTGATTGTATTAATATTGATGTCATAAAATTCAATTGATCGACTATTGCTGAATTACCCTATTTGTTTATCGTCTTAACAATGTCCTGGATAAGTACATGCACTGTTACAGTAATATTCCGTCTTTGGTACATTGATAGTTGTAGTTTTACATTTACTATTACATAAATTATATATTTACTATAGTATGTAGTTGTTAAGTGTGTATATCCTTCATAACAGTGATGGCGTATAATTATATTTGAAATAGATTGGAAATTGTTATCGAAAATAACATTTTTTAGATTTTACATATTTTGAAATAATGTGCTAGACATAGGGTATCTAACTCATTGAATTATTTTAGGCAATATTCAATGTGAGATCTTGACTTGAAATGAAGCACAATATAATTGTTTGAAGCAATGCACCTTAACGGCATTCGTTGTCACTTAACGTCTGCCAAGTATGGCCTTTTGTGTTCTGCTGTTTCTGCTACCATGCATGTCCGTTTTGTTATTATACATTAATTACTGGTGTAATGTTGTAATATAAACATTTACTATAGTTTTATATCGTCAGGTATTGATTATACGATCAGCAATCGTGTACAGGGTCAGAAGACATTTGGTGGTAAAAGTCTACATGATGTGTCTGCACCGTACTCAAATCCTTACCAAGAGGTAATGCATAAACTATATTTTATATTTGATATTCGTAAAACTGTATTAAGTTGACTGTCAGGTGAAAATTTAAATAACTACTGTTTTAATACATTTTTTGTTTAAGGATGGCCTATAAGGTAGACTTAATTTATCAATTAGTTTAAAGTGTATAGAGCTACATGTATATTGGAAGATAATTTTTAAAAAAGTTTCAAAAACTGAAAAACAATTATGCTTTCATATCCATTAGATCATTTTTCGCTTCATTTTTAACAGATACTCTCTCTGTGATTTATTTGACATGCAAATTGTGCATTTTTATACGAAAGTGTTCTAGAACACCCTATAAAACTATAAGAATCGTCTATTTTTTGACGATTGAATCAAAGTACATGGAACCCATCCAAAGTTTTAATTTGCAATTAAGGTAGTCTAGTATCATACTAAAAACGATGCAAGTAATTATTTTGACATTGAACCACTGTTATATTATAGCTCTATACACTTTAAGAGCAGAACATTAGGATAAAAGTTTTCTATTTTGTATATAACACCCGAGCAACACACTTTTTTAACCCCCCGGCTAAATAGGCTAAATAAGATGATGACAAGTATTTAATGAACGAATCATCGAAGTTCATAAATGTTGTGAGCCCTTCATTGTCCGGAAGTGTTGTTCTTTGATGTCAAATAATCTCTGCTACTCATCACTGCTGGCTCGGTGTCAAAATGACATAAATTCTGCTAGTGTAGGAGGTGCCGTTTGACAAAAATACTTTTTAGGTTAAAATGGCAATCAAAAATAACGATTTAATTAAGCGAAGCCTGACGAATTGAGTAATTGTGATGTTTAAAAGATTATGACCTAAACGAACTAAGCACACCGGACACGAATCGCTGGCTTAGAATGAGAAGGTCATAACTACAAAATCAAGATTTTGAGACAACACTTACAACTGTCTGACAATCACTCTTTACTTATGGTAAAAGTAGCCTTTTCAACTTCAGTTTGGTCAACATGACAAGTTCAAATTTTCATGATAATAGGCTTGTAAGAAGCGCCTCATGATGTAGATTTCAACTATGCATTAGTATTATAAGGCACTTACGGCATTATCATTCTAAGCCAGCGAACTGTGCACATTGTCATTGCTACCATCCCTATGAACATCGTCAATTACAGCGGACACATTTTGATGAGAACGTAATTAGCAGTATCATACTTACAAGTAAACGTCAAATGAAACTCCCATATGTGATTGGGCCTTAATTCAGATTAAGATAACAAACGATAATATTAAGAATTGGAATGTCATTGTGTGAAAAAAAAACATTTACAGACGGCCAGTGGTTATAACCATGTCATTTACTCGTCCATTGCTCGATCGGCTCAGTAGTTCACATAAATCTGATACTTTTTTAACTTCAGGTTATTTGTATCATGGGTGAAACCTTGGAACCGTTGGATGATGACGGTATGATTCCTACATATGGTTTTGGTGATAGGATTGTGAAGGACAGGGGAATATTTCCGCTAAAGAAAGAGGTAGGTTGAATCATACATATAGTTTTGGTGACCGAGGGATATTTCCACTAGAGGAAGAGGTAGGTTGATTTATACATATAGTTTTGGTGACAGGGGGTATTTCCGCTAAAGAAAGAGGTAGGTTGAATCCTACATATAGTTTTGGTGAGAGGGAAATATTTCCACTAAAGAAAGAGGTAGATTGAATCCTACATATAGTTTTGGTGAGAGGGAATATTTCCACTAAAGAAAGAGGTAGGTATATTTCTGCATAATGTTTTGACGTGTTAGATTATATCATTACTAATGCGAGATTTAACGAACATACATATCATTATACGATGGTATACTTGAAATAGCTATAATGTTGTGATGTCCAATTTAAGATAAAGATAATTTTAAACTTGTGTTCCATTTTAGGGCGACTGTGAAGGGTTCAATGATGTGTTAGATGTTTACAACAGAGAAACCCCTAAGATCAAACTAGGGGGACCAACAAACTTCGCACCACTAATACACGAGGCCGTAAAAGTTGTACAACACAAGAAACAAGTAAGACATGCCGATAGTCACTTGTACATTACATGTATATATAAATCTTGGGCCCGTCTCACTGACATATCGCTAGTTAGAATGAGAAGGTCGTAAGTACTACTTAAGCCTTTTTATAAGACTGATACATATTTCAAGTTAGCTTCTTATGAGCCTATGAAAGTAGGAACTTGTTGTGTTGACGAGACTGAATTCGAAACATATTGTTTTACCCTAAATAAAAAAGTAATTTTCGGACAGTTTTGTCTTAGTTTTTCAAAATATCGATTTTGTACTTACGACCGTCTCATTCTAAGCCATCGATATATTAGCGAATACATAATGTTTTGTCGACTATTGACAACATTCTTTATAAATCCATCCCCTGACGTGCTTAATCATGCTAATAAAAACAAAGCAGCATCTGCGATAGATCTTTATACAATGTTAAATATCCCGCACTTACAAATCTTGAAAGTTTGCAACCATATATGTTCAAAATGTGTTTGGTCTTGCTGAAATGTTCATTGGTAATATACGTGGGGTGGTCAAACAGAAATGAGACAAATGCTCTCATTTGTAAAGTTTACGTATCTGATCAATAAAAGTGTCATATTAAGTTTGCTGTTTTTAATGCCGATGTTTACGTATAAAATACAATGTTTTACAATAAGTAGTTCTTTATTAATGCAACGTCAAAGATAACGTGTCGCGCTATATCGCCGCACATCAAAACGTCGCCTTTTTTAGCCATATGGTAGGGGAAACATTCCACTTATATTTTATTAAATATTCCTCGAATATTTATCAAATTAAATAGAGATGATGCTAAAATATTGAAGAATTGTGGAATAAAACGTTTTTGATGTAGGTGTGTTCGTTTTTAATATATGTCGTGAAAACTAACAGTAGCGACTTGAAAACTACGCAATATTTCGGCAAAAAATCACATCTCCAAAATAAACAGTTCTTTCACAACCTAGGATTAAGGTCTAAACAAACATTTAAAATGAGGAAACGAGCATCGAAAGAGTTGTCTGCGAGACATATACTTATTTATAGTTATCGGAAAAGGGTTTGTGGCGGGAAAGAAACTCTATTATATCAAATCGTGATCAGAAAAGCATTACATGAGCTGTCAATTTTGAGTGTCACTCGTTTGACGGACGTCGTATACGGGAGCCGTCTTTAGAATGAAAATGATCGAATAATTATTCAACATTTCCTTCATATTTTATAACAACTGAATTGCTTTTAGTCAAATGAACAATTGTTCTAAATAAATACTGAATTATTAGTAAATCTATCCAATACTTTTAGAGACATACGCGATTTTTCGGAGCAACGAGACGTTCGAATAGTTAATAATTTACGTACGTCACGTCATTGACGTCGTAAATATGCGGCGAGTTGCTGTACCCAAGGTTGCAAAATAATGGATATCTCTGCCAGTAATGGATGAACATTTATGAAATTCTGTAGACGGAGAAAGCATACATTTCTTATTTGAAATAAAAACTTATTTCATTGATATCACGAAAAATTATTATTTTAGAACGTTTGTCTCATTACTTTTTGATCACCCCACGTATGATGCTCGGATATGAGGAAATACAATGCAATTGGTTTCATCAGCATAAGTTAATATGGCATAGTTTTGTCGTGTGTTCATCGGACGTTTGCTGATTTGTAAATGCAACCGATCAAGTTCTATTTCAAGTGTACTTGCTTATCACGGAGATAGAAGTAAAGAAAAAATCATGATAAGAATAAAGTCCTATTTAAGCTTAGAATTGCCGACCTTTAGCTTCACAAAGACAATTTCCTACGTGTTTCCTTTGATCATAAAATGACCGTTACATTCAAACTGATATAATATTATACCAATAAAACTGTTTAATACTCAGTTTTATCAGGCTTAGTTAACGATCACTATGTTGTTGAATGGATGCACTAATGTGTGTTCATTGATTTGGCAACATATCTAAAATTATATTCAAAATGACCTGCATAAAATAGTTTGCTCCTACATGTACCCATTAGTTTTTCGTACATCTAACGTTTATTGTTTATTTTTCATGATTCAATAAACCACTGTAACCGATAAAAATGAGTGCAAACGAACTGTATAATTCATTAGTGAACTTGTGCTGATATTAGGTCACCGAAAATCTATATGTAGGGTAGTAATGTACACAGTTGTGTTTTATTCACTTCAGTAGGGAGACATGTGTTTAATGTAATCAGTTAACTGCTGGCATGCTTCACTGAGTGATTCAAGGACAACAATGCTGACGTTGACGGAATGCGTTTGATTTATTGAAGGCCAATCTGATCGTTTAAATGGTTACGCTTTGAAGGGAATCATGCACTTACCGTTTATTTCCCAGAGCACTGTCTGTTGCATCTTGTATTCAATATAGCAGGTAACGGAATTAATCACACACGCGCGCTGTCAATTATATACCTCAATAAGGCCTAATTGAGAAAAAATACCATATTTTTTCTGACTTGATTAGCATTTCCATTAAAACATATACCTGCTTGATCTACTAGTATCCGATGAAATTCTTGCCTCGACTGAAAACCATTAGACTCCAATTAAGCAAAGTGTTTTGTGGTTATATCTGTTTAGAACGGATGTGCTCATTGCGTGATGCGAGTTACCATTGTTGCGATCCTCATTGCCTTTGGCCACACACTTTAAGTTTTGTTAATTTACTGGTATTTATGTTTCGATCTTTAACATTTTCAGCCATCGCATATATGCAGTGGGATATTAACAATGTCAGAAGGTCATACATTAGAAATTAATGACTACTTTATACATTTACTAAAAAAACTCGTCAATTGACTGGCAACAGAAGTTACCAACCATCTTATTTCAAATGCTGATATGTCATTTAGCTTCAACAGTTGGACTGATAACTTTTCCAGAAGTGACTGCAGCAAATTCCACGGATGAAAATTACCTTGAAATCGCAATCGTAAATCTAACATGAATCTTCAAAACTGCTGCCGATGGCAGACGATATCGTAAAATGGGACAAGTGGTACTGACCTAGGACCAATGTGCTCATTGGTCTACCTCGGGATTTATATAACAATAAATATATTTAGGTAAGCGTAATCATACCAACCTCTAGTGACTCACGTTACAAGATTATTCTAATTATCTGTTTCAGTACCATGTTCTAGTGATTGTTGCTGACGGGCAGGTTACAAGCGAGGAGGATACTATAGAATCTATCATACAAGCCTCACAATATCCATTGTCTATCATAATGATAGGTGTAGGTGACGGACCTTGGGATATCATGGAAGATTTTGACAACAAGCTAACACAACGAGTGTTTGATAACTTCCAGTTTGTTGACTTTCACAGGACAAAGGAGGTAAACAAACGATACCCACACGCTGCTGTTGCTCGTGCAGCCCTGAGTGCCATACCCGAACAATTCAAAGCAATACAGAAGTTACAATTGTTAACCAGACTTTAAGGAACATCCACAATTTGTATGTTCATCTTACTGCATAGTTAATTATGTACAATGTACAGTCGTATCCGACCGTCTAATGTTTCAAAGGCTCTAAGTTTCATTTCTACGTTTTTTGAGATGTTAGCTACAAATTGGCCACGTTTATAATATGTACTCATCGAATGAAAATTGCTTATTGTCTGTCAGTTTGCCATAAACATATGTTATTCTCCGTTTTCGACCATTTATGTCGACCCCAATTTGCTGGCTTTGAATGAGAAGGTACAAACACGCTATTTTGAGAACACAAGAAAAACTGTTTGAAAACTAACCTTTACTTTATGGAAAAAAGCTCGTTTGAACTTCAGTTAGTCAACATGACAAGTTAAGGAATTCCATGAAATTGGTTCATATCAACTGCCTTGTGATGTATATTTCAAACAATGTATTAGTCTTATAAGTAGCACTTAAGACCTTCTCATTATAAGCAAGGGAACTATGTAAAAAGTGAACATATTGCATAACCTTTAATCGAATGGCTCTAATGTGAGCACCAACCGCCACTTCAAAAGTAATGCCATTTTACCTTATGTTCTGAAGGGAATCTTGCGTCGTATATTAAATGTCTGAATGTAACTATATTTTTGTCTATAGACTAGAAATTTAATCGTATATTTGAAATAAAATTGCTTATGAATATTTTTTTGGTTTTAAACCCAACCTATGGGATTTTGAAACTTTTTAATCTGACATTCACTTTATCGACTACCCAAACCTGGATATAAACATATATTATACGTGTATACACGCTCCAAAGAAAAGTGGCATGCCAGAACCGGGTATAATGACCAGTATATTCAGATCAGGGCTTGTATTCACAAAACATCTAGGAAAATGTGACAAGTCAAACATTTGTGCAGTGCATATTTTCTACATATTGATGATTAACTCATGTTTTCTAAGTGTTTATTGTAGCAGCTTATACAAAGCTTAAAATATATGCGAATAATCTATGCATGCAATCTTGATTGTCATGTTTGGCTGAAATACTTAATGTTTTTAAGAATTTTGAAAGTTTTCTACTAAGATACTATATGAATACCAGCCTTGGTCCTAATTCCACGAACATCTTAAGTTATTGCTGAGCTAATGCAGTTATTTTGAATTAATTATATGACTATACTCTAAGTCTTACGATGTAGATTAATTCTTGAAATGTGGATTTTATTCCTCAATAATGGTAAAGTGGGTGATATCCTCATGGAATGTTCATCGAAATGAAACAGACTTAAGTTTTTAATTTATATGCTTTAAACTTAAAAACACACTATTTTTTCACATAACGTAAATATCGTTCACTTGCTTATTTATAAAATGGCTATCGATAAATATCTACCTATCATAAATAAATAAGATATGTCTTTTAGATATTGATCGACCTATTTCAATCCTACCAATTACTAGTATTTTAAAAGTGGCTCCATAGTTATAACAACGAACTTCAAAAAACAAATGTCACTGACGTTAAAGTGACATAATTCCACAGAGTATAGGCATGCGAAGATTCTGATAGATAGATTATCCTTTAATGTCTGACTTTAGAGAATTATGTATTTCTGTGAAGTGCTGTACAGTACATGTATATCGTTCATGTTGATGTGGACCATATTGAAAATTGGTCGTGAACCAAATATGTCATCAACTATAAATAAGGTTATTATTATTATTATTATAGCGGTGGTCTAGATTAGTTCGAAAACAAAAATATATGAAACAAACGTCGCGCTAATTATTCCAATATGCAAATTAGGTCAATTTATTCCAACTTACGCCAAATTAGTACTTTTTGGTGAATAACTTAACAAATCTGTTGACCCGTATTGTGATAATAAACTGATAATCTAATTGATCCTAAACTCAAATACAATTTTTAAAAAGATTCGATCATTGTAATCTGTTTTGGACATTTGATTAAAAATCACATTTTCATCCCGAACAAATAATTAATTGGTTTAAAAAGAAGAAACCGATATTGTTGTTTATGTGAATAGGATAGACGGAATGAACAAAAACTGATAGGTCATTACAGCCAATAGTTGAAGTTCGAACGCACTCATAAAGTTGCATAATTAGTAAAAATAAGAATGAGTACCAACACAGTATTTGAATATTCGAAATGACTATTTGAATTTGACTATTTGAATATATTCGAAATTCAGTCCATTCACTTATTATTTCACTTCCGTAATTACTCAAACCGACAACCGTATTACGGTCTATGTTTTCACCACAGGTAACTGTATCATTGATAACGAAAAAAAAGAAAATAATGTTTTGTAAAAAATATATTTTTCTTTATCTAATAAAAGTACGAAAAACATTTTTTTGACCGATTATATAATATTTAGTCCCGTGTCTCTAAAAGTAAAAGTAATTAATAGAAAATTTAAAAAACCCGAATCTTAACTGAATATTTAGACTACATAGTATAAGAAACCCGAGTATGTCTATCTGTTTTGAAGCACAGTTCAACTGGTACTGAGTGTAGCCAGATAGAGCACAATTGTCCATTGCAGTATTACGGACAGATCCCTGCTACAATCATTTTCTAATTATAAAGTTGCAAATTGAAATTATATCATTACAAGGTGGGTTGAGTGGTTAATTATAATATACAAATATATTGGAAAAATAGTTTGTTCCGCAGTAACTAAGGTTACAAGCAAATGCATCAAGGATTTCACTTAATTCAAACGATAGAAATAACTGTTTGCGTTGGAATCGTTGGTGGTAGCGACTGTTTCTAATTTCTCACACAAGCCTGTGTCCGAGTGGTAGTTCACAGCGACACATTGGGAGGTCACCTTACACATGGCACAACACGCTACCGTCGTACTCGCTTGTGTTGAGCCTAGTAAAGCACCAGTTCCTAAAACACCTCCGACTTGTCTGTATGCCATCACTATGAAAACGATAAAAATGCACAGTAAAAACTAGTCTTTATACATGTACAATGTAAAAGGGACGACAGAAAACTAGCAGATGAAAACAAAACATGGGATTCCGCTCCAACAGCCCGGCACCCAAAGCCAGTAAAAATAAACAAATCCGACAGAACTATCATTTTTAGGCAACACTGTTTACTATATCAATATTTATAGTAATATTAATAAATATTATGTTTAATCTTGGGTGACATCGTACTGCGTTGAGGGCAAAAATAGCAATGATAAACACGTTGACATAAAATTATATAAAACGGTCCGTTAGTTCATGTATAAGCCACATGAAATATTGCGTGTATTGTTCCTGTATACGGACAAATATATGGTACATTTATCACCAATAACAATTGCCACCGTGTTCCTTGTATGACATCACATTCTATTCCCTCGAAGGCAGTGGTCACTGGCCAATTCGACAAAACTGAAAACTGAACTATTTAGTACCCTGTACTTATCATACTGTATAAGACAAACACAAACGACAACTTACCATTTGATACTGCGTTTCCCATGACCTGGACTTCACATAGCGCTAGTCTACCGTCCTCCGTGCCAGATTGTCTTGTTATCAACACCCAACGACCATACACATACGGCGGCATGTGAAATGTGTAACTGGTGCCAATTATCCCAGGATGATATACATGCACTGTGTAGTCGCTGTCGTGTATTTCAAGGAGCAATATAACATTTTTAGTCGGTCCCCTGCATGAAGAAAACAGTTGAAAGTACAGCCACTTTACACGCTGTACAAACTGTAACAGTGCCTAGCAATCTTAATGAATCAGATCCTAACATCTGCTTCATTACTTTACGCTGTTAGTTAGATCTGAGCACCACCGCATAAGAGAGCGCTTTCAAATGAACTTACTATTATGTGTTATACAATGTAGTATGGCTATTCATGGCTATGACTAACTGATCACTATGTATAAAATTTAAACGTCTCTCTGGCTGTAAACCTCTGTAGATATTATCTGCACTTTCAGATTTGTGAAAGTTGCGATTTTATAGCATGATTTAATGTTTTCATCGACATGACCCCATACAGAGTGTTGTCCAATATGTATGGGGTTTAAATGAGAGCGAAAACAAACACGAACGTACCATCCAATTCCCACAAAATGATAATTTTATCAAGAAATGACACACTAAATGGTAAAACCGTATGTTTAAAGTTACAACAATTCGTGGAACTCCAAATTTAAATATTGTTTTAAGTTAATTATAGTTTGAGACATTTGATACTTAATGATAAAAGTCGGGTATCGAAAAGGAGGTTCTATGTTCCCAAAATTTGCGTCTATAAGTTGAAATTCTAGTAAATAAAGTGAAATAAAGTTGAACAAGAAATAAACGTACCACAACAATCTACTCTGTTATACAAGATCACGTGATCTATGACGTATAGGTCACCAAGGTCAACTTTCCACCAGGCATCATTTACCGCATCTGTATGCGTGCATGAGTACCCCGTGTTGAGATTGCCGTTTGTATCTCCATCAACGGCTTTGGTTGCTATCATATTCACATTGGTTGAGTCGACCTGGTAGGCAGTTTTTCGCAGTGCTAGATGTTGCGTTGCTGTAAGATAGAATACTATGTGTAAGTGGCAGAGCTAGCGATGCGGAAATGTTTGCAAATTTCCTGAGTTTACTAACAATGGTATGTTCATCATATACGCTATTATAGATCTTATTAAGATTTTTAAAGAATTTTCTATAACACAGCTCGACCTTTTTGACTCTCGAACATAAACATTCCCCACTTGTACAGCACATACATGTGCTTTTGTAATTTCACATATTAACTACATATATTGTGCCATGCAGCCCCCTGTATTACACAAATAATTTTGGATTTCGTTACGTTTTATAAATGATACAGTTACCCGTTACCATTTTAGTGTCTTGCTAGATTATACAAAAATAAAAAGTAACAAAATTTACCAACCGTTTACTGGTGACTGTTGACATGCCATGATAAATATCACGATAAAAGTTCTAAAATATCCAAAAAACAAACTCCAAACAGACATGACAAATCTTTTGAGAACTTTGTGCAGCTGAGTTCATGTTTCCCTCATTTGTCATAAAATCAAATGTAACGTCTGAAGAAAAGTTTAGAATAAATGCGCGCGGCTACCTTCGCTGTATCACAAGGTAAATTATTAGCGCATTATAATTACTGCCAGTAATGTAAGTGCTTACAAACCGTATCACTCTTATAAATACTACTCAGAATTTGATAAGATTCAAGACATCTGCATTCACGGCCGTATTACGTTTACGAAAGAAAAACTGATTAAGAAAACGTTTTGAAAATATTATAATATAATCATTTGTACTGCCTAATATAAACAAGAATGCCCATATGGCACTATGTCGCTCTCATGTCTACAAGGTGATCTAAGAAATCATTTACACCTTCTAAGAAGTAAGACTAGATGATGCTTCATATTAAATATTAAAGTTCTAGACATTGCATTTTAAGACAAGATAATCTTACTATCACATAAATCACGGTGTGTGAGTTAAATAAAGCCCATTACGTAAAAGCGATATAACACTACGCAGGAATATCATAACTATGAAAATGAGGGGGCTAATCACTATTTTTATGTATTCGTACGCGCTGTAAAAAAACCAAATATGACCGCCCGTGATTTTATCGTCAGTGGTACAGGTCAGATCGATCGACAAGGCGAATCTGAAAATCTCAACGAGAATTTGCATAGGCAATTCAATTCAAATAATAAATAAACACAAACCTAAATTTATTTATTTAACATAGCATAGGCTAACACTTCCTGTAAAATTTGAATGCATTTTGAGTTTCAAATCGTATCTCTTTAAAATTCATCAATCTCTTTCCGGAAATTCGAAGTAGTTATGACGTCAAAACATAAACATGACGTCACAATGTACGTGACGTTTCCCGTTTTTTTAGTACGAGTATATTCCCCTTACCAAACGTATTTCAAGACTTGATAGGGCCTATAAAAAAGGTCCCTGACGTTATTACCGTTCAAATATACCCGTCTCGGCTCATCTTCGTTTTCAACATTGAATTAAATGTAATTGAAATACAGTCACCTCGTTGCACCATGTTTAGATGCTCATTTATTGGTAACGGCATTATTCACCTCAATTTTATTCTCTCTTAAGGGGAAGCGGGTCTACTATTTTTAGTTTATTTTTTTAATTTAAATGGCTTATTTTGTTTATGCGATTAAAATTCTTACATTCGTGACTTTCCATATTAAATTTATTAAACTTGCTGGATAAAAGTAATAAAATACTCGACAGAGCCTCGTATTTTATCACCTTTATCCAACTCCTTTAATAAATTAAATATGAAAAGTCACTTAAGTAAGATCTTCTATATATGTCCCCTATAGCAAAATATATGTATCTGGATTTTGACCACAGTGCCATAATTTGAACAATATTGGTAGATGACCACACGATGATGCTACGTTTCAAATATCTAAGCCCAGGATTGTGTGGTTTCAGACAGGAAGCTTTTTGAAGTTTGCATTTCAAATCCCCCTTTTAGGGCCTCATGGCTCAAATATCCAATAGACCGGAACCATTTGATAGCGGACCACCCAAAGAATATTCCTGAAAGTTTTAGCAAATTTGGTGAAGTGGTTTACAAGAAGAAGTCATTTGAAGAAATTGTTGATGGACAGACGTCGGACGGACGACGGAAGGACAACGGACGACGGACATAGAATCATCACAGGAGGTCACTTGTCACTATGTAACAGGTGAGTTAAAACACGCTCATGTTGTATTTGATAAGTATTGTCGTCAATTACGTCGTTTTCATAGTGTCATAATTTGAACAATATTTCTTCTATGTCCGTCGTTTTCCGTGTAACTGAAAGACCCTACTGGCAGGGGCAAAACTGGCAAATATAATATGGCAATAAGTGTTCCATATTTTTCGACATAATACTTATATGTGTAAAAAAAGCCACACAGCTACGGCGGCAGCGCTTAGCCACAAACACAAGAGTCAGATAAGACCCATATGTGCCATGGAAAGGACCACACTCTGTTATCAAAAAGGCCTGGATGCAACACGATCATTTTAATTATATTGAGCAGATTGAGCTTATCGATGCTTTGAAATTTTAAAGCAGTCTTTGTAAGTTTATAACATTGCAGACGTAACAGTATGATTTTGAAAATTGACCAGTCCATTTAATTCAATTTGCCAAACAGCCAGAAAGACAACTTGCTGCCCCTTATCCAGTTATGAGTAGTATGGTATATATGAGTATAAGAACAACTCCAATGTGATGTAAGCATGAAGATATCAATTTAACGACTGTGCGCAAAAACGATCGTATGAATTATTCAATTATACTAATGGAAGGTTCAACCCCAAATAGCTATGGAATATTATCAGCTTACTGAACGGTGAACGAAAACAAATTATGCATGACTGTAAAGATGGTGCGTATGTTGAAGATGACTGATATAATAATATGGCATTTGGATGAAAGGTAAAGTTCTAAAAACTGAGTAAAATGTACAAATCAGACCTTAAAGATATGGAGAAAAATTAATATTTAGATGTAACATCACTTATATGTGATTATTAGGTAGGTGTCGTAGTATTGGCACATAGTTTAAGCAGAAGACTTCAAACAGCAATATGTATGCATCTAGGTCGTGTAATATAACATTTGATGTAAATTCGGCATAGCCTTTTGCATTCTAATGACAAAGCGCGTACTTCTGTGAATATCGCAATAAACTCGGTTTTGTTTAGAGAAAACGGATAATGAAACAATTTTATGAAACTATTGACCGTACACCTGTAAAACAAAAGACTCTCTTTAAGAAAAACCCTTTAAACAATTATTGTTAATGCGGACCGTTGTTTATATATAAAATAAACCGTTCTACGATGACATAGCACCACCATGTGATGATAAAAGGCCGTGCAAACCTAGTCATCAACAGAAAATGAAATACTTTTAGATTCATTGCCTGTTGGGTGGTAGACACTAATAGAATAATAAATGCTGTATAAATTACAACTACATGCGATTTTGGCGTAGTTTTAGCATATAACATCACTACTGAACTGCTTAACATGGTGAACAAATGTGTTCGGGCAAATTCTTGTCCCCTAAATAGTGATCAAAGGATGCAGAAAGTAGCGTTTTAGATGCGAAAACAGCATAACGTCGCCATTGTTTATCGTCGACTTCGACCGAGTAACGTTACATATACTTGCTAAAAGCTAATATCATGGAAACCCTTCATTGTACCAAGTTGACATTTTGTATGTGAATAAAGGAATGATGTGAGAATACTAGTGGCAGTTTTCATTAATTTACACCTAATCGTTTTTCGACAATATCGATCGTCCGGGTATTAAATGAACAAAAAAGGTATGAGAAAATCCGACAGGGAGAGAAGTACTCAACCTATCCAGCCGAGCACAGAAACACCACAACACAACTACCCTGAACAATGCCCACACAAACCCATGCCGTGACCTAGTTAAAAACACTAAGGACAGTGACCTAACGTTATGCGACCTAAAGAGGCACAACTACGACTTGACCTAGTATAAAATAATGGGCAAGGTAGGTATAGGGTGGGAAATAATATAACATATTCCTAGCAACTATACTGAGCAATGCCTACACATAAACCGAAGAAACAATTAAAAATCTAAGTCCCCGCCGAAAAAATGCAGGATGACCCACTTTCACAAATAAATTGTATAATAGCGGTTATTGCCGAATGAAACGCAGCCAATACTCGACCAAGTTGCCGAAGGCCCCACTGCACGGCTACCCAACCGCACAAACCCGTGCCATAACGGCGACCAAATGAGGAACAACCATCCCCTGACCTAGTTTAAAATACCAAAGACAACGACCTAACGTTAATACGTCTTAAAGAGGCATTTTTGCGACCTGACCTGGTTAACAATAATGGACAAAAAGGGCGAAAATACATATATGCCACAAACGTTTATTATAGTGACTAAACAGCACAGTGACCTAATTAAAAAAAGCATCTCACCCAGCATCTCCGCAAGATACGACTGATGAAAAAAGGGGGCTGGGTTGGCGGTGGACTTTAAAAGGTATCAAAACGATACGAAATGCCTAAACATTAAATCACAATTTCCGAAACAAGTACTTAGTGGCATACGAAGGCGTCTTGTTACTTAGTATAACATAACGTAGACTTTAGAACAATGTCGATATACACATTTGATCAAATTACCAGAAACAGAATATCTGAACTATCAACTAATTATTAGATGTATACCAGAAGAAAAAAAACTAAAACACGAACCACAATCTCAGTTAAGTCAGACCCATATTAGCTCCACTACTTTAAACTGAAATAGGGATCGTACCAGACTCCGTATGGTGGTCATGTCGATATGCAGGTTACGTCATCCGATCAAATCGCTACTTTCACGAACATGAAATGTAGATAGAGAATCTTTGCTGTAGGTAGGTTACAATGTGCGTGTACATAGAGAGTTAAACTTTCTTTACATACAATACTACACTAATTATGTACTAGATATGTCATTGGAACAAGACCTCTTATGAAGTGTTCTCAGATCTAACGAACAGTGCCACAGATTGGAGCAAATGTTAGGATCTAATTTTTATGCGATTGCATGAACCAAAACCATGCACACAACCAACATACCATATTTCAGTCAAAGACACAGACTAGAAAGTTAGTCAAATTGTTTAAAATACTAGTAATCATTTAAAACAATATGCCAATCATTTTAAATAAAATATTGGCTCAATGTAGTAAGACGTACTGTCGCGGAGTTTGCGATGAGTTTATTATTTTATTATCAAAGACATTGTTTTATATTCATAATATAAGTTGATTTCGTCGATTTCGGTATTTTATAAATTTGTTTAATGATTACTGTTTACATTTCAATGACATGTTTCGTAAACAGCTGCTATACTGTCATTTTACTCTTATTGTTTGCTCCGTCTGCTTCGTTCTCCTATACACGTTACTTAAAATAGCTTGACATGATTTCTACACGGTAGATTTATTATTATAGTACGTACTCTTACAGTTTGCTCCGTCTGCTCCGTTTTACTATAAACACTCTTCTTTAAATAGTTCTACACGTGTTCATGACTGTATCTTTGTTGTCATAGTATTAATTCTTACTGTTTGCTCCGTCTGCTCCGTTGTTATATAACTTATTATGGGTCAAAACAAGTATCACAGATTTTGCGAGTGTGGTTTGGCGGGATTCTTTAGTATATATAGCGTTGTAACCATTACCTCGTGTCTTCACATTTTCTAAATACACGAATCAGACGGAAGCATATTTTCATAATTTAAACCTTAACATCATTTTTTAGACTAAAACTTTTTCAATTCATATCGTTATATTTTGTGTTATTCAATGATTAAATTTAAGAAAAATTGAAATTCGAATTTGTTGTTAACGAGATTGACTTCAGTGTGGAAAGGACTTTACAGGGCGAACTAAATGTACACCACACGTACTGACAGTTCATAATCCAATAGAATCCAATACACTGTTTTAGGTATTTTGAGGCTCATTCTTATTCACGAAAATATAAAATGAAAGAAATAATGTTGGTGATAATTTCAAGATGCATACGAAGAAATAGTTCCTCGATAGCGCTTCTTTGCACATTCTTTGCACATTTCCCTACAGATGGGAACTCAAAATAAAACCAAAATTAACTATGTCTGTATTACACGTAACCATATTTATTGCAGTTATTCGAAAATTATACTTATAATTATAAATATTACTACACTGTGTATGTTCACTAGTTCCATAGCTGATATTATTACCGCCGCATATTGTAATACATGAGAAAAAATAATAGCGAACAACAGAGTATTAAAATCGTATAATTTTTACAAGACATTATTATTATGAAGTTCACTTTCACCAAAACAATGTTTTAAAAGTTTATTGAATGTGTGTGTACTAACAGGATATAAACATTACCAAATTTAATGCGCGTTTTGTTATCAGTTCACTGTTTATTCAGTCGTGCGAGTGATCAAGTAGACTAAGATCCCATATTTCCACATACGATAGAGTCAACAAGACATAATGATAAAAAATGTACAATATGGGAGTTAGTATTGTGATAGAACATATGTTAATTGGTTTTACAATCGATGTATCTTAAAACATATATAAATATTAGTAACCTCTAATGCTGCTATATACTCTGATCCTTTGTCACACGTCATGTTAACTAATAGGAATCATAACGAAGCAATATAAAGTAACCTATACATGTATAAAGTAACCTATGTAATATAATCTATATAAAGTAACCTGCATTTATATTTAATGTAACCTATATAAAGTAACCTTTATAAAATAACCTTTATAAAGTATCCTACATTTGTATAAAAAATAACCTATATAAAGTAACATACGGAAATATAATCATTAAATGATGCAAAAAGTAGCGTTTCAGATGCGAAAACGGCGTAACGTCGTCATTTTTTACGTCGACTTTGGCCGACTAACGTTACATGAACATACTAAAACGCTAATATTATGAAAACCCTTCATGGTACCAAGTTGAAATTTTGTATCCGAATAAAGGAGTGATGTGAATGTGCCAGTTAGCGTTTTCATTAATATCCGTCCAATCGGTTTTCAGCAATATCGATCGTCCGGGAATTAAATGAACAAACCTCGTACATAAATAACCTATACAAAGTACCCAACATTTGTATATAAATAACCTATACAAAGTATCCTACATTTGTATATAAATAACCTATACAAAGTATCCTACTTTTGTATATAAAGTAACCTATATAAAACCTATTATATTTCACATCCCTCTCTGAAGATGAGAACAAGAAATGTTTTGTGCTGAAGAATGCATCGATGCTACTCAGAACATTGGACATTTTGACAAAAGTAAGTATCGATTTTAATTTTTAAACATTGGTAATTTGTATGATTAAAACAACTAAAAAGTGAGTAAGCAAAAATAAAACTGTATAGTTTTAAAACACGATTCTCATATCCTACTCCGATAACAAGGCATATGATGCATTAAAAGAAAATACAAAAAGGAGATAGCACATATTACACGTTCATGTCAAATGGACTACTACAAAACTTGATACACTGTAAGAAAAATGAAACTGAACAGCTACACAAACTGGAACTATGGTGAAGGAACATAAACAAAGATTCAAAAATGCAGGATGGCCCAATTTCACAAAGAAATACAAAAAAACGGCGATCCCAAGTGACCGAATGAAACGCAGATATGACCCGACATAATTCCCCAAGTCCCCGCAGCCGGAAGACCAAGTGACCAAATCAAATAGGCGCTCGTGGCTGCTGTTCACAATCCGTGTGCCGACTGATAACATTGATCGAAACTACTGGCAGGGATAGACGTATACTTATCCAGAGACTAAGTCAAGCTGCAGAACGTGCGTCTAGAAAACTCGATACGTTTGTGCCACTCTCTGCAAGCGTTTGGTGCATTTCCCAATATATATATGCATGCATATAAACAGTAGAATTTTGAATTTGTTGTTTGTAAGAAACATTTGAAGTTTGTGTTTTGTGCAGCTGACACCAGCTTTTTAGAAGGTTTTATTAAAATATGCATTAAAGCCAATGTTTATACTGTGTTTTTAAAAAACCCCAACTTTATGAGATAACTTATTATTGACACTTTCATTTACGAACAGAGCTATTGGAGGGTCTAATGTAGCTGTGATAGGTCATTGACCCAAATTTTGAGAATGTGTGAAAAGTGATATAGTTCATGTATAATAAAAATCTTGAAATGAATACGATGGTGCCATATATGCAAAAAATAGATGGAATGAACAAAAACTGAGTAGGCCAGTACAAAACAATAGTTGCAGTCCGACCGTACTCATAAAGGTGTATAATTAGTAAAAATAAGAAGGAGTACCAAAACAGTATTTGAATATTTGAAATGACTATTTGGATATATTTGAAGTTCGGTCTAAATAGTAATTAAAATGCACTTTCCACAATTATTTACCCAACCGACACTTACATTAAAACTTATGATAGTCCACTGGTAACTGGTCCACTTGATAACGGAACAAAACGAAAAACTATTTTGTAGAAAAAACAACATACCTAAACATTTATTTATCGTTTTAGTCTTTATCAATCATGATACTGTTACATGTGGTCTAGACCTGCTTATGATCAAACCAACATGTTAGATAATGTATTTCGAATATTGGAAAATGAGATTTGGATTCCAATATTCGACCGATTTTCGAATATTTTGTCCCGCCATTATAAAAAGTTAATGCAATTAATAGAAAAGTTAAAAGAAGTTCTTAAACTTAATTTGTAGACTGAATAATGTACCCGAGTTTCTCTGTTTTGAATCACAGAAACAATCTGTTCCTGAGTATGGTCAGATAGAGCACAGTAGTCCAGTGCAGTATTACGGATAGAACCCTGTTACAACCAGTTTTTTATTGGTGCACATTGAAATCATTATTCCCAGGTGGGATGAGTGGTTAAAAATAAGACAAAAAATTGGTTCGTTCCGCAGTAACTAAAGTATCACGTCAATGCATCAAGGATTTCACTTAATTCAAACGATAGAAGTAACTGTTTTCGTTGGAATCGTTGGTTGTAGCGACTGTTCCTAATTTCCCACACAATCCTGTATCAGGGTAGTAGTTCACAGCGACGCATTGTGTGGTCATCTTACACTGGGCACAACAAGCTCCGTTCGTATTCGCTTGTGTTGAGCCTAGAGAAACACCAGTTCCTATCACACCGCCGACTGGTCTGTATACCCCAACTATATAAACAATAAAAGGTGCAGTACAAACTAGTAGTTACACAATGTAAACAGGGGCGACAGGAAACCAGCTGATGAAGAAAACAAAACAAAACATAACTTTCCGTTCCAACAGCTCACCACCCAAGCAAGTAAATATACAATCCTAAAGCACGATCATTTTTAAGGCAATAATGTTTACTATATTATAAAACCGCTTACTTATATTTATAGTAAAATAACTATAATGTTTAATACTAGGTTTGTGTGACACACTGCGCTGGGGGCGACAATAGCAATGATATACACGCTGGCATATATTTATATAATATTTATGCTCCGTTAGTAAACCACATGCAATTATGTGTTTAGTGTTTTTGTATATCGGACGTGTAAATGAAACAAGAAGCCTGTATGGAAACATTGATGAAACCGCTTTCTCGAGGTCGGCGGTCAGTTGATGACCATGTGCTTATCATACTGTATAAGACAAACACAAACGACAACTTACCATTTGATACTGCATTTCCCATGACCTGGACTTCACATAGCGCTAGTGTACCAATTTCCGTGCCAGATTTTCTTGTTATCAACACCCAGCGACCATACACATACGGCGGCATGTGAAATGTGTAAATGGGGCCAATTATCCCGGCATGATAACCATGCACTGTGTAGTCGCTGTTGTGTATTCCAAGGAGCAATATAACGTGTTGTAATCGGTCTCCTTCATGAAGAAAACAGTTGAAAGCTAAATACTACAGCCATTTTACACAATATAGACACAATTCTGTGACAGTGCCTAGCAATCTCAATAAATCAGATCCTAATATTCGCTTCATTCCTTAATGCTGTTAGTTTGATCTGACTACACCGCATAAGAAGGCACGTTAAATTGACCTTTTTATTGTGTTGCAGTATGGTTATTCATGGCTATGACTAACTTAACTCGCTATGTGTAAAGTTTAAACGACCCTCTGGCTTTTAACTACTGCATATATTATATGCACTTTTTGATTGCATAATGTAATGTTAACATCGTGTTGTCTAATATGTGTGTGGTTAAAATGAGACTGAAAACAAACACGAACGTACCACCCCCTTTTCGAAAAAATGGTACTTCTAACAAGTAATGACACATTAAATGGTAAAACAGTATGTTTAAAGTAACAAATATTCATTGAAATTCAAATTTAAATAGTGTTTTAAGTTAATTCTAGTTTGAAACATTTGATACTAAATGATAAAAATCTGGTATCGAAAAGGAGGTTCTATGTTCCCAAAATATATGCGTCTATAAGTTGAAAATCTAGTAAATAAGGTGCAATAAATTTGAACCAGAAATAAACGTACCACAACAATCTACTCTGTTATACAAGATCACGTGATCTATGACGTATAGGTCACCAAGGTCAACTTTCCACCAGGCATCATATATCGAATCGGTATGCGAGCATGAGTACACAAATTCGAGATAACCGTTTGTGATGCCATCTACCGCCTTTGTTGCTGCCATATTTACGTCGGTTGTGTCGAGGTACTGATAGGCAGGTTTTCCCAGTGCTAGATTTTGCATTGCTGGAAGATATAATACTATGTGTAAGTGGCTAAGTTAGCGTTGCGGAAATGTTAGCAAATGGCGCGAGTTGACTAACACAGTTATGTAAATCGTCTTTGATGCTATACGTACGCTATTATAGATGTTATTAGCTTTAACAGAGTTCGCCCTTCTTGAACCTCGGACACCAAAATTCCCCGCTTGTACAGCCATGCCTGTGCTTTTGTAATTTCACATATTAACTACATATATTGTGTCATGCAGTCCCCTGTATTAAACACATAATGCATTTCGTTACTTTTTTTATAAATAATACTGTTACCTATTACCATTTTCGTGTTTTGCTAGATTATACAAAAATAAAAAGTGACATAATTTACAAACCGTATACTGGTTTCTGTACACATGCCATAATAAATATCACGATAAAAGTTCTAAAATATCCAAATAACCCACAAAAGTCATGACAAATCATTTGAGAACTTTGTGCAGTTGTACTCATGTTGCCTTCACTTTTAATAAATTCAAATGCAACGTCGGAAAAGCAACGATCGAACAAATGCGCGCGACAACCGTCGCTGTGTCACCAGGTAAAATGATTAGCGCATGTTAATTACTGCCAGTAATGTACGTGCTAACAAACCGTATCACTCTTATATATACACAGGGTGATCATTAATATATGGTAGCATAAATAACTTTAATAACTTTGTCAGTTTTTAAGATAATATTTGTTGTTATACATCATTGATTAACATAAACTTCAGAATATAAAGCATTGACAAATGTTGTATACTTTTTTCTCAGCAGATATTAGAAGCGTTTTCTTGATTTCTGCACAATTGCCAAAATCAGCAGCAAATGACGTTGTAAATTACCAACAATTCCTTGCATTTTACCCATTGATGCTTCCAATGTTGCATTGTATTGTAGTTTTAGTACCAGTTAAATATACTGGTTTTGAAGTACACGCGCCTTTCGTCAGCCATTTGCATGATCAAAAGGCCAAAAGGTTTATGTCCGATGAGTGTAGGGGACAAATTTAAATGTCGTCTTCGGCGAAATAATTCTATTGCAAAATTTCCTTGAATCACCGAAACTGTACGGCTTCATCTATGACTTTATTGACATCAAGTCCAAAAAGTACACAATGTATTTATTATCCACATCTAATACAAACTTGAGCACATTAGCTTTGAAATTAGGATCAAACCACTACTCTATCACTAAATTATTAAAGTTATTTATGTTACCATATATACTTAACAACTTTTCTAAGTCCTCATTTTTATTTATCCATAACTTTTTCATTATATACAATGAAGTGACAAAATTTCGTACGGGAAGTTTGTACAAAAAAGTAATATATATAATTCGCGTATTGAACTGGTCGTACATCACGTGGTTTGTTCGTCACAAGATTGACGTGCGTTTCGTGCTTTTTTGACGCCCCGCGTTATGATATACCTTGAGTGTATACCAAATGCCTTCATTGTATGACCAATGACTTACCACGTATGAAAAACAGTTTATAAATTATTTAGATATCACAGATATGCGTTGAATGCTGTCAGAAAAATATGAATTGACGTCAGTACGGTACAGAGTAGCATTTAATGTCGACAATCATGACTTATTACCATAACAAGCACGTCTGATATCTTTTCAACGTATACGTGCCTATTTTAGTGTTTAATTCAAGGTAAACATAGTGTTTGCTTGTGTTATATTGATTGCAAGAGCATTAAGCATTTTTATTGTGACGTCATGATGTAAATTCGATCTCCGTCGAAGACACATGACATTTTTTTGTTCAGATGGTCAAATTTAATGAGTCTCTTCATTCAACAATGCTTCCCACACGCGTCTTTGACTGTCTATAGAAATTTTAGACTAAATGGAGGTCATCCAAGATATAAAAATATGTATTTGCGACTTTTACTTTTTTGCGGTCTTATGTTATGCATGTGTCCGATCAATGAATTTCAATCAAACGCAACTTTTTGTTTTTGAATTCTGCAAACCCATAACCCAAGAAAGTTCTAGCCAAATTTCATTGGGCTACATACACGTTTGACAAAGTTATCTTCAAAAATATCAGTGTGGACTTAGAAAAGTTGATTAATGATCACTCTGTACTACTCAGAGTTTGATAAGGGTTAATACATCTGCATTCATGGCCGTCTTACGCTAAAGAAACAAACCCGATTTAGAGAACGTTTTGAAAATATTATAATATAATCTTATCTACTGCTAAATATAAACAAGAGGACCCTGATGTCCTTAGATCGCTCAGCTGTCTTAGTGCACATATGGTGACCTAGGAATTCATTTACAACATCTAACACGTAAGACTAGACGATGCTACATACCACTAAAGCTCTAGATATCGTAGTTTTAGATAAGAAGGATTTTATATGTTTTCCCCATATACGTCTATGTAAAATGGTGTCCCCTGGTGCAAGGGCCAATGTTCATTTCAGGGGCATAATTTGAGCAATCTTTGTAGAGCACCACTAGATGATGCTACATACCAAATATAATAGCTCTAAGCATTGTAGTTTTAAACAAGAAGATTTTTATATGTTTTCCATATAAGTCAACGAAACACGGAGACCATCGGGGCTGGACCAATTTTGAGACCAGGGGCATATGGCGACTAGTCGATGCTACATACCAAACATCAAAGCTCTTGGCATTTAATGTTAACACAAGAAGATTTCATATATGTTTTCCCATTATAAATCTATGTAAAATAGCGACCCCAAGGCGGGACTAATTTTAGCCCAGGGCCATGATTTGAACAATCTTGGTAGAAGACAAACAGATGATGCTACAAAATGTACATGTCAAATATCAAAGCCATGTTGTGGTTTCAGACAAGAAGCTTTTTGAACTTTTTGCATTAAGACTCCTTTTAGGGCCTCTTGACTCAAATAGCAAATAGACCGGAACCATTTGGAAGAGGACCACCAAAGGAACATTCCTGCAAAATGGTTTAGTAGAAGAAATTATTTGAAGAAATTGTTGATGGACGTATGTCGGATGGACGACGGACGACGGACATAGAGTTATCACAAAAGCTTGTCACTATGTTATAGGTGAGTTAAAACACGCACATGTTGTATTTGAAAAGCATTGTCAAAATGACGTCGTTTTCCGTGTAACTGGCAAATATAATATGGCAATCAATGTTCCATATATTTCGACGTAATACTCATATGTGTAAGACCCATAAATGCCATGAAAAGGACCACACTCTCTAATAAAAAAGGCCTGGATGCAAAACGATTATTTTAATTAGATTGAGCTTATTGATGCTTTGAAATCAAAATTTAAAGCAGTCTTCATTCGTTTACAACATTGCAGATGTAACAGTATGATCCTGAAAATTGGCCAATACTTTTAAAAAAGTCTTAAAGATCATTTTCTGCCCACTTACACAATTGTGAGTAGTATAACGTCTTATATGTGTCTTAGTACAAATCCAATGTGATGCTAGAATGAAAGTATAAATTTATCGACGGTGCGCAAAACCCATCGCATGAATTATATATAATTATACTAATGGAAGGTTCAACACAAAATAGCGATGGAATCTCATACACTAACTACTCGATGAACGATGAACGAACACGAATTATGCATGGATATAAAGATGGCAGATTGCAAATGACTGATAAATGGTTATTAAATTAAGCGCACAGAAGGCAAGTTCGGTGGAAGGTATACTTAGCGTGACTAGAAACTGAGTAAAATTTACAAATGTGGAGCAGAATCAATATCTAGATGTAACACCACTGATCGAAACGATACGAAATACATTGAATCACAATTCCTCAAACAAGTACTAAGTGGTTGTTTTAGCATGACCTAGGAATGGGTCTTATCTTTAGAACAAATCATACTTATCATCAGACTTAATAACTAACGTACAGTTTGAGAATACTCCTAGGTAATTCAGTTTGAGTTAAATATACTGTGTTAATTTTGTAGGTGCTCCTTTGGGATTTGTTTGTTCAGTATACGGCTGCTTGAGATCTTTCATAAGTGCATAATTATACACTGTATCTGTAACGGGTTATATATTGATGTGTGTCACCTGGTTTTTGCTCCCGTGTAGTTTGACTGACAGTGCTTGTATACTTTCGGGATAGGGTATCGTGTTAAAAACAGTTTGTGTAGTCTTGTAGTTTGCTAGCCTTTTCCATTTGACATGGTCTATACCTTTTTGTTATACTGTTGTGCTGTGTACTAGTTTTGTTCTGTTGGGCATTTTATGTGCCTTTTTGAGTGGTAAGCGCGCTTGTCGCCTAATCCGGCGACCCGGATTCAAATCTGGGTGGGGGCACACATATATGTCTGACATATTCAGCAGAATGCTAACTGGTAAATAAAGGCTAAGCTCGGCAGTTACGCTGGGCATTGTTTGTGCCTTTTGTCCATTTGTGACCAGTTCTTTCTGCTGGATGGGAGGTTCTATCCTTAGTTTCGAATATTTATTAATGTATTTTTATAGTAATGGTGCTGGTTTTGATTTGTAGCTCCAAAATGTTTTGATAGTTGACTTTCAATTTTGAATATTCCGTCGATGATTATTTGCGCGACTGCATGGAGGTACTATTGTCTGTTGATCTTAAGCCTTATATGACTTTAAATAGCTGACAATAGGTACATGTATTCCGGCACTGTTCCCTGTTGAAGGCTTTGGTTTGTCGCTGGATTTCGAAGTCAGAGAAATGGTCATTTTGTCAAATACTCGTAATAGTTATTTATTGTTTGGTCATTTTAAGTAACCATTTTGGTACATTTTATATCTTTATGTTTTCTCGTTTGGTTACCAATGCATATGATATATACATGTAGTACCAAATGATAAAATTTGTATACAGTGCTATGGGGTAATTCTGCGTACCTAATGGGTATTGTCTTTCTACATTTGAGATAATTTCATTTGTAGAATAAATTGTGGTGTTGTTTGGGTAGAAACAACCTTCATTGACAAATTTAAAGAAAAACATACCTTCGCTAAATTAGGTCAAATGTTGTCACGAAACAAGATGGCTGCCGGATTTTAAGACGTAAATGATTTCGGCTAATTCGGCGGAATCGTGATTTGTATAGTCTGTTTCAAAGTTTTGTTTCATTAGAAATGCTTCACAGTATCGAAAGAATAAGTCATTAAAACAATGTTGACCAAAAAGGAATAGTCATAATAAATCAGAAAAATGTGTATTTATTCAATTTATGTGTCACGTGGTACGCCAAATTAACGAAAATCGCCGTTGAAACTCATTTTGGTCATTGTTCGTAGAAACACTTTTCCGATTTCATTGATGTGATTATACAACTTTACATAAGTAAGTAACATCTACAAAAACACTCGAGGACCGAAGGAAAACGACGCAGCAAAATCTGAAATAATTAGAAAATTAAAGTTCGCAAAATTACCCGATGCGCAGAATTACCCGATCCGCAGAATTCCCCGATTCGCAGAATTACCAGAAACGACTATATATGAATTGAGTAATAATGTAATGGTCCTAAGTTTGTGGGGCGGGGTCTTTTATATGTTTGATCTAAACTAAGCTGTGCAGTTTAATGTTTTCGTATTCACTTTTTATTTGTCTTTACTTTAAAACATACCAGTGTTCATATCCAGACTAATGTCATTCTTTCGTCAAGAGGTCCAATCTTCTGATCTACCTCGATTAATTCTCCAGCACATTTTTATTGTTAGCATCACATTTAGATGAGGTGCTACGTTGAATTTGGCCTTATCTATGTTAACTTTTATGTATTTATTATTTATTCATTATGATACATTTTGGTGACAATATGACTATTTTGTCCTAATTTAGTGTCAATCTCTGAAAAGTCTGGTTTTTGTGGAGGTAATGGTGTATATATAATACACGTATAACCTGCCTCAATAACTGTTACATTTACATTGAATAAAACAACGATGTAAGTCTAAGACTCAGACTTGGACTCTATATTGTCAAATGTTCTATTCGCTCTCATGATGTTATAAATGTACCGATTTTGATATAAATGGGTAAACATGTTCAGTGGGTAGCAATAAACAATCAAACAAAATTTAACATGGTTCAATCTAAATGCTCTGGTTTAAAATGTTGTCAATTTTCAGTGTATGTCTGAGTTTGAGACTTACAACGTTGGTGAATAAGCCCCCTGTATATGTCACTGAGTGTTACTTCACTGATTGTACAACAGTCAGGAGGATTTCGCTGGCGTGTAATGAGAAGGTCGTAAGTACAAAAGACATATTTTGAGAAAACAAGAATAAAATGTCAGAAAATTATTCTTTACTTATGGTAAAACAAACTGTTTCAACTTAATTAGTTTGGTCAGCAAGACGAGTTCCGAATTTCTCATTTGAAGAGCCTCTGTGATGCTGATTGTAAAAATGTATTGAGCTGTCTTATAAGGTCCTAAGAAGTAGTACGTACGACCTTCTCATTCTACATTGTATGCCAGCGATAAAGTCATTACGAAATTACACATTTCCTCGAGAATATTCTAGAATAAACTGTCGACCAGTTTAGGGACAATAAACAAACTATGTGAGATAACTAAAAGTACTTGACTTGGCAAACTAGTGTAATAGTTATTCCCCTTAGATTATAAATTTCCTGGCAGTTACCGTGAATTACAGTTTCATAACGATATCATTCCAGATCATGTAAAACTATGTATAGTCCGTTCAAAGTTTATTGATAACGGCTCGTACGTCATTTATTATATAATATATACCGTGGATGGAAAGCCTTCTTTTACAAGATTTTACATTATTTACTCTTATAGTCCATCTTATATTCAATATGTGGGCCGGGCTTTGTATCGTCGCTGGATTTCAAAGTCTTTAGCATAGTATTTTGGGTCATCCGGGGTCATACTTTAGTGGTTAAGATGTCCGATCTTCTGATCTACCTCGATTAATTCTCCAGCACATGTTCATTTTAGCATCGGATAAGGTGCTGCAGTGAAGTAGGCATTATCTATGTTTTTATATATTGTATTTTTATGATACATTTTTGGGCAAATATGACTATTTGTTTTGAGGAAATCCTAATGTAGGGTCAATCTTTCAAAGTCTGTTTTTTGTGGAGGAAATGGTGAAATATATAATACTTGTATAACCTGATTATAAATTTCCTGGCAGTTACCACGAATTTCACTTTAATAACGAATTCAGTCCAGATTATGTAAACTATATAAAGTCGGTTCAAAGTTTATTGATAACGCCTCGTACGTCACTTATTATATATAATAAACATTGGGTTGGGCAGCCTCCTTTTACAAGATGTTACAATATTTTTCTAATAGTTCCTCTCATAATCAGTTTATGGAGTTGGTGACGCTGAGCAAAAAATGACATTTAGTGGAAGCCATGCGTAATCCGGAATAGCTTTTCTCGATCTTAACAACCCAATCCGATAAGAGCAAGAGTTGTCCACTTTAATCATGTCAAGTAGGCAAAGTATTCCATTAATGAAGAGAAAAAAACGGATCTAGATTCTTGAGATATTCATAATAAGAAGTCTTACAATCCAGGCTATGTTCTTAGGTTTCACTTGACCTGAAAATATATTTTATTGACGTTCAATAGTCAAAAGGGGAAGGAGAAATATTTATGTCCAAAATCAGAAACACAAATACAGTCTCAAACCTATTTACATTGATTTAACCATTTAATTTTGATAAAACATTTACTGTATTATCAAAATTAAATGGTTAAATCAATGTAAATAGTTATGCAAGAAGTCGATAATTGTAGGACTTTACTACAGCACATCATGGTTTCCAGTAATTAGTTCTGTGAACAGCCTTAGATCTGCAAACAATGAGACAGTTAACAGTGTATACATCTAGGAGAACTTCAGACTAGATATGTGTATGCAATTCAGCAGTCACACACTATCCATTTTTTGACACGACTGTTCGGTATCATAATTTATGTAGTCGTAGGGAGAATTGTGGCTATATTATTATTGTCATGAAAGTATTATTGCCTTGAAGAAAGGATATTATGGCAGCGAGCACGACAATTACACAGACATTGTAAACGATTAGGTAAATCTTGGAGCGTGTTAGACAGTCGTTTTATGTACATCCACTTATCACTGAATTTTATCATGATATTTAATGCAATTCTATGGCAGCAGCATGACAACAGTAATGCAAGGTTTGCAATTATGTCTTAATATTACTCCATTCTAGGACACTGTAGTAGTGAAAACCCGTCAGCGGTCTAACATGGGTGGATAAATCGTTACTTTGTATACGATCAAGTTCATCGTTAAGGGAAAGCATGTTACAAAGTACTAATTGTTGTTTTATTCCAGGAGGTTGGAGCATCTGGCAGTGGCAAATGTCTTACAAATATAATGCTAGATGCTGTTTAATACATAATCATTATGTCGGAATATCACGTCAATATTTAATTATATTGACTACATTTAAGACACTGTTGTTTAATTAAATTGACGGCGTACAATTGCTAGGCTGTATCTAGGCGACATTCTTCATATATTTAGTAGTCAAACCAAGATCAAAGTGCAGTTATACTTATCTAGATTTGAACTTCCCATACAATAGCAAACCACTAATTCACCTATTGTTTGTGTCAACTCATATATATCTAAAGGATTATCAGCAGGACATACTAGCTCCGTCTGGATATTTAACCACCACGCTGGCAGTAGCTGAGTTTATGGTGTGCGTACAGTAAATATACCCTTTTCCTGCTCATACGATATATCGAGAAGGTCATTACTACTATTTACGACCTTACAAGTCTGATACATATTTTAAATGTGCGCATCGAATGCGCTTATTTTAATGAAAATGGGAACTTGTCATGATGACCGAAATGAAGTTTTAAGCAATCAGTAAAGAGTAAATTTCAGACATTCTGTTCTTGTTTTCTCAAAGAAATGATTTTGTACTTACGACTTACTTACTTCTCATTATAAGACAGCGATATGTCTAGTATTTCTTGCTTTCAAGTCCATACCCTATTATGGATAATCAGTGTGCTCAATACGACACTCTGACCTTCTTAACACCAATCTCAGTTTCCACACACCACATAGCAAGCTACGTTAGGCTAAAACCCGTGTCTTAACGTCAGAGAGATTGTGGTACGTATCAGGGATTTTGATCTTGTTGTTCATGCTTTAACGGCAACCACTACTTTCCATTTGGTTAGTAAAGAATTTGAAGTTCGTACCATATTTGTAACCGTAAATTGGCGAAATGAGACGATTAATAACAGAAAGTGCCTACCTAATTAATTACTACACCAAAGCCATCAAACACGCTCTAGATAAATATCTTGACTACATATTTCATGTTAGCGTTAAATTAATAATAATATATATGTGAAGTAGAGAATTCAGATTAAATCGCGGATGATTGATTGATGGAATAATTTTATCAATCAACATCAGTGTCAGATTGATCAACAAAATCAAACATGAAACATGTTGCACTAATGAATGATATATGTACAAGATATAAAGTAACAAGACGTAAACGTGACAGTGATATATCTTTGTACTCGTGTTTGTGCACTTAAATATTACAAAGTAAAGTATCAATATCCATTTCGTGACTATTTTTCCTTTCATCTAATAAATAGTATGTATAACCTCGTGGAATGTTTGCGTGTCGACACATGATGATCGGACATATCAACGAAGGAGGTTTGTAGCTGTTAGCAGTACTTTTCTTGTTCATGTTGTTTTGTAAGTTATTATTAATGTTTGTCCTGAGACGTTTCGACAACATGCGTGACGCTTAGACAACATACTGAGCAAACTAATTCAGGGAAAATGAAGGCAACTGATTCGTAGTCCCATTTTTTACTAAAGCTTTGATTGAGTCGAGGGAACTCATGTGAAACCATGTTTACAAATGACGAATATGACGTCTACATCAAGGAACCCAAATTGAAATTGCCAATCATTACTATTAAACATAATCAATTAATGAAACGTATGATCGCTGTTGTAACTAGTAGAATAGACTGGGATTTCGGCAGTTAGGTTTGTTTTCTCGTTCGTTGTTTCGGTATTGTGTCGCGTCGTTGTGGTCAGTGTTATGTTGTGTTTTATGTGTTAAGCTGTTAAAGTTCAATACTACATTACCTTACATTTTGTATTCCCGTATGGAATGATTTAATGGCACTACAAAGATTCAGTAACGTTTAGTATCAATAGTGTGTTAGCATTTTAAAACTTTGTATGCTGACACAAAGGATAAATTATGACTTTGGGAGAAAACCTCTAACCTCCACCAATGAGCGATATATAACTGTAGCGTAATACACATGTCTTTTTATTTGACACCGGTGTCTCGAAAACTGATAGATCCAGGAAGATATTAGATTTTTTCCTGATATATCATATCATCAATGACATATGAGGATTGCCCTTGGGTTAGTCTGAGTTTTACCAGAGACGGGTGAATTGAATAAAATGCATACGAATAAATAGAGTTATGTGTGGATGCTATTAGATAAATAACAAATAGCATTGAGGGTGATAGTAAAACATTGGTAATACTATTTAATGGAGGATAATATTTTGCAATAAACTAAATTTTTGTTCGCTAAAAACTACAAAACCCATTCCAGTTGGTTACTTTATTATAAAAATAACTTGAATCATGTTTAAATGTAATAGAACATTCAATTTGGTATTGGCAGCGCATGTTATTGTGTCTTTTGTCTTTGATATGCATATACACGTACATTTATAGAGCAATGGTAGAACACATTCGAGAAGTTACTACTTTTTGACACCTCAGCATATCATATTATGTAATCTGGTTTAATTGGCATTTAATTGTTTAGAATGTCTTCATAATTCATTGTTCACATATGAAACAATGGAACAGTAACTCATTTTAGAATTTTGTTCAAAAGGAGTTCGTTCCAAAAGAGCATTTTGTACCGTAGGGCATATTTCCTTGCAAACCTCTTAACTCCGTTACACAATTGTTGATATATAGAATAAATGTATTTTTTGACAATATTCAAGGCTTTGTCAGAACCACTTGTTGTCCCGGGGATTCTCTAGGTATATACAAAATGTTCAATGTTGCAATGATTATATGTGGTATTATATGAATTCGATACCGCTTTTTGTTTCTGAATTTGGACATTAATATTGTCTATTGACTAGATCCGTTTCTGTCTCTCCATTAATGGAATACATTGCCTACTTGACATGATTAAAGTGGACAACTCTTGCTCTAATCGGATTGTATTGTTCAGATCGAGTAAAGCTATTGCGGTTTACGCATGGCTTCCACTAAATGTCATTTATTTGTTCAGCGTTAACAACAAATTCTTTTGATTATAAGAGGGTCTATAAGACTAAAGCTTTGTTTAAACAGAATATTATTGTTGACAACCGGTTACATTATAATAATATGACAATGCTCCCCTGGCCGGGTCGAAAATATTTTCCACATTTAGAGCGGAAACTGAAAGTATGAGTATTGATGTGGCTTCTTTCTGATATTGCCAACTAATTGTAGCGAAGCCAAAACATGATACCAAGAAATAAATAAATAAATAGCTGAACGGATTCCTGCTTAGAAAAAGAACGGACACTGTTCATGAAATTCATTAAATTTTAATTTCCGTTTGTTGACACATATATCTGCTACAACGTTAACTCTCACGTCAATGTTTTGTTTAGTCGAGCGAGTGACCAAGTAGACAAATATCTCATAATTCCACACACGATAGCGTCAATAAGACATACTGATCATACTACGTGTATCATATGGGAGTAATTATTGTGATAGAACATATTTCAAATGTTTTAGAATCGATGTATCGCAAAATATTTATAAATAACTAATGCCACTATAAATGTAATATATTATACTTTGATCCTTTGTCACATGTTAATAAAACAACTAAACAGAACAGCTACAAAAGTTGACTGTAGATACCACGTATCCCCCAGATATCTCATATGTCATTTTGGCAAACATTTCCTGATTAAGTATACTTTGACATAATTTCATTTTCCCCAGCTTATTGCTTAGCCATAAAAGTTAAGGGAACACGAGGATTTTTTCTGTTCTCAAGGTAAAATGTTTAATTTCTATTCTGGTATTTGCCTATAAAACCAATTGCCTGCTAGTTATAATGAAGAAAATATATAATTATATCTTTTTTTGTTATAATTAAGTGTTGGTGTGCCTGCCATACAGTTTTATATTATCCATTTATGTGTTCCAACACTGAATAATATTTATCAATCTATAGTGTCAGGGAACCTAATCCGCTATTCAGTTCTCGTTTTGTTCAAGACTCAACTTGAAAACAAACCGAACTGGATTATGCTTTCAAACAGGGTTGAATACATCACAGGTGTTTAAGTGTGCCATTGAATGAGGATTTTGATCGATGCACATCAACAGGCCTAAGCATTTAGGACACTCGAGGGAGACTCTGAAAGAAGAACGTACCAGAGAATTAATCACCGTGGAATTATTAGATAATATTTTATAGCTATTCAGGATTAAAACGTTCATTTTAGTTTATTTAACATCTTTAATTCATGTATTATTTTCTCGACTCAGTGCACGTTATCATCAAATTGATCGTCTTATATAGCTTGGCTATTTTGATCTGAGTCTGACCTTTATGCAAGAATACATTACAAGGTTCTTGCTTTGAATATATCAATTTCCGTAAGCAAATCGTGCGATATCGGTTTTTCAAATTTATGTTGGTATTAC
This sequence comes from Spisula subtruncata, assembly GCA_963678985.1. Classification (NCBI taxonomy): domain Eukaryota; kingdom Metazoa; phylum Mollusca; class Bivalvia; order Venerida; family Mactridae; genus Spisula; species Spisula subtruncata. The sequence continues at coordinate 8,354,053 of OY787675.1, read as the reverse complement.
ATCTCGAGTGTCGTCGTGATACTCTCCGATTATGGAAATATACAATCCGTGTTGTATCGTAGGTAATATATCGATTGTTAAATTATGCTAATCCAAAGGTCAGACTCGTGTCAAACTGGCCAAGCTATACTTGCCTCACATTGTATTTGTACTAATACTCATGTATATTATACTACTCACAATTGTATAAGGGTCGGAACATTTTCCTTCGGGATGAGTTGCAAATTGATTAAAAAGGACTGGTCAATTTTCAAAATCATAATGTTACATCTGCAATGTTGTGTAGATGTAGCAATTGCAGCTTTTTGGCGTCTAACCAGCTCAATCTCATTAAAATGTCGATGTTGTATTCAAGCCCCTGTGTCAACATACTGTTCTCCTTATCTTGGTATTTTTAGGTCTTACACATATGAGGATAAATATTGCATAATCATTTAAATTTTATTCTTTCGATTAGGTCCCTGCCAATAGAACTTATCAGATACATTAAAAACGACGTCATTTTCTCAATATGTGTCAAATGCAGTACACACGTGTCGTATTTAGCATCGGATAAGATGACCGCGTTCTTAAATATATTTTCAACGCGTTTTATAAGTTAACAACGATTTTAAAAGCCATTTATAACTATAGTATAGTTACGTAGGACTAGCACGAACACGAATGTCTTGATCCTTATTTGACTTTAAGTAGTATTTAATAGTTATATGGTTTTTGAGCACGTACATTCCTGCATTCCTGCAATTATTTAGACATGATTTATTCATTTAAACTCGGTACAGAAATGCGTAGTCACGCGTAATGCTGATATAACTTTGTTTGATGGATGTTGTATTTTGAGTGTTTGTCATCGAACGTTGTTTTTGGATGGTGTTTACCGGATATTACATTTGAATTTATTACTACAAGTGAAGGCAACATGAAGACAACTGCACAGAGTTCTCAAATGATTTGTCATGACTTTTGGGAGTTGTTTGGATATTTTAGACCTTTTATCGTGACATTTATTATTGCATGTGTACAGTCACCAGTAAACGGTTTGTAAATTACGTTACTTTTTATACATTTGTATTTGTATAATTCCAGCACGATACATTTTAGTTGCCTGATAGGCTTCGCATATGTTACAAGTTGTAGTGAAACATATATTTGCATGTTAGTTGTATTGAAACACTCTCCGCACATTGGCCCTGATTCTGACCTTCAAATTGACCTAAGTTTGAACTTAAGACCTTTTGACGGGCCATATTCTGGGTTAACTCAAATTGACCATTTCCTCTGAAATCAAATATAATATGGCTTGTTACAAAGCTTACATACTTGCACTGATACTGATATGGAACCCTCTTCGCACACCTAGATCGATATCAATTGACCTGGTTTTATTTACCTTCACATTGACATAATTTTGGACTTTAGTGTAGGTAAATGCTAATTTATTTGATAATCCTTATGGATCGAATGTTTCAAATAATGTTAATACAATCTTTTATGGACAAGGCTTCCACGGTGGCAGTATGTTAATAATATTTGAGGGATGATCAATATATAATGTCATTGTACCTTGAATTTTTCTATGGCAGCATTAAGCCCAATTCTACGAGTTATGACTAAAAGGTACATGTTTCTTTTTTATTTTTGATAATTTTCATAGTCTTGTGTCAAGGATTAAGTATGGTGTCTAATTTTGAAGAGGGTATAATCGAGTCCACTGACCTACTAAGCAAAATGGGTGTTATCTGTGCAGTAAGGGTTAAGAAAAGTAATTGTCAGTTTTCATTCAAATTCAACATAAGATACGTTAACTGAATCCTTATGCATTCACCAATATGAAATTCAATATGAAAATCAATATGAATTATTTCTTTTCTACGAGTAAGACGGCCACAAACAAGGGAGACACGTTTAGTTCTTACCAAATGATTGTTCTTGGTTCAAGGATCAATAACGTCTTATAAATTCTATTTTATTCGGGAATTTTTCCAAGAAATAAAACTACTTAAAAATATTCTTTGAACAATTTCATGCTGTTTTGGCTCGTTTTGACATCTATTTTCGCGACTTTAAAAAACCTTTATTTGCTCACAAAACAACAATCAGGTACATCAACTGTTATTTTTATGCAAGTCATTCGCATGATCGACAGCGTAATCTTAATATGGGTCTATAATTGCTTGCGAAATGATAGCATATGTGTAACATTGTTTGTAAACTCGCGGAATGAGCAAATAATTCTATCTCCACATATCTTATTTGCCACACATAAACTTATCTTATCTTATCTTATCATAGTATTCTGTCTTACAGCAACGCAAAATCTTGCACTTGGAAAACCTGCATACCAGTACGTCGTACCAATCAATCCAATTATGGTAGCATCAAATGCCGTTGATGGAAATACAAACGGCAATCTCAACTTGGGGGAATCATGCTCGCATACCGATTCGATATCTGATGCCTGGTGGAAAGTTGACCTTGGTGACATATACGTCATAGATCACGTGATCTTGTACAACAGGGTAGACTGCTGTGGTAAGTTTATTTCTTTTTCAATATTATTTCAATTTATTACTCGGATTTCTACTCTCGGACGCATTTATTTTTAATCAATTTAAAGAAAAATAAAATACTTCAACTTCTTTTCAATACTTGAATTATTTTTATCATTAAGTAAATCGCTGGCTTAGAATGAGAAGGTCGTAAGCATGATACATATTTAAAATCAGCATCACAAGGCGCTTTTTATGAGCCTATTCTCATGGAAATCGGAACTAGTCATATTCACCAAATTGAAGCTGTAACAGCTCGTTTGCTTTTTTTAAGTAAAGAGTAATTTTCGGACAGTTCATCCTTATTTTCTCAAAATATCAAGTTGTATATACTACCTTCACATTTTAAGCTAGCAAAGTGTTTCACACTCGCAACTTAAAATATGTATCATTCTTATTGTATATGAGCAAGTATGGTTTTAACTTTAAGCATACGGTTTAACCATTAGTAAGTCATTCCTCGTTAGTCACAGTATACGAGAAGTGCCTCACTTATTTTTGAACAATGAGAAGTAATGTGTCAGGCATCATATACAATAATTGTTTTCGATATTTGCATTATGGTTCGAACCGAAATTGCCAATTCTGTTGAGGATGCTGCTTTTGGCTTTTTGAAGGCCAAACACTCCCAACGAATTGCCAATTAGAAGTCGTAGAAACATTGTTGTACCGTTTTTGTCAAGATAATCAGTAGTTATCGTCACTAGAAGGATGGATCTTGTCACGTTGCGCGCATAAATGAAATAACTCAAAATATTAAAAAGTGTCAAAGGTGACTTTTTGTTTGTTAATCGCATTCATGGGTGTATGATGACTATGACCAACCAAATATCTAAAATGTGGGTTTTCACGACCTTAGTGGTATCCATTGTAACTACCAAAACAGAAATGTTTGCAAATATTACGTGCCAAACTGCAAAAATAACGGTTTTCACAAGCGCAAAAACAAAACAAAAATTAAAGGACAATTGTCTTTAACTACCATATATAATACAACAGAACGGTTATGTCGATAACTTTGTTACCCCTGATATGAAAATACATAACCATTAATATATATATATATATATATATATATATATATATATATATATATATATATGTATGGTACACGATCAAACTGCTATTTCAGAAATATGTACGACCCTACCAAGAATTTGCAATTCGTTAAGCTACATGGGTTAGCAGCCTGTTTCATTAAATATGTTTTTTGTAACTAATCAAATAGAACTCTTATTAATTCTACAAACGGACACATCAGCGCACGATAGTATGCAATTTATGTCCAAAAACGTTTGGGGCAACATGTTCCCACTTGGCATTCCAGACGGCACTTTCCAAATCGTGGTGTGTTGGTCAAGGCCCAGCACCATACACCAACACAACCACACCATTCTGTACCTTAAGAACACATATTTCGTGTTTATTACACGAGTATGGTAAAGGCCAAATTCTAACAACGTTGCATTTAAAGAATTGGAATCTTAAGGATAAAGCACCACTGATTACACTCGATACATGTTTACAACATTAGTTGGTTTTTGTTCAGTCATAAAACAGCTCAAAAAGATGCCCGTACAAAAATGTGAATTTTTGGATCTAACTTAATTACAGATACAAAAACAATGGATTTATATGATAATTGACACATTGATGTATACGATAGAATAAAGACTTCTCGACTATATACAATAGCATGTTGAAACTATCGGATGTTCAACACCGCTCAAATATAAGTGGGAATCCTCTCATATTATTATATTGCTTACTTGAAGTATCATTTTGTGGGAAAAGGATGGTGTGTTCTATGATTGAGTCCTGTAGCAGATATGCTATCACTTTGTCTGTAATACTTCGAATTGTTTGCACGCAAGTACAGCGTGTACTAGTACTGTAGTATTTACATTTACTCCTTAGCTCAGTGGATTGTGTGTTCAAAGTCGTATGGGGTACTGATACGCCTGTCATATGCCTGCTGAAATCTGACCGGCAAATAAAGGCTTTGCTGGGTATTTAAAAATATTATTATTTTTATTGATTTCGTCATGAAGGAGAGAGACTGAAACATGTCCAGTTGTTCATTGGATTACACGACAGCGACTACACACTACATGGGTACCATGACGGGATAGTCGGTACCAGTTACACATTTAACTTGCCGTCGTATGTGTATGGTCGCTGGGTAATGATAACACGCGTTTCCGGAACGGAAGATGGTGAACTAGCGCTATGTGAAGTCCAGGTCATGGGAAATACAATATCAAATGGTAAGTTGTTGTTTTTATTTCTCCTAAGATAGTATGATAATTACGTAGTAACACAAAGTTGCCTTATTGGCCAATGACCACTGACTTCGAGGGAGAACAAACTGTGTGATACAAGCTAGGATTTTAATCTGGGTGGCGATTCTGTATATACGTCTGGGTTCCTTAACATGCCCACTGTACAGCACCAGTACAAGCAAGATTTGTATAAATATATGCCAGCGTGTATATCATTAATAGTACCGCCGCGAGGGCAATATGTAAACAAGTTATGAAGAAATCGGACAGAGAAGGCTGCATTCAACTCAATCAGCCGAGCACAGAAAGCAGCAACAATACAAAATAACACAACCACACGGATTAATGGCCACACACAATTCTAGGACATAATAAAAAGCCCATGACCGAATATACTAATATTACATGTAGTTTACTGGTATTCGTGCAATGTATATATATGATAGATTAGAAGTTGTTGTCTTTTGGCTCTTGTTTCGAATTTGTTCGACTGGTTTGTGTGGTGGCTGTCGGCGTATGAAATCAATGTTGCTGTTTAGTGTTTTGTGCTCTGTTGTGTCTAATGAATGCTACTTTCCTTTTTACAAATGATAAATACTAGTATGTAAAGTGCATTTTATCGTTGATATAGTGTTGAAATACAGACAAGACCAGGGTGTGATAGGAACAGGTGTTTCTCTAGGCTCATCACAAGCGATTACGAAGGTTGCATGTTGCACCCAGTGTAAGATGACCACACACTGCGTCGCTGTGAACTACTTCTCTGATACAGGCTTGTGTGAGAAATTCGAAACAGTCACTTCAACTAGCGATTCCAACGAAAGCAGTTACTTCTATCGCTTGAATTAAGTGAACGGTTTGGCGTATTTATTTGTATCATTAGTTGCTGTGGAACGAAACAACGTGCTTAAGTAATAAATTTGCAAACGGTAATCAACCACTAAATCCGTTATTATTAGAATAAGTAATATAATAAATCACCAACAGTTACATTGATGCTAGAAGAGACACGGAGAACATATATGTTGTGAGGTATGACCCGCCCACAGCCTGGATCTGAATCCATGAGGATTCATTCTTTTGATCTATTTGAACTCGCCAAGCTAAAGTACACAACTTTTCTCCAGAGAAACATCAACAGGTAATTTAAGGAGATCAGTTTTTATAAATATGTGTAAATGTCATCAACAATTTTAAAGTAAGGGCGCAAGACGGGAAACACCAGACAGGCATAAATTGTGAAAACGTCTTACACGACATAAAAATGATGTCGCGGATAAAAAAAGTATTTCAGGAAATTGACATTAAAAAAAATATTCGAGTAGTAATTTTCGAACTGGTACCAGACAAAAAAACTTACATCTTTTGTCTAACAATGAGCAAGTTTTTTTGCGATAGCAGAACGTAAAGATTTGATAAAAATACCCCGAAACTGTATACTTTCTTTTGGACACCCTATATAATCTGTACTAGCCTACGTGTAGCCAATATGTATGTACACGATAAGTATGTAAGTATTGTATCACAGTTGTACACACGTCGCGCTATATTCTGTACTAACAATATAGTGTTGCATGTATAGTTCAATTTTGATCCCTGAGCCATGACCTTTTAGACGAGTCTATTTGTGCGGGTTACCCGTGATTTATTGATTTCAATAGTCATGCTTTAAAGATATGCTACTTACTAATGTGTGTTATACATATCTGAATAGTCAATCCCACTCCCAATCTTTTTCGGCAAGTGGATTAAACTTTAAAAGTGCAGTCACGGCTCAATGCTCGAAATCGAACTATAGTATCAAAAACGATTTCTTTGTTTTCTACTTTATTTTGTAAGATAAAATAGGCATTTCATTATGATTATATTAGATTTGAATTTGTAGTTAGACACAAATAAATTACTAGCGACAAAACAAAATTTATTTAAATGGAAAGTAGGAGACTCTCCATGCTGCACTCATTGTCAAGATGTTGAAACAGCAGAACTTGTATTAATTAAATGTCCATATGTGAGTAGCTTTTGGCAAGATATTCAACGTTTTTTTAACAAATTAGGTTTAAAACAAAATATGAAAAGTTTACAGCGTTAACTTGTCGGATATAGAGTCGAATTTAAGGAATATCAAGAAATAAACATTATTTTAAGTCAAATTGGCTTTTCTTTGTTCAAAAGTTATTTAAGAAGTGAAAGAAGAATAAAACCCATAAACACAATGCTTATTTTATACCAAGATCCGTCTCTATTTCAAAAGTTGTATCAAAAAAAGTCTGAATCATGCAATTGCTTGATACATTTTTAAAATTAATACAAAATAATTAAGATAAACAAAAATACCAATGCTGACTAAATTAAGAATGAAACACCAATTATGACCAAAACTAACAACCTATACAATATTTTCACATCTCGAAAAACGACAGTCAAAGATCACCTCATAACACTATTTAACACACACTTGTCACTAACCTAACAACTTTTAACTTTAACATCCTCTTTATTACTAATATCAATTGTAAATGCTTATTTTTTAAGCATTCATAATTGTTTTCTTCATTCAACCTATAACCTCACAACGAGTTAGTCTAGTCTACTTTCGCTTTAGATTTCATAATACAGCTAGACTAACTCAATGATGTGTTTTGGTTAAAACACTTAAACCTTCTGTATATATATACTTTGTTTTCTTCTTTTTAGCAATATTGTATTATATTATGTCACAGTAGTTCAATTACAAATTGTTAACGTAGTCTTTTAAAAGCCCTGGAGCTTGTATGTAAATTGATATGATTTATTGAAAATAAAATATCCTACTCCCCAAAAAAAAAGATTTGAAGCATGACAGCAAGCTCATTGCAAATCTTGCTCGTTCATAGTCAAATTCGACATGACATTAAACGTCTAAGTCTGTTGTCGGGGACTTAGTCAATAGTATAAGTAACAAACTCCTACAAAGAAATGTTTATGAAACATTGCAAACCGAAAGTATAAAAAGTGTAATGTTCTTGAATATCTTTTTAAGTATATGCATTCAGTCTTAAACTAAATAACAAGTTGTTCTCTGAAGTTATATTGTTAGAATGGCATAAACCTTAGCAAGTATCATTAGATAGTTTTTGTGTTGGTGAAATAAATTCACTTTATTGATATATATTTATTTTGTTAACTTCATTTGTACAAATGTTGTACACTATAATATTATTCTTACCGTATTCAACAAAGTGCAAATTGAAGAATAACATGCCTTTAAAAACATGAACAATCTAAATAACAGTTATACTGTGCCCTAATGCATTGTTTGTGCACGTAAAGCGTTAAACGATTAGAAAATGCATTTAAGAAGAAATAAGTGAAGCTTAATAACAAGGATGGTAGATACATATGTCAGAGAGGTATATATACACAGTATGGCCAACATTGTACATCGAGAATAAGTTGGTTCAGCCAGAGCAATTCCCATTGGCTTTCTGACGTTTGTAATATTGTCTATTATACTGTAATCTTATTTATACTGTTTCTTAATTACATTCACTACAATACTTGAGATTATTTATTGACACAATTCGCACTTTGTTCAAGCGAACGAGTTACTCGACCAACCCTACAATTTTCACCATATTATTGTGTTTTCCTTCAATAAATCTCATATAAAGACTTCCTTGCAAACTATAGCATTTTACAAAATGTATTGTTTTTGAAGAACAGGCGTCATCACCGAAAACAAGTATATTCACTTGGAATTGTTGTTGCTGAATGTATACATTTTGTAGTTCATACAGTGTTGAGATTGCAGAGTGACTGAAGTGAAAGTTTGAAGAAGTATAGTCTGGTACAATGTAAAGTACTACGTTTCGTTTATCCTGGCAAAGATTTATTGTCACATATAACGATTGGCCATAGGACAGTGTGTGGTGTCAATCTACTCAAAACTTAAACAATATATTCACATAGTACAGTACATCAACGGCGAATGGCAACCTGCATTCATTTAGTGTGGTTATTATTAAATGTTCTGTTGCAACCACATGACGAACGTGTACCATTATTGTGGATTGTTAATGGAAATCCATATGTTTATACACCACTGTAGGTCTTATTCCATTTTGTAGAATCTATTTCCACACTCAAACACCACAGCTGATGTACATGTATCGTCCAGCAAAAGGTGACCGTAATTCACACCATTCGTACCCTTTAATTACATTACATAAATTGTGTAATACAATGTGTGTAATCAGCAATCTCACAGACAGTAAGGCATTATTTTAGCCACGACCTGTTAATACATTGTAAGGCAATTCCGAGTTGGTTCCATTGACTAACGTTTATACTCTCATTGTGTCAGATGATTACCATGGAATACTAGTAGTATATATTCTGGTAAAACTCGATTCGAGGCAACCTTCGTATGACATTGATGATGTGATACATCTGGACTTAGTCTAATATCTTCCTGGATATATCAGTTTTCTAGACTACGTGATCAAATAAAATGACAGCTGTATTACACTTTAGCTATATATCGCTCTCTGACGGAGCTTAACGTTTTTTCCATAACAAGTTATTTGTATTTGGCATCATCAGCTTGGAAAAACATTTACATATCATGCACCAGTCGAACATGGCGTTCAGTTTTTCTTGCAATGTGACTATTATTATACTTAATGTTAATTTTGGTCTTAGTCCTCAATCCTTTAAACACATTAAATCTAGTTTAAGAAAAATATTCGCAATATTTGCCACTGTACTCATCGTATATAAAGTAGTATTGAAGCGAGCATATTTTCGCCATCGAATCAATTGTTAATGGAGATCAAATGAGAAACCCATAGTCTACTAGTTCAAGGACAATATTATAGAGAAATCTGTTAGGTAGCACGTCCGTATACATATAATCATTGTCCATTTTCAGAAATAGATTCCTGTAGTTTGGAAACGTTAGACATTCGAATAGACATTTGATCGTATTAGACATGTCTAACAATATATTAGACCAGCTGTGCAATATATCCTTCTTAGAAGAGCTATAATTGCTAGTCTAATGGACGTTAGACAATATCAAGGCCACGATTTTACATACCAAGTTAAGGAACATACAATATATATGTAGTTATGTTTGTGTATCACGTCTGGTCAAAATTCAATGAGATTACTCCACCAGCCATTCTTATAATAATGCTGAAGTCTAAATAATGTAATGCTATTTTTTTATCAAAGACATCATTTATTTATAAAATAAACTATGGAAAATCCGTTAAGTATGGTGTGGAGTTCTAACGATGTTCTATAATAACAATGAGGACATTGTTACGAAGGTCAGACTGTCGTATAATGCACTCTGATTTTCAATAGTTATGGATGTTAAAGCATGCAATACTAGACATGTGTCAATTGAACAGGAAGACGATAAAATAGGATCAAGGGAAGACGATTTATTAACTGTATGTACGACATGAATTCAGCTACCGACAGTATGGTGGTTAAATGTCCAGACGGTGTTATTAATCGAGCGGAGCGTCCTACATAGATATATAGGTTGACAAGACAAAGGTTAACTTCTGGCATTTAGTAACGTTCAGATTTTAAGTGTCGGATATTTAGATGGTTAAGATTTTCTCACACTACAGAAAGTAAAACTATGATGAAGAGACACAAAACTCGTGTATACTTGGTACAAATAAATTATCTTCTCCGTGGATAAAATCAACAGCGGCATAAACTAATACCATGCGATGAAAAATCTCATTTGGTTGTTATTTTGAAGTAAGATGCCCAGTTGTCAATATCCTAATAATTGTATAAGGCATGTTATTAACTGATCTCATGAAGGCCACAAGAGATCATTACTTGAATCAAATCTATTGAACCGAAGTTGTGTTGTATTGTTACTGTTTTCTGTGCTATGTTGTTTAAGTTAAGTGCTGCTTTCCCTGTTTGATTAACTCATGTCATTTTACGAAACCTTTTGGATTTACGGGACGTGGGAAAATGTGACATATACACATGTACATGAATGTTTTATGTCATTATCAAAGTTTCACACACATACATTTTTGTAACACTATACTTTATTGTAGCAATATTAGAGTGATAACGACTTCTATTCATAATGATTGCATTAGTTGTTCTAGTATCTCCTATGTGACAAACGCATGACACAAGTCAGTTACAGTGTTGACAGGAAAGCATTGATTGCGCGCCTAAAGCTATTGACGATTAGAAAAGACACATAAAGAAGAAATAAGCAATAAACGCGAACATTTGATCAAATTAAAGGAATGATGTTTGTCCGTAAACAAAAACAACAAGTCTAGAGTCCTCAAACATTCTTTCTACGATATAGATGAGTTTGATCATTAAATGTTCTAAAAGTACGTCGTTGTGAAACTTTAATGTCGAACTATATACATGTACAATGTACGCTGTTTGAACTTCGCTCACTGAAAACAACAACACTTATAATTAGTCTTAAAAAGATAATGTTTATGAGGAAATTGGACAGGGAAGGCAGTACTCAACTTAACCAGCCGAAACAGAAAACAGTAACATCACAATCCAACTACACGGAGCAATGCCACACACAACCTAAAGCAATGATTAAAAGTCCAAGTACCTGCAGAAAAAATGCAGGATGAACCAATTTCACAAACAAAATAACAAATAAAAAAATTTAACGTTGATCCAAAGTGACGTAATGAAATACAGGTAAGTGTGGTTTACTACACAAATTATAACTATTCATATGGTTTAAGGTACAGTTTTCAGGTCAGAAAACTACTCATATTTCTTTTATCTTATTTCTGTATTTTCTGAATACCATACAATGATTATTTGTTTAGTAATCAAATTTATTTCGCTTTAAATGGAAGACTGTCCTACTTGTGTCAAATTAGTCTGATCCATAAGAATAATGAGTGCCAGTTACTGTTAATAATGTGTTAGGGACTACATGCAAGTCATTTCTAATGCAAGCCAGGACGACGCAAGTATAGTTATTGAAAGAATTATATTAGCAGAGTAAGTACAAGTCTGAGCTTGTAACTTTTGCAAAGTATAATATGTAAAATTACCCATGCCCTTAAACTAAGACAAACGAGCATGTAAACAAACTCATTGTTTGCCTATTTTTCTTGTTTGTCTAGTTCGTACATCTAACTACACAAATTTATACGAAAAGGTCTTGACAAACTTTTCATATAATATTGGTACAAAAATCATGGAATGGTTCTAACTTCAACCACCATGTCTAGGAGTGTAGGATAGTTGCTGCTTGTTTGATAGATAGGTTTGTTAATAAGCTTCATACACTAATAGATCTATTTAATTGATTCACCATACTGTGGACATCAAACTATTTTCCTGCCAGTCATGTCAGCTGTGAGGGTTAATCAGGGAGGGGGGAACGCATGCATTGTGCACGAACAGGTGTAGTGCAATACAGACAGAGACAGGAAAACACGGCGTGTATGTAGTGTATAGTGCATGCACTGTGCACTGTTTCCTTATTACTTTCTCTCAAATACTAAGTGGGACATAATTTTATGATTGTAGCTTACTTGAGCAACAGACTATACGACTTCTAAAATGCTTTCGTTCTTCCTCTCAAATACATTTTGTACTTTAATATTGGGACATATAATTATTGCTCATTTGAGCAATAAAACTTCTGGAATAAGTTCCTTTTACGACAGAGCAGAGATGATCTTGTCAAACTATTCATATAATATTCGTCCACAAAACATGTGGTGGTTCAAACTTGAATATGCATCAAGCTTCGTAATGATATTCACCAAAATAACTGAGATTATTTATTGACGCAATAATCGGTGTGATTGTGGTTCAAGCGAACGAGTTACTCGATCAACCCTACAATTTTCACCAATATTTTGTTGTTTTTTCAGTCTATAAATCTCCTAGTATGAATTCCTCGCAAATGATAACATGTTTTATAAGTAAATTGTATTTTGAGGAACAGACGTCATTACAAAAAACAATTAGATTCACTTGGAACATTTCTTGCTGAGTGTATACATTGTGTATTTTATGCATTGTTGAGATTCAAAGTGACATCAGGGCCAGTTAGTGTAAGTTTAGTCTTGTACTAATAGAACTCCGTTTCAATGTTTCCTGGCTAAGATCCAGTATCACTAATACTGTATGTCAGTAAGCGATGTCAATCTACCCATAACGTTTTTCAGTATATTCACATGGTACATACCCGGAAAATGGTAACTTGGATTCACTTAGCGTGTTTGGTATTATAACAACAGTGTACCATTGTGGAGTTTTAATATTTATTTACCACTGACTCAGTAGATGATATTCCAGAACATGTTGTCGCATCTAATTCCACACCCAAACATCACAGCTGATTTACCGTCACACAAAGGTGACCGTAATCCATGCCATTTGTAACTTGTTATTTCATTATATAAATTCTCAAAGTGTGTAATAATCTAGTTTGTAGACAGTAGGACATTATAACGGCCACGACTTATTACAAAATGTAATACCCTGTAAGGCAATTCCGAGTTGATTCCATTGACTAACGTACATACTCACTTCTTCTGTCAGATGATTTCCAAGGAACAGTATATTTCTAAGGGAGACCACCTTTTAACAAACCGCTTTCTGGTGTTCCAATGAGTTGTCTCTGTAAGCAGTTTTAGATATATCATTGTGCAGTATCATCGAAGTAGAACTGTCAGTATTTCATTCATCAAAGCCGCTCCTGGTAAAACTCAGTCTAATTCGGGGACAACCTTAATATGTCATTGATGATATGATTTATCAGGACTCAATCTAATATCTTCCTGGATATATCAGTTTTCTAGACTACGTGAGCAAATAAAATGACAGCTGTACTACACTTTAGTTATATATTGCTCTCTGAAGGAGCTTAGAAGTTTTCTCCATAACTCGTTATTTGTATTTGGTGTCATCATCTTAGATATGTATCATAAAACCAATCGCACATGACGGTCATGCAGTTTATCTTGCGAACGTGTGTAGACCTTTTAGTTAAAAACTATTAATTTGCGTTTAGTCATCAATCCTTTAAACGCATTAAATCTAATTAAAGAAAATAATCGCACTATTTGTAACTGTAATCAAAGTTTGTGTAGTCGTATCCACGCCAGGAACTTTACTCAAATCAATTGTAAATGGAGATCAAACTGTTAACTCTAGCTCAATGATGATATTATGGAGAAACATGTGTGGTAGCACGTCCGTTTACATACAATCATTGTCCAATTCCAGAAATAGATTCCCGTATTTAAGAGACGTTAGACGATCCAATTGACATTCAATCAAATTTGATATGTCTAACAATCTATTTACCAGCTATCACGATATATCCTTCTAAGAATAGTTATACTTGCTGGTCTAATGGACGTTAGACAAATCAAGGTCACTATTTGTTCTTTCTCTATGTTTACAAAATGGACATGTTAAAATATTCATCATGTATGTACACAATTAAACATTACATACATAAAGTTGTGCCATTTTGCTTTCAATTTGCAGCCTTTATTCGGTCAACATCTTGGAATTAGCGCCTAGTCCAGTCAAATTAACATTAAAGGTCAAACAAATTGCAACAGAAGCTATTTTTCGATTTTTAGGTAGGTAATTGTATGCTGATCACCAGAAAAAAAAGTCCTCAAAAAAATTTTGTGTCTGAAGGAGAAAAATCTAAGATGGCTTCCATGATGGCCGCCATGAACTATATAACCTCTAAAAATCAATGTGGTGGTTTTATATTTCGATATAATTCTTTATAATTTAATTGATAATGTTCATTTAGTAATGTCCTTTAAATTTTCTAGCAACAGTGACCACTTTTAGGCCATTTCAGGCCATTTCAAGGACGAAATGCGAAAAAAGCTTAAAATCTGTTGTTTCCCTGTTATTTTCCTTGCAGTTTTATAGATTTCCATCTTTCCCTATCATTATAAAGTTGGTATAATGGTTGTTTAGTATGTATTTATTCAATATTAATAATATTTTTAATTCATAACATTACTGTTCGGTTACAACAGCCACTTTTAGTCAAGTATATGGTATCCAAGACGTTTTGGATTCGAAACCATTATTTGTTTGATATCACTTTTGTAATTTAATATGTAGATATAATGATTCATATTTGAAATGAAAATGTTCATTAGGTAGTGTCCTTCACATTTACTTACAACGGTGATCATATGAAAGCCAATGTCAAGGTCATTTCGAGGTCAAAATGTGAAACGTTAAGTTAGTCTTACCAATGATACAAATAAATGCTTACAAGTAAGAATACTTAGTATACTTAAATATAGTGACCATTTGAAGGTCAAGGTGCATGTCTTTAAAGGTCAACGTTTTAAGTATATCAATTTTATTAGAGCTCTAAGTTTAATATTTACGTTATGTAGAATTCATGTATGTTGGAAATACTCATCCAAAGCCCTTCTTCAGGTTCTTCAGTTTGAAACAGTTTGACATAACGAGGGACTCATCAATGTTGGGAACTGTCACCCTAGGTACTGTTACATGTAGGGACTCAATATTATTGGGAAGTATCATCATCAGTACTATGGGGGACTCACCAGTGTTGGAGACCGTCATTGTCAGTAAGAATCAGGGACAAAATAATGACACAATAGTCACCATATGTCCCACCCAGAGCAAAAGAAACAGTCATCCTTTATTCGGCGGAGGTAAGGAACTGTTATCTAAGATCTTAGGTACTACATGTAAGTGGGACTCACCAATGTAGAGAACTGTCCTCTTATGTACTATTGGCCATTCTGCGGAGTAGATAATTGCCATCTTATGTTATATTAGGGACACACTAGTGCAGTGAACTGTCATCATAGGTCACCCCCTTGAAAATATTCATCCTAAAACCTATTTGTAGTTGCCATAAGGAACTCACCAGTGTTTGCATCCGTCCAAATAGGGCCTATGGGAATTGAGAATATTCCCATAAGGGGACTCACTAGTGTATGTAACTGTCACACTTAAAAGGACTCACAGGGGTTTAGAGCAGTCATATACCCTTAGGAGGTGAACTTACCAGTGTTTTGAAAAGTAGTCACCCAAGGCTTTCTATAGACCAACTAGTGTATGAAAAATCAATGAAGGTCATATGAGGACCTCGTCAATGCTCAATAGATTATACAACGCCCTATGAAAGGCTAAATTAGCGTTAATTCACTTACGACAGTCGTATTAAGCCCTGCGGTGGACTTATCGGCATTGGCAGTAGTCATAGTTGGGTCTACAGGGAACATCAGTGTTAGGAACAACTAATGAAGACATTATGTAGGGGGGGGGGGCTCGGCAGTGCTGGGAGAAGTCATTCAAAGATGCAGTTGTTTAAATTAAACCCTACTGTTAGACGCACGTGTACTGGAAGCAAACCTAAAAGGATCTATAAATGACTCGAGTTGGAAACAGTCATGCAAAATCCTCTGAGGTACTTGTCTTACATGTATATCATATGTGATTCAGTAGTGTTGACAGCAGCCATATAAGGGTCCATAGAAGAATTATTAGTGTTCGTTACAATCATATTAGTGCACATGTATATGAAGGACTCCCTAGTGTTGAAAGCTGCAATCAAAGGTCCTCTCGGACTCATCAGTGTTGGGAACCATCAATGAAGGTCTTATGAGAGACTCATCATTGCTTGCAGAAGTTGTCATAGTCACTGTGGGAACTCATCAGCATTAGCTAATCCGTCCTATATCATATAGGGGACTCATCAGAGCTGATACCACTTATCCTAGTCCCTATGGGGACTTGCAAGTGTTGATAACAATATTCTATCGATGACTTATCAGTGTAGAGAACAATCACAAGGTACTATTATAGTACATTAATTAGTAGATTCAATAATGTTGGGGAACAAGTATTTTATGTACTGAAAGGTCTCACCATTACACGGGGCATTCATCTTAAGCACATATCTGTGTTGGGAACCATTAATTTAGTGTCAATAGGGGACTTATCAGTGCAGGGATTATCATTCGCCCGACCTGGTACTAGCCAGTGTTGGCAACATTTTATGAATCAAAGTCCTAGTACTTAGGCTTTGTGATATAATGGGAATCATTGGGTGTTGAGAATAGTTATTACATACCACATAGAGGAATCATTAGTGGTTACACTGCTAACAACAACCACACAAGGTCCACTTGAATATTCAGAACTGTTGTTAAAAGCCATTCAATAATTCAATACTCTATTTGTAGGACCAAGCCTGAACAGTCATCAACGACCTCATGACAGTATTCAGTTTTGACACAGTCAGTTTTGGAACTATGTGATGCTCATCAATGTACTGAACAAATATCATAGGCCCTATGGGTAACCTACAGGGTTTGAATATATATTCATCCTCGCTTTATGAGTTACCACATTACTCACCCACCAATGTTCCAAGCAGTTAGCACACATGCAACATACTGATTATTGTTTTACTCTTAGCAACACTACAAGACAAATATCTAACCCACTGAAAAACTACAGTGTGGAAATACCATTGCATTGTAACTGTGTACGTTTTGTATCCTGAACGACATTGACCCTTAATTGGTTAGTGTTGTAGATTATACCAACTACTTCCATGCTTTAATAGCCTTAGAAAATGTTAAATATATTTAATATCAATGAAAATATAGCATAATAATCTTTTTTCCTGTAATTTGACCATGAAATGGCCTTGACCTTGTCCTCAAAATGATCATTGTTGCAGACAATTTCAAAAACCTTATTCATTTTTTAATATTCACACAAACATTCAGTTATACCAATGAAAATTCTAATGCTACAGCTGATGATAATAGTTATCACAATCCGCTCTCGGACATAATGTTCTCGAGTAAAACTGGCTGTTTTCAGAAATTTCAATATTCTGATTTAAAAATATACCTTATAATAAAGAAATATACACTTACCAACTACGTTCATGCTTTAATAACATCATACAATGTAAAATAGATCTTAAACCAATGAAAGTATAGAGGAACATTCATTTTTTTAGCGTTTTTAGTAGTTTGACCTTGAAATGGCATTGACCTTGACCTTTGAGTGGTCACTTATCCCATCCAATTTGATGCACACTATTTTATGAACACTTTCCATGCAAATATTCCTTATTATATATATATATATATATAGAACTACCTCGTTAGAAAATTGATAGTTAGTGGTTCAGCAATTTATGGCAGACA
This sequence comes from Spisula subtruncata, assembly GCA_963678985.1. Classification (NCBI taxonomy): domain Eukaryota; kingdom Metazoa; phylum Mollusca; class Bivalvia; order Venerida; family Mactridae; genus Spisula; species Spisula subtruncata. The sequence goes on along the minus strand of OY787675.1, from coordinate 8,336,002 downwards.
TCCTGGACGCCATCTTGGATTTCATCCCTTTCCCCTTATCAAATTTTTGAGGACTTTTTTTCTAAAGTCCGCCAAGGTTTGAACTTGACATTGGTGGTAAAATTGTTTCTGTTGCAATTTGTTTTAGGTTAGGCCCATTATGAGCCTATTTAGACAGGACTAGCCTACTTACCTGTCTTCTAGTAACTGACTTACATAAACCAATACCACAATCGAAGATGACCTGACTACCATTCAAGTCATTTGTCAACTGTGTAAGATAGATTGCAATGTTAAAATAAAATATTTTCTATTTTGTAGTTGTATTTGTAAGGTTTAGCAACAGTTGAACTGGGAAACATTTTCAACAGAAACATAAGAGCTTGAAAAGCAGAAAACTGAACATAACGACAAAAGCCAAGGCGCCAAATAGAAACCATAATTCCAAACTCAAAAATAACAAGAATAAGCTGCTACAAAATCCTTTGATGAGTCCTAGCTTCATGTGCCGCCCACACAAACAGTATAGATAGTGTATGAACTGAACGAGGAAATAGACACGTTATGTCTATATAGTATTCGGTTGTTTTTGTGATCTTAACAAATACACTGACGCACATAGAACATGCTAGTTATGAACGAATATAAACTAAGGAAGGTCATGTCTAATTGAAATATATATTGAATAGATACCATACATTTGTACAACAAACCTCCTGTACGATATTGTTGATGAATCAGTCAATATTATCTATGACTGATAGTGATTGATAGTATTAATCATCCGTGATTTAATCTGAACATTTTCTACATGTTATATATGTGATTGATTATGTTTACATGAGATTGTTGTCATGATTTCGAAATGTGTTTGTGTGCTTATTGTAGTAGTTAATATACTAGGTGCATTCTTTTATCTATTAGCGAATTTATAGTTACAATTTTGCTATGAACTTTGATTATGGAGTAAAGGCTTTTGCTAAGCGTGAAAATCAAAATCGAAAGTCCTGAAAATTAGGACGCTCATTCTGACTCAAACAGATGTGTTACATTCCTAAGTCGCCTAACATGTACATGTAGTATAACAACAATGAGAGTGATGTTTAGATGACTAGACGGCTGTCATATTATGCAACCTGTGTATCAATGATTACTGACCTAAAAGCCAGCAATGCAAGACATGGGTCAATTAAGCAGGAATACGATATATAAACGTATGTACCAAACGAATTAAGATACTCGTATCTGGCAGAATGGTGTTATTAGTCGAACGGATTGTCCTACAGAGATATATAGGTTGGCACAAAAAAGTTAACTTATGGCATGATATCGCATGGAAAATAAAATTCTAAGCAATTGTAGCTGCAATGTGATACTTTATTTATATATACTATAAATAACTGAAATACTGTACAGTTTAGACTCAACTATGATACTTGAAATTATGAATTAAGAAGACATATATCATTTGTACGTCGTCAATTTAGTTAACAAATAGTTTCTTAGGTAGTCTAGGTAGTAAATATCATTAACGACGAGTTTCTTAGTATTCTGATATAATGATATCAAATGTACCTGCATTAAATAGCATCTAACTGTATATTTGTAAATCTACTGCCAGATGATCGAACTGTCTGAAACCAAACACCAATTATTTGTGATAAGCTCTCCGTTGATGACTAACCTTGTCGTACATGTATCAACAACCACGAAAAGATTGAACTACTGTTATCCCACGTCTGTCTGTACCGCTAATTGTTTTGTATTATGTGAAATTCGTGCATGCTATATCAAAACGTGGTTGCAAATTTTACATTGCTGCAATCATGAATAGGAATAAGTAAGATCACCCAGTGGCTGTACGTGTACAACGGTGTCTAACATGCACCATGGTTAGAACAATACATGTATGTTGTAATGTCCGTGTGAGTATCGTGCTCGCTGCTTTACCATCCTGATTTGAAGACAATTATACTTTCATGACAAAATAATCACACTTTTAGCTACGATTACAGAACATATGATATTATCCTCACCGAACTGTCGTGTTAACACATGTATATTGTGACTAGTTGTATTAAATACATGTTGATCCCAAGTGACCAAATGTAGCACAGCTAAGAGCCGCCATAGTTCACAAGTCCCCACATATTTGTGAAATGTCAATGTCTGACCGTTTCCATGTTCATTTGTTTATGGCTCTCAAATGATTTTTTCTGTAAACTGTAGTAAAGTAGTTTGCGTAGCTTGTATGACAATATTATACCAGACACAATACATATGTTGAAAATGGGCTTTTATTAAAGCCAGTTAACTATTAAAACATATATACAATATATACAACAAACAATAAAAACTCATAGAAATGAAATTTTGAACTATATGGGCATAATAAGCCGCCAATACAGCAAACAATACAAACTCATAGAAAACTTCTAAAATCTGTTATTTTACATCTTGAGGCATACAGTAATACAATTGATGCTAACAAGGGTATACAAAAGTGGCTGATGGAAAGGGAGGAGGTGGTAAAACAGTTATTAGAAGTAAAAAAACGTGTGAAAATATATATGAAAAAACAGCGTAAAATAAGCTTCCTCCTTCGTCAAAAATTAACTGATATGCGCATGCGCGCTAGACGGAAGGAAGATTATATTCCGTACTAACCGGACAGACCGGACTATGTTGACCAAACATATCGAAAACCTATTTTTCATCCATAAATTATGTTAATACAAAAATGCATTTATTAACGTATGCTTAATGCTGAAAATATTGTAAACATCGTCATACATAAAATGCTGTTGTGCATGAATGTACAATTTCTTATCTACATACTTAGTTAAACACCAAGACGATCGAACACAGATATACACCATGAAGGTTGTTTCTGGTGACGACACTCCGAACGTCGTAACGTTCAAAAGAGTCGGATATTAAGATCCTTTGGATTTTCTCACATCCTATAGAAAGTAAAAATACGATGCAGTGACAGCTCATACATGAGTATAAAACGCGTGTATACAATGTACAAATTAATTATCTTCCCCATGGATAAAATTAACAGCGACATAAACTAATACCATGCGATGAAAAATCTCATTTTATAGAAAGAAGCACAATGGTCAATATCCTTGCAATTATATAAGGCACGTTATTAACTGATCTCACGCAGACCACAAGTGATTATTACTTTAATAAAATCAATTGTACCGTAGTTGTTTTGTGTTGTTAATATTTTCGGAACTCGGCATGGTTTCAGGGCATGAGAAAATGTGACATCTACATTGTTGTTTTATGCTATTATCAAAGGTTCACACACTTAGCACTAAACTAGCAATAACAAGGGAATAGCGACTTCTTCGCATAATTGCATTAGTTGTTCTAGTGTCTCCGATGTGACAAACGCATGACAAAAGTCAGTTACATTGTTGATAGGAACGCACTGATTGCGCGCCTAAAGCTATTGACGATTAGAAAAGACACTGGAAGACGAAATAAGCAATAAACGCGAACATTTGATCAAATTAACGGCATGATGTATGCCCGTCAACAAAACACAAACGACAAGAGTCCGCAAACATTCTTTCTACGATATTAATGAGTTTGATCATTAAATGCTCTATGGTGCGTCGATGTGAAACTTCGATGTAGGACATAATACAAGGTACGTTGCTTGAACTTAATTTACTGAACACAACAAGGATAATAATCGGCATTAAAAAGATATGAGGAAATCGGACAGGGAAGGTAGCATTCAACTTAACCAGCCGAGCATAGAAAACAGTAATATCACAACTCAACCACATGTAGTAGTGCCCACACACAACCCAATGAATGATTAACAGCCCAAGTCCCCGCCGCTAAAATGCAGAATGAACAAAGAAATAACAAATTAACATTGATCCTAAGCGACAGAATAAAACGCAGCTAAGTGTGATTTATTACACGGATTGTAAATACAAGAGATGCCCCACTTATATTCGACCTGTGCTGGATGTCCGATACCTTCCATCCAACCCGATACAAATGAAATATCTCTTTTGAACAGTGAGAAGTAATGTGTCAGGCATCATATACAATCATTGTTTTGCATATTTACAATATGGTCACAACCGAAATTGCCAATTCCGTAGAGGATGTAGCTTTTGGCTTTTTTAAAGCCAAACATCCCAAACGAATCACCAAGATGAAGTTGAAGAAACATTGGTGTACCATTTTTGTGAAGATAATCAGTAGCACTCGTCTCTAGATAGATGGATTTTGTTATGTTGCGTCCATAAATAAAAAAAAACACAAAAGGTTAAAAATGACAAAAAGTGACTTTTTGTTTGATAATCGTACAAATTCGGTGTATGATGACTGGGACCAACCATATAACTAAAATTGGGTTTTCAACGTAGTAAGAAGTATCCATTGTAACTACCAAAGCAGAAAATTCGCAAATATTATATGCCTCAGTCAAAACATATCTCACAAGCGCAAAAAAACAAAACAAAAATTAAAGGGAGACGATCGTCTTTAACAGCCATATACTAGTATACTACAACAGAACAGTTATATCGATAACTTTGTCCCCTCTGAGAAGACAATATATTCCGTTGAGATATTTACGGTACACGACAAGACTGCTATATGAGAAATATCTACGATCCTACCAAGAAGTTGACATTCGTAAAGTTTCACTGGTACATTTTGTAAGTAGCCTGTTTTATTACATGCGCTGTTGTTTATTATAACTTATCAAATAGAATTATTATACAAACGGACGAATCAGCGCACGATAGTATGGCATTTATGTTCAAAAACATTCTTCGACAAAATGAGTAACATGTGGCTTTCCTGGCAACAATTTCCGAAGCATGGTGTTTTGGTCAAGGCCAAACACCAAGCACTAACACAATCAGACCATTTGGTACCTTAAGAACACGTATTAAATGTTTATTTCACGTGAATAGTAAAGGCCAAAGTCAAACGACGCTGCTTCTAAGGAATTTGAATCTTAAGGATAAAGCAACATTGATTACGCCGCTCGATAAATATTTACAATTAATTGAATTTTTTCTGTCCTAAAAATGTTCAACAAGATGCCCATCTCACATTTTTGGTTCTAACTTGATTACAAATACAAAACAATGGATGTACATGTTAATTGACACATTTATGTATACGATCGAATGAAAATGTTTCGACTATACAATGTCTCGTTGAAAATATAGGATGTTCAAAACTGTTCAAATATAAGTGGGACACCTCTCGTATTCGTATGTGTTTAGGTAAATGGGGAATTTATTATTTGCAAATGCATATGTCCTGGTTAAACATCACACGGGTGTATAAGGTGTTTTATACTGGTGTATATGTTCATATAAATACATACCACAAAAGAGAGCCTGCAAAATTTAAGCTGCGTATAATGTTTATCGTTATTGAAAGTAGGTCATTGTTAAATAATTTCACATTTCAGTCTTATAGTTTTAATTTAATTATTAAACATGTAAAGTCTCTTTATCTATATTAAGTTACTAACTACCGAGACACACTAAGAAAATATACAACAATCTTAAAAGGTGGGCATACTATGTACAGTTTACATAAATGGATAAACCAGGAAAGAAAACACAAACCAAGGTAAATAACAAGGATGCCGGAAATGCATTTACATGCCACTGACATTAAAAAATCCAAGTTCCCGCCGACAAAATGCGGGATGACCCAGTTTCACGAAGAAAGTATATAATAGCGGTTATCACATGAGACCGAATGAAACGCAGCCAATACTCGATCAAGTTCCCCAAGGTCCCGCTGCACGGCGTCCAAACCGCACAAACCCATGCCAAAACGGCGACCAAATGAGGCACAGCCACTCCCTGACCTAGTGGACAAAGACCTTTCGTTAATACAACTTAGAGAGGCACAGCTAAGACTTGGCCTAGTTTACAATAATGGGCAAGGTAGGAATAGGGTGGGAAATAATATTACATATTTTAAGATGCATATTGCTCCAGAATATGCCAACGATGTGACCTCAGCGACCAAACAAGGCATAACCGCATAGTGACCTAATTTACAAAAGTTGTTTTCCTAGCAGAAGGGGCAAACCGAAACCATAAAAAGGGAATATTATAACCTAATATTATATCTACATGTAGTACGAAAATATATAGGCCAAAAACGTTTATCATAGTTACCAAACAGCACAGTGACCTAGTTGAAAGTATCTCATCAAGCATCTCCGCAAGATACAACTGATGATAAAAAGGAAGGCAGAGAAAATTAACTTTCAAGGACAAGTGGAAACAAAAATACAGCGACACTGCAAAGTGCTGTAAAAAAGGGAGGTAAAATAAGGAAGGCTGTCCTACTTGTGTCAAATTAGTCTGATCCATAACAATAATGAGTGGCAGTTATTGTTAATAACGTGTTAGGGACTACATTCCAGTCGTTTCTAATGTAAGCCAAGATGACGCAATTATAGTTATTGAATCAGTAAGTACAAGTCTAAACTTGTAACATTTGGGATCCATTGAACGAAATTATCTTGTCCTACCGAGAAAGAGGACCAACTAGTTAAAAGACACGTGTTCCATTGAAGGCTCGCACATTTTGAATTTATACCAAAATGTCCGATAACGTATTACTTGTAATGCAGGTAAAACTATTGATAAGACATTACTTGTAGAGAGACAACAAATCGAGATTTACATACATAATTTATGTATACGTTTCATTTGTTTGTACCTATGAACAAACGCAATTCTAATACATACATTTCGGGTTTTTGTTGATATTGTATTTATGAATTATTTGTTGTGTATTATTGTTTTCTTTTGCTTTTTTCTTGCTAAAATGATAATATAACTATGGCCGCATTGCAAGTACGTGTATGTTTGTAAATACTTTGATGTGTTTAACTTTCGATAAAAATGTATTTTTTCTTACATTTTCTACTTTTATTGTCATTATTAATAGAACCAAAGTGTAAATCATTTATTCATGGTAACATGTTATGCAATTTACAAAATAATAATACAACTACGTTCAAATATGAAGATATTTTAGGGTAACAGGGACAATCTACAAATGTATGTGCTTTGTTCAACAATATGCATTGTAAGTGTCATCGTAAAGGTTTTATAATACAAACTGATATAGTGTTTCATATCAATATTGTATACGTGTTTGAAATTTTGTATTCCCCATGCCCATTATAAGATTATGAGCAACAAACTCCTTCTACAGTTACTTTTATTGATATTTCACAACGTTTCGACGTCTTCTTAACGTCTTCTTCACGTGAAGATATTACAATAACAAATAAACAGGAAGTGCGAGCATGTAAACAAACTCACGCTTAACGCATTTTCCTGTTTGGCTAGATCGTAATACTTACAACACAAATCTATATACGGTACGGCCTCGATAAATGATTCATATAATATTCGTACAAAATATCCATGGGATAGTTCAAACTTGAATATGCATCAAGCTGCGTAATGATATTCACCACACTAACTGAGATTATTTATTGACGCAAGCGAACAATTTACTCGATCAACCCTACAATTTTCACCAATAGTTCGTCGTTTTCCTTCAATAAATCTCATACTCGTAGTATGACTTCCTCACAAACAATTCAATGTTTTATAAGTGGATTGTATTTTGAGGAACAGACCTCGTCACCAAAAAACAATTCTGTTCACTTTGAATATTTCTTGCTGAGTGTATACATTTTGTAGTTTAGGCATTGTTGAGATTTCAACGATACAGAAGTCTCAGTTTGTGTAGAAACTACTAGAATGTATGGTAGTTTAGTGCCTTAGTATTTCGTATGTTTAATCTGGCCCAGGCTTAGTATCATATAATATGCTGACACTTTATGACAATGTGCGGTAGAAATCTACCTTAAAAAATTACAGTGAGTTAGACTACTCGGTATTCACTTGGGGAAAAGCAACCATGTACTACTACAAATGTATCTGATGGAAATTCAGGCGTTTATTTGCCACCCTTTGTAGTATTAACTGCACATTTTCTCGAATGCGAGTGCAATCTTATTTCACACACAGACACCACAGCTGATTTCCTTTCCGCAAAAGGTGATAGTTGGCCACGTTATCGGTACCCTGTAATTACATTATATCACTACGTACAAAGTTTGCAATCATCTAGTTCATAGACAGTAGGGCACATTATATTGGTCATAGCTTACATGTAGTTATACAGTATAAGACAATTCTGAATTGATTCCAAGTGTACCATATGCAAAAGTATTTGAGCCTGTCTAGCTTTTTAAACTAAGCGATGTCAGCAGTTTCATGTATGCTTTTGTTTTTGTTTTTGTATCTTAACTGCTTCAAGTTTTTAGTCTGTCACTTACTGTATTCTACTTTGTTTGAAATAGTTGATTTACATTTTGACCTATTAGCTATCATACTTTTCCTATTTATAGGACTGAGTTGTTTCCATAACACATACATACTGTTGACCACTGTCAACTGGCAATCGCTTATATTTCAATTCGCTAAAAGAATAAGTGCCATCAAGTGAAAGTTGTTATTTTATTGCACTCATTTCCGACTCTACTTAGAACTATATGTTAACTGCTGATTGCTAAGTTGTTTTCCAAAATCGACTAGTATAAGCCATGCGATGTTTTTCACACCTAGTCGATTATACTAGCTAGTCCTCAAGAATGGATGTGAATGAGACGTGTTAAAATGGTACGTTGATTAATTAATTGGTTCCAGATTAATAGTATGTGTATGAATATATTTCAATTAGACAATCCGACATTTTCTGATCACGTTAAATATCATACCGAATTTTGTCTGACAATTGGATATGTACTGAAGCTGTCAAAATTAAAGATGCGTTCCCAATAACTTTAATCGTTTGAATCGATTCAGGAATATTATATATTAAATGAGAATCATAATGGCTTATACTCCTTACCGAGAAGAAAATGAAAATATATTTCTGTAGCCAGCTAAAATAGTCACCAGTTGTTTCCCTTTAACCACATAATAATAAATAGCTGGAAACGATCAATTATTATTGGTGATTTGAATATATGTTTGACATTATAGAGACATATTTGTGCACACTTTCTTCTGACAAATAATGATAATTGTTAGTGATTTGTACATTTAGCTTATTTAATGTCATAGTGGAGAGCAATATGCTAGTTATAAGGAAATGAACATAGAGCTCAAGGCCACCAGTATTACCCGAGTTTGATTCAATTATGTTTGAGATTAAAATTAGTTCATCCCCCTATCGAAATGCTACCAGCTGATTCAATGCCGATTTTGAGAACCAGGTGAAACTAAACTCGATAGTTAATGGCGATGTTAATGACTGATTGTTCGTTTTGTTGTGTTCAACAATGACGTGTATGCCAGCATGTTGTTTTACCACATACCGCAGTTCTCTGTGTGAAGTTTACAGCATTTATAAACATAAAACATCCTTACTTAGTTATCGCCGGCTTAGAATTCGACGGTCGTAAGAACGACCTTATAGGACTAATGCATATTTGAAATCTGCATCATAAGCCTCTTCTTATGAGTCTATTTTCATGAAAATCCGAACTTGTCATGTTGACCAAACTGAAGTTGAAAAAGCTTGTTTTACTATAAATAAAAAGTGATTGTCGGACAGTTTTTCTTGTATTCTCAAAACATTAATTTTGTAGTTACGACCTTCTCATTCCAAGGCAGTGATATGAACGAGGACATTGCTAGTATACAATAAACATACTGTCAAAGCCAGGACGTTTTACCACATCGCGCAGCTGTCTGGGTGATGTTTACAGCATTTATAGACATAAAACATGCTTGCTTATATATGTACAAGGACATTGTTGTCATAAAATAAACAAACTGTCACAACGTTAGGAAGAGTTTCATTGTTTTAACATTTTGTTTTATTGTATACAAATGTACTTCATTTTGTTTAAAATCATTAAACATGTCATTGACATTTTGTATTTGTATAAAGCCCTCATGTGCTTATCAAGAAACTACTAACATGACAGTATAACTGCTATAATCTTCACAAGAGTATGTATTCTTACACTGTAAATCTCTCTGCCGTGTTCCCTGCTAGTTAAAGTAATTATTTTATTTCAGTCATTTCCGACTTGACTTAGTGCCACATGGTTGCTGCTAATTGCTTAGTCTTTTCCATAATTGAGTGAATAAGACACACGGTATTGTGTACACTATTATGAGTATACGTTAGTTCTAAAACAGTAAATCCATTATGCACACAGAATGAGAGGCACATATTGTGAAATTGTAAATTACATTGTATATCACAACCACAACGAGAACAGTTTTCGTTTGGTACTGGACCGACCACAAGCCAGTAAGTCTCATTTAAGGTACTACTCGTTAAAACCAAATTAAATAAATGTATAACACATTTACAACGCCAAAACCTTGTCTCTCTCGAAACATATTGTTCTGGGAAACTTTGTATGTACATGTACATATGTGGATTGATTTTTTTCTTTCCACAGTATTTCCACAGTTACAACTGATCATGAATGTGACTTTTACGGTCGTACATATTTAATGACTAGGGAACATACGCACTTGACATTTGCGTTCCAAATAAAACAAATTATACAATAATGCATTGCACTGTCTTGTGTGAAGTGTTTTGTATTGTTGGACCAATCAAGTTATTCCCCAATACATGAACGAAATTGCTGTGTGCAATTGATAATGGATAGTGTCATCTAACAGTTGAGCTCTGGATGTTCTTCTTCTAACTCAACAGTCAATGTATTTGAGCGTCATGTTAGTGGTTTGTGTATAGAAAATCCTCATTTTGCAATTGTTAAACTTTAAATCATGCATGTAATATTTACTGTCATTTTGTCAACAAACTAACTGGATGTTGTTTTACAATTTCTTTCATCTTATGATGTTTGCCACATTTGGGAATCAACTAAAGTGCTCAAATTACACAATTCTGCAGAGAGGTTACCAAGTTATAGCTGATTAAAATAGAAGTTTAAAACTTCATGTGACTTTAGATAAAGATTTATCTGAAAGTTTTATTTGGAAAACACCATTTTGATGATACTTCTGAAATAGGGCAGCAATTGTGCTGAGATTGTTTCCTAACGACTGCACATGTTGACAGCTTACCACAATATTTACCCCATCTCCTTCCAAATTATCCGATTAGAAGCGTGTGTCGTTTAAGTTTCGCTTATCCCGATACATGCCGAGAAGTTTCTGGTTTTGATGTTTCAGATATTGATTTCCGAATCGGAACAGTTCAGATACAATCACGTCTAATTACAATGATTAAGCTATCATTCTACCGCGTAATTACCTTGCTTCTATTGTTTTTTACACAATTTGCATAACAGTTGAAATTTGTCGCTGTACATATTTTGTGCAACATTATGAAATATCATTTTGTTTGCAAGTAACATGAAATCACGTTTTATGTAAGATGTCAATACTTTTAGCGGTAACAACAGAGAGACGTTTTTGGTTCATTCAAACCAAAACCTCGTTCTATAAATCTCTTTGTATGACATCCACAAAACAATTATGTTTTTAGTAAGTGAAGTATTTCTTGAAGAAGATATAGTGAACGATTGTGTTTGCGTTTAATGTGAATATTACCTGCTTACTTGTAATAGAACAGTTAAAGCAGTTTATGAACTTAATGTTACGTGATTCAAATGAACAGTCGGAACATCACTGAGTTGATTCGTTTCTTAGTTTTACCATAGTTTGCTTGTGTGGGTATACTGTCGAGTAAATAAGGAATATATTTTACTTTGTACTGATATGCGTTAATTTTCTTGTTCAATTCTGAGACGTTATTTAAATTGTGATGGCAGAAATCTTTGACGCCGATCTGTCTGACAAAAATAAAGGTCAGTTATTCAAGCCTCGTGTATGCTGCATTCTGTTCTCGAGACGTGATCTGATCAATGGCGTCATGTACGTCGGCTTGTTAACTTTATTTCACACAGCGCCAATTATTAATACTGTAATGTTCTTCGCCAAGAAGTCATGTAGTCACGTTGGCCCGCCCTTATTCGGAATATACATATAATATATACTACATGATCTTGTATTTGTTACGGTATGTTCGACTGACCATCACTCTCTGCAACTTTGACATGACAGTTTCCCTCACCCAGCGGGTGTCTTAGTTCTCACTGACTTAATTCATTGTCACACCATTTACCACCTAGTAATTGCATTCTATAAATACGCTCTAAAGTACACACGTTTCTAGTTCATAGATTGTAGAGCATTCATGTGACCATGACCCGTTTATAAATTGTAGATACCTAATTTATTCTATTGAATAACGTGTGTAATCACTCTAATACCACTGAAACATTTTGGAAGTGATTAAGACATAATTATATAAAGTCTCCAAATTCGATAGGCAATCATACAATAGACGGTGAGATCAAAATTATGACATCGTCAAATTCCCCTTGATTGATTTCTAAAGTAAATTATGCTGGTGACACAAAGTACATATGAACCTGTATATGCAGTAATCCATTTCCCATTATAATAGCCAATTATTCTACAAAAAAATACAATCCATTTCCGAACCAGTCAACTAGAAGTTATCGACAGTAATTGACCATCACTGTTGACTAACACCGGGATGGAAATCCAAGAACACAAATCACTAGTTGTAGGACTTGTTCTATACAGTATATACGTTTGTACTAACATGCACATACCTTTTTGAAAGGGCTTCATTGGCATTTGAAATAAGAAATTGATCAACGCTTTCTTTTCAAGTTTTCTTTTTTTATTCAGTTCTGAGTTGATGGTTGTGCCAGGTGCTTGGGTCTGTGATTTTCTGTTTTGTTTGTTTTCGTACTTTACTATTTCTATTGAGTGCTGCATCTTTGTCAGATATGTTATTATGTTTTAAGTACATTTCGATGACTTCAATCCAGCCTCGATTAAATTGATAATTATATGGAGTTCTCCAAAAATGGGCACCAACCTAAATAGTTATAACTGAAAAAGCGTTGATGAATATGAATGGTGTCAATATCAAGGTAAGAAAGTAATCCACACTTTTAAAATATAATAAACCACAACGAGACGTCTCTTGTTACATATGATGCTATTTACCTTTGTTTTGCTTCATGACATCACAGAACAAGTAAGAAATTCGTAAGATTTAACCCAAAAATGAAATTGAAGAGAAAGTAGTAAGAGTCTACACAAACGCGGGGGCTAGGAACCCTCAATCTATCACAAATAATTCGCCAACAAAGCAGGTGCTTGTGGATTGTACTTTTTTTTGTTCGTAATATACTATTTCTATTGTGTGCTGCATTTTTGTCTGATATGTTATTACGTTTTTAAATTTCATTCAAGTACATTTCGAGGACTTCAATCCAGCCTTGAATAAATTGATAATTATATGGAGTACTCCAAAAAAGGGCACCAACCTAAATAAGTTATAGCTCACTATTAAAAGCACTCATGAATATTAGTGGTGTCAATATCAAGGCAAGAAAGTAATCCACACATTTAGATTATAATAATAAAAAAAGGAGACGTGTCTTGGTACATAGGATGCCATTTACCATTGTTTTGCTTCATGACATTACAGAACAAGTAAGAAATTCGTAAGCTTATAATACAAAAATGAAATAGAGGAGAAAGTAGTGCGAGTCTAAAGAAACGCGGGGGTAGCAACCCTCAATTATTCACAAATAATTTGCCAACAAAGCGAATAAATAATATTCGTCACTTTACTGTTCAATTATGTTATCTGCTGTGTGATTGGTCTATGTAATGCGGGACACAACTTGCAATTTGTTAAATATATTACATAGACTGCTCGCATGTTTCCTGTCGGTTAAAGCTACTATTTTATTGCAGTCATTTCCGATTCTACTGAGTGTTCCATGTTTACTGCTAATTACTAAGTGGCTTTCCAATATTGAAGCTTTTCAGCATGTGAAGTTGTCTACATTTATTATTAACATTAAATAGTGTTTACAACTTATGTGAATGTGATTGAAAAAATTAGTCGATTAAATGTATATCATACAATTCACAAGGAACTGCTTATTAGTCTATTTGAATGAGGACATTCTGATTCAGAGCTTACCATTTTGTTCGTATACTATTTCTCTGTGGTGTGCCTTTTGCGTTCAGTTCTCCTCTGTTCGATATGTCCTATCGCATTTGATGACAACTACTTGGTATTATCTGTTTGTTTGTTAATTTCTATGTACATATATATGTCTTCGGGCTTATACTTATGAATAATAGGTTTTTGTGTGTGTATTTCATGTTCTGTTGTGATTGTCGACTTCTGCCTTTCCTATCCGATGCGTAATTATGATATATAGGATAGAATCGTGACCAACTAAAGTTATAAGCATTATGTAGTACTAGGGTACCCTAATGTGTAAGTCCGCGGAAGCATGTTTATCATATTACATTTTGTATCTTAGTTTTAGAGCACATGTCATACCATACTGTTGTTATTTTAGGCTAGACGTACACAGTTTTCATATCAAGCTGCACCCTGTTCTATGTCTTTCAACATCCTTGAACTTTCCTCTGAAAAATAATACCAATATACCACCACAAGGTATGCTATTAAATCACAAAAAGGTTCTGTCTGAAGCATTAGACATTGCGTGATGACCGTTATTACTGCGCTCCACCTTTTTTATTAATACCATAATGATCTAATATGGTGATTATTATCCCGGTAATGTAAGTTATTATATCGTAATAAAATGATAGAGGCAGACCAAGAATGATTGTATTACTACGTGTACTCAGTTGGTGATGAAAATGGATGAAATGTAATATAAGTATATATACTTTAATAAAAAATAATAGCAAATATTTTTGGCAACCATCACAAGGTCCTGTTTAAGAAATAACTAAGCCAGCTTAATCATGATAATGTTACTTTTTTATGACAGTATTAAACGTGTTACAATACAATTATACGCTGTACATTTCGTCATGTACTGTTATTCGAGCTTGGAACTATCATCTAGATAATTGCATAATGTGTGAATATGGTTAATGATGTATGATGATTTTAAAACACTTGTCACCAGAGTATAATTTGTCGCATCTAGTTTTGAGAACATACCTTTGACCTTCACCATATTGTTTTCGCTTTCAATTCCATTATTAGAGACGTTACATTTCCACGTCCAAATAGTTAATACTGTTCCTTTGCAACAAGTGAATACATATAATTTGTTATCATGCACAAATCGAGCTGTAAATAAATAAATGCAACAAATTAGTAACGTTTTATACACTTGACCAGTGTAACATCTTACACACTTTATCCTGTTTATTGTCATTTGCTTGAGTCTACAAGATCATGTCAGAAACAAATCGATGTAATCGCCACTGGTGCATAAATGAGTCGTTTTTATTAATTTGAGCGTATTTGAGCAACTGAACAAATATGGGAATTAGAATGTCATATATCTCAGGATGTAGACATATTCTTACCGCTAAATGGTTCAAACCTGTGCAAATATCGGTGACATCGTAATGCACAACCAGTTTTTATAGGTATTCTCTGTCAATGAACGCTCTTTTGAAATCACTTTCGATATTCGATAACATGGCATGGTAACATTACTTTGAATATGTTATATTTAGAAAAGCACATTCGAGTGCGTATTATGCAGCTATGCTCAGATACATGTCCATACTTGGAAACTATCCAAATGACCAACTGGACATACTAAGTCTATATCTATATTACACCAAGCCTTTTCTTTATTTATACATTTACACTTAACGAACTACAATATCGTTCAATGGACAATTCACATAACAACTATGTATTTAGTAAGACAATGAATATTCAGAGACAATAACTCATATTGATCAGCGATAAAATAGGTTTTAAGCACATCAATTGCTTGTGCGCATTTGGTGTATTGCAACAAGTAGATCATAGCAATATGCCTGTACTTTATTACAACTAAAACTTATTTAAGTGTATACGATTGTTTCGGTAATGGTTAGAATAATCTTAATGGAGAAGAAATGTTTAAACCAAACTAAACTAATGCTAAGTCTAGTTGTATGCGTCAAATAGACCTACTTCGGATATCCACTAATCTGTAGGTACAAATCGTAGATGTTTACCGTTAAAGAAATAGATCAAGCATTATTGAACTATTAATGTCTCATTGAAGACACAACTTAAAAGTATGAGGAAATCGGACAGGGAAAACAACACAGCACAGAAATCAGTAACACACTGAGTAATGTCCACCCATAGGCAAACAAAACTATTTAAAGACCAAGTCCCCTCCGCAAAATTTCAGGATGACCAAATTTTACAAACACTTAATTACAAAAGAGCGGTGGTCCAAAGGCACTGAATGATACTTACATTCTAAGCTATACTTATAATAGAAATGTAGTCAAAACACTCGTAATAATATTAAAAGAAAACATACACTTACAACTAAATAGTTCTTTGTTAAATAGGACAAGTCGCAGTTATATTGGGTCACTGTTTGGCATATTTTGTGAAACTAGGTCATCATGAAGCGGGATCTTTGGAAATAAGGTCGTTTTGGTCTCTTAGGATCACTGTTTTTGTTTTGTCTTTGTGAAATTTGATTATCATGCATTTTTTGCGGCGGTGACACGGCATTTTAATAATTTCTGTGAGCTGTGTGTGGGCGTTGCTCCATGTAGTTGTGTTGTGTTGTTACTGTTTCCAGTGCTCGGCAGTTTAAGTTGGTTGATGCCTTCCCCGTCCGATTTGCTAATATAGTTTATGGTATATTTGCTGCAATATGTCAAGAAAACAGCGTTGATGTACTTTAAAATATACATAGATAGGATTCGGAAGTCTAGACTTGTAAGTGTAATTATTTCAACCATACAATAATTTTGTACTTTTATTTAATGGAAATGTTCTGTATAGGAAACATAAAAAGGATTACAACGTAGAACCATAAGAAAGTCACGTTTAGGAGTCTCAGTGAGAGCACATAGTATACTTAGTTGGAAATGTATCGACCTATCACTGAAAGCAAGTTAATTCACCAGGGAAAGTTAAATTGTTAAATGTGCTTGAGCGGCTTAACAGCTCAATATACAGAACAATAAACCCGTGCCAAATTCGCAATACCAACTCACAAACTAACAGTAAAAGCACCAACACCAATGGCATTAGCAAGTTACATGTATATTATTACATCATATATTATGTTAAAGGTTAGCAATGAAAGTAGCAAACTATATTATCTCATAGATATATAGGGAGGCAAGATGTGTAGGATGAATTGCATGAACATGTATAAAGATAGGTGACCAATCACTGTAAGCGTGATTAGAGTAAGAAAATATTTATGTATCACGAAATAAATGACTTCTCTAGATATGATATTGAACATCGCTAGAGGTATTAACATTGAAAACTGTACGCTCTTGTCCACCAGCCCTGTCTTTGTTACGTCTGAAGGGTCATTATGTCTCACTATCCTATAATTACTTGCGATTTTATGGGTGTACTTATCGCCAATTAACAATACAGTCAAAGAGCGTTTGTGTGATATTTTGGAGGAAAAGGTCAACAATTTCTTTGGGATGTAACACATTCGAAAAAGGACTTAAGTCAACTAAGGTAGGACAAACCTAAAACAGAATCTCTTTAATTTTCGGTTCTTAGAAAATGATTTGGCTTCAAAAGATGACTGTTTATATCTGAATGGGCATACACTACAATGCAACTGTTCTCAATAAAGACCTCAACCCTTCTCATTACACAAAGACTTCTATCCTTATGTAGCGCTTGTATTAGACGCCGATTTAGAAATGTACGTATTTTACCTGAAGTTTGAAGTTGAAACATCTTAGTATTCCGTCCTTGCTGTTTGCTTCTCGCAGCATAATAATTACTACTTGTAGCAGTCGAGCGTATTTAGATTATTATACTTTTGAAATCTACTGCAAGAAACTTTGCTTAGTACCAAACTAAGTAGCGATTCATTAGTTATCTATTTAATGTCACTGTCTGCGATCAATTCGTTTGTTGTTGTCATAACTTTCTTAGATAATACAATGACAATTTTTATCAAATTCTTTTTTCATGGTATGTACATTTATATGCACGCTTGTGGCTTTGTGTCACTGAACAAACTGACGAAGAATGGAGCAACCAAAATCCCATTGGCATCGCACCAGACCGAACACTCATATCTTGTAAGTTTTAGAACCAAAAGTTTTCAATATATCAGACGAGAATCAGCTGGTAAATGTCACCAAATACATACTAGACAGCCCTACAGATGTGCTAATAGCGGAGACAATATTATGTTCAACATAGATTACCGCGAACGTATTGATTATCTTGAATTGTCATTGTCGCCGTAATATGACTGTGCTTCTTGACAGATTTAATTGTCAGTATAAGACGATAGGATCGTCGTTCCCCTTGACAACACATACTTATGTTGCGATGAAGATGTTTACTCTTATTTCGTCCAGCCGATGCAATCAACTGAATACATGTACATATATTTATGGAAAGGTGTCTCTAATGTATGCTGTTTACAGGTTTCTTACATTTAAACTAATACTTACACATTTAAAATGTAATATAGAATTAATAATAATTCCTCACAACACAGTTGGATATAAGAGAACAGCTAAGAACAAATCGAACAGACAAAGTGTGTGTTAAGAATTTGATTTGACCTTCGCGATAAGAAGGGGAATCTCAAAACGAGCTTTCAATCAATTTTGGTAAAGAAAACACTAAGTGGCTCAAAAATAAAACTATAAATTATATCTAGTGCGTCGTAAAAGAAAACTACTTGCTGATACTTCAAACGCTCAAGTAATTGGTTCGAACACAGTGGTACCGTTTGAAGGAAGATATAGCGTAGCAGAATATTATTGCTCATCTCTAGCTGTAACTGGAAATGTTGGCGTAGGTTTTATCGCGATGGCTCAAAGACTTCAAGGTGTTGTTTTTGTCCGACTAAACGGCTCATTTTTGTTAAAATGAAACTGATTATGCATTTGGGATTGTCCAGTAAACGTTTTTAAATGCATACAGTCTGACTATTGGCTCCATTTGCCATATTGTGTCAGTGTCTGGTTGATGTTTACAGCATTTATATACATAAAACATGCTTGCTACTATATGTACAAGGACATTGTTGTCATAAAATAAACAAACTGTCACAACGTTAGGAAGAGTTTCATTGTTTTAACATTTTGTTTTATTGTATACAAATGTCCTTCATTTTGTTTAAAATCATTAAACATGTCATTGACATTTTGTATTTGTATAAAGCCCTCATGTGTTTATCAAGAAACTACTAAGATGGCATTATAACTGTTATAATCTTCACAAGAGTATGTATTCTTACACTGTACATCTCTCTGCCGTGTTCCCTGCTAGTTAAACTAATTATTTTATTGCAGTCATTTCCGACTTGACTAAGTGCCACATGTTTACTGCTAATTGCTTAGTCTTTTCCATAATTGAGTCAATAAGACACACATTATTGTATACACTATTATGAGTATACGTTAGTTCTAAAGCAGTAAATCCATTATGCACACAGAATGCGAGGCACATGTTCTGAAATTTTAAATTATATTGTATATCACAACCACAAGAAGAACAGTTTTCGTTTGGTACTGGACTGACCACAAGCCGGTAAGTCTCATTTAAGGTACTACTCGTTAAAACCAATGTACAACACATTTACAACGTCAAAACCTTGTCTCTCTCGAAATATTGTTCTGGGAAAATGTGTGTATACATGTACATATGTAGAATTTGATTTTTGTTTCTTTCCTCAGCATTCCCACAGTTCCAACTGATCATGACTGTGACTTTTACGGTCGTACAAATTTAATGACCAGTGAATATACGCACTTGACATTTGCGTTCCAAATGAAACAAATTATACAATACTGCATTACACTGTCTCGCGTGTTTTGTATTGTTGGACCAATCAAGTAATTCTCACATGCGTGAATACAATTGATGTTTGCAAGTGATACTGGATATAGCATCTTTCAGTTTAGCTCTAGGTGGTCTTCTTCTAACTCATCAGTCAACGTCATGTTAGTGGTATCATCATTACTATCATCATTTTATAATTGTATGACTTTAAATCATGCATTTATCGTTTACCAATTGTCGTTTTGTCAACAGACCATCTGGATGTTATATTACATTTTCTTCCATCTTATAATGTTTTCGACATTTTGGAATCAACTTAAGGACTCAAATTGCACCATTCTGTATAGAGTTTACCAAGTTATAGCTGAATAAAATAGTAGTTCATTTGACTTTAAATAAATATTTATCTGAACGTGTGAGTTGAAAAATACAATTTTGATGATATTTTCGAAAATGTGGCAGCACTTGTGCTTAGATTATGTCCTAACGACTGCACATGTTGTCAGATAAGAAGCGTGTGTCGTTTAAGTCTCGCTTATCCCGATACATGACGAGATGTTGCAGGTTTTGATGTTTCAGATATTGATTTCAGAATCGGCACAGTTCAGATTTAATCACGTCTAATTACTGCGATTAAGCTATCATTCTACCGCGTAATTACCTTGCTTCTATCGTTTTTACACGATTTGCAATACAGTTTGAATGTGTCGCTGTACATGTGCATACTTTGTGCAACATTATGAAATGTCCTTTTGTTTGCAAGTAACATGAAATCACATTTAATGTAAGATTTCAATGTTTAAAGCGGTAACACAGACAGAAGTATTTGATTCATTCAAACTATTAACTCGTTCTATAAATCTCTTAGTATGACATCCACACGAACAATAATGTTTTTTGTAAGTGAATTATTTCTTAAAGAACAGATAGTACACGATCGTCTTTGCGTTTAATGTGAATATTCCCTGCTTACTTGTAATAGAAAAGCTAATGCAGTTGATGATCAGAATGCTACGTGATCCAAATGGACAGTCGGAATATCAGGGGATTGATTCGTCTCTTAGTTTTACCTATTGTTTGCTTGTGTGGCTATAAGGTCGAGCAAATGCTGTAATATCTTTTACTTTTGTATTGATTTGCGACAAACATCTTGTCCAGTTCTGAGACGTTATATAAACAGTGACGTCGGAAATGTTTGACACCGGTCAATCAGTGAACAATAAGTGTTTAACAGAGATTTATTCACCCCCATATTCACAAATGGCTAGTTCCAGGATCAGGTTCAAGCTAAAATATATTTTTTCAATACTGGAATTATATTAACTTTGAACTTAATACTTTTGCAGGTTGATCAATAGTAATGTATCTGTCAATTTCAAAGACACACCCACATTCGGCACATAATTGTAATATATACTATATGCTCTAGTATTTGTTGCAGTATGTTGACAAGTGGATTATACTCTCCGCAATATTGCCTTCACATTTTCCCTTACTCAGCGGGCGTCTTAGTTGTCACTCACTTGATTTTTTGTCACACCATTAACCACCTAGTAATTGCATTAAATAAATAAGATCTAAAGTACACAAGTTTCTAGTTCATAGATTGTAGAGCATTCATGCGACCATGACCCGTTTATAAGCTGAAGATACCTAATTGAATCCATTGACTAACGTGTGTAATCACTCTAATAACGTAGAAATATTTCGGAAATAATTAAGACATAATTATATAAAGTCTCCAAATTATATAGGCAATCATACAATAGACGGTGTAGATCAAAATTTTGACATCGTCAAAATCCTTTGGATTGATTTCGCAAGCTAATTACGCTGGTGACACAAAGTGCACTTGTACCGGTATATGCTATATTCCATTTCCCATTATTATAGCTGATTGTTTTACCATAAAAGCATCACAAAATCTATTTCCGGACCAATCGGCAAGATGTTATCGAAAATGACTGACCATCTCTATTGCCTAACACCGGAGTTGAAATAAAAGAACTCAAATCACTAGTATTAGGATCCGTTCTATACAGTATATATAATTATTTGTACGTACATGTACTCTTCACAAAATAGAATTGAGAGGATTCATTGACACATGAAAGTTGGAATTGGTAGACGTTTACTTTTTAGTTTTTACTGTCTTATTCAGTTCTGTGTTGTTTGTGGTTTGTGCTTTTCTGTTTTGTGTGTATTTTCCCGCTTTACTATTTCTATTGGGTGCTGCATTTTTTGTCAGATGTGTTAATTCGAGTACTATTCAAATACTTAGGGAGCACTTAGAGCCAGCCTCGATTAAAATTGATCGTTGCGGTTTTTACTTTCGTTTTTTGTGTCGATGTTAAAAGACACATAGTTGCAACTGCTTAATTAATGTCTACATGATGTGGGACATCATTATAATTTGTTCAATTTGTTCAATTTGTTACATATATTGCATCGACTGTTCGCATGTTTCTAAATGTTAAAGCTGCTATTTTATTGCAGTCATTTCCGATTCTACTGAGTGTAACATATTTACTGCTAATTACTAAGTGGTTTTCCAATATTGAGTATTTTCACCATGTGATGATGTCTACACAATTTACATTATTATTCACAATGATGTGACTTCCACTGATAAATTGAGTCTACTACATTATTTTTTGCATATCATATTAGTCACTATGAAATGGTTATTGGTAAATTTGATTGAGGCCATTCTAATTCAGAGCTAAACATTTTGTTCGTACACTTTCGCGTTCATTTCTTCCCTGGTCGATATGTCCTATCGTTTTTGGTAGCAACTACTTGGTATTAAAACTTAATTTGTTCATTTCTATGTACGTCTTCGAATTCTGCCTTTTCTATCCGATGCGTTATTATGATTTATAGACAAGAATCGTGAATGTTATGCTGCATGATAAAATAAGTGCAAGTTCGACTAAGCTATCGATAAGGAACATTTGGACATGGAAGGCAGCACTGAAGATATGTAGCTGAATAAGACATTCACAAAATAGCATACGCACACTCAGATAAGATAATAGATGTGGGCTCGACGTCTATGTACACAGTTTTCATATCAAGCTGCGCCATGTTCGATGTATTTCAACATCCTTGTAATATTCTCTGAAATAATAATAATTATAACACAAATATACATAAGGTATGTAATTAAATCACAAAAATGTTCTGTCAGAAGCATTAGCCTTTGCGTGCTGACTGTTATTACTGCGGTACACCTTGTGTAATTATACCATAACGATTCAATGTGGTGATTATTATCCCTGTAATGTAAGTTATTATATGGTTATTAAATGATAGAGGCAGACTCCGGCCGATTGTATTACTTCGTGTACCCTGGCACATGATATATTAACTGGTGATGAAAATGGCATTAGTGACATCACGGCAGGAGCAAATAACGTTATGATAGTGTTCTCGAAATTTAATGGTGAAATGCCTTTACAACAAGTTTATACATATATTTTGTTATCATTCAAAAAGTGAACTATAAATAAATAAAGACATCAAAGTATTATTCTATATTCACTTGACCAGTGTAACATCTTACACATTTTATGTTGTTTATTGTCATTTGCTTCAGTCTACAAGATTATTTCTAAGAAACAATCGATGTAATCGCCACTGATGTATCAATGGGCGTATACGTAGAGAGTATTAGCACCACTGAACAAATATGGGAATTAGAATGTCGTATATCTCAGGATGTAAACATATGCTTGTCGCTAAATAGTTCTGACATAGTCCTATGCAAAGATCGGTGACATCGCAACGTAATGCACAACAAACCCCTTTTACAATGCCAGAGGAGTAGTTGACATACTTTAAATCTTCTTAAAATCACCATGGGTCTTTGCAAAATATTTCGGAGCAAGGAATATGATGTGCATGTACTTTGTCGAATTGGCATATACTTTGTATGTACAGTTTGATATAGTTCTTATTTGTGAGAAGTGATAATTAAGCATGAACTAATTTGAATACTTCATCATTGTTGCCACAGACATGTACTACATCTTGGCATAAAGCATCGTATGCTCTTGTGTGGAACTTTCGTTCGATTCCCAGCGAAGGGAATAATTTTTGGTTGTGTGTTTTCTATATTATGCGTAAACATGTTGTGATATGAAAATATTGGCATGATACGTGCTACATAAGCATTCTATGGCAACGCACGTTCTTATGAAATTGCTTTAGATATACTATAACATGAGCATAGTATCTTTACAGTGAATACTTTATATTAAGAAAAGCACATTCGAATAAGATCGTTTCATTTATTCAAGCAAAGTATTTTGACTGCGTGCTTGTGTTACATCTTACTTATTATGTATTGGATACTTAGGTAATGCGATTATATCGCAATATGGCATTTATCAGTTAAATTACAAATCTTACTTTAAGTATTTAGAATCTCACATGTCCATACTTGGAAACTATCCAAATTACAAATTGCCGTGGCGTTTAATGGACACTTAACATAACAACTATGTATTTAGACAGACAATGAATATTCAGAGACCATAACTCATCGAGACAAGCGTGTCCATTGGGATGGCGCAAGCGCCTAGTATTAAGTGTATCCAATATTCTAGAAAACACTCTTCTTAATTCACAGCCAATAAGGTACATTCATTGGCAGCTAAACTGCAAACCTACTTAAAGAAGATAGCGATTTTAAAGTATAAGACAGTTTATGGGAGATTTGCATTTCTATCTCATTAGTTATAATTGCACTGTTCACGTTTGAAACCACCATGTCTAGACGTGTTTGTTAAACTACATAATTATACTTATTGTATCATAGTTTGAACGTCCATTTTGGAAATAGGATTAGAGAGAACAGAACAATCAGCAATAAAATATGTTTTAAGCACGGTTATAGCTGGTTAGCATTGGCGTATAGAAACTAGTAGATTATGAAAATATGCATACATTTTACTACAACAAAACGAGAGCCAAACGAGCCTGCAGCGGGGACTTGGGGAACTATAGCGGCGGGAACGTGGACTTTAAGTTATTTGAGTCGTGCGTGGACATTGCTCCATGTAGTTGTGTTTTTTGTACTCGGCTGATTAAGTTGGTTAT
Source organism: Spisula subtruncata (assembly GCA_963678985.1). Classification (NCBI taxonomy): domain Eukaryota; kingdom Metazoa; phylum Mollusca; class Bivalvia; order Venerida; family Mactridae; genus Spisula; species Spisula subtruncata. The sequence goes on along the minus strand of OY787675.1, from coordinate 8,310,961 downwards.
TGCCTTCCCTGTCCAATTTGCTCATATCTATATGGTTAACGTATTTATTGCAATATCTTTTTAAAATAGGCGTTTAATCAAATAAACCAGTTTCAATATCTAGAGAAACACCTTTGATGTAAAATATAAATCGATTGGGTTAGGAAGTCTAGACCCATTAGTGTAATTATTTCAAGCATGTAATTTTGTACTTTTATTTAATGGAAATATTCTGTATAGGAAACATAACATGGTCTCGTTTAAGAGTCTCGGTGAGGGCACTTAAGTATACTTAGTTGTACATTCATTGACCTATCACTGAAAGCAATTTAATTGACCAGGGGGAGTTAAATTGTCAAAGGGTGCCGGACCTGCTTAACAGCTGAACAAAGCTCTAGAAAATCGGTTGCTTATCTATATAAAGTAATTGCATTTAAATCGAGACAGATACATGTACTCGTCAAATAGTAAAGAACTTATAAGACACTATCTGTTAATTCAATTAGAAAGGAAAAATAATTGCATGTCCAATTCACAATACCAACTCACTAACTAGCCGTGAAAGCACCAACACAAATGGCATTAGTAAGTTATGTAATTGTGAATTTTCTATGTAACATGTGAAAGAATAGCAATGAAAGAAGAAAATTATCTCATGGCTATGTAGGGAAGAAAGATGTACTTGGTGAATTACTTGAAAGTGGATTCAGATAGGCGGCACATGACTGTAAGGGTGATAGAGAAAAAAACTATTTATGTATCGCGAAATAAATGACTTCCCTAGCTCTGATCTTGAGCATCGCTAGAGGCATTAACGATTGATAAATGTGTAATGATGCCCTCTAATTCGGTCTTTGTCTCGTCCGAAGGGTCATTATGTCTCACCATCCTATAATTACTGGCGACATAATGGGTGTACTTATCACCATTTAACAACACGGTTAACAATCTTTTGCGTGATACTTAGAGGAAAAGGCCAACAATGTCTTGGGGATGTAACGCAATCGAAAAAAAAAACCCGTATACGGTGTCGCTTAGATGAAAGACGTTATCAGTACAAACACGAAAATAAGTAAACATTTAAGGCATGTATACATATAACAACATACGTTGCAAACTTCTAATAGAAATTAAGGTAGAACAAACCTAAAATATAATCATCTTCAGATCAAATTTACTTATGTGATGGTATATTGACAAATTCACTTTAGGGCGTTGGTTCAAATCCCACCGGAGCAAAACAATTTTCTTTTTTTTTAGTTTTTAGACTGTTTTGGTTCAACGTATGATTTTATATTAGCAATTATGAGAACACTTTTTAAATGAATTACAATATAGGAATGCATAACTTGCAAATTGATAAAAATCATGTTACTGTGGATTTCTGAAACATATCTTTTGAAAACCAATGTTTAAATGTTAAAAATACAGTCCTCAACACTTCAAGATTATCTTGAACTGTAATATGTGCTCCTAGACAGATTTAATTGTCAGTATAAGACACTAGGATCGTCGTTTCCCATTGACAACACATACTTAAGCTGCTGTAAGATGTTTCACTCTCATTTCGTCCAGTCGATGAAATTTGACTGAATACATGAATATACATTTAAGGAAAGGCATATCTAATGTTTACTGCTTACAGCCTGTTTACCTTTAAACAAATAGTACACATTTCAAACGTATCGCATACATATTACTAGTTGTTTTTGTTATAAAGGTTATATCCATCGTTTGGATAGTTTATACGTTTCCTTTAACTGTTTTATAAAGCTTCACAAGGACTTCGGCCTTTGGTCATTGTGTTGGATAGGGTGTTGGCATTGCTACGTGAAGATGTGTTATGTTGTGTTGTTACTGTTATCTGTTCTCGACTGGTTAAGTGGAGCACTGACTTCTCTGTCCTTTCCACATAAATTACTATTTTTATTTAATGTCTGTCGAGGTCAATCTGTCTGTTGCATTCATGTATTTCAAAGAATAATCTCAAAACGAGTTACTATATGATTCAGTTTTGATAAAGAAAACACCAAGTGGCTTTAAAACTATAGATCATACCCGGTGCCTAGATTAATTATACTGCGCTTGGAGATTTCGGCAACAGAAATATATTTGCTCAACTAAATATTTCAAACAACAGTGGTATCGTTTGAATGAAGAGATATCGTTGAAAATATTATTGCTAATGTCTAGCTCTAACTGGAATACATTTTCTGCGAAGTCGAAGTATTCACTTCTCCAGAAGGAAGACTTCCTGGTTTTGTTTTTGTCCGACTAAACGGCTCGGTTTTGCTAAATTGACACTAATTATGCATTTGGGATGGTCCAATGAACGTTTGTAAATGAATGTATTACGACAATGAGCACCATTCGCTATATTATGACAGTGTATAGTTCAAACACTGTGACACTATGTGATGTAATAAAGCAACATTTAAAAGACGAAGTACTGGGTTAAAAATGGGCTTGTTTCAGTTAAAAACCATGAATAATCCCGGTTGAAAGACGTAGATTTAAAATCAAATGTCCGATACAATTTTATAGGTTAATCTGCAACTGTCAATCTTATTGTGAGGCAGGTTTAAGGTTAAACCTTGACCGTCCAGTTATTTTTAAATCAATGTTACAAGTATCCACTATAACGTGAAATACGCTCATTCGACGTCGTAATTATTTATCCATAATGCATGTTTTGCAATTAGTATGTGTTTTGTCTGGTAACACAATCACTATTTGTGTGCTTGACTCCTCATTTTTTTTAATTGTTAACTCGAAAGACCTGTTTACTAACACTGTTTATTTGTTTAACCAAAGTGTTCATGTTGAACCCATTTCCGTTTGCTTCCGTTACGCTTGAATGATCATACCATCAAAAATGGTAAATCGTCATTTGAAGCGCGCAAAGTAAGGGCTTTTCATTTTCGTCTTAATTTCCACTTCCAATTTACTTCATACATGTATGTGATACGAAATACACAATGTACGCTGCATTTGATGGCAAAAATTGACAATTGTGAACATAAACGCTTCACTACGTTTTTTACAGTGGAAGGCAGGTAATTTAATCGGTAGTTGTACCAAAATAATCTCCCTTCGACCACAGACTAGTGTGGATGTCGTAATAGACACTGTACGAAATGTCACATTTTAAGAAATAGCACACTGGTCATAAAAACGCAAAATAAAAGGAAGTGCCCCATAAGTTTTAATGTCGGTGGGACTACGATTAAGCTAACACAATGTCATTGAGTTTGGTGTTAGAATTATAGCAGCATTCCCTGTCTAAGCAAACGGCATTGACCCTCGACCTGTTGTCACGTGGTACGTCATATACACAGTCCGTATGTTGAATATGATGCAACAGTCTCATTAAGATAGAAACATGTCAAATGTATCCGACACAAAGAACTGTTAGTGAAACGCCAACCTTTTGACTCTTATATACACGAGTATGTTCACAATTGTCAATTTTTGCTCTCAAATGTAGCGTACATTGCAAAATATTTTGACTAATTATTTGTGTATTTCGTATCACAGACATGTATCAAGCAAAGTGTAAATTTAGTCGAAAATGAAAAATCCTTACTTTGCGCGCTTGAATAGACGTTTTACCATTTTTGATGGCGTGATCATCCAAGCGTAACGGAGGCCAATGGAAATGGGTTCAACACGAACACTATGGCTACACAAACAGACAGAGTTAGTCAAAAGTTCTTTCGAGTTAACAATTAAAAAAAAATGAATTTTTAATTCGTTTGCGAAACTTTTGACGCTCAGTATATATAAATAAATGATATTATTGCAAAGTACCTTACTCAGATAAGTAACAAACATAATAATATATAATTTTATGTCATTTCAAGAAAATACTATCTGCCAGTGGTAGCATAATAATTTCGCACATCCTCCGGAAATATGATTATGGAGATATGTATTATTCATCAACGAAAAGACAATTTACGACATCGTGTCTTAAGCTTCTAGAAAATGTCTTTAAGTATATTGTTTTATTTAAATATGATGGTCGTCTTATAATAACAAAAGGTAAAGGAACGGAGTATATTTTGAAGCAATGTTTTATTACTTCTTGTATTTCATTTATTTTATTTAGAATCTACATTGTTACGTTCATTTCCAGATGCTTGCAGACGTTTCGATGATTGACAAGTATGCTCGAAAGTAGAATTTTAAGTCTTCACTTATTTACTGGAAGAGAATTCACCCTAAGGTCTTGGATCTTGCATACACGAATATAATTTCAGATATTTAGCAAAGTTGATTGCAATATAATTAGACATCCAATATTCCAACTTGAAAACTCGAAGTTACCTTCGAATCGATTTTAATCTTTGTCTGATACTTTGTATTATCACAGAGTGACTGAACGCAGCGTATCATACCAATGTACACAATCTCATATCAACCAATTTACGAACATACTTGCATGATCGACTACACTCCATACAATGTGTTTATAGTATGACAATTGAGTATTACATAACATTGTTCTCTATATAAAGTGAATGTACTAGTAATTTATGTAATTGTATACTGTGTAATAAATGATGTATTAGGAAGAGCACTTGCTGTACATAAGTACGTGAAAAAACTACGTTTAAAATTACAAGTTGAATACTCACTTCCATTCTGGTACCAAATGACATACTATACCAAAACTGTATTTAAACATAACACATAGTATATACATATTAAGACAGAACAATGTTCAAGATAATGCGTATAATGCAATAAACGAACAGAGTAGATCATAAAACAATTTATGTGTGTCTGTAAATCATGAAATTTTCATTTCATATTATAAGACACATACTAAATGTATTTAATGCTTTGTATAATTGCAGCCGTAACGTTATATTTGACGACGCATGGTACGCTTAAGGGACACGTATTAGACACAACACATGTGCCCCACCATCGCTTTAAAACATCAAACCTACAACGAAAGAACAAAAAGTGAATGACTCGGCACTAGACGATTGTCTCTGTTAATAACAAAAACAATAAAGCATTTCAAATTACGCTGTTCAATGTTACTTGCTGTTTGAGAATATGTAATATATACTTATATTATAAAAAATTAATGCTTGGAGCTTAATTACGTTGTCAATGATTTATGAATTACGTAGCAGATTTTTGGGCAGTTTAACTTTGTGTAACATATTATCTGGAATCTTAGTTCGCGGCCAATAATGTATGTCTTGATTTCTGTACATGTATTTTTCATTCGTCTAGCTTCCTACGTTCCACCATTAACAACTATGCCATGTCTTAATGGCCATTATACTTCTCATGATGATAATTACATTCGATTTTATAATGTCACTAACCACTAGAGAAGATGTTTTCCTGCGATATAAGACAGGATGCACTGGGTTAGCCCTGGCAAGAAAATGTTAGTATGAAAATAACGATTTCTCCTCAGACCGTGTTTAATAGCTAGTGACGTCTAAAACAGTTATGAGGAAATCAAACAGGAAAGATAGCACTCATACTGACAAGCCGTTCACAGAAACAAGAAACACCACATCACAACTTCACCGAGCAATATCAACACATAAGCCAAAGAAAAAATAAAAATATCAAAGTCCCGACGAAAACATACAAGATGACCCAATTTAACAAAGAAATTAAGGAATAACGGTTTTTGCTTGAGACCGAATGAAACGCAGCAAAGACTCGACCAAGTTCCGCATGGCCCCGCTGCACGGCGACACAACTGAACAAACCCATGCCAAAACGGCGACAAAATGAGGCACAACAACCCAGTGATCTAGTTTAAAACACCAATGATAGTGACATAACCTTACTGCGACCTAAAGAGGCACAGCTACGGCCTGACCTAGTTTACAATAATGGGCAAGGTAAGAATGGGGTGCGAAATAACATTACATAAGTCTGGCAACTACACTGGGTAATGCCCACACATAAGCCAAAGAAACAATTACAAATCAAAGTCTCCACCGAAAAAATGCAGGATGACCCAATGTCAGAAAGAAATTATAGAATAGCGATAATAGCATGAGACCGAATGAAACACAGCCAAGACTTGACCAAAGTCCCGAAGGCCCCGCTTTGCTTTTTAGATGTTCTAGTCGATAATGCTAATTTTAATTATAAATCTCATTGCATTCTCGCTTGCATTCATTCAATTTCTCGTTAGACCTGTTGGTACATTAAGGTTTGCCCATCGTATTAGTTGCTAATCGATATGATATTATTGTTTTCGAACTTTTGTTGAGAAAACATGACCTAATCACACGGAGCAAGTCACATACATTGGATAGAACTGTCAGTGACGTGGTAGGATGTATTTGTGCAGTCGATTATCATGTTCGTTTTGTTCTGTTAATATTTAAAAAAACTTACTTCCTCTAAAACCGTTATTTTATGGAGTAATTGTTTAATATTGCACTGCGTCTTGTATTGATCTTATGGAAATTAAGATAATGTACCACGTCTATAAATCAAAAATAAACAAACTATTTCCTGCAGTATTTGCATAATCTCATAATTTGTCACAATATAATTTCCGTAATCAATATTGTTTGCAATTAGACTTCTTAAGTAAATACAAAATACGACGCCCAGTGACAGATCGGATGACACAATAATCGATCTTGACATTGCGAATGAGATATTGCTTGCTTAGAATAAGAAGGTCGTAATTACTACTCACGACCTGATAAGACTGATGCATAATTAAGATTTGCATCATACTGCGCTTCTTATGAGCCTATTTTAATGAAAACCAGAACTTGCCATGATCACCAAACTGCACGAAGTTAAAACAGCTTGTTTTACCATAAGTAAAGAGTACTTTTCAGACAGTTTGTCTTGTTTTCTCAAAATATAGATTTTTTTACTTACGACCTACTCATTCTTAGGCAACTAAATACACGAGCGGGCTCATTCTCAAAGAGGTGTCGTATAAAGTACCAATATTATACAATGCGCGTGGTACAAATAACGATCAAGCCGATAAATGTTGTCACATGTCTTATAAGCGCACGAACAGAACAACTCAATGCATGTTGCCCAAATGTTAAATGCAGGTACAAACCAATTCAATGATTGGTCATGTATGTGTACAATCTGTTAAGCATGTTTCGTCAATCTACTCGTGCGTGTCCTCAATGTGTAATTTCCGATTCTACTCGGTTTTACATGTTTACCGCTAATTACTGAGTGCTTCTCCAATATAAAGCATTTTCGCCATGTGAACTTGTCTAAACTCTTGACATTATGTGTCGCTATTGATGTGACAGTGATCAATAAATACAGACTAAGAAATTATTCTTGCTGATTGTATTAATCACAATGGTACATTGTAATAACTATTCGTCATTTTGAACCGGACAATTTTCAGACAGGTAAAGTAATGTTCTTTTGTGCCTTTCGTGCACATTTGTCCTTTGTCCGGTAATTTTTCTAGTAAATTCTAATGGAACCTTTTTTCGTTCATTTTGTATGTTTCACTGCGGTTTGAATTTGAAAACGTTGTGTTGTTACACGATCTGCTGTGTCTAATGCATATGATGCCTTGCCTGACTAATTTGTTATTATTCTCAATGTTTAAGTATAATGAATGTTTATTTACATGATATAGTAAATCTTGAATCATAGCAATACTATAATGCAAAACCTAAAATGTGCGAGTTCTATTGTTTGCACCAAATGGTCCAAGAAGTGTATATCTCACATTGCATATGATTATGATTGTTACTTGCTTTTTATGACCGCTTATTGTTGTAAAATAGTACATACATATCTCGATTTGAAGTACGACAAGGGTCGTTTGTTAGTTTGTTCATTTGTCTTACACAAAAAGTTTTAGAACTCGCACCCGTATACTCGGCATCTCTGACCACAGTTGTCGCACGAGCTGCAACTTCAACTTGTTTTATTTCCTTCAACATCCGTCAACTACATGTAATAACCATACCGGTATGTCATTAATTTAAAAAACACACTGTCAGAAAAAGCATAAGACATCGCGTGCTAAAAGTTATTATTGTCGTTTACCTTTTGAAGTAACTCCACAATGATTTCGTGTTTTTTATTATTAAGTTTGTAATTATGTATTTCTTATAGAATAGAGACAGACTCACGATGACTGTTTTACTTGGTGCATCTATTCACATGATATATTAGCTGCTGATGAAAATGACATTCATAATATCATAATGGTCAACTGTTATTTATTAAGCTTTTTAAACTAATACAAACGAGGAATTGTTATTCTGCTGATCGGTTTAATGAGACGGAGCTCGAAGATAGTCATATCAAACTTACTGTTCTCAATTGTGCGTTCGTAAAATTGAGTAGTGTCCTGTTGATGATGTTCTTGTGTTCTGTCGGTCAAATTTTTGTGTGTCTGAAACACTTTCTGCCGACATGACATATACGAGTATTTTGGTCCAATCTGGTATGCTATAAGTTGCTCTGCTTTGAATAGTTCCTGCATTTTCTCTATACTCCCTCTCTATCTCTCTGAAATGTCACGGCGATTGTAAATTAGCTAAATTATGTTTGAAAATTGCCCTACATGGGGAAATATGTGTTATAGTTGTTCTGTCTTGTATTGTCAAGATGCTCCTATGATGTTTAGCTTGTTTTTAATCGATTATTCGAATCATCAAATTAATCTGTATTGCATGCTCATATTGTCAGATAAAATTAGGTCCTAAGGGTCTGGTAGCTTCTTTACATTGGCGTGATATATGCAAATTGGAGTAATTGTAATTATGCAGCATTAATACAAGTAATGTTTCCCTTACCTAAAAACCCTTGCATTTAAACAAATTCGACCCAAGACACTCTCTCATATGTTAAACCATAAGTTCCAGGATATTCTTTCTCGGAGCCGCTTGTAGACATTAAACTTGTCCGTGGCTATGTTACTTTGTAGCGATATAAACGTATTACTAATATTAAAATTCACATTTTATACTAGGATGCGACAAACGGAACTTTTGGCACCAATTTAATCATTAATGACAGTTTATATCGTTCGCACCCTGTATCCCGGTTTAATTCTGTATTGAAATGAAATAAATGAATGGAATTATCCATCCTATAATCCTATAATGTTATACATTAAATATCTTGGCCAGTTTGACACTATACACAATTTATCCTGTTTATTGTCATTTACTCTAGACAATAAGTTCGTATTGCAAATATCAACACTGGTGGATAAACGTGTTCATATCTGTTACCTCGAATGTCTTTGCGCAATTGAGCAAATATGGGAATTCGAAAGGCGTATACCTGAATATTTTAGCATGTTTACCACTATAATGGTTGAGTGACCTATATCCATGTGACCAATGCGGTGTCAACGTAATGCACACCCAATCCCATTTATATGCCAGAGGAGCAGTTGGCATACCTCCAATCTCATTAAAATCACTACGTATCACTGCGGAATATTAGTTAGCATGGTATGGGATGTACTTAAGTCAAATTGATATCAGTCAAATAAATATATATTTGAGTTCGACTCCATGCATAGACTACATCATGCATATACCCGTACATTTTCATGACTATCGGTATTCATTTGCCATAGAAATCATTCCTTGTCAACGCAGGTTTTTGTGCAATGACTTCAGATCAATTTACATTGGTTAATTTATACTAAGAAAAGAACTGTACCTATGCTTAACTTAGGGCAAGACAATATCATGTGCGCTCGTGTAGTAGCAATGGTAGTTTGTAACCGGTGTTAGTTATACTATGACAATGGTTATATCATCCACATATATCAAACTTGGAATTAAATTCTTACATGCACGACATAAAGAAGATGTAACGTTACCATACTTGCAAATTATCAAATAGACAAACTGGACAAAAATGGCTGTACCTATATAACACTATGCCCTATCTTCAATTATATACTGAGCGTCAAAAGCTTCGCAAACGAATCAAAAATTCAAAATGTTTAGTTGTTAACCCGAAAGACTTTTTGCTAGCACTGTCAATTGGTATGCCCATAATGTTCATGTTGAACCCTTTTCCGATGGCGTCCGTCACGCTTGAATGATCACACCATCACAAATGGTAAAACATCTATTTAAGCGCGCAAAATAAGGAGTTTTCATTTTCGACTATGTTTTTTATTTCCTATTTACTTGCATCATGACTGTGATAAGAAATCCACAAATAGTTAGTTAAATTACTTAGCAATGTACGCATAATTTGATGGCAAAATTCGATGATTCTGAACATAATCGTGTATATAGGAGTCTTGAGGCTGGCTTTTCACTAAAAATATTTTGTGTCGGATAAAATTGACATGCTTCTACATGTATCATGATAAGACAGTTGTATCATATCAAACAAATGGACTGTGTATATGACGTACCAAGTGACAACATGTCAAGGGTCAATGCCGCTGTCCTAGACAGGTTATGCTGCTATAATGTTCGCACGAAACTAAACGACATTGTTTGAGCGTAATCGAAGTTCAACCGACATTAGTTGTTATGGGAAACTTTCTTTTATTTTGCGTTTTTATGACCAGTGCGCTGTTTCTTAAACTCTGACATTTCGTACAGTGTCTTTTACGACTTCGACAATTGTCTGTGGTCAAAGAGAGATTATTTTGTACAGTTATCGATTAAAATTACCTCCCTTCAACTACAAAAACGTAATGAAGAGTTTATGTTCACAATCGTCAATTTTTGCCATCGAATTAAGCTTAAATTGCAAACTAATTTGACTTATTAATTGTGTATTTCGTATCACAGGCAGTTATCAAGTAAATTGGAAGTGGAAAATAAGTCGAACATGAAAAGCCCTTATTTTGCGCTCTTGAATAGACGTTTTACCATTTGAGATGGTGTGAGCATTCAAGCGTAACGGAGGCCAACTGAAATGGGTTCAACATATATATTGTTTGGCAATCTGTTGTAACTATACAGTAGCCTCTGAGCAAATGTCCTTATATTCAAGCAGAGGTAGTGTTCGTTCGCTGTTCTCAGATTGCTATTAGGTAATATAGGCGATGTGCTAAAAGCGGAGACGATATCATTGTCGACATAAATCAACGCGAGTGTATTGATCTTCTTGGTCTGTCCTCTTTGCCGTAATTGGTGCTCCTAGACATATTCAAGTGTCCGTTCAAAGACAATAGGGCTGTCGTTCCCCTTGACAACGCATATTTATGTTGCGATGAGATGTTTACTCTTTTTTCGTTCTGTTGATGAGACCATAGCAAATAGCATTATTGGACTGATTATATACTGACACGGAAACGATATCTTCAATTTGTTACATGTATAATGTCGACATGGTATGGATCACTGGTCAATTTCTTTGAGCAAGAATAACCCACATGCTCCACTCCACCAAGGTGATAATTGGTACCTGCGAGGACAGTGTCTATTCCTGGGCTCCGCAGATTGATGTTGGCTGCCACGCCCAAAGGAGAGCAATAGTCTTCCCGGGGAGACATAAACGTAGGTTTCCATAGGTAGCTTATTGACCAAGGGAAGGTAAAATGTCAAAGTGTAGTTGAGCGGCTGAACCGCTGAAAAAACACTGAAAAGAGTCCAAGAACACTGTTAAATTAACTTCACTTTTTTGTTGCATGTACGGATTTGATCGGATTAGATATAGTGATACTTCTTACTACTTAATACTCAGATTGGTGTACAAAAAAAAATTCGGAAGGTTTTAGGGAAATCATTGTTCGCGTTAAGAATTTCATTTGACCTTCGCTATAAGGAGAATAATCTTAAAACGAGATATAAATCAGTTTTAATAAAGAAACCACCAAGTGGCTTTAAAACTATAGATTACAACTATTCCGTAGATTTAGTGTAATACGCATGGATATTTTGACAATATAAAATGATTAGCAAATGCTTAAAACGCTCAAGTACATAATTCAAGCTATTTGGAATCGTTGGTTATGACAATATAGCGCTTGGAGGACTTCTTGGTGTTGTTTTTGTACACGGGTTCGGAATCGTTCAATAAAAAGAATCAGTGAAATTTAGCGAATATGAAAATCCTATGAATATTCAAAATCCCGTGCAAAACTTTTTTTTTGTATAGATACATTGTCGAGTCAAGGAAGAACCACTCCACATAAATGTATCGACTACATGTATTCGCCATTACCGACTCATTTACAAGTTTAACACGTCTGTACGCGATACAGTTCCCGGACGGGATGAGTTATCTTTTCCCCTTACCTTGGTTGCTATTTTTCTTTTTCTTACTTGTACATGTACTTACGTATTATTACTTCTGAAATACAATTTATTTTATCGAGAATCTACATTGTTACATGCATTTACAGACGCTCGCAGACAGTTCGATGATTGAAAAATATGTTCGAAAATAGGATTCTAACATAAGTCTAAACTATTTACTGCAAGAGAATTCGCCCGCATGGATTTGGATTTTGAATTTGACATGGGCACAGACCATTGAAAATGTTTAGCATATTCTCACTGAAATACGGTAACACAGATTATATCACCTTTCAAAGACTATACAAATATGTACCAAGAAACTGAAATAATCTTGGCAAAACAATACTTGTTAGATTATATCAAACATGCCTAATAGTATTCAATGATTTTCACGGGTATTATTTGATTATATATCAAGCCTAGAAAGTAGCAAACCAATGCCAGCTTAACAACTTACGCAAGAATGAAAAAGGTACATTCTGATCTTCGCAGACATTCTTCTGATATTTTTTCCATCGTTTAATGAATGTACCGACCCCGATACATACATTTGTACTAATTCATAGAAAAAAATACTGATACGTCAACTTAAAAGCAAGTTCATAAATGTCGTAATTGTTCGTTGAGGTATACAGGTCTAATTTCCCACATGATAAACCATTGAAAGTATCGCCATCATTGTTTATTACAAACATTATTCGATATATAACCCCTGGCATTTCTTGACTGGTAAAACCAAACACGTAATAAAGCAAGACTTCCCTACTCCTCCGTAACAAAACTGGACACATAAAACATCAATATGGCTACTTTCGTCAGTTTAGTCCTCACTGTAACAATCAAGGTGGTAATGTTAATAAATGTGTCTGGGTCAACCAAGTGTACGAGGGGTGTACCAGAATTACGTAGACGTTCGTCATAACTTTTTTATTTGGGCATGTATTATCACCAAATTTGCTGTAGAAAAACGTCAAACCTTTTTCAATTGAATCGGAAAAAAATATTTGCCAAGAGAATGTTAGAAAGCCATTAAATCTGTCGCCATAGTAACCAATAGTTCGATAGGCGGGGCAGCGAATTTTAAAATCATTTTTGGTATCATTCAACGGCTTATATCTCACAGATAATAAATCTAATTTTAACGCGACTTCCTGACATACACGCGCAATATCCTTGGAACGTAAGCCGTAAGTTTCGACTTTATAAAGGTAACCGTTGTTGATTTATGGTACAAAACCAGCAACAGTTGCTGCGCGTCACCAGGGAAAATATGACGTTAACGAGATACGCTGGAAATCGCATCAACGTGAAGTTTTGAATGAAACTCGAGAAAACGCCAGGACAAACGCTTTGAATGTTGGAACCTGCTAACCCTAAATCTTCTGTATCGAGTTACCTGAATTCCAAACTACACAAGCGCATCAATCGTGGTCGAGACCGAATTAAACAACATGGACCGACGGCGAAAACCAACGGCGAATGCGAAGTCACCAAGCGTTTTCTAGGACTACATCGACATGGATCGACGTTCTACTATAAGGGTTATTTGCGACCTAACTGGTAATAAGTTGGAACTTTCATCACATTTAAGGTTGTAAATAAACATTCGTAAGTTGTGTGTACGGTTTTGCCCATCTTTATAGCTACAATGTACACAGTTAGGAACTTCACCTATCCTGGAAGTTCCGCCGACGTCGTGACGTTCTGTTGACGTGCCCAGCATACCGTACCCCTATCTATGCACGGAATCTGCAAAATTTGATCCAAATAAGATACGGCTTTGAAATTTCACGTACTTGCGCAGTAAATATTATTTGCACTCCACACAAAAATATTTGTTTGTATGATGAATGGTATGGAACTTATGACAAAAGTCTACGTAATTCTGGTACAACCCTCGTATGTGGGCTGTATTGAGTGTCTCTATTATACAAATTGTTTTAACCGATTTAAATATACTGCCTGTTTATTTTTTGGTTCCATCGAAGAAGCCATTTCTGATGTACGAGTATACATAATGTGATAAGAATTAATTAGATGAATTAAATTCACTGTTAACGGACGTACATGGACGTTGTGTTAGACGATTCAATAACTATTAATGTAAAAATGCATATTATGTTCATTGAATAGACCTACTCCGGATCTCCACTAATCTGTAGGTACAAATAAAGTTTTACCGTTATAATCCTTTTGAGGCTTGAATATTCATATCTGGACAATAGAAAGGGGGTCAGTTGTATTTGCATATGAATACAAAACCAGTCTAACTAGGCCAGATTTGTTTGTACCTATATGTAAATTAAGGGGAAAACCACCCTGCACAGAGTTCCGGATATCAACTATTGCACTGAATAGTTGTGAATACGCATCAAGGCCAAGCAATATATAGCCTTATAATGTTAATAAATATACGAACATAATTATCAGCTATATAAGTCGTGCGCACATTGTGGTCATATGACTAATCAACAAGCGCTTATCCATGTTTTAGTTAATTACAAACAAAACACATTGTGCATCATTACAATTTTTGCTGTTGCATCTTAATGGAGAAATGAAATCGTATTAATTTATATACAATTTATGAGTTTAGATAGAATAAGAAGTATCGACTGCGTAGCCGACATTTGGATACGTTTCACTGTGTGTACATTATTTATTTAGTGAATATCAAATCTAAGTGCACTACCAATGATGTATTTCAACCCATGTACATGAATACGTACTTTGTCTAGCTTCCTGGTCGTCCACCATACACATTGATGTCATGTTCAAATGGCCTTTATATCTCTCATGGTGACAATTACATTCGACCTTATACTGTCGTTAATCACCATGGAAGACATTTCCCTTGCTACATAAGTCAAGATGTAGTAGGTTATCCCCGACAAGATAATGATCGTAAGAAATGTACGAGGGGCATTCAAAAAATACGTAGACAAATCAATTTGCTAGCTTATTTTTTCAGATAAATCAATAATTATTTATTATGTTGCTGCACCCCCTTCATTCGCCAAAATCCAAAAGTTTCATAGAAATTGGACCGACGGTTAAGTGAGGATCATGTTTTATGCATTGCGCCTATAGTGACCACAGGGCAAGTCCAGACGTCGTTGTTGACGTCATATGTTTCGATAACCTCACAACATCTTCTAAATTCTCACAATTATACTTATTGTACAACTCCAACCATTCTGTATAATGACCAATTTACAATGGCGGATTAAACTTACAAAAACAAAACAAATATCATTCATTATTTCATTTGCTCTTTTGAAACCCGTATCGCGCCAATATCAAAGTCTTGACGTCCAGAAAAGCGAAATTTGGACTCCATGGGACATGTTTAAGCTGATTAAATCAAGAAATATATACAACCCCGGCATTGTATGTTTTACATGATGTTCCGGTACTTCCTCTAGGTGAAATCTCCAATTTTCGGCCAAGATTCAAATAAATATGTGTGTTTAAAAACTGTTTATACCAAGCGCAACACATAATTGCAGGATTACGCATTCCCCGTGGCTTAACGCGACGTCACGTTTTCTTTCCGCTTTTAAGAGTGACTTTGTATGATAACCAATATCTCTGTAACCCTGCTAATTATGACATCGTAATTTTAAACACAGAACTATATAGTCTCAAACGATACACACGTCAATTCTATAAAGGTTTCGAAACCGTTTAAGATAATGACGGGGTGAAGAAATCAACACCAATTTTCTACGGGATAAATCGATGGGTTGCCCCGTGCGTTCAATTTTGCGTTGCTATAACTACCATATTTTCGAACATTACATATATTTTTCATGATAAATATACGCACTGAATTCATATCCGGTAGAACCTCATTTCTACTTATCTTGATGAAATTCGGATGGAAGATAGTTAAACAATCGATGTTGTCTACGTATTTTTTGAATGGCCCTCATACTACTTGCTTTTCCAGACCATGTCTGATAGCTATTGACTGAATTCAACAATTCATTGTCTTATCTTATAGTTTCTGATTCTATTTTGACTCTGCTCATTCTTTATGTATTCCAACTGGCTAACTTAGCTGTACTAGCATCTCGCGCTAGATTTGGTAATATGTTCCTGCCATGGTGCTGAAACATTGCTCTATATCATTTACTGTAAAATTAGTAACGATGTTTATTATAAAATCCATTTTACATCCGTGTCAATTTGAAACCACCTTAGGGAAGGAAAGTGTCGGTATTAATGAGACATGTGTCCAAATTGATACCCCATTAAGATAATCAACAATGGAGAAACACGAATCAATGTTTTAAGCATTAAAGTTATAGAACCTGACAGACACTCTCCATGGAGATATCGCTATGCGTATGTGCGGGAAATAATCTAAACCTATACATACAGAAATTGGTATGCTGAATTTCTTTTGTAATGTATGAATGTAATTATATGTTTCAGGTGTATTGCTTATGTTGGAGAACACAACATCTTATGTGTTTGTAGTTTGATATACATGTGTATCTTAATTCAATCAGTGGCATTGCTATGTTTTAATCTTTAATTAACTATTCTGCTCGCTTCCACTAAATGTTTTTACAAATACATCGCTGGTTTAACGTTATAACGTCACGAGTACTAAGTACTGCTTACAACCTTATTTGACTGATAATGTGTCAAATAATCAAAAACGCTTGTACGTCGGAAGGTTCCGAAACTAACAACTCCGGCTTACCATTGCTAACCAGACAACATGAGCCAATCACGCACATGTTTTAGGAAAAGACATATAACTGGTGTTTAAATAAAGTCAAAGTCAATGTCGTTGCCTTATTCATAACGTCCAGTTGCTCCAGAACAAAACGTACAGTTCACTGGAAACTCTCATTTTGTGGAGTAATTGTTCAATAATGCACATCGAATTGATCAGACAGATACTATAAAAAAACGTATAGTTTCTAGAAATCTAGAATATGCAAGCCGATATTTCCTGCAGTATTTGCATAATCTCGCAATTTGTCACAATATAATTTCCATAACCAAATGTTGTTTGCAATTCGACTACTCAATTAAATACAAAATACGACGCCCAGTGACAGATCAGATTACGCAACAATTGATCTTGATATTGTGCAATTCAATGATATATATATTACGGCATTACCAAAGAGCTACCGTGTGATTTTGAAAACACAACATAACATTGTGCATGTTGCATTTGTACACATAACGATCAAAATTCGTTTAAAGCGTTAATGCAAACGTACAATACAACATTTTACAAACTAAACATATCGCTGACTTTAGTAGGCTGAGAAGATAGTAACTACTACTTACCGCCTTATTAGACTGATACATATTAGAAATCTGCATCGTAAGGCGCTTCTTCATAAACATAAGCGTACAAGTATTATCATAAGTAAAGGGTAAATTTCAGGCAGTTTTGCCTTTTTAACTAAAATATCGATTTTCCACTTACGATCTACTCATTCTAAGCCAGCGATATAAACTACAAGCCCATTTCCAAAGACATACCGTATAAAGCACCGACATTATACATTGTGCGTGCTAGAAATAACAATCAAGCAGGACAATGTTGTCACATCTGGATAAGCAGACAAACTGACGGACAGAACAACATAAATGCCGGTACAAACCAATACATCACATTGAGTATGTCTATGTACAAATTGTTAAGCCTGTTTCGTCAATCTACTCTCGTGTATCCTCAAGGTTAAAGTTGTTATTTTATTGCAGTCGTTTCCGATTCTACTGAGTGTTACATGTTAACTGCTAATTACTAAGTTGTTTTCCAACATTGAAAATTTTCTCCTTGCGAAGTTGTCTATACTCTTCACATTATATTTCGCTATTGACGGGACAGTGATGCATTAAGTATATCTAATAATTTATTCTTGCTGATCGTATTTGCCACAATTGTAATAGCTATTCGTCATTTTGTACCGGGTTACTTTCAGACATGTCAAGTAATGTTATTTTGTGCCTTTCGTCATCATGCGTCATTTGTCCGGAAATTTTTCTAGTAAATTCTATTGGAACCTTTTTTCGTTCATTTTGTATGTTTCATTGCGGTTTGAATTAGAAAACGTTGTGTTGTTACATGATCTGCCGTGTCTAATGCATATGATGCCTTGTCTGAATAATTTGTCATTATTGTCTATGCTTAAGTATAATGAATGTTTACTTACATGATATAGTAAATCTTGAATCATAGCAAAACTATAATGCAAAACCTAAAATGTGCGAGTTCTATTTTTTGCGGCACATGGTCCATGAAGTGTATATCTCACATTGCATATGATTATGATTGTGACTTGATTTTTATGACTCCTTATTATTTTAAGAGAAATTAAGATATAACATATATTCATGTCTCGATTTTAAGTACTACAAGAGTCGTTTGTTAGTTTGTTCATTTATCTTACACAAACAGTTTTAGAACACGCACCCGTATACTCGGCATCTCTGGACACCGTTTTCACACGAGCTGCAACTTCAACTTGTTTCATTTCCTTCAACATCCGTCAACAATATGTAATAACCATACCGGTATGTCATTAATTTACAAAACACAATGTCAGAAAACATAAGACATCGCGTGCTGAAAGTTATTATTGTCGTCTACCTTTTGAAGTAACTCCACAATGATTTCGTGTTTTTTATTATTAAGTTTGTAATGATGTATTTCTTATATCATAGAGACAGACTCACGATGACTGTTTTACTTGGTGCATCCATTCACATGATATATTAGCTGCTGATGAAAATGACATTCATAATATCATAATGGTCAACTGTTATTTATTAAGCTTTTTA
The DNA here is from genome assembly GCA_963678985.1 of Spisula subtruncata. Taxonomy (NCBI): domain Eukaryota; kingdom Metazoa; phylum Mollusca; class Bivalvia; order Venerida; family Mactridae; genus Spisula; species Spisula subtruncata. The sequence goes on along the minus strand of OY787675.1, from coordinate 8,291,936 downwards.
AATTAATACAAACGAGGAATTGTTATTTTGCCGATCGCTTTAATGAGACGGAGCTCGAAAATAGTCATACCAAACTTACTGTTCTCAAGTGTGCGTTCGTAAAATTGAGTAGTGTCCTGTTGATGATGTTCTTTTGTTCTGTTGGTCAAACGTTTGTGTGTCTGAAACACTCTCTGTCTACATGACATATACGAGTAGTTTGGTTCAATCTGCATTTTCTCTATACACCCTCTCTCTCTCTCTCTGAAATGTCACGGCGATTGTAAATTAGCTAAATAATGTTTGAAAATTGCCATGCATATGCTCCTACATGGTAAACTATGTGTTATATTTGTTCTGTCTTGTATTGTCAAGTTGCTCCCATGATGTTTTGGAAGTTTATAATCGATTATTCTAATCATCAAATTAATCGGTATTGTATGTTACCAAACTTTATGCTAATATTGTCAAATAAAATTAGGTCCTTAGGATTTGGTAGATTCTTCACATTTGAATGATATATGCAGATTGGAATAAATGTAATTATGCAGCATTAATACAAGAAATGTTTGCCTTACCTAATAAAAACCTCGCATTAAGACAAACTCGATCGAAGACAATCTCTCATAAGTTCCGGGATACTCTGTCACGGAGCCTGTTGTCATTAAACCTGTCCGTGTAGATGTTCCTTTGCAACGATATAAACGTAATATTAACATTAGCATTAGATCCTAGAATGCCACACATAGACATTTAGGCGCCAAATAAATGACCGTTTCGTTCGCACCTTCTATGCTGGTATAGTTCTTTATTGAAAAAAAAATGAATAAATGGAATTCAATATCCTATAATATTATACATAAATATGTTGGCCAGTTTGACACTATACACAATTTATCCTGTTAATTTTCATTTGATCCAGACAATAAGTTCATGTTTGCAGATAATCGATGTAATCTTCACTGGTGGATGAACGAGTTATATTCTGAGCGTCAAAAGTTTCGCAAACGAATTAAAAATTCATTTTTATTCAAATTGTTAACTCGAAAGAACTTTTTACTAACACTGTCCATTTGCGTACAATTAGTGTTCATGTTCAACCCATTTCCGTTTGCCTCCGTTACGCTTGAATGATCACACCATCACAAATGGTAAAACGTCAATTCAAGCGCCCAAAATAAGGGCTTTTCATGTTCGACTTATTTTCCACTTCCAATTTACTTGATACATGTCTGAGATAAGAAATACACAAATAGTAAGTCAGATTACTTTTGCAATGTAAGCTTAATTTGATGGAAAAAATTGACAATTGTGAACATAAGCGCTTCATTACGTTTTTGTAGTGGAAAGGAGGTAATTTTAATCGATTATTGTACAAAATAACCTCCCTTTGACCACAAACAATTGTGGAAGTCGTAATAGACACTGCACGAAATGTCAGATTTTAAGAAACAGCGCGCTGGTCATAAAAACGCAAAATAGAAGGAAGTGTCCCATAAATTCTAATATCGGTTGGACAACGATTACGCTCAAACAATGCCGTTGCGTTTCGTGCTAACATTATAGCAGCATTACCTGTCTAGGTCAGCGGCATTGACCCTTTACCTGTTGTCACATGGTACGTCAAATACACGGTCCGTCTGTTGAATATGATACAACTGTCTTATCATGATAGAGACATGTCAATTTTATCTGACACAAAATATTTAGAAAAAGGTTACAATGATAGGTAAAAGTTTATGTGTGTCAAGCTCTGCGTGTTTGCGGCCGTTTACGTGGAAAGGCATTAGGTTTGTTATTAGGGGAATACGCACGTCAAAATCAATATCAAATTGACGAAATTGAAGGCTGTTGTCAATGTACAAACAGTAACAAATCAGGGTTTCAACACAAAAGTGTTACGTATCGTTCCTAGTGACTGTTTCAAGAACATAGTGTTATAAAAAACTTAAGAATATAACTTTGATATATATTGTAACCAAACAGTGGAGGTCGTAGTCTTCTCGTGCTTTAACAATGATATTTTCGATTTGGTTGATACTAAAACAACGATGAAAGAAGGAAAATGAAACCGTAATTATAAAGAGTTTTGGACCTTCAAAACACAAATAATAACACCCTCTACTCCAATGCAGATTGTGATTTAACCGTAACGTATTGGCAATTGACAATTATTAAATATACTTCTTGATACACTACTTTACAAAATATAAAAGTTTTTATTCAATTTCATTGTTAGAGTAACAAAATATCGATGTTCATTTTCTGTTCATAAATAAGTTGAACACCTCTCGTATAAACTACGAGCCCATTTGCAAAGAGGTAACGTATAAAGCACCAACATTATACGTTGCGCGTGCTACCAATTAGAATAAAACCGGGCAATGTTGTCACATGTCTTATAAGCGCACGAACAGAAAAATGCATGTAGCCCAAATGTTAAATGCAGGTACAAACCAATTCAACATATTGAGTAATGGTTATGTATGTGTAAAATCTGTTAAGCATGTTTCGCCAATCTACTCGTGCGTGTCCTCAATGTTAAAGTCGTTATTTAATTGCAGTTATTTCCGATTCTACTGGTTGTTATATGTTTACCAATAATTTCTGAGTGGTTCTCCAATATTGAACATTAACTCCATGTGAACTTGTCTAAACTCTTCACATTATGTGTCGCTATTGATGTGACAGTGATGCAAAATACAGACCAATAAATTATTCTTGCTGATTGTATCAATCACAATGGTAATAACTATTCGTCATTTTGAACCGGGCAACTTTCAGACAGGTCAAGTAATGTTCTTTTGTGACTTTCGTGCTCATTTGACCTTTGTCCGATAATTTTTCTAGTAAATTCGATTGGAGCCCTTTTTCGTTCATTTTTATGTTGCATTGCGGTTTTGAATTTGAAAATGATGTGTTGTTACACGATACGCTGTGTATAATGCATATTATGCCTTGACTGACTAATTTGTTAGTATTGTCTATGCTCAAGTATAATGAATGTTTATTTACATGTGTGTATTCATTGTAACAAATATATTAGAGAACCAAGGACTATATATATGTAATATAGTATAATGTATATATAAAATGATATCCCTAGCACTGATCTTGACCATCGCTAGTGGTATAAACGATTAGTAACCGTGTGTCGTTGATCCCAATTTCTGGCTTTGTCACGTCCAAAGGGTCATTATGTCTCCCCATACTATAATTACTGGCGACTTTATAGATGTAGTAATCATCATTTAATTGGTAAATCAAGGAAAAGGTCTTCACATTTCTTTGGGATGTAACACGTTTGCAAATAGATTACATTTCGCTCATCCTTTTTATTGTTTCTTAGACAATATATTTTGTCAGTATAGACGTGTAGGTTGGTTATTCCGAGCGTCTAATAAGTATTCACTTTTAGTGGACTATGTCACGACCATTAAAAAGTATATTTCACCTCTAAAGCAAGATTGTCTATCATTTCGATTCTGTCAAGATTAGTGCTTCACTATAACATAGACTATTAGTTATTACTTTAAGTTATCACAGATAATCGTATTTATATTATTATTATATTGAATTTAATAGCCATTAACTTTGCTTAGCAAACTTCTACTTTAGTTGAAACAAAATTTATTCATCAAATATCTTACAATATGTGGTTATAAATTACAACTTCTATATTTCTATACTTTATATTGTTTGACAATCTGTAGTAACTATACAGTAGCCTCTGAGCAAATGTCTTTATTTACAAGCACAGACAGTGTTCTATCAATGTTCTCATATTTTAAATCATGATATCTAGGTGGAGTACTTATCGCGGAGACGATATCATTGTCGACATAGATCATCGCGAATGTATTGATTATCTTGAAATGTCCTATTTGTCGTAATTGGTGTTCATAGACAGATTTAATTGTCAGTATAAGACAATAGGATTGGCGTTCCCCTTGACAACACCTACTTATGTTGCAGTGAGATGTTTACTCTTATTTCGTTCTGTTGATGAGGCAATAGCAAATAGTGTTATTGAACTGATTCTATACTGACACAGAAACAGTATCTTTAATTTGTAACATGTATAATGTCGACATGGTCTGGACCACTGGTTAATTTCTCTTGGCAAGAATAACCCACATGCTCCATTCCACCAAGGTGTAAATTTGTACCTGTGAGGCCAGTGTCTTTTCCTGGGCGCCGCAGATCGATGTTGGCTGCCACACCAACAAGACAGAAATAGTTTTTCCGGGAGACTTGAACGTAGGTTTCCATAGGTAGCCCATTGACCAAGGGAGGTAAAATGTCTAAGGTTAGTTGAGCGGCTGAACCGCTGAAAAAACACTGAAAAGAGTCATAGAACATTGTTAACTTAACTTCACTTTTTTGTTGCATTTACGGATTTGATCTGATTATATATAGTGATACTTCTTACTAATTGATACTTAGATGGGTATACAATATAAAATTGTGTTTTAGGGAAATCATCGTTCGCGTTAAGAATTTGATTTGACCTTCGCTTTAAGGAGAATTATCTTAAAACGAGATATAAATCAGTTTTAATAAAGAAACCACCAAGTGGCTTTAAAACTATAGATAACAACTATTCCGTAGATTTATTGTAATACGCAGGGCTATTTTGACAATATAGAATGATTTGCAAAGGCTTAAAACGCTCAAGTACATAATTCAAGCTATTTGGAATCGTTGGTAATGACAATATAGCATGACAAGGACTTCTTGGTGTTGTTTTTTTCCACGAGTTCGGGTTTGTTCTATAAGAATAATCAGTAAAAATTTAGCGAAGATGAAAATGTTATGAAGATTGAAAATCCCGTGAAAATTTTTTTTTGGTCTACTTACATCTTCGTGTCCAGGAAGAACTACTGTATACAAATACAAATTGACTACATGTATTCCTCTTCACCGACTCATATACCAATTTAACACGCCAGAGTCTAACACAAGGGGTGAGTTAGCTTTTCCCCTGACCTTTGGTGCTATTTTGCTCTTACGTACGTGTACATGTACTTGCGCAGTTATGTGAAACAACTATGAGATTTGTCATGAATTAGGAACATCCACCATGAGAAACACTTTAAACAACGTATTATTACTTCTAGAATATAATTTATTTATCTAGAATCTACATTGTTACATTCTTTTACAGACGCTTGCAGACGGTTCGATGATTGACAAATATGCTCAAAAATAGGATTCTAACATAAGTCAAAATTATTTACTGCAAGAGAATTCGCCCGCATGGAATTGGATTTTGAATTTGACATGCACACAGACCATTAAAATGTTTACCAGATTCTCACTGAAAATGGTAACACAGATTATATCACATTTCAAAGACTATACAAATATTGGACAAGAAACTGAAATAATATTGGCAAAACAATACTTGATAGATCAATCAAACATGCCAATAGTAATTTATGATTTTCACGGGTATTATTGGAAATATATCAAGCCTAGAAATTAGCAAACCAATGCCAGCTTAACAACGTACAAAAGAATTAACAAGGTACATTCTGATCTGCGCTGACATTCCTCTGATATTTTTTCCATCGTTTTATGAATCTACCAACCCCGGTACATACATTTGTACGAATGCGTATATACAAATATAGTTACGTCAAGTAAATAGTAAGTTCATGAATAATTGTTCGTGGTTGTATCAAGGTCTAATTCCCCAACTTCTAAACACTGAACGTATCGCTATCATTGTTTCCATGTATTACAAACAGTATTCGATATATAACCCCTGACATTTCTCGCCTGGTAGAACCAAACACGCAATAAAGCAAGACTACCCTACCCCCACAGTAACACAACTGGACACATGCAACATCAATGTCGCAACTTTCGTCAGCTCAGTCCTCAATGTACCAATCAAGGTGATAATTCAAATAAATGTGTCTGCGGCAACCAAGTGTACGTGGGCTGTATTGAGTGTCTCTATTATACAAATTGTATTAACGGATTTAAATATACTGCCCGTATTTTTTTGGTTTCTGATGTATATACGAGTATACATAATGTGACATGAATTCTTTAGATGAATTAATTCACCGTTGGTTGACGTACATGGGCGTTGTGTTAGACGATTCAATAACTATTGATGCAAAAAATGCATATTATGTTAATGGAATTGCACTGAATAGTTGTGAATACACATCAAGGCCGAGCAATATATAGCGTTATGATGTTGATAAATATACGAACATAATTATCAGCTATATAAGTGGACATTGTGGTCATATAACTAATAAACAAGTGCTTACCACTGTTTTAGTTAATTGCAAACAGAACACATTGTACATCATTACATTCGTTGATGTTGTATGTTAATTGATAATTGAAATCGTAAATATACAAAAAATGAGTTAAGATAGAATAAGAAATATCGATTTTGTAGCTGACATTTGGAGTAGTTTCACTATGTACGTAAAATATATATTTAGTGAATATCGAAACTTTGTTCTCGACCAATGATATAATGGTAAACCCTGTATATGTATACGTACTTTGTCTAGCTTCCTGGTCGTCCACCATACACATTTATGTCGAATCAAAATGGCCTTTTTATCCCGCATGGTGACAATTACATTCGACCTTATAGTGTCACTAATCACCATAGAAGACATTTCCCTTGCTATGTAGCAGGTTATCCCCGACAAGATAATGGTCGTAAGAAATATACTACTTACTTCTCCAGACCATGTCGGATAGCTACTGACTGAATTCGACAATGCATTGTTTTATCTGCAGTGCCTCATACTATTTGTACTGTGATCATGTTTAATGTATTCGATATAGCTAGCTTTGGGTGTACTAGTATCTTGCGCTAGACCTGGTGTTACATCAAGGTTGTATATGGCATATATTTCATCCCACGATGCTGAAAACATTACTCTATATTATTATTTATAAAATTATTAAAGATGCTTATTATATAATCCGTTTTACATCCGTATGAATTTGTCAGTATTAATGAGAAATGAGTCCAAATTGATACCCCATTAAGACAATCAACAAGGGAGAAACACGAATCAATGTTTTAAGCCTCAACGTTATAGAACCTGACAGACACTCTCCGTGGAGATATCGCTATCCGTATATGCGGGAAACAGATTGAACATATACAGACACACATTGGTATGCTGATTTTTTTTGTAATGTTTAAATGGAATTATCTGCTTAATGTATATTGCTTCTGTTTGAGAACACAACAGTTTATAGTGGTATACAAATGTATAAAAAAAGGGCCTATTGTTTGATTGTTGGCAGTTTGGTATACATTCGTATCTAAATTCAACCACTGATTGAACGCATTATTGTGACAATCACTATTCACCGATGTCAATGGGACCTGTTACGACATTGTTATGTTTTAACCTTTAGTTTACTATTCTGCTCGCTTCCACTAAATGTTGTTACATGTACAAACACATCGCCGGCTTAGCGTGAGAAAGTCACGTGTGCTTAGAACTACTTAAGACCTTATAAGACTGATAATTAGTCAAATTATCAAAAAATGCGCACGTCTTTAAAAGGTTACGAAACTAACAACTCCGGCTAACCAGACAAGATGAGTCAATCACGCACATGTTTATGGAAAAGACAGATGTCTGGTGTTTTTATACAGTCGATGTCGATGTGTTTTTCCTTATTCGTAACGTTCTGTTGCCCTAGAACAAAGGGTACTGTTCACTGGAAACTCTTATTTTGTGGAGTAATTGTTCAATAACGCACATGTAATTGATCAGACAGACACTATAAAACATATAGTTTCTAGAAATCTAGAATATGCAAGCCGATATTTCCTGCGATATTTGCATAATCTCGCAATTTGTCACAATATAATTTCCATAACCAAATGTTGTTTGCAATTCGACTTCTCAATTAAATACAAAATACGACGGTCAGTGACAGATCAGATTGCGCAGCAATCGATCTTGATATTGCGGGATTCAATAATATAATATATTATACACTACTGCATTACCAAAGAGACACCGGGTATTTTGAAAACACAATGTCACATTGCGCATGGTACATTAGTACAAGTAACGATCAAAATTCATTTTGTCACAAGCGTTTCAGCAAGCGTACAATACAACATTTTACGAACTAAACCTTTCGCTGACCTTTGTAGAATGAGAAGGTAGTAACTACTACTCACGACCTAATAAGACTGATACATATTTGAAATCTGCATCGTAAGGCGCTTCTTCATAAACAATTGGATCATGCCATGTTAACCAAAATGAAGTCGTAAAAGTTTGTTTTAGGGTAAATTTCAGGCAGTTTTGTCTAGTTGTCTCAAAATATCGATTTTGCACTCACGACCTACTCATTCTAAGCCAGCGATATAAACCCAATATTAAGCCCATTTCGAAAGAGGTACGTACATTATACATTGTGCGTGCTACAATCAACTATTAAGCCGGGTTATGTTGTCACATGTCGTATAAGCAGACAAACTGACGAACAGAACAACATAAATTCTGGTATAAACCAATACATCACGTTAAGCAATGAGTATGTGTGTACAATTTGTTAAGCATGTTTCGTCAATCTACTCTCGTGTTTCCTCAAGGTTAAAGTGGTTACATTATTGCAGTCATTTCCGATTCTACTGAGTGTTAACTGCTAATTGCTAAGTTGTTTTCCAACATTGGGAATTTTCTCAATGCGAAGTTGTCTATACTCTTCACATTATGTGTTGCTATTCATGTGACATTGATGCATTAATTCAGTCTAAGAACTTATTCTTGCTGATCGTATTTGCCACAATAGTAATAACATTTCATCATTTTGTACCAGGCAACTTTCAGACAGGGTAAGTAATATTATTTGTGCCTTTCGTGCTCATGTGTTATTTGTACGATAAATTTGCCTGTAAATTCTATGGAACCTTTTTTCGTTCATTTTTATGTTTCATTTCGGCTTGAATTTAAAAAAATTGTGTTGTTACACGATCTGCTGTGTCTAATGCATATGATGCCTGTCTGACTAATTTGTTATTATGGACTATGCTCAAGTATAATGAATGTTTATTTACATCATATAGTAAATCTTGAATCATAGCAAAACAATATTGCAAAACCTAAAATTCGCGAGTTCTATTTATGCGCCAAATGGTCCATGAAGTGTATATCTCACATTTCATATGATTATGATTATTACTGGATTTGTTTTATGACCGCTTATTATTTTAAGAGAAATTAAAATAGTACGTATATTCATATCTCAATTTGAAGTACAACAAGAGTCGTTTGTTAGTTTGTTCGTTTATCTTACACAAACAGTTTTAGAGCACGCATCCTTACACTCGGCATCTCTGGACACTGTTTTCACACGAGCTGCAACTTCAACTTGTTTCATTTCCTTCAACATCCGTCAACTACATGTAATAACCATACCGGTATGCCATTAATTTACAAAACACACTGTTAGAAAACATAAGACATCGCGCGCTGAACATTATTTCGAAATAACTCCAGTATGATTCTGGGTTTTAGATTATTACGTTTATATTGATATGTTTCTTATATCATAGAGGCAGACTCACGACGGCTGTATTACTTGATGCACCTATTCATATTAGCAGGTGGTGAAATTGACATTCGGGTCCAACTGATTTTTTTGCCGCGGGGACTTGGGCTTTTATCATGTTTTGGCTTATATTTTGGCATTGTTTAGTGTAGTTGTGTTGTAATGTTACTGATTTCTGTAATCGACAGGTTATAGGTTGAGTGCTGCCTTCCCTGTCCGATTCCTTTTTATCATAATGTTCAAAATTAATGTTATTTATATTAAATTCTTGAATTAATTTAGACAAAGACAAGTTATCCTGCTGATCACTTTAATGAGACGGAGATCGAAAATAATTATATTAAGCTGATCGCTCACCTTTGAGAGTTTGTAAAAAATAGAACAGTAGTGTCCTGTTGATGATGTTCTTGTGGTTTGTCCGTCAGATTTTTTCTGTCTCTTCCGACATGTCATATCGGAAGACTTTGGTCCCCTCTTGTAATATATGTGTTGCTCTGCTTTGAATAGTTCCTGAACCCCCCACTATATCTCTGAAATATCAAGGCGGTGGTAAATTTATTAACTTTGTTTGAAAATTGCCATGTGTATGCTCGTACATGTACATGGAAAAATATGTGTTACTGTATATATGTTCTTTCTTGTATTGTCAAGATGTTCCCGTGATGTTTTCGACGTTTATAATCGATTATTCCAATCATCAAACTAATATGTTTTGTATGTAATCAAGCTTTTTATTTCTTATGCTAATAACGTCAGATAAAATTAGGTCCTTAGGCTTTTGTAACTAATTCACATTGGCGTGAAATATGCAGATAGGATCAATTGTAGTTTTGCAGCATTTATACAAATAAGGTTTCCCTTACCCTAGAACGTTGCATTAAGACAAACTCGATCAAAGAAACTCTCTAATACGTTAGACCATTCGTTCCAGGATATTCTTTCACGGAGCTTGTTGTCATCAAACGTGTCCGCGTCTATATTACTTTGGGTATTCAAAATAAAACTGTGGAAGGTTTTGGGGATATCATCGTTCGCGTTAAGAATTCGATTTGACCTTTGCTTTAGGAGAATAGTCATAAAACGAGATATAAATCTGTTTTTATAAAGAAACCATCAAGTGGCTTTAAAACTATAAATTATAGCTATTCCGTAGAGTTATTGTAATACGCATGGCTATTTTGACATTATAAAATGATTTGCAAAAGCTTAAAACGATCGAGTACATAATTCAAGCTTTTTGGAATCGTTGATAATGAAAATATAGCACTTTAAGGACTTGTCCATGAGTACGGAGAAGTTCTATTAGAAGTATCAGTGCATTTTGGCGAAGATGAAAATGCTTTCAATGTTCCAAAACACTTGCAAAACTTGTTATTTTATTTTATACATCTTCATGTCTAGGAAGAACAAATGCATACAAATAAACACGTTTTCATGGTTTCGTCATCACTGACGCATATAGCAATTTAACACGTCTGGACCTGATACAACTGGCGGACGGGATCAGTTCAATTTTTGACTGACCTTTGTTGCTTTTTCCCTTTACTACATGTACATGTACTTGCACAAATATATAAAACACTATTAGATTTGTCAGACATTTGAAACATCCACCAGGAGAAACAATTTACCTGGTCAAATGTCAGCTATAACTTCATGACATTAACACATTCTCCGGAACAATGATTGTGATGGTATCAATTATTTATCGAAGAAAAGACAATTAACGACATAGGGTGTAATGTTTCCTACAATGTCTAGTATTGTTTAAATATAATGGTCGTGAAATAATGTCAAAAGGCAAATGAACGGATGATGTCCTGAAGCAACGTATTATTATTTCTGGAATATGATTTATTTTATCTAAAATCTACATTTATTTCCAGACGCTCGCAGACGGCTCGATGATTGACAAGTACGCTCGAAAATAGCATTAAAACATAAGTCTACAATGTTAACTGCAAGAGACCTCGCCCGCATGGAATTGTATTTTGAATTTAACAGAAAATTATAAATATTTAACGGGTTCGCACTGAAATATGGAAACACATATCATATCATATTTCAAAACCAATAACTATCGGACTGTACAAATAATTGACAAGAAACTGAAACAATCTTGGCAAAACAATACTTGATAGTTTATATAAAACATGCTCTATATGATTCAATGACTTTCAAGGGTATTATCGTAAAAGTATCATGCCTAGAAATCAGCACACATATGCCAACTTGAACTCTTACAAAATAACTAACAAGTTACATTCCGATTTCAGCTGACATTCCTCTGATATTTTTTCTATCGTTTAATGGAAGTACCGACCACGGTACATTCATTCGTACGAATGCATAGATAAAAATGCAGTTACGTCAAGTAAAACGAAATATCATTTGCATTTGTTCGTGGTTGTATCAAAGCGTAATCCCACACATGCTGAGGCACTGAACGTATCGCCATCAGCGTTCATAACAAACATTTTTCGATATATAACCCCTGACATTTCTCTACTGGTAGAACCAAACACTTCATAATACTAAACTACCCTACCCTACAGTTACAAAACAGGACATATTCAACATCTATGTCGCTACTTTCGTCAGTTCCGTCCTGATTGTACCAATGAAGATGATAATGTAAATAAATGTGTCTGGGTCAACCAAGTGTATGTGGGCTGTATTGAGTGTCTCTATTACATAAATTGTATAAACCGTTTTAAATTAACTGCCTATTTACGTTTTTGGTTCCATTGAAAGAGCCGTTCCTGATGCATATATACACCTTGTGATATGAATTCCTTATAATATTATAGCGTTATGTTTACAACTATACCAACATATAATCATCTATATACATATACATACAAGCGCTTACATTTACCACTGTCTTAGTTAATTGCAAACAAAACAAACTGTAAATCAGTTCAATATTTCCTGTTGTATATTAATTGAGAATTGGAATTGTTTGTATACAAATTAATGAATTGAGCTAGATAAAGAAATGTCGACGGCATAGCTGACAATTGGACACGCTTCACAGTAAAATATCTATTTAGATAATATCGAAACTTAGTACTCGACCAATGTTGTATGTCAACCACTGTACAAGTATACGTATAGCTTCCTGGTCGTCCACCATACTCGTTTATGTCAAATCCTTATGGCCTTTATATCCCTCATGGTGATAATAACAGTCGAATTTATAGTGTCGCTAATAACCATGGAGGACATTTCCCTTACTATATAAGTCAAGATGTAGTAGGTAAGCTCTGACAAGATAATTGTCGTTAGAAATGTACTACTTATTCTCCAGACCTTGTCTGATAGCTACGGACTGAATTCAACAATGCATTGTTTTTATCTTATAGTTCCTCATATTATTTGTACTTTGCTCATTCTTAATGTATTCCATCTGGCTAGTTTTGGCTGTACTAATAGCTCGCGCTAGAACGGGCATTAACCTCATTCCGCGATGCTGAAACATTACTCTATATTATTAATTTTACAATTAGTAACGATTTTTATTATATAATCCATTTTACATTCGTATGATTTTAAAACCACCTTTGGGGAGAGAGAAGTGTCAGTATTAATGAGAAATGAGTCCAAATTGATACCCCATTAAGACAATCAACAAGGGAGAAACACGAATCAATGTTATAAGCATTAACGTTATAGAACCAGACAGACACTCTCGATGGAGATATCGCTATGCGTATATACGGGAAACAGATTAAACATATACAGACACAAATTAATATGCTGATTTTCTTTTGTAATGTATAAATGGAATTATCTGCTTAAGGTATATTGCTTCTGTTTGAGAACACAACAGTTTATAGTTGTTTATAAAATATAAGGCCTATTGTTTGATTGTTGGCAGTTTGGTATACATTCGTATCTAAATTCAATCACTGACTGAACGCATTATTGTGACAGTCACTATTCACCGAGGTCAATGGGACCTGTTACGCCATTGTTATGTTTTAACCTTTAGTTTACTATTCTGCTCGCTTCCACTAAATGTTGTTTCATGTACAAACACATCGCCGGCTTAGCGTGAGAAAGTCACGTGTGCTAAGTACTACCTAAGACCTTATAAGACTGATAATTTGTCAAATCATCAAAAAATGAGCGCGTCTTTACGAAACTAACAACTCCGGCTAACCAGACAAGATGAGTCAATCACGCACATGTTTATGGAAAAGACAGATGTCTGGTGTTTTTATACAGTCGATGTCGTTGTGTTTTTCCTTATTCGCAACGTTCTGTTGCCCTAGAACAAAGTGTACTGTTCACTGGAAACTCTTATTTTGTGGAGTAATTGTTCAATAACGCACATGTAATTGATCAGACAGACACTATAAAAACATATAGTTTCTAGAAATCTAGAATATGCGAGACAATATTTCCTGCGATATTTGCATAATCTCGCAATTTGTCACAATATAATTTCCATAACCAAATGTTGTTTGCAATTCGACTTCTCAATTAAATACAAAATACGACGCCCAGTGACAGATCAGATTGCGCAGCAATCGATCTTGATATTGCGGGATTCAATAATATAATATACTATACACTACTGCATCACCAAAGAGGCACCGGGTGATTTTGAAAACACAATGTCACATTGCGCATGGTACATTAGTACAAGTAACGATCAAAATTCATTTTGTCACAAGCGTTACAGCAAGCGTACAATACAACATTTTACAAACTAAACATTTCGCTGACTTTTGTAGAATGAGAAGGTAGTAACTACTACTCACGACCTAATAAGACTGATACATATTTGAAATCTGCATCGTAAGGCGCTTCTTCATAAACAATTGGATCATGCCATGTTAACCAAAATGAAGTCGTAAAAGCTTTTATACGGGTGAATTTCAGGCAGTTTTGTCTTGTTGTCTCCAAATATCGATTTTGCACTCACGACATACTCATTCTAAGCCAGCGATATAAACCCAATATTAAGCCCATTTCGAAAGAGGTACGTATAAAGCACAAAAATTATACATTGCGCGTGCTACAAACAACTATCAAGTCGGGCAATGTTGTCACATGTCGTATAAGCAGACAAACTGACGAACAGAACAACATAAATTCTGGTATAAACCAATACGTCCCGTTAAGCAATGAGTATGTATGTGTACAATTTGTTAAGCATGTTTCGTCAATCTACTCTCGTGTTTACTCAAGGTTAAAGTTGTTATATTATTGCAGTTATTTCCGATTCTAGTGAGTGTTAACTGCTAATTGCTAAGTTGTTTTCCAACATTGAGAATTTTCTCAATGCGAAGTTGTCTATACTCTTCACGTTATGTGTTGCTATTCATGTGACAGTGATGCATTAATTCAGTCTAAGAACTTATTCTTGCTGATCGTATTTGCCACAATACTAATAACATTTCATCATTTTGTACCGGGCAACTTTCAGACAGGGCAAGTAATATTATTTTGTGCCTTTCGTGATCATGTGTTATTTGTACGACAAACTTGCCTGTAAATTCTATTGGAACCTTTTTTCGTTCATTTTTATGTTTCATTTCGGCTTGAATTTAAAAACATTGTGTTGTTACACGATCTGCTGTGCCTAATGCATATGATGCCTGCCTGACTAATTTGTTATTATTGACTATGCTCAAGTATTATGAATGTTTTTTTACCTCATATAGTAAATCTTGAATCTTAGCAAAACAATAATGCAAAACCTAAAATGTGCGAGTTCTATTTATGCGCCAAATGGTCCATAAAGTGTATATCTGACATTTCATATGATTATGATTATTACTTGATTTTTATGACCGCTTATTATTTTAAGAGAAATTAAAATAGTACGTATATTCATATCTCAATTTGAAATACAACAAGAGTCGTTTGTTAGTTTGTTCGTTTATCTTACACAAACAGTTTTAGAGCACGCATCCGTACACTCGGCATCTCTGGACACTGTTTTAACACGAGCTGCAACTTCAACTTGTTTTATTTCCTTCAACATCCGTCAACTACATGTAATAACCATACCGGTATGTCATTAATTTACAAAACACACTGTTAGAAAACATTAGACATCGCGCGCTGAACATTATTTCGAAATAACTCCAGTATGATTTTTGGTTTTAGATTATTACGTTTATATTGATATGTTTCTTATATCATAGAGGCAGACTCACGACGGCTGTATTACTTGATGCACCTATTCATATTAGCAGGTGGTGAAATTGACATTCGGGTCCAACTGATTTTTTTGCCGCGGGGACTTGGACTTTTATCATGTTTTGGCTTATATTTTGGCATTTTTTTTGTGTAGTTGTGTTGTAATGTTACTGATTTCTGTAATCGACTGGTTAGGTTGAGTGCTGCCTTCCCTGTCCGATTCCTTTTTTATCATAATGTTCAAAATTAATGTTATTTATATTAACTTCTTGAATTAATTTAGACAAAGACAAGTTATCCTGCTGATTACTTTAATGAGACGGAGATCGAAAATAATTATATTAAGCTGATCGCTCACAATTGAGAGTTTGTAAAAAATAGAACAGTAGTGTCCTGTTGATGATGTTCTTGTGTTTTGTCCGTCAGATTTTTTCTGTCTCTTTCGACATGTCATATCGGAAGACTTTGGTCCCCTCTTGTAATATGCTCAGTACATCTAGAAACGCAACGGTTTCATCCTTGTTTTTTTCTTACTTCCGTCGTTCATACATTTTTTTATTTTGTGTAATACTAGTGTTTAATTGCATAGAAACTTGGCTATTTTCAAAATTTCATCGATCGGGTCGCGTAACTCCCGTGGGTCAAGAAAATCACAAAACGCACGAATGCCACGTGCACCATTTACGCATGATAAATGTGAGTGTAAATTGTATCAAATACTTTGTAAGGTTTGTTACTGGAAAGAAAATCACAAAATTAAAGTTCTACGTTTCGGAATAAAAATGCCAGGATAGTCCGATCATTGGCGAAATCAGGCCTTTCGGACGCCTATGACGGTGACGTCAAAATGGACGTTGCACGAAGGTTAAATTGTCATACATCGACAATTTCTCATCTGGAGACACGCTTCCGGCACTTTGGCACCGAGTACAACCACCCATGCTCAGGTCATCCATGTGAAACAACTCTCTAACAGGACCAGTTACTCCGCTTGTACTGTCTCCGTGCAAAGTTCACAAGTGATTTATACACTTTTATACAGCTTGTTAGACGTCATGCGTATGTTTGCATTCAATAATTAATCAATATTTGAACCATTCACTTAGAACAACGATTCTGAAATTAATCGCATTTTACTAATTTGTGTTTCGTTACTTTTTGGCCGCACTATACACGCTGTCACTGTTCAATGGAATCGGTATGACTATATGAAAACATGTTGCAGGTGTAATGTTCTTGGAACAAAACATCATCAAGTAAATGCTGTTTGATGTCAACCATAAAAAAATTGAAAAATGTTGACAGTAACCCCAATGTTGCGTTTCTAGATGTACTCAGTATATATATGTTGCTCTGATTTGAATAGTTCCTGAATCCCCCACTATATCTCTGAAATATCAAGGCGGTGGTAAATTTATTAACTTTGTTTGAAAATTGCCATGTGTATGCTCGTACATGGAAAAATATGTGTTATATATGTTCTTTCTTGTATTGTCAAGATGTTCCCGTGATGTTTTCGACGTTTATAATCGATTATTCCAATCATCAAACTAATATGTTTTGTATGTAATCAAGCTTTTTATTTCTTATGCTAATAACGTCAGATAAAATTAGGTCCTTAGGCTTTTGTAACTTCTTCACATTGGCGTGAAATATGCAGATAGGATCAATTGTAATTTTGCAGCATTTATACAAATAAGGTTTCCCTTACCCTAGAACCTTGCATTAAGACAAACTCGATCAAAGAAACTCTCTAATACGTTAGACCATTCGTTCCAGGATATTCTTTCACGGAGCTTGTTGTCATTAAACGTGTCCGCGTCTATATTACTTTGGGTATTCAAAATAAAACTGTGGAAGGTTTTGGGGATATCATCGTTCGCGTTAAGAATTCGATTTGACCTTTGCTTTTAGGAGAATAGTCATAAAACGAGATATAAATCTATTTTTATAAGGAAACCATCAAGTGGCTTTAAACTATAAATTACAACTACTCCGTAGAGTTATTGTAATACGCATGGCTATTTTGACATTATAAAATGATTTGCAAAAGCTTAAAACGATCGAGTACATAATTCAAGCTTTTTGGAATCGTTGATAATGAAAATATAGCACTTTAAGGACTTGTCCATGAGTACGGAGAAGTTCTATTAGAAGTATCAGTGAAATTTGGCGAAGATGAAAATGCTTTCAATGTTCCAAAACACTTGCAAAACTTGTTATTTTATTTTATACATCTTCATGTCTAGGAAGAACAAATGCATACAAATAACACGTTTTCATGGTTTCGTCATCACCGACGCATATAGCAATTTAACACGTCTGGACCTGATACAACTGGCGGACGGGATGAGTTCAATTTTTGACTGACCTTTGTTGCTCTTTTCCCTTTACTACATGTACATGTACTTGCACAAATATGTAAAACACTATTAGATTTGTCAGACATTTGAAACATCCACCAGGAGAAACAATTTACCTGGTCAAATGTCAGCTATTAATGTATGACATTAACACATTCTCCGGAACAATGATTATGATGGTATCAATTATTCATCGAAGAAAAGACAATTAACGACGTTGAGTGTAATGTTTCCTAAAATGTCTAATATTGTTTAAATATGGTGTTCGTGTTATAATGTCAAAAGGCAAATGCACGGATTATGTTTTGAAACAACGTATTATTACTTCTGGAATATTATTAATTTTATCTAGAATCTGCATTGTTGCATTTATTTCCAGACGCTCGCAGACGGTTCGATGATTTACAAGTATGTTCGAGAATAGTATTCGAACATAAATCTTAAATCTTAAATATTTACTGCAAGCGAATTCGCCCGCATGGAATTGTATATTGGATTTAACAGATAATTATAAATATTTAACAGGTTCGCACGGAAATATGGAAACACATATCATATCACATTTCAAAACCACTACCTATCAGACTGTTTAGATTTTAACAAGAAACTGAAACAATCTTGGCAAAACAATACTCTATATGATTCCATGACTTTCACGAGTATTATTGTAAAGATATAATACCTAGAAATCAGCAAACCTATCCCAACTTGAAAACTTACAAACTAATGAAAAAGTTAAATTCTGATCTGAGCTGACATTCCTCTGATATGTTTTTTATCGTTTAATGAATGTACCGTCCCCGGTACATACATTTGTACAAATGCATAGATACAAAGCAAAAAAAACCCAATTGTATTTGTAATTGACATTACGTCAGTTCTCGATCAATACCCTTTAAATCAATTTTAGCGGTAAATTATAATCACATGGTCCCGAGGATTAACTTGAACACATTCACCAAGCAACCTTCGACACACAACAAGGTGGATCGATGTCTACTCTGGCGTAATGTCAATTGTAAGTCGTTGTGTAAAGGTCTAATTCCCAATGCACTGAACCAGTGAACCTGTCGCCATCCGCGTGTTCCTTACAAACATTATTCGATATATAACCCAATATTGATGTTCATTTTCTGTTCATAAATAAGTTGAACACCTCTCGTATAACCCCGACATGTGTCGACCGGTAGAACCAAACACGCCATAAAACAAGTCTATCCTACTCTACAGTAACAATTTTGTCCACATTAAACACCAGTGTCGCTACTTTCGTCAATTCCGTCCTGATTGTATCAATCAAGGTTGTAATGTAAATAAATGTGTCTGGGGCACAAAGTGTATGTGGGCTGTATTGAGTGTCTCTATTATACAAATTGTATTAACCGTTTTAAATATACTTCCTATTTACTTTTTTTGATTCCATCGAAGGAGCATCGATGCATATATACGAGTACACTATATGATATGACTTTCTTACATGAAGTAATTCACTTTTTATGGACATGCATTGGTCCTTGTGTTAGACGATACAATAACTATTGATGTAAAATGCATATTATGTTAATTGAATAGCACTGATTAGTTGTGAATACTCAGAAATGAGGAGCAATATAAAGCGTTATGATGTTAACAAATATACGAACATATAATCAGCGGTAATCATACGCATTGTGGCTATATAAAAATTAAGACGCGCTTACTACTGTTTTAGCTTATTGCAAACAAAACATACTGTACATCAATTCAATGTTTGCTGTTATATGTTAAGTTATCATTGAATCTAATATATACAAATTAATGAGTTGTGGTTTTGGTCGCTACTTTCGTGCATAGATCTGGTTGTTACGCCACCCCGGACATACAGAAACCAGTAAATAGCGTGAAAGGAAACCGTAATCCTGATTGTGCAACGATTGACAAACAATGATTTGAGATAGAATAAGGAAATATTGACTGCGTAGCTGACACTTGGAGAGGTTTCACTCTACGTAAAATATTTATTTAGTGAATATCGAATCATATTTCTTGATCAATGATGTAGGTCAACCTCGGTACATGTATACATACTTTGTCTAGCTTCCTGGTCGTCCACCATCCACGTTTATGTCAAATCCAAATGGCCTTTATATCCCTCATGGTTATAATTACAGTCGATTTTATAGTGTCACTAATAACCATGGAATACATTTCCCTTGCTATATAGGTCAAGATGTAGTAGGCTAGCCCTGACAAGATAATTTTCGTCAGAAATGTACTACTTTCTTCTCCAGACCATGTCTGATAGCTACTGACTGAATTCAACAATGCATTGCTTTTATCTTATAGTTTCTCATATTATTTGTACTTTGCTCATTGTTAATGTATTCCATCTGGCTAGCTTTGGTTGTACTAATAGCTCACGCTAGTACGGGCATTAACCTCATTCCGCGATGCTGAAACATTACTCTATATTATTAATTTTACAATTAGTAACGATATTTATTATATAATCCATTTAACATCCGTATAAATTTGAAACCACCTTTGGGAAGAGAAGTGTCAGTATTAATAAGACCTGAGTTCAAATTGATACCCCATTAAGAAATCAACTAGGGAAGAAACACGAATCAATGTTTGAAGCATTAAAGATATAGGACCTGACAGACACTCTCCATGGAGATATCACTATGCGCCTATGCGGGAAACACATTAAACCTTTACGGGAAAAATTGGTATGCTGATTTTCTTTGTAATGTTTAAATATAATTATCTGCTTGAGGTATATCGCTTTTGTTGGAGACCGTTTATAGTTGTATATATAACTATAGGGCATTGTGTTAGATTGTGTGTAGTTTGGTATACATTTGTATCTTAAGTCAATCAGTAACTGAACGCATTATTGTGACAGTCGCAATTTACCGATGTCAATGGGATCGGTTACGACATTCTTATGTTGTAACTTTTAACTATTCTGCTCGCTTCCACTAATTGTTGTTACAAACACATCGCCGGCTTAGCGTGAGAAAGTCACGTGTACTAATTACTAATTACGACCGTATAAGACTGATAATTTATCAAATCATCAAAGAAGTGCGCATGGCTTCGAAAGGTGTCGAAACTAACACACCCGTATAACCAGATAAGATGAGTCAATCACGCGCATGGTTTGAGAAAAGACAGATAACTGGTGCTTTCATACAGTCGATGTCAATGTCGTTGCCTTATTCGTATCGTTCAGTTGCTCTAGTCCAAAACGCACTGTTTACTGGGAACTCTTTGTTTGTGGAGTAATTGTTCAATAATGCACATCGAATTGATCAGACAGATACTATAAAAAACGTATAGTTTCCAGAAATCTAGAATATGCAAGCCGATATTTCCTGCAGTATTTGCATAATCTCGCAATTTGTCACAATATAATTTCCATAACTAAATGTCGTTTGCAATTCGACTTCTCAATTAAATACAAAATACGACGCCAAGTGACAGATCGGATTGCGCAATAATCGATCTTGATATTGTGCAATTCAATGATATATACACTACGACAGTAACAAAGAGGTACCGTGTGATTTTGAATACACAGCATTACATTGCGCATGGTACATAAGTACAAGTAACGATCAAACCAAATTTATTTTGTCTCAAGCCATGCATAAAGCAAACGTTCAATACAAAATTTTACAAACTAAACATATCGCTGACTTAGAATGAGAAGGTAGTAACTACTATTTACGGCCTTATAAGACTGATACATATTTGAAACCTGGAACTTGTCATATTTACCAAAAGCAAAGGGTAAATTTCAGGCAGTCTCGAAATATCGATTTTGCACTTACGGCCTACTCATTCTAAGCCATTTCCAAAGATGTACCGTATAAAGCACAAACAGTATACGTTACGCGTGCTACAAATAAGTAAACGATGAAACCGGGCAATGTTGTCACATATCGTATAATTAGACAAACTGACGAAAAGAACAACATACTTTATAGCGGGTGTCCAATTTTCGCGTTAATTGGGTCCTTTTTAATTCGCAGTGTCTTGATTTCGCGCAAACGGCATTGACCGCAAAAATGAAACCGTGTTTGATAAGATAATATGGAAGTCCTTCTTATGTAAATCTCACAGTGTAAGTACGTAAAAATAATATGGAAATTAAGTATTATCGTATATGCAATGCTGCTTGAAAACCGTTCGTAAAGACGGATTCTTCATTAATATTTGATTTTAAAATTGATATTTAAAAGGTATGTGCACTTGCAGAAGTCCCATATTACTATCCGTAATCAATGATTAAACAATATTACGGTCCATCCAAATTTGACGATTTTTGAACAATTTGAATGTTACCATAAGCTTACATAATTTAATATACGACTCTCATCTTATAATTATGAAAATACACGATATGTATATGCATGCATAGAGATTTAATCGCGTTTTTTATATAAATATCTAATTTTGAATACTATTTCATATATGCCGTAGTTTATTTATTATTTATCTGAACCGACACAACACGTTGATTTGTACATCTTGCAAATCAATTGGGTCAATGTTATTTCTTATAGCGCATTGAGTTTAATTATGACTTGTCTCCCTTTGTAAAAATTGTATATTTTTTGGACATCAATTCGCAAGGTTTAGATTTTGCGGAATCGATGTTGACCGTGAATATAGCGAAAATTAAACACCCGCGAACAATACAAGCTATACAGTAAATGCCGGTATAAACCAATACATCACTTGAGCAATGAGTATGTCAGTGTACAATTTGTTACGCATGTTTCGTCAATCTACTTGCGTGTTTCCTCAAGGTTACAGTTGTTATTTTATTGCAGGCATTTCCGATTATACTGAGTGTCACATGTAACTGCTAATTACTAAGTTTTTTTCCCAACATTAAGCATTCTCTCCATGATAAGTTATCTATACTCCTCACACTTGATTTTTCTCTATTGACGTGACAGAGATGCATTAATTCAGTCTAAGAATTTATTATTGCTGATCCTATTTGCCACGTATTTTGTACCGGGCCACTTTTAGACAGGTCAAGTAATGATCTTTTGTGCCTTTCGTGCTCATGAGTCCTTTGTCCGATAAAGTTTCTAGTAAATTCTACTGGAACCTTTTTCGTTCATTTTTATGTTTCATTTCGGCTTGAATTTGAGCTTTGTGTTGTTGCACGATCTGCAGTGTCTAATGCATATGATGCATTGCCTGACTAATTTGTTATTATTCTCAAAGTTCAAGTATAATGAATGTATATTTACATTTTATTTACATGATATAGTAAATCCTGAATCAAAGCAAAACTATAATGCAAAACCTGAAAAGTACGAGTTCTATTTCTTGCGCCTAATGGTCCATAAAGTGTACGTGTATCTCACATTGCATATGATTATGATTGTTACTTTTTATGACCGCTTATAGTTTTAAAATAGTACGTTCATATCTGGATTTGAAGTACAACAAGGTCGGTTGTTAGTTTGCTCATTTATCTTACACAAACAGTTTTAGAACACGCACCCGTATACTCGGCATCTCTGGACACAGTTTTCACACGAGCTGCAACTTCGACTTGTTTCAGTTTCTTCAACATCCGTCAGCTACATGTCATAACCATACCGGTATGTCATTAATTTACAAAACACAATGACAGAAAACATCAGACATCGCGTGCTGAAAGTTATTATTGTCGTCTACCTTTTGAAGTAACTCCACAATGATTTCGTGTTTTTTATTATTAAGTTTGTAATGATGTATTTCTTATATCAAAGAGACAGACTCACGATGACTGTTTTACTTGGTGCATCTATTCACATGATATATTAGCTGCTGATGAAAATGACATTCATAATATCATAATGGTCAACTGTTATTTATTAAGCTTTTTAAACTAATACAAACGAGGAATTGTTATTCTGCTGATCGGTTTAATGAGACGGAGCTCGAAAATAGTCATATCAAACTTACTGTTCTCAATTGTGCGTTCGTAAAATTGAGTAGTGTCCTGTTGATGATGTTTTTGTGTTCTGTCGGTCAAAAATTTTTGTGTGTCTGAAACACTCTCTGCCGACAGGCGCGTAGCCAGGCATACGCCCGTACGCCCGGGCGTACGCTTCATTAGAAAAATTAAAAAATAAACTGACTCAAAAATGCAATTAAAATCTATGCCTCACTAGGGTTAGGCATAAAATTAAATGTTGGACGCTCTCCTTTTTGGTTTCAGCTCTTATTTTTTCTTACTCGCTTCGCTCGCTTATTAGCTTTAAAATGAATCATCTGATAGAAATCATGTTTGTGTGGCATGCTTCCAAAATAAATATTTTTTTCTAGCTGCTCGCTACGCTCGCTCAATACTTTTCTATACAAACTGCATAATTATACGGCTTGTTGCTCACGTATTAACATTGAACGCCATAAAGCAGGGAACGTGTATATATGGCCTGCTGCTTAGGGAATCAGTGATTTTTCTAGCTCGCTTCGCTCGCTCAGTACTATTATAAGTGAATGTCACCAAGGAGGGAACGTGTATGTATGCCCTGCTGCTTAGGGAATCAGTGATTTTTCTGGCTCGCTTCGCTCGCTCAGTACTATTATAAGTGAATGTCATCAAGGAGGGAACGTGTATGTATGGCCTGCTGCTCAAGTAAACAGTATTTTTCTAGCTCGCTTCGCTCGCTCAGTAATGTAATAATTGAATGTCATCAAGGGTGAAACGTGTATATGTGGCATGCTGCAAGGTAAACAGTATTTTTCTAGCTCGCTTCGCTCGTTCATTACTGTAACAAGTGAATGTCATCAATGAGGGAACGTGTATGTATGGCCTGCTGCTCAGGTTAACAGTGTTATTTTCTAGCTCCTTTCGCTCGCTCAGTACTGTAATAAGTGAATACCATCATGGAGGGAACAAGTATGCCATATGGCCTGCTGCTCAAGTAAACAGTATTTTTCTAGCTCGCTTCGCTCGCTCAGTACTGTAATTAGTGAATACCACCAAGGAGGGAACACGTATGCCATATGGCCTGCTGCTCAAGTAAACAGTATTTTTCTAGCTCGATTCGCTCGCTCAGTTATGTAATAAGTGAATGTCATCAAGGAGGGAACATGTATGTATGACCAAATGCTCAGATTAACAGTGTTTTTTTCTAGCTCGCTGCGCTCGCTCCGTACTGTAAAAAGTGAATACCATTAAGAAGAGAACGTAATTGGCCTGCTGCTCAGGAAAACAGTATTTTTTTCTAACTCGCTTCGCTCGATCAGTACTGTAATAAGTGAATATCACCAAGTAAATCACAAATATATGTGACCTGTTGCTTAGGCTATCAATCACTGTGTTTTTTTCTAGCTCGCTTCAATCGCAAAAAAAACTTTATTATTTTCTTTAATCACGTGGTACATGTTGCTCATGAAACTATAACTGATAACGGGCGTACACTCTAAATATACCCAGCTACGCCCCTGGCCGACATGACATATACGAGTATTTTGGTCCAATCTGGTATGCTATAAGTTGCTCTGCTTAGAATAGTTCCTGCATTTTCTCTATACTCCCTCCCTCTCTCTCTCTCTCTCTCTCTCTGAAATGTCACGGCGATTGTAAATTAGCTAAATTATGTTTGAAAATTGCCATGTGCGTATGCTCCTACATGGGGAAATATGTGTTATAGTTGTTCTGTCTTGTATTGTCAAGATGCTCCCATGATGTTTAGCTTGTTTTTAATCGATTATTCGAATCATCAAATTAATCTGTATTGCATGCTCATATTGTCAGATAAAATTGGGTCCTTAGGGTCTGGTAGCTTTTTTACATTGGCGTGATATATGCAAATTGGAGTAATTGTAATTATGCAGCATTAATACAAATAATGTTTGCCTTACTTTGGAACATTGCAGTAAAACAAACGCGATCCAAGAAACACTTACATAAGTTAGACAACAAGTTCCACGATATTCTTTCACGGAGCCGCTTGTTGACATTAAACTTGTCCGTGGCTATGTTACCTTGTAGAGATATAAACGTGATATTAATATTCACATTATATACTAGGATACGACAAACGGAACCTTTGACACCAATATAATGACAGTTTTTATCGTTCGCACCTTCTATGCTGGTATAGTTATTTATTGAAAAAAATGAATAAATGAAATTATCCTTCCTATAATATTATACATAAACATGTTGGCCAGTTTGACACTATACACAAGTTATCCTGTCTGTTTATTGTCATTTACTCTAGACAATAAGTTCGTATTGCAAATACTTGATGTTATCATCACTGGTGGATGAACGTGTTCATATTTGTTACCTCGAATATCTTTGCGCAATTGAGCAAATATGGGAATTTGAAAGGCGTATACCTGAATATTTTGGCATGTTTACCCCTATAATGGTTGAGTGACCTATATCCATGTGACCAATGCGGTGTCAACGTCATGCACACCCAATCCCATTTATATGCCAGAGGAGCAGTTGGCATACCTGCAATCTCATTAAAATCACTTCGTATCACCGCGGAATATTAGTTAGCATGGTATGGGATGTACTTAAGTCAAATTGGTATCAGTCAAATAAATATATATTTGGGTTCGACTCCATGCATAGACTACATCATGCATATACCCGTACATTTTCATGACTATCGGTATTCATTTGCCATAGAAATCATTCCTTGTCAACGCAGATTATTGTGCAATGACTTCAGATCAATTTACATTGGTTAATTTATACTAAGAAAAGAACTGTACCTATGCTTAACTTAGGGCAAGACAATATCATGTGCGCTTGTGTAGTAGCAATGGTAGTTTGTAACCGGTGTTAGTTATACTACGACAATGGTGATATCATCCACATATATCAAAATGGGAATCAAATTCTTACATGTACGACATAATGAGAATCTAACGTTACCATACATGCAAATTATCCAATAGACAAACTGGACAAAACTGGCTGTACCTACATGTATATAACACTATGCCCCATCTTTAATTATATACTGAGCGTCAAAAGCTTATCAAACGAATCAAAAATTCAAAATTTTTAGTTGTTATCCGAAAAACCTTTTTGCTAGCACTGTCTATTGGTGTGCCCATAATGTTCATGTTGAACCCATTTCCGATGGCGTCCGTCACGCTTGAATGATCACACCATCACAAATGGTAAAACATCTATTTAAGCGCGCAAAATGAGGGGTTTTCATTTTCGACTAAAGTTTTACTTCCTATTTTCTTGCATCATGACTGTGATAAGAAATCCACAAATAGTTAGTCAAATTTCTTAGCAATGTACGCATAATTTGATGGCAGAATTCGATAATTCTGAACATAATCGTGTATATAGGAGTCTAGAGGCTGGCTTTTCACTAAAAATATTTTGTGTCGGATAAAATTGACATGCTTATATCATGATAAGACAGTTGTATCATATCCAACAAACGGACCGTGTATATGACGCACCAAGTGACAACATGTCAAGGGTCAATGCCGCTGTCCTAGACAGGTAATGCTGCTATAGGTAAATAACCACTAAATGCCTACGCGGACCAAATTCAGATACAGTCATATAGTCCGTTAAAAAACTTTAAAGCGGCTGAAAATGGGGATATGTCTTGACAAATCAGCATCAGAATCATGAAATTGGTATTAAATGCTTTGTATGCATGTATGTGATGTAGTGAAATGGTTTTATTCAGAAATATTTTGTATTCTGGCTTAAATATGAAAGTGAAAGTAAGGTTGGGGCTAACGGACAGTGAGTAAATCCGTACATGTGAGAAAATCTGTTCACCGCGTTTGACGAACCAAATTTTTCTTATATGATACATGACCCCCTGATTTTTTTTCATTTTCTTCAAGCTGGATGCTATTTCTATTGATTAAAAGATTTTGAGATGGCCCCATGGACAAAAACTTGACATTTTTTTTGGCTGACCTAGGTCACTTTACATTGAGTTAAAGAACAACTCTATTTGGTGGTTTGTGACCTAAAATGTTCGCACGAAACTAAACGGCATTGTTTGAGCGTAATCGAAGTTCAACCGACATAAGAAGTTATGGGAAACTTCCTTTTATTTTGCGTTTTTATGACCAGCGCGCTGTTTCTTAAACTCTGACATTTCGTACAGTGTCTATTACGACTTCGACAATTGTCTGTGGTCAAAGAGAGATTATTTTGCATAATTATCGATTAAAATTACCTCCCTTCCACTACAAAAAAACGTAACGAAGAGTTTATGTTCACAATCGTCAATTTTTGCGATCAAATTAAGCTTAAATTGCAAACTAATTTGACTTATTAATTGTGTATTTCGTATCACAGACAGTTATCAAGTAAATTGGAAGTGCAAATAAGTGGAACATGAAAAGCCATTATTTTGCGCGCTTGAATAGACGTTTTACCATTTGAGATTTTTATTATTATTATTATTATTATACCATATTTATATAGCCCTTTTTTCATGTATACACACGTTCAAAAGTGCTGTACAGTCCCGACTAATACATGTTTAAAACAATGTACAATGTACATAATATATACAAAAACATTTTTAACAAAGCTATTTATTCTCCCATCAGTATCATATTGCCGAAATGAAATGCAAGATAAAACTTAGGAGACATGGTATATAGAAATACTTTGCTACAATAAGATAGTGGTGTACAACGATTTGATTATCTGTAGGGGTATTAACTGAATGAAAACCTCAACTAGGACAAGGATAACGTCAAGTACCATTACCACATGTCCTTAACCCTTAAAGGAATAGTGATACTTCCTTTAAAAGGGGGATGACTCACAGATGACATAAAGTTACTATCGTCATATGAGTTACAAAGGTCGAAGAAATAACATACTTTCTTCAAGACCTTACCATAAAGGTCGAAGAAATATCATACTTTCTTCAAGACCTTACCACACTTTGAAACGGGGCTCTACTTAACCCAGTAGACGGGCCTATACTTAACCATGAACTTCAGCATGAATAAGCTATAGTATAATAATACGTTTTCAGGGCTTTCTTGAAGGACGGTAGTGTTTTACTGTCTCTGAGCGCTGTTGGCAGTGCATTCCAGAGTTTCGGTGCAGCAGCTGTGAAACATCGGTCACCGTAGGTCACAGTCCTGAGATGGCGTGATCATTCAAGCGTAACGGAGGCCAACGAAAATGGGTTCAACATGAAACTATGTGTACACAAAGGACAGTATTAGTAAAAAGTTATTTCGAGTTAACAATTAAAAAAATGAATTTTTATTTCGTTTGCGAAACTTTTGACACTCAGCATATATTTACACTCACGAATAATTATAACATTCAAAGCAAAGGACAATTCCCACAACAACTATGTATCTAGACAGACAATAAATATTCAGTGAACATAACACAATTCTGACACGTGTGTCCCATGATATGCCTTTTACGTCTAGTAAGTGTGTCCAATATTCAAGGAAACGCTCTTCCTAACAGCCAATAAGGTATTGTCATGGGCAGCTTAAATGAAAATCTACTTTAGGAAGATAACGATTTCCAAGTAAAACACAGTTTATGGACGATTAGTATTATAACGTCATTAGCTATAATTATTATCTTAATGTTTTGAAACTAACATGTCTAGATGTGTGTATTTAACTGTATGGACTTATTATAAAGGGTGTGTATTCATTGTAGCAAGTAGATTAGAGAACTAAAACTAAATATATGTAATATAGTATAATGTATATATAAATGATATCCCGAGCACTGATCTTGATCATGTCTAGCGGTATACTCGATTGTTAACCGTATGTCGTTGATCCCAAGTTCTGTCTTTGTCACGTCCAAAGTGTCATTATGTCTCCCCATACTTTAATTACTGGCGACTTCACAATCACAATTGAAGAGTCTTTACGTGGTACATCGAAGTCTAACCACATTCTTGGGATGTAGCACATTCGCAAATAGATTTGCTTTCGCTCACCCTTTTTGTTGTTTCTTAGACAATATATTGTTTTAGTATACACGTGTAGTTTGGTCGACATATTAGATTTTATTCCGAGAGTCTAATATGTATTCACTTTTAGTGGACAACATCACGACCATTTAAAAGTATATTTACCTCTAAAGCAAGACTGTCTATCATTTCGTTCCTGTCAAGACTAGTGCTTCACTATAACATAGACTATTAGTTTTTATTTTTGAGTGTATCACAGATAATCGTATTTATATTATTATTATTATTATATTGAATTTAATAGCCATTAACTTTGCTTAGTAGCAAACTTCTACTTTACTTTAAACAAAATTTATTCATCAAATATTTTACAATATGTTAGTTATACTTCTACTTTATATTGTTTGGCAATCTGAAGTAACTATACAGAAGCCTCTGAGCAAATGTCTTTATTTTCAAGCACAAGCAGTGTTCGTTCACTGTTCTCATAATTTGAATCATGCTATCTAGGTGATGTACTAAAAGCGGAGACGATATCATTTCGACAAAGATCAACGCGAACGTATTGATTATCTTGAAATGTCCTCTTTGTCGTTATTGGTGCTCCTAGACAGAATTAATTGTCAGTATAAGACAATAGGATCGTCGTTCCCCTTGACAACACATACTTATGCTGCGGTGAGATGTTTACTCTTATTTCGTTCTGTTAATGAGACCATAGCAAATAATGTTATTGAACTGATTCTATACTGACACGGAAACGGTTTCTTTAATTTGTAACATGTATAATTTCGACATTGTCTGTACCACTTCTTAATTGCTCTCAGCAAGAATAACCCACATGCTACACACCACCAACGTGTTAATTTCTACCTGTGAGGACAGTGGGTATTCCTGGGCGCCACAGATTGATGTTGGCTGCCAGATCCATAGGAGAGAAATAGTCTTCCCGAGAAGACATGAACGTAGGTTTCCGTAGGTAACCCATTGACCAAGGGAAGGTAAAATGTCAAAGGGTAGTTGAGCGGCTGAACAGCTGAAAAAACACTGACAAGAGTCCTAGAACACTGTTATCTTAACTTCGCTTTTTGTTGCATGTACGGATGTGATCGGAGGAAATCATAGTTCGCGTTAAGAATTTGATTTGACCTTCGCTTTAAGGAGAATAATCTTAAAACGAGATATAAATCAGGAATAAAGAAACCACAAAGTGGCTTTAAAACTACATATTACAACTATTTCGTATATTTATTGTAATACGCATGGATATTTTGACAATATACAAATGTAACATGATTTGCAATGGCTTAAAACGCTCAAATACATAGTTCAAGCTATTTGGAATCGTTGGTAATGACAATATAGCGTGACAAGGACTTCTTGGTGCTGTTTTGTGTACTGTACGCGAGTACGGAGTCGTTCGATAAGAAGAATCAGTGAAATTTAGCGAAGATGAAAATGTTAAGAAGATTCAAAATTCCAAGCAAAACTGTGTTTGGTTTTTGGTATAGATACATATTCGTGTCCAGGAAGAACCACTGCACACAAATGTTTCGATTACATGTATTCGTCGTCGCCGCCGACTCATATACAAATTTAACACGTCTGGATCCGGTACATCTCGCGAACAAGATGAGTTAGCTTTTCCCTTTGCTTTGCTTTGTTGCTTTTTTCCTTTTATTTACTTTACATGTACTTGCGCAGATATGTAAAAGACTTTCAGATTTGACATGTATTTGGAACATCTACAAGGAGAATCACTTTACCTGATAAAATATCAGCTATAACATTATAACATTAACACACTCTCCGGAACAATGATTATCATGGTATTAATTACAGTGTATTGTATTTTAGAATCTACACCGTTACATTTATTTCCTGACGCTCGCAGACGGTTCGATGATTGACACGAACATTCGAAAATAGTATTCTAACATAAGTCTAAAATATTTACTGCAAGAGACTTCGCCCGCATGGAATTGTATTTTGAATTTAGCAGACAATTATAAATATTTAACAGATCATCACTGAAATATGGAAACACATATCATATCATACAACACCACTACCTGTCAGACTGTACAAATATTTGACAAGAAACTGAAACAATACTTGATACATGTAGTTTAGATCAAACATTTTCTATATGGTTCAATGACATGCACGGGTATTATGATAAAGATATCATGCTAGAAATAATCACATCTATGCCCACTTGAACATTTACAAAATAATGAACAAGGTACATTCTGATCTGAGCTGGCGTTTCTCTGATATTTTCCATCCGTTTAATGAATGTACCGACCCCGATACACAGTTTGGTACGAATTCATAGAAAAAATACAGATACGTCAATTAAAAAGCACGTTCATAAATGTTGTAATTGTTCGTTGAGGTATACAGGTTTTATTCTCCACAGGATAAACCATTAAAAGTATCGCCACCATTGTTTATTGCAAACATTTTCGATATATAACCCCTGGCATTTCTCGCCTGGTAGAACCAAACACGCAATAAAGCCAGACTACCCTACCACACAGTAACAAAACTGGACAAATACAACATCAATGTCGCAACTTTCGTCAGTTTAGTCCTCAATGTACCAATCAAGGGGATAATGTAAATAAATGAGTCTGGGGCAACCAAGTGTATGTGGGCTGTATTGAGTGTCTCTATTATACAAATTGTATTAACCGATTTAAACATACTGCCTGATTATTTTTTGGTTCAATCGAAGAAGCCGTTTCTGATGTATATTCTGTACGAGTATACATAATGTAATATGAATTCTTTAGATTAATTATTTCACTGTTGACGGACGTACATGGGCGTTGTGTTAGACGATTCAATAACTATTGATGTAAAAATGCATATTATGTTAATTGAATGGCACTGAATATTTGTGAATACGCATCAAGGCCGAGCATTATATAGCGTTATTATGTTAATAAATATACGACCATAATTATCAGTTATGTAAGTCGTGCACATTGTGGTCATATGACTAATCAACCACTGTTTTAGTTAATTGCAAACAAACATCATTACATTCGTTGATGTTGTATGTTAATTGAGAATTTAAATCGTATATATATACAAAAGATGAGTGTAGATAGAATGAGAAATATCGACTGCGTAGCTGACATTTGGAGACGTTTCATTATGTACCTAAAATATATATCTAGTGAATATCGAAACTTTGTTCCCGAACAATGAAATAATGGTAACCCCTGTTCATGAATACGTACTTTGTCTAGCTTCCTGGTCGTCCACCATACACATTTATGTCGAATCCAAATGGCCTTTATATCCCTCATGGTGACAATTACATTCGACCTTATAGTGTCGCTAATCACCATGGAAGACATATCCCTCGCTACATAAGTCAAGATTTAGTAAGTTGGCCCTGACAAGAAAATGATCGTAAACACAGTACTACTTACTTCTTCAGACCTTGTCTGATAGCTACGGACTGAATTCGACAATGCATTGTTTTTATTATATAGTTTCTCATATTATTTGTACTTTGCTCATTCTTAATGTATTCCATCTGGCTAGCTTTGGTTGTACTAATAGCTAGCTTTGGTTGTACTAATAGCTCGCGCTAGACTGAGTATTATTTTCATTCCACGATGCTGAAACCTTACTCTATATCATTAATCATAAAATTAGCAACGGTGTTTCTTATATAATTCATTTTACATCAGTATAAATGTGAAACCACCTATGGGAAGAGAAGTGTCAGTATTAATAAGAAATGGGTTCAAATTGATATCCGATTAAGACAATCAACAGGGGAGAAACACGAATCACTGCTTAAAGCATTACAGTTATAGAACCTGACATACACTTTCCATGGAGATATCGCTACGTGTATGTGCTGGAAACACATTAAACATCTACAGACAAAAATGTGTTTGCTGATTTTCTTTTGTATTGTATAAATGTAATTATCTGCTTGAGGAATATTGCTTCTGTTTCAAAAAACAACAGTTTATAGTTATATATAAGAAGTATAGGGCCTATTGTTAGAGTGTGTGTAGTTTGGTACACATTTATATCTAAAGTTTGTGATTTTCAATCAGTGACTGAACGCATTATTGTGACAGTCACCATCAACCGATGTTAATAATATTTTATTTACTACCTTATAAGATTAATTTATACAATCAGCACCACAGGAAGCTTCGTATGAGCCTATTTTAATAATAATCGGAACTTGCGATGTTGACCAAATTGAAGGTTAATTGACATACCATGGATGTGCTAAATAACAAGTATGTGGTTTCAATCGGTTATTTGTCTTGTGTATAAAAAGGAGGGTTCCATCGGCCAATAACATGTATTAAGCATGTAATGATATGATATGTATTACTAAGTGTTGCGTTTTCATTGCCGCTCAGTGTATGCACTGTTTTAAATTGTAATGTAATACTTTACTGATACCATGTTATACCATTATTCAATGAATATAATTATGATACCACCGAGTCTGCATTGCATTGCACATCATTATTTTAAGGTAGAGTCCAAAACATAATATTAATTATGAAAAAGTGTTTTAACTATTATCTAAGCTATGACAGTGACAGTCATGTTTCAAGGCAAACAGTTCATTTTTCAAATATATGTGGGGTGTAACATCATAATTCATGCTCGTTATTTTACTCATAACAGGGGCAGTCTGTCTGTTGCATGTACGGATTTGATTGGATTTGATAGTCATCAATCAGTTGGATATACAAAATAATATTGTTGGAGGTTGAAGAAAATCATCAATCGCGTTAAGAATTTTATTTGACCTTCGCTTTAAGAAGGATATCAATCCGTCTTGATAAAGAAGAAAGTGTGGTTCAAGTGGTTTTAAAGCTATAGATTATAACTGGTACGAAGACTTATTATATTTTGCATGGAGCTTTTGGCAATATAAAATGATTTGCAAATGCTTAAAACGCTCACGATAATAATTCAAGCTCTTTAGAATCATAACAAATGAAGAGATAGCGCTGTAGGACTTATCAATTATTGCTGATGCCTAGGTCCCACTGGCACAAATCATCAGCATCGTAAAAATAAAGACATTTTCTCCCGATATTTTAAGGACTTCCTAGTGTTGTTTTTGTCCAAGAATACAGAGTTGTTCTATAAGAAGAATCAATGAAATTTATAGAAGATTAAAATGTTTTTAATATTCTAAAACACGTGCATACCGACGCATATAGAAATTTAACACGTCTGGACCTGATACAGCACGCGGACGGATGAGTTAGGTAGTTCATTGACCTTTGTTGTACAGATATGTAAGAGACTATTAGATTTGTCAGAAATTAGGAACATCCGCCCAATGAGTAACACATTACCTGACGAAATGTCAGCTATACCATTATGACATTCACACTTCCTTGGGACAATGGTTATTATGGTATCAATTATTAAGAAAAGACAATTAGCGACATAGGGTTTGATGTTTCCTAAAATGTATAATATTGTTTAAATATGGTGGTTGTGTTATATTGTCAAAAGGCAAATGAACGAATGATGTCCTGAATCAACGTATTATTACTTCTGGAATATGATTTATTTTATCTAGAATCTACATTGTTACATTTATTTCCCGACGCGCGCAGACAGTTTGATGATTAACAAGTACAGTCTAAAATATTTACTGCAAGATAATTCGCCCGCATGGAATTGTATTTTGAATTGAACAGACAATTATAAATATTTAACCGGTTCGCACTGAAATATGGAAACACATCATATCATATTGAAAACCCACTACATATCAGACTGTACACATATTTAACAAGAAACTGAAACAATCTTGGCAAATAATACTTGTTAGTTTATAGAAACATGCTGAATATGATTCCTTGACTTTTACGAGTATTATTGTTAATATATCATACCTAGAATTCAGCACACCTATGCCAAATTGAAAACTTACTAAACAATAAACAAGGTACATTCTGATCTGAACTGGCGTTTCTCTGATATTTTTTCCATCGTTTTATGAATCTACCAACCCCGGTACATACATTTGTACGAATGCGTATATACAAATATAGTTACGTCAAGTAACTAGTAAGTTCATGTATAATTGTTCGTGGTTGTATCAAGGTCTAATTCCCCAATTGCTAAACACTGAACGTATCGCTATCATTGTTTACCTGTATTACAAACATTATTCGATATATAACCCCTGACATTTCTCGCCTGGTAGAACCAAACACGCAAAAAAGCAAGACTACCCTACCCCCACAGTAACACAACTGGATACATACAACATCAATGTCGCAACTTTCGTCAGCTCAGTCCTCAATGTACCAATCAAGGTGATAATTCAAATAAATGTGTCTGCGGCAACCAAGTGTACGTGGGCTGTATTGAGTGTCTCTATTATACAAATTGTATTAACGGATTTAAATATACTGCCCGTATTTTTTTGGTTTCTGATGTACATACGAGTATACATAATGTGATATGAATTCTTTAGATGAATTAATTCACCGTTGGTTGACGTACATGGGCGTTGTGTTAGACGATTCAATAACTATTGATGCAAAAATGCATATTATGTTAATTGAATTGCACTGAATAGTTGTGAATATACATCAAGGCCGAGCAATATATAGCGTTATGATGTTGATAAATATACGAACATAATTATCAGCTATATAAGTCGTGCACATTGTGGTCATATAACTAATAAACAAGCGCTTACCACTGTTTTAGTTAATTGCAAACAGAACACATTGTACATCATTACATTCGTTGATGTTGTATGTTAATTGATAATTGAAATCGTAAATATACAAAAAATGAGTTTAGGTAGAATAAGAAATATCGATTTTGTAGCCGACATTTGGATTAGTTTCACTATGTACGTAAAATATATATTTAGTGAATATCGAAACTTTGTTCTCGATCAATGATATAATGGTAACCCCTGTATATGTATACGTACTTTGTCTAGCTTCCTGGTCGTCCACCATACACATTTATGTCGAATCAAAATGGCCTTTATATCCCGCATGGTGACAATTACATTCGACCTTATAGTGTCACTAATCACCATAGAAGACATTTCCCTTGCTACATAAGTCAAGATGTAGTAGGTTATACCCGACAAGATAATGGTCGTAAGAAATATACTACTTACTTCTCCAGACCATGTCTGATAGCTACTGACTGAATTCGACAATGCATTGTTTTATCTGCAGTGCCTCATACTATTTGTACTGTGATCATGTTTAATGTATTCGATATAGCTAGCTTTGGGTGAACTAGTATCTTGCGCTAGACCTGGTGTTACATCAAGGTTGTATTTGGCATATATTTCATTCCACGATGCTGCAACATTACTCTATATTATTATTTATAAAATTATTAAAGATGCTTATTATATAATCCGTTTTACATCCGTATGAATTTGTCAGTATTAATGAAAATTGAGTCCAAATTGATACCCCATTAAGACAATCAACAAGGGAGAAACACGAATCAATGTTTTAAGCATCAACGTTATAGAACCTGACAGACACTCTCCGTGGAGATATCGCTATCCGTATATGCGGGAAACAGATTGAACATATATACAGACACACATTGGTATGCTAATTTTCTTTTGTAATGTTTAAATGGAATTATCTGCTTAAGGCATATTGCTTCTGTTTGAGAACACAACAGTTTATAGTGGTATATAAAAAATAGGGCCTATTGTTTGATTGTTGGCAGTTGGTATACATTCGTATCTAAATTCAACCACTGACGTTCAGTATTGTGACAGTCACTATTCACCGATGTCAATGGGACCTGTTCGACATTGTTATGTTTTAACCTTTAGTTTACTATTCTGCTCGCTTCCACTAAATGTTGTTACATGTACAAACACATCGCCGGCTTAGCATGAGAAAGTCACGTGTGCTTAGAACTACTTAAGACCTTATAAGACTGATAATTTGTCAAATTATCAAAAAATGCGCACGTCTTTAAAAGGTTACGAAACTAACAACTCCGGCTAACCAGACAAGATGAGTCAATCACGCACATGTTTATGGAAAAGGCAGATGTCTGGTGTTTTTATACAGTCGATATCGATGTGTTTTTCCTTATTCGTAACGTTCTGTTGCCCTAGAACAAAGGGTACTGTTCACTGGAAACTCTTATTTTGTGGAGTAATTGTTCAATAACGCACATGTAATTGATCAGACAGACACAATAAAAACATATAGTTTCTAGAAATCTAGAATATGCAAGCCGATATTTCCTGCGATATTTGCATAATCTCGCAATTGGTCACAATATAATTTCCATAACCAAATGTTGTTTGCAATTCGACTTCTCAATTAAATACAAAATACGACGCCCAGTGACAGATCAGATTGCGCAGCAATCGATCTTGATATTGCGGGATTCAATAATATAATATATTATACACTACTGCATTACCAAAGAGACACCGGGTAATTTTGAAAACACAATGTCACATTGCGCATGGTACATTAGTACAAGTAACGATCAAAATTCATTTTGTCACAAGCGTTTCAGCAAGCGTACAATACAACATTTTACAAACTAAACCTTTCGCTGACCTTTGTAGAATGAGAAGGTAGTAACTACTACTCACGACCTAATAAGACTGATACATATTTGAAATCTGCATCGTAAGGCGCTTCTTCATAAACA
Source organism: Spisula subtruncata (assembly GCA_963678985.1). Taxonomy (NCBI): domain Eukaryota; kingdom Metazoa; phylum Mollusca; class Bivalvia; order Venerida; family Mactridae; genus Spisula; species Spisula subtruncata. The sequence continues at coordinate 8,253,262 of OY787675.1, read as the reverse complement.
ATTGGATCATGCCATGTTAACCAAAATGAAGTCGTAAAAGCTTGTTTTAGGGTAAATTTCAGGCAGTTTTGTCTAGTTGTCTCAAAATATCGATTTTGCACTCACGACCTACTCATTCTAAGCCAGCGATATAAACCCAATATTAAGCCCATTTTGAAAGAGGTACGTACGAGGGGGTATCAAAAAGTTCGTGGACTAACCCGTTCATTTTAATATGCGTACTGCGATTTAATTATTTATTTTATCATTTTAAACTACATTCAATTCTGTACTGAGCACCAAATAAAAAGTTGATTAAATGTTAATACTGATACAATATTCTAACGATTTAAAAGATGACTAACAGCCACCCGGCACAGTTTTATGACGTTACGACGTCATGAAACGTCAAAACTTCTGTCACTCTTTGGTCGTCTAAAGAATCCATAACTCACAAACCTGGTTTGCACTGTTCTATTGCCTATAAGAATACTTAGTTTTTACTTAATAGCCCATAAAAAAGTTCGGTCGGTTAATGAACGATTGACAAATTTATTTATTCGAGCGCCGATAATCACACAGTACATGAAGTCTACCCTACTGATATTAGCATCATTCAACTCTCAGCGTTACCTCTTTGATACCATTTAAACAGATTCATTTTCGCAAGACAACCTTACTTTTATATACTTGGGTGACATGCTCTAATCTGAGGTCAGTATTGGTGTATAATTGAGTGAAAGGGCAAAATGCAACGGAATATCGATATACCGAGTGTAACGTCATGTCGAAAAGTGCACCGACGTCATGAAAAGCGTCGAAAATCAGGCTACACAAAACGACATGTTTATAACGTCACATTAGTATCCGTGGCAACAGCGCTATAATATATACATCGGGATGACGCTAAAATCTTAATGTTTATGTCAACGGTTTATATTTCAAATCGGATAACGATTCACAGAAGTATAGGTATATATGGGACGTCAAGTGAATGATATTGTGAAAGTGCGCCGCGGGGCATAATTCAAGTTACCATAGTTACCACCGCATACTCGGGAAAAAGTTATATGAGCTGGAAATTTGCAAATCAATTCAAAATACGTTGTTTTAAAGAATGTGTGATTTTTACTGAATTCGGTCAAAAACTAAATAAATGACAGGCTCAGTCCACGAACTTTTTGATACCCCCTCGTATAAAGCACAAACATTATACATTGCGCGTGCTACAAACAACTATTAAGCCGGGTTATGTTGTCACATGTCGTATAAGCAGACAAACTGACGAACAGAACAACATAAATTCTGGTATAAACCAATACATCACGTTAAGCAATGAGTATGTGTGTGTACAATTTGTTAAGCATGTTTCGTCAATCTACTCTCGTGTTTCCTCAAGGTTAAAGTGGTTACATTATTGCAGTCATTTCCGATTCTACTGAGTGTTAACTGCTAATTTCTAAGTTGTTTTCCAACATTGAGAATTTTCTCAATGCGAAGTTGTCTATACTCTTCACATTATGTGTTGCTATTCATGTGACAGTGATGCATTAATTCAGTCTAAGAACTTATTCTTGCTGATTGTATTTGCCACAATAGAAATAACATTTCATCATTTTGTACCGGGCAACTTTCAGACAGGGCAAGTAATATTATTTAGTGCCTTTCGTGCTCATGTGTTATTTGTACGATAAATTTGCCTGTAAATTCAATGGAACCTTTTTTCGTTCATTTTTATGTTTCATTTCGGCTTGAATTTAAAGAAATTGTGTTGTTACACGATCTGCTGTGCCTAATGCATATGATGCCTGTCTGACTAATTTGTTATAATGGACTATGCTCAAGTATTATGAATGTTTATTTACATCATATAGTAAATCTTGAATCATAGCAAAACAATATTGTAAAACCTTAAATGTGCGAGTTCTATTTATGCGCCAAATGGTCCATGAAGTATATATCTCACATTTCATATGATTATGATTATCACTTGATTTTTTTATGACCGCTTATTATTTTAAGAGAAATTAAAATAGTACGTATATATATATCTCAATTTGAAGTACAACAAGAGTCGTTTGTTAGTTTGTTCGTTTATCTTACACAAACAGTTTTAGAGCACGCATCCGTACACTCGGCGTCTCTGGACACTGTTTTCACACGAGCTGCAACTTCAACTTGTTTCATTTCCTTCAACATCCGTCAACTACATGTAATAACCATACCGGTATGTCTTTAATTTACAAAACACACTAATAGAAAACATAAGACATCGCGCGCTGAACATTATTTCGAAATAACTCCAGTATGATTCTGGGTTTTAGATTATTACGTTTATATTGATATGTTTCTTATATCATAGAGGCAGACTTACGACGGCTGTATTACTTGATGCACCTATTCATATTAGCAGGTGGTGAAATTGACATTCGGGTCCAACTGATTTTTTTGCCGCGGGGACTTGGACTTTTATCATGTTTTGGCTTATATTTTGGGATTGTTTAGTGTAGTTGTGTTGTAATGTTACTGATTTCTGTAATCGACTGGTTAGGTTGAGTGCTGCCTTCCCTGTCCGATTCCTTTTTTATCATAATGTTCAAAATTAATGTTATTTATATTAACTTCTTGAATTAATTTAGACAATGACAAGTTATCCTGCTGATCACTTTAATGAGACGGAGATCGAAAATAATTATATTAAGCTGATCGCTCACAATTGAGAGTTTGTAAAAAATAGAACAGTAGTGTCCTGTTGATGATGGTCTTGTGTTTTGTCCGTCAGATTTTTTCTGTCTCTTCCGACATGTCATATCGGAAGACTTTGGTCCCCTCTTGTAATATATGTGTTGCTCTGCTTTGAATAGTTCCTGAAACCCCCACTATATCTCTGAAATATTAAGGCGGTGGTAAATTTATTAACTTTGTTTGAAAATTGCCATGTGTATGCTCGTACATGGAAAAATGTGTGTTATATATGTTCTTTCTTGTATTGTCAAGATGTTTTCGTGATGTTTTCGACGTTTATAATCGATTATTCCAATCATCAAACTAATATGTTTTGTATGTAATCAAGCTTTTTATTTCTTATGCTAATAACGTCAGATAAAATTAGGTCCTTAGGCTTTTGTAACTTCTTCACATTGGCGTGAAATATACAGATAGGATCAATTGTAATTTTGCAGCATTTATACAAATAAGGTTTCCCTTACCCTAAAACCTTGCATTAAGACAAACTCGATCAAAGAAACTCTCTAATACGTTAGACCATTCGTTCCAGGATATTCTTTCACGGAGCTTGTTGTCATTAAACGTGTCCGCGTCTATATTACTTTGGGTATTCAAAATAAAACTGTGGAAGGTTTTGGGGATATCATCGTTCGCGTTAAGAATTCGATTTGACCTTTGCTTTTAGGAGAATAGTCATAAAACGAGATATAAATCTATTTTTATAAGGAAACCATCAAGTGGCTTTAAACTATAAATTACAGCTATTCCGTAGAGGTATTTTGACATTATAAAATGATTTGCAAAAGCTTAAAACGATCGAGTACATAATTCAAGCTTTTTGGAATCGTTGATAATGAAAATATAGCACTTTAAGGACTTGTCCATGAGTACGGAGAAGTTCTATTAGAAGTATCAGTGAAATTTGGCGAAGATGAAAATGCTTTCAATGTTCCAAAACACTTGCAAAACTTGTTATTTTATTTTATACATCTTCATGTCTAGGAAGAACAAATGCATACAAATAAACACGTTTTCATGTGTTCGTCATCTCCGACGCATATAGCAATTTAACACGTCTGGACCTGATACAGCTCGCGGACGGGATGAGTTAAATATTTGACTGACCTTTGTTGCTTTTTCCCTTTACTACATGTACATGTACTTGCACAAATATATAAAACACTATTAGATTTGTCAGACATTTGAAACATCCACCAGGAGAAACAATTTACCTGGTCAAATGTCAACTATTACTTCATGACATTAACACATTCTCCGGAACAATGATTGTGATGGTATCAATTATTCATCGATGAAAAGACAATTAACGACATAGGGTGTAATGTTTCCTAAAATGTATAATATTGTTTAAATATGGTGGTCGTGTTATAATGTCAAAAGGCAAAGAACGGAATATGTCCTGAAACAACCTATTATTACTTCTGGAATATGATTTATTTTATCTAGAATCTACATTTATTTCCAGACGCTCGCAGACGGTTCGATGATTGACAAGTACGTTCGAAAATAGTATTAAAACATAAGTCTAAAATGTTTACTGCAAGAGACTTCGCCCGCATGGAATTGTATTTTGAATTTAACAGAAAATTATAAATATTCATCAGGTTCGCACGGAAATATGGAAACGCATATCATATCATATTGAAAACCCACTACCTATCAGACTGTACACATATTTAACACGAAACTGAAACAATCTTGACAAAACAATACTCTATATGATTCCATGACTTTCACGAGTATTATTGTAAAGATATCATACCTAGAAATCAGCACACCTATGCCAACTTGAAAAATTACAAAAAAAAGAAAAAGTTAAATTATGATCTAAGCTGACATTCCTCTGATATGTTTTGTATCGTTTAATGAATGTACCATTCCCGGTATATTCATTTGTACAAATGCATAAATACAAAGTAAAAAATCTCAATTGCATTTGTAATTGAAATTACGTCAGTTCTCGATCAATACCCTTTAAATCAATTTTAGCGGTAATTTATAAGCACATGGTCCCGGGGATTAACATGAACACATTCACCAAGCAACCTTCGGCACACAACAAGGTGGATCGATGTCTACTCTGGCGTAATGTCAATTGTTAGTCGTTGTGTAAAGGTTTAATTCCCAATGCGCTGAACTACTGAACCTGTCGCCATCCGTGTTCCTTACACACATTATTCGATATATAACCCCGACATGTATCGACCGGTAGAACCAAACACGCCATAAAACAAGACTATCCTACCCTACAGTAACAATTTTGTCCACATTAAACACCAGTGTCGCTGCTTTCGTCAATATGATTGTATCAATCAAGGTTGTAATGTGAATAAATGTGTCTGGGGCACCCAAGTGTATGTGGGCTGTAGGAGTGTCTCTATTATACAAATTGTATTAACCGTTTTAAATATACTTCTTATTTACTTTTATTTTGATTCCATCGAAGGAGCATCGAAGCATATATACGAGTACACTATATGATATGACTTCCTTACATGAAATAATTCACTTTTTATGGACATGCATTGGTCCTTGTGTTAGACGATACAATAACTATTGATGTAAAATGCATATTATGTTAATTGAATAGCACTGATTAGTTGTGAATACTCAGAAATTAGGAGCAATATATAGCGTTATGATGTTTACAAATATACGAACATATAATCAACGGAATCATACGCATTGTGGCTGTATGAAAAATTAAGAAGCGCTTACTACTGTTTTAGTTAATTGCAAACAAAACATACTGTACATCAATTCAATGTTTGCTGTTATATGTTAAGTTATCATTAAATCTAATATATACAAATTAATGAGTTGAGCTACTTTTGGTCGCTCTTTTCGTGCCTAGATCTGGTTGTTACGCCACAACGGACATACAGAAACCAGTAAATAGCGTGGAAGGAAACCGTAATCCTGATTGTGCAACGATTGACAAACAATGATTTGAGATAGAATAAGGAAATAACGACTGCGTAGCTGACACTTGGAGAGGTTTCACTGTACGTAAAATAGTTATTTAAGTGAATATCGAATCGTATGTCTCGATCAATGATGTATGTCAAACCTCTGTACATGTATACGTACTTTGTCTAGCTTCCTGGTCGTCCACCATACACGTTTATGTCACATCCAAATGGCCTTTATATCCCTCATGGGGATAATTACAGTTGATTTTATAGTATCGCTAATCACCATAGAAGACAATTCCATCGCTACATTAGTCAAGATGTAGTAGGTTAGCCCTGACAAGATTATTGTCGTCAGAAATGTACTACTTACTTCTACAGACCATGTCGGATAGCTACGGACTGAATTCAACAATGCATTGCTTTTATCTGATAGTTTATCATATTATTTGTACTTTGCTCATTCTTAATGTATTCCATCTGTCTAGCTTTGGTTGTACTAATAGCTCGCGCTAGACCGAGTATTATTTTCATTCCACGGTGCTGAAACATAACTCTATATCATTAGCTGTACAATTAGTAACGATGTTTATTATAAAATCCATTTTAGATCAGTATAAATTTGAAACCACCTTTGGGAAGAGAGGTGTCAGTATTAATGAGAAATGAGTCCAAATAGATACCCCATTAAGACAATCAACAAGTGAGAAACACGAATCAATGTTTTTAGCATTAAATGTATAGAACCTGACAGACACTCTCCGTGGAGACATCACTGTGCGTATGTGCCGGTAACACATTAAGCATATGCATACACAAATTGGAATGCTGATTTTGTTTTGTAATGTATCAATGGATTTATCTGCTTGAGGTACATTTGTATACTACTTCTGTGTGAGAATACACCATGTCATACTTGTATATAAAAATTAATGGGCCTATTGTTAGATTATTTGAAGTTTGGTTTACATCTGTATCTAAATTCAATCAGTGAATGAACGCATTTTTGTGACAGTCGTAATTCACCAACATCAATTGGACATGTTACGGCATTGTTATGTTTCGACCTTTAATCAACTATTCTGCACGCTTCCACTTAATGTTTTCACAAACACATCGCAGGCTTAGCGTGAGGCGGTCACAAGCACAGGTAACAGTATCGTTGAAAAGGAAATTAAAAAAAAAATGAAAAATTTTTTTTCTCGAAATTTAGGTATTATATACAAGGTATATTTGCAAGGAAATTGAGAGCAAAATCGAAAGGGTGCAATTTGTTTTCATAGACTACGGCATTTACGTGAGTTGATCATGTACAAAAAGGCTGTGTGGGGGACAAATACAGCATAATGCATTGCAAACATTTGAAATCATGCTTTACATTTACCTCAAAACGATCAAATGCATCGTTTAAACTTTTATTTTAACTCTCGATGGCGTAATTCGAATTACGCTGCAAGGACGGCCGGTGTGGTTTTTAGAGTGTCCGACGACTAGAGATATTCCGAATGTATTTTTATAACCAATGAAAGGCGTTGTCACAAAATGGAAATCATCCGCAACTTTCGGACAAACATGGTGAAAATAAAAACATTTTGACTAAATAAAATGTGCAGACGATTTGTTTCGCGGCTAATACGGAAGCTCGCATATTTCACCACGGTTAATTTGTTCAAACTGTTGCGTCCTTCAATTCTACCGCATTAGTTTGCTTATTCATGACGATAAATACAAAATATGAAGGTTTTTATCCTCGAAATTTGTATTTTTGGTTTTATTGGAATGCACCTTTCGAACCGGCTGGACACAGGGATCTAAACTTTATGGCATAACTTTTTAATAAGTTGATCAATTTCGATGGAATTTTGCATGCGAGTAGTTTTAACAATGTTGTGTAAGAATATAATTAGTTATTGAATGTATCGAAAGCTAATTTTCGTTTTTTGATACTTTGAAAATCTGTGTTTTTAGGGCAAATATACCTTGTATATAATACCTAAATTTCGAGAAAATTTTTTTTTTTTCAATTTTTTTTTTAATTTCCTTTTCAACGATACTGTTACCTGTGGTCACAAGTACTAAGTACAACTTACGACATTATAAGACTGATAAATTGTCTAATCATCAAATAATTGTGCACGTCTTCGAAAGGTTTCGAAACAACTCCGGCTAACCAGTGCTACATGTAACCAGACAATATGAGTCAATCACGGATATGTTCTGGGAAAAGACAGATATCTGGTGTTTTGTTATACAGTCGATGTCGTTTGCCTTATTCGTAACGTTCTGTTGCCATAGAACAAAGCGTACTGTTCACTGGGAACTCGTATTTTATGGAGTAATGCACATCGAATTGATCAGACAGATACTATAAAAAACGTATAGTTTCTAGAAATCTAGAATTTGCAAGCCGATTTTTTCTGCAGTATTTGCATAATCTCGCAATTTGTCACAATATAATTTCCATAACCAAATGTTGTTTGCAATTCGAATTCTCAATTAAATACAAAATACGACGCACAGTGACGGATCGGATTGCACAACAATCGATCTTAATATTGTAAAATTAAATGATATACACAATACGGCATTACCAAAGAGATATCGTGTGATTCTTAAAAATAATACATCAGACTGCGAATGGTACAGCAGTACAAGTATCATGTTTTAGAACACGCACCAGTATATTCGGCATCTCTGGACAATGTTTTACAAGAGCTAAAACTTCATTTCCTTCAACATCTGTCAGCTAATACCTATATCGGTATGTCATTAATTTACAAAAAAACATAAGATTTCGCGTGCTGACCCTTATTACATGTATTATCGTTCACTTTTGAAATAACACTATAATGACTATTATGTTTGTAATTATGTGTTTCTTATATCACGGAGGCAGACTCACGACGATCATGGTATTTTGTTGGTGCACCTATTCACATGATATATTAGCTGGTGATGAAAATGACATTCACGATACATGTATGTTATTTATATAAGTTTCTTTAATCAATTTAGAGAAGGAACTGTTACTAGGATTATCTTTTTAATGAGAAGGAGCTCGAAAATAGTCATATTAAGCATATCGTTCTTTATTAAGCATTTGTAAAATTGAAGTGTCATATTGATGATGCTTTTGTGTTTTGTGTTTCAAATTGTTGTCTGTCTCTGTCGGAAACTTTGGTACCATCTTGTATGGTATAAGTTGCTCTGCTTTGGATAGTTCGTGTATTTCCTCTATCTCCCCTTCTCTCTCGATCTCCGAATTATCACGGTGATTTGCTAAACTATGTTCGGAAATTGTCGTGCATATTCTCCTACATTGTCAAGTTGCTACCAAGATGTTTTGGATGTTTATAGTCGATTATTACAAAAATCAAATTAATTCTTATTGTATGTGATCAAGCTTTTTGTGCTAATATTGTCAGATAAAATTAGGTCCTTAGGGTTTGGTAGCTTCTTCACATTGGCGTGATACGTGCAGATTGGAATAATTTGTAATTATGCAGCAATAATACAAATAATGTTTCCCTTACTTTGGAACATTGCAGTAAACCAAACGCGATCCAAGAAACACTTACATAAGTTAGACCATAAGTTCCAGGATATTCGTTCACGGAGCCTGTAGTCACTAAACGTGTCCGTGTATATGTTCGCTATGCAACGATATAGACGTAATATTAACATTCAAATCTGGTAATAGTATGCGACACACGGAACACTTGGCGCCAATAAAATGACTGTTTCTATCGTTCGTGCCCTCTATCAGGGTATAGTTCTTTCCTTGAAAATTAATAAATGAATAGAATGAATATCCATCCTATAGTATTATACACTAAATATCTTGGTCAGTTCGATACGATACACAATTCATCCTGTTTATTGTCTGTTGGTCCAGACAATAAGTTCATGGTTACATTTGTTACCTCGAATGTCTTTGTGCAACTGAACAAATACTGGAATTCTAATCGCGTATATCTCAGTATGTTAACATGTTTAACACTATAATTTTGGTTAAGCTACATTTAAAATGTGAAAAATATCGGTGACCGAGTAATGCAAACCCACACCCTTTTTACATGCTAGAGGAACAGTTGACATACCTTCAATCTCATTAACATCACTACGTTTCACTACGAAATATTTCGTAGCATTGCGTATGATATGTATTAGTAAAATTGATTTATCTAAATATATTGGTTTGACTGCCGGCGTAGGCTACATTATGCATATACTCGTACATGCACATGAGATTATAACACTATCGGTATGTCATTTCTTATGAATAATTCCATGCCGTCGCTGGTTATTGTTCAATAACATGACCTATCGTCATTTTCATACTATGAAAAATACACTCGGAAAAGGTATTATGTATCCATGATGAAGACAAGACAATATCCTGTGCGTTTGTGTAGTATCAATCTTAGTTCGTGATCTGTGTTAGTGATACTACGGAAATGGCAATATCATCCAAATATATATCAAATTTGGAATCATACTCTTAAATGTATGAAATCATGAGACTTTAACGTTACCATGCTTGCACATTATCCAATTGACAAACTGGACAAAAAGGGCTATACCAATATAACACCATGTCCTGTCTTAAATTATATTTTTACTACCATCAAATATTATAGCGTTCATTGCAAAGGATAAGTCCCACAACAACTATGCATTTAGACAGACAATAATTATTCAGAGAACATAACACAATCAAATGTATCCCTTGAGATGGCTTAAACGTCTAGTACTAAGTGTGTCCAATATTCAAGAAACGCTTTTCTTAATTCACAGCCAATAAGGTTCTTTTATTGGCAGCTGAACTGTAAGCCTCCTTTAAGAAGATAACACTTTCCAAGTAAAACACAGTTTATGGGAGATTAGTATTTTAACGTCATTAGCTATAATTTATATTTTAATGTTTTGAAACTAACATATCTAGACGTGTGTGTTAAATTGTATGTACTTATTATAATGTGTGTCTATTCATTGTAACAAATAGATTAGAGAACCAAGGACTAAGTATATGTAATATAGTAAAATGTATATAAATAATATCCCGAACAATGATCTTCATCATCGCTAGCGGTATAAACGATTGGCAACCGTGTGTCGTTGATCCCAAGTTCTGTTTTTGTCACGTCCAAAGGGTCATTATGTCTCCCCATACCATAATTACTGGCGACTTTATAGATGAAGTAATCATCATTTAACAACACAATTGAGGAATCTTTACGTGGTATATCGAGGAAAAAGTCTAACCATTTCCTTGGAATGTAACACATTCGCAAATAGATTTGCTTTCGCTCACCCTTTTGGTTGTGTTTTAGACTATACATTTTGTCAGTATACACGTGTAGGTTGGTCGGTATAATATATTTATTCCGAGCGTCTAATATTCCCTTTTAGTATAATACATGTTAGTGTAAGACCATTAAAAATTATATTTTACCTCTTAAGCAAGATTTCTATCATTTCGTTCTTGTCAAGACTAGTGCTTCACTAAAACATAACTTATCACAGATAATCGTATTTATATTATTATAATATTGAATTTAAACGCCATACACTTTGCTTAGTAGCAAACTTCTACTTTAGTCTAAACAAAATTAATTCATCAACTATTTAACAATATGTGGTTATACATTACAAATTCTACTTTATATTGTTTGGCAATCTGTAGTAACTATTCTGAGCAAATATCCTTATCTCTAAGCAGAGGTAGTGTTCGTTCGCTATTTTTTGTATATTTTGTATTAGGTAATATAGGCGATGGGCTAAAAGCGGAGACGATATCATTGTCAACATAGATCAACGCGTGCGTATTGATCATCTTGGTATGTCCTCTTTGCCGTAATTATTGTTCCTAGACATATTAAAGTGTCCGTATAAGACAATAGGATTGTCGTTCCCCTTGACAACACATACGTATGTTGCGGTGAGATGTTTACTCTTATTTCGTTCTGTTGATGAGACCATAGCAATACAAAATGTAGTACTACATGTATCGGACTGATTATATACTGACACGGAAACGGTAACTTCAATTTCTAACATGTATAATGTCGACATGGTCTTGACCACTGGTTAATTTCTCTGAGCAAGAATAACCCACATGATCCACTCCACCAAGTGTTAATTGGTACCTATGAGATCAGTGTCAATTGCTGGGTGCCACAGATCGATGTTGGCTGCCACACCCACAGGAGAGAAAAAGTCTCCTCGGGGAGACATGGACGTAGGTTTCCATAGGTAGCCCATTGACCAAGGGAAGGTAAAATGTCAAACGGTAGTTGAGCGGCTAAACCGCTGAAAAAACACTGAAAAGAGTCCTAAAACATTGTTAATTTAACTTCACTTTTTGTTGCATGTACGCATTTGATCGGATTAGATATAGTGATACTTCTTACTAATTAATACCTAGATATGTATACAATACAAAATTGTAGAAGAAATTTGGGAAATCATCGTTCGCGTTAAGAATTCGATTTGACCTTAGCTTTAAGGAGAATAATCATAAAACGAGATATAAATGTGTTTTTATAAAGAAACCACCAAGTTGCTTTAAAACTATAGATTACAACTATCCCGTCGATTTATTGTAATACGCTTGGCTATTTTGACAATATAAAATGATTTGCAGAGGCTTAAAACGCCGAAGCACATAATTCAGGCTATTTGGAATCGGTGGTTATGACAATATAGCGCTTCGAGGACTTCTTGGTGTTGTTTTTGTCCACGAGTACGGAGTCGTTGTATAAGATAAAAATGCTATGAATATTCAAAATCCCGTGCAAAACTTTTTTTTGGTATACATACATCGTCGAATCCATGAAGAACCACTGCACACAAATGTACCGACTACATGTATTCGTCGTCGCCGACTCATATAAAACAAATTTAACACGTCTGAGCCCGATACAGCTCCAGGACGGGGTGAGTAAGCTTTTACCCTGACCTTGGCTGCTATTTTTCTTTTAATTACCTGTACATGTACCTGCGCAGATCTATATGTAAAGGACTTGAGATTTGTCATGCATTTGGAACATCTACAAGGAGAATCATTTTACCTAATAAAATATCAGCCATAACATTATGACATTAACACATTCTCTGGAACAATGATTATGATGGTATCAATTATTTATCTAGGAAAAGAAATTAACGACATCAGGTGTAATGTTTCCTAAAATGGTTACTATTGTTTAAATATGATGACCCTGTTATAATGGCAAACGGCAAATGAACCGTTTATGCTTTTAAGCAACGTATTATTACCTCTAGAAATATAATTTATTTTATCTAGAATCTACATTGTTACATGCATTTACAGACGCTCGCAGAAGGTTCGATGATTGAAAAATATGTTCGGAAATAGGATTCTAACATAAGTCAAAACTACTTACTGCCAGAGAAATCGCCCGCATGGAATTGGATTTTGAATTTGACATGCACAAAGACCATTAAAATGTTTAGCAAATTCTCACTGAAATATGGTAACACAGATTATATCACATTTCAAAGACTATAGAAATATTTGTCAAGAAACTGAAATAATCTTGGCAAAACAAGTCTTAATAGATTATATCAAACATGCCCAATAGTATTCAATGATTTTCACGGGTATTATTAGAAATAAATAAATCCTAGAAATTAGCAAACCAATACCAGCTGAACAACTTACGAAAGATTGAACAAGGTACATTCTGATCTACGCTGACATTTCTCTGATATTTTTTCCATCGTGTAATGAATGTACCTATTCCGATACATACATTTGTACGAATGTATAGATAAAATACAGTTACGTCAAGTAAATAGCAAGTTCATGCATAATGGTTCGTGGTTGTATCAAGGTCTAATTCCCCATTTGATAAAACACTGAATGTATCGCTATCATTGTATACATGTATTACAAACATTATTCGATATATAACCCCTGGCATTTCTCTACTTGTAGAACCAAACACCTCATAAAGCAAGACTACTGTACCCCACAATAACAACACTGGTCACATGAACATCTATGTCGGTACTGTCGTCAGCTCCGGCCTGATTGTTCCAATACAGCTGATAATGTAAATAAATGTGTCTAAGACAACCAAGTGTATGTGGGCTGTATTGAGTTTCTCTAATATACAAATCGTATTAACTCTTTTAAATATACTGCCTTTTTACTTTTTAGTAACATCGAAGGAGCCGTTCCTGGTGCAAACACGATTATACATCATGTGATATGAATTCACTGTTGGCAGACATACATGGACGTTGTGTTAGACGATTCAATAACTATTGATGTAAAATGCATATTATGTTATAATAATTGAATAGCACTGATTAGCTTTGAATACTCAGAAATGAGGAGCAATATATAGCGTTACATGATGTTTACAAATATACGAACATATAATCAACGGTATGCATACACATTGAGGCTATATGACAAATAAAGGAGCGCTTACTACTGTTTTAGTTAATTGCAAACAAAACATACTGTACATCAATTCATTTTGCTGCTGTTTTAGTTAAGTGAGCATTAAAATTTGTATATACAAATGAATGAGTTGAACTACTCTGGTTGTTACGCCACCTCGGACATAATGAAACCATTCAATAGCGTGGAAGGAAGTCGTAATCCTGATTGTGCAACGATTGACGAACAATGATTTGAAATGGAATAAGGAAATATCGACTGCGTAGCTGACACTTGGAGAGGTTTCACTGTACGTTAAATAGTTATTTAGTGAATATCGAATCGTATTTCTCGATCAATGATGTAGGTCAACCTCGGTACATGTATACATACTTTGTCTAGCTTCCTGGTCGTCCATCATACACGTTTATGTCAAATCCAAATGGCCTTTATATCCCTCGTGGTGATAATTGTATAGTGTCGCTAATCACCATGTAAGACATTTCCGTTGCCACATAAGTCAAGATGTAGTAGGCTAGCCCTGACAAGATGATGATCGTAAGAAATGTGCTACTTACTTATCCAGACAATGTCTGATAGAACTGACTGGATTCAACAATGCATGGTTTTTATCTTATAGTTTCGCATGTTTTTGTGCTTTGATCATACTTGTATTCGGTCTTGCAAGCTTAGTTGTACTATATACCTTGTTTATTGGCGTCCGGACATAGTAACTCGGTCTTCATATGCTTCTGAGTGTGTATTTATACCTTTATTACCGAATGATATCGCGAGAAATCTTATAAACTACCGTTTGTACATCTCATGATTGTTGAATGGTTCCAGTGCCAAAGTATGAAATGTACTCTAATCAATACGTTTTAAAATTCCAGATTGATTAGTTATAAGTTTAAAAACAATTAGATTGAAATTCTTGTTAAAAACGAACACAGTGCAATAATGATTTATTTATGTTCTAAATGTCTTCTCAGATATATATTGATGAGCGAAACGAAATCAACTGCATCATCTCATTCAAAGAGTATAGTCAATCGATACATTTGATGCCTAATTCATCTGCTTGAAACATTCCATATTCTTCGTTTTTTTTCAATAAGAAACCCATTATAATTCACATCAGGACGCTGTTTGAATGATGTCATACGATAAATTGTTATTTGATCAAATACATTTGATCTGCCGAAACAGCAACCGACCAAATTTGATCAAATTTCTTTTATATTAAGTCAAATTTCTTTCACTTATTTCCAAAATAAAACATGATCAAATCATGTTTTGATGGTTGATTTATCGTCCGAAAACTGTTTGTAACGTTTGAAAAGTTGAATAAATTCCATTTATCGTACGATTGCAAAATCTATCGTTATTAAAACCATTTCACATCGGTCGCATCGAATGTTGTTGATCCAGTCCTTAGTCTAGTTAATCTTGATACGTATATGGAAGTTTCTGTCATCGACTTTATAAAGCTGAAGGGAATTATGTTCTGATAAATTGTTTGTGTATGCAATATTGGCTTAAAACTAATGCCGTTGTTCAACAAATTTATAAAACGCATATATTTACATACTTGCCAACATATTTGTGTTAAACTTTGATTATGGTTAGAGTCCTATAATTCCAAGTAGGTTATGTATTTTTTTCAATTTGTCTTAATGACAGAAATATGTTGCCTTACTCACGGGATTACTTTTTTCAGATAAGGCATATATTTGTTTTATGAATTCCCCATGGACCATTTGCCAATGTAGAGTATTTGAAAATACGACCGTCTGCTTTTATATATAACTATAATCTTCAGCAATATGTATGGCCTTCTATCGATTGCACATAACAGTGTTCGTCTATACTACATGTACATTGCCAACACCATTATATATAATATAAGTCGAATTACGTTGTAGATAATATGATTTCAGCAAAACTAATCTCAGAAAAACTTTCGAAGTTTATTACTATACAAATTGCAGACATCTTTCGTTAGAGTGTATACCGAGGCGTTACTTGTTTACATATACTGCTTCAACAATTGCTTTATTAACGGTTTCTTTGTTTTATGTCTACTGTAGTTGATCCCACAATGCCGCAAAGATTTCAGCACGACTAATTTCTTCTCTGTGCAAAGCAGCTGACCAATAGTGGAGTCATTTTGCGGGATATTGATGGCCCGTTCTATGCCCAACATGACAAACAAATGCAAGTAGACAATGTAAATAATAGTGCCTTTTGTAATTCAGAGAACATATCCAAGAACGTCATCACGTTATCATTTAATATAGTATGGATAATATAATTACGAGCGTGATAATGTCGCATTATTGGCTCTCATTTTAATCCCTGGCTGTCTTCTGTTGGGACTTATTTGTCATATCGGATTTTATTTTCACGTAATGGGTTTTCAATTTGAACCTATAACGCTTGACATTCTTATGACACATATCCCATTACTGTATACGGGAATGTTAATGGACTGTCAGATATAAGTTGAACATGTTACAGTTAGGGACGTTGTCCTTTTCGAACTTAAAGATATCATCTTTCTATCCTTGTAAAAATGTCAAATAATGCTAGTAAGTCTCTCCATAGGTCCTAGTTCGATTACATAGATGCAGATGAAGTAATTGTCGATAGGTTCCCGTGCAAATGGTGGCATCGATCGGACAACTGCACGATATCCTCGACAATCCTACAAAGTGCTACAACAAACAGGTCATATGCATGTGTGATATATTAAGATTATAACGTTCCATCCAACCCTACTTTTCGTCGCGAATGCTTTTGTGTCAATAGCTACCTTCAGCCAACTGTTGTAATGCACATTCAAATCATCAAATAATCAGCTTCCTAAAAAGTCCACATATAGCGGAATAAGTGTACTAACTAAAGGCGGCAATTACGTAATTGCCCAGGAGAACTAGAGATGGCTAAAGTTTACTTACACACGGAATGGGCAACATAAAGATGTAGTGCTGTGATGTAAGCATATGAAGCAGCGTCATGAAATTGAATCAACCCCAAACATGTGAAACACCCTGTTTTGAAATAATGAAACATTGATCTGGCCGTTCGCCAGAAGGGTGTAATATTGTAAAAAACTTGAAACGTTATCAGGCAATGGATACATGCTTTATTAATATGGTCGGATAAATTAAATTGCATTTTGAATCAACCTTGTTGCGGTTCTTTCTTAATCAATATTACATGCAAATTTGACAATTTCTGATCTCATGAAATTGATCTATTTGGTCACAGTTCAGTGCTAGACTAGTAGATTTCAGTGTATAAATTACTAAATCTGAAGCAATCAACATTTTATTACTGTTAATCTTAACACGTTTTAGACATTCAGACAACCACAACTTAAGACGCTTCTGCAGCCTTATTATTGATGGAACTTGGTCATTCAGCTGGGGGCATTCACATGAATGACGTTCGACCACTAAAGCTTACGTTGATTGTTGCTACATTGAAACTTACATCTCTGCCCTGTGTTGTGTGTTTTCTTTGCTAGGCTGTTTAGGCTGTGTCCTGGATTCCCTGTCCTTTTGTAGACATATCAAGTCATATGTGTACGGTGTATAGGAGCACTATCAGGATTAAATAGGTGCATTTCGAGACACATTCATACTACCGAACCCACGTTTTAATATCACAGGGATAACGAACTAGTTAATTGGAAATGTTTCCCAATATGAACTTTTCAAATGTCATAGGTGCGGAACAATGAGTACGTATTATGTAGAAATGGTTAAAGCGAAAATATAAAAGCAATCAAACACAAGTACTGAATGACATACCAAAACACCTGCTAAACAATGGATTAATGTAACAGTGTTATACCAAAATGTCATAAATACGACCGTATTATATGTCGGAGGTACTTCAGACATATGACATTGATATTATGCCTTGTCAACAAAGACAACACGTCAATAAGAACCACACACCAAAATAATAATTTAATCCGCCAACAATAGATATACTATAAAATTATTACTAATGACAAAATGTTACATGCAACATAAATTTGTAAGTTCATTCCAGAGAAGTACAAACAATCACTAAAACAGCAACATTTATAACTAATAAAGCATGTACCTATATAACCGCATGGGATACAATTATGATAACGTAACGGCAGTTCCAACAAATTTAACCGATGGCTTTGTTCATTTGTTGAGCATATAAATTGAATTGCTTGTGTAGACCATATTGACAACAAGCATAATTATACAGCAGATACTATACCCTTGTACATCAATGGTGTGTCAAATTCACAGACAGCAATACACTGTTATATGATGAATGCGTTTTGGTACAAGAACATAAACACATAAAACATTGTTATACACATATCGCAGCCTAAGATTGAGAAAGTACAAAATCGATATTTTGAGAAAACAAGACATATCAGTCTGAAATTTATTCTTTACTCATTGTAATACAAGCTTTAACAACTTCATTTTGGTCAACATGACAAGTTCCGATTTTTTATAAATAAGCGCCTTACGATACATATTTCAAACATGTATCAGACTTATAAGGTCGTAAGTAGTAGTTACGACCTTATCATTCTAAGCCAGCGATATGTTAAGTTTGAAAATTTTTGGAAATAAATTTGATTGGTCGTTACTTGTACTCATGCACCGTGCGCAATGTGATGTTGTGTTTTCAAAATCATACGGTGCCTCTTTGGTAATGCCTTAGTAAATATATCATTGAATTGCACAATATCAAGATCAATTGTTGCGCTATCCAATCTGTCACTGGGCGTCGTATTTTGTATTTAATTGAGAAGTCGAATTGCAAACAACATTCGGTTATGGAAATTATATTGTGACAAATTGCGAGATTATGCAAATACTGCAGGAAATATCGGCTTGCATATTCTAGATTTCTAGAAACTATACGTTTTTCTGATCAATTCGATGTGCATTATTGAACAATTACTCCACTAAATTAGAGTTTCCAGTGAACAGAACGTTTTGTTCTAGAGCAACAGAACGTTACGAATAAGACAACGACATTGACATCTACTGTATAAAAAGACCAGTTATCTGTCTTTGCCTAAAACATGTGCGTGATTGATTCATGGTGTCTGGTTAGCACTGGTTATAGCTGGAGTTGTTAGTTTCGAAACCTTTCGAAGCTGTGCACATTTTTTGATGATTTGACACGTTCACAGTCTAATAAGGTCGTAAGTAGAACTTAACACTCGTGACCTTCTCACGCTAAGTCAGCGATGTGTTTGTGAAAACATTAAGTTGAAGCTAGCAGAAGGTTAAAACATAATAATGTCACTGATTGAATTTATATACAAATGTAAACCAAACTACATACAATCTAACATTAGGACCTATAAGTTTTATATACAACTATAAAATGATGTGTTTTTAAACAACAGCAATACACCTTAAACATATAATTCATTTTATACAGCACAAAAGAAAATCAGCATACCAATTTGTGTCTGTATAGGTTTAATGTGTTTCCCGCACGTATGCATAGCGATATCTCCATGGAGAGTGTCTGTCAGGTTCTATAACTGTAATGTTTAAAACATTGATTCGTGTTTCTCCCTTGTTGATTTTCTTAATGGGGTATCAATTTGGACTCACTTCTCATTAATACTGACACTTCTCTTCCCAAAGGTGGTTTCAAATTTATACGGATGTAAAATGGATTATATAATAAACATCGTTACTAATTTTGAAATTAATGATATAGAGTTAAGTTTCAGCATCGTGGAATAAGAATACTGTCCGGTGTAGCGCGAGTTAGACCCGGGGTTGTTGTACCTCATTTGATCGCCGCTTTGGCATGGGTTTCTGTGGGTATTACTCAGGGTAGTTGTATCGTGGTCTGGTTTCGGTGCTCGACTGGTTGGGTTGAGTGCTACCTTCCCTGTCGGATTTTCTCATACTTTTTTACTATATATACCTTGTGGATTGAACACAAAAGCCCGGTGTTACTAAAAAAACTCAGACAAATGATGAGAAAAATTCACAATATAATAATTGCAATCGGTTTCTAAAATTGCATCAAACACACAATACACTTTCGGTATAATCCGTTTTGCTCCGTAATTCCTATCGAGAGAATACAAACAATAAGAATATGGATGGAATTCCAATCTGGCATCGTCAAACTTTTATTAAGACATATCTACAATAAACAGTTCTGCATGCGGCCAGAAAAACGCATACTACTGACACTGGTAAGCGGTTTGCTAATACCATAATCCTTTATATGCATGTTAATATACCGTTTATTGCATGCCTTCATTTCAATAATACCCAACCCAAGCGTTTCGCCAGAATTAGATAATACATTTATCTAAGGCCCGTTTATAATCACAGAAACAGCTTAAGACTCTCTCTAGAGATGTCTGCTTCGTCGTAAAAAATCTACTTGTCGACTAATATTAAAATAAGAATCGAAGCGCAACACATAAAGTAATATCTGTCGCAGACTATTCAAGAGTAATTTGTAAGAATTTTATTATCGAAAACGTTACTAAAACATTTGTCATCTGAAAGAGATTCACAACGTCCTAGTTTATTTGGTATCGGAAAAATGGCCCAGGTCATGTCTCCCAACATGGCACAAGTTGCTAGTCGTCAGATAAATCAAACGATGACTGTTCGATAATCGCATTAAGTTGCTTACACAGCGCTCACATAATTATAATGTAAGTTTGCAGTAGAAGGTAGGCGTGCTGAATGTATCTGGATGAAGGCGGTTCGTTCCCCATACACTTTTCGAAATCAAGATCAAGGGTGTTGTTCCAGTTGCTGCTAGTACTTCTCCGAATGCATTTGCCAATTTAGTGTGCAGACAACATTACAATATTTATAGTAAATTGGTTAGTGGTGGGTATAAATATTATCTTAGTGATTCGGTCATACATTTATTGACATTCACATGTCCGAAATAAGCTCGACCATAAATACGTGAAATTCGTTTAATGTAATTCGGTACAAAACTGTTCATGTATTCATTTTTAGCAGGTCGTTGGCGTGTCATTCTGCTTGTGTATGTGATTGCTTATATCTTTCCACCGCTCCAATGTGCTCTTTATATTACATGAACGTACTCATTGTTCAGCACAATAAGGCGTTAGAAAAGTTCATGACGGAGAGATTTCCTTATTTATTAGTATTTTATTTCTTTGATATTTGGGATATTAACATGTTGGTTCGGAAGTCTGAAATGTACCACGACATGCACCTATTGAATCTTACAATTGCTCCTAGCAAGACATGTTTGTTCGCCGAATAGCACCAGGTACAATTTAAACGACCATTCTGGAAATAAATTGATACTTTCTCCGTTATTCAAAGGGTGAACGTACCGTGCGACCTTTTGGAGAAGTTAACTAAACAGTTGTCAAAAACAAGTAATGCACACTTTACGTACTTAATTCTTTTACCGATGTTAACGTGTATATTGGACGTTCAAGTTAAGAATAAGCACTACCCTTGCAACATAATTTATTTCAACAGGACAATGATTTCCCGAAACCGACCTAAATGCTACCCAAGCGGACAGAAACTTGAACGTCGGGGCTCAAAATGTTTCTTTACATTGGTCGAATAATACGATACTTAGGTTGTGTTCATGTTTGTATGACAACCTGTTACCTTCCAGCTTAGCCAAAAGTCTCGTGGTATATCCATCCTGTTATACAATGATCGTATCTAACACTTGACTATGGCCCTAGAAGATAATTTTGAGACCAGTTTATTCTTCTAAGTGGCGTGCAATATTGTTAAACTTTGAAACACAACAATGTAATCCACTGCCTGATAACATTGCAAGTTGTTTACAATAATACACCCTGTCGGCGTACGACCAAATCAATGTTAAATTATTTCTAAACATGTATGTCTCATGTTTGGTGCGTGATTCAGTTAAAGAACACTGCTACATATGCGTACACCACATCCCTTCGTCGTCCTGGTGTCTATTTTCTGTGTGACTAAGTATCTTAAAGGTAGCCATCTCTAGAATAACACTGTCCCCTGGGCAATTAATCACGTCTTAACCACTAATTGCTTGCCAGTTGGTGTGCTAAAATTGTCTGTAAGGATATGTTGGACATTCAATAGCATTGTCCTTTAGTTAATGCACTTATTCCGCTATAACTGGATTTCATAGGAATTTGTAGATGGTTTGAATGGGCGTGGCATCATTTAACTTAAGGTAGCTATTCACAAAAAAGCACTGTTGTTTGTAATATAATTTGACTATATGTTGTGTTTGTAGCATGTTTATAGGATTGACAATGTTGTGCAATTCTCCGGCTGATGCCACCGTTTTCTCACGAAAATGTCTACATTTCGTATGATACATGTAATCAATCTGAAAAGGTCTTACGGAGATTGTTTTGGATAAAATAACATTATACACCGCATTTTTGTGATTTAAATAACATATATTGGTGTAAGCAATTAAGCATAGACGACATGTTTTTTATTCAATCGATAATTATACAATGAAGATATTTTTTGTTATATCTAAACGTCAGAAGACAATTAGTATGGTAGTAACGTCATTACTACCACATTATAAAGATATTCACTTTGTTCTGTCAGTGTATTATTCAGTTATGTGTTTGTGTTACTATAATATGTGCATGTAACCTTACATTACGTGATGTCATGGATATATCCAGTGAAATCTTTATTACATCATGATAAATCAGGATTGCATTATGTGGTTTAATTTGTTTACAGTAATGCCTAGTCTTAAGCAAACTCCATTTATATCATAGGTACCACCAAACCGATTAGTTCTTCAATTCAATGTGAAATGACTTTACCACAAATGTCATATAATTAGCCTTGTAATGATTGCCATAGAACATCCAAACTGTCATTTCTGTTGCGACCAAAACTCAATTAACTACTCGTAAATCTACGTTTCAAACCGTTTTATTACAATAAATCAGCCTAAAACACATGTATTTTATTTTCGAAATAAGTGAAAGAGATTTGACTTTATATCAATGAACGTTGATCATATTTGGACGGTTGCTGTTTCGGCAGATCAAATGTATTTTATTAGATATCAATTCAGCGTATGGCATCATTCAAACAGCGTCCTGACATGAAATGTAATGGTTTTCTTATTGAATAAACTAAAAATATGGAATAATTCAAACATATTTTATTCTGCAACAAATGTATCGATTACCAATTCTCTTTAAGGAAGGAGATGCTGCTGTCTTGTTTGTGCTCATAAAACAATTTGACATTCGAAAAGACATTAAGTTACATTCCCTTAAACATGCATCCAATCATCAGTTAACATAGTCTTTGCTTTTGAACATAGCATTGATACTCATTTTATTGAAAGGTTACGAATCAAACTTGCTTCAACCCGTATCAACGTACATTTAACGGCCCATAACACGAACAAAGTGAGCAATTGCATTAAAATCATACCTTTATTACGCTCCACTTCTTCACGCTGATATTAGCGTAAATGAATAGAGCTAATGTTAGGATTTGATTCAGAACACAGCCAGGGATTAAAATCTGAGCCAGTAATGCGCCATTATCACACTCATAATTATACTATCCATACTATATGAAATGATAAAACGAAGACATTTATAGATAAATTCTCTGAATTACGACAAGCACTATTTTTTTCTTCGCCTACTTGCCTTTTGTCAGTCATCTGGGGCATAGAACGAGCCATCAATATCCGACAAAATGACTCCACAATGAATGACACACTGTGAAATATTGGTCAGATGCTTTGCACAGAGAAAAGATATTCGTGGTCAAATCATTGCGGCCTTATGGGATAGACTACAGCAGACACGAACAAAGCAAACGAGAATTAAGCAATTGTTGAAGCGGTATGTGTAAACATATAACGCCTCGGTACACGTTCTAACGAAAATTGTCGGTAATTTGTATGATAATCAATTTAGTAGGTTCTTACTGAGATTAGTTTGGCTGATATTATATTATCTTCCACGTGATGTAACTTGAATAACATAATATTGATGTTACCAATATACCTGTAGTAAAGACGAAAAATGTTATACGAGTAGGGCTATAGAAGGCAATGCATATTGCCAATAGTCAATGTTTAACACCAATCAGTTGGCATGTATGTCATATGCGTTTTGTATCTATGTTGAACAACGGCATTAGTTTTATGCCAATATTGCATTCACATGCAATTTGTCACAACATACGAGTGCCCATCAATAATTTTGTGAACTAATTCCACTGTTTCATAACGCTTTGACATAGCTAATTGAAAGTTTGTACGGTCAAAGATGATTTATTCACCAATGAATTCAGCATGAAAGTGATTGCTGACGTAAAGATTTATGACGTCATAGCAATATTCGAACGTCATGTCATTGACATTCGCAATAAAAAATGTCGTACCTTAGTACCACCAAGTAACGTTATGTGTCAAAGATTATGTATTACTCCGGAAATATGACTCAAACATACAGGAAAATTTGCATCCAGTTTATAGGGACTCTTGGCAATGGAATTGTGGATTTTCATTGTTGACGAATTGCTTGAAGGGCAATAGAGAAGCAAACAAAGATGGTAAGCATATTCGCCATTACAATTGGCGGTCGGTAAAGTGTATTGATCATGATAGTTTGCGACATGCACGTAATAACTTGCAATTACTGTGTTACTTTGAAAGCCTACTTTTATTAAAATCTTTTGCAGCAATAATTAAATCTTAGTTGTCATCAGCTATGAAAAGAAAGCACATACAACTTCAAATGTATAAGATTCTGTTATATCATAATAATTCGCCAATCCATAGCCGCAGCGTTGTTTCGGACACAATTTAGGACCGGCATATATAATTGTTACTGCACTCATCATATAACCTAGAATAGGTAATTAGCTACTTCTGGCCATATCTTAAACAGAAAATAGGCGGCATGGTTAGAAACACAAGCCCCGAGAGGAGTTGGGTGTGTCGTGAACAAAAATGCGGGATAAGTCACGTGACGGCCTGTAGCGCGTGCACCAGACATGATTCGAGCAATGAAATATCCCATAATAAGACATTAAGTGACATCCCCTAGAACAAAAGTCATTATTGCACTGCCTTCTTTTTTAATAAGAATTTCAATCTTATACTTTTGAAACTTATAACTAATCAAAATGGTATTTTAAAACTTATTGATCAAAGTACATTTAATAGTTTTGCGCTGGAACCATTCAACAATATTGAGATGTACAAACGATAGTTATTGAGAGTTCTCCCGATATCATTCGGTAATAAAGGTAGAAACATGCACTCCGACTGCTTCGTAAGCATATGAAGACCGAGTTACTATGTCCGGACGCTAGACAAGTAACAAGGTATATCATTGGCTTGAACACACAACAGCGAGGCGTTACTAAAACCAAACCCAGACAAATGATGAGAGAAATTCACAATGTTATAATTGCAATCGGTTTCTAAAATTGCATCAAACACACAATACATTATCTGTATAATCTATTTTACGAAGTAATTCCCAGCGAGAGAAAACACACTATAAGAATATGGATGGAATTTCAAACTGGTATTGTGAAACATTTATTAAGACATATCTACGATAAACAATTATGCACGCGGCCTCGAAAACGTATACTACTGACACTGGTAAGCGGCTCCTCTGCCATTTGTTTTTAAGTCCACTACCCACAGCACCCACACCTCTTTTCATCATTTGTATCTTGCGGAGATGCTGGATGAGATACTTTTAGGTCACTGTGCGGTTTGGTCACAATAAGTCACGTTTTTAGCATATATATTTTCGCCCTCTGTTTGCCCATTATTGTAAACTAGGTAAATTCCGATAATGCCTCTTTAACACGTATTAACGTTATGTCACTGTCATTGGTGTTTTAACTAGGTCAGGGGTAGGTTGTGTCTCATTAAGTAGCCGTTTTGGCATGGGTTTGTGTGGTTGGTTCGCCGTGCAGTGGGGCCTTTGGGAACTTAGTCGAGTATTGGCTTCGCTTCATTCAGCAATAACCGCTATTATATAATTTCCTTGTGAATGTGGGTCGTTCTGCATTCTATCGGCGGGGATTTGGATCTATGGTTGTTTCTTCGGCTTATGTGTGGGCATTGCTCATTGTAGTTGCTAGGAATATGTAACATTATTTCCCGTCCCATTCCTACCTTGCCCATAATTTAACTAGATCAAGTCGTAGTTGCGCCTCTTTAGGTCGCATAACGTTAGGTCACTGTCCTTACCGTTTTAACCTAGGTCACGCCCCGGGGTTGTTGTGCCTCATTTGGTCGCCGTTTTTGCATGGGTTCCGTGGGCACTTCTCGGGGTGGTTGTGTCGTGGTGTTTCTGATTTCTGTGCTCGGCTGTTTAATTCATGTCTTCATTTCAATAATACCCAATCCAAGCGTTTTGCCAGATTAAGATGATGCATTTATCTGAGGCCCGTTTATAATCACAGAAACAGCTTAAAACTCTCTCTAGAGATGTCTGCTTCGTCATAAAAATTCTACTTCTCGACTAATATTAAAAAAAGAATCGAAGCGCACCATATAAAGTAATATCTGTAGCAGACAATTCAAGAGTAATTTGTAAGAATTCCAGCTGATATCCAATATATGCATTAGACCGACCATTATCGAAGATGTTACTAAAACGTTCGTCATCTGAAAGAGATTCATAACGTCCTAGTTTATTTGGTTTAAAGTTTGTCTCCCAACATGGTACAAGTTGCTATTCGTCAGAGTAAATCAAAAGATGACTGCTGGGAAATCACATGACGTCCTAGAATGTTTATGAATGAAAGCAACCCATTTCTCATATACTTTTCAAAATCAAGATCATTTCAACCCCTGACTTTGTTCAAGTAGCTGCTAGGACAGCCCCGAGTGCATTTGCCAATTTATTTTGCAGACAATATTACGACGTTAGTATTTACAGTAAATTAGTTACATGTGGGTATCATCATTATCTAAGTGCTTGGGTCATATTTATTTAGACGTTGTTTACTAGTGGCAACTTCAATTTAACATGTCTGAAGTTAGTTCGACTATACATTGTAAATACGATCGTTTTTATGTAATGCGGTATAAAACTGTTTATGCTTCCTTGATTTAGAAGGTGTTCTTTGGCATGTCATTGAGTACTTGCATGTGATTGCTTGTATCTGTCCACAGCTCCAATTTGCTCTTCATATAACGTACTCATTGTTAAGCACAAAAACACGTTAGGACAGTTCCTGAGA
Source organism: Spisula subtruncata (assembly GCA_963678985.1). Classification (NCBI taxonomy): domain Eukaryota; kingdom Metazoa; phylum Mollusca; class Bivalvia; order Venerida; family Mactridae; genus Spisula; species Spisula subtruncata. The sequence goes on along the minus strand of OY787675.1, from coordinate 8,225,939 downwards.
TAATTCCTTTTTTATTAGTATTTTATTTCTGTGGTATTTGGGATATTAACATGTTGGTTCGGAAGTCTAAAATTTACCACGACATGCACCTTAAATCATGTATCTTAAAATTGCTCCTTCGCCTAATAACACCAAGTACAGTGTAAACGACCATTCTGTAGATTATGTGAAACTTGATCAGATTTATATTTACAGGGTGAACGTACCATGCGACCTTTTGCGAAGTCGGCAACCAAACGCAAGACAGAAGTCATGAACAATGTACATTTTCGTACATGTATTACTTCATTCTTATACGGATTGTAACGAGTATATTCGACGTTCAAGTTTAGCACTACCCATACAACTTTATTTGTTTCAACAGAAAAACAATGACTTCCCGTTAGCCAAAACTCACGCGGTAAATACACATTTTTATACTCTGAAACTGACTTGTCTACCTATGACCATAGAGCACTTGACTATGGCCCCAGAAGATGATTTTGACTTATTTTCTTTTTTTTTCCGAGTTGCCTGCAATATTGTTAAACGTTCAAACACAACTAGGAAATTTAAATTATTTCTAATATTTATAAACACGGTGCTTCAAATGTTTGATGTCTGATGTAAGTTTACAACGCTACTTCATACGCGTACATCAAATCACTTCGTCATCCTGGTGTCCAATATATGTGTGACTATGTATCCTAAAGTTAGCCATCTATAGAAAAACACTGTCCCCTGGGCAATTACATACGACTTAACCACTAATTGCTTGCCAGATGGTGTGCTAAAATGTCTATAAGGATATGTTGAACGTCCACTAGCATTGCCTTTTAGTTAATGCACTTATTCCGCTATAACTGGATTTCATAGGAACACAATTATTTAGATGAGTTGAATGGGCATGGCAACATTTAGCTTTATGTAGCTATTTACAAAACAACGCGACAAGAGATAGAGTTTTTATGTGCGTTTATAATGTCAATTGACTATATGTTGTAGTTGTAGCATTTTTATAGGGTTGACAATGTCTTGCAATTCTCCGATTGATGCCAACGTTTTCACGAGAAGCTATCGACAACTTTTCTAAGTCTTGTCATCGATCGAGAGGCTTTCGAATAATGCCTTTTAGCAAAGATGGGTAGGTAGTGTATGCAAGTTCATCAAGGGCGACAACCCTAAAGTCAACTATTTATATGTATTACACTGACCATCCATTGACGTTTCCGTATACAGTACTTGCAGATGTTCATAATATATTCAAGCGCAATATGTTTACATTGCAAGCCCATGAAGTGGGCGAAATGTTTAAGAAGGAATCTAGTTATCGAATAATCCAAGTTTACTCTAAACACATTAGGGGAAATAAACTTCCTTACTAAAAAAAGACTAATGAGTTTATTAATAAGCTTAGCTTTCTAATGCTTGGTTTGTATAAAAATGTGTGTTTATCTTCTTAGAAATAAAATATTATTAACTAAATTATAATGTAGTGACGACACTAGTATTGAAACTTTTTGTATAAACTATATTTGAAAATAGTAAAGCAAATACCGAAGTAGGATGCTACATCTTTATTGCGTGTAAACAATTTCATCCTCTAACTTCTCACGAAATATCTACATTTCGTATGATAATCAATTTGAAAAGGTCTTACGGAGATTGTTTTGGATGAAATTACATTATACAACGCCTTTTTGTGATTTGAATAACACATATTTATGTAAGCAATATAGTATAGACCTAATTTGTTTTATTCAATCGATAGTGTTGAAGAATGTGTGCACAATGTATATATTGTACAATGCAGATATTGTTAGTTAATTCTAAACGCCAGAGACAATTAGTATGGTAGTAACGTCATAACTACCTCCTTATAAAGAGTTTTGCTTCGTTCTGCCCGTGTATCATTCCGTTATTTGTTTGTGCTACTATAAAATGTGCATGTAATCTTACCTTATGTGATGTAATTGATATATCCAGTGAAACCCTTATTACATCATGTGATATCAACATTGTATTTTGTGGTTTAATTTGTTTACAGTAATGCCTAGTCTTATGCGTATAAAATCAAATGTCATGAAGCAACTTTTTACTACGTTTCAAACCGTTTTATCACAATACATCAGCCTACATTGCATGTAGTGATCATATTTTTTTCCGAAATAAAAGACAGAAATTTGATTTTACATCAAAGACGTTTAATCTAATTGGTCGGTTGCTGTTTCGGCAGATCAAATGTATTTTATTAGATATCAATTCATCGTATGACATCATTCAAACAGCTTCCTGATGTGGAATGTAATGGTTTTCTTATTGAATAAACTAAAATATGGAATGTCTCAAGCAGATTTATTTCTGCAACAAATTTATCGATTAACAATTCTCTTTGAGGAAGGTGATGCAGCTGTCTTGTTTGTGCTCATGAAGCAATTTGACATTCGAGAAGACATTAATTTACATTCCTTTTTTATATAAAAACATGAATCAGCATAATCTTTGGTTTTTAACATAAAATTGATAATCATATTATTGAAACAAACTAATCGAAATTTCTTTTCAACCCGTATCAAAGTGCATTAAACGGGCCATAACACTTGAACGCAATCTAATAAAGAACTGACCCTTATTACGCTCGACCACTTTACGCTTATATAATGTTAAAATTTGATTTCAATGAGATTGGCATGTACGTTGCCTCTGTCTAAATATGTATTGGGACAGTTTATCATCTTTCCCACGATATGCTTGATTATAAAGGTAAACACAACGACTGATTCACAATGATTGTTCTTCCTTAATGTTGCAGAGAATATAACCACGACCAACATTATTGTCGTTTTCTATCTTTAATGGTCTTGATGGTAAAATACTACAATATACAAAACAAACCATGTTTTACCAAATTGACAATAACTGCTACTCAAAGCATTTATATTCTGACTCATAATAAATTTATGACATAATGAAGCTACTTGCAGTTTTTATTCTTAGAATTCATGTGAGAAAACTGAGGTACATTTATTGTTAACAGTCAATTTAAGAAATACATAAAACACACCTTGCACAAAAGTACAGTCAAATGTTACCACAAAGTACCTTAATTGACAGCTTTTACAAACCCTAAAATATAAGCGCCTCATATACATGAAGATAACAAGTACATGTAAGACTAAGTAAATTATATTATGTCTAAAATTACGCAGAAGCCAAAACTGAAGACTTTGTCCAAGTCAAAATACAAAGTACGAAGACTCTAGGTACGGATCGCCAGGGGCGAAACTTTTCTGACGTGTATTGCCATTCAAAATAAAGCCTATTCAATAAGGAACATAAAGAGACCCAATCACTTACACTATGGGGGCCATAAAGACTAGAATATTGATAATTGGTGATTCGTTTGGTGGTACACCATGTGCAAGGCATCACAACTTATGAACTCAACAGCTGAAAACTGCTGAAAGTGTACAAAGTCCCGGAAACATAACCGGTACCCAAAGTGGTCACCTAAGAGGAACCTCAATTAAAATACAAAATACAATCCAGAACAATGATATCCAAACCGAGTAACACTGACCATGGTACAGGACCATTACTAGGTTCTATCATACGATTGAAGCCAAACCATGGGGAGTCCCTAAAATCAAAACCAGGCAATACATTACAGCAATACACCATGTAATGATTGCAATCGGTTATTGAAATTGATAGAACATCTAGCACATCATCGTTATAATCCATTTTACCCATAATTCATAGAAGAAACATACGCTAGGAGAATATGAATGGAATACCAAACCTGTACTGTATTGCCATTGTTTTATGAAGCCAAAGTTGTAAATAATTATGTAGGACCTAGAACTACATACATTGTATAATGGTAAGTGGTTTCCTCAAACACATACACACACTATGTATGGTAATATACCGTTTATTCCTAAATCCATTTTAAAAATTCTCCATCCATGTGACTCGTCGACGTTGGAGAATGCATTTATCTAGAGCCAGTTCATAATCACAGAAGAAGTTGTGTGTCAGACTCTCTCTAGAGATGTCTGTTTCATCTTACAAGTCCTCCTTGTCATCTTATATTAAAATAGGAATCGAAGCGCAACATATAAATCATTATTTATCGCAGACAATTCAAGAGTAATTTGTAAGAATTTAGTTGTATTCCTGCTAATATTCAATACGCACTAGTCCGACTTTTATCTGCAATGTTGCAACAATCAACTTAAATTGATTCCTAACTGTCCTAGTTTATTGGGTAAATACAAATAACATAGTGCATGTTACTCAAGTACGTACACTGTGCAACGCGCTTGTCGTCGGATTACAAGCTAATAAATAGATGTTTCCTCGTACATTTCAAGTGCTACACAGTGTCTACATTGTACGTGGACAGAAACCTGTACGGTAGCGGTATTAACCACACACAGTGTCTTAAAGTGTGCCCACATTTACAATTGCAAATGGACAGCACTAACGAGTTCGGACCGTCGATATATGTAAACGTTTAATTGGAGACAACGTATATGACCAGAAGTTGTATGTACATTCTTCCAACGATGACGTTACAATCGCACGGATACTGTACATTGTAAGCACGTATTAAGGACGTACAGCTCACTATGCATCTATAACGTACATTGCACGCAGCCACTCATGACCAGGTTCAACCTTGTGTATGAGGTACGTTGATTTACTCTCTCAATATTCCCTACCAAAGATTTTAGAAACGCGTACCGGTCATATTTAAATGCACACAGGTTGGACTCCGAGCTGGCCATGAATATAATGCACCGTAATGGTGATTACATTTTCCCACTGGTGTTTGATCTTATGCAGGCGTTCAGTATTAAAAATATTGATCCAATTTCGTTCTATCCGACCGACCTTGCATAATATGAACAATACCAGTGATCTGTCATTCTACTGTAATTAAATTTCGTCATCGACATATCCAACTTAAGAAAAACATATTGTGACGAATTGCCTGTGTATGCAATATTGACTTGGATGCCGTTGCTAAACGAGGTATATGACGGATATCTTGGCGCATGGTAGTCAGGCCACAACATGTTCGTGCTAACCACTAAGTGTCAAGCCATGGTAAAGAATTACAATACATTTTGTATAGATTTTTGAATAACCGTAAGAACACAAAAACGGACAATGGAGCATGCATCGATGGCGCTGTATGCTTTCAAGCATCCTTGCAAAAATATCATTGTCCGTTGTTTAGGGCGTACGTTGACGATAATATCGAACAATACATACGACATGTGGTGAACAACCCCCTAATGGACCCTTATCTTATAGTAAGGAGCATGTGTAAAATATATTTGATATTCTTATCGTATTTGATACCGTTGTAACTAGAAGCTGTTTGCAATTCAATGGTGCATCTTGTATCGCGTTGAGGGAATAATTGTATGATATAGTGTACTATTAACTAAACAATTCTAGAAACCATGCACAATGTTAAAAGATATGTTAAGTACTATGTAATTTACTAATAGTCGTGATGCTAGTCTGACTACCGAACCCCACATGTTACTATCACAGAAATAAAATACTAATAAATAAGTAATGCTTCCCATTATGAACTTTTCTAATATCGTTATTGCTGAACACGGAGTGCATACTATGTAGAGAAAATACGAACAGAGAGAAGACGAAAACCAATCAAATACATGTACTCAATGGCATACCAAGAACAGCTGCATAACAATGTGTATCAGTTTTATAGCGAATTACATAAATGTAAGTCTCCCGTGCTTGACCTTCTGACATATGGATTTGCAATTTTCCCGATTAACCACGTCTGAGATCAAACTACTAAGATAATAATAATTTTCATACCCGCCAGAAAGTAATATACTAGAAATATTTACGATTTAAAGTTTCTGTAACCGAAATTAGAAAATACAATGCAGGAAAGCACGGGTACGTAGTCAATAAATCAATGCTTGTGGGTTTAATATAGTTATTGTGTTCGATAAAACTCACTAACTGGAAATAAATAATCGCGTGGGATGTAATACACTCAGCCGCTTTAAAAACGCACCACATATGAAATATCGGATTTAGTGGTGAAAACGTCAATTTATGGTTATTTAATTTCGGATTAATAATCTGCAGTCTATATTCAACGAGGTGTGTGATTTGCATGCCATTATTACGTGTCCACAAGAGTGTTTGCTTACAGGGAAAAATGGAAAGTGTTTTTAGCCACCTAACTCTTGTTTTCCTTGATATGAATACAGTGTACTATACTATTCAATTAAATAAACAAGAAATCAGAGGACACAAGTTTTTTTAAGCCCGGTTTTCCTGGAGAACGGCTCAGTTATATTGCTCTCTTTCGATAAAATAAAAAAAACACCTATTTTTAAAAGTGTCAATACATATTGTATAATAGAATCACCCAATACAGCCCACATCTTCTTGTTTTCCCCAGTAACAGTTCCATCACGAATTTACATTATCAAAGTAAATGGTAAAGTCGAGACAAAACATATGAAAAGTGCGGTGTGGGTGTTTAATATGGGGGTAGGATTGTCTTGTTTTATCACTTTTGGCTCGGTGACGTGATTCTGCTAGAAGCCAAACGCCGGTGAATAATATTATGTTAAAAATGATTAAGTGTTTTTATAATTGCTTTGTTATTGGACAAACGACTTTCATATATTTGCGAAACTATGTCGTCCTGTAGCGGGGAATTGGGGAACTGTTCTTGGCTGCTTTTCATACGGTCTCTTGGTATCATCGTTTTTGGTATTTATTTCTGTGTAGATTGTGTACTGCATTTTTGCGTCGGGGACTTTTAATCATTGCTTTGACTTATGTGTAGGTATTGCTCAGTGTAGTTGTGTTGTGGTGTTACTTATTTCTGTGCTCGGCTGGTTAAGTTAAGTGCTGCCTTCCTTGCTAAATTTATTTATACATTTTATAGTTCGAAGATAAAATATTATATTTTCTACCCATCTTGTCGTTGGTAAAATATATGTATGATAAGTAGTGGTCTTGAAATGGATACTTATTATGCTGTTATATATTATATCGATGATCGCATTGTGCATCTGCTAACATTATCAAACTGTCTGCCGTTATACCAAATGCAATATTCAATTCCATGAGGGCAAATTCTCATGGAATAACTGTTTTTGACTTATGTAAGAAATATGTTTTCTAGCAAAGCTGCCAATCATCGAAATGTCTGCGAGCGTCTGGGTTATAACTTAACAATGCTGATTCTAGATAAAATAAATCATATTTTAGCAGTAAGAATACATTGCTTCAAAATATACTATATGCATTTGGCTCTTGTCATTATAAAACAGCCTCAATAGTCTAACTCTATTACATACTCCGTGAAACATAGGACACGATGTCCTAAATTGTCTTCTTTTCGATGAATAATTGATATCTTAATAATCATATTTCTCGAAGATGTGAGAATCTTATTATACCATGACTGACATTTTATCAGGTAATAACTCTCCTTCTGAAAGTGTCGAAGTCATAACCAAACTCGTATGTATACATATCTGATAGCGTAAGCATACAGCAAAGGTCAGCGACTGATCGAAAATCAACCATCTCCTCCCACTCCATGATTGTGCCCGGCCTAGACTAGACGTACTAAACTTCTGTGCAAATACCAGACAACGAGAGGTATACATTTTGTTTCTAAGGTCCTAGAGTGAAACGACGGATCACGAAACATTGAACATTTTTGAAAAAATATTGACTGTCACATGTAACACGAGCGGTGGAGGTCACAAACCACTAAATAAATTTGTTCTTTAGCTCAATGTTAAGTTACAATAGTCAGTCCCAGGTTGATACATGTTAAAGTCTATGGCCAGGTGGCAGACATATATCAATGAAAAGAAGGGGCTACATGCTTTAAGAAAATACAAAAAAAAACAGGGGGTCACGTATCATATAAGAAAAATTTTGTCCGTCCAACGCGGTGAACATATTTTTACAGGCGCGCGGACCGACCAAATCCGGGTTTTACCCTACCCTACTTTCGCTTTGGTATTTTGGCCAAAATCTCAAAATATGTAAAATAAACAGTTTCAATACATCACATACATATCCAGAGTGTTGAATGGAACTAGCTAGCAATGTCTGCAATAAAAGAAATGGCATTCTACAACCAAATCGATTACATACATCATGTTTCACCTATACTATATTGCTTGCACCAATATGTGCTCTTATAGTCGCATTACTCGTCAGATAACATAATTTCAACCAAAGCAATTTCCACAAGACTCCGTTCAAATGACTTGTATACGAATTGTAGACATTTTCGTGAGAAAATAGATGGAGGGTGGAAATGATTACTGCATGGAAATTGTTTTAATATCGTTTTCTTCGTTCATTTTTATTTGAGTTTATACCGTTTGATTCAACATTTTGCCACAATGTACTGACATCTCATCTACCAAACACCTGCCACAATTTCCAATGTATAGAATTTCCAGAAATTATTGAGAATTTTAACATTTTTGCAAAACTAAAACTTGATTATATTGTCAAGCACCTGAGAGAAAACGAAACTCGGTACAACATACATGAAAGCAATCATATACTTTTTCTCCCGTATAATGTACATAATAAAGGCGAGTATGATGTACGAGGCAATAGCGGTTGACAATAAAGTGACCAACTATTTCAAAATTGTGATATCAAACCAGCATACTAAATAAATGACAAGATAAGTAGAAATCAGCTGAGGAAATTGCCTATATAAGTGTTTTGTTGGTAAGTATTAGAAATTATTCTACTATTATTATGTTATCATTGAAAACAATAAGTACTTTGTATATTTGATTTACGATATAAGTTCGTAAGCGTGTCCTCTGGGAGTTCTTTGTCAGACTTAATTATGTTCATTGAAATAGAAAGCTCCATTTCCTTGATCATCTAAAAGGGTTTAAATTGAAACTCATTTCGCGAAAAGATGATGGGTCTCAATTCTTATCGAACATATTCACAAACTGGACAATGAAACGTTAATGAATGTCCCATGCCAAATTTATTACAACACCATTTCCATGTTGTTGGCTAATGGTGTAATCCTTTACTAATTTTTGCAGCCGCAAAGTATCATATATGTTTAATTGTCACTGCTAGTTTGCTCTCTTAAATGCTATAAGGTAATGTTACTGGATCTCCAACTTATGATGTAAACAAGTTGCTTTTACCATCAGGCAACAAATTAGTGGTTGGATTGTCAGTAATTGCCAAGGAGCGAGGTTTGTTGGATGAATAGCTAACTATATGATAGACTTAAAGAGCGTAGACAACACGGTGCATGTACGGCCATATACGTATAACGTAGTTCTTAATGATTACAAAATTCCTAGAAAGCGGTCCTTCCTGAATCGATTCAAGTATCAAATCAACATATGGGTAATTCCATGGAAGAATAAAACCTCGTTAACATGAGGATCGAAACAAGCCGGTCATGTGATAGTCAAGTGCTCCACCAACATAGCTAGATATGCGGACTGCAGTGTTATGTGCAAACTAGTCATATACCCACCAACATCGTGTTAACCACGTATGCTTGATATTATACAACGCATAAACCCCGTCTTGGTAGGAGCAATTTCAAGACATGAATCCTGAAACATTACAGTCCGCCAAACAAACATTTTAATATCACAAAAACAAAACAGTATTAAATTAGAAATACTCTCAATTATTACCTTTTCAGTCGTAGTTGGCGTTGAAAACGGGAGTACATGTATTGTAGAGCACATACAAGAACAGTAAGAGCATTACAATATAGTACTAATTGACATGCTAGAAATACTAACTAAACAATTAATTTTTCATAATGTAGTACATAAAAAATAAGTCGTACTTACTTAATTTTAGAAGATCCCGCTCACAGTACGTCTCAGTCAATAAATTCCTTACACTAAAATAGTAATTATACCCACAAAAAAATGATAGACTATTAATGTTGTACACATGTCTGCAACTGGAATTGTCAAGTGCATTTTAGGGAGACACCTACAGTCAATAAACGAGGCTAGTTTGTTAATTGAAGGTTTTTATAAATGCAATTAAGCTAATAAACAGGAATATATGCATTACTAATGTTGTTTTGTATATACGTGGGTTGTACCAGAATTACGTAGACTTTTGTCATACGTTCCATACCATTCATCATACAAACAAATAATTTTGTGTGAAGTGCAATTAATATTCACTGCGTCAGTGCGTGAAATTTCAAAGCCGTATCTTATTTGGATCAAATTCTGCAGCTTACGGGGATAGATAGGGGTACGATATGCGGGGCACGTCAACGGAACGTCATGACGTGGGCGGAACTTCCAGTATAACTGAAGCTCCTAACTGTGTACATTAAGCTATAAATATGGACACAACCGTACACAAAACTTACGAATGTTTATTTACTATCTTAGATGTGATAGAAGTTCCAATATATTACCAGTAATGTCGCATATAACACTTATAAAAGAACGTCGATCTAGGTCGATGTAGTCCTAGTCAAACAATCTCGACCTAGTGACTAAGCGTCACAAAGGTCAAGACCCAAAGTGCAAAAAAAACGGGTAGAAAACACGCAGATGATAAAGTTTAATTTTAAGCCCGATTTTGATGTTTTTCGGCAATGCACATGCATACTATGAATAAAAAAGACGAATGTCATCGAATACCTGGTAATATGGTTCGTTATTACCCGTAAATCGATAAATAAATCGGCACACACTCACCTTGCAAAAAACCCTTCATGTACACAATCCACTGTGTGTTATCATGCGCCAACGTGCCGAGTCTAAAAGACCGTTTTCCGTACTTTCCCGACATTCATTGGTTAACATTATATGAGTCGTTAAAGTGCATAAAAAGTCCAAACTCTTCTTGTTTTTGTTTGTTTATCAATATTTAACTGTTTTTATAAAAAATCATCTCTATTCATCAACAAATGTTCGTTTACCTTTAGTTTTTTTGTTTCAAGCGGGCGCCGGAAGTGTATTGTTTCACGTGTACTACGGTACAGTTCAGTGAAAATCAAGCGCGCCAAAAATAACTAATTTTCGGGAAACCTCTCCCAGAATCCTTTCATTCGCGTATTCTTATTGGTCGATAGCTGGAACACCGATTTTTACAACAACAACATTGAATAGAATAGAACATAACGAGAGCAAAACTGCAACATCGCCGTGTTAAACTTGTCGGATAAACAAATCGCTGTGTGTTTTAGGAATATATTTGGGTCATATCGCAAACAAAAGGTTCATTCTACCGGGATATGTTATAAATTTCACGGAGGTTGGTAGTTTTCGTTAACTTTTTAAGTTTCAAAGTTGCGCGCAGATTCTCGTCGCAAAATCTGCATCGAAAAGTGACACAATAGTTCGTGTCTCCGTGAAAAAAAGCCACCGGAGACCGAAATCTTGTCCAGATGTGGTCCTAGATAATGTTTGGTGACGTCGCGTTCGCCTTTGGTTTTCGCCACGGTTCATGCCATTTTATTCTCGTTCACAATTGATGCGCTTGTGTCGTTTGAAAATCAGGTAACTCGATACAAGAGATTTCGAGTTAGCAGGTTCCAACATTCAAAGCGTTTGTTCCTGCGTCTTCCCGAGATTCACACTAAACTTCATGTTAAAGCGATTTCCATCGTATTTCGCTAACGTCATATTTTCACCGGTGACGCGCAGCAGCTGTTGCTTGTTTTGTACCATAAATCAACAACGGTAACCTTTATAAAGTAAAATTTTACGGCGTTCGTTCCAATGATATTGTGCTTGTATGTCACGAAGTCGTGTTAAAATTAGGCCTGATATCTGTGAGGTATAAGCAGTTGAAAAATGCCATAAAAGTTGTTAAAAATCGCTGCCCCGCCTATACAACTATTGGTTACTATGGCGACGGATTAAATAGCTTTCTAACATTCTGTAAGAAAACATTTTTACCGATTCTCTCGAAAAAGGTTTGAAGTTTTTCTACGGCGAATTTGGTGATAATACATGCCAAAATAAAAAGGTTATGACAGAAGTCTACGTAATTCTGGTACACCCCTCGTACGTACACTTCTAACCTTTAAACGACCTTTTTACGTGTTCAGTGGCTATTACTGATGTGCAGTTTTACGATTCAGTCGGAACAAAAACTGATTTAGTAAATTTTATACAGACTAAATGTATATGGAAAACAATTTAGTAAAAGTGTACAGATAATAACATAACACTGGGAATTCAGTTTGGACTGAAGTGTCCTACCTTAAATACTACTACGATTTTGGATATCTCATCTACGGAGACATGCTGTGTAGCTGGGAGTGTTGTTCGCTGGTAATTAGAATCTTGGATATTTTCTAATTAGTTTAATGTATTGGTTTATTCTCACCTTCGTTTTAGTCAATAATAACGTCTCCACAAATCGGTTGTTAATGACTTTAACTCCTCACGAAAAACTCGAAATAATGGACATACTTAAAAGTGTTGGCTGTGAAAAGATTTGCAATGTTTAGCAAATTAATTGTTTCAATTAACTTCTTAACCAATATTTATTGTGGCAGGTGATCGTAACTTACGTTATTTGCTCAGCATAACAATACGTTACGTTAAGAACAGGCATAATCAATCATATCACAGAAATGGGTCGTTTCAAAACGCTATGTTTTGTGATATGAATTACCATGCCCGCACATTATACAGCTACGCGCATTATTTAATGTGCTTGTAAGTATCCAATTACATACATCGTCCTCTTCAAATTACATGAACTTCGCCACGGAGTGTCTAATAAACGTTTAGGGAAGATACGAGTGTGTGTGTAAAGCCACGGAATCTTGACGTCCGGATGTGTTTGTGTCCGCCTATAGTGTATATCTGCAAAATAAGTATTTTCCACAGGGAAACAACAATAAAAATGGCATGCACTTTGTCGACAATCATCTTACAACTTACGGACGCTGGAGTTACATAACGCGAGACGTTTGATTTGAAGGTAAAACTGAACTAATGCGTTTTGAATAAAATAAAGAAAATAGCTTCATTTATTTGGTATGTGTTTGGTCCAATAACAGTTTCATTTATTTAAGAGAAGTTTAAACTATTAATTTCACCCCAGCACTTGTCTTGTCCGATATTCGGTTATCAAATGGCGTGTGGTATTAAGAAAAGTTCAAACGCTTTCAATGACGAATATTTTTTTCCACAACTTCAGCGTCTTGAGCGATAACATTAATGTTAAGAACTAGATATTATTTTGGTTTTGTCACTTCGTACTGCACGCTGTGAAGATGAAAGAGGGAATGGTGTTCGTTTGCAATTAAAATTGCAATTATTTTCTAATTAGAGTAATGTATAGGTTTATTGTCAACGGCTTCGTTTTATTGAATAACGAAGACTCCACCGCGGGTTTTAGTGCTCCTCGTGGACAAGATTCGGAAAATGGACAGACTTGAAAGTGTAGGGTCTTGAACGATTTGTAATCATTTTCCTAATTTAAGTCCCGAATGATATCTGCAAAACACAGTCGGAATTCCAAAAACAATTCGGTTTATAATTGGACTACTGTAATGCGTTTGGAATACTTATACGAATTCATTTCACTTTTTACACATTACTCTTGAAGTGCTTGTGAAGGATGTACCTATATAAACATGTATGTTGCGCGTCGACTCCTATCTTAATATTAATCGACAAGTTGGAGTGTGCTATCATGAAGCAAACTCATCCTCGAACACTCAGGTGACACTCCCGCACTGTCTAAGTCCAAAATTAGGCCAAGGTGAAGGTCAAAATTGAGTCATGTAATACAAAAATGTACAGGCGTGTAGATAGTGGTCATATACAACATACATGCAAGTTTGAAAGCTTTGTAGCAAGCCATATTAATGCTAGAAGAAACGGTCAATTTGGGTTAACCAGGCCGGACGGACGTATCTATCGATAACACACTTGATCAGCCAAAACAGCAACTGTCCATTTTTATCAACGTTCGATGATAAGGGTTTAACCATCGTAAATGCCTGATTGCAAACTAATTGGAGTAGTCTTGTGACAAGTACAAAAACAAAATTGTAACATAATGCGACTGCTAACTAGTATAATGTAAAGCAATGTTGGCATTGAATGATTGTCTCCTTGAAAGAATTTGTTAGTGATAAATCTGCGACTTAACTCAATAACTGTAATACGCATATGTAGGTTACTAGGCTTTTCAAGTGTTTTGCAAGGGTATATCACTTACCTTAATCCGCAATAGTGTGTTGTTAGTTGAAAGAGTGTGAAAACATGTAGTTTGTTAATACTATGCATGTAGTTACAGAAATCTTGCCCTCACACGTTGATGCAGGCACTGTGTTTGAACTGTGTGTAACTTTTAGGCAACAGGACCACCACAATATAAACGTGTGTTATTACTGCATTATGAATCAGCTTCCGAAGCGGTCTTAAAACCGATGTGACTCGACACAGAGTCACGCAAAAATATAATTAGTTTTTTTTTAAAATTAATTTGGCATGTTCACAACATTATACACAAATGTCACAGTCTTTTCTTTTGATACGACAACTACTGATATCCTGACTTCTATGAGCAGTGTTTACTACATGTAACGGTTAGGGACGCGCCCCGAATAAGACATAGTTTGTTGTTTGTTTCCGTTCCTTGTAGTTTACACTGTCCCCGTGAATTATGGATCATATCCAAACACAGCTGCGACCATGTGAAGTACGACAGCCACCGGTGCTGTAGGTCTACCTCGTTCATCAGTCTGTCTTAACACACTAGACAAAACAAAGGTGCTAGTGGTGTAAATGTCTGGCGTATGTGGTGAGCTGCTTAAAAATATCCAATATTTATTCACCAATACAGTCATAAAAAGAACGCTGTCAATGTTATACACCGAATGACGCTGTCTAAAGCCTAACCGATCGCAGTATGGAACGATATACATGTATATTGTAGCAAATAAACATTGGCCTATCTACGCAGTTTTATGACAAAAGGGATATACTAGTATCATATTTCACAAATACAGTATGTGCCTAAAAGTGCATTGAACCGATTGTCACGGTGTCTATTAACCGATTGTCACGGTGTCTATTAGTGCAGTTAACCGATTGCAAAGTGTCTATATTTGCAGTGAACCGATTGTCATATGGTGATTACGACTTCGTCGATTTAGACAATCTAAAGCAACTTTGATAATACATCTGATTGAATAACTGAATATGAAACAATAAGTAGCTTGTCTATTTTCATTAGCATTGGACCCCTATATTTTCACCTTTCCGGAAACATTTGGACTATTTACTGTTTGATAGTATTAAAACAGATAAATAAAAATCGACTTTCTATAATCCTGAGACCATGCCATGTTAATATTAGATTCAACTTGACACACATAGTGCAACAATCATACGTGTTTAATACAATCGTGATAACAAAATGCATTGAACCATTGACGACGGTGGAATTATTTAGCGTTCAATATCAGATGTCACTGTCATACTCCAGACTTGCTAGCCCGGAAATAACTCTTTAGAAACACGTTACGTCTATCAAACAGATTTGTTTGTCACTCGTGTATTGGTGTGCGGTCATTTTTGCATATATATTGTATAATTTCGTACCCACAAGGATGTTTATGTCCTCTTAGCAATACCGTTGTCGGTGAATGCCACACATGCAAATATCGGCCAATTATCAGAGCATCAATAAACTGTCCCGGACATTTCTCCAATAATACTAACCGCAAGTTGTGTGCTAGATGTCTATACAACGTACAGCGGCCAATCGTCTTTGGACGTGTTGATCTATGATCCTTCTGTGTCAGGGTTGGCGGTCTAATCACTCCATCACCGAAACGTCTAAATACATAATAGAACCATTAAAAGCAGTTTGAATATGTATAGAACAATTTATTAAGGCAACGCCGTTTGAGTTTCTTGAGATTCATTATTTATAAGAGCACCCATAAGCTATATCATTTGGAATGTTTCACAATTATTACCCAGAAGAGTATTTCCTTAAAAATAGAAACTGTTATTTTGGTATACATTTATTTCAATCCTGAAATGTAATCGAGCATTCATATTTAAATTGCATTCACAAATGTCTTAGCACAAGATTCACTGCATTGATCAGTTGATATATCTATAGAATTGAGCCATATTTAGAATTTCCATTGCGAGTTTGCATTGAAATTGAATTTAGACTATCACTAAAGCGATCGATATACTGTCAAATTGTTTAGGTTATTACTTAGCGCACTTAAACATTATACGGTGTTACGACACACCAACATATTTTATTACAATGATATCCAATTCTGTCCGACAATACATACCTTGTAGCCAACAATTTTCATTTTAGTTTTACTTATCTTAGCTTCCTTCACAATGTAATATATTTAATTGAACTAGGAAATCAGAGAGATAATAATAAAGAGACAGTTTCTCCTATGGCCATCTCTTTCTCTTTTGAAAAGTTTAGACATAGTACATGTATTGATAAGAAATATTCAAGGTTATATGGTTTCTTACAATTATATTTCTGCAGCATATACAATCCTACTGTAATCTGGTTGAAAGGCGTATTTGATTAGTGTTTATGTAGAAATACGAAGCGTTTAGGTCAGTAATAATAAATACTTGGAACATTCAGCCAACTAGAATTTCAGAGAACATATTGTTGTTTAGAACATTTCATATAACTAGCTGATCAATCAGAAGAGACACAAACAACATCGTCACGCTCGCTTTAGACTGGAACCCACAAGACAACAGGAAAATAGGCAGACCAAACATGGAATGGGGAAGAACATTCAATATCACTACGTCCTCCTGATGGCCGTTAAGCGTGTACGATGCGTACATGTACCTCCATGTTACCATTCGTTTACCATGTCAAACTGTAATGACTGTTCTTAAGCAAACTCCATGTGCAACATAGGTTAGAAACTACCAAATATATTTGATCTTTAATTCAAAGTAAAGTTGCTTAGCAATGAATTCTATACCATAAGCCATATAACAGTTACGATATATCATCCAAATTGTCGCTTATAAAGCGCATTTCTGTTACAACCGAAAATCAAATGTTATGAAGCAATTTTGTACTACGTTCCAAACCGTTTTATCACAATACATCAGCCTACAACACATGTTGTGATCATTTTTTATCTCCGAAACAAGTGAAAGAGATTTGACTTTATATCAAAGAACGTTGATCAAATTTGGACGGTTGCTGTTTCGGCAGATCAAATTATTTTATTAGACATCAATTCAGCCTATTACATCACTCAAACAGCGTCCTGATGTGAAATGTAATGGTTTTCTTATTAAATAAACTAAAAATATGGAGTATTTCAAGCAGATTTCATTCTGCAACAAATGTATCGAATAACAAATCTCTTTGAAGAAGTGTTGTCTTGTTTGTGCCCATAAAATACTTTGACATTCGAGAAGACATTAAGTTACATTCCTTTTTTCATATAAAAACATGAATTAGTTAGCATAGTCTTTGATTTTTAACATAAAATTGATAATCATAGTATTGAAACGAAACTTATCTAATTTGCTTTTCATCCATATCAACGTAGATTTAACGGCCTATAACACTAACAAAGTGCACAATTTCATTAAAATCAGACCCTTACACTGATATAAGCGTAAATGAAAGGAGCAAATGTTAGGATTTGAGTTTAATGAGATTGACATGTACGTTGCCTCTGTCTGTCTAGAAAAGTAAAATGATAGTTTATCATCTTTCTTGCGATATGCTTTGATTATAAAGGTAAACACTACGACTGATTCACAATGATATCAAAACTGAGTAACACTGCTATTGCACAGGGCCAGTAACTAGACTTTACCATACGAGCGTCGCTAAAAACAAAAATAAACATATTACAGCAATGCAAAATTTAATAATTGTAATCGGTTATTGAAACTGGAAGAATATCCAACTCATCATCTTTATTCCCAGCGAGCAATAACATGAGCTATTAGAATATGGATAGGATACCAAACTTGAACTGTATCGTCAATTTACTTTTATTCAGACAAAACTGTTAACAATTATGCAGGCCCTAGAACTACAGATAATGGTAAGTGATTTCCTAAAACAATTTACACACCCTATGTTGATTAATATACCGTTAATTCGGTATTGGATCCATTTTCACAATTCCCCATTCATGTGAATCGTCGACTTTGGAAAATGCATTTATCTAGAACAGAAGAAGTTATATGTCAGACACTCTCTAGAGATGTCTGCTCCATCATACAAATCCTACTTGTCGTCTAATATTAAAATAGGAATCGAAGCGCAACGCAAGAAGCATTATCTATCGCAGACAATTTTAAGAACAATTTGTAAGAATTTAGTAGAATTCCTGCTAATATTCAATACGCATTAGTCCGACTATCATCTGAAATGTTACAACAACCTCCATTCTCTGAAACCGATTCATAACTATCATAGTTTATTTGGTTAAACACAAATGGCACAGTTCATGTCAGCCAAGCATGTCGTCGGAGTACAAGTTAACAAACAGATGACTCTTCGTGCATTTAAAGTGCTTTTCCGTGTCTACATTGTACTTGCACAGAAACCTGAACGGTGCCCACGTTCGTATTAGCACATTTACATCACTTAAGCACGTTGGAAGCACGTACATCTCGCTTAACGGATGTGTAACGTACAGTGCACACAGCTTTTCACGATCTGGTTCGACCGTGTGTGTTAGGTACTTTGACTTACTCCCTCTATATTCCCCTCCAAAGATTTCGGAAATACGTAGCGGTCGTAGCTTAACGCACACAGGTGGGTCCGTGAGCTTGCCTTAAATATAATATACCATTATGCTGATAACGTTTTCCAACAATGTGTTTGATCTTATACAGGCGTTCAGTATTACATAATATCGATCCTGAGTTTCTTTCTTTTCGAGCGACCTTGCACAATATGAACAATACCAATGATCTGTCATTCTACTGTAATTGGATTTTCTGTCATCGACCTATCCAATTTAAGGAAAACATATTGTGACAGATTGTGTAAGCAATATTGACTTGAACTGATGCCAATTCTAAACGAGATATAAGACAGTTTTCTAGGCTGTCTAGTGATAGCCAAATTACAACAAGTGTGTGCGAACCACTAAGTGTCAAGCCATGGTCAAGAATTATATTATATCCAAGTGTAATTGAAGTTTGTGCATAGGTCACGCACTTTCGGATAATCTTAAGATCACATTGGGTGTACTGTATGTTCCATACATCGTTGCAAAGAAATCATGGTCCTTTTTTAGGGCGTACAATGTAGACAATATCGAACAATGCATATGATTCGTGGTGTGCAACCCCTTATCTTATCGTAAGTAGGATGGGTACTTTAATAATATTATTGATATTCTTATCGTATTTGATATCGTTGCAAACTATAAGCTGTTTACAATTCAATGGTGCATCCTGTATTGCGTTGAGGGAATACTTGTATGATAAAGTGTACTATCAACTAAACAATTCTCGAAACCATGCACAATGTTAAAAGATATGTTAAGTACTTAGTAATGCACTAATAGTCATGATGCTAGTCAGACTACCGAACCCCACATGATACTATCACAGAAATAAAATACTAATAAATAAGTAATGCTTCCCATTATGAACTTTTCTAATATCGTTATTGCTGAACACGGAGTGCATACTATGTAGAGAAAAAACGAACAGAGGGAAGACGAAAACCAATTAAATACATGTACTCAATGACATACCAAAACACATGCATAACAGTGCGTAGCAGTTTTATACCACATTAACATGAATGTAAGTCTCCAATGCTTCTGACATACGGATTTAAAATTGTCCCTTGTAACCACGTCTAAGACCAAACCACTAAAATAATAACACTTATCATACCCGCCAGAAATAATATACTAGAAATATAAATGATACATGTAAAAAGTTGTCTGCAACCAATCTTAGTAAATGCAATTCGGGGAAGCACGAGCAGTCAATAAACCATGCTTATGGGTTTATTATAGTTATTGCGTTCGATAAAACCCCTAAACTAGGAAATATTGCCCCTGTCACATTTACATCATGAATTTAAATTATCATCGTAATTGGTAAAAACCAGGACAGAATATATGAAAGTAGAACAACTTCAAGAAATATATCTCTTGCTTAGAATGAGTAGTTCATACGTACAAAATAGACAGTTTGAGAAAACAAGAAAAACTGTCCGAAAATCAATCAGCACATACATGCAAAGTAAAACAAGCTGTTTCAACTTTTGCTTTGTTAACATAAAAAGGTTCAATGTTCGTGAAAATAGGCGCATTACAAGTGGCGTGCAATGTTGTTCCAGGTACTTAGTATTATGTTGTTATATACTATATCGATGATCGTATTGTAAATCTGCTAAACTTATCAAACTTTATGCATGTATACCAAATGCAAAATCCAAATCCATGGGGACAAATTCTCTTGGAATAACTGTTTTTGACTCATGTAAGAAATATATTGTCTAACAACTCTGCCAATCATCAAAGTGTCTGCGAGCGTCTGGATTATAACATAACAATGCTGATTCTGGATAAAATAAATCATATTTCGGTAGTTAGAATTCGTTGCTTCAAAACATACTCAGTGTGCAATTGCCTCTTGGCATTATGTGACGGCCCCAATATTCAAACAATATTGCATATTTTAGAAAACATTATACTCGACGTCATGAATTGTCTTTTCTCCGATGAATAATTTATTTCCCCATAATCATATTTCCGGAGGATGTGAGACATTTATTATACCATTTTATTAGGTAATAATTCTTCTCCTGAAAGTGCCGAAGACATAACCAAACTCGTATGCATACATATCTGATAACGTAAGCATACAGCAAAGGTCACCGACTGTAAATCAACCATCTCCTCCCACTCCACGAACTATGCCCGGCCTAGACGTACTAAACTTCTTAAGGTTAAAATACCCACAAAAACAGATAACGAGAGGTATACTTATTGTATGATCGTTTATGTATAAGCCACTAGAGTGAAAGGATGGATCATGAAACGTTGGCTATCTTAGACAAAATAGTGACTTAACATTAGCGGTGCGTTTATACATAATATGCACATCATATATGTAATGTCTCTTGACTGTTGAATACAACTAACAATGTCTGCAATGAAAGAAATAACATTCTTCAACCGCATCGGTTACATACAGCATTTTTGTCTATACTAAAATTGTTTACACTAGTATGTGCTATTATAGTCGCATTACTCGTCAGATAATATGATTCCAGCCAAAGCAATCTCCACAAGACCCCGTTTAAATGAATTACCGTGAGAAATAGATCGAGGGTGGAAGTGATTATTGGAAATTGTCTTAATATCAGTCTCGTCTTTCTTTTTCATTTGGGTTTATACCGTTTGATCCAACATTTTGTCACAATGTACTGGCATCTCTTCTATCTACCAACGGCTACTATTTACAATAAGTTCCCAGAAAGTATTGACATTTTTAAAGGTGTTTTAAAGGCGTTTTCAAACAAAAATTTGTAGAAGCTAGATACGCAATGTTCATTATAGTAATTGCCAATGGTTTTAGATCAGACAATGCCGTGGTTGTCATGGCAACTGGAGTATTGACCCACAAGACGTACAATTTGCAATGTGTATGTTATAAACTAACTGGAACATGTATTGAATTTAACAACAAAAAGTTAAGAGGAAATTAGACAACGGAGCTAGCAATTTGGCAATTCTTTGGACAAACTCAGGCTGGTTATAATACATTACTAAAGTACAATAGATTATTTCGTATAACATAATAGATGTACATGTAATAACCACATGAATCTTAACCAGCTCTAAACATATTGATATTTGATAACAGCATTCGTGCCTACACCTTTATAATTAGTAAAATCTAAGATCACGGAATTCACTTCCGTTTTGAATACAATACATTTTGTTAGTTTATACAATCACAAATACATTCCGGAAACGACTTACACTTCTAAAAGTTCAGTGACAGTGGCATTAAACGAAAAAGGATTGTTTTGTAGTTCCCATTTTGAAATAAATGGATACCTTTGTACTCAATTCGACGAAATAGACATCATCACAAGTGTTCAGCATTATAGCGAGTGTACTCAAAGTACTGAAATTACTAATGGACTAGGGTTCCCTAGTATTTGCAATAATATGAAATAAATACCAAAAAGACAACACAAACAGTATCATATCAAATTTTCATTTGACACACGCAGTATATACCATAGAAGACAAGCAGTACCAATTCAGTGACACCAAGTGTAGAAAACTGTTATTTTTTAGAAAGATACTTACGCCAGTACATATATCGTTGCGAAAGAATATGCTACTATTATTTCACTACATACTCACGAAATAGGTGTATTCTCCGCCGTCTAGAAGTATCTTTAACTATTTTTTAAAGACTAAACTTTGAATTTTGAACTTCAAGTTTAAAATCTGATCTGACGTTTCTGGTCGGAAAAATACATCTGCATATCGAGGAAGAACCCCTGCAAACATTCATGTTCATCAATTTACTGGTATGGAAACGAAATAATTAAAACACGCACAAAATAAATTTCCTCTCAAGCGTCGTCATTCTCCGCTCTGGCTAGAACATGTGTATCCTGACTAACTCAGAGTATCGGGATACACGGGGTGATCACATACTGCTACTGATTTGGGTTTGTACAAAACGGAACGTGATATATTGCCAAACACTAGGAGAAAGCGAATCCTGGTACAACATACATTAAAGCAATCATAAAATACTTCTACACGTAAAGTGTACGTCATACATGTACATACAAATGAAACACTTTCATAACAATCAAAGACTAGTGAGATGTACGAGGCGAAGGCGACTGACGATAGAGTGACCAACTATTTCAAAATTCAGAGATCAAGACAGTATTCAATATAGATGACAGGCTAAGTAGAAAGAAAACGCAAATTCCCTATATAAGTGTTTTGTTGGTAAGTATCAGAAATTATTCTACTATTATTATGTTATCATTGAAAACAATAAGTACATTGTATATATGATTTACGATATAAGTTCGGTTAAGTTGTCCTCTGAGAGTTCTTTGTCAGACCTAATTATGCTTATCGAAATAGAAAGCTCCATTTCCTTAAAAGAGTTTCCATTTGAACTTAATTCGCGTAAAAGATGATGAGTCTCGATTCTTATCAAACTTATTCACAAATTGGACAATGACACATTAATGAAAGTCCCATGCTAGGTTCACTTAGTCTACAACATTATTTCCATATATTCGGCTAATGGTGTTGTCCTTTACTAACATTTGCAACCGCCAAGTTCATCCATGTTGAAATGTAACTCCAAGTTTGCTCTCTTAAATGCTTTAAAGTTTAAGTTAATGTTACCAGATCTATGAATCATGATGGAAGAAAGTTACCTTTACCATCAGGCAATCAATGCGTGGTCCAAGTGTCAGTTATTGCCCAGGAGCAAGTACGTGTTGTATGATGGATATCTAACTATATGATTGACTTAATGAGTGTGAACAGCACGGTGTACATAGTGCTGCGATATACATATAAAACAGTTCTTAGTGATAACCAAAATTGTTGACAGTGGTCATTATTGATCCGATTCTAGTATTGTACACATGTATCCATATTTGGGTAATGTCATTGGAGAATATTAGCTCGTTACATGTAACAAGATAATCGAAACATTCCGATCAGATTATAGTCATGTGAACCACAAACATTGCTAGACATGCGGGCTGTTTGCAAACAATTCATAGCCCTACTATAATCGTGTTTGTTTGGTGTTGGTAAGTCTTAGTAAGAACAATTCTAAGATTCAATAGGTGCGAACCGTGATATATTACAGTCTGACGAACCCAAATTTTAATATCACAAAAATAAGACAGTAATAATTAAGGAATGTTCTCGGTTATTAAATTTTCGAATGTAGTTGACGTCGTAAACGGGAATACATAGTATGTAGAGCACAGAGTACAAAATGACATGCAAGAAACACCAACTGGGCCCTTTTTTTAATAATGCATTGCATAAAAAAGATAACGCGTACTTACTTAAGTTTAGAAGATCCCGCTCACAGCACGCCTCAGTGAATAATATTCTAACACTAAAATAGTAATTATACCCACAAGAAAACAATAAACTATTAATGTTGTAAATTTGTCTGCAACTGGAATTTTTAAGTGCATTTTTGGAAGACACCAACAGCCAATACAGGTTAATTGACTGCCTTGTGTACAATTTAGCTTATACATGCGAATAAATTATATTGATAATATTGTTTTGTGTATATACTTCTAACCTTCAAGCGACCTTTGTACGTGTTCAGTGGTTATTCAATATGTGTTGTTTTCCGATTGAGCCGGAAAAGGAACTAATTAAGCAAACTTTATACCGACTAAATGATGCGGAAAACAATTCAGTAATTGTATACAGATATTGAAATAGCATTGGAAATTCAGTTTGGACTGAATTGTCTTACCTTAAGTACTACTAAGATGTTCGATATTTCATCTACGGATACATGCTGTGTAGCTGGGAGTGATGTTCGCTGGTAATTAGAATCTTGGATATTTTCTAATTAGTTTAATGTATGGGTTTTATTCTGAAGGCCTTCGATTTAGTCAATAATAACGTCACCAAAATAGGTTGTTAATGATTCTAACCCATCACGGAAAACAAAACTAATGGACATACTTGATAGTGTTGGCTATGAAAAAAATGCAATGTTTAGCGGATGAATTTCGTTGCAATATGAGTTACGCCTATTATGACATATGTTTGTTAGTATCCAAATGCAATCATCGTCTTTTCCAAGTTACATTAACTTCGCCACCGATTGTCTAATTTGCGCTTAGGGAAGATACGAGTATGTATGTGAAGCGTTGTGGTTGGGTTCGCCTTTAGTGTATGTCTGCAAAATAAGTATTTTTGTCCTTGGAAACAACGTTACAATAGCATGCACTTTGTCGACTATCATCTTATAACTTACAGACGCTGGAGTTACATCACTTGAGACAGTTGCTTGTACGGTTGAGAATCCATTTAAATGATGTAAGTGTATTTGTGGGGAGCGGTGGCCTAGATGTAGGGCGCGCGCATTGGGATCGAGAGGTCCCGGGTTCGATCCCCCTCTGGACCACTGGTTAAAATCTCTGAGCAAGACCCACAGCTCCACTCCACCATGGTGTAAAATGGTACCTGTGAGGGCAGTGTCTATTCCTGGGCGCCGCAGATCGATGTTGGCTGCCACACCACAGGAGAGAAATTGTCTCCCCAGGGAGACACGAGTGTAGGTTTCCATATGTAGCCCAATGACCAGGGGAGTTAAAATGTCAAAGGGTGCTTGAGCGGCCTAACAGCTGAAAAGAGCCCTAGAAAATTGGTAACTGAACTGATGTAAGTTCTTAGTAACATTTCAGATAAAAACAGGACTAATGCGTTTTGAATAAAAGGATAAATTCATCCCAATTAGTCCGGCAGATAAACAGCATATTTTGGGGTAACCGTGCAATGTCTTCTATACAAAATGTTTTTGCATTTTATTGTTCTTTGGACCATACCATAACATAATCCGAGTGATGCCACCTTGCCATCATTGAGCAATTCTCATAATGAGGCCACAAAGGGGATATATGAATTTTCATGAATTAATCAGTATAAATACATTATTATTTTATCAAATGTACAGAAAAACACGCTAAATGCTGTTTATATTATGCCAAAAATGATCTTATTCAATTTGTAAACATTTGCTATAGTAAATTGTAAAAATGACCCCAACTC
The DNA here is from genome assembly GCA_963678985.1 of Spisula subtruncata. Lineage (NCBI taxonomy): Eukaryota > Metazoa > Mollusca > Bivalvia > Venerida > Mactridae > Spisula > Spisula subtruncata. The sequence continues at coordinate 8,200,093 of OY787675.1, read as the reverse complement.
GTGGTTTACTACTAAAATGAGGCCCGTTTTTAGACAACCAAATGGCTTACATTAGTAATGATGCACGTTAAACAAATGTTTCATTATATCTATTATTTGAATTGAATTCAGTATCATTGGTAAGAACAAACACAGCTAAATATTTAATTAATTTACTTGAGGCCCCGTCATCATTTAGCAAATGAGGCCCCATAGGGGTACATTAGGTTTTGTATCAAAATAATCAGCTTAAACACATATAATTTATTATATTCAATCAAATGTAAACACATGAAATGTAGTTCATGGTGTGTTGAGTATTGCGTTGCATACAAAATACCTTAACCATAGTAAATTGTTTAATTGAGGTCCCGCTTGTGTTCGACACCTAATATGTGTCCCGGCAGTAGACCTACACATAATATTAATTAGATAAGTATACGAATACGTGTAAAACACATATTTCATTAGCGAATAACACACAATTAAGGAACCTAGTTAAATACAAATGTACAAACAGCTTAAATAGGTGGAACAATGCTTAATTTGTGACATTAAGGCCCTAATAAGGGTACATTTTGCAAATATATATTATCGTTTAAACGTCAATTGGTCATGAACCACTATAGTATCTCAGAGAACCGTTTAAAGTTATGAAAGTGTGAATGAAATATACAGCTATTAAATTTTGAAATACCAGTAATAAATTGGGGAAATGAGGCCCTGCTTGAGTGCCAGACTATGAATAAGATGTACTGTGAACATGGCGATTAGTTCATTACTCATGCATGGAATAAACTAATAAAATGAATTCAGTAGCGTCGATAATTATAAGTAACCTTAATTACACTGATAAATATGGTATTCAAGAAATTTGAGTCTTTTGTAAGAAACAATTCAACTGTGAATAACGTGTATGAATTATATAAAACACCACATTTGCAAAAAAAAGAAAAAACGGGAATATTGATCTCGGCTAGTGAATACTACAGATGTAGTATTCGATCAAATGGTTACATAAATCAAACAGAGAAGGCAATCCTCAACTGAAACAGCAGAACACAATATGCACAAATGCTTGTTGGAAGTGGCCACAGCCAAACTGACAAATACATTGTACTTAGTCCTGGTGATGGCTGACTAATCCTTAAACCATTTCATTTAAAATATATGAAACATCGGACCTAATAGTACACACAATTTCTGTATATAATATTACTAACAGCTATTTGTATGCATATTTCAATGTAACAACCGCATTAAATAGCGTATCGTTTGATTATGAATAATTAATTCAGACATGTGTTATCTAACTACATAGGAAGTATCATTTTGTATGAACCGCTTCATAAAATTACTCAATGTCAGTGTTTTTACCTTCTTACCAGTATTTCTATCACCACCACAAATAGTATTTCCATTTTGAAAGTGGTATGCAACTAATCACTGACTATGTACAGGTATTTGTGTCTTTTTGTGGGTATTGAACAAACAATTCATTACTGGCTCTTCATATATTGACGGCCATTGTCTGATGTGATTCCGATCGCTTTGGGTGTCTCCCAGTATCTCTAAGCCTTATAAAGAAGGCATTAACAAGTTCCCGGCAGAACAACCAGGCTGTACATAATCTATTCACGCCATGTCAAGCCAGATGGCACACAAACTGTCACCATTGAATCTATTTAAAACCCATAGGTCACTCACCACAGTATGTACTCCACTGTAGGCTCTCAGAGGCACACACTACCACCAACCATTCCATGTCACAAAATTATGGCTTACTCTTTATCCCCGAAATATAAACCTTTTAAGTACTGATCACCAGTGAGAACCAGGCTAATGTAGTACTGGTGTTTTTGATAGCGATGAGTGCCATTATGTACCGAGCTCTATTGTAATAAGGTTAATACCGGATGTGGCATAGAGTCACTGACTCTGATGCACCTTTAAATATTTTGACCAAGGGGTATTATACATTTTTTTCATTTTGGATGTCTAATTCCACACCCTAGAGCAAACATTTGGTCTGAATCATCACATTGAAGATGCTCGTTTTATCAAATGGTCTGGGTGCATGTCGGTCAAAGTTAGTGGTTTAAATCGAAAATCAGATTGAAGTCAATTTCCGGGGACCCAGAATGATTCTGCATCATTCCCCGTTCGGAAACCCTCTTAAACGTAATGATTGGTGCATTACAAAGATCTCATAGAACCTAGTTCTAAGTGGTAATATCAAGGTATAACAAGAGTTAAACGACCCATTACGGGCACCAATTCATCATTTCATTTCCAATCTATAATTTCGTTGTTTATGCGAATATAATTAACTTACTGAAATTTGATTATTAAGTAAGTTTCATATTTAAGATAATAAAATGTTTAATTGAACATTGCATACTTACCATTTTCTCTTCTATTTGTTTAATACATACGTACATTCCCATTGCCTCATTTGTCGTTTTCAAAATATAGTGCATGACTATTTACATAACACTTTTCTAACAATAAGTATTATGGTTAAAGCTGCACTTCGTAAGGTTTAGTGAAATAACTTGACATAATTACGGAAGTTTGGACGAATTTCATAAAGTTCATATATTTTAAACTTACCTCCAGTAGGGCCTCAATTCAATAAACTAAATTGTTGATTCATTTTAGCAGTTGTCAATGCCACTCAGTTAAATATAAAATAAATTCAAATATAAAAATGTGTTAAGCACATTTCATGTACTGATTAAACACGAACTACTTTTCAGGGAGTTTGCGTAATATTTGATTGAACATAATAAATTATATTGGTTTAAGCTAACTAGTTTAATTGAAAACATAATATACCCATATGGGCCACATTTGCTGTATGATGACGGGGCCTCAAGTAAATTTATATAACGGGCCTCAAGTAAGGTGTAAACCATGAGTGGGGCCTCATTGTCACAATGTACTATTACAAACGTTTATAACATATTATTTGGCACGATATAAACAGCACATAGCGTGTTTTTCTGTACATTTGATAAAATAATAATGTATTTATACTGATAAATTCATGAAAATTCATATACCCCCTTTGGGGTCTCATTCTGAGAATTGCTCAATGATGACAAGGTGGCATCACTCGGATTCTGTTATGGTATGGCACAGAGAACAAGAAAATGTAAAAACATTTTGTATAGAAGATATTGCACGGTCCCTTGCAAGTTCTGCCGGACTAAATTCCTACAAATTGCTCTTGAATTGTCTGCGAACGATAATTCTTTAAACGTTGTGCTTCGATGTCTCACTTGATATTAGTCGACAAGTAGGTTTTTACGATGAAGCAGACATCTCTATGGAGAGTCTTAAATATTACTTAGTCTGTGATTATAAAATCACTCTATACAAGTACATTGTCCTAATTCAACGAGACACTTGAATGAGGAATATGGAAACATAGTCATGGTCTAAATGTATATCAGCGTACATATGAAGCGTGCGTTGTATTAGCAAAGCGCATGTCCATGTTTCTTGTATGCGTTTGAAAAATCACGCGCATAAGTGGTTACAGTTTGACCCTGTACATGTTTGATGATCCGTGCACTCGCTTGGTTGAATCCATATTTGGGCAGGTGTGGTTCTTCCATGGAAACTACTACATGTAGTACAATTAGCATTACATGGGTTATTATGAATGATGTATTGCGTGTTTGTTACTCTTTTAATTTTAGAAACCGTTTTTAACGACATTTTTTATATTTTCTGACATCTTTCGTCGTCTGGTAAACACGTAGATTAAGCGATGCATCCGTTGCTCAACCCAATATGTGTGTTACGTTCCATACTCGTTCTATTCAATAAGAAAACCATTTTCAATAACGTTTTTGGATATATGTACATGTAGCTTACAAACTTACTTATAAGAAACATGTTCGTAATTGTAGAGGTGATGGGTCCACTAAAATATATGGTATTCTGACATTTTAACACCCAGCGGATGTGACTTGTGCGTGTAGACATTATTTTCAACACCAAATCACAGACACATGATGTGTTTCCTTTCAGGATCAGAAGTACACGCATATATTGTCTCACAGGATAAAAGCAGAAGGCTTCAATGACATAGCGGTGGCGACGGGTAATGTACAGAAATTAAATTGACTCGATACCGCAAATGATTCTGGAATGTTGGTACGAGGACATATGCATTTTGGAGAAAGTAAACAATATAATATGCACCATACACTGATGCACACGTTATAACAATTTTGTATTGATATAGGTAACGCTTTTATAATGTGATATTTCCGATGCTAGCCAGTGTATAGTCTGACAGTCAAATCCACAATGGAACGATCAACAATTTCACCGTCACATTTCACATTTTATTGTATATTTGAAAAATATTGTTGTACTGAGGGTTCAGGGAAGTTTTCATTTGGACGTAGACAACTTTTCAGATTGTAAATAACGGTACTGACACAAGCGAGCAGATACCATAATTTGTCATAAATGGAAATGTAGAACAATGCACAGAGGATCACAGAGGATCACTTAAGGAATGAATAAAGAAAATAGCTTCTTTGTTGGTACGTGTTTGGTTCAATAACAGTTTCATTTATTTAAGAGAAGTTTAAACTATTAATTTCACACCTTCACATGTCTTTTCCGATATTCGTTTATTAAATGGCTTATGGTATTAAGAGAAGTTCAAACACTGTCACTGACAAATGTTTATTTCACAACTTAAGCGTCTTGAGCGATAACATTAATGTAAAAAACAAGATATTATTTTGGTTTTGTTACTTCGTGCGGCACGCTGTGAGGCTGAAAGAGGGAACGATGTTCGTTTGCAATTAAAATTGCAATTATTTTCTAATTAGTTTAATGTTCTCAACGCCTTCGCTTTATTGAATAACGAAGACTCAACAACGAGTTTTAGTGCTCCTTGTGGAAAATATTCGGATAATGGACAATTTTGAAAGTGCAGGGTATTAAACGATTTGTAATCATTGTTCCAAATTCAAGTCCCAAATGCTTTTTGGAAAAATATTCCGAATTTCAGAAACATTTCGGGTAATAGTTGGACTAATGCGTTTTGAATATTAGTAGCATTTTTACAAATTACTCAAGACTTGAATTTCTTGTGATGGATAAAACTTAATATGTTGCGCATCGATTCCTATCTTTATATTAGTTGACAAGTCGGATTTTGTTATGATGAACCAAACTCGTCCTTGAAACTCCAGGCGACACTTCACTCATGCATTCGCTACATCGAGTTCGGGATTAGAGTCGAGGAGGAAGCAAACTTTCTTTGTGATAGTCTTACATATATCTTCTTCAGTCATTATAACCTGGCTCTTGAGGAATGTATTATATAATATAATTATGTCGTGTCAAATGACTGATTTATCATCAGTAAATCGGAAGTTCATCAAGATCAATCACGTATTGAGTTCATAGCCGACACAGTATTGACTATGTTTAAAACAATTGTAAATGCATCATTGCAAACTAATTGGAGTAGTCTTGTGACAAGAACAAAAACAAAAACAAAAATGTAGCCTAATGGCACTGCTAACTTGCATCAACTTAAGCAAAGTTGGCATTGAATGATTGCCTCCTTGGAAGTAGGTGTTAGTGATAAATCTGCGTCTTGGGGAACCCAATCACTGCAATGCGCATACTTATGTAGGTTACTAGGCCTTTCATGTGTTTTATATTTTGTACATCACTTATCTAAAATTCGTAATATAGTGTTGTTAATGGAAAGAGCGGAAATAGTCTGCTTCTTCTATAGTTACGGTGATCTTGCCCTTACATGTTGATGCAGGCACTGTGCTGGAACTATGTGTAACCTTATAGGCAACAGGACAGAAACAATAACAATATACACGTGTGACGTTATTTTACCATTATTGATGAGCTTCCGAAGCAATTAAAACATACGTTACGTAAAAAGATAATTAGTTTTTTAATTACTGTGGCATTTTCAGAACAGCATTCTCTAATGTCACAGTCTTTTCTTTTAATACGACAACTACTGATATCCTGACTTCTATGAGCAGTGTTTACTTACGGTTAGGGACACGCCCTATTTATAGGACGCATCTACTTGTTTGTTTCCGTTCCTTGTTGTGTACATTGTCCCCATGAATTCTGGATGATATCCAAACACAGCTGCGACCATGTAAGAAAGTCGCCGGTGCTGCAGGTCTACCTCGTTCATCAGTCTGCATTTTCACACAATAGAAAATAGCAAACAAATTATGTATGTGGTGTAAATGTCTGGCGGATGTGGTGAGCTGATAAACAATATATATTAACCAACACCGTCATAAAAAGAACACTGTCAATGCAATACACCAAATGACGCTGTCTGAAGCCTGACCGATCGCTGTGTGGAACGATATACATGTATAATGTAGGAAATAAACATTGGTCTATCTACGCAGTTTAATGACAAAAGGGATATACTAGTACCACATTTCACAAATACAGTATGTGCCTATAAGTGCAATGAACCGATTGTAACGGTGTCTATTAGTGCAGTGAACTGATTGTCATAGCGTGATTACGACTTCGTCGATTTAGACAATCTAAAGCAACCTTGATAATACATCTGATTGAAGAGCTGAATATGAAACAATAAGTAGCTTGTATATATTTCATGAGCATTGGACCCCTATATTGTCGACTGTCCGGAAACATTTGGACTATTTACTGTTTGATAGTATCAAAACAGAAATATAAAAATCGACTAGCTATACTCCCGAGACCATGTCATATTGAAATTAGATTCGACTACACACACACAGTGCAACAATCATACGTGTATAATACAATCGTGATAACAAAATGCATTGAACCATTGACGACGGTGGAATTATTTACCGTTCAATATCAGATGTCACTGTCATACTCCAGACTTGCTAGCCCGGAAATAACTCATTAGAAACACGTTACGTCTATAAAACAAATTTGTTTGTCACTCGTGTATTGGTGTGCGGTCATTTTGGAATATATATTGTATAATTTCGTACCCACTAGGATGCTAATGTCCTCTTGGCAATACAGTTGTCGGTGAATGCCATGCATACAAATATCGGCCAATTATCAGAGCATCAATAAACTGTACCGGACATTTCTACAATAATATTAACCACAAGTTGTGTGCTAGATGTCTATGCAATGTACAGCTGTCAATCGTCTTTGGAAGTGTTGATCTATAATCCTTCTGTGTCAGGGTTGGCGGTCTAATCACTACATCACCGAAACGTCTAAATAAATAATAGAACCGTTACTAGCAGTTTGAATATGTATAGAACATTATATAAATGCAACGCAGTTTGAGATTCATTATTTATAAGAGCACCCATAAGCTATATCATTTGGATTTTTTCACAATTATTACCCAGAAGAGTATTTCCTTATAAATAGAAACTGTTATTTTTGGTATACATTTAATTCTATTCTGAAATGTAATCGAGCATTTTTATTTGATATGCATTTGCAAATGTCTTATCACAAGACTCACTGCATTGATCAGTTGATATGTCTATAGAACTGATCCATGTTAAGAATTTCCATTGCGATTTATCATTGTAATTGAATTTAGACTTTCACTAAAACCAACGATATACTGTCGAATTTTATAGGTTATTACTTAGCGCACTAATACATCGCACGGTATTACGACACATCAACACATTACAATACTATCCCATTCCGTCCGACAATACATTCTTCTTAGCCAACAATTTTCATTTTATTATTACTAATCTTAGCCTCATACATAAGTATTACATGTACCTACAGTCATATCTATAGGAAATCAGACAGATGATAATTAAGAGACGGTTTTTCCTATGGTCATCTCTTTATCTTATCAATAGTCTAGACATAGTACATGTATTGATAAGAAATATTTAAGATTATATGGTCTCGTATAATTATATGTCTGCAGCATATACAATCCTATCGTTATATGGGGTAAAGGCGTATTTGATAACTGTTTATGTAGAAATACGAAGCGCTTAGGTCAGTAGTAATAAAAACTTGGAACATTCAGTCAACTAGAATTTCAGAAAACATATTGTTGTTTAGAACATTTTATATAGCTAGCTCATCTCTCAGAAGAGTCACGAACAACATCACCACGCACGCTTTAGACTGGAACCCACAATGCAACAGGAGAATAGGCAGACCAAACATGGCTTGGGGAAGAACATTCAACATCAGTTTGTCCTCCTGGTGTCCATTTAGCGTGTGACTAAGTATCTTAAAGTTAGCCATCTTTAGTACAACAATGTCCCCTTGAGGATTACTTATGAATTACAAACTCACTGCTTGCCATATGGTGTGCTAACAGTGTCTATAAGGATAGGTTACTGGTCCACTAGCATTGCCCTTTAGTTTATGCATTTATTCCGATATAACTTAATTTCACAGGAACGTATTTTTAGATGATTTGAATGGGCATGACAACATTTAGCATTAAACATTGGTTTGTATGGAAATGTATGTTTATCATGTTAAATAAAATATTAACAACCAAATTATAATTTAGTGACAAAACATTGAAACCAATTGTACGATAAACTATAATCGAAACGAACACATCGAACTAGAGCATAACAAATGCCGAAGCAGGATACGGTATAGTATGCAAACAAGTTCATCCTCTAATTTATCACGAGTGTCTGAAATTCCACAATTCACTATGAAAAGCTCTTGTTTTTGATGAAATTACATTATATGCCATCAAATGTCACTGAAACACCATATATTGGTGAAAGCAAGTATATAGAAACAATAGTGTATGCACTCGACAGGGTTGAAGAATGCATGTAAATTGCAGATATTGTTAGTTATTTTGGCACAATCATTTATCTGTCATGATAATTCGGTAAGATGCGCACCCCAATAATGACATTATTATACAATTTCATCTTCAAAAAGGTGATGAGTGCCTTCAGATTTCGGACGGGGTGAGTGCTTAATTCACTGTCAAACAGTAATTCCTGGTCTTATGCAAACTCCGTGTGTATCATAGGCTAGAAACTACCAAATCGGTTTGTTTTTAGTTTAATGTGAAATGACAACGCATTAAATGTCATACCATTAGCCATGTATTGATTGAAATAGAACATCTTAACTCTCGTTTGTAAAGCGCATTTCTGTTGCAAGGGAAAATCAAATGTTATAAAGCAATTTTGTACTACGTTTCAAACAGTTTTATGTCAATACATCATCCTCTAGCACACGTTGTGATTATATTTTATTTTCGAAGTAATTGAAAGACATTTGACTATATATCAAAGACGTTTGATTTAATTCGGACGGTTGCTGTTTCGGCAGATCAAATGTATTTTATTAGATATCAATTCATCGTATGACATCATTCAAACAGCGTCCTGATGTGACCTGTAATGGTTTTCTTATTGAATAAAATTGAATAAAACGAAGAATATGGAATGTTTCAAGCAGATTTATACTGCAACAAATGTATCGATTAACAATTCTCTTTGAAGAAAGTGATGTAGCTGTCTAGTGTGTGCTCATGCAACAAGTTGACATTCGAGAAGAACATTAAGTTAAATTCCTTTTTTATGCCAAAATATGAATCACTTAGTATAATCTTTGGTTTATAACAAAAAATTAATCATATTATTGAAACGAAACTAATCTAAATTTCTTTTCAAACCGTATCAAAGTGCATTAAACGGCCCATTACACTTGAACGCAATCAAATCAAAATCAGTCGGTTATTACGCTTCACCGCTTTACGCTTATATAATGTTAGGATTTTTAATATCAATGCGATTGGCATGTACGTTGCCTCTGTCTAAATATGGATTGGGACAGTTAATCATCTTTCCCGCGATATGCTTTGATTATAAAGGTAAACACTAAGACTGATTCACAATGATATCAAATCTGAGTAACACTGCTATAACACAGTGCCAGTTACTAGACTTTACTGTACGATTGAAGACAATCCATGAGGCGTCACTAAAAACAAAAATAAACAGACAACATATTACAGCAATGCACACTGTACTTATTGTAATCGATTATTAAAACTGGAAGAATATGTATTTCATTATCTTTATTCCCAGCGAGCAGAAACATGAGCTATCAGAATATGGATGGGATACTGAACTTGCCCTGTATCGTCAATTTACTTTTATTTAGACAAAACTGTAGACAATTATGCAGTACCTAGAACTACAGATAATGGTAAGTCATTCCCTAAAACAGCAAAGACACATGTATGGTAACATACCGTTCATTCTTGTATGCATTATCAGGATTCCCCATTCATGCTATTCGTCGACGTTGGAGAATGCACTTATCTTGAGCCAGTTTATGTCCGACTCTCTCTTGAAATGTCTGTTTCATCTTACAAATCCTCCTTGTCATCTAATATTAAAATAGGAATCGAAGCGCAACGTATTAAGCATTATCTATCGCAGACAATTCAAGAGTACTTTGTAAGAATTTAGTTGAATTCATGGTAATATTCAATACGCATCATTTAGACTATTATCTGAAATGTTACAACAATCATCTTAAATCGATTCCTAACCGTCCTAGTTTATTGGGTAAACATAAATGACAATGTGCATGTCAATCAATCCTATACGATGTACAATGTGCCTGTCGTCGGAAAACAGGTTAATACATTGATGGTTACTCATACATTTAGAGTGCTACACCGTGTCTACGTGCTCAGAAACCTGAACGGTAGCAGTATTTACCACATACAGTGTCTAAAAGTGTGCCAACATTTACATTTGCAAATGGACAGCACTAACGAGTTCGGACCGTCTTAATAAGTAATCAACTATTTGGAAATATTTCTCTTTACATACTGTTAAAAATTCATTAAATATTCTTCAAAATGGACAGCTTTCGCTGGATTTTGTGCGGATAGTGTAGGAAGCGATCTGACGTAAGGTTTTGTGCTGATCGGTCCGTCTGATAACTTTCGTTCCACGTCCCTTTTGTGCCAAACAAATCGTCGGAGAATCTTAAAAACAACAACCGAGTTATCCTGATGTATTGTGTTGTGGATTTTACATCATTTATCGTTTCCCCAGATACTATTATATGTTATACACGGTATAACACAATGCTTAGGAAGTGGCAGTCGCTCCGTAACGTCGTCTGACGTCTTTTTTTTTTAAATTGTAACGCTAACAACGTTGCTATATTACATCATTAACGCGCCAAATATAACGTCATCACCATGAATCGTTGTATAAAAACTCTCCAAAACATGCCAATTATTCTTATATATATTTTGGCGCGATGCGGCTAAAACTACTTACATGTAAGCATTATTGCCATTAAATATTTAAATTCATTTTTGTGATACATACTTTTTTCGTGCTCGGCCGTATACCGTTACCATGGGTTACAAATGCATCCATTTATCGAATAGAACGTATGCTGGTGTAAAATGAATTTGCCAAATACTTGTGATATAATTGTAGAAATGCACATACAAAATTTAATAGCTATGTCATTATGTCGAAGTAAATAAATCAAGAATTATACGCTATTCTGGGACAACCCTCGTATTTGCAAAACTATGTCGTCCTGTAGCGGGAAATTGGGGAACTTTTCTTGGCTGTTGTTCATACAGTCTCTTTGTATAATCGTTTTTGTTATAATTTCTTTGTAGATTGTGGCCATATGGATTTTTGAGTCGGGGACTTTTAATTATTGCTTTTGGCTTATGTGTAGGCATTGCGCAGTGTGGTTTAGTTGTGTTGTTACTTATTTCTGTGCTCGGTTGGTTAAGTTGAGTGCTGCCTTCCTTGTCCGATGTCCTTATACTTTTTATAGTTCGAACATTCATATTTTCTACCCAAATTGTCGTTGGTAAAATCTTGTGTGATAAGTAGTGGTCTTGCAAAAGATAAGTATTCTGGTGTTATACATGTATCCTTTATTGATACTCGCATTGTGAATCTGCGTAAGTTATCTAACTGTCTGTGTGTATACCAAATGCAAAATCTAATTCCATGCGGGCAAATTCTCATGGAATAACTGCTTTTGACTTGTGTTAGAAATATATTTTCTAGCAAACCTGCCAATCATTGAGGTGTATGCGAGCGTCTGGGTGATAACAATGCTGATTCTGGATAAAATAAATCATATTTCAGCAGTTCGAATTCGTTGCTTCAAAACATACTCTGTGTGCAATTGCCTCTTGTCATTATGAGACGGCCCCAATAGTCAAACAATATTGCATATTTTAAGAAACATTATACACGACGTCGTAAATTATCTTTTCTCCGATGAATTATTGATATCTCCATAATCATATATCCGGAGTATGTGAGAATCTTATTATACCATGACTGACATTTTATCAGGTAATAACTTTCCGCCTGAAAGTGTCAAAGTCATAAGCAAACTCATATATAAACATGTCTGATAACGTAAGCATACAGCAAAGGTCACCGACAGATCGTAAACCAACCGTCTCCTCCCACTATACGAACTGTGCCCGGCCTAGACTAGACGTACTAAACTTCTGTGCAAATACCAGACAACGAGAGGTATACATTTAGTGGGATCATTTATTTCTAAGCTCCTAGAGTGAAACGACGGACAACGAAACATTGAACTTTCTTGAAAATATATTGACTTACACATGTATCACGAGCGATGGCTTTATACTTATACAGTATATGTCTTGAATAAAACTAGCAATGCCTGCAATAAGAGAAATGACATTCTTCAACCGTATAGATTACGTACAGCACGTTTCGTCTATGCTATATTGCATGCACCAATATGTGATATGAGAGTCGCATTACTCGTCAGATAACATAATTCCAGCCAAAGCAATCTCCACAAGACCCCGTTCAAATGAATTAGCAAAGGAATTGTAGACATTTTCGTGAGAAAATAGATCGAGGGTGGAAGTGATTGCTGCTTGGAAATTGTTTTACTATCGCTTACATGTACGTTGTGCATTTTGATTTAAGTTTAAACCGTTTGATTCAACATTTTGCCACAATGTACTGACATCTCTTCTATCAACCCCGGCCACTTTTTACGATGAATAATGTTCCCATACATTATTGAGTTCCAAAATTAGCTGTTCTATACTGAGCGTCAAAACTTTTGCAAACAAATTAAAAATTCATTTTTTTTAAAATCGTTAACTGAAAATAACTTTTTACTTACACTAGCCATTTGTGTACACATAGTGTTCATGTTGAAAACATTTCCGTTGGCCTCCGTGACGCTTTAATGATCTCACCATCACAAATGGTAAAACGTCTATCCAAGCGCGCAAAATAAGGGTTTTTCGTGTTCGACTTATTTTTCACTTCCAATTTATTTGATACATGTCTGTGATAGGAAATACACAAATAGTAAGTCAAATAAGTTGGCAATTTAAGCATAATTTGATGACAAAATTTGACAATTTTGAACATAAACGCTCATGACGTTTTTGTAGTGGAAGGGAGGTAATTTTAATCGATTATTGTACAAAATAATCTCCCTTTGACCACAGACTATTGTGGAAGTCGTAATAGACACTGTATGAAATGACAGATTTTAAAGGTCATATACGCAAAATTATTTTTTTGCTGTTTTAATAAGTTTATGGTATAAATATATGATTACATCAATCTCGTCACTTCAGATATGATTATAACACACAATAAACGTCATCTCTTATTTCGATTATCTTATTTTGTGAATAAACTAACCCGAGTTACTTCCCTTAGCTTGTGACGTGTTTTTGGAACATCTGATTAACACAGAGGCTGTATACTATTAGTGTATATTCGCATAAATCTTGATCTCTATTGAATATGTTCGATTTAACTTCATAAAAGTTACATGAAATGCATGTGCTATTATGTAATAGTGGGTCAAATATAAAGCACAATCATAAAATAATTCTCCACGGGGGTTATACATACATATACACAGCGTCGATCTACGAAGTGTCATACAGTTAATCTTGGTACATTATGCACATCACGGGGGTTGTAACATGCCAAACACGAGATTATAATCAGCTGCTGACCGATTTGATGTTTAATTAAATTGTTTCTGTACGAAAATTCCTAAATCGGTATGTGTACATAGATTAAGTTTACGGTCAATGCAACTGGAGACGCGTGTACATTACGCGTGTTATAGGAAGATGTTGTAACGGGCCAAGTATTAATAATATATTTTTGTCAATCAAAATGCAAAAAGAACAGTGTATTAGACCAGATATAAAATGTTTATAACTCGGTAAACGTTTCATTTATTTATTAATTTAGTATGGATCCATAAATTGCATTTTTCTAAAACGATATAGATCGATCATTGGCATTTGAATTCAACTGTGTGTAAACTAATGATTCTTCCTAGTATGAACCTAGATCCACGTATCCGTCTCCCGTTATGTACCCCAACAAGAAAGTACATAACGGAAAAAAATAGATACGCACAGTTGAAATCATATGCCTATGATATAGATTTTAAAAGTTCGTGTTTAAATTGTGTATCGTTTTGCTTTATGGGTAATTATTAAAAAATACTGTCAGACTATCCGAAATAGAACGTTGGATATATATTATATAAAAAATAGAGCGGTATTAAAGATTTATTCTTTGTTTGTGTTGTTCTGCATGTTCTGTCCACTTCAATTGTAGAATACTGTATGGAACAACGCATGGGCTCGTATACATGTACAGTATTGTTTATGTATATGTCAAAACGTGGCGTGTCCTTACCCAGTGCGAGCATCGTGGATTTAACAAAATACAAACAACATACATGTATGTAGCGAACTCCACGGTTGGTAATCTGCTTCCGTTATATAACTAAATTCTTGTTACAAATCACAAAATAATACTTGTCTGAGAGTTCAAACACGTGCCTCATTTTCCAGAATTTCAACGCACGGTCAGATATTTTGATCCTACAATTTAGACCGGTGTAATATAAAAATAGTAAGCTCTATTAAAACAGTCAACGCGCATGCGCGGGAAAGGTGAAGGTTGCGGTGTAAATGTTGTCAGCTCCGGACGATCAACGTGGTCTTATATGGTAAGTATTTTTACTGTAACACGTTAAACTATGATATTTATCCCCATTTTCCAATCCACCAGACCTACTTATTTGTCTGCAAAATACAACAGCTAATCGGTAATATGTCAGGTGACCCTAGGCGGCTTTTGTATTCGTTTCATATTCGTCCCATGCTGCGTTCGTAATGTCACGTATGAAAACGAAAGTAGAAATCGAGTCTGAAATGAATTTCATTAACACTATTATCAGTTATTTCATGTTGCCTAGGACACAGTTTATTTAATACAAAACACACACGATCGTCGTGGAAATGACTGTAAATTATAATGGCTACTGTACAACCATGTCATCGATGACACAGGTGGCAGTATCAGTGTTTGGAAAATAAAACAAAAAAAAACAATAAAAGAAATTCACTGAGCTAATATACCATGAAGTTAGAAAGCCTACTATATGTCTATATGCCAAGCATTGTGCAACATCGCATCTCGTTGTTTCAGCTTAAAATACAGGCGCTGAAGGAAAATCGCTAAACAATATTTAAGTCATTCAGTACAGTAGTCCAACAATCTTCTCGGCCGATACACTTGGTCATTTCAGACGCAACCATCTAGAGATGATCCTGGTTGGTAACCCAGTTGTAGTCTCGCGTGTATCGGTGCTTTACACCGGGCATGTTAAAGAACCAAGGAATCTATTCATAACGAGCTAGGGTATCGCACCCGGATTCCTTGTATCTCACCTCTGTCTCTAACATTTGCTATAATGCCCCAGAGTGGGCCCTGCAAATAACATGGTAGAAGAAGAAGTATCTCGACTTAGAGACTACTCGTCTCTTGTGGAGATATGTAATAAAGTCAGGAATAAAAATTCTTCTTGCAGATTGCCCCACATCTAGTCATTCAGATAAACTATAAGATATTCATTCCCAGCAAAAATCTCGTTAAATTGTATCTTATAACTGCGAAACGGCAAACATTATTCCTTTTGTTATTTAACTCCCCACGATGCCATTTTTTTTAGCGCTGGATACCAGCTCCACTCACAGTATCGTTATTATTGACAGGAACCAAGCCTTTTTTAGCGTGCTTTTAAAAAACATCACTTGTACATCATCCAAAATGGCCTGGAGCGAAGTTAAATAACTATTTAGTTCAGTAGATCGAGTATTACAATATATTTACTAAAAAAATCAATAATATTAAATTCAGGCTGAATTGGACCAGGCCGAGTGTATTCAGGGCCGAGTTGGACAGGCTAAGTTTGTGATTTAAGGCCCAAGAATACTGGGCCGCGTTAGTAATAGGGTCTAGTTGACCCTGTACAATATAATGGGGGTATTCATGCCATATGAGGCATCCTGATGGTGCCTTTTTGTTAATATTATATTCAAAATCTCTAAGTGCATGTGAAAAACAGATTTTATTTAATGATTCTTAAATATTCTCAATATCAACATTACCAGTTTTCCAGACTTATAAGGGGAGGCGGGTAGAAACAGATGACTGCCAATATGCTGCGTGGCGGGAGCATTTAAAATTATTCTTTTGTGATTATTGTACTTGATTGCCAAAGATTTTGCACATAAATTGTCCAACAAAAACATTTCAAATTCCGAGAAACAGATTTAAACCTTTAATGTAAACTTTATATGATCTGTAACTAGATCTTAAATGAGTATTGGTTACACTAAATATTGATTACCAGTTACACAATTATGAGATTATTTCCATTAATTATAAAATATAAATATTCTGTCAAAATAATTTGACATAATTATTACAAAATATTTCTATTTTTATAGCTCTAGTTATGAAATGAAAATTGAACTAGTAAAAGTCTATTGTATTCAAAACGTTTATTTTTATCTTAAATAAATGCAAAAATTATCATTAAAATTGTGCTATTCTTATTTCCATCTCATTGCATTAAAATGTTGTCAGTTATTGAAATAAAACAAAGTCTGCTAATTTGTGTCAGTGGTGAATGGTGAGAAATATACACTTCTTTAATACAATTTTTTTAATTTCCCCATTTTTTAAAAACTATGAATTTTTATTATGTATATACATTTTTGTACTTATAGTATAATAGCATGGTTTATTACTACTGTGCTTGATAAGATATTGGCCTGCTTATTATTTTACACAGTTTTACAAGGGGTCTAATTCTGCAGACATGTCATTTCGCATAATAAAAGGGTAATAAACAGGATGTGCTCATCATAAAGGGGCCCATTAATCATATTGTTTTTTTTTGCAATAAATTCCAATGAGCAATAAAAATAACATTATTGTCATCTTCTTTCTTTTATAAAGAGGTGCGACATGGTTACAAATATTAACTATAACTTCAGCATTCATTGACATAATCTGATACAAATAATCTTGCCCAATATAATTAAGTCAGGTTAATTTTGGAAAAAACTTTCGAACATAACAGTCGCACAAAAAATGCTCTGATAATTATTAAATATTTATCTAGAAATAAAGGAAATAACAGTTAAAAATTACATAGTGTTGTTTGGAATTTTATATGGATTCTTTTTGTGATCAAGGATTAACACTAAAATCAGTGATATTGGAGTAATTTTTACTTTACAATCTAACATTATTGGATATATCAGCTTATCTGTGAGCGTAACCAAAGTTCTACATTCCCTGAGGGCAAAATTTGACAGTTAACAACAGATAGATACCTACATAAATTTTACCGGACATCTAATACGGCCAAAGGGCAAATATTAAAGTGGCAATACGGATTCTGACGGTAGTTAGTGTTATTACCTGTCAATTAACATCAACTCACAGATCATTATCTCTAAAATAGTGTTATCTTGGATTGCATAAGTTTATAATGGCTAAAACTGTGTCTTTATATTCTCAAATCACATCCATCAGTCAAACTAAGGTAAAAGATGTTGACAGCTACACACCACAGCCTAAACGTATAATCAAAGGACTGTTTAGATCGCTGAAGAAGAAGTTATTTAGCAAACCAGTCTCAATTACACCTGTAAACGGACTAAACTATGAAAATCACAGCAGTATGACTGTAAAGCCTCCAATCATAGCATCCGCTATAGAATCAACTCATACTTGTGAAACTACAAGGAACATACCACATTTTAACACAGAAAATCCAACATCCAGGACACCAATCGGCGAAAACCTGGCTACTTGTCACACAGACAATCCTATTCAACTTGAAAATGAGCTAACATATGTAAAAAGCCAATTAGAAGCTGCTACTCTAAAAATCTTAGCACTTTCAACCAAGAACAAAGAACTGCTATCACAAAATATTGAACTTAAAAAACAAAAGAAATTGCTAACAAAACCAAAGGAGCGAAAGAACTACAATTCACAAGAAGCAAGATTTCAAGCTACACACTAAAAATCTTCAAGAAACAAGAAGAAAGAACATGCAGTCAAAATATCTAAAAACCTCATTCTCGAAGAAGATCATAAGAAGCTCCAACAGACCAATCGGGCTTATAAAATTGAAAAACCATTGGAAGTCAATTTGCAAAACGGATATTCATCTAATGCTGAAACATCC
Source organism: Spisula subtruncata (assembly GCA_963678985.1). Lineage (NCBI taxonomy): Eukaryota > Metazoa > Mollusca > Bivalvia > Venerida > Mactridae > Spisula > Spisula subtruncata. The sequence continues at coordinate 8,181,511 of OY787675.1, read as the reverse complement.
AGCACAGACATATCGTTTATAAAACGAGAGCTAAAAATCCAGAAAGAAGAAATCATGAAACTAAAAACCGAACTTCAGAAAGAAATAAGAAATCAACAATTTAACAATGCTAAACAAGCCGCTAAAACATCAAATCAACATCGATATACTAGAATCACAAACCAACGGAACAATAAACAATCAGTTCGATCAGCGAGCCTCAAGCGGAATCTTTGGATGAGGCAATACGGACAAGTCTCAATTCCATATGGTCAACACTGGGACCTTAATCAGCAGTACAGGGCACCGAATGAATACTATCCAGCACCCCAGAGGTACTGGCCAGAAAACCAATGGATACCTGTAATGCGACAAGGACCGACATACTAATCTAGACTATTCAGCACCATCAAAAGGACATACTCAATCCAAACTTAGTGAAATATTTCAATAAACAATATTTTATTCTCATGTGTTAAACATTGGAATAAACTACAAATTTAATGCAAAATATGTGGACAATTAGTTTCTATATTTGTGTCATTATTTAAGGTGGATATTCACTCGAGTTTCGTTATTACAATGCAAAATAAACAAACACTTAATTTCACTATTTAAATGACATTTCCTTATTCACTGGACTTTCATAATTATTATTCATACATTTGTCATAATAATATAATATTGTATACTATACAATATAGGAGACACCAGGTCCTGCTATACGCAGTGCATAACTAAACATCTGATTTATGTGTCAGTATGAACGCTATTACTTTTAAATTCAGTTCTGAATTGATGTAAATATTGTTTTGTGCATATATGTATTCTTGTAAATTTCTGTTTATATTATATTTCATGTTAATGTGGACCATATTGAAAATTGGTCTAGTACCAAATGTGTTATCCACTATAAATAAAGTCGTTATTATTATTATTATTATTATTATTATTATTATTATTATTATTATTATTATTATTATTATTATTATTATTATTATTATTATTATAATTTAATGTAACTAAATTAGAAGTATACAACTTGGTTGTATAACCATGACTCATTATGGCATTTTTTTATCCTATACAAGTTATGGGAATCCTAGTACATCCCTGGGATCCCTCTGACATTCATTTATATCAAATAATGGGAGATTATTCTCTTTTTTATGTATTCTGTGGCTTAATAAATGTAAAGGGGAAACCAAGAGTTCTCTATTGTGTCAATTACCAAATTATGATTTGTTATATTTAACTCAATAAAGTAAAATACATTAACACATAAAATATCAGTTAAATTTTACTCTTATTTTTAATACCAGTAGTCCTGTGGAATTCCTGTGAAATAATGATTCTGGTGAAATAATGATTCCTGTGGGGTATTGAATGGTAATTCTGACAAAATAAAAATTCAGGTGGAATTCTGGTGATGTCAACTGGTTAAAATCTCACTGGAATTCTAGTGAATCTCACTGAATTAAAATTATTACATTAAAATTCCACTTGAATTCCAGATAGATTTTCTATGGTGTGACAAGTGAGCTGTAACAGTTAATGAATTCAGTCAAAACACTATCTAATTGAGTCCTTAGTCCTGTATCAATAATGATCCTTCATATGTATGAATAAGTTGGTTAGTGGGATAGTTGGTCTCTTTTATTTGTCTGACCTTTTTTTAAGAAAATATGTTGGATATTCATGGGTTTTCGAAGCCTACCCATAAACTTGGTGATTCTATAGCTTATGTTGACTCCTTGAGTTTCAGTTTCCTGTATCAATAATGGTCCTTGATATGAATAAGTCAGTAAGTGAGATAGTTGGTCATTTCTTGCAGTTGTCTTACTTTTTTTATACGCCCGTTGAAAAACGGGACGTATTATGTGAACACCCTTGGCGGGCGGGCGTGCGGGCGTGCGGGCGGCGGCGTCCAATATTTGTCTGTACTCTAACTCAAACAGTTTTTGTCCGATCGTCTTCAAACTTGCTGACAATGCTTATGGGTGTAATATCTAGGCCAAGTTCGATTATAGGCCAAATCGGTGCAGGCCTTCTTGGGTTATGGTCCTTCTTTTACCAAAAAAATGTGAAATTGGCCTTTTCTGTACTCTAGCTCATTCAGTTTTGATATGATCGTCTTCAAACTTGCTGACAATGCTTATGGGTGTAATATCTAGGCCAAGTTCAATTATAGGCCAAATCGGTGCGGGCTTTCTTTGGTTATGGTCCTTCTTTTACCAAAAAAATGTGAAATTGGCCTTGTCTGTACTCTAGCTCAAACAGTTTTCATCCGATCATCTTCAAACTTGCTTACAATGCTAATTGGTGTAATATCTAGGCCAAGTTCGATTATAGGCCAAATCGGTGCAGGCCTTCTTGGGTTATGGTCCTTCTTTTACCAAAAAAATGTGAAATTGGCCTTGTCTGTACTCTAGCTCAAACAGTTTTCATCCGATCGTCTTTAAACTTGCTGACAGTGCTTATGGGTGTAATATCTAGGCCAAGTTCGATTATAGGCCAAATCGGTGCCGGCCTTCTTGGGTTATGGTCCTTCTTTTACCAAAAAATGTGAAATTGGCCTTGTCTGTACTCTAGCTCATTCAGTTTTCATCCGATCGTCTTCAAACTTGCTGACAATGCTTATGGGTGTAATATCTAGGCCAAGTTCAATTATAGGCCAAATCGGTGCAGGCCTTCTTAGGTTATGGTCCTTCTTTTACCAAAAAAATGTGAAATTGGCCTTGTCTGTACTCTAGCTCAAACAGTGTTCATCCGATCGTCTTCAAACTTGCTGACAATGCTTATGGGTGTATTATCTAGGCCAAGTTCGATTATAGGCCAACTCGGTACAGGCCTTCTTGGGTTATGGTCCTTCTTTTACCAAAATAAATGTGAAATTGACCTAGGTTACTAGGTCAAATGCTTAGAAATTCATTGTGTTCACTCCAGGGGTCACTATATTGATCCAATCTTCATGAAATATGGTCAGAATGTAGGTTGTACTGATACCTAGACCATTGTGCAACAGGTGAGCGACCTAGGGCCTTTCAGGCCCTCTTGTTTATAACTGATTCAGGTCGGATTTTCATGATTTTTCAGGCCCTGACTTGATATTGTTGATCTTTTACCTTATGTTGACTTCTTGTGATACAGTTCCTGTATCGATAATCATGCCTGATATGATTAAGTCCGTAGTGTGATAGTTGGTCAATTCTTTCAGTTGTCTTACGTTTTTTATAACTGATTCAGTTTGGATTTTCATGGTTTTTCAGGCCTAGCTATGATATTGTTGATCTTATCGCTTATGTTGACTTCCTGTGATACCTTTTCCTGTATAAACAATCATGCCTGATATGATTAAGTCTGTAGTGTGGTAGTCGGTCATTTCTTTGAGTTGTCTTACATTTTTTACAACTGATTCATGTTGGATTTTCATGGTTTTTCAGGCATTGGCGTGATATTGTCGATCCTTTACCTTAAGTTGACTTCCTGTGATACAGTTCCTGTATCAATAATCATGCCTGATATGATTAAGTCCGTAGTGTGGTAGGCAGTAATTTCTTTCAATTGTCTTACATTTTTTATAACTGATTAATGTTGGATTTTCATGGTTTTCAACACAATGGCTTGATATTGTTGATCTTATACCTTATGTTGACGTCTCGTGATACAGTTTCTTGTATCAATAATCATGCCTTGTTGATCTTATACCTTATGTTGACAGTGCCAGTATCAATAATCATGCCTGTTATGATTAAGTCCGCAGTGTGATAGTCAGTCATTTCTTTCAGTTGTCTTACATTTTTTATAACTGATTCAGGTCGAATTTTCATGGTTTTTCAGGCCCTGGCTTGATATTGTTGCTCTTATACCTTATGTTGACTTCCTGTGATACAGTTCCTGTATCAATAATCATGCCTGATATGATAAAGTCCGTAGTGTGATAGTCGGTTATTTCTTTTAGTTGTCTTACATTTTTTATAATTGATAAATATAAGATTTTCATGGTTTTTCAGACCTAGGCATGATATACTTGATACTTCACCTTAAGTTGACTTCCTGTATTACAGTTCCTGTATAAACAATCATGCCTGATATGATTAAATCCGTAGTGTGGTAGTCGGTCATTTCTTTCAGTTGTCTTACATTTTTTATAACTGATTCAGGTTGGATTTTCATGGTTTTCAGGCCCTGGCTTGATATTAATGATTTTATACCTTATGTTGACTTCCTGTGATACATTTCCTCAATTTTCCTGTATAGATAATCATGTCTGATATGATTAAATCTGTGGTGTGATAGTCAGTAATTTCTTTCAGTTGTCTTACATTTTTTATAACTGATTAATGTTGGATTTTCATGGTTTTTAACGCAATGGCTTGATATTGTTGATCTTATACCTTATGTTGACGTCTCGTGATACAGTTTCTTGTATCAATAATCATGCCTTGTTGATCTTATACCTTATGTTGACAGTGCCTGTATCGATAATCTTGCCTGATATGATTAAGTCCGTAGTGTGATAGTCAGTCATTTCTTTCAGTTGTCTTACATTCTGTATACCTGATTAATGTCAGATTTTCATGTTTTTTCAGGCCTAGGCATAATATTGTTGATATTATCCCTTATGTTGACTTCCTTTGATACATTTCCTCAATTTTCCTGTTTCGATAATCATGCCTGATATGATTAAATCTGTGGTGTGATAGTCAGTAATTTCTTTCAGTTGTCTTACAATTTTTATAACTGATTCAGGTAGGATTTTCATGGTTTTTCAGGCCCTGGCTTGATATTGTTGCTCTTATCCCTTATGTTGACTTCCTGTGATACCGTTTCCTGTATAAACAATCATGCCTGATAAATTATGATTAAGTCCGTAGTGTGATAGTTGGTCAATTCTTTCAGTTGTCTTACATTTTTTATAACTGATTCAGGTTGGAATTTTCATGGTTTTCAGGCCCTGGCTTGATATTAATGATCTTATGCCTTATGTTGACTTCCTGTGATACATTTCCTCAATTTACCTGTTTAGATAATCATGTCTGATGTGATTAAATCTGTGGTGTGATAGTCAGTAATTTCTTTCAGTTGTCTTACATTTTTTATAACTGATTCAGGTGGGATTTTCATGGGTTTTTGGGCCCTGACTTGATATTGTTGATCTTTTACCTTATGTTGACTTCTTGTGATACAGTTCCTGTATCGATAATCATGCCTGATATGATTAAGTCCATAGTGTGATAGTCAGTCATTTCTTTCAGTTGTCTTACATTTTTTACAACTGATTCAGTTTGGTTTTTCATGGTTTTTCAGGCCTAGCTATGATATTGTTGATCTTATCGCTTATGTTGACTTCCTGTGATACCTTTTCCTGTAACAATAATCATGCTTGATATGATTATGGCCGTAGTGTGATAGTTGGTCAATTCTTTCAGTTGTCTTACATTTTTTATAACTGATTCAGGTTGGATTTTCATGGTTTTCCAGACCTAGCCATGATATTGTTGATCTTATCCCTTATGTTGACTTCCTGTGATACTGTTTCCTGTATGAATAATCATGCTTTAAATGATTAAGGCCGTAGTGTGATTGATGGTCAATTCTTTCAGTTGTCTTACATTTTTTATAACTGATTCAGGTTGGATTTTCATGTTTTTTCAGGCCTAGCCATGATATTGTTGATCTTATCCCTAATGTTGACTTCCTGTGGTACCGTTTCCTGTATGAATAATCATGCTTTAAATGATTAAGGCCGTAGTGTGATTGATGGTCAATTCTTTCAGTTGTCTTACATTTTTTATAACTGATTCAGGTTGGATTTTTATGTTTTTTCAGGCCTAGCCATGATATTGTTGATCTTATCCCTAATGTTGACTTCCTGTGGTACCGTTTCCTGTATGAATAATCATGCTTGATATGATTAAGGCTGTAGTGTGATGGATGGTCATTTCTTTCAGTTGTCTTACATTTTTTATAACTAATTCAGGTTGGATTTTCATGGTTTTTCAGGCCCAGCTTGATATTGTTGATCTTATACCTTACGTTGTCTTCCTGTGAGGCATGATATTGTTGATTCTTGACCTTAAGTGGCTTCCTGTGATAGAGTTTCCTTTACGAATAATTGTGCCTGATATGATTAAGTCAGTAGTGTAACAGTCGGTCATTTCTTTTAGTTGTCTTATATTTTTCATAACTGATTCATGTTGGATTTTCACACTCACACACAAAAGTATTTTGATTTTATGTACGGTATCTTTTGATAAAAGAGGACTTTGGTATGCTGGATAATAAAATTAACTTGCCCGCATCCTAAAAAGCCCATGTTTGGCAAGCATGACACTGGAATTTCACTCCCTGGACAAGTCTACCCCAATCAGCATACATATTCTTTTAAAATTTTATTTATTTCTAGGGCTAGGCAACCAATGCTCAATTTTGACTTCCTGCAGAATAGCAATTGAATTTGAACAGCCAGAAATTAGGGTTGCCAAAACCACAGAATTGTTTTGTTTTGGCTATGTTTTAGATGTATTCTTATATCTACACTATACATTACTGAACATACTTTTGTATTATTTTTCCTCTTCAGATGTGACATATTGTTCAAAGTTCAATGAATGATATTTTGAAGTTGTAAAGATTCAGCTAAAGAAGATGAAATGTCACTGTGAACCATTTGGCGACAGTAAACTGTTGAGAAAGACTGATGTGGTGAGGTTACTGATTCTCAGCCTTTCTGTGATTAAAACATAATGTAAGTATACTGAGTTTCAAAAGTTCTGCATCTTAATTAAAAATTCATTTTTTTTTAAATAGTTAACTTAAAAGACATTTTTAGGAACACTGTACATTTGCGTACCCTAAGTGTTTATGTTGAAACTATTTCACCCAACATTAAAATTATGGGAAACTTGCTTTTATGTTGCGTTTTTTATGTCAAGGAGGTTGTTTCTTAAAATCTGGCCTGTTGTACAGACTCTCTTGCAACATCAATAATTGTCTGTGGTCAAAGTGAGATAGTTTTTGATATTTATTTTGATTATTACCTCCCTTCCACTGCAAAATAGTAGTTTATCGTTGTTTGTACTTTGGAATCGTGGGGTGGTGTCACATGTGGTTTTATTATGGATCGATACATATCTTCAAATCGATAACTGTCATGGATTTATACCAAGTACACATCGCTCTACACATGCGCATTTGAATTATCATAAATAAGTTGGAGATTCTAGTAAAAAAGACATACCATATATTGGATGCGGAACTTTTGGAACTCAGTATATATACAGAGATCAATTACTTTGCTTGTTTGCCACTTTCTGTACATATTTCTGATGGTTGATGTTTTACAAAAATTATAAAAGCTTTTAACCATGCTTACATTTCATCAATATTTAGCCTATATTATTCCTTCTTATTAATTATTTCCCCCCCCCATTATCTTTATAATGGGGTATAATGCTTTGCACAGGTCGGGCCGTCAGTAGGTGACATATGGCTTGGAATTAAACCATGGGCCCCCTCACTTGAAGCAGAGGTTTTACCTTTAAGCTATTTAGATGCAGAGCCTTTGTTACTTTAAGTATTAATTTTATTTTCCAGAATGCTGAAGCTTTTTCAAGAATTGTAACTCCAATAGGGTGAGTTTGAATCATGAAAAATAACAGTAGGTGGACAAAAGAGGAGATACAAAGACACCCTGAAGTATTCCATCAAGGCAATGAACATCAAGTGGAAAATTTGGAAAAACCATGCTCTTGATGACTGTCCCCACTGGCGTCATCTCAGCACTATCAGTGTCTAAGTATCAAAAGAATCTCGTCTTGTTGCTGCAAGGGAGAAGCGTGTCCTCCGAAAGGCCAAGTCAGCCAGTACCTCCACAATAGTCACCAACTTCAAGTGTCCTACTTGTGGTCGCTACATTTGTGCCCAGATCGGTTTGTTGAGCCACCTCTGGACACACAGAATCCAATCAACAGCGTAGAAGGAAGTCATGGTCCATTGTGCAATGATGGACGAACAACAAGAAATGTACATGTACCTTTATCATTGATGTGCTACGAAGAATGTATACAAGTGTACACTGTGTATTAAAAAGGTTGATTTCCCACAGTTGCAGTTCACATTGAATAATATAGTATGACAATAAGTCATACAGGGGATCAGATTTGACAAGACTGTGTGCTTTCAATAGCAATAAAGGATACAAGTTTATTTTATAGTAATTCGATAAAGTATACAGCGATATGGTTTTTACGCTGTGTGGTATACTCGTTACAGCTGTACTTGACAGAGTGCTGCTCTACACCAAACAACTTGCAGAAATAGACATGCTTGGAACAGAAAGTTATAACCCTGTCATTTTGCGTGCTTAGTAACAGATTATAGACCCGAAATACTGTAAACTCTTTAATTTCAGCTGAACATAATTTTGACAAAATTCAGTTATTTTGAATACTGGTGCATTTTTAAATCTGTTGAGTGTATGTTTCTGTATCTTATTTGGGACATGTTAATGTATAGGACTGTGCCGTAATTAAATTTCCGATATAATATATCACAGTTTAAAACCGTACTTTTAAAACCGTACTACTTTTGGCTGTTGAATTACCTCCAGCGTATAATAAGCACTTTTTATGAACGGAATTAATATGTCTTGTTTATAGCTTGGCAACATTGACATGAGCCTGACCTTTTGATTAGCATAATTTAACAGTCAATATATTGTCTACGTTTACAACACTGAGTGTATGTTTTCATAATCGGGAAGTATCACGATGACGCTCAAGATGTAATACAAACACATCTTAAATGCCGATATTGCACGATTTGCTTGCGGAAATTGATATATTCAAAGCAAGAACCTCGTAATATATTCTTGCATAAAGGTCAGGCTCAGTTCATAATAGCCAAGCTATACCACATAGTGGTTATTGTCACTACATAAGACTTAAGACTTAGTTATATTTGCCTGTGTTGCATGTATCTTTTTGCATAACTTAACTTGTAGTCTGTGTAAATCGACAGATTTTCTAACATGGTCATCAAAATTCCTAGATATGGGAAAGAACAGTCCTGTTAATTAAATATATGTGGTCCTTGCAAGCTGGTGTTTGTTTTCAATCAACTTAGTGTTCAGACTTAGTAAGAAATGGCTTACAAAATAGCTCAGCTGGGAGATACATTCATAGAATATGTCCGATTGAGGAACATATTATCAGTGACACTGCGTGTGCACATAGCTGATAAAACCGTCACATTGACTTATCAGAGTCATGATAATATGGTGCGTTAAGAATTATACATATACCCTTCACATGCAGGGAAAATGATTGATTACAGAACAAATTCTCAAAACAGTATAGCGACTAGTCTACCTGCAGCACTCTACTTATAGGGGTAGTAGGGCGCCTACATTTACACAACTTTCCTCTATAGTTTATTTTAATTTATTTAAGGTCGATTGTAAAAAAACTTTCAAACTCATATTAATCATTCTCGACACCTCTTTCCTGATGTTATCCTGGTCACCACTAGGCTACATATATATGAGAGAAGAGAGCCAGTTTCCCTTATATGCTGAGCCTGTAGCAATGGAATTTCTGGTACCATTTTTATTTTGTCTTTGGGATGACGCAGCCTTGGGTCGAACCCTGGACCTCCCGCACTCAAAGTGAATGCTCAACCACTAGGCTATCGAGGAGGCGATCTTTTCTCTATTCAGGAACAATTAAATAATTATATTGTTCCTACTCTAGCTAGTAATTAAATCATATACATACCTAAAGTACACAGTACAGGACCTGAGAAAATTGCTATAGCACATATTATTTAAGGTTCATTTGAACAGAAAAAAGTGTGTATTTTTCTTCAATGAATTACATACCTTTTTTACAGAATAACCCCGAAGTATCATACACCGTTTTGTTGCTTAAAGTTCACACTATCTATCTGTCTGAATATTTTTCCTGTACCTCATTGTTATCAAAATATATTTGTAAAAGATAATAATATAATTGGTATACACTTTTCAAAATGTCAGTCACTGTTATTTGTTGATAAAATATTAGAAAAAATAGACAAATCAGTTGTCAGAGATTTGATCAAGGTCATGCCAGCCCTTTTTTAAAAATTTAAATGGTTTAAATGCATTTATTTTGAAGAAATAAATACATCAACATGACTTGCAATCAATGATACATGTATGTGTGTAGAACTACTTTTGATAAATCTTAAATATTTTAGGGTATGGTGGGCCTGATGAACCAGATAGTTATTGGTTTGTAATAAATACGCCACATATCTGATTAAATCGGGTAATATTGACTTAAAACTCAATTAATTAAATATTTTTAAGTTAATAATTGAAGAATACAACTTACAAACGTATTTTGGAAACATTATTTCAAACATTAGTTTTTCTGACTTTAATAAACATATTTTAATCAGACCAACATTGTTCATACAAAAGAAAAGGCGTTTTTATCTTTCGTCGTACTGGTCTATAACATATTTTTGTGTGTCAGTTAGCCTTTTTTCTTTTAAGAATGGTACTTTACTATAGTTGATCTTTGTATGAGTAAAAAAGTTAATAAATAACGCAAAACACTACTAGCAGACGATAACCAAATATGGCAGTAAACTTACACCATACGTAAACTTACTGGTGTGTTGAAACTTTAGCACGTGAATTTCGTGGGGATTTGACAGGAGTGTACTGAATCGATTTTTACTAATAAAACACGATCACACAACGATATATACAATCGGATTACGAAACAATGGATGCAATTATTATACGTACATAATAAACACTTAGGATTGCTTTAAAAGACATATTTCGTTCGAAATTTAGATAAAATAAAGTTTGACAGGAACCGCATAACACAGTTCCGGTTATCCATTGGCTAACATGTGCTAAATTTGCAGACATACGAAAATGCGGATATTGACTTTCATATTGGACTTAAATTAACTGGTAAGGATTTTTATATTTATATATATCATCAATCATGAAGAACAACGCGTTGTGAACAATGCTTCATAACGTTTTCGCAGATAAACTGTCGCACTATTTTAAACCACCTTTGGCGCATGAATACATATTTTCTACACAGCGCGAAATTTGTAAACAAACTAGATTGCAGCTGCAGAAAATGCATATATTTCTCTATTACTATCATAAGATCGTTTGTGATGTTGATATAATACGAACCTAATAAAATTCATCATTACATTTGGTAATCGATTTTGTTGATTAATATGTTTCAAATACATGTATCAGTACGTTTTCTTCGGTGACAAGGGGGTTCAAATATGGCGACCTCCTTGTCGAAGAAATCAGTGGACATGACGCTGCTTCTCTCGTAAACGAAACGCCAACACTTATTTTCAAGCCTGGCATGCCCTTGCGACGATCGATTTTAAAGCATATACAGCGTTTCGTTTTATAGAATGAAATAACAATAACGTTCTACATTTTGAAAAAATGTTGTTGTTTTTCAGGTGAAAATCGCATTTATTTTTGTGTTAACATTTAAAATAGGCGACCATATGCCAAAATTAGCACCATGCTTACATGCTATGATTGTTTTCTTTAATAATTGATAAAATCAGATGGCATAAACCGCTTTAAACAACTTTTTTCAAGTATGTGTTTTACAAGCATTTGGCCCACCCCACATGATCCTTAAAGCATTTAATTGAATTATTTATGATTTATTATTTACAAACGCTAGCATCTAAAAATATAAGGTGGCACATCTAACGGACAGAAATTGTTTCAACATCGGAATTATATTATTTGTGTGTTATTGTGTGTTGTTGATGCATTTAATGTCATTTAATTTTGTGATATTTTGCTGCATATGTCCGCCAATTAGCCGTTATACGTAAATATATAGCCAGAAATCATCACATAGTTTGCCGAAGCTTCGATGTATTTATAAATACTACAAAAGTCCGGCATTCCGGAAAATGGATTTTAAACTGAACCGACAAATGTCGCTGAATTTAGGCAATTTAATTCCGAAGCAAAACAAACATTAAAATTAATATCTAAAGCAATTTCACGGATTACTATGTTACGCAACATTTTACAAATGTTTGATGTATTTTAACAGTTTCTTCAATACTTTAATTGACGTGTGCGCAGTCATAAATAGTCTGAGATCTTTCATGACTCACGAATTTCACAGCCATCGTGATATTCCTCTTACCGGAACCGGATGTCCAACGATATTTATAGCTTACGATTTTTTGGCTACACCGGCTTACATTTAAAGACTAAACATCAGTATAATGCCGACACATATATGACACTGCACTATAGGCCGCCAAAAGCAGGCGGTCTATTTTATGTTTAAATAATATATAGATCACATGGTATCCAGCGCTTGGTGTGATCGTTGGCCCTGCCTGGCCTGCCATAGGTCATGCAGGTGCAAGGGGGGCGTGGCGAAATTATTACAAACCAATTTGTATTCGCCAATCAAAATAACGACATGAATTGAAATGTAAGTATTAATTATGGTCAGTTGAGCAAGTGCGTAAAAATATCTTCAATGAATGTGCGTAATAAACCAAGTTTTTGTTTATCAATGTGAAACTTTTTGAAAATGACAAGCTTAGGATTCTTGTAAACTTTAATATGTTTTCTGGTGTAATGGAAAGCTTCAAAAAGGTAAAAAAAATATGTTCAAACTTCTGTGTAAGCATCGCACTATAATACTGTCACTTTTCAATGATACTGGATATAGTTAATAAATTTTACCATGAGGTGTCATTAAAAAACATGTTTTTTATTACATGTGCATTGCAATACCAACAATATTGAAAAGATCATAACGCCGATTATTGTGTTGGAAATGCGTGAGTTTACATTTCCAAATTACTTAATTTTCAGCGCACTTGTTCTAACGTGTCATTGTTATGCACCTGTCAGTACTTAGCATCCACGGTACCCCACTCCTGGGGATGGGCTTATGGGTTGTCATCCCGCCTTCCACGGCCTGCGGGTGACAGCTAATGGGACAATCTCCGGTATTTCCCCGGTCCCTGACAACTAAATAGTGTCACTAGGGCATTGGTTCGCTAAAATAAATCCCAACATTTCACCGGCAATGCGGCGGAAAGCTTGAAGGTAAAAACACGACCGTCTATCCCCGAGGGTTTGGGGCGATGATGAAACTGACTGGTGCAGTATGTAATGTTGAAAAAAGTACCAATCGATTTAGTTAATGCTAACTCTCATTTGAATTTGTATCCATAATTGAAAATGATAAAATGGGATTAACTCGGCATCCAAGAACTATGGACAATGTCTCTAACTTTACCGGTTATCTACCGACTTTTTTTTCAAATTTTCCTTTTACAATTTTTCGTCAATAATTTCCTGTCTAGATTATAATGTTCATTTCTCAATTTAGGAATTCGGTAACTCAATTATGGCTAATTTATAAATTCTTTACAATTAACGACAGAAACTGCCAACTACGCGTCATTTCGTGTGTACTACAAATCATGTATATGTATGTCTAATATACATGCGTGTACAAATACGCAGCTAAAGTCATTTCTTGCGAACATAATTTTTTCCTCATACGGAATGCTTTACTTTTGGTCTGTTACAAAACCTAACACATAAATATACAAAATAGTGACAGCTATATATATATAATCAATCACCGATGTATACACACACGCGTCAAGTGTATAAACAGCGTGATATTTATGCCCCCTGTAGCGCGCAGTTTGCACTGCTGCGTTTGTAATGTATAACACGCCCAGCAGTTGAAGTCAGTAATGTCCACATCAGTAAGTGGTCGTTGTTTTGTTTCTTAAATATTGAAGGGAATTAAAACGTGATTGAAATGACAACACATACAATGCTTAGAACATACCACATTGTAGTAATTTCCGTCACTGATCATGAATTTAATCCGATAAAAAATCGACAGGACCCATTCAAATTTAGTTAAACTGAAGAGGAACAGTTCCACTTGTGTCCAAAATGACGTCACACGGTCTAAAAGTCAAGGGAGACAACCAGGTTGGGTTTATGTTGTAATTTTGTTATCGTCAACTTTATCGTTATAAACCATCTTAAATATTGCAATTATGTGGATTACAAGTACGCCATGTCATTTATATGATATATATCTATGGAAATGTGTTACTTTAGTTAAATTAAGAAATTCTATCGTATTTGACCTTTAAGAAGCAGCGCGCTGGTAAAAAAACGCAATATAAAAGGAAGCGTCCCATAAATTATAATGTCGGTTGGACTACGATTACACTCAAACAATGCTGTTGAGTTTCGTGCTAACATTATAGCAGCATTACCTGTCTAGGACAGCGGCAATGACCCTTGACCTATTGTCATGTGGTAGCTCATATACACGGTCCGTCTGTTGGATATGATACAACTATCTTATCATGATAAAGACGTGTCAATTTTATCCGACACAAAATGTTATTAGTGAAACGCGAGCCTTAAGACTCCTATATACACGATTATGTTCAGAATTATCGAATTTCGTCATCAAATTATGCGTACATTGCTAACTAATTTGACTGACTATTCGTGTATTTCTTATCACAGTCATGTTGCAAGTAAATAGGAAGTAAACATTTAGTCGAAAATAAAAACTCCTTATTTTACGCTCTTAAATAGATGTTTTACCATTTGCGATGATGTGATCATTCAAGCGTGACGGACGCCATCGGAAATGGATTCAACATGAACGCTTTGGGCACACCAACAGACAGTGCAAGCAAAAAGTTTTTTCGAGTTAACAATCTAAATTTTTTGAATTTTTAATTCGTTTGCGAAACTTTTGACGCTCAGTATATTTGAAAAACTAACTACAGTCCATTTGCATATGTTAGATACGATATATAAATTATATGAATTGCCAATGGTTTTAGTTGAGATAATGCATTGGTTGTTATGGCAACATGAAATTTGACCCACAAGTCGTTTAATTTTTTAAAAGTTTTGCATATAATGCCTAATTTAGACCCTTTAACTTAAAGATATTAGATAGTTCACAATCGACACTTGAACCAAATTATTGACAGGAAATACAAACTCAAAATACTAAAGTAACTGGAACATGGATTGAACTCAACAACAAGTCATTTTGCAATTGTTTAGACAAAATCAGTTTAATAATAATACTTAACCCAATACAGTAGATCCTTTCGTATTCCATGATTGATATACAAGTACATACAATAACCAAATGAATCTAAATCAGAAGCATAATAAACAAAGAAGACAGTATACGTGCCTGTAACTTAATAATTGGTAAAATCTAAGATCACGGAATTCACTTCCCTTTTGAATCTTGTTTGTTTGCAACTCAATACATTTTGTTAGTTTATACAATGACGAAAACATTCCGGATATGACTTGGATTTCTAACATTTCAGTGGCAATGGCATTAAACGAAAGAGGACTGCTTTGTAATTATTATTCTGAAATAAATTGGTTCGCTTGTACTCCATTCGACGCAATAGACGGAACAAACATGTTCGGAATTATAGTGAGTGTGAGAACCATGGTTTGTTTTGGTGATTGTACCACAAATAGGTGACACAATGACATAAACAACGCCTGACAATCGTAAAGTACTGATTTGGGCTAACAACAAAACAAAATTCATAACATATTGCCAAGCACCTGAGACAAATTGAAACTTAGTACAACATACACAAAACAATCATATAATATTTGAACACGGATAGTATATATACATACGAATGAAACACTTTCATAACCAACAACGACTAGTATGATGTACGAACCAACATACTAAATAGATGACAAGATAAGTAGAAATCAGCTAAGCAAATTGCCTATGAGAGTGTTTTGTTGGTAAGTATTAGAAATAATTCTACTTTTATTAAGGTATCATTGAAGTACTTAGTATATTTGATTTACGAGATAACTTTGGATAAGGTTTCCTCAGGGAGTTCTTTGTCAGACTTAATTATGTTTATCGAAATAGAAAGCTCCATTTCCTTAATATTATCATTTAAAAGGGGTTCGATTAGAACTTATTCCGCGTAAAAAGATTATGAGTCTCAATTCTTATCAAACATATTCATAAACTGGGCGAGGAAACTTGAATGAATGTTCCATGCTAGATTAATTACCACACTATTTCCATTTAGTCGACTAATGGTGTTGTCCTTTTCTAACTATTGCAACCACCAAGTATCATTTATGTTGAATTGACACTGCCATTTAGCTCTCTTAAATGTTACTGGATCTCCGACATATGATGGAAACAAGTTGAGTTTACCATCAGGCAACCAATTAGTGGTCGACTTGTCAGTACTTGCCTAGAAGCAAGTGGTGTTGGATAGATGATATATTCAAAAAGAACGGTGCACATACATGTATATTGTGCTTCGATGAACGTATTACCAAATTTGTTGACAATCCTCCTTCCTGATCCGATTGCAGTATTGTATTCATATTTGGCTTATGCCATTGAAGAGTACAAGCTAGTTAACATGATAATCGAACCAATCAGGTTAGATGATAGTCCAGTGCTCCTCAAACATAGCTAGACATGCGGACTGCAGTGTTATGTGCAAACAATTCATAGATCAACCACAATCGTGTTTATATTCGTCTTTGTTTGGTGTTATACAGCGCTTAAAACCAGTATTGGCACGAACAATTTCAAGATTCATTAGGTGCGAACCGTAATATATTACAGACCGCCGAACCCTAATTTTAATATCGCGAAACTAAAACAGTAATAAATTAGGAATGTTCTAAGGTATTAACTTTTCGAATGTAGTTGGCGTTGAAAACGGGAGTACATATTATGTAGAGCAAATATAAGAACAGTGGGAGCACATAGTACTAAATGACATGCAAGAAACACTAACACCAACTAATTAATTTTAACAATGCATTGCATAAAAATACGGTATACTTTCTTAAGTTTAGAAGATCCCGTCCACAGCACGTCTCAGTCAATAGCTAGCTAACACTAAAATAGTAATTATACCCACAAGAAAACAATAAACTATTAATGTTATAAATTTGTCTGCAACTTGAATTTAGCTAATAACAGGAATATATGTATTGATAATGTTGTTTTGTATAATACACTTCCAACCTTAAAACGACCTTTTTACGTGTTCAGTGACTATTACAGTTGAATTATTATGATTTAGCCAGAACAAAAACTAATAAGCATGTATACGGAAACAATTCAGTAATATCATAAAGGTAATAAAATAACTTTTTCTCAGGTTGGACGGAATAGTCCAACCTTTAGTACTACTACGATTTGGATATTTCATCCGCGAAAACACGCTGTGTAGCTGTGAGTGATGTTCGCTGGTAATTTGAATCTTGGATATTTTCTTATTAGTTAAAAGTATGGGTTTATTATCAACACCTTAGTTTTAGTCACTAATAACATTACAAAATCTGTTGTTAACGAGTTTAACACCTCACGGAACACGTTGCATAATGGACATACTTACAAGTGTTGTCTATGAAAAGATTTGCCATGTTTAGCTTATTAATTGTTTCAAATAACTTCTCAACAACTAGTTTTTGCTGCAGATAAATGAACTTATGTTATCTGTCCATCACAACAATACGTTACGTTACGTACAGGCATAAGAAATCATATTACAGAAATGAGTTTTGACGTCACCCGGTTCACTCAAATAACAATATACTGAAGCATGTGGCGTTTCAAATAATATGCCTGTGCATTATACATTAATAAACTTTGTTAGTATCCAATTGCATTCATCGTAGTTTTCAAATACTATTAACTATGCCACCGAGTGTCTAGTGTAAGATTCAGGAAGATACGGGTATGTGTGTGACGCAGCGGAATCTTGACGACCGGATGTGTTTGTGTCCACGTATAGTGTATGTCTACATAATAAGTGTTTTCCCCTGGAAAACAACAATAAGAAAAGCACGCACTTTGTTCAGAATCATCTTACGACTTACGGACGCTGGAGTTACATAACGCGAGACGTTTGCTTGTATGGTTGTGATTCCGTTTAAATTATGAAAGTTCTTAGTAACATTTGAGATAACAACAGGGCTAATGCGTTTTGAGTAAAAGCATTAAATCATCCCAATTCCTACAAATTACTCTTGAATTGTCTGCGATAGATAACTCTTTATATTTTGCGCTTCGATTTCTAACTTGATATTAGTCGACAAGTAGGTTCTTATGATAAAGCAGACATCTCTAGAGATAATGTTAAATATAGCTTATTTTGTGATTATGAACTCACCCTAGTGTGTTTTCCTAATTCGACAAGACATTTGAATGAGTCTCATGGATTAAATGTATATCAACATGTATAATGGTCTTTGTATGACTGATTTTCGTTAGTTGTATATTTATACACGTACTTTGTTTCTGTCACAAATTACTGAGTTAGACGTTGATATATAGCCATGAGTTGTGATATGGAATAAAATACAGCCGTTAATTTGATTTGTATTAAAGGTACATGTATAATTTGATATTGCGTTATTGTTTGTTCATAACCAACTGCTACTATTGCTGTTAAATATTGTAGGGTTAAGTCCTTTATTTTTACTCGAATATCCCAGTCCCTAACTGTGTCATCATGGACACAACTCCTGTTTCCCCGGACTTGATTAAATGATAAATCTGATGGGTAACACAATATGGGTGTAACGTTCCATACCCTTCGTTTTATTAAAGAAGAAACCCATCATCTCTTAGAAAATATGTATAAATACAGCTAAGAAACTTACTTATAATAAAATGTTCGTCATTGTAGTGGGGTGTGCTGACTAAATATATGATATTCTGACATGTTAACTCCCAACGGATATGACTTGTGCGTGTAGACATTATTGTCAACACCAAATCATAGACACATGATGTGTTTCCGTTCTGGATCAGCAACACACGCACTTATTGTCTAACAGCATAAACGGAGAGAGTTTCAATTACATAGCAGTGGCGACGGAAAAATCAGAGAAATTAAATCATAATTCTGTAATATTCATTTTATCGTTAATTAGAATATATTTAATAAATGATGAATATAACAACTAGGATTTTCTTTTTTCAGATTAGAGATTGAATTGGTATTGTAGTACAGACAACTTAATTTTTGATTGATATATGCACACATGACCACACATATGATATTCCCCGTGCTATATAGTCTGGGGTTTGACAATGATATCACCTATTGTACGATTAACAAATACACTGTCTACGTAGCAATGCATTTTATCACATAAATCGCGGTGTTGGAGTGTAATAAAGCCCATTACATAAAAACGATATTACACTGCTCTATAATATCATAACTATGCAAATCAGGGTGCCTAAGCACTATTTATATGTATTCATACGCGCTGTCAAAAAATATTTCCGACCGTGATTTTATCGACACCGGTACAGGTCAAATCGATAGACAAGGCGAATCTAAGAATCTCAACGAGAATTTACAAAGGCATTCAATTCAAGAATAATAAATAAACATAAACCTACATTTATTTGAACATAGCATAGGCTAACACTTCCTGCAAAATCACATCTTTTTAAAATTGAGCAATCTCCTTCCGGAAATTCGAAGTAGTGATGACGTCAAAACATAAACATGACGTCACAATGCACGTGACGTTTCCCGTTTTTTAGTACGAGTATGTTCCCCTTACCAACTAACTTTGTGACTTGATAGGGCCGCCTAAAAAGGTCCGTGACGTTATTGCCGTTCAAATATACCCGTCTCGGCTCATCTTTGTTTTCAACATTGAATTAAATGTAATTAAAATACAGTCACTTTGTTGCACTATGTTTTGATGCTCATTTATTCTTAACCGCATCACCCACTTTTAGTTTTCTCCATTTAAATGGCTTATTTTGTTTATGTGATAAAAAGAATCTGACATTCGTGTATTTCCATATAAAATTTATAAAACTCGTTGGATAAAAGTAATAAAATACTATTTTATCACTTTTATCCGACTCGATTAATAAATTCAATATGAAAAGATTCTCATGTAAGATCCTCTATTTATTATATATTTGAAAAACGTTTTTATATTGAGAGTCCAGCGAAATTTTAATTTGACGTAAACAGCCTTTTATATTGTAAATAAATGTACGGACACAAACGATCGGATGCCAAAATTTGTCGTAAATTATTGTCTAATTAGTTTAATGTATGGATTTATTCTCAACTCCTTCGTTTTATTGAATAACGAAGACTACGCAGCGGGTTTAGTTCTCCTCGTGGATATGAATTGGATAATGGACTTGAAAGAGTAGGGTATTCAACGATTTGTAATCATTGATCCAAGTGATATCCAATGATATTTGCGAAAGAAAGTCGAAATTCCAGAAACATTTCGGAAATAGTTGAATAAATGCGTTTTGAGTATTAATACGAACTCATTTCACTTTTTACAAACTACTCCAGAATAACTTGTGTAAGATCATTCTGTATATGTCGATTCCTATCTTAATAATAGTCGACAAGTTGGATGCTGTTATGATGAAGCAAACTCATCCTCGAACACACAGGTTACACTCCTGCACTCGCTTACTCCGCTGATAAATATTTTGAATTACTTTCGGTGATTTCATTAACTGCTTTCTTGTATTCTTACAACAAGTGGAAATGTCAAAACTCAAAATAGACGATTATTCTCAATCACTGAGTTCTAAATTCTCAATACCCTCTTTTTAAGACTTTCAAAAAGAATGTTTAGAACAGTTTAATGATAATTTCAAATAAACAACATTTCAATAAGGACGTCACAATCTTGGATACAATCAGATATTGTAAACTGATCTCTGATTGACTAGCGTGCAGCTAGTACCTGTCATGTCTAATGTTAGACGCATGAGCGGACTAATTCAACGTTTTACAAGCAGTTTGTCACAGGAGTTGATGTAGCGAGTTCGGGAGTGGAGTTACCGCTGAGTTTTCGAGGATGAAGTAAACTTCCATAGAGAGAGTCTTTAATATTAATTCTTCTGTGATTGATCAATTAATCGCATTATCTAAATATGGCGAGACTGATACTTATTGAAAGGAAGGTAATTATGTTTTAAACGGGCTATTATCATGCGTATTAATAATACATGCAGTATAAGCAAATCGCTTGAGAGTGTCAGTAGTACACCGTGTGCTTTTCTCACGCAATGCGCATATAATTGCTTACAGTTATGTCTCAATAATATTTGGATATACCGGTTTCGTATTCCATCCATTTTCTAGTCATGTCTATGACTTCTCCCTAGGAATCACACACACTTAATACAACTTCGAATGCTTATACATTTACATTGGTATTTTGTATAAAGTCTGTTGTTCATGTGTAATGGGAAGGGTCTTTGTGTCTTCTCGAACATCCTTTGCAATGATAGTCCCTTAATGTTACTTGAGAGATCACAAAACGGCGTCGTCTGAATTACTGGACGAGGAAGCACTGCTTAAATGATGCCATACGATGAATTGATATCTAATTAAAAACACAATTGATCGGCCGAAAGAGAAAATGTCAAAGTTTGATAAACGTTCTTTGATATGAAATTGATTTCGTTTCGTTCGGTAATATAATAAGACTGTGTCGTGTTTGTTGGCTTATTTATCATCAGTAAACTGTTTGGAACGAAGAAAAAAACTGATTTTCAAAAGTTCATCAAGATCAAACACGTATTGAATATATTGGCAAATGTAGGATCAACATGTTATTACATCTGCGGAGTCTTTGGGGACGGTCGGTGCCCTAGCCACAACACTCCGGATATATTCTGCCGATGTCATAACGCGAAAACCTTGCGTAAATGATATTATAGCATAAGGCAGCCCTAAAATGGGATTGGCGAGTAGCATGTTCCACAAAACTGTTAAGATGCATGCACGACTGAGAGAAATACTACGTGGTGATGTAATTGCGTACTTTCTCCGAATTTATGTAGATATATTGTAGAAATTTTCTGCTAAATGTAAATGCGTGAACTATACTGGTTTTCGTATAGTTAATACATAAAAAGGTATAGTCTAACAATCTAATTCGGGGATCACAATGAACTGTCATCAAAACGCTTAGTATATTTTCTTAATAGCCGGTCACAATGATAACAAGACTATTGTCAAGCAATGAAAGTCCCCTACCGGTAGCCAATTGTAACAAAGAGAGCTATGGTTTTGTGCACTGCACTTCTCCTAATTCATTTCTATCCACATGTAAAGTTTCAAAATAATATCTCTTTTGGTAATGTAATTAGGGTCTGAACAAAATTTAGGTATGCAAATAAACGCAGGGGTAACCAAAAACTTAAGCAAGGGAAAGTTATGGTTCTTGTGCACTGCACTTTTCCTCATTGATATCCATCCACATGTAAAGTTTCAAAATCATATCTCTTTTGGCAATGGAGTTATGCTCCGGACAAAATTTAAGTATGAAAATTATGGAAGGGGAATAACTCAAAAATTAAGTAAGGCGGAGTTATGGTTCTTGTGCACTGCACTTCTCCTCAATAATATCATAGCATAATATATATAACATATTATTTCTACACTCATATAAAAAATAATTTATTACTTCATAGATGGTACGGTCAACACCCCCTCCCCCTCCCCCTTCCTTCTGTTATGCTATATACTTTTTTGAAAACTCCCATGTTTTTTTGTTTCGATTTCCTTAAACTGCTCAAATAAGTGGGACAAAACATGTAGATTGTAAAATAGTTTAAATGATGCATTTATTAGCAAAATGATATCATATTGAAATACATGTACTAGTATGTTATATATTTTGTGATAAATGTCCCATAAATAAAGAATAAACGGGGTCACCCGAAAGGGGCCTCAAATGAAAAAAAATATCTATACACATGTGAAATTTCAAAGTCATAGCTTGCTTAGTTTTGAAGTTATGCTCCGGACAAAAAAGTGTGACTGACTGACTGACGGACTGACTGACTGACGGAGCGCAAACTATAAGTCCCCTCCGGTTTCACCGGTACGGGACTAATTAAGGTTAAATTTTATACAATTGCAAATACCTGATTACTACTTATTGGAGTAGTCTTGTGACAAGTACAAAAACAAAACTGAACATAATGTGACTGCTAGCGTGTATAATTTAAAGCGAAGTTGGCATTGAAAGATTGTCTCCTTGAAAGTAGGTGTTAGTGATAAATTGGCGACTTGATGAAATTCAATGACTGTAATTCGCATATGTAGGTTACTAGGCTATTCAAATGTTTTATAAGGGTATATCACTTACCTAAATTCGTAATAGTGTGTTGCTACTTTAAAGTGCGGTAATAGTCTGTTTCGTTTGTAGTAATGTACAGTGATATTGCCCTCACACGTTAATGCAGGCACTGTGTTTGAACTGTGTGTAACGTGTTATGCAACAGGACGAATACAATATACACGTGCGTCGTTATTATTATCATTGATGAGTTTTCGAACCAATCTGTTTGACCCAACACAATGAACAACAATTAATTTACGTGGCATTCACAGACCATCATACACTACTGTCTTAGTACTCTCTTTTAATACGACAACTACTGATATCCTGACTTCTATGAGCAGTGTTTACTAACGGTTAAGCACACGCTAAAAATAAGACATATCTTGTTATTTGTTTCCGTTCCTTGTTGTGTACACTGTCCCATTGTATTATGGATGATATCCAAACCCTTCTGTGACCATGTGAAGTACGAACGCCGCCGGTGCTATAGGTCTGCCTCGTTCATCAGTCTGACGAAACACGTGAAACAAAACAACTGATGCTAGTGGTGTAAATGTCTGGCGGACGTGGTGAGCAGCTTAAACTATCCAATATTAATTCACCAACAAAGTCATAAAAAGAACACTGTTAATGCATTACGCTGTCTGAAGCCTAACCGATCGCTGTATGGAACGATATACATGTATAATGTAGCAAATAAGCATTGGTCTATCTACGCGGTTTTATGACAAAAGGGATACATCACACTTCACAAAATACTGTATGTGCCTTTAAGTGCAAAGAACCGATTATCATTGTGCCTTTAATTGCAGTGAACCGATTGTCATGACAGATGATATTGACATCATTGATTCAGACGATTTTACAAAATCTTGATAATACATCTGATTGAAGAACTGAATACTAAACAGTTAGTAAGTTTTATACGAGTATTGTACATTATTATTATATTGTATTATTACAGTCCCGAAACATTTGAAATATTTTAAATTTTGACAGTATTATAATACGTAGATGTATAAAAAGTCAAATTTAACCGGACACACAATATTTATAATACAGTCGTGACAACAAAATTGGACCATTGCCAACTGTGGAATTGTTTACCGTTCGATATCAGATGTTACTGTCATACTCCAGACTTGCTAGGCCTGGAAATAACTCATTAGAAACGCGTTACGTCTATCAAACCAGATTTGTATTTCACTCGTGTATTGGTGTTCGGTCATTTTTGCTTATATCTTGTTTGATTTTGTAATCCACAAGAATGTCTATGCCCTCATACAAATGTAGCAATACAGTGGTTGGCAAATGCCATGCGTGCAAATATCGGACAATTCTCATCCAACCAATAAACTGTCCCGGACATTTCTCCAATAATATTTACAGCAAGTTTTGTGCTAAGTGTCTATACAACGTACAGCGGTCAATCGTCTTTGGAAGTGTTGATCTATGGTCGTTCTGTGTCAGGGTTGGCGGTCTTATTACTTCATCACCGAAATGTCTAAATAAATAATAGAACCGTTACTAACAGTTTGAATATGTATGAAACATTATATAAGGTTAGAAACCACCAAATAGATTTGCTCTATAGCTCAATGTAAATTGGCCATAGTAGGCCCCAATTTTCAACTTTTTTTAGTCTATGGCCACCTGGACCACATATATCATTGTACAGAGGGGCATTTAAGCTTCAAAATAATGCAATAAAAAAGGGGGGTCATGTATCTTCTAAGAAAGTTTTTGTCCTTCAAACACGGTCTATTTGTTTTTACGCATGTCCGGATTTGTAAGTTCTGGGTTTTACCGTAGTCTACTTTCACTTTGGTATCAAGAACAAAATAGCGAGATAATACAAATATTACAGTTTTACTACACCACATGCATATTTACCAACCATTTAAACTCAATTGCATCATTCAACTCCACATTTGTCAAGAAATATCTCCATTTACAGGCAAACCAAAGTTTTTTTAAGGACTACTTGAGTGTATCACTACTTGGTCCGCGGAAGCATTTAGTGGTTCTTTACCTTAAGACAGCCTAGTTTACTTATTAAAGTGATTTTTGCACTTTTTTCAATACTACTATGTATATGCAGCACACAACAATCCATTCTAGACAAATTGTGCATGGATTCTAGAAAAAATGACAAACATGCATATGCGCCTTTAAAGAGAAATTTGGCCAGCACCTGCAAAATATTATGAATAGTGATTTTAAATTGGGTTGTATTTGTGAAAAACTGTTTCACTGAACACTAATTATGCTTTAGATGCCTTATAATGTGTCTTTTCTTCATATTTAATCACAATTATCCCTGTCTGACACTAAAATAAGGTCAATTTTGGCATAAAAATGTCTATTTTAGAAGAAAAAAATCTGAAATTTTCTAGATTTTCATGATAAAAATCCAAATTTTCACTTTTTTAGACAATTTAAACAGATAAAAGTGGTCAAAACCCTAACTGGGATGGATTTCCATACATTTGAATGCAAAAAAATGAAAACATGAATTTAATAGAATTTTGCCCTTCTTTAGGTTAGAAACCACCAAATAGATTTGCTCTATAACTCAATGTAAATTGGCCATAGTAGGCCCCAATTTTCAACTTTTTTTAGTCTATGGCCACCTTGACCACATATATCATTGTAAAGACGGGCATTTAAGCTTAAAAAAAATGCAATAAAAAGGGGGGTCATGTATCTTCTAAGAAAGTTTTTTTCCTTCAAACACGGTCAATCTGTTTTTACGCATGTCCGGATTTGTAAGTTCTAAGTTTTACCCTAGTCTACTTTCACTTTGGTATCAAGAACAAAATAGCGGAATAATACAAATATTACAGTTTTACTACACCACATAGCTTTAGACTGGAACCCACAAGGCAACAGGAGAATAGGCAGACCAAACATGGCATGGGAAAGAACATTCAACATCAGTTTGTCATCCTGGTGTCCATTAAGCGTGTGACTATGTATCTTAAAGTTAGCCATCTTTAGAACAACAATGTCCCCTTGAGGATTACTTATGAATTACTAACTCACTGCTTGCCATATGGTGTGCTAACAGTGTCTTTAAGGATAGGTTACAGGTCCACTATCATTGCCCTTTTATTTAATGCACTTATTCCGATTAAACTGGATTTCATAGGAACATAATTTGTAGATGATTTGAATGTGCATTGCAACATTCAGCTTTCTACTTGAACATTGGTTCGTATATAAATGTATGTTTAGCATGTTAAATAAAATATTAACAACCAATTTACTAAGGTAATAGATCTTGCTGTAAGACTTAAAGTAACTTCTACTTCAATGTTTTGACATGGATTTGAGGAAATTTCGACGATTTGCAAGGTCAACAAAATCAACATGATAATGAAACTGATACAGTGTTAAAATATCAGCTTCAAACCATATCACTAGTGTTGGACCCCCGTATGATAGTTCCATTCCCTCAAGTACGCAATACAGGCGAAGATAACTACGCATAAAGCGAAAAACTCGAAAACAATGTAAAATTTCCAAAGCATCTTGATTCACCGTATTTGTTACTATTTTTAGCAACACAGGTGCTCGGACGCTGATATCCACACTTTTGAGGATCATTTCTAGACGAAATCTTGACCTAAGGTAATTATTTCCCTAAGATAGATTCTTACCTAAGGAATTTCCTCAAGTCGAGTTAAGGGAAGAAATTAAGAGAAATCCTTCCCTTAGGTGAATATATGGATACCTTAGGTAAAAATCTTCCTTAGGTAAAAAAAAACTTAGGTGCTTTATGAATACGGGCCCAGTATTACATAATATCGACCCAGTTTCTTTCTTTTCGAGCGACCTTGCACAATATGAACAATACCAATGATCTGTTATTCCACTGTAATTGGAATTTCTGTCATCAACCTATCCAATTTAAGGAAAACATATTGTGACAAATTGCGTATGCGATATTGACTTGGAACCGATGCCGTTGCTAAACGAGATATACGAGAGGTTTCTAGACTAGTGATAGTCAAGTCACAACAAGTTTGTGCGATCCACTAAGTGTCAAGCAATGGTCACGAATTACAGTATATCCAAGTGTAATTGAAGTGTGTGCATGGGTCACACACTTTCGGATACTATTAAGTTCACAAAACGTACAATGGAGCATGCATCGGGTGTACTGTATCCTTTCATACATCCTAGCAAAGAAATCATGGTCCTTTGTTTAGGGCGTACATTGAAAATAATATCGAACAATGCGTATGGCTCGTGGTGTGCAACCCCCTATCTTATCGTAAGAAGCATGGGTACTTTTATAATAATATTGATAATCTTATCGTATTTGAAACCGTTGCAAACTAGAAGCTGTTTACATTTCAATGGTGTATCTTGTATTGCGCTTAGAGAACAATTGTTTGATATAGTGTACTTTTAACTAAACAATTCTAGAAACCATGGACAATGTTAAAATATATGTTAAGTACTATGTAATTCACTAATAGTCATGATGCTAGTCAGACTACCGACACCCACATGTTACTATCACAGAAATACTAATAAATAAATAATGCTTCCCATTTTGAACTTTTCTAATATCGTTATTGCTGAACACGGAGTGCATACTATGTAGAGAAAATACAAACAGAGGGAAGACGAAAACCAATTAAATACATGCACACAATGACATACCAAAACACATGCATAACAGTGCGTAGCAGTTTTATACCTCCTTAACATGAATGTAAGTCTCCAATGCTTCTGACATACGGATTTAAAATTGTCCCTTGTAACCACGTCTAAGACCAAACCACTAAAATAATAACACTTATCATACCCGCCAGAAATAATATACTAGAAATATAGATGATACGTGTAAAAAGTTGTCTGCAACCAAACTTATTTAATGCAATTCGGGGAAGCACGAGCAGTCAATAAACCATGCTTTTGGGTTTATTATAGTTATTGCGTTCGATAAAACCCCTAAACTAGAAATAAATAATCGCATGGGATGCAATACACATGTACAACTAGTGTCATTGCTATAAAGCAATATTCATGTATCTCAAACAATACATTAAATTTCAATTTTGTACATTATAAAAGAAAGTCATATACTGTATTAATGCACCATTTTCTATTCTATATATGCAGTGGTTTCGCTTCCCCAACTATAGAATAAAAACAAACTTATGATAAATATGCCGTGTATATTATAATAAAGTTTCAATACAAATTGCATAATAGGCCATCCAATGCAGTCTACATATTCGTGTTTAATTGCCCCTGTCACATTTACATCATGAATTTAAATTATTATCGTAATTGGTAATACCAGGACAGAATATATGAAAGTAGAACAATTTCAAGAAATATATCTCTTGCTTAGAATGAGTAGTTCATAAGTACAAAATAGACAGTTTGAGAAAACAAGAAAAACTGTCCGAAAATCAATCTGCACATACACGCAAAGTAAAACAAGCTGTTTCAACTTTTGCTTTGTTAACATAACAAGGTTCAATGTTCATGAAAATAGGCTCATTACAAGTGGCGTGCAATGTTGTTCCAGGTACTAAGTATTATGTTGTTATATACTATATCGATGATCGCACTGTGAATCTGCTAAACTTATCAAACTTTATGCGTGTTTATAGTTTCCTACAAATGCAAAATCCAAATCCATGGGGGCAAATTCTCTTGGAATAACTGTTTTTGACTCATGTAAGAAATATATTGTCTAACAACTCTGCCAATCATCGTAGTGTCTGCGAGCGTCTGGATTATAACTTAACAATGCTGATTCTGAACAAAATAAATCATATTTCAGTAGTCAGAATTCGTAGCTTCAAAACATACGCACTGAGCAATTGCCTCTAGGCATTATGCGACGGCCCCAATAGTCAAACAATATTGCATATTTTGGGAAACAATATACACGACGTCGTAAATTGTCTTTTCTCCGATGAATAATTTATTTTTCCATAATGATATTTCCGGAGGATGTGAGAATCTTATTATACATGTACCATGACTGACATTTTACTAGGTAATAACTCTCCGCCTGAAAGTGTCGAAGTCATAACCAAACTCGTATGTATACATATTTGATAGCGTAAGCATACAGCAAAGGTCAGCGACTGATCGTAAATCAACCATCTCCTCCCACTCCATGAACTGTGCTCGGCCTAGACTAGACGTACTAAACATCTGTGCAAATACCAGACAACGAGAGGTAAACATTTTGTTTCTAATGCCCTAGAGTTAAACGACGGACCACGAAACATTGAACATTCTTGAAAAAAAAATGACTGTCACATGTAACACGAGCGGTGGATTCATACATATGCAGTATAACGCCTCCAGAGTGTTGAATGGAACTAGCTAGCAATGTCTGCAATAAAAGAAATGGCATTCTACAACCGAATCGATTACATACATCATGTTTCACCTATACTGTATTGCTTGCACCAATATCTCCTCTTATAGTCGCATTACTCGTCAGGTAACATAATTCCAACCAAAGCAATCTCCACAGGATCCTTTTAAATGAATGAGCATACCGCAAAGGTCAGCGAATGATCGTAAATCAACCTAGTTCTCCCACTCCACGAACTGTGCCCGGCCTAGACAAGACGTAGTAAACTTCTTATATAAATTTGAGCAAATTCCAGATAACGAGAGGTATACGCTTTGTTTGATCATTTATTCCGAAGCTAAGTGAAACGACGGCTCACGAATCAATGGCTATCTTGAAAAATATATATACTTATATATGTAACAATAGCAGTGAGTTTATACGTATATAACGCCTTCTGAGTGTTGAATAAAACTAGCAATGTCTGCAATAAAAGAAATGGCATTCTTCAACCGAATTGATTACATACATCATGTTTCACCTATACTATATTGCTTGCACCAATATGTGCTCTTATAGTCGCATTACTCGCCAGGTAACATAATTCCAACCAAAGCAATCTCCACAGGACCCTTTTAAATGAATTAGCATACGAATTGCAGACATTTTCGTGAGAAAATAGATCGAGGGTGGAAGTGATAACTGCTTTGAAATTGTTTTAATATCGTTTTCTTCGTTCATTTTTATTTGGGCTAATACCGTTTGATTCAACATTTTGCCACAATGTACTGACATCTCATCTACCAAACACCTGCCAGTATTTCCAAATGTATAGAGTTCCCAGAAATTATTGAGAATTTTAAGATTAAAACCAAAACTTGATTATATTGTCAAGCACCTGAGAGAAAACGAAACTCGGTACAACATACATGAAAGCAATCATACACTATTTCTCCCGTATAATGTACATAATAAAGACGAGTATGATGTACGAGGCAATGGCGGTTGACGATAGATTGACCAACTATTTCAAAATTGTGATATCAAACCAGCATACAAAATAAATGACAAGATAAGTAGAAATCAGCTGAGGAAATTGCCTATATAAGTGTTTTGTTGGTAAGTATTAGAAAACATTCTACTATTATTATGTTATCATTGAAAACAATAAGTACTTTGTAATGAATGTCCCATGCTAAATTTATTACAACACCATTTTCATGTTGTCGGCTAATGGTATAATCCTTTACTAATTTTTGCAACCGCTAAGTATCATCTATGTTTAATTGTCACTGCTCGTTTGCTCTCTTAAATGCTTTAAGGTAATGTTACTGGATCTCCAACTTATGATGTAAACAAGTTGCTTTTTGTCATCAGGCAACGAATAAGTTGTTGGATTGTCAGTAATAGCCAAGGAGCAAGGTTTGTTGGATGACTAGCTAACTATATGATAGACTTAAAGAGCGTAGACAACACGGTGCATATACGGCGATATACGTATAACATAAATCTTAGTGATTACAAAATGTGCTGAAAGCGGTCCTTCCTGAATCGATGCAAGTATCAAATCAACATATGGCTAATTCCATGGAAGAATATAACCTCGTTAACTTGAGAATCGAAACAAGCCGGTCATGTGATAGTCAAGTGCTCCACCAACATAGCTAGACATGCGGACTGCAGTGTTATGTGCAAACTAGTCATATACCCACCAACATCGTGTTAACCATGTATGCTTGATATTATACAACGCATAAACCCCGTCTTGGTAGGAGCACTTTCAAGACATGAATTCAATATGTGCGAATCATGAAACATTAAAGTCCGCCAAACCCACATTTTCATATCACAAAAATATAACAGTAATAAATTCGAAATACTCTCGATTATTACCTTTTCAGACGCAGATCACGTTGAAAACGGGCATACTCTGTAGAGCACATACAAGAACAGTGGGAGCATTATTATATAGTACTAATTGACTTGCCAGAAACACTAACTAAACAATTATCTTTTAATAATGTAGTACATAAAACATAAGTCGTACTTACTTAAGTTTAGAAGATCCCGCTCACAGTACTTCCCAGTCAATAACTTCGTAACACTAAAAAAGTTATTATTCCCGCAAGAAAACAATAAAATATTAATGTTGTACACATGTCTGCAACTAGAATTGTTAAGTGCATTATAGGGAGACACCAATAGTCAATACACGACTCTAGTTGGTTAATTGAAGGTATTGATATGTGCAATTTAGCTAATAAACAGGAATATGTATTATTGTTATTGATGTTTTGTATATACACTTCCAACTTCGTATTAATTTCTCATTTATCCGGAAAAGAAACTAATTATGTAAATTGTATGCAGACTAAATGTATACGGACAACAATTCAGTAAAATTATAATGATAATAAAATAACTTCAGAAATTAAGTTCGGACTGAATTGTTCTACCTTAAGTACTACTACGATTTTGGATATTTCATCTACGGAAACACGCTGTGTAGTTGGAAGTGAAGTTCGCTGATAATTATCAACTTGGATATTTTCTAACTAGTTTCTCGTGTGAGACAATATTAACGTCTCCAAACTCGGATGTTAATCATTTTAACCACTCACAGAAAACTCTAAATAATGGACATACTTGAAAAAGTTGGCTATGAAAAGGTTGCAATGTTTAGCTTATCAATTGTTTCAATTAACTTCCCAACCAATTTTTTTTGGCAGATAAATGAACTTCCGTTATTTACTCAGCACAACAATACGTTACGTTAAGAACAGGCATAAGGAAGAAATCGTACTACAGAAATGAGTTTTGACATCAACCAGTTTGTTCACTCTAATTACAATATTCGAACGATGTGGTGTATCAAAACGCTGCTTTTATAATATGAATTATGTTACACGTATTATTTAGTGTGTTTCTCAGTATACAATTACATTGACTTCGCCACGGAAAAACTAATGTAAGCTTAGGTAAGATACGAGCATGTATGTGAAGCGGCGGCATCTTGACGTCCAGATGTGTTTGTGTCCGCCTATAGTGTATGTCTGCAAAAAAGTATTTACCACGGGAAACAACAATACAATAACACGTACTTTGTCGACAATTATCTTATAACTTACAGACGTTGGAGATACATTATCCGAGACGTTTGATTGTACGGTTGTGTATCCGATTAAATGATGGAAGTTCTTAGTAACATTTCAGACAAAACCAGGACTAAAGCAGTTTGAATAAAAGCATGAATTTATCCCAATTTCTACAAATTGCTCTTGAATTGTCTGCGATAGATAATTCTTTATACAATGATCTTGGATACAAATCGTGATATAAGTGGACGAGTATGATTTTTATTTTAACGCAGACATCTCTAGAGAGAGTCTTAAATGTGTTTTATTCTGTGATTATAAACTCACTTCAGATAAGTGCATTTTCCTAATTCGACGAGACACCTGAATGAGGAATATGGAAATATAGTCATGGATTAACTGTATATATGAAGCGTGTGATGTATTAGCGAATCGCTTGCCAATGTCAATACATGTAGTATGTGTTGTGAAAGTCAAGCGAAAAAATGGTTACACCTTTGTTCCTGTACATGTGTATGAGTTTAACGTTCCATACTCTTTGTTTTATTCAATAAGAAAATAATTTCCTCTAAAGTCCTTGAATATATGACTGTATACATACAGGTTATAGCCTTACTTATAATTAATATGTTCGTTATTGTAGTGGTGGTGGGCTGACTACAATATATGCTTTACTGACATTTTATCTCCCAACGGATGTGACTTCTGCGTGTAGACATTATTTTCAACACAAAATCAGAGACACATGATGTGTTTCCGTTCGGGATCAGCAACACACGCACATATTGTCTCAAAGCCTAAACGTGGACATCTTCAATTGCATATCAGTGGCGATGAGTAGTAAAGAAAAAAATTGACTCGATCCCACACTTGATTTTATCGATATTACAATATATTTCATAAGTGAAGAATTAACAACCGTTATGATTGCTTAGTAATTTCCTTCAGTAGATAAGAGATGAAATGAGTATTGTAGCACAGACAAATTCATTTATAGTTCCCTTTTCGTCAGGATATTGTGGGAATATGGCACAGCAAAGAAAAAAACAGAACTATTTGTCAGAACATATGATACGAATATGAACAAATTTATATTCATTAATGGTATGCCGGGAATAGCCCAATAATTTCATGCATGGTGCTTTCATACTATTGGTACGTGGATATTGGCATCGTTGAAGAAATTAAAAAATATATATATGTACACATGGCCACACACTAATGCACAAGTCATAACAACTATGTATTGATAGACGTAACGCTTTTATAATGTGATATGTCCGGTGCTAGTCAGTCTGGAGTCTGACAGTGAATCCCCTATTAAACGATAAATTTGAGGAGCTTACATGAGGAGGAAACAAAGCTCAAATGATGTCATTCAATATATTGATATATAATAAAACCACATTTGACCCGCCGAAACAAAAAATGTCCAAATTTGATCACGTTCTTTGATATGAAATTCCTTTCGTTCCTTTCAGTAATATAATACGACTGTGCAGTTCTTGTTGGCTTATTTAACATCAGTCAACTGTTTGAAACGAAGGGAAAAATATAATTTTTAAAGGTTTATCAAGATCAAACCCGTATTGAGTTCATTGTCGACCATAGTACTGACTAGGATTGCTTTAAACAATTGTAAATGCATCATTGTAAACTAATTGGAGTAGTCCTGTGGCAAGCACAAAAACAAAAATGGAACATACTGTGACTGCTTACTTGTATAAACTAAAGCAAACTTGGCATTAAGTGATTACAACCTTGAAAGTAGGTGTTAGTGATAAATTGTTGACTTGAGAAAATGCAATGACTGTAATACGCAAATGTAGGTTAATAGGCTTTTCCACTGTGCATACCACTTACCTAATTCTGTAATAGTGTTTCTAGTGCGAGAGAGCAGAAAAGGTCTTTTTCTACTATAGTTACGATGATCGTGCTCTCACACGTTGATGAAGGCATTGTGTTTGAAATGTGTGTAACATGTAATGCAACAGGACGAATTCTTCTCCTTTAATACGACAACAAGTGATATTCTAACTTCTATGAGAAGTGTTAATAACAGTTAGAGATACACCCCACTTTAAGACGTATCTACTAATTTGTTACCGTTATTTTAAGCGTTCATTGTCCCCGTGAATTCTGGATGATATCCAAACCCAGCTGCGACCATGTGAAGTACGACAGTCACCGGCGCTGTAGGTCTACCTCGTTCATCAGTCTGCCTTAACACACTAGACAAAACAAATGGTGCTAGTGGTGTAAATGTCTTGCGGACGTGGTGAGCTGCAAAAACTATCCAACATTTATTCACCAACAAAGTCATAAAAATAACACTGTTAATGCAATACACCGAGTGACGCTGTCTGAAGCCTAACCGATCGCTGTATGGAACGATATGCATGTATAATGTGGCAAATAAGCATTTATCTATCTACGCAGTTTTATGACAAAAGGGATACAACACATTTCACAAAATACTGTATGTGCCTATTAGTGCAGTAAACCGATTTCCATTGTGCCTTTAATTTCAGTGAACCGATTGTCATGACAGATGATATTGACGTGATTCAGACGATCTTACACAATTTTGATAATACATCTGATTGAAGAACTGATTACTAAACAGTTATTATAATATTGTATTATTACAGTCCCGAAACAT
This sequence comes from Spisula subtruncata, assembly GCA_963678985.1. Lineage (NCBI taxonomy): Eukaryota > Metazoa > Mollusca > Bivalvia > Venerida > Mactridae > Spisula > Spisula subtruncata. Next base: position 8,146,178 of record OY787675.1, on the reverse strand, counting down.
TCGGAATATTTTAATTTTTGACAGTATTATAATAGATGTATAAAAAGTCGAGTATCTATTTCTGTGACCATGCCATATTCAAATTAAACCGGAAACACAATGTTCATAATACAGTCTTGACAACAAAAAACATTGGACCATTGACAACTGTAGAAATGTTTGCCGTTCAATATCAGATGTCACTGCCATACTCCAGACTTACTAGCCTCGGAAAAAAACTCATAGGAAACGCGTTACGTCTATCAAAACAGATTTGTATTTCACTCGTGTATTGGTGTTCGGTCATTTTTGCATATATATTATTTAATTTTGTACCCCACACGGATATCTATGTCCTGTAAGAGATATAGTTGTTGATGAATGCCATGCATGCAAATATCGGGCAAATATCAACACACCAATAAACCGTCCCGGACATTTCTCCAATAATATTAACTGCAAGTTGTGTACTAGATTTCTATACAACGTACAGCGGTCAATCGCCTTGGGAAGTGTTAATCTGTGAAGCACAAATAACACTCATGTTACATTTTCTCCTTAGGGTTCCATTTTATTCTAAAGCTTTTATCGAACAGTGTTTTTGATGATATAAGATGATAAGCAAGTTAACAATAATAGGGGATTAAATAGCCAGCGAAGCTGGCTATTGTAAATACCCATACCAATAATGTCCACGTGCGTATCTTCGTCGAGGCTCTGCCGGTACTAATGCTTTCAGAAAAAGTTATTTCCGGTCAAAAATTTCAGGCAGTTTTCCGAGGAGAATGGTCCTTTGAAAATAAAAAAAATAGTAATCTGTAAACGGTCGCCCCCTATCATTTTCTTTCGAATTATAACCATCTTTAAAAATATTCAATAAATAAAACAAACTATTTAAAAAAAACACAGGGAAGTAAGAAATACGCTACTGCACTGGATACACGGCGCCAATACAAGACGTGATGTCATGACGTCACAAATAACAGGAAATGACGTCATACCAAAAGTACGCCAAATAGACTCATGACGTTACGTTGAAATGTATAACAAATCAGTATAATATAGGTAAAACTCCAGGTTAGGGATGCATACACTTATTCCAAACATAAACCACACATACATAGCCAATCTAAAATTTTGAATAATTATTATTTCTTGTCTTAAATTTAAAGAGGAAAAGTGATCAGTTGCTGATCAATAACTATCTTTGTATATTTTATAACATATAAATTCAACTCATATTTAGTCAGTTTCTATCTGAAACATAGCTTAGCAGATATCCAATGTGTATTTAATCCCTCATTTAGGCGGTGCCTTAGTTCATATTAAGAATAATCAAAGTATTCAGGTCAAATAAGTGCTTCTTCAAAATGCATGTAGCTAGACATGCGGACTGCAATGTGCAAGCAATTCATAGACCTACCAAAACCGTGTTTATGTTCGTGCATGCTTGATATTATACAGCTCATAAACCCCGTCTTGGTTAGGGCAATTGCATGATACTTCTACAATAGGTGCGAACTGTGATACTACATGCAGTACATTGCACACCGCCGAACTCAAATTCTAATATCAAAACAAATTAAAACAGTAATAACTTAGAAAAGCTCTTGGTTATTAACTTTCTTTTCTAATGTAGTTGGAGTTGAAAACGGGAGTATATATTATGTAGAGCACAGACAAGAACAGTGGGAGCTGTTCTAATTGGCATGACAGAAACACTTACTAAGCAATTAATTTAAATAATGTAGTACGTAAAAATAAGCCAAACTAACTTAAGTTTAGAAATCCCGCTCACAGCGCATCTAAGTCAATAACTGCCAAACACTAAAACAATAGTTATACCCACTTAAATACAATAAGCTTTTAATGTTGTAAACTTTTGTGCAACTGGAATTGGCATTTTAGGGAGGCACCGACAGTCGAATAACGACGCTAGTTGGTTAATTGAAGATGTTGTGTACAATTAAGCTGATAAACGCGTATATATATTGATAACATTTTTTTGTATATACACTTCCAACCTTCACACCACATTTGACGTGTTCAGTGTTTAATACATGACTGTGTTGTGTTCCAATTTAGCTGAAAGTGGAGCCAATCAAGTAACTTTTATACAGACTATATGTATACGGAAAATAATTCAGTGATAGTATACAGATAATAAAATAACATTGGAAATTCAGTTTAAACTGAATTGTCCTTCCTTTAATACTACTACACTGTAAGATGTTGGATATTTCATCTACGGAAATACGCTATGCAGTTGGGAGTGATGTTCACTGGTAATTTTAATCGTGGATATTTTCTAATTATTTTAATTGATATGTATATTCTAATGCCTCTCTACGCCTTCTTTTTAGGCAATAATAACGTCTCCAAAACCGGTTGTTAATTATTTTAACCCCTTACAGAAAACTCTTAATAAGCTCTGCATAACACTACGTTACATCAAGAGCAGGAATAAAAACCATATTACAGAATTTCTTCAAATTATATTACCTTCACGACGGAGTGTCTTATGTAAGTTTATGCAAGATACGAGTATCATAGCAACGTTTCAGATAAAAACTGGACTACTGCGTTTTGAATAAAAGCATGAATTCATCTCAATTCCTAGAATTCCTAGAAAAATCTCTTGAATTGTCTGCGAGATATAATTCTTTGTACGTGGCGTTTCGATTTCTTACTTGATATTAGTCGACAAGTAGGGTTTTTGTGATAACACAGACATCTCTAGAGAGAGTCTTAAATATAACTTCTTATTATAAACTCACTCTTGGTTAGTGCATACTCCTAATTAAACGAAACATATGAATGAGGAATATGGAAACAAAGTCCTGGATTAAATGTATATCAATATACATATGAAGCGTGTGTTGTATTAGCAAATCACATGCAGATGTCAAAAGTATGCATTTCGAATGTCTCGCGCATAAATGATTACAGAATTATCTCTGTACATGTACATGTTTCATAATTCATGCACCCGCTTTGTTTCATCCATATTTGGTCATCTATATTTCTTTCCTGGAGACTACTAAGTAAATTTAGCATAACATTGATTATCATGAATGATGTATTACGTGTTTGATACTCTTTCAATTTTAGATACCGATTAAGATTATCCTATAAACATTTCTGATATTTGTCGTCTGGTATAATTTTAGTAACGCCCCGCATGTTTCTTGTAGCGTGTAATATTATCTTCAAAACAATTTGCAGGAAACAGGGTATTGGTCTTCACATGACTGATAATCGTTAGTCAATTAATTAGTTAATGTAAAACAGTTATGCCTGGTCTTATGCAAACTCCATGTGGATCATAGGTAAGAAATCACCAAATATATCTGTTCTATAGTACAATGTAAATTGACTAACTATTAAATATCATACTATTAGCCTTGTAATGATCGCCATAGAACATACAAACACATTCTGTTGAAACCGTAAAACTGATTTTATGAATCAACTTTGTACTACGTTTCAAACAATTGTATGGCAACTCCTCAGCCTCCAACTCATGCTGTGATCATATTTTATTTCCGAAAAGGTCAAGGAACTTAAACTTTATATCAAAGACATTTTATCAAATTTGGACGGTTGATGTTTCGGCAGATCAAATGCATTTTAATAGACATCAATTAATCGTATCGCATCAGTCAAACAACATCCTGATATGAACTGTAATGGTTTTCTTATTGAATAAACTAAAAATATGGAGTTTCAAGCAGATTTTATTCTGCAACAAATGTATTGATTAACACTTATCTTTGAAGAGATCCAGCTCGTTTGTGCTCATGAAACAATTTGACATTCGAGAAGACATGAAGTTACATTCCCTTAAACACCAATCAGTTAGCATAGTCTTTTGTTTTAAACATAAACATAATCATCATATAACTGTAACGTAAATAATCAAAATTGCTTTTTAAACTGTTTCAACATACACTTAACGGCTCTTAAAAGTACACCAAGGGGATTGACTCATTCATTAAGGCTTCGTTATTTTTTAGGAATGGAGTGTTTTCTTAACAGATACTCTCAATTTTTGAGCAAAGTAATGGAGAATTATTCTTATCCATTTTCACAATTCCCAAATCATGTGACTCGTCGATGTTGAAGAATACATTTATCTTTAGCCAGTTAATAATCGCAGAAGTTATATCTCAGACTCTCTCTAGAGATGTCTGCTTTACCATACACATCCTGCTTGTAATATCAAAGAAGGAATCAAAGCGCAACGAATAAAGAACAATTCGCAGACAATTCAACAGTTATTTGTAGGAATTTGTTTTTAATTCCTGCTAACATTCAATACGCATCAATTGGACTATTATCTGATATGTTACAACAACATCCATCATCTAAAACTGATTCATAACCGTTCTAGTTTATTGGGTATATACAAACAGCATGATGCATGTCCGCCAAAGCGCAAGGCGCTTGTTCACGGAGTACATGTTACTAAATAGATGATTTCTCATATAATTAAAGCGCTGTGTCTACTTGTTCCGAAACCTGACAGGTAGCGGCATTTACCACACACGGTGTCTTAAATTGTGCCCACCTTTATATTTGCAAGTATACAACACTAATGAGTTAGGACCGTCAGTATATGTAAGTGTTTAGGTGGAGACAACCTTCAATTGTACAGTATGTACATTCCTCCAACGACGACGTTACAATCGCACGGATATTGTACATTGTTAGCGAGTTATAACATACAGCTGACTTATTGCTTGTGTAACGTACATTGCTGGCGGCCACTCACGACCAGGTTCAATCGTGTGTATGAGGTACATTGACTTACTTCCTCCATATTCCCTTCCAGATAATTCGAAAACACGTAGCTGTCGCAGCTAAACGAACACAGGTGGGGCTGTGAGCAAGCCTGGAATGTTAGGCCTGGTAATTTTGATTACGTCTTCCTATTCTTTGTTGGATCTTATGCAGACGTTCAGTATTACATACTATCGATCCAGTTTCTATCTTTCCGAGCGACCTTGCACAATATGAACAATACCAATGATCTGTCATTCTACTGTAATTGAATTTTCTGTCATCGACCTATCCAATTTAAGGAAAACATATTGTGACAAATTGCGTATGCAATATTGACTTAAAACCGATGCCGTTGCTAAACGAGATATACGACAGTTTTTCTAGACTAGTCAAGTCACCACCTGTGTGTGAGAACCACTAAGTGTCAAGCAATGGTTAAAGCCACAATAAGGTGTCGGAACGACATATTTTCTATAGATAGAAAACACAAATCTTTGTTACTGATTTGAAGACTGATAAATAATTAACACATCAAGCTATTAAAAAACGCTCTTACTGCCTTATATGTGAAATAATCTTCCCTTGAAGATTGGCATAACGAGCCCGGTTTGTTTACAAATACGGTATTTAACAGCATCTCCGTCACTTTTCGGAGACTACCGAGAATTTTTCGCCAGTTTCTTATAACCAATGGATGGATAGCACACCTATTGATAACGTAGGGCGCACACTATAACCCGGTATCTAACAGTACCTTCCGGTATCGTATATAGTAGCCCTAATCACGTTGTATATTGCCTTGTATATTGACATTAATCATGTTGTATAATTGAAACATACCAGAGGCGGGGAATTAACTATGCGTATGCACTATATATAGTGCGAATGGCTATGTGCAGATGTATTAATTTCTCCGATAATTATTAGATTTATATTTTCATGTACAGTAGAATCTACAATAAAATAATAATTGCTTACATGTAAGTATGTACATCTGCATGTTCAATATGTATACACGAATGTTGTGAGTTATTTAATTTTCATAAACACGCGTCAATCATTATGAAGGTCAAAGAGGTGGCCTTTTCTTTTAATATCAATATAAAACGCACAAACATGATCATATGAATGGAAAATTAAAATATATGTTATATCCAAACGCCCTCAAATTTTCCTATGCATATGTATTTAATTGTGGCAAGCTACAGTTTGTTTATTGTCTGATACAACATAATCTGTAATAAAATATAAAAAGCTAGATGTTTTTGTTTGTCCTTAGAATGAAAAGATCGTATCTACAAAATCATATTTTGAGAAAATAAGAAAATCTATCTGACAAGTTACTCATTACTTTTGGTTAACAAGCTTTCATGAAAATAGGCTCATAAGAAGCGCCTTGTGATATAGATTTTAAATATGGCACTTACGACCTTCTCATTCTAAGCCAGCAAAATGTTATATATCATGGAGTTAATGTGCTTGTCTATATAATTCCATGATTATATTAAGTGCTATATATTCATTCACACTTCTACACTAATCCTTTAATTGGATTATACCAAAGACCTAAATTACGTAATTTAGGTCTTTGATTATACCTAACAATTCAATTAGGTGTCAGTCGTACTTAATATACAATACCCCACGCAATATACTATACAATATAGGCCTACAACAGGGTACCGGCAGATACCGGTGTACCGGGTTTTGTGCGTATACTTCCGATCATTGACGAAATCTTCGGAATCGTTCGTAAAATTTAAACGTAAACACTATTGAGTATTTTGTACGGAGGACAAAATACTAAATAGCGTTTTCAGTTGATTATTTCTCATAGAAGGAACAGCAACCTGAGGTCAGATATGGGTCCCTTCTAAACCATTTTTAGAATATTTAATATCTCAATATTTCAATATTCTTTGTAGATAGAAAATACTACGATTTTAAACCTTATTGGGACTTTAAGAATTACAGTATATCCAAGTGTAATTGAAGTGTGTGCATGGGTCACGCACTTCCGGATAATCTTAAGATCACAAAACGTACAATGGAGCATGCATCGGGTGTACTGTATGCTTTCATACATCCTTGCAAAGAAATCATGGTCCTTTGTTAAGGGCGTACACTAAAAATAATGTCGAACAATGCGTACGGCTCGTGGCGTGCAACCCCCTTTCTTATCGTAAGAAGGATGGATACTTTTATAATAATATTGATATACTGTAAACATTTCAATGGTGTATCTTGTATTGCGTTTAGAGAACACTTGTATGATATAGTGTACTTTTAACTAAACAATTCTAGAAACCATGCTCAATGTTAAAATATATGTTAAGTACTATGTAATTCACTAATAGTCATGATGCTAGTCAGGCTACCGAAACCCACATGTTACTATCACAGAAATCAAATACTAATAAATAAGAAAGGCTTCCCATTATGAACTTTTCTAATATCGTTATTGCTGAGCACGGAGTGCATACTATGTAGAGAAAATACGAACAGATGGAAGGCGAAAACCAATTAACAACATGTACTCAATGACATAACAATGCGTAGCAGTTTTATTCCACATTACATAAATGTAAGTCTCCCATGCTTCTGACATACGGATTTTAAATTGTCCCATGTAACCACGTCTAAAACCAAACCACTAAAATAACAATACTTATCATACCCGGCAGAAAGTAATATACTAGAAATATTAATGACGTAAAGTTGTCTGCAACCGAACTAAGTAAATGCAATTCAGGATAGTATGAGCAGTCAATAAATCAATGCTTATGGGTTTATTATAGTTATTGCGTTCGATAAAACCCCTAAACTGGAAATAAATTATCCCATGGGATGCAATACACATGTACAACTTGTGTCATTACAATAAAGCAATATTCATGTATCTCAAACAGTATATTAAATTTCAATAGTGTGCATTATAAAAGAAAATCATATACTGTATTAATTCACCATTTCCTATCTTATATATGCAGTGGTTTCGCTTCCCCTACAAATTCTCTTGGTATACTGTTTTTGACTCATGTAAGAAATATATTGTCTAACAAACCTGCCAATCATCGAAATATCTGCGAGCGTCTGGACTATAACTAAACAATGCAGATTCGGGACAAAATAAATCAAATATTTCAGTAGTCAGATTCGTTGCTTCAAAACATACTCAGTGTGCAATTGCCCCTTGGCATTATGCGACGGCCCGAATGGTAAAAACAATATTGCATATTTTAGGAAACATTATACACGACGTCGTAAATTGTCTTTTCTCCGATGAATAATTTATTTTTCCATAATCATATTTCCAGAGGGTGTGAGAAACTTATTATACAATTTTATCAGGTAAAAATTCTCCTCCTGAAAGTGCCGAAGACATAACCAAACTCATATGTATACATATCTGAGAACGTAAGCATACAGCAAAGGTCACCGACTGATTGTAAATCAACCACTCCTCCCACTCCACGAACTGTGCCCGGCCTAGACGTACTAAACTTCTTAAGGTTAAAATACGCACAAAAACAGATAACGAGAGGTATACTTATTGTATGATCGTTTATGTATAAGCCACTAGAGTGAAAGGATGGATCATGAAACGTTGGCTATCTTAGACAAAATATTGACTTAACATTAGCGGTGCGTTTATACATAATAGGCACATCATATATGTAATGTCTCTTGACTGTTGGATACAACTAACAATGTCTGCAATGAAAGAAATAACATTCTTCAACCGCATCGGTTACATACAGCATTTTTGTCTATACTAAAATTGCTTACACCAGTATGTGCTATTATAGTCGCATTACTCGTCAGATAATATGATTCCAGCCAAAGCAATCTCCACAAGACCCCGTTCAAATGAATTACCGTGAGAAATAGATCGAGGGTGGAAGTCATTATTGGAAATTGTCTTAATATCAGTCTCTTCTTTCTTTTTCATTTGGGTTTATACCGTTTGATCCAACATTTTGTCACAGTGTACTGGCATCTCTTCTATCAACCAACGGCTACTATTTACAATAAGTTCCCAGAAAGTATTGATATTTTTAAAGGTGTTTTAAAGGTGTTTTCAAACAAAAATTTGTATAAGCTAGATATGTTCATTATAGTAATTACCAATGGTTTTAGTTCAGACAATGCCGTGGTTGTCATGGCAACTGGAGTATTGACCCACAAGACGAACAATTTGCAATGTGTATGTTATAAACTAACTGGAACATGTATTAAATTTAACAACAAAAAGTTAAGAGGAAATTAGACAACGGAGCTAGCAATTTGGCAATTCTTTGGACAAACTCAGGCTGGTTATAATACATTACTAAAGTATAATAGATTATTTCGTATAACATAATAGATGTACATGTAATATCCACATGAATCTAAACCGGCTCTAAACATATTGATATTGGATAACAGTATTCGTGCCTACACCTTTATAATTAGTAAAATCTAAGATCACGGAATTCACTTCCGTTTTGATCACAATACATTTTGTTAGTTTATACAATCACAAACACATTCCGGATACGACTTACACTTCTAAAAGTTCAGTGACAGTGGAAAAAGGATTGTTTTGTAGTTCCCATTTTGAAATCAATTGGTACCTTTGTACTCAATTCGACGAAATAGACATCATCACAAGTGTTCAGCATTATAGCGAGTGTACTCAAAGTACTGAAATTACTAATGGACTAGGGGTCCCGGGTATTTGCAATAATATGAAATAAATACCAAAAAGACAACAGAAACAGTATCATACATGTATCTAATTTTCATTTGACACACGCAGTATATACCATAGAAGACAAGCAGTGCCAATTCGGTGACACCAAGTGTAGAAAACTGTTATTTTTTAGAAAGATACTTACGCCAGTACATATATCGTTGCGAAAGAATATGCTACTATTTTTTTACTACATACTTACGAAATAGGTGTATTCTCCGCCGTCTAGAAGTATCTTTAACTATTTTGTAAAGACTAAACTTTGAATTTTGAACTTCAAGTTTAAAATCTGATCTGACGTTTCTGGTCGGAAAAATACATCTGCATATCGGGGAAGAACCCCTGCAAAAATTCATGTTCATCAAATAACTGGTATGGAAACGAAATAATTGAAACACGCACAAAATAAATTTCCTCTCAAGCGTCGTCATTCTCCGCTCTGGCTAGAACATGTGTATCCTGACTAACTCAGAGTATCGGGATACACGGGGTGATCACATACTGCTACTGATTTGGGTTTGGGTTTGTACAAAACGGAACGTGATATATTGCCAAACACATTGAGAAAGCGAATCCTAGTACAACATACATTAAAGCAATCATAAAATACTTCTACACGTATAGTGTACGTCATACATGTACATACAAATGAAACACTTCCAGAACAATCAAAGACTAGTAAGATTTACGACTGACGATAGAGTGACTAACTATTTCAAAATTCAGAGATCAAGACAGTATTCAATATAGATGACATGCTAAGTAGAAAGAAAACGCAAATTCCCTATATAAGTGTTTTGTTGGTAACTATCAGAAATTATTATACTATTATTATGTTATCATTGAAAACAATAGTACATTGTATATATGATTTACGATATAAGTTCGGTTAAGTTGTCCTCTGAGAGTTCTTTGTCAGACCTAATTATGTTTATCGAAATAGAAAGCTCCATTTCCTTAAAAGAGTTTCCATTTGAACTTAATTCGCGTAAAAGATGATGAGTCTCGATTTTTATCAAACTTATTCACAAATTGGACAATGACACATTATTGAAAGTCCCATGCTAGGTTCATTAAGTCTACAACATTATTTCCATATATTTGGCTAATGGTGTTGTCCTTTACTAACATTTGGAACCGCCAAGTTCATCCATGTTGAAATGTAACTCCAAGTTTGCTCTCTTAAATGCTTTAAGTTAATGTTACCAGATCTATGAATCATGATGGGAAAAAGTTACCTTTACCATCTGGCAATCAATTCGTGGTCCAACTGTCAGTTATTGCCCAGGAGCAAGTACGTATTGTATGATGGATAGCTAATTATATGATTGACTTAATGAGTGTGAACAGCACGGTGTACATAGTGCTGCGATATACATATAAAACAGTTCTTAGTGATAACCAAATTTGTTGACAGTGGTAATTATTGATCCAATTCCAGTATTGTACACATGTATCCATATTTGGGTAATGTCATTGGAGAATATCAGCTCGTTACATGTAACAAGATAATCGAAACATTCCGATCAGATTATAGTCATGTGAACCAGAAACATTGCTAGATATGCGGACTGTTTGCAAACAATTCATAGACCTACTATAATCGTGTTTGTTTGGTGTTATGCAGCACATACAACCAGTCTTGGTAAGAACAATTCTAAGATTCAATAGGTGCGAACCGTGATATATTTTAATATCTTGTACGAAATGACATGCAAGAAACACCAACTGAGCATTTATTTTAATAATGCATTGCATAAAAAAGATAAGGCGGACTTACTTCAGTTTAGAAGATCCCGTTCACAGCACGTCTCAGTCAATAACATTCTGACACTAAAATAGTAATAATACCCACAAGAAAACAATAAACTATTAATGTTGTAAATTTGTCTGCAACTGGAATTTGTAAGTGCATTTTAGGGAGACACCAACAGTCAATACAGGTTAATTGACTGCCTTGTGTACAATTTAACTTATACACGCGAATATATTATATTGATAATATTGTTTTGTGTATATACTTCTAACCTTCAAACGACCTTTGTACGTGTTCAGTGGTTATTCAATATGTGTTCTTTTTCGATTGAGCCGGAAAAGGAACTAATTAAACAAACTTTATACCGACTAAATGATGCGGAAAACAATTCAGTAATAGTATGCAGATATTGAAATAGCATTGGAAATTCAGTTTGGACTGAATTGTCCTACCTTAAGTACTACTAAGATGTTCGATATTTCATCTACGGATACATGCTGTGTAGCTGGGAGTGATGTTCACTGGTAGTTAGAATCTTGGATATTTTCTTATTAGTTTAACGTACGGGTTTCATTCTGAAGGCCTTCGATTAAGTCAATAATAACGTCTCCAAAATAGGTTGTTAACGACTCTAACCCATTACGGGAAACAAAACTAATGGACATACTTGATAGTGTTGGCTATGAAAAAAAAATGCAATGTTAAACGGATTAATTCCGTTGCGATATGAGTTACGCGTATTATGACATATGTTTGTTAGTATCCAATTGCAATCATCGTCTTTTTCAAGTTACATTAACTTCCCCACCGATTGTCTGATTTGCGCTATTGGAAGATACGAGTATGTGTGTGAAGCGTTATGTGTTTGGGTTCGTCTATAGTGTATGTCTGCAAAATAAGTATTTTTGTCCTTGGAAACAACGTTAAAATAGCATGCACTTTGTCGACAATCATCTTATAACTTACAGACGCTGGAGTTACATTACTTGAGACAGTTGCTTGTACGGTTGAGAATCCATAAAAATGATGTAAGTTCTTAGTAACATTTGAGATAAAAACAGGACTAATGCGTTTTGAATAAAAGGATGAATTCATCCCAATTCCTACAAATTGCTCTTGAATTGTCTGCGAAAGATAATTCTTTAACATGATATTAGTCGACAAGTAGGTTTTTACGATGAAGCAGACATCTCTATGGAGAGTCTTAAATATTACTTATTCTGTGATTATAAAATCACTATATACAAGTGCATTGTCCTAATTCAACGAGACACTTGAATGAGGAATATGGAAACATAGTCATGATCTAAATGTATATCAGCGTACATATGAAGCGTGTGTTGTATTAGCAAAGCGCATGTCAATGTTTCTTGTATGCGTTTGAAAAGTCACAAAAGTCACGCGCATAAGTGGTTACAGATTGACCCTGTCCATATTTGGGCAGGTGTGGTTCTTCCATGGAAACTAATACATGTAGTACATTTAGCATAACATGGGTTATTATGAATGATGTATTGCGTGTTTGTTACTCTTTTAATTTTAGAAACCGTTTTAATGATATGTTTTATAATTTCTGACATCTTTTGTCGTCTGGTATACAAGTAGATAAAACGATGCATCCGTTGCTCAACCCAATATGTGTGTAACGTTCCATACTCGTTTTATTCAATAAGACAACCATTTTCAATAACGTTTTTGGATATATGTACATGTAGCTTACAAACTTACTTACATGTATAAGAAACATGTTCGTAATTGTAGAGGTGATGGGCTGACTAAAATATGTGGAATTCTGACATTTTAACACCCAGCGGATGTGACTTGTGCGTGTAGACATTATTTTTAAGATATTACATTTGTTTTCCTGCACGAATATATGCACTTTTGATTTTCCTTTGAGCCAAGTCCTTTTCGGATAAAGAAACAGAGCAGAATAGAACAGAATACAGTAAAACAGAACTGTATCTCCGATTTGTGCATTGTACGTCAACTATACAACAGTCATATAATACTAATATGAACATAATTATATTAAATAATGGAAATAACCGCTATTCAATAATCTCGTTGTGGAATTGGGTAATCCTGCACTTTTTCGGCGGGGACTTCGATTTTTAAGTGTTTCTCTGGCTGCTCAGTGTAGTTGTGGAGTGGTGTTTATGATTTCTGTGTTTGGCTGGTTAGGTTGAGTGCTACCCTCTCTGATTTCCACATGCCTTTTATACAGGGATTAACCCTATAATTGCACACATGACACTCTCCTACTATTGGTACGAGGACATATGCATTGTTGGAGAAAGTAAACAATATAATATGCACACGTGATCATACACTGATGAATAAGGAATGAATAAAGAAAATAGCTTCTTTGTTGGTATGTGTTTGGTTCAATAACAGATTTCATTTATTTAGGATAAGTTTAAACTATTAATTTCACCCCTGCACTTGTCTTTCCCGATATTTGTTTATTAAATGGCCTGTGGTATTAAGAAAAGTTCAAACACTGTCACTGACAATGTTTTTTTCACAACTTAAGCGTCTTGAGCGATGCAATTAATGTTAAAAACTAGATATTATTTTGGTTTTGTTACTTCGTGCGGCACGCTGTGAAGCTGAAAGAGGGAATGGTGTTCGTTTGCAATTAAAATTGCAATTATTTTCTAATTAGTTTAATGTATGGATTTATTCTCAACGCCTTCCTTTTATTGAATAACAAAGACTCCAAAACGGGTTTGAGTGCTCCTTGTGGAAAATATTCGGATAATGGACAGACTGACTGGAAAGTGCAGGGTATTCAACTATTTTAGTCGGAATTCCAGAAACATTTCGGGTAATAGTTGGAAATTCAGGCGTCACTTCGCTCATTTCGGGATTGGCGTCACCGCTGGGTTATCGAGGAGGAAGCAAACTTCCTTGGAGATAGTCTCACATATAACTTCATCTGTCATTATAAGCTGGCTCTAGATAATGCATTATCTAAATTTGACGAGACCCTCGGTTGGGAATTATGGATTTGAAGGTATGTATTAAACGGGATATAAACCATGCATAGGAAACGTGTAGTATAAGCAAATATCTTAACAGTGCCAGTAGTATGCTTTATGCGTTTTCCATGCAATGCGCATATAATTATTTACAGTTTTGTCTCAATAACATTTGGCAATACCAGCTTCGTATTCCATCCATATTCTAGTCATTTACATTGAATATGAATCATCTCTGTGAATCACATACAATAAAATAACTTCAAACATTTGTACATTTACATTATTATAATTTGTATTATCCGACTGTGTGCGTACAGAACCAATGACAGTGTTGACTGTTTTCCAGTTGCAATGGGAAGTGTTTTTATGTCTTCACGAACAATCTTTAACATTGATAGTCCCTTAATATTACTTGAGCGATATCAAAACTGCGTCGCCTGTTTTACTGGACGAGGAAACACTGCTTAAATGATGTTATACGACGAATTGATATCTAATAAAACACAATTGATCAGCCGAAACAGCAACCGTCCAAATTTGATCAACGTTCTTTGAAATGAATTATTTTTGTTTCTTTTCGTAATATGATAAAATTATTTCGTGTCTGAGGACTAATTTATCAACAGTAAATCGAAAACTCATCAAGATAAAACACGTATGTAGTTCATAAATTTAAAACAATTGTAAATGCATCACTGTAAACTAATTGGAGTAGTCTTGTGACAAGTACAAAAACACAAAAGTAGCATAATGTGACTGCTTACTTGTTTCAACTAAAGCAAAGTTGGCATTGAATGATTGCCTCCTTGAAAGTAGACGTAAGTGATAAATCTGCGCCTTGGAGAAACTCAATGACTGGAATACGCATTTTAATGTAGGTTACTAGGCCTTTCATGTGTTTTATATTTGTACATTACTTATCTAAAATCCGTAATAGTGTGTTGCCATTTAAAATAGCGGAACTCGTGCATTTCTACTATAGTTACAGTGATCTTGCCTCACACGCTCAATCAGGTACGTTGTGGATTAGCTTCCGAAGAGGTTTAAATACTGAGTTACGTAAAAAGCCAAGTTCTATGAATTTATGTGGCGTTTTAGAACATATGTAGAACTGTCCAAGTCTTCTCTTTTAATACGACAACAACTGATATCATAACTTCTATGAGAAGTGTTTACTAACGGTTAGAGACACGCCCCATTTATAAGACGTATCTGCTTGCTTGTTTCTGTTACTTTTTGTGTACACTGTCCCCATGAATTATGGATGGTATCCAAAACACAACCGTGACCATGTGAAGTACGAAAGCCACCGAGGCTGTAAGTCTACCTTGTCCATCAGTCTACCTTAAAACAAAATACAAAACAAATGGTGCTTGAGGTGTAAATGTCTGACGGTCGTGATGAACTGCTTTAACTAACCAATATTCATTCACCAACGAAGTCATTAAAAGAGCACTGTTAATGCTATACACCGAATAACGCTGTCTGAAGCCTAAACGATCGCTGCATGAGACCATCTACAAAATGTAAACTGCAGCAAATAAGAGTCGTCGGTCTACACCGTTAATGACATAGGGGATACTAATTTACCAAATTGTCATTGTGTATATTATCGCAGTGAACCGATTGTCACGACTGGTGATAACGACTTCACAGGTTCAGACGATCTGTCGCAGTCTTGGTAATAAATCTGATTGAAGAACTAAATTTTTAAACAATAAGTAGCTTGTATATTTCCACGAGCATTGGACCCCTATATTTTCCACTGTCCTGAAATATTTGGAATATTTTCTGTATGATAGTATTAAACAGATATTGACTAGCTATACTCCCGAGACCATGCCATATAGAAATTAGATTCAACTAGACACACATAGTGCAATAAGCATACGTGTATAATCCACCGTGATAACAAAATGCATTGAAACATTTACGACGGTGGAATTAGTTAGCGTTCAATAGCAGATGTCACAGTCATACTCCAGACTTGTTAGCCCGGAAATTACTCATTAGAAACAAGTTAAGTCTATAAAACAGATTGTTTTTCACTCATGTATTGGTGTGCGGTCATTTTTGCAAATATATATTGTATAATTTCGTACCCCACAAGAATGTCTATGTCCTCTTAGCAATACTGTTGTCGGTGAATGCAAATATCGGGTAATTCTCAACGCATCAATAAACTGTCCCGGGCATATCTCCAATAATATTAACCGCAGGTTGTGTGCTAGATGTCTATACAACATACAGCGGTTAATCGCCTTGTGAAGTTTTGATCTATGAAGCACACATATCCATACTCCGAGTACATAATGCAACCTTCGGTTACATTTTCTCCTTATGGTTCCATGCTATTTTTCGAAAGTGCACAGAACAGTTTGATACTATTTATTATTAACAGCTAGTGTACTATTAAAATTGATTGGGCTGCCTGTTTTAAAACTTTTAAGTTCAAAATTTCGACCAAACTTCCAAGGACAAAATGTTACATGTGTAATTTCCTAGAAAATACAATTTGAACAACTTGCATTTAAACATCTTCAAATTAGACACACATGCGAACACTTTGTATGGAACAAAATATATATTCCAGGGAAATAATGTTAATATCACAGAAATTAAACACTAATACATAAGGGCTGAGCACAGAGTGCGTACTTTGTAGAGAAAATGCGAACAGAGGAAAGACGAAAGCAACCAAATACATGTACTCAATGACTTACCAAAAACACTTGCATAACCATACATAGCAGTTTGATGCCACCTTACATAAATGAAAGTCATCCGTGCTTTTCAAATATGATTATGAAATTGACCATTGTAAACCAAGTCTAAGTCAGTAAGACCACGGCACTTCAATAATAATAATTAGTATACCCGTCAGAAAGTAATATACTAGAAATATTAATGATGTAAAGTTGTCTTCAACCGAACTTACGAAATACAGTTCAGGGAAGCACGACTAGTCAATAAACAATGCTTGTGGGTTTATCATTGTTAATGAGCTCGATAAAACGCACTAACTGGCAATAAATAATCACGTGGGATGTAATACTTATATTACAATTTCAAAACACTTTAAAGCAATATCAATGTATCTAAAACAGTATATTACATTTCAATACGGTACATTATAAACTAAAGAATATCATATTTTAATTTACCAATTTCTGTCTGTGTCCGTTTTATCTGTTTCCCACACAGTTATATTGCTCTTTTTCGATAGAATAACAAACTTAAGTTAAATAGGCCGGGTACTTTTTTAAAAGTGTCAATGCATATTTTGTAATAAAAACACCCAAATCAGCCCACATCTTCTTGTTTTACACAGTAACAGTTCCGTCAAGAATTTACATTATCACAGAAAATGGTAAATTCGAGACAGAACATATGAAAAGTGCGGTGTGAGTGTTTAATGTGGGGGGTAGGATTGTCTTGTTTCGTCACTTTTTGCTCGGTGACGTGATTCTGCTAGTAGCCAAACGCCGGTGAATAATATAATATTAATAATTAAGTGTTTTCATAATGGCTTTGTTATTGGACGGAAGACTTTCATTATAGCCCGTTTTGGCATATATTTGCGAAACTATGTCGTCCGGCGGCGGGGAATTTGGGAACTTTTCTTGGGTGTTTTTCATACGGTCTCTTGGTATAGTCTTTTTGTTGTAATTTCTTAGTAGATTGGGGCCATAATGCATTTTTCCGTCGGGGACTTTTTATCATTCCTTTGGCTAATGTGTAGGCATTGCGCAGTGTGGTTGAGTTTTGGTGTTACTTATTTTTGTGCTCGGCTGGTTAAGTTGAGTGCCATCCATGTACGATGTCCTTATACTTTTTAAAGCTCGATGATTCATATTTTCCACCCAACTTGTCGTTGGTAAAATATAAGTATGATAAGTAGTGGTCTTGCAAAGGATGAGTATTCTGGTGTTATTCCTTTATTGATGCTCGCATTGTGAATCTGCGTAAGTTATCTAACTGTATGTGTGTATACCAAATGCAAAACCCAATTCCATGCGGACTAATGCTCTTGGAATAGCGGTGGTTGACTTATGTACGAAATATATTTTCTAACAAACCTGCCAATCATTGAAATGTCTGCGAGCGTCTGTGTTATAACTTAACAAAGCTGATTCTTGATAAAATATATCACATTTCAGTAGTCAGAATTCGTAACTTCAAAACTTACTGCTATTTGCCTCTTGTTATTATAAGATGGCTTCGATAGTCCAACACTATTTAGGAAACATTAGACATGACGTCGTAAATTGTCTTTTCTCCGATGAATAATTGATATCTCCATAATCATATTTCCGGAGGATGTGAGAATCTTATTATACATGTACCATGACTGACATTTCACCAGGTAATAACTCTCCGCCAGAAAGTGTCGAAGTCATAACCAAACTCATATACATACATATCTGATAACGTAAGCATACAGCAAAGGTCAGCGACTAATGGTAAATCAACCTACTACTCCCACTCCAAGAACTGTGCCTGGCTAAGACGTGCTAAATGTCTTAATATATAAAATCTGAGAACACACCAGTCAATGATAGGAGGTACACATTTTGTGTGATCGTTTATTTCTAAGCTACCAAAGTGAAACAACGGATCACGAAACAATTACTTTCTTGAAAAAAATTGACTTACACATGTAACACTAGCGGTGGGTTTACATGTATTCAAGCATCATATACTGAGTTCCAAAAGTTCCGCATCCAATATTCGGTGTGTCTTTTTTACTAGAATCTCCAACTTATTTATGATAATTCAAATGCGCATGTGTAGAGCGATGTGTACTTGATATAAATCCAGGACAGTTATTGATTTGAAGATATGTATCGATCCATAATAAAACCACATGTGACACCACCCCACGATTCCAAAGTACACACAACGATAAACTACTATTTTGTAGTGGAAGGGAGGTAATAAATACCGAAAATTATCTCTCTTCGACCATAGATAATTATTGATGTTGCAATAGAGTCTGTACAACAGGTTAGATTTTAAGAAACAACCTCCTTGACATAAAAAACGCAACATTAAAGCAAGTTTCCCATAACTTTAATGTACGGTGGACTACAATTAAGCTACAACAATGCCGTTGTTCTTGGTGCAAAAATATAGCAGCCTTACCTGTCTAGGTAAGCGGCATTGACCCTTGACCTGTTGTCACATGGTACGTCATATACAGTTTTTTTCGGATGGAGATGATACAACAGTCTTATTATGATAGAGACATGTCAATTTAATTCGACACAATGTATTTTTAGTGAAACACCAGCCTCTAGCGTCTTATATACACAAGTCGTTCAACATTATCCATTTTTGCAATCAAATTAAGCGTATATTTCTAACTTATTTGACTAACTTATTGTGTTTTTTCGTAACACAGACACGATGCAAGTAAATTGGAAGTGAAAATAAAGTCGAAAATGAAGAACCAAAATTATGCGTGCTTGAATAGACGTTTTTACCATTTGCGATGATGTGATTATTCAAGCGTGACAAAATCCAACGGAAATATGTTCAACATAAACACTAAGGGTACGCGAATGGACAGTGTTCCTAAAAAGTTATTTTAAGTTCACTATTCCAAAAATAATGAATTTTTAATTAAGACGCAGAACTTTTGGAACTCAGTATATATGTAATGTCTGCATACTGTTGAATACAACTAGCAATGTCTGCAATAAAAGAAATGGCATTCTTCAACCGTATCGATTACATACATCATATTTCGCCTATACTATATTGCTTGCACCAATAAGTGCTCTTATAATCGCATTACTCGTCAGATAACATAATTCCAACCTAAGCAATCTCCACAAGACTCCGTTTAAATGACTATGTATACGAATTGTAGACATTTTCGTGAGAAAATAGATCGAGGGTGGAAGTTATTACTGCTTGGAAATTGTTTTAATATCGTTTATATTTGGGTTTAGACCGTTTGATTCAACATTTTGCCACAGTATACTGGCAACTCATCTACCATCCACCTGCCACAATTTACAATGTATAAAGGGCCCAGACATTATTGAGAATTTTAAGATGTTTTCAAAACCAAAACTTGATTATATTGTCAAGCACCTGAGAGAAAACGAAACTCGGTACAACATACATGAAAGCAATCATACACTATTTCTCCCGTATAATGTACATACTAAAGACGGGTATGATGTACGAGGCAATGGCGGTGGACGATAAATTGTGATATCAAACCAGTATACTAAATAGATGACAATATAAGTACAAATCAGCTAAGCAAATTGCCTATATATGTGTTTTGTTGGTATGTATTAGAAATTATTCTACTATTATTATGTTATCATTGAATACAATAAGTAGTTTGTATATTTGATTTACGATATAAATTCGTAAGCGTGTCCTCTGGTAGTTCTTTGTCAGACTTAATTATGTTTATCGAAATAGAAAGCTATTAGTTAACATGAGGATCGAAACAAGCCGGTCATGTGATAGTCAAGTGCTCCACCAACATAGCTAGACATGCGGACTGCAGTGTTATGTGCAAACTAGTCATATACCCACCAACATCGTGTCAACCATGTATGCTTAATATTTTACAACGCATAAACCCCGTCTTGGTAGGAGCACTTTCAAGACATGAATTCAATATGTGCGAATCATGAAACATTAAAGTCCGCCAAACCCACATTTTTATATCACAAAAATAAAACAGTAATAAATTAGAAAAACTCTCGATTATTACCTATTCAGACGTAGATCACGTTGAAAACGGGAATACATATTCTTTAGAGCACATACAAGAACAGTGGGAGCATTATTATATAGTACTAATTGACATGCCCGAAACACTAACTAAACAATTATCTTTTAATAATGTAGTACATAAAAAATAAGTCGTACTTACTTAAGTTTAGAAGATCACGCTCACAGTACTTCTCAGTCAATAACTTCCTAACACTAAAATAGTTATTAAGTTATTAATCCCGCAAGAAAACAATAAACTAATAATGTTGTACACATGTCTGCAACTAGAATTGCCAAGTGCATTTTAGGGAAACTCCAATAGTCAATACACGACGCTAGTTGGTTAATTGAATGTCTTAATATGTGCAATTTAGCTAATAAGCAGGAATATATGCATTGATAATGTTGTTTTGTATATACGTACACTTCTATCCTTCAAACGACCTTTTTACGTGTTCAGTGGCTATTACAGATGTGTTGTTTTCCGATTCAGTCGGAAAAAAACTGATTAAGTAAATTTTATACAGACTAAATATATATGGAAAACAATTCAGTAATAGTGCACCTGTGTCCTGTAGATAATAACATAACACTGGGAATTCAGTTTAGACTGAATTGTCCTACCTTAAATTCTACTACGATTTTGGATATTTCATCTACGGGGACATGTTGTTCGCTGGTAATTAGAATTTTGGATATTTTCTAATTAGTTTAATGTATTGGTTTATTCTCACTTTCGTTTTAGTCAATAATAAAGTCTCCAAACTCGGTTGCTAATGACTTTAACTCCTCACGAAAAATTCGAAATAATGGACATACTTAAAAGTGTTTGCTGTGAAAAGATTTGCAATGTTTAGCAAATTAATTGTTTCAATTAACTTCTCAACCAATAGTTTTTGTGGCAGGTACTAGTAACTTCCGTTATTTGCTCAGCATAACAATACGTTACGGTAAGAACAGGCATAATCAATCATATTACAGAAATGGGGCGTTTCATAACGCTATGTTTTGTGATATGAATTACCATACCCGCACATAATACAGTTACGCGCATTATTTAATGTGCTTGTAAGTATCCAATTACATACATCGTCTTCTTCAAATTACATGAATTTCGCCACGGAGTGTTTAATGAACACTTAGGGAAGATACGAGAGTGCGTGTAAAGCCACGGAATCTTGACGTCCGGATGTGTTTGTGCCCGCCTATAGTGTTTTTCTGCAAAAATAAGTATTTTCCACAGGGAAACAACAATAAAAATGGCATGCACTTTGTCGACAATCATCTTACAACTTACGCACGCTGGAGTTACATAACGCGAGACGTTTGATTTGAAGGTAAAACTGAACTAATGCGTTTTGAATAAAACCATTCCATTTAATTCATCCCAATTTCTACAAATTACAAATGAATTGTCTGCGATAGCTAATGCTTGATATGATGAAGCAGACATCTCTAGAGAAATTCATAAATAGAACTTATTCTGTGATTATTAACTCACTATAGATTAGTGCATTATCCAAATTCAACGAGACACGTGAATGAGAAATATGGAAATATAGCCATGGATTAACTGTATATCAACATACATATAAAGCGTGTGTTGTATTAGCAAATCGCTAGCCAATGTCAATATATGTAGTATGTGTTGTGAAAGTCACGCGCATAAATGGTTACAGCTTTGTTTCTGTACATGTTTGATAATGCATGTTCCCTCTTGGTTTCATCCATATTTGGACATGTATAGTTCTTCCCTGAATCTAACTTATAATGCATATGTTCGTAATCTTAGTGGGCTCACTAAAATATATGATATCCTGACATTTTAACTCCCAATGGATGTGACCTTTGAGTGTAGACATTATTTTCAACACTCAATCATAGACACGTGATGTTGTTTCGTTTAGGGTCAGCTACATACGCACATATTGTCTCACAGCAAAAAGGAGGAGAGCTTCAATTACATAGTAATGGCGACGGGTATTATAGAGAAACTAAATTGACTCGATCCAGGAAATGATTCTGGGATGTTGATTGTAATGATACTTTTGATATATTTAATAAATGATTAATGTAACCACCGTTTTGATTGGTAGTAATTTTCTACTTTAGATTAGTTATTAAATTGGTATTTCTGCACAAACAAAATCAAATGTCGATTTTCATTTTCGTTAAGAATTTTTCCGATAACGGAACAGAACAGAATAAAACAGAACTGTATCTCAGATTTGAGCATTTACATCATCTATACAGCAGTCATATAATAATAATATGAACAGTATTATATTCATTATTAATGGTACAAACCGCTATTCTATAATTTCTTTAAGGATTTGGGTCATCCTGCATTTTTTCGGCGGGGACTTGGGATTTTTAATTGTTTCTTTGGCTGCCAATTGTAGTTTTGGTGTGGTGTTTCTCATTAACTGTGATCTGCAGCTTAGGTTGAGTGCTGCCTTCTCTGTCTGATTTCCTCATCCTTTAATGCAGGGAATAGCCCGATAATAGCACGCATGACACTCTCCTACTATTGGTACGAGGACATTTGCTTCGTTGGAGAAAGTAAGCAATATAATATGCACACGTGACCACACACTGATGCACAAGTGACAACAACATTGTATTGATAGACGTAACGCTTTTATAATGCGATCTTTCCGATGCTAGCCAGTGAGTAGTTTGAAGGTCAAATCCCCAATGGAACGATCAACAATTCCACCGTCTATGTAGTAATGCATTTTACTGTATATTTGGAAAAAATTGTTGTACTGAGAGTCCAGTTAAATTTTCATTTGGCCGTGGACAACTTTTAGATTGTAAGTAACGATACGTACACAAGCGAACAGATACCATAATGTTTCATAAATGGAAATGTAGAACAATGCACAGAGGATCACAGAGGATCACTTAAGGAATGAATAAAGAAAATAGCTTCTTTGTTGGTATGTGTTTGGTTCAATAACAGTTTCATTTATTTAAGATAAGTTTAAACTATTAATTTCACCCCTGCACTTGTCTTTCCCGATATTCGTTTATTAAATAGCCTGTGGTATTAAGAAAAGTTCAAACACTGTCTCTAACAATGTTTTTTTCACAACTTAGGCGTCTTGAGCGATGCAATTAATGTTAAAAACTAGATATTATTTTGGTTTTGTTACTTTTTGCGGCACGCTGTGAAGCTGAAAGAGGGAATGATGTTCGTTTGCAATTAAAATTGCAATTATTTTCTAATTAGTTTAATGTATGGGTTAATTCTCAACGCCTTCGTTTTATTGAATAACGAAGACTCCAAAACGGGTTTGAGTGCTCCTTGTGGAAATTATTCGGATAATGGACAGACTGGAAAGTGCTGGGTATTAAAATGTTTGCAATAATTGCTCTAAATTCAAGTCCAAAATGTTTTTTAGAAACATCGTCGGAATTCCAGAAACATTTCGGGTAATAGTTGGAAATCCAGGCGACACTTCGCTCATGCATTCGCTACATCGAGTTCGGGATTGGCGTCACCGCTGGGTTATCGAGGAGGTAGCAAACTTCCTTGGAGATAGTCTTAAATATAAATGCATTATCTAAATTTGACGAGACCCTCGGTTGGGAATTATGGATATGAAGGTATGTATCAAAAGGAATATCAATCATGCATAGGAAACGTGTAGTATTAGCAAATTTCTTAACAGTGCCAGTAGTATGTTTTATGTGTTTTCCATGCAATGCGCATATAATTGTTTACAGTTTTGTCTCATCAACATTTGGCAAAACCAGCTTCGTATTCCATCCATATTCTTGTCATGTACATTGACTATGAATCATCTCTGTGTATCACATACAATAAAACAACTTCAAACAGTTGTACATTTACATTAGTATAATTTGTATTAACCGAAAGTGTGCGTTCAGAACCAAAGACAATGTTGACTGTTGTCCACGTACAATGTACCATGGGAAGTGTTTTTATGTCTTCTCGAACATCCTATGACAATAGTAGTTCCTAAATGGTACTTGAGTGATCAAACAATTGCGTCGTCTGTTTTTCTGGAGGGGCAACACTGCTGTGATGCCATGCACTGAATTGATAACTAGTAGAAACACAATTGATCAGCCGAAACAGCAAATGTCCATTTTTATCAACGTTCGATGGTAAGGGTTTAACAATCGTAAATGCCTGATTGCAAACTAATTTGGAGTAGTCTTGTGACAAGTGCAAAAACAAAATTGTAATGTAATGCGATTGCTAACTTGTATGATATAAAGCAAAGTTGGCATTGAATGATTGTCTCGGTGAAAGAGTTTGTTCGTGATAAATTTGCGAATAACTCAATACCTGTAAAACGCATATGTAGGTTACTAGGCTTTTCAAGTGTTTTGCAAGGGTATATCACTTACCTAAATCCGTTATAGTGTGTTGTTAGTTGCAAGAGTGGAAATGGTCTGTTGCTTCTATGGTTACAGTGAAATTGCTCTCATTCGTTGATGCGGGCACTGTATTTTAACTGTGTGTATCATTTTAGGCAACGTGATAAATACAATATACGTGCTTAGTTATAATTGCATTATGGATGAGCTTCCCTGTAGTGTACATTGTCCCCATCAATTCTGGATAATATACAAACCCAGCTGCGACCATGTGAATTACGACAGCCACCGGCGCTGTAGGTCTACCTTGTTCATCAGTCTGCCTTAACACACTAGACAAAACAAATGGTGCTAGAGGTGTAAATGTCTGGCCGATGTGGTGAGTTTCTTAAACTATCTAATATTTATTCACCAACAAAGTCATAAAAAGAACACTGCTAATGCAATACACCGAGTGACGCTGTCTGATGCCTAACCGATCGCTGTATGGAACGATATACATGTATAATGTAACAAATAAGCATTTGTATATCTACGCCGTTTTATAACAAAAGATAACATTAGATTTCACAAAATACTGTATGTGCCTATAAGTGCAATGAACCGAATGTTATGACTGATGTTATTGACGTCATTGATTCAGACAATCTTACACATTCTTGATAGTACATATGTATATCTGATTGAAGAACTGGATACTAAACAGTATATTGTAACTGTCCGGAAGCGTTTGGAATATTTAATTTTTGATAGTATTATAATAAATGTATAAAAAGCTGAATATCTATTCCTGTGACCATGCCATATTCAAATTTAACCGAACACACACAGCTCAACAACTAAACGTGTATAATACAATCGAGATAACAAAATACATTGAACCATTGACGACGGTGGAATTGTTTTCCGTTCAATATCAGATGTCACTGTCATACTCCAGACTTGCTAGCCTCGGAAATAACTCATTAGAAACACGTTACGTCTATAAAACAAATTTGTTTGTCACTCGTGTATTGGTGTGCGGTCATTTTTGCATATATATTGTATAATTTCGTACCCACAAGGATGTTAATGTCCTCTTGGCAATACAGTTGTCGGTGAATGCCATGCATACAAATATCGGCCAATTATCAGAGCATCAATAAACTGCCCCGGACATTTCTACAATAATATTAACCACAAGCTGTGTGCTAGATGTCTATACAACGTACAGCTGTCAATCGTCTTTGGAAGTGTTGATCTATGATCCTTCTGTGTCAGGGTTGGCGGTCGAATCACTACATCACCGAAACGTCTAAATAAATAATAGAACCGTTACTAACAGTTTGAATATGTATAGAAAAACATTATATAAATGCAACGCAGTTTGAGATTCATTATTTATAAGAGCACCCATAAGCTATATCATTTGGATTGTTACACAATTATTTCCCAGAAGAGTATTTCCTTATAAATAGAAACTGTTATTTTGGTATACATTTATTTCAATCCTGAAATGTAATCGAGCATTATTGGAGATCAGAGGACAACAGGACGCCCAGCAACAAGCACATGGATGAAATCTCACTATATTTTCTAATTAAAGTAAACATAAAATAATGCTACTGATATAAAGCTATCAAGAAATTAATTACAGCTTTCATCCATGATCTCTGCTGCCCCACATCCAATTGACCCGATAAACAACGAATACTTAGTCAATTTTCACTCATATAATTGAGACCAATAAAGAAGCAACAACAACATTTCAAATCATATTATTAGAGCACATTGGCTTGTCGAATGTTTGTGGTTTGGAATAATGGGCGTGGTTCCCGCATTCAACGTGCTAACCGAAATAGGTTAACAGGACGCCGGACAAATTGTCGTTAAGGGCGACCTTTGACAGCAATCCGTAAATGCCCCAAAAGGCATACCCCAAAGGGCACCAATAAATAGCCCCAAAAGGCTAAACAATATAAGCCCCAAAAGGCTAAACAATATAAAAGCCCCAATAGGCTGCCCCAAAAGGCTAAACAATATTTAAGCCCCAAAGGGCTGCCCCAAAAGGCTAAACAATATTTAAGCCCCAAAAGGCTAAACAATATATGAGCCCACTAGGCTAAACAATTTACTAGTATAAGCCCCAAAAGGCTACCACAATATTTAAGCCCTAAATTAAGATTAAACCAGATTATAAATATATGCCCCAAAAGGCTAAATTTGAACTGTGGCCCAAAGGCTAAATTTGAACTGCAACGGGCTAATTTTGAAGTGTGTCCAAAAGGCTTAAATACCTGAACTACTGAAGCCAATATCTCGCCACACACTGAATTGCGAATGGCCCTGGGAATCAGACACCAAACACAACGCTCATGACGAAACACCAACATCAGAAGCTACGGTACCAATAATATAATTTATATAAATTATTTTCTAAATAAACGAGATTTGAATCGCTATGTTACAGATCTTTTGAAAAACAATATTTGAGTTTGGATATCGCTGTCGGCAAATTGCGAATGGCCCTGGGAATCAGACACCAAACACAACGACAGTGGCGAATCATCAGCCACAGAGGCACCAATAATACAAGTTATATAATTATTTTCTAAATAAACGAGATTTGAGTCAATATTTCTGATCTTTTGAAAACAATATTTGAATTTTGATATTGCTGTCGCCGGTCGCACTTTTGTAACCATAAACACAAAATCCAGGTAACCACGCCGTTGTTGATGTTCTACTATTCGTCTGGATACTGTATACACAAGCTCACATACATCAGTTCATTAATAATCTGCAATAGACAAACAAACAAAAGCAACGCGACCAAAATATAATTTCAATTGTTAACCTTTGAAGATATACTTGACATGCACGACATTTGCATTCTGAAACAAAACTATAAATTATGCTAAATAACACAAACAGAATGTTCTGGGAATGGGTGGGTGGGTTGAAAGAATATATTTGACAAAAATCGATACAATTTCTGATCACCCGTCCTTGGTGTAGAATTCAACCGGAAAAGGAAGTATCGTCATACATACTCCTATGCATAATTTTCAAATAGCGCAAAGAACCTACAAGTAACGAAAAGGTCTCGTGCCTCCAATAACATGGGTTATCCATTAGTAGATAACCCCCATTATTGGAGATCAGAGGACAACAGGACGCCCAGCAACAAGCACATGGATGAAATCTCACTATATTTTCTAATTAAAGTAAACATAAAATAATGCTACTGATATAAAGCTATCAAGAAATTAATTACAGCTTTCATCCATGATCTCTGCTGCCCCACATCCAATTGACCCGATAAACAACGAATACTTAGTCAATTTTCACTCATATAATTGAGACCAATAAAGTAGCAACAACAACATTTCAAATCATATTATTAGAGCACATTGGCTTGTCGAATGTTTGTGGTTTGGAATAATGGGCGTGGTTCCCGCATTCAACGTGCTAACCGAAATAGGTTAACAGGACGCCGGACAAATTGTCGTTAAGGGCGACCTTTGACAGCAATCCGTAAATGCCCCAAAAGGCATACCCCAAAGGGCACCAATAAATAGCCCCAAAAGGCTAAACAATATAAGCCCCAAAAGGCTAAACAATATAAAAGCCCCAATAGGCTGCCCCAAAAGGCTAAACAATATTTAAGCCCCAAAGGGCTGCCCCAAAAGGCTAAACAATATTTAAGCCCCAAAAGGCTAAACAATATATGAGCCCACTAGGCTAAACAATTTACTAGTATAAGCCCCAAAAGGCTACCACAATATTTAAGCCCTAAATTAAGACTAAACCAGATTATAAATATATGCCCCAAAAGGCTAAATTTGAACTGTGGCCCAAAGGCTAAATTTGAACTGCAACGGGCTAATTTTGAAGTGTGTCCAAAAGGCTTAAATACCTGAACTACTGAAGCCAATATCTCGCCACACACTGAATTGCGAATGGCCCTGGGAATCAGACACCAAACACAACGCTCATGACGAAACACCAACATCAGAAGCTACGGTACCAATAATATAATTTATATAAATTATTTTCTAAATAAACGAGATTTGAATCGCTATGTTACTGATCTTTTGAAAAACAATATTTGAGTTTGGATATCGCTGTCGGCCATATGACGACATCGCAGATCTAGATCAAGATTTCGTCAACGCCAAAATTAAATCGCCAAAATTAAGTTTTGGCACAGCGAAATATCCAAAGACAGATTGCTGGTTGAGCACGGGAACCACGTTCTACAACAGTAAGCGAAATTAGCACTTGTATTGGACAAGTGATTTGGACAAGCAACGTTCACGGTCGTGCAATTAATTCGGGCAAGTAGATTCAAATTCTAATTTCGCAGACTGCTACAGGAAACATTCGACCACATTCATTCAAAGCAACAATGGCTGCTATTGTTAGACGGCAACTCACACACAACAATTTCCTAGAAAAGCATATTTGCACTATATTCAGAACGTTAATAGTTCCCTCAAATCTGTAAGAGTTAATGCAGAAGTTGAAAACCCATTAGAAAGTATTTATATTACTTGTTTGGCAGCATATAAACAATATCTGAGCCCCAAAAGGCTACACAAATGACAATAATACGCCCCAAAAGGCCACAACAATATATAAGCACCATAAGGGTAAACCTTTATAAGCCCCAAAATCAATATATAAGCACAAAACAAAATTGGACAAGTTCATACATATTTGCCCAAAAAGGTTAAATTTAAAATATATACATATGCCCTTGTCACCCCAGCCAGGCCCCAGGTCCTTATTGTTACTGTCCAGTCAGAATCTTCCTGTTTAAACTGTAAGAATACATGTTAGAACAAAATATAATGTGATAATTATATGAGACAATAGCAAAATTACTATGAACAAAATATATATGAAAATGAAACAGTCCACCAAAATTCTACCACTGCCTGCAATTGAACGGTTATCAATTATTATATCCTGTAAGATAAACATTGTACTACTAGTAATAGTGTGATTTATCGAAAACTTGACTGATGCGTACTGATTGGTCTCAGAACTCCTCATGAAAATTGTAACATCATCGTTTAAAAAATGAAATTATTAATTAAATTAATCATTAACAACACGTCTGAAACATCACCAACTCGCCCTCCGATAAAAGGTAGCAAAAGCAAGGCAATTGGCTACTGATAACTTGTAAGTCACTCGTAATTGCAGTTTTTATTGTCTACCCCTAACAGACCGTGTTAAGTCCTCCTAAGCTGTTTAATCAAATTACGTGACACAACATACAGATACATTACTTCACATTGAAAATCAACTGCAGTAACATACAACGTGCTGTACTGTGCATAAACCTGGCACACCTGGCCAGGCTACATATAAGGGCCATATTTGAGACAAGTTATAATTAGTCCTAAATTGTGCTAACTTGGTTTAATTCTCCGTTAGAACATGTCATTATTTAGTTTCAGCAAATATAGCGTTTTACCAAGATTTACTCTTAGCTCGTAAATCATGGACTGATTGCAATCAGAAAAAATGAGATTTCTATAGTCCTTTAAAGACATGTCGTGATTCATAAGACAAATTGTCGAACAGGCTGTATTAGGCACTTTTGACTGTGATCGCTTAACAAGTGTCGCACTATCAAATACAATAAGACCTACTTTACATAACATAATAAGTGGAATATTCTCTAAAATTGCGATATATGACGTTACTTAATTGAGCCACCAACACTAAGGCCATGCTGAATAAACCCACTCTTGACCAAAATAATGCACACAGCTATAATTTAAGTTTATCAAAGTCTACAAACCAAGCATCAGCAGGCTTATACAAACTCCTGTTAAAAGAATTAAGAAAATTTGACCATACATATTTACACACGTTTCATGCTAAGAACCCGTACCAAAGAATTCGGATTTGGCTATGCATATCATTTAACACCAGACAAACGCCCAACTGGAATGTATACTTTAGTCCCAGTAAAATTCACCAGCTGTGTCAACTAGTAACTGAAGCTCTAATATATTATATAATACTCTGTATATAATATATATAACAACTAACTTAAAATCTGAACTTCCGTATCCACTCAGAATCCGCACATGTACTGAAGACAAGGACTTTTAGGTGCACACAAAACCAATGCTTAGTCACTGTGTAAAATGACCTACATTGGCTAGTGACATGTAGATACAACCACCCAATCTGTAAATACTCAAAGTTACTGTACTATATTATAAATAAAATACCGACTCAAGTACCCCCAACGATCCGCACCTGTATATTGTATATTACAAAATACCGATATAAGTATTCCTTCACGAACTGCAACTGCATAATATACTGTGTTTGACAAAAAACAGCAACAAAATAACTCCCTTATCACTCCATAAACGCACCTGTCATACTATACATATTATAAATAACACTATCTGGAATACCATGTCCACTTTTGAACCGCATATGGTTACTACTGTGCATAATAATATTATAGATCTACAATATTGGGAAAATCATATCACCTAATGAACCGCACCTGTAATAAAATGCATATTAATATTGGAGATCTACAAATCTGAAGTTTAGTATCCCCTCTTGAACCGCACCGGTAACACTATAATTCAACAAAACCTGCAATTTCGTATCCCATCACGAACCGAATATGTACAACTATAGTTCTATAAAATCTGGAATTTCGTATCCCCTCTTGAACCGCACCTGTAAATACAATCAACAAAATCTGAAATTTCGTATCCCCTCTTGAACCGCACCTGTAATACTCAAGTTCAACAAAATATTGAATGCTGTATGCCTTCACGAGCCGCACATGTATAACTGTGTTCAACAAAATCTGGAATTCCGTATCCCCCTCGAACCACACATGTAATACCATAAATCTACAAAATCTGGAATTTCATATCCCCTCTCGAACCGCACCTGTAATACCATCAATCTACAAAATCTGGAATTTCATATCCCCTCTCGAACCGCACCTGTTATACCGTAAATCTACAAAATCTGGAATTTCATATCCCCTCTCGAACCGCACCTGTAATACCATCAATCTACAAAATCTGGAATTTCATATCCCCTCTCGAACCGCACCTGTAATACAGTAAATCTACAAAATCTGGAATTTCATATCCCCTCTCGAACCGCACCTGTAATACCGTAAATCTACAAAATCTGGAATTTCATATTCCCTCTCGAACCACACCTGTAATACCGTAAATCTACAAAATCTGGAATTTCATATCCCCTCTCCAACCGCACCTGTAATACAATAAATCTACAAAATCTGGAATTTTATCTCCCCTTTCAAACCGCCCCTGTAAATTACTAAAGTTCAACAAAATCTACAGTAGAAGTTTGTATCCCCTAACGAACCGCACCTGTAATTTACTAAAGTATAATAATATTGAATGCTGTATACATTCACGAGCAGCGCCTGTAATACTATGTTCAACAACGCATAGAATTCCTTATCCCCTCATGAACCACACCTGTCATACATATGTAGATCGGCAACATCTGAAATGTCGTACCCCTCTCGAACCGCACCTGTAATACTATGGATTTACAAAATCTGGAATTTAGTATCACGTCACGAACGCACCTGTAATACAGACTCATCAGTGCATACTGTAGTTCAACAAAATTTGGAACTCCCGTCTCGCCTTAATTTGTTAAGCACCGCGCCTGTACTACGCATACTAAAGTTCTATAGAACATAATAAATAGTGCCATCATGGCATGTCTGGCCTACCGAATCAGCCGATCCAAATTCCAAAATTCTATCCAACAATATCACAAATTCTTTAAACAAATCCATCTAAAACAACCCGTCATAAAATCAACTATTATTTCATTAATTGGTTTGCATTATTTGTACTTCTATATCAACAGATGAAAGAATATATTTGACAAAAATCGATACAATTTCTGATCACCCGTCCTTGGTGTAGAATTCAACCGGAAAAGGAAGTATCGTCATACATACTCCTATGCATAATTTTCAAATAGCGCAAAGAACCTACAAGTAACGAAAAGGTCTCGTGCCTCCAATAACATGGGTTATCCATTAGTAGATAACCCCCATTATAATTGAATTGCATTTACAAATGTCTTATCACAAGATTCACTGCATTGATCAGTTGATATAGAATTGATCAATGTTAAGAATTTCCATTGCAATTTATCATTGTAATTGAATTTAATAGACTTTCACTAAAACCAGCGATATACTGTCAAATTTTATAGGTTACTTAGTGCACTAATACATCGCACGGTATTACGACACATCAACACATTATATTACAATACTATCCCATTCCGTCCGACAATACATACCTCGTAGTCAACAATTTTCATTTTATTTTTACTTAGCATAGCTTCCGTCACAAGTATTACCTACCGTAATATAAATATCTACAATGTAGTAAACAAAATAATATATTTGTTTGAACAAGGAAATCAGAGAGCTAATAATTAAGATAATATTTCTCCTATGGTCATCTCTTTCTCCTATCATTTGTCTAGACATAGTACATGTTTTGATAAGAAATTATATGGTTTCTTATAATTATATGTCTACAGCCTATACAATCTTACCGTAATCCGGATTAAAGGCTTATTTGATTACTGTTAATGTAGAAATCGAAGCCTTTATGTCAGTAATTAATAATAAATAATTGGCACATTCATTTAACTAGAATTTCAGAGAACATAATTATTTTACCCGTAATTCCCAACGAGAAGAAACTTTTGCTATCATAACATGGATTGAAAGCCTAACTTGTACTGTGATGTCAACTTTTTATTAAGACAAAACTGTAAAGAATTACACAAAACCCAGAACTACTGATAATGGTAAGTTGTTCCCAAAAACAACATACACACACTATATATGGTATTACACCGTTAATTCCTGAATCCTTTTTCACAATTCCCCATTCATGTGACTCGTCAACTTTGGAGGATACTTTTATTTAGAGCAAATTCATAATCGCATAAGAAGTTATATGTCAGTGTCTCTCTAGAGATGTCTGCTTCATCATACAAATCCTACTTGTCGACTAATATCAAAGTTGGATTCGAAGCGCAACGTATAAAGATTTGTCTATCATAGAGAATTCAAGAGTAATTTGTCAGAATTTAGTTGTATTCATGTTAATATTCAATACGCATTAGTCTTATATATTACAACAGCTTCCATCATCGGATACTGATTCATAACCATCCTAGTGTATTGGGTAAACACAAATGGTATAATGCACGTCACTCAAGCATGTCGTCGGAGTACAAGTTAATTAGTAGATAATTCCTCATACATCTAAAGTGCTATGCCGTGTCTACGTGCTCAGAAACCTGTACGGTAGCGGTATTTACATGTACCACATATATCGTATTTTATTGTGCCCACTTTGTATTTGCAAGAAGACAACACTAACGAGTTCGCAACGGCACTATAATTAAGTGTTTTACTGGAAACAAGTTATGTGACCAGAAGTTGTATGTACATTCTTCCAACGATGACGTTACAATCGCACGGATAGTGTACATTGTAAGCACGTATTAATTAAGGACGTACAACTCACTATGCATATGTATCGTACATTGCACACAGCCACTCACGACCAGGTTCGACCGTAAGTATGAGGTATGTTGACTTACTCCCTCAATATTCCATACTAAATATTTCAGAAACACGTACCGGTCGTAGTTAAATGCAAACAGGTCGGACTGCGAGGTGGCCTTGAATATAATGCACCGTAATGTTTATTACATTTTCCCACACTGTGTTTGATCTTATGCAGTCGTTTAGAATAACATAATATCGATCCAGTTTCTTTATTTCCGACCGACGCTGCATAATATGAACACTACCAGTGATCTGTCATTCTACTTTAATTGAATTTTTCCGTCATCGACCTATCCAATTTAAAGCAAACATATTGTGACAAACTGCCTATGTATGCACTATTGACTTGGAACCTATGCCGTTGCTCAGCGAGATATACAGCTATTCTAGTAATAGTCAGACCAAAACATACGTGTGCCAAGTTGCGAACCACTGAATGTCAAGCTATGGTCAAGAATTACGTACAATATATCCAGATGTAATTGATGTTTGTGCAAGTGTCGTTAATTTTATTAAGATTTCAATTATTAAACAAAAATTATGTACGTTAATATCCAATCTCACATAACGAAAATCCGTACTGATATTGAGAAAATCCGTTACAACGAAATGTATTTTTGGGTCCCACAGATATTCCACAGGGCGACAATCTTGACCATAATCATTAATGATGTGATATTGTTCATTCACGAAACAATCGTTATTTTGTGATATATATCTAGAAAACATGCACAATTTTAAAAAATATATGTTATTAAATAATTAAACAATTGCCACATTCAATAGGCGCAAGACTTCTAGTCGTGATGCATGTCAGACCACCGAACCCAAATGTTTTAATATGACAGAAATAAAATACTAATAAATAAGGAATGCTTCCAATTATGAACTTTTTTGTCGTAGGTGCTGAACACAGAGTGCGTTCTATGTAAAGTAATTGAGAACAGATGAAAGACGAAAGCAAGCGAATACATGTACGCAATGACATTAAAAACATACCTGCATAAGAATATGTATCAGTTTTATACTACATTACAATAGTGTAATTCATCCATGCTTCTGATATATGAATTTGAAATTGTCTCTTATAAACCATGTCTACGTCATTAAGACCAAATCACTAAAAATATATTATTATTATTAGTATACCCTCCTGAAAGAAATATACTAGAAATTTTAGATAAATGATGCAAAGTTGTCTGCAACCGAACTTATAGAAATACAATTCAAGGAAGCAAGGGTAGTATATACAGCAACGCTTGTGGGTTTATTAAAGTTATTGCGTTCGATAAACTCACAAACTAGAAATTAAGAATCGCGTGGGATGTAATACTAATATTGTAGAAGCAATATCCATGTATCTCAAACAGTATAGTATATAATTTTGTACATTTCAAAAGTTAATCAGATTTTAACTTATCAATTTATGTCTGCTTATGTTTTATGTGTTTCCCGCACTTACGCATAGTTATATTGCTATCGATGGATGGAACATTAAAAAAATATATATGCAATTTTAAAAGTGTCAGTACAGATAATAGATATCAAACAATATTTGTGGTAAATACTGATTTGTAATAATGTATTTGTATATTAGGGTGACAGTCATTTTAATAGAATAAGATATCAGACAAAAACTAAGTTTCAAGATGGCTTTGTTGCGATGAATCCTATTTTTTACCCAACTTGTCGTTAGGAAAATATAACTATGACAAGTACAGGTCTTTGAATAGATAAGTGTTATGATGTTATATATGTACTATATCGATGATAGCAGTGTGCATCTGCTAACATTATCAAACTGTCTGCTTGTCTACCAAATGCAAAATCCAATTCCATGCGGGCAAATTCTCATGGAATAACAGTGTTTGACTTATGTAAGAAATGTATTGTCTAACAAGCCTGCCAATCATCGAAGTATCTTCGAGCGTCTGGATTATAACTTAACAATGCTGATCCTGGATAAAATAAATCATATTTTAGTAGTCGGAATTCGTAGCTTCAAAACATACCCAGTGTATTTGCCGCTTGTTATGATAAGACAGCCTCAATAGTCCAACACTATTGCATATTTCGGGAAACATTATACACGATGTCGTAAATTGTCTTTTGTTCAATGAATAATTTATATCTCCATAATCATATTTCCGGAGGATGTGCGAATCTTATTATACCATGACATTTTATCAGGTAATAACTCTCCGCCAGACAGTTTCAATGTCATAACCAAACCCATATATATATCTTTATATCTGATAACGTAAGCATACAACAAAGGTCAGCGACTAATGGTAAATCAAACTACTACTCCCACTCCATGAACTGTGCTCGGCCTAGACGTACTAAACTTTTAAATATACAATCCTGCGCAAATACCAGACAAAGATAGGTATACATTTTGTTTGATCATTTATTTCTAAGCTCCTAGTCTGAAACGATGGATAACAAAACTTTGAACATTCTTGAAAAAATATTGAGTTACACATGAAACACGAGCGGTGAGTTTCTACATTATATTACGCCTTCATAGTGTTGAATAAAACTAGCAATGTCTGCAAAAAAAGAAATGGCATTCTTCAATCGAATCGATTACATACATCATGTTTCACCTATACTATATTGCTTGCACCAATATGTGATATTAGAGTCGCAATACTCGTCAGATAACATAATTCCAGCCAAAGCAATCTCCACAAGACCCTTTAAAATGAATTAGCATACGAATTGTAGACATTTTCGTGAGAATATAGATCGAGGGTGGAAGTGTTGTTTTTTTTTACTGCTTGGAAATTGTTTTTTTATCGATTGCTTTGTTCATTTGATGCGGGTTTATACCGTTTGATTCAACATTGTGCCTCAGTGTACTGGCATCTCATCTACCAACCACCGGCCACTCTTAACAATGTTTAGATTTCCCAGAAATTATTGAGAATTTTAAGGTGTTTTCAAAATGGTTTTATTATTTTATTTGAAAACAAAAACTCATTTGTCCATTGGTATAAGTTAGATACGCAATGTTCATTATATTAAATGACAGTGGTTTTAGTTCAGACAATGCAGTGGCTGTGATGGCAACAGGATTTTTACCCACAAGTTGTAAAGTGTTGCGTACAATTCCTTTAAGGTTGACAATAATACTTTACCCAATGCAGTAGATCATTTCGTATGAAGTATATGCATATGTGCATGTAATAAACAAATGACCCTAAACCTAAGCATATTTAATACCAGTATTTGGTACAACATACATAACAACAATAATACACTACTTGTACACGGATATTGTACATACATACAAATGAAACACTGTCATAACAAAAAAGACTATTATGATGTACGATGCAACAGCGAGAAACGATTGACTGACGGGTAATGTCAGAAATAATGAAGCTTTACCTTTCAACCATTCCCCAATCAATATATGCTCTTAAATTTCCTTATAAAGTGTCCACAAGATTCACTTAGTAAATGTTAAGAAAATTGCCAAGTTTTGTGAAATTTGAATGAGTACAAAAAAAGTTATGACAAAGAAGGAGGTAAAAAATGTGATGAGTGTAACAAATTTCCGTGACATTTTTTAAAAATCTTGTTTTGTAATACTTACTAAAAAAATTCAAGGTATTTGATCATGACAATTGCAATTGTTTTGCACTGTAGAATCTGTTGGCTTTTACTACATACCCATTTCCATGTTCAGATAGTTATAAATAAGATTTAACCGACATGATTATAAAGTTGCTGCTTCGGGAAAAACACCTAAATTTTGCTTTGCATTTTTTCTAATATCACAATTTCTTCTAATATATGTACAAGTTAGTCCTTTGCATGTTTCAAACATTTTTTTTAATGTATCCTCTATATAGAAACGTTAATACTTTTTATGTTGGACTATCATTGTCTAGTAGGGGACTTATAACAAAATTGTACACGAAAGTGTCATGAGTGAAACATTTTGAGTTTAACATACTATGTTGAGATCAGACAACAATTTATACAACTTTCGGCTTTCTGACATAGTAGTTTGTGTCACAGAGATTCTATCAGTAACAATTATTCATGCTTTTATCCAGTATATATTTTTCTAACATGGTCTTAAGTTATGTCATGCGTGTAACGCTACATTTTAAGTTTTGTGTTGTTTCTTTATTCCTGTCTACCGTTTATACTTTTTCGATTAGCATTTGATTTTATGCATTTTTTATCAGGCGAGGTATAGGAATTTAATTAATTCATGATAAAAAAATGCTTAAGTGATATATAATTATTTTATTTGGCACTTTATAATAAAAATGCACATTATCACAACATAAAACAGAGAAAAAATGAGAATTTATCAAAAAGATTTCCCATTGTTGTAACTGGATTGGTAAAATGTTGTTCAGTGTACATAAAACGCACATAGAAACTGAAAGTGTTACACGTTTTATCTGTCATGATGTCATTTCTTAGTCTATCCATAAGTGTTACACTCATGACATTGTTTCATATTTTCTGTGTTTGCCAAAATTTAAACTTGTTTAAGGCTGCAAATTTTAACATTTTACACTACAACAGGACGGTTGAAGTAAGATATACTCTTTCCGCTATTCACAAGTCAAAATATCACCAATAGCCAAACTTCTATGGATATGAAAGTGTACCACTGTTCCCATCAACCAAATCTAATTACTAATTCAGTATTCACACTGACAATTGAACGTCTATATTTAACACAACCGTAAATAACAAATCAAACCTTGAATTAAATTAACAGAAAATGAAATTCACCGATGATTCCGTGATTTTTCTCCGACTGAAAGGGGATTTCTCCTGACATTTAAAGTTGTTCGCAACTTAGATACAAATGTACACCTGAAAATATGACATTCGACCTCGCCTTACGACCGTACCTTTATTGCAAATCTCATTATTGGTATGTATGATGTATCTTACAATTCATACATGTTGCTAACAGTGTTTTGAAGAAATATCTATTCAATAAAGGCATGAGAAGAAGCTACCAGTCGAACATAATCATGTGCTTTGAATTTTGATAAAAGATTGTGACAGTTCCCTGATTTTTGCCCAACTTTTAAGTTGTATAATATTTTCCTGAATGGATTTGTTGACCAGATGGAAGAGATGTTTATAAAACTCATACAGGTATGCCACATGGCATCCCAATAGTCTAAAAGGTGAATGTCACAATGACCTTGACCTTTTATCTACTGACCTCAAATACATAGGGATCATCCTCTTGCTGACCAAACTCCATGTAAAGTTGTTGTTTTTTCGGGCCCACAAGGGTAACCCCCATTTATAGTCCCCGTCTGTTGGTTTTGTGGGGGTCGGAGAATCATGTAAAGTTTAATGATTCTAGACTAGAACAAAGCGTTCTTGAGTTATTGAACAAAAACAATTGGTCTTAATATGGTATAGGTCTATTAGACCTTGACCTAAGACCTACTAACCTCAAAATAAATAGGGGTCATCTAGTGTTGCTAGCCAACCTCCATGGAAAGTTTGAATATACTAGGTCAAATCAGTCTTGGGTATTTGAACGGAAACCAGTTGGTCTATTTACGGTCATACAGTTACAGACAGACAGACCGTCAAACATGAGCAACGCAGTACATTTATAAACCATCATCAAAGATGAGGGGCATAAAATAGAAGCCATACTTTTTTTTCTGCGAATGTGGCAACCCTGACAATTTACCGGAACCGACAACTAAGTATTCATTTTAATTTTATCAGCAGGTGGATTACCAATAGCCAAATTGATGAATGCATGCCTTGATAACTATAACATCATCAACATCAACCAAACAAATCACATTTTCTAATACACTTGCACATAACAGGCATCTGCATAAACTATCAACATCATTTTAACGACGTTAACTTAAAGTGAAACTGTCTTTGAAATACTATGAAGGAACTTTACATACAAAACTAAAACTGCATGATAAAAACCAAGCCATGAAAGTTACAGCATCTACTGTACCAACATATTTTGACCCAGAACCCAACGGTTACACAAGTGTTTTTAAAGTGTTGATGCCATCTCGTCATTGATGATGATGACATCACAACTGCAATTTATTACATTTCTGGTAGGTAATTTATGACTCCAGAAAATGAATTGGTGTTGACAAAACACAACTTATGGTGTAAAGGCAATAACCTAGAACTTTGGTAGGAATACTGAATATGAATACACTCAAGTTCAAGAGGCGTTCCCTATAACTTTGATCGTTTAAATCGATTCAGGAATTTTATACATTAAATAAGAATCATTATTGCTTAAAATCTTCAAACCGTCGAACAAAAGCTCCCACCATTTACCGAAAAATAAATGAAAATATATTTCCGTAACGAGCCAAAATAGTCACGAGTTGTTTCCTTTTGACCACACAATAATAAATCGCTGGAAGCGATAAATCATTATTTGTGATTTGAGCATATTTTTGACATTATGGAGACATATTTGCGCACACTTTCTTCTGACAAATTATGATAATTGAAAGTGCTTTGTACATTTAGCTCATCAAAGGTGATAGTAGAGAAAAATATTCTAGTTATATGGAATGCCTCTTTAAAAAGTTAGAATGAAACAATCATAAGTACATACAGTATTTTGCTACACATTTCAACTCACGCTTCTGAGCATTTGAACACATCCTACAATGTTTAGTGTTCGTTCTAACGAGCTTTGCATTAAAAAATGAATGCGTCAATAATTTGTTCTTATCAAAATATGGTTAAATGCTAACAGTATTTAGATTGGGCATATATTATATTTTGATATATTATACATGTAAAGATTCTCGTAAAAAATGTCGGAAATCAAATTAAAATGTTTGATTACAGTAAGTGATGTCATTTCCATGTTTTGTTTGCAAAGCATTCCAAAAATACCCTTTTTGCATATTTCATATTTGAAGTGTCATGTGTGTAACAGTTACATGCTTACAAAGTAAGTTTCAAAGTTTATAAATACATGTAGTTAAATTATTTTTAACATTGGATATTTAAAATCAGTTTAAAAGATGTCAATACATGTAGGAAAGAACGTTAAGGTTACATCCAATAATTGATTTATATCATATACAAAAATGTTTGTACATTTTTAATTGTTACCCTGATCATTTGAAATGACGAAGTGCACAATTGTATGTTTTTATTTATTATAAAATGACAATTTGGCTATGTTAATCAATTCTTATACTTATTTAATATTTGTAATGATGTTTTACAACAAAACAATGGTAAATGACAGTAGTTCATATAAGTTTTCGAAACGTCTTAAGTTCATCTTTATTGTGTCATGAGTGTAACATTTGTTTTTAAATCTCTAGATTAAATTTGACTTGCTGTCATTTTAGAAAATTTCAATACCTGTTCAGTTATCATCAATAAAGGTTGTTACAAGATTTTATTAATTTTGTGTGAAAAATGTGTTTCTTCAGAGAAACAGTTTGTGAGTATAACCATAATATCGGGGTCATAAAAGACACAAAATTCCATTTTTTTCTCAAACAATAGCTTAAATCGATGTAAAAATAACATTTTTAGGAACCTAAATACATTTGTATTCAAAATACACCATAAATACATAATAACTGGCTTTGACCAAGTAATTAACTTGATTACATTGTTTCAGGATATTTCGCATTTTTTATGAATGAGTTTAAAGTAAATTATTAATAATTAAAAACGTGCAGGTTTGTCACAAAACCATATTATCGTACATAAACTGCAAATACTAACCATTTGCCTGAAATAAAAAAATATTGACTCATTTCATTTTGAAAATTTTCATTACATGTCATTCTTGGCTTCATTATTTCTGACATTACCCTGACCAGCTATTTTCAAATTGAGAGATCAAACCAGCATTCGATATAGATAAGTAAATTGCCCAGATAAGTGTTTTGTTGGTAAGTATTAGAAATTATTTTACTTTTATTATGTTATCATTGAGTACAATAAGTAAATTGTATATTTGATTTACGATATAAGTTCGGTTAAGGTACCCTTTGGGAATCCTTTGTCAGACTGAATTATATTTATCGAAATAGAAAGCTCCATTTCCTTAATATTATCATCTAAAAGTGTTTCATTTGAAACTCATTTCGCGAAAAGATGATGGGTCTCGATTCTTTTCGGAAATACGTATACATACAATTTACAAACTTACTTATAATAAATATGTTCGTTATTTCATTGGGGGTGGGCTGGCTAAAATATATGATATTCTGACATTTTAACTCCCAACGGATGTGACTTGTGCGTGTAGACAATATTTTTAACAACAAATCACAAACACATGATGTATTTCCGTTCTGGATCAGCAACACATCCACATATTGTCTCACAGCATAAAGGCGGAGAGTTTCAAATATATAGCAGTGTGGACGGGTAATATAGAGAAATAAAATTGACTCTATCCCTGCAAATGAGTCTAGGATGTTGATTTCATCGATAATTGGAAAATATTTAATAAATGATGAATGTAACAACAGCTTTGATTGGTTAGTATTTCCCTTCTTTAGATTAGAGATTAAATTGGTATTCCTGCACAAACA
Organism: Spisula subtruncata; assembly: GCA_963678985.1. NCBI lineage: Eukaryota > Metazoa > Mollusca > Bivalvia > Venerida > Mactridae > Spisula > Spisula subtruncata. The sequence continues at coordinate 8,102,641 of OY787675.1, read as the reverse complement.
AATGCATTTTTGATTGTCCTTTTCGTCAAGTTTTTTTGGATTAAGGAACAGAACAGAATAGAACGGAATAGAATAGAAAAACAAAAAGCAGGAATGTATCTCAGATTTGTGCATTGCACATCACCTATACAACAGACATATAATACTAATATGAACATAATTATATTCATTAATGGTAATAATCGCTATTCTATATTTCTATGTGGAATTGGGTCATCCTACACTTTTTCGGCAGGGACTTCGACTTTTCATTTTTCTTTGGCTGTTCAGTGTAATTGTGTTTTGTATTCCTAATGTCTGTGCTCTGCTGGTTAGGTTGAGTGCTACCTTCTCTATTTGATTTCCTCATACCTTTCTGAAGGGAAAAGCCCGATAATTACACGCATGGCACTCTCCTACTATTGGTACGAGGATATTTGCTTCGTTGGAGAAAGTAAACAATATAATATGCACACATGACCACATACTGATGCACAAGTGATAACAACTTTGTATTGATAGACATGAGGCTTTTATAATGTGATATTTCCGATGCTAGCCAGTGTGTAGTCTGACAGTCAAATCCCCAATGGAACGATCAACAATTCCACCGTCTATGTACCAATGCATTGATTTGTATATTTGAAAAATATTTTTTTACTGAGAGTCCTGTTAAATTTTTATTTGGACGTGGAAGACTTTTTAGATAGTAAATAACGGTACTGACATAGGCGAGCAGATGCCATAATTTGTCATCAACAATGCACAGAGGATCACAGAGGATCACTATGGAATTAATTCTTTGTTGGTACGTGTTTGGTTCAATAAGTTTCATTTATTCAAGAGACGTTTAAACTATTAATTTCACCTCTGTATTTGTCTTTTCCGATATTCGTTTACTAAATCGCCTGTGGTATTAAGAAAAGTTCAAACACTGTCACTGACAAATGTTTTTTTTCACAACTTAATTGTCTTGGGCGATAACAGTGATGTTAAAAACTAGATATTATTTTGTTTTGTCACTTCGTACGGCACGCTGTGAAGCTGCAAGAGGGAATGATGTTCGTTTGTAATTAAAATTACAATTATTTTCTAATTAGTTTAATGTATGGGTTTATTCTCAACGCCTTCGTTTTATTGAATAACGAAGACTCCACAGCGGGTTTAGTGTTCCTCGTGGACAAGATTCGGAAAATGGACAGACTTGAAAGTGTAGGGTCTTGAACGATTTCTAATCATTTTCCTAATTCAAGTCCCGAATGATATCTGCAAAGCATAGTCGGAATTCCAGAAACAATTCGGTTTATAATTGGACTACTGAAATGCGTTTGGAATACTAATACGAATTCATCTCACTTTTTACAAATAACTCTTGAATTGCTTGTGAAGGATGTAACTATATAAACATGTATGTTGCGCTTCGAAGTTGGAGTGTTCTATCATGAAGCAAGCTCATCCTCGAACACTCAGGTGACACTCCCGCACTGTCTAAAGTCCAAAATTAGACCAAGGTCAAGGTCAAAATGGAGTCATGTGATACAGGCGTGTAGATAGTGGTCATTTACAACATCCATGCAAGTTTGGAAGCTTTGTAGCAAGCCATATTATTGCTAGAAGAAACGGTCAATTTGGGTTAAACAGGCCGGAAGGACGAACGGACGAACGGACAGGTGAATCAATATATGCCTTCCGATCTATCGATTCGGGGACATAAAACACACTTGATCAGCAGAAACAGCAAATGTCAATTTTTTATCAACGTTCGATGATAAGGGTTTAACCATCGTAAATGCCTGATTGCAAACTAATTGGAGTAGTCTTGTGACAAGTACAAAAACAAAATTGTAACGTAATGCGACTGCTAACTTGTATAATATAAAGTGAAGTTGGCATTAAATGATTGTCTCCTTGAAAGAATTTGTTAGTGATAAATCTGCGACTTAACTCAATAACTGTAATAGGCATATGTAGGTTACTAGGCTTTTCAATTGTTTTGCAAGGGTATATCACTTACCTAAATCCACAATAGTGTGTTGTTAGATGAAAGAGTGTGAAAACATGTAGTCTGTTAATACTATACATGTAGTTACAGAGATCTTGCCCTCACACGTTGATGCAGGCACTGTGTTTGAACTGTGTGTAACTTTTAGGCAGCAGGACAACCACAATATAAACGTGTGTTATTACTGCATTATGAATCAGCTTCCGAAGCGGTCTTAAAACCAATGTGACCCGACACAGAGTTACGCAAAAATATAATTAGTTTTAAACAAATTAATTTGGCATGTTCACAACATCATACACAAATGTCACAGTCTTTTCTTTTAATACGACAACTACTGATATCCTGACTTCTATAAGCAGTGTTTACTAACGTTGAGGGACACGCCCCAAATAAGACGTATATTGTTATTTGTTTCCGTGTATTGTAGTGTACATTGTACCCATCAATTATGGATGATATCCAAAGCCAGCTGCGACCATGTGAAATACGAAAGCCGCCGACGGTACTGTAGGTGTACCTCGTTCTTCAGTCTGACGAAACTGGTGCTAGTGGTGTAAATGTCTGGCGGACGTTGTGAGCTGCTTACACTATCCAATATTTATTCAGCAACAAAATCATAACGAGAACACGGTTAATGCAATGCACTGAATGACGCTGTCTGAAGCCTAACCGATCGCTGTATAGAACGATATACATGTATGTATATGTGGCATAAAAGCATTGATCTATCCACGCAGTTTTATGACAAAAGGGATACTGATATCCTGACTTCTATGAGCAGTATTTACTAACGGTTAGGGACACGCCCCGAATAAGACGTATTTTGTTGTTTGTTACCGTTCCTTATAGTTTACACTGTCCCCGTGAATTATGGATGATATCCAAACACAGCTGCGACCATGTGAAGTACGACAGCCACCGGTGCTGTAGGTCTACCTCGTTCATCAGTCTGCCTTAACACACTAGACAAAACAAAGGTGCTAGTGGTGTATATGTCTGGCGGACGTGGTGAGCTGCTTAAAAATATCCAATATTTATTCACCAACACAGTCATAAAAAGAACACTGTTAATGTTATACACTGAATGACGCTGTCTGAAGCCTAACCGATCGCAGTATGGAACGATATACATGTATAATGTAGCAAATAAACATTGGTCTATCTACGCAGTTTAATGACAAAAGGGATATACTAGTATCACATTCCACAAATACAGTATGTGCCTAAAAGTGCATTGAACCGATTATCACGGTGTCTATTAGTGCAGTTAACCGATTGCACAGTGTCTATATTTGCAGTGAACCGATTGTCATATGGTGATTACGACTTCGTCGATTTAGACAATCTAAAGCAACTTTGATAATACATCTGATTGAATAACTGAATATGAAACAATAAGTAGCTTGTATATTTTTATTAGCATTGGACCCCTATATTTTCACCTGTCCGGAAACATTTGGACTATTTACTGTTTGATAGTATTAAAACAGATATATAAAATCGACTTGCTTTACTCCTGAGACCATGCCATGTTAATATTAGATTCAACTAGACACACATAGTGCAACAATCACACGTGTATAATACGTGTATAATACAATCGTGATAATAAAATGCATTGAACCATTGACGACGGTGGAATTATTTAGCGTTCAATATCAGATGTGACTGTCATACTCCAGACTTGCTATCCCGGAAATAACTCTTAAGAAACATGTTACGTCTATAAAACAAATTTGTTTGTCACTCGTGTATTGGTGTGCGGTCATTTTTGCATATATATTGTATAATTTCGTACCCACAAGGATGTTAATGTCCTCTTGGCAATACAGTTGTCGGTGAATGCCATGCATACAAATATCGGCCAATAATCAGAGCATCAATAACCTGTCCCGGACATTTCTACAATGATATTAACCACAAGTTGCGTGCTAGATGTCTATACAACGTACAGCTGTCAATCGTCTTTGGAAGTGTTGATATGATCCTTCTGTGTCAGGGTTGGCGGTCGAATCACTACATCACCGAAACGTCTAAATAAATAATAGAACCGTGACTAACAGTTTGAATATGTATAGAACATTATATAAATGCAACGCAGTTTAAGATTCATTATTTATAAGAGCACCCATAAGCTATATCATTTGGATTTTTCACAATTATTTCCCAGAAGAGTTGATCAATGTTAAGAATTTCCATTGCGATTTATCATTGTAATTGAATTTAGACTTTCACTAAAACCAGCGACATACTGTCGAATTTTATAGGTTACTTAGTGCACTAATACATAGCTCGGTATTACGACACATCAACACATTATATTACAATACTATCCCATTCCGTCTGACAATACATACCTCGTAGCCAACAATTTTCATTTTATTTTTACTGATCTTAGCCTCCTACATAAGTATTACATGTACCTACAGTCATATGAATATCTATAGGAAATCAGACAGATAATAATTAAAAGACGGTTTTTCCTATGGTCATCTGTTTCTCTTATCAATAGTCTAGACATAGTACATGTATTCATAAGAAATATTTAAGATTATATGGTCTCGTATAATTATATGTCTGCAACATGTACAATCCTATCGTAATATGGGGTAAAGGCGTGTTTGATAACTGTTTTTGTAGAAATACGAAGCCTTTAGGTCAGTAATAATAAATACTTGGAACATTCAGTCAACTAGAATTTCTGAGAACATATTGTTGTTTAGAACATTTCAAATAGCTCGCTCATCTCTCATAAGAGTAATTGTATGATATAGTGTATTATCATATAAACAATTCTAGAAACCATGCACATTGTTAAAAGATATGTTAAGTACTATCTAATTCACTAATAGTCATGATGCTAGTCAGACTTCCGAACCCCACATGTTACTATCACATAAATAAAATACTAATAAATAAGTAAGGCTTCCCATTTTGAACTTTTCTAATATCGTTATTGCTGAACACGGAGTGCATACTATGTAGAGAAAATACGAACAGAGGGAAAGTTAAACCAATTAAATACATGTACTCAATGACATACCAAAACACCTGTGTAACAATGCGTAGCAGTTTTATACCACATTAACATGAATGTAAGTTTCCCATGATTCTGGCATACGGATTTTAAATTGTCTCTTGTAAGCACGTCTAAGACCAAAACCACTAAAATAATAATACTTATCATACCCGCCAGAAAGTAATATGAATGATGCAAAGTTGTCGGCAACCAAACTTATTAAATGCAATTCAGGGAAGCACGAATAGTCAATAAATCCATGCTGATGGGTTTATTATAGTTATTGCGCTCGATAAAACCCCTAAACTGTAAATAAATTATCGCACGGGGTTCAATACACATGTACAAGTAGTGTCATTACAATAAAGCAATATTCATGTATCTCAAACAGTATATTAAATTTCAATTTTGTACATTATAAAAGAAAATCATATACTGTATAAATTCACCACTTTCTATTTTATACACACAGTGATTTCGCTTCCCCTACGAAAGAATAAAAACAAACTTATCATAAATATGCCGTGTATATTATAATAAAGTGTCAATACAAATTGCATAATAAGATCATTCATAACAGCCAACATATTCGTGTTTAATTGCCCCTGTCACAATTACATCATGAATTTAAATTATCAGCGTAATTGGTAAAATCAAAACAGAATATATGAAAGTAGTAGAAAAACTTCAAGAAAAATATATCTCTGGCTAAGAATAAGTAGTTCGTAAGTACAAAGTAGACAGTTTGAGAAAATAAGAAACACTGTCCGAAAATCAATCTGCACATACCTGCAAAGTACAACAAGCTGTTTCAACTTCAGCTTGGTTAACATAAGAAGGTTCGATATTCTTGAAAATAGGCTTATTAGAAGTGCCTTGTGGTGTTGATGTTAAAAAGGTATTACTAACTAAGTAGTATGTTGTTATATACTATACCGATGATCGCATTGTGAATCTGCTAACATTATCAAATTGTCTGCGTTTATATCAAATGCAATTCCATGATGGCAAATTCGCCTGGAATATTGTTTTTGACTTATGTACGAAATATATTTTCTAACAAACCTGCCAATCATCGAAGTGTCTGCGAGCGTCTGGACTATAACTTAACAATGCTGATTCTGGATAAAATAAATCAAATATTTCAGTAGTCAGAATTCGTTGCTTCAAAACATACTCAGTAAATTTGCCCCTTGTTATGATAAGACAGCCTCAATAGTCCAACACTATTGCATATTTCGGGAAACATTATACACGAAGTCGTAAATTGTCTTTTCTTCGATGAATAATTGATATCTCCATAATCATATTCCCGGAGGAATTGTGAATTTTATTATACCATGACTGACGTTTTATCAGGTAATAACTCTCCTCCTTAAAGTGTCGAAGTCATAACCAAACTCATATGTATACATATCTGATAACGTAAGCATACAGCAAAGGTCAGCGATTAATGGTAAATCAACCTACTACTCCCACTCCATTAACTGCGCCCGGCCTAGACGTACTAAACTTTTAAATATATAAGTCTGTGCTAGTACCAGACAACGATAGGTATACATTTTGTTTGATTATTTATTTCTAAGCTCCTAGAGTGAAACGACGGCTCACAAAACATTGAACATTCTTGAAAAAATATTGAGTTACACATGTAACACGAGCGGTGAGTTTCTACATTATATTATGCCTTTACAGTGTTGAATAAAACTAGCAATGTCGGCAAAAAATGAAATGGCATTCTTCAACCAAAACGATTACATAAATCATGTTTCACCTATACTATATTGCTTGCACCAATATGTGATATAAGAGTCGCATTACTCGTCAGATAACATAATTCCAGCCAAAGCAATCTCCACAAGACTCTTTCATATGAATTAGCATACGAATTGTAGATATTTTTGTGACAACATAGATCGAGGGTGGAAGTTATTACTGCTTGGAAATTGTTTTTCTATCGATTGCTTTGTTCATTTGATGTGGGTTTATACCGCTTGATTCAACAGTTTGCCTCAGTGTACTGGCATCTCATCTACCAACCACCTTCCATTGTTTACAATGTATAAAGTTCCCAGAAATTATTGAGAATTTTAAGATGTTTCCAAACCAAAACTTGATTATATTGTCAAGCACATGAGAGAAGACGAAACTCGGTACAACATACATAAAAGCAATCATACACTATTTCTCCCGTATAATGTACGTATGCATACAAATGAACACTTTCGTAACAAAGACGAGTATGATGTACCAGGCAATGGCGGTGGGCGATAAATTGACGAACTATTTAAAAAATGTAGAGATCTAACCAACATACTAAATAGAAGACAAGATAAATAGAAATCAGCTAAGCAAATTGCCTATATAAGTGTTTTGTTGGTAAGTATTAAACATTATTCTACTATTATTATATCATCATTGAATACAATAAGTACTTTGTATATTTGATTTACGATATAAGTTCGGTTAAGGTGTCCTCTGGGAGTTTCTTGTCAGACTTAATTATAGTTATCGAAATAGAAAGCTCCATTTCCTTAATATTATAATCTAAAAGGCTTTCAATTTGAATTTATTCCGCGTAAAAGATGACGAGTCTTGATTCTTATCACATAATAAACATATTCTCATACTGAACAAGGAAACGTTAATGAAAGTTCCATGCTAGACTTATTACAACTATTTCCATATATTCGGCTAATGGTGTTGTACTGTACAAACTTTTACAATCGCCAAATATCATGTATGTTGAAATTACATTGTTAGTTTGCTCTCATAAATGTTTTAAAGTAAGGTTACTGGATCTCCGACTAATGATGGAAACAGGTTTACTTTACCATCAGGGTATTCAATAGTAGTTGAATTGCCAGTAATTGCCCATGAGCAAGTGCTGTAGGAGGGATAGCTAACTATATGATAAACACACTGTAGATAGTGCTGCGATATACGTAAACAAAGTTCTAAGTGATTACCCAATTTGTTGATAGTGGTCCTGCCTGATCCGATTCCCGTCTAGTATCCACATTTCATGAAGGAATATAAGTTCGCTAATATGATAATCGAAACAATCACGTCTGATGGTAGTCCAAGTGTTCGTCAAACATAGTTAGACACTAGGGCTGCTATGTGCGAACAATCCATAGATCTACCAAAATCGTCATGTATGATTGATATTATAGAGGGCATAATCCGGTCTTGGTAAGATCAATTTCAAGATATGAGTAACATAGGTGCGATCCGTGATACATTACAGACCGGCAAACCCAAAGTTTAATATCACAAAAATAAAACAGTAATAAATTAGGAATGCTCTCGGTTAATAACGTTTATAATGTAGTTGGTGTTGAAAACGGTCGCACATAGTATATACAGCACATACAAAAAATGCCGAATTAACGTTTAGAAAGTCTCGCTCACAGCATACCTAAGTCAATAACTAACAAATACTAAACCAATAATTACACCCAAAAGAAATCAACAAACAATTAATGTTGTAAACTTGTCTGCACCTGGAATTAGTAAATGCATTTTAAGGAGGCACCAACAGTCAATAAACGACGCTAGTTGGTTAATTGAAGGTAATGTGTACAATTAAGCAAAGAATTGTGAATATTTAATTGGTAATGTTCTATTGTATATACACTTCCAACCTTCAAAGGGCATTTTTACGTGTTCAGTGCTTATTACATATGAGTTGTTTTCCGATTTAGCCGGTAAGGAAATTAATTCAGTAAATTTTATACAGACTAAATGTATATGGAAAACAATTCACTAATAGTATACAGATAATTAGATAACATTGGAAATTCAGTTTGGACTGCATGTTCTACCTTACGTACTACCGTAACTACGATTTTGGATATTTCATCTACGGAAACACGCTGTAGGGAGTTATATTCGCTAGTAATTAGAATATTTGACATTTTCTAATTAGTTAAATGTATGTCTTTATTCTCAATGCCTTCGTTTAAGTTAATAATAACGCCCCCGAAATCGAATGTTGATTTTTAAATACCTCACGGAAAACTCTAAATAATGGACATACTTGAAAGTGTTGGCTATGAAACGATTTGTAATGATCAGCTTATTAATTGTTTCAATTAATTTCTCAACCAATAGGTATTGTGGCAAATAAACCTCCTTTATTTGCTCCACATACCACTAAGTTACGTTCAAAACAGGCATAAGAAATCATATTGCAGAAAAAAGTTTTGACATCACCCAAGTTCATTTACTCCAATAACAATATACTGAGAAATTGGGCGTTTCAAAACGGGATTTGTGATATGAATTATCATACCTCAGCATTAAGTTACGCTTTTTATTTAATGTTTTTGTTAGTATCCAATTACATTCATCGTCTACTTCAAATTACATTAACTTTGTCACGGAGTGTCTAACGAAAGGTTAGTGAAGATACGAGTATGTGTGTGAAGCAGCGGAATCTTCACGTCCGGATGTGTTTGTGTCGGCTTATAGTGTATGTCTGGGAAATAAGTATTTTCCCCTAGAAATCAACAATGAAATAGCATGTACTTTGTCGACTATCATCTTACAACTTACAGACGCTGGAGTTACGTGAATCAGTCTAAGTGTTGGAAGTTCTTAGTAACATTTCAGATAAAAATAGGACTAATGCGTTTTGATTAAAAGCATAAATTCATCCCAATTCCAACAAATTACTCTTGAATTGTCTGCGATATATCACTCTTTATATGTTGCGCTTCGATTTTTAACTTGATATTAGTCGACAAGTAGGTTTTTTTATGATAACGCAGACATCTCTAGAGAGAGACATAAATATAACTTATTCTGTGATTATAAACTCACTCTAGATAAGTGCTTTCTCCTAATTCGACGAGACATTTGAAGGAAGATTATGGTAACGTATTCATGGATTAAATGTATATAAATATACATACATGTATGAAGCGTGATGGTAAGCTTAAGTGCTACCTTCCCTGTCGGATTTTCTTTTACTTTTTTGCATTAGGAAAATGCATGCCGATGCCAATAGTACGCGTTTTGAAAGTCCCGCGCGTAAATGGTTACAGCTTTGTCCCTGTACATGTTTAATAATACACACACCGCATAATACATGGTTTCATCCATATTTGGTCATATATGTTCTTCCCCTTGGACTTCTATTACATTTAGCATAAAATGGATTATAGTGAATGTTTAATTACGTCTTTGATACTTTTTTTCAATTATTGATACCGATAGAAATTAACTAATTTAAATGTTTGACATCTTTGGTCTGGTATAGTTTAAGTAACGCCGCTCATGTGTCTTGTAGCGTGTAAAAGTATCTTCAGAACCAGTGCCAGGATTCTGTGAATCTGCCATCATATGACTGTATATCTGTTAGTTGTACATTTAATACACATAAGATCTTTCTGTTCCAATTTACTGAGTCAGACATTGATACAGCGTATAACCATGAATGCTGATACGGGTTAAAATGCAACTTTGATTTGTAATGAATGTATTATTTGATGTCATGGTGTACTTTTTCATAACCAACTGCTACTATTGCTGCTAAATATTGTTGGGTTGGAACTCGAATATTATATTATGTAACTGTGGCATCTCCTCATTTCCCGGAATATATTAAATGATACACCCGTTACACAACAAAATATGTGCGTAACGTTCCATATTCTTCGTTCTATTCCATAAGAAAACCATTTTCAATAACATCTGTGGAGATATGTATACTATGGCGTGTCAGACGTGGCAAAATTCAATAACTGTCTATGTTTGTGGTATATTCGTATATATATGTTATATAAACTCATATATACATTGTAAAATGTTATATATATATGGTATTTTATCATATATATGTTCCATAAAGTTATATATATTTGGCAAAAACCATATGTATGTGGTATATTTCTATATATATGTTGTATAAAGTTATTTATATTGTAAATTAGCGTATGTATATTCTATAAAGGCGTATTTATTGTAAAAGTTTTCATATATATATATTTATTCATATATATATATAAAAATTGTTCATATATAATTTTTTTGGTCGTATATATATGTGCTATAATTGCATATATAATTTTTTTTGATCGTATATATATGTTCTATAATTGCATCTTGGGAAGTGTTGACATAATGATTTGAAACGAAGGATTTCATTGGACAGCGGTAGCGGGACGCGGGAGTTTAAAACAAAATGGCTAATGAATAATAGTGAACAATAGCACGTGACGCCTATAGCAGTGGTTAATAGTGAACAATATCACAGTATACATACAACTTACAAACTAACTTTTAATAAATATGTTCGTTATTTCATTGGGGGTGGGCTGACTAAAATATATCATATTCTGACATTTTAACTCCCAACGGATGTGACGTGTGCGTGTAGACATTACTTTTTAACACCAAATCACAAATACATGATGTGTTTCTGGTCTGGATCGGCAATACGACCACATATTGTCTAACACCATAAAGGCGGATAGCTTCAATTATATTGCAGTGGGGACGGGTAATATAGACAAATCAAAGTGACTCTATCCCTGCAAATGATTCTAGGATTTTGATTTTATCGATAATTAGAAAATATTTAATAAATGATGAATGTAACAACAGGATTGATTGGTTAATAATTTCCTTCTTTAGATTGGCGATTAAATTAATATTCCTGCACAAACAAATGCATTTTTTATTTTCCTTTTCGTCGTTTTTTTTTTGGATTACGGAACATACAATAGAAAATTAAAAAATCAGGACTGTATCTCAGATTTGTGCACTGCACATCATCTATACAACAGACATAATTATATTAATTAATGGTAATATTCGCTATTTTATATTTCTATGTGGAATTGGGTCATCATACACCTTTTCGGCGAGAACTTGGACTTTGTTAATTGTTTCTTTGGCTGTTCAGTATAGTTGTGTTTTGTATTTCTAATGTATGCGCTCGCCTGATTGCTATGTTCTCTGTCTGATTTCCTCACATCTTGTTTGCAGGGAAAAGCCCGACAATTACACGCATGACACTCTCCTACTATTGGAACGAGGCCATTTGCTTCGTTGGTGAAAGTAAACAATATAATATGCACACGTGACCACACACTGATGCACTAGTGACAACAACTTTGTATTGATAGACGTAACGATTTTATCATGCGAACTTTCCTATCCTAGCCATTGTGTAGTCTGAAAGTAAAATCCCCAATGGAACGATCAACAATTTCACCGTCTATGTAGAATTTCATTTTATTGTATATTTGGAAAATATTGTTGAACTGAGAGTCCAGTTAAATTTTCATTTGGACGTGGACAACCTTTTAGATTGTAAATAAGGGTACGTACACAAACAAGCAGATGCCATAATTTGTCATAAATGGAAATGTAGAACAATTTACAGAGGATCAATAAGGATCACTAAGAAATGAATAAAGAAAATAGCTTCATTTATTTGGTATGTGTTTGGTCCAACAGTTTCATTTATTTAAGAGATGTTTAAACTATTTATTTCACCCCTGCTCTTGACTTTTCCGATTTTCGTTTATCAAATGGCCTGTGTTATAAAGAAAAGTTCAAACGTTGTCACTGACGAATATTTTTTTTCACAACTTAAGCGTCTTGAGCGATAACATTAATGTTAAAAACTAGATATTATTTTGGTTTTGTCACTTCGTACGGCACGTTGTGAAGCTGAAAGCGTGAATGATGTTCGTTTGCAATTAAAATTGCAATTATTTTCTAATTAGTTTAATGTATGGGTTTATTCTCGACGCCTTCGTTTTATTGAATAACGAAGACTCCACAGCGGGTGTTAGTGCTCCTCGTGGACAAGATTCGGTAGGGTATTGAACGATTTGTAATTATTTTCCTAATTTAAGTCCCGAATGATATCTGCGAAAGATAGTTGGCATTCCAGAAACAATTCGGGTCATAATTGGACTACTGTAATGCGTTTGGAATACTAATACGAATTCATCTCACTTTTTACAAATTACTCTTGAATTGCTTGTGAAGGATGTAACTATATAAACATGTATGTTGCGCGTCGATTCCTATCTTAATATTAATCGACAAGTTGGAGTGTGCTATCATGAAGCAAACTCATCCTCAAACACTAAGGCGACACTACCGCACTGTCTGAGTACAAAATTAGGCCAAGGTGAAGGTCAAAATGGAGTCATGTGATACAGGCATGTAAAGAGTGGTCATATACAACATCCATGCAAGTTTTAAAGCTTTGTAGCAAGCCAAATTAATGCTAGAAGAAACGGTCAATTTCGGTTAACCAGGCCGGACGGACGAATGGACGGACAGATGAATCAATATATGTCTCACGATCTATCGATACGGGGGCATAAAAACACACTTGATCAGCAAATGACCATTTTGCATCAACATTCGATGATAAGTGTTCAACCATCGTAAATGCCTGATTGCAAACTAATTGGAGAAGTCTTGTGACAAGTACAAAAACTAAATTGTAACGTAATGCGATTGCTAACTTGTATAATATAAAGCAAAGTTTGTCTCCTTGAAAGAATTTGTTAGTGATAAATCTGCGACTTAACTCAATAACTGTAATACGCATATGTAGGTTACTAGGCTTTTCAAGTGTTTTGCAAGGGTATATCACTTACCTAAATCCGCAATAGTGTGTTGTTAGATGATAGAGTGTAAAAACATGTAGTCTGTTAATACTATACATGTAGTTACAGAGATCTTGCCCTCACACGTTGATGCAGGCACTGTGTTTGAACTGTGTGTAACTTTTAGGCAACAGGACCACCACAATATAAACGTGTGTTATTACTGCATTATGAATCAGATTCCAAAGCGGTCTTAAAACCATTGTGACCCGACACAGAGTTACGCAAACATATAATTAGTGTTTTAAGAATTAATTTGACATGTTCACAACACGATACAAAAAATGTCCAAAAATGTTCTTTTAATACGACAACTACTGATATCCTGACTTCTATGAGCAGTGTTTACTAACGGTTAGGGACACGCCCCGAATAAGACGTATTTTGTTGTTTGTTTCCGTACCTTGTAGTTTACACTGTCCCCGTGAATTATGGATGATATCCAAACACAGCTGCGACCATGTGAAGTACGACAGCCACCGGTGCTGTAGGTCTACCTCGTTCATTAGTCTGCCTTAACACACTAGACAAAACAAATGATGCTAGTTGCGTAAATGTCTGGCGGATGTGGTGAGCTGCTTAAAACTATTAAAAATATTTATTCACCAACACAGTCATAAAAAGAACACAGTTAATGTTATACACCGAATGAAGCTGCATGAAGCCTAACCGATCGCAGTATGAAACGATATACATGTATAATGTAGCAATTAAAACATTGGTCCATCTACGAAGTTTTATGACAAAAGGGATATACTAGTATCACATTCCACAAATACAGTATGCGCCTAAAAGTGCATTGAACCGATTGTCACGGTGTCTATTAGTGCAGTTAACCGATTGCACAGTGTCTATATTTGCAGTGAACCGATTGTCATATGGTGATTACGACTTCGTCGATTTAGACAATCTAAAGCAACTTTGATAATACATCTGATTGAATAACTGAATATGAAACAATAAGTAGCTTGTATATTTTCATTAGCATTGGACCCCTATATTTTCACCTGTCCGGAAACATTTGCACTATTTACTGTTTGATAGTATTAAAACAGATATATAAAATCGACTTGCTATACTCCTAAGACCATGCCATGTTAATAATAGATTCAACTAGACACACATAGTGCAACAATCACACGTGTATAATACGTGTATATTATAATCGTGATAACAAAATGCATTGAACCATTGACGACGGTGGAATTATTTAGCGTTCAATATCAGATGTCACAGTCATACTCCAGACTTGCTATCCCGGAAATAACTCATCAGAAACACGTTACGTCAAAAAAAAAAATTTGTTTGTCACTCGTGTATTGGTGTGCGGTCATTTTTGCATATATATTGTATAATTTCGTACCCACAAGGATGTTTATGTCCTCTTAGCAATACCGTTGTCGGTGAATGCCACACATGCAAATATCGGCCAATTATCAGAGCATCAATAAACTGTCCCGGACATTTCTCCAATAATACTAACCGCAAGTTGTGTGCTAGATGTCTATACAACGTACAGCTGATAATCACATTGGGGAGTGTTGATCTATGATCCTTTTGTGTCAGGGTTGGCGGTCTAATCACTACACCACCGGAACATCTAAATAAATAGAAGAACCATTACTAACTGTTTGAATATATATTGGACATTGTATTGATGCGAAGCAGTTTGAGTTTCTTAAGATTCACTATTCATAAATGTATCCATTTGGATTTTTTCCCAACTGCCCCCAGAAGAGTATTTCCTTATAAATGGTAAACGTAAATTTCAAGTCTGAAATGTAATCGAGCATTTATATTTGAATTGGATTTACAAATGTCTTAGCACATGATTGACTGCATTGATTATAGAATTGATCCATATTAAGAATTTTCAGTGCATTTTTTCATTTTACCTGAATTTCGTCTATCACTGAAGCCAGCGATATACTGCCGAATTGTATAAGTTAATACTGAGTGTCCTTATACATTGTACTACAACACACCAACACATTTTTACACTAACGCCCACCAGTTGCTGGTCAATTCTGTCCGACAATACATAACTCGTAGTCACCAATTTTCATTTTATTTTTTACTTGTATTAGCTTGCAAAGGTATAAGCTAGAGACATATGTATGCATATCTGCAATGTAAAAAACAATGTAATACAATGTATATTTAATTTAACTAGGAAATCAGAGTGATAATAATTAAGAGACGGTTTCTCCTATGGTCATCTCTTTCTCCTATCATTTGTCTAGACATAGTACATTTATTGATAAGACATTATATGGTTTCGTATAATTATATGTCTGCAGCATATACAACCATGCCGTAATATAGTTTGAAGGCGTATTTGATTTCTGTTTATGTAGGTCAGTAATAATAAATGCTTGGAACATTTAGCAAACTAGAATTTCAGAGAAGATATTGTTGTTTAGAACATTTCATATACATGTAACTAGCTGATCTATCAGAAGAGACACGAACAACATCGTCAAGCACGTTTTAGACTGGAACCCACAAGGCAACAGGAGAATAGCAGACCAAACATGGAATGGCGATGAACATTCAACAATACTACATCTTCCTGGTGTCCGTTAAGCGTGTGACTAAGTATCGTAAAGCTAGTCATCTCTAGTACAACACTGTCCCCTGTATATTGCAGATTATGTCAATTATATTTGCACAATCATTTGCAGGGCATCATGAATCGCATGATGCGTACATTTAATATTATCATTAATATACCATGTCAATCTGTTATGCCTGGTCTTATGCAAACTCCATGTAATTCATAGGTTAGAAACTACCAATATATGTGATCTTTATTTAAAAGTGAATGAAGTTGCAATGCATGTCATACCATAAGTCATATAACAACTAGCATATACCATAAAAATTGTCGCTTATAAAGCGCGTTTCTGTCGCAAAAGAAAATCAAATGTTACGAAGCAAGTTTGTACTACGTTTCAAACAGTTTTATTACAATACATAAGCCTCCAACACATGGTGTGATCATATTTTACTTCCGAAACAAGTGAAAGAGATTTGACTTTATATCAAAGAACGTTGATCAAATTTGGGACGGTCGCTGTTTAGGATGATCAAATGTATTTTATTAGATATCAATTCATCATGTGTCATCATTCAAACAGCGTCCTGATGTGAACTCTAATGGTATTCTTATTGAATAAAATAAAAATACGGAATGTTACAAGCAGATTTTATTCTGCAACAAATGTTCAGATTAACAATTCTTTTTGGGGAAGGAGATGCTGCTGTTTTGTTTCTTCTCATGAAACAATTTGACATTCGAGAAGACATTAAGTTACATTTTCTTCAACACCAATCAGTTAGCATAGTCTTTGGTTGTGAACATAAACATAATACTTGTATTACTGAAACGTAACTAATCAAAATTGCTTTTCAAACCGTTTCAACATACACTTAACGGCCCTTAAAAATACACCAAAGGGATTGACCCATTCATTAAGTCTCCATTATTTTTCAGAAATGGAGTGTTTACTGAACAGAAACTCTCAAATATTGAGCAAACTAATTGAGAATTCTTGTTATCCATTTTTCACAATTCCCCATTCATGTGACTCGTCAACGTCGGAGAATGCATTTATCTAGAGCCAGTTTATAATCGCAGAAGAAGTTATATGTCAAACTCTCTCTAGAGATGTCTGCTTTACCATACACATCCAACTTTTCGACTAATATTAAAGAAGGAATCAAAGCGCAACGAAAAACGATTTTTTCGCATGCAATTTAACAGTAATTGGTAGGAATGTGTTTTGAATTCCTGCTGATATTCAATACGCAGTAAGTGGGCAAGTATCTGAAATGTTACAACAACCTCCATCATCTTAAACTGATTCATAACCGTCCTAATCTATTGGGTATACACCAATAGCATGATGCATGTCTGCCAAAGCGCAAGGCGCTTGTTCACGGAGTACACGTTACTAAATAGATGATTCCTCATACAATTATAGCGCTGCGTCTACTTGTTCCGAAACCTAGCGGTTTTTACCACACACGGTGTCTTAAATTGTGCCCACCTTTATATTTGCAAGTATACAACACTAACGAGTTAGGACCGTCAGTATAAGTAAGTGTTTAAGTGGAGACAACCTTCAATTGTATGTACATTGCTCCAACCATGACGTTACAATCGCACGGATATTGTACATTGTTAGCGAGTTATAACATACACTCGACTTATTGCTTGTGTAACGTACATTGCTGGCGGCCACTCACGACCAGGTTCGATCGTGTGTATGAGGTACATTGACTTACTACCTCCATATTCCCTTCCAGATAATTCGAAAACACGTAGCTGGTCGCAGCTAAACGAACACATGTGGGGCTGTGAGCAAGCCTGGAATGTAAGGCCTGGTAATTTTGATTACGTCTTCCGATTTTTTGTTGGATTTTATGCAGACGTTCAGTATTACATACTATCGATCTAGTTTCTTTCTATCCGAGCGACCTTGCACAATATTAACAATACCAATGATCTGGCATTCTACTGTTATTGAATATTCTGTTATCGACCTATCCAATTTAAGGAAAACATATTGTGACAAATTGCGTATGCAATATTGATTTAAAAACGATGCCGTTACTAAACGAGATATACGACAGTTTTTCTAGACTAGTCAAGTCACAACCTGTGTGTGCGAACCACTAAGTGTCAAGCAATGGTTAAGAATTACAGTATATCCAAGTGTAATTGAAGTGTGTGCATGGGTCACGCACTTCCGGATAATCTTCAGATCACAAAACGTACAATGGAGTATGCATCGGGTGTACTGTATGCTTTCATACAACCTTGCAAAGAAATCATGGTCGTACATTGAAAATAATATGATCGAACAATGTGTACGGCTCGTGGTGTGTAACCCCCTACCTTATCGTAAGAATGATGAGTACTTTTATAATAATATTTATATTATTATCGTATTTGATGCTGTTGCAAACTAGAAGCTGTTTACATTTCAATGGTGCATCTTGTATTGCGTTGAGGGAATACTTGTATGATATAGTGTACTTTTAACAAAACAATTTTAGAAACCATGCACAATGTTAAAAGATATGTTAAGCACTATGTAATTAATTAATAGTCATGATGCTATTCAGACTACCGAACCCCACATGTTACTATCACAGACATAAAATACTAATAAATAAGTAATGCTTCCCATTATGAACTTTTCTAATATCGTTATTGCTGAACACGGAGTGCATACCATGTCGAGAAAATACGAACAGAGGGAAGACAAAACCAATTAAATACATGTACTCAATGACATACCAAAACACCTGCGTAACAATGCGTAGCAGTTTTATACCACATTAACATAAATGTAAGTTTCCCATGGTTCTGGCATGCGGATTTTAAATTGTCTCTTGTAACCAAGTCTAAGACCAAACCACTAGAATAATAATACTTATCATACCCGCCAGAAAGTAATATAAATGATGCAAAGTTGTCGGCCACCAAACTTATAAAATGCAATTCAGGGAAGCACGACTAGTTAATAAATCCATGCTTATGGGTTTATTATAGTTATTGCGCTCGATAAAATCCCTAAACTTGAAATAAATAATCGCATGGGATGCAATTCACATGTACAAGTAGTGTCATTACAATAAAGCAATATTCATGTATCTCAAACAGTATATTAAATTTCAATTTTGTACATTATAATAGAAAATCATATACTGTATAAATTCACCATTTTCTTTTTTATACACATCATAGTGATTTCGCTTCCCCTACGAAAGAATAAAAACAAACTTATCATAAATATGCCGTGTATATTATAATAAAGTGTCAATACAAATTGCATAATAAGACCATCCATAACAGCCAACATATTCGTGTTTAATTGCCCCTGTCACAATTACATCATTAATTTAAATTATCAGCGTAATTGGTAAAATCAGAACAGAATATATGAAAGTAGTAGAAAAACTTCAAGAAAAATATATCTCTTGCTAAGAATGAGTAGTTCGTAAGTACAAAGTAGACAGTTTGAGAAAACAAGAAAAACTGTCCGAAAATCAATCTGCACATACCTGCAAAGTAAAACAAGCTGTTTCAACTTCAGCTTGGTTAACATAACAAGGTTCGATATTCTTGAAAATAGGCTTATTAGAAGTGCCTCGTGGTGTTGATGTTAAAAAGGTATTACTAACTATGATGGCAAATTCTCCTGGAATATTGTTTTTGACTTATGTAAGAAATATATTGTCTAACAAACCTGCCAATCATCGCAATGTCTGCGAGCGTCTGGATTATAACTTTACAATGCTGATTCTGGATAAAATCAATCATAATTTAGTAGTCAAAATTCGTTGCTTCAAAACATACTCAGTACATTTGCCCCTTGTTATGATAAGACAGCCTCAATAGTCCAACACTATTGCATATTTCGGGAAACATTATACACGACGTCGTAAATTGTCTTTTCTTCGATGAATAATTGATATCTCCATAATCATATTCCCGGAGGATTTGTGAATCTTATTATACCATGACTGACATTTTATCAGGTAATAACTCTCCTCCTGAAAGTGTCGAAGTCATAACCAAACTCATATGAATACATATCTGATAACGTAAGCATGCAGCAAAGCTCAGCGACTAATGGTAAATCAACCTACTACTCCCAGTCCATTAACTGTGCCCGGCCTAGACGTACTAAACTTTTAAATATATAATTCTGTACAAATACCAGACAACGATAGGTATACATTTTGTTTGATCATTTATTTCTAAGCTCCTAGAGTGAAACGACGGATCATATATTATGCCTTCACAGTGTTGAATAAAACTAGTAATGTCTGCAATAAGAGAAATGACATTCTTCAACCGTATAGATTACGTACAGCACGTTTCGTCTATACTTTTTTACATGCACCAATATGTGATATGAGAGTCGCATTACTCGTCAGATAACATAATTCCAGCCAAAACAATTTCCACAAGACCCCTTTCAAATGAATTAGCATACGAATTGCAGACATTTCCGTGAGAACATAGATCGAGGGTGGAAGTGATTACTGCTTGGAAATTGTTTTTCTATCGTTTGCTTTGTTCATTTGATGTGGATTTATACTGTTTGATTCAACATTTTGCCTCAGTGTACTGGCATCTCATCTACGAACCATCTTCCATTGTTTAAAATATATAGAGTTCCTAGAAATTTTTGAGAATTTTAAGATGTTTTCAAGCCAAAACTTGATTATATTGTCAAGCATATGAGAGAAGACGAAACTCGGTACAACATACATAAAAGCAATCATACACTATTTCTCCCGTATAATGTACGTATGCATACAAATAGACACTTTCATAACAAAGACGAGTATGATGTACCAGGCAATGGCAGTGGACGATATATTGACCACCTATTTCAAAAATTGATATATCAAACCAACATACTAAATAGAAGACAAGATAAGTAGAAATCAGCTAAGCAAATTGCCTATATAAGTGTTTTGTTGGTAAGTATTAGAAATAATTCTACTATTATTATGTTATCATGGTATGCACTAAGTAGATTGTGTATTTGATTGACGATATAAGAAAATAACTTAGCAAATTTCCTATGTAAGCGATTTGTTGGACAGTAATAGAAATTATTCTACTATAATTATGTTATCATTGAATACAATAAGAACTTTGTATTTTTAATTTACGATATAAGTTCGGTTAAGGTGTCCTAAGGGAGATTTTTGTCCGATTTAATTATGTTTATCAGAATAGAAAGCCACATTCCCTTAATTTTATCCTCTAAAAGGGTTTCAATTGAAACCCATTTCGCGAAAAGATGCTGGGTCTCGATTCTTATCAAATATATTCACAAACTGGGCAAGGAAACTTGATTGAAAGATCCATGCTAGATTTATTACCACACTATTTCCATTTATTCGGCTAATGGTGTTGTCCTTTACAAATATTGCAACCACCAAGTATTATATATGCTAAATTGACACAGCCAGTTAGCTCCCTTAAATGTTACTCCGTAGTTCTCCGAATTATGATGGAAACAAGTTGACCTTACCATCAGCAAGTGATGTTGGATGGATGATTTCTTCTAAGAGCGTGACAAAACGGTGCACATATATAGTGCTGCGATGTACGTATAAAACAGTTACTACCAAATTTGTTGACAATCGACCTTCCTGATCCGATTACAGTATTGTATCCATATTTGGCTTATGGGAGAATACAAGCTAGTTAACATGATAATCCAACCAATCAGGTTAGATGATAGTCCATTGCTCCTCAAACATAGCTAGACATGCGGACTGCAGTATTATGTGCAAACAATGTATATATCTACCACAATCGTGTTTGTTTATAATCGTATTTGTTTGGTGTTAAACAGCGCATAAAACCAGTCTTGATAGGAACAAATTCAAGATCCATTAGGTGCAAACCGTGTTATTTTACAGACCGCCGAACCCAAATTCTAATATTACAAAAATAAAACAGTAATAAATTAGGAATGCTCTCGGTTATTAACTTTTTGAATGTAGTTGGCGTTGAAAACGGGAGTGCATGTACATATTATCTAGAGCAAAGACAAGAAATGGCAGCACATAGTACGAAATGACATGCAAGAAACACTAACTGAGCAATTAATTTCTAACAATGCATAACGTAAAAAAAAACAAGGCGTACTTACTTAAGTTCAGAAGATCCCGCTCACAGTACTTCTCAGTCAATAACTTCCTAACACTAAAATAGTAATTATTCCCACAAGAAAACATTAAACTATTAATGTTGTAAACTTGTCTGCAACTGGAATTGGTAAGTGCATTGGTTAATTGACTGCCTTGTGTACAATTTAGCTAATAAACGCGAATATATTATATTGATAATATTGTTTTGTGTATATACTTCTAACCTTCAATCGACCTTTTCATGTGTTCAGTGTTTATTCAATATCAATCGGGGCACCTCTGACAATTCTAAGACGAATCATCTCTCGGACGTAAAATAGAACGTCACCATTATTCAAACGGTTCTTAACGGTTTTAGCGAGGCCAGAACGGTTTTGTAAACAGATTAAAAATGGAACTTGTGGCACTGTTTATACATCTTGGGCATAAATATACACTTAACTTAGCATTTTGATATATTTATGTTCTTTAAAAACATTATAGCTTACATATGCAATGGATATGTTATGGTTAATTTTCGGGCAAACCGCATCACACATGTGTGACCGAATCACCGTGTGGAATTTGTCAACGTATCACTACACTACATACATCCGTGGGAGCTTCCGGATTCATCACGGAAAGACCCCAGTAGTTACGATCGATTCGATATGTGTTGTTTTCCGATTAAGCCGGAAAAGGAACTAATTAAGCAAACGTTATACCGACTAAACGGAGGCGGAAAACAATTCGGTAAAAGTATACAGATATTAAAATTACATTGGAAATTCAGTTTGCACTGAAGTACTACTAACATTTTCGATACTTCATCTACGGATACATGTACATGCTGTGTAGTTGGGTGTGACGTTAGTTGGTAATTATCATCTTGGATATTTATATTTAATAAGTTTAAGGTATGAGTTTAGTCACTGATAACGTCTCCAAAGTTGGTTGTTAATTATTTTAACCCTTCACGGAAAACTCAAAATAATGGACATATTTGAAAGTGTTGGCTATGAAACGATTTTCACTGTTCAGCGTATTAATTGTTTTAATTTACATCTTAACCAATAGTGTTTTCGGCAGATAAATGAACATCCGTTATTGGCTGAGCATAACAATACGTTACGTTCAGAACAGGCACAAATCATAATACAGAAATGAGTTTTGACATCACCCAGTTGGTTAAGCCTATTAACAATTTTTAATGTGTTAGTTAGTATTAAATAACATTCATCGTCTTCTTTAAATGTCATTAGCTTGGTCACAGAGAGTCTAATGAAAGCTTTGGAAAATACAAATGTATACGAGTAAATGTGTGAAGCGGTGGAACACTGACGACCTTGTGTGTTTGTGTCCGCCTATAGTGTACATGTATGTCAGCATAATAAATATTTCCCGCGAAAAAAAAAAGTAAACTAGCCCTTTGTCGACAATAATCTTACAGCATACAGACACTAGAGGTACAGTACGTGAGATGTTTGATTGTAGGGATCCTTTTAAATGATGGACTTTCAAAGTAACATTTCAGAAAAAAACAGGACTAATGCGTTTTGAATAAAAGCATTAATTCATCGCAATTCTTACAAATTACTCTTGAATTGTCTGCGATATATAATTCTTTATACGTTACGCTTCGATTTCTAACTTGATATTAGTCGACAAGTAGGGCTTTTTTGATAACGCAGACATCTCTAGAGAGAGTCTTAAATATATCTGATTCTGTGATTATAAACTCACTTTAGATTTAGTGCATTATCCTAACTCAAAGAGACATTTGAATGAGGAATATGGAAACACGGTCATGGATTCTGTGTGTATCAACATACATGTAAAACGTATTAGCGTATTGCATGACGATGTTCATAGTATGCGTTTTGAAAGTCGCGCGCATAAATGGTAACAGCTGTGTCCCTGTACATGTTTGATAATACGTGCACCCGCTTGGTTTCATCCATATTTGGTCATGCATAGTTCTCCCCTGGAAACTTCTACATGTAGTGCATTTAGCATAACACATTATGGATTATCATGAATGATGTGCTACGTGTTTGATACTCTTTCCTCTTTTAGAAACCGATCGAAATGATATTTTTTATAATTTCGGACATCTTTCGTCTGGTATAGTTTTAGTAACGCCCCTCATGTGTATCGTAGCCTGTAATAGTATTTTTAGATCCAGTGTCTGATAACTGTGAATCTGTAATCATATAACTGATTATCGTTAGTTGTATATTTACATGTCATACACATAAGTTCTTTATGTGCCAATTTACTGAGTCAGACGTTGATACAGCGTATGTTGATACGGATTAAAATACAACTTTGATTTGTAATGAATGTATCATTTGATTTTATGTCATGGTGTACTTTTTTCATAACCAACTGCCACTATTGCTGCTAAGCATTGTTGAGTTGGAATTTTATTTCTTCTCGAATATTATATTCGCTAACTGTGGCATCTCTTAATTCCCCGAAATATATTAAATGAAACATCCGTTGCACAACAACATATGTTCGTAACGTTCCATATTCTTCATTCTATTCAATAAGAAAACCATTTCAATAGCGTCTTCGGAAATACGTATACATACAACTTACAAACTTACTTATTATAAATCTGTGCGTTATTTTAAGTGGTATGGGCTGACTAAAAATATGATATTCTGACATTTTAACTCCCAACGGATGTGACTTGTGCGTGTAGACATTATGTTCAACACCAAATCACAGACACATGATGTGTTTCCGTTCTGGATCAGAAACACACGAACATATTGTCTCACAGCATAAAAGCGGATATATTCAATTACAAGGTAGTGGCAATTGGTAATATAGAGAAATTAAATTTACTCAATACCGCAAATGATTCTGGGATATTGATTGTATTGATAATTAGAATATATTTAGTAAATATGAATGTAACAACCGTTTTGATTGGTTAGTATTTTCCGTCTTAAGATTAGATTTTAAATGGATATTTTTGATTGATTATATGCACATATGACCACACACTAATGCACAAGTGATAACAACTTTCTATTGATAGACGTATCGTTTTTATCATGTGATATTTCCGGTGCTAGCCAGGGTGGAGTCTGACAGTCAAGTCCCCAATTGAACGATAAACCATTAAACCTTCTACGTAGCAATGCATTTCATCGTATATTTAAAAAAACAACACTTTGTTATGCCGAAAGTCAAGTTAAATTTCAAGTAAACGTGGACAACCTTTTGGGTTGTAAATACGGGTACGGACACAAACGAGCAGATGCCATAATTTGTCACAAATGGAAATGTAGAACAATTCACAGAGGATCACAGAGGAGCAATAAGGGATGAATAAAAAAACAGCTGCTTTCATTTGGAACGTGTTTGGTTCAATAACAGTTTCATCTAGTTCAGAGTTTTTTAAATTACTAATTTAACCCCTGCACTTGTCGTTCCCGATCTTCGTTTAGTATTCCGCCTGTGGTATTAAGTATAGTCCACACACTGTCACTGATGAATGTTTTTCACAAATTAAGCATCTTGAGCGATACAAGTTATGATAAAAACTAGATATTGTTTTGGTTTTGTTACTCCGTGCGGCACACTATTACGCTGAAGTGGGGAGTGATGCTGGTTTGTAATTAAAATTGCAATTATTTTCTAATTAGTTTAATGTATGGGTTTATGATCAACGCCTTCGCGTTATTGAAAAACGAAAACTCCACAGCGGGTTTCGGTGCTCCTCATGAAAATGATTCGGATAGTGGACAGACTTAGAAGTGTAGGGTATTTAACGATTTGTAAAAATTGCCCCAAACTTACGTCCTGAATGATATTTGCTCAAGATAGTCAGAAACATTTCGCACATTTTACAAATTTCCTTGTATTGTTTGTGATGGATAACATTATATATGTTGCGCGTCGATTCCTATCTTAAAATTAGTCGACAAGTTGAATTTTGTTATGGAGAAGCAAACTCATTGGCTTATTTAACATCAATAAACTGTTTGAACCGAAGGGAAAATATAATTGTTAAAAGTTTATCAAGATCAAACACGTATTGAGTTCATTGCCGGCCAAAGTACTGACTAGGTTTGATTTAAACAATTGTAAATGCATCGTTGCAATATAATTAGAGTTGTCTTGTGGCAAGCACCAAAACAAAAATAGAACATACTGTGACTGCTTACCTGTATAAACTAAAGCAAATTTGGCATTGAGTGATTACAACCTTGAAAGTAGGTGTTAGTGATAAATTGACGGAATTGCATTGTGCCTTTAACTGCAATGAACCGATTGTCATGACAGATGATATTGACGTGATTCAGACAATCTTACAAAATCTTGATAATACATCTGATTGAAGAACTGAATACTAAACAATTATTATTATATTATCCGAAACATTTGGAATATTTTAATTGTTGACAGTATTACAATAGATGTATAAAAAGTCGAGTATCTATTTCTGTGACCATGCCATATTCAAATTTAACCGAAAACACACAGCTCAACAACTAAACGTGTATAATACAATCGAGATAACAAAATACATTGAACCATTGACGACGGTGGAATTGTTTGCCGTTCAATATCAGATGTCACTGTTATACTCCAGACTTGCTAGCCTCGGAAAAAAGCTCATATGAAAACGCGTTATGTCTATCAAAACAGATTTGTATTTCACTCGTGTATTGGTGTTCTGTCATTTTTGCATATCAATCGTTTGATTTTGTACCCAACACGTATATCTATGTCATGTAAGAAATAAAGTTGTTGATGAATGCCATGCATGCAAATATCAGGCAATTCTCAGCGCACCAATAAAATGTCCCAGACATTTCTCCAATGGTAGTTTATGCAAGTTGTGTGCTAGATGTCAATACAACGTACATGTACTTGGAATGTGTTGATCTATGAAGCACAAATATCCATACAGTGAGTACATAAATAAACGCTCTTGTTACATTATAATGTTCACTTTTGTGTTATGCTTTATCCTGTAGCTTTATGTAAATATCACACAGAACATTGATTTGATGAGATTGATTGTAAACACACTATTAAAGTTATTTCGGTTTTCTTGGCCTATTTTAAAACTAAACAATTTCGACCAAGCATTCTTGGACGAAATGTTAAATGCGCTATTTTCAGGAAAATGCTATTTTATCAACTTGCTTTAAAGAAAACTTTAAATTGGATACACATTCTAACACAGAGTACGAACTAAAACATATATTCCTGGGAAATAAGGGACATAAAACAATGTCTGATATACATACGTGTTGCATCCGAAATTACCGGGTTAACATTCAACCCTATAGGAAAATGTAGCATGTGTGTTTTCACCGTACATTCAGGTCTTCGACAAATGTCTATTGTACAGACGTTGTTAATATAAATTGACATAATTATTATGAAACCTCGAACCTTATAGGTCAGAGTTGGCTGTCTTGTCACTACACCAACGAAACATCTAAACAAATAAATGAACCAGCACTAGGAAATAAAAGAGCTAATAATTAAGAGAATGTTTCTTCTATGGTCATCTCGTTCTCCTATCACTAGTCTAGACATAGTACATGTATTGATAAGAAATATACAAAATTATATGGTCTCCTATAATTATATGTCTGCAACAGATCCAATTCTATCGTAATATGGTTTAAAGGCGTATTTGATTACTGTTTATGTAGAAATAAGAAGACTGCAGGTCAGTAATAATAAATGATTGGAACATTCTGTTAACTAGAATTTCAGATAAAACGTTATTTAGTGCATATCATATAGCTGACACGAACAACTTCGCCAAGAACGCTTTAGACTGAAACCTACAAGGCAACAACGGGAGAGGCAGCCCATACATGCCATTGAGAATAATATTGAACACAGAGCTCCAAAGATACAGGATGTCATGGAAATAGACCAACCATACGGCACAAGATCGTGTCCAATGGAGAGATGTGGTGAGGACCCTACTATGTGTCAGCCGAAATAAGGAAGACTAAGTCAATATAGGTGCTAAATTTGTTATAAAATATGTGTTACAGGAGTCCCCTTCTTGTCGCATGATGATATGAATAGTATCGTAAGTATATGCCCATAAGGTTGTGTAGGTATTACACGTGCAGTTGTACGCGTATAAGCGCCCTAACGGTTTTCAACCGGATGAATTTCTTGTATAGGGTTTACCTCCGTCCGTCCGGCCGGCTGTCAAGAACTCTGGATCCTGCGATAACCCAAACAGTTTTGCCATGGCAAGAGAAACATTGACAACATGAAAACTAGGAAGGGGAATATGTATTGCTTGCAATTACTAATTACTTGTTTTACCTTGAATGACAATTTGTTAGAAGTGTCACAAAAATATCTTATACTATTATTGTAATGATCTGTCAATAAGTGTGGTATGAAGAAGTGGCAGTGGTTATTCGGTCCTTTATGTGTTGGTGTAATCACGATAGTTAGGGGTTTATAACCATTTTATCTCTAGAGTAATTGTCTTGGTGTAAATGTCATCGTTGTGCAAATTAATCATATGAAAGGGCAATGATATATGCTTACTACAGTTAAGCTTCCGCATACATCCATGTTCTCCTGGGACATTCAATGTGCGTGTTTTCCCTGAACAAATCAAAACTCGATACCCTCTATACGAAATTTTGATTCTATAACCTTTAACCATTACAAGCAACTTCAAGATCGAGTACACATACTTCCTGACGTTTTACCAAACGCTGTTTACAGCAGTTATTTCATTATGCCCCTCCTCGAAGATGACGGGATATAATGTTTTGCTAATATCGATTAATCTATCTGTCGGAATAGAAATTCGTCCCCACATGGGAGTTCGTGTGTTCAATGTAGTGCCCTTATTAGGTGGAAGTACATTTTATTGACACTGACAGTGGTAAAGCGTGCAGTAATTTTATCTGTTGACGTAATCTCGTAATTAAGCGCTTTACTGCTTTCTTATTTCTGAAGTTTTTGTCTCGATGTAAAGGTCGACATTAGAAAAATTAGTCTGAGACAGGGACAATGCTCTTCTTGTCCTGAGAGCAAATTATAACTCTCCACAAACGAGGTCATTATGTTTGTAGACGTATATTTAATAGTTGTTTGATGAATGTTCTGACACACCACAGACGCTCGTTTCGTGTCTTCTGATGTTTAGCCCCAAAATAGATATATGAACTTTTATCCAACAAACACGTAGCCGTAACAACTATGTGATGGAAGAATTGGTCAATGATAATTTAAACTCAGTGCATGGTTTCGGAAGCGGCTTCAGTCGACTTTGTTAAAAAAAACGCAGTTTGCGGTCAAGTATTCGGTATTTTCCCCGCCCCTGACAACTAAATATTGTCTGGCATTGGTTGTGAGACAAAATCCCCCACATTTCCCCGAGCAGTACGTACGAGAGAAGCTGGAAAGTACAAACACAACTGTTGTGTATGTTACTGTATACATTGGTCAGCTTGTAATACTTATAAGCCCCGCCTACTAGCCTTATCTCTATCTGCCACACTCTGTAGTAAATCAGTTATTAAATAGTAGTTCAGCTATACACACGTGTTCTTATATTATATACAAACACAACAGCGACCTTTTTTCTTGGTTGGGGTCGTGGTTACAACTGCCTAGTGCATATCACGCACGGGAACTTTTATGAAGTATCAAATAAGGAAGACAACTGTTGACATAATAACGATATACTTTTCAAAACAATGGACAGACAATTACCAACGAATCTAAAAAACAATGTGATGCGAACTTCGATAATATGAAGCTTACATAACATTAGAATAACAACAACAGCCCTGTGTGAGATGGCATTTTATTTCAGTTCTACAAATCATTTTCAGAGCAAAAAAAATTGTATGTTCCTTTTGACTAGAATTCAAACGTCACTTTGACGAACATATCCTATAATTTAAACGACGTCATATCAAATATTTAATACCTTAGAGTATGATCATGTTTTGTGTAATGACTGAATCGCACTCCAGTGGTATCAATTAAACATGTGGAAGATTGGTGTAAGCTACGAACGTTTTCAGTATTATTTGTGACTAGGTCATTTGTGTTATATTGAAAGCATGCGTTGCATATATTCGCAAGTCACTCCTGTTATGCCAAAATAACGTCTTTTAATTTGTCTTCTAACACCACCTTGTATTATTTTCCAAAAGATATAGGAAAATTAACGTTGCCATCGGTATGTTCCATTAACAAAAGTATACTTTCTATCGGAATTGTCTTGGGTCTGAATAAGAAACCAACTGGTTGGTTTGACATTATCAATACAATTTTACAATATCTTTGTATATGTAAAACACACCCTTAAAGTGTATAGAGCTATATTATAACAGTCATTCAATGTCAAAATAATTACTTTCATCGTTTTTAGTAGGATACTAGACTACCATAATTGCAAATTAAATCTTAGGATGGGTTCCATGTACTTTGATTCATTCGTCAATAAATAGACGATTTTTATAATTTCATAGGGTGTTCTAGAACACTTTCGTATGCAATTGGACAGTTGCATGTCCAATAAATCACAGAAAGAGTTTCGGTTAAACATGAAACGAAAAATGATCCAATTGATATGAAAGCATACTTGTTTTTCATTTTTTGAAACTTTTTAAAAAATATCTTCCGATATAGCTACGAGTATATACTGTACACTTTAAGCTAAACATAATATTGCGGACGGCACGCCGTCGTTTCTAAGGCAAGTACAACATTGGAAGTTGATACAATTTTGGCCGCCCTACTTCACAACACGTTGCCAGTTGTTAGTCTGGACCATAAACATGTAGATCAAAGATATTTATCCTTACTAGGACACTGACATCTCAGCACTGCGTTTAACTCGGTTTAACTCGGTTTAACAAAACGCTAACTCAACAAAGCACGCTCGATCCGATCGCTCTTTATGTTTGGAACATACGTAGGATAGACATATAAATACTACAGAACTAATCATTACCTTCGTCCCGTTTTATGTCTATCCCAGTAATCCCTGGTGTTATTGTCGATGCTGATGTGATGCAGCATTATGTGGGGAGGTCTAAGGCGGCTATATATCTTCCGTACGTTATAATATCTCTGTGCTGAGCTGATGTTATCAAGCGGAATAGTTCATAGCATGCAATATCAAATGATCCATTAAGTTCGTGTTTTTTTGTTTGGTCTGATTATTAAGAATTCCTCTCGGTTTCAAATCCAGTGCTGTAAACTTGGAAGGGAAAATAGGAGATAATGAAACTTTGATATTGTGGAAGGAGCGTTTAAGAACCAGTCAGTCTTCATGAAATCTAATTATCAATGCATCTACGAATCATCTATATTGATAGTGTTGTCTCGTTTACATGCTTAAAAAGGCTATTTACAGCTGATCAGACGCTCTAGTACCCTTTGACATTTCACTCCCCCTTGTCGTTTTGCTACTTACATTTGTAATGCAACCTACATTCGAGTCTCTCTGTGTAGACCGTTACTCTCCTGTGAGTGGGAAAGCCAACATTGATCTGCGGTGCCCAGGAATAGACACTGCCCTTACAGATACGAAATTACACATTGTTGGAGTAGATAATGTGGGTTATTTTCCCTCACAGAAATTAACCAGTGGGCCAGACGAGGATTGAACCATGGACATATCTATCTCGATTAGCACGTCCTTACTCTTGGCCACCGCTCTTGACAAGTTATCAAGCCTGTGTATTGTTACAAGCATACCCTTTAACACTATTCTTATTCTGTACCACATATGCTATAGTAGCTTCGTCAACTGACGTGATATCCAACCCGCTACACCAACGGTGTCCCTGCTTGCTAATATTTCGATTTGAAAACTCATCCACGTGCATGCAACAAGGTATCCAAGGCCTTTTCTACATATACCCCCTAATTAAAACGTAAAACATACCACTTACGCAAAATAACACAAAGAAGAGAATGATCAAGCTAAACCATTTACACTATACTTAAAGGAGGGTAAATGGAGATATACAAAATGCACAAAATAACCTACTTTTCAGAAAGACGAACACACCCATTATACTATGTAAATCTATATATTATTACAAGAATGTATTTATGAATGTTTTAAAGGTCAGCATCGATTAGTGAATATACAATTCATC
This sequence comes from Spisula subtruncata, assembly GCA_963678985.1. Taxonomy (NCBI): domain Eukaryota; kingdom Metazoa; phylum Mollusca; class Bivalvia; order Venerida; family Mactridae; genus Spisula; species Spisula subtruncata. The sequence goes on along the minus strand of OY787675.1, from coordinate 8,070,181 downwards.
AACTTGTATGAACATTTGAATGATAAATGTTTTTTTATGTAATAATCATTTATTCGCTACAAAATAATGAGAATGAGAAATATACTCATTTAGTCTCTTCTACATTATTATTTGTGTTTTTTTATCAGCGTTAATGATGTCTTAATAATTATATCTGCGTTAATGATGTATAGTATTACATTGTAGCAGTCAATACAGTGAATGCGTCCACATCATAAATATCTGTTATCAACTTAGAAACATAGAAGCTGTAAACAAATACAGCTATACATCACATACAAGTAGCTATAACCAGTGTAGTTGTTACCGGTATACTAGAAAGATTGATGTTTTCTTAATTTCATACAATTTTAATTTATGTCCATGCTAAACATCATCTCTCTATAAAAGCAAGAAATTTGAGATTCCGACCGAAACAAGAAAACAACAGTACACACTTTCTGAACAAAAGTAAAATCATGAAAGGTTTTGCATTAAACATAAAACACCTGTTTAGTACAAAATGGGCCATAACTCTGAACAGGTTACGAGGCTATGCAAAACACGAACCGTATTTGATTAAGTACACACAGCCGAATAAGTCTACCTCATCTATATTACTAATATACTATGTACGTCGTGGAAGAAACTTTGTTAAAGCGATATGCTGATCATAAGGTGTGTAACGAATATTTTCTATAAGCCAGATATTTATAGAGTCTGCACCGCTGCATACGTGATCTCCATTAAATTATCAAAATATGACACCTTCCATATCTGAAACAATAACGTCTGCAAAATGTGACGTCCCAACGGATACAAGTGTTGTTAATTTATCATGCTTTGAAGTGGTATTCATCAAAAATGTCTATTCTAAGGAATTATTTTGAGACGAACGGCATATTCATTATTTTTGATGTGTTAAACCCAGAGTGTTGACATTGTCATCGAGTGAAATATGCATCAACAACAATGTACTCTATAGGGATACATCTTTTCATATGTATGTAACAACGCCTTCATTCTGAAGAAGCTGTTAATATTACATTTATCAGCGACCTTGGTGCATTTTATGCTAACGATATAGCCAGTGATTTCCCTCCCGAGACATATTTTCTAACTGCTAGACGAAGGTGTGTTGTTATCTTTAATTTAACAAATCTCTTATAAAGAGGGTTTTACCTATGAGCAGCAACAGATATTCGCCAGGATACTTTGCAGTGCAATTACTCAGGGTCGATATGTCTACTTAAGTATACGAGCATATTAAAAACGTTTACGCCTGATAACTAGAGCAATGCCCACAAGACTGAAGTTACTAACTATGATTAAAGAAGGACGAATCACAGTATTGCAGGCAACCTTCGATATGCAGAATTGTGATTGTGAAGGATTGATTATGTCTGGAGCATGATGGATTGAGACAGGAAGGGTATGTACGGTATGTCTGCCACTAGATCATATACCAACATATGTGAGCCAATATTTGGAAACGTGTACGTATTAAATCACAATGTTTACCCTGTTGGCAATATTAAGTGTATAGAAATGACATTTCGCTTCTATCAGACAATGTATAATCCAGATAGAAAAGTATGACAGTGATGTCATTGTTTATGAGTACTCAAAAAATTAAAACCATTGCTTAAAGAGGTCGTGTTTAGTTTGGTATTGAACTTTTAGTATAATTATTTATACTTGTTTTACACCGTAATAGTGGATTGTTTCACTGCATCACTGTATTTTTAACCAAACTGGACTGTACAATTATGTGCAGAATTATATAAGAAAGACAGCTATTAACACAGGACCCATATACTTGGACAGTCAATAACCAGCGAAAATAAAAACAATGTGAGGAAGAAATAAGAAAAATAAATCTTTCAAAGTACAAAACCATGGATTTTGGAATAATATTAAAGACAACTATACCATGTCCTGAGTGAGATATAAACACCAACACTGTGTTTAACTCGGTTAAACAGAAAGCAGACTCAGCAACGCAAAAGTGAACTATAAGAAATGTAGATCGATGAATGCGTAGTATTCTTAAGTAAATCGTACATTATGAAATATTACTACAGGACCTGTCATACGTACACAGCTAATTTATTTAACGAAGTGAGACAAATATAGTATACGTAGTTCCGACTTTTGAATTTTGACAATCACTATTGGTATCAACGATAGACAACGCACAAATAAAAAGTCCGCGCACAAAGTCCACACACTGTCAGTGACAAATGTTTTTTTCACAACTTAAGCATCTTGAGCGATACAATTAATGTTAAAACTAGATATTATTTTGGTTTTGTTACTCCGTGCGGCACACTATGAGGCTAAAGTGGGTAGGAATGTTGGTTTTATAATTAAAATTGCAATTATTTTCTAATTAGTTTAATGTATCGGTTTATTATTAACGCCTTCGTTTTATTGAATAACGAAGACTCCACAGCGGGTTGTAGTGCTCTTCGTGGAAATAATTTGATAATGGACAGATTTGAAAGTGTAGGGTATTAAACGATTTGTAATCATTGATCCAAATTTAAGTCCCAAATGATATTCACGAAAGATAGTTGGAATTCCAGAAACATTCCTGGTAATAGTTGGACTAAAGCGTTTTGAATATTTTATACAAATGCATCGCAATTTTTACAAGTTACTCTTCAATTGCTTATGATGGATATAGAGGATCTATCAAGAGTTGTCAATTGATATAAATTTATATGAAACGAGTTTTAAAATATTTATTAAGCGAGCCTCTGGCGAGATTCATAATATTTCCTTACGAGTTTAATATAAATATATCAATTGACAACGAGTGATAGATTCTTTATATCATATGACACTAAAAACGCAAAATACGCATTGACTTATTTGAAAAAACTCAATACCTTATACTACACATGGTACGTATAACTTTATACGTATTTGCTATACTAACCTGGATATAAGGAAAGTCATGTGATATAAAGCTATATAGTATGTAACGCGTCGATTTCTATCTAAATGTTAGTCGACAAGTCGGATTTCGTTATGATGAAGCAAAATAAAAGTTGAAAACCCAGGCGACACTTCGCTCCTGCACTCGCTACATCGTAACGCTTGTATATTTTTCCTCATGGCCGGTCACAGTATTGGCTAGGTTTTAAACCATTGTGAATGCATGATTGCATTCTAATTGGAGAAGTCTTGTGAGAAGTACAAAAACAAAAATGTAACAGTATGTGACTGCTAACTTTTATAAACTAAATCAAATTTGGCATTGAAGGATTGCCTCCTTGATTAGATATTAGGTATTCATGATAAAGCGGCCACTTGAGAAGATTCAATGACTGTAATACGAATTTGTAGGTTACTAGGCTTTCCAAGTGTTTTATATGTGCATGTCACTGTTCTTAATCCGTAATAGTGTGTTGCCAGTTAGAAAAGCGGAACAAGTGCATTTCTACTATAGTTACCGTGATCTTGTCCTCGCACGCTCAACCAGGTACGGTGTGGATGAGCATCCGAAGCGCTCAATTTTAAATTCAGTATATTCCTTTAACAACAGCAGATTGAGGACATATATTGTTTGCAGGAGTTGATTAACAGAATCTCGACTAGAATTGCAGCTTCATGTACCACGCCTTAAAGTTGTAAAAGTGTTATAAAATATCAAAATGTGATCGTAAGTTTAAAAATTCCGTAAATGCTTTGATAAAACAGTACCCTGTAGTGTACACTGTCCCCGTGGATTCTGGATGATATTCAAACACAGCTGCGACCATGTGAAGTAAGAAAGCCGCCGGTGCTAAAGGTCTACCTCGTTCATTAGTCTGCCTTAGCACACTAAACAAAACAAATGCTGCTTGTAGTGTAAATGTCTGGAGGACGTGGTGAACTGCTTAAACTATCCAATATTTATTCACCAAAAAAGGTATGAGAAAATCCGACATGGAAGGTAGCACTCAACCCAACCAGCCGAGCACAGAAATCAGAACGACACAACTACCCTGAGCAGTGCCCACAAAACACTGCACGTTTTGACTCATGTAAGAAATATATTGTCTCACAAACCTGCCAATCATCGAAGTATCTGCGAGCGTCTGGATTATAACGTAAGCATACAGCAAAGGTCAGCAACCAATGGTAAATCAACCTCCTAATCCCACTCCACGAACTGTTCCCGGCCTAGACTAGACGTACTAAACTTCTAGTATTAATTTGTGCTATTCCATATAACGAGAGGTATACAATTTGGGTGATCATTTATTTCGAAGCTATGTGAAATGACGGCTCTCGAAACATTGGCTATCTTGAAAAATATATATATTTACATACGCAACAACAGCGGTGAGTTTATACATACATAACGCCTTCAGAGTGTTGAATAAAACTAGCAATGTCTGCAATAAAAGAAATGGCATTCTACAACCGAATCGATTACATACATCATGTTTCACCTATACTATATTGCTTGCACCAATATGTGCTCTTATAGTCGCATTACTCGTTAGATAACATAATTCCAACCAAAGCAATCTCCACAAGACCACTTTCAAATGAATAAGCATACGAATTGTAGACATTTTCGTGAGAAAAAAGATCGAGGGTGGAAGTGATTACTGCATGGAAATTGTTTTACCATTGTTTTCTTCGTTCATTTTTATTTGGGTTTATACCGTTTGATTCAACATTATGCCACAGTGTACTGGCATCTCTTCTATCAACCAAAGGCCATTGTTTACAATGAGTTCCCAGAAATTATTGATATTTGAAAGGTGTTGACTATTTTATTTGAAAAAAAACCTCATTTGTCCATTGGTCCATTGGTATAAGTTAGATACACAATGTTCATTATATTATTTGGTTTTATTTTAGAAAATGGAGTGGTTGTGATGGCAACAGGAGTTTTGACCCTCAAGTCGTAAATTTGCAAGTTTTCCATATAATGCCTAATTTAGACCTTTAACTTGAAAGTATTTTGAGATAGTTCATAATCACTGGTAGGGAACGTACACCGGATATTGCAGCTAAACGAGCCGCGATTTGCTGTGATGATTTTCACCCAATTTAGAAATTCGCGAGTCCCTTAGCAGCAATATCCGGTGTACATTCCCTACCAGTGATAATCGACACTTGAACCAAAGTATTGACAGGAAATACAAACTCAAAAAACTAAACTAACTGGAATACGTATTGAACACAACAACAAGTCATTTGGCAATGGTTTAGACAACATCAGGTTGATAATAATACCTTACCAAATTCAGTAGATCATTTCTTATAACATGATAGATCATTTATACGGTCATGTACATACACTTACCAAATGAATCTAAAACAGTAGCATATTAAAAAAATAGAAGTCAGTATACGTGCCTGTAACTTAATAATTGGTAAAATCTAAGATCACGGAATTCACTTCCGGTTTGAATCTTGTTTGCATCTCAATTCATTCTGTTAGTTTATACAATCACAAATGCATTCCAGATATGACTTAGATTTGAAAAGTTCAGTGACATTGGCATTAAACGAAAGAGGATTGGATTGGTTTGTTATATTCGTACTGAAATAAATTAGTACGTTTGTACTAAATTCGACGCAATAGACATCAGCAAACATGTTCGGAATTATAGTGAGTGTGAAAACCATGGTTTGTTTTGGTGATTGTACCACAAATAGGTGACACAATGACATAAACAACGGCTGACAATCGTACAGTACTGATTTGGGTTTACAACAAAACAAAACTTATAACATATTGCCAAGCACGTGAGATAAATCGAAACTTGGTACAACATACACAATAGCAATCATATAATATTTGAATACGGATAGTATACATACATACGAATGAAACACTTTCATAACAAACTACGACTACACTAAGTATGATGTACGAGGCGACGGCGGATGAAGAGAGATTGACCAACTATTTCAAAATTCAGAGATCAAACTGGCATTCTATATAGATGACAAGATAAATAGTAAAGAACTAAGCAAAGTGCCTATATAAGCGATTTGTTGGGGGAGTATTAGAAATTATTCTACTATTATTATGTTATCATTGAATACAATAAGTACATTGTATAATTGATTTACGGTATAAGTTCGGTTAAGGTGTCCTCTTGGAGTACTTTGTCAGACTTAATCATGTTTATTGAAGTAAAAAGCTCCATTTCCTTAATATTATCATCTAAAAGGTTTCAATTCGAACTTATTCCGCGTAAAAGATAATGAGTCTTGATTCTTATCACATAATAAGCATATCCACACTCTGGACAAGGAAACGTTGATGACGATTCCATGCTAGATTTATAACAATATATATATCCGACTTATAGTCTTGTCCTTTACTAACTTTTGCAATAGCCAAGTATCATCTTTGTTGAATTGTCACTAGTCTTCTAGTTTGCCCTTTTAAATGTTATAAGGTAATGTTACTGGATCTCCGACTAATGATGGAAACAAGTTTACTTTACCATCAGGGTATCACTTGGTGGTTAAATTGCCAGTAATTGCACAGAAGCAAGCCATGTGCTTTGCAAATTGTACGTATTAAGTAGTTCTTGTTGAGTTCTTACGGAATTTGCTTATTACTAATGTCATTGAAGAAAATAAGCTCGTTAACAAGATAATCGAAGCAATCAGGTCAGATGATACACTGTACATGTATTCAAGTGCTCCTAAAACATAGCTAGACATACCGACTGCAACTTATATACACATCAATAATCGCTTTTATATGGTGTTACAGCGCATAAGCTCCGTATTGGCAAGATCAATTTCAAAATGTGAGTACATTAGGTGAGAACCGTGATATATTACAGACAACCGAACCCAATCTTTAATATCAAAACATAAAACAGTAATAAATTTAAAATGCTCTTCATTATTAACTTTTGAATGTAGTTTGCGTTGAAAACGGGAGTACGCATCATGTAGAGCACAGACAAGAACAGTGGGAGCATATAGTACGAAATGTCATGAAAGAAACACTTACTGAGCAATTAATTTCTATTAATGCATTGCATAAAAAGATAAGGCGTACTTACTTAAGTTTAGAAGATCCCGCTCACAGCACGTCTCAGTCAATAACTTCCTTACACTAAAATAGTTATTATACCCACACGAAAACAATAAATTAATGTTGTAAATTTCTCTGCAACTGGAATTGGTAAGTGCATTTTAGGGAGACACCAACAGTCAATACACGACGCTAGTTGATTAATTGACTGACTTATGTACAATTTAGCTCCGACTAAATGAATGCGGAAAACAATGCAGTAATAGTATACAGTACAGATAATAAAATTACATTGGAAATGCAGTTTGGACTGAATTGTCATACCTTAAGTACTACTAACATTTTCGATATTTCATCTATGGATACATGCGGTGTAGTTGGGAGTGACGTTCGTTGGTAATTATAATCTTGGATATTTTCTAATTAGTTTAATGTATGGTTTTATTCACAACGCCTTCGTTTAAGTCACCAATATGTTCACCAAAGTCGGTTGTTAATTATTTTAACCCCTCATGGAAAAACTCTAAATAATGGACATATTTGATAGTATTGGCTATGAACATATTTCCAATGTTCAGCTTATTAATTGTTTTAATTAACTTCTCAACTAATAGTGTTTTCGGCAGATACATAAACATCCGTTATTGGAACAGAATAACAATACGTTACGTTCAGAACAGGCATAAGAAATCATAATACAGAAATGAGTTTTGACATCACCTAGTTGGTTAAGCCTATTAACGATGTTTAATGTGTTGGTTAGTATTCAATTACATTCATCGTCTTCTTTAAATTTCATTAACTTGGCCACGGAGAGTCTAATGAAAGCTTTGGGAAATACAAATGTATAAGAGTAAATATGTGAAGCGGCGGTGTTTGTGTCCGCCTATAGTGTACATGTATGTCAGCAAAATCAGTATTTCCCCCTCGGAATAACAGCTAACTAGCCCTTTGTCGACAATCATCTTACAGCATACAGACACTAACGTTACATTACGTAAGATGTTTGATTGTAAGGTTGTGAATCCGTTTAAATGATAGAAGTTCTGAGTAACATTTCAGAAAAAACAGGACTAATGCGTTTTGAATAAAATGATGAATTGATTCCAATTCCTACAAATTGCTCATGAATTGTCTGCGATAGATACTTAATAATACGTTGCGATTCGATTCAAGTCTTGATATTAGTCGACAAAAAGGTTTTATGATTACGCAGATATCTCTAGAGAGAGTCTTAAATATAACTTATTCTGTGATTATAAACTCACTCTAAATAAAGTGCATTTTCCTAATTCGACGCGACATTTGAGCGAGGTTTATGGTAATCTAGTCATGGATTAAATCTATATGAATGTACATATATGTATGAAGCGTGATGGTTAGGTTGAGTGCTACCTTCCCTGTCGGATTTTCTTGTACGTTTTTTGTGTTAAGAAATCGCATGGCGATGATGCCAGTAGTACGCATGTTGAAAGTCACGCGCATAAATGGTTACAGCTTTGTTCCTGTACATGTTTAATAATACATGCACTGCTAGGTTTCATCCATATTTGGTCATGTATTTTTCTTCCCTTGTAGCTTCTATTACATTTAGCATAAAATGGATTATCGTGAATGGTGTATTACGTACTTGATACTCTTTTTTCAATTTTAGACACCGATAGAAATTAACTAATTAAAATGTCTGACATCTTAGATCTGGTTTTGTTTTAGTTACGCCCCTCATGTGTCTTGTAGCGTGTAATAGTATCTTCAGAACCAGTGTCAGGAAATTTTGAATCTGTCATCATATGACTGCTTATCGTTAATTGTATATTTAACACACATAAGTTCTTTCTGTACCAAATTACTGAGTCAGACATTGATACAGCGTATAGCCATGTGTGTTGATACGGGTTAAAATACAACTTTGATTTGTAATGAATGTATCATTTGATATTATGTCATTGTGAACTTTTTTCATAACCAACTGCTACTATAGCTCCTAAATATTGTTGGGTTGGTACTTTATTTCTTCTCGAATATTATATTCTCTTACTGTGGCATCTCCTCATTGCCCGGAATATATTAAATGATACATCCGTTCACAACAACATATGTTCGCAACGTTCCATATTCTTCGTTCTATTCAATAAGAAAACCATTTTCAATAACGTCTTCGGATATACGTATACATACAACTTACAAACTTACTTATTATAAATATGTTCGTTATTTTAAGTGGTATGGGCTGACTAAAAATATGATATTCTGACATTTTAACTCCCAACGGATGTGACTTGTGCGTGTAGACATTATTGTCAACACCAAATCATAGACACATGATGTGTTTCCGTTCTGGATAAGCAACACATCCACATATTGTCTCACAGCATAAAGGCGGAGAGCTTCAAATATATAGCAGTGTGGACGGGTAATATAGAGAAATAAAATTGACTCCATCCCTGCAAATGAGTTTAGAATGTTGATTTTATCAATAATAGGAAAATATTTAATAATTTGTTTCTTTGGCTGTCCAGTGCAGTTGTGTTTTGTATTTCTAATGTCTGTGCTCCGCTGGTTAGGTTGAGTGCTACCTTCTCTGTCTGATTTCCTCACACCCTTTATGCAGGGAAAAGCCCGAAAAAATGTATTGATAGACGTAACGCTTTTATAATGTAATATTTCCGATGCTAGCCAGTGTGTAGTCTGTATTCCACCGTCTATGTAGAATTGCATTGTACTGTATATTTGAAAAATATTGTCCAGTTAAATTTTCTTTTGTTGTGGACAACTTTTAGATTGTAAAGAACGGTACTGACACAAGTGAGCAGATGCCATAATTTGTCATAAATGAAAATGTAGAACAATGCACAGAGGATCACAGAGGATCACTTAATGAATGAATAAAGCAAATAGCTTCATTGTTGGTATGTGTTTGGTTCAATATCAGTTTCATTTATCTAAGATAAGTTTAAACTATTAATTTCACCCCTGAACTTGTCTTTCCCGATATTCGTTTATCAAATGACCTGTGGTATTAAAAAAAGTTCAAACACTGTCACTGACAATGTTTTTTTTCACAATTTAAGCGTCTTGAGCGATGCAATTAATGTTAAAAACTAGATATTATTTTGGTTTTGTTACTTCGTGCGGCTCGCTGTGAAGCTGAAAGAGGGAATGGTGTCCGTTTGCAATTAAAATTGCAATCATTTTCTAATTAGTTTAATGTATGGGTTTATTCTCAACGCCTTCGTTTTATTGAATAACGAAGACTCCAAAACGGGGTTGAATGCTCCTTGTGGAAAATATTCGGATAATGGACAGACTGAAAAGTGCAGGATATTAAACTATTTGTAATCATTGTTCCAAATTTAAGTCCAAAATGATTTTTGGAAACATAGTTGGAATTCCAGAAACATTTCGGGTAATAGTTGGAAGTCCAGGCGACACTTCGCTCATACATTCGCTACATCGAGTTCGGGATTGGCGTCACCGCTGGGTTATCGAGGAGGAAGCAAACTTCCTTGGAGATAGTCTTTAATATAACTTGATCTGTCATTATAACCTGGCGCTAGATAAATGCATTATCTAAATTTGATGAGACCCTCGGTTGGGAATTATGGATATGAAGGTATGTATTAAACGGGATATAAACCATGCAAAGGAAACGTGTAGTATTAGCACATTTCTTAACAGTGCCAGTAGTATGCTTTACGCGTTTTCCATGCAATGCGCATATAATTGTTTACAGTTTTGTCTCAATAACATTTGGCAATACCATCTTCGTATTCCATTCATATTCTTGTCATGTACATTGAATATGAATCATCTCTATGAATCATATACAGCAAAGTTGGCATTGAATGATTGTCTCGGTGAAAGAATTTGTTCGTGATAAATTTGCGACTTAACTCAATACCTGTTAAACGCATATGTAGGTTACTAGGCTTTTCAAGTGTTTTGCAAGGGTATATTACTTACCTAAATCCGTTATAGTGTGTTGCTAGTTGCAAGAGTGGTAATGGTCTGTTTCTTCTATGGTTACAGTGAAATTGCTCTCATTCGTTGATGCGGGTACTGTGTTTTAACTGTGTGTATCATTTTCGTCAACATGATAAATACAATATACACGTGCTTAGTTATAATTGCATTATGGATGAGCTTCCTTGTAGCGTACATTGTCCCCATCAATTCTGGATAATATCCAAACCCAGCTGCGACCATGTGGATTACGACAGCCACCGGCGCTGTAGGTCTACCTCGTTCATCAGTCTGCCATAACACACTAGACAAAACAAATGCTGCTAAAGGTGTAAATGTCTGGCCGATGTGGTGAGTTTCTTAAACTATCCAATATTTATTCACCAACAAAGTCATAAAAATAACACTGCTAATGCAATACACCGAATGACGCTGTCTGATGCCTAACCGATCGCTGTATGGAACGATATACATGTATAATGTAACAAATAAGCATTGGTGTATCTACGCCGTTTTATGACAAAAGGATACATCAGATTTCACCAAATACTGTATGTGCCTATAAGCGCAGTGAACCGATTGTTATAACTGATGTTATTGACGTCTTTGACTCAGACGATCTTACACATTCTTGATAGTACATGTGTATATATGATTGAAGAACTGGATACTAAACAGTATATTGTACATTATTATTATATTATATTATAACTGTCCGGAAGCGTTTGGAATATTTTAATTTTTTGATAGTATTATAATATATATATATAATAAATATCTATTCCTGTGACCATGTCATATTCAAATTTAACCGAACACACACAGCTCAACAACTAAACGTGTATAACACAATCGAGATAACAAAATACATTGAACCATTGACGACGGTGGAATGTTTTCTGTTCAATATTAGATGTCACTGTCATACTACAGACTTGCTAGCCTCGGAAATAACCCATTAGAAAGCGTTACGTCTTTCAAAACAGATTTGTATTTCACCCGTGTATTGGCGTGCGGTCATTTTTTGCTTATATATTGTTTGATTTTGTTCCCCACAAGGATGTCTATGCCCTCTTAGCAATACAGTGGTTGGCAAATGTCATGCATACAAATATCGGCCAATTCTCGGCCAACCAATTAACTGTCCCGGACATTTCTCCAATAATATTAACTGCAAGTTTTGTGCTAGATGTCTATACAACGTACAGCTGTCCATCGTCTTTGGAAGTGTTGATCTATGATCCTTCTGTGTCAGGGTTGGCGGTCTAATCACTGTATCACCGAAACGTCTAAATAAATAATAGAACCATTACTAGCAGTGTGAATATGTATAAAACATTATATTAATGTAACGCAGTTGGAGTTTCTTGAGATTCATTATTTATTAGAGCACCCATAAGCTATATCATTTGGTTTTTGTCACAAGTATTACCCAGAAGAGTATTTCCCTATCAATAGAAATTGTATATTTTGGTATAAGTTTATTTGTAGCCTGAAATGTAATCGACCATTTATATTTGAATTCAATTTACAAATGTCTTAGCACAAGATTGACTGCATTAATCAGTTGATATATCTAAAGAATTTATCTATATTAAGAATTTTCATTGCGATGTTTCATTGTAATTGAATTTAGACTATCACTAAAACCAGCGCTATACTGTCGAATTTTATAGGTTACTATTAAGCGCACTAATACATCGTACGGTATAACGATACGCCAAAACTCTTTATTACGATACTATCCAGTTCTGTCCGACAATACATACCTTGTAGCCAACAATTTTTATTTTATTTTTATTTATCTTAGCCTCCTACACAAGTATTACTTACAGTCATCTGAATATCTGCAATGTAGAAAACAATGTAATATATTTAATTGAACTAGGAAATTAGAGAGATAATAGTTAATAGACAGTTTCACCTATGGTCATCTTTTTCTCTTATCAATAGTCTAGACATATTACATGTATTGATTAGAAGTTATATGTTTTCTCATAATGATATGTCTGTAGCATATACAATCCTACTGTAATCTGGTTGAAAGGCGTATTTGATTAATGTTTATGTAGAAATACGAAGCCGTTAGGTCAGTAATAAAACATAATTGAAACATTTAATTAACTAGAATTCCAGAGATCATATTTTTGTTTAGAGAATTTCATATAGCTACCTGATCTCTCAGAAGCGACACGAACAACATCACCACACACGCTTTAAAATGGGACCCACAAGGCAACAGTAGGATAGGCAGATCAAACATGGCATGGAGAAGAAAATTCAACATCAGTTAGATCTCCTGGTGTCCATTAAGCGTGTAACTAAGTATCTTAAAGTTAGCCATCTTTAGTACAACACTGTCCCCTTATCCAATAATTGCTTGTCATATGGTTTGCTAACAGTGTCTATAAGGATAGGTTACTGATCCACTAGCAGTTCCCTTTAGTTAATGCACTTATTCCGATATAACCGGATTTCATAGGAACATAATGTTTAGACGATTTGAACGGGCATGGCAACATTTAGCTTTCTACTTAAACATTGGTTTGTATAGAAATGTACGTTTATCATGTTAAATACAATATTGACAACCAAATAACAATTTAGTGACAAAGCATTGAAACCAATTGTACGATAAACCGTAATCGAAACGAACACATCGAACTAGAACAAAGCAAATGCCGAAGCAGGATACGGTATACAATGTAGTATGTTAACAAGTTCACTCTCTACTTTATCACGAAAAATTGTACTATAATTCTACAATTCACTTTAAAAAGCTCTTGCGGAGGTCGTTTTGGATGAAATTACATTATATGCCATCAAATGTGACTCAAATAACACATATTGGTGTAAGCAATATAGTACCGACTAAATATGTTGTATGCAATCAATTGGGTTGAAGAATGCATGTATATTGCAGATAATGTTAGTTATATTGGCACAATACTTTACCTGTCATCATAATTCGGTAAGATGCGCACCCCAATAATAACATTATTATACCATTTCATCTTCAAAAAGTAATGGTTGCTTTCAGAATTCTGACGAGGTGAGTGCTTTCAGATTTCGGACGGGATAAGTGCTTATTTCACTGTCAAACAGTTATACCTGGTCTTATGCAAACTTCATATGTATCATAGGCTAGAAACTACCAAATATATTTGATATTTAGTTCCATGTAAAGTGACTATGCAATATATGTCAGACCATTATGCATGTAATATTCAAACTGTCGTTTATAAAGCACATTTTTGTTGCAACCGAAAATCAAATGTCATAAAGCGATTTTGTACTACGTTTCAAACAGTTTTATGTCAATACATCAGTCTCCAGCACATGTGGTGATCATATTTTATTTTCGAATTCAGTGAAAGAAATTTGACTTTACATCAAAGACGTTTAATTTAATTTGGACAGTTGCTGTTTCGGCAGATCAAATGTATTTTATTAGATATCAATTCATCGTACGACATCATTCAAACAGCATCCTGTTGGGAACTGTAATGGTTTTCTTATTGAATAAACTAAAAATATGGAATGTTTCAAGCATATTTTATTCTGCAACAAATGTATCGATTAACAATTCTCTTTAAAGAAGAAGCTGTAGCTGTCTTGTTTGTGCTCTTGAAACAATTTGACATTCGAGAAGACATTTAGTTATATTCCTTTTTTATATAAAAAAATGAATCAGCATAATATTTGGTTTTTAACATGAAATTGATTATCAAATTATTGAAACGTTACTCATCGAATTTCTTTTCAACCCGTATCAAAGTGCATTAAACGGCACGTAACACTTGAACGCAATCTAATCAAAATCAGACCCTTATAACGCTCGACCATTTTACGCTGATATAATGTAAGGATTTGCCTCTGTCTAGATTATATGCGGACAGTTCATCATCTTTCCCGCGATATGCTTTGATTATAAAGGTAAACACTACGACTCATTCACAATGATATCAAAACTGAGTAACACTACTATAGCACAGGGCCAGTAACTAGACTTTACTATATGATTGAAGACAAACCATGAGGCGTGGCTAAAAATAAAAATAGACAGACAACATATTACAGAAATGCACAATGTAATACTTGCAATTGGTTATTGAAACTGTAAGAATATCTATTACATCATCTTTATTCCCAGCGAGCAGAAACATGAGCTGTCAGAATATGATTGGGCTACCAAAATTGTACAGTATCGTCAATTTACTTTTATTAAGACAAAACTGTAAGCAATTATGCAGGACTAGAACTTCTGATAATGGTAAGTGATTTCCAAAAACAACGTACAACCTATATATAGTAATATACCGTTAATTCGGTATTAGATCCATTTTCACAATTCCCCATTCATGTGAATCGTCGACTTTGGAGAATGCATTTATCTAGAACCAGTTTATAATCACAGAAGAAGTTATATGTCAGACACTCTCTAGAGATGTCTGCTCCATCATACAAATCCTACTTGTCGTCTAATATTGAAATAGGAATCGAAGCGCAACGCAAGAAGCATTATCTATCGCTTACAACATCCCCCATCCTCTGAAACTGATTCATAACCATCATAGTTAATTTGGTTAAACACAAATGGCATAGTGCATGTCAGCCAAGCATGTCGTCGGAGTACAAGTTAACAAATAGATGATTCTTCGTACATTTAAAGTGCTTTGCCGTGTCTACATTGTACTTGCACAGAAACCTGAACGGTGCCCACGTACGTATTAGCACATTTACATCACTTAAGAATTCGGACCGTCGCTATAAGTAAGTGTTTAAGTGACCAGTATTTGTATGTACATTCCTCGAACGGTGACGTTACACTCCCTAAGATATTGTATATTATTAGCACGTTGGAAGCACGTACATCTCGCTTAACGGATGTGTAACGTACAGTGGACACAGCTTTTCACGATCTGGTTCGACCGTGTGTGTTAGGTACGTTCACTTACTCCCTCTATATTCCCCTCCAAAGAATTCGGAAAAACGTAGCGGTCGTAGCTAACCGCACAGAGGTGGGTCTGTGGGCTTGCCTTAAATATAATGTACCGTTATGTTGATTACATTTTCCAACACTGTGTTTGATCTTATACAGTCGTTCATTATTACATAATATCGATCCTGAGTTTCTTTCTTTTCGAGCGACCTTGCACAATATGAACAATACCAATGATATGGCATTCTACTGTAATTGGATTTTCTGTCATCGACCAATCCAATTTGAGGAAAACATATTGTGACAAATTACGTTTGCAATATCGACTTGGAACCGATGCCTTGCTAAACGAGATATACGACGGTTTTCTAGTCTAGGGATAGCCAGGTTACAACAAGTGTGTGCAATCCACTAAGTGTCAAGCCATGGTCAAGAATAACAATATATCCAAGTGTAATTGAAGTGCGTGCATGGGTCACACACTTTCAGGTACTCTTAAGATCACAAGGCGTTCAATTGAGCATACATCGGGGGTACTGTATGCTTTCATACATCCTTGCAAAGAAATCATTGTCTTTGTTAAGGGCGTACATTAAAAATAATATCGAACAATGCGTACGGCTTGTGGTGTGCAACCCCCTATCTTATCGTAAGAAAGATGGGTACTTTTATAATAATATTGATATTCTGATCGTATTTGATACCGTTGCAAACTAGAAGCTATTTACATTTCAATGGTGCACCTTGTATTGCATAGAGGGAATAATTGTATGATATAGCTTTCTATTAAATAAACAATTCTAGACACCATGCACAATGTTAAAAGATATGTTAAGTACTATGAAATTTACTAATAGTCATGATGCTAGTCAGACTACCGAACCCCACATGTTACCATCATAGAAATAAAATACTAATAAATTAGTAATGCTTCCCATTATGAACTTTTCTATTATCGTTATTGCTGAACACTGAGTGCATACTATGTAGAGAAAATACGAACAGAAGGAAGGCGAAAACCAATTAAATACATGCACTCAATGACATACCAAAACACCTGCATAACAATGCGTAGCAGTTTTATACCACATTAACATGAATGTAAATCTCCCGTGCTTCCGACATATGGATTTTAAATTGTGTCTAAGACCAAACCATTAAAATAATAATACTTATCATACCCGCGAGAAAGTAATATACTAGAAATATTAACGATATAAAGTTGTCTGTAACCGAACTTAGTACATTTTGTAAATGCAATTCAGGGAAGCACGAGCAGTCAATAAATCCATGCTTATGGGTTTATTATAGTTATTGCGTTCGATAAAACCCCTAAACTGGAAATAAATAATCGCATTGGATACAATACACATGTACAACTAGTGTCATTACAATAAAGCAATATTCATGTATCTCAAACAGTATATTAAATTTCAATTCTGTACATTATAAAAGATAATCATATACTGTATTAATTCACCATTTTCTATTTTATACATATGCTTAATAAGACCATCCAATACAGCCAACATATTCGTGTTTGCCCCTGTCACATTTACATCATGAATTTAAATTATCACCATAATTGGTAAAGTCAGGACAGAATATATGAAAAGTGCGGCGTGGGTGTTTTATGTGTGGGTAGGGTAGGCTCGTTTTAATACTTTTTGGCCCAGTGACGTAATTTTATCAGTAGAAAAAATTCAAGAAGTATATCGCTTGCACGAAGTAAGTACAACATAGACAGTTTGAGAAAACAAGAAAAGCTGTCCGAAATCAATCTTCACATACATGCATAGTAAAACAAGCTGTATCAATTTTTGCTTTGTTAACATAACAAGGTTCGATTTTCCTGAAAATAGGCTCATTACAGGTTGGTTTGATGTTGTACCAGGTACTAAGTAATATGTTGTGATATGCTATATGGATGATTGCATTGTGAATCTGCTAAATTTATCAAACTGTCTGCGTGTATACCAAATGCAAAATCCAATTCCATGCGGGCAAATTCTCATGGAATAACAGTTTTTGACTTATGTAAGAAATATATTGTCTAACAAACTTGCCAATCATCGAAGTGTCTGCTAGCGTCTGGATTATAACTTAACAATGCTGATTCTAGATAAAATAAATCATATTTCAGTAGTGAAAATTCGTTGCTTCAAAACATACTCAGTGTACAATTGCCTCTTGGCATTATGCGACGGCCCCAATAGTCAAACAATATTGCATATTTTAGGAAACATTATACACGACGTCGTAAATTGTCTTTTCTCCGATGAATAATTTATATCTCCATAATCATATTTCCGGAGGATGTGAGAATCTTATCATACCATGACTGACATTGTATCAGGTAATAACTCTCCTCCTGAAAGTGTCGAAGTCATAACCAAACTCATATGTATACATATCTGATAACGTAAGCATACAGCAAAGGTCACGGACTGATTGTAAATCAACCATCTCCTCCCACTCAACGAACTGTGCCCGGCCAAGACGTACTAAACTTCTAAATGTATAATTCTATGCAAATACCAGATGACGAGAGGTATACATTTTGTGTGATCGTTTATATCTAAGATCACGAAATTTGGTTTTCTTGAAAACAATAAAGACCTACACATGTAACACTAGCAGTGAGTTTATACATATATATATATATCACGCCTTCATAGTCTGGAATAAAACTAGCAACGTCTGCAATAAAAGAAATGGCATTCGTCAACCGAATTGATTACATACATCATGTTTCACCTATACTATATTGCTTGCACCAATATGTGCTCTTATAGTCGCATTACTCGTCAGATAACAAAATGCCAGCCAAAGCAATATCCACCCGTTCAAATGAATTAGCATACGAATTGTAGACACTTTCGTGAGAATATAGATCGAGGGTTGAAGTGATTACTGCTTGGAAAGTGTTTTTCTATCGTTTGCTTTGTTCATTTGATGTGGATTTATACCGTTTGATTCAACATTTTGCGACAGTGTACTGACATCTTATCTACCAACCACCGGCCACTATTAACAATGTATATGTCCCAGAAATTATTGAGAATTTTAACGTGTTTAAAATGGTTTTATTATTTTATTTGAAAACAAAAAATCATTTTTCCATTGGTATAAGTTATATACGCAATGTCCATTATATTAAATGACAGTGGTTTTAGTTCAGACAATGCAGTGGCTGTGATGGCAACAGGATTTTTACCCACAAGTTTTAAAGTGTTGCGTACAATTCCTTTTAGATTGACAATAATACTTTACCCAATGCAGTAGATCATTTCGTATGAAGTATATGCATATGTGCATGTAGTAAACAAATGACTCTAAACCTAGGCATATTTAATACCAGTATTTGGTACAACATACATAACAACAATAATACACTACTTGTACACAGATATTGTACATACATACAAATGAAACACTGTCATAACAAAAAAGACTATTATGATGTACGATGCAACAGCGAGAAACGATTGACTGACGGGTAATGTCAGAAATAATGAAGCTTTACCTTTCAACCATTCCCCAATCAATATATGCTCTTAAATTTGCTTATAAAGTGTCCACAAGATTCACTTAGTAAATGTTAAGAAAATTGCCAAGTTTTGTGAAATTTGAATGAGTACAAAAAAAGTTATTACAAAAAAGGAGGTAAAAAATGTCATGAGTGTAACAAATTTCCGTGACATTTTTAAAAATCTTTTTTTGTAATACTTACTAAGATATGCGTATATGTACAAGTTAGTCCTTTGCATGTTTCAAACATTTTCTTTAATGTATCCTCTATATAGAAACGTTAATACTTTATATGTTGGACTATCGTTGTCTAGTAGGGGACTTATAACAAAATTGTACACGAAAGTGTCATGAGTGAAACATTTTGAGTTTAACATACTATGTTGAGATCAGACAACAATTTATACAACTTTCAGCTTTCTGACATAATAGTTTGTGTCACAGAGATTCTATCAGTAACAATTATTCATGCTTTTATCCAGTTTATATTTTTCTAACATCTTAAGTTATGTCATGCGTGTAACGCTACATTTTAAGTTTTGTGTTGTTTCTTTATTCCTGTCTACCGTTTATACTTTTTCGATTAGCATTTGATTTTATGCATTTTTTATCAGGCGAGGTATGGGAATTTAATTAATTCATGATAAAAACATGCTTAAGTGATACATGTATATAATTATTTTATTTGGCACTATATAATAAAAATGCACATTATCACAACATAAAACAGAGAAAAAATGAGAATTTTTCAAAAAGATTTCCCATTGTTGTAACTGGATTGGTAAAATGTTGTTCAATGTACATAAAACGCACATAGAAACTGAAAGTGTTACACGTTTTATCTGTCATGATGTCATTTCTTAGTCTATCCATTAGTGTTACACTCATGACATTGTTTCATAATTTCTGTGTTTGCTAAAATTTAAACTTGTTTAAGGCTGCAAATTTTAACATTTTACACTACAACAGGACGGTTGAAGTAAGATATACTCTTTTCGCTATTCACAAGTCAAAATATCACCAATAGCCAAACTTCTATGGATATGAAAGTTTAACACTGTTCCCATCAACCAAATCTAATTACTAATTCAGTATTCACACTGACAATTGAACGTCTATATTTAACACAACCGTAAATAACAAATCAAACCTTGAATTAAATTAACAGAAAATGAAATTCACCGATGATTCCGTGATTTTTCTCCGACTGAAAGGGGATTTCTCCTGACATTTAAAGTTGTTCGCAACTTAGATACAAATGTACACCTGAAAATATGACATTCGACCTCGCCTTACGACCGTACCTTTATTGCAAAACTCATTATTGGTATGTATGATGTATCTTACAATTCATACATGTTGCTAACAGTGTTTTAAAGAAATATCTATTCAATAAAGGCATGAGAAGAAGCTACCAGTCGAACATAATCATGTGCTTTGAATTTTGATAAAAGATTGTGACAATTCCCTGATTTTTGCCCAATTTTTAAGTTGTATAATATTTTCCTGAATGGATTTGTTGACCAGATGGAAGAGATGTTTATAAAACTCATACAGGTATGCCACATGGCATCCCAATAGTCTAAAATGGTGAATGTCACAATGACCTTGACCTTTTATCTACTGACCTCAAATACATAGGGATCATCCTCTTGCTGACCAAACTCCATGTAAAGTTGTTGTTTTTTCGGGCCCACAAGGGTAACCCCATTTATAGTCCCCGTCTGTTGGTTTTGTGGGGGTCGGAAAATCATGTAAAGTTTAATGATTCTAGACTAGAACAAAGCGTTCTTGAGTTATTGAACAAAAACAATTGGTCTAAATATGGTATAGGTCTAATAGACCTTGACCTAAGACCTACTAACCTCAAAATAAATAGGGGTCATCTAGTGTTGCTAGCCAACCTCAATGGAAAGTTTGAATATACTAGGTCAAATCAGTCTTGGGTATTTGAACGGAAACCAGTTGGTCTATTTACGGTCATACAGTTACAGACAGACAGACCGTCAAACATGAGCAACGCAGTACATTTATAAACCATCATCATAGATGAGGGGCATAAAATAGTAGCCATACTTTTTTTTCTGCGAATGTGGCAACCCTGACAATGTACCGGAACCGACAACTAAATATTCATTTTAATTTTATCAGCAGGTGGATTACCAATAGCCAAATTGATGAATGCATGCCTTGATAACTATAACATCATCAACATCAACCAAACAAATCACATTTTCTAATACACTTGCACATAACAGGCATCTGCATAAACTATCAACATCATTTTAACCACGTTAATTTAAAGTGAAACTGTCTTTGAAATACTATGAAGGAACTTTACATACAAAACTAAAACTGCATGATAAAAACCAAGCCATGAAAGTTACAGCATCTACTGTACCAACATATTTTGACCCAGAACCCAACGGTCACACAAGTGTTTTTAAAGTGTTGATGACATCTCGTCATTGATGATGATGACATCACAACTGCAATTTATTACATTTCTGGTAGGTAATTTATGACTCCAGAAAATGAATTGGTGTTGACAAAACACAACTTATGGTATAAAGGCAATAACCTAGAACTTTGGTAGGAATACTAAATATGAATACACTCAAGTTCAAGAGGCGTTCCTTATAACTTTGATCGTTTAAATCGATTCAGGAATTTTATACATTAAATGAGAATCATTATTGCTTAAAATCTTCAAACCGTCGAACAAAAGCTCCCACCAATTACCGAAAAATAAATGAAAATATATTTCCGTAACGAGCCAAAATAGTCACGAGTTGTTTCCTTTTGACCACACAATAGTAAATCGCTGGAAGCGATAAATTATTATTTGTGATTTGAGCATATTTTTGACATTATGGAGACATATTTGCGCACACTTTCTTCTGACAAATTATGATAATTGATAGTGCTTTGTACATTTAGCTCATCAAAGGTGATAGTAGAGAAAAATATTCTAGTTATATGGAATGCCTCTCTACAATCATAATTACATACAGTATTTTGCTAGACATTTCAACTCACGCTACTGAGCATTTGAACACATCCTACAATGTTTAGTGTTCGTTCTAACGAGCTTTGCATTAAAAAATGAATGCGTCAATAATTTGTTCTTATCAAAATATGGTTAAATGCTAACAGTATTTAGATTGGGCATATATTATATTTTGATATATTATGCATGTAAAGATTCTCGTAAAAAATGTCGGAAATCAAATTAAAATGTTTGATTAAAGTAAGTGATGTCTTTTCCATGTTTTGTTTGCAAAGCATTCCAAAAATACCCTTTTTGCATATTTCATATTTGAAGTGTCATGTGTGTACAGTTACATGCTTACAAAGTAAGTTTCAAAGTTTATAAATACATGTAGTTAAATTATTTTTAACATTGGATATTTAAAATCAGTTTAAAAGATGTCAATACATGTAGGAAAGAACGTTAAGGTTACATCCAATAATTGATTTATATCATATACAAAAATGTTTGTACATTTTTAATTGTTACCCTGATAATTTG
The DNA here is from genome assembly GCA_963678985.1 of Spisula subtruncata. Taxonomy (NCBI): domain Eukaryota; kingdom Metazoa; phylum Mollusca; class Bivalvia; order Venerida; family Mactridae; genus Spisula; species Spisula subtruncata. The sequence goes on along the minus strand of OY787675.1, from coordinate 8,047,222 downwards.
AAATAACGAAGTGCACAATTGTATGTTTTTATTTATTATAAAATGACAATTTGGCTATGCTAATCAATTCTTATACTTATACTATACTATTTGTAATGATGTTTTACAACAAAACAATGGTAAATGACAGTAGTTCATATAAGTTTTCGAAACGTCTTAAGTTCATCTTTATTGTGTTATGAGTGTAACATTTGTTTTTAAATCTCTAGATTAAATTTGACTTGCTGTCATTTTAGAAAATTTCAATACCTGTTCAGTTATCATCAATAAAGGTTGTTACAAGTTTTTATTAATTTTGTGTGAAAAATGTGTTTCTTCAGAGAAAAAGTTTGTGAGTATAACCATAATATCGGGGTCATAAAAGACACAAAATTCCATTTTTTTCTCAAACAATAGCTTAAATCGATGTAAAAATAACATTTTTAGGAACCTAAATACATTTGTAGTCAAAATACACCATAAATACATAATAACTGGCTTTGACCAAGTAATTAACTTGATTACATTGTTTCAGGATATTTCGCATTTTTTTATGAATGAGTTTAAAGTAAATTGTAAATAATTAAAAACGTGCAGGTTTGTCACAAAACCATATTATCGTACATAAACTGCAAATACTATCCATTTGCCTGGAACAAAAAAATATTGACTTATTTCATTTTTAAAATTTTCACTACATGTCATTCTTGGCTTCATTATTTCTGACATTACCCTGACCAGTTATTTTCAAATTGAGAGATCAAACCAGCATTCGATATAGATAAGTAAATTGTCCAGGTAAGTGTTTTGTCGGTAAGTATTAGAAATTATTTTACTTTTATTATGTTATCATTGAGTACAATAAGTAAAAGTTCGGTTAAGGTACCCTTTGGGAATCCTTTGTCAGTCTGAATTATATTTATCTAAATAGAAAGCTCCATTTCCTTGATATTATCATCTAAAAGTGTTTCATTTGAAAATCATTTCGCGAAAAGATGATGGGTCTCGATTCTTTTCGAAATACGTATACATACAATTTACAAACTTACTTATAATAAATATGTTCGTTATTTCATTGGGGGTTGGCTGGCTAAAATATATGATATTCTGATATTTTAACTCCCAACGGATGTGACTTGTGCGTGTAGACAATATTTTTAACAACAAATCACAAACACATGATGTATTTCCGTTCTGGATCAGCAACACATCCACATATTGTCTCACAGCATAAAGGCGGAGAGTTTCAAATATATAGCAGTGTGGACGGGTAATATAGAGAAATAAAATTGACTCTATCCCTGCAAATGAGTCTAGGATGTTGATTTTATCGATAATTGGAAAATATTTAATAAATGATGAATGTAACAACAGCTTTGATTGGTTAGTATTTCCCTTCTTTAGATTAGAGATTAAATTGGTATTCCTGCACAAACAAATGCATTTTTGATTTTCCTTTTCGTCAAGTTTTTTTTGGATTACGGAACAGAACAGAATAGAACGGAATAGAATAGAAAAACAAAAAGCAGGAATGTATCTCATATTTGTGCATTGCACATCATCTATACAACAGACATATAATACTAATATGAACATAATTATATTCATTAATGGTAATAATCGCTATTCTATATTTCTATGTGGAATTGGGTCATTTTACACTTTTTCGGCAGGGACTTCGACTTTTCATTTTTCTTTGGCTGTTCAGTGTAATTGTGTTTTGTATTCCTAATGTCTGTGCTCTGCTGGTTAGGTTGAGTGCTACCTTCTCTATTTGATTTCCTCATACCTTTCTGAAGGGAAAAGCCCGATAATTACACGCATGGCACTCTCCTACTATTGGTACGAGGATATTTGCTTCGTTGGAGAAAGTAAACAATATAATATGCACACATGACCACATACTGATGCACAAGTGATAACAACTTTGTATTGATAGACATGAGGCTTTTATAATGTGATATTTCCGATGCTAGCCAGTGTGTAGTCTGACAGTCAAATCCCCAATGGAACGATCAACAATTCCACCTTCTACAGGGTGTCTCAAAATACATGTCCCCTTGTTGAAGGGTCATAACTTTGCCAAATGAGTTAGTAAATTGATAATCATAGTCTCATATGAAAGCTAAATTTAAAAATTGTGGGGTGAATTATTTCATGTGTCAATACTCGAACAGTTGATGACGTCATATACGTTATACTAACGTCATTAACGACGGACGTTCTAAAATGTCCGAAAAGGCAGATAACAAAGTTTGTACGGTAACATGGGTAACATTTATATCATATGTGGGCATAGAAATAGTCAGTCATACCATACTTTGCACACACTGACTGAGAAACTGATAAGCGGTCATTAGAAAATGAAATCGGAAAATGGGACGTATTTAAAGGAAGAACACATTTTAAAAACAATTAGGACTGAAAATTTAATATTCACACATTTCTAGGCATATCGTATTAATAAAATCGCCTCCAATGAACATAATGGGTTGAATGTAAAGCAGTATATCTAGCTTATCTTTAACAATCTAAACATAGTCATATAATGTAATTTGAAAGTATAAAATAGTACTTAATGAAGTATATATCACCAAAAACTGCCTTGGTAGGAAAACGAATTTGGTTACGCTACTTTTATTGAAATCAGCAAAAAGTAACCAAAACATCCGAAATATTTATTTCTTCTTATACTATTTGAAAGTTAGATTATACAGTTCAAGATATGTTACTACCTCGAAATTAAAAATAATAATTCGTGGAGAAAAAGGAAACATGGCATCCGACTCAAAGGTATGTGAACGTCATTAAAATCGTCAAACGACGTCAAACGCAGGTTTTTATCGAATTGGGGTTAGCTACTCAAAATGCAATTTATAGGTTTCGTATGCATTGTTTTGGATAATTGTTTCGTAATTTCTACATTGATTTGAATGCCCTTTGATTATACATATAAATCAAATATGTAAAGCAATACATTACGGAGTGATATGTCCTCAACAAGCGGACATGTATTTTGAGACACCCTGTATGTACCAATGCATTGATTTGTATATTTGAAAAATATTTTTTTACTGAGAGTCCTGTTAAATTTTTATTTGGACGTGGAAGACTTTTTAGATAGTAAATAACGGTACTGACATAGGCGAGCAGATGCCATAATTTGTCATCAACAATGCACAGAGGATCACAGAGGATCACTAAGGAATTAATTCTCTGTTGGTACGTGTTTGGTTCAATAAGTTTCATTTATTCAAGAGACGTTTAAACTATTAATTTCACCTCTGCACTTGTCTTTTCCGATATTCGTTTACTAAATCGCCTGTGGTATTAAGAAAAGTTCAAACACTGTCACTGACAAATGTTTTTTTTTCACAACTTAATTGTCTTGGGCGATAACAGTGATGTTAAAAACTAGATATTATTTTGTTTTGTCACTTCGTACGGCACGCTGTGAAGCTGCAAGAGGGAATGATGTTCGTTTGTAATTAAAATTGCAATTATTTTCTAATAAGTTTAATGTATGGGTTTATTCTCAACGCCTTCGTTTTATTGAATAACGAAGACTCCACAGCGGGTTTAGTGTTCCTCGTGGACAAGATTCGGAAAATGGACAGACTTGAAAGTGTAGGGTCTTGAACGATTTGTAATCATTTTCCTAATTTAAGTCCCGAATGATATCTGCAAAGCATAGTCGGAATTTTAGAAACAATTCGGTTTATAATTAGACTACTGAAATGCGTTTGGAATACTAATACGAATTCATCTCACTTTTTACAAATAACTCTTGAATTGCTTGTGAAGGATGTAACTATATAAACATGTATGTTGCGCTTCGATTCCTATCTTAATATTATTCGACAAGTTGAAGTGTTCTATCATGAAGCAAGCTCACACTCGAACACTCAGGTGACACTCTCGCCCTGTCTAAAGTCCAAAATTAGACCAAGGTCAAGGTCAAAATGGAGTCATGTGATACAGGCGTGTAGATAGTGGTCATTTACAACATCCATGCAAGTTTGGAAGCTTTGTAGCAAGCCATATTAATGCTAGAAGAAATAGTCAATTTGGGTTAAACAGTCCGGAAGGACGAACGGACGAACGGACAGGTGAATCAATATATGCCTCCCGATATATCGATTCGGGGACATAAAACACACTTGATCAGCAGAAAGAGCAAATGTCGATTTTTTATCAACGTTCGATGATAAGGGTTTAACCATCGTAAATGCCTGATTGCAAACTAATTGGAGTAGTCTTGTGACAAGTACAAAAACAAAATTGTAACGTAATGCGACTGCTAACTTGTATAATATAAAGTGAAGTTGGCATTAAATGATTGTCTCCTTGAAAGAATTTGTTAGTGATAAATCTGCGACTTAACTCAATAACTGTAATACGCATATGTAGGTTACTAGGCTTTTCAATTGTTTTGCAAGGGTATATCACTTACCTTAATCCGTTATAGTGTGTTGTTAGTTGTAAGAGTGTGAAAACATGTAGTCTGTTAATACTATACATGTAGTTACAGAGATCTTGCCCTCACACGTTGATGCAGGCACTGTGTTTGAACTGTGTGTAACTTTTAGGCAACAGGCCAATCACAATATAAAGGTGTGTTATTACTGCACTATGAATCAACTTCCAAAGCGGTCTTGAAACCAATGTGACCCGACACAGAGTTACCTAAAAATATAATTAGCTTTTTAAAAATGAATTTTTCATGTTCACAACATCATACACTAATGTCACAGTTTTTTCTTTTAATAATACGACAACTACTGATATCCTGACTTCTATGAGCAGTGTTTACTAACGGTTAGGGACACGCTCCGAATAAGACGTATCTTGTTGTTTGTTTCCATTCCTTGTAGTGTACACTGTCCCCGTGAATTATGGATTATATCTAAACACAGCTGCGACCATGTGAAGTACGACAGCCACCCGTGCTGTAGGTCTACCTACATCATCAGTCTGCATTAACAAACTAGACAAAACAAATGCTGCTTATAGTGTAAATGTCTGGCGGACGTGGTGAGCTGCTTGAACCATCCAATATGTATTCACCAACACCGTCATAAAAAGAACAATGTTAATGCAATACACCGGATGACACTGTCTAAAGCCTTTGGCTGTATGGAACGATATACATGTATAATGTGGCAAATAAGCATTTATCTATCAACGCAGTTTAATGACAAAAGGGATACATAACAGTTCACAAATTACTGTATGTGCTTATAAGTGCAGTGAACCGATTTTCATTGTGCCTGTAATTGCAGTGAACCGATTGTCATGACTGGTGCTATTGATTCAGACGACCTTACACATTCTTGATAGTCAGATGATTGAAGAACTAGATACTAAACAGTCAGTACGTTAAATATTGTACATAATTATTATACTGTATCATAACTGTCCGGAAACATTTTGATAGTATTATAATAGATATATAAAAGTCGAATATCTATTCCTGTGGCCATGACATATTCCAATTTAACCGGACATACAAAGTTCAACAACCATACGAGTATTATACAAACGAGATATCAGAATGCATTGGACCATTGGCAACTGTGGAATTGTTTACCGTTCAATATCAGAGGTCACTGTCATACTCCAGACTTGCTAGCCTCGGAAATAACCCATTAGAAAGCGTTACGTCAATCAAAACATATTAGTATTTCACTCGGGAGTTGGTGTGCGGTCATTTTTGCATATACGTATATTGTATAATTTCGTACCCCACACGGATGTCTATGTCCTCTTAGCAGTACAGTGGTGGGCGAATGCCATACATGCAAAATATCGGGCATTTTTAAGCGCACAAATAACCTGTCCCGGACATTTCTCCAATAATCTTAACTGCAAGGTGTGAGCAAGATGTCTATAAAACGTACAGCTGATAATCACCTTGGGAAGTTTTGATCTATGAAGCACAAATACCCATATACTGAGTACATAATGCAACCTTCTGGTTACATTTTTTCCTTATGGTTCCATGTTATTCTTCGATATGTCACACAGAACATTTTGATAATATTTATTATTAACAGCTAGTGCACTATTTAAATTATTTCGGCTGTCTGTTTAAAAACTTAAGTTTAAAATTTCGACCAAACTTCCAAGGACAAAATGTTAAATGTGTTATTTCATAGAAAATACTATTTGAACAACTTTCATTTGAACATCTTCAAATAAGACCCACATGCGAACACTTTGTACGGAACAAAATATATATTCCAGGGCAATAAGGTAAATATCACAGAAATAAAACACTAATACATAAGGGCTGAGCACGGAGTGCGTACTCTGTAGAGAAAATGCGAACAGAGGAAAGACGAAAGCAACTGTATCATAACTGTCCGGAAACATTTTGATAGTATTATAATAGATATATAAAAAGTCGAATATCTATTCCTGTGGCCATGCCATATTCCAATTTAACCGGACATGCAAAGTTTAACAACCATACGTGTATTATACAAACGAGATATTAGAATGCATTGGACCATTGAAAACTGTGGAATTGTCATGTACTCAATGACTTACCAAAAACACTTGCATAACCATACGTATCAGTTTGATGCCATCTTACATAAATGAAAGTCATCCGTGCTTTTCAAATATGATTATGAAATTGACCCTTGTAAACCAAGTATAAGTCAGTAAGACCACGACACTTCAATAATAATAGTTAGTATACCCGTCAGAAAGTAATATACTAGACATATTAATGATGTAAAGTTGTCTTCAACCGAATTTAGGAAATACAGTTCAGGGAAGCACGACTATTCAATAAACAATGCTTGTTGGTTTATGATAGTTAATGCGTTCGATAAAACACACTAACTGGCAATAAATAATCACGTGGGATGTAATACTTATATTACAATTTCAAAACCCTTTAAAGCAATATCCATGTATCTAAAACGTTACATAACATTTCAATACGGTACATTATAAACTAAAGAAAATCATATTTTAATTTACCAATTTCTGTCTGTGTACGTTTTATCTGTTTCCCACACAGTTATATTGCACTCTTACGATAGAATAACAAACTTAAGTTAAATAGGCCGGGCACTATTTTAAAAGTGTCAATACATATTTTGTAATAAAAACACCCAATTCAGCCCACATCTTCTTGTTTTTCCCAGTAACAGTTCCGTCAAGAATTTACATTATCACAGTAAATCGTAAAGTCGAGACAGAACATATGAAAAGTGCGGTGTGAGTGTTTAATGTGGGGGTAGGATTGTCTTGTTTCGTCACTTTTGGCTCGGTGACGTGATTCTGCTAGTAGCCAAACGCCGGTGAATAATATAACATTAATAATTAAGTGTTTTCATAATGGCTTTGTTATTGGATTAAAGACTTTCATTATAGCCCGTTTTGGCATATATTTGCGAAACTGCGGCGGGGAATCGGGGAACTTTTCTTGGCTGTTTTTCATACGGTCTCTTGGTATAATATTTTTGTTCTAATTTCTTAGTAGATTGTGGCCATACTGCATTTTTGCGTCGGGGACTTTTTATCATTGCTTTGGCTAATCTGTAGGAATTGCTCAGTGTAGTTGTATTGTGGTGATACTTATTTCTGTTTTCGGCTGGTTAAGTTGAGTGCTGCCTTCCATGTTCGATGTCCTTATACTTTTTATAGCTCGATGATTCATATTTTCCACCAACTTGTCGTTGGTAAAATATAAGTAACTATGATAAGTTACGGTCTTGCAAAAGATAAGTATTCTGGTGTTATACATGTATCCTTAATTGATATTCGCATTGTAATCTAATTTTCTGTGTGTGTACCAAATGCAAAATCCAATTCCATGCTTGCAAATTCTCATGGAATAACTGTTTTAGACTAATGTAAGAAATATATTCTGTAGCAAACCTGCCAATCATTAAAGTGTATGTGAATGTCTGAATTATTACAATGCTAATTCTGGATAAAATAAATCATAGTTTAGTAGTCGGAATTCGTTGCTTCAAAACATACTCAGTGTGTAATTGCCTCTTGTCATTATAAGACAGCCCTAATAGTCAAACAATATTGCTTATTTTAGGAAGCATTATACACGACGTCGTAAATTGTCTTTTCTCCGATGAATAATTTATATATCCATAATCTTATTTCCGGTGGATGTGAGAATCTTATTATACCATGACTGACATTGTATCAGGTAATTACTCTCCTCTTGAAAGTGTCGAAGTCATAACCAAACTCATATGTATACATATCTGATAACGTAAGCATACAGCAAAAGTCGCGGACTGATTGTAAATCAACCATCTCCTCCCACTCCACGAACTGTGCCCGGCCTTGACGTACTAAACTTCTTAATATATAATTCTATGCAAACATTAGATAACGAGAGGTATGCATTTTGTGTGATCGTTTATATCTACGAGGGGTGATCAATATATTCGAGGACTTTTCATCTAGCAAGTTCATATTGCCAGCAAGGCTCAACCCCATTTAACATCATTCGGTGTAAGATGTCTCCGATCGAATGCACTAATAAAATTATTTGATTCATACAAGGAGCGTGTGACGTTGGACGTCATGCGACGTCATTCCAAGCGTCACCGTCGGAGCAACACATAGCTCCTTTCTGGACTTATACCCGGTTCCATGTATGATACTGGTTGTCTTTTACTACTGAAACAAGTAGTTAAAAGTCGATGCTGGACTGTGAGGTGAAATAAAAAGTGTAGCGACGCGTTATTGGAAACAAAACTCGGAAAAGGGCGGTTTGCTTTACAAAATTAGATTATTTCTATTAAGACTGAAACATGACCTATCAGGTTAAGGACGCAATATCGAAACAACCCTTTTGATTTGGAGTCAACGATTTTATGTATTATAGCCTATACTAGTCTTCGTTTTTGCGAGTTACATTCGATTGACATCTGTGCGTCTTATTTTGCAGAATTTAACGGAAAGTGTCCCTAACGCGGTGCTATTTTTACTATTTATCCTTATTTTATCGAATCATCCGTTTGGCAGAGACCCTACAATCACATAAACGACGGAATCATATGAAAATGGCTAATTGGGAGCGCACAGAATCCATGCACAATTTAGTCAAGTCATTTTGGAGGTATCGCCAGGAATTAACAAGTTTTGCGTTAATTTCCATACCGTGTCGTTTCTCAAAAATAACGTTACGCCCGAGATGCTCGACGGTGTGCGCTTCACCATGGTTACAAAAATACGTCATCAAGTAAATAGTGACGTTATCAAAAAGAAAATTAGACAAATCGCGAGATAATTGATTGATCTACATAAGCATGTAATTTCATTACTCTAGTTCCAATATTTCAAAATTGAGAAGGAAAGTCCTCGAATATATTGATCACCCCTCGTAAGATCACGAAATTTGGATTTCTTGAAAACAATAAAGACCGACACATGGAACACTAGCGTTGGGTTTATACGTTTGTATATCACGCCTTCATAGTGCGGAATAAAACTAGCAACGTCTGCAATAAAAGAAATGGCATTTGTCAACCGCATCGGTTACTTACAGCATGTTTTGTCTATACTAAAATTGCTTACACCAGTATGTGCTATTATAGTCGCATTACTCGTCGGATAATATAATTCCAGCCAAAGCAATCTCCACAAGACCCTTCCAAATGAATTACCGTGAGAAAATTGATCGAGGGTGGAAATGATTACTGCTTGGAAATTGTTTTACTATCGTTTTTCTTCGTTCATTTTTATTTGGTTTTATACGGTTTGATTCAACATTATGCCACAGTGTAATGGCATCTCTTCTATCAATCAACGGCCACTATTTTCAATGAGTTCCCAGAAAGTATTGATCAATTTTAAGGTGTTCCAAAATGTTGTAGCTATTCTATTTAAAAAACTAACTACTGTCCATTTGTATATTTTGGATACGAAATATTAATTATATGAATTGCCAATGTTTTTAGTTCAGACAATGTAATGGTTGTCATGGCAACACGAGTTTTGACCCACAAGTCGTAAAATTTGCAAGTTTTAGAAATAATGCAATCAATAACACAAAAAGCAATCATTTAATATTTGAACACGGATAGTATACAAACATACGAATGAAACACCTTAATAACAAACAACGACTAGTATGATGTACGAGGCGTCGGCGGGTGATTCACAAATTGGACATGGAAACATTAATGAATGTCCCAAGCAAGATTTACTACAAAACTATTTCCATATATTTGGCTCATAGTGGTGTCCTTTATTAACTTTTCTCAACCGCCAAGTTCATCCATGTTGAAATGTTACTGCAAGTGTGCTCTCTTAAATGATTTCAGGTAATGTTACCAGATCTATTATTCATGATGGAAAAAACTTGACTTTACCATCAGGCAACCAATGCGTGGTTAAATTGTCAGCTATTGCCCAGGAGTAAGTACGTTTTGTAGGATGGATAGCTAACTATATGATGGACTTGATGAGTATGAACGGCACGGTGTACATAGTGTACATATACCTGTAAAACAGTTCTAAGTGATAACCAAATTTGTTGACAGTGGTAATTCTTGATACGATTCCAGTATTGTACACATTTATCCATATTTGGCTAATGTCAATGGAAAATATCAGCTCGTTACATGTAACAAGATAATCGAAACATTCAGGTCAGATTATAGTCATAAAAACCGCAAACATTGCTTGACATGCGGGCTGTGTGCAAACAATTCATAGACCTACTATTATCGTGTTTGTTTGGTGTTAAACTGCTCATAAAACCAGTCTTTGTAAGAGCAATTTCAAGATTCAATAGGTGCAAACCGTGATATATAACAGTCTGCCGAACACAAATGTTGATATCACAAACATATAAACGTAATAAATTAGGAATTTTCTCGGCTATTAACGTTTCGAATGTAGTTGACGTTGAAAATTGAAATACATAATATGTAAAGCACAGACAAGAACAGTGGGAGCATATAGTACGAAATGACATGCAAGAAACAATAACTGAGCAATTAATTTCTAAAAATGCATTGCATAAAAAGATAAGGCTTACTTACTTAAGTTAAGAAGATCCCGCTCACAGCACGTCTCAGTCAATAACTTCCTAATACTAAACTAGTAATTATACCCACAAGAAAACAATAAACTATTAATGTTGTAAAGTTGTCTGCAACTGGAATTGGTAAGTGCATTTTTGGGAGACATCAACAGTCAATACACGATGCTAGTTGGTTAATTGACTGCCTTATGTAGCTAATAAAGGCGAATATATTATATTGATAATATTGTTTTGTGTATATACTTCTTTATGTAACCTTTAAACGACCTTTGTACGTGTTCAGCGGTTATCCAATATGTGTTGTTTTCCGATTGAGCCGGAAAAGGAACTAATTAAGAAAACTTTATTCCAACTAAATGGTTGCGGAAAACAATTCAGTAATAGAATACAGATATTAAAATTACATTGGAAATTCAGTTTGGACTGAAATGTCCTACCTTAAGTACTTTTTCGATATTTCATCTACGGATACATGCTGTGTAGCTGGGAGTGACGTTCGTTGGTAATTGAAATCTTGGATATTTTCTAATTAGTTTAATGTATGGGTTTATTCTCAACGCCTTTGTTTTAGTCACTAATAACGTCTCCAAAGTGGGTTGTTAATTATTTTAACCCCTCACGGAAAACTCTCAATAATGGACATATTTGAAAGTGTTGGCTATATAAAGATTTTCAATGCCCAGCTTATTAATTGTTTTAAATAACTCCTCAACCAATAGTGTTTTCAGCAGATAAATGAACATCTGTTATTGGCTCAGCATAACAATACGTTATGTTCAGAACAGTCATAAGAAATCATAATACAGAAATGAGTTTTGATATCAACCAGTTGGTTAAGCCTATTAACAATTGTTAATGTGTTTGTTAGTATTCAATAACATTCATCGTCTTCTTTAAATTTCATTAACTTGGCCACGGAGAGTCTAACGAAAGCCTTGTGAAATACAAATGTATACGCGTTAATATGTGAAGCGGTGGAATTCTGACGGCCTTGTGTATTTGTGTTCGCCCATAGTGTATATAATCTCAGCAAAACAAGTATTTCCCCCGTGGAAAAAAACATTAAAAAAGCACTTTGTCGACACTCATCTTACAGCATACAGACGCTGGAGGTACATTACGTGAGATGTTTGATTTTATGGTTGTGAATCCGTTTAAATGATGGAAGTTCTTAGTAACCATTCATTTAAAAACAGGACTAATGCGTTTTGAATAAAAGCATTAATTCATCGCAATTCCTACAAATTGCTCTTGAATTGTCTGCGAAAGATAATTCTTTATACGTTGCGCTTCGATTCAAGTCTTGATGTTAGTCGACAACAAGGTGTTTATGATTACGCAGACATCTCTAGAGATTCTTAAATACAACTTTTTTTGTGATTATAAACTCTCTCTAAATAAAGTGCATTCTCCTAATTCAACGAGACATTTGAGCGAGGTTTATGGTAACCTTGTCATGGATTAAATGTATACACTTGTTAAATGTTATAAGTAGACCAACATTTAATGCGTATATCTTTTTCATTGTGCATGATATCATGTTCATTTTTGCATGTCTTCATGCGAGTAGTATAGCAGCAATATCGTAAATTCGATGATTATAACTCACACGCTGCGTGCAGTGAACCGTGAGTTTTCAAATTATGAAAAATGCACGTGCAAAGCAAAAATGATTTTCGCAAGAACTTAAAAAATGTTGCATACACATTGTCCATCAATACCCACACCAGTAAAACACAAAACCGGAAGAATGACGATAACAGACCGTACAAGAGAGGTTTTGCGAAACATACACGTCACATGACAGTAATTAGCCTAGTGTAGCTAAGGTCACTACGACATTGACCTTTGACCTGTTGATCTCAAAATTAGTAGGAGCCTACATCTAATGATTAGTAACCTCTCTGTAAAGTTTTACGGTCTAAGGTCCTATATTTCTTATGGTGTGCACAAGTGATTGTTGTGTGTTCAAAGGTCGTGGTGAGTTTGACCTTTAATCCAAATGATCCTGAAATTGAGTCGGACCGTCTGTTGAGGATGAATAATCTCCACTTAGAATTTTAGAATCCTCGGTCCAATCGTTTTGGAGTTATTGTTGATAAACCATTCGGCATGTCTACCGACCGACTATTTGCACTGTAACGCTATGTACTGTGTTGGTGTACTTATAACATTTAATGAGTGTATGAATGTACATATATGTATGAAGCGTGATGGTTAGGTTGAGTGCTACCTTCCCTGTCGGATTTTCTTATACGTTTTTTGTGTTAAGAAATCGCATGGCGATGATACCAGTAGTACGCATGTTGAAAGTCACGCGCATAAATGGTTACAGCTTTGTCCCTGTACATGTTTAATAATACATGCACTGCTAGGTTTCATCCATATTTGGTCATGTATTTTTCTTCCCTTGTAGCTTCTATTACATTTAGCATAAAATGGATTATCGTGATTGATGTTTTACGTATTTGATACTCTTTTTTTCAATTTTAGACACCGATAGAAATTAACTAATTAAAATGTCTGACATCTTTGATCTGGTATAGTTTTAGTTACGCCCCTCATGTGTCTTGTAGCGTGTAATAGTATCTTCAGATCCAGTGTCAGGAAATTTTGAATCTGTCATCATATGACTGCTTATCGTTAATTGTACATTTTACACACATAAGTTCTTTCTGTACCAAATTACTGAGTCAGACATTGATACAGCGTATAGCCATGTGTGTTGATACGGGTTAAAATACAACTTTGATTTGTAATGAATGTATCATTTGATATCATGTCATTGTGAACTTTTTTCATAACCAACTGCTACTATAGCTCCTAAATATTGTTGGGTTGGTACTTTATTTCTTCTCGAATATTATATTCTCTTACTGTGGCATCTCCTCATTGCCCGGAATATATTAAATGATACATCCGTTGCACAACAACATATGTTCGCAACGTTCCATATTCTTCGTTCTATTCAATAAGAAAACCATTTTCAATAACGTTTTCGGATATACGTATACATACAACTTACAAACTTACTTATTATAAATATGTTCGCTATTTTAAGTGGTATGGGCTGACTAAAAATATGATATTCTGACATTTTAACTCCAAACGGATGTGACTTGTGCGTGTAGACATTATGTTCAACACCAAATCACAGACACATGATGTGTTTCCGTTCTGGATCAGAAACACACGAACATATTGTCTCACAGCATCAAAGCGGATATATTCAATTACAAGGTAGTGGCAATTGGTAATATAGAGAAATTAAATTTACTCAATACCGCAAATGATTCTAGGATGTTGATTGTATTGATAATTAGAATATATTTAGTAAATATGAATGTAACAACCGTTTTAATTGGTTAGTATTTTCCGTCTTTAGATTAGATTTTAAATGGATAGTTTTGATTGATTATATGCACATATGACCACACACTAATGCACAAATGATAACAACTTTGTATTGATAGACGTATCGTTTTTATCATGTGATATTTCCGGTGCTAGCCAGAGTGTAGTCTGACAGTCAAATCCCCAATTGAACGATAAACCATTAAAACTTCTACGTAGCAATGCATTTCAACGTATATTTGAAAAAAAACAACACTTTGTTATGCCGAAAGTCAAGTAAAATTTCAAGTTGACACGGACAACCTTTTGGATTGTAAATAAGGATACGGACACAAACGAGCAGGTGCAATAATTTGTCACAAATGGAAATGTAGAACAATTCACAGAGGATCACACAGGAGCACTAAGGGATGAATAAAATAACAGCTGCTTTCATTTGGAACGTGTTTGGTTCAAAAACAGTTTCATCTAGTTTAGAGTTTTTTAAATTACTAATTTAACCCCTGTACATGTCGTTCCCGATCTTCGTTTAGTATTCCGCCTGTGGTATTAAGTATAGTCCACACAGAAATGGAAATGTAGAACAATGCACAGAGGATCACAGAGGATCACTAAGGAATGAATAAAGAAAATAGCTTCTTTGTTGGTACGTGTTTGGTTCAATAACAGTTTCATTTATTCAAGACAAGTTTAAACTATTTATTTCATCCCTGCAAGTGTCTTTTCCGACATTCGTTTATTAAATGGCCTGTGGTATTAAGAAAAGTTCAAACACTGTCACTGACAAATGTTTTTTTTTCACAAATTAAGCATCTTGAGCGATACAATTAATGTTAAAAACTAGATATTATTTTGGTTTTGTTACTCCGTGCGGCACACTATTAAGCTGAAGTGGAGAGTGATGTTGGTATGTAATTAAAATTGCAATTATTTTCTAATTAGTTTAATGTATGGGTTTATTCTCAACGCCTTCGTGTTATTGAAAAACAAAGACTCCGCAGCGGGTTTTAGTGCTCCTCGTGGAAATGATTCGGATAGTGGACAGGTTTAAAAGTGTAGGGTATTTAACGATTTGTAATAATTGCCCGAACTTAAGTCCTGGATGATATTTGCTCAAGATAGTCAGAAACATTTTGCACATTTTACGAAGTCCCTTGTATTGTTTGTGATGGATAACAGTATATATGTTGCGCGTCGATTCCTATCTTAAAATTAGTCGACAAGTTGAATTTTCTTATGGAGAAGCAAACTCATTGGCTTATTTAACATCAGTAAACTGTTTGAAACGAAGGGAAAATATAATTGTTAAAGGTTTATCAAGATCAAACACGTATTGAGTTCATTGCCGGCCAACGTACTGACTAGGTTTGATTTAAACAATTGTAAATGCATCGTTGCAATATAATTAGAGTTGTCTTGTGGCAAGCACCAAAACAAAAATGGAACATACTGTGACTGCTTACTTGTATAAACTAAAGCAAACTTGGCATTGAGTGATTACAACCTTGAAAGTAGGTGTTAGTGATAAATTGTCGACTTGAGAAAATTCAATGACTGTAATACGCATATGTAGATTACTAGGCTTTTCAACAAAGAGTTACGTAAAAGACTAACAATGAATTTACGTGGCATTCTCACAACATCATATACAGCTGTCTCAGTCTTTTCTTTCAATACGACAACTACTGATAACCTGACTTCTATGAGAAATGTTTATCAGCGGTTAGAGACACGTCCCAAATAAGACATATAAACTTGTTTATTTCCGTTCCTTGTAGCGCACATTGTCCCCGTGAATTCTGGATGATATCCAAACACAGCTGCGACCATGTGAAGTACGACAGCCACTGGCGCTGTAGGTCTACCTCGTTCATCAGTCTGCCTTAACACAAAATACAAAACAAATGGTGCTAGAGGTGTAAATGTCTGGCCGATGTGGTGAGTCGCTTAAACTATCCAATATTTATTCACCAAAAAAGTCATAAAGATAACACGGTTAATGCGATACACCGGATGACACTGTCTGAAGCCTAACCAACCGCTGTATGAAACGATATACTGTTGCAAATAAGAATTAATATATCTACGTCGTTTATGACAAAGGGTATATACTAATTTTACTAAATTCAGTATGTGCCTATAAGTGCAGTGGATCAATTATCACTATGACTATAAGTGCAGTGAACCAATCTCGTCACTGGGCCTTTAATTGCAGTGAACCGATTGTCATGACAGATGATATTGACGTCACTGATTCAGACGATCTTACAAAATCTTGATAAAACATATGATTGAAGAACAGAATACTAAACAGTTAGTACGTTATATACGAGTATTCAAGAGGTGCCCCACTTATATTTGAACAGTGCTGAAGGTCCGATATCTTCAATCTAACCCGATATGACTGAAATATTCCTTTTGCACAGTGAGAAGTAATGTGTCAGGCATCATATACAATAATTGTTTTGGATATTTGCAATATGGTTCCAACCAAACTTGCCAATTCTGTAGAGGAGGATGCTTTTGGATTATTGAAGGCTTAACACTCACAACGAATCGCCAAGAAGAAGTTGAAGAAACATTGGGGTACCGTTTTTGTGAAAATAATCAGTACTACTCGTCACTAGAAGGGTGTTTTTTGACATGTACGCCCAAGAATGAAATAACACAAAATATAAAAAAATGCCATAAAATGACGATTTGCTTAATAATCGTACTCATTATGTGTATGATGACTAGGACCAACCAAGTAACTAAAATGTTGTTTCCAACTAAGGTAGGGGTATCAATTGTAACTATCAGAACAGAAATTTCTCAAATAATACGTGCTAAACTCCGAAAGTTTCGGTGTACACAAGCGCAAAAACAACAAAAAAATTAAAGAAGGACAATTGTCTTTTACCACCATATACACTACAACGGAACGCTTATATCGATAACTGTGTCACTTCTGATAAGACAATACACTATCATTGATTAGGGTTCACGACCAAACTGCTATATGAGAAATATCTACGACCCTGTCAAGAAGTTGACATTCGTTAAGCTACATGGGTATGCAGCCTGTTCTATTTTATGTGCTGTTGTTTGTTATAACTAATCAAATAAAACTAATACTTATTGTACAAACGGACCAATCAGCGCACGATAGTATGCCATTGATGTTCAAAAGCGTTTTGGGACAAAATGTATCCCATATGACTTTCATGGCGACAATTTCTGAATCATGGTACTTTGGTCCAGGCCAAGCACCATCCATGCACCAGCACAATCACACTATTTGGTACCTTAAAAACTTGTTTATTGCGCAAGAATAGTAAAGGCTAATGTCAATCAACGCCTTACCAAAATAATTGGAATCTTAAGGATAAAGCAAGATTGATCAGACTTGATATATGTTTACAACATCAGTTGGATTTTTTAGTCATAAAATATCTCAAAACGATGCCCGTACAAAAATGTGAGTTTTTGGTTCAAACTTAATTGCAAATACAAAAACAATGTGTGTATATGTTAATGGACACATTGATGTATACGATTGAATAAATACTTTTCGACTAAACAATCTCATGTTGACAATATGGGATGTTCAACACTGTTCAAATATAAATGGGACACCTCTCGTAGTACATAATTATTATATTGTATTAGTACAGTCCCGAAACATTTGGAATATTTTAATTTTTGACAGTATTATAATATATGTATAAAAGGTCGAATATCTATTCCGGTGACCATGCCATATTCAAATTTAACCGGAAACACAATGTTCATAATACAGTCGTGACAACAAAATGCATTGGACCATTGATAACTGTGGAATTGTTTACCTGTCACTGTCATGCTCCAGACTTGCTTGCCCGGAAATATCTCATTAGAAACGCGTTCCGTATATCAAATCAAGTCAGATTTGTATTTCACTCGTGAATTGGTGCGCAGTCATTTTTGCATATATATTGTTTAATTTTGTACCCCACAAGGATATCTATGTCCTGTAAGAGATATAGTTGTTGATGAATGCCATGCATGCAAATATCAGGCAATTCTCAGCGCACCAATAAACTGTCCAAGACATTTCAACAATGGTATTTACTGCAAGTTGTGTCCTAGATGTCAATACAACGTACATATACGTACATATACAGCGGTCAACCGCCTTGGAATGTGTTGATCTATAAAGCGCAAATATCCATACAGTGAGTACATTATAATGTTCACTTTTGTTTTATGCTTTATCCTGTAGCTTTATGTAAATATCACACAGAAGATTGAGTTTGATGAGATTGATTGTAAACACACTATCAAAGTTCTTTCTGTTTTCTAGGCCTATTTCAAAACTAAACAATTTCGATCAAGCATCCTTGGTTAAAATGTCAAATGCGCTATTTTCAGCAAAATGCGTTTTTATCAACTTGCTTTAAAGAAAACTTTAAATTGGATACACATTCTAACACAGAGTACGAACTAAAACATATATTCCTGGGAAATAAGAGACTTAAAACAATGTCTGTTATACATACGTGTAGTAGTAGTAGACTATCCGAAATAACCGAGTTAACATTCAACACTATGGGAAAAGGTAGCATGTGTGTTTTCAACGTTCATTCATTTCTTCGACTAATGTCTATTGTACAGACGTTGTTAATATACATTGACATAATTATGATGAAATCTCGAATCTCCAAGGTCAGGATTGGCTGTCTTGACACTACACCACCGAAACATCTAAACAAATAAATGAACCAGTACTAGGAAATAAGAGAGCTAATAATTAAGAGAATGTTTCTTCTATGGTCATCTCGTTGTCCTATCACTAGTCTAGACATAGTACATGTATTAATAAGAAATATACAAAATTATATGGTCTCCTATAATTATATGTCTGCAACATATCCAATCCTATCGTAATATGGTTTAAAGGCGTATTTGATTACTGTTTATGTAGAAATAAGAATACTTCAGGTCAGTAATAATAAATGATTGGAACATTCTGTTAACTAGAATTTCAGATAAAACGTTATTTAGTACATATCATATAGCTGACACGAACAAATCACCAAGCTAGCTTTAGACTGGAACCTACAAGGCAACAGTGGGAGAGGCAGTCCACACATACCACAGAGAAGAACATTGAACACCGAGCTCCAAAGATACAGGATGTCATGGAAATATACCAACTATACGGCACAAGATCGTGTCCAATGGGGAGATGTGGTGACGACCTTACTATGTGTCAGCCGGAATAAAGAGTCTAAGTCAATATAGGTGCTACATTTTTTAATAAATATGAGTTACAGGAGTCCCCTTCTTGTCGCATGATGATATGAATAATATCGTAAGTATATGCCCACAAGGATGTGTAGATATTACATGTGCCGTTATACGCGTATTAGTGCCCTAACGGTTTTCAACCGGATGTGTTGCATGTATAGGTTTTCCCTCCGTCCTACCGGCCGGCCGTAAGAAACATTGACAACATGAAAACTAGGAAGGGGCATATGTAGATAGAGTTATTATCTTGGTGTAAATGTCATCGTTGTAAAAATTAATCATATGAAAGGGCAATGATCTGTGCTTACCACAGTTAGGCTTCCGCATACATCCATGTTCTCCTGGGACCTTCAATGTGCGTGTTTTCCCTGAACAGATCTCAACTCGATACCCTCTATACGAAATTTTGATTATAACCTTTAACCATTACATGCGACTTCAAGATCAATTACACATACTACCTGACATATTACCAAACGCTGCTCACAGGAGTCATTTCATTATGCCACTCCTCGAAGATGACGGGGTATAATGTTTTGCTAATATCGATTAGTCTGTCTGTCGCAATAGAAATTCGTCCCCACATGGGAGTTCATGTGTACAATGTAGTGCCCTTATTAGGTGGAAGTACATTTTATTGACACTGACAGTGGTAAAGCGTGCAGTAATTTTATCTGTTGACGTAATCTCGTAATTTAGAGCTTTACTGCTTTCTTATATCTGAAGTTTTTGTCTCGATGTAAAGGTCGACATTAGAAAAAGTAGTCTGAGACAGGGACAATGCTCTTCTTGTCCTGAGAGCAAATTATAACTCTCCACAAACGAGGTCATTATTCTTGTAGACGTATATTTAATAGTTTTTTGATGAATGTTCTGACACACCACAGACACCCGTTTCGTGTCTCCTGATGTTTAACCCCAAAAATAGATATATGAACTTTTATCAAACAAACTCCTAGTCGTATCAACTATGTGATGGAAGAATTGGTCAATGATAAATTAAGCTCAGTGCATGGGTTCGGAAGCGGCATCAGTTGATTTTGTCACACAAAAACCGCAGTTGGCGGCAGTTGGCGGCAGTTGGCGGTAAAATCTTCGGTAATTTCCCCACCCCTGACAACTTCAAATTATCATGTTATGGTTAATTGGGACACAAAATCCCCTACATTTCCCCGAGCAGTACGTGCGAGAGAAGCTGGAAATTAAAAGCATGGCCGTTTTCCCGTTTACCCACCACCTATCCACGGGGGTTGGGGCTGTGGTTGCAACTCACTACTGCATATCATGTAAAAATGTATGAGGAAATCCGACAGGGAAAATAGCACTCAACCTAATTGGCCGAGCACAAAAATCAGAAACACCACAACACAACTACCCTGAGTAATGCCAAACAAACCCATGTCAAAACGGCGACAAAATGAGGCAAAACGACCCCGGGAATTGACCTAGTTTAAAACACTATTGCCAGTGACCTAACGCTATGCGACCTAAAGAGGCACAACTACGACTTGACCTAGTTTAAAATAATGGGCAAGATAGGGATGGGGTGCGAAATAATATTACATATTCCTAACAACTACACTGAGCAATGCCCACACGTAAGCCGAAGAAACAATTAAAAGTCCAAGTCCCCGCGGAAAAAATGCAGGATGACCCAGCTTCAAAAAGAAATTATATAATAGCGGTTATTGCATGAGGCCGAATGAAACGCAGCCAACACTCGACAAAGTTCTCCAAGGCCCCACTGTATGGCGACCCAACCGCACTACCCCGTGCCAAAGCGGCGTCCAAATGAGGCACAACCACACCTGACCTAGTTTAAAACGCCTAGGACAGTCACATAACGTTAATAAGTTTTAAAGAGGCATTTTTTAAAATAATGGGCAAAATGAGGGCAAAAATATATATGCCAAAAACATTATCATAGTGACCGAACAGCAAAGTGACCCAACTAAAAGGTATCTCATCAAACATCTCCGCAAAACACAACCGACGAAAAAAGGGGGAGGGTGGTGGACTTCAAAAGGAGGGCAGAGGAAATTAACTTCCAATAACACGTTGAAACAAAAATACACCAACACAGCACAGTACTGTAAAAAGGAGGGGGGCATGGACACTGCTATGACAGAGTACAACTTGAAGGCAACCGGTAAACAAATAACACAAACCCGAAATCCCACCCTGAGCGTTTGCCGCATCAGTCAGTGAAACTACGCGCGACAAGAACCATGCGGCAAGACTAGAAAAAGGGACAACCTACATCTAAATGATACAATAGTCATGTACTGTTGAAAGATGCGAGGCTGCCTTATGCTGGACAGCAACATTGCAGCAGGACATGTACAATAATACTACAGTTACAGAAATTAAGTCAAAAATTGTTTTTGGAGTTTTCTATTTTTATTATAAAGTGGACAATACATACATAAAGCAAGGTTGTCAATGAGGCTTTCCTCCTTGGACCAGACAGCGACAATACTTTGTCACTGGGGGTTTAAACTAGTTGATGGTGCACCAAACCTGACACTTACGTTATCGACAACCTTATAGAACAGGACAGTGTAAATAAAGTTTCCCGCCATATAATATCCATGAAAGTTTGTATAAGTAACAAATAAGGAAGACAACTATAGTACGTACTAACGAATATACTTTTCAAAAAAATAGATATGCAAAACATCTAGTATGCTCCTTTTTGACTAGACTTCAAACGTCACTTTGACGAAAGTAACCTATAATTTAAACTATATCATGTCAAATAATAATTACCTTAAGTGTGGAATCAAGTTTTGTGTCAAGACGTTATCGCACTCCAGTGACGTCAATTAAGCATGTTGTAGATTGGTTTAAGCTAAGAACATTTTCAGTATTATGTGTGACTAGGTCATTTGTATTATATTGAAAGCATGTGTTGCATATATTTGCAAGCCTCTGCTGTTATGCCAAATAACGCCGTTTAATATTTCTTATAACACCACCTTGTATTAATTTCCAAACGGTATCAGAAAATTAACATTGCCATCGATATGGTCGTTTGACAAAATTATACTTCTTATCGGAATTGTGTTTCTTGCATCGACTTGTGTCTGAAAAAGAAATAAAATTGTTATTTTGACATTACAAATACAATGTTAACAATGCCTATAGACGGTTTGCCATCGCTTATAAGGCACGTACAACATTGGAATTTGATACAATTTTGGCCGCCCTACGTCACAACACGTTGCCAGTGGTTATTCTCGACAAGAAACATGTAGATCAAATATATTTAGTGCCCTGACTAAAACACTTACTACATACGAGGGTTGTACCAGAATTACGTAGACTTTTGTCATACGTTCCATACCATTCATCACACAAACAAATAATTTTGTGTGGAGTGAAAACAGTATTTACTGCGTAAGTGTGTGAAATTTCAAAGCCTTATCTTATTTGGATCAAATTCTGCAGCTTCCGGGGATACATAGGGGTACGGTATGCGGGTCACGTCAACGGAACGTCACGACGTCGGTGGAACTTCAATGATAAGTGGAGCTCCTAACTGTGCACACAAATGTGCTATAAATATGGGCACAACCGTACACAAAACTTACGAATCTTTATTTACTACCTTAAATGTGATAAAAGTTCCAATATATTACCAGTAATGTCGCATATAACCCTTATAATAGCGCGTCGATCCCGGTCTATGTGGTCATAGAAAATGCTTGGTGACGCCGCATTCGCCGTTGGTTTTCGCCGTCGGTCCTTGTCGTTTTATTCGATTTCGACCACGATTGATGCGCTAGTGTCGTTTGAAAATCAGGTGACTCGATACAACATATTTATAGGTAACGGGTTCTAACATTTAAAGCGTTTGTTCTCGCGTCTTCCCGAGGTTCACACAAAACTCCATGTTGATGCGATTTCCAGCGTATTTCGCTAACGTCATATTTTCACTGGTGACGCGAGGCAGCTGCTGCTTGTTTTGTACCATACATTAACAACGGTTACCTTTATAAATTCGAAATTTACGGCGTACATTTTAATGATATTGTGCTTGTATGTCACGAAGTCGCGTTAAAATTCGACTTGAAATCAGCGACGTATAAGCAGTTGAATAATGCCAAAAATGTTTTTAAAATTCGCTGCCCCGCCTACCCAACTATTGGTTACTATGGCGACAGATTAAATGGCTTGCTGACATTCTGTTAGAAAATATTTTTACCGATACTCTTGAAAAGGATTTGAAGTTTTTCTACGGCAATTTTTGTGATTTAAAACATGCATAAATAAAAAAGTTATGACAAAAGTCTACGTAATTCTGGTACACCCCTCGTATATTTAGTGCCCTGACTAAAAAGATCGCTTACTCAGGAAAGCAAAAGCGAACTGATCGTGTTTTATGTATGACGTTTACGTCGTAAGCTTCATGGAGTCTTTGGACTTGGATAGACATATAAATTATACAGAACTAAGCAGTACCGTCTTCTCGTTTTATGTCTATCACAGTAACCCCTGGTGTTATTGTCGATGCTGATGTGGTGCAGCATTATGCGGAGGTCGTAGGTGGCCATATATCTTCCGTACGTTATAATATCTCCGCTCTGAGCTGATGTTATCGAGCGGAATAGTTCATAGCATGCAATATCAAATGATCCATTAAATTCGTCTTTTTTTGTTTGGTCTGAATATTAAGAATTTCTCTCTCTACCAAATTCAGTGCTGTGAACTTGGAAGGGAAAAAGGAGATAATGAAACTTTGCTTTTGTGGAAAGAGCGTTTAAGAACCAGTCAGTCTTCATGGAATGAAATTATCTACAATTAATCAATATTGATTGTGTTGTCTCGTTCACATTCTTAATAGGGTAGTTATCAGCTCTTCAGACGCTCTAGTACCATTTGGCATTTTAACTCCCCCTTTTCATTGGGCTACCTAATTCAACCTTCATGCGAGTCCTTCATTTCTCTCCTTTGGTTGGGACAGCCAGCATCGGTCTGCGGCGTCCAGAAATAGACACTGCTATCACAGGTACCAATTTACTCCTTGGTGGAGCGGTACATGCGGGTTGTTCTCGCTCAGAGAAATTAACCAGTAGTCCAGAGGAGGGTTGAACTCGTGACCTCTTGATCTCGATTCGCAGGTTCTAAATTTGGGCAACCGCCCTCCACAATTGTCATGCCTGGGTATTGTTACATGCATACCCGTTATCATTATTCTGATTCTGTACCACATATACTATAGTAGCGTCGTTCAGTTACGTGCTTTCCACCCAGCTACACCCTGTTGTCACTGTTTGCTAATGCATCGATGGAAACATTCATGCCCTCACTTACATCAATGTACCCAAAATTCTTTCTACATAATTATGTTCCCTAACAAAAACTTTAAAAAAACTCAAATAATTCGAGAGTCATGCTTATATTTTTGGTACGGTATTTCATAGACAGTATCAATACAGTAAGTATTACTAAACATAAAGGAGACACGGACGTTATCAAGTCTTTATTTTCTGGAATAAATGTGTATATATAATGCTCATAAATACATGCTACACGGTAAAAAAGAAATATTTACCGCGTCATGAGTATATACTTATCGGAACAACATTATATCAACAATAGTGTAAGTATGAAGCGTATTTAGAATAAAGATCAAACTTAAACATTTACGTTATACTTAAAGGAGTGTAAAGGGGGGTTGCAAAACAACGTAAAAGCAATGTATTGCCACGCATTTATCAACAAATTTTTTTTTTTAAATTCTAATCCATCTAGAAAATTGTCTTGTATACATGTAAGAACAGACGAACATAAATAATTGAAACACTTTTAAGAAAGACGATAAAACCCATAAGGAACGTAAACCTTAACATTATTACACGAATGTATCTATGAATGTTATATAGGTCAGCTACCATTAGTAAATATACAATTCATCAAATTGTATGAACACTTGAATGAGAAATGTTTTTTTTCATGTAATGATCATTTATTCGCTACAAAATAATGAGAATGAGAAATATACTCATTTCGTCTCTTCTACATTATTATTTATGTTTTATTATCAGCGTAAATGATGTCTTAATAATCATATCTGCGTTAATGATGTATAGTATTACATTGTAGCAGTCAATACAGTGAATGTGTCCACATCGAAAATATCTGTAATCAACTTAGGTACATAGAAGCAGTAAACAAATACAACTATACATCACATACAAGTAGCTATAACCAGTGTAGTTGTTACCGGTATATAACGACTGGTATTTACAAATCATCTTACTAGAAAGATTGATGTTTTCTTAATTTCATACAATTTTAATTAATATCTATGCTAAACATCATCTCTCTATAAAAGCAAGAAATTTGATATTCTGACCGAAACAAAAAAACAACAGTACTCACTTTCTGAACAAAAGTAAAAATCATCACTATTGAAATTGAATTCAACCTAAACATGTTTATCCATGCGCCACTTAGCCCCTCTGACAAATATGTCTACATGTGATCTAGGAAATTACAATACCGTTGCCTGACACTGTGTTGAAAAAAAGACCAATTCGTCACACAATAAATATTTAATTTTCTCAATTTCAATATCCTTAAATTTCCGAGCATGTGAGGAGCATGTGATGTAATATATTGTTATATAGTGATAAAGCATAACGTGTCTGGAATGATAATAATACTTTCTTCAATAACCATCTGACAGGCAAATACTTGTTTCATGCACAATAAAAGGAAATGGATAATATTGAGCGTAACATGTGCACTCTTGACATGTTTAACAGAACGGCAAACAATCGAATTTCAGAAGTGAAATGTTTTGGTTCTGAAGCGATAAATGGGCGAGGCGTTTTATATGCCACCAAACGATACTTTAAAGCTGATAGTAACCGATAGTTATACATCTAACATGTATTTATCAGTCTAGATATTGCTGTATTCCAAGCACGCCGCATTCAACCAAACACTTAATTATACACCAGCCCTGTATTTAAATTTCTATTTAGAGAGACCATGGAATTGCCTTTTTTCAATCTCACCATCTCTAAGACAAATATAGCTATATGTTATTTACAATGCGTTTCCTACTTACCTTCATAAGACGCAATATAGAATGTATTTCTCATCACATGAGAAGCTCTATTAGTTTTCAAAATAATCAACGGATACATAATGCCTAGCAACAATTAGGATACTATTGCACGCCAGATCAGTCTCCTATCTGAAACTTCTAGTCCATTTGGTAACACCTAGCAACTCCTCATATCGCCAAGGTGTAAATTTATATTGTATGGAGCTGTTTATGTCTGCCCTTTTTATATTCTGTTCACTTTACACCAATCAAAAGTTCGATGCCAATTATTTTCTCACCTGACACAATACTTCTGTATACATATCGTGTATTCACATATCATATGAAGTTCAAATAAAACAAATAACCTCGCAGCATTGATCAACTGCAATGAAGCTCACAAATTTTGATTTATTTAAAATATATTTTAGAAGGTTTGAAGTTCACACAGAATATGTGCTACAGTGCATACGCATATTTGTCAAATACCAGAGTACATGTATCAGAAGAGTCCCAACATAAGGAATTAGTTTCTTGAATATCAATTTATCATAAGCCCTCGGGAACTATACCAGTTGGCAGACACATGAAGTGTGCAAAGAAAAAAATACACCAGTTACTTTCCGAAATGCAGTTTTAAGTTCAGTCTTGACATTAATACAATACGTACATGTAACATCGAGTTCTTTTCTACCATCAAAAATAGCTAGCCAACAGAAACAATATTTATATCATATTCATCACAAGCCAGTACGATGCTATTTTATATAAAATGTATCTTGTCGAACAAGTTTGATATATATGAATTAGTAGTACTATTCAATACCCGTCCATTTACTTCGTGCAGTGATATCTATAATATAATTTGATTGTTTAGGAAACCAGTCTGTTTTGAAAAGGCAGGAATTTGCCGGAGGAGGCGTTCTGCTTAACATTGTACGACGACATTAAAGGGCAAACAACACCAGACACAGCATAATACTAAAGGAACAAACATGCCACTGACTAATATTCAATTAAAGTCTGAAATGCAAGCGAACATGAAACATATATAAATCACATTTCTTTCTCGGAGACCGCTTCGTTCTACCATATCTGTATTACTATTTACAATGTAAGCCGTGCGAGAACTTTTCTTGGAGCTTTTTGCTGATCATAACATATGTTACTGATATGTTCAGTAAGCCAGATATCTTTAGAGTCTGCACCGCTGCATAATTGATTTCCATTAAATTGTCTAAATATGACACCTTCCATTTTTGATACAATACTGTCTGCAAAATGTGACGTCCCAACGGATACAAGTGTTGTTCATTTATCATGATTTGAAGTGGTATTCATCAAAAATGTCTATTCTAAGGAATTGTTTGGAGACGAACGATATATTAATTATTTCTGATGTGTTAAACCGAAACTGTTGACCTTGTCATCGAGTGAAATATGCGTCAACAACTATACACTCTGTAGGGATACGTGTTTTCATATGTATGTATCAATTCCTGCAAGCTAAAGAAGCTGTAAATACTACGTTTATCAGCGATCTTGGTGCATTTTATGCTAACGATATAGCCAGTAACTACCCCTCCCGGGAAATATTTTCTTACTGACAGACGAAGATGAGTTGTTATATTTTATTTAACAAATCTCTTATAAAGAGGGTTTAACCTAACGCAGCGAAGGCTATTCACCGGGATACTTTTCAATGCACTTACTCAGGCAATATATGTCTACTTAAGTTTACTAGCATATTAATAACTTTTACCCCTTATATGCAGAATATTTATTTGAAGGAATGATTGTGTCTGGATCATGATGGATTGAGGTAGGCACATGTACGATATGTCCACCGCTAGATCATTTAGAAAAATATGCGAGACAATAATTTGCAGACGTGTATGCTACAAGTTACAATGTCTACCCTGTTGGCAATATTAAGTGTATAGAAATGACATTTCGCTCATACCAGGCAATGTATTGTCCAGATAGAATTTTCTAACAGTGACGTCATTGTAAATGAGTACTCAAAATATGTAAACCATTGCTTAAAGAGGTAGAGTTTAGTTTGGTATTGAACTGTTGGTATAATTATTTATACTTGTTTTACACCGTAATAGTGGATTGTTCCACTGCGTCACTGTATTCTTACTCTAACTGGACTGTAATGTTATGCAGAATTATATAAGAAAGACAGCTGTTAACACAGGACCCATATACTTGGACAGACAATAACCAGCGAAAATAAACAACACTATAAGGACGAAATAACCAAATATAAATATTTCAAAGCACAACACCATGGGTCAGGTGATATTTCAATTAATTATTTTCAAATGGTGTTAAAGAAAACTATACCATGTCCTGAATGAGACATAAACACCAACACTGTTTTAATTAAACTCGGTGAAACAGAAAGCAGACCCAGCAAAGCAAAAGTGAACTGATCGAGATCCATGTATACATATCTTACGTAGTTAGCTTTAATGAGGCTAAATGATAGACATTATACAGACCCAATTATTACTGTCCTTTCGTTTTATGTATATCCCAGTAACCACTGGTGATATTGTCGCTGCTGATATGGTGCAGCATTATGTGGAGGTCGTAGGCGGCCATATATCTTTCGTTCGTTATAGTATCTCCGCGCTGATATTATCAATGCAGAATAGTTCATAGCATGCAATATCAAATGATGCATTTAATCATTGTTTGAGCTTTGTCTGAATATTAAACGTTTGTCTCGCTACCATATTCGGTGCTGAAAACTTGACATGGAAAATATGGCATAAAACATTTGGTTTGGGATTAATTATGAGAAGAGTCAGGGAATCTTTATGGAATGTAATTATAATATCATATGCATCTAAGATTGTATATAGCCAATGTAGTGTCGTTTACAAGATTCAGGGGCCATGCCTGGGCAATGTTATTGTAGTGTGACTTTCGCTAATATACCCTATGTTATATTCTGATTCCAGCCCGCACACATATTCATCAACTTACCAAAACTTTATATTCAACCTACTGCACCATCGTTTTCACTATTTGCTTTTTTATCCATTATATTTCACAGACTCTTACATATAGCAAGGCGGCCACAGCTTTTTCGACAAAAGTTCCTAACTGAAACTTAAACATACAACGTTGAAACAATATATTGCCAAGAAAATTAAGAATACGAAATTCATCCTTATATTGTGCATATGTAAACGATGGAGCAATGAAGCAATACATATTACACCATACTTGAAGGGGGGGCAATGACATTAATGCGATACCGTGCATTCATTAGCTACTCCTGTCATTTACTTCTATTCAATCGAATAACATTTAATTCTAATTAAAGTAATTTAAAGAAAAGATACACTAACACCAATTATAGACAATAACGCATTACATTATGACGCAGATATGTTTAATATATTTGTTTGATTTAGAGAAAATGAAAATGTATTGTATGAGCAAATAAATGAAAATATACTCTTGTAGGCGCTTCTCGTATTTGTTATCTATATCGTATTATAAGCGTTAATGATGTCTTATTTCCCGCGTATGTTGATGTTTAATATTATGTTGCCAATACGGCGAATGTGTGCATATCATTAATCTGAGAGAATTACCAAGACACATAGAAGCTGTTAGCCGATACAACTATTCATCATATTATACAGTTAGGTGCCTAATTAAAGTTCACAAAGTGAATAAATCATGTGTAATCCGTGCTCAAGAATGAATGTACTTTTTAATTCGTTTTTTTTTATAATGGAACGACTTTCATTCGAATTTCGGAAGTGCACTGGTTTTTTTCTTCAGTGATTTACATTGTTGTACGTGGGCCCATCAATAATTTCGTGAACTAAGTCTACTGTTTCATAACGCTTTGACATAGCTTATTGAAATTTTGCATGATCAAAGATAATTTAGTATCCAATTAATTAATCATAAAAAGTGATTGATGACGTCACTATTTATGACGTCATAGCAATATTCTAACGTCATGTCATTGGCGTTCGTTATTAAAAATGGCGTCGCGTGGTATGATCGAGTAACGATTTGTATAAATGATTTATACAGTCCTCTACCTTCAGGAAAATATGCATGCAGTTTATATGGACTCATGGTAATCGAATAGTGCATATTCATTGTTGAAGAAGTACGTAAAGGACAATAAATTAGCAAACAAAGACGATAAGCATATTCGCCGGACATTGGTTGTTAAAATTGGCGGTCGGTAAAGTGTATTGACCATAATATTTTCCGACATACAAATAATAACTTGTAATTACTGTTTTTCTCCGAAAGCTACTGCTATTAGAAACTATTGTAGCAATAATTTAATCTCAGTTGTTATCGGCTATTAAATAAAAGCACATACAACTTCAAAGTATGAAATTCTGATATACCATGAAAATTCGCCAATCCGTAGCCGCAGCGTTGTTTCGGACACAATCTAGGACCTGAATATAAAACTGTTACAGCACCCATCCTATAACACAGAATAGACTATGGGCTACTTCTGGCCATTTCCAAAACTCAAAAACACCCTGCATGGTTAGAAATACAAGCCCCGAGAGAAGTTGGGTACGTCATAAACAAAACATTGCGGGAGATGTCACGTGACGGCCTGTAACACGTGCTCCGGTTATGGGTCGAGCAATTGAATAAATGCAATCTGTGCACGGGATGTTACTTTAATAAGGTCTTAAGGTTAAAAGTGTGTAAGTCTATTTATACTCGCTACATAAAATTAGTTCACGAAATTAT
Source organism: Spisula subtruncata (assembly GCA_963678985.1). NCBI lineage: Eukaryota > Metazoa > Mollusca > Bivalvia > Venerida > Mactridae > Spisula > Spisula subtruncata. The sequence goes on along the minus strand of OY787675.1, from coordinate 8,015,759 downwards.
TGATGGGCCCTCGTATATATGGGGCGTTTTCTATGCCACGAAACGATATTTTAAACCTGTTTCAAACCGGTAATTATGCATTCAACGTTGTATTTATCAGTCTAGATGTGGTATTTTCCCAGCACGTCGCATTCAACAACACCATTAAAACATAACCAGTCCTGTGTTTAAACTTCTATTTAAAGAGACTTTCGAAGCATCCGATGTTTTTTCTCTGTATCACAAGCACGAAGAAGAATACGAATAGTCTGACTAAGGTCATTTGCAGGTTATTTACCTTGCCCTTTCTAGTTACGTCATTAGACTCAACTTGTACTCTGCTTGTAACGTATTGTTCGTTAAAAAGCTTACATTATTAACCACATCAACAACAATTCTTGAATTACATGTATGCATTTTAACTGTATTGTATACTGGATCAACAACATAACTAGTTAATATACAGGATATTTCCTCCCGAAAAGATGTATTTAAGTCTCGATGGAAATGGATAGGACACGTATGCCTACAACATTCTTCCCTATCCGAATAATGAAGGGCGTCATCAAGAGTAATCTTCACAACCGAATGGTTTGATTTACAGATGCAGTGCGCGTAATGTAACAAAAACGTCAATGCAAAGTCGGTGGATAAAATTTGTTTTATAATCCGCAATACAATGTTTCATGTGTTTAGGCAAAAAGCCGGAATTTTTACTTGATTTATGTGCTTGAACAAAACAACCCATTGTGTTGATCTATAAAGTTCCTAGTTGTCTGTAAGACACATTGTTAATCATATTTCGTTTGCTCTTACATCGTTAAGTATCAAACAGTTGACAGGGATTTAGTTTGGTTGTCAACTCCGATATTTATTAAGTTGTACAGTTTAAGGCTACTTGCAGCTTGACACAAGCTTTGAACTTTTTCCGTTTCTCACCGAATTAATCAACCGAATATTATTTCTAGAAATGGCAGTTTCTCACAATAAAGTTTTATTGGCAGTATGTGATAAATCTCGAAACTTAGCAGGTACAAATGTAATACAGGTACAAAGATTAATAAAAGTTATTATTGAAAAGTATTAGTTTTGTCAAATAAACAAATTTGTAGGCATATTTAACATGCATCAGAATTACAACTGTCCATCAAATAAACTGCATAATGTGGAATGTATTTGAGAAACATTGTCAACCATCCTGCATGCCAATCATTATCTTTAAATAACGTCGAAAAATTGGTGCATTTATTCCCTTATTGGAAAACAATTGTGAAAGGCAATTTAGCTATGGACGCCAACGATAGAAATACTGGCTCGTGGCACGTAGCACAATAAGCTATCGACTCAAAAACTTATCAATTGCACGGCGCAATCGATGCAAAAGCATATATACAGAGCCTACCTTCATTATTCTTGATATGAATTTGGATTATCTACTTCAGTCTTTAGGAATGCCACACAACGCGCATGTGACTTCCCTGGTACAATGTATGTAGTTACGAGCGGCTGATTACTCAAGTCAAGTGACTCCAAATAAGTTCACTGAAAGTTATATCCTATTACAGCTACATTTAAACAATCGAAAGAAAGAGAAATGCTTTGGTAGCTGATATTTGATTATTATATTTCATTTCTATGGACAAATGCTAACATGCTTTTCATATAATATCATTTATATAATATCATACATGCAATACACCCCCTATGACAGATAGTGTCTGTACCGCTGCATAATTTATCTCGATTCAATCGGAAATATGATACCGTCAATATTGCATATAATAACGTCTGCAAAGTGTGATGCCCCAAGAGAGACAACAATTGTCCAAACGTGGATCAGCTGTCATCATTTGGATTGATAGTCAATCAATATACCTGATAGAGCGACCATGCTTGGGTCGCTTGAGGTATGAATGCCATTCATTATTTATGATTGGATACGCGTAGCATGGCGTTTTTTGCTTACATGTATGGTCACACCGAATGTAACGCTGCAAAATGATAGTATAATATCCTTTCGGAATAACATCATTGAGAAATAAGAGCACGCGTGTACATATTCACAAACTGATTGATTGCCCTGAGAAGATTTGGAATCGGGGTCACTAGTTTTGTCCTACCACCTGTATTTTAGTTAATTCCATACTACTATATTGGCTTAATCAAAATGTTTAATATATCATATTTAAATGTAACTTATACATTTGGCGAAATCGTATTTGAAAGATTGATTATGGTGTCTGATCTAGTTGGCTTGGGAAGACGTATTTATGTACGATATGTCAACATCTAGACGATATAGCAATAATGTGAGATAATATTTGGAGACCAGGACGTCGTAAATCACAATACTAAGCTTGTTGGCAATAACGTCGTTATATAATTGACTTCTTCAATGTATATAGGAAATATACGTCTGAAGGGTGTCAGGTTAGTTGATAGAACTAGAACTCGGATATAGATGAATCGTAATAAATCAACTACAAACGATATATTTGCTATACTCGAAGTATAGTTTTCCGTAATTTAATAGCGTGGGTAGTTTAATCTTAAACGTAACCATACCAATACCATAACATCCACAACACAATTTGAAATAAGAAACCAATTATCGTTTCTGTTATATTTTAAGGATAATAAGAGCACAATAATGAAGTTTTAAGTATGAACCTAAAAGTATTAATGTTTTGTGTATACTATTATGCGTGGTTTATTGAAGGCAAATAATAAACAATTCAACTGTTTTCAAAGTAATACTTACTAAACTAGACAAAACGCTTTTTTATACGTGTACAGAAGATATGAATAGTGTCTTCGTCTTTCGTAAAAATGTTTCAAAATTAATGTAACACATTGTCTAAACCTGAAACCCAATATGTATTCAAGGTACCACTAAGACTTAAATGTTATCACTTATTTGTAAATTTTTGTCACGAGATGAAGCTCTAATCTTCTATGTATATCGAATCGCTGCGTTCTCACTTTACATTTGTATTCATTATATACTCCCACATGATGTGGTTTTGAAGTTTGCATTTTAAAACCCCATTTTAAGGCATCATAAGTAAAATAATCAATATATTTGGTAGTGGACCACCTAAGGAACAATCACTCAATGTATAGCATGTAAACCATCGACCCTTTTGTAATATAATATGCTTAATCATATAATGCATTATATAACTCAACAAAATTTCTGATTGGTCACTTTTTAAACTCATATATATTTGTACATAACAATTGAGAAATATATTTAGTGTACTTAACTCATTCGGCCTATTCAAATTCAGTTCGCGTTTTATATAGCCTCATAACCTGTTCTGTGTTATGGTTCATTGATTATGGTTCGTGATCACATAAATCTATATTTTCACTCGTGGCTACGCCACTCGTGAAAATATTGATTTCTGTGATCACTCGGTGAAATAAAATTCGATCTTACACCAAAATCAACAAATATCCTCTATTTCATTTCATTCCACCGCCTCAACCATACAACCTATTGGAGTATAACTTTGGCATATCAATTAATTACTGCCTACTCGTCCATGTGAGATGTTGTTTTTTATGTTTATAATATGGTTATTTATAAATGCATTTATTTATTTTTTATGTGATTTCTGTTTCTGCGTGTGGTTGTTTAGTACCTCAAACAATTGAGATTGAGAATAGCAGAATATGCATCAAATGTTCATTTTTGTGTTGTTTACACATTTTTCAACATTTACTATTGACAAAATATATCTTTGATAATCATTGACTGAAATTTTGGCAATATGTTAGGTGACCAATTAGAAATTTTGTTCTGTGTATAGATCAATTCACTGATTACAATATACACACTTGTCTGCAGTACACATACTAACTCATACTGTGTTTGCTCAGTCCTTGTTAAACGTTTCATCGTCGACATCAATTGAATTTAGTTTTCAACATCAATAGACGAACGTTTGGTGATGCTGTGCAGTAATGCCCAAATTGCAGTTCAGCAAAAACAGCGTCGATATTTTTCGTTTTTCCTCTTAAAATTATTATCATTATACCATATTTATATAGCCCTTTTTCATGTAAATGACACATTCGAAAGTGCTGTACAATCAATATGCACTGGATATAAAATGCTAGTAAAAATAATATGGGTAAAAAATAACCAAAGATCGAGCACTAAAAACTGGAAACGATTTTGATAAGTTAACACGCCTTCGTAGCATGTAGCAAATCATTTTCTAAACTGCCTAATCGCAAACCAAATGTCCAGCACTATGCGAAACCTTATAAAGAGGCCTAACACGATTTTGAAAACTTATTTACGGTACATATTTTGTTGAACACAAATGGTTTTATAAATATTTACTTCAATTTCTCATTTACCTCTCCTGTGTTGGCAGTTATGATGCATGTAATGATATAAGTGTATGTCCATGAGGGAATTAACGGAAGGGGACAGGGTATTGATCATGATAGGAGCACATGACAGGAGGAGCAGTGTCATTTGGTTTGACAGCAAAATACGAATAGAACGAATACGAAACCATGGCAAAAAATCACGTTTAGAGCAAACTCGAACGTGAGCATCTTTAAAAGCATGACCACCCCTTAACTCTGATAATGCTTCGTTTTATCATAGCTATATTTATATTGTGACGTTACGTTCTTTGATCGTAGGATAACATATTAAATTCAATAACGTCTGCACAAAGAGATGCCCCGAAGGGAAGCAGTGTTGATAAATTATCAATATTTGAATGGATATTCAATTAATCAAACACTTTTAATTGAGACATATTTTACGGAGACGAACAAGAGTGTTGACCTTGTCATCGAATGCATCAACTGCACTGTGGGAATGCCTTAATACAGGTATTCGGAAGTACTATATGCATATGCAAAGAAGTAAATTAGTTCAATTTTATAGTCCTTCAAACCAAAGAAGCAACAATCTTACTCTTATGAACGACCTTTACGTATTGAATATCAGCGATATAGCATGTATTAATCACTCCCTATTCTCTCTATTTACAAACTGCTAGACCCAAAACTAGTGTAAATATTTGGTATTTTTAATTTAACAAATCTCTTAGAAAAAAGACTTAATGTACGAACAATAAAAGCCATCAACTGCGATACTTTGCAAAGCACTTACGCTCGCATGATATGTCGGCTTGAGAGAACGAGAACATTAATAACGCTTACCCCGCATATTCGTCAAAGTATTTGAACGATTGATTGTGTCTGGACCATGTTGGATTGGAGCAGGGAATTGGTGTGTGATATGTCAACATATAGATCATATAGTAATTATGTGAGTCAATATGTGGAGACGGGGGCATCGTAAATTACAACGTTAAGCTTGTTGGAAATAGAGTGGGTATATTAATAACTCTTGGAAATATAATTATAGTGAACTTTTGTATGATCGGTGTATATTTGGTTGACAGAACTAGAAATCAGATATTGATGATAACTTAGAATATAAAACTATCAAACAATATTCTTAAAATTCTAAAGCTATATAACTACATAGTTATAAGTATTGCCCTGTTTCGCGATGATGGATAATTCAGCTTAAATCATTTCGATGATTTATCGCTCGCAGCATAATTTGAAAAAGAAGAAACCAAACATGTTTGCGAAAATGTCTAGAGCATAATATTAAAAAATAGTGTTAAACAATATCCATAAGACAACCTTTTTCAATGTAAAATACTCTGTCATTTAGTGAAATGTAATAATCTATCCTAAAACATGAACTAGACTTTAAGTACGTCCTAAATGTTTTTTTCTGAGATTTTAAATTAATACAGTGTCGCTTGTGACTTATTGTCTAATTCCCATAGTCATGTTATAGTGAAAATACAATTATTTTTCATGTTATTTTTTTACTAAGTATCATGTGTTACCTCTAATTTGTAATCATGTGTACTGAGCAGTTGTGTTGTTATGCATGTACGGAAGATACAAGTCGAAACTCGCTAAGTCTGTTTTGCGGTCACTTAGTTTATTAGAATTAGTATCCCCTTATGTTTACACGATTTTGTCACAAATGACAATTAATGTGAGAGCGTGAGACAACATAATCAAACCAAACTACTTTTCACGCTGGTAAAACAATTTTATCACGGGGCAAAGCGCAATAATTATATGACACGAGTTCCGTACAATGACCTAATCTATAATTTTACCGAAAAGTACAGAAATGACTACCGACGCAAGTACGCACACCAAGCCTAATGATTCTATTTCACATCATGTCATTTATGGAGTATTCCCTAATAGTGACAACTAATACATGTAGTCATGTGCCAGCTTTGATCTGAATGGATGTTAAAATCGGTTAATATCTGGTCTTTGTATATTTTTGATAATCTAAATTCATCTTAAGTTAGATGCCAACTTCTGTCTCATCTGAGAGATTATATAATATATTTTAACTCCGTCAGATGAAACAAGTCAAGTTGTGGATGTCAAATGCAATAGAGACTAAACTTGTTGATTAATGTTAAATATTTTCGAAAGGTTGAAGTTCACACAGAATGTATACTATTTTGAATATGCATTCGTCAAACACCAGACTATTAGATGAGTTGCAACATAATAGATTAGTTTATTTAATCAATAAATCACTTGCCTATAGAAATTATAATGTTTGTGAGACACACGCAGTTTGTTAGTTACAAGTATATTATGACAGTTCACGTACGATATCCAGGTTTCAATAGTCTTTGACATAATAATAACACGTCAAATACATTAGTTCAGTTCTTCCAACATAAAAAGCTACATGTGTATACAATGTACATGCATAAAATTTTCTATTGCTACGATGTACTCATAACTATAATTATTGGTTAAGTCTGGCATATAACATTATACAAGTTTACAAAGTTATTCAGAATAAGTTTTACATGTGTTATGTGCTTTTATTCTGGTATACATGTAAGTTCGAATAAAAGCAGCCTTGCGCCAAATGATTTTATGCTTTTTTGACAATAAACTTAAATATTAAGTTGTCAGTGTGACAATTTTATGGCTTAAATATCTTCTTGTTTGGCTCTCTGGCTGGTAAAACAATATTCCTTACGAAATACACGAACGAATGTACAATCAGTAAGTCGATACATGTTTGGCAATGGGTTACGTTTTTGTTTTTCCTGTGTTTGTATGAACAGCACTCCAAGGACAAGTGTTTTTGACTGCCAAATGAATGTTAGAGCATTATTTCTGACAATAGTGTCTTCATTGCCTTGTAGCACGCTACATGTAGTGTGATGATGTTTCAGTTCTGGTAATGAAAATTCCAATCAAAATGCTTGGACATGCAATTAAGATGCCACAATACTTTGGTTTGAGAATGCCAATAAAAACAAAAACGCGATACAACACAATTTAGTATCAGTTTAATTCGTGCTCGTATTGTTTTTAATGGCATGTTGCCGAAGCTTTGACACTATAAGTTGCTCAGTCGAGGGTTAAGCACTTATGACTATGTTTGTAAATAGTTTAGATCCGTATTACCAAAGGCAAAACATATACCATGGTCATATAGGCATTATTATAATTATAATGGCGTGTTCTATGCCTACTTGTCTTGATATGATTTGCCTAGTTTGTGAAAGGGACTCGTTTCATACGTTGAATGATGTGATCGTTATCAATAAGCGACGTCATGACTGTCACAGCATATACATAATATTTCATTTGTGCTGATGTAGTTATTCAACAGCTTTTCTTACAAACGACATTGGCGGTTGTACATGTATAACATTTATTACATTTTGATCGATTTCCGATGAGACTCTGACATAACACCTTATTATATCAAATGGGTTGTAATTGTATGAATAAATGTATCCTCTTATCTCAAACAAAATACATAATTACCAAGGATAATAATTTTCAGAGTGCGGTTTTAAAATTATCTAGAATTTAATTGCATTCTCCAGGAGCTAAATAATCGTAAATGGCACGAGTCCATCAGTCGTGTAAAATACACTGTCTGTTATAGGATTTGCAACTATTTCGTTTGCAAATGCAATATCATTTAGCAGCATGCCAATGGCGAAACTTCCGCGTAGTATAATTCAATTTTAGACAATTCTTGGGAGTAAAATTTAACACACCAAGAATTCGACAAGTAAATTGAAATGTACCGATATGTATAACGCATGTTTTGAACATATATTTCTAGTGACGGAAGTAAACACTTAAGGTTCGGTTTGATGCTCTACATATAAAGCAAAGGGCAAAGCAATTTTTGGGAATTAAAATTGCAGTCTAGTTATATCTTGAACCTATGCTTGTTTTCATTATTCTCTTGCGGTGTTCCATCATATACTATATACATTGTAGATTCCTACACATAATACGTTTAATGAACAAAATGCTCCACATTCGATGGTTTGATTAACTCTCAAGCAGTGGCAAGATTCTAATCACATGTCAACTATGCAATGGCATACTGTTTGTACTTTTAAGATGTTTGGCGTGCAATATAAATCGAGGTTTTGAACTTTCGCCGATTATTCGTGAATGCACTACTATAATAATTTCGATTATTATTTTTGTCGTTTCTAGTTTTCCCACGGTATACGATATGAATTTTGATTGCTTTCTCCTAGGATCATATTCAAATGATTAGTTTCCTGAGGAAATCTGAATTCAATTTATATAACAAACAATTATTAGTATTACATAATTCTGAAAACGCTTATGCCTAAACAGAATCATATAGTGTGTCTTTTACGTACATGTATAATTGTCTGATATATATTAGTGTTATCTGTGTCATTTGGTACAGATGTAATACTGACAGCATGTACTCGTTAACTACAATTTTGCAATCTTATAAACATACTACCAGCCTAGTTATTTGTCTAAGTTGTTAACAACCTTTCTTTTAACATAATTATCATTTCCGTATGTATACGCTCTAATTCGTCTCTAAATCATGCTAGACACGTACATTTGTATATAATGTTTTTGTCTTATTCTTCATTTCGTCTGAAATAATTCAAATGTCCGTAACTCACAAGATAAGTTATCAATGTATTTCTACTTTTTCTAGTCTGGTACATTGTATCTCAAAACTCTCACACTGTACCACCATTTTATGGATTATGTTAACATTACCATACAGCGATCATACAAAACAAACACTCGTTGCGAATAATAAATTCAATTTAGATTAATAAATTTGATTAATTTAGCATATATGTTAGAAGTTGAAGTTCACGTAGATAATGTTATATGCTGAGTATAAATTTGTCAAACTCCAGACTATTAACTCAGCGGCTATACAATAAATTAGTTTCTGTTATCAATTAATCTCATGCACATGGGAATTATGTCGGTTTTGCAGGCATACGTATTACATACACGTACTTGAAAGTTTGTCAGTTTCTGTATACCGTCTGCAAGTGTTCTTGACATTTAAATATTCTGTAGTACACTGAAGGTATTATGTTGCTGTTTTATCCAATTTGTACTCATTTCATAGTGCAATATGTGCATTTGACATATAGTAGAAGGCATCTAAGTCGCTGAATTGGATATCCTACAAACTACCACTATCACTCATAGTTATCAACTATCTCTGACAATGCAGATACTGTCATTAAATCACGTTTACAGCATTAAATCTCGCGTAAATAATAAATGCTGACTTATTTGTTGTATCGCCGTGCAGCTGAGCTTTGGGGAACTTAGTTGAGTCTTGGTTGCGTTTCATTTGGTCTCATGCAATAACCGCTATTCTTTAATTTCTGTTTGAAATTGGGTCGTCATCCTGCATATTTTGCAGCGGGGACTTGGATTTTGTGTGCGCTGCAAAGGTTAGTTGTGTTGTAGTGTTTTGATTTCTGTGCTCCGCTGGTTAGGTTGAGTACCACCATCTCTATCTGATTTGCTCATACCTTTTTCTATTATATATATTTATATTAAATCCAAGTAGTTAACATATAATTACCTCACTAGCATAGTCTTGAAATCAATAAAAACACAACAAGAACAATATACATTTACAATTTCAACTATCTATAAAATAAGTTAATTGTTCACGCTTGTTAACTCATTTTTGACTTAACCAAACGTGTTCTTGCAGAGTATGTAGCCTTGTGCAAATGTCGACATCTACATTGCTGTATTTAAATATATAGCATACTGTACTAAATTTTACCATTGAAGGACGTTTATCTCTGTATTTCTGCGTGGTTCTGATAGTGGTATGTTTACGTTTGATTACGTATAAAGTAGTTTCGAAATGTGTTACTTTTATTTCAGTTAGATACAATAATAAATTATTATATTCATAATGCAAAATAAAACAAGCACAACACATGTTTGCCGATAACGTGATTAATTCACTCGAAGCAGTTAAAATGAATGGGCACGCGATACGACTGTCTCTGTCGAACGCAAACAATGAAATGATGTGGTAAATCATAATTTGTTTTATACTATTGATCTTAAGAGTTCCAAGTTGTCCAGACTTCGTTCTTAATATCAGTTGTCAGTTCCAAAATATTTGTGGTCTTAACAATACTCATATTTGGCTGCCCCCTCTGGTGAAATGATATTCCATACCTAATATTCATGACATATGTACCGACAGTTTGTCGATATATGCTTGGTAACAAATTGACTTTTAGGTAGCTATGTTTGTATAAGCAACATTAGAAATACAGTGATTATGTCCACAATGTTAAATTCGGGACAATTGTTATCGGTAATATTGACCTCATTGTGATGATAAATCCACTGATGTGATGATGTCTTAGTTATGTTATTGAAAGGTCAATCATGTTGCTTGGACATACAATTAATATGTCCTCATCGTGGAATAATTTGGTTCGAGAATGACTATTAATACAAATGAACACAAAGGCGTAAGACTGTCAGTATTCGTATAACTTTATACAGTGACATATGTCTTCATAATATAGAACCGAAAACAATATGGAATAGTCCATAAAGATCAACTGGAAGTTAAATCGACCAACAAACAATGATTTGTTAACATATTATAGTCTAGACCAGATAACATGTATACATACTCTGATTTGTTGTTGCCTTTGTGATAGTGGCTTATTTGTCCACTAGTCTGATTTATTTCGGGCAGTTGGAGGCTTGGTTTGAACAATGTGGGTAATAATGCCGATACACAATCAAATATAAAGTAACATATGCATATAGTTGACTCTAGAATACAATTATATATCGGTTGTGTTATTAAGTCGACATATATTGTTACGTTATCTGGTAAATGAACTAAATTGTCACGTTCATACTTTAGAGGGTTCCGTTTCAAATTGATAACATGCAATTGAATTACGACAGTATAAATTTTTCATACACATTTCCATGGATACAAATAACCGTAAATACACATTCACCGAATGCTACCAGACGGTTTGATCTCCAAATTACAACAATATTATTGTTGCGGCATAGACCATAGTTAATATCCAAGAACAATCGCTAGAATATGCTTTCACTCCTCATTTGTTTGTAAATATATGTAATCAGAATAATACTGTTGTGTATGATATTATTTCGCAGTCTGAGTAAATGACAGTTATTCAACAATAGCAATATGTTTTGTATAGACGAATATGGTGAATTAAGCTTGTAAGAATTTGAAGCAAGCTTTAACTGCGTTGAATAATTGTATACAGATGTTCTTCTGTGCGAATTTATATCAAATCATTATGATGCAACTTTAAATGGATTCTGTTAAATGATAGACAAGATGTTTTCTCGTGTTTGCGAAGTGAAAATATAGATATTTGTAAAACGAATAAGGTTCACTATTATGTAAACACTTGAATCAAATACAAATGTAACCATAATGCTGCTTTAAAATCCAGGAACATGACTATTACTGACATAAATGACATTTTCGCATTTCTTAATATCGTCAATTAATATGGTCCAGGATAATGGTAAAGTGATTACAAAATGATGTACCTAGCAAACAACATTTAGAGTAGATGTGATTGCGCTATAACTCGTCTACCTGCAGTTTGCTTTTAAAAATGAAGCTCATGCTAGGATTCTTTGGTACTTAATAATCACCCACTGTGTATAAGAGCGAAATAGAAATTGTCAAATAGAAATAATGTGAGCATCTATAATTACACAGTTTAATTGTAAGTAGTTTATGCAAGACAACTCTTATATATGACATTAGAACAAATGGCATTAAATGTATTGGCTTTGCTAGGCATGATGTCCCTCTTTGATAGTGGCGACACCGTGTATGATGGTGATAAGACTGGCAAAACATCTCTAAGCAAATATAACACGCCATTATTAGAGTGAATATTCGACATTCGTGAAAAGAAATTAGCCTATGTATAACTGTGTAGTTATATTTACTCTTAAATTGACCAACCGTTAATCTATGGCGACATGAATTTGGAAACATTCCATCATAAATAGCAACATGAGTAGAGCGATAATATTACGACGTTGGTTTTATTGATATTTTTGCAATCTCAAATCAAATTATTCTGAGATGAGAATATCTTCATAGCATGTCCAAGCATTGTTTTGGACACTTCATTACCAGGCCAAAAACATCATCATGCAAGTGTTCTACAAGCCAATGAAATCAATATTTTCCGACAATTTGTACCAACATTCACTTTGAGGTCAGAAACACTTGTCCTCGGAGTGTTTTTATACACTGAACAACATTTCTAATTGGTCACCTAACATATTGCCAAAATTTTAATCACTAATTATTCAAAATATGTTCTGTCAATAGCAAATGTAAAATAAATGTCTAAACAAACCAAACATGAAAATATGATGCAGATTCTGCTATTCTCACGTTCAATTATTGGAGATACATGTACTAAACCACAAACCACAGAACCAGAAATCACATAAAATATCATTAAATACATTTGTAAATAACCCTACGATTAAATACAAAGCATAATAAACCATCATCTCATATGGACGAGTATGCAGTAATTAATGTATATGCAAAGCTATACTGCATTAGGTTGTATGATTGAGACGGTGGAACGAAATGATAAAACATGGACTTTTAAGATTGATCTGGATTTGTTATAGTTACAATGTAATTCGCCAAAGGAAATCAATGTCGCCTCTAAGGTTGAAACGCGCTGATAACTTTCAACATGAAACGCGCTGATAACTTTCAACAATTGCAGCACAAAGAAGATAATTAATCAAAGAAAGAATGTACAAAATTTGAGTCATCTATCACTCGTGGGCTTCATTATCTTAAGGATTTAATGTTGTTCACTTTTTACTTAAAGGTGATGTAATGTCAGAATTTCAACTTCAAAGCTGTATATCGTTTTAATGCCCAATTATTTTAGCAATGTTAGTTGTTTTTTCTGTTTGGGCAATCACAAATTGTTTTATAATTATACAGTTTATCACAGTTCCACCGACAGGTTTTGCATTAAACATAAAATACTGTTTTGTACACAATCGGTCATAACTCAGAACTGGTTACGAGGCTATGTAAAACTCGAACTGAATTTGATTACACGTAAAAAGATACGGCCGAATGAGGTAAGTACCCTAAATATATTTCTAAATTGATATGTACAAAATGTTTGAGTTTAAAAAGTGACCAATTAGTAAGTTTGCTGAGTGTACAAACAAAGCTACATAAAATACTTTACATTGACAAACATATTATGACAACTGTCAGTACACACTTTATTATGAATTTTCGGTATGGACTATCATTTCACCTGTAAAAGATGCCAATAAGAAGATTATTGAAGACATATGTCTTGTCGAACTTATATTTAGAGCACCGGTTGTAAAATGTTGAATACATCAGAAATTGGCGTGGGACTGCATGCACTCATTTAAACTTTTCGTGTGCATCTGGTCACATAAAGTATGCGTCCAATGATGTTATATATGATGAAATATTTTGAACTATGTTATGTATCAAGAAACACAAGGTTCTTTCTTTGGATATATAAACTTCCGTTAGCTAATCATGCAATATGTGTCTGTTGGAACTACACATCGAGTGTCTTTTTGATACTTTCCGCTTATGAAGTTGTATCAAATCAACCTAAAATCAAATATTTTAAAACAATGTACGTATGTTTTAACACAATATAGACTTCCATCCTCCACTTATTTGTCCACAATTGATTCAGAACTCGCATAATTTAATACTCAAAACTCAAAGTAGGTAGGTAGTACTTCGACTTATATATGTACAGCAATCATACCTAGTCAAATATAAAAACATACCGAGCCAAGTGCAGACATTAAGAAACTATCACATTTACATTCACTACACTTTTTTTGTAGGAACTATAATTTTGTATAGCACGTCGAATTGCCTGTTTGCATATGGGTTGCATTGTGATTTGTTCTCATACTAAATGTATTAAAATGTATGTTTTACAAACATTAATGAATGCGCTACAAGTATTGGAAAATCTTAATTTAACTGCAATAACATTTATTATACACGTAGCGTTATACCTTATGGGGAAAAAACATGAAAACTGTCTTAATATGTAAAGAAAATATGTTTTATTGAATAGATAATAAAATAAAAAGAGTTGCCCTACCTTTAGAACTACTTGGATCTGGGATAGTTCATCTATGAAGACATGCTACGAAGCGGTGAGTGATGTTCGCTGGTAATTAGAATCTTAGATATTTTCTAATTAGTTTAATGTATGGGATTATTCTCACCGCCTTCGTTTAAGTCAGTACCGACGTCTCCAAAATCAGCGTTTAATTAATTTAACCCCTCATGGAAATCTCTAGGAAACTGAAAAGTCTTAAAAGTGTGGGATATTAAACGATTTGTGGCCCTAGCCTAATTAGAGCTTGCAAATTAACTTCGTTATGAATAGTTTTTACTGCAAATTAAATTATCTTCGGTTTCGTAATTTCGCTAACATCTTACACAATATGCTTTCATAGTACGTTCTGTACTTGTTTTATTCAATAAGAAACTATTTGAGTAAACATCACGACGCTTTTGAATTATGTTAAATGATGAATTGATATCTCACAAATACTTTTGATCAACCGAGATAGCAAATGTCCAAATTGTTAAAATGTCTTTGACCAAAAGTATTTTTATTGCTTAAGAAATACAATATGGTTTTGATTTTCCAATATCGACTTGATTTATCAACCAAATACTGTTTAAAAGATGTTCTAAAAATACGCGCATCTGACATGGAATGAAGCATTTAACTTAAGGCAGTGGGCCCCTAATACACAAAATTTTAAAATTGATCAATTTGCTATTTTTTATTGCTAAAAATACTTAGGAAGCATAATGTGAAATATAAAAAAAATCTAACCACAGGTTTTGAAAAAAATATTTTTTTGGTCTGATCACCTCCCATATTGCAATTTGTATGAAAAAATGGAGGACCATTCTGACAAAAAAGACAATAAAATCATCCAATTTTATTTAAATTTTTAAACAATTAACTTTACATGTGCCTAATAGTCATATACAATGAAAACTATATCAATTACAAGTAAGATATAAGATAAAAGATAGCTATGTACATGTATATTACTAGCATAGTTGTAAAACGTCGATATTTGTTTTTTAGTCTACAAAACATATGATTTCTAAAATCCTAAAAAAAATCAAATAAATGAACAAATAGCACTTTATATCTGCCCAAAATTTTCATCAGACCATAATGCATATATTTAAGCCAAAAGAAATATAGGTTCATCATCAAATTATCAAGATATAACATTTTGTTTGACCCCCACCCCCACTTATGATGCTGGTCAAAAAGCATGGAAAATGGTAACCTGATGATTTTTCAAAAAGGTGTTACTATTTCATTTGAAATTGTCCATTTGTATAAGTAATATATACATACATGTTCATCATATGAATTTCCAAAGGTTTTAAATCAAATGATGCAATGGTTGCCATGGCAACCAATTCTTAATGCGAAAATTGCAATTTTTTGCTAAAAAGTCTTAATTTGACCCTTTATTTCACTTAAAATTAATGAGAGATAGTTGTGATATGCACTTGAACCAATTCATAGTAAGGAAATATAAACTTAATGAAAATATGTATGTTCTTAACAAACTTAGAGCTGCAAATGCTACCTGGGGTGCAACAAATACTGTCGCATAAATTGAAGTTGTATCATAAAAAGCACAAAGGAAATTACAAAAAAGCAGTGTTGGGCTCTGTTCTGCAGTTCTCTTTATTCAACATAGGTAAGTAACAAATAATTCAATGATTTAATTGTATGAAAAGTCATTATTAGGCTCAACTGTGGCAGAGTTCTAGATTTGACCCCCAAGTTATGTACATTTTTGGTATTTTGACTCACAAAATGTCGTTTCAGGCATACACTAGGAAATTGTCATGGTTAAGTGAAAAGCATTTGAAACTTTGTCCTTATATATAACATGTTCAGATATGTAATGAGGTATTTTTTTTATTTTATATTGCTTGAGATATCAATGGTCCCAATACCCCCCCCTATCCAGGTAATATTGCCATTAACCCTACTTTCACAATCTATTTGCTTGGGGTTTTCTTTGAAAAACTGGGTTAAAATTGTGAAAATGTATTTGTCTTCTAACATAATGGAGTTTCATTACTTCTCTGCTAACTAAAATTTCTCATACCAGACTTCACACTATTTAATTTGAGGTTATTGTTTACAGCATTGGCAGTAAAATTACATGACATTAGTTCAGAATTCGGACATAATACAACAAAATGTTTCAGAAAATCAATGTCTGCCTTGGCATTATGCACATCGTTATTATTGCCTAGGTTAAGTTTTACTTCATGTTTTGTGACTGTCATGGATTTAAAAACAACACTAATACTGTCTGTTCCACCGTGCACACACAAAAAGAAGGAATCCCGATTTTTCCTTGGCTGTCAAAATAACTGGGAAGTCAGTTTTGTGTATGAGTAATTATAAACACATTGATTCCAAGCAGCATAATTCCTTTATGTGAACACTTTCAATCCTAGCATAACTTGTGTTTCAGAAATACACAGAAGCTGTCTTAAGGTTTTACTTCCGGCACACCGCAGCATTTTTTCTGTCAGGCGTGACTGTATCACAAGCTGTAAAATATGAATATGAAAGAGTTCAGTTTATATGCATAACGATACATGTATATTCATAAATTAGTATCAGGTAGTATAACGTCGTGACACAATTGAACGTCATAATGACGTTTAAGAGTGGCAATTGGTATTATTAATAAGGGAGAGAACTAAAAGACGTCCCATCCTCTGAAAAGTGTAGGGATTGTGTCCCTTAGACAATTAAATATTATCCCAGGTCATGACGTCATACATGACGCAATATATGTTAAAACGATAATCTTGAATGTACTTTAATTTCCATGTAAACAAACATGGAAGATAGGTGTAAAGAACTTACACCTGATATAAAAGAAGCTGCATCTGTGATGAATGTGATGCTTCAATACATGTGCCTTATTATATTTTATATCACATTGGCAATGTTTACAAGTGAAGGGGCTACCTCACAAGTATGAACTAGTGTAGCAGGATGGGCAATACAATTAAGAGGCTGTCCTGTAGTGGTACTCATTGAAGCATTCCAAGACGTTATTTAACTGGCACATCGACTCCTGTGACCATAAGGATACCAGATTACATTGTAAATGACAGTATCCAAAATGTAGGTTTCGTCCGAATTAAGATACACTTCGACTGATCAGGACTGTTATTTAAGTGTTATGCTTATTTCTATGATACTAAATATACATACATGTACCAAGTACGTTGTTTATATCAAAGCATGGTGTTACTTTCGCTTCCTGGAGGTTTGTTTTCCCATTGTCAACTAGACTTGCAGGTTGGCTGTCGCTCACGAGATGCGCTTTTCAGGTTTCAAATGACAACCACAACGACAATTTACGACTGAGCAGCTGTCGGTATTATTCTGGTCCATTCCAATTACTAAAGACACGTTGTACGTTAGTTTAGATGCGCAAACTTGACGAAACATCCCAGATTTTTCTCGACACATCCATGTTTACATGTTGACGGAGTTCTGCAGTGTGCTATTTTTAGCATCAGTTATTCTTCCGTTTCCAGGGAATCCCCAAAGCGGAGCTCTCAAATCGAGTTTGTTTTTTAAAATAAACGGTTGGTATTACATTAAATGAACCGATTAGTAATTTAAACTAAACTATTAAGTGAAATTCAGAGCAAAAATAAAATAATATTCTTGTTTAGAAATTAACGTAGATTACCGACATTGACCGACATCGGCCGACATCGACGCAGCTCGACGCAACGTCATTATGGGTCCGCTACGTTAACAAGCAGTAGGCATTAGGATGTGTTTTACGAACTTCAAATA
The DNA here is from genome assembly GCA_963678985.1 of Spisula subtruncata. Lineage (NCBI taxonomy): Eukaryota > Metazoa > Mollusca > Bivalvia > Venerida > Mactridae > Spisula > Spisula subtruncata. Next base: position 7,997,409 of record OY787675.1, on the reverse strand, counting down.
AATAATGCGTAAAATCATCGCGAAATATTCTTTCCATACAATTTTCCAATCGAAACAGTAAGAATATATGTTACTTGACGCAGGATCGTCCTCTGTTCAAAGGATTTATATCATTCTACCCTCTCCGAAGAAGACAGAGTATATTATGTGGCTAATGTTGATCGGTCTGTCTGTCATAATGAAAGCTGGTCACCACACGGCAGTACAGGCATTATAATGATCTACAGTAGGATGCAGCACATGGCATTAACAGTGACGGTCATTGTACCGGTATTTCTTGATGTAATATCGTCTTGAATATTAGCGTTTTACTGCCTTTAACCCCAAAGTCTTGGAATTTGTCTCAAAGTGTAGGTCGTACATGTACAAATTTGTGTAAGAAAGGATCAATGCTCTTTTTGTCCGGGAAGAAAATTATAACTCTCCACATGCGAGTCGGCTCAGACGGTGCTTATTACGTGTGTTTAAAATACACCCAGCAGATTAACCCATTCATAAACTCTCCATTATTTTTTCAGGAATGGAGAGTTGTCTTAACAATAACTCTCCATTATTTCGTATACGCATTATATCAAATGTGTATACGAAATATTGGAGAGTTATTGTTAAGAAAACTCTCTATGCCTGAAAAACATAACACACATAATTATGTAGTGTTTTACAGGAAATGGACAGTTATTTATATTAAATGTGTTACTGGTAATGGAGAATTATTGTAAATAATGTATAATTATACACCTGTGAGTTGCATTCCTTGCCCGCCATCCCAAATAGATGGGTCGAGAAATTTACTTTTGGGTTACATTGTCCCAAAGGTATTGGTTCGGTGAAAAAAATCCAAACATTTTCCCGGCAGTGCGGGGAAGCTGGAGAGTAGAACACCACAGCCGTACGCGGGGGTTGGGGCCGTAGATGCAACTGACTGGTGCATTACAAAATGTATGTGTTCACGAAAAGGGCAATACAATTTGCAGAAAAAGCGGAACTCAACTGAAAGAGCCGAACACAGAAAAACGAAAACAAAAGACAAATAAAAATACTCAAACCACAACGAAACTAGAAAATGAAATAGCTTACTAAATAGCTTTTAACATTAATATAATTTCAGCTATTAAGGTGGTATGCACGCAAGAAATAAAGAAATCAAGATGATGCTAGTGTGGTATGATATTAAATACCGTTAATTTGCAATTGTGCTTTCGGGTGATCATGACCATTCAATAAGTTCCAATTACAGCTTTTATACAATCATAAGGGCCAACATTATCACTAAATAATGACTCCCGTCTTCAGCATAATACTGAAAATGAAATAATCGACCTTGGCCTACATTTAAAATGTCCATAGACATTGCAACTCAGGTTTTGAGATGATCAGATGAAAACTGTTTGAATATAATAGTACGTACAAAGCTAATTTCTAATTGGTTTTTGTCATACAACGCTTATAATCCAGAAAGACATGTGTCGATTGGACTCTTCAGTTTGAATTAAAGAACAGACAAAGTTTTTATTAATTTTGGAGTGTAAGAAAAAAAGTTCCAAATTTACGAGGGCTGTTTTCAGCTGTACAGCCGCTGAATGACTCTTAGACATTAACTTCCCCTGATCATTGGACTACCCAATGAAACATTCGAGTCTTACGAGTAGACTTTTTTCTCTTTTACGGGCGTGGCAGCCAACATCGAACTGCGGCGCCTAGGAATAGACACTGCCCTCACAAGTATATATACCAATGTTTGTGTACATTGATTAATACTGTGCAAATACAGAGCTAGGCTTAAAACAACATGTTAAAAACATTGTAGTTATGTCCACCAAGTTGCATATCAATTATGAATATCCATGTATATATTATGCACGGAAATATATCCTCTGACTGAAACAAAGTCGTTATAATGTCCACCGTGTTATAACATCAAGTGACATTGGGTAAATGACTATTGATGGATCGTGTAACACATAACTCACAACATATGTTTGCATGGACTACACACCATTATAAAGTAATGGAGAGTAATTGTATTAGTTAACTGGTTTAATGAAAAAAGCATGATCTTCAGTCATGTTCATATTTGTAATCATCTATTTATAAGAGGTACATCAGGGGAGACTTTTTTGGAAAAATTCATTTTCTTTCAATTTTGACATTTACAGCATATTTTCAGAAAATCAAATTTACATTTGACAGTATTGGTGTATTTTAAGTGAGAGAAAATCTGCGTATCTGTCCACTCCTGAGAAATAATGAATACTCGGACCCTTCGGGGCCTCGTCTCCACTATTTCCCAGGAATGGAAAGTTACTTGGACTTTCTCCTTATCAGATATATTTTAATCGTTTTATAATGGATGTACTTTCATGTCATAAACGTTAGTTTCGTATATTCTGGTGTTTAGTCCCAGAATATAGCTATCCAATTTTACCCACCAAATACGTTGTCATATGTGATGGAGGAATTCGTCCATAGATGGGTTCTAAAGTTGCATTTTACTATGTTGGATTTAGGCATTTCCTATCTTCTAACAGACGCACGTTTGAAATTACCAAGAGAGACATCGTGGATATGGTATTAGATCTAATTAGCTGTGAAATATGAATAAAAAGCATATACGCAAAATACCCTATCAATCACAGAACAAATTTACGAAATAATTCATAAGGAAGGCAGCTATACACATTGCACTCATTATCACAACTCATTTTGTAAAAGTAAATGTGCAGTCAATGACCAACGAACAAAAAGAAGAGTGTGTAGGCGAACTTAACGAAACTGAAGCTTTCTTAGTATTAACAAAGTAAATAACAATAAAAGCATTGGGACAGATGGCATTTCAGCATCACACCATATGATGCCCTAACCTGGACAATGACATGATCACCACGTTAAACTTCGTTAAACAGAAAACTTACTCAGCAAAGCCAGAGCGAACTAATCGTGTTTTTTGTAAGAAACTTACGTACTTAGCTTCAAGAAGGCTGTACAGGATTGACATATAAAGTATACAGAACTAACTATACTGTTTTCTCGTTTTATCTCTATCCCAGTAAACCCTGGTGGTATTGCCGATGCTGATATGGCGCAGTATTGTGTGGGGGTCGTAGGCGGCCATATATCTTCCGTATAGTGTAATATAACCGCGCTGATGTTATCACGAGGCATAGTTCAAATGATGCAATATCTAGTCATCCATTAAATTCATGCATTTAGTTTAGTCTGAATATTAAGCGTTTATCTCGCTACCATACTAGGTACTTTGACGGGAGAAAAATGAAAACAATGAAACATAGTTTTGGGATTAAATTATGTTAGTAAAATAGCCAGTATCGTATTCAAAAGCATATGTGGTGAAGTTGTTTTTCCGTAATAAAAGTTCTAATGATATATGATTCGTGGAAGTGTCGGAGGTACATGTATTTCAATATAAGCACATTGTATAAAACCAAAACTATGTCATGTTTTACTGGACTACTTTCGTGATAAAATATTGACACAAACTATTTGGCCTCTCCAAAAAGCATGTCAACATGTGATATAGGAAATTGCATTACAGTTGTCCTACACTTTTTGTAAAGAGGACCAATTCGTCACACAATAAATATTTAATTTTCTCATTTTCAATATCCTTATATTTCCGAGACTGTGAGTACCATGTGATGTAATATATTGTTATTTAGTGATAAGGCATAACGTGTCTGAAATAATAATATATTCTTTAAAAACCATCTAACTTTCGCGGATCAGTTTCACGCACAATAAATGAAAGTTTTAAAGTCTATACCCACCATTATCTTTATAACATGACAGAGAGACTTTGGATGCATACAATGTATTTATTCTATCCCACAGTCTCGAAGAAGAATACGAAAGGACTGACTACGATCATTTGCAGGTTATGTACCTTGCCATTTCTGGTTACGTAAATAGACTCAACCAGAACTCGACTATTTACTTATTGGTCGTTAAAAAAGCGTACATCATTAACCACAACAGCCAACATTTTTAAACTTCGTCACAACTGTCAATTGCATGTATGCATTCTGAATCGTAACAGTACCGCAAACTGGAAAAATAACGTAACTAACAAACTAGATATTTCCTCCCGACAAGATGCCTTTAAATCTCGATGAAAATGGATATGGCTTGCACGCGTTCAACATTCCTTCTCTATCCGAAACATGAAGGACGTCATCAAGACTAATATCCAACGTAAATGGTTTGATTTACAGATGCAGTGCGCTTAATGTAACAAAAATTACAATGCAAAGTCGGTGGATAACATTTGTTTTATAATCCGCAATACAGTGTTCAATGTGTTAAGGCAAAAAGCTGGTTTTTTACTGAATTAATGTGCTTGAGCAAAACAACCCATTATATTGATCTATAAAGTTCCTTTTTGTCTGTGAGCCACATAGTTAATCATATTGCGCTCGCTCTTATCTCGTTAAACATAAAACAGTTGACAGAGATTTAGTTCGGTTGTCAACTTCAATAACACAATATTTATGAAGCTGTACAGTTTAAGGCATATGTGCAGCTTAATAGAAGTTTCTAACTGCCCGAATATCGACCAAATATTATTTCTAGAAAGTGCGGTTTGTCACAAGAAAGTTTAATTAGTAGTATGTGATGAATGTTGAAGTAAAACTAAACAAGTAATATAGAGAAGAAGACCATGAGTAGATATTTTTGAAAATTATCGTCTTGTTAAATAAACAAAAGTGAAGGTATATGTTACAAATGCACCAGAACTGCATCTGTCCACCAAATAACCCGCACAATGTGAAATATAACTACTACATTTAAGCAATCGTAAGAAAGAGAGAATGCTTTGATACATTTGTAAACTGATATTGCATAATTATATTCCATTTCCGTGAACAAATGCTAACAAGCTGTGTAGCATTTACATAATATCACGAATGCAATACACCAAATGTGAAATATTGTATCTGCACCGCTGCATAATTGATCTCGATTCAATTGGAAATATGACACCTTCAATATTGCATATAATAACGTCTGCAGATTGTGATGCCTCATGAGAGACAACGATTGTCCACGCGTCGATATGCTATCATCATTTGAATTGATAGTCAAACAATATACCTGATCGAGCGACCATACTTGGGGGTCGCATGAAGTATGAATTGACATTCATTATCACTAATTGTAAACACGTACATTTGTAGCATGTCAGTTTTTTTTGTATGATCACACTGAGTCTAACGCTCCAATATTCTAGTATTATATCCTATCGGTATAACATCATTTTGCAATGAGAGTTTGCGTGTACATATAAACAATCTGATTGAGTATATTAGATATTGGGGTTACTAGTTTTGTCCCACCAACCGTATTTTAGTTTATTCCATAGTAGTATATTGGCTTAATTAAACATGTTTGATGTGTCATATTTAGATGCAAGTTATTACATTTGCTGAAATCGTATTAGAATAATTACTCACTGTGTCTCATCTAGTTGGCTTGGGGAGATTTGTGTACGATATGTCAACATCTAGACGATATAGCAATAATGTGAGATAATATTTGGAGACCAGGACGTCGTAAATCACAATGTTAAGCTTGTCGGCAACAACGTGGTTATATAAATGACTTCACCAATGTATATAGGAAATACACGTCTGAAGGATGTCTGCTTGGTTGACAGAACTAGAACTCGGATATAAATGAATCCTAATAAATAAACCAAAATCGATACACTAGCTATCCTAGAAATATAGAGGTAAAGTTTCCAATAAATAAAATAAAAGTGTCAAATATTTACTTATTTTTTGTAAATATGTCGGTATACATGCATCTCATATACAAGCACACGAAATTAAACATGTGAAATATCTTCATTTTGTAACTAATGTTTTTACATCCAGAAGTCTATGGGTATTAGTGCTAATGTAGAATTTAATTTACTATTTACTTAAATTACTTTGAAACTATTTGCATTTGTCGAAAAAGATTATAATTCGAACGGAATATGTCGTCGATGTATAGGCTGACATTTTTTAAGTTATAGATCGAGATCGATCTTGTGATTAACATAACTCGAAAATCAAGTCGTAAAGGAACTCTTCGCTATATTTTAAAAGGAAAATATATATAACCACTAATTGCGTATAATTGATAGCTGTTTAAAACGAATGTTTGCATTAATATTTCTAAAACTAGCACTCCACATATTTCTATCATACGTGCAAATACTTCCTTAGGAACAACAATTACGTTACATCTGTGAGGCAGCACCTTTAAGTCTGTTAAGATAATTAGTATCATAGTTCACCATTAATAAAAACACACTTAACGTAAACCATCGACTCTTTTCTGATATGTAATGTGTTTAATAATAAAATACATTATATTGATTCAACAATTACAATGAACTTGTCTGCAGTACACACTAACTGATACTTTGTTCGCTTTGTCCTCGTTAAACGTTACATCGTCGAAATAGATTAATTTTAGTTGTCAACACCAATAGACCAATATTGGTGATGTTATGCAGTAATTTCCAAATTACATTTGGACAAAAACAGCGTTGATATTTTCCGTTCCTCCTCTCAAAATCGACCAAGTAAAAATTCTAAAAACGGGGACAATTCTAATCGGTGAGCATAGCATGTAGCAAATAATGCATATTCTACTCAGCTTTTTTCTAAAATGTATAATAGCAAACGAGATGTCCAGCACGATGTGAAACCTTTTAAAATTAAAAAAAAAAATTATGGAATCTTATATAAGGCATGTATCTTGTAAAACAAGAATATTTTTATGAAACATTACAGCTATTTATCGATGTCTAATTTATTTCATCTGTGTTGGCAGTTATAATCCATTTAATGGTATAATATTATGCTAATAGTGGAAATTTAAAATAAGAGCATAGGACAATAAACATGATTGGAACAAAATGCTAAAGGAGCAGTATCATTTGACAACATAATACTAACAGAACGAATGCAAGCCTATGACAAAAACACGTTTCCAACTAAAAGTGCAAAGAGCAAACTTGAACGTGAAAAAGTAAGTTGACAAATCTCTTAGGAAAATGGCTTAACGCACCAGCAATAAAGGCCATTCCCTGATATACTTTGCTAAGCACGTACGCTCGCATGCTATGTCGGCCTGAGTGTAACAGCATATTAATAACGTTTACCTCGTATATGAATAATACTATTTGAACGATTGATTTTGTCTGGATCATGTTGGATTGGGGCAGGGAATTGGTACATGATATGTCAACATATAGATCTTATAGTAATAATGTGAGTCAATATTTAGAGACGAGGGCATCGTAAATCACAATTTTAAGATTGTTGGCAATATTGCGAGTATATTGATGACTCTACGAAATATAATTACAGGGAACTTTTGTATGATCGGTGTATGTTAAGTTGACAGAACTAGAACTCCGATATCAATGATAACATAAAAATGTAAGAGATGTGGCCGAATATACGAATATTCAAATCAAGTTTCAATATTCAAATATTCGAAAGCAAAACACAAACAATGGTCAATTTCACCTACAATTTGATACTTGCACATTTTAATTATGGCCGCATGCTGTTAATTGCAATATAATGTGTGAGTCCCTAATTGACATTTTGACACGTTAACCGATATATTACAATTGTATAATCAGAATAAACAGTATGACACGTCTTCAAAATACTACCGGAATACGATTGCATTTTAGACATTCGAAACGCTTGTATTTCGTCTGTATTCAATCGTCATGATGACCCGGGGTGTGCAGGCTTAATTATTTACCCGGCTATGTTTTAATTAATTTTAATTCAGATTTCATCCACTGTATCACTAGCTAGTGGATTATGCGTATAAAATTATAAATTTGTAGTTATGGGTAAAAGTGTCAACACATTTTACAAACTAACAGAACCACTACCGCCCACTGGATCATGACATCGATTATCAAAACTGTGTATTCGTACCTACTTATACCATTTTCTTTTAGAAATAACAAAACAACAAAAACGTATTAAAACTGTATTAACAAGTCTTTGAATCCGTCAAGGTAAAGACACGCAACGATTTGTAGATCAAAAACATGTTAATTACTGTCCCGATCAGGTTAAGTGTATATCAACCGTTAAGAAAGCAATATAAAGTTAACGAATATCGAGCGAAATGGACTAGTTAATGTTCAATATATGAGAAAATGAACGAATACATTGACATCCTTAAACAACCTCGTTGCAATATATGCTGTATCTTCAAAAACATGATATCGAGTTAAAATATTTCCTATTGTTTATGCTCTTTCTTAGATTTAAATTATTACAGTGTCGCATGTGAAAAATTGTCTAAATCTCACAGTCACATTATTTAGTGATAGTGCAATAATATTTTTGTTACTTTTGTTATTTAGTATCACGAGATACCTCTAATGTCTAACCATATGTACTGAGCAGTTATTTTCTTATGAATGTACGGTAGATACAAATTGAAACTAGGTAAATCTGTTTCCCGGTCACTTTGTTTAATGTGCATTGTGCTTTCGCGGACAGTATTCACTTACGTGTACACGATTTTGTCACAAATGACAAGTGATGTGAATGCGTGAGACAAAATTATTAAAACCAAACTACTCACACGCTGGTAGAACAATCGCATTACGGAGTAAAGTGCAAACAGTTATGTGACACGAGTTCCGTAGAATGACCTTATCTATAATTTTACCGAAAAGTACGGAGATGATGACCGACACAATTAGGCGCACCAAGTTTAATGGTGAAATTTCCCATAGTGTCATTTATTGAGTATTCCCTTATATGGACCGTTTGTCCGTTTAATAACCATGCGTCTGCTTTGATTTGGATGGAGTATAAAATCGATTATTGTCTGGTCTTTGCATATTTTTTAATATCTAAATCCATCTTAATAGGAGGCCAACTCATCTGCGACGATGATATATTATATATTCACTCTGTCAAACGAAACAAAATAACTTACACCGTGTATCAAATGCAATTGAGACAAAAAATCTTGATTAATATTAAATTATTTTAGAACGATTGAAGTTCACACCTATTGTGTACTATTTGATATATGCATTTGTCAAATTCCAGACTGTTAGATGAGTTGCAACGTAACATATTTAATCAATTCATCATATGCCTATAGGAAATATATTGGTTTGGAGACGCACGTTATGTGTTAGTTATATTATTACAGTGCCAGTCTGATATTCAGTTTTCAATAAATAGTCTTTGAAATCGCAATACTACGTCGAAAACATCAATTCAGTTCTTGCAACATAAATATCTATGCATACTCGTATATACTATATTGATATTGCTGTACGTATTACTGTAATAACGGGTTAAACCTGGCAGATAGCATTATATGTTTAATCACAGAGACTCGAAGATGATGATGTTGCAGGGTTGATCAGATGACTAATTCTTGTAGGCATCACAATAGGTTTCCGATATTCAGAAAAATGATGTAGTGCATGAGTTATGTGTTTCGATAATTCTGGTATAAGTGCAAATAAGACCAGTCCTGTGCCAAATGATTTATGATATTTTGACAATAAACTTGAATATTAAGTTGTCAGTGCTTCAATAATAATCTTCTTGTTATCTTGTTTGGCTCTCTGACTGGTGAAACGATATTGCTTACGAAATACATGACATAGTGTACATACAGTAAGTCGATATATGTTTGGCAATGGATTGCCTTTCAGTTCCCTATGTTTGTACAAACATCACTCCAAGGACAAATGTTTCTGACTGCCAAATGAATGTTAGAGCATAATTTCTAACGATATTGTCTTCATTGCCTTGTAGCACACTACATGCGACGTGATGATGTTTCAGTTCTGGTAATGTAAATGCCAATCACAATGCTTGGACATGCAATTAAGATAGTCTCATGCCACAGTACTTTGGTTTTAGAATGCCAATGAAAACAAAAACGCGATACAACACAATTTAGTATCAGTTTAATTCGTGCTCGTATTGTTTTAATGGCATGTTGCCGAAGCTTTGACACTATAAGTTGCTCAGTCGAGGGTTAAGCACTTATGACTTTGTTTGTAAATAGTTTAGATTCGTATCACCAAAGGCAAAACATATACCATGGTCATATAGGCATTATTATAATTATAATGGCGTGTTCTATGCCTACTTGTCTTGATATGATTTGCCTAGTTTGTGAAAGGGACTCGTTTCATCCGTTGAATGCTGTGATCGTTATCAAAAAGCGACGTCATGACTGTCACAGCCTATAAATACTATTACATTTGTGTTGATGTATTTATTCAACAGGTAGTCTAACAAACGACATTGGTGGATGTACATGTGTAACATATATTATATTGTTCATGTGGATGATACTCTGTCATAGCACCTTTATTAATCGAATTTGTTGTTATTATATGAATAATTGTATCCTCTCATCTCAAACAGGATAATCATTTCCAGAGTGCGGTTTTAAAATTATCCAAAATTCAAATGCAATCTCATGACGCTAAATAATCGTAAATGGCACGAATCCATCAGTCGTGTAAAATACACTGTGTGTTATAGAATTGGAAAATATTTCGTCTCCACTTACAATATCTTTTAGCATCATGCCAATGGCAAAAATTCCGCATAGTATAATTCAATTTTAGACAATTCTCGGTAGTACAATTTAACAATCAAAGAATGCACCAAGTAAATTGAAATGTACCGATATGTATAACGCATGTATTGTACATACATTTCCAGTGACGGAAGTAAATACTTAAGGTTCGGTTTGATGCACTACATATGATGCAAAGGGCAAAATATTTTTTGGGAATTAAAATTGGAGTCTTGTCATATCTTAAACCTATTCTAGTTTCCATTCTTCTCTTGTGGTGCTCCATCATATCCAATACACATTGTTGTTTCCTTCACATAATACATTTGATAAACTTAATGTTCCACACTCGTTTGCATAAGATGGTTTGATTAATCCTCAATGAGTGGTAACTTTCTAATCAAATGTCATCTATGCAATGGCAAACTGTAAGATGTTTGGCGTGCAATATAAATCGAGGTTTTGAACTTTCGCCGACTATTCGTGTTTGCACTACTATAATAATTTCGATAATTATTTTTGTCGTTTCTAGTTTTCCCACGGTATACAATATGAAATTTAATAACTTTCTCCTAGGATCATATTCTAATGATTAGTTTCCTGGGGAAACGTAAATTCAATTTATATAACAAACAATTATTAGTATTACATATTTCTGAAACCGCTTATGCCTAAACAGAATCATGCAGTGTGTCTATTACGGACATGTATAATTGTCTGATATCTAATAGTGTTATCTGTATCATTTGGGACAGATGTAATACATGTGAAGTACATTTTTGCACTCTTAAAACTGTACTACACATGTACCGGCCTAGTCCATGCTCTGAGCTGTTAACACCCTTTCTTTAAAAATAACTATTGTTTTCGCATGTATACGCTCTAATTCATCTTTAAATCATGCTAGACATGTACATTTGTACGAGGGTATATCCAAAAGTAATGTCACTCCTCCTGTTGTTTATTTGGTTGTAGGCCGATATGCATAAATATGATATCAAATTGTTCAGCAATTCAATTCTGATTAATAAACAACGTGCTTCATTATTCCCTTTTCATAATTGGATTATATGCACATTTGAATTATACCTATGACGTCATATCCCCGCACACGAAAATTACGATATTGTTTCATGATCATAACAATTTTCTTTTATGCGTTTTTATAAAACATAATTCTCGAAAGCAGACGATACTTTCGTGACGTTATGAAACCAATGTATTGTGCCTATTGCCAAAAAGTAATTGACGTCATTCTATTTTGAAACTCGCAATACATTTTCTACGAACTGACTACTTAGCGAAAACACGACAGATATGTGACAAAAAGACGCTGCGCGTAATAATACACTTTTCCTTAAAGTTATGAAAGTAACCTACTGAAACTTTAGTTACACACGGCGGCAACATAGTCTCGTGTACCTGTAGTATAAGCTTTTAAGGTGGCATGGATTAACATATCATTATCGATAGAGAGTCATATGAACGGTTTGTAGATCCGAAAAGAACACCAAGAGGATTTTTTACGCCGTCCATTCAATTCGACGTCAAAAACTGCGATCATTATGTGGTGAGTTAATTATTTTGCTATGGGAATACCTAGAGGACACTTAACAATAATTTGATTTCGCAGAGAGTAAGTGTCGGATGGTTTGCACATTTTTTAAGGTCGTGGAAATGACTGCAATGTTTATGATTCGTTAGAAATTACCAGGGATGAACTTCTGCTGGATGAGTAGGTGTCGACAAGTAACTTCATTGTGACGTCGGACTTGCGGCGATGTTCGTAAGTATGTCCCAAAATAAATATTCGTATCACAAGAACTATTCTGTGCATTGTTGTGAAATTTGGTAATCATATTCAAATTAGACTGAAGTTAAGATGTGAAAAAAATAGCCGTTTTACTGGCATTATACATGATTTTACAGCATCAGTGACATTACTTTTGGATACACCCACGTATATGATGTTTGTGTCGCATTTTGTATTTCGTCTGAAATAAATGAACGTCCGTAACTCTTAAGTTCCTAATGTGTTTCAACTTCCTTCTAGTCTGGTACATTACCATCTTTGCCTCTCTTATGGATTATTATGTTAACATTGGTATATAACCATCAAACAAAACAAACATTCGCAGCGAATAATAAATTCAATTTAGATTAATAATTTTGACTAATTTAGAATATATATTAGACATGTTAAAGTTCACATAGATAATGTTATATGCTGTGTATGCATTTGTCTAACTCCAGACTATTAACTCAGCGGCTTAATAATAAATTCGCTTCTGTTATCAATTAATCTCAGGCACATGGGAATTATGTCGGTTTTGCAGACATACGTTTTGCAGACTTTTGACAGTTTCCATATACCGTCTGCAAGCGGTGTTGACATTTACATATTATGTAACACATTAATGTTATGATGTCACAGTCGTGTCAAATGTATACTCTTTTCGTGGTGCAATGGGGTATGTACATTGTATATGATGCATAAAAGAAGGTATGTTAGCCTTCGAGTATTCATACAGTAGAAACTGCAACTATCAATTACTGTCATCATCTATCCCTGGCAATACAGATACTTTCATAAAATCGTGTTAAGCATTTATTTTTGTGTAAATATTAATTGCGACTTTAAGTTATATTTAATCCAAGTATTTAACATATAATTACGTCACAAGCATTGTCTTGAAATCAATAAAAACAAGAACAATATACCTGTACAATATCAACTATCTACTATTTTTTTTATTGTTTACGCATGTTAACTCATTTGTGGCTTTACCAAACGTGTTCGTTCAGAGTATGAAATATTGAGCAAACCTCGATATCTACATTGCTGTTTGTATATACTCGTAAATGTATATAGCCTACTGTACTTTATGTTACCAGTGACTGACGTGCATCTCTGCCATTATATATGCTTCTGGTTGTGTTACGATAGCTTTTGATTGCATACATAGTAGTTTCGAAATGTCTTACACTTATTTCAATAAAATACAGTTATATTCATCATGAAAAAATACAACAAGCTCGAGACATGTTTGCTCAGGACATGAACTATTCACACGAAGCAGTACCACATGCATAGAGTTAAGGGTTAAAATGAATGGTCACGCGATACGAATGGCTCAGTCGAACGAAAACAATGAAATTGCAGTGGTAAATCATATTGTTTTTATACTTTTGATCTAAAGAGTTCAAAGTTGTCTGCAAGACACATAGTAAATCATAATTTCTTCTTTCTTTCCTCTTTAAACGCCATACCGCGGACAGAAATTTATTTTGGTTGTCAACAACGATTGTCTGATATTTGCGGAGTTATACACTGATGCCAACTTTGCAGCTTACAAAAAATAGATTAGAACTTTCTCCCATAATAAATTCGACAAAGAATTACATGTATCTCTCAAACGGCTGCAACTAACAATGGGCGAGTTACCATGTATCCACTGTGAAATTAAACGCTCATACTTGGACACAGTTTGCAGTTACATTGACATACACTATTTCAGATGTTCTAGTGCTAGGATACCAACAGTTCCATTCTGAAAACATACTCTACTGTATGTTTCCTTCATATATTGCGTTTGATGCGATCATAATTTATGTCTTTCTTAAATTGTGCAATTGTATCAGAAACTCGCGACTATTCATATACCACCCTTCTCAGATAATACACAATTTGTACTTCTGACAAAAAATTCGTTCTTAATATCAGTTGTCAGTTTTACAATATTGATGGTCTCAACAGTTTTCCTATTTGGCTGCCCCCCTGATGAAATAATATTCCATACCTAATATTCATGACATTTATACAGACAGTTTGTCGATATATGTTTGGCAATGGATTGGCTTTTGGTTAGCAATGTTTGTATAAGCAATATTAGGAATACAGTGATTATGTCCGCAATGTGATTTTCTGGAGTTTCTGGCAATATTGACTTCATTGCGGTGAATAATCCACTGACGTGATGATGTCTTAGTTCTGTTATTGAAAGGTCAATCATGTTCCTTGGACATACGATTAATATGTCCTCATCGTGGAATAATTTGGTTCGAGAAGGGCTAGTAATACAAATCAACACAATCATACAGTGACACATGTCTACATAACAGGGAACCCAAAACACAATGAAATTGTCCAAAAAAGATATTTTTTGTTATAGGAGTTGGACATGGCCTGAACAACGTGGCAAATAGCGTCGATAAATTATCCAAAATACAATAATAATAATAAATGCATATAGTTGACTCCTTTTATACAATCATGAATCCGTTTTGTTATTAAGTCGACACATATTGTTAGGTAATCAGGTAAAATAAGTATGATACTTCGACCTACGTAATTAGATTGTCCACAATCGATATTTGTTAGCGTTCAAACAAAGCGTAGAGTACGCCACGATTTATTTTGTTTCGACGGTTCGTTCTTCCAAGACAATCATGTAAGTCATTTACATAAGATCGCAACATGGTATTTGCGAAGACGTCATATTTTAATAGTGCATTTTGCATCTGAAGGGAAATCTATAGAAACTGTTTACTAAATGTCAACACGGCAAATTGCCACCTGCATACTTTAGAGGGATTCCATTCAACTTGATAACATGCAATTGAAATACGACAGTACATCTTTTTCATAGACATTACTATGACTATAGATAACCGTGAAGACACATTTACCGAATGCGACCAGACGGCTTGGTCTCCAAATTACAACATACAGTATTATTGTAGCGGAATAGGCCATAGTTAATATCCAAGAACAATCGCTAGAATATGCTATCACTTCTCATAAGTTTGTAAATATATGTAATCAGAATAATATTGTTGTGTATGATATTGTTTCGCAGTCTGAGTAAATGACAGGTATACAACAATTGCAATATGTTTTGTATAGAAGATTATAGTGAATTAAGATTGTATGAATTTGAGGCAAGCTATAACTGCGTTCAATAATTGCATACAAACGTTTTTCTGTACGGATTTATATCAAATTATTATGATGCAAATTTAAATGGATTCGGTTAAATGATAGACAAGATGGTTTACTCATGTTTGCGAAGTGACAATATGGATATTTGTAAAACGAAAAAGGTTCGTTAACACTTGAATCACATAACCATAATGCTGCTTAAAAACAAGGAACATGACTATTACTGACATAAACGACATGGTGTCATTTCTTAGCTTAATATCGTGAAAAAATATGGTCCAGGATAATGGTAAAGTGATTACAAAATGATGTTCCTAGCAAACAACTAGACTAGATGTGATTGTGCTATAATTTATCTACCTGCTGTTTGCTTTTAATAAAGAAGCTCATGCTAGGATTCTTGGATTATTGGGTACTTAATAATAATCCATTATGTATAAGAGCTAAATAGAAATAAACAGATAGAAATAGTGTGGACATCTGGAATCACACAGCGTTATTGTAAGTAGTTTATGCAAGACAAACTCTTGAATATGACATTAAAACAAATGACATTAGATGAATTGGCTCTGCTAAGCATGACGTCCCTTTTTGATAGTTGTCACACCGTGTATTATGATAATAAGACTGGCAAAACATCTCGAAGCAAGTAGAACACGCCATAATTAGAGTGAATATTCGACATTCGTGAAAAGAAATTGACTTATGCATAATAATATTACTCTGTAGTTATATTTGCACTTATATTGACCAACCGTTGATCTGTGTTAGGTTTAGGTTTCTGGCGACATTGAATTTGGAAGCATTCCATCATAAATAGCAACATTAGTAGAGCGATAGTATTACGATGTTGGTTTTATTGCATCCTCAACCCAAATTATTCTGAGATGAGAATATCTTAATCGCATGTCCGAGCATTGTAATGGACACTTCATTACCAGACCAAACTCATCACCACGCCAGTGTTCTACAAGCCAATGAAATCAATATTGTCTGACTATTTCTCCGAACATTCACTTTGAGATCAGAAACACTTGTCCTCGGAGTGTTGTTTATACACTGAACAAAATTTCTAAATGGTCACCTATCATAATGTCAAAATAGCAGTCAATAATAATTCAAAATATGTTCAGTCAATAGTGAATGCAAAAGAAATGTGTAAACAAACCAAATATGAATATTTGATGCAGATTCTGCTATTCTCACGCTCAATAATTGGATATACATGTACTAAACAACAACCCACCGAACCAGAAATCACATAAACTATCAATAAATACATTTGTAAATAACCCTACATTTAAACACAAAACACAATAAACTATCATCTCATATGTACGAGTAGGTAGTTATTAATTTATATGCAAAGCTTTACTCCAGTAGATTGTATGGTTGAGGCGGGACAAGTAATGAAAAACATCAACTTTTAAGATTGGTCTGATTGAGATAGTTACAATGCAATTCACCAATGGAAATCATTGTCGTCTTTAAAGCTGAAACGCACTGAAAACTTGCCATAATTGAAGCACAAAAAGATAATTAACCCAAGAAAGAAAGTACATAAATTGAAGCATCTATCACTCGTGGGTAAATTGTTTATCATTCTTTTTAGGATTTCATGTTGTTTTATTTTCAATTAAAAGGGAGGTAATTTCAGAATTTTCAACTTCAAAGCTGTATATCTTTTTAATGCCCAATTTCGTTAGCAATGTTGGTTGTTTTTCTGTTTGGGTGACATAAAGTCACATAAAGTATGCGTCCAATGATGTTATGCATGATAAAATATTTTGAACTCTGTTATATATCAAGTTAGTACCTTATCACAAATAATTGGACCTTCATGTATGACTATAACTCAAGGTTCATGCTTAGGATATATAAAATCATTTTTGATACTTTCTGCTTATGAAGTTGTATCCAATCAACCTAAAATCAAATATTTGTAAAACAATGTACGTATATTTTAATACAATAGAAACTGAATTACATCGTCCACTTATTTGTCAATAATTGTTTCAGAACTAGCATAATTGAATACTCAAAATACAAGGTTGTTAGTTAGTACTACGACTTATATAAATGTACAACAATTATACCTAGTCAAATATACAAACACATACCGAGACACGTGCAGACATTCAGAAACTATCACATTTACGTTCACTACACTATTTTTGTAGGAACCTTACGTTTGTATAGCACGTCGAATTGCCTGTTTGCATTGAGTTTCATTATGATTTGTGCTCATACTAACCGTATTTTAACATGTATATTTTACAAACAAAAATGAATGCGCTACAAGTATCGGAATACATAATTTAACTGCAATGTATTATGGCAATGGCATTTATTATACACGTAGCGTTATACTATATTTTGTGAAAATGAAATAATGAAAACTGTCTTAATATGTTATGACAATATGCTACATGTATGCTAAATAGATAATAACATAAAAATAGTTGCCGTACTTTAAGTACTACTTGGATCTGAGATAGTTCATCTATGAAGACATGCTGTGAAGCGAGGAGTGGTGTTCGCAGGTAATTATAATCTTAGATATGTTCTAATTAGTTTAATGTATGGGATTATTCTCACCGCCTTCGTTTAAGTCAATAGTTACGTCTCCAAAATCAGTGGTTAATTACTTTAACCCCTCATGGAAAACTCTAGGAACCTAAAAAGTCTTGGATATTAAACGATTTGCAGTGCTAGGGTAATTAATGCTTGCAATTAACTTCGTTATAATAGTTTTTGCTGCAAATAAAATGAACTTCAGTTTGTAATTTCGCTAGCATCTTTCAACTTCCCGGATGAGATTCAACAGAATATGTTTGAATGTTACCTTTTGTTCTTGTTTTATTCAATAAGAAACTATTTGAGTACACATCACGACGACTTTGAATGATGTTAAACGATGAGTTGATATCTAACAAAAACTTTTGATCAACCGAGATAGCAAATGTCCAAATTTGATCAAATGTCTTCGAACAAGTATTTTCATTGCTTTAGAAATACAATATGGTTTTTATCTTCCAATCTCGACTTCATTTATCAACCAAAAACTGTTTGAAACGGAGTTCAAAACATACGCGGAAATCTGACATGGAATGAAGCATTTAACTTAACAAGCAGTAGGCATTAGGAAGTGTTTTACGAACTTCAAGTAAATAATGCGTAAAGTTATCGCGGAATATTCCATACAATTTTCTTAACACCCGGAACAGTAAAAATTATGTTACTTGACACAGTGTCATACGCTGTGCAAAGGAGTTATATCATTATAGCCTCTACGAAGAAGACAAAGTAAAGTATGTTGCAAATGTTGATCAGTCTGTCTGTCACAATGAAAGCTGATCACCACACGGCAGTACAAACAGTAGGATGCAGCACATGTCATTAACAGTGACAGCGGAAATTCGTGCAGTCATTGTACCGGTATTTCTTGATGTAATATCATCACGACTATTAGCGTTTTACTGCCTTCCTACCTCAAAGTCTAGGATTTTGTCTCGATGTGTAGGTCGTACATGTACAAATTTGTCTATGAAAGGGTCAATGCTCTTTTTGTCCTGGAAGAAAATTATAACTCTCCACATGCGATTCGGCTAAGACGGTGCTTTTTACGTGACTGTGTAGACATGTATTTAACCCTTTTAAAATAAAAGTGCGTTCATATCATAAACGTTAGTTTCGTACATTCCGGTGTTTAGTCCCAGAATAAAGCTATCAAGTTTTACCCACCTAATACGTGGTCATATGTGATGGAGGATTTTGTCCATAAAAAATGAACATGGGTTCGAAAGCTGCATTTGACTATGTTGAATTTAGGCATTCCCTTTATTATAACAGACGAACGTTTGTACTTACCAAGAGAGACATCGTGGATGTGATAGCTGTGAAATATAAATAAAAAGCATAACCGCAAAATCAATCACTGAACAATGAATACCCTATGAACTCGTTCATATGTAAGGCAACTATACACACTGCACAGAGTATCACATAACATTTCGAAAAAAGTAAATGTGCAGTCAATGACCAACAAACAAAAGTGTGCATGCGAACTTAACGAAAATGAAGCTTTTCTAGTAATAAAAAGGGAAATAACAATAAAAGCATTGGGACAGATGGTTTTTCAGTGTCACACCATCTGCTGCCATAACTTGGACAAAGACATCAACACCACGTTAAACTTCGTTAAACAGAAAAGTTACTCAGCAAAGCCAGTGCAAACTAATCGTGTTTTATATAAGAAACGTAGCTAGCTTCAAGAAGACTGTAAAGGATTGGCATATCAATTATACACAACTAAATATACCGTCTTCTCGTTTTATGTTTATCCCAGTAACCCGTGGTGGTATTGTCGATGCTGATATGGTGCAGCACTGTGTGGGGGTCGTAGACGGCCATATGTTTTCCGTATATTATAATAAATCCGCGCTGATGTTATCACGCGACATAGTTCAAAGGATGCAATATTAAGTCACCCATTAAATTCATGTTTTTAGTTTGGTCTGAATATTAAGCGTTTATCTCGGTACCATATTAGGTACGGGAGAAAAAATGAAAAAAAAGAAACATAGTTCGGAGTTGAATTATGTTAGTAAAATAGCCATACAATACTAGAGTATCCAAAATCAAATGGAGTGTTAGAGTTATTTACCTTTATAAAAGTGCAAATGAGATGTGATTCATAGAAATGTATGTGATCTGATACATAATATAAAACCCAAATTATTCTATGTTTCTATGAGTACATGCTGACACAAAACATTTGGCCTGTGTGTCAAAGATGTCTACATGATATATAAAAAATTGCATTACCGTTGCCTGACATGGAGTTGTAAAAAAGATCAAGACGTCACACAATAAATATTTAATTTTCTCATTTTCAATATTCTTAAATTTCCGAACCTAAGAGGAGCATGTGGTGTAATATATTGTTATTTGGTGATAAAGCATTACGTGTCTAGAATTATAATACATCCTCCAATAATCGTCTCACGGGTGCGGACGTTTTCCCCACACAATAAATAAAATAAGCCCAATGTTGTTTCAGCTAAATGCAAATGTATAAAATGTTGTTGTCCTTTGTGATCCAAATGCAGTACGTGCATAAGATATTAAGCTGCATTAAATAAATAGAGTATATTCATTCAGATTGCTAAACAAATTACCCCAGTAAACCAATTTCCTAGACTCGTTTCCAGAATTGTAAAAAAAACTTTTTTAGCATTTAATTGGTCATTGTCCTTGTCGACCAAGCTATGGAACAGCTGACCTTGTCTAAATAATTGATGTATCCGTCTTTCAAGTTAACATCCCCCTCGTAATTACACAATATTGACGTTGCTTGTTTGCAAGCGTTCCCCGAGCGTTGAGTAAATACAATGTACATACACTACGTATGATCAATGCAAATATTTGCTAAACCTTAATTAGATAAGTAATTATATTTTATCCATGCATATTTTGTAATTTCTTTGTAAAATTGGGCCATCCTGTAATTTAACGGCAATGACTATGTGGACATTGCTCAGTATAGTTGTGTTGAGGTGTTTCTGATTTCTGTGGTTGGCTGGTTAAGTTTTGTGCTGCCTTCCCTGTTCGATTACATCATACTTTTTTGTGTTAAAGGCTAACAAAATGATCAAAATTCAACATAATTTAGTATTGGTCATTTAATGATACGTGCCAACTGTCATACACATCTGGTAATTGCTAACTGTGATTTTTGCGAATTTTGTACTTTATTGGTGAGTGCAGTTTTGAGCTTCCTAACCCTGTCCGATAGGTTATTACTTTTCATATTAGTCTTATCATTTTGAGCTTAACATATAAAACAAGAATGTCCGCGCAAAAGAATGAGTAATCGTACCATTACCATGTTAAAGCCTTACGAATCATATGAATTTCGGATGTTTTTCTCTTGTGATTAGTGTGTGGGGCATTTTCTATTCCACGAAACGATATTTTAAACCCGGCACTAACCAGTACTTTAACAGTTAACATGTAGTTATCAGCCTATATCTTGCTTTACGAGCACACCGCTTCAACAACACACTTAATTATACACCAGCCCTGTGTTTGTATTTAAACGTCTATTAAGAGGGACAATATAATCCTATTTTCCAATCCCACAATCTTGAAGAAGATAAATTTAGTCTGGCTGCACATATGTATAGGTCATTGACCTTATGTTTGGTTGTAACCTGATTAGGGTCAAACAGAATATATACTTATTACCCAAGTAGGGTTACAGCAAAGGTCTACTTAACTCTTTTACAACCATCAATCCATGTTATTCAATTTGTATTCTACAACACGCCTACATGTCAACCAGTTCGATATGATTGTAGTAACCAACATTTTTTGCCACAAATAACACACTATGTGAAAAAATGAATGTATAACGCCGATGATATCTAGAACAGAAATATTGACTCGTGGCACGTAGCTCACATTTACTCACAAAAAAGACATTACTTGCATAGAGATATACTTTTCATCACAGAAGGAACTGCACCTTAGTTCGTATTTGATTTTGGACAAATATCGTTCTCTCTTTATGAATGGTATCAAACACAATTGTGAACTGTTGTATCGTTATTTACTCAGTGCTCAACTTTCGCCTGGTGACCATTTATCCTGCTATAACTGCATTTAAGCAAATCGTAATTTGAGAACATGCTTTGATAAACCGATAGTTGCCGATTATATTTCATTTCCGTGGACAAATGCTATATTGCTTTGTATCATTTGTATAATACCAAGAATGCAATAAACCATATGTGACAGTGTCTGCGTAGCTGCATAATTGACATCCATTCAATAATAAATACAACATCTTCAATATTGCATAAAATAACGTCTACACATTGTGATGCCACTACGGAACTACCTTTGTCCAAGCGTCGATCGGCTACCATCATTTGAATCAATACCCGATCAAGCAGCTTTGGTTCAATTTGAACTCAACATGAACATGCTTCATGTCTAAGTGTGTGTCTGTTACCTTTGTATGTTCCTGACGAGTGTAACGCTTCAGAAATCCTGGCATTTCGGGATATATACATTTTGCAATGAGTGTACAGGTGTTCATATTCACAAAATGTGTTGTCCAACCAACAATATCTTAGTTGTTTCCTTACTGGTATATCAGCTTAATTACACATGCTTAAAGTATTAATATCCTAGTTACTTGCAACTTAATACATTTGCTGAAATCGTATTTGAAGGATTGATTATGGTGTCTGATCTAGTTGGCTTGTGATGAACATATTTGTGTTCGATATGTCAACACCTAGACGATATAGTAATAATGTGAGATAATATTTGGAGACCAGGACGTCGTAAATCACATTGTTAAGCTTTTGACAATAACGTTGTTATATAAATGACTTTCCGAAAAGTATATAGGAAATATAAGTCTGAATGGTGTCTGCTTGGTAGATGGAACTAGAACTTGGATATAAATGATTTTGTATTAGAGAATACACTACATATGATACACTAGATATTATAGAAGTACATACAGCAGTACATGTATACATCTTGTAATATTTTAATCGGAAACTTGATCATATCAGTACGATAACACTCACAACAAAGTTTGAAACTTTTTAGCGATAAGTTATGAATATAAATAGCGCAATAATTTAACAAATACAACACGGCTTTGAAGTCAATATAGAAGTGTACGGTATATGGCACGAGGCGCAGCTTATTATTTAGAGAATACTTAATCACACAATGATAGTTACAAATAGGATTTTTACAATTTTGTTGTCGTTGCACATTCCTATCGGATTAAGCCATGAGAGTGCTTTGCCCGTGGGCAATATACGATGTATGAACCGGTCAATATGCGATGTTTTGACTGGCTGACGTCACATTAAAATAAGAAGCGAATATGCAAATGAGGTGCAATATTCTGAAGTTATGCGCTTCAAAGTATGCATTGTATGTGTACATATATACGAGTAGTTAAATGAAGGCAAGAACAAAATTACAAAACTAGTGAAGCTATTCCCAAAGTACAATTAACTAAACAAGACATAACATTCTGAGATAAAGTAGATATGAAAATATCTATTAATACTCTATTCTGATCCCTTTCAGAATTAATGCAGCCATGTCTTAACAATGTCGCATATTTTGTAAACCTGAACCTCACCACCATATTAAGCTACTACATATACTTTCAAACATATTTTCAGTCATTGGAAATACTGGTGTCTCATGATCAAGCTCCAATATTTTACCATGTTCATGTACCGCTTTATTCTTTCCAGGCTCAGCTAGTATTCGAACGAAATACACATCGATCATATAGGTCAGTGTCTAGGTCACCTTGTTTGTGTTTGATATTTTCCCAGACAGAGAAATGTATCACCTTTCACACCATTTGTCACAATGGCATTAATTAAAAAATGCAAAGACTAATCGAAACACAACAAATTACTACGCTAGTAAAACATCAACGAGGTATAGTGCTTATTTTTCATAATGTATACATGTAGAATAACCATGATCCTTAATGCGGCTATATCGCTTACCGGATAGTACAGAAAAGTTGGCCTACACAGTTATATATCAATCTTTATAATTCTATTACCCATGTAGTCGTTTAATGTTGTGAAATATCGAATATGTAAAACGAACCTCTTGATCGTTTGTTTAACATGCACATGTTGTTAATGTCTGTTCTCTGTATAGTATTCAAAATGTGCATCCATCTAGAAAAGTTGGATACAAACCAAAACAAGTATTGTCTCATCTGACACAATGGTATGATATATATTATAGCTGTCAGATAAAGTTCAAATAAAACAAATAAACTCGTAGCGTATATCAAATAAATTGTAGATCACTAATTTTGATTTATTTAGAATATATTTTCGAAGTGAAAACATTCACATAGAACTCCTAGACATATTTTGTAAATACATTTGTCAAACGCCAGACTATTAACGGAGTCCCAGCATAACAAATTAGTTTCTTCAATCAATTAATAATATGCCGCCGGGAACTATAACAGTTATCAGACACACGCAGCTTGATAGTCAGAATATGATAGTTCCACCTATCCGAAATGGATTTTTCAATTGCCCCTTGACATACTAACGTTTCTTTGTAACGGTTATGCTTTAGCAACAAATATAGCAAGCGCTGTTACTTTGTTCATATCATAAAATAGATGTAATGTTTAACACGACGATAATACCATACATGTATATCTTACTACATATAGTTAAAGAATAAACATGATGACATATTTGACGAAGAAGAACATGATTAATCCGAGTAAAAAATTTCTTCTTCGACGTTACGGTAAATACGCTTATCATCTAACTAAGAACCTCCTTATCTCTCCAATTACAGACTATATTTCTTCAAGAAACTGCAAAGTAGTCACATTACAAACAATGTTCTCAAAACACGCACGTATTAGTTGTTCTTCTGTATCCTGTTTTGCAGTTTTGATTTGGAGAAGAGATGTTGTTTTACATTTATTATGACCGTGTACAGTCAGTACATCTAACTAGTTTCGTAATTCACGATAACTAACAACGTATATAAAAAAATTTGAACTATGTCTGGTATAATGTACTTGATCGTACTGGATCGATATCGAGCTCCAAAATGTCTGCAAGACACACATCAAATCATACTTCGTTCGTTCTGTCCTCGTAAAACGTTATATTATCGACATATATTTATTTGGGTTGTCAACTTCAATACTTTTCACTTATATTTATTGTGATCCATATTGAACATTGTTACATACTTTGCTTCGTCTTATTTACGATCAATATTTTTCTTGATCGGTGATCATTTGAATCTCAATTACCTGAAATTTGCACGTACTTTATTTCACGTTTTGAATTCATTATCGAATATGTTCAACATAGTAATTTAATTTAAATAACGTTAATTATCAAAAACGAATGGATAAGATGTTGTCAGTTTTGAAACTAAAAATGCCCCCTATATAAGCTTAATCACTTTAAGAATAAACTATATCGTTGTTTGTTACAATTATGTGTACACTAAGGCAAATGTCAATAAGCAAATACCTACCGTTTTTTTTCCATTATTTCCATATCATTTCCCGGAGGCGATTGTTTTTCTAAATGGCCATCATGTACTTACATGTAATTTCTATGACTTTGTTTATGAAAGCTTTATAGCTGTTAGCTTAAGTGGTGTGATGATGATTTAAAATATAATAAATATAAGTTGCCAGAAGAAACCATCATGCTGTTAATTACATTGTATGCTGGCATTATGTTTTAACTAAAAATCAATTTATATGTAAATGCAGACTTATGGTTTAGAAATAAACAGTTGAAGTTTTTACGGCACCTTTAAATTGCATACATGATATTATGGTTTAAAATGCAATAAGCGTACGTTAACCACATAAACAAGGAAATATATAATTAAATTATTTGCTTATTTATTTAGTAAACTAACTTTGGATTTATTTATGAGACAGACATTAAAAAACCTGAGGCAGTCGTATGCCTATGCCTATGTCATTTGCACATTTCATTTTTAAATCGATGGAAGAAACATGTTATTGTGTCTTTATTTGAAAACATGTAAAGCATGAGACATATAGTATACGATTTATACGTGTACAACCGCATCTATGCCATAAATATACATGCATATTGGAAAAGAATATGAGGACTCTCGACAGTAAAGGCAACACACAGCTTAATCTGCTGAGCACAGAAAACCGTACATGTTACAGCAAAACATAATACGACACCGAGCAATGCCGAAACACAATCCAACGAAATAATTAACAGCCCAAGTACCCGTTGTAAAAGAGCAGTTGAATGAAATTTGTTTTCAAATTATATCAAAGTCCATACCTTTGACCAATATGTTAAAGTGGGTATGACAATTACAGATGATATTATCCTCGAAGACGGATGATGTGTGCTACATGTCCATGGGAAGATGTCATGATTAGCTTTAGTACAGTTGAAATTGTGATATCGACTAACCTGTTTTTCTTTTACGATGTCAACAATCTGATCACATAACAGGTGCTTTATGTCAATATAAGTTAGTCTTGATTTCGAAGTACTTAATCACAGGGAATTAAATAAGTAACCAAATATGTTCAGTGGCGGGTTCAGCTGTGGACGGAATACAAACGGGTCAGGACAACATCCTACGCAAAAAGGAGTATATAAATATGCATAAAAGGTATGATGAAATCACACATAAGTCACATTAAAGTCGTAGTCCCTGCCGTAAAAATACACAATACTTTTTCATAACTAAATGTTGCTTTAAAATATGCAACGCTTACGTTTGGTAGTATATATTCGATGTAATGAAACGATATATTAGCCTGTTTCGAACATTGGCTTGTTCCCACTTCAATTTAAATTTGCATAACTAACATGGTGAAATATATAAAAATATAGAACAGTCAAAATGTAATACGAAATTTGCGTAATTGGCATGTTGCTAAACGATATTATATTTGGAGACAAAACTAATATGGTGTCTCTGGGCGCCAATATATTGGAAACCTGTTACTGGCAGAATATATTACACGTCTGATGGAATAGTGTCATTTACAAGCATTTATAGTTTGGAGAATATATTTAAAACATTTTAAAAATCGTTCGCAGAAAATTGCTTTCTTAAATTATTCGCGCCATCGACCTCATGTCATTAGAATGCATATTGAAGATAAATTTCAGGCATGAAATCAGTTTATAAGGAATCACAAAATTACTAGGTTAATTAGAACAAAGACCCTCCCTCCCTTAAGAGTAATTTAATAGAAACCCGTATTGGTATCGTTCCGTTTCGTTATTTTAGTTAGAGCCTTTTAAGAGATCCTATTGTAATTGGGTTATCACATTAAATTATGTCCGGGGATATTTCTCCCAAATGATAGTATGGTCTTAATACTGGCATTTGTTATCCAACATGTGTTTGAAGCCAACTGTTTTTAGAATTGGCTCGAACTATATACTGATAGCGCATACGTATGTTTACTACAACGTAAACGATTTTGATACCACATACACTTGAAACGTAGCGACAGTTTTCACAGCAACCACATTGGCAAATTGCATTCATGGGCAACATGTGTCATTTACTTTTACTTATTTTTAAGACATAATCGTTATAATAACAATATACACGTGTACTATTGTAGATGCAAGTCAACGAAATATAAAATTTACCGTATGGATTTCTCTAAACTTCATTTGGGGACTGGGCATATGACGTCACATGACTGTTGAATATGACGTTGCGTCAATAAATCCCTTTGTACATTATTTTATCAAAACCAGCCAAAGAACTCGAGGGAATGCTTATTCAGGTTGCGTAGTACACAATTAAGTATCAATGCAGGCCATCGTTATGTGTTATAGGGATTACAAAACAACGGGTCAATTTGAACAAAGACCACCTATCTCACAATCGTAATTAAATAGAACCAGTACCTACATGTTTAGTTTATATTGTTTAGTTAAAGCATTTTAAGACATGCAATTAAGAATGTACATGGATAAAATTCGAATTCTACCAAACGGTAATAACACGGTGTATATCCGTATCGGCACCGTTTCTGTACAAAACGCTGTATCGGCACCCTCTCTGTGATGCCACTGGCACCATCTCTGTACAAAACAATGCATTTTGAGGAAGGAGAGGAAAGAAAATTATCTTTTTGGTCAGAAATGCTGATTTGTGCTTAAAAAACGATAGCCAACGGAATAACCCAATGATTAACCACTCCATTCATGTTGGTCCATTTATTTTATCAGTTGCCACAAGTGGACATACATTGTTCGATGTGATAACCGAATTACAATTGGGTCTCTTAACATGCTTTAACTAAATATATAAACACAACTTTACCGATACAGGTTTCTTTTAAATTACGATTGTGAAATAGATGGTCTTTTATTATTTTGTGATTTCGTATAAACTGATGTAATGTCTGAAATTTTATTTAGATATGTATTCTTACGAGCAGGAGGTCGATGGCTTCCAATTTTCGGCAAACGATTTTAAATGCTTTCATTCATTCTTTAAAATATACTTGATTGTAAATGACACTATTCCATCAGACGTGTAATATACCCTCAGCTGCCAGTTACAAGGTTCCAATATATTGGCGCTGAGAGACACAATAAACGTTTCGTCTCCAAAGATAATATCGTTTAGCAACATTACGTAAATGTCGTATTACATTTCGACTGTTCCCTGGAGAACAATTCAGCAAACAAGATATATATTTCACCATGTTAGTTATGCAAATTTAAATTGAAGATCGTACACAGCCCACGCTCGAACGAGATAAATTTATATCGTTTCATAACATCGAATAATATTGAAATCGAAAAAGTAACCATTTAGAATTAAGTGTGGGTGTTTTTAGCAATGAATCGCTTTTGGCATCACCTGCATCTACGTAATGACTGTAATTATTCATTTTTCAGACTGACATATAGCACCTGCTATGTGATCAGGTTGTTGACATTGTTGAAGAAAAGCAGGTTAGTCGATATCACATTATGCTTAAAACTGTCCTCCAGCTAATCACGACATCTTCCCATCGACATGTAGCACACATCATATGTCTTCCAGTAAAGTATCATCTATAATGATGATATCCACTTATAAACATTGGCCAAGGGTATGGATATTGGTGAAATTTAAAAACCGATGGATTTCTATTGATGATGAATGTTGTTCAATAAATTTTATGTATCCGATTATTAAAATAAATCCATTACATAAGAATAAATTCATTACAGAGGAATAAATCCATGATACGTGTATAAAACTCGTATGTCACATACTACAAATGAGGCATAGCTGAAATATTTTCTACGACTATAATGGCATGTACTCAATTTATTTATGTGAGACTATGAATGCTCTTTATATTACACTGAATTCACTTCCTGGTTAAATACACACAATATCTCGTTTGGGCTTGTTTACAATACAATTGTACCATTCAAATACTAGTAATTCAAATAATTCACGGATAAATAATAAGTACATGCACTTTATTTTACATTTATTCAATGCTATTTTCACATTTGGGTCACCATTTTGGCATATATGTGTTAGACAATATAGGTCAGCTTGCTCTTTTGCATTGGATACTTTGGGTTCTACGCCGGGTCTTAGCTCCAATTCATTCGGTCACTAGGGATCACAGTTTGTTTTTTAATCTTTTTGAAACTAGGTCATCCTGGTCTTTTACAACGGGGACTTGGACCTTTAATTATTTCGTTGGATCGTGTGTAGGCATTGTCCTGTGTAGTTGCGTTATGGTATGTTGTTACATGTACGGTTTTCCGCGTTCGGATGGTTAAGTTGTGTGATGCATTCCCTGTCGGATGTCCTAATATTTGTTTTGCCAATACGCAAGTATTAAATGTAATGCACGTGTGCGAGTGTACACGCACAAACTGTATATACTCCTGCTACAGTAAAAGGTTTTCTTCCATAATATATCGATTTAATAATAAATATACAAATAGCAAAGGCATACATCTGGCTCAGGTTTTTATGTCTGACTCATAAATAAAGTTAAAGTTAGTTTTCTGAATAAATAAGAAAATAAAATTGTATACTCCCTTGTAGTTAGCGTACACGTATTGTCTTTTAAACCATAATAACATGTACGCAATTCAAACGTGCCGTAAAACCTCAACTGTTTATGTCTAAACCATAAGTCTGCATTTACACATAAATTAATTTTCAGTAAAAAACGTAATTGCAGCATACAATTTAATTAAGGGCGCGGCGGCTTTTTATTACAACTTATATTTACTATATTTTAAATCATCCTCGTACCATTTAAGCTTACAGCTAGAAAAACGCATAAATAGTGTCATAGACATTACATTTAAGTATGTCAGTCATTTAGTAAAACAATCCCCTTCATGATATGTGATGCCAATAATGAAACAGAACGGTAGGTTGTTGCTACATGAAATGTTGCCTTAGTACATGTATATTTTATCAATGTGTTTAGGCTAACATAGGAGGAATTTCCTTTTTAGAAACTGACAAAAACTTATCCATTGTGTACAGCGTCTTTAACTGATGCTGCGCGATTGATATTGACGAACTACCGAATCCATTTAGAAGTATCAGACGTTCTGCCTTCACAGCTACACGAGACAATTTATTTTATCTGGCTTGTATTTTCAATTAATACTTTTTACATTTTTCATTTCTCTGAAACATTCGTAACTACAATGACCTCCTGTGTTTATTGTAACATTATTCAATGATCTGACATGAATATAAGAGGTATATAAGGATTTAATAGACACACGTAACGAGGCAAAAAAAGTGGTAAATATGACGTCACAGCTTTAGATTTTCGATCTTTGCAAATAAGTCCATTATATACTATCATATGTACTTTGGAAAATGTTCAACAAAGTTATGAATTGAATTCAGTTAATCAAGAAAAAGTCGATAGTAAATAAGACAAAGCCAAGTATGAAGCAATGTTCTTTATGGATCACAATAAATATTAATTAAAAAATTGGAGTTGACAACCGAAATAAATCTATGTCGATAATGTAACGTTTTACGAGGACACAGCGAACCAAGTATGATTTGATGTGTGTCTTGCAGAAATTTTGGAGCTCGATATCGATGTACTACAATTTTATGATTAAGTACATTATTTCAGTAATGAGTCTATAGCTTTTTTACTTACGTAGTTTTGTTGGTATGCATTATAAAACTTATATACTATACTGACTGTACACGGTCATAAGTAACGCATGAAGACATCTCCTTTCCAAATCATAACTACGAAACGGGAAATAGCAGATCAGCAGATAATTTTGTAGATAACATTATTTGTACCGTGACTAGTTTGCAGTTTTTTGAGGAAACATATTCTGTAACTGGAGTCAAAAAGCAGTTCTAAGTTAGTCACTATTGAATATGAATGATGTAGTTTATACAGGTTCGTAATAGCTACACAGTATTATAAGAAGCGCGATGTATTTCCTATCGTTTGCACTATAATGTCTTTATAAAGTGAAGGAAGTTAAATGTATATATACATAATTATGATATGAACATAGTAACAGCGCGCTTGCTATATTTGTTGCTAAAACATAACCTTCAAAACATACCGTTATGTCGAATAAAAGCTTGTAGCTTATGTTTTTTGATGTTAACCATACTCGACGTTAAATAAAGTTAATCGTATCTTACAATGTCAAGGTCAGTTGAAAAATGCAGATCGGAAAGAAACTTTCATATTCTGACTATACACTGTGTGTGTCTGGTAACTGATATAGTTCCCAAAGGCATATTATTAATTGATGAAAGAAACAAATTTGTTATTCTGGGATTTTGTTAATAGTCTGGCGTCTGACAAATGTATTCACAAAATATATGTCTAGTATATATATGTGAACTTTTACACTTTCAAAATATATTCTAAATAAATCAAAATTAGTGATCTACAATGTATTTGCTATACGCTGTGAGTTTATTTGTTTTATTTGAACTTTATTGTACAGCCAGAATATATATCATTACATTGTGTAATATGAGAAATACGTTTACAGCTGGCATCCCATTTAAGATGAATATAAATTGTAAATACTACTAGAATACAAGTAACAGACATTAACAAATACGCATGTAGGTTCGTTCCACACATTAGACATTTCATAAAGTAAATGCCTAGACGGGTTATAGAATCATTAAAATTGGTGCGCATGATAGTGTAGGTAGACGTTTCTGTGACATACTCCACCATTAAGACTTTTTGGTATTCTTCTACGTTCATACATTATAACAAATAAGCACTATACCCCGTGGATGTTCAACAAGCGTAGTTAGTGGTTATGTTTCGATTAGTGTTAATCATTTTCAATATATGACATTGTGACAATTGGTGTGCATAATGCGATACATTTCACAGTATGGGACATATCAGACACAAACAAAGTGACCTAGATACTGACTCTATTTGGTTAAAATCTATCTCGTTCGAATACATGTTAAACGTAAAAAGAAGGCCGCTATTGTATAATTTCATCCTGTATTTTTGGGCTGGGTTTTGGATTTTTAATTGTTTCTTTGGCTTTGCTCAGTGTAGTTGTGTTGTGGTCTTAGTGACTTCTGTGCTCGTCTGGTTAGGTTGAGTGCTGCCTTCCTTATTCGATTCCATCATACCTTTTTTCATATACATGTCCATGGTATAAAATTGGAGCTTGACCATGAGACACCAGTATGTCCGATGACTGAGACAATGTTTGTTAGTATATGAAGTATATTAAGGTGATGGTGTGCGACAATTTTAAAACATGGCTGTGTTAATGTTGATAAAAGATCAGACTATAGCATTAAAAGCAATTTCCATATCTACTGTATCACAGAATGGCATGTTTTGTTTAGTACGTTGTACTTTGGATACAGCTTGAATATTATTGCACTTGCTTTGCCTTCATTTAACCACTCGAAATAGTATACATGTACACACACAATTAATGTCTTTAAGCGCATAAATTCAGAATATCGCACCTCGCTTGTATATGCGCGTCTTATTTAAATGTCAGCCGGGTCATACATCGCATATTGACCAGTCCTTATTACGCATATTGCCCAAGGGCAGAGCACACTCCTTAACTGACAGGAATGTTCAACACCAACACCAACTAATGTGTAAAAACCCTATTTGCAAAACTATCATAACTAGATGAAACATTATCGAAATACTTAGCAGCGTCTCGGGCCAAATGCCATACACTTCTATATTGACCTCAAAGCCGTGTTTTATTTTTGAAATATTATATTATTGCGCTCTAAATATCCGTAACTTATCGCCGAAAAGTTTTAAACATAACGCTACTGAAATATCACATTATATGCATATTACTCTATGTACTTTTAGAATACCTAGGGTATCTTTTGTAGTGTATTCCAGACGGATTTATTTATATCTGAGTTCTAGTTCTGTCAACCAAACAAACGCTAGTCAGACTAATGTTTCCTATATACATTTCGAAAGTCATTTATATAACCACGTTATTGCCAACAAGCTTAACATTGTGATTTACGACGTCCTGGTCTCCAAATATTATCTCACAGTAATGCTATATCGTCTAGATGTTGACATACCGTACACAAATACGTTCATCCCAAGCCAACTAGATCAGACACCATAATCAATCCTTCAAATACGACTTCAGCAAATGTATCATCTTGATAAATATTAAACTTATTAAACATAAGTCGATATACTAGTATGAAATCACTAATTTAAAAATACAGTTGGTGGGACAAAACTAGTAACCCCAATTTCAAAAGTACTCATGTCAATCAATCAGTTAGTAAATATGTACACGTGCACCATCAGTGCTCAATGACGTTATTCCGAAAGGATATTATATTAGAATTTTGTAGCGTTACACTCGGTGGGATTTTACATGTGCAAAAACAAATCACATGCTGCATGTATACAATCATAAATAATGAATGTCACTTTATACCTCAAGCGACCTCAAGCGACTTCAAGCATGGTCGATCGATCAGGTATATTGCTTGACTTTCAATTCAAATGATGACAGCCGATTGACGCTTGGACAATTGTTGTCTCTCTTGAGGCATCTCAATTTGCAGACGTTATTATATGCAATATTGAAGATGTCATATTTCGAATTGAATAGAGATCAATAATGCAGCGGTGCAGACACTATTTGTTACATGTGGTGTATTGCATACGTCATATTATATAAATGCTACAAAGCATGTTAGCATTTAGCCACGGAAATGAAATATACTGAGCGTCAAAAGTTTCGCAAACGAATTTAAAATTCATTTTTTTTAAAAAGTGTTAACTCGAAAGAACTTTTTACTAACACTGGCAATTTGTGTACAATGTACACATAGTGTTTATGTTGAACCTATTTCCGTTGGCCTCCGTTACGCTTGAGTGATCACACCATGGTAAATGGTAAAACGTCGATTCACGCGCGCAAAATAAGCACTTTTCATGTTTGACTTATTTTCCACTTCCAATTTACTTATGAAATACACAAATAGTAAGTCAAATTAGTTTGCAATTTACGCTTGACTTGATGGCAAAAATTGACAAATGTGAACATAAACGCTTCATTACGCGTTTATTGTCGAAGGGAGGTAATTTTAATCGATTATTGTACAAAATAAGCTCCCTTTGACCACAGACAATTGTGGAAGTCGTAATAGACACTGTACGAAATGTCAGATTTTAAGAAACAGTGCGCTGGTCATAAAACGCAAAATAAAAGAAAGTTATCCATAAATTCTATAGTCGGTTGGATTACAATTACGCTCAAACAATGCCGTTGAGTTTCATGCTAGCATTATAGCAGCATTACCTGTCTAGGACAGCCGCATTGACCCTTGATCTGTTGTCACGTGGTACGTCATATACACTGTCCGTCTGTCGGATATGATGCAACTGGCTAATTATGATATAGACTTGTCAATTTTATCCGGCACAAAATATTTGTAGTGAAACGCCAGCCTCTAGACTTCTATATACACGATTATGTTCAGAAATATCGAATTTTGCTATCAAATTATGCGTACATTGCCAACTAATTTGACTAACTATTTGTGTATTTCTTTAGTCGAAAATGAAATCCCCTTATTTTGTAGATGTTTTTCCATTTGTCATGGCGTTATCATTCAAGCGTGATGGACGCCATCGGAAGTGGGTTCAACGTGAACACTACCGGCACACCAATAGACAGTCCCAGCAAAAAGTTTGTTCGAGATAACAATCTAAAGATTTTTGAATTTTGAATTCGTTTGCGAAACTTTTGACGCTCAGTATATAATTATAATATCAGTTTACACATGTATCAAAGCATTCTCTCTTTCTTACGATTGCTTAAATGTTGTAGTTATATTTTACGATATGCTGGTTATTTGGTGGACAGTTGCAGTTTTGATGCATTTGTAACATATACCTTCACCTTTGCTTATTTGACAAGTCGATAATCTTCAATAACATCTACTATTGGTCTTCTTCTCTAGTTTACCTGTTTATTCCAATATATAACAAACTGCCAATAAAACTTTAATGTGACAAACCGCCCTTTCTAGAAATAATATTTGGTCAATATTCGGGAAGTGAGAAACAGAAAAAGTTTTAAGCTTTTGTCAAGCTGCAAATAGGCCTTAACGTGTACAGCTTCATAAATATTGGATTATTGAAGTTGACGACCAAACTAAATCCCTGTCAACTGATTTATGGTTAACGAGGTAAGAGCGAACGAAATATGATTAACTGTGCGTCTTTCAGACAATATGCAACTTTATAAATCAATATAATGGGTTGTTTTGCTCAAGCACATAAATCCAGTAAAAAGTCAAACGCTTTGCCTTAACACGCAGAACATTGTATTGCGGATTATAAAACGAATGTTATCCACCGACTTTGAATTGACATTTTTGTTAAATTAAGCGCACTGCATCTGTAAATCAAACCATTCTTTTTTGGATATTATTCTTATTGCCGTCATTCATGTTTCGGATGGGGACGAAATGTTGTACGCATACATGACCTATCTATTTTCATCGAGATTTAAAGGCATCTTGCCGGGAAATTTTTTCTTGTATGTACATATTGTATTAACGAGTTGTGACGAAGTTTATTATTTTCTGTTGTGGTTAATAATGTACACTGTATACGGTATTGTATTACTGTATGTATCGGCGTTATTCGGTTATCCAGACCAAGTCTAACTCATAGAACGGTAATTGTTGCCTCCAAATGCCCGACACAAATCAGGTCAGTAAACAATAAGCCACTATCACCAAGCATCTTATTTCAAATTAATATTTTTGGACTATTTCATAGTGTTTTGGATTCTCTATTATGGAAACATATGTCACTATATAAAGCTACACGAATACTAAAATGTTTACGCCTTTGTGTTCATTTGTATTACTAGTCCTTCTCGAACCAAATTATTCCACGATGGGAACATATTAATTATATGTCTAGGCAACATGATTGACATTTCCATACCAAAAACTAAGACACCATCACGTGAGTGAATTTGTCATCGCAATGAAGTCAATATTGCCAGAAACTCTGTCCCGATTTTCACATTGCGGACATAATCACTGTATTCCTAATGTTGCTTATACAAACATAGCTAATTATGAGGCAATCCGTTGCCAAATATATATCGACCAACTGTCCGTATAATTGTCAAGAATATTAGGTATGGAATATCATTATACCAGAGGGGGCAGTCAAATACGAATATTGGTGAGGCCATAAATATTGTGAAACTGACAACTGATATTAATAAAGAAGTTTTTTGTCAGAAATATCAAGTGTGAAGTCTTAGAAGGGAGGTATATTCATATTCGCGAAAACGAGTTTCTGATAGCTTTGAACAATTTAAAAGAGACATATGATCGCCAAATAGTTGTGTGGATCGTTTGCCAGAAGTAGTCAAGGCGTGATGTCCTGCTTCCTAATTATAACCATTAATATTCCATACACATTATAACATCGGACAATGAATTGCTGCATGTCTATCTAGGTCCATTTCTGTTACCCTTATTTGGAATAAGAACGCATGTGTTAAATAATACTGTATTTACTCACCCACACAGTCTGGCCTACAAAACTCAACGTGGAGGATTGTCATTACTAGTCGTTTAGATAGTGTTTGGAAATGTTATTGCGCTGTACTTAATGATATATTACCGTGACATGCATCATATGACGTTGTGTAAAACAGGCAATATGTTAAACAGCGAATGGTCATGATCTCTGTAGCTGACTCATTCTTACATGTGCATAGTATTGGATGACAAATAGGCTCAATTATATTGCGTACCGTATATATACAGCAGCCAATGTCTTTGCTCGTCCTATCTTGACCATCAAAACATACCACAAAACTGAATGTACAAAAATTAGTCTATTAAATGAGAAGTGTGAATATAATATCGAATCCAACACTTTACACGCAACATTTTAAGTCATTATACAAAAGAGAATTTTTGAGAAGGGAAATGTTGGTATCCTCACACTAAACCATATGAAAAAAGAAAGACAATGTACCTGCATTATGTATCCAAGTTGACCGCATTGTTCATATATGCCGTTTTTAGAGATAATACTTGGTCGAATTTATTATGGGAGACGGACAAATCCAGTTTGTTTTTTTGCAAGCTGCAAAGTTGGCATTACTGCGTAATATCGCCATTATAATGCAATCGTAGTTGACACCCAAAATAAATCTCTGTCCGCGGTATAGCGTTTAACGAGGAATGAACGAACAAATTATTATTTACTTTGTGTCTTCAGACAACTTGGAATTCTTTGGATCAATAGTATAAAACAATGTGATTTGCCGCAGCATTTCATTGTTTGCGTTCGACTTCGTCAATCGCATCGTGTGACCATTCATTTTAACCCTTACCTATTTGTACGTGGTACTGCTTCGAGTGAATGATTCAAGTTATGGACAAACATGTTTCGTGCTTGTATTTTTCATGATGAATATAATTGCATCGAATTGCAATAAGTAAAACACATTTCGAAACTACTTTATACGCAATTAAAAGTTATCATAACACAACCAGAACCATTCAGAAGGACAACGATAATCGCCAGTCACTGGTAAAATTAATTGTACAAGTATATGTACAAACAGCAATGTAGATGTCGAAGTTTGCTCAAAACTCCATACTCTGAGGGAAATCGTTTGGTAAAGCCACAACATAACTGACCAACTAAAGTATTTGGTGGCCAGTTGATATATTGTACATGTCTGTTGTTTTTGTTATTTTAATGATTTCAAGACAATGCTTGTGAAGTAATTATATGATAAATCTTTGATTGAATGTACGTCAACATAATTATTTATACGAAAGTTAATGCTAAAAATTTTTTTATGACAGTATCTGCATTGTCAGGGATAGACGATGGCTATAGTTGAAATTTGTAGTTTCTAGGGTATTAATACTCGAAGGCTAAGATGCCTTCTACTATGTACCAAATACAATGTACAAATTATATTACACTGTGAAATGAGTACACATTGGATATGACAACGACACTATAACTTTAGTGTGCTAGATAATATGTAAATAACGCTTGCGGACGGTATATAGGAACTGTCAAATTTCAAGTCTGCAATACGTATGTCTGCAAAACCTACGTGATTCCCATAGACATGAGATTAATTGATAACAGAAACGAATGTATTATAAAGCGGATGAGTTAATAGTCTGGAGTTTGACAAATGCATAAACAGCATATTACAATATCAATGGGAACTTCAGCATTTCTAACATACGAGTATATTCTAAATTAATCAAAATTAATAATCTAAATTGAATTAATTATTCGCTCCGAGTGTTTGTTTTGTTTGATCGTTATATGCCATATGTAAATGGTAACATAATTCATAGGATGGTTGAAGTGAGTTATAAGATACAATGTACCAGACTAGAAAGAAGTAGAAACACTAAAACCTGATCTTAAGCGTTACGGATATTTCAATTACATTGGAACAGATAGCAATATTATACATCTGCCAATTATACATGCTCGTACACTGTATAATTATATCTAGGCATACGCGGTTTCAGAAATATGTAATACTAATAATTGTTTTTATAAAAATTGAATTTCATTTTCCTCAGGAAACTAATCTTTAGAATATGATCTAAGGAGAAGGTTATCAAATTTCATATCGTATACCGTGGGAAAACTCGAAACGACAGAAACAATAATCAAAACAGTAACGCATATACAGGGATATTTCCGAGTTCGGCGAAAGTCCAAAACCTCGATTTATATTGCATGTCAAACAACTTAAAAGTACAAACAGTATGCCATTGCATTGACGGCATTGACAACAAAGCACCACTGTTTGAGGGTTTATCATCGGAGATCAACACATCTTATGGATAGGAGTGTGGAGCAGTCAGTACATCACATTGATTATGGGAAGGAAACTGTATCATATATTATGAAACACCACAAGAGAAAAATGTGTTCAAATCCTATAAAAGACAGGATGCATTATACGATTGTTGGGCTCGTGTAATTTACAATGTTTACCGTCTGGAGAATGCAAATGAATTTTTGCCATTATAAAACAGTTCTCTGATAGTAGCAATATGGGTATTTTGTTTGATTTGGAAGGATACATGTATTTATATAATTACAACCTTTTTAACATATTAATATGTTATGTCAAATATTCATCGTATATCGAACAATATGAAATACGTACATGCATTAGTTTTAAACCAACAGCCACCAATATCGTCTACATCATCACAAATTATTAAATAGCATGTATTTGCTGTCATTCATTGTAGTTATAATGTCCCTCTTTGGACTCCTTGGAGTGCTGTTTATACAAACATAGGAAACTAAAAGGTAACCCATTGTCAAACATGTATTTACTTACGGTATAGCATGTAATTCGTAAGGATATCGTTGCAACATTCCAAGAGCCAAACAGGAATATTAATGAAATAATAAAATTGTCAAACTGACAACTTATTATTATAGTTCACTGTCAAAATACAACGAAATCATTTGGCGAGGGATTGCTCTTTTTGACACTTATACCGGAATTATTGATGCGCATAACTCATGCACTACATCATACTTCTGAATTTTGCATCGGTATTGTAATGCCTACGAGAATTAGTCATTTGGTCGACCCCTGCAAAATCAATCTCATTATCTTCGAGTTTCGGTTATCAAATGTTACATGTATCTGCCAGACTTAACCCATACTTATAATTATATGTACATCGTAGCAATAGAACATATTATGTATGAATAGCTATTTACGTTGCAAGAACTGCACTGTTGTATTTGACGTATTATTATTGTGTCAAAGACTATTCAAACCTACATATCGGATATAAACTGTCATAATATAACTAAAGCACTATGTGTGTCTCACTACTAGTATATTTCATATAGGCATATGATTAAATAAACTAATCTGTTATGTTTAACTCATCTAATAGTCTGTCGTTTGACAAAACTAATGCGTAAAAATATTATTCAAATGTAAACATACTATGTAAACTTCAATCGTTCCAAGAAATTTAACACCCATCAAGAATTTTGGTATGCATTGCATTTGATACACACAAGTTTATTTGTTTCATTTGACAGAGTGAACAATATCCTATATTATATCATCGTCTCAGATCAGACAGAAGTTGGCATCTAAATTAAGATGAGTATAATTTATGAGAAATATACAAAAAACAGACATTAACCGATTTAAACCTCCATTCGGAACAAAGCATGCGCATAGTTATCAAACGGACGAGCGGTTCTTGGCAATTAGGGAATACATCATGCATGACATGATGGGAAACAGAATCATTAAGTTTGGTGTACATAATTATGTCGGTCGTCATTTCTGTACTTTTTGGTAAGATTATAGATTAGGTCATTCTACGGACTCATGTCACATAATTGATTGCTCTTTTCTCCGGGATGAGATTGTTCTACCAGCGTGATAGGTAGTTTTGTTTCGATTATGTTGTCTCACGCATTCACACTAATTGTCATTTGTGACAAAATCGCGTACTGGGGATGTTGTCTAGAAAAAACACTATATACATAAACAAAGTGATCAAGAAACAGACTTGGACGAGTAACGACATAACTGCTCAGTACACATGGTTTAACATAAGAGCTAACTCGTGATACTCAATACAAAAGTAACACAAAATATTAGTGTACCACATTTGTATCACTTTAAACTTTGTCTAGGTGGCACTGTTTTAATTAAAGAGTATTTCATGTTTTTTGAAGACACATCATTACATTTCACGAAACGACAGAGTCTTTTCTGTGGAAGAAGGTTGTCTTACGCATAGTGTTTATAAATATTTAATTATTATCATGCTCCTGAAAATTACGCATACATGTTTGTTTTCCATTTACAAATTGTGTTGCGAGCGATAAGATATCGTAATTATGTAAGGTTGAATTATCCACCATATCTAAACAGCGCAATACAGGCATGTAGTTATATCATTCCAGAATATCAAGAATATCGTGTGATGGTTTAATGTTAATGTATCATTACTATCTGAGTTCTAGTTCTGTCAACCAAACATACACCAATCACACAAAGGTTTCATGTAATTGTACTTGGAAGAGTCATTTATAAACTCTGGATATTACCGACAACCTGAAACATTGTGATTTACGATGTCTTCGTCTCCAAACATTGACTCACATTATTGCTATATAGTCTATATGTTGACATATCACATACCAATGCCCTGCCCCAATCCAACATGATCCAGACACAACCAATCGTTCAAATACAATTATGCATATACGAGTTAAACGCTATTAATATTCTCGTATACTCAGGCCGAAATATCATGCGAGCGTAAGAGCTTTGCAAAGTATCTTAGGAAATGGCCTTTATGCTGGGACGTTAAGCCGTTTGTCTAACAGATTTGTCAAATTCCAAAAACCACCTTTACACTTGTCCTGGGTCTAGCAGGTTGTAAATAGAAAAAGGGGAGGGATAGTTACATGCTATATCGCTGACATACAATATGCAAAAAACGATCATAAGAGTTATATTTTAGCTTCCCTAGTTTGAAGGACTTTAAACATGAACTAACTTAGATATTTGCATATGCATCAACTACTTCCGACTACCAGCTTTTAGACATTAACTCAGTGCTAACTGTAGTTGATGCATGCGATGACAAGGTCAACACTCTCGGTTTAACCCATCATAAATAATGAATGGGTTGATCGTATCCGAACAAATCCGTAAAATATTACCCAATTATACATTTTTGATGAATTGAATATCAATTCAAATATTGATAACTGATCAACACTTCTTTCCTTCGGGAGATGAAATTTTGCAGAGTCTGACGTTATTGAATGTTATATGAAATATGTCATATTTTGACAATGTAATGGAGATCCATTACTGCGAAGATTATGCGTTTAACCCTGTTATCATATGACCAGGCAACGTAACGTCACAAAATGAATATCTATCGCTATGGTA
This sequence comes from Spisula subtruncata, assembly GCA_963678985.1. Classification (NCBI taxonomy): domain Eukaryota; kingdom Metazoa; phylum Mollusca; class Bivalvia; order Venerida; family Mactridae; genus Spisula; species Spisula subtruncata. The sequence goes on along the minus strand of OY787675.1, from coordinate 7,954,761 downwards.
GAACGAAGCATTAACATAGTTTGGGGTCATGATTGTATAGATATTGCATGTTCACGTGCAAGTTTGCTCTTAAGACATTTATTTGGAAACATATTTTTGTCATTAGTTCGTGAAATGAGGCTGCTCCTCCTGCCATTTGCTCCTATTATGTTTATAACCCTGGTCCCTTCCTTTAATTCCTACCCTTGTTATTACGTCTTAGGCTCCTGGGCGTTTGTACTAAATCATTAAATATATTATCATTGCAAACACAGATGAGAAGAAGAGACATCTATAAATAACAATAGTTATTCACCAAACACTTCTTGTTTTACAAGAAACCTGCCGTGTGTACGTTTCCAAAATTGTGACTGCTAAATGTTTCACATTGTGCTGGAGAACTTGTTTGTCATTAGTCAGTTTAGAGAAACAACGCTGAGTATTCTATTCATTATTTGCTACATGTTATAAAGTATAACTTATAAGAATCGTCCCCGTTTCTAGAGTTTTTATTTGGTCGATTGTTAGAGAAAAAACAAATGTTGTTTTTGCCTAGCTGCAATGTGGGCATTACTGCACAACATCACCAATATTTTCATTGGTGTTGACAACTAAATTTAATCTATGTCGACGGATTAACGTTTAACGAAGACAGAGCCAATGTTCATACTTTATGGATAGAAATTCCTCCATCACATAGTTGATAACGTATTTGGTGCATTAAACTGGATAGCTTTATTCTGGGGTTAAACACCAGAATACATGAAACTTACGTTTATGTCAGGAATGAACACGTATTATAAAACGATTAAATATACAGGGTGTCTCAAAATACATGTCCGCTTGTTGAGGACGTATCACTCCGTAATGTATTGCTTTGCATATTTGATTTATATGTATGATCAAAGGGCAATCAAATCAATGTAAAAATTACGAAACAATTATCCAAAACAATGCATACGAAACCTATAGAAGGCATTTTTAGAAGCTAACTCCAATTCGGTTAAAACCTGTGTTTGACGTCGTTTGACGATTTTATTGACGTTAACATACCTTTGGGTCGGATGTGATGTTTCCATTTTCTCCACAAATTGATATTTTGAGTTTCGATTCAGTTACATATCGTGAACTGTATTATTTAACTTTCAGATAGTATAAAAAGAAATCAATATTTAGGATGTTTTGGTTAATTTTTCCTGATTTCAATTAAAGTAACATAACCAAATTGATTCTCCTACCAAGGCAGTTTTTGGTGATTGATACTTCATACAGTACTATCTTATACTTTCAAGTTACACTATATGACTATGTTTAGGCTGTTGGAGATAAGCTTGGTATACTGCTGTACATTCAACCCAGTATGTTCATTCGAGGCGATTTGTGCATCTTTATGAATATGATATGACTAGAAATGTGTGAATATTAAATGTTCAGTCCTAATTGTTTTTAAAATGTGTTCCTCCCTTAAAAACGTCCGATTTTCTGATTTCATTTTCCAATGACCTCTGATCAGTTTCTCAGCCAGTGTGTGTATAGTAGGGTACGACTGACTATTACTATGCCCACATATGATATACATTTTACCCATGTTACCGTACAAACTATGTTATCTGCCTTTTCGGACATTTTAGAACGTCCGTCGCTAATGACGTTAGTATAACGTATTTGACGTCAGTAACTGTTCGAGTATTGACACATGATATAATTCACCACACAAGTTTTAAATTTAGCTTTCATATGAGACTATGATTATGAATTTACTAACTCATTTGGTTATGACCCTTCGACAAGTGGACATGTATTTTGAGACACCCTGTACGTCTACAAACATAATAGGCACCACCTAAGCCGACTCAGATGTGAAGAGTTACAATTAGTTTCTAAGAAAAAAAGAGCATTGACCCTTTCTCAGACAAATATGTAAGTTTACGACCTATACATCGAGACAAAAATCCCAGAGGTAAAAGCAGTAAAACAAAACCTTATGACACTTTCCGGTACAATGACTGTACACACTTCCCCTGTCATTGTTAATGCAATTTGCTGCAACCCACTGACTGTAGAGCATTATAATGTCTGCACTCCCGTGGGGTGAACAGTTTTCATTGTGACAGACAGACCGATCGACATTATCAAAAAAGTATGTCAAGTCTTTTTCATAGAGAGGCATGTTGAAATAACTTCCTTGAACAGTATATGGCACTGTGTCAGCTATTCACTGTTTGTGTTGTTTGGCAAATGTATGGAGGACATGCTCCGCGATATCTTTTTGCATAATTCATTTTAAATAAAACAATTTCTAAAGCAAACATGTTTGCTGTGTTCGGTTGGTTAAGTTAAATATGCTCCCTTTTAGATTTCCTCATAATTTTGTACACTGTTTCAAGCAGTTTTTCTGTCGATAAACCAAGTCGAGAAAGGAAGATAAAACATATTTTCTAATGCAATGAGAAAACTGTTCAAAGAATTTTTTATCAAATTTAAACATTTGCTATCTCGGTTGATCAACGTATTTGTTAGAGATCAATTCATCGTTTTACATCATTCAATAGTATATATATAAACGACGTTCGAGGTGTAGTTCCAACAGAAACATATTGCATGACTTGCTAACAAAAGTTTATATATCCAAATAATGAACCTTGGAATATAGCCTCACATGAAGGTCAATGTATATGTGGTGTGGTATTATCTTGAAACACACCATAGTGCAAATTATTTCATCATACATTAACATCATTGGGCGCATACTTTATGTGACCAGATGCACACGAAAAAGTTAAAATAAGTACAGTCCCACGCCATGTGTTCATGTATCCAATATGTTTTGACAACCGTCTCGCTAAATATAAGTTTGACAAGATGTATGGCTTCTATTATTTTCTTATTGGCCTCTCTCACTGGTGAAATGATAGTACAAACCAAACATTCATGCTTAAATGTACAAACAGTTAGTCGATATATCCTTGGTAATGTGTTGTATTTTATTTAGCTTTGTTTGTATAAACACCACTCCGAGGGCAAGTGTTTCTGACCTCAAAGCAAATTGTAGGACACATTTGCAGGCACTATTTACTTCATTGGCTTGTGAACATTCGTGTGATGATGTTGTAGGTATGGTAATTAAGTGTCAAACAATCACCCTGCTTGGACATGCTATTAAGATGTTCACATCTCAAAATAATTTGGTGTGAGAATAAAAATATATAAATGAAAACAACGTTGTAATATTATCAGTTATTCTCGTTTTGTTATTTAGAATAGACTGTTCTCGCATTCGTGTTACTAGAAACATAAGCAATCCCATAGATCAACGGGTGGAGCAAATATAACTATACATAGACTACTTTCTTTTCGCGAATGTCGAATATTCACCCTGGACCTGCATGCAATAACGGCGTGGTATACTTGCTTCGAGACTTTTGCCTGGAAGACGACAGCAAATCATATCATCATCATGCACGCTGTGACTATTATCAAAGACGGACATCATGACTACCAAAGTCTATACATGTTATGTAATTTGTTATAGTGTCATATCCAAGCAAGCAATACAGAACAACAGGTAGACAAATTATAGCGCATTTAGATCTACTCGTAAAGTTGTTTGCTATGTAAATCAGTTTGCAATCACCTTGGATATAAAACATCATTATGATTATTTGATACAATTGTTTACGCAATAATGAACCCTCTTCGTTTTACAAACATCCATATTGTCACTTCGCAAACATGAGTAAACCATATTATCTATCCTTTTCAATTTGCATAACAATAATTTGGTACAAATTCGCACAGAAGAATATGTGTATGCAGTTATTGAACGCAGTTAAATATTATACAATTGTGCTCTTTTTTTTTTTTTTTAAGGAAAATTTTATTATAATAGCACATATATATAATTACAAACAAGCTCTGTGGCTTTTTGAAAGACTAATTTAACATTTTGATATTGAACTACTCTAGTTACTGAAACGAAAAGAATATTTTAATGGAGTGAATGGTATTTTTAAAGTTCATCTAAAACACATGTGTCATATAATAATTTAGAAATTGTACATACATAAATTATACATATATACATATTATACATATTATACATATTATACATATTATACATTAATTATACATATATATATATACGTAATTGGCTGTTAAATAGTATTATGGTATATATAGTACGTATACTGTTTAAGCCAATCACATCATTGAGTTAGTCTAGCTGTATTATGAAATAATAATACAATTGTGCTCTTAATTCACTATATTCTTCTATACAAAACATATTCAAATTGTTGGATGACTGTAATTTACACAGACTACGAAATAATAGCATACACAATAATCGTATTTTGATTACATATATTTACAAACTAATGTGAAGCGATAGCATATTCTTGCGATTACTCTTGGATATTAACTATGCCTATTTCGTTACAATAATATTGTATGTTGTCATTTGGAGATCAAACCGTCTGATCTCATTCGGTGAATATATCTTTACGGATATATATGTCCATGGTTATGTCTATGATATATATATATACAAATGTATTATCATAATTCAATTGCATGTTATCAATTTGAAACGAATCCCTCTACAGTACGAAAGTGGCAATTTGCCGTCTAGACATATAGTGATTAGTTTCTGTGGCTTATTTTTCAGATGCAAAATGCACTGTTAAAATATGACGTCTTCCCAAATACCAATTGAGAGAATTTACATGTCTTGGTCACATACTCATCAAAGCAACATGTTATGTCAATGCAAATCGATGACTTACATGGGTTGACTTGGATGACCAAATCGTTTAAACAAATTTACACGTTTGTTACATAGAATTCGTATATGCACACATTTATGACCGAAATTAATGAAAACATTATAAACAGTGGCGTAATTTTTCGTTCAACCAGCTCGTGGCGTACTCGTCGCTATTTTTCTGAGAGGTAACAAATATCGATTCTGCACAATCTAATGACGTAAGTCGACGTATCAAACTTCTTTTACCAGTTTACGTTACAATATGTGTCGACTTAATACCAATACTGATTTATAATTGTTTGAAAGGAGTCAATTATATACTAGTTATGTCAAGGCATAACGACCTTTACGACAGGTAGGGGAGACAACTGTAAATGTCATTACGGAAAAAGGGGACGGTCTGGGGTTTTTATCCAATCCCAAAACTGGTCAGAACTGGTTTCGACCAGTTCCAGCCAGTCATATTTTGTAAAGCTGGACGCCATTACTTGTTTTGTTTATTTTCCCGAACTATTTATCTTGTTTCTACGAATTTTTATGTTATATTGTATATATAACTGTTTGGATTGAGGTTTTATTGTGAAGAACATTTATACAAAACCCAAGGGAGTGTTTTGAGTGTCCAGCTAAGTATGTTTGTGAACGTTGATACAGAAGTTCGGTGTTTTCACATAAAGGTTGAAAGGAGTGCGGAGGTAATATAGAATTATGGATTGTAGTGTTGCGGTAGCTGTGATTGGTCATAGCTTTATCCGCAGGATAAATAGTTGTTTTCCGCATACGTTTTGTAATAACTATGACCTGAAGGAATGTGCGGTGTTCCACAGGGGCCTGGGTGGGCTGAGTGCGTGTAAGAGTGGTGGCATGCAGCAGTCAATTGGACATTTTAAGGACAAATTTCATTATTTCCTGAAACAACATAGACCGAGTGTTGTCATCATTCAGTTAGGGAAGAACGACCTGGATTCGAATACGGAAGGGTTGGTAATAGCGAGCACGTTAGAAGAGATTGGGTCTGTGTTATTGAGGGACTATCATATGCAAAAGGTATTTGTTTGTGAGCTATTTACCAGAAAAACAAGCAGACATATATCGATTGACAATTATATTCAAAAAAGGAAGACAACCAATAGTATTCTACAAACTATGTTGGAGCAACATGACAACATTCGGTTCTGGAAGCACAAGCGGATATTTGAGGCGCAGTCACCCATATTTGGTTTGGACGGTGTTCACCTGGGCTCCTTTGGACAACGCCGTTTCTACAGGTCATTACGGCATGCTATAATGACTGCTTATAGACAACCCCAAGACTAGGGAAGTATGGTAATTGTACACTGTATTGTTGTCGGAAAAATAAGCTGTTTAACAGTTTATGCACATGTCTGTAGACACATGGTGTTATATGGCAGACATAACCAACATTGAGTTTGGCTTTAGCTATTCCAGTTTAATAATAAGTGTATTCCATGATTTCACATATGTGCATACATGTCATATGTACAGGACATGCATTGAAAGCGTGCGCGGAGAACTCCCCTTCGATGCTCAAGGCCGGAGCTTTATATTATAGTTTTTACTTTACATTCATATTTAAAGTCAGTCATGATATGATTAATACAATTTGATTTTAACATTTCAAATTGAGTTAAACGTTATATATATAACATTGGTCGTCTTTTGGTCGACTTAAGCCACATTACAAAAGAGCATGAATGGAAGCTCGATTATATGCAGATTTCTGCGAGTCTTTATAGACTTCAGCGCAGTTTTATGTTCTGCGAGTCTTACAATTTAATATGCTGCAAGAAAGGTGCTTTTTAGCACATCATTTTCAATTATGACCGAGTCTGATATTCACACAGATGTTGGGCAGCTTTGTGTTTGTAATGTATTATTGTGGACTTTAGCGCAGCGTGTTTGGGTTCTGTGAGTATGTTATATGCTTTACCACAGCGGTGTGTTTTCTGCGAGTCTGGTAGACTTTAGCGCAGGGTTTTATTATACTAATAACAGTAGCCCATAAGGGTAATTTATGCGGGTCTGTATAGACTTTAGCGCATATAGTTAGAGTTAAATTGAGTTGAGTGCAGCATGGTTTATTTATGTACATAAGAGTACACCAGAGTGCAACGAGTACAGCTGCAGATGGGCCATTTAGGCAAATAATATTGACGCACATTTAGTACAAAATGTATGAATTGAATTGTATTATTGAAATACGGTGTTATGCCTGGTTAAGGGGTAGTAAGGTGCAGGGTTGTTTATGAGACAATTGTTATGTTACCAACAACATCTAAATGTAACATTCGTTTCAGATATACCGCCACGGAAACGGAATGCAGAGTCGAGTGGGCAGAAAGGGACCAAAAGGTCCAGAAGAAGCCACACAGCTACGGCAAGCATGCCCTCTAGTGACAGTGACATTGTAATTGGGGGAAATGAGGGGGCGGTAATTGATGGCAACAGTTCACAGAGTGTGAACGATATTGACTCTTTGACAGACAAAATTGTGCAAAACATTACAACAAACATTGAAGAAATCGTGGAGAGGAAGGTTCAGCAGCTGATGGCCAGCATGAACAATGTACCCGTAACACCAGCCCAAGGAACGAGTGGAGGCCAAAGTGCAGGGACCAATCAACAGACTCCGGTTGAGGCGTCAGTTAGCAATTGTATAACAGGTATAGGCAATACTGGGGAAAACTCTGTTATAAGTTACAATACATCAAATACAACCCCCCTTTGGTCGTCTGTGTCGACCAAAACTAAAGATAAAATTTGGTCCGATGAGTTTATCGATATGCACTCTCTGACGGACACATCAGAGTCCTTTCAATTAACAATTACGGCTCAAGGTATTGCATCGGTCAATCAGCCTGCAGCTAAAAAGTTTATCACAATTGAGCAATGGACAGACTTGTTTGCCATATATTCCTCGGTTTATAGGTTAAAACAACCGCAGGCAGCTGACTCCCTGGCTCAATATGCCAACACAGTCCGTTCTATTGCCAAGGCCAGGGGGAACTGGTACATGTACGATACTCAGTTCAGAAAACTGAGACAATCAGTCCCACTCCCATGGGAGTCTATTCACCATGAACTATATATCAAGGCCTTAAGCCAAAAACAGCCCTTTCGGAGCTCGGCCCCAAGTAGGGGCCAGGATCCAGGTTGGTTGCCAGTTCAAACCAAACACATGTAACAAATTTAACAGAGGGGATCATTGCGAAGCATGTTCATACTCCCACCGATGCAGAGTCTGCCATGGCAACCACCCTGCATTCAAGTGTTGGAAAAAGCACGACAAAACGACAGGGTCACAATCTAACACAAACACAAACAATAAAGCCAGTAACAAACCAAGCTACAAGTCAACTAAGTAGCTTAAAGTTAAGTACCCCAGTTAAGGTCGTTCCTTTACAAACTCTGATTAAAGGTTACGACTCTGCAATTTCAAGTTACATAATCAACGGTTTTACTGAGGGTTTCGGGTTACATTTTGAGGGCCCCAGGATAAGTTGCGAAGGGCCTAATTTAAAATCTGCCAAAGACCATTCAGAAATTGTCACACACAAAATACAAAAAGAGTTGGATTCAGGCAGAATCAATGGCCCGATTTCAGAGAAACCTTTTGAGCCATTCATTATCTCCCCCATAGGGGTGGTTCCCAAGAAGGAATCGGGTCAATTCAGAATGATACACCATTTATCATACCCTAGAAACAAGGGGACCTCTGTAAACGACCAGATCACGGCTAAATTCACAGAGGTCAGTTATCAGAATATTGATGACGCTATCAAGTTGATAAAAAACATTGGTAGGCATACTTACATGGCTAAAACAGACATAAGCTCAGCTTTCAGGATAATAACCAACCCACTGTTAGGCTTCATTAACAGACCAGTGAACTAATAAGCCACTATCACCAACGCAAAAGCACATCATAGTATGCATACATGTTATATGGTCTGGACTAGAATATGTTATTAAATCATTGATTATATGTTGGTTGATCTTACAAATTGATCTTTTTGGACTAGTTTATAGTGTTTTTGGTTCTTGTTTATAGATACATATGTCACTGTATAAAGCTACACGAATACTGAGAGGTTTACGCCTTTGTGTTCATTTGCATTAATAGTCCTTCTCGAACCACATTATTCCAGAATGAGAAATTTTTATAGCATGTCCAGGCAACCTGATTGACATTTCATTACAACAACTTGGACATCATCACGTCAGTGGATTTTTCACCACAATGAAGTCAATATTGCCAGAAACTCTGTCATGAATTTCACATTGCGGATATAATCACTGTATTCCCAATGTTTGTTATACAAATAGAGCTAACCAAAAGGTAATCCATTTCCAAATATATATCGACCAACTGTCTGTATAAATGTCATGAATATAAGGTATGGAATATCATTTCACCAGAGGGGCAGCAAAATAGGAAGATTGTTGAGACCATTTATATTGTGAAACTGACAACTGATATTAGGAACGAAGCTTTTTGTCCAGTGTGTAGTATCTGAGAAAGGCGGCATATGAATATTCGCGATTACAAGTTTCTAATACTAGTATCATTGAACAATTTAAGAGAGGAGACGTATGATCGCGCCCTGTAGTTGTGTCGATCGTTTGCCACAATACGCCAATACGTGAAGTCTTGGTTCCTACGTATAACCAGTAGTATTTCATACAAATTATAACATTGTACATTGAACGGCTGCAAGGTTATCTATGGTAATTTATTCAACAATAATTAAAAATAAGAAAGTATTTGTTATATCAACTCACTCACACTGTAACTGGGTCGCATTGTTAGTTGCTGCCGTTTCTAGTCGAATTTATGATGGGAGATGGAAAAATTAAAATATGTTTTTGCAAGCTGCAAATTGAGTTATACTGCATTACCACACGAATATTAGGCAATCGTAGTTGATAACCAAAATAAATCTCTGTCCGCAGTATAGCGTTTAGCGAGGAAAGAACGAAAAAATTAGGATTTACTTTTTGTCTTGCAGATATCTTGAAACTCTTTAGATCAATAGTATAAAAACAATATGATTTGCGTATCGCGCGGCTATTCATTTTTACCATTATCTATATGTGTTTTGCACTGCATCGGTTGCATAGTTCAAGACATGGGCAATCATAATTCGTCGATTTTGTATTTTGCTTTAGGAACACAATTGTATCTAATTACAATAATGTAACACCTTTTGAAACTATTTATTACGTATTTAAATTTTATCAAGCATAATCAGAAGCATGCAAAATGAAAGAGATAAACGTCAGCTACTGGTAAAATTAATAACAGTAGGTTATATAATACAAACAACAGTGTAGATGTCGAAGTTTGCTCAAGACTCCATACTCTGAAGAAACTCGTATGGTTAAGCCGCAAATGGGTTAACATGCCTTAACAATTAGTATTTTAGTAGATACACGCAGTGGATACAGTGCATGTATAGTGTTATTGTTGTTTTTTATTGATTTCAAGACAATACTGGTGAAGTAATTATATGCTGCATACTTGGAATAAATGTAAGTCAACATTATTTATTTACACGAAAGTAAATGATAAACATGATTTTATGACAGTATCAGCATTGTCGGCGATAGACGATGACTATAATTGGTAGTTGTTGTTTGTAGGGTATAAATGCTAAAAGTCTAATATGCCTTATACTATGTATCATATACAAGATAGATGTTGTACTTGAAATGAGTACACAATTGTTATTACAGCGACATAATACCTTTAGTGTACTACATAATATATAAATGTCAATAACACTTGGAGACGGTATAAGGAAACTGTCAAATTTAAGGTTTGCAATACGTATGTCTGCAAAACCGACACAATTCCCAAGTGCATGTGATTAATTGATAACAGAAACAAATTTATTATAAAGCGGGTGAGTTAATAGTCTGGACTTTGACAAATGCATAAACAGCATATCACATCATCTATGGGGACTTCAACGTTTCTAACATATACGATATATATATCGTATATTCTAAATTAATCAAAATCATTAATCTAAATTGAATTGATTATTCGCTGCGAGTGTTTATTTTGTTTGATCGTTACATGCAAATGTTAACATCATCCACAAGATGGTGGTATAGAGTTATAAGATGCAAAGTGCCAGACTAGAAAGAATTAGAAACACACTAAGAACATATCTTAAGAGTTACGGACATTTCAAATACATTGCCACAGATAACAATATTTGACATTAGACAATTATACATGCTCGTACACTGTATAATTATGTCGATGCATACGCGGTTTCAGAAATATGTAATACTGATAATTGTTTTTATATAAATTGAATTTCTATTTCCCCAGGAAAATAGTCATTAGAATATGATCTGAGGAGAAAGTTATCAAATTTCATATCGTATACCGTGGGAAAACTTGAAACGACAGAAGCAATAATCGAAACAGTAGTGCATATACATGGATATTTCGGAGTTCGGCGAATGTTCAAAACGTCGATTTATATTACACGTGTCACTGAAACAACTTAAAAGTACAAAAAAGTATGCCATTGCATTAACTACATGTGATTACAAAGCACCACCACTGCTTTAGGGTTTATCATCGGAGATCAAATATCTTATGGAAAGGAGCATGGAGCCTTTAGTTCATCACATTTATTATGTGAAGGAAACTGTTTATGATGAAACACCCCAAAAGAAAAATATTTTCAAATCCTATAAAAGACAGGATACATTACACGATTGTTGGGCTCGTGCCATTTACAATTTTTTAGCGTCTGGAGAATGCAAATGCATTCTTGCCTTTAAAAAACAGTTCTGTGAAAGTAGCAATATGGGTATTTTGTTTGATATGGAAGGAGACATGTATTTATATAATAGCAACCTATTTAATATATCAAGGTGTTATGTCATAGTTTCATCGTATAGCCAACATTATGAAATACGTACATGCATTTGCATTACACGTACATCCACCAATATCGTCTACATCATCATAAATGAAATAGCATGTATTTGCCGTCATTCATTGTAGTTATTATGTCCCTATTAGGACTCCTTGGAGTGCTGTTTATACAAACATAAGACACTAAAAGGTAATCCATTGACAAACATATATTAACTTACGGTATATCATGTAGTTCGTAAGGATATCGTTGCACCATTGCAAGAGCCAAAAAGGAATATTATTGAAGCCATAAAATTGTCAAACTGGCAACTTAATATTATAGTTCACTGTCAAAATACTACAAAATCATTTGGCGCAGGATTGCTCTTTTTTGCACTTATACCGGAATTATCGATGCACATAACTCATGCACTACATCATATTTCTGAATTTTGCATCAGTATTGTAATACCAACGATAACTAGTCATTTGGTCGACCCCTGTAACATCAATTTCATTATCTTCGAGCTTCCGTTATCAAATATACATGTTACATGTATCTGTCAGACTTAACCAATAATTATAGTTACATGTACATCGTAGCTGTAGAACATATATTGTATGTATATCTATTTATGTTGCAAGAACTGCACTGTTGTGTTTGACGTATTATTGTTATGTCAAAGATTATTGAAACCTACATATCGGATAGAAACTGTCATAATATAACTAAAGCACTATGTTTGTCTAACTACTAGTATATTTCATATAGACATATGATTAATTGATTAAATAAACTAATCTGTTATGTTCAACTCATCTAATAGTCTGTCGTTTGACAAAATTAATGCATACAAACATATTTTTTAAGTAGTAAACATTTTGTATGAACTGCAACCGTTCTAAAATAATTTAACATCAATCAAAAATATTGGTCTCCGTTGCATTTGATACACACAAGTTTATTTGTTTCATTTGACAGAGTGAACAATAACATATATTATATCATCGTCTCAGATCTGACAGAAGTTGGCATCTAAATTAAGATGAGTATAGATTATGAGAAATGTACAAATACCAGACATTAACCGATTTTAACCTCTATTCGGAACAAAACAGGCGCATGGTTATCAAACGGACGAACGGTTCCCATTAGGGAATACTCTATAAATGACATGATGGTAAACAGAATCATTAAGTTTGGTGTACATAATTATGCCGGTCGTTATTTCAGTACTTTTTGGTAAGATTATAGATTAGGTCATTCTACGGACTGGTGTCACATACTTGTTTGCACTTTACTCCGGAATAAGATTGTGCTACCAGCGTGATTGGTAGTTTGGTTTCGATTATGTTTCTCACGCATTCACACTAATTGTCATTTGTGATAAAATCGCGTACTGGGGATACTGTCTAGGAAAAAACACTATATACATCAACGAAGTGACTATGAAAAAGACTTGGCGAGTTTCAATTTGTATCTTCAGTAAATACATAACAACGTAACTGCTCAATACACATGGTCAAGCATTACAGATAACTCGTGATACTCAATACCAAAAGTAACACAAAATATTAGTGTACCACATTTGTATCACTTTAAAGTGACTATAGGATCAACAGACTTTGTCATATGCGGCACTGTATTAATTTAAGTATATTTCATATTTTTTGAAGATGTAGCATTACATTTCACAAATCGACAGAGTATTTTCTGTTAAAAACTCAGAGCGTTTCTGTGGAAGAAGGTTGTCTTACGGATAGTGTATAAAAATATTTAATTATTATCACGCTCCTGAAAATTTCGCATGCATGTTTGTTTTCCATTTACAAATTGTGTTACGAGCGATAAATCATCGAGATAGTTTAAGGTTGAATTATCCACCATATTGAAACAGGGCAATACATGCATGTAGTTATATCATTCAAGAATATTAAGGATATCGTGTGATAGTTTAATGTGAATGTGTCATTAATATCTGAGTTCTAGTTCTGTCAACCAAACATACACCAATCATACAAAAGTTTCCTATAATCATATTCCGAAGAGTCATTAATATATACTCACAGTATTGCCAACAAAGTTAAACATTGTGATTTACGATGTCCTCCACTCCAAATATTGACTCACATTATCGCTATATGGTCTATATGTTGACATATCGCATACCAATTCCCTGCCCCAATCAAGCATGATCCAGAGACAATCAATCGTTCAAATAACATTATGCATATACGTGGAGAACGTTATTAATATCCTCGTATACTCAAGCTAACATATCATGCAAGCGAGTGCTTTGTAAAGTACCTTAGGGAATGGCCTTTAATGCTTGGACCTTACGCCGTTTTTGTAAGAGATTTGTCAAATTAAAAATACCAAAACCTTTACACTGGTCCTGGGTCTAGCAGGTTGTAAATAAAAAAAGGGGAGTAATTGTTACATGCTATGTCGCTGACATACAATACGCAAAAGTCGAGTACGACTATTACTTCTTTGGTTTGAAGGACTATAAACATTAACTATCTTACTTCTTTGCATCTGCATATACTTCTTCCGACTACCGGTATTATGGCATTTACACAATGCTAATTACAGTTGATGCATTTGATGACAGGGTCAGCTTTCTCGATTTAACCCATCAGATATAATGAATGTGGTGTTCGTCTCAAAACAAATCCATAAAATAGTCCACAATTAGATATGTTTGAATAATTGACTTTCATTTCCAATATTTATAACTTTACAACACTTCTTTCCTTCGGGACATCACATTTTGCAGACGTTATTAGATGTTATATGAAATATGTCATATCTAGACAATGAAATGGAGATCACTTATGTAACACACTGCAAAGATTATGCGTTTAACCTTTTTATCCTATGACCAAAAGAACATATCGATACCAAATGAATACATGTATAGCTATGGTAGAACGAAGCATTATCAGAGATCGGTGTCATGATTTTATAGATATTGCACGTTCACTTTCAAGTTTGCACTTTTGACATTTCCAAATAAATGTGTTTTTGTCATGGGTTCGTATTTGTAATTTTAGAATTATGTTGTCAAATGATACTTCTCCTCCTGGCATTTGCTCTTATTATCTTTATTACCCCGACCCCTTCCGTTAATTCCTACCCTTGTCATAACGGGTATGTTCCCAGGGCGTTTGTACTATATCGTTACATGCAGATATAACTGCTAACACAGATGAGGTAAGAGACATCCATAAATAGCAGTAGTTATTCATAAACCCTTCTTGTTTTACAGGATACATGCCGCATGTAAGTTTCCAAAATCGTGACTATTAAATGTTTCACATTGTGCTGGACATCTTATTTGCCATTAGTCAGTTTAGAGAAACAACGCTGGGTAGTCTATTTATCTTTTGCTACATGCTATGAAGCAAAACTGTTTAGAATTGTCCCAGTTTCGAGAGTTTTTACTTGGTCGATTGTTAGGGAAGAAACGAACGTTGTTTTTGCCAAGCTGCAATGTGGGCATTACTGCACAACATCACCAAAACTTGTCTATTGGTGTTGACAACTAAATTGAATAAATTTCGACGCTGTAACGTTTAACGAGGACAAAGCGAACAAAGTATGAGGTATTATGTGTACTACAGACACGTTTGTAATAGTTGAATCGATATAATGCATTTCATGATTAAGCACATTGTATCAGGAAAGAGCCGATCGTTTACATTTAGTTTCTGTTGTTATTGTAAATTATGTTACTAGTTATTCAGTATTATCGTAATTAATGTTACCTACAATGACAACTGAGGATCCAATATGAACTGTCATATTATAACTAACACAGTATGCGTGTCTGCAAACCGGTATATTTCCCTGTAGGCATATGATTGATTGATTGCACAAACTAATTATGCTATGCTGCGACGCTTTTAATATCCTGTAGTTTGATAAATGCATATACAAAATAAAGCACTTTCTATGTGAACTTCAACACTTCTAAAATAATAATATGAATTGTTTCGATTAGTCTTGGTAATGTTCATCAAATGTCATTTAAGACAAAATTGTTTACACACAAATTGATACATTGCACCCTCTAGGTAAACACCAGAGGTTGTATTCACAAAGCATCTTAATGGAAAACTAATAGCTTTCTTCAAAACGCCAAAATTGTCAGCAAAACAGGATGATCAAGATTACCAATTGTTTTGAAGCATTACATGTATGTTAATCGTTACTGTAAGAGTAATCATATACAACGTATATATAACACATTTTTCATGGAATAGTATACACACAACATTAATACTTACAAATACATTATTGCGATCTTATTATCCGTACAATATTACAGAAAAAAATAATTGTCTTCTTATTTCAAATTGTGTTGTGGGTGCTATGGTATTGGTGTGGTTAGGGTTTAGATTAAACTATACACGCTGTCGAAATATCGGAAACAATACTTCTATATTTCGATAATAGCTAGTGTTTGAAGTTTATCCATTAGGATTCATTTATATGCAGAGTTCTAGATCTATCAGCCAAGCAGACACCCTTTAGACTTATATTTCCTACATACATTGGAGAAGTCATTTATATAACCAAGTTATTGCCAACAAGCTTAGTATTGTGATTTACGACGTCCTGGTCTCTGAATATTATCTCACATTATTGCTACATCGTCTAGATGTTGACATATCGTACACAAATACATACTTCCCAAGCCATCTAGATCAGACACCATAATCAATCCTTCAAATACGATTTCGCTGATAAGTTGCAACAAACTAGGATATTAATAAGCATGTGAATTGACGCCGAATGAGACAACTAGAATATTATAGGTGGGACAAAACAGTTTATGAATTGGAACACGGTAACACTAATTGCACAATGTATATATCCAAAAGTACACATTTTCTAGAGCTTTACACACGGTGAACACAATCCATGTCTCATGCACGTACCAAACTGGCAGTAAATAATTTTGTTTGTTCGTATACTATACATAACTTTATTTGTCATGTTCCTGGTACTCATAAAAACAGCATTTTTCTGGATCTGAACCCTATGCGATGTTTATATATCTCAGTACTCGATGTGTTTAGTAGAAAATGCAAACACATAGTAATTTAAATATACACATATGTTATTGTTTTTCACATAATAAAATAAATCTGAATTATTCATAATTTGTCCTTAACAACAGCTCAAATAATGTGACCACGTGATAAAGATATACATGTACGTAATTTCGATTTATGACGTCATAAAACGTCTAAAACAAGAAAAAGAAAAACTATTTAAAACCCACAAACATTAATTTCATATAATAAAAAATACATGAAATGTACAAATGGGATGATTATTCTCTTTTTTTGTCATAAATGGGCATATAACATTACCCCACACACGTTTTGAAAAATGGTATGGTACATACAATTTGATGGTGAAAATGATAACAAATGCCCGACGAATAAAACTACCTATCCTCATCAAGCACTTTTGGCAAACTCAGGTACAATTTATGTTATTTTATCTAATATATATGTAGTAAAATTTAGTATGTACGTGTGGTATTTTTGGTTCAGATGCGCCTTGTTTATACTGATCTTGTTTGTTAGTTATTTAATATTTTCCAAGTTACGGAATGCCATTCAAGCGTATCGATCAGCCTGACAGACATGTGACAACAGCGCTCAGAAATCATATGAGCCAATATGACACAATTGGCTTACGTATTTCTTGGGAGATTTTTACCCAGTGTATACAACTTACCCTGTTTGAAGACCAATACAATGAAAATGCTTTCATTTCAAATGATGAAAATACTACAATTGTCTAGCTGAGAGATAGATTTTTAAGAAAATATACGCTTTTACATAATCAGAGACGCTTATAGTGATGCATCAGCCACTGACCAGTACTTTCTTAAGTGACCCTCGTATATTGGAAAAAGGTACATGACATTGTATTAAATAGATGCCCCCCCCAGCAGACAATCAAATGTGTGCCCTCGAGAGCTCCAAAAGGGACATATTTAATGACACATGTATCGTAGCTAGTGCTAGGGACTCAGTTTTATGTCTGGTTTTATGCTCTACTACATGTGACAGCCTAAATTCGTCAATATGTTATCCATTCACTTTTTCACATATATAGTGTGTTATATGTGAATAAACTATTGATACTTACAAAATACCTTTGGAATGGGATGGCATGGAGATGTGCTGTCATTTAATAACATGGATTTGTGGTTGTGAACGAGTATAGTAGATTTTTGCTGCTACCCTATTTGGGTTACAAGTCAATATTCTATTCGACTCAAATCAGGTAACCGCCAAACGTAAGGTTAATGGCTTGCACATTACTGCAGCCACACTACATTTATCTTCTTCATAATTATGGGACGAGAAAATAGTCCCTCTAAATATGAGTTGAAATACAGGGCTGGTGTATAATTAATTGTATTGTTGAATGCGGCGTGCTATGAATACAGCAATGTATAGACTGATAAATACAATGTCAACTGTTAAAATACCGGTTAGTACCAAGTTTGAAATATCGTTTCGAGGCATAGAAAACGCCTTACACATTGATCACTTGAGAACAGCACCCAAAACACTTCCGAAATTCTCATTAATCATTAGGCTTTAACATGTATATAGTACGATTATTCATTAGTGATCGCGGATAGTTTGCATTAGAAGTTTCGCTGAAAATAATATGACTCTGGTATGAAAAGTAATAACTAATCGGGAAGGTCATGTAGCTCTAAATTGCACTCACCAACAAAGCACAAATTGCGCAAAAACAGAAATAGACAAATCACCAATACGACAGTGGACATGGTGAATTAATGAATAATTCTAAGTTATGTTGACTTTTAATCAAATAGTGAGTCTTGAACACAATACATGGATAACATTTATTTACTACACTAACTTAGGTCTAGAAGATATTTGCATTGATCATACGAAATCTAATATGTATTCACTATACATTCAGGGAAAGAACGTCAATATTACGTAATTACGACATATGTGTTAAAATATGGAAATAGCAATCACTCACACAAGGTCAACTGTTCGTTTCTATAGATTGATCGATTGACAAAACGACAAAACCGAAACCTATGCACAAGAGCTTACCGAACTATGTGTATGGCAATCAAGAATTTGAATACTCTATTTTTGTACTATTTATATAATGTATATAGTATTGAAACCATATAAAAATTAACTATGTTATACAAATTTGAACATGCTTAACATTAAATGAGAAAAATGATGGAACAAATTGTGCGTGAAACTAAACCGCAACAGTGAGATGGTTATTAAAGAATGTATTATTATTCCAATCACGTAATGCTTTATCACTAAATAACTATATATTGTATATTACATCACATGCTCCTCACAGGCTCGGAAATTGAAGGATATGAAAATGCGAAATGGTTATTAAAGAATGTATTATTATTCCAATCACGTAATGCTTTATCACTAAATAACTATATATTGTATATTACATCACATGCTCCTCACAGGCTCGGAAATTGAAGGATATGAAAATGAGAAAATTAAATATTTATTGTGCGACGAATTAGTCTTCTTTACAACAAAGTGTCAGGCAACTGTAATGCAATTTCCTAGATCACATGTAGACATGCTTGTCGGAGAGGCCAAAAAGTGTGTGTCAAAATCTTCTCAAGAAAGTCGACCAGTTAAACATGACATAGTTTTGGTGTTATACAATATACTTCTGTTGACATACATGTACCTCTGACAATTCTACGAATCAGATATCATACGTTCTTTTAATACGGCAAAACAACTACACTATATGCTTTTGGATTAGATACTTCGGTTTGGTACGGCTATTTTACTAACTTAAATTCCCAAACTATGCTTCATTTTCTCTTATTTCCCCCGTCAAAGTACCTAATATGGTAGCAAGATAAACGCTTAATATTCGAACCAAACTAAAAACATGAATTTAATGGATGACTTGATATTGCAGCCTATGAACTATGCCGCTTGATAACATCAGCGCGGAGATATTACACCATACGGAAGATATATGGCCGCCTACGACCTCCACACAGTGCTGCACCATATCAGCATCGAGAGTAACACCAAGAGTTACTGGTAAAGACATAAAGAGGGAAGACGGTAATGGTTAGCTCTGTACAATTTATATGTCTATCCTTTGCAGCCTTTCTGAAGCTAACTACGTAATATTCTTACATACAACACAATTAGTTCGAAATGACTTTACTTGGTTAGTTTTCTGTTTAACGAAGTTAAATGTCGTGTTGCAGTCAATATCCAAGTAAGGGCAGCAGATGGAATTTTTTGATACCGTTCCAAAATTATCTGCTTACGTACCATCTGACCGAATGCTTTTATTTGTGTTTATTTGTTAATGCTAATTTTCATTTTCGTTAAGTTAGCCTAACCACTGTTGTTGTTGTTGTTCGTTCGTTTTTACATTTACCTTTGCGAAAGGTATAGTAATACTAAGTGTAATGTGAACGAATGAATGCATAAAATTATTCAGTGATTGATAGAATATGTGGTGGTTATTTTTGTATTATCTTTCACAGCTTATTTAAACTTATATCACATCCACGATATCTCCCTTGGTAATTTTAAACGTGCCTCTGTTAGAAGATTGTAATTCCAGCATAGTCAAATGTAGCTTTTGGACCCATGTGCATTATTTTGGACAGACTTCCCTCTTTCACATAGTTGATAAGGCAAAGTATTTGGTGGATAAAACTTGATAGCTTTATGCTGGGGTTAAACACCATTATACATGAAACTAACGTTTATGTCAGGTAAAAACACTTATTATAAAACGATTACATATACGTCTACAAACACAATAGGTACCACCTTAGCCGACTTGTATGTGAAGAGTTATACTTAGCTTCTAGGAAAAAAAGAGCATAGACCCTTTCTCAGTTAAATTTGTAATTTTAAGACCTATACATCGATACAAAAATCCCAGAAGTGAAAAGTAGTAAAACGCTAAACTTTAAGACGATATTACATCAACACATTTCAGTCCAATGACTGCACACATTTCCGATGTCACTGTTAATGCAATGTGCTGCAACCCACTGACTGCAAAGCATTATAATGTCTGCACTCCCGTATGGTGAACAGCTTTCATTGTGGCAGACTGACCAATCGACATTATCAAAACAGTATATCCAGTCTATTTCATAGAGAGGCATACTGAAATAACTTCCTTGAACAGCGTATGGCACTATGTCAGCTACTCACTGTTTGGTTTGTTTGGCAAATTGTATGGAGGAAATGCTCCGCGATGTCTTAACGCATTATTCATTTATTATCCGTAAAACACTTTCTATTGCAAACATGTTTTCTGTGTTCGGTTGGTTAAGTTAAATGTGCTGTCTTCGAGATTTCCTCATATTTTTGTACATAATTTCTAGCAGTTTTTCTGTCAATAAAATCGAGAAAGGAAGATAAAACCACATGATATTTCCAAAGCAATGCAAACATTGATCAAAGACTTTTGATCAAATTTGGACATTTGCTATCTTGGTTGATCAAAACTATTTGTTATATCAATTCATCGTTTAACTTCATTCAAAAACGTCGTAATGCGTACTCAAATTGTTTCTTATTGAATAAAACCAGTACAGAACGTCACATTCAAGCATATTGTGTTGGATCTCATCCAGGAAGTTGTAGGATGCTAGCAAAATAACGAAACCGAAGTTCATTAAATTTGCCGAAAAAACTATTTATAACGAAGTTAATTGGAAGAATTAATTAGCCTAGCATCCGCAAATCGTTTAATAGCCAACACTATGAAGACTTTTCAGTTTTCAAGAGTTTTCCATGAGGGGTTAAATTAATTAACAACCGATTTTGGAGACGTTGGTACTGACTTAATCGAAGTCGGTGAAAATAATTCCGTGCATGAAACTAATTAGAAAATATCTAATATTCTAATTACCAGCGAACATCACTCCCAGCTACACAGCATGTCCCCGTAGATGAACTTTCTCAGATTCAAGTAGTACTTAAGGTAGGGCAACTTTAATAGCCAATTATCACTTAAAACATTATTTTCTATCTTATTTTATTATGTATTCAGTATAACATGTTTTATTTACATGCATGTATTAAGACCTATTCAAGTAGAAAAAATCAGTTTCATTAGTAACGTATGATCCTAGATGTCTGGTAAAATAAATGGTCATAATATAAAACAGTTAAACAACTTAGCATTACACTTCATGTATCACATTCATTTATGTTGGTAAAATAAACACTTCAATATATTTAGTATGAGCACAAATCATAATGAAACCCTATGGTAATTGAACATTAGAATGGCTATACAAAAGTATGGTCCTACAAAAAATAGTGTAGTGTATTTAAGTCTGATAGTTTCTGAATGTCTGCATTTGTCTTGGCATGTCTTTATATTTGGCTACCTACCTAGAGTTTTGAGTATATTCATTATGAGAGTTCTGATTTTTGACAAATGCGTTGTTTACTTACATTGTATTAAAGTATTTGATTTCAGGTTGATTGGTCGCACAACCTCAAGATTGTGTGGAGAACTTGGATTTTAAACTATGAATACTTGTGCTTATTTTTATTTGCTCGAATTATGTTTCGATAATGACTGAATGTTTTTAAAAACAGTATACATTAATAAATGGTATCTTCTCATATCAATTCGACTTCATAAGCGGAAAGTATCACAAGTACTATCGACGTGTTAAGTTCGAACAGACATATATTGCATGATTTGATAGTGGAAGTGTATTTTTATTCAAAGCAAGAACCTCGTGTTATTGTCATACATAAAGGTCAGATTATATATGGCATGGTATTATCTTGATACACAACAAATTTCAGCAAGTTCAAATTATTTCATCATACATAACATCGACGCATAATTTATGTGACCAGATGCACTCGAAAAGGTCGAATGAGTGCAGTCCCACGGCATTTGTTTATGTATCGAATATGTTGTTTATGTACATTTGTATCCACTATGTTTTGACAACCGTCGCTCTTAATTTAAGTTTGGCAAGATGTATGACTTCAATAATCTTCTTATTGGTCTCTCCCAATGCTGAAATTATATTCCAAACCTAACATTCATGATAAAGTAAAATCTATGTTTGACAACGTATTGTCTTTTGTTTAGCTCGATTTGTATATACAACTTTCCGAGTGCAAGAGTTACTGACCTCAAAGTTAATTTTAGGACATACTCTCTGACAATATTGACTTCATTGGCTTATGAAACACTGCGTGATGATGATTTACGGCTAATAATGAAGTGTCAATCACAATGCTTGGACAAGCTATTGAGATGTTCTCATCTCAGAATAATTTGGTTTGAGAATGCAAAACTATCAAAGTAACCAACGAAGTAATATTATCAGCTCTACTCGTGTTGCTATAAATAATAGAATTTACCCGAATTTATGCCACTAGAAACATAAGCAATGACATAGATCAACGGTTTGTCAATTTTAGCAAATATAACAGCTTCTACTAAGTGTTAGAGCTAATTTCCGTTCACGAACGTCGTACATTTGTCCTGTGTGCACTCTAATAATGGTGTGTTCTACTTGCTTCGAAGTGTTTTGCGTGGAATATGGCTGTCAATAATTTCATCATCATTCATTCTGTGACCATTATAAAAAGGAACATCATGATTAGCAAAGTCAATATATTTTATGTCATATGTTATAACGTCATATTGTTTGTCTTGCGTAGACATGAATGCATTCATTGTTTAGGTGTGTGTAACTGATAACTATACATGCATAAAAGGTATGAGAAAATCCGTTAGGGAAGGTAGCACTCAACCCAACAGCCGAGCACAGAAATCAGAAACACCACACCACAACTATCCTGAGCAATGCCACCAGAAACCCATGTCAAAACGACGACCAAATGAGGCACAACAACCCCGGGACGTGGTGACCTAGATTAAAACACTTGGGACAGTGACCTAACGTTGCTCGACCAAAGAGGCACAACTACGACTTAAGGTAGTTAAAATAATGGGCAAGGTAGGAATGGGGTGGGAAATAATATTACATATTCCTAGAAACTACATTGAGCAATGCCCACACATAAGCGTAAGAAACAATTAAAATTCAAGTCCCCGCCGGTAAAAAGCAGGATGACCCACAAATGAGGCACAACAATTGCATGTTGCAATGACATGAAATGCCAACATGATAAACTAATTAACACTGCACACAATTGAGCTGTGTGATTCTAGATGCCCACACTATTTGTATTTGGCTATTATACATAATGAAATAGTATTAAGAACCATTGAACTTTATTATTAAAAGCAAACAAAACAGAACAGTAGGTATACAAATTAATGCGCAGCGCATCTTAAAATAAATAATGATAACATAGTCCAAAACCACTTCTCTAATCTACATACATGTATAAGCACTGATAACTTTTTAAGTCCTGCTGTGTTGGTATGTGTGTTTCCGTTTGCATCAAATAATTATTGTAATCATCTCTTCTGTACATACAATTCAAACACATTATTTATTTATTTATAAGTGTATATTTTTATTTATAAGTGGTATACCATGAAAACACATAATGCTAATTCTACAAATGATTTGGATAGATAAGGATCACAAATGTTTACATTTTGAGAAAAACAATATTCATTTCGCATTTCCTATAAACTGTAGTGACTCGTCATGTTACATGATCAGGGTTATACCACTTGCATTTTTTATAACTTAAATACAAATTGAACGTGTATTCTGTGAATAAACTTCTCCTTTGATATCAAATAAACTTTAAATATATAATTGCCCAAGATAGCTATTTTAAGAGAACAGTTTTAAAATGATTAGAAATACAATTGCATTCTTCAGACGCTAAATTATTGTAAATGGCACGATTCCAGCAATGGCTGTAATATATCCCGTCTATTATAGGATTTGAACATATATCGCCTCCACATACAATATATTTTAGCTGCATGACAAATACGTAACTTCCGCATGGTATAATTCAAATTTAGTAAATTCTCGGGAGTACAATATAACAAACAAAGAATGCGCCAAGTAAATTGAAATGTACCTATATGTACAACGCGTGCACTGTATATATTTCTAACGCACGGAAGCAAATACTTAACACTACAAATGTTGCATAGGGCAAAGCAGTTACAGAAATAATATTGGCTGTCTAGTTATATCGTGAAGCTATGTTAAAATGTGTTTTATTCTTGTCTTGCGGTGTTCCATTATATATTGCACAGTCTCTTTCACATTGTACGTTGACGAAAAACGAAGTTTGACGGTCCTTGCCATAACACGCTTTGACCCCTTAGGGTTGACACATTCTTGTCACATGTCAATAATGCAATGGTACACTTTAAAGACGTTTGACTGCAATGCACATCGATGTTTTTAACATGCGCCGTACCCGCACATTGTATCCATGTCTGTGCTACTATTTCGTTTATTCTCTTTAAAGTTGTTTCAATTTATCCCACGATATATAGATCAAGTATATAATTTGATAACTGTCTCTTCTGGTCATATTCTAATGATCAGTTTTCTGTCGAAATTCAATTGATATTAATACAACTTATGGTACTACACATTCCTAAAACAACTGCTTTACCTAGACTGAATCATGCAGTGTGTACAAGTATGTATAATTGTCTGGTGACAAAGGTAGTATTTTTATGTAATTTTTGAACATTTTTTAACTGGTAGCCTTTGAATGTACAATACAGTGTTTCGACGTTATGTCAATATTTACAAACGAAATTATTCTCCAAATTATGAAAACTCCTTAAGATAACGTGTATGCATTAAACAATGTAGTTGTGGTGTTTAACAAACAAAACATGCACCTAGTAAATTGAACGTTATCAATTAGTAAAACTGCCTAACACTACAAATGTTGCAAAGGGCAAACCATATTTGCTGTTTAGTTTTATCGTACAGCTATGTTACAATGTTGCTTTTATTCTTGTCTTTCGGCATACCATCATAATAATATTGTATAGTCTCTATGAATTGAGTGAAATAGATGTTTGACGCTTCTTTTCATGATACGTTTTGACCTTTTTGGGTTTACACTTAAGCAGCGGTAGACTTCCTGTCACATGTCACCAATACTACGACATACTTTTAAGACATTTGACGTACAATGCATATTTTTTATGCAGGCGCTGAACTCGCAAATTGTATACATGTCTATGTTACTATTTCGTTTATTCTTTTTTAATGTTATTTCAAGTTTTCCCACGGTACCTACAATATAATTTGATATCTCTCTCCTTTTATTACACTCTGATGATTTGTTTCCTGTGGAAATTCATTTTATAGAAATAACAAATAATAGTATAACACATTTATCACACTGCTTATGCCTAGACTGAATCATGAAGTATGTCCAAGTATTTATATTCAAGTATGCGTATGTATAATTCTGTGGTGACAAACGTTGTTTTTCTACGTCATTTGTGACCATCTTCTTATTGGTAGTCTTTGTATGTACAATGCAGTTGTTTGCCCTAATAACAATATATGTACAGCCAATTTCATGCTCTAAATTATCATAACCCCCTTCTTTGCTCGTATATAATGCATGTACACATACATATTGGCTTGGTTATCATTCCGGATACCTACATTTTTATAATGTTACTCATTCACTTAATTTGGTATAAAAATGAAAAAGTTCGTAAGTCTTTATGAATTTGAATCTATCTCAATTCGCCATGTTTGTTACAATTTTCTACAACGCTCATATGATGTATGAATGTACACATTGTCTTATAATAATGATAAGAAACAAGTTAAACCATAAAGAATAACAAGTTTAATTTACATTAATAGTTGTTTTTAATTTATAAACCATTTGTAAGTACAAAATGTACTGTATTGATTTTCACGTATTTGATATTGCAATTTGTTGTGTGTATCTGTCAAACTGCAGACTATTAGTTCAGCTGCTTTATAGTTAGTTTGTTTCTTTCATCAATTTATCAAATGCGTGTGAACAATATGCTGGCTTTGCAGACATACACAATACAGGCTTGAGATTTGACAGTTTTTTCTATGCTAGCTGCCAGTGTTCTTGACATTTGAATATTGTGTACCTCACTGAAGTTGTTATAACGCTATATGAATTTTCCTTTTGGAAATAACATAAACATACATGTACGGGTATTTGACTCGCCTTTTCGTATTATGTATTGATCCTCAATAGTTTCGAAAGAAGATGCCGACCTCGCTCATCTAAAAATAACTTTATTTTATGAGAGGTCCAAAAAGGACATATTTAATGACACATATATCGTAACTAGTGCCAGGGTTCTCGGTTAAATGTCTGGTTTTATTCCCCATTAACATTCTCGATTCCGAAATGTGTTTTCCATTAATTTTGTTTGTAGTTGTTTGTTATTTGTGGATAAAATTTTGGCTACTTACAAAATTACAGTTGGAACTGTTGACATGGAGGCGTATTGCAGCAAAGGAATTGTATAACACGAATTTGTAATTATGAAAGAGTTAAGTAGATCTTTGCTGTAACTCAAGTTCTTTAAAAGTATTCTGTCTGACCCAAATTAGGTAAATAACACACGTAAGGGTAATGAACAGTACATGACTACAGCCGGACTGTATCTCGTTTCTTCTTCAAAATTGTGGGATTTGAAGAGAAAGATTATAAAGTTCCTCTAAATTTCCCTTCCAGTCTCTCTAAATAGAAGTTTAAATACAGGGTTGGTGTATAATTAGTTGTGTTGTTGAATGTGACGTGCTCGGAAAACAGCCATATCTAGACTGATAAATACATGCTTTCTGTTTAAGTACCGCGTAGTATCAGCTTTAAAATATATTGCGTGGCATAGAAAACGCCCAACAAATTAATCACTCGAGAAAAACATCCAGTACCCTTCCAAAATTCGTATGAATCGTTAGTGCGACAAGCGCGGACAATTTTCCATTATAAGTTAGGCTCAAATGATAAGAATCTGGTGAGAAAATTGATAAGTAATCGGGCAGATTGTATAAGCTATATACTGCACGCACCAACAAAGTACAAAATGCACAGAAAACACTCGATGTGTACATGTATGATAGTAGACACGGTGAATTAAATGACTAGTACGATATTATGCTGAATGTTGATCAATTAATTCGCCTTGAACAAAATACTCACATTTGTAGAATATGTTGAACAAACTAACTTAGCTCTATCTCGATATTGCATTCCTCATACGATGTGTTTGTATTTTATCATGCAACTACAATGGTAACTACCTGATAACACATTACCTGAGAAAAGTATGTGTTCTCAGGTCCGCCCACAAATAACTGACAATTTTTCAATTTAATTTGTCATTCCATCTTAAATTGACATAAATATCATTGAAAACAACAGATCTATGCATTTAATATCTATTATTTACACTCCAGATTAGCAATAATTTTTCGCCAGGTAGGGCTACGCCACTGTAATTGCTCTTGAATTCATACAGGTCACCCACAGATCGATCGTTTTGAAAGGCCCTGAAATAAACCGCCAAACACAGATAAATACACTGGCTAAGATATATAGAAATTAAAATAGTCATAGCTATCGACTCTACATCCAGTTTTCTGGCCTACAGGATTTTTTAATCTAATTTTCACGACTCGCGAAGGTTGACCTACAAAACGAAAGCCATGAAACACCCAGCTATTTTGAGAATCAAAACATTGTTACATTCAGTACACATCCCTACACTTGATACAAAAAATAGAACAAACTTTAATAGACTCTTCAACAAAACCAATGTCTTACCTACAATTTTGGATTTCCATCTGTTTGCATTCTGTCATGATTAACGATTTACACTGTCCGTTGCCACACACAATCAAGTATTTAAATCAATCCGTATTTTGTCATTATCTGAAGCATAACATATGAAATTTTAACATAACTAGGCTTGGCGGTATCGCCCGAGATGGCTCGGTAAACCTCGCCACCCGAACGATATCACCTCACCTGATAACATTGTTCTCACCGGACAAGGACCCGAGTTTCTCTATCACTCAGTGTTCAGGAAATGCTCAAAACAAGGAACGTCATGGTTATGGAGGGAAACCATACATCGGAAGACGTAAAACATCAGTTACCAAGACAAGGCCAACTGTTCGTTTCTATAGTTTGATTGATTAACGACAATCCGAAACATATAAAAATAGTTCACCGAAGTATGTATACAGCAATATGGAATTGGAATACTCGTATGTATATTATTTATATAAAAACATAGTATTACAAACAATATGATCCTAACTATGTTATACAAATTTGAACAGGCTTTAGATTTAATGAGACTTATAGTGGGTCAACTTTCTATTTGTCGTTTCTTCTGTGTAAAACATATCCGTGCTTGTCAGATGGTTATTGCAGAATGTTTTATCATTCCAGACACGTAATGCTTTACATGTAGCACTTAATAACAATATATTATTACATGCTCCATGAAATTTAGGGATATTGAAAATGAGAAAATCAAATATTTATTGTGTGTCGAATTGGTCTTCTTTTCAACACAGTGTCATGCACCGGTAATGCAGTTTTTGAGATCACATGTAGACATGTTTGACAGAGCAGCCAAATACTTTTTGTCAAACTAAACCACAGAAAGTGCATCCGTTAAACATGACATAGTTTTGATTTTATATAATGTTTTAATGTCGAAATACATGTACCTCTTACAATTATACGAATGAGATATAATTTACACTTTTATTCAGATAAAACAACCATAACATTACACATGCTTTTGGATACGATACTTCTGTCACATATGGCTATTCTACTAACTTACTAAAATTCCCAAACTATACCTCATTTTATCTTATTTCCGTCGTCAAAGTACCAATTATGGTAGAGAGATAAACGCTTAATATTCAGACTAAAGAAAAGCATGAATTTAATGGATCATTTGATATTGCATGGTATAAACTATTCTGCATTGATAACATCAGCGCAGATATATTATAACGTTCGGAAGATATATGGCCGCCTACGATCTCTACACAATGCTGCACCATATCAGCATCGCCGATAACACCAGGGTTACTGGAATAGACATAAAACGAGAAGACAGTAATGTTTAGTTCTGTATAATTTATATGTTTATCCTTTATCCTTCTTGAAGCTAACTACGCAAGTTTCTCACATAAAACGCAATAAGTTCGCACTAGGTTTGCATAGTTAGTTTTCTGTTTTACGAAGGTTAACGTCGTGTTAATGTCAGTGTTAATATGTGAGGGTAGCAGATTGTACTATTTGATATCGTTCCAAAGTAATCTGCTGAATGCTGTTACTGCTATTTAATTCTTGCTTGATGCTAAGTGAGCTTCATTTGCTTTAAGCTCACCTGCACACTTTTGTTTTTTGTTCGTTGGCCATTGACTGTAAATTTACTTTTTCGAAATGCATAGTGATACTAAGTGCAATGCGTTTACATTTATAGTTGCCTTCCTTTTAAATGAGTTAATAACATTGTCTAGTGGTTGATAGGATATGTGGTGGTTGTTTGTTTAATTTATCACATCCACGATCTCTCGCTTTGTAATTACGAACGTTCGTCTGAGAGAAAATTGTAAATCCAACATATTCGAATGCAGCTTTCGAACCCATCTTAATTTTCTATGAATAAATTCCTCCATTACACAGTTGATATTGCAATGTATAGAATAGGATAGCTTTATTCTGGGGTTAAACACCAGCATACACGAACCAAACGTGTATGACGTGAAAGGGGACATTAATAAACAAACTATAAAAATATGTTTACAAACGTAATAAGCATCGTCTGAGCTGACTCGTATGTGGAGAGTTATAATATGCTTCAAGGACAAAAAGAGCATTGACCCTTTCTCAGACAAATTTGCACATGTACGACCTATACATCGAGACAATATCCCAGGCTCTGGTGTAAAAAGTCAGTAAAACATTAACATTTATGACGAGATTATATCAATCCATACCGGTACAATGACAGCACGCATTCCGCTGTTAGTGCGATGTGATGCAGCCTACTGTAGATGATTATACTGTCTGTACTACCGTGTTGTGACAGACAGACAGACAGACATTAGCAACTTACTATATCTAGTCTTCTTCGAAAACTTGAACAGCGTATGGCACTAGGTTCTCACTATTTAGTTCGTTAAGAAAGTTGTATAGAAGAAATATTTCTTTAATATTGTCTTTACGCAATATTTATTTGAAGTTGGTAAAATACTTTCCAATTTAAACAATAGCGAAAATTTGTGTCAGGTTATGTTGTTAATGTTTTCTGTGCTCGATTTCTTCATAATCTTTACATGTTTCAAATAGGTTTTTTGGACGATCAATCAAGTCAGGAAAGGAAGATGAATTATGCCGAGCATAGCCTCTATTCGCTTTATTTCTACTGATACATGGCAGGCATATATATGTACCTCCACCCGGATTTGAACCCGGGTCGCCAGATTAGACGGCAAGCGCACTAACCACTGAGCTACGGAGGCACATTAGGAAGATAAAAACCATAGTGTACATTATAATTTCCAAAGCAATGAAAATACTTGTTCAAAGACGTTAGATTATATTTGGACATTTGCTTTCTCGGTTGATCAAAAGTATTTATTTTATATCAATTCATCGTTTAACATCATTCAAAAGCATCCAGATGTGCACTACATGTAACATGGTATCTTATTGAATAAAACAAGTACAAAACGTATCATTCAAGCATTTTGTGCTGAATCTCATCCGGATAGTTGTAAGATGCTAGCGAAATTACGAAGGCGAAGTTCATTTTATGTGCCGTAAAACTATTCATAACGAACCTAATTTAAATAATTAATTAGCTTAGCACCGCAAATCGTTTAATACCCAACACTTTTAAGATTTTCAGTTTTTTAGAGTTTTCCGTGAGGGGTTAAATTAATTAAAACCGATTTTGGAGATGTTGGTACTGACTTAAAGGAAGGCGGTGAGAATAATCCCATGCATTAAACTAATTAGAACATATCTGAGATTCTAATTACCAGCGAACATCACTTCCAGCTACACAGCATGTTGCCATAGATGCACTATCACCGATCGAAGTAGTAATCTAGGTAGGGTAAATTTAATAACCATGTATAACTAAAAATAGTGGAGTATTTATTCAGTATAAAAACTGATGTTCTTTTAATATTAAGACATTTAGCAAATAAAATGTATAACAAGACATTTCTATTGCATCCAATGTGTTCGTTTTTATACAATAAAGCATGACGCCAAGAGTATGGTACATGTATTGGTCATAATATAACGCAGTTAGATTTAGCATTAGACTACTTTTAGCACACTCATTTACGTTTTGTTGCTTGTACACTCCAATATACTGAGTATGAACAAAAATCATTATGCAAATTAGCAATTCGAAGTGATATACACAATTACGGTTCCTACAAAAATTAGTTAATGTAAATGTGATAGCTTGTAAAGGTCTGCACTTGTCCTGGAATGTGTTTTATACTTGACTAGGTAGAATTATTCTACATTTATATTATAAGTCGTAGATCTAGTACTACATACATACATTCAGTTTTGAGTATTCGATTATGAGAGTTCTGTAACTATTTTGGATCAATAAGTAGTGGATGCCATTCCGACTCTATTTGTGTTAAGTATTTACATTGTTTTTAAATATTTCAGTTCAGGTTGATTGATCGCACAACTCCGATATCACATGAGGAGGTTGATTTAAGACTGCGAAAAATACTCTTGTTTGTTTTGAATTTGATGAACTTGGAGTTATTTTCGATTATGAATATTTTTTATAACAAACAGTATGCAATAATTAATAATATCTTGCCATACCAATAGCAAGGGAAATTTGATACGACTTCATAAGCGTAAAGAGTAAACAGGACAATCGAGGTGTAATTCCAACAGAAACACAATGCATGATATCCTAGCGGACGTTTATATATCCAAAGCAAAAACCTTGTTATATAGTTTTACCTGAAGGTCAAATTATATGTGGTATGGTATTATCTTGATACACAACGGAGTTCAAATTATGTTATCATACATAACATGTTGGTGGTGATGGGATGCATACTTTATATGACCAGATGCATATGAACAGTTCAAATCAGTGCAGGCAGTCCCACGCCAATTGTTTATGTATCCAATATGTTTTGATGACCGTCGCTCTAAATATAAGTTTGACAAGATATATGGCTTCAATAATCTTCTTATTTGCCTCTCTCACTGGTGAAATGATAGTACATGTACATACCTAAAATTCAAGATAAAGTGTACAGACAGTTAGTCGATATATGTTGGGCAATGCATTGTCTTTTATGCACATGTAGTATTGTTTGTATAAACAACACTCCGAGGGAAAGTGTTTCGGACCTCAAAGTGAACTTTAGGACATACTTTCTGACGATATTGACTTTATCGGCTTGTAGAACATTGGCGTGATTATGTTTTAAGTGTCAAACACAATGCTAGGACATTCTATTAAGATGTTCTTATCTCAGAAGAATTTGGTTTGAGAATGCAAAAATATCAACGGAAATAACGTCGTAATATCCTCAGCTCTACCGATGTTGCTGTTTATAATGAATTGTTTCAGAATTCACGCTGTTAAAAACATAAGCAATGGCATAGATCAACTGTTGGTCAATTTTAGAGCAAATACGTACATTTTGTATAACAGTTGCTATGCAAAAACTAATTTCATTCTACGAATGTCGAATATTCGCCCTTGCCCTGTATGCAATAATGGCGTGCTCTGCTTGCGTCGAGGAGATGTTTTGCCTGAAAGATCACAGCCAATCATTTCATCATCATGTTCACCTTCATATCAAAGATGGGCATCATGATTAGATTTATGTGATTACCTGTCAGGTTTAGTGCTGCATTCCCTGTCCGATTTCCTCAAACGTTTGTATGTGTTCGTCACTCAAATGTCTTATGTTCCACGTGTTTAAGCACAATACGGTAATACGATATGCAAAATCAATGAATATTTGCTGTACATATGAACGAACAGCATTACATTAATTATTTGGAGAAGCAATTGTATCATCATGTATAAATTTTGAGAACATAACTAGCTCGCATTTTAGTGACTCGTTTAACAAATATGTATGAGACAATCGGACAGGGAGGCAGTACTCAACTTAACCAATGCTGACACATAAGCCAAAAACAAATTAAAGTTCTAAGTCACCGCCGCAAAAAGCAATATGACTCAAATTTACAAAGGCATGACAAACTAGCGGTGATACCAAGAAACCGAATAAAACGCAGCCAGGACATGACAGAATTACCCAATTCCATGGAGCAGGACGGCCTAGTCTCACAAATACATTGTATAGGCCACAATGGTGACCCACGCGATCAAATACAGAAAGGCTATGATGTGACCTAGTTTAAAACACGACAGACTGAGACCTAACGTTAATAAGACCAAAA
This sequence comes from Spisula subtruncata, assembly GCA_963678985.1. Lineage (NCBI taxonomy): Eukaryota > Metazoa > Mollusca > Bivalvia > Venerida > Mactridae > Spisula > Spisula subtruncata. The sequence goes on along the minus strand of OY787675.1, from coordinate 7,920,595 downwards.
ATGGCATGCGTATGATATGACCTAGTATATGATTCCATGGACAGTGACCAAACGTTAATACAAAATGTAACTTTGAACAAGTTATGAACAAGGTTATACCACTTTAATATTTATAACTTTGATAAGAATTGTACGTGTATTCTGTGAATAAACCTTTCCTTCTATCCCAAACAAAATTTAAATTTATAATTGCCCAAGATAGCTATTTTCAGAGATCAGTTTTAAAATGATTAGAAATACAAGATCATTATTCATACGCTAAATAATTGTAAATGGCACGATTCCAGCAGTTGCGTAATATATCCCGTCCATTATGGGATTGGAACATATTTCGTCTCCAAATACAATATCGTTTAGCAGCATGCCAATTACATAACTTCCGCATGGTATAATTCAAATTTAGACTATTCTCTGGAGTCTAATTTAGCAAACAAATAATTCACCAAGTAAATTGAAATGTACCGATATGTACAACGCGTGCACTGTATATACGTTGGGTGTTCCACAATTAATAGGACATAGCAGCACGGCAAATCAGAAATTGACCACACTATGTGTCTATAATTAAATTTTGATCTTTCACTGACAAATATGCGAAATATCAAAGAAATTGGTTGAAAAATAACAAATCTATTAAACATTAAATATACTGTATACCAAGTAGGCGGGTCGCACCGTGACGTTATTATTACGTCGCATTTCAAGCGCAGTATTTTAACATAAAGAAACATTAAATATTTTTGTTTGTAGTCATCCTCACTTTCTAAACAGATCCAATATCACTGTTCTAATTGTTTAGATGTGTTTCCGTACCCCTGTTCACGAAAATGTGTTGCAAAAATGCTAGAAATTGCTAAAACGTTGGAGCGCCTACCGGGATACGAACAGTTTTTATTAAAGACAACTCAATTCTTTATATCCCCACATATGCTATTAGTCAGTTAATAAATTCGCGATCTGTACACAATTTGAGTCAAAATAACACAAGTGGCTGCTTAATGCCACTATATAATACATATTTCATCATTTCATTGGTTAGCACTGTTGGTTTCCCAATGTATACCAACGTTTGACAATCACTTGGTTTCTATTTATTGGCGTTGACGTCATTTTCATCCATGACGCGCTTGGATACATACTCTTAATTACCGACTTACGATAACAAACACAGAGCGATTTCTTTGAAAGTTTGCATGCGCATGTCAAAGTCATCCACGTAATGCCATATAATTAGGCGTTAATATTTATCAAGTTGTTATTTAGATATTCACATTTTTAATAAGGATGGTAATGACAAATAATAGTGTGACCCGCCTTGGCGTTACATGGTTTCTATGACAACGCTTTGTATGAGCATCATCGGCAACAACGAAATTATGTTGCATTCAGCATATAGAGCATACATTGCTATGCATTTGGGACAATTTTCATTAAATTGTGATTTTGAAGTAAGAGGTTATGAGAAAAGTCCTAATATATCTGAAACACCCCTCGTATGTCTAACACACGGAAGTAAATACATAAAACTACAAATGTTGCAAAGGGCAAAGTAATTTTAGGCATTATATTTGATACTTTTGTTACATGTATATCGTAACGATATGTTAAAATATGTTTTATTCTTGTCTTGTGGTGTTCCATCATATAAAGCACAGTCTCTTTCACATTGTGCGTTGAAGAAAATCCAAGTTTAACGCTCATTTCCATTACCCGTTTTGAACCCTATGGGTTTACACCTTCTTGTCACATGTCACTTATGCAATGGCACACTTCTAAGGTAGTTGAGGTACAATTCAGATGTTTTGTTAAACATGCGCAAATTATAAGAACAATATTTGTTTTCTTAACACGGCCATTTTTTTTTAATTCCTATAGTAATAAGACCAGAACCGCAAGCTCAAATCAATGCATCACACATCAGAGACATGTTTATACATGTCTATGTTACTATTTCGCTTATTCTCTTTAAAGTTGTTTCAATTTTTCCCCCGATATATATATCTAGTATATAATTTGATAACTGTCTCTTCTGATCATATTCTAATTAGTTTCCTGTCGAAATTCAATTTATATTAATACAACTAATAGTATTACGCATTTCGCAAACAACTGCTTATACCAAGACTGAATCATGTAGTATGTTTTTACGTACAAGTTAACGTATGTATAATTGACTGGTGACAAAGGTAGGTTGTATTTCTATGTCATTTTGGAACATATTCTAGCTTGCAGCCTTTGTATTTACAATGTACAATACAATGCTTCGACCTTATGTCAATATTTACAGCCAAGTAAGTCCATCGTCGAAACTATTATAACCCCTAAAGATACCGTGTATGCATCAAACGGTGAAATTGGGTTGTGGTGTTATTGATTTGATGTTCTGTGCTTGGCTTGTTAAGTTGAGTGCTTCCAGTCCTATCCTACTTACTCATACCCTTTTATCGCACATGTGTAGACATTCATAATGGTTTGGTTATCATTCCGGATACCTACATTAAATTGTATTTGTTACCCAGTTACTTAAAAATGGCATACAAATTGAAAAATCGTAAGACTTACTGAATGTGATTCTACCTTTATCTAGTTATGTAGAATTTTCTAAAACAATATTATGATGTAAAAATGTACACTTTGTCAAATATTGATGATAAGACACAAGCCAACTGATCATAATGAATAACAAATTGAGTTAAGATTTATAATTTTGTTTAATTTATAATCCATTATAAGTATTGTATTTAATTTCTCATTCTTGATATTGTAATATGTTGTTTGCATCTGTCAAATGCTAGACTATTACTTCAGCTTCTTTAAGATAAATTAGTTTTTTTTAATCAACAGATCAAATGTGTGTGTGAAATATGCTGGCTTGGCAGACATACGTACTACAAGTTTGATAATTGACATTTTCTGTATGCTGGCTGCTATTGTTCTTGACATAAAATAGTGTGTAGCTCGCTAAAGTTGTTATAACGCTGTCATAAACCAAGTGTGTATTTTCCATTTTATACTAGCATACACATACGAGTATTTGACACTCATTTCCGTAATATGGTTTGATCCTCAATGCTTTCGAATTAGGATGCCAACCGTGTTCTTCTCAACAATATGTATGTTATTTTGTCGGGTTAACGCATGCTTTTCCGTGCTATTACATCTGCAGAGACCAGAGCCGTCAGGGCTAGGGCACCAACACTCCCGAGGGACTCTGCAGATGTATTAACGCAAAGAAGGCTTGCGTAAACGCTATTATAGCATAAAAAACAACACTTTAATAGTATGTTTTTCAAAATTATGTCATTTTGGCGGAACATTTTTGGCGACGAAAACAAACGCGACGTCGCTTAGCAAACGTAACGTCGCACAAAAGTTTTTGTTATGAGCGTCGACTTCCGGTATCGGCAAATAACATCGGCAAGAAAACAGTGACATTGGGTATTTGTTTATGTTTATTAATTTACTATTATAGAAACTTGATTAGTAATTACAATTACAATGTGCATTACAGTTCATATAACGCTGAAAATCATTTATTTTCGTCGGATGGGTCCTGAAATAAGCATACTTTAAACTGAACACCAACAGCGCGTGCGCGCGAGAATCTTTACAATAGCGTACCTTTTTTCCCGTTTAAGTATAAGCAAAATCACCCTTTTTATGCTATAATGCTCTTTAAAATTCAGTTGCTTTATTTGGTCTAGATGAGACATACACAGACATTGACTTGCTAGAAATATGTTACGTTATTTGCTGCCCCATTCCTACCTTGCCTATTAATTTAAACTTGATCAAGTCGTATTTGTGTCTCAAAATGTCGCATTAACGTTGGGCCACTGACCTTCGTGTTTTAAACTAGGTCATGGGTTGTTGTGCATCATTTGGTCGCCGTTTTTGCATGGGTTTGTGTGGTTGTGTCACCGTGCAGCGGGCCTTGCGAAATTAGGTCGAATTAGGTCGAATCTTGGCTAGGTTTCATTTGGTCTCATACAATGACCGTTATTCTATAATTTGTTAGTAAAATTGTGTCATCCTGCATGTTTCGGCGGGGACTTGTTTCATTTCTTTGGCTCATAAGTGGGCATTGCTCAGTGTAGTTGTGCTATGATGTTTCTGATTTCTGTTGCTCGGCCGCTAAGTCTTGTTGTTTATTTTATTGAATCCCAATCTGATTGAGTGATACTGTTATCGAACAACTGCGATAAGGTTTGTCAGAAGAAGATTTTGAATTAAGAACGAGATTGTATTTTTTGAAGCAATCTTAATGTGGGTTAAATAGTTAAACATACACGTTTTTTAATCAGATCAAACTGTGGTCATGCATACAATCATTGAATGATTTGAACACAATTAAAGGCAATACATTTTACCCCGGTATGCGAATTGACAAATCTGGACATTCAATTTTGTTAAACAAAAAATAGTCGTTATTGAGGACAGAGAAAATATATGAACAAAACAACTTTGACAATGCTTAATGTTTAAGAAACATTGACATACAAACACATTTATGTAGAACTGCCTCAAAGTATCTCCTCAGCAATGTGTATATTTGTTTTCGGTAACTGCAACCTAGTCACGCTGAAATGCATTTATATATTTCGTGTAATGTTATACATAGCTGCTTTTACATGTTTGCGCACCGTCCGTAGACATATTTATTTTCATTATTCACAATGAAATACATGTACAACTAAAATACAAACCATTGACCCTGTTTCAGAAGATGTGCCTAATACAATTTATTGTATTAACTCATCTGCAAAACAAATACATGTAGTAAATCATAATAAATCATATGATATACGACATATCATTAATCAACCCGTACGTCATCGTGGAACTTTTCATTATCGACATAGATTCATTTCGTCTGTCAACTCACCTAGTTCATTATTGGTGATGTTGTGCGATAGTGCTCACTTTGCAACTTGGCAAATACACTATTTAAGGTTTTATCGTGCAAAATCGACTTAGTAAAAAAAACTAAAATGCATAAGTTTCGCAAACGAATTAAAATTCAATTGTTTTAGATTGTTAACTCGAAAAAACTTTTTGCTAGCACTGTCTATTGTAGTGCATGGTGTTCATGTTGAACCCATTTCCGGTGGCGTCCGTCACGCTTGAATGATCGCACCATCACAAATGGTAAAACATTTATTTAAGCGCGCAAATTAAGGGGTTTTCATTTTTGACTAAACTGTTTTATGTTAAACAGTATGTCAGTAGATCAAACATAAAATCTAATATGCACATCTAAAAGCACACGAAACCCTACTGTTAGTTTCTTTCGTTATACCACAGCAATATTAATTGCATACAAGTCGTTAACTTTCTTTGATCGATACATTGATGATTCTGCTTTATTTCCTTGTTATATGATAATAAAGAGTATAACGCGAAACAACGTAGTTGCAGTAAGACTTATATCTATATTGATTGTAACGCTGCATATTTTATTCTCATTAAATTGTCTAAATCTGACACTTTTCATATTCCAAACAATAATGTCTGTGTGATATCCGAAAGGGGAACAAGTGTTATGCGGTTACATGTTATGAATTATATTTATCAAAATTATCTAATTGAAGACTTTTCCAATATAGTGAACCTTTTGAAGACAAATAATATAATCAATACTGTTTTTTACAAAGTGTTTTTGATATATGTTTTCTTAACTGTACACAAACAATATTATGTGAAATTTCATCAAGATCCGTTCAAAAGGGTGTGCATTGTCAATGGACATAACATTAAATGCGATTTAAAAACAAATGAACAAATGCAGTTATTCGTTTGTTGAATAAGACCGACGTTCTATTAATAACGTTTACCCCATAGATGCAGAATACTAAAGGTCAGATCGATTGTGTCTGGTACTGTAGGATTAAGGCAGAGACTTTGCGTGAGATATGTCAACAGCTAGACGATAAAGAGATAATTTGTGAGATAACATTTGGAGACATGGACATCATTAATCACGATGATTGACCTGTTGGTACGATGCTATAAATGACTCTTGAATCGAACATGTTAATCTGATTTTTTATGTGTGACAGTCGTACCTAGAATACACAGACATCATACATCAGGTGTTTGTCAAGTTCTCGGACTATCATTTGCTTTAATACAACGATTTACCTGCGCAATCTTAAACTAGCTCATATATCTGTACCATTGCCAAGTGCACTCCCACGCCAAACGTTTATGTCCATAATTTTAAATATTTTAAATGTCAAAATGTCAGTTTGGAAAGATTTACTGCTTTAATCATCTTGTTTGGCTCACTCACTGGTTAGACGATATCCCTTTCCTAATACTCATGACAAAGTGTACAGACAGTTAGTCGATATATGTTTGGCAATTGATTGGACTTAAGTTAGCTCAGTTTGTATAAACAACACTAGGATGACAAGTGCTCCTGACCGGAAAGTGAATTGTACGACATACTTTCTGACAATATTGACGTTATCGGTTTGTAGAACACTGGGGTGATAATGTTTAGGTCTACTAATGAAGTGTCAATCTCAATGTTAGGACATGAAATGAAGATCTTCTCACCCTGCATTATTGGGTTGGATAATGCGTTAATGTCATTAAGTCAACGGCGTCATAATGTAACATGTTAGAATACCGAGTATATAGACTGACACAGGTCCCTAAAATGTATAGCATTGAGACACTTCTTTACAATGTATATCATACACATGGTTACAGCAAAACGTTATCACATATTGTTTTTAAAATAGTCCCATATGAGAACAAATCCCTTAACAGTTTTCTCAAACGTGTGTAAGAACAAATGCTTGACGTTAACGCCTTTTCTGCGCCCAACTTACAATCGTTACTTCATACGTTGTTTTGAATCCGTCACCCATTGTCCTTGGGATTAATTGTTCTCAAAATGTTCAGTTAAACAAATCATCAAGATCAATGTATGTTTTTGATACTCATTCGTGAAATCTTGAGGTCAAAAGACAACTCATGACGGATTTTACATTTAGTAAATACTAGTATGTAACACATTGTTGCTTAAAAATAGCTCCAAAGTTATGGTATATTTATACATGTATAATCATCCGTCTTCATTGTACTATATTCAAGTATTAGACTGTAGGTATAAAAAAGATGTATAATGACCATTAAATTTACACAGTTAATCTATATCATATTGTATAGAAATCTTATGGTCATTAATTTGTACTTACTTTACCATACCTCAGTCGGAGTAAAATTACAGTAATCCAACAACTGTGTTATGTTTAGTATAATGGAACCGTAATTACTTAAACGCAACATTATGGTTATCATGTAAACGACTATTGTATCTTCAATTGTCTTCATCAACTTCTTGTCTGCGGTTTACGGATATCTAACGGGTTTTTATGTTACCATTCACATTGTAGTTCAACGTATTTCTAAATGTTGCACTTCTGTCTTACATTTAAACGGTAAACATCCTGGTACTGTTTTATCAAACCATTTACGCAAATCCTAAACTTACGGTCAAATTTAAATTCTTTATAACACTTTAAAATCTGTAAAGTGAGGTAAATGGAGCTGCAATACTAATAAAGATTCAGATAATAAACTCCTACAAACAATGTCTGGCCCCAGTTTGTGATTGTTAAAGAATTATAAAGAATTCAAATTTGAACGTAACTTTATGATTTCCTTAAGTGCTTTGATAAAACAGTGCCCCTGTGTGTGATCATATGTTAACAAGGAAATACAATAATATGCACTCGTTACCGTACCTTAATAATATAATACCAAGGGCAGGTACGTCTCGAAATAGGGTATGGCTACATCAACAAGCTACCACATTTTATCACTGTAAAAGAATTGTAAGAAAATTTAAATTTGATCGTAAGTTTAAGATTCCGTAAATGCTTTGATAAAACAGTACCCAGATGAATAAGTACTCATCTCAACTGTGCATACCATGCAAACACTTAATTATTCTAAACGTGGTACACCGACGTTTGTGTGATCTGACTAAAGGTTATGATTGATGCTCACAATGTCAGATAATGCTTAATATAAATATGGAAACGCACAGCGTGCAACAATTTCAACAGATATGTTATATTGGAATAAATTACAGTCGTGTTTAAGCTCACATAGATAGATTACTAATATATTTTCTGCATTCGTCAAAAACCATATTATAAACATAGCCAGACTAAATGAAATATTGCTAATCACTTCCATCAATCAAATATGCAAATGCCTATATTGGCAGACACATCGATTGTAGGCGTTAACGTTTGCCCTCGACTATTACGTTTGATGTTCTATGTTATATAACACGCGAATATGGTGTTTTTTAATATAAATTGATTCTTAGCCATTATTACTTTTTTGTTAACTGTAATTAGGATTTGCTGCGGTCAGTTGTTCTTTTTCGTTGAGTTTTTCTGTTGGTCGTTGTGGTGTATGCTTGTTGTGTGTGTCAATTACTGTTTGTATGACAGTTTATGTTGAGTGTTACCTACCTAGTTTGATATTTTATATTTGTATTTGTTCTCCACTCATTGGTCATATATACATGGCTTTCGTATGCTTAACGTATATGGACTCAAAATGAACATACAAGATGTGTATTCAATGAAAATTGCAAGTCATGATACTATATAAGAAATGTTATAAGAAATCTACGTGCAATATATGAATGAATAATATTAAATGTCTCTTTCCATCTGAACAAAGACATAATTACCCAAGATGGCTATTTTCAGAGAGCGGTTTTAAAATGATCACAAATTATATTGCATTCTTCACACGTTATAGTTTAGTTTATTTCGAAACATGTTTAAGGCCACCGGCCCATACACAACATATATTCCACATAACATTTTACCGCTAAATAATTGTGAATGGCACGAGTCCATCAGTCGTAAAATATCTTGTCTGTTATAGGATTTGAAAATAATTCTTCTTCAAACGGAAACTATTTTAGCAGCATGCCATAAACGTAACTTCCTCATGGAATCAGATTTAAAATTTAGACCATTTTCGGAAGTACAATTTAAGAAACTGAGAATTCGCCAAGTAAATTGAAATATACGGATATGATCAACGCATGCATTGTACAGTTTTGTATATATTTCTAACTCATAGAAGTAAACACTTAAGATGCGGTCTGATGCACTATATTTTTGCAAAGGGCAAAGCCGTTTTTGAAATTTAATTTTCTATCTAGTTATATCTTTTAGTTATGTTATTTTACATTCTTGTCTAGCAGTTTCTATCATATTAGATACTGTCGCATTCCCTTTATGGACTGGATGACACTACTTTCCATATTACGTTTTTATCCCCTAGTGTCTACTCTCAAGCAGTGGTAGACATCTTGTCATATGCCATCAATGCAATGGCATACTTATAAGACGTGTTCGTGCACATTTCATGTACAACAACGTTTTTATATACAAAAGTATACTAGTAAAATAAACTCTACAAGGGATTGACTTTCATCTACATTTAGTTCTTCTGTAGGATAATGGCTCTGATGTAATAATTTTGGATAACGTATTGGTTTATTGTAACAGCTAATGAACGGTACATTCTGTTGATACTAATAAAAATTTTAATAAATTAAAAAACAAACATTGCACCAGCTCCAGATATGTGTCTCTTGACTTTCATTATTTCTTCAAAGCCGGTAGTCATAGGCAGATCTAAATACGAATACATTTAGGCAAGTGTTTAATCAAATTGTCACGCAAAATTACTGTCTCAAACGACCAAATGTGCTTAAGCATACAGCGTTATTCTATCGATCTCAAGAGTTGCAAGATGTCTGCAAGAAACATAGTAACTCAAAGGGTGTTCGTTTTCCCCCGTTAAACTATATAATACAGACAGAGATTCATTTTGGTTGCTAACACAAATGGACCAATATGCAATACTATGCAGTAATGCTCATTTTGCAGCTTTCCAGTAGCAGCATTGAATATTTCGTCTCCCATCACAAACTCGATCGAGTAATATCTCATCGGTCATGCTTGAACATAGTTTGCATGTACATAGCTGTCCACTTTTTTAGATGGTTAAGAATGCGAATGGCACTCTTGCATTTCTAAAATAGCATGTATAGTTCTATGATACATTACACGCTATAACAGTGTTATTCCATATTCGCATATTCTTAATATTGACGCCTTTGGTACATGCAATTAGGATTTGTTGCGATTTATTTCCGTTTTTCGTTCCGTTTTTGTGTTGGTCATTGTATTGTGTCATTTAATGTTCACGTGTGCCTGTGGTTATTGTTTCTTTCGAGTGCTACCTTCCTTGTTCGAGATGTTCTCCTTCCATATGGGTGTTTCACTCAATTAGCTCATGTTCCATGTGTGTAAGCGCAAGACGAAAACACAAGATGCTAAATCAATGAATATTCGCTGTATATATCGTCAGTTATAAACGAACATTATTATGTCAATCGTTTGGATTAGCCATAATATCATCATATATATAAATATGAAAATATAATATTTTGCGGTGTAATGACTGGTTTAACAAAATATATGAGGAAATCGGACAGGGAAGGAAGCACTCAACTTAACCAGTCGAGCACAGTTAACAGTAACACCACAACATAACTACACCGTGCAATGCTGACAAAAAAGCAAAACAATTATAAAAGGTCCAAGTCACCGTCGCAAAAATACAGGATGACCCATTTGTACAAAGAAATTACTAACTAGCGGTGATCACAAGAGACCGAATGAAATGCAGCCTAGGCCCGACCGAGTTCCCCAAGTCCCCGCAGCAGGACGAAATACTTTCCAAAATATATGCAAACACGGTACCCAAGCGACCAAATGAGGAATTGCTACGAAGCGACCTTGTCTAAAACACGATGAACAGTGACCTAACGTTAATAATATTCAACACGTCATGATCACGGTTATACCACTTTGATATTCAATGTACCTTTGATAAGAACTGTACGTGTATTCTGAGAATAAATTTCTCCTTCGATATCATACACAATTTAGATACATCGTTACCGAATATAGCTATTTTCAGAGAGAGATCAGTTTAAAATGATGAGAATTACAATTGCATTCTTCAGACGCTAAATAATTGCAAATAGCACGAGTCCATCAGTCGGGTAACATATCCGTCTATCATAGGATTTGATCATATTTCGTCTCAAAATACAATAGCTTTTAGCAGCATGCCAATTACCTAAATTCCGCATGGTATAATTCAAATTTAGTAAACTCTCGGGAGTACAATTTAACAAACAAAGAATGCACCAAGTAAATTGAAATGTACCTAAATGCACAACGCGTGCACTGTATATATTTCTGACGCACGAAAGTAAATACTTAACACTACAAATGTTGCTAAGGGAAAATAAGTTTTAGACATTATATTTGCTGTCTAGTTATATCGTAAAGCTATGTTAAAATGTGTTTTATTCTTGTCTTGCGGTGTTCCATCATATATTTTACAGTCTCTTTCACATTGTTCGTTGAAGAAAAACGAAGTCTGACGCTACTTTCCATAATACGTGTTGACCCCTTAGGATTTACACCTTCTTGTCACATGTCACTAATGCAATGGTACACTTTTAAGACGTTTGACTACAATGCAGATGATCGATATTTTTAACATGCGCCGTTCCTGCAAATTATATCCATGTCTGTGCTACTATTTCGTTTATTCCCTTTGTTGTGTCAAGTTTTCCCACGATGTATATACCTAGTATATAATTTGATAACTGTATCTTCTGATCATATTCTAATTATTAGTTTCCTGTCGAAATTCAATTTATATTAATACGACTTATAATATTTCACATTTCTCAAACACTTGCTTATGCCTAGAGTAAATCATGCAGTATGTTCAAGTATTTACGTACAAGTAAATGTATGTATAATTGTCTGGTGACAAAGGTTGTATTTCTATGTCATTTTATAACATATTATAACTTATAGCCTTTGTATGTACAAAACAGTGTTTCGACCTTATGTCAATATTTACAGTCAAATAAGTCCATGCTCCAAATCATGATAACCCCTTAAGATGTGTTGTGGTGTTATTGATCAAATGTTCTGTGCTCGGCTGTTTTAGTTAAGTGCTGCCTTTTATCGCACATGTGTAGACATTCATAATGGTTTGGTTATCATTCCGGATACCTACATTTGTATTACTCAGTCACTTAATTTGGTATCATATGGAATGGTTTGTAAGTCTAAATGAATGTGAATTTACCTTAATTCGCTATGCATGATATAATGGTCAACAACAATCTTATGATGTACAACTGTACACTTTGTAAAATAATGATGATAAGACACAAGCTAACTCATAACGAATACCTAATTGAATTTAGATTAATTTTTTTGATTTATTTATAATCCCTTTTTAAAGTTTTGAATTCAATTTCACATTATTGATATTGTAATAGGTTGTGTGCATCTGTCAAACGCTAGATTATTACGTCAGCTGCTTAAAAATAAATAAGTTTCTTTAACCAATTGATCAAATATGTGTGGGAAATATGCTGGCTTTACAGACATACGCACTATAGGTTTTGATAATTGACAGTTTCTGCATTCTGGCTGCTAGTGTTCTTAACATTGAAATAGTGTGTAGCTCGTTAAAGTTGTTATAACGTTGTCATATACCAAGTGTGTATTTTCCATTTGGAACTAGCATATGCATACGACTAATTGCTCTCATTTCTGTAATATATTTTGATCCCCCATAGGCTTTCGAATTAGGATGCGAACCTTGTTCTTCTCAACTACATGTATGTTATTTTGCTTTCTTAAAATTCAGTTGCTTTTTTGGTCTTGGTGAGACGTACACAGACAGTGACTTGCTAGAAATATGTTATGTTATTTGCTGTCCCATTCCTACCTTGCCTATTTATTTAAACTGGGTCAAGTCGTATTTGTGCCTCAGAATTTCGCATTAACGTTGGGCCACTGTCCTTCGTGTTTAAAACTAGGTCACAGGTTATTGTACCTCATTCGATCGCCGTTTTTTGCATGGGTTTGTGTGGTTGTGTCGCCGTTTCATGCGGCTGCATTTCATTCGGCCTCATACAATAACCGTTATTCTAAAATTCATTTGTGAAATTGTGTAATCCTGCATTTTTCGGCGGGGATTTTTATTGTTTCTTTTTGCTCATAGGTGGGCATTGCTCAGTGTAGTTGTGATAAGGTGTTACTCGGCTGATAAGTCTTGTTGTTTATTTTATTAATCTGAGTAAGTGACTGTTATCGAACAACTGCGATATGATTTGTCAGAAGAACATTATGAATTAAGAATGATATTGTATTTTTTTGAAGCTAGCTTAAAGTGCGTTCAATAGTTGAACATACACGTGTTTGCACCATATCAAACTATGGTCATACATACAAGCATTAAATGGTTAAACACAATTAAAGGCAATACATTTTACCCCAGTATGTGAATTGACAAATCTGGACATTAAATTTTGTTAAACAAATAATAGTCGTTGTGGTGGAAAGAGAAAATAATTAAACCAAACACCTTTGGCATAGCTTAATGTTTAAGAAACATCGACATACAAACACACTTAATATGTAGAACTGCCATAAAACATCTCCTCAGCAATGTGTATATTTGTTCAGTAACTACAACCTAGTCACAGCGAAATGCATTTATGTACTTCGTGTAATGTTATCCATAGCTGCTTTTACATGTTTGTGTATCGTCCGTAGACATATTTAGTTTCATTATTCACAATAAACTACAACACAAATACAAACCATTGACCCTGTTTCAGAAGTATGTTCCTAATACCAGTTATTGATTCAACTCATCTGCAAAACAAATACATGTAGTAAATCATAATAAATCATATGATATACGACATATCATTAATCAACTCGTACACCATCTTAGAATTTACCAATATCGACATAGATTAATTTCGGTTGTCAACTGAACTAGTCCAATAATGGTGATGTTGAGCGATAGTGCTCACTTTGCAACTTGGCAAATACACTATTGAAGTTTTTATCGTGCAAAATCAACTCAGTAAAAATCTCTAAAAATGTGAAAGTCTAACAACAATTATTTCTAACTGAATAAAAATAAGAAAATAGTAAAATTTCGTATAATGTATAGAATACATAGTGTTTCCAATACACAATATTGCCAGTATCTAAACTGTTTAATGTTTAACACAATGTCAGTAGAGCAAACATAACATCAAATGTTTACATGCCACATCTACAAACACATGAACCCCTACAATGAGTACTTTTCGTTCTATCACAACAATAGTAATTGCTTTGGTCGATACGTTGATGATGCTGCCTTATTTCCTAGTCATAGTATATCAAAGTGTACAATATGTATAACGCGAAATAATGTATCTGCAGTGTGACTTATAACTATAGTGTCTTAATTTGACTCCTTACATATTCCACGCTATAACGTCTGTGTGTTATTCGGTTATTATTATATTTATCAAAACCCTAAAACTATGTCTAATTGGAGATTTTTCTAGGGAACCTTTTGAGGACAACTACTACAATCATTACACGCTTTAAGATGTGTTAAACTAGGATTATTGACCTTGACATTCATTGGAGTATGCATCAGTTGCAATACGCCATATAAGCATATGATGAGTCTGATTGAATGATCGAATAAGTAATGAATACATATGTATAGAAGTAAGCAAGGTTATGTAAATGTTCGTAACAATTGCGGAAGCTATAATTACCTGTATTATACAATGCACTTTCTTTACCAACGACGTATAAGCATTGTATGCAAGCGATTGAGCCGGTAACGCGATACTTATTTAATTTTAACTTCTAGATTCCTAAACTGGTTGGAAGTTACTACATAATTTATTATGTAGTATTTAATATTTTGGTACGGTATATTCTAAAGATCAGGACTGAACGTATAAGCAACAACGTAGAAAAAATGTATATTCCTCGGCACTTCTTCGTAGTGCATTTACATGTTCATGACAGTGCATATTCAAGTACTAGTTGAAATACTGTAACTATATTAATATTGTTATTTATCATATATATGCAGAACAATATCGGTAAGATCGATTGTGTCTGGTACTGCAGGATTAAGGCAGCGAATTTGCGTGCGGTATGTTAACAGCTAGACGATATAGAGATACTTTGTGAGATAAGTTTTGGAGACATGGACGTCATTAATCAAGATGTTTGGCCTGTAGTCTGATTTTGTATGTATGACAGTCGTAGCTAGAACAGGCGACCTCATATATCAGTGGTTTGTCTGGTGCCCAGATTGCTCCGGCTTCAATACATCGATTTACCAGGGCAAAATTGAAACTAACTCATATATCTGTACTATTGCCAAGTGCACTCCCACGCCAAACGTTTATGACCATAATCTTTTGACAACCGATGCTTTAAATATCAAAATGTCAGTTTGGAAAGATTTACTGCTTTAATCATCTTGTTTGGCTCGCTCACTGGTTAAACGATATCCCTTACCTAATACTCATGACAAAGTGTACTGACAGTAAGTCGATATATGTTTGACAATGGATTGGATTTTAGTTAGCTCTATTTGTATAAACAACACAAGTCTAACAAATGATCCTGACCGCAATGTGAATTGTAGGACATAATTTCTGACAATATTGACGTTGTAGAACACGGACGTGATACTGTTTAGGTCTACTAATGAAGTGTCAATCTCAATGTTTGGACATGAAAAGAAGATCTTCCCACCCTGGAATGATTTGGTTTGATAATGCGTTAATGTCATTGAAGTCAACGGTGTCATAATGTAACATGTTAGAACACCGAATATATAGACTGACACAGGTTCTTAAAATGTATAGAGACGCTCATTAACAATGCATATCATGCACATGGTTACAGCAAAACGTCATCACATATTGTTTTGAAAATAGTCCCATGTGGGAACAACTCTCTGATAAGATTTCTCAAATGTGTGTAATAAGAAATGCTTTACGTAAACGGCATTTCTTGCGCCAACTTACAATCGTTACCTATTACGTTGTTTTGAATCCGTCACTCATTGTCCATGGGATTAACTTTTCTCAAAATGTTCAGTTAAAAAAAATCAAGAGCAATGTATGTTTTCTATATGAAATATTGAGATCGAAAGACATCTCATGGCGGATTAAACGTATATGCTAGTTAGTAACGTATTGTTGCTTACATATAGCTTCAAATTTATGGTATATACATCCATCCATCTTAATTGTATTATATTAAAATATTAGACTGTAGACTAATGAATAAGATCTATAATAACCATTCATATTAGTTTGTTAATCTGCATCATATTGTATAGAAGTCTTATTGTCATTTACTTGTACTTACTTTACCATACATCAGTCGGAGTAAAATTACAGTAATCCAACAACTGTGTTATGTTCGGCATAATGGAACCTTTATTATTGAACGCAACGTTATGGTTATCAAGTAAACGATTATTGTAATTCAATTTTCTTCATCAACGTCTTGTCTGTGGTTGTTCACTTTACGGATATTTAACGGGTTTGTCTGTTACCATTCACATTATAGTTAAACGTATTTGTAAATGTTGCACCTCTGTCTTACATTTAAACTGTAAACCCCCTGCGTGTGATCGTATGTTAACAAGACAATAAAATATTAGGCACTCGTTACCTACCTTAATAATATAATGCCAAGGACAGGTACATCGCAAAGTAGTGTATACCTACATCAACAAGCTCTAGAAATGCATATTTAAGCTGTTTGTTTTGATTTCCGTATCACACATAATTGATAAATATACAAATGAATCATAGCGTAAACTCTCCTATTTTGCAAAGATTGCGGAAAAGCTGGTCAAGATATTATAGCGCAGCGCACCTGAAGCACATATTTACGAGGTATCCTGAAGCCACGGTTCGCATTTATAGAGATGTATGCATACTTGATCACCTTTTGGAATTCATGTTGTTTTTGTCAGTATGATTCCGTTTACTACACCAGATGAATAAGTCCTCATCTAATCTGTGCATACCATGCAAATAGTTTATTGTTATATACGTGGTACACCGACGTTTGTGTGATCTAACTAAAGGTTATGATTGATGTTCGCAATGTCAGACAATGCTTAATATAAATATGGAAACGCACAGCGTGCAACAATTTCAACATATATGTTATATTAGAATAAATTACAGACGTGTTTAAGTTTACATATATAGATTACTAATTTATTTTCTGCTTTCGTCTAAAGCCATATTATAAACATATCCAGACTAAATGAAATATTATTAATCTCTTTCATCAATCAAATATGCAAATGCCTATATTGGCAGACACATCGATTGTAGGCGTTAACGTTTGCCTATTACGTTTGATGTTCTATGTTTCATAACACCCGAATAAGGTGTTTTTCAATTTACATTGATTTTTAACCATCATTACTTTTTCTACAACTGTAATTAGGAATTGCTGTAAGGATTAGTTTTCCTTTTCGTTGAGTTTTTCTGTTCGTGTACTTCGTCTGTGACTGTTTATGTTGAGTGCTACCTACCTAGTTTGATATCTTATATTTGTATTTGTTCTCCACTCGTTGGTCATGGGGAGCGGTGGGCTAGAGGTAGATCAAGAGGTCCCGGGTTCGATCCCCCTCTGGACCAATGGCTAATATATCTGATCAAGACCCACACGTTCCGCCCAACCATGGTGTAAAATGGTACCTGTGAGGGCGGTGTCTATTCCTTGGCGCTACAGATCGATGTTGGCTGCCACACCCACAGGAGAGAAATAGTCTCCCCAGGGAGACACGTGTGTAGATTTCCATAGGTCGCCCAATGACCAGGGGAGTTAAAATGTCAAAGGGTGCTGAGCAGCCTAAGAGCTTCAAAGAGCCCTAGAAAATTGGTAACTTAACTTTTTTATATAATATATACATGACGTTTGTATGCTTAACGTATGTGGACTCACTATGAACATACAGGACGTGTATTTAATGAAAATATTATTCATGCATACACTTTCAATAAAGTATTCCGTCATTTTGCTTTTAGGTGAATGGTTTTGCAAGTCATCCTACTATATAAGAAATGTTATAAGAAATGCACGTGTAACACATGAATAAATAATATTATATGTCTCTTTCCATCTGAAAAATACATAATTACATGTATCCAAGGTAGCTATTTTCAGAGAGCGGTTTTAAAATGATCACGAATTATATTGCATTCTTCAGGCGCTTCAGTTTAGTTTATTTCGAAACCTGTTTAAGGTCACCGGCCCATACACTAAATATATACAACATAATATTTTATCGCAAAATAATGGTAAATGGCACGAGTCTATCAGTCGTGTAAAATATCTTGTCTGTTATAGGATTTGAAAATATTTCTTCTCCAAATAGAAACTATTTTAGCAGCATGCCAATAACGTAACTTCCTCATGGAATAATTCAAATTTGGAATACTATCGGGAGTACAATTTAACAAACTGAGAATTCGCCAAGTAAATTGAAATGTACGGATAAGATCAACGTATGCATTGTTTATATTTCTAACGCACGGAAGTAAACACTTAAGGAGCGGTTTGATGCACTGCATTTTTTCCAAAGGGCAAAGCAGTTTTGGAAATTTAATTTGATGTCTAGTTATATCTTAAAGTTATGCTTTTTTACATTCTTGTCTAGCAATGTTCAATCATATTAGACATAGTCGCCTTCCTTTTGTGACTTGCATGGAACTCCTTTCCATAATAAGTTTTGATTCCTTAGGGTTTACACTCAAGCAGTGTTAGCTTTCTCGTCACGTTCAATCAATGCATTGACATACTTATAAGACGATTTCATGCATATTACAACAACAATTGCATATACAATAGTAAACTAGTAAACTATACTTTACAAGGGATAGACTTTTTATGTACATTTAATTCATCTGTAGGATTGTGGCTCTAATTTAATAACTTTGGTTAACGTATTTGTTTATTGCAACAACTATTGAAGATAGAAGGGTAAATGTAAATTATTTTGATACTATCAATTTCCAATTAAAAAACAAAAATGCACAAACGCCAGTATTGACCCTTCACTTTTCACATTCACACAAAACCAGTCGTCATTGGCAGAGCTAAATAAATGCAGGCAAGTGCTATATCACATTATCTCACAAACGACTGCCTCTAATTTTATCGATCTCAGGAGTTGCAAGTTTTCTAAAAAAAAAAACATAATAACTCGCGATGTGTTCGTTTCCCCCCCCCCCCGATAAACTAAATAACACAGACAGAGATTTATTAATGCTAACTCCAACTGACCAAAATCTGTGATGCTCTGCAGTAATGCTCATTTTGCAGCCTGTCAGAAATAACTTAATAACAGAATATTTCCGTTTCCCATCACAAAATTGACCGATTAATATCTCATCGATTTTGCTTAAACATTGTTGGTATGTATATTGTTGTTCACTTTTTCAGACGCTTAAGAATGTCAACCATGAAATTCTAAAATTTCCTCATGGTATGTTCCCTTCATATGTTGCGGTTAAAATGGGGATTTCGATATGATCTCCCAATAGTATATTTACCGAAAGGCAATATTGTGTCTTCAAATTGAATATATCAATTTACTATTCGTACATTCTGCTGTATGTATGTTTATTTGCAAGACGGACAACTGAGCGTTTCTGAGACAACCTTTTTAATTAATATTAGTTGTCACATTCACAATATTTATAGCCTCAACAATATTCTTATTTGACTGCCCTCTGGTGAAATAATATTCCATACCTAATATTGATGGCAATTGTACAGACGTTTTGTCGATATAGGTTTGGCAACGGATTGCCTTAAGTTAGCTCTGTTTGTATAAGCAACATTATGCATACGAGTGATTATACAGAGTTCCTGGAAATATTAACTTCATTGCTTGCGGTAAAAAATCAAATGATGTGATGGTGTCCAAGTTGTGATATTGAAATGTCAATCATTTTGCCTGGACATGTAATAAAGATGTTATGATCCAGGAATAATATGGTTCAAAATGTTCATTAATACAAATGAACAAAATGGCGTACAAACTTCAGTATTGGTTTAGATATATATAAAGGGGAATGCCTCCGAAAATGTAAATCTAGAAATGAATGGTGTAAGTACAGTACTAATGAACATGTAAACATGCAATGGTATCGGCACACTCTATTTCATCACCTATTACGTGTGTGTATAGTATAATTTGCTGTGGAAAATGTTTATTTTATAGACATTTTCTAGGAAATATATTGGAGTAAAGGCACATTCACCGAAACAGACTAGACTGGTACATGTCTAAATTGCAAAATAAATCTTATTGTTGCGGTACATGCCATAGTTAATATTCAAGATAAATCGCCAGAATGTCTTATTACAGATAATTTTGTGAATATATGCAAGGAAAATAAGCATGGTGCTTATACATTGTATTACAGCGTCGTCGGAGTAGATACCGGTTATTCAACAACTGCAATATTTGTTTTTTTATTTCCTCGTGTAATTGGGCCACGTGACTTGGTCTTTCAATTAATTTATACCATTTTGGGAGAAATTTCAACATCCGTTTATCCACCGGAAAGCATTTTTACAATTTGATGTCATTGACGGTGTTACCTAAGCAATTTAAAAGGAACATACCGGTACGGGTTTCTATTAAATTACCAGAGCGTGATGGATGATCTTTGTTCCAATTGACCTACTTGTTTTATTATCCCTTTTAAACAGACGGAATGTGTGCATTCTAACTAAATTATTCGTTTTTTACCTTGTATAAGCATACACATTGTGTTGGTTTGATCGAATGTACAAAATGATGTCTTTGTGTTATCGATTACTTTCATGATGACTTCAGGATAACTATTCCCAACGTATAGTAAATATAATGTAGTATGCAATTCCCAGTATCAATGTTATTTTCAGCAAGATACACTTTATTCTGTATGTATAACCTTATTAACCAAGAATGCGAACCAAGTATTAAGTTTAATTTACAGTTTATTACACAGGTAGCACACAAAAGTGTTGTAAATTTCTGCAAAGAAAATACAAAAAAAATCATTACAGTATTTCGCAATATCACCTTATAAGTAAAATATAATCCAAATGACTCTTAAAAGATTACGAATACAGCCTATTCTGATGCTAGTAAATAATCCAGTAAGGATAGCCTATGAATTTGCCTTATCAAATAAGTGAAAGCATCAATTCGTTTCTACTAAAAGTTGGTACGAAAGTTAGGTACAATCCATTTAGGAACGAAAAACACTTCACTGAATAAAATCTAAACAGATATTTACTGCGCAAATAACTACTGCCTAAATGAAAAAAAAACAACAGAAAAACTGTCAATAAATTGCAATTACACACAGTACAGTACATACATTTTATATTTGGCAAACATTACTTATAATTCCAATTCAATATTTTACATCATCTTCATATCCATTAACATACATCAAATGACTAAACTCAAGCGCCATATATTCCTCTGATGAGTATTCCATCGTAAAATAAAGACATGGCCAACGCGTTAATTTAACAAAGCAATTTTCTGCAAACGATTTTAAAATGATCAAGAATACATTCTTTAAACTATAAATGATTCTAAATTGCACTATTCCATCAGACGTCCAATACACCCTGCCAATTACAAGTTTCCAATATATTGGCGCTGAGAGACACAATAAACATTTCGTCTCCAAATATAATATCGTTTAGCAACATGCAAACTACATTAATTCCGCATTACATTTAGACAGCCCCCAAAGGAGAAATTCAGTAAACAAGAAAGATATTTCACCATGTAAGTTACGCAAATTTAAATTGCAGTTCGTACACCACCCATGCACGAACAAGGCTAATATGTCTTTCCATTACAGGAAACACACCATCAAATGTTAACGCTGCAGATTTTAAAGTAACGTTTACCGTACGAAAAAAAATGGAATGCTATATTATTTTCCTTATTGTGTAGGATGTTTCATGATCAATATTTATTCCGTTCCCAACTAAAGATATTTAAAAGTTCCATTGCACGTACATGAATATAAGTGCCTTGTATTGATATGAATACTACTATTATTCAATATACGCACGTGTTGCTTCTTCTACAGTTTGTATTGACCCTTCCCAAGTGACCGATTTCCAAGAAGAGTAATACCGTTTCTGTTGCACAATGTCTATGCCGTGACGAAACTACATTCCAATGCTCGCTGTGTCCGTGAACGACAATCTGTTTAATATAGTTTTTAACTGCAATTCACAAAATAATTGTATTATTACTATTTAACTCTTTCTTCAGTTTCAATAGTACATTATATTATGGAATTTAATAACTATTACCTCCCATAGAAATGTTTCAATAGACGTTATATGATTTACATTAATACGCAAATAAACTCAGCTTAATTTTACTCTTTAAATATCCCCAAAGCACTTTGTAAAATAATATTCAGTGATATTTTATCCATACTTGTCTAATAATTAAAAAACACAAAGCGATGTGTTTTTCTATTACGATGTCAGGTTCAATTAAAAACTTTGTGTGGTGTATTTGAGAAACGTATCGCTCTCGGCATCACCAGCATCTAGGTAACTCTTGTAATTATTCATTTTCCATACAGACACAACGCAGCTGCTATGTGATCTGGTTGTTGACATCGTTGATGAAAACCAGGTTATTCATTTTAAATTGTCCACGGGGTAAATACGACGTCACCGACTTCACATAAAATATTCAAACTCCTCTTGGCTGGTATTATCCCATGCAAGGGTCATATTCACACAGTACGTATTTTCCCTTTGGGTCCTCCAAGTTCAAACCAACTTCAAGTACTATTGTAATACAAATGCAACTTTTAAGTATTGTCTGATCAATGTTGAAGTTTCATTTCATATTACTATTAGTATGTCTAAATCATAAGGTCTGCTTTACGACGTTAATTATTTCTCAGTAAGATTATAAAGATATTATAACATGTAATTAATGTTAAGCCCGATTACTTCTTCTGGTAACTCACACTTACGGTATTTCAAACCATACCATTTAAGCTTACAACTACGAAGCACTCATAAATAGACATAACATGTACGCCAATGGACCTATTATTTACTAAAATGTATCATCCAGTGCTAATTATGATGGAAATAATTGGAGAAAATTATATATAGTTGTTTCTTGGCAATTGCTATATACAACATGTTTTATTCTAAAAAATAGTACAGTGAGATTACGCGTTCGTGTGGACATCTAGGCAGTAACTTCTGTATTTGACACTCTGGTATGGGTGCATGTATGTATGATGGAAGTTCCGGAGCACTTGTTAGACTTGTTAGATGTTCTACATTCGCACAAAGGACCTTATTCACGTACATAGAAATATAAGCACCTGAGAGAATAAAACATATACATATAATCGCAAAAAAATCCCCCTAAAACTATATAATATTTGCTTGGAAACATTTGCACTTTTGCAGGTTTTCAAGAAAGTTACAATGTGTAAGTAGGTAAATGCATGCGTCATTGATGAATACAAACCTAAGTTTCTTTATTATCATGATACAAGTCTGCATTAAATTTTGTCTGACAATGTGCTCTCGAGTTTAAATCATTTTACGAATAGGAATTGCCCATTCTGAATTTATCTACATACTGAATTTTGCTGGCGAAACGACATACTGTTCTAATATTATAGGTATGCTTTATTGATTAGTAAATACTTAATAGACGCATTTTACATGACTGCGCCGATGACCTTGTTAGAGGAC
Organism: Spisula subtruncata; assembly: GCA_963678985.1. Classification (NCBI taxonomy): domain Eukaryota; kingdom Metazoa; phylum Mollusca; class Bivalvia; order Venerida; family Mactridae; genus Spisula; species Spisula subtruncata. Next base: position 7,896,827 of record OY787675.1, on the reverse strand, counting down.
AAATTTATGTCAAACTGTCGACATTGGAATCTGGTTCGGATAGGAAAACAAAGTGTCTTGCTCAATATTGGATGAGTTATACGCAAGTATTACATATTTAGAAATCACCCTTCCTATAATGCAATGTTGCTGTATTTATGTAAATATATGCTTAGGTCATTTTTTGCTCCGTACTATATATATGTTTAATAGGAATTTGATAAATGTCTTGAATTTGTTTTTGCCTGAATGGTAATTATACGTAAACTGTTTTTACTTCATCTTTAAATACTGTTAGTATTTGGCATCTAATTGCCCATGGTAATGAAAGTTCCTTTTCTATTTAGATATTCGTATATGATAGCAAATATTGGTATACAATTAATATACATGAAGTGTCATTTAGTAAATAATGTCTAGATAGTGTATTTGGTTGAGATGTTGCGTTTGGAGAAACAATCCTTGCACGGACCTGGAACAAGCCTTTGATATTAAAAGCCAGTACGAGTATTGAGAATATAACCGATTGATTATTTCAGTTGCTTATATATCTAACCACTGCATTTGTGCATAACGTAATCAAATATGCATCGTGATTCCTGCCTACAACTCTGTCTGATAACATCATTTACGATCTATTTTATAATCATCCTATGGCGAAAGCTGTTCATAGGTCGCCATAAGAAAGACAAAACATGTACTGTTCACGCGATATTTGATTATATGACTGGCGCAGTAATTGGGATGTTTCCTGTATACATGGACGTGACTAGTGTCTCGCCAGGACAAAGCTACCCAGTGACAACTCATAGAGAAATATGTCTTGAATAAGTCCAATGCAATAACTGAAGTCGGAGGCGCGTTCTGTGCAGTGCGCATGACGTCAATACAGAAATTATATAATTGTATCGCCGATGGGAATGTAATAATTGTGATCAAACTGCTGGAAAACTATAATCGGTGCGTTTGCAATCGTCATCTTAAATTTAGTAACAACCATACTAATCCGACGTGATGCATAACTTAAGCACTTACATCGTATATAAACTGAGAGTGAGCATCCTGCCGATACCGTATAACTGACCGTTACCGATTTTTAAAACAATGAATGTATCCAATTACAATGCACGTGGAATGCCGTTCTCAACTTAGAAATAACACATAAGTAAATAAAACAGTATGGGAAAATGACCTATTGGGGCATGTGTTTCACTTCGTTCAACAAATAATCGCCCACATGTTTTGTCTAGTTATTACAATAAATAAATCAATTTAATTGTGCAACCGTCATTTATTTTGAAGTAAATTACCGTCATTGAAGCCAATTGAAATCGCTCCAGCTATGATTATACTGTCTTAAAATGCTGCTCGTGTTATTTGTCTTCATAACGATCGATGTAAGATTATAGAACTTTTTAAATAACAAATGCCTCTTCAACCAGACAAATAAGCGAATGTGGTTCTAGCTTAGGTATTGACAACCATGCACCTGTCGAATATATCCCCAATTAAATAATACAAATGTATTTCTTCATGCATATTATCTGTTCGCGTTTGCAATATATATAAAATACAAGGTCTGCCATTGTACTCTATGTGTTTAGCTATGAAGAAAACCCCGGGATACTTGCGGCGACGATATTGTTGTGTATTTGCACTGTATTTTACTTACAGGATTTAATTTTCCCATACAAATGTGTAGATAAGTAAAATGTATCGACTCTCTTAAATTAAATTCCAAATCCAATTTAGATATAAAAGAATTACGCGATGGTTAGTAAAGAGGGGCACATTTATGGATTTCCTGGAATTGTTTTGCAAACGTACTGCTATTATATAATGTCCTTGTAAATTTGGGTCATCCTGCATTTTATCGGCGGTGAATTGAATCTTTGGGTGATACTCCGGCTTATGTGTGGGTATTGCTCATTGTAGTTGCTAGGAATATGTAAAAGTGTTCCCCGCCCCATTCTTACCTTGTCCATACTTTAACTAGGTCAAGTCGTAGTTGTGCCTCTTTAGGTCGCATAACGTTAGGTGACTGTCCTTAGTGTTTTAACCTAGGTCACGCCCCAGGGTTGTTGTGCCTCATGTGGTCGCCATGGGTTTCTGTGAGCACTGCTCAGGGTAGTTGTGTCATGGTGTTTCTGATGTCTACGTTCGGCTGGTTGGGTTGAGTGCTACATTCCCTCTCGGATTTCCTCATACCTTTTCAGTTGATTGGTGTATACTAACCGTAGGCTTTATTCTAAATCTGTTTATAAATGGATATACGAAAACACTGTGTACATGTTGTCTTTGAATGTATGCATTCCTTTCGCAGTTAGCAAATAGATATACGCGCTCAAATGGACCAACGTGTAAGGGTTCAATATGGTAAGTGCGCCTGTCGTCTTATCTGGTGACCCGGGTTCAACTCCGGGAGGAGGCACATACATATGCCTGCCAGATTTCAGCAGACAGTCGACTGGAGTAACATATTGGAGTAAATTGTCAAATCAGACAATATTATTAGCAAACACAACGTTAGTATTAGTGTGCGCGCGTATTCATAGTTCATTTGTGTAAGTATTACAAAGGCGTTCGATAACGTTGAATACAGGTCAAATATTGTAGAAAAGTATATATTTCAATGAACGGTTTCATTGTTGGTAGAGCAAAACGGTCTCAGACAAATCTTAACGTCATTTATTATAACCAACTTCCATTGAAGATGTATTGCATATTGTGTTCCAAAGGAAATAAACGGATTGTATTCAAAAGATAGAACTCACACCCCTTTCTCATTACACTTGATCCATTTCGTAAATCCTTGAACTAGACGCAATTACTATCGTCATACCCATAAAGAAACGTAAAACGATCATGTTTATATCATACGGTCAATCCTTTTGATAATTACATCAGATGTAGCTTGCAGAAAAGCATGTTTTCTCTTCTATCCAATCAATTTAATTATTTGATTGTAATACATTGTTTTGTACAAATGTATTTAGGCGTTTGATTGATTAGGTGAGTGTACATATGCTAACACCTGCAATGATATGTATTGCTTGGCGAATTTGACGCGATCCAGACTTTTTGATTTGCATAATTTAAGCACCGACATATTGCCTATATTTTTAATACTGGTTGTAAGATTTCATAATCGGGGAGCATCACGAAGACGCTCGATATGTCATCCTAACACAAATTAGAAATACCGATATGGCTCGATTTACAGACGGAAATGTATACATTTAAAGCAAAAACATTTTAATATTATCATTGATCAGGTCAAATTCGCCAGGTTCTACTAATATGTGTTTCGTTTCATTACTCTGCTATTGGAATGGAAATGCGTTTAGACCTGTAGATAAGTGTCAGTGGTTGTGATTGGTATACTTCGATGATGAGTATATATTTATTGCTGGTGAACATGGCGTTTTAACAAGTAAATACAAATTAAAGCGGTACCAACCGTTCGTACTTCATTTAGAGATGGCGCCATTTATCATGGCTTTAAATCACAATATACTTACAACATACGTCCTTTGGGGAACTAACCATAGCACTATGCGTAGAACATATATTATATAAAAAAGCACACGTCCCATTTGATATTATATTTATTGACACAGTTTAAGATTCAACGTCATCATATTACGATGCGTTGTATGGCTTCTTTACGATTGCTGTAGCTTCAGTTATGTATTGTACGTTGAAAGGTTTTGCCGATATAGTGTTTTATATACGATTAACTTTTAATCAGATTTTATTTCAAAGAAATACATTCTCATAAATCAGTGATTAGTCAAGTACCTAGACAAATTTGTAATTGAAAAAAACATACGCTGGTTGAAAGAATGCAGAAGTATAACAAATCAATGGAGATTCAGGTAAAATATATTCTTATTTCTGTCCTTTGTCCGTGACTGTTTCAGTAGAGTGGTACCTACCCAGTTTGATAGATTATATTTGTATGTGTGCTCAATTCTAAGGTCATACGTTTAATGTAAGTAAACGCAACACACACATAATGCTTATTGACAAATATTATGAAACATTGTGTTAAAGCATTTTAATGACTTGTATTACAAGTCGTGGTTGCGGTTATACATATACCACAAACGGGTTTGAAGACATTTTATTAGTACACGTGCATTATATGAAATTCAATAAAGTCTCATTCCATCATAACAACGACATAATTACCCAAGATGGCTATTTTCGGAAAGCGGTTTTAAAATGATCACGAATTATATTGCATTCTTCAGACGCTAAATAAACGTAAATGGCACGAGTCCATCAGAATGTAAAATACCCTGTCTGTTATAGGATTTCAAAACATTTCTTCTCCAAATAGAACTTATTTTAGCAACATGCCAATTACGTTACTTCAATATGGTATAATTCAAATTTAGACTATTATCGGGCGTACAATTTAACCGACTGAGAATTTGCGAAGTAAATTAAAATGTTCGGATATGAACAATGCATGCATTATATATATTTCTAACGCATGGAAGTAAACACTTAAGGTGCAGTTTGATGCACTACAGTTGTTGCAAAAGGCAATGCAGTTTTGGAAATTTAATTGCTGTCTGATGATATCTTAAAGTTAGGCTATTTTACATTCTTGTCTGGCAGCGTTCCATCATATATGATTTACATGTAGTCGCCTCCCCTGTATGGCTTGGACGAAACTCCTTTCCACAATACGTGTTGATTCCTTGGGGTTTACATTCATGCAGTGGTAGACTTCTTGAAACATGTCATCAAATACAACGACATACTTATAAGACGTTTTCATGCATATTTCATCTACATTTGCAACAACAATTTCATACACAATAGTATACTTAGTCTAGTAAAATAAACTTTACGAGGGATTGATGTTCACCTATGTTCTTCTTCAAGATTATGGCTCTAATGTAATAACCTTGCATTACGTAGTGATTTATTGCAACACTTATTGAAGGTACATGCACATTCCATTGATACTATTAAATTCCTGGTTCAAAAAACAATAATACACAGACGCCACGCATTAGCCCTTCACTTTTTTATTCACACAAAAGCAGTGGCCATTGGCAGAGCTAAATAAATGCATGCAATTGTTGAATCACATTATCGCACTAAACGATTGTCTCTAATTTTATCGATCTCAAGAGTTGCAAGGTATCTGCAAGAAACATAGTAACTCACGATGTCTACGTTTTCCCACGATAAACTAAATAACACGGACAAAGCTGCATTGTGTTTGCTAACTCCAATTGACCAAGCTCTGTGATGTTATGCAGTTATGCTCATTTTGCAGCCTGCTAGAAATACCTTTGAATATTGCCGTTTCCCATCACAAAATAGACCGAGCAATATTTCATCGATTATGCTTAAACATAGTTGGTATGTATATAGTTGTTCACTTGTTCAGACGCGTAAGAATGTCAACCATGCAATTCTATAATTTCCTTAGGGTATGTTCCCTTCATATGCTGCGGTTAAAAGTGGGATTTCGATAGGATATTCCAATAGTATATTTACCAAAAGCAATATCGTGTCTTCAAATTAAATATAACAATATACTTTTTTTCTTACATGCTGCTGTATGTATGTATATTTGCAAGAAGGAAAACTGAACGTTTCTGAGACAACTTTCTTTACTAATATCACTTGTCACAATCACAATATTTATGGCCTCAACAATATTCTTATTATTGACTTCATTGCGGAGATAAATCCCCTGCCGTGATGATGTCCAAGTTGTTGTAATTATATGTCAATCAGGTTGCTTGGACGTGCTATAAGGATGTTCTCATTCTGGAATAATTTGGTTCGATTGATACACATTAACACAACGACATACAGTTTTCAGTATTAGAGAAAAGCCTCCATGAATATAAGCATCTAGAAAACAATGGTGTAAGGGCTTCTGAACAGGTAAGCATATACTGTGTACTTTTATTAGCACACTCTAGTTCACTTCCAAAAATGTGTATGCGTAGTATAATTGCTGTTGTGATACATGGAGTGGACAATGTGTTCATTTGCCCGATTGCATTAGGGCTGTTGGCATCAATTAGCCTTTTAGTGTCTTAGATATAGCCCAAAGGAAGTCTATTAACGTCGATACGCTATCCAATAGCAGTTATACATTTATACACGTATTATATATGTTCCTTCACATAAGTATGTTTATATTTTGTCTCTCTTCATACAATTACAAATGTGTTTTGTTTTTAAGTCGACACATATTGTTATGTAATCTTGTTACATAAATATGATACAAACGTCATATGATTGTCTTCAGTCGATATGTGTTACCCCACAGAACAAAAGTGTATATACACTGAACGGTGAGCTCATTTTTAGTAACTCGCGCGTAACTGAATTTCAATTTGATCGTCCAATTTGCTTGCGATATAACCCTAATAAATATCAGATCAAAGTTGTAAATTCTTACAATATGGTATTTGCGAAGACGTAATATTTTGATCAGAAGAGTAATAGCAACTGTTGGTTAAATGTCTAGACGGCAAATTGCCACTTTCATACTTTTAGATGGATTCGTTTCAACTCAGTAGCCTACAATTTAGTAAGAACAGTATGTATTTTATAGATATTTTAGGAAATATATGCAAGGAAAGTAACATTCACCGAAACAGACCTGACTGGTTGATGTCTAAATTGCAACATACAATCTTATTGTTGAGCAGCATGCCATAGTTAATATTCAAAATCAATCGCCAGTATGTCTCAACAGATATCAGTTTGTGAATATATGTAACGAATATAAGCGCGTTGCTTATGTTACAAAATCGTAGATACAAGTTATCGAGCAACTGCAGTATGTGTTTTGTTATTTCCTCGTGTAATCGGAACATTTGACTTGGTCTTAATCAATTGAATTTGATTTGATAAAGTATTACCATTTTGGGAGAAATTTCAACATCTTTATATCCACCGGAAAGCCATTTTACAGTTTTATGTCTTAAACGGTGTTACCTAAACGATGTTAACGGAACATACCGGTACGGGTTTCTATCAAATTACGAGTGTGAGATGAATGGTATTGGTTCTAATTGACCCACTTGTTTTGTAAACCATTTTAAACATACAAAATGCGTGCATTCTAACTAAACTAAGTAGTTCTCGACTTGTATAATAATACATTGATACATTGTGTTGGCTCTATCGGATGTACACAATTATTACTGTATGTTATCCATGTCTGATTACTGTCATGATGATTTTGAGATAGCCATTCGCAACGTACACATTGTATAGAACATAGAATGTAGTACTGACCAATAACAATGTCGAATCAGCAAAATACACACGTTATTAACAAACATGTACCAAAAACCAGTGAAGAGAGTTGTGTTTGATTTGATTATTACTATATGTCATCAAAATATGTTTTTAACGATCATGCCTTAAATTAAACAATGCAAACTGATAAATATTGCCACTTAACATACCAATAACGTTTTGCGTAAAGAAAACTGTCCCTAAATCATAATTACAAACAGTATGCAATATGCAGTATTTGTTTTTGTAAACATTACTTGTAAGGTCAATAAAATATTTTACATCATTTTCATATCCATTTGCATAGATTAATTAATTAATTAAACTCTGGCGCCATGTTTTCCACTTATAAGTATTCTATCTTATAATAAAGACGTGGCCAACGCGTTAATTTAAGATAGCAATTTTCTGAAAACGATTTTAAAATGCTTACCAATTCATTCTTTTAACTATAAATGATTGTAAATGACAGTATTCCATCACACGTGTAATATATCCTGCCAGTTACAAGTTACCAATATAATGGCGCTCAGAGACACAATAAACGTTCCGTCTCTAAACATAATATCGTTTAGCAGCATGCGAATAACGTAAATTCTGCATTACATTAAGACAGCCCCAAAGAAACAATTCAGTTAACAAGATATATTTCGCTATGTAAGTTATGAAAATTGAAATTGAAATTCGTACACAAACAATACAGAAACAGGGCTAAAATGTCTTTCCATTACAGGAAACACACCATCAGATGTTAACGCTGCAGATTTTAAAAAGTAACGTTTACAGAACCGGAAAATTTGGAATGCTATATTATTATCCTTATTGCGTAGGATTTGTTCACGGTCAACATTTTTTCCGTTCCCAACTTTAGCTTTAAAAGTTCCATTAAATATGTATAAGAGCATTGGAATCATATGAATAAGTATTATTCGATGTACGCACGTGTCATTTCTTCTACAGTTTGTCTTGGCCCTCCCCAAGTGACCGATTTCCAAGGACAGTTATATCGTTTCCATTACCCAACGTCTATTCCGTGGCATTAAGAAACCTGACGGACGACATTTCAATACTCGCTGTGCCCGCGAATCTTTTTAATATATATTGTAACTAGAGTATATACACTTGTATATTTTTTTCTTTTCTTTCGTCTGTGCCAATGGTACATACGAGGGGTTATCAATATATTCGAGGACTTTCCTTACCAGTTTTGAAAAAATTTGAACTAGAGTAATGAAATTACAAGCTGGTGTAGATCTATCAATTATTACGCGACTTGTTTAATATACTTTATGATAACGTCAATATTTACTTGATGATGTCACTTTTCGTAACCATGGTGAAGCTCGCACCGCCGAGCATCTCGGACGTAACGTTACTTCTGAGTAACGACAAGCTAAGAAAATTAACATGGAACTTGTTAAATCCTCGCGATATCTCCAAAATTAATCGACTAAATTGTGTAAGGATTCTATGCGCTCCCAAATTGCCATTTTCATATGGTTCCGTTGTTTATATGATTGTTGAGGCTCTGTCAAACGGTTGAGTCGATAAAATAAGGATAAACAGCAAAAATAACACCGCGTTGGGGACACTTTCCGTTAAATTCTGCAAAATAGGACGCACAGATCTCAACCAAATGTAACTGGCGAAACTGATGACTAGTACAGGCTACATAATATTAAATCGTTGACTCCAAATCTAAAGGGTTATTTCGATTTTGCGTCATAAACCTGATAGGTCATTTTTATTCTTATTCTGTACAGTCAACCGCCCTTTTCCGAGTTTTGTTTCTTATAACGCATCGATACTCTTTTTATTCCACCTCACATTCCAGAATTGACTATTGACTACTTATTTCAGTAGTAAAAGAAAACCAGTCTCACATATGGGACCGGGTATCAGTTCAGAAAAGAGTTATGTGCTGCTCCGACGATGACGCATGGAATGACGTCGCGCGACGTCCAATGCCACGCGCTACTTGTATGAATCAAATAATTTTATTAGTGCATTCGGTCGGAGACATCTTACTCTGCATGACGTTAAATGGCTTTGAGCCTTGCTGCCAATATGTAATTGCTAGATGAAAAGTCCTTGAATATATCGATCACCCCTCGTATATAATGGAATTTAATAGACTACACCTCCCATGTAAATGTTTCAATATACATTATACGATGAATATTGATATGCAAATCAATTGAGCTAAATGTTACATTTTCAATTTTCCCAAGCGCTTCGTAGAAAAATGTTTTTCGAAATATTTTAAGCATACTGGTCTGATCATTTAAAAAAGCAAAAACTATGTGTTTTTCTATTACGACGTAAGGTTAAATTAAAAGATTTGTGTGATGTATTTATGAATACCTTTGAGCAACGCATCGCTCTTTGCATCACCTGCATCAACGCAATGGCTGTAATTATTTATTTTCTAGACTGGTACGAAGCAGCTGCTATGTGATTTTGTTGTTCAAATCGTTGAAGAAAACTAGGTTAGTCGAAATTATATTCGTTTGGAATTGTCCTCGGGGTAAATACGACGTTGCCGTCTTAACACAACATTCAACGTCGTCTTTGTTGGTTTTATCCCATGCAATGTCTATATTTACCAAGCACCTATTGGCACTTTGGGTCTATGACTATGACGCCTTTAAGTATAGTCTGATCAATTTGAAGTTTCATTTTACATGATGTGCCAACTTTGTGTTGGTATATCTGAATAAAAGGTCAGCATGCAAATTATTTCCCAGTAAGATATAAATACATTATACAACGTAATTAATGTAAATACCGATTATGTCTTCTGGTAACTCACACTAACGGTATTGCATACCATTTAAGCATACAACTAGAAAAACACTCGTAAATACACTCAGGGACAAACGCAAAACATATACAGTAGTATTTTTCAATGTTATTATTTTTTCAAATTCACTGAAATTCTACACAATCATTGGTGAAATATTAATGAGGCATACTTCAAAATTGCATTCATTTCTGTGAAATGTTAATTATTTCGGTTATTGGTAAAATGCACTAGGAAACCCGTATATATGTTGATCATAGTTGAATTTAGTGTTTATGATACTGCTGTTAAAGGATTAAGAGTTGTGACGTAGATTGGCTAAATATTAACGACTAAGAAGTGTATCGTTATCGTCTTTAATGTAAATTGAAAAAAATGAATCAAAATAAACGTGCAATATTTGCACAAAGGAACTTTATTTTTTCAAACAAGTTGTCATTTTGCCTACCCATGGGCTCCTATGTATCATAGTGGTAGTTCTGGCTTACCTGAAGCGGTTCTTGCGATATAGCATGCGTATAGTACCGTCTGTCGTTGGGTGGATATCATTGGTTGCCCTGTGTGTTTCCGGTCCTTAACCGTTCCAGAGGTCTGGTATTGTTGCTGTAACCTTGCAATGATTGAAGGGTGATAATGAAATTGTCCGACAACATCAGAAGGACTCGAATCCTTTTAGAGCATCCGACTGCCTCGGACCGTGTGTGTGCAGGCAAACATGGCATGTTTAAACTTATTGTATATGTTTTTATTTGATGAGTTTTCATACGTGTTATGTATACACTTTCAATCGGCAAAAGAAATGTTCCACTTTGCGATTTCGCACGTGCGCCAAGTGCAAAATGGGTTTTAACCCGAAACTGGTAAAAAACGGTTAAAACACATTTAATTATGTAGAAAAGTGCTGCAATGTCAAGGTTGTAACCCATGTAGCATTTACATTAAACGAAAACGATATATCACACTCATTTAGAAAATTATGACCCCCGAAAAAGTTTTGCGTTTCTTTGTCCCTGAGTGTAGTGTTCTAGAATAATGTATCCTCCAGTGCATATGATGACAGTAGTTGGAAAAAAATGTAATGTATTTGTTTCTTGGCAATTGCTTTATAACACGTTTTAGTGTAACAACCAGTATAGTGTACAGTCACTGAAGCGTTTATAGCGGTCACCTTTTTTCAAGCTGACACAAATTTAACCATCATGGCAGTAACATCTTTATTTGAAACTCTACTATTGGTACATGCATGTATGAACGAAGTTCCGGTTAACTTTGAAATGTCAGATGCCTTCACGCAATAAACTTAATTCACGTATATACAAATGTTAGCACCTAAGAGAATATAACTTATACATATAAAGGCAGAAAACTCACATCAAAGCTTAATAAATCTGCTTAGAGCCATTTGAAGTTTTGCAGATTTCCAAGAACGTTACGTTTTGTAAGTCAGTAAAAACATACGCCGTTGATATTTTTAAACTTTAATCATATTTGATTACCTAGGTACAAGTTTGCATTGGTCTGAAAATATGTTCTCGAGCTTTAATCATATTACGAATAGGAATTGCCCATTAACGAACCACATACTGAAATTTGCTGGCGAAACGACATAGTGTTCTTATATTGTGGATACATGTATAGTGTTTATTATTTAATACTTAATAGAGACAGATCGCATGACTGCGTCGAGGTTCTTGTTAAAGAACATATTTGTCAAACAGTCAACACTGGGATCTGGTCTAGATAGGATCACAAAATATCTTGCTCCTCAATTGTGTATGTAGTATACGATTTGCCTTTAGAGAAAATATTGTGAAATTAGCAGACAAATTATTGTTTTTGATTATATATCTAAACATTGCATTTGTGCATAACGTAATCAAATATTCATAAAACTACATGTATGTCTGATAACACCATTTACGATTTATTTTGTAAGTATCGTATGGTGAGAGCCACGCTTAGGTCGTCATAGGAACGACACAACATGTTCAGGCAATATTTGACTCCATGCCTGGCACGTTGGAGGTTAATGGCCTGTACGGGCATGTGTTCCACTTTATGCAACGAATAATCGCCCACAGGTTTCGTCTAGTTATTACAATACACAAATCAATTTAATTTTGAGACCGTCATTTATTTGAAGTAAATTACCGTCATTGAAGCCAATTGAAATCGCTCCAGCTATGATTATACCGTCTTAAAATGCAGTTTCTGTTATTTGTCTTCAAAACGATCTATGCAAGAGTATAGTGTTTTAAAGTAGCTTATACCTCTTTAACCAGACAAAATAAGCTTATGATTTTCTGGCACAGGAATTGACAATAACGTACCAGTCTTATATAGCCCCAATTAAATAATAAAAATGTATTTCTTCATCATACTATCAGTTCGCACTTGTAATATATCTATAACGCAAGGTCAGTCAATGTACACTATGTGTTTAGTTATGAAGAAAAAACACGGGTTACTTGCAGCGACCGTTTTGTTTTGAATCGATTGAAATATATCGCTTGATATCAAACAAAATGCATTAAATGTGATACTATTTCTTTGCACAGCATTTTACTTACCGGCTTTAATTTTCCTTTAAAGTTGTGTAGATGAAATAAAACATTCGACTCTCTCAAAGTAATTCCAAATCGAATTTAGATATAAATGAATTACGCGGCAGTAAGTAAAGAAATGCATATTTAAAATTAATGTATTTCCAGGAAATGTTTTGTAAACGTTAGTTGATTGGTTTTTACGAACCGTTGGCTTTATTTAAATTCTGTTTCGCGAACATTCAGGTTTATATATGGATATACGAAAACACTCTGAATTTGTTGTCTTCCTTTAGAAGGAACAAAATATATATACGCGTCCAAATGGACCAAAAGTGTATGGGTTCTATACTTTTACGAAACACGTGAGTCGTTAAATGCTATATGATTTTTAACGAACACAACGTTTCTATTAGTGTACGTGCGTATTCATAGGAAATATAAAAAAATGTATCTGACACAGTTGAATATATGTCAAATGTTGTAGAAAAACATATATGTCAATGAACAGTTTCATTGTTTAAAGAGCAAAACGGGTCCTGACAAATAGTAACATCATTTATTATAATCGACTTCCATTGATGATATATGTAACAAGCAATACATCAGCCATACCTAGATACAAGGTATTGCAATTTGTGCTCCAAGTGTGCAAAGGAAATAAATTGGTTGTATTCAAAAGAAAGGAAAAACAGCATTTTCTCATTACACTAGATCCATTTCATAAATCCTCAAACCAGACGCCATTAATACCGTAATACGCATAAAGGAACGTAAAACGTCCACGTTTATGTTATATGGTCAATCTTTTTGGTAATTACATCATATTTATCTTGCGGGATATTATGTTTTCTCTTCTATCCAATCAATTATTTTTTAATTTTGTTCGTTGTGTGTCACAAATAGTTTGTGTACAGTACAAATGTATTTAAACATTTGTTTGGTTAGGAGAGTGTACGGGTGATAATACATGTAATGATGCATACGAACACGTTTGTACTTGGTTCCATTAAAACAGACCAACACTGTGGCAAGTTCGGCTGTTATTCTGCTATTGGAAATGCGTTTAGACCTGTGCAGAACTGTTTTTTATATCAATGAAACGTATACATTTGTTACTGCGGTACATGACGTATTGCCAAGTAATGTACCAGTCAGTTGCACACCGCCCCCTACGCCGTGAATTGGTGGATTGCTATGGAAACGGCCGTGAACTTACCGTCAAACTCCTCCCGCACTGCTGCGGAAATGTTTATGATATTTTCTCCGAACCAATAACACAGGGACAATATTTAGTTGTTAAGAGCCATACGTCATAGGTTTAAATAACACTATACGTACAAACTATGTTCCGTAAGGGAACCAACCATAGCACTAAGCGTAGAAAATATTATAAAATAGTAATGACACATCCCATAGTATATAATATTATATTCATTGACACAGTTTAAGATTCAACGGCATCATAGTATGATGCGAGGTATGGCTTCGTTAAGATTGCTGTAACTTCTGATCAGTTTTGTATCGTACATTAACAGGTTTGGCCGATATATTGTTTTAAATGAGACTAATTTTAATTCAGATTTTATTTCACAGACGTATAACAAATCAATTGAGTTTCAGGTGAAATTTGATCATATATAGAAATATATTTGTGGCGTGTACTCCCCAAACGTTACACAAACATATAGGATGCTTTTTGACAAAAAATATGATTATTGCATACAATTGTCCAGAGATCATGTTTTTAGTGCATTTAAGGGAATAGTATTACATATTATTGTCAGGGTTATACCACTAAGGAGTTTGTAAGATATCTTATCAGAAGTATACGTGCAATATATTATTGAACGTCTCTTTCCGTCTTAACAATGGCATAATTACCCTAGATGGCTGTTTTCAGAGTGCGACTTTAAAATGAGCATGAATTATATTGAATTCTTCAGACGCTAAATAATTGTAAATGGCCATCAGACGTTAAATAATTGTAAAAGTCCATCAGTCCTGTAAAATATCCAGTCTGTTAAAGGATTTGAAAATATTTCTTCTCCAAATAGAAAATATTTTAGCAGCATGCCAATAACGTAACTTCCTCATGAAATAATTCAAATTTAGACAATCGGTACAATTTAACAAACTGAGAATTCGCTAAGTAAATTTAAACGTACAGATATGAACAGTACATGAACTGTATATATTTCTGACCCACGGAAGCAAACACTTAAAGTGCGGTTTGATGCACTACATGTGATGCAAAAGGCAATGCAGTTTTGGAAATTTAGATTGATGTCTAGTTATATCTTAAAGTTAGGCTATTTTACATTCTTGTCTGGCAGCGCTCCATCATATATGATATACATGTACTTGTTTTCCCTGTATGGCTAGGATGAAACTCCTTTCCACAATACGTTTTATTATTTAGGGTTTACAGTCAACTCAAACAGTGGTAGCTATGTAGTCACGTACAATCAATGTAATGACATAGTTATAAGACGTTTTCATGCATAGGGATAGACTTCCATCTACATTGAATTCTTTTCAGTGATTATGGCTCTAATATTATAACTTTGGTTGACGTATTTGTTTATTGCAACAACTATTGAAGGGTACATGTACATTATTTTGATACTGTCAATTTCCTAGTTAAAACAACAATGCACAAACGCCAGAGATTGACCCTTCAGTTTTCTTATTCACACAAAACCAGTGGTCATTGGCAGAGCTTAATACATAATATAAATATTGCTAGTTAAAACTAACAAGTATTGACACAGTGAGGCAGTGGTCATTGGCAGACCTATCAAATTATCGCACAAAGCGATTGTCTCTAATTCTATCGATCTCAAGACTAGCAAGTTATCTGCAAGAAACATAGTAACTCACGATGTGATCGTTTTCCCCCAATAAACTAAATAACACGGACAGAGATTCATTTTGTTTGCTTACTCCAATTGACCAAAACTTGCAGCCTGCCAGAAATAACTTTGAATATTTCTGTTTCCAATAACAAAATCGACCGAGTAATATCTCATCTATAATGCTTGAACTTAGTTGGTATGTATATTGTTGTTCCCTTTTTCAGAAGGTAAAGAATGTCAACCATGCAATTCTTAAATTTCTTCACGCTATGTTCGCTTTATATGTTGCGGTTAAAAGTTGGATTTCGATAGGATCTTCCAATAGTATTTTTACCGAAACGCAATATCGTGTCTTCAAATTAAATATAACAATTAACTATTCGTACATTCTGCTGTATGCATGTTTATTTGCAAGACGGAAAACTGAACGTTTCTATAACAACCTTCTTTAATAATATTAGTTGTCAGTTTCACAATATTTATGGTCTCAACAATATACTTATTTGACTGCCCTCTAGTGAAATGATATTCCATACCTAATATTGATGACAATTGTACAGACAGTTTGTCGATACGTGTTTGGCAACGGATCGCCTTTTGGTAGCTCTGTTTGTATAAGCAACATTAGGAATACAGTGATTATGTCCGCAATTTGATATTCGGGACAGAGTAACTGGTAATATTGACTTCATTGCGGTGAATAATCAACTGACGTGATAATGTCCAAACTGTTGTAATGAAATGTCAATCATGTTGCCTGGACATGTAATAAAGATGTTCTCATCCTGGAATAATTTGGTTCGAAATATTCATCAATACACATAAACACAACGGTATACAAGTTTCAGTTTTGGTGAAATCCCTCCATAAATATAAGCATCTAGAAAACAACGGTATCAGGGCTTCTGAACATGTAAACATATACTGTGTACTTCAATTAGCACACTCTAGTACACTACCAAAATTGTGTATGCGTAGTATAATTGCTATTGTGATACATGGAGTGGACAATGTGTTCATTTGCTCGATTGCATTTGGGCCTTGGCATCAATTAGTCTTTTAGTGTCTTAAATGTAGCCTAAAACAAGGCCAATAACGTCGATACGCTATCGCAAAGCAGTTGTACATTTTTACATTTATTATATATGTTCATTCACATAAGTATGTTTATATTTTGTCTCTCTTCATACAAATATAAATGTGTTTTGTTTTTAAGTAGACACATATTGTTATGTAATATTGTTACATAAATATGATACAGACGTCATATGATTGTCTTTAGTCGATATGTATTACCCCACAGAACTTAAATGTATATGCACTGAACAGTGAACTCATTTTAGTAACTCGCTTGTAACTGAATTTCAATTTTATTGTCCAATTTGCGGGCGATATAACCCTAATAAATATCAGATCAAAGTTGTAAATTCGTACAACATGGTATTTTCAAAGACGAAATATTTTAACAGTGTAGTTTGATCAGAGGAGTAATAGCTACTGTTAGTTAAAAGTCTAGACGGTAAATTGCTCCTTTCATACTTTAGATGGATTCGTATCAACTTGGTTACATACAATTCAGTAAAAAATAACATGTGATTTATAGACATTTTCTTGGAAATATATGAAGTTAAAGGCACATTCACCGAATCAGACCAGACGGGTTGATGTCTAAACTGCATCATGCAATGTTATTGTTGCGCAACATGCCATAGTTTATATTCAAACTCAGTCACCAGAATGTCTTTTCAGTGATTAATTTGTAAATATATGTAATGAAAATTAGCGTGTTGCTAATGTAACAGCATCGTCTGGGTAGATGTTTTTGTTATTTCTTCGTGTAATTGTGTCATGAGGCTTGGTATTTTAATCAATTGAATTGGATTGAGACTGTATTAACCTTTTGGGAGAAATTCCAACATCTGTTTATACCCAGAAAGCATTTTTACAATTGGATGTCTTAAACGGTGTTAACTAAACTACATGTATGTAAAGGATACATACCGGTACGGGTTTCTATTAAATTACAATTGCGAGATAAATAGTCTTTCTTCTAATTGACCCACTTGTTTTGTAATCCCTTGTAAACAGACGAAATACGTGCATTCTTACTGAATCATGCAGTTCTGTACTTGTAATAGCATGTATTTTAATAGCTCATTCGGATGTACAAAATGCTGACTACATGTATATGTTATCGATGTCTGATAACTTTCATGATGACTTTGGGATAACCATTTCAATATAGAAGTACATAGAATGTAGTATGCACTTCCCAGTATCAATGTTACCTTCAGCGAGATACACATGGTTCTGTATATATCAGCTTATTAACCGGTAATACGAAGTATTTCATTTAATTAACAGTTTATTACACAGATAGGGAACCAAGGTGTTGTAAATTTCTGCAAAGAAAATAAAACATAAATTAATTACAGTATTAAGCAATATCATCTTATACATGTAAGTAAAACATAATCCAAATGACTCTTAAAAGATTACGAATACAGCCTATTCTGATGCTAGAATATACTCAAGTGAATAATCCAGTAAGGGTACCGTTTGAATTTGCCATAACAAATAAGTGACAGAGCATCAATTTGTTAATTATAAATCGCAATTACAAACAGTACAGTATATATTTGGCTAACATTACTTGTAATTCCAATTTAATTTTTTACATCATCTTAATATCCATTCACATAGATCAAATGAATAACTCTGGGGCCATACGTTCCTCTGATAAGTATTCCATCGTAAAATAACGACATGGCCAATGCGTAAATTTAACAAAGCAATTTTCTGCAAACGATTTTAAAACGATTAGGAATCCATTTTTTAAACTATAAATGATTGTAAATGACACTATTCCATCAGACGTGTAATATATCCTGCCAATTACAAGTTTCCAATATATTGGCGCTCAAGGAAACCATAAACGTTTCGTCTCCAAATATAATATCGTTTAACAACATGCCAATAACGTAAATTTCGCATTACATTAAGACAGCCCCCAAAGGAACAATTCAGTTAACAAGATAGATATTTCACTATGTAAGTTATGAAATTTTAAATTGAAATTCGTACACAAACCATGCACAAACAAGGCTAATATGTCTTTCCATTACAGGAAACACACCATCAAATGTTAACGCTGCTGATTTTAAAGTAACGTTTACCGTATGAGACAATTTGGAACTATGTTTTATTTTTCCTTATTGTGTAGGATGTGTTCATGATCAACATTTATTCCGTTTCCAACTATAGATTTTTAAAATCTCCATATGAGAAAATGCCTTGGAATCATATGAATAAATACTACTCAATATACGTACGTGTCTTTTTCTTCTATAGTTTGTCTTGACGCTTCTCTCAAGTAACCGATTTCCGAGAAGGGTTATATCTTTTCTGTTACACAACGTATATGTCGTGACATTAAGAAACCAAACGAACGACTTTCACAAATCGCTGTGTCCGCGAATAAAAATATCTTTAATATATTTTGTAACTACAATTCACATAATTGTAGAATTATTTGTTTCGTGCTTTCTTCTATTCCAACGGTACATATATTATGGAATTTAATAACTATCGCCTCCCATAGAAATGTTTCAATTGTAACAGATCCTTGTTTCTGGTCCAGTTATATGGAGGTGTTGCAATCGGACTCAGTCTGTGGGACTTGAGTGCGATTACATACACTGCAACGATAAAATGGTGGTGTTGTATTTATTGTGCAGGTCCTCAATGTGGTCGTATAGTGGTAGTATCCAATAAGTATAATATAAGAAAATAAATGACTAACTCTATATAAATAACGACACCAAGTAACATGAAAAGTATTTAATTAGGTCCTTAGATTGTATAACATTTTAAAACAAATGAATTACATACAATTATTTTACAGTTTAATAAGTCTGAATTAAATGGGTTATATATACGACTAGTTTGCTGGGATTCAAATACACTGGAAGTCATATGAAATATTCTTATGACGTTAAACGGACATAAAAATTGTTATCTGTGAAATAACTTCCAAGATATCAGAGGTTCCAATGAATTATTTTTTGGAAGAATTAGGTAAAAGTCAGCTAACCAGTGCAATGAGTGGAGTAGGAAACTGGTCTTATATAGCAATAAAATGGGTTGAAAGGTCAGACAAATCACTTCAACCAAGGAAATATAAATGTAGTGATTATACATGATTCAGTGATTTGTCTACCTTAACCCAATGATACATGTAGTATGCAAAATCAATAAGTTTAAAATAAAGGCCAACTCAGTCCTACTACACAATACAACTATACGATTTTCATTAATACAAGCCGTACGCAAATCAAATGAGCTAAATTTAACAGTTTTTAAATATCCCCAAGCACTTCGTAGAAAAAAATCCGAAATATTTTATGCATACTGGTCTGATAATTAAAAAAGCACAAAGCGTTGTTTTTCTATTACGACATCAAGTTCAATTATAAAATGTGTGTGATGTATTTATGCGTGTCTTTGAGCAACGTATCCCCATCGGCATCACCTGCATCTACGTAATGACTGTAATTATTCATTTTCCAGACTGACACGAAGCAGCTGCTCTATGATCTGGTTGTTGAGATATTTGTAGAAAACCAAGTTAGTCGAAATTACATTCGTCTGATAGTGTCCTCGGGATAAATACATTGTACGACGTCGCTGCCTTAACATGTAACATTCAACCTCGTCTTAGATGATATTATCCCATGTACTGGTCATAACCACCCAGTCCATATTGGTACTTTGGGTCCTCCCATTTAAAAACAACTACTTATAATAAAAATACCAATATTTTTAAGTACTGTCTGATCAATTTAAATTTTCATTTTATAGGATTTTCAAAGAAAACTATTGGTATGTCTGAATCATAAGTCTATATACTACATTTACATGTAAATTATTTCTCAGTGAAATATAATGGTGTCATAAAATGTAATTTATGTTAAGCTCGATTACTTCTTCTGGTAACTCACACTTATGTAATTTTAAACCATACCATCTAAAATACAACTAGAAAGCACTCGTAAACAGTGTTCACATGTACGTTAATGGATTTATTATGTAGTAAAATGTATTCGCTGGTGCGATGAAATTAATTGAAAACAAATGCTATAGATGTGATTCATAACCGAACCACATATTGAAAGTTGCTGGCGAAACGACATAGTGCTCTAATATTGTAGATACATGTATGTGTTATTGATTAGTAAATACTTAATAAACACAGATCGCATGACTCCGTCGGTGTTCTTGTTAAAGGAATATATTTGTCAAACTGCAATCTGATCTGGATCGGTTAACAAAATATATTGCTCCTCAATATTGAATGAATTACTAGTAAACGATTTTGCGTTTGGAGAAAAAATTAACGCACGGACCAGGAACTGGTCTTTAGTATTACAAGACAGTACTTGCATTGTGAAATTAGCCGACAAATTATTCCGTTTATTTATGTATCTAACCACTGCATTTGTGCATAAGTAATAAAATATTCACCGTGATTCCAGCCTGAAATACCATTTACGATTTATTTTATAATTACCGTATGGCGTAAGCTACGCTTATGTCGCCAAAGGAAAGACGAAACTTGTACCAGTCACGCGATATTTGATTATATGCATGTTACAGTAATGAAGAGTTTCCTGTATACATAAGTGGATATTTTTCTCGCCAAGACAAATATACCTGGTGGACACACGTACAGCAATACTTATTGGATCATTCCAATACGACAACTGAAGTCTGATGCGCAATCTGGGCAGTGCGCATTACGTCAAGACGGAAATTATATAAATGCATCGACGGTGAGACTGTAATAATTGTTATTAGACTGTTTGGTAACTATCATCGGTGCGTTTGCTTTTATCTTCGCTTTATTAACAAAATACAACTTCGTGAAAAACTTAAGTTCTTACCTTGAATAAACGGATTAAGAGCATCATATCGCTAGCATATATGTGGTCATTAACGATGTGTAAAACAACGAATGTATCAATTGTCAATGCACGTTGAATGCCTTTATCAAGGTTAGGAATTTGTATTTGTTCATCGTAAGTTCGCGCTTGCATGATATCTAAAACGCAAGAAATATCGCTTTACACTATATGCTTACTTATGAAGAAACCCCTGGAATACTTGTGGCGAGGGTTTTGTTGTGAAACGATTGAAATAAATCGCTTGATATTAAACAAAATGCATTAAATGTGTTTATATTTCTTTGCACTGTATTTTACATACCGGATTTCATTTTCTCATAAAGTTATGTAGATAAAGTAAAACCTATCGACTTTCTTAATTTAAATTCCAAATCGTATTTAGATATTAATGAATTATGCGGCGGTAAGTAAAGGAATGCACATTTAAAATAAATGGCTGTTCAGGAATTGATTTGCAAACATTAGTTGATTGGTTTATACGAACCGTTGGCTTTATTCAAAATCAGTTTCGAGAACAGTCTGGTTTATGTATGAAAATACGAAAACATTCTACTCTAAGCATGCTGTCTTTGAATATAAATATTCCGTTAGGCGTAAGCAAATATATATACGCGTTCAAATGGACCATACGGTATGGGTTCAAATGTTAAGTGCGCTTGCCGACTTATCTGGCGACCGAGGTTCAACTCCAGGTGGAGGCACTCTTATATGCCTGCAAGATTTCAGCAGAAATCTGACTGGCAAATAAAGGCTAAGCTCGGCAATAAATTTACGAAACCTGTTGGAGTAAGTCGTAAATTCGCATAACATTATTAGCAAACACAATGTTTGTATTAGAGTACGCCCGTATTCCTAGTAAGCATTGTAAAGGTATTCCATAACGTTGAATGCAGGTCAAATATTGTAGAAAACATATATTTCAATGAACAGACAAATCTTAACGCCATTTATGATAACCAACTTCCATTGACGATGTATGTACCAGCCAATACATCATCCATAGGAATATACAAGGTATTACGCGTCGTGTTCCAATGAAAATAAACGGATTGTATTCAAGAAAAGAACTCACACCAATTTCTCATTATACAAAAACCATTCCGTAAATCATCCGACCAAAGGCCATTACTATCGTAACACCCATAACGAACCTAAAACGATCATGTTTCTATTATATGGTCAATCCTTTTTGTAATAACATTAGATGTAGCTTGCAGATTGCCATGTTTTCTTTATTATTCAACAAATATTTTATCTAATTTAGTTCGTTGAGTATAATCGATTGTGTTTGTCTTGTACACATGTATTTCAACTACATCTACGCATAGAACAATGCTTTCTTGTACAATAAGTTTTACGAGGGAGTGGCGTCCATCTTTTTTTCTACAAGCTTATAGTTATAACTGTTATAACTTCGGATTATGTATTCGTTTCACAATGAGGTACATTTATTGCAACATCTATTGAAGCATAAAGTATTTTGGTGCTATTTAATTCATAATTAAAAATCAATACACAGACGCCATACATTTGCCCTTTAATATCATCATTCACTCAAAGCCTGTGGTAAATTGGCAGTGCCACATATATGTAGACAAGGGTTGAATCAAAGGGTCACGCAAACCGACAGTCTAAAACGAACAAATGTACTTAAGCATACAACGTTATTCTATCGATCTCAAGAGTTGCAAGTTGTCTGCAAGACACATAGTAAATCAAAATGTCTTACCTTTTCCCCGTTCAACTGAATAACACGGACAGAGAGTCATCTTGGTTGCTAACTCCAATTGACCAAAGAATGCGATGGTATGCAGTAATGCTCATTTTGCAGCTTGACCGAAGCAGCTTTAAATATTTCTGTGTCTCATTACACAATCTACCCAGTAATATCCCTCTGATTATGATTAAACATAGTTTGCAGGAACAATTACCTCGCGGGATATTTTGGCGGTTAAAGTGAGAATTCGATAGGATATTTACAATAATATTATGTATATTATTACAGAAAAGCAACATCTTACCTTCAAATTAAATAAGATAACTTTCTTTCGCACATTCTGCAATATGTGTGTTTTATTGGCGAGACGGACGCCTGAACGTTTCTGAGACAACCTTCTGTCTTAATATTTGTTGTCGTTTCACAATATTTATGGCCTCAACAATATTCCTATTTGACTGCCTCCTATCCATAAACCGTCCTTCTCAGATACTACACATTTTTTTGTGAAAGAAAACTTCGTTCCTAATATCAGTTGTCAGTTTCACAATATTTATGGCCTCAACAATCTTCCTATTTGGCTGCCCCCTCAGGTGAAATGACATTACATACCTAATATTCTTGACAGACAGTTTGTCGATATGTGTTCGACAACGGATTGCCTTTAGGTTAGCAATGTTTTTATAAGCAACATTAGGAATATAGTGATTATGTCCGCAATGTGAAATTCGGGGCAGAGTTTCAGGCAATATTGACGTCATTGCGATCATTAATCCACTGGCATGATGATGTCCAAGTTGTTGTAATGAAATGTCGATCATGTTGCCTGGGCATGTAATAAAGGTGTTCTCAGTCTGAAATAATTTGGTTCGAGATGTCCATTAATGTAAATGTACACAACGGCGTACAAGCTTCAGTGAAATGCCTCCGTAAACGAATATCCAGAAATCAATGGTGTAAGGGCAACTGAACATGTGAACATATACTGTGTACTTTTATCAGCACACGCTACGACATCATCTGGGACCTGTATGTGCAATATGATTTAAATTTGCTGTTGTGATACATGAAGTGGACAATTTGTAGGTTAAAAAGTTGTCTCTTTTCATAGAATTATAAATGTTACGTAATCTTATTAAATAATTATGATACATACGATATATAATTGTCTGCAGTAGGTAGGTGTTACCCCTCGGAACAATAGTTTATCAACGCAGAACAGTAAGCAAATTTCTTAGTTATGCCCGTGTAACTGAATTTCAAAGATTTGATCTTCAAAGCCTTATCATATTTGTAACCGATGTTCATTTGCTCGCGATATAGCTCTAATACATACCAGATCAAAATTGTAAACTCTAGCAGCATGGTATTTGCGATGACGTAATTTTTAATAGTACAGTTTGATCAAAAGAGTAATAGCAACTGCAGGTTAAATGTCTAGACGGGAAATTGCACCTTTCATACTTTAGATGGATTCGTTTCAACTTAGTAACATACAATTTAGTAAGAACAATATGTATTATATAGACATTTTGTAGGAAATATATGGGAGTATAGGCACATTCACCGAAACCGCCCTGACGGGTTGATGTCTAAATTGCAACATACTACCTTATTGTTGCGCAACATGCCATAGTTAATATCCAAGACCAATCGCCAGAATGCCTTATCAAAGATTAGTTTGTGAATATATGTTATGAAAATAAGCCTGTTGCTTAAATTACATCGTCGTGTGCGTAGATATCAGTTATCGAGCAACTGCAATATGTGTTTTAGTTATTTCCTCGTGTAATTGGGTCATGGGACTTGGGCTTTTAATGAATTGAATTGAATTGGGACAGTACACGTGTTTCCTTCTAGGTGAGCAAAGCCATCAATTGTTTATCCACCAGTAAGCCATTTTACAATCAAATGTTTTAAAGGGCTTTAAACAAACAATGTTAAAGAATGGAACGAGATAGATGGTCTTTGTTCTTATTGACACAAATGTTTTTGTATTCCTTTTTAAATAGACGAAATGCGTCTATTCTAACTAAATTATACAGTTCTCAACTTGAATAAGTATACTCTTAATATAAGTTGGTTGTGATAGCTAAATCGTATGTACAAAATGATTTCTATATCTTATTGGTGTCTTATTACTTTAGATAACCATTTCCAATGAATTGTGTACAGAATGTAGAAATGACCAGTTATAATGTTAACTTCAGAAAATAACACACGCTATTGACAAATATGTACCCAGTGGCCGTGTACAGCGTTTGTTTGGTTTATTATTGATATTTGCTATTAACCTATACATAAAGTTGATAACAATCGTGCCTTAAATTAAACAATACAAGCTGATAAATATTGTTCCAAAACATACAAATAATGTTGTATTTAACGAAAACTGTCCCTGAATCTCAATTGCAAACAATATCTCTACATGCATTATATGTTTGGCACATACTACTTGTACCAGTAATTCCAATTAAATATTTTACATCATCTTCATTACTTAACTCAGGGGCCATGTTTACCACCTATAAGAATTCAATCTTACAATAAAGACGTGGCCAACGCGTTAATTTAAGAAAGTAATTTCTGCAAACGATTTTAAAATGATTAGAAATCCATTCTTTAAACTATAAATGATTGTGAATGACACTATTCAATCAGACGTGTAATATATCCTGCCAGTTACAAGTTTCCAATATATTTGCGCTCTGAGACACCTTGCACGTTTCGTCTCCAAATATAATATTGTTTAGCAAGATGCCATAAACGTATATTCCGCATTACATTTAGACAGTTCCCAAAGGAGCAATTCAGAAAACAAGAAATATATTTCACCATGTAAGTTATGCAAATTTAAATTGAAATTCGTACACAAACCATGCACAAACAAGGCTAATATGTCTTTCCATTACATGAAACGTATCATCAAATGTTAACGCTGCAGAGGTAAAAATAACGTTTACAGTACGAGAAAGAAACTGGAATGCTATATTATTTTCCTTAATGTGTAGGATTTGTTCACGATCAACATTTGTCCGTTCCCAACTTAAGCTTTCAAAAGTTCCATTAAATATGTATAAGAGCATTGGAATCATATGAATAAGTATTACTCGATGTACGCATGTGTCATTTGTTCTACAGTTTGTCTTGACCCTCCCTAAGTGACCAATTTCTGAGAAGAATTATATCGTTTCTGTTACAAAACGTCTAGGCCATGACATAAAGAAAGTTGACGAAAGACATTCCAATATTCGCTTAGCCCGGAAATGACAATCTCTATAATATCGTTCTTCTATAATTCAATAACTATACTTCTTGTAGAAATGTTCTTCTATAATTCAATAACTATACTTCTTGTAGAAATGTTTCAATATATTTGATACGATTTACTTTAATGCAAGCAGTACGCAAATCAAATAAGCTAAATTGTGCAGTGTTTTTAAAATTACCAAAGCATTTCGTAGAAAAAATATTCCGAGAGATTTAATGCATGCTGGTCTGAAACATGTAATTAAAAAAGCAAAAATAGAGTTTTTTCAATTACGACGTCAGGTTCAATTATAAGATTTGTGTGACGTATTTATGAGTGTCTTTGAGCAATGCATCCCTCTAGGCATCACCTGCATCTACGTAATGGCTGTAATTATTCATTTTCCAGACTGCCACGAAGCAGATGCTACATTTATGTGATCTGGTTGTTGACATTGTTGAAGAAAACCAGGTTAGTCGAATATTCGTTTTGAAATTGCATCGGGGTAAATACGACGTCACCGCCTTCACATAACATTATAACATTCAAACCCGTCTTAGATGATATAATCCAATGCAATGGTCGTATTCACCCAGTACATATTAATACTTCAGGTCCTCCCTATTTTAGGCTAACTAATATAATACATAAAAAGATATTAAGTATTGTCTGATCAATGTGAAGTTTCATTTTATATGATTTGATTACTATTGGTATGTCTGAATCGTAAGTCTGCATTTGCATGTGCGTTATTTTTTAGTGAAATATAATGACATCGTACAATGTAATTTATGTTAAGACCGATTATTTCTTCTGGTAACTCATACTTATGTTTTTAAGCTTAAAACTAGAAAACACTCGTTAATAATGTTCTAGACAGTACATGTACGTAAATAGATATACTTTTTTGTAAAATGTATCCTCCAGTGCATAATTATGATGACAATAATTGCCAAAAGTGACAAGCTTTTTTGTTTCTTGGAAATTGCTTAATAACACGTATTAATGTAACAAACAGTACATTGTACAGTCTCTGAAATATGACTTTTATTGGACAATCTTCTTTTGTAAGCTGACAAAAATAAACCATCTAAGCAGTAATCACCTTTATTTGAAACTCTGATATGGGTGCGTATATGTATGAACGAAGTTCCGGAGCATTTATATCAGAAATATCAGATGTTCTGCCTTCATGCGATAATATTTATTCACATATATACAAAAGTAAGCATCTAAGAGAATATAACTTATACATATAATAGCACAAAACCCACCTCAAAGTTTAATAAATCTGCTTGGAAGTATTGGAACTTTTGCAGATTATTAAGAACGTTACGTTTCGTAAGTCAGTAAATGCATTCGCCGGTGATATATGTTAACCTAGATTATATTTAATTCCCTAGATACAAGTTTGCATTTGTTTGAAAATGTGTTCTCGAGTTTAAATCATTTTACGAATAAGACTTGCCCATTAGCGAACCACATACTGGAATTTGCTGGCGAAACCACATACTGTTCTGATATTGTAGATGATTCCCCGGTAAGAATTTAATAATTGCGATCAGTCAGTTTGGTAACTAGTGTCGGTGTGTTTGATAATCTTCACTTTATGAACAAAAATACTAATCTGACGCGGCGAATATCTTAAGCTTTTATATCGTATGATCGGACTGAGATCATCCTATTGTTATCATACGAATATATACATGGCCATTAGCACTTTGTAAAACAACGAATGTATCCAATTACAATGCACGTTAGAAAAAATACAACAGTACGCGTATGAGGATAATGGCCTATAAGGGCATGTGCTTCACTTTATTCGACGAATACTCGCCCACATATTGTATCCAGTTATTACAATAAACAAATCAATTTCATTTTGAAACCGTCATTTATTTGAAGTAAATAACCGTCATTGACGCCAATTGAATTCGCTCCAGCTATGATTATACTGTCTTAAAATGCAGTTTGTGTTATTTGTTTTTAAAACGATCGATGCATGATAACAGAGCTTTTAAAGTAGCTAATGCCTTTTTAACCAGACAAATAAGCGAATGTTGTTCTAGCGCAGGAATTGACAACAACGTACCAGTCGAATAAAGCCTAAATTAAATAATACGATACTTTTATTACGCCATGCATACTATCTTTTCGCGCTTGCAATATATCTTAAACGCAAAACACCCCGGGATGCTTACGGCGATGGTTTTGTTCTGAAACGATTGAAATATATGGCTTGATATTAAACAAAATGCATTAAATGTGATACTATTTCTTTGCACTGCATTTTACTTACCGGATTTAATTTTCTCATAAAGTTGTGTATATAAATTAAATCGTATCGACTCTCTCAAATTGAATTAAAATCGAATTTTACATACAAATGAATTACGCGACGGTAAATAAAGAAATGCACATTTAAAATTAATGGATTTCCAGAAATTGTTTTGCAAGGCTAACGTTAGTTGATTGGTTTATACGAACCGTTGGCTTAAGGTTAGAAACCACCAAATAGATTTGCTCTATAGCTCAATGTAAATTGGCCATAGTAGGCCCCAATTTTCAACTTTTTTAGTCTATGGCCACCTGGACCACATATATCATTGTAAAGAGGAGCATTTAAGCTTCAAAATAATGCAATAAAAAAGGGGGGTCATGTATCTTCTCAGAAAGTTTTTGTCCTTCAAACACGGTCTATCGGTTTTTACGCATGTCCGGATTTATGAGTTCTGGGTTTTACCCTAGTCTACTTTTACCTTGGTATCAAGAACAAAATAGTGGAATAATACAAATATTACAGTTTTACTACACCACATGCATATTTACCAAGCATTTAAACTCAATTTCATCATCCAACTCCACATTTGTCAAGAAATATCTCCATTTACAGGCAAACCAAAGTTTTTTTAAGGACTACTTGAGTGTATCACCACTTGGTCTGCGGAGGCATTTAGTGGTTCTTTACCTTAAGACAGCCTAGTTTTACTTATTAAAGTGATTTTTGCACTTTTTTCAATACAACTATGTATATGCAGCACACAACAATCAATTCTAGACAAATTATGCATGAATTCTAGAAAAAATGACAAATACGCATATGCGCCTTTAAGGAGAAATTTTGCCAGCACCTGCAAAATATTATGAATAGTGATTTTAAATTGGGTTGTATTTGTGAAAACTGTTTCACTGAACACTAATTATGCTTTAGATGCCTAATAATGTGTCTATTCTTCATATTTAATCACAATTACCCCTGTCTGACACTAAAATAAGGTCAATTTTGGCATAAAAATGTCAATTTTGGCATAAAAATGTCAATTTTAGAAGAAAAATATCTGAAATTTTCTAGATTTTCATGATAAAAATCCAAATTTTCACTTTTTTAGACAATTTAAACAGATAAAAGTGGTCAAAACCCTATCTGGGATGCATTTCCATACATTTGAATGCAAAAAAATGAAAACATGAATTTAATAGAATTTTGCCCTTCTTTTGGTTAGAAACCACCAAATAGATTTGCTCTATAGCTCAATGTAAATTGGCCATAGTAGGCCCCAATTTTCAACTTTTTTTAGTCTATGGCCACCTGGACCACATATATCATTGTAAAGAGGGGCATTTAAGCTTCAAAATAATGCAATAAAAAAGGGGGGTCATGTATCTTCTAAGAAAGTTTTTGTCCTTCAAACACGGTCTATCGGTTTTTACGCATGTCCGGATTTATGAGTTCTGGGTTTTACCCTAGTCTACTTTCACTTTGGTATCAAGAACAAAATAGTGGAATAATACAAATATTACAGTTTTACTACACCACATGCATATTTACCAAGCATTTAAACTCAATTTCATCATCCAACTCCACATTTGTCAAGAAATATCTCCATTTACAGGCAAACCAAAGTTTTTTTAAGGACTACTTGAGTGTATCACCACTTGGTCTGCGGAGGCATTTAGTGGTTCTTTACCTTTATTTTTAATTTGTTTCGCAAACGGATGGTTTATAGCTAAATATACGAAAATGTTTTGTCTTTGAAGAATTATATAAATATTCCTGTAGCAGTCGGCAAATACACTTATACGGGTTCAAATGGACCATGGTACGTATACGGGCTCAATGATATAGCAAATGAATATTGTTGGCTTAGAATGAGAAAGGCGAACTACTACTTACGACCTTATAATATTGATATATATTTAAAATTAGCATCACAAGGCGCTTCGTAAAAGCCTATGTTCATGCAAATCAAGTTGACCAAAATGGAGTTGTTTAAGCTTGTTTTTTCCATATGTAAAGAGCAATTTTCGGACATATTTGTCTGGTTTTGAAACGTGCCGAGA
Source organism: Spisula subtruncata (assembly GCA_963678985.1). Taxonomy (NCBI): domain Eukaryota; kingdom Metazoa; phylum Mollusca; class Bivalvia; order Venerida; family Mactridae; genus Spisula; species Spisula subtruncata. The sequence goes on along the minus strand of OY787675.1, from coordinate 7,866,083 downwards.
TAATCCGATCATATAGGCCGCCTTCCTAAGGCCTTTCCCTAACTGAATTACAGGAGCAAGCACGTTCGCCAATCTTTTAGTAAAGTAATTGAACAATAATATCATTAACATGGGCATCAACAACATGAGAGGTCTCCAATAATGACACTGAACAAAAGCTTTTAAGCATTTTCTACCTTGATATAACTTTATAATCGATATTCTAGTAACGTTGCAGCAATTTAACAGTTCCTGACATAACAAGTTCAAACGATCAACCTTCTCGCGAATTTCGGTAGTCGCACCCATACGTTTACCACTTGCTCGGCCCCAGATCCGCTTATGATACGTACATTCTGCGTGACAAGCTGTAGTTAGAATAAAAACACTAAACAGTAGTCAAAAACACAATATTAACGTTGAATGTTTTAAGTGTTGACGTCATTAAAATGTAACACAGCAAAAAACGAGAAAAGTTAAAAAGGGTGATATTACAAAATAAAGAAACAGAGCCCAATGAACAACAAAGAAACAACACATAGTCATAAATTCATACAAAGACATGATTAAGATTTAAATTGTAGCACAAAGTTGTTTTCCCGACTTGAAATGTTAACAAAATGAGCAAAAATGCAAGTGTTCCTTGAATTGTTTTGAGCAGTTTATATGTAGTCAATTGTTAAATCAAATGGTCACACATAACGACTGTCTCAAACGAACAGATTGCCTTTATTTAGCAATCTTTGTATTAGCAACATTAGGAATACAATGATTATGTCCGCAATGTGAAATTTGGGACAGAGTTACGGGTAATATTGACTTTATTACGATGATAAATCCCCTGACGTGATGGTGTCCAAGTTGTTGTAATGAAATGTCAATCATGTTGCCTGGACATGTAATAAAGGTGCTCTCATCCTGGAATAATTTGGTTCGAAATGTTCATTAATACAAATGAACACAACGGCGTACAACTTTTAGTTTTGGTGAAATCCCTCCATAAGTATAAGCATCTAGAAAACAACTGTGTAAGGGCTTTTGAACATTGTAATATATACTGTTTACTTTTATTAGCACACTCTAGTTCACTACCAAAATTGTGTATGCGTAGTATAATTGCTATTGTGATACATGAAGTGGACAATGTGTTCATTTGCCCGATTGCATTTGGGCCGTTGGCATCAATTAGCATTTTAGTGTCTTAGATATAGCCTAAAGGAAGTATATTAACGTCGATACGCAATACAATAGCAGTTATAATTTTATACATGCATTACACATGTATTATATATGTTCCTTCACATGAGTATGTTGATATTGTGTCTCTCTCCATACGATTATAAATGTGTTTTGTTTTTAAGTCGACACATATTGTTATGCAATTTTGTTACATAAATATGATACAGACGTCATATGATTGTCTTCAGTCGATATGTGTTACCCCACAGAACAAAAGTGTATATACACTGAACAGTGAGCTCATTTTTAGTAACTCGCGCGTAACTGAATTTCAATTTAATCGTCCAATTTGCTTGCGATATAACCCTAATAAATATCAGATCAATGTTGTAAATTCTTACAATATGGTATTTTCGAAGACGTAATATTTTAACAGTGCAGTGGGATCAGGAGAGTAATAACATCTGTTGGTTAAATGTCTAGACGACAATTATCCCTTTCATACTTAAGATGGATTCGTTTCAACTCAGTAGCCTACAATTTAGTAAGAACAGTATGTATTTTATAGATATTTTAGGAAACATATGAAAGTAAAGGCACATTCCCCGAAACAGACCTGACGGGTTGATGTCTAAATTGCAATATACAATCTTATTGTTGTGCAGCATGCCATAGTAAATATTCAAAATCAATCGCCAGTATGTCTCATCAGATATCAGTTTGTGAATATATGTAACGAATATAAGCGTGTTGCTTATGTTACAGCATCGCCTGAGTAAATACAAGTTATCGAGCAACTGCAGTATGTGTTTTGATATTTTCTCATGTACTCGGAACATGGGACTTGGTATTTAATCAATTGAATTTGATTTGATAAAGCATTTCCATTTGGGGAGAAATTTCAACATCTGTTTATCCACCGGAAAGCCATTTTACAGTAGTATGTCTTAAACGGTGTTACCTAAACGATGTTAACGGAACATACCGGTACGGGTTTCTATTACATTACCAGTGTAAGATGAATGGTCTTTGTTCTAATTGACCCACTTGTTTTGTAATCGCTTTTAAACAGACGAAATGCGTGCATTCTAACTTGATTATGAAGTTCGCAACTTGTATAAGCATACGTTGTGTTACCTTAATCAGATGTACAAAATGAGTACTATATGTTATCTGATTACTTTCATGACGCCTTTGAGATAGTATATAAAATTAAGTAAGCTTGGCCATTGTAACACGAGCCTGACCTATTGATTAGCATAATTTAACAGCCGATGTATTGCCTACGTTTACAACACCGATTGTATGTTTTCATAATCGGAGAATATCACGAAGACGCTTGAGATATAAATACTAACATAAAGCTGTAGTACCGACATTGCACGATTTGCTTGCGGAAATTGATATATTCAAAGCATGAACCTTGTAATATATTCTTGCATTAAGGTCAGGTTCAGGTCAAAATAGCCAAGCTATATTGCCCTGTAACAATGTAAACTTCAGTCAAATACGCCCAAATACGCACGCTATTACCAAACACGTAGCTACCAGTGCCAGTGGAGAGGGTTGTGTTTGGTTTGATTACAAAATGTATTAATATTTGTCCTTAACTTATACATTATGTTCATAACGATAGTGCCTTAAATTAAACAATAATAAAACTGATAAGTATTTCTCCTATACATACTAATAACGTTGTACATAAAGAACAAAGTGATCCTTCATCTCAATTAGAAACAATATGGTATTCTCGTAAATGCATCATATGTTTGGCAAACACTATTTATGATTCCAATTAAATAGATCACATCATCTTCATATCCAATAGCATAGCTCAAACATTTATAAGTACATATATTTATCTTATAATAAAGACATGGCCAACGCGTTAATTTAGGAAAGCAATTTTCTGAAAACGATTTTAAAATGAGTAGGAATGCATTCTTTCAACAATAAATGATCGTAAATGGCACTTTCCATCAGACGTGTAATATATCCTGCCAATTACAAGTTTCCAATAAATTGGCGCTCAGAGACACAATAAACGTTTCGTCTCCAAATATAATATCGTTTAGTACCATGCAAATTACGTAAATTCTGCATCACATTTAGACATCCCCCAAAGGAGCAAATCAGCAAACAAGATAGATATTTCACTATGTAAGTTATGACAATTGAAATTGAAATTCGTACACAAACCATGAACAAGCAAGGCTAATATGTCTTTTCATTACATGCAATACACCACCCAATGTAAACGCTGCAGATTTCAAAGCAACGTTTATAGAACGAGAAAACTTGGAATGCTGTACTACTTTCCTTATTGTGTATGATGTGTTCACGAACAACATTTATTCTGTCCCCAACTATAGTTTTTTTTAAAAAACCATATGTGTATTGGGTTAATGCCTTTGAATCATATGAATAATTATTACTCAATACACGCAAGTGTCCTTTCTTCTATTGTTTGTCTTGAATCTCCCCATGTGACCGATTTCCGAGAAGAGTTATATCGTTTCTGTTACACAACGTGTATGCCGTGACATGAAGAAACTAGACGAACGCCATTTCAATACTCGCTTTGTTCGCGAATGACAATCTATTAAATTTATATTGCAACTACAGTTCACATTCTTGTAGAATTATTTTTCTAATTATTTCTTTTTTTCCAATGGTACATACTAGTATATGATGGAATTTAAAGAACCTGCCTCACTGATGGAGCGAATGTGTTTAAAATGTATTATTTTCTTACCAAATTAAGTATTTATGTTATAGAGCATTTTTGATTGTTGCTTTTAGAAATATTTGTTGCAAATAATCGATTTTAACCATTTTCAACGTCGTGCACACCAGTGTGTTTTTCCTTTTAAACACAGCGTGATTTTTTCTTTCAGCATGCCTTTTGAGAAATAGTATTCACTAGATTGGTCTTTAACATAGACAAACTTCAGTCTTAACATCTATGAAATATTTGGTTTATTTTTAAATTCGTTTTCATCACATGGGAGTAAATCTCAGGCAATTTAAATGAGAGTAGCTTAAAAATTCTATACCGTATTAATACGGTAAAGAATTGTGGAGGTAAAACACTTAAATAATTACAAAAATCCTGATGTTTCACAAGTTATATTTATATCCCGGTGCATGTTTATGGGATATAAAGGCATCTATGCCAAAATATGGTGAACTTTTAACATTTTATTTGATTTTTGCTATACGATGAAACGTGACACATTCCCTTTAATACCTATACCTATCACCTCTTATAGGAATGTGTCAATGTATTTTATACGATTTACATTAATGCAATGCGAGTCACACGCAAATCATCTGAGCTAAGTTGTATATGTAACGAATCTGGACTTACCGGACATACGGGACTTACCGGACTTGTTGGACTTGCCGGTCTTATCGGACTTACCGGACTTGTCGGACTTGTCGGACTTACCGGACTTGTCGGACTTGTCGGATCTATTGGATCAGTTGGCAGTATATAAAGGATTGACTTGAGTATTTGTCAGTCAGTCAGTAAGTTTACCATCTATACAGTGTTAACGTCAGTCCGTTTTACCATCAGGACACGTGTGTTGTAATATTTTATGGATCTAGCATTTGGATACTATTATTGGATTATTTTTTCATGTTGTTATCGTATTAGGTAAATACAGTTGATTAATAGTGCTTGGAATTGTTTTGCCTGTGTCTTTAATTTTGTCCAAAGAACAAAAGCGTTACATATATTTTAAATTGCCCCAAGCACTTTTCAGAAAACAAGTTTTTTAAGCATACTGGTCTGTAATTAAAAAAATGCAGAAAACAATGGGTTTTTTTCTATTACGGTCAGGTTTAGTTATAAGATTTGTGTGAAGTATTTATGAGTGTCTTTGAGCAATGCAACGCTCTCGGCATCACCTGCATCTACGTAATGGGTGTAATTATTCATTTTCAGACTGACACGAAGCAGCTGCTATGAGGTCTGGTTGTCGACATCGTTGAAGAAAATCAGGTTAGTCGAAGTTACGTTCGTTTGAAATTGTCCTCGTGGTAAATACGACGTCGACGCCTTACCATATAACATTCAGCATCGCCTTAGAAGGTATTATTATATGCGATGGTCATATTCGCCCAGTACGTATTGGCACTTTGGGTCCTCCAATTTCAACCCAACTACTATTACTTGGTATACAAATGGCACTTTTAAGTATTGTCTGATCTATTTGAAGTTTCACGTTATATGTTTTCATTACTGTTGGTACATGTATGTCTGAATCATAAGTCTGTATTTGCATGGACATTATATCCCAGAAAAGCAATAATGACTATATAAAATATAATTTAATTTAATGTTAATCACGATAACTTCTTCTGGTAAGTCACCATTTAGACTTTCAACTCATAAGCACTCATAAAAATGTTCTAGACTATGCATCTACGTACATGAGTCTATTTTTTGGTAAAATATATCCTCAATGGCATATGATGACAATAACTGAAAAAGGATAGGTACATATGTGAATTGCTTTATAACACCCACTGTTGTAACAAAGTTTTAGTGTACCGTCTCTGAGATTAAGCGTTTATGAGGCCATCTTCTTTTTGCAAGCTGACAAAAATTAAACCATCTAGGCAGTAAAATCTGTATTTTAAACTCTGATATGAATGCATGAATGTATGAACTATGAAATATTAGATGTTCTGTCGATACTCTTTATTCACATATATACAAATATAAGCACCTAAGAGAATATAACTTATACATATAATGGCAGAAAACTCACCTCAAAGCTTAATAAATACGCTTAGAAGCATTTTCACATTTGAAGATTTTCAAGCAAGTTAGGTTTAGTTAGTCTGTTACTGCATACGCCGTTGATATATGTAAACTTAAATTATATTTGATTCCCTAGATACTAGTTTGCATTTGTCTGAAAATATGTTCTCGAGTTTAAATCAGTTAACGAATAGGAGTTTCCCATTAGCTAACCACATTCTGAAAGTTACTGTCGAAACGACATAGTCTTTTAATATTGTACGTAGATATGCTTTATTAATTAGAAAACACTTAGTAGACACATATCGCATGATTGCGTCGAGGTTCCTGTTAAAGTGGATATGTTTCTCAAACTTTCGACATTGGAATCTGAGTTTGATATGTTAACACAATATCGTGCTCCTCAATATCGGATGAAGTATACAATTCTGCGTTTGTAGAAAAACCTAGGCCTGCCCCGGACCAGGATAAAAACCTTCGTTATTACTAGCCAGTGCTAGTTTTGTCAACATATCCGACAAAAATCACATTTTGTTATATATCTAATCACTACATCAAATATGCATCGTGATTTCAGCCTAAACCTCTGTCTGATAACACAATTTACGATATGTTTTGTAATTATAGTATGGTGAAAGCTACGCTAAGGGCGCAATAGGAAAGACAAAACATGTACTGTTCACGCGATATATGATTCTATGCCTGGTACAGTAATGGTAATCTTTCGTGTTTACATGTACGTGTGTATAGTAGTCTCGCCGAGACGAATCTACACGATGGACACACGTAGAGCAATATTTATTGGATCAGTCCAATACGACAACTGAAGTCTGAGGCGCAATTTGTACAGTACGCATGGCGGCTATACAGAAATTATATAAATGGGAATATAATAATTGTGATCATACTGTTTGGTAACAATTGTCGCTGCGTTTTCGTTCATCTTCACTTGATGAAACATACACATCTAACTTGGTGAATAACTGCAGCTATTACATTTTATCAACGGACAGAGAGCATCATGGCGCTATCATACACGTGACCGTTAACGTGTTTTTTTTTAAAACAATGAGGGTATCCAGTTGCAATGCGTGTTAGAAAAATACAACAGTTCACGTTTTATGTCCTATAAAGACCATATGCTTCACTTTATTTAACGAATAATCGCCCACATGTTTCGTCTAGTTATTACCATAAATAAATCAATCTAATTTTGAGACCGTCATTTATTTGAAGTAAATTACCATCATTGACGCCAATTGAAATCGCTCCAGCTATGATTATACTGTCTTAAATGCTGTTTCTGTTATTTGTCTTTAAACCGATCGATGCAAGATTATTGAGCTTTTAAAAAAGCTAATGCCTCTTTAGCCAAACAAATAAGCGAATGTTGTTCTTGCACAGGAATTGACAACAACGTACCAGTCGAATATAGCACAAGTTAAATAATAAAATTGTATTTCTTTATGCATACTTTCGGTTCGCGCTAGCAATATATATACAATGTAAAATGGAAGGTCTGCCACTGTTCACTAAGTGTTTAGTTATGAAGAAAACCCCGGGCTACTTGAGGCGACGGATTTGTTGTGAAAGATATCGCATGATATAAAACAAAATGCATTATATTCGATGACACTAAATTATTTATTGGACTGTATTTTACTTACAGAATATAATTTTCCCATAAAATGTGTAGATAAGTAAAATGTATCGACTCTCTTAGATTAAATTCCGAATTGAATTTAGATATAGCTGAATTACGCGATTGTAAATAAAGGAATGCACATTTAAAATCAATGGATTTCCAGGAATTGTTTTGCAAACGTTACATGATTGGTTTATATTAACCGTAGAATTTATTCAAAATATGTTTCGAGAACAGTCTAGTTTATATATGGATATACCGAAAGTCTGTGAACATAATGTCTTTGAAAATAAAAATTCCTTGATAATATATATACGCGTTTAAATGGACCAAAGTGTATGGGTTAAATACTTTAACGAAGACTGTAAGGCGTAAAATCCTTTAACACTATTAACGAACACAGCGCCTGAATTAGTGTACGTGCGGATTTATAGGAAACAAAACAAATGTATCTGACACCGTTGAATAAAGGTCAAATATTGTAGAAAAACATTTACGTCAATGAACAGTTTCATTGTTGCAAGAGCAAAACGGGTTCAGACAAATATAAACATCATTTATTATAACCAACTTCCATTGACGATGTGTGTATCAAGCAATACATCAGCCATACGAAGATACAAGGCATTGTACATCGTGTTCCAAAGGAAATAAACGGATTTTATTCACAAGCAAAAAATCGCACAATTTTCTCATCACACAACCGTTTCGTAAATCCTTGAACCAGACGCCATTACTAGCGTACTACTCATAAAGGAACGTAAAACGACCATGTTTCTTTTATATGGTCTATCCTTTTGGAAATTACATATAACTTATCTTGCAAGAAACCATCTTTTCTCTTCTTTCCAATCTAGTATTGTCTAATTTTGTTCGTTAAGTGTAATAAAAAGGTGTGTACAGTACAAATGTAATTAAACTTTTGTTGAGTTAGGAGAGTGTACGGATGCTTATACATGCAGGGATCCGTACAAAGATGCATTTGTGTCAATTCCAACAACCGGCATAGTATTTCCCTAGTTGTTGACGCCATACAACATGTTTTTGAGTCCAAATTTACGTACAAACTACGTCGAGTGATAGAACTAATCACAACGATAAGTGTAAGAAATATATTTTTTAGAAAGAAGACAAATTACAAATCCTTTCTGACAATAAATTCATTGACACAGTTTAAGATTGAAAGTCATCATGTTACGATGCGTTATATGGCTTTTTACGATTGCTTTAGCTTCTGATCACTTATGTATTGAAGGCCTAAGTTGAAAGGTTTCGCCGATATATTGTTTCATATGAGAATAACTTTAATGCAGAGATGATTTCACAGCAGTATAACAAATCAATGGAGCATCAAATAAAATTTGGCTATGTGTTGAAACAACATTCATCGGAGCAGTTAGTAGACATGTTCCTTTCCGTTGATAGTTTATGTTGGTCGCTGTGGTGTATGCTTGTTGTATGTGTAATTCACTGTTCGTGTAATATTAATTTGTGTATGTCCTTCCGCCCTCACTCTTTCAGTTGATTGTTATCTTTTCAGTTTGATATTTTATATTTGTATGTGTTCTCAACTCTACGCTAATATATTTCACGTGTGTAAACGCACCAAAAACATACAGGATGGTTATTACAAATAATATGATTATTCCATACAAATTTCCTTCAAATATGTTTCAGTGTGATTAAGGGACTTGTTGTACAAGTCATGATCACGGTTATACTATAAAGAATATTATAAGAAATATAAGTGCATTATATGAATCAATACTATTAAATGTCACTATCCATCTTAACAAATACATAATTGCCCAAGAAGGCTATTTTCAGAGAGCGGTTTTAAAATGATCACGAATTATATTGCATCTTCAGATACTAAATAATTTTAAATAATTGGCACGAGTCCATCAGTCTTTAGCAGCATGCCAATGACGTTACTTTCACATGGAATAATTCAAATTTAGACTATTATCGGGAGTACAATTTAACAAACTAAGAATGCGCCAAGTAGATTGATATGTACGGATATGATCAACGCATGCATTAAATATATTTCTAACGCACGGAAGTAAACACTTAAGGTGCGGTTTGATGGACTATAGTTTTTGCAAAGGGCAGACAGTTTTGGAAATTTAATTTGCTGAAGGTTATATCTTAAAGCTATGCTATTTTACATTCTTGTCTGGCAGCGTTCCATCATATATGATTTACATGTAGTCGCATTCCCTGTATGGCTTGGATGAAACTTCTTTCCATAATACGTTTTGATTTCTTGGGGTTCACTTTCAAGCAGTGGTAGACTTCTTGACACCTGTCATCAAATGCAATGACATACTGATAAGACATATACAGCAACAATTTCATATACAATAGTATACTTAGTATTGTAAAATAAACTTTACGAGGGATTGATGTTCATGTATGTTCTTCTGTACGAGTATGGCTTTGAGATAATAACGGTGGTTTATTGCAACAGCAATTGAAGTGTACATGTACATTATGTTAATAATATCAAATTCCTAGTTCAAATAACACAATACACATACACTAGATATAAACCCTTCGCTTATATAAACCCTTCACTTTCATTATACACTCACAGCCGAGGGGTAATTGGCAGAACCAGATTAATAGACAAGTGTTAAATGAAATGGTCACGCACAATGTCTTCGCAAATACCATGTTGCTAGAATTTACAACTTTGATCTGGTATTTACTAGAGCTATATCGCAGACAAATGAAACACCATTACAAATATGACAAAAGGTTTGAGGTAATTTGATAGGGGAGGCATCACTCAACTTAACCAGCCAAGTACATAAATCAGTAACGAATGTGCATAGGCATACAACCTTATTCTATCGATCCCGAAAGTTGCAAGTTGTCCGCAAGAAGCATAGTAACTCATGTTCTGATCGGTTCCCCCGATAAACTAAATAACACGGACAGAGATTCATTTTGTATGCTCACTTCAATTGATGTTATCCAGTAATTCTAATTGTGCAGCTTGCCAGAAACAACTTGAATATTTTCTTTTCCCATCTCAAAATCGACAAAGTTATATCTCATCAATTATGTTTCAACATAGTTGGTATGTACATGTATATTGTTGTTCACTTTTTTAGACGGTTAAGAATGTCAACCATGCAATTCTAAAATTTACTCACGGAATGTTCCCTTCATATGTTGCGGTTAAAAGGTAGATTTCGATAGGACCTTCTAATAGTATATTTACTGAAAAGCAATATCGTGTCTTCAAATTTAATATAACAATTTACTTTTGTACATTCTGTTGTATATATGTTTATTTGCAGGACGGAGAACTGAACGTTTCTGAGACAAACTCCTTTATTTATATCAGGTGTCAGTTTCACAACATTTATGGCCTCAACAATATTTTTATTTGACTGCCCTCTGGTGAAATGATATTCCATACCTAATATTGATGACAGTTGTACAGACAGTTTGTCGATATGTGTTTGGCAACGTATTGCCTTTTTATGCTCTCTTTATATAAGCAACATACGGAATACAGTGATTATGACCGCAATGTGAAATTCCGGACAGAATTTTTGATAATGCAGAGATCAATCCACTGACGTGATGATGTCCAAGTTGCGTTAATGAAATGTCAATCATGTTGCCTGGACATGCAATAAATATGTTCTCATCCAGGAATAATATGGTTCGAAGGGTTCATTAATATAAATGTATAAATCGCGGTACAATGTTTAATGTTTGTGTAGCTTCGTCCAGAGGAATAACGTAGATACGCTACCTCATAGCAGTTATACCTTAACATTCATATACGTTAAAATGTTTCCTTCACATAAGTATGTTCATAATTGTTCTCTTTTCATACTAATAATTGAGCTCTGCTGTGCGATTTCCAACCGCTTGATAAAATATTGATTTTTGGGAAACATATATTTAGTTCAGAGCACATATTTTTTTGAGAAAAATTGCGAAAAAATATTTTTTGTTTGATGATGTCAAACTATGGGTGTTCTGTAACATACTAAAAATTTAGGTCCTAACATGTTTGTGAAAGTCTATTTTTTTGGGAAAACACCTTAGATAGATAGATAGATTTATTTCGGTAAAGGTTGTACATATACATGGTTATAATAAAACAAACATGGATATAATTAAAAATAAATTATAGCATGATTATTAATAACCATGTCATGCACACCAACACCAAGGATTACACAAAAAAGAGAAAACTCTTATTTCCATTGTGGTCCTTGAGTTAATGTCATGACATAGAGAGGCAAAAGTAATTTACTGTAGGTAAGTACGGTAAGTAAGAATACAAATAAAATAAGGATATCACGGAATTAATTGCATACAGATAACAATATATATCACAGTATGATAGTTAATAGTTTATAGCAAGAATAATTATAAATATTATCACAATGAATTATCACTACAGTAAATTATTGTCAATCACAATTAGCCTCAATGAAAGCAGATAAAAAGAAAAATCTAAATAAAAAGACCTGAACCGAAATTAGTTTGAAAAAAGTTAAAGAAATAAAGCCATACGTCTTAGATTGTGTGATGTAAAATAAACTAAATAAAAATAATAATAATCAATAAAATATTGTCAAAAAGATGTGATTTCAGCGCTTTTTTTAACCCTGGATAATCTGCAATTAATGTTATACTATAAGGAAGCTTATTCCACAGGGTACAACCGTTGAAGCAAAACGATTTGGATCCAAAGCTCTTGACTTTAGGTACGGCAAAAGCACCTTTCTCTCTAAATCGTGTATTATATGTATGTACTGAGAGTTGTGACTGTAAGTGTTCGTTCATGTATTTGGGAGCTGAGCCATTATTTATATTAAAAACTTGACTAATTATAATTTGTTCGACACGTTTCTGTACAGGAAGCCATCCTAAATATTTAAAATGTTGCTTATCAATATGCGTGTTATAATCTAAGTCCAAAGCGAATCTTATCATTTTATTTTGGGTAGTTTGGAATTTATTTTGGAATACTTTAGTTAAGCTATTATACCAAACTGAACATGCATAGTCAAAATGACACTGCACTAAAGACATTATAAGGAGCTTTTTGGTATCTGGCTTCAAATAATTTTGTTTACGATATAGAAATTTAAGCTTAGCATTGGCTTTCTTGAGTATTGAAGTTGCCATGTCAGAAAAGGAGAGGGATTGGTCTAATGTGACACCAAGATATTTAACAGATGACTTTGATTCAATATTGCAACCATTACAGGAAATATGTAGATTAGGGTTATATTTCAATTTGTGCTTAGAACCAAATAGGATGGATTCAGTTTTACCAAGATGTAGAGATAGTTTATTATTGATAAGCCATTGACTAACAGTGTCTAAGTCATCTGACAAAGAGGTCTCAATTTGAGATTTGTTTTTTCCAGATACTAAAATACCGTAACCTTACAAAATATAAAAGCTAATCATGATTTTTTAGAATCAGTAACCCACATCACCATTTACAGTTTTATGGGATACAATTATATTGTGATAGGTATGTTGTTACTTGTACTTGTACGATAATAGAAATCATTTTCCATACCGTTGCCTAAAATCCGATATTTTGGGGCAAAACCTGTCAAAATCTAAGCAAAAGCCATAATTTTGGGAATCGGTTGATTACAATGTCATAAAAAACTATATTTTATTTTTTTTAAATTGTGGTATGTACATAATGCCTTGCAGTTTAAAATACTAAAACTATAGTGCCAGAATATTTTGCTAAAGGATAGTATTTTTGGGGCAAAATAGTGTAAAACATAAACAAAAAGTGAGAATTTTGAGAATTGGTTAATTATTTCGTTGTGTTTACTCAAAAAATCAAATATCAAATTAGTTTACAATACATCCTTGATGTGTAATGATCCAACAAATTAAATATGTGTATTTTATTTCCTTTTTTTATTGGGCGCTCATAATAGGACCTGTACTAAGTATATGACGTTACCATATTTGTTTATTTTTTGTGACGTCAATAACGTCATTTTGAACGTCAGTTGTAATCTCATGCTCTAGTTTTCATTTTGTCATAGCATGTCACTTAGTTAGACAATTTTGAAAAGGTATATCTTGTCGTCACATAAATTAGTCAAATAAATATGATTGGACGCCATTGCATTGTCTAGAGTCGATAAGTGTTACTCCGCAGAACAATAGTGTACATTATACACACGGAACAGTCAGCTCATTTCTTTGTAAATCGTGTGTAACTGAAATTCAATTATTTGATCGTGAAAGCCGATCGTATTTGTAATCGTTTTTTATTTGCCTGCGATCTAGCTCTAATAAATATCAGACCAATGTTGTAAATTCAACATGGCATTTGCGAAGACGTTACCTTTGTACAGTGCAGTTTGGCAACTGTTGGTTAAATGTCTAGACGGCAAATTGCCCCTTTCATACTTTAGATGGATGCGTTTCAACTTAGTAATATACACTTTACTAAGAACAATATGTATTGTTTATAATCCTTGTGGTGATGGTGACTGGTGTAGCTAGTATGTTGTAATAAGAACGACACAGATTGAAATTGAAATTGGGCTGTATTGATTAAAGCCGCGAACTTTTATACACAGTATAAGTTCGAGAAGTCATATACTGAATGAAAAGAGGCAATACGGAATCAAAACATAAATACAGTATATGACAGAAAAAGTTTAAGTTACAACATATATGGGCAGAGAAAAGCGCCACAGTCAAGCATTGACGCCCGCCCATACAAACCATATATACATATTCTAGAGAATATATATAGGAATATGGGCAATTTCACCAAAACAGACCAGACGGGTTGATGTCTAAATTGCAACATACAATCTTATCGTTGCGCAACATGCCATGGTTAATATTCAAGATTAATCGCTGGAATGTCTCATCACATATTTGTTTGTGAATATGTAATGGAAATAAGCGTGTTGTTCATGTTACAGCAGCATATGAATAGATACCGATTATTGAACAACTGCAATGTGAGTTTTTGTTTTATCCCTGTGAAATTGGTCAGAGGATTTGTTTTCTATTTTCTATGATCGGCTGGTTAAGTTGAGTGTTCCCTTCCTTGTCCGATTTCAGCATATAATTTGTATATAAGAGCATGGTGAAATTACATCTCAGTTGTATAGTTGTGAAGCTACATAAAAGTACATTCAATAATTGCATACACACTTGTTCTTCTCTACTGCATGCAATCGAATTGCAAAATCTATCAGTAAGCAAAGTCTATTAAATTACAGACTTACATACCAATGACTAAACTCTGGGGCCGTATATTCCTCTGATAAGTATTCCATCGTAACATAAAGACAAGGCCAATGCTTAAATTTAACAAATCAATTTTATGCTAACGATTTTAAAATAATTAGGAATGCATTCTTTAAACAAAAAATGATCGTAAATGACACTATTCCACTAGACGTGTAATATATCCTTCCAATTACAAGTTTCCAATATATTGGCGCTCAGAGACACAAGAAAGATTTAGTCTCCAAATATAATATCGTTTTGCAACATGCCAATACTTTAAATTCCGTATTACATTAAGACAGTCCCCAATGGAACAAATCAGTTAACAAGATAGATATTTCACTATGTAAGTTATGAAAATTTAAATTGAAATTCGTACACAAACTATTCACGAACAAGGCTTATATGTCTTTCCATTACAGGAAACACACTATCAAATGTTAACGCTGCAGATGTTAAAGTAACGTTTACAGTACGAGTAAATTTGGAATGCTATATTATTTTCCTTATTGTTTCAGGATTTGTTCACGATTAACATTTATTCCGTTCCAAACTTAAGATTTAAAAAGTTCCATTAAAAATGTATAAGAGCATTGGAATCATATGTTAATTAAACGAAATACTTGGATCGCATTCTTCGTAAATAAGCTGATATATACAGAATCATGTGTATCTTGCTGAATATAACATTGGTACTGGTAAGTACATTCTACATTCTATGTACTATACGTTGGGAATGGTTATCTGCAAGTCATCATTAAAGTAATCAGACATCGGTTGGAATCATATGAATACGTATTACTCGATTTACGCACGTGTCATTTCTTCTACAGTTTGTCTTGGCCCTCCCCAAGTGACCGATTTCCGAGGAGAGCTATATCGTTTCCGTTACATTTGTACACAACGTCTATTCCGTGAGATTAAGAAACCTGACGAACGACATTTCAATACTCGCTGTGCCCGCGAATCTTTTTAATATATATTGTAACTAGAGTTCATATACTTGTTGAATTATTTTTTTTCTTTTCTTTCGTCTGGGCTAATGGTACATATATAATGGAATTGAATAATCTACACCTCCAATGTAAATGTTTCAATATACATTCTACGATTGATATTGATACGCAAATCGACCGAGCTAAATTTTCCATTTTAAAGTTTCCCAAAACACTTTGTAGAAAAAATATTGTCCGAGACACTAATTGCATACTGGTCTGAAAGTTAAATCTGCTTAGAACCATTTGCAGTTTTATAGATTTCCAAGAACGAAACGTTTGTTTGTAAGTCAGTAAAAGCATACGCCGTTGATATGTGTAAACTTTAATTATATTTGATTCCCTAGGTACGAGTTTGCATTGGTCTGAATATATGTTATCGAGTTCAAATCATTTTACGAATAGGAATTGCCCATTAACGAACCACATACTGAAATTTGCTGGCGAAACGACATAGTGCTCTTATATTGTGGATACATGTACAGTGTTTATTATTTAATACTCAATAGAGACAGATCGCATGACTGCGTCAAGGTTCTTGTTAAAGAACATATTTGTCAAACAGTCAACACTGAAATCTGGTCTAGATAGGATCACAAAATATCTTGCTCCTCAATAGTGTATGAAGTATACGATTTGCCTTTAGAGAAAATATTGTGAAATTAGCAGACAAATTAATTTTTTGATTATATATCTAATCATTGCATTTGTGCATAACGTAATCAAATATTCATAAAACTATGTCTGATAACACCATTTACGATTTATTTTGTAAGTATCGTATGGTCAGAGCCACGCTTAGGTCGTCATAGGAACGACACACTATGTTCAGGCGATATTTGACTCCATGCCTGGCACGTTGGAGGTTAATAGCCTGTACGGGCATGTGTTTCACTTCATTCAATGAATAATCGCCCACATGTTTTGTCTAGTTATTACAATACATAAATCAATTTAATTTTGAGACCGTCATTTATTTGAAGTAAATTACCGTCATTGAAGCCAATTGAAATCGCTCAGCTATGATTATACTGTCTTAAAATGCAGTTTCTGTTATTTGTCTTCAAAACGATCGATGCAAGAGTATAGTGCTTTAAAAGTAGCTAATACCTCTTTTACCAGACAAATAAGCTTATGATTTTCTGGCGCAGGAATTGACAATAACGTACCAGTCTAATATAGCCCCAATTAAATAATAAAAATGTATTTTTTCATCATACAATCAGTTCGCACTTGTAATATATATATAACGCAAGGTCAGTCAATGTACACTATGTGTTTAGTTATGAAGAAAAACCACGGTTACTTGCAGCGACCGTTTTGTTTTGAATCGATTGAAATATATCGCTTGATATCAAACAAAATGCATTAAATGTGATAATATTTCTTTGCACAGCATTTTACTTACCGGCTTTAATTTTCCTATAAATTTGTGTAGATGAAATAAAACATATCGACTCTCTCAAAGTAATTCCAAATCGAATTTAGATATAAATTAATTACGCGGCAGTAAGTAAAGAAATGCACATTTAAAATTAATGTATTTCCAGGAAATGTTTTGTAAACGTTAGTTGATTGGTTTTTACGAACCGTTGGCTTTATTTAAAATCTGTTTCGCGAACATTTAGGTTTATATATGGATATACGAAAACACTCTGAATTTGTTGTCTTCCTTTAGAAGGAACAAAATATATATACGCGTTCAAATGGACCAAAAGTGTATGGGTTCTATACTTTTACTAAACACGTAAGTCGTTAAATCCTATATGATTTTTAACGAACACAACGTTTCTATTAGTGTACGTGCGTATTCATAGGAAAAATAAAAAATGTATCTGACACAGTTTAAAAAATATGTCAAATATTGTAGAAAAACATATATGTCAATGAAAAGTTTCATTGTTTAAAGAGCAAAGTGGGTTCAGACAAAACGTAACACCATTTATTATAACCGACTTCCATTGATGATATATGTAACAAGCAATACATCAGCCATACATAGATACAAGGTATTGCAATTCGTGCTCCAAGTGTGCAAAGGAAATAAATTGGTTGTATTCAAAAGAAAGGAAAAACACCATTTTCTCATTACACTAGATCCATTTCATAAACCCTCAATCCAGACGCCATTAATACCGTAATACCCATAAAGGAATATAAAACGTCCACGTTTATGTTATATGGTCAATCCTTTTGGTAATTACATCATATTTATCTTGCAGTATACTAGGTTTTCTCTTCTATCCAATCAATTATTTTTTAATTTTGTTCGTTGTGTGTCACAAATAGTTTGTGTACAGTACAAATGTATTTAAACATTTGTTTGGTTAGGAGAGTGTACGGGTGATAATACATGTAATGATGCATACGAACACGTTTTTACTTGGTTCCATTAAAACAGACCAACACTGTGGCAAATTCGGCTGTTATTCTGCTATTGGAAATGCATTTGACTTGTGCAGAACTGTTTTTTTCTGTCAATGAAACGTATACATTTGTTTCTGAGATACATGACGTATTGCCAAGTAATGTACCAGTCAGTTGCACACCGCCCCCTACGCCGTGAATTGGTGGATTGCTAGGGAAACGGCCGTGAACTTACCGTCAAACTCCTCCCGCACTGCTGTGGAAATGTTTATGATATTTTCTCCGAACCAATAACACAGGGACAATATTTAGTTGTTAAGAGCCATACGTCATAGGTTTAAATAACAATATACGTACAAACTATGTTCCGTAAGGGAACCAACCATAGCACTAAGCGTAGAAAATAGTATAAAATTGGAATGACACGTCCCATATTATATGATATTATATTCATTGACACAGTTTACGATTCAACGGCATCATAGTATGATGAGAGGTATGGCTTCGTTAAGATTGCTGTAATTTCTGATCAGTTTTGTATCGTACATTAACAGGTTTGGCCGATATATTGTTTTAAATGAGACTAATTTAAATTCAGATTTTATTTCACTGACGTATAACAAATCAATTGAGTTTCAGGTGAAATTTGATCATATATAGTAATACATTTGTGGCGTGTACTCCCCAAACGTTACACAAACATATAGGATGCTTATTGACAAAAAATATGATTATTGCATACAATTGTCCAGAGATCATGTTTTTAGTGCATTTAAGGGAATAGTATTACATATCATTGTCAGGGTTATACCACGTTAGAGTTTTTAAGATATTTTATCAGAAGTATACGTGCAATACGTATATTATTGAACGTCTCTTTCCGTCTTAACAATGGCATAATTACTCTAGAAGGCTGTTTTCAGAGTGCGACTTTAAAATGAGCACGAATTATATTGAATTCTTCAGACTCTAAATAATTGTAAATGGCACGAGTCCATCAGTCCTGTAAAATATCCAGTCTGTAAAAGGATTTGAAAATATTTCTTCTCCAAATAGAAAATATTTTAGCAGCATGCCAATAACGTAACTTCCTCGTGGAATAATTCAAATTTAGACAATCGGAGTACAATTAAAAAACTGAGAATTCGCTAAGTAAATATAAATGTACAGATATGAACAATACATGAACTGTATATATATTTCTGACCCACGGAAGCAAACACTTAAAGTGCGGTTTGATGCACTACATGTGATGCAAAAGGCAATGCAGTTTTGAAAATTTAGTTTTATGTCTAGTTTTATCTTAAAGTTAGGCTATTTTACATTCTTGTCTGGCAGCGCTCCATCATTTTTGATATACATGTAGTTGTTTTCCCTGTATGGCTAGGATGAAACTCCTTTCCACAATACGTTTTATTCTTTAGGGTTTGCAGTCAACTCAAACAGTGGTAGCTATATAGTCACGTACAATCAATGTAATGACATACTTATAAGACATTTTCATGCATAGGGATAGACTTTCATCTACATTTAATTCTTCTGTGGGATTATGGCTCTAATGTAATAACTTTGGCTGACGTATTTGTTTATTGCAACAACTATAGTCGGGTACATGTACATTATTTTGATACTGTCAATTTCCTAGTTAAAACAACAAAGCACAAACGCCAGAGATTGACCCTTCAGTTTTCTTCTTCACACAAAACCAGTGGTCATTGGCAGAGCTTAATACATAATACCAATATAAATATTGCTAGTTAAAACCAGCAAGTATTGACACAGTGAGGCAGTGGTCATTGGCAGACCTATCAAATTATCGCACAAAACGAATGTCTCTAATTCTATCGATCTCAAGACTAGCAAGTTATATGCAATGTGATCGTTTTCCCCCAATAAACAAAATAACACGGACAGAGATTCATTTTGTTTGCTTACTCCAATTGACCAAAACTTGCAGCCTGCCAGAAATAACTTTGAATATTTCTGTTTCCAATAACAAAATCGACCGAGTAATATCTCATCGATAATGCTTGAACTAAGTTGGTATGTATATTGTTGTTCCCTTTTTCAGACATTAAAGAATGTCAACCATGCAATTCTTAAATTTCTTCACGCTATGTTCGCTTTATATGTTGCGGTTAAAAGTTTGATTTCGATAGGATCCTTCAATAGTATTTTTTCCGAAACGCAATATCGTGTCTTCAAATTAAATATAAAAATTAACTATTCGTACATTCTGCTGTATGCATGTTTATTTGCAAGACGGAAAACTGAACGTTTCTGAGACAACCTTCTTTATCAATATTAGTTGTCAGTTTCACAATATTTATGGCCTCAACAATATTCTTATTTGACTGCCCTCTGGTGAAATGATATTCCATACCTAATATAGGTGGCAATTGTACAGACATTTTGTCGATATATGTTTGGTAACGGATTGCCTTTTGGTAAGCTCTGTTTGTACAAGCAACATTAGGAATACAGTGATTATATCCGTAATGTGAAATTCGGGGCAGAGTTACTGGTTATATTCACCTCATTGATATGGTTAATCCATTGACGTGATAATGTCCAAGTCGTGGTAATGAAATGTCAATCAGGTTGCCTGGACATGTAATAAAGATGTTCTCATCCTGGAATAATTTGGTTCGAATTTATACAAATGAACACAATGACGTACACAATTCAGCAGTTTTGGTGAAACCCCTCCATAAATGGTAGAATCAAGAAATCAATGGTGTAGTACTACTAAACATGTCCACATATACTGTGAACTTTTATCAACACATTCTCATCCATCACCTAAAACGTAAATGCGTAATATAATTTGCATTTTACGTGATGACACCTGTCAGTGGTCCCATTGTATTGTGTATTTGGTGTTATGTGTACTTTAAAACAAGGCTACTTACGCCGATTCGTAATCCCATGTCAATTGTATACAATGTCATTGTCCTTAACACAAGTATGCTCATAATTTTTCTCTTTTCAAACAATTATGAATGTGTTTAGTTTCTTTAAGTCGACACATATAATTACGGAATCGTTGAATACGGTACGGGCGTAATTGCATTGTCTACAGTCGATACGTGTTACCCCTCAGAACAATAGTGTTTAAACGAGGAATAGTGAACACAGTTCTTTGTAACGCGCGTGTAACCGTAGTTCAAAGACATTCAAGATCGTCCGAGCCGAATCATATTTGTAACCGATGTTCATTTGCTTGCGAAATAGCTCTTGTAAATATCAGACCTAAGATGTAAATTCTAGCAACATGGTTTTGCAAAGACGTAATATTTTACAGTTTGACCAGAAGAGTAATAGCAACTGTTCGTTAAATGTCTAAGGGCCAAATTGCCCCTTTCATACTTCAGATGGATTCGTTTCAACTGAGTAACATATAATTTAGTGAGAACACTATGTATTCTATAGACATTTTCTAGGCAATATTTGACAGTAAAGGCACATTCACCGAAACAGACCAGACGGGCTGATGCCTAGATTGCAAAATACAATCCTATTGTTGCGCTACATGCAATAGATAATATTTAAAATCAATCGCCAGAATGTCTTATCACAGATTTTTTTGTAAATATATGTAATGATAAGTAGCGTTTTGCTTAATAATAATATGTTACAACATCTTCTGAGTAGATAAAAGATATCTAACAACTTCGTTTCTTTTTGTAAATTTGGGTCATGGGACTTTGTATTTTAATCAATTGAAATGGATTTAGACAGTATTTCAATTTGGGAAGAAATTACAACATCTGTTTATCCAACGGAAAGGTTTTCTACGATTTAATGTCTTAAACGGTGTTAACTAAACGATGTAAACGGAACATAACGGTACGGGTTTCTATAACATTACCAGTGTTAGATGAATGGTCTTTGTTCTAATTGACCCACTTGTTTTTTAATCGCATTTAAACAGACGAAATGCGTGCATTCTAACTTGATTATGCAGTTCTCAACTTGTATAAGTATACGTCGTGTTAGCTAAATCGGATGTACAAAATGAATACTATATGTTATCGATGTCTGATTACTTTCATGAGGCCTTTAAGATAACCATTCCCCACGAATAGTACATATTATTTAGTAAGCTTTGCCAATGTAACACGAGCCTGACCTATTGATTAGCATAATTTAACAGCCGATGTATTGCATACGTTTACAACACCAAGTGTATGTTTTCATAAACGGAGAATATCCCGAAGACGCTCGAGACATAATACAAACGAATCTGAAGTACCGATATTGCACGATTTACTTGCGGAAATTGATGTATGCAAAGCATAAACCCTTGTTATATATTCTTGCATAAAGGTCATGATCAGGTCAAAATAGCACAGTAACAATGTAAACTTCAGTAAAATACTCACAAATACGCACGCTATTACCTAACAAGTAGCTACCAGTGCCAGTGGAGAGGGTTGTGTTTGGTTTGATTACAAAATGTATTAATATTTGTCCTTAACTTATTTATTATGTTCATAACGATAGTGCCTTAAACTAAACCATAAAACAAGATACATATTGCTCCTATACATACTAATAACGTTGTACATAAAGAACAAAATGATCCTTAATCTCAATTACAAACAATATGGTATTATCGTAGATACAATATATGTTTGGCAAACACTACTTATAATTCAAAAATTAAATAGTTCACATCATCTTCATATTCAATAGCATATGCGGTGGATTTGTAGTTGCAAATGTCCCTGTGTCCTTGCCACAGTAAAATCATTCAACAATAAACGACTCAACTCAAAAGACGCTCTCCATTTATTTTTGTTTCACAAATAATCATATTTTTATCAAAATGTAACTGAATTTAGCATTTATTTTTAATCCAAAAGTATTTTATTTAAACAGACAGAATGATGATAATGCTAAATTTAGAAATCCAAATTATATGCAAGTACTTTTCATTTTATTTCCAAAAAGTCTTTTCAAGTTCAAATGTCACCCTTGGTATTTATACCAGATGTGATTTATACCATGCTGCATGTGAAACTCATGGACCATGTGACTGCTCCGTAGAAGGAGCAAACATTAAGAACATGGAGCAAACATTAAGAACAAGGAGCATACACTTAGAACGATAAGTTCAAACAAGGTCACAGCCTGAAATGCATGCTTCTGGTTTTACATAAGTTAGTCAATAAAAGCAAACATAAGAAGGAATATTGTAAAAGCATGTACTTTATGAATCATAAAATACGCAGACTGTCACATCCATGAGTTCCTAGTGAGAATCACATTACCTTTCAATTTCAACATAAATAATAATTCTGAACAAACCATTAACATTATACATACACATGAATGTAATATACAAATTAAACATTCGCAAGTTCGCAATAGCATAGATCAAATGACTAAACTCAGGCGCCATGTTTTCCATTTATAAGTATTTCATCTTCAAATAAAGACAAGGCCAACGCGTTTATTTAACATAGCAATTTTCTGCAAGCGATTGTAAAATGATAAGGAATCCTTTATTTAAACTATAAATTATTGTAAATGGCCCTTTTCCATCAGACGTGTACTATATCCTGCCAATTACAAGTTTCCAATATATTTGCGCTCAGAGACACAATAAACATTTCGTCTCAAAATATAATATCGTTTAGCAACATGCCAATAACGTTAATTCCGCATTACATTAAGACAGCCCCCAAAGGCTTAATTCAATTAACAAGATAGATATTTCCTTATCCAAGTAATGCAAATTTAAATAGAAATTCGTACACAACCCTTGCACTAACAAGGCTATTATGTATTTTCATTACATGAATCACACCACCAAATCGATGGCTTAGAACCAAAAGGTTGTAACTACCTCTTACGACCTTATATGACTCATACATATTTGAAATCTGCTTCACAAGGCGCTTCTTATGAGCATATTTTCATAAAATCTGAAATTGTCATGTTGACCAAAATGAAGTTTTAAAATCGTGTTTTCCCAAAGGTAAAAAGTAAATTACAGACAGTTTTCTCTTGATATACATAACTATAAATGATTGTAAATGACATTATTCAATCAGACGTGTAATATATCCTGCAAGTGACAAGTTTCCAATATAATAGTGCTCAGAGACACCATTAACGTTTCGTCTCCAAATATAATATCGTTCAGCAAGATGGCAATTACGTAAATTCCGCATTACATTTAGACAGTTCCCAAAGGCTTAATTCAGCAAACAATTTAAATATTTCACCATGTGAGTTATGCAAATTTGAATTAAAATTCGTATACAACCCATGTAAGAACAAGCCTAATATATATTTCCATTACATGGAATACACCAACAAATGTAAACGTTGCAGATTTTAAAGCAACGTTTACTGTACGATAAAACTGTGAATGCTATAATTATGATCCTTATTGTGTAGAATGTTTTCATGATCAACATTTATTCCGTTTCCAACTTAACATTGTAAAAAATTACATTGCATAATTATTTATAAATGCCTTGGAATCATATGACCCTTTTTGTCAAAGGAGTAATATGGTTTCTGTTACACAACGTTTACGCCATGACATTAAGAAACTTGACGAACGACATTGCAATAATCGCTGTGTCCTTTCATATACATGTAATTTGTAAATACAGCTGACATTCTTGCACATTTATATTCTTTCTTCTGTTTCAATTATACTTATATAATGGAATTTATTAATTATCACCTCCCACGAAAATGTTTCAATATACATGTATATCATGAAATTTACATTAGTTATTAATGCAAGCCATAAACAAATCAATTGGGCTAAATGTTACAGATTTTAAATATCCCTTGCACTTCGTAGAAAAAATATTCTGAGATATGTTATGCATACTGGTCTGATAATTAAAAAAGCACAAAGCGTTGTTTTCTCTGCTTATACGTTAGGTTCAATTATAAGATTTGTGTGGTGTATTTATGAGTGTCTTTGAGCAATGCATCGGTCTCGGCATCACCTGCATCTACGTAATGGCAGTAATTATTCATTTTACTGACTGACACGAAGCAGCTGCTATGTGATCTGGTTGTTGACATCGTGGAAGAAAACTAGGTTAGTCGAAATTATATTCGTTTGGAATTGTCCTCGGGGTAAATACGACGTCGCCGTCTTAACACAACATTCAACATCGTCTTAGTTGGTATTATCCCATGCAATTCACCAAGCACCTATTGGCACTTTGGATCCTCACATTTCAAACCAACTACTAGTATTTATCAAGAAAACGACACTTTTAAGTATTGTCTGATCAATTTGAAGTTTCATTTTACATCATGTGCTTACTTCGTAATGGTATATCTGAATAATATTTCTCAATAAGATATAAATACATTATACAATGTAATTAATGTAAAGACTGATTATGTCTTCAAGTAACTCACACTTACGGTATTGCATACCATTGAAGCTTACAATTAGAAAACACTCGTAAACAGTGTTCTAGACATTACACGTACGTACATTGATCTATTATTTAGAACAATTTATCCTCTGGTGCATATAATGACATTAGTTGGAAAAAATGTTATGTATTTGTTTCTTGGCAATTGCTTTACAACACGTTTTATTGTAACAACCAGTATAGTGTACAGTCACTGAGGCGTTTATAGGGGTCATTGTTTTACAAGTTGACACAAAATTAATCATCTTGGCAGCAACATCTTTATTTGAAACTCTGCTATTGGTACATGTATGTATGAACGAAGTTCCGGTTAACTCTGAAATGTCAGATGCCTTCTCGCGATTAACTTTATTTACGTATATACAAATGTTAGCACCTAGGAGAATATAACTTATACATATAAAGGCCGAAAAAACTCATTTCAAAGCTTAATAAATCTGCTTAGAACTATTTGCAGTTTTGCAGATTTCCAAGAAAGTTGCGTTTTGTACGTCAGTAAAAACATACACCGTTGATATATGTAAACTTTAATTATATTTGATTCCCTAGGTATAAGTTTGCTTTGGTCTGAAAATATGTTCTCGAGCTTAAATCATTTTACGAATTAACGAATTTTGCCATCAAATTATGCGTACATTGCTAACCAATTTGACAAACTATTTGTGTATTTCTTAAAACAGTCATGTTGCAAGTAAATAGGAAGTAAAAATATAGTCGGAAATGAAAACCCCTTATTTTGCGCGCTTAACTGGATGTTTTACCATTTGTGATTCTACGATCATTAAAGCGTGACATACGCCATCGGAAATGGGTCAACATGAACACTATGGACAAACCAATAGACAGTGCTAGCAAAAAGTTTTTCGAGTTAACAATTTAAAAATTTAGAATTTTTAATTCGTTTGCGGAACTTTTGACGCTCAGTATACATGTATATCTAATCATTGCATTTATGCAAAACGTAATCAAAAATGCATAAAACAATGTCTGATAACACCATTGACGATTTATTTTGTAAGTATCGTATGGCGAGAGCTACGCTTGGGTCGTCAAAGGAAAGACACACCATGTTCAGGCGATATTTGACTTCATGCCTGGCACGTTGGAGGATAATGGCTTGTAAGGGCATGTTTTTCACTTTATTCAACGAATAATCGCCCACATGTTTCGTCTAGTTATAACAATAAATCGATCAATTTAATTTTGAGATCGTCATTTATTTGAATTAAATAACCGTCATTGACGCCAATTGAAATCGCTCCAGCTATGATTATACTGTCTTAAAATGCTGTCTGTGTAATTTGTCTTCAAAACGATCAATGTAAGATTGTAGAGTTTTTAAAATAGCAATTGCCTCTTCAACCAGACAAATAAGCGAATGGTGTTCTAGCATAGGAATCGACAACAACGCACCAGCCGAATATAGCCCCCGTTAAATAATAAAATTGCATTTCTTCATGCATACTATCAGTTCGCGCTTGCAATATATCAATAACGCAAGGTCTACCACTGTACAGTATGCATTCAGATATGAAGAAAACCACGGGTTACTTGCGCCGGTGGATTTGTTCTGAAACGTTTGAAATATATCGCTTGATATTTAATAAAATCCATTAAATGTGCTAATATTTCTTTCCACTGCATTTTACTTACCGGATTTAATTTTCTCATAAAGTTGTGTAGATAAAGTAAACGTATCGACTATCTTAATTTAAATTCCAAATAGAATTACGATATAAATGAATTATGCGGCGGTAAGTAAAGAAATGCACATTCAAAATTAATGGCTTTTCGGGAATTGTTTTGCAAACGTTAGTTGATTGGTTGATTAGTTTATACGAACCGTTGACTTTATTCAAAATATGTTTCGCGAACAGTCTGGTTTATGGATGGATATACGAAAACGTTCTTCTCTAAGCATGTTGTATATTCCTTTAACAGTAAGATAATATATACGTATATACGCGTTCATATGGACCAAAGGGTATGGGTTCAATATGTTAAGTGCAGACGTCTTATCTGGCGACCGAGGTTCAACTCAAGATGGAGGCACTCTCATATACCTGCAAGATTTCCGCAGAAAGATGACTGGCAAATAAAGGCTAAACTAGGCAATAGATTTACAAAACCTGTTGGAGTAAGTCGTGAAATCGCACAACATTATAAGCAAACACAATGTCTGTATAAGGGTACGCCCGTATTCCTAGTAAACATTACAAAGGCATTCCATAACGTTGAATACAGGTCAAATATTGTAGACAAACATATATTTCAATAAACGGTTTCATTGTTGGTAGAGCGAAACGGGTCCATACAAATAGTAACATCATTTATTATAACCAACTTCCATTGACGATGCATGTAACAAGCCATACATCAGCCATACGAAGATACAAAACATTGTTCATCGTGTTCAAAGGAAATAAACGAATTGTATTCAAGAAAAGAACTCACACCAATTTCTCATTACACAACAACCATTCCGTTAATCATCCGACCAAAGGCCATTACTATCGTAACACCCATAAAGGAACCTAAAACGATCATGTTTCTATTATATGGTCAATCCTTTTTGTAATAACATTAGATGTAGCTTGCAGATTGCCATGTTTTCTTTATAATTCAACAAATATTTTCTAATTTAGTTCGTTGAGTATAATAGATTATGTTTGTCTTGTACACATGTATTTCAACTACATCTACGCATAGAATAATGCTTTCTTGTACAATAAATTTTACGAGGGAGTGGCGTCTATCTTTTTTTTCTACAAGCTTATAGTTATAACTGTAATAACTTCGGATTATGTATTCGTTTCACAATGAGGTACATTTATTGCAACATCTATTGAAGCATAAAGTATTTTGGTGCTATTTAATTCATAATTAAAAATCAATACGCAGACGCCATACATTTGCCCTTCAATTTCATCATTCACTCAAAGCCTGTGGTAAATTGGCAGTGCAACATACATGTAGACAAGTGTTGAATCAAAGGGTCATGCAAACCGACAGTCTAAAACGAACAAATGTACTTAAGCATACAACGTTATTGTATCGATCTCAAGAGTTGCAAGTTGTCTGCAAGACACATAGTAAATCAAAATGTCTTCCTTTTTCCCCGTTCAACTGAATAACACGGACAGAGAGTCATCTTGGTTGCTAACTCCAATTGACCAAATAATGCGATGTTATGCAGTAATGCTCATTTTGCAGCTTGACCGAAGCAGCTTTGAATATTTCTGTGTTTCATGATTATGATTAAACATAGTTTGCAGGAACAATTACCTCGCGGGATATTTTGGCGGTTAAAGTGAGAATTCGATAGGATTTTTACAATAATATTATGTATATTATTACAGAAAAGCAACATCTTACCTTCAAATTAAACAAGATAACTTTCTTTCGCACATTCTGCAATATGTGTGTTTTATTGGCCAGACGGACGCCTGAACGTTTCTGAGACAACCTTCTGTCTTAATATTTGTTGTCGTTTCACAATATTTATGGCCTCAACAATATTCCTATTTGACTTCCTCCTATCCATAAACCGTCCTTCTCAGATACTACACATTTTTTTGTGAAAGAAAACTTCGTTCTTAATATCAGTTGTCAGTTTCACAATATTTATGGCCTCAACAATCTTCCTATTTGGCTGCCCCCTCTGGTGAAATGATATTCCATACCTAATATTCTTGACAGACAGTTTGTCGATATGTGTTCGACAACGGATTGCCTTTAAGTTAGCAATGTTTTTATAAGCAACATTAGGAATACAGTGATTATGTACGCAATGTGAAGTTCGGGGCAGAGTTTCAGGCAATATTGACGTCATTGCGATCATTAATCCACTGGCATGATGATGTCCAAGTTGTTGTAATGAAATGTCAATCATGTTGCCTGGGCATGTAATAAAGGTGTTTTCAGTCTGAAATAATTTGGTTCGAGATGTCCATTAATGTAAATGTACACAACGGCGTACAAGCTTCAGTGAAATGCCTCCGTAAACGAGAATCCATAAATCAATGGTGTAAGGGCAACTGAACATGTGAACATATACTGTGTAATTTTATCAGCACACGCTACGACATCATCTGGGACCTGTATGTGCAATATGATTTAAATTTGCTGTTGTGATACATGAAGTGGACAATTTGTATGTTAAGAAGTTGTCTCTTTTCATAGAATTATAAATGTTACGTAATCTAATTAAATAAATATGATACATACGTTATATAATTGTCTGCAGTAGGTAGGTGTTACCCCTCGGAACAATAGTTTATCAACGCAGAACAGTAAGCAAATTTCTTAGTTATGCCCGTGTAACTGAATTTCAAAGATTTGATCTTCAAGGCCTAATCATATTTGTAACCGATGTTCATTTGCTCGCGATATAGCTGTTATACATACCAGATCAAAATTGTAAACTATAGCAGCATGGTATTTGCGATGACGTAATTTTTAATAGTACAGTTTGATCAAAAGAGTAATAGCAACTGCAGGTTAAATGTCTAGACGGGAAATTGCACCTTTCATACTTTAGATGGATTCGTTTCAACTTAGTAACATACAATTTAGTAAGAACAATATGTATTATATAGACATTTTCTAGGAAATATATGGGAGTATAGGCACATTCACCGAAACCGCCCTGACGGGTTGATGTCTAAATTGCAACATACTACCTTATTGTTGTGCAACATGCCATAGTTAATATCCAAGACCAATCGCCAGAATGCCTTATCAAAGATTAGTTTGTGAATATATGTTATGAAAATAAGCCTGTTGCTTATATTACATCGTCGTGTGCGTAGATAACAGTTATCGAGCAACTGCAATATGTGTTTTAGTTATTTCCTCGTGTAATTGGGTCATGGGACTTGGGCTTTTAATGAATTGAATTGAATTGGGACAGTACACGTGTTATCTTTTAGATGAGCAAAGCCATCAATTGTTTATCCACCAGTAAGCCATTTTACAATCAAATGTTTTAAAGGGCTTTAAACAAACAATGTTAAAGAATGGAACGAGATAGATGGTCTTTGTTCTTATTGACACAAATGTTTTTGTATTCCTTTTTAAATAGACGAAATGCGTCTATTCTAACTAAATTATACAGTTCTCAACTTGAATAAGTATACTCTTAATATAAGTTGGTTGTGATAGCTAAATCGTATGTACAAAATGATTTCTATATCTTATTGGTGTCTTATTACTTTAGATAACCATTTCCAATGAATTGTATACAGAAGTAGAAATGACCAGTTATAATGTTAACTTCAGAAAATAACACACGCTATTGACAAATATGTACCCAGTGGCCGTGTACAGCGTTTGTTTGGTTTATTATTAATATTTGCTATTAACCTATACATAAAGTTGATAACAATCGTGCCTTAAATTAAACAATACAAGCTGATAAATATTGTGCCAAAACATACAAATAATGTTGTATTTAAAGAAAACTGTCCCTGAATCTCAATTGCAAACAATATCTCTACATGCATTATATGTTTGGCACATACTACTTGTACGAGTAATTCCAATTATATATTTTACATCATCTTCATTACTTAACTTAGGTGCCATGTTTACCACTTATAAGAATTCAATCTTACAATAAAGACGTGGCCAACGCGTTAATTTAAGAAAGTAATTTCTGCAAACGATTTTAAAATGATTAGAAATCGATTCTTTAAACTATAAATGATTGTGAATGACACTAATCAATCAGACGTGTAATACATCCTGCCAGTTACAAGTTTCCAATATATTTGCGCTCTGAGACACCTTGCACGTTTCGTCTCCAAATATAATATTGTTTAGCAACATGCTATTTACGTATATTCCGCATTACATTTAGACAGTTCCCAAAGGAGCAATTCAGCCAACAAGATAGATATTTCACCATGTGAGTTATGCATATTTAAATTGAAATTCGTACATAAGCCATGTACGAACCAGTAATATGTATTGCCATTACATGGAATATACCATCAAATTCTAACGCTGCAGATTTGAAAGCAACGTTTACAGTACGAGAAAACTTGAAATGATATATTATTTTCCTTATTGTGTAGAATGTTTCATGATCGCCATGTCTACATGTACAGTTCAAAGTGCCATTGCATACGAACAATATTACTCAATATACACACGTGTTATTTCTTCTTTAGTTTGTCTTGACCCTCCCTAAGTGACCAATGTCTGAGAAGAGTTATATCGTTTCTGTTACACAACGTCTAGGCCATGACATAAAGAAAGTTGACGAAAGACATTCCAATATTCGCTTAGCCCGGAAATGACAATCTCTATAATAGCGTTCTTCTATTTCAATGGTATATATGTTATTGAATTCAATAACTATACCTCTTATAGAAATGTCTCAATATATTTGATACGATTTACTTTAATGCAAGCCGTACGCAAATCAAATAAGCTAAATTGTACAGTGTTTATAAAATTACCAAAGCATTTCGTAGAAAAAATATTCCGAGAGATTTAATGCATTCTGGTCTGAAACATGTAATTAAAAAAGCAAAAATAGAGTTTTCAATTACGATGTCAGGTTCAATTATAAGATTTTTGTGAAGTATTTATGAGTGTCTTTGAGCAACGCTACGCTCTCGGCATCACCTGCATCTACGTAATGGCTGTAATTATTCATTTTCCATACTGACACGAAGCAGCTGCTATGTGATTTGGTTGTTGACATCGTTGCAGAAATCCAGGTTAGTCGTATATTCGTTTTGAATTGTCCCCGGGGTAAACACAACCATAAAATACAACATTCAACATCGTCTTAGATCTGATTACTATTGTTATGTCTGAATTATATGCCTGCATTCACATGTGAATTATTATTCGGGAAGATAAAACGTTAATGACATCATAAAGGTAATTTATATTAAGCCCGATTACTTCTTCTGATAACTCACTCATATGGTATTTTAAACCATATCATTTAAGTTTACAACTAGAAAGCACTCGTAAACAGTGTTTTAGACAGTACATGTTCGTAGATGGATCAATTATTCTGTAAATTGTATCCCCAAGTGCAACATAATGATGACCCAAGTTGCAAAAAATGTTATGTATTTGTTTCTTGGAAATTGCTTTTAATTTATAACATGAATTAATGTAACATATAGTATAGTGTACAGTCACTGAGGTAAGACTTTTATGGGATCATCATCGTTGCAAACTGACAAAACTATACCATCTAAGCAGTAATCATCTTTGATTTAAACTCTGATATGGGTGCATATATGTATTAACAAAGTTCCGGAGCACTTCGAAACATCAGATGTTCTGTCTTCTCGCGATAATATTTATTCACAGATATACAAAAGTCAGCATATAACTGATACATATTATAGCTCACCTCAAAACTTAATAAATCTGTTTTCAAGCATTTTCACTTTTGCAGATTTTCATTTTGTAAGTCATTTAATGCATACGCCGTTGATTTATGTAAACCTGAATTTTATAATAAATTTTGTCTGAAAAAGTTTTTCTCGAGTTTAAATCATTTTATGAATTGGAATTGCCCATTAGCGAACCACAAACTGAAAGTTGCCTACGAAACGACAAAGTGTAGGTATGTGTTATTGATAAGTAAATACTTAATAGTCACTGATCGCATGACTACGTCGAAGTTCCTGTTAAAGACCACAGTTTTGTCAAACCGTCGACACTGGACTGGTATGGATAGGATCACATACTATCCTGCTTCTCAATATTGTTTGAAGTATACGATTCTGCGTTTGGAGAAAAAAGCTCTTTATGGACCAGGAGCAAGCCTTCGGTTTTACAATACCGTACTAGCATTGTGCAATTAATCGACACATTGTTCCATTTGATTATATATTTACATTAATCATTGCATTGGTGCATAAAGTAATCAAATATGCATACAACTTTGTCTGATAACACCACTTACGATTTATTTTGTAATAGTCGTAGGAAAGACAAAACAAGTACTGTTCCGGCGATATTTGACTCCCTGCCGGGATACTTCCTAGAGCAATATTAATTGGATCAGTCCAATATGGCTACGGAAGTCTGAGACGCAATTTGTGCAGTGGGCGTGATTTCAAGAAAGAACTTCCCTGTGGGAATGTTATAAGTTTAATCAGACTGTTTTTGTAACTATTACCGGTGCGTTTGTGTCCATCTTCACTTTTTTAACAAAGATATTTATCTGACGTGGTATATAACTTCACCTCTTACAATATTCTAGTGAACGGACTAAGAGCATCCTATCGCTATCATGTATATACGTATCCATTAGCACTTTTTATAATAATGAATTTATCCAATTACAATGCACGACAAATGACGTTATCAACTTAGAAAGAACACGTTAGGAAAAATGCAACAGTGCGCGTATGGGCATAATGACCTATTAGGGCATGTGCTTCACTTTATTCAACGAATAATTGCCCCTATGTTTCATCGAGTTATAACAATGAATAAATCAATTTAATTTTGAGACCGTCATTTATTTGAAGTAAATTACCGTCATTTACGCCGATTGAAATCGCTCCAGCTATGATTATACTGTCTTAAAATGCAGTTTGTGTTATTTGTCTTCAAAACGATCGATGTAAGATGATAGAGCTTTTAAAATAGCAAATGCCTCTTCAACCAGACAAATAAGCGAATATGGTTCTAGCGTAGGAATCGACAGCAACGTACCATTCTGATAGAGCTGCAATTGAATAATAAAATTGTAACACTTTGTTTTATATCTGTGCATGCATAATACGAGTATAAAAGAAACACGCTGTCTGTATAAAGTTGAGAAGGAAGATCAATACCACACACACGTAATAACACAGTAATAATTGCAAGGTAAGTGATAATACAACATCATAATAACTACAATATTGTAGGTTAATATCAACTAGAGAACCGGTCGGCTAAGACATTGTCAATCGCACCATACGCATGCCGCCATATTTTGCATAATCGTGTTGGAGGATGCAGAAATAACGTGTCTGCCTCAGATATAGTAGTTCGTACTCGACAAATATTATCTGTAGTATAGCATTGAGACGAGCAAAACCTATTGCACTTTAAAATTCAAAAGGTGTTTCACGCTTACAATATATCTAAATCGCAATATATACTGAGTTCCAAAAGTTCCGCATCCAATATATGGTGAGTCTTTTTTACTAGAATCTCCAAGTTATTTATGATAATTCAAATGCGCATGTGTAGAGCGATGTGTACTTGATATAAATCCATGACAGTTATAGATTTGAGGATATGCATCGATTCAAAATAAAACCACATTTGACACCACCCCACGATTCCAAAGTACACACAACGATAAACTACTATTTTGCAGTGGAAGGGAGGTGTAATCGTAAATAAATACAGAAAGTGATCTCTTTTTGCCCACAGACAATTATTGATGTTGCAATAGAGTCTGTACAACAGGCCAGATTCAAAGAAACAACCTCCTTGACATAAAAAACCCAACATAAAACAAGTTTCCCATTATTAATATGTTGGATTGACTGCAACTGAGCTACAACAATGCCGTTTTCCTTGGTGCAAAAATATAGCAGCATTACCTGTCTAGGTCAGCGGCATTGACCCTTGACTTGTTGTCACGTGGTACGTCCTATACAGTTTTTATCGGATGGAGATGATGCAACAGTCTTATAATGATAGAGACATGTGAATTTAATTCGACACAATGTATTTATAATAAAACACCAGCATCTAGCGACTCATATATCCGAGTACGTCACCATTATACATTTTTTCAATCAAATTGAGCGTACATTTCTTACTTATTTGACTAACTCATTGTGTTTTTTTCGTAACACAGACATGATGCAAGTAAATTGGAAGGGAAAATAAAGTCGAAAATGAAGAACCCCACTTATGCGCGTTTGAATAGACGTTTTTACCATTTGTGATGGTGTGATCATTCAAGCGTGACGCAATTCAACGAAAATAGGTTTAACATAAACACTAAGGGTACGCAAATAGATAGTGTTCCTAAAATGTTATTTTAAGTTAACTATTCCAAAAAAATGAATTTTTAATTAAGATGCAGAATTTTTCGAACTCAGTATACATGTATGTCACTGTTCACAATGTGTTAGTTATGGTGATAACCTCGGGTTACTAGCGGCGACGGTTTTGTTCTGAAACAATTAGAATCTCGTATATCTTTTGATATTAAACAAAATGCATTAAATGTGATACTATTTCTTTGCACTGCATTTTACTTACCGAATTTGATTTTCCCATAAAGTTGTGAAGATAAAGTCAAACGTATCGACTCTCTCAAATTAAATTCCAAATCGAATTAAAATATAAATAAATTATGCGGTGGTAAGTAAAGGAATGCACTTATAAAATTAATGGATTTCCATGAATTGTTTTGCAAACGTTTGTTGATTGGTTTATACGAACCGTTGGCTTTATTCAAAATCTTTTTCGCATCAATCTGGTTTATATATAAATATACGAAAAGATTCTACTCTAAGCATGTTGTCTTTGAATATAAATATTCTTTTATCATAGGCAAATATATATATACTTGATTCTCATCGACTAGATTCTTCTCATCGACTCGAGCCCTAATTGTTTTGGTCATATATTCACACGTAAGGAGATGCTAAACATGCTAAAATCTGCTGGAAGTCTTATTTATGTCACAGCAGCAAAACAAATGTGAATGACAACAACTTGTAATCGGTCTGTGGTCACGAATAGAAACCAGCCATTAAAATCCATTTTGGTAAGCATCCAAGCCTAAGCTTTTTACCATGGGGTTCTGTTGTTGACGATTTTTTTTGTCAACGGACTCGTACACATTGATTTAAGTCGGTGAAACAACCTAAGATGATTTAACTTCATTTCACAACTACGTTTTGTGAAGATTTCAGTTTTTGGGTTTTAATACAGACTGACCAATCAGAGGCCTCGAGTCGATGAGAAAGTTTCTGAATGACGCAGACTCTTGACTGGTTCTTGCTTTATAGCAAATATTTTACAATAGAAACCTTTTTTAATGGCAAAACTGTTTGGTTTCAAAAAGTTTAGTAATTTCGCAGTTAGTAAAAATAAAATTGTTTAAAGAGTAAACTGTAGGAAGTGTACATACAAGGCTTTTAGCTCTAAGGAGCTCGACTCCACGAGAAAGCAGTATACGTGTTCAAACGGATCAAAGGGTATGTGTTCGATATGTTTAGTGCTCTTGCCGCCTTTTCTGAAGATCCGGGTTTAACAACGGGTGGAGGCACTCATATATGCCTGCCAGTTTTCAGGAGAATGATGACTGGCAAATAAAAGATAAGTTCGGTACCAACTTTACGAAACCTATTGGAGAAATTCGTAGTAACAGACAACATTATAAGCTAACACCATGTTTGTATTAGTGTACGCGTGTATTCATCGTAAACATTACAAAGGCATTCCATAACGTTGAATATAGGTCAAATATTGTAGAAAAACATATATTTCAATGAAAAGTTTCATTGTTGGAAGAGCAAAACGGGTCCACAAAAATAGTAACATCATTTATTATAACCAACTTCCATTGACGATGAATGTAACAAGCCATACACCAGCCATACGAAGATACAAGACATTGTTCATCGTGTTCAAAGGAAATAAACGGATTGTATTCAAAAGAAAGAAAAAGGCACCATTTTCTCATTACACTAGAACTATTTCGTAAATCGTAAGACGCCATTACTATCGCAATACACATAAAGGAACGTAAAACGATCATGTTTCTATTATATGGTCAATCCTTTTGGTAATTACATCAGATGCTTCTTGCAGAAAACCAACCATGTTTTCTCTTCTATCCAATCAATTATTTTCTAATTTTGTTCGTTGAGTGTAATCAATTGTTTTTGTATAGTACAAACGAATTTAAACTGTGTTGTGTTAGGTGAATGCATTGGTGCGTATACCTGCAATGATCTGTACGAACATGTATTTAGTTGTTTTCATTAAAACATGTCGGCATAGTGGCCAATTCGGAAGTTGGAAATGTGAACAGACCTGTGAGGAATGTTAGTGATTGAGCTTGTTTTATGTCGAAAATAAGTATAAATCATGCATTGTTGGTGTACATCGCGTGTTGCCAAGTAATGCACCAGTAAGTTGCATTCACGCTCCCAA
This sequence comes from Spisula subtruncata, assembly GCA_963678985.1. Classification (NCBI taxonomy): domain Eukaryota; kingdom Metazoa; phylum Mollusca; class Bivalvia; order Venerida; family Mactridae; genus Spisula; species Spisula subtruncata. The sequence goes on along the minus strand of OY787675.1, from coordinate 7,828,295 downwards.
CCCCGGGGATGGGTGGTCGATCGCTGGGGAAACGGCCGTGAGTTTGCCTTCCAGCTTCTCTCGCACTGCTGGGGAAATGTTTGGAATGTTTTATCCGAACCAATACTCAATATATAGCTGTTAGGGGCCGGGCAAATGCCAACTCTCCCCAGCAGGACCATGTAAGGATGGCGGTCTTAACAACCACAAAGTAAAAATTCCGACCCATCTCCAGGGCTTTGGGGCGTGGATGCAACTGACCGATGCACTGATATAAAATTGAAAGATATCAAGCTTTGATACTTCGTGATGGCGCGATACATATTGCGTTTCAATAACACCATAGTGCACACTATATCATTTGAGGGAACTAATCATAACATTAAGCATAGGGAATATATTTAAAATGCACAATTTCACATTCCATCTGGTATTATATTCATTGACACAGTTTAAGATTCAATGTCATCATATAATGATGCGTTTACATGGCTTCGTCACGATTGCTGTAGCTTTTGATCAGTTATTTATTGTACGTTGAAAGGTTTCATCGATATATTGTTTTATATGACGGTAACTTTAATTCAGATTTTATTTCGCAAAAGTATAACACATCAATGGAGCATCAGGTGAAATTTGGCCTTATATAGAAACAGCATTCATCGAAGCAGTAAGTAGACATTTATTTGGCAAAATCGTTATTATCCTGATGCCCCATCATAGTGTTGTTTTGTAAGATGGGTCAATTTATAAAGATTTACAAGCATGTCGTAACGATCAATGACACTCGACGAAAGACTAATAAATGCAGACGAAAAGAGGAACTCATTTTTATAGTAAAAACAATGTGAGGAAATTGGTCAGGAAAAGCAGGACTCCAAAAATATTAAAAACCGAACATAAAAAATACTTGAACCAATGCCCATACATTACCTAACGAAAACAATTAAGCCCAAGTACCAGCGGTAAAAGGGCTGTAGAATCCAAAAAACGGTAACCCCAACAAACCAAGTAAAGCGTTGCTGCGACTTGACTTACATAGTGTTATCCAAGTCCCCGCTACAAAAGAGCAGGACAACCCAGGTTCACAAGCAAGAAGACTCAAATTTACTTTAAATGAGAAACATTTTGTATCAAGATCAAGACGACAGTAATTTAATTTACCATTTATTTGCTCAACTAACAATGCACAAACAAGACTACATTGAATTAAAATACAGCAATCCGCCTCATCATAAAAGTAAACAGCATAGCATGCAACGAAGCTTTAGTTGTAAGGGTATGACACGAGCATTGCCTCGTTGGTATGTGTAATTTAAGTACCATAACATATTTTGTATACTAAGTAAGTACATGGGACACTTTTGAAAGTTTTATGCCATAAGGAAATTACTTCTAGGTAAGATGACATTAGTGTGATCGTTTTCTATCATTAAATAGGGGCTTGACATGTAATAGCATATGCTTTACGTAAATGAATCTAAATCAGAAAGAAAGGCACATACTTAAGAGACAATCCATTATTTATAAAAATTGTAAAATATAAAATTTAAGGCATGCTGTTGAACACTTTGTACTTGTCCAAACAGGGTTTTGAATTTCAGTAACTTCACAAGTAATCGCCCTTTATGTAGTCATACGCAATTAAAGTTATTAGTATACTCTATTTCAGCATTTTCTTGATGTTTAACAATGGAGTAGAACATTGCATTGTATTGATATAATCCATTTCAAATCTTACATGTTAGAAACACAAACAAAACCTAACGTTGAGTAATGAATATTGTGTTTTCACACTGTGACGTGAGTAATACTTCCTAGCATACTTAAGTTGAATGCATTTATTGTGTTTTGCTTTGCAATTGTTAAAATCCATTGTTTATGTATGTAATGCCCTTCAACAGACATCTAGGTTCCTAATATTCACCTATATTCAGAGTTGGATAAAAAGTGCAGCTTTTTAAGTGCTACGATAAACAATTTTGATATAAAATAGTATTGTATATTAACTCTATAAGTTATAAATTCATTTCCGAAGAAAATGGTATGTTGCACTTATTTAACGATTTTAACGATAAATAATCTAAATTTCTCCCTAAATTTGAAGTTAATACCATGACTGGATCATTGTGAATATATCGTTCATTGCTAGAACAGGTTTTTAAAGTTGCTGTTTACTACTATCGCTATTTCAGTAAAAGTAATATTCTGAGATTGAATGCACTACTAGTATTTAATACATGAACATAAAACTTAATGCGTTTACTATCTAGTTTGATACTTGTATTAATGACAATTTAAATCCATGAACGCACAATATATTACTAAGACATCATGTTTAAAACACATTTAAGTCTAACAAACCTTTCGAATGAGGTTACACATATACGACATCTAAAAACTCTCTTAGAATCAGTAATGTCCTTATTACTATTACGTTAAAAGTGGTTTAACCACAAAACTCCTGTTGCCATGGCAACCGTTGCATTGTCGGAACTATAACCATTGGTAATTCATAAAATGAGCATTGCATAACTAACTTATACAAATGAAAAATTGAGGAGGGGATTAATAAAATAGTTACACCACGTTGCAAATACTTGTTTCCTAACCATCGTTGGATGTAACGCAAGAACACTGACTTATACAGTATGAACTACTTAACGAGGCGGACCCATAATGACTTTGCGTCGAGCTGCGTCGATGTCGGCCGATGTCGGTCAATGTCGGTAATCTACGTTAAATTCTAAACAAGAATTTTATTTTATTTTTGCTCTGAATTTCACTTAATAGTTTAGTTTTAATTACTAATCGGTTCGTTTAATGTAATACCAACCGTTTTTTTTAAAAAACAAACTCGATTTGAGAGCTCCGCTTTGGGGATTTCCTGGAAACGGAAGAATAACTGATGCTAAAAATAGCACACTGCAGAACTCCGTCAACATGTAAACATGGATGTATCGAGAAAAATCTGGGATGTTTCGTCAAGTTTGCGCATCTAAACTACCGTACAACGTGTCTTAAGTAATTGGAATGGACCAGAATAATACCGACAGCTGCTCAGTCGTAAATTGTCGTTGTGTTTGTCATTTGAAACCTGAAAAGCGCATCTCGTGAGCGACAGCCAACCTGCAAGTCTAGTTGACAATAGGAAAACAAACCTCCAGGAAGCGAAAGTAACACCATGCTTTGATATAAACAACCTACTTGGTACATGTATGTATATTTAGTATCATAGAAATGAGCATAACACTTAAGTAACCGTCCTGATCAGTCGAAGTTTATCTTAATTCGGACGAAACCTACATTTTGGATACTGTCATTTACAATGTAATCTGGTAGCCTTATGGTCACAGGAGTCGATGTGCCAGTTTAATAACGTCTTGGAATGCTTCAATGAGTACCACTACCTACAGGGCAGCCTCTTAATTGTATTGCCAATCCTGCTACACTAGTTCATACAAGTTTGTGAGGTAGCCCCTTCACTTGTAAACAGTGCCAATGTGATATAAAATATAATAAGGCATGTATTGAAGCATCACATTCATCACAGATTCAGCTTTGTTATACCAGGTGTAAGTTATTTACACCTTTCTTCCATGTTTGTTTACATGGAAATTAAAGTACATTCAATACTATTGTTGTAACATATATTGCGTCATGTATGACGTCATGACCTGGGATAATATTTAATTGTCCAAGGGACACAATCCCTACACTTTTCAGAGGATGGGACGTCTTTTAGTTATCTCCCTTATTAATAATATCAATCGCCACTCTAAAACGTCATTATGACGTTCATTTTTGTCACGACGTTATACTTCCTGATACTAATTTATAAATATACATGTATTGTTATGCATATAAATTGAACTCTTCCATATTCATATTTCAGAGCTTGTGATACAGTGACGCCTGACGGAAAAAAATGCTGCGGTGCGCCGGAAGTAATACCTTAAGACAGCTTTTGTGTATTTCTGAAACACAAGTTATGCTAGGATTGAAAGTCTTCACATAAACGAATTATGAAGCGAATGATTCATACTCATACACAAAACTGACTTCCCAGTTATTTTGACAGCCAAGGAAAAAACGGGATTCCTTCTTTTTGTGTGTGCACGGTGGAACAGACAGTCTTAGTGTTGTTTTTAAATCCATGACAGTCACAAAACATGAAGTAAAACTTAACCTAGACAATAATAACGATGTGCATAATGACAAGGCAGACATTGATTTTCTGAAACAGCTTGTTGTATAATGTCCGAATTCGGAACTAGTGTCATGTAATTTTACTGCCAATGCTGTAAACAATAACCTCAATTTAGAAAGTGTGAAGTCTGGTATGAAAATTTTAGTTAGCAGAGAAGTAATGAAACTCCATTATTTTAGAAGACAAATACATTTTCACAATTTTAACCCAGTTTTTCAAAGAAAATCCCAGGCAAATAGATTGTGAAAGTAGGGTTAATGGCAATATTCATGCCCTGGATAGGGGGGGGGGGGGTATTGGGACCATTGATATCTCAAGCAATATAAAATAAAAAATACCTCATCACATATCTGAACATGTTATATATAAGGACAAAGTTTCAAATGCTTTTCACTTAACCATGACAATTTCCTAGTGTATGCCTGAAACGACATTTTGTGAGTCAAAATACCAAAAATGTACATAACTTGGGGGTCAAATCTAGATATATGCTGCAGTTGAGCCTAATAATGACTTTTCATACAATTAAATCATTGAATTATTTGTTACTTACCTATGTTGAATAAAGCGAACTGCAAAACAGAGCCCAACTCTGCTTTTTTGTAATTTCCTTTGTGCTTTTTATGGTGCAACTTCAATTTATGCGACAGTATTTGTTGCAGCCCAGGTAGCATTTGCAGCTCTAAGTTTGTTGAGAACATACATATTTTCATTAAGTTTATATTTCCTTACTATGAATTGGTTCAAGTGCATATCATAAACTATCTCTCATTAATTTTAAGTGAAATAAAGGGTCAAATTAAGACTTTTTAGCAAAAATTTGCAATTTTCGCATTAAGAATTGGTTGCCATGGCAACCATTGCATCATTTGATTTAAGACCTTTGGAAATACATATGATGAAAATGTATGTATATATTACTTAAATAAATGGACATTTTCAAATGAAATAGTAACACCTTTTTGAAAAATCATCAGGTTATCATTTCCCATGCTTTTTGACCAGCATCATAAGTGGGGGTAGGGGGTCAAACAAAATGTTATATCTTGATAATTTGATGGTGAACCTATATTTCTTTTGGCTCAAATATATGCATTATGCTCTGATGAAAATTTTGGGGTGATTTAAAGTGCTATTTGTTCATTTATTTGATTTTATTTAGGATTTTAGAAATCATATGTTTTGTAGACTAAAAAACAAATCTCGACGTTTTACAACTATGCTAGTAATATACATGTACATAGCTATCTTATATCGTATATCTTACTTGTAATTGATATAGTTTTCATTGTATATGACTATTAGGCACATGTAAAGTTAATTTGTTTGAAAATTGAAATAAAATTGGATGATTTATTTTGTCTTTTTTGTCAGAATGGTCCTCCATTTTTTCATACAAATTGCAATATGGGAGGTGATCAGACCAAAAAAAAATTTTTTTTCAAAACCTGTGGTTAGAATTTTTTTTATATTTCTCATTATGCTTCCTTAGTATTTTTAGCAATAAAAAATAGCAAATTGATCAATTTAAAAATTTTGTGTATTAGGGGCCCACTGCCTTAATCTAACACGCACAAGGAAAATGATGTGTCAGTAACTTATCCAAGTTGTGGGCCTTAACACAGAATCAGATGGTGAATATGTATGATAAGTATGAAAGCAATATTTCAAAGGATTTGTAAGATATAAATGGTTACACATTTTGTTGTTTTTTCTTTCCAATGATGCCCAAACCTATCTGTCTTCGGACGCTAAACGAAGAAACAATTTGGTATGGCCTTACTGCCTAAACGTTCGTCCGGTAACGTCATTTGCGGTGTGGTTATATTTATCGTGTGGCGAAAGCTTTCAGGTCGTGGCACGAACCTCAGACTGTTCACGCAATACTTGATTATATGCCTGACACAGATTTTTTGATTTTCTTGTATACATGTGAATAGTGTTCGTGATAGTGATTGCTGGTGGACACACGTAGTTTTATACTTATTGGGTAAGACCAGTGTGGTAACTAAAATGGTCTAAGTATGACGAGTAAACTTTGCAATGTACATGATATCAAGACAAAATTATATTAATGTATCCTGGTGTGAATGCATTACGTAAGATCAGAATGTCTAGTACTTGTCTAGTGTTACTTGTTACCGGTGGGTATGAAAAATTATTAATTTGCACTTTCTTCGAGAATACCATATCAGTATGATTGAAATATAGAATACATCCATCTATAAGAGCCTAACTTTTCTTTATTTCATCGTTAATCACCCACGTATTCCGTTCATTTATTTGAACTAAATAATTATTTCCGCGATTGATGACGCCAATTGAAATCGCTACCGCTACCACTATGGCTATACTGTCTTAAAATGCACCGCGGTGGTATTTGTCTTCAAATCAGTCGATGTAAGATTATAGACAAATTATAGCTGATTCCTTTTTTTAACCGAAAAAGAGAGAACAGTGTGCATGCGCATCATTGGCATTTGATTATACATGTATAGTGTAACTTGAATGAGTACTTATTCCTTACCATTCTAGTATTCGACCTTTTCTACACGGATAAACCATAAAAGGATTTAAGAAACCCGGATGTAGAAAACTAATTTGATCAATAAAACTAACGTTTGTATGCGATTCTTTGCACAACTAAGTAGCGACGCCATAGATTGGTGTACCACACAATCAATGTAAATGTAACATTTGAACATATGTATTATACATGGTATTCCACTATGTACTGCACTAAAGGAATATTTGGAAAAAAACAACATTTGATCTACCGACAGCGATGATTTCTTTGTGCAACGATTACATGTACACTATATCACTTGTTAGGAAAACAAAATGCATTAAGTTTGATACGATTTCCATGTATTGAATTATACTTACCGGCTTTAATTTTCCCACAAAGTCGTTTAAATAAAAGAAAGCATATCAATCATTAAATACAATTCCAAATCGAATTCAGATGTGAATGAATTATGTGATAAGTAAGGTAATTCACAATTTAAAATCATGGGATTTCTAGGAATTGTTTCGCAGTGAATTAACTGGAGAGACTATCCAAGGTTAAGTTAAGTGATTTAAAACGAAACGTTGGCATTATTCAAATTTATTACAGCAGTTCAAAACGTTTATACGTCATAAGAATGAACTGTTTTTTTATCAATGTTTTCCTTCGGTCATTTTGGGAATAGTCAGGCTCATATGTTATTATAGTGCATAAACATTGTAAATATGGTGTCTCCGAAAACAAATATTAATTTAGCAGTCAGCTAATACGGAAAAGCCTGTTAAGTCTTTAGTTCCCACATAGGAATTCATTCTATGCTCTCTCTGTCAAATGCATGTGGACATTACCTAGATGTCCATTAAAAAAGGTTAAGTGATGTTTGCGATGTACATATTATAGTAATAATAATTCAAAAATACTGTGCGGAGCTCACGAACTGTTATGTCAATTTTGCACCCAGTTATAGTTTGTGAATCGGATCTAAATGCAAACATTCGACCGCAATAAAAACCGTATTATGGGAGCAATAGATGTTTGTTAGGATAGGTGTAATGAAGCGTGTAAGGCGTATGACTTGGGCGATATTGTACATGTAGATGTGTTTTCAAAAATGGGTTAAATATTTGTACTACTTGTACGAACACAATTAAACGCCGAACGAAATGAAACTAACCTACACTAACTATTATGTACTAAGTATCGAACTACAAGACAAACTCCAATTTTGATTGTTCAACGTTTCCTATTATGTACACTGTGCGTGTACTTTGGTTCGCCGTGACTTCACAGTGAGTATGAATGCACATTATAATGTGCTGATGGCATTTTGTTATAGTAACCAGTGTCCAAATGATTTATCAGCATCGTGTATCTGTAGTCATGTTTCAAACTTTACTGTGTATACTTATGTATTTATAACAATTGTACAACGTCTGTAGTGTCGTGCGTATCCATAGCTAGAATCAAAACCGTAAACACGGGGCTGGTCAAATAATAAAGGACAACTTATCTTCAGTTAAATTGTTTTATTTTTTGGTGAAGAAAAACGTCTTCATACCAATATAAAGAATATCATTTATCACATAAACCGCTGCGCGGGAGTGTAAAAAAGTAATTCAATAAAAAACTATATTCCACTACTCACTAGTGTAATAACTATGCAAATGGACGCGCTTTCAAAGATAAACATGGATGGACTGGATACATAGAAAAACAGGTCCACGACGTGATAACGATTCAAACAAACACGTCTCGTTTATTTTGTTTATGTTATAAAAGACTCTTACATTTGTGTCTTTCCATATCGAATTTATCAAACTCGTTGGCAGAGCCTCGTATTTTATCACTTCTATTGACGATGTATCTCACATCCATTACCATACAATGGTACAAGACATTGCACTCTGTGTTCCAAAGCGCAACGAAATTGTATCCAAAAGAAAGAAACAGCACCATTTTCTCATCATACAAGAACCATTTCGGTAAATCCTCGAACCAGACACCATTACTACTGTGATGCCCATAAAGGAACGTAAAACTATCACGTTTCTGTTATATGGTCAATCCCTTCGGTAATTACATCAGATGTAATACGATACTAATGTTTCCTGGTATCGTTCAGAGAACCATGTTTTTTCTTTATCCAATCAATTATTTTCTAATTTAGTTCGTTAAGTGCAATAAATTGTTTTACAGTACCAATAGATTTAAACTTTTTGTGTTCCTCGGGTTCTTGGAATAATCTAATTGCAAAGCTAGGTGAGTGTACGGGTACTTATGCATGCACTAACTTTATTTATTTAGTACAACATACAACATGTTGGTTGACTTTCATGTATTAGCGAGTTAGCCGTTTGTTTTTCTATTAGAAATACGTCCAGAGGGACCAAAATGCAATATCGTCACATACCATCGACAATCGACCATCACACTACTCGTGCACACCAAGGGCAGTAAGAGAATGAAACAGAGCATTTCAACATTAAATCTGACACGATACTTATTCACATAGATTACTATTCATCGTCATCAAAAGTCGTTGAGTTGTATGATTTCGTTACGATAACTTTATATTCTGATCAGTTCTGCATTGTTGTTTGATCGGCTTCACCTATTTGGCTCATACAAGGAAGGTATTCAGGTATCATTCTATATAATTATATATAATCAATGGAGCATCGGGTCTTGTAGATAAAGAGAAGACATACACTCACGAAGACTAATACCTCGACTATACATTGTATTACAAACTAATCGCAGTGAATGTCTCCCATATGCAATTAAGTTTATGGGTCGAAGCCCCCTAATGTACATGGCCTCAAGCATGGGGTGGGAGTATTGTTTTTGAGTGTTGAGACACTTGAAACATGATCAACGAGCCCTTGTTATCCATGGAAGTAATATATATAAAACCAAATTCCAACACCATGAGCGTTATCTCACCTATAGCACAAAATGACACTTGGTAATTATGGGATATGGTGGTGTAGGCCAGGCAGTGATCCTTCCTTTATGAAAAGAATTAAACTTTATGTCCATATATGTCTTTCGAGTTGTATGTAGATTAATATTTGTCAGATATGCCAAATCCGATGACCTTTGACCATTGATGGAAGAATATTTTAACTAAATCAGTAAATTGTCAGTGTTTTGGCCGGAAATAGCCTAAGTTTTCTGTACACTAAATATGGTTTGATAAATCACCTAATTTTAAGACAATTCATTATTTATTTTGACTAAATTACTGTCATCGATGCAAATTGAAGCCTCATTTACTGTGATTATACTGTCTTAAAATGCATAGTGGGTGTATTCGTCTTCAAAGTAATTGTTTTAAGATTATACGTATGGAAGGGAAGTTTATTCTTTAAAAACATTCATGACATTACTACATGGCACAGACAATAATGAATTCAAATTGAAACCGCACGTATTGTGCTTCAATACACGTATATTCAAGGAGTTGGGTAAAAAATAAATGTGATTTGAGGATATTTGACAGGCTATATAGAGCCGTTTATGTTACGAAACAAAGAGAAATTGAAAGTATGGGTTGTGTATCTACACAATGCAGCTAAAATACAGCCGTCGATTTTCAATGAATATATGGACAGAGAAATGCATGCGAAAACATGTAGTGTTTTGTTTAGTAATACTGTGTGAGCTTCCATTGTGATGTATAGTTTGGTTTCTTCGTGTGGTTATTAATAAAAAGATTGGTATTTATTTATAACACCACATGCCATGTCATATATGTAGCAGTCCTCTGGACAAAATGTCTATATTTATAGTCGAACTTCCACGAGCGTTAACTTTCGTCATGAATTCGATTTGATTAGCAATGCCATATTCCTTGAGTTGTGTAATTTTGTCTATGTAGATATTTTTAAACCGTAGCCAACAAAGTGTCTCTGCAGAATAAATTTCCGTTTAGCAATTGTTCAATATAGTTATTCGGCACGGCGTTAAGGTTACTCTCGAGGGTGCGGGGCAACTAACTATATTTGTATAAAAAATATGTATTGAACAAAATAAATCTTTGTAATTTACTTTCCTCTGGAAAAGACTGCCAACAAGTACTGTCAAACTTAATTCCACTGGCGATAACCTTCGTCATGAATTAGATATGATTAGCAAGGACATATTCCCTCAGTCGTACAAGTTTAACATTTATGTAGATATTTTTAAAACCATAGCAAACAGAGCGTCTCTGCAAAATAAAAGTTCCGTTCAGCAATTGTTTAATATAGTTATTCGGCACGACATTTACACAATGTAGTTTACTCTCTAGGGAGCCAACTTACTATATGTATTGAACAAAATACACTATTGTAATTTAAATTGAAATACGTTCACTGAATTAAACTAGGCTCGGTCGTGGATAAATATAATCTAGATCCTAAGATTTGTGTCTAGAGTTTGTTCAATAGGATTATCGCCAATTCTAGCAACGCAATGATAAAGTTGTATGCCAAAATAATGACTTTAGTTAATGTAATTCACATTGACAAAGGTTTTGTATTAATTTAATAATGGCATGATTTTCAATATTGGCCACTTGACAGAACCCGATATAAAAGCGTCCTATTATTATGGTATGTGTTAAAATGTGCTTCGTATTGTGACAGAACATTCAATATCCATTCATACTCTAAAGAATGTGTCAAAATACATTGTAAGTGTGAAATGTAATAGTTGCAGCAGACATTTTTGTACTTTTATTATAAAGTTTAAATTATATGTGTGAAAAAATGTTGTAGCATAAAACTCTCTACATAACATGTATGTTGAAGGACTGGGCAGTAAATTCACTAAGATGTTGAACAAATGTTAAGGTCCCGAGGAGATCACAAATAAATTTATCATGAATAAACTACACAATGCAAATTATAATTTCGTGCGCCTTGTTTAGCTGTGTGTGAATTGTTACTTCCGCTTGCATTGTATCTGATACAAGCAAGTCTGACGTTAACTTAAATGCCACAGACATTTCTGAATATATATCTATTTTATGGTGGTGGTGATAATTGCCCTAAATCGTGTTTATAGGGAATTGTAAAAGAAAAACCAGCAAAACTGCAGAGACAATTAAAATTTATTGCCGAATACTTCTGCAAAATGTGGTGTTTCAATACATTGGTGATTTCACAATGAAATATATGCACGCCTACGGTAAAAGAAACATTTGTATAACTAACAAGGAAATTTCTTATTCTACACTGGAAGATATCTTTTAAATGATATATATTTTCTTGCCCCATTTAAATGTGTTTCTTTTTCAATTTCTTGTCTGTTTAAAAGATACATGCTTTTGTAATAGATTCTGCAGCGTTGAATTTAATTTATAGTTAAAATGCGTATATATAGCGTGGCTCCGCAACATATTGTGTTAGTTTGTTGTTTTTGTGCATAGTTCCATTATTTGTTATATTGCATTATACATAATACGTTAGAAAACTCAATTATTTCTTTGGTAAAATGCAAATTGAAACGTTTGCACACGCATTAAACGATACATTTGAACTGTGATCCATTACTCGCATTATCTGAAAGTTCTCAGACAGAAATGCAGACTATAAGTATATAGTTAGTTAAATAAATACAGTATATTTCTTCTCCGGAAATCCATTTCAAGCGGACACAGTTTATGTATAACAGTTTTTCAAAATAAAAATGTAATTGTGGCACTAATCATTCGACTCTAACAGTATGTTGCAATTAGAAACGTAAAAAATACAAAGGATGACTCTTGATCTACTTCAAAATGTTATAATTTATTACACATATATCAGACAAATACACATTTAGAACTGACTTATTAAATTGTTTATGGCATGCTATGTTAATATCGATTATGTACTTACGGCCTTCTCATTCTAAGCCAGCAATTTGTTGTTGGTATACGCACAACAATGATGTAGCGTCATCACACCTTGGCACCAAGGTCATAGCTAGCAAACTAGTAAGTCCGACTTCTATATCCACGTATTCGGAAATATCCATAATTATTTTTTCAACATAACTCCAGATGTCACCGTCGCCCATACACATGGCCACATTATTGATCGAAACATCATTAGTTTTTTCCTGTTTTCGGGGAAAAAATTATGAGACAAATACGTCTAGAATTATATGAATATAGAGTCCTACTTTCTGTAACTATGATTATAGACAGTTCGTTCGTCAAACCTAAAGTGGTACAAAAGTGTGAACTATGAATCATGCCTTAGACAACATTTAACGTCAGTCACAATGAGTAAAAATGTTTAGAATTCCAAACTTTGTCTTCTTAACAACGGACAACCATCAACGAAATAACATTTTAAAGTTATCTAATCTTGCAATTTCTGATCCTGGTTTCCTTGTGGCCTCTACAACTTAATGGCTATATCACTCCTTTAATTATTTAAAGTTAGCCTTCATAAACGGTCGGCATTTCAAGTTAAGGGAATGTAATTTTCGTTGATGTGGTAATTACTCTTGCAATGTCATGATACGATCGACACAAAATTAACGCTAATATTTACATCAATAATTAAATGAGCATTTTATGAATTGTAGCCAATTGTTTTAAAATATTTAACATAGCATTATTTACAAATTGTTTTAAAATATTTAACATAACATTATTTACAAACAAGCACTAGAACTCTCTAAGACACCAATCTTAGGCTATTTATGAACATTATCTAAGACAGAACCGCGTGTAATGCATTGTACGTATTTCAATTTATATTGAAATACATTATATTGCGCAAATCATATATTGTATGCGAATTTTCCCCTGGAGAATATGTCCATTTCTGTATTATTACTTCTGTTGATCACATGATCTTTTAGTTTGTGCTATTCCTACTTATAGTATGACTTCCTGCTTTGAACAACATTTCCTCCACTTAGTGTTCAGTTTTGGTTACGTGATAAAACAAACCCCACGTATCAGTATTCAAGACGGGTCAAGACGCACTTCCCATAGAAGTACAAAAGGCCAACTTGCCATAAGTCACTCAGTTGTCGTTAATACTATTAATAAATGAATATAGTTCAGTGAATGTAATAGCACCCGTACACTGGCCTATTACTACAATTTGATTAGTGTAAGAACTTAAGGAACTCCCTGATAAAGTTTAAATACATTAGTATAGTACGAAAACAACTTATTATACAGAAAGAACAAAATAGGAGAATAATTGATCAAATAAAAAGGAAAACATGGTCTTCAGAATCATACTGGGTAATCACCCATAGTACTTGATGTAATTACAAAAAGGATTGACCATGAAATAGAAACATGATCGTTTTACTTCCTTTATGAGTAATACGATGGTAATGTTGTCTGGTTCGAGGATTTACGAAATGTTTCTAGTGTAATGAGGAAATGGTGTTTTCTTGCTTTTGAATACAATCCTTTGGGCTATATAGTGCAATGCCTTGTATCTTCATATGACCGATGTATTGGAGTTGGCCTACACCATCTACAGAAGTTGATTACAATGAATGATGTTAAGATCTATATTAATATGTTTGCTTTATCAACAATAAAAATGTTGGCCATGTTCGGTCGATCGCTGACCTATCTTTCATTGTACCATAAAACATATGAGAAAATCGGACAGGGATAAGCATTGTAATGTTTAAGTATTGCTATGAATCCGTCCGTCAATATAAACACAAAGTCAAGAGTTTCCAAATCGACATAGCCTCAACATAGCCAATAAAGTATAACTCTACAAGCTCACTGGTTACCAAAAGGAACTAGCCACATGACCACACCGCATGTATTTTATACATGTACATTCATACTTTAAATTGGGTGCGGAAATCAGTAAATGGCAGTGTTTGAGGTAACACCATTAATAAGTCTAACAAACTTTACACAACGATCATATTCTTTTGGACTCCCTACAATTAAGATAACGAAAAAACATTGCCCTCATTACACTGTAGACACTGTTACATGTAGTCAACATACAGCGACACTATTACAACGAATAATCGGATACTCATCATATTGCCATCACGGTTAATATGTATTGGACTGTGTTTGTATATAATTAACACGTTATGCACACTACAAACAACGTCATACATTTTAAGGGGAATTTGTATTAGGTCCACATTCCTTTGATTTGGGAAATCACAAAATAATTCCCATGGGTAGGCCCTTTAATACTTCAATGATCTTTCTAAATTAACAAACTACCAATCGAACATTTATATTCAGAGACAACATTGTCTCAGTATGTCAATATGTGAACCAGTCTATTTGCGTTACTACTGACCAACGGAAAACTACTTTTAATAGACGGACGATAGGACTAAATACAATATCTTTGAACTTCAGAACAAAAAATGAAATCATCGCTGGCACAAACCATATAATTAAATTTTGGACAATCTATTAAGTTGCATAACTCTTCCTGACATACCAATACTTTTAATGTGCTTTGAATTTCTTTACCTACCGCCACAAAAATTTCTTATATCTAAATTCGATCTGCTTCTTGGGGTCATTGAAAAATTAAATTAAGTGAAATGCAAGAAAAAGATTTTTATCATTCTTAATGTATTTTGTTTAATAGCAAGTGCTATTACAGTTAACTCGTTTCACAGCAATTTTTGAGTAGTTACATTTGTAAGTTACCACATATTTGCATAAAATGTTACTCAATGGCATGAAAAGTGTGCCACCTAATTCGTTTGGTGCTGGTGCATTAAGCGAATAACAAATGTATGACCGGTGCCTAAATTTCCTATGTTCAAACCTTCACCCAATTAATGCGTCGTGGTGTTTCTGATTACTGTGCTCGGCTTGTTGGGTTCAGTGCTACCTTCCCTCTCTGATTTTCTCATACCTTTTGTGGATTCATCTTGGAAAAGCTTATTACTTTTATACACCGTGTATCAGATGAAATGTAGATAGAAACTATGCAAAATAAAAACATCGCGAGTAGGTTAGCTTCCTTTCTGATTATTTTGATAATGATGGTGTCTGGTCAAGGAATATACTAAGTACAGACCGCTGAGATATAAAGGTACGGATGACCAGTGGCAGTACAGTCTTTATCTATTTAATTCACAGACATTTTATGATCAACTTAGGCTAAAGTTTGCAGTATTACTAGATACAGTTTTAAGGTACTAATTACGAATGTTTAGCATAGCTAAGTTTGGTTACTTGTATCATTCATATAGCCGAATGATAAACAATTATAGGATATACGTTAGAGAGTCATACACAGTACGTATCATTCTAGCAATTAAGTTTCAAGTCATCAGAGTTTCCATGGTATCTTATACACATTTATTTATTAACTAAATCCAAACATCGCAAAAGCATAATTCAATGGAAAGCTTTTATTTCAGTAATAAGGGTTGGGCCGACGATAACGTGCAGTTTTGTTAACCATATATCAGAGGCACAAATCTGTTTCATCAAGTCAAAACCCACGAGATCTGCTGTTTAATTGTAATATGAAACACCATTGATAATTGAATTAAAAATAAGTTTCGTTTAGCCTGGGAAATAGCCACCAGCAAGAGTTTTTTAAGATTTGAAAAAAATAATGTTGTCCCTTGTGTCATTGGACTGCACCTGCATTTATGAAACTAAATGCTGACAACATGTGTTCTGTGCTATACAATAATTATTACCCACCTAGTCTATTAATGAGATGCTTAAAACTGAATTTTGAAGTTTTTCTGAGTATGAATGATTAGTGAAATGGTAGTTACACCTAGGCCTATGTCTGTCATTTTTAGTCTGATTCCAGTATACAATGCAACTCTATATTGGGCAATTATTTATGCGCGTGATGAATACATTCATACTGTTAGGATATCCCCCGTATGCCGTATTCTTATGTGACCAGACGAAGAATGCTAAGATGAGGTTTAAATTCCAGTTTTGCAATAAATTGTGATATCATGGGTGATTTAGAAAACTCCTCTGGGAACATCTGTCCGTGCTACACAAATTTTTTTTAGACACAGTCCGGAATACCCTATGGGCCATTCACCAGGAATCGGTTTTAGTGACAAAATATAAATATCATGATAAAGTAGCATTTAAAAAAGACTCTTAAGAGCAGTCTCCGAAAATATCAGTGCAATTCGTCAGTCAGTTACGGAGTTGAATTTTTCATGACGCAAATGACATCGGAAAGTTATTTGAGATGTTAATCCCAAATGCACTGCAGTGTATTTCATACAGTTCCGGTGTTAACTTTTAATATTGACGTATGGTCTTATTTTAATAAAACCGATGTTTTAATGATCATTTTTACATAAAAACTTCGCCTGTGTTATATACTGGTCTTTCGTTCTTTGCAACGATTGTTTACAGAAATTGGTGAACATTGAACCGAAGTATGTTATTTCGAAGTAATACATTGGTAAGCATGTTAAGCAGTAATACTAATTTATATAATTACATATAATTATTAATTGCGTGTTTTCATTTCATATTTGCATAACTTCTACAAAATGAGATCAAGCCCGGTTAAAGGGAACAACGCCTCATAACAACTGTTCGCCCTTGGTGTTGGCCTTGTCAGCCAGTAGCATTGCGAATCAAGGAAGTAGGGCGTGATATACGAGAGGTGTTCAACTTATTTATGAACAAAACATGAACACCGATTTTGGAATATTGAATACAAACAATTGAAATATATTTTTGAAACCATGTGAGAAAATGCTTTAAGTTGAACATATGATCATCATACATTGTATATTTCCTTTAATTAAAGCTTAAAACAACAATTTAGTAGATGATGTTGTTTTCCCTGTTTTGAAGGCAAAATGGCCCTTTTATAAGCATCAATAAAGTGTTAGTAAATTTTCATTTTGCATTTTTAGTGAGAACATCAGTTATATTTGTGGTAAGAAGTCTTATTAAAGTTCTGTTTCCAGTAATGGTGAAATGGCACCAAAAATTGAAAATTGCCCAACATTCTCAAAACCTACACTTAAACCTAAAATTGGTTTTATGATATCTATGATGAATCCATTAGCAAAACGTGAAATAGTACCACAGATGGAAGTGTCCATAGAAACTATAAGTGACATTATTTTCGAAACAGTTGAATGCATAGTTCTGGGAAAATGCGAAGTTCCTACGCTGAAAGTCATGAAAAACATGCCTCTCAGTCAATAGTCTTGGAATCTAGAAATGCGAAATAAACAATATTATGTGGAAAAATTGTTTCATAATGGTGAAGCAATGCTGAAATCTTAAAGAATGTTATGATAGATTATGGTATGCTATTTTAGAAAAGGTCACAACGATGGGGACAAGTTCCTGTTAGTCCAGCTTTGGGTGTTCGAGGCCGTTTTTATGGAAAGGCATTTGGTTTGTTATTATGGAAACACGCACATCAAAATCAATATCAAATTGACGAAATTGAAGGTTGTGGTCTATGTACAAACTGTTTCAAATCAGGTTTTCAACAAAAAAGTATCACATATCGTTCCTAGTGACTGTTCTTAGAACATAGTGTTTCATCCAGATTCAGCTTCAAGTCACCATATACAACGCCAAATAAAAAACTTAAGAGTGTAACTTTGATATATATTATAACCAAACAGTGGATGTCGAAGTCTTCTCGTGCTTTAACAATTAAATTTTCTATCTGGTTGATAATAAAAAAACGATTAAAGAAGGAAAATGTAAACGTAATTATTACGAGTTTTGGACCTTCAAAACGCAAATAACAACACCCTCTACCCTAATGCTGATTATGATTTAACCGTAACCTATTGGCAATTTACAAATATCATATATACTTCTTGAAATACTACTTGACACAATATTAAAGTTTTTATTCAATTTCATTGTTAGAGTAACAAAATATCGATGTTCATTTTCTGTTCATAAATAAGTTGAACACCTCTCGTATATAAAACTATACTGAGCAAAACAGCTAACCGAACGCTTTTTAAATTTATAGTAGTTTAGAAGTGTATATACCTAAAATGCTGCATATTTATTTCAATATTGATTGTGCTCCTAATGCAGCTTACCCGATGAAAATACTTGCGAAAATCACTCACCCATGACGAAAAAGCTTCAAATCACATTTTTGCACGTTGTGATAGATTGCTCTTAAGTTGCACAAGTTTCGTGTACATGTTGTTTAGCATTGGTATTTGTTTGTCTAAAAAACAAAATATATTGTCAAACATAAATATTGAAATACTGAGATTTAACCCAAATTAATTCAATAATTACCCTCAATTAGCCAAAAAAAGATATTCGACTAACTGACCTCCCCATGACCATAATCATAATGTTGAAAAATTAAAAAGTCTACATTTTGTGATCAAGACGCATTATATCGAGTTTGACTATTTGTTTTATTGATTTGACGATTCGTCTTTAATGTATATGGAATAAACCTTAAATATTTTATTCTTTAACGCTTATTCATGAATTTCATCAATGACACCATTGGTCGATTTTTTTTAAATTATCAAAACATCTGGCTGGTTGCAGGCTAGAAGACATTCTTAGTTGGCTTTCTCAAATCAATTTTCAAATGGGTTTCATTTTAATACTACAAAACCGTCACGTGTTGCAAATCACGTGGGATTTGTTCTGAATGCACAGATTTCTGCCTCTGGTATCGTGATGTTTTTAAACACAACAACACCATTTTGTCGACCGAGGTCAAATAACTAAAAATAAGCCATTTCATGAAAATGATGAACTGCATTTTGTTCTTCGCACATGCAATTGTCTTGTGTCTCAGGATCTGGAATTTGACCGAAAGTAGTTGCTTCTTATAATTCATCAGTTGAGTTTTTTAATATTATGTGTCACATATGATAGAAAGTGCTCACTATGCACTGTAAAACATTATCAGTCATACATACGTATTTTTTTATAAACAACCAGGTAGTCGTCAACAAGACGACATTGATAAGATGAACAAAATGAACAATCTCAAAGCACATGGCTGACTGGGTTATCGTCGTAGGAGCCTTTGTTTTGAACATTTTTGATACATACTGCAGAGGAATGTACTGAGTCGCTAGTGTTTTGTGGTTTTCAAGAAAATTGTGATGAATTTATGTGAATTTCTAAGTCGTCGGATAATGGTAGTTTGAAAACATGCACCTTTCAATTTAATACAGTTTTTGGGCGAGCTTAAGCTCAATCGATCGTGTGTATTTCGGAGCCGCATTCTATAATCATGATACAATTAATGGGTTAGCTCTTTTATAACTCCCAAAAGATAACGGTAACATGATTTTGAATATTCAGCAAATTAAATCGTTCTGTCAGATATTTACGACACTATAACTATTTTAGTCTTCGGTTATGCCATTGTGAAATAAAGATTAATTATAGATCCGGAATAATTATATATAACAATTCTAAATAATACGTGTTTGTTTGTTGCAAGTATGAAGAAAATATATCGGATAGGACAGAAAATAACCAAACTCATAATATTATTTTTTGAGGTATGTAAAAACACACATGAATTTATCTACATCTTATCTATGCACTGCTTATTAAAATGTCGTATGAATTTGAAAACAGTTTGAACACACAGTCCGTGTATATTCTATACCCAAGAAGAAGAATGTAAATCTGTTCTGCGGTAATTGCATTTATGTTTGAGTTGATACACCGCACGGTATTCCAAGTCGTCACACATCGACAATATACGTGTAAGAATGGTTTCATCAACATACTCAGACATTAGTGTAATATAAATACAAAGAGCTAAATATAACTACCAGTATCATACAAAAACAGATTGAGTTATTAGTGAAAGTAATTGAAACACTGTTGGCTTTGTCTTCCACAGACTAAAAGTAATTCTGGGTCGCTCTATTATTTATACATATACGGCATAGGTTTAAATAGCATATGCCACCAACAGATACTAAGTATTTGAAATACATTGTACGGGCTAGAAACCTATGAAATGGTATATGGTTAATAATCCTACTCAACGGGTAAGAAAATAATTAAAGACGAACTATCGCCTGTTGACACCAGATACAGTGAAGATAATATGCATGAAATAGCCGCGACCATTATGATGATTAATCACAGTTGATGGCTGTTTCACTTTTAAGGATAAAAGTGTTTTTGATGAAAACAATTGCACACGCCTTTAATATCGTGTACACTCTACTTAACATTTGATGAGGTATTCACTTGCGGCTTAAGATGGCTTGTGTGTGTTTAAGTATCTATTTATTTAATAGTTATACTTTTTTCAATAACAAAAACGAATCATTGCATTGATGACTTTAGAATAAATAGTTCGTTTGTCATTAACAGCGCTGATATGAATTCAATATCTAACTAAATGACGCAAATGTCATTAACTCGGTTGTAACTCGATTATAATCAAATATGATCTAAAGCAATGATGTTAAGCTAAAATCTTAGTGAGACATAACGTCGGTAACAATGCATTGTGTGATAATGTTTCATCCACTCAAAGAGTGTACACACTCTACTTAACTCGTAAACGACACCACATGGCCCATACAATTTACAATGAACCTAGTTATAATGCATTCAATAGGTATCATGTTGATCGGAAACTGTTCATATAGATGTACCTCATCCGGTATCGCTGTTTTGTGGTTATCGTATCGTGTACTAGTAGTTCGAAACAAATTTGTTATTTGTAAAACCCAGTTATTCCGATGACTAAACATTCCAGAAATAAAATATACTGTTAACACAATTCCTAATCGGCAATAAATCTGTTCAAATATTACGACACAACATCCAAATGGAATAAGGAACGTATACATAGCTGTGGAAGACAAACACCAAAACAAAGAAGCGTGATTAAATATAAGGAACATAACCTAGATGAATATCGTAAAAACTCGTTCCTCGTAAAGTCGTTACATTACATTACATTTTCTTGCAATTGTGTAGTACGTGTACTTTGTCGCTTTTGACTTAGGAACGCCCATAAAAGCTACTATATATTAACTGAACTGTCTAAGGAAATTTTGATCGGATTTTAAAATAAAGATTCTATTCTCCTTTTACATTATATATGGCGCCTAGTCATTGCTTTTATGTGATGCGTTTTCTAGATATCTCCGATAATATGCTGCTTGCTAGTGAACAGTTTAGGTATTTTACTCGCATCGAAAGGGAACTTACTTGGTTATTTGGATATTCTGAGAACATGTTTTTGCCAAGAGGAAAGTTAGGCTAGGCAAGATTTACGAGTTAACGCACCCAAACTCACATTGAATTAAACTGCATACATGTACTCTAGGCTTGAAATTGAGAGGGTTTTTGATGAAATTTTTTTGAAAATGCAGTGTATATAGCAGTTTAAAATATGAAATAATAGTTACTGAGACTGTTTCATGACTATGGTACATTAATGTTGATGTTTGATGTAGCCATGGTAATAAGAATGTGCCGTCTAAAACTTCCGTATTTTGCATTGCTCTGCTATGGCGCGCGTATCATTGGTTCCAATCATGCTAATCGTGCACATCAAACCAAGTGCAGTAAACCAATTAAACAGAGCGCGTGGCATTAAAACTTTCAATTTGATACGATACTTATTCGCACAGTTTAACATTCCTCTTCATCAAATGTCGTTGCACTGTATGTTTCGTTAATATTGCTTAATATTGTAATAGTTGCGCATCGTCGTTTGATTGGCTTCACCGATCTACATTTGTATTGTCTTGTGCAAGTAATTTTTTCAGATATTCTTTTATAGAATTATATAAAATCAATCGAGTACCGGATGATGGTTGTACAAATAAAGAGACGACATACATCGACGAAGACTAATACATGTACCTCGACTATACGTCTCCAAATTGCACATAACCTCATCCTTCTGTGTGTTGGGACATTTGAAGCATGATAAACAATTCAATAGTATTTATGTAAAATACGTAATATGAACTAAGGCATTGCCTATATGGGTATTAAATAAATATAAGATAACCGCTAGGCTATATTTGTAGATATAGACACGGGCCACAGTTGCTATGCATTATCCAAGAGAGATAACAATTGCATGCAATCATTGTGAATTGTAATCTTTATATACAGCACACAAGTCAATCAATCAAATTGTCATAATTTGATTCCAATTCAATAAAATCAAAGAACTACCTTGTTGTACTGTACTGTAGTATTGTAGGCCTACAATAAGATGGTTTATTTATATTCCGTATATAGATAATTTACAGCCTCCGATGTTTGTCTTTCGTCCTTATCCGCTTGGAAAATCGAAGATATAACATAAGCGACAACGTATGGACCCTCCTAGTACACCAGTTTGTCCACCACAAATAATTAATGCACCAGTCAGTTGCATCCCCAATTCCCCCGACCACAGGGATCCATGGCGGATAGCCAGGGAGACAGCCATGTTTTTACCATCCAGCTTCCCCCGCAAAGCAGGGGAAATTTAGGATATATTCTGCGAAAACCAATAGCTAAAGACAATATTTACCGGTAGATGTCAGGGGAAATGCGGGAGATTTTACCATCAGCTTCCCCCGCTGGAAGAGTTATGTCCCCTTAACGACAGGACACATGTTCTTAGACAGTTCAGTTTTTTTATAAAAAAGTGGAATAAAACAAGTCATAGTGTATTATAAATTAAACAAAATAAAGGATTAATATACGAGGTATATATGTAACTTATAGACTGTTTTAAAAATATATAGAAAATGAACATATAAAAGAAAAAGCATAAAGGATAGCCGTGTTTAGAAAATTATTTCAACTAAAGGTATACAACCAAACTTTTTTTCAAAATGTCAAAATGTGAAGGTGACTCCGAGAGAAAGAGGAATCGTAGTGCCTTAAGCAGCACTGGTAGTGAGCTAGATACCAGTATAACCAAACCAAGTAAAAAAAATGCCAAAAAGAATAACGAAGAAAATAGCTCTCTAGAACCACAATTGCAAAGTTTAACAACTCACATAGTGGAAATTAAAAAAGCTATGCAAAATGTAATGACCAAAGACGACGATAGTCTTAAATCAATGATAAAAGAAATAGTTGAACAAATGAAAAACAAGCTACTTAAGACGGTCAACCACAAAATTGACATACTAGAATCAAAAATATACGATCAAGACAAGGAAATTGACTCACTTAAAGAAACTGTTAAGAACCTGAAAATGCACATAAGCAATCAAGAGGAATATAAAGAAAAAATAAGACGTGAAACAAAACAAGGTGAGAACCGATTCGAAGAATACAGAAACGATGTAGAACAGTATAGTAGAGCTAACAATATTAGAATAAACGGTCTTGTAGAAGAAAACATCATTGCTGGCGAAGAGACAACGGAAGATAAAACACAATCTGCAAGTGGTGATAGTAGAGAGTTCTACAAAACAGCAGAACAAACCACCAATCTTGTCATCGACACATTCAACAAGCAGCTTCCTGGTCTAAATCTGAAACAACAAGACATCGACATGTGTCACCGCCTGGGTAAAAAGGGTAAAAAACCTAGACAAATAATCGTCAAATTTGCATCCCGCTTAGTAAAAGGAAAAATTATGAGCCAAAAAAGGTCACTAAAGGATCCAATTTTTGTAACTGACGACCTTACCAAATTAAACTTCAATGTACTTATGAGTGTTAAAGTGAAGAAACAACCATTTGTTCAGTATGGCTGGACTAAAAATGGTCAAATATTCTACAAAAATACTGAAGGAAAGGTACACCATGTGCTGTTCAGTGAATACGGGGTATGGTTAAACATCCCATGGCCAGAAAAAAATCTGACAAACCCCCTTTAAAAGTCGACCTGGGCAACACTACAATGTGTTTATTCTACAAACTAGCTGACTGATATTCTATGTGTATTGATCATTTTGTGTATAAATGTATGTAGAAATGATCCTTGTGTATTGACAATTGTCAGCAGATGTATAAAACTATACAGTATGACATAAAAATGTGACATGTATAAAATATATATATTCTGCCCATTTAAGTAAAAAATTGTTTAAAGAAATGTACTCTTGTATTCAAATGTACCATATAACACTACATTTTGACAAATTGATATTATCATGTGAACCTATGTGTGCAAAGTGTACCAGTGGCGAGCACTGTACATTGTCTGTTTACACTAAATGCTCGGTATTTTTTGTATTCAAAGTAGTTATACTGTATGACATTAAGAAGTGGCTGTGTAACATAATCAGGTATGTGAAATGTATTTTTTACTGTAAGTAATTATACTGTATAATATAACAATGTGACCGGGAAACAGCATTATATCTACCTATGCATGCATGTCTACCTATGCGTGCATTGAACGCCAGTGGCGAGCAATGTACATTATTTGTCTGTTTACGATAAATAATACTGTATTGTACGTATAATCACATTTACGATCCATGCATTGATAAACAAATATTTTGTACTTTATGTGAAATGCATTTTTACTGTTAGTAATTATACTGTATAATATAACAATGTGACAGCATTATATGTACCTATGCATGCATGTCTACCTATGCGTGCATTGAACGCCAGTGGCGAGCAATGTACATTATTTGTCTGTTTACGATAAATAATACTGTATTGTACGTATAATCACATTTACGATCCATGCATTGATAAACAAATATTTTGTACTTTATGTGAAATGCATTTTTACTGTAAGTAATTATACTGTATAATATAACAATGTGACCGGGAAACAGAATTATATCTACCAATGCATGCATGTCTACCTATGCGTGCATTGAACGCAAGTGGCGAGCAATGTACATTATTTGTCTGTTTACGATAAATAATACTGTATTGTACGTATAATCACATTTACGATCTATGCATTGATAAACAAATATGTTGTACTATGGGTGTATTGAGTACCAATAGCAAGCATCACATATTGCCTGACCGCTAACTTTACTCAACTGGTTGGTTCAATGTATTTTTTATTTTTGATTTCGAAATAGTTATACTGTATAACATTAATATGTAACTGAGTACAAGCGGTAAGCATGATACATTGTATGTCGATGTATGCTGAACAAGGGCACCAAAATATATAAATCTCGCTACAAATGAATGTTGTATGTATAAATATGTGTGGGTTTTCCATTTACGATTAACAAGTGTCATAAAACTGCATATATTTTGTTATAAGTGAATGTTGTATATATTTATGAGTGGGTTGTCTAAATGTATCTATGTACCAAGTTTTCACATTTGTATCCTACCAACTGCACTTTCATGTGTAGGTAATCAAATTGTAATTTATCATATGTTGGTCAAGTTGTTCCTAAACGACAATCCATACACACTGTATTTTTCCAAAAATTTATGCAATGAATATACAGATAAATCGCCATCCAAAAAACTGTTATGGAAAATGTTTTTAAGGTATTTGATTTTAAACAAATTAATTGATTTTGATAATCTATGAAATGCTTAAATAAACACCAACACGGCTCATCCGTTATGCACCAACTTCAAAATGAACCAACAAGGTAAATATGTATCTCCCCCGCCCCCCTGTTTGACCGTATCATCTCTTATAACAATTATTGACAATATCGATGACTTGCAACATATGTTCACTTAATGTCAGAGGTCTAGCTGACAGTAAGAAAAGGAAAGCGGTTTTCTGTTGGCTAAAAGATAAAAAATATTCTATCGCTATGCTACAAGAAACGCATTTAAAAGAAGAAAACTTAATCCATTTTAAGAATGATTGGAAAGGTGAAATGTTCATTAGTGGTGCTAGTTCAAATAGCCAAGGAGTGGCTATTTTAATAAATCCAGAAAATTCTTTAGGTATTAAGACCTCCGAAGTTACAAACATAGTAAAAGGTCGACTTCTATCAGTCGATATAAAAATAAATGAAGAGGAATTTACTCTAGTTAATATATATGGCCCAAACAAAGATGATGTCTCGACTTTTACAAAACTTGAATCTTACATGCAATTGAATAACGAAAAGAATTTCATTATTGGGGGTGATTTTAATACAATCTTAGACCAAAATCTAGATAAAAAGAATGGAAATTCAAATACTCACGCACATTGTAGGAACAAAATTACTAGTTTATCCAAATCATTCAATCTACTTGATGCATGGAGAGAATCAAATCCTAAAAAATTGCAATATACTTGGAGTTCAAATAGTAAACCACCAGTACATTGTCGACTGGACTACTTTTTGGTAACTGAAAATCTATGTAACAAAATCATAATTAACAAAATACAACAAGGTTATAAAACAGACCACTCTTTAATAACAATGAGCTTTGACTTCACCACTCAAAAAAGAGGTCCCGGCTATTTTAAAATAAACAACAGCTTGTTAATGGACGATGAATATTCAAAAAATATAATAGAAAGCATTGATAACACAGTCAACTACAATAAGGAAACAAAACCAGAAATGTTATGGGATATGATTAAAAGCAGTATAAGAAATAAAACAATTAAATTTGCATCTAGAAAAAGGAAAAAAGAAGTAGAGGAAGAAAATAACTTGCAAAACGAAATTCAAATTCTAGAAACAACTATGTTAAACACACAAACTCCACTTCAACATACACGAGAACTAGCAGATAAGAAAAACAAACTACAGACCCTTTATGACAATAAAATCCAAGGAATATTGCTAAGATCAAAAGCTGTAGAAATTGAAATGAACGAAAAAAATTCCAAATACTTTACAAACTTAGAAAAAAGACATGCAGAAAGAAAGAATATACAAAGACTACAAATTAATGATAGTATGATTACAAACACAAAGGATATACTCGATGAGACCAAAATATTCTATGAAAGATTATATGATTTAAAGGAAAATGAGGACCCAGAAATAAATTTCTTTGAATCCACTAATACCAAATTAAGTAAAACAGAGTCTGATCAATGTGAAGGATTATTAAATGAGCATGAATGCAAACTTGCTCTTGACGAAATGAAAAACGACAAAATCCAGGTTCAGATGGTCTAACAGCAGAATTTTATAAACATTTTTGGGAACATTTAAAAAAACACTATATAGATGCAATAAATAACTGCTATCACAAAATAGAGCTTTCGGATTTGCAAAAGCAAAGTATTGTTACTCTCTTACCAAAACCAGGAAAAGACCATACTAACCTTTCAAACTGGAGGCCTATCAGTCTACTTAACATTGACTACAAAATTGCAACCAAAGCTATCTCAAATAGATTTAAAAAAGTTCTTCCAAAATTAATAAATCCTAACCAAACAGGTTTTATGAAAGGCAGATACATTGGAGAAAATGTCAGATTGATATTTGAGATAATCGACCATATTGAAAATAATAATCTAAATGGCCTTTTGCTATTTTCTGACTATGAAAAGGCATTTGACACATTAAGTCATAACTTCATATATAAATGCCTCAAACACGTCCAATTTGGAAATAGCTTAATTAGATGGATTAAGACATTTTATAAAAATATTACATCAGTCATAATAAATAATGGATATCTATCAAAAGAAATAAGCATTAAAAGGGGTGTACGACAAGGTTGTCCCCTCTCTACATCTTTATTCATACTATGTATGAAACTATTATCAAATACAATCTCAAATGATGTAGACATAAAAGGAATTACTGTTAAAAACGTAGAAATAAAGCAAACGCTGTTTGCAGACGATGCAACTTATGTAAATAATGGAGAAAAGAAATCGTTTGAAAAACTTGTTTATGTAATAACTGAATTTGGGAAAGTTTCGGGACTTAAACTTAACTTTAACAAGTCAGTAGTTTTACGCTTAGGAGCATTAAAGCATACCAATATTAAATACTCTACAGACAAATACTTTGTTTGGACCTCTTAAAGTGCAAAAACACTCGGAATCACTTTTCAACCATATCAGCAAAAACATCTAGAAATAAATTTATTACCAAAAATCGACCAATTTAAAAATTGTCTTAAACAATGGCAACATAGAAAACTGACACTACTAGGAAAAGTAACTGTTATTAAAACTTTTGCTTTACCAAAAATTATTTACCCTCTTACGGTTTTACCCAACCCATCGGAAATAATTTTAAATGATATAAATAAAGCCATTTTTAATTTTCTCTGGGATGGAAAACCCGACAAAATAAAACGAAAACTACTCTCAAAAAATTATGAAGATGGAGGATTAAAATTGACAGATATACATGCATTCTTAAACTCAATAAAGTCTTGTTGGGTAAAAAGAATAATTGACAAAAATAACAATGGATCCTGGAAAATATTCTTTGAACAACAATTAGAACGTTACGGAGGAAATTTTATTTTTGATTGTAACCTAACAACCAAAGATATAAATAAGATGTTTAGCAAAAACATATTCATACACAACATTCTCACATCGTGGTTTAATATCCAAAACCTGAACTATAAAAACAATTTACGTATAAACAATCATATAATATGGAACAATTCAAAGATCAAAGTTGATAACAAACCAATATGTTTAAAAGAATGGTTTGACAAAGGTATCACATATGTGGAACAACTATATGACTTTAGAATCAAAAAATTCTACTCCTTTGAAGAGGCAAGACAAATGTATGATATCCCATTGCAACATTTCCTGCTTTATCACAAGATTATTCGTGCTATAAATGCCGCAAGTATAGATAATATAAAACAAGAAATGATAACAGAAATTAGAGATGCCACTTTGAGGGAGAAAATGGAAAATATAAAGCATCCAAATAAATTACTTTACTACATACAAATTCAAAGCAAAGAAGAAGAAACAATAAAAGCAAAAAGGAAATGGACTAACAACATCAGTATAGAAAACAATGAAAACTGGAAAAACATATTTTTAACACCTTTTAAATCAACAATTGACTCCATCTTAAGAAATTTTCAATATAAATTTTTAATGAGGTTAACACCAACCAACACATATCTGTATAACTGCCAACTAACTCAGTCAAGATTATGCGATTTCTGCAATATGCAAGATGAAACAATAGAACACCTTTTTTGGGAATGTCATGTAACACAAAATATCTGGAATAGATTGAGTACCTTTCTAAAAACAAAGCAATTTGAAATACAGTTCAACCGTCAAAATGTATTTTTTGGAATTCAAGAACGATGTATAACAAACACTGCGCTAAATTATATTATCATTTTATGCAAATTCTATCTCTTCAAAATGAAACAAGTTAAAATAATACCGAGAATCGATGGATTAAAAAAATATCTAGAAAATAGAATTAAACTAGAAAAACAAATTGCTTTTAAAAAAGGTAAACTTGTCTTTTTTAAACAAAAATGGAAAAGATTCCTATGACATATTATTTCTACACTCATATCAAAAATAATTTATAACTTCATAGATGGTACGGTCAACATCCCCTCCCCTCCCCTTCCTTCTTTTATGCTATATACTTTTTTGAAAACTCCCATGTTTTTTTTGTTTCGATTTCCTTAAACTGCTCAAATAAGTGGGACAAAACATGTAGATTGTAAAATAGTTTAAATGATGCATTTATTTAGCAAAATGATATTATATTGAAATACATGTACTAGTATGTTATATATTTTGTGATAAATGTACCATAAATAAAAATAAACGGGGTCACCCGAAAGGGGCCTCAAATGAAAAAAAAAAGCTTCCCCCGCTGGCCGTAGAAGGGCTGTTGATTTTGACAACTCAAAATTCCAGAGTGCCCTTCCCCCGGGGCTGGGGTGCTGTGGATGGAACTGGTACATAAGTCTTATACACACTGACAGTAACAAAATAATCTCATAAACATTGCTTTGACGAGCTATACATTGAGACGTAGAATTGTGGATTTGCATTGTTCAGTTGTTGACATGGGAAGAATTGTAGCCTACTTACGTTCAAGTATCTGGTATGATCTGAGTGTTGATATCATTGTAAAACTACGTAAAAATGTCTATTAAAGACCAATTTTCTCGGAGACCAAGTACTGTCATGATAAATCGGCTATTTAAATGAAAATTTCATCTTTATTTTTGATGATTCTTAAAACATCTTCCATATGCAATGGGCGCATGGAAATCTCGCAAACGCTTGCAATGAATTGGCTAGTGACACGGTCCACGGTCATGGGGAGTATCGCGTATTTCTTACTTCCCTTTGTTTTTTAAAAATAGTTTGTTTTATTTATTACACATTTTTTTAAATGATAATTATTTGAAAGGCAACGATAGGCTCAACCGTTAACAGCTTACTATTTTTTTATATTTCAAGGACCATTCACCCCGAAAAACTGCCTTAAAGTTTTGACCGAAATAACTTTTTTGAAAGCATTAGTACCTGCTGAGACTCAACGAAATTACGCATGTGACCTGTATTACCGGTCTGGGTATTTTCAATACCCTATTACTAAATACCAACAGCAATTACCAGCGTTATCTCACCTATGGAACAAAATGGACACGTGTTAATTATGGGATCAGGCGTTGCAGGCCAGGCAGTGAAAAGAGCTTCACGAAAAGCGATAATCCGCATATGCCTTTCGGTCGAGTTGTATGCATATTTGTCAGATATGCTTAATCCGACAAATCCTTGACCGTTGATGGAACATCAAGTGTCAGTGTCTTAACAAATAAAAGCCTACATTTTAAGTAAACTAAATCAGAAATGACATTATTTTGCGACATTGCATTATTAATTTAACCAAATTACTGTGACACAGTCATCGATGCAAATTGAAGCCTCAATTACTGTGATTAATTATGCTGTCTTAAAAAACATCGTTGGGGTAGACGTCTTCAACGTAATTGTTTTAAGATAATACGTGTGGAAGGGAGGATTATTCATGACATTACTACATTTTACAGAGAACAACGAATTTTGATTGAAACAGCACGCTTCCTGCATTGCATTTATATATTCAGGGAGTAGGTAAAAAACAAATGTTATTTTAGGTGATATGGCAGTATATATAGGGCTGTTTACGTAAGGAAAAAAACAGGGGAATTGAAAGTATTAGTTGTGTACCTGCATCATACATACAGTTGAAAAACAGCTGTCGATCGTCGATGATTATGTGGACAAATAAATGTAGCTGAACATGTTTTGTTTAGTGTTACTGAGTGAGCTATCATTGTGATGCATGGTTTCGTTTTTTTGAATGGCTTATAATAACGAGACTGAGATTAATTTACAATATCACATGTCATGTTATATATGTTGCAGTCCTCTGGAAAAGAATGTCTATACATTTATTGTCAAACTTCCACGAGCGTCGAATTCGATTTGACTAACAATGACATATTACTCGAGTCGTATAATTTACAAGTCTATGAAGCGATTTCTTAAAACCATACCCAACAGAGTGTATCTGCAGAATTAAGTTCCGTTCAGCAATTGTTCAATATAGTTATTCGGCATGGCATTTAGTTTACTCTCTAGGAAGCCAACTTACTCTATGTATTAAACAAAATAAACTATTGTAATTTAAATTGAAATACGAACACTGTATTATAAGAGGTTCTGTCGTGGATAAATATCATCTATATCCTAAGATTTGTGTTTCAGTTAGAACTTCCTCAATAAAATCGTCGCCAAAACTAGCAACGCAATGAAAAAGTTGTATTGCAAAGTATTTACCTCAGTAAATGTAGCTCACACAGACATAGGTTTTGTATTAATTGAATTATGACATAATATCTATATTAGCAAGGTGAAAGAAATGGATATAAAACGCGTTGTGTGGTGATGGTGTGTGTTTAAATGTGTAACGTATTGCGACAGAGAAAAGTCAATACGCATTCATACTGGAAATAATATGTCAAAATCAATTATAAACGTGAAAATTAAAAATTGGTAACAAGTAGCTTTGTACCTTTATTATTAAATAGAAACTATATGAGCCGTTCTCCAGGAAAACCGGGCTTAATGACATTGTATTGTAATTATGCAATGCAATTTTGAAAAATGTCTAAAATGAGAAAAAACACGTGTCCTTAGATTTCATATTTAAGTAATTGGATAATATAGTACTATCCATTAGCTTCAAGTTTTCTTTAAAACTGTGCTAAAATAACTTCTGTCGTTGCTATGGTGATCGTTTTCTAAACAGTACTCATTTCAAGGTAAACAAGGGTTTGTAAGCAAACACTCACAAATTGGACACGTTTTATTAAAATAAGAATATGATTTTATAATGTTCAACAATTTTCAAAGTTTACGTCAAAAAATTATCAGATACTGGATCTTTGAAATGCCAGTTGACGTTACGTCAAAAACGCAGAGAATGACGTACGCGACGTCACTCAAAAAGTAGGCGGTAGTGGTTGGTTTATAAAGTCTATAATTTTGTACGTGTAGGGAATAATGTGTTCAAATTTTCTGAAACTGTTCACAAGAGTCTCTTCTTTCTAACCATATATTCATCAACATTTTCACAATTTTGTCATTAAGCCCGGTTTTCCTGGAGAACGGCTCATATGTATGTGTGTAAAATGATGCTAAAATATGTAGCATTCAACTCTTCACATGTATGGTGAAATACAGGGCAGAAAATCCACTATGATGCTGAATGCTGAGTCCAAAGGAGATCACAAATAAAATTAATCATGAATATACTACACGATACAAATTCTAAACTCGAGCGCCTGGCTTAGCACGGTGCGAATCATTACTTCCGCTTGTTTCGTATCTGTTACAAGCACATCTGACGTTTGCTTAAATTCCACAGAAGTTTCTGAAAAAAGATCAGCTTTATGGTGGTGAAAGTTGCCCTAAATCGTGTTTATATGGGATTCTAAATAAAGAACCAGCAAAACTTCCTAGACAATTAAAATGTATTGCCGAATAGTTCTGCGATATATGGTGGTTCCATAAATTCTTGTTTACACATTGAAATATACACGCCTGTGGTAAAACGAGCAATCGTATCATTACCAAGAACATTTCTAATTTTACTCCGTAAAAAAAACTTTTAGATGTTATACATTTTCTTGCCTCATTTTAAAGATGTTTTCTTGAATTTCTTGTTTCTTTAAACGATAAATGTTTTTTATAATATATTCTGCAGCATTGAATTTATTTTATTGTTTAGTGTAATGCGTATATTGCGTTATTCCACAACATATTGCATAGGTTTGTTCTTGTTGTGCAAATATCGTTTTTTATATTGCATTTATACATACTAGTTTAGAACACTAGGTCATTACTTGAACTATAAATAGCGATTGGTAAAATGCAAAATGAAAACCTTGCACTAGCACTTAGTCTAAACGATAACTTTGAACTGTGATCCAGTACTCGTATTCTCTGCATTTTTTCAGACAGAACCCCAGCCCACATATCGCTAGTTAAATAAATGCAATGTATTTCTTCTCCGGAAATCAATTTCTAGCGGATACAGTTAACGTATGACAGTTTTTAAAAATAAATCTTTAATTGTGGCACTTATCAATCGACTCTGAAAATGTTTACATGCATTTAAGATAGAATATATGCTTTGTGATAATATTTGAAGACTGCATCACCAGTCTATTTTCATGAAAATCGGAGCGTGTCATGTTGACCAAACTGATGTCGATAAAGCTCGTTTTACAATGTATAAAACGAATAATTTTCGAGCAATTTTATCTTGTTTTCTCATAATATTAATGTGGCCTTCTCATTCTAAACCAACGATTTGTTGTAGGTTCACGTACAACACCTTCATCACAAATTGTCACTTAGGTCATACAGTAGCACAAAACTGGTGATTCTGACCTCTATATCGAAGCATTCGGAAATATCCCTAACTATTGCTTCAACATACCATCAGATGTAACCGTCGACCATAGGCTTGGCCATATTATTGATTGAAACATCACTAGTTTTTTCCTCCTTTCGGGAGAAAATCTTTGTGACAAATACGTCTAGAATTCTATGAATATAGATTCCTGCTTTCGGTAACTGTGATGATAGACAGGTCGTTCGTCAATCGTAAAGCGTTACAAAAGTGTCAACTAGAAATTCATTCAATAATATTTAACTTCGGCACAATGAGTAACAATGCATAGAATTCCCGGTACTATATGCATGTTATGGCAACACCGGGTGGCAGTACTTTAAATTAGCAAGAACCCAAAGTTGTTCAAAGAATTTCAGTAAAAAGTAGTAAAAATATTATAGTTATATGGTATTGAATTGTATCCTTAACATGCTGGTCAGTAAACTCGAATATGTGTAGCAAAGGTCGACACATAGGAACCAGCAAGGGTTATGTATTAGTGAAGCCAGTTCAACGAATAATGTGTGGCTGGTCAGAAGCAATAATAATGTTGAAGAACCCGTACTAAGGCCTACCAGAGGAAGACAATTACTGTTTAACTTCGGCAAAAAATACATTTTGAGATATTATTATTTTCTACGAGAAGTGTACAAATTAAAATCATATAATGCAATTGGGCACTAAATAATTATATTTAGTCAATCTTCAAATACGAGCATACATGTTCATTTTGTTGCACATGTGATCTTCCATTGTGTGTTTTTCCTGACTTCCTGATTTGTAAAGCATTTCCTCCTCTAAGTGTTCATTCTAATTTGCTTACTTAAATAAATCCAACGTATCAGTTCTCAAAACGGGTCAAGACGTAATTCCCATAGGGGTACAATAGGCGAACTTGCAATAAGTCACTCAGTAATCGTTTGTACCATTAGTAAATGAATACAGTTCATAGCATGTAATAGGACCCGCAAACTGGCATTGTCGTTCAATTTGATTAATGTAAGAACTAAAGGAACTCCCTGATAAAAGTTTAAATACATTAGTTAATACGAAATCAACAAATTACACTGAACGAACAGAATAAGAGAATAATTGATCCAATAAAAAGGAAAACATGGTCTTCCGAATCATACTGGGGAATCACCCATAAAACTGATGTAATTACAAAAAGGATTG
The DNA here is from genome assembly GCA_963678985.1 of Spisula subtruncata. Classification (NCBI taxonomy): domain Eukaryota; kingdom Metazoa; phylum Mollusca; class Bivalvia; order Venerida; family Mactridae; genus Spisula; species Spisula subtruncata. The sequence goes on along the minus strand of OY787675.1, from coordinate 7,792,710 downwards.
ACCATGGAATAGAAACATGATCGTTTTAATTTCCTTTATGTGTATTACGGTGGTTATGTCGTCTGGGTTGAGGATTTACGAACTGTTTCTTGTGTAATGAGAAAATGGTGTTTTTTCTTTCTTTGAATACACTCCGTGAATGCTCTCAACAAAAACACTGTTCAACGGCTGATATACAGTGCCAACCGATAATAAGTATACACTTTTTGACAGATACAGATATTTCTGGAACACTATCGTATAATGGGTTTGATTATTCAATATATGTTTATCATATGGTCACAATAATGGACAGATGATTTGTATCATATTTAATGCATTTTATTTGATAGCAAGTGATGTTATAGTTTGCTAGCTTAACAACCAATTTTGTGTCGTTTAGTTACTCTATAGATGTTCAAATTGTTACTCAATGCCTTGAATATATGTAGTGTGCCACCTCATTATTTTGGTAGTGGTGTATTAAGCTAATTACAAATGTATGACTAGTGTGTAAATATCTCATGTCCAAACATTCACACACTTATATATTGCCTTTTCATTACGATATTAATTATTGTTTTAATTGACTGGGTTAACCAATGACAACACAAACTGCATTTGAGTTAATTCCAACGCTAGATCATTCATCGCTTATTTGTCAGGTTAAAAGAAGCATTGAACTATATAATCTTACACCGATTTTTTAAAAAGACAAATACTATAGCAACTCATTTTAAGACACTATAATCATGGTTTGAGCAATTTCTATTGGCGTTAATGACGGTTATTTACTTTAAATAAATGACGGTCTAAAATTGAACTGAATATTGATTGTAATAACTAACAAACAAAACGCGTAGGCGATTTCTGTTGAAAGTAAGAATTGAAGAACATGCCCTTATAGGCCAGTATCGTAGTTTGTGTATAATTGTTAAAATGATGTTATTTCAACAACAACACGTACACATATTGGTTTTTTTTGTTAATTGAACTACTAACGATTCGGCATATAGCCTTCTTCAGAGTAATACTATTATTTTTGTTGACAAACGCATTGTGTGCATACATCTATGATACCATGTGAAACAATATGGCACGAAAAATGCGCATACATACGAGGGGTGATCAATATATTCGAGGACTTTCCTGATCAATTTTGAAATATTGAAATTAGATTAATGAAATTACACGATGATGTAGATCAATCAATTATCTCGCGATTTGTCTAATTTCCCTTATGATAACGTCACTATTTACTTGATGACGTCACTTTTTGTAACCATGGAGAAGCGCGCACCGTCGGGCATCTCGGGCGTAACGTTATTTCTGAGAAACGACACGCTATGAAAATTAACGCGACACTTGTAAATTCCTCGCGATACCTCCAAAATGACTTGACTAAATTGTGCATGGATTCTGTGCGCTCCCAATTAGCCATTTTCGTATGATTCCGTTGTTTATGTGATTGTATGGTCTCTGCAAAACGGTTGAGTCGATAAAATTAGTATAAACAGCAAAAATAACACCGTGTTAGGGACACTTTCCGTTAAAGTCTGCGAAATAAGACGCACAGATCTCAATCAAATGTAACTGGCAAAAACGAAGACTAGTATAGGCTTCAACACATAAAATCGTTGACTCCGAACCAAAAGGGTTATTTCGATATTGCGTCCTAAACCTGATAGGTCCTGTTTCAGTCTTAATTGAAATAATATAATTTTGTAAAGCCAACCGCCCTTTTGTTTCCAATAACGCATCGATACTCTTTTTATTCCACCTCACATTCCAGAATCGGCTATTAACTATTAATTTCAGTAGTAAAATACAACCAGTCTCCTGCATGGAATCGGGTATCAGTCCAGAAAGTAGCTATATTCTGCTCCGACGGTGAAGCTTGGAATGACGTCGCGTGACGTCCAACGTCACGCGACCCTTGTATGAATCAAATAATTTTATTAGTGCATTCGGTCTAAGACATCTTACTCCGAATGATGTTAAATGGCTTTGAGCCTTGTTGTCAATATGAAATTGCTAGAAGAAAAGTCCTCGAATATATTGATCACCCCTCGTATGTTTATATATAGACAATATTGCATTTTAAGTACACCCGATTTACAGTTAGTTAAGAATACTTCATTAATTAACAAAACCAATTATAACTTCATTCAAAATGGATTCGTCAGAGAAAGGCTTATATATTTCATACTCCGTGCATCAGGTGAAATGTCGATAGAAACAATTACCACGAGATTACTTTAGCTTCCTTTCTGATTATTTTGGTAATAATTGTGTCTGATCAAGGAATATACTGTTAGTACCGATGGCTGGATAGATCAAGGTACGGATGATCAAGGACAATACAGCATTTATCTATATCATTTACAGACATTTTATGGTCAACTAAGGCTTACTGTTGCAGTATAATTACACACCATTTTAACTTTGGTTAATTATAATATTCATATAATCATAAATCGAATGCACAAATTAGATGATACATGCTAGAGAGTCATCCCCAGTTTTTATCATTCTAGCAATGAAATTCCCTGTCTTGGGGGTTTCCGTGGTATTTTATTTACATATATTTATTAACTTAATTCAAGCTTCGCAAAAGCATAATGTCAATGCAATGTATTTGATTTCATTTATTAGAGTTCGGCCGACGATAGCGTGCACTTGTGTTTAATGAATACCAGAGGCACAAATCTGTTTCATCAAGTCAAAACCCACGAGACCTTTTTTTTAATTGCAATATGAACCCCCATTGATTGTTTAATTAAAAAAATATCAAAGTTTCGTTTAGCCTGGGAAATAGCCTCCAGCTAGATACTTTTTTTATTTGAAAAACACGATGTTGTCCCTTGTGCCATTGCATTGAACGCGCATTTATGAAACTGAATGCTGACAACATGTATTTCTTAGTGTGAATGATTAGTGTAACCGTAAACCAGTAGCCATCACTTTAGTCTTATTAAATTGCACAATGTACCTCTTTATTGGGCACTTATTTATGCACTTAATAAATACATTCATACTGTTACAATACCCCCCTATGCTGTATAATTATGTAACCAGACGAATAATGCCATGATGAGATTTTTAATTCCAGTTCTTGCAATAAAATGTGACGTCCAGGAAGATTGAGAAAACTCCTCTTCGAACAATTTTTGTGCTACCCAAATGTTTTAGCCACGGTCTAGAATAGCCAATGGCCGTGTAGTAGGAATCGGTCTTAGAGACAAAATATCAATAGCATGATACAGTAGCAATAGAAAAATAAGACTCTTAAGCGCAATCTCGGAAAATATTCCCAAAATATGACAATCAAATACGGAGTTAAATATTTTGATGACGAAAAATGTTAATTGAAAACTATTAGAGAAATTAGTCACAAATGCACTGTGACATATTATGCAGAATGCACATATGCATTGTATTGCAGCGCAGCTCAATATACAGTGTATTAATATAAAACTCATTCATGCGAAATGTATTAATTACAAAATAATTTATTTTGAACCGATTAGAACCACTTCAAAAAGAACTTCGATGTGAGGGAAAGAAAATGCAAACTATATAGATGAATTATCAAAATAATATCTTATAATTTGGATTTTCCTAATTTATCACATGCATTTTCATTTTACCACTGGCTTGTATTTTTTTTAAATTTCAAGTCTCGAATTTATTGACCCCCCCACATTTTCCGAAAGTTTTCTGCAATTTATTTTTATTATCTAGGCAGACTTGGAGATTCCTCTTTTATAACGCCTTATAAACACGCATTACGGCAATTGAACCATCATAAACTAGAACTATTTTCATTCATATCGTTCTGCGACATTTGAATCATCCACTAACTATCAACTAATAATAATCCCCACAGGGCCAGTACGACACTGAAATTTGAGAGTGATTGATTAAGCCACATGTTCCAGTTTGCGACCAGAATACCGTTTTATCAAAGCACGTGTTATACAACATAAATTTACGCTGATATTTCCCAACAAAAGTGAACTTCAGTCTCTGATCTATCTAATGCAAAAATATGTTAAAATATGTCTTGTATTTGTGGAATTACACCAACTAGCGTTTAAATGACCATTACAAAGCCAAACAAATGGAAAATGGTCATCGTTCGTATACTAGTACTAAGAAATTGGCTGAATCAACATTGAGTGCAATAGCAGCTCATTCGACAAAGATGCGGTATATGCATATTTATGTACATAACTATGTTGCTAGCATTCATTCATAATGAATGCACCTTCGATTCAATGACAAAAGTTGTCGAATTATTTTTAAACTATCAGAACATCTATATGGTTGCGGGCTAAAAGAAATTCTTAGCTGCCTTTCTTAAACCAATTTCCAACGGAATTTTGTTTTAAAACTACAAAACCGTCACGTGTTTCAAATCACGTGGGATTTGGTCTGATTGCACAGATTTTTGCCTCTGGTATCGTGATGTTTTTTAAACACAACAACACCATATTGTCGACCGAGGTCTAATAACTAAAAATAAGCCATTTCATGCAAATGATGAACTGCATTATGTTTTTCTCGCATGCAATTAGCTTGTGTGTCAGAATCTGGAATTTGACCGAAAGTAAATTTAGCGGTTTTGTTTTTAAAATTATATGTCACATATGATAGAAAGTGCTGACTATACACTGTTGAGCAAGATCAGTCATACACATTTTAAAAAAACAAATCAGGCATTATTGATAAGATGAACAAACTAAACAATATCAAAGCACAAGGCTGACAGGGTAATCATCGTAGGAACCTTTGTTTTGAACGTTTCTTATAAATGAGTTGAGTCAAGTGTGTGTACATGTGTACATACTGCACTAGGATGTATTGAATCGCTAGTGCTTTGTAGTTTTCAAAAAAATTATTCCTTGAAATGAATTTCTGTGAGTTTCTAAGTCGTCGGAAAATGATAGTTTGAGAACATGCACCTTTCAATTCAAATCAGTTTTTTGGGCGAGCTTTAGCTCAATCGATCGTGTGTATTTCGGAGTCGCATTTTATGATCATGAAACAATTAATGGGTTAGCTCATTTATAACTCCCCAAAGATAACGTGATTTTGAATATTGAGTAAATGAATAGTTCTGTCAGGCATTTACGACATTATAACTATTTTACTCTTCGATTATGCCATTGTGAAATAGAGATTAATTATAGATCTGGAATAATTATATACTATTAGAACAATTCTGAAATAATACGTGTTTGATAATGCAAGTATGAAGAAAATATATCGGATATGCACCGAGCAATGAAGATTACATTCCGAAAACAACCAAAATCCTTATATTATATTGAGGTATGTAAAAAGCACATGAATTTATTAACATCTAATCTATGCACTGCTTATTTAAAAGTCGTATGAATTTAAAAACAGTTTGAACACACATTCCGTGTATATATATATTTCATACCCCAGAAGAAGAATGTAAATGTGTTCGGTTGTAATTGTATTTGTCTTTGAGTTTATACACCGCACGGTATTCCAAGTCGTCACAAATCAATCGACAGTATACGTGTAAGAATGGTTTCATTAACATACTCAGACATTACTGACATCTAAATACAAAGAGCTGAATAAAACTACAAGTGATATACAGAAACAACAAATTGAGTAATTTGTGAAAGAAATTGAAACACAGTTGGCTTTGTCTTCCACAGACTACAAGTAATTATTGTTCGCTATAGTATTTATACATATACGGCATAGGTTTAAATCTCATATGTCACCAACAGACATTTGGTATACGTGATCCTTACTCGAAACTTATGAAATAATATATTGTTCATAATCACATTCAACGGGTAAGAAAATAATAAAAGACGAAATACTACCTATTGCAAACAAATAAAGTATTGATATTATGCATGCAATTAGTCTCGATCAATATGAGGATTAATCACCTCCGATGACTATTGACTTTTTAAAGTATTACAGTTTGTTTTTGCTTGAAACAATCCGTTGGCTTAGAATGAGAAGAACGTGACTTCTTACGACCTTATAAGACTGATTATATTTGACAACTGTACCATAAGGAGCTTCATATGAGTCTAATTTCGAGAACATTCGAACTTGACATGTTGATCAAATTGAAGTGTAAAAAGCTTTTTTGCATACGATTTAGACTGTATTTTTTCTTGTTTTCTCAAAACATCGTTTTGGTACTTGTGACCTCTTCATTCTAAGCCAGCGAACTGCACATGCCGCTAATGTCTTGGGTAATTCCTCCATGCAATTATAATGTATTGTTCTGAAACGAGGTTCTGTGTTGTGCTGGGCTGGTTAAGTTAAGTGTTGCCTTCCCTGTCCGATTGTCTCATATCATTTTACACCATCTATTCAACATTTGATGCTATATCTACTAAAATAAGAGGTTTGTTTGTCATTAAATTCGCCGATGAAAATTTATAATTATCTTACTGAATGACGCAGATGATATTAACTCGATAAGTTCTGTCTTATTTAAATGTAATCTGAATCCTAAAATCTAAGTGGGGCTTAACATCTCTAACAATGCATTGTCTGGTGATATTTCATCCACATTCAAAGAGTGTACACCCTCTACTTAACTCGTATACAGCACCATATGCCCCATAAATTTTGCAATGAGCCTAATCGTTAGAATTCATTAACGATATATCAGGTTGATCGGAAACTATTCATATTGATTTACCTCATCCAGTATCGCTGTAATCTTGGCTGTTATATTGTTATTTGTAAAAGCACATTTATTCCGATGACTTAACATTCCAGGAAACAGATATACAGTTAACAAAATTCATAATTAGCAATACAACTGTTCAAAAGTTACGAAATAACATCCGAATGGAATAAGGAACGTATACATAGCTGTGGAATACGAACACCAAAACAAAAACGTGTGATTAAATATAAGGAACATGACCTAGATGAATATCGTACATTTATTTCCTCGTAAAGTCATAACATTACATTTTCCTGCAATTGTGTAGTATGTTTACTTTGTCGCTTGTGTCTTAGGAACGTCCATAAAAGCTAACATACGTATAATTACTGAACTGTCTAAGCAGATTTTGATCGGATTTTAAAATAATGATTCTATTCTCCTTTTACATTCTTTACGGCGCCTAGTCATTGTTTTTATGTGATGCATTTTCTAGAAAGTTCCGATAATAGGTTGCTCGCTAGAGAACAATTTTGGTATTTTACTAGCATCGATAGGGACCTTACTTGAATATTTGTGTCATTTTGGGAAAATGTTTTTGCCAACAGGAAAGTTAGGCTAGGCAAGATTTACGAGCTAACGCGCCCCAACTCAGATTGAATAGAACTGCATGTACTTTTCATTAGAATTTGAGACTTTTTTGGGGAACATGTCTAGAGAATGCAGTGTATATAGGTTAATAACCACGAAATGTCTACGCGGACCAAAATAGTCCGTCAAATGTTTTGGAAGCGACTGGCAATGGGGGTATGTCTTGACAAATCAGCTTCATGTATGTGATGTAGTGAAATGGTTTTATTTACAAATATTTGGCATGCTGGTTAAAATAATAATGTGAAATAAGGGTTGGAGTTAACGGACATTTAATAAATCCGTATATGCGAGAAAATCTATTCACCGCACCAGACGAACTAAACTGTTCTTATATGTTACATGACCCCTACTTTTTTTTTTTTTTGAAGCTGGATGCTATTTTTATTGATTAAAATATTTTGAGAGGGACCCACGAAAAAAAAGTTTTTTTGGCCACTTTACATTCAGTTAAAGAACAATTCTATTTGGTGGTTTATTACGTGTAGCTGCTTAAAGTATAAAATAAAAGTAATTAAGATGGTTTCATGACTATGATACGTACATGTGTAATTTAAATGTTGGTGCAAGGTGTTGCCATGTAAGCTCAAATAAGCGGTCTCAACAATTCGTATATCATTGGTTCGAATCAAACTACTCGTGTAAACCAAATACAGTAAGGGAATGTCACTGAACTCGTAGTATTAACATATTCAATCTGATACGATATTTATTCGCTCAGTTTAACATTTCTCGTCATCAAATGTCTTTGCTTTGTACGGCTTCGTAACGATTGCTTTACATTCTGATAAGTCGTGCATTGTCGTTTGATCGGCTTCACCGACCTATTTGTCTCATATAAGAAATGTATTCAGGTATTATTTCATAGAACTATATAAAATCAATCGAACATCGGACGAAGATGGTTCAAATAAAGATATGACATTCCCGACTATGCATCTTAAGACAAAATAAACGCATTCAATGAGGCTTCCATTTGCAACACTGTTCATGGGTGGATGACTACCAACTGCACATGGCCTCAACCATGGGGTAGGATTTTTTTGTGATTTGAGAAACTTGAAACGGAATAAATGATTACTTGTTATTCATGGAAAAATATGTTAAACTAAATTCCATCAACATGAGCGTTGGCTTGCCTAAAGTACAAAGTAGACATGTGTTGATTACGGGATCTGGCGGCGTTACGAACATTATACAAAGCTATAAATGTTATATACGTATAAATTATGTCTTTCGGTCGAGTTGTATGTTTATTTGTCAGATTTTGCAAATCCGACAACCTTTGATCGTTAATGGAACATAAGGTAATCTAAATCAGTACATTATCAGTGACTTGGCCGGTTTTAGCCAACCTTTTATGTAAACTTGATTAGTACATCACATAGTTGCGCGACGATCCATTATTTATTGTGACCAAATTACTGTCATTGATTCCAAATGAAGCCTCGTTCACTTTGATTATTCTGGCTTAAAATGCATAGTGGAGGTATTCGTCTTCTACGTAATTATTTTAAGATAATACGTATGGAAGGCAGGATCATTCTTTAAAAAACATTACTACATGGGACAGAGAAAATCGAATTCAAATTGAAACCGCACTTATACTGCATTACTATATTCAGGGAGAAGGTAAAAACTAAATGTTATTTGAAATTTGACAGGCTATATAGAGCTGTTTACGTAAGGGTAATTGAAAGTATTAGTCAAGTACTTGCACAATACTGCTGGCATACAGTTGTCGATCGTCGATGAAAATAAGAACGACGAAATGCATGCATACGTTTTGTTTAGTGCTGTTGTGTATGATGTGCACATGTGGTTTAGATTCTTCGTGTGGTTTGTTTTCACAGTTATGTATTGCGTCATTCATGTTAGGAACATTTTCACAAATTACAATTTGATAATGTCGCTTGATCGACAAAACAATTTGCTACGATAAAACACATGTCGCAATGTTAGTTATTGTATTATAATAACAAGGCTGGAATCTTTTTTAATAAACACATGCCATGGCATACTAGTATATGTAGCACTCCCGAAAAGAATTGTTATATTTATTGTCGAACTTTCATGAGCGTTAATAACTGTCATGAATTCGATTTTATTAACAATGACATATTCCCTGAGTCGTATACTTTTCAGGTCTATGTAGAGATTTTTAAAACCATATAGCAAACTGAGTGTTTAGGCAGAATAAATGTCCGCTCAGCAATTGTACAATATTGTTATTCGGCACGGCATTTGGTTTACTCTCTAGGGAGCCAACTTACTCTATGTATTGAACAAAATAAACTATTGTTATTCAAATTGAAATGCGTACACTGTATTAAACGATGTTTGATTGTGGAGAAATACCATCTAGATCCTAAGATTTGTGTCTCGGGTAGAATTTGTTTAATTTAGCTACGCAACGAAAAGTTGTATTCCAAAGTAGTGAATTCAGTATATGTAACTCCCATTGACATATTTTTCGACTAATTGAATAATGGCAATAACTTCAATATTGACAACGTGACACAAACGGATATACAACGTGTTGTAGTTTAATGATATGTGCTTAAATGTGCTACGTTTTGTGACAGAGAAAATTCAATACGCATTCATACTCGAAAAAGAGTGTGTCGAAATCCATTGTAAACGTGAAATTAAAAATTGGTAGCAAGCAGCTTTGTATGTGACATGATGCAAAGATATGTAGCATAAAACTCTATACATGTGTGTTGAAAGACAGGCTGAAAATTCACTATGATGTTGAAGTCCCGAGGAAATCACAAACAAAATTGATCATGAATACACTACACAATGCAAATTGTAAATTCGAGCGTCTTGCTTAGCTTTGTGAGAATTATTACTTCCGCTTGTTTCCAATATGATACAGGCATGGCTGACGTCAGCTTAAATTATACAGAAGTTTCTTAATATAGATCTACTTTATGGCGGTGATAATTGCCCTAAATCGTGTTTATAGGGAATTCTATATTAAGAACCAGCAAAACTTTCTAGACAATTAAAATGTATTGCCGAATAATTCTGCGAAATATGGTGGTTCCATAAATTCTTAGTTTTATATTGAAATATACACGCCTGTGGTAAAGAGAGCATTCATATTATTACCAAGATCATTTCTAATTTTACTCTGTAATATAGCTTTTAGATGTTATATAATTTCGTGCCTCATTTTAAAAATGTTTTCTGGAATTTCTTGTTGCTTAATACGATAAATGTTTTTTTATAATATATTTCGCAGCATTAAATTTATTTTATAGTTTAATGTTATGCGTATATTGCGTTATTCCGCAACATATTGTATATGTTTGTTCTGTTTGTGCAAATATCGTATTTTTATAATGCAATTTTACAATATAGTTTAGAAAACTAGATATTAATTACTTGAACTATAAATAGCGATTGGTAAACTTTGAAATTAAAACCTTGCACTAGCACTTAGTCTGAACGAAATCTTTGAATTATGATCCAGTACATGTAGTCTCTGCAAGTTTTCAGACAGAATTCCAGCTCATGACATATTGCTAATTGAATAAATGAAACGCATTTCCCCTCTAGAATTCCATTTCTAGCAGATACAGTTAACGTATGACAGAATGTTTTAAATAAAACTTTAATTGTGGCACTTATCATTCGACTCTGAAATAATTGTTGCAATTAGAAACCTAGAAACATGTTAAAGTGATAGAGTACAAGATATGCATTGTGATAATTTCGGATACATACTTGATATCTGCATCATAAGGCGCTTCTTATAAGTCTTATTTTCATGAAAATCGGAACGTATCATTTTGACCAAACTGAAGTTGATAAAGCTTGTTTTTTCAATATGTATAAAGAATAATTTGCGGACAATTTTATTTTGTTTTCTCAAATATCAATGTGTTCTTACGACCTTCTTATTCTGAACCAACAATTTGTTGTACATGTAGGTGTACGCACAACAGCTTCATCACAACTTGGCACTTAGGTCATACAGTAGCACATAACTGGTGATTCAGACTTCTATATCGAATTATTCGGAAATATCCCTAACTATTGGTTCACCATAAAATCAGATGTAACCGTCGACCATTGGTTTGACCACATTATTGATTGAAACATAATTAGATTTTTCCTCCTTTTGGGAGAATATCTATGTGACAAATACGTCTAGAGTTCTATGTATATAGATTCCTGCTTTCGGTAACTGTAATTATAGACAGATCGTTCGTCAATCGTAAAGCGTTACCAAAGTGTCAACTAAGAAATCCTTCAATAAAATTTAACCTCGGTCTAAATGAGTAACAATGCGTAGAATTCCAGGTACTAGATGCATGTTATGATAACACTGGGTGTCAGTACTTTAGATTAGCACGAACCCAACGTTTTTTAAAGAATTTCAGTAATAAGTGGTTACAATGTTATAGTTATATGGTATTGAATTGTATCCTTAACATACTGGTCAGTAAACTCGAATATTTGCAGCAAATGTAGACACATAGGAACCAGCAAGGGTTCTTGCCTTATTTACACGTGTGTTCAGGATTCAGAAGGTACTATGAATTCACGTATAAATACCTGAGTGTGTATTCTTGACCACGGGCGACCATAAACGAAATAAGATCATTATTTCCTGCAATTTTGTATTTTCTGAACCTGGTTTATTTGTGGCCTCTAATAACACTACTTTGGTTACTTTGTCTTCAAAGACGGTCGGCAATTCATGTCAAGGGAGGAATGTAATTATCGCCGAAGGCCTAATTACTCTTACGAAGTCGTGATGCTCTCGACAAAATATTTACACCAATTATTAAATCAATAATGCAATGATGATTATACGAATTGTAGTCAATGGTTTTAAGAATATTTAACATAACATTATTTACAAGCAAGTACGAGACATTTATATTGCCCAAACTCTAATTGAAACACACATCTTAGGTTCGAGATGAACATTATCCAAAACGGAATCACGTATAATACATTGTACGTATTTCAATTTATATTAAAGCATACATTGAAAGTGAATGCCCACGCTGGAGAATTAGCTCAATTCCATTCCCGAATAACTATATTGAAAAAGTGCTAAAGAAATATTAATACTGCGAGGACACTTCGTTTATTACTGTTTTAAGAATCTGTATTACATTACACAACTAAATACTATCACTTTTTAATCAAATCCAGTTTTTGACGGATTTAAATCTACGTAAATGTTTGAATATGATAACAAACTCACGGATCCTGAGGACTTGTTACATGTATCACATACCGCGTTATTACGGTGTAATACGAGTTATGTCCAAACATAAAGTAGGCTTGTGGGTTCATATTTAATATAATAACCGTGCACCTTTATCATTTGGAATAATTCTGCAGTATGTGAACTAAAGATATACTTGATGTAAGTCTGGTGTTAATTTAAGGTTAAGTCTTTCACTTTGATCACTCTCAACTATACAGTGCAACTGACAGAACTCCCTATCTGAATGTTCTGTTTAATTTCTACCGGATAAAACAAACCCCACGTATCTGCTTCCAACAAAGTCGGGTCATTATGCACTTCCCATCGGAGTACAAAAGATGAACATGCAATAAGTGGCTCATATGCCGTTAATAATATTAGTAAATGAATGTAGTTCATTGCTGGTAATAGCACCTCTAAACTGGCATTGTCCTACAATTTGATTAGTGTAAGAACTAAAGGAACTCCCTGATAAAAGTTTAAATACATTAGTTAATACGAAAGCAACTAATTACACTGAACCAACAGAATAAGAGAATAATTGATCCAATAAAAAGGAAAACATGGTCTTCCGAATCATACTGGGAAATCTCCCATAAAAACTGATGTAATTACAAAAAGGATTGACCATGGAATAGAAACATGATCGTTTTAATTTCCTTTATCGGTAATACGATGGTTATGTCGTCTGGGTTGAGGATTTACGAAATGTTTCTTGTGTAATGAGAAAATGGTATATTTTCTTTCCTTGAATACACTCCGGTCTTTTCCTTAAGGAAACAATACTTTGTATGGCTGGGGTATTGGATCTGGCATACATCCTTCACAGAAGTTGGTTACATTAAATGACGTTAATTAAGGATATCCGGGTCTTATAAAGAATCTACTTTTGAAGAGTTCTCAATTGCAGTAATTTTATGACAAATTGACTGATTTCCTGTAGGTCGTGGGTTCAACCCCCACTAGAGCCAAAATATTTGTTTTTCTTTTTTATTTAATTTTTAGTTATAAGACAATGTTTTGGCTTCGTAACATCACTTTATAGTGTAATTTTTATTATTTCTTTAATTTTTTAGGAATTAATATATGGTAAACAGATGAAAATCGGGTTACTACGGATTTCTGAAATTTATATTTTCAAAACCGCTCGGTTAAACCTTTTAAAATTGTGTTAAAACATTACACATACATTGAAGTTATTTTTGAAAAAAATTCAATGGTGCCAATTGTTTAGATCATATTTTATTTCCATTTATCTATAGGGTACTTATTGGCAATATGCAAAAAAATGTCTTAATTTCGAGGAGGGTGGGGTTACATTTTTATTTTTATCTACTTCATTATTAGACCAAACATCATTTTTACACTTTTGATTGAAGAAATAATCATTATCATTAGATTTAAATACACTTTTGTTTTTATTGTGTTATCTGTTGGAGATTTATTTTATTTATCATGCGGTTGCATCCATTTGTTTGTGCAGTACGTTCTTAGGCTGGTTGTAGGGAAATTAAAATAGCAATTACTCTCTTAAATGACAATGCATGTGTTTTAAAATTCACATGCAGTTGTCTTAATGGGTATACAATAGAATAAAAATATTTAAAATGCATTCCTCAAAATTAAAAAAAAAAGTTTTTACACCCGGACATCGTTAAGATGTATCTTAACATGTTTTCCTACATCAACAAAAAACGGTTCAACGGCTGATACATGTATACAATAATAAGTAAACACTTTTTGACAGATACAGATATACTTGTATAATGGGTTTAATTATTCAGTATATGTTTATGATATGGTCACAATAATAAACAGATGATTTTATGTTTTAGCATATGATGTTATAGTTTTCTAGCTTAACAACCCATTTTGTGTTGTTAAGTTACCTATATTTGCCTAAAATGTTACTCAATGACTTGAATAATGTGCCACCATATTGTTATGGTACAGGGCCCGTATTCATAAAGCTCCTAAGGGGAATTATTCCTTAGGTTGATATTTTACCATAGGTTTTATAGGAATTCCCTTAGTTATACCTTCTTTCAGATATCTAAGGTGAAATCATAATATACAAATAAGGGAATTCCTATAAAACCTATGGTAAAATATCAACCTAAGGAATATTTCCCCTTAGGAGCTTTATGAATACGGGCCCTGGTGTTTTACACGAATTACAAATGTTTGACCTAAACATCTCATGTTTAGACCTTCACACAATTATATATTGCGTATTTTTACTACGATATGAATTATTTTTCCAATTGTATATGGTAACCAATGACAACACAAACCGCATGCGACTGACAGTTAATATAGTAAATTCGTACGCTAGGTCATTAGTCATCATTTGTTAGGTTTAAAAAAAGCTTTAAACTATTAAGTGCCTTAAATTTTACATCTATTTTTGTAAAAAACAAATACTATAGCAACTCATTTTAAGAGCATGGTTTGAGCAATTTCTGTTGGCGTTAATGACGGTTATTTACTTTAAATAAATGACGGTTACAAAATTGAACTGAATATTGATTGTAATAACTAAAAAAACAAAACGCGTAGGCGATTTCATGTTGAACGTAAGAAATGAAGCACATGCCCTTATAGGCCAGTATCGTAGTTTGTATATAATTATATAAATTATGTTATTTCAACAACAACACGTACATATATTGGTTTTTGTTAATTGTACTACTAACAATTCTGCATATAGCCTTCTTCAAAGTAATACTATTATTTGTGTTGACAAACGCATAGTGTGCATACATATATGATATTGTGTGAAACAATATGCGCATACATGTGTTTATATATAGACATTAATATTGCATTTTAAGCAAATCCGATTTACAGTTATTTAAGAATACTTAATAAATTAACAAAACAAATTATAACTTAATTTAACATGGATTCGTCGGAGAAAGGCTTATTTTTTTAAACTCCGTGCATCAGGTGAAATGTCGATAGAAACAATTACCTCGAGATTATACTTCTGCTTCCTTTCTGATTATTTTGGTAATAATTGTGTCTGATCAAGGAATACATTCTTAGTACCGATGGAGGGATAGATCAAAGTACGGATGGACAGTACAGCATTTATCTATTTCATTCACATATATTTTATGGTTAACTAATGCTTATTATACACCATTTTAACTTTGGTTAATTATAAATCCATATAGTCATAAATCGAATGCACAAATTAATTGATACATGCTAGAGAATCATCCCCAGTTCTTATCATTTTAGCAATGAAATTCCACGTCTTGCGGGTTTCCGTGGTATTTTATTTACATTTATTTATTAACTTAATTCAAGCTTCGCCAAAGCATAATGTCAATGCAATGCATTTTATTTCAGTAATTAGAGTTTGGCCGACGATAGCGTGCAGTTGTGTTTAGTGAATACCAGAGGCACAAATCTGTTTCATCAAGTCAAAACCCACGAGACCTTTTTTATTGCAATATGAAACCCCATTGATTATTTAATTTAAAAAAAACAAAGTTTCGTTTAGCCTGGAAAATAGCCTCCAGCTAGATACTTTTTTATTTGAAAAACAGGATGTTATTTATTATTTATTATACCATATTTATATAGCCCTTTTTTCATGTATACACACGTTCAAAAGTGCTGTACATTCCCGACTAATACATGTTTAAAACAATATACAATGTACATAAAATATACAAAAACATTTTTATCAACGCTATTTAGTCTCCCATCATATCGTATCATATTGCCGAAACGAAATGCAATATTAAACTTAGGAGACATGGTATATAGAAATACTTTGCTACAATAAGATAGTGGTGTACAACGATTTGATTATTTGTAGGGGTATTAACTGAATGTAAACCTCAACTAGGACAAGGATAACGTCAAGTACCATTACCACATGTCCTTAACCCTTAAAGGAATAGTGATACTTCCTTTAAAAGGGGGATGACTCACAGATGACATAAAGTTACTATCATCATATGAGTTACAAAGGTCGAAGAAATAACATACTTTCTTCAAGACCTTACCATAAAGGTCGAAGAAATAACATACTTTCTTCTAGACCTTACCATAAAGGTCGAAGAAATAACATACTTTCTTCTAGACCTTACCACACTTTGAAACGGGGCTCTACTTAACCCAGTAGACGGGCGTCTACTTAACCATGAACTTCAGCATGAATAAGCTATAGTAAAATAATGCGTTTTCAGGGCTTTCTTTAAGGATGGGAGTGTTTTACTGTCTCTGAGCGCTGTTGGCAGTGCATTCCAGAGTTTCGGTGCAGCAGCTGTGAAACATCGGTCACCGTAGGTCACAGTCCTCGTCCTTGGCACAACTAGAAGAACAGAATCATTTTGAGACCTTAGCTGTCTTTGTGGAGTATATACTTCCAACATACTTCTGATGTAGCCAGGCGATTTTCCATGTAGTGCTTTGAAAACATGAGTCAAAACCTTGTACTCTACTCTGTACTGTACAGGCAGCCAGTGAAGATCCTTTAGTACAGGAGTGATGTGATTGTAACGCGGTGTCCGTGTGATGAGGCGGGCAGCTGTATTTTGAATAATTTGTAGTTTATTCAGAATGATTTTCGGGGTGCCACATAATAATGAATTGCAGTAATCTAGTCTCGATGTTACTAAAGAATTAATCAGGGATTTTGTTGCATCAACAGTCAAATATTGTCTGATTTGACCTATTTGTTGGATCTGCATGAAACACGACCTTGAAACAGAGTTTACATGTTTATCTATGTCCAAATGTGAATCCAACATTGCACCAAGGTTTCTCACCATCGATGATGGTTTGATTACAGCGTCGCCAACTGTCACTGTGAGATTCTCAGCTGTGCTGGCATTCCGTTTTGGTACAAACAGGATTACCTCTGTTTTGTCAGCATTTAGTTTCAGCAAATTATCTTTCATCCAGTGCAAGATATCCTTCAGACAAGCTTCAATTCTTTGCAGAGTTTCATCCCGCGAGACACAATCTTTTGGTTTGAACGCCATATATAATTGTGAGTCATCAGCATAGAAATGATGTTGCAATTGATGTTTTCTACAGATTGCACCGACTGGTTTTGTGTACATGATGTAGTTCTTTGGACCAAGCACAGATCCCTGTGGTACGCTGTAGTTCATAAGTACAGGTTTTGAAAGCTCTCCATCTATACAGACAGTCTGGTAGCGGTCACACAAATAGGATTTCATCCACTCTAATGGCTTGCCTGTTATACCGAAATGATTTTTAAGTCTGCCTAGTAGAGTGTTGTGATCAATGGTGTCAAATGCTGCAGACAAATCCAGCATTACAAGGACCGTAGCTTTATTCTGATCTAGAGAGCAAAGGATGTCATTTTGCACACGAAGAAGAGCCGTTTCAGTAGAGTGAAATTTTCTGTATGCTGACTGACGTTCTTCGTGGATACCATGTAGTGCTAAATGCTCTTCCAGTCGAGCATCGACTACCTTCTCAAGAACTTTGGAAATGAAGGGTAAGTTTGACACAGGTCTATAATTTTTCAGTACATTTTGATCAAGGCCTGGCTTCTTTATCAGTGGTCTTATTCTGGAGCTTTTAAAAGCATTGGGTACATAAGCACTTTTGAGTGATGCATTGAATATTCTTGTTAATAGTGGTAGTAGTTCATTCAAGCAATCCTTCAACAGCCATGTTGGTATAGGATCAAGTTCACATGATTTACTAGGTGATTTATTTATCAGTTTTCGGATTTCATCCTCTGATGTTGGAGAAAATTCGGACAGTTGCTCTTCTTCGAAAGGAGTTTAGAATTCAACACTGTCATGTTGTCCCTTGTGCCATTGGATTGAACGCGCATTTATGAAAGTGAATGCTGACAACATGTTTTTCGAACTGTAAAACTATCCCCAGAGTCAAGTAATGAGATGCTGCAAAACTGTACTATTTCTAAGTATGAATGCTTAGTGTAACCGTAAACCAGAAGCCATCAGTTTAGTCTTATTAAAGTGTACCTCTATACTGGGCACTTATTTATGCATTTAATAAATACATTCATACTGTTACAATACCCCCCCCCCTATGCTGTTTAATTATGTAACCAGACGAATAATGCCATAATGAGATTTTAAATTCCAGTTCTTGCAATAAAATGTGACGTCCAGGGAGATTTTAGTGCTACCCTTATGTTTTAGACACTATCTAGAATAGCCAATGGCCGTATAGCAGGAATCGGTCTTAGTGACAAAATATCAAAGCACGGTACAGTAGCAACAGAAAAATAAGACTCTTAAGAGCAATCTCGGAAAATATTAACAAAATATGACAATCAAATACGGAGTTAAATATTTTGATGACGCAAATGTCAATGAAACACTATTAGAGAAATTAGTCACAAATGCACCGCGACATATTATGTAGAATGCACTATGATAAATTAAAGTAAAAACAGAACATACAGACTCATTGTATTGCGGCGCAGCACAATGTACAGTGTTTTAATATAAACTCATTCCTGCGACATGTATTAATTACAAAATCGTTTATTTTGAACCAATAAGAACCACAAAGAAAATATAAACTATATAGATGAATTACGATCTCATTCGACGAAGATGAGGTAAAGGCATAGTTATATTCCTATCCATGATGCCAGCATTCATTTATAATGAACGAACCTTCCATCAAAATACACAATTGGTCGAAATATTTTGAAACTATCAACATATCTAGCTCGTTGCAGGCTAGAAGAAAATCTTAGCAGGTTCTCTCAAATCAATTTCCAACGGGGTTTCGTTTTAAAACTATAAAACCGTCACGTCTTACAAATCACGTGGGATTTGTTCTGATTGCACAGATTTCTGCCTCTGGTAGCGTGATCTTTTTTTAACAACAACAACACCATATTGTCGACCGAGGTCTAACAATCAAATAAGCCATTTCATGGAAATGATGAACTGCATTATGTTTTTCTCGCATGCAATTGTCTTGTGTCTCAGGATCTGGAGTTTCACCGAAAGTAGTTGCATCTTAAACTCCAGCAGTTGAGTTTTTTTAATTATGTGTCACACATGATAGAAAGTGCTCACTATACACTGTTAAGCAATGTCAACCATACATAACGTGATTTTTATAAACAACCAGGCAGTCGAAAATAAGACTACATTGATAAGATGAACAATCTCAAAACACAATGGTGATTGGGTAATCTTCGTAGGGACCATTTTTTGAACGTTTCATATAAATGAGTTCAGTCCAGTGTGTGTACATACTGCACAAGGATGTATCGAGTCGCTTGTGTTTTGTGGGCTTCAAGAACATTATTTCTTGTGATAAATATCTGTAAACTTCTAGGTCGTCGGATAATGATATTTTGAGAACATGCACCGTTCAATTTAAAACAGTTTTGGGCGAGTTTAAGCTCAATCGATCGAGTGTATTTCGGAGTTGCATTGTATTAATTATCTTGATAAAATTAATGGGTTAGTCTTTTATAACTCCTAACGATAACGTGATTTTGAATATTCCGCAAATGAAATCATTCTGTCAGATATTTACGACATTATAACTATTTTAGTCTTCGTTACTCTATAGTGCACTAGAGATTAATTATAGATTTGGTTTAAATATATAGGACAATTCTAACATAACATGTGTTTGTTTATTGTAAGTGTGAATAACATATAATATCTGATAGACATTGGCCAGTGAACATTCCTCGTCGTCACAAATCGACAGTATACGTGTAAGAATGTTTTCCATGACATATGTAGACATTACTTACATCTAATACAAAGAGCTAAATATAACTACGAGTTGCATACATAAACATATTGAGTAATTTCTGAAAGTAATTGAAACACAGTTGGCTTTGTCCTCCACAGACATAAAGTCATTATTGTTCGCTTTATTATTTATACCTATATGGTATAGGTTTAATAGCATATGCCACCAACAGACATTTGGTATACGTAATGATAACTAGAAACCTACGAATTGATATGGCTAATAATCACACTCAACGGGTCAGAAAATAATAAAAGACGAACTACGGCCTGTTGAAACCAAATAGAGAAATGATATTATGCATGAAATAGCTAGCCGCAGTCAATATGACGATTAGTCACATTTGGTGGCTATTGCTTTATAAATGTTTCATTTTTACGGACACAGTTGCAAACGCCCTATTGCTCTTTCTTCTCAACAGTTGATGGTGTATTAAAATGATGCTTATGATAAGTTGTGTGAGTTTTCAGTCTCAATTTATAAAATAATGCTACTTTTTCAGTATTCAAAACCAGTCTTGGCATTTATGACTTAAAATAAACGGTTCGTTTGTCATTAACTGCGCTAATGGGAATTCATTATCTTATTGCATGATGCAACTGACATTAAATATATAGGTTGTTTTTTATATTAGTTCATAATAAAATGTAATCTTAAGCAATAATATTAAGCTAGAATCTAAGTTGAGTATAACATCGCTATAAATGGGCTATCTTGTGATATTTCATTTAAATTCAAAGAGCATAAACCCTCTAGTTAACTTCTAAACGGCACATTGTACCCGATAATTCGGTATAATTAATTAAAGAAGTATCATGTTGATCAGAAACTATTCATATTGATGGACCTCATCCGGTACATCTTTTATCTTGGCTGTTGTATCATGTACTAGTAGTTCAAAGCAAAATTCTTATTTGCAAAAGCAAAGAGGTACTATGACTAAACATTCCAGAAAAAATATACTATAAACAGCAATCGTAATCGGAAAATATTCAAAAAGTAAACACACATCATCAGAATGGAAAAAGGAACGTTTACAAAGGTGTGGAACTCGAACACCAAAACAGAAACTTGTGATTAAACATACAGAACATAACCTGAATGAAGATCGAAAACATATTTCCTCGTAAAGTCATTACATGGCGGTATACTATGTTTTCTGCAATTGTTTATGTTAGAAATTTAGTCACTAGCGTCTTTGGAACGCGTATAAAAGCTAAAATATCTTTACTGTACTGTCTAAGCAGATTTGGTCGAATTTCAAAAGGAATATTTTATTCTCCTTTTACATTATTTACGGCGCCTACTCATTGTTTTTATGCGATGCATTTCAAGATAGCTCCAATAATAGGTTGCTCGCTAGAGAACAATTTTGGTATTTTACTAGCATCGATAGAGAACTTACTTTGATATTTGGTTCATTCTGGGAACATGTTTTTGCCAAGAGGAAAGTTAGGCTAGGCAAGATTTACGAGTTAACGCGCCCCAACGCACATTGAATTGAACTGCATACTGTAGACTAGAAATTGAGACGGTTTTTTGTGGAAACATTTTTTGTCTTCTGTAAGCAGTTAATGCGGCATTGTCTTGTTCAGTAAAGTCATGTATATGAGTAGATAGGGAGAACTGTTGAACGTTTGTACTTTCACCAATTCAAACTGTATTAATTGCGAGATCAGGATACGAATATTAATTGGTAGTAGAGATTTATTATATAGTGTTAGCCAAATAGCCACGCTGGTTTATTTTGTACACTTTGCATAACTTGGTCATGCTTACCAGTATGGTCGCAGGGTTATAACGACCTTGATTATTCTAAAGCATATGACTCTGTGGTTCTAAGTGTTCACCATATTTCAGCAAGTCGTGTTTCAATGGAGAAATATGAAGCTGACTGGCTACTCAGCACCTTGGAGGCCATTGTAGTACACGTTTCTTCCATGTTTTACCTATTAGTACAAATGTATAAACAAGTAATGTGTACACTGTACCTAAAGTCTTCTCTGTGATAAATCTCTACTAATTCCTCAGTAATTTACTTGATACTAGTAGTTTGAATACCCTTCCGCATTTGCATTTATTTCGGGCTCTAGCTCAATCGATCGAGTAATCTCCCGAGTATAATATTTTTATCATGAATTAGCTCTTCTCCAACTCCTAGCATAGTTTTAATATTAAGCAAATTAAATCGTTCTGTCAGATATTTACGACATTGTAACTATTTTAGTCTTTGGATACGCCACGGTGTATTAGAGATTAAATAGACACCGTTAGATACCCACCCTATGTTTATAAATATGTTGTCAAAAACACCGATACTAAGAATGTGCAAGTGACAAACAGAAATTCATTTTTGAATGCAATTGAAAACATTTGGCTTTGTCTTCAACAGACTAAAAGTAAGTTTAGTTCGCTCGATTATTTATATGCGGACGGTATACGTTTATATATCACATGCCACCAACATACATTTCGAATAACTGGTGATACAATGTAACTCGAAAACTGTCATATGATCTAATAGTTATACTAAGCATAACCAAATGCTTGGTAAAGAAATAAAACAAACTACCGGCTTTTGAATTCTAATAAAATATTGCAATTCTGCATGAAATTAGCCCGTTTCCATCTTTTAGTTTAGACTCTTGCGATACATAATCCTTAGCACCTAGACTTGAAAACAAGTGTTTATACCGTATGTATTGTCCATCCATTTCCGAACACACAAATGCTTTCTAGCATGGTTTTCAGCACTAATATAAATGTTGTTCAATATCAATGTACATTGAAAGCAATATAATTATACCATCGCTATCTTAGCCTCACTACGATATGGTGATCGGAGAATGACAATAGTCTGGAGCGGAAGCACGTAATCTCGGATACAGGGGTAATAAATCTGGTGTTGAGGGTTCTATGTCAGATCACTTGTCTTTCAGTTGTTGATTTTATTGTAGAGTCTCATATCTGACAAATAGTACAGTCCGACCTCGTCTGACCTGTTTCAAAATCAAGTTATACACTACCGTTGCATGAAAGCAATATTGCGAACACTATATGTTACTTGCGTGAAAATGTCTAGTGACACGAGTATCGTATCAAATATACAAACTTGATAAGTGAGCACATGCAACCTATACTATTAAACAATTCCCTTATAACAACATATTATTAACTCACCATTTGACAGTTGTTGCATTGTAACTTTTTTATTAGGATTTTGGTTATTATCTTAAAAAGTGATGAAATCATCGTTGTTAAATCAGTGAACTAGCTTTAACTGGTCAAAATATTATTTCCATTGAATTCAAAATGATAAATGAGTAATATTCTTTGAAACAATCATTATAATACATTTAACTTCACCATCTGTCAGTGTGTCTGATATTGAGGTTATATTAGTTTTCTGGGTCGTTTTGTGTGACCTCATTTTACTGCCGCTAGAGAGAATCATGTACGTAATGTATCGTTTTTTACGAAGAGGAACTAAATTATGTGTCATGTTACGTGAATCGTTGATTCTGTTATTAGAAAATATGCAGCACATCATGTGCATTTTCGAGAAATTACGAAATGCGGTAATGCATGCACTGTCGACGCAAAAGAAGTTGTCATATGACAATTTTTTTTTCCAATAAGGCATGTACTGTACGATTTTTTCAAGAATGTGAAGAAAATAATAAACAGAAAATCCGTCAATAAACGAATTGGAACAAATTGTCATTGTGCATCCTATCATGGTATGATACTTAGTCGACTAAGAATATGTATTGCAATGTTTTGTTCGACTTACAGACATCCCTGACATTCGATGCGAAGAGCCAACCATAACTGTGAATGACATATAGAAACAAATTGAGTAATTTGTAAATCGGATTGAAACACAGTTGTCTTTGTCTTCCATAGAATAATTAGGATTCTTGTTCGTTCAATTATTCATCAATAGACAGTGTCATTTGTTTCTAAAACCTACACCATAACATTCGTCGATGTGAGATGATGGTGAAGATGCAAACATGTAAGGATATGCATAGAGGTAATCTCGCTCCATGTTTCGATATCAATGACGCACCATCAACCAGACTGAGTATTATTACAAATAATAATATGGCATTTTATCGAATCGAATTTGATGGCGATTGTTACGGTTATTTGACCATCGCTGACATGTCGTAATTGCATTGGCTAACCTCAAATAGATAAACATTACAGCATCCTGACTCAATATATCTTGATAACAGTGTAGTAAACGCAAAGTGTAATGTAACGAACCAGTCATTAATATTTTGAACTATGACATTCAAGCACATATCACAACAATATTGCAAACGTCATTAGTATACAACACCCATCATTTCCTCACATTCAAATCCAGTAATTGCATTTATGGCTTTAGAAAGAATAAGCCATTAACAGGCGCTGCTGGGAATTCATAATCTTATGAAATGACGCACATTAACAAAACTTGATATGTTTTGCGTTACTTAAGTTTATGATCAACTGAAGTCTTAGCCAGTAATGTTTTGATATCATTTTAATTGAATACATATAAGCGTATCACTGTCGGAACACAAGTTCTACCCATTATGTTATGTATGAAGATTAGATTGATGTTGGCTTAATTCGATATACTAAACTTAACAAATTGTATTGTACTTTTATAAAGTGAATACTAGGTACATGTAGATGCTATCAACTGTTCATAGCGAATATGCTATTGGTGCTTCTACCAGAACATTCGCATTAAATTCCGAGTAACTTTTTTGGATTTAAATAGCGCATGTTTCTTTAAAAGCACGTTAGGTAGTAATTAATACAAATGCAATTACTTCCAGAATGGAAACAGAAAATGCGTGGTAGTATTTCTACATGTCTAATTATATCGAACACTCAATAAACACAAATAAATAGGAATTACTGTAAACTAGTTTTATTTCTTTGATGGATCAGCATGCAAGCTTTTTCGTTAACATTTGAATAAATAGGTAAGTAAGTAATTAAGTAATTAAGTAAGTAAGTAAAAAGTTTATTAACGTGACATGTATATAACATATATTTACAAGTACTTATAATATAACTAGAAAACACCCGACCCGATAGACTTATATGCCACCGGCTTTGTGACTTATTTTGAGATCGTGAATATATTCATAATTATCCAATTAATCTATTGGGATTGGAAAATGCAGAAAACGAATGGCACAAAAAGGTAAATGCTAATTAATGAAAAGTCACAGAACGCGAGGCACAATTAAGTAAGTTATCTTCGTATGCAACAATGAGCAACACATCAATACGGAACCAAACAAATTATTGCATAGAAATGTCGCATTTTTTGCCGATGAGAACATGATTGCTTTACTGTATTATTTTGATGTGCCCAAGCCTCGTCGATGTATAAGTATGTATTTAATAGAGATACACACTAATTGGTTAAGATATGCACTGTGATGAGACGGAATGCATAACTCGAGTATTGGCATATTCCATAAATCTAGAATGCAAATTTCAGACAGTGTTAACAGAGCATTATCATGTTTATTGTCTCCCTGATCTAAACTATGATAAGCCATGTCAACAATGCGTACATTATTAATCAACTGTGTGGCGACACCGGCTGTTTGAATAGGGTACTTTTTGTCACACTACACTTAGTACAGCGTATTTGCAGCAATCGATATACTAGTAGTTAATATTGCATTGCGAATATTAACAGATGATCTGTTGTCAATTGATACATATAAAAGGAGCTCTTTATTTATCTATCCCTTTGTTTCTTCTACAACATTTACCGGCATTCGATTGTAATGCGATGTTTGAAATAATAGTGCATGCGTGACAGGACATTGATGTGTTCAGAAATTCATTATTACGATGCCCAACAAAAACCGTTATCCTACAAAATGCATATGACATTTGACTTCCCATAACCAGTTTGACATTATTTTTACCTACACGTTTTCAGTGAGACTGTGGCTGCCTGGATAAGTAACTCAAAGTGACTTCTACTGCTTTTGTATACATTATATTTGCAAAGCAAATGAAGTAAACCAAACAAGACATTCGTCTCTGTTTTTTAAAGAAGAGTTTGATGCATCCAATACAATAAATACCACTATGGTAAGACCCTCTATTACTAGTATTGGTGTACGAGAAACTTACGTAATGTGCCTTGACCTTACTTAGTAGTCACTACTGAAGAGAAGTAAATTCATACCATTTCGAGTATCTAGATTGACCCAGAACTATTTTTATTTGTATTCGGTGTTCTTTCATAAAAGATCTAACACAGTGATGCGCAATTACAAATAGTGAGCTCACATTTAAGATTATTATATCTTTACATAGTTTGGGAAGATGGTAATAATGTAAATTGAGCGAACAATTTGTGAACACAATTACCATTCATTGAACATTCATGTACAGGTATTATAGATCCAGAGAAGTCCCACTATTTATGAGCATCTAACATTATAATAACATAAGGCAACACTATTTCTTTACGTCGAACATATCACCTTGTTTGGGTAAGTGAAACATTAACGTCGAATCGAACAACTCTGTTCATGTCTGGTTTTCACGATTCTGCATGAACTAAAAAAGCTATATAATTAAGTGTGTCAGTGCTGATAAAATATTTCGCTATTTGTATTGCGGTACGCTTATGTAGTTTGCTTTTCATTTAATATAACTGTTTGGTTTATTTGATCCAGGGATTTTGTTGTGTGTTCCTGTTGACTTGGTCCTGCAATATGTTTGTGTTCTTGAGTTGTATTGTTGTATTGCTGGCTATTTCTATGAATTCCATGCACTGCCTTGACTTGACGATTGATATTAACCATTTTGAATATTGCCATTTACGTTCTTTTGTATTTTGAAATGACATGCAGGTAATATGAAATGACATAGTATGAATCATGATGCATTAGTGTCAAATTAATTTTTCTACCTAATATATAAAAGAAACACATTCTGATAAGTTTTTGCTACTGTACAAAATATCTGTGAATAATAATCTCATTTCAAAAGAGAGTTATTGCAAACGAATGGATGACCGTAATACAAATTCGATAGGAGTGATTTGTTAAGACAAAAACACTTCAAGCGGTGATGTTGTCAGGGGCATATCACTGAGGGAATAACAAAATCACAAAGTGTGCAATTTGTAAACCAATTTCGTTCCGTTCCCCATTTCTCTTGGATATAATATGGAAATTAACGTCCGGCTTTTCATTGTGAATCTATAGATTGGCGACTGCGAGGTTTTGTAATGTAAAGTATGACTTAGTGTCTAGGCTATGTTATTTTACTTACTTCTATATTTGTACATAAATGTAGACATTTCTGATATTGACCAAAGCTTATTGATACAATAATAGTTTTGTATATGAACCATGATGTCCGTATTTACGATATCAAATCATATTTCAGTAACCAACTATGTGTTGTTCTTTTATTGTCTGGGAGGTAAATGTGTTTTCATAAAGCACAAAAAACAGCATAATAAAGTAATGCATAATATTGGTTTATTTTAAGTATTCCCCTGTCCATACACCTTGCATTACAAAAATGTAGATACAGAAACTGGGTTATTTTACATGTTCATGGTATTTACGATGTGTATATTGTAGTGAATGTATCGCAGAATGTATTAATCTACAAAATAAGATTGCACAAACACACTCACTCAATACAAATACAGTAATCTTAGTTTATCAACCTGAATACTTGATGCATTCAAAGGAATGAGTAACGTACAAATACTGCTTCAATTACTACATTAAGTACATGTACATGTATGAAGACAATTTTCAGTTGTTAGAGAAATAGATGGTTTGTACTATACCTTTGGCTAAATACCGATTATAAATCCCACCAACATGAAATATTTCGGAGCTTGTATGTTCAAAAGTTCAAATATTTTATATTCATTTATGCGAAGCGATTGCCAAGAATTTCGAACATCTATAAGTTTTTTTAATAATTATTAAGTGAACCACATTCTGATATATTAAATGCAAAACAGTTTCCTAGTAACGTATTGAATATGAACGATGACCGATATTTTACGATTTGTTTTCATCGGGAACAATTGTACTTCAAACGAAGCTCACAAAGCAGTAACACGTTATGTTTTTGTCACCAAACCATCATGTGATGTAAACGAACGTTATGCAAGGGACCAAAAATATATATATTCAAAATATGGATTATCTGACATGACAGTTGACAATATTTATAAGTAAGCCTTTTTTCAATTTTAATACACATTACATTTGTATTTTAGTATACATTTTTGTAACACTGCTTTCTCACTACTGACACCGCAATGGTTTCAAAAGATAAGTGTTAACGAACAAAGTAGCAAAATAAACTGTATTATTTACGAACTGTAACTGGCTATCAGTGCGATTTTAATTATGTTTCATTTCTCAACTTCGATCCCATGTTTTAAATAGTATTGCGTTTGATTGTTTGTAACTAAACACACATATTTATTGAACTGTACGAAATGGCACCAGTGTGTTTTACTTAGAACTTCCTTTACGCGGAACCGCTCATTATTTCAACAACGGTTTATGTGTCAACATCGTGATAATGAATAACATTTTGATTGACTGCCAATGCATAACTTGAAATGATAGTTTGCCATAATAACTTACTTTAGAACTTCATTATTATATTGTCACCGATGACTAAGAACTACCACATTGTTATTGTCATAACCGTGATTACGTAGCTAATTGTTAAACACATCCGCATCCAATGTCAATGATAAGGCTTTATCATCAGTTCATTTATAACGATTTATCCAGTTTCTCGGACGAGCCAGTATGCATACATTAAGCAAGTTATCTTTTGTACATATTATAATTATTCTAAATCACAGGAGTTCACATCAAATTTAACTTATTGATGCATATATTAAGCACTATTTGTTCCTTATTGATATAATGAATGTTCATTTCTAGCATGGGTTTCAGCACTAACATGCTGCTCAATATCAATGCACATTGTAAGCAATAGATCATCGCTATTTTATCCGAACGTCAATATGGTGATTGCAGAATGACAATAGTCTGGAGCGGAAGCACGTAATCTCGGACACAGAGGTAATAAATCTTGAGTTAAGAGTCCTATGTCAGATCACTTGTCTCTCAGTGGTTGGTTCAATTGTAGAGTCTCATATATGACAAATTGTACAGCCCGACCTCGTCTGACCTGTTTTTCAAAATATAGTTATACACTACCATTGCATGAATGCAAGATTGCAAACACCCTATGCTACCTGAGTGAAAATTTGTTGCGACACAAGTATCGTATCGAATATACAAACTCGATAAGTGAGCACATGCAACCTATACTATTAAACACTTTCTTATAGCAAAATAATATTAACTCACCCTTTAGCAGTCGGTGCATTGTAACTTTATTTTTGTGAAAATTGCTGAACATATCATAAAATGTGACGATATCATTGTTGTTCAATCAGTGAACGTGCTTTAACTGATCATAACATGATTTCTATTGAACTGACAATGATAAATGAGCAATATTCTTTGAAACAACCACTAAAATGCATTTAGCTTCATCAACTGACACAGTGTTTCTGATAGTGAGGTTATTTTTGGGTCTATTTGTGTTCCACTTAAGAGAATCGTGTACGTAATGTATCGTTTTTAACGAACATGAAGCAAATTATGTGTCCTTTTCCGTGAATGTTTGGTTCAGTTATTGGAAAATATGATGCATTATTATGTGTTTGTCTTTTTATAAATCAACCCTTGTCCAGCTTGTAAATGCTGTAATCTGACTATGGATTATCACTCCTACGCATAAGTGCCAGAATGTCCTCAGTTCTGAGGAAGCCTGTACAGTTAGATCTAAAATTACCATGACCTCGTTAATTCATCGAAGTTGTCAGTGGTCAGCAGGCAGCCTAATTTATAACACATTACCATCTGATAAGCCAGTTAACACAAACAAAGAGTAATTCAGTATTATATCCTGAGAGATAAGAACCATTTTAATGTTTCAGAAAGTTTATTTCAGCAGAAGTTGTTTTATTTTAATTTTGTAGTGTATGCAGAATAAAGTGGCTATCAAAATGTATCATAATGACTCAGTACATTAAAAGAGTGTCTGTTCACAAAATAAGAACAGTTAATTAATTTTAAAATAAATATTGAATATACACTCTTGAATTATTGTACATGCAGTTTCGATTATTGTGACCAAAATAATGTGAGGATTCAGCATGTATCTAGTGATTATAATGTTAGTACGCAAGAACAGTTTTCAAATACATCTAGTCGCATTGCTATTGAATATTTTTATTTGATCAATGCATACTCATATAGTAGTTATCTACTTAGTGTTTGAATGCAGCTTTATTGGTAATTAATGGGATTTTATCAAGCTTAACGTTCCGTTAATTGTTAAATACACCATTGTCTGAAGGCATATCCTTTTCAACAATTAATTGAAAAAGTATTGCATATATATTTTCTTCTGCAAAAGTTGAATTGTTTTAAATTCAAATTTTTAATCTCTATAAAATAAAATAAAAATAATGTAACTTTACAAATACAGTACTTATATCATTTTCAAATGGTAACAAAAGTGATCTGGAGCCAGAACCACAACCAATATTTTAACTCGGTACTCTGCACGTACCGGTACATTCTGAATATTTATATAATGAGTCTTTATTTGCTCTAGATTCAACTAAATTAAACTAGGAGTCAGCTTATATAATATTTAGTACTAATTTTACATTATTACAACTTCTTGCTCTCAAGAAAATATCGCTATGAAACTCAAAAAGAGCAAATGTCAATGTCTGAGTTTTGAGTATAAGTATTGGGGACCAAGGTTTGATCTGTTCATGCCATACATTAAGACTTCGGAATTTACTTGCAAACACATAGACCACTGCTGACCAACATCTGGTTTCAATTAGATAAGGACTAGATCAGTAACATACCATGAAGGATGTTAGGGTCCGACTAGGGTAATGATAATAAACCATGATGTGTTACAAATTGATGTACAGTTACATTTTCTATGGGATTTTGGAGAGAACAGGCACTTATGCGTAGGAGTGTTATTATGGAACATCGTGACAAATATGATTTTATTTATACAATCTTGCACTTTAATATTTGCTTTCAATGGACGATTTTCCCAGAAACATTTTGATAAGATCATAGTTCCGGTAGCTTGTTAAAACACATACAACAAAAGAAACGTCGACGGCATCGGGCGTCTAATTATACGTACAACGTGAATTTGGCGACAAAATTGCCACGTCATGATGTTCTAAGTTCAAATTAAGCCAAATACTGTAACATTATTCTGGAAAATGAAGCAAATAAACAGGGCGTCCATAAATATACGAATTAGAACAAATTGACATTGTGCATAATATCACGGTACAATGTATGATACTTAGTCGACTAAGAACACGTATTGCAATGTTTTGTTCGACTTACAGACATCCCTGACATTCGATGCGAAGTGCTAACCATAACTGTGAATACATGAAGGATATAGAAACAAATTGACTAATTTAGAAATCGGATTGAAACACAGTTGTCTTTGTCTTCCACGGACTAAAAGTAATTCTTGTTCGTTCTATTATTCATCAGTAGACGGTATCAATTTTATCTAAAAACAGACACGAGCAGAAGTGTGTGTGAAGATAGTGAAGATGCAAATATGTAGTGGTACATGTATGCATGAACTGAGGTAATCACGCTCAATGGTTCGATACCAATACCGCACCATCTACCAGTATTATTACAAATAATAACATGGCATTATATGGAATAGAATATGGAGGCGATTAGTATGCTGATTTAACAAACGCTGGTATGTCGTGATTTCAATGGATAGCCTACAAATATGTGAATGTTACAACATCCTGACGCAATATGTCAGTATAATGAAACAAACCACCAATTAACATTTTGAACCATGTTGTTCACGCACAGATCACAACACTTGTTTTAATACCATCAACACCATTAGTATGCATTACTCATAATCTAAATGCTACAATATTCATAAGATTGGATTTATTGTTTCTTCTAAACATTGTACTGGTAATACTCTTCACATTGAAACCCAATAATTGCATTAATGGCTTTTGAACGAATAAGCCATTAACAGGCGCTGGTGGGAATTCATAGTCTTATTAAGTGACGCACATTAAGAAAACTTGATATCTTGTGCGTTACTTGAGTTTATGATCAACAGGCTTCTTAGGCAGTAATGTTTTGATAGCATTTTAATGGAACATTCGTATCTCGGAGCCCACATCCTACCTATTTTGTTATAATTATACACTCTGATAAGACAGAATGCATAACTCGAATATTGACATAGTCAATAAATCTAGAATGCAAATAGCAGACATTGTCAACAGAGCATTGTCAAAGTTATTGTCTCCCTGATCTAAACTATGATAAACTATGTCGACAATGTGTACATAAATAATTAACAGTGAGGCAACGCCGGTTGCTTGAATAGGATGTTTTATGTCACACTACACGTTTTGCAACGCATTTGCAGCTGTAGATGTACGGGTAGTGTACATTCAATTGGCAATATACAATATATATAAATGATCTGTCACGAGTTGTTAATTGATACCAATTAATAGTAAATGAATTCTGGATAAATATACTAGTATATGTTTGATTCTAACACAGTCTATTTTAGCACCGTGTAAACGTATAGGACTGTACCGTGGTTAAATTTCCGGTATATCACAGTTTTTGCCGTACTACTTTTTGGCTGTTGAATTACCTCCCACGTATAAATAACGCTTTTTGTGAATGGAATTTACGTCGTGTTTATCAAATGACGTCATGGATTTATGACGTTTATTTGGCGTCAACGTAAACGTGACGTTGTGCGAACTTTTATTTGCGTAGCGTTCTTTCTTAATTTATTTAATTATATCCGTATTATTGCAACAGCAATTGCATTTATCGATTCATTTTAGTTTTTATGAAATACATATTTTGGAATGAGCTCTCGTTATGCCTCTGTTTAAGGAAATTTGCTGCTGTCAGTTTTACGGTATTAATGAGGTTACGTGACACGCGCCGTAAAATCAAAATGCGTCTTTCAATTCATTGATTTTAGCTATAACTTTTCCACACTATAGACAATTAACAAATTAGTAAAGATCACTTTAAAAATCCGTTTTATCCTTCGTTTTTATTCGTGTTACATTTTTCGACATGATGACTCAACCGCATGCAAGGCTTTGCACTGCATTTAGCACTTACCAAGCGTCTGATGAAATAGCTGCTGTGATTGTTCTTCTCGTGACAAAAAAACACACATACGTCTATGCACGTAGTACAGATGGGAGATTTGCGAGTGTTGGATGCACAAACAAGTGTATCCAGTTAGGTTTGTATTGATTATTATTACTAGTATACCGTATTACCGATGGAATAATGAATTGTCATGTATTTTCGCGACATTGACGTGTCTCGTATGTCCGTGGTTCTCATACGTCCGTGGTATGTGAAATTAACAGTCGTGCGCGTCACGTACACGAATCGCACCTGTTAATAAGTGTTCTATCATTTATCTTGCATAATTTCATCGAAAAGTTCCAAAAATTGGATGAACAATTTATGCAGCAGTCAGTTGCATCCCCCCCCCCGTGGATAGCTGGGTAAATTTTTACCTTCCAGCTCCCAAACTGGCTGAGGAAATGTTGGGATTTTTTTCTCCTAACCAATACCCTGGGGAAAACATTCCGTTACAAGACAGCCAGGGAAATAACAGTGATTTTACCATCAGCTGTCCCCATCAAGGCTGTGTAGGGTGGGGGGGGTTAAAAACCATAAGTAAAAATCATATTCCATCCCTGGGACTGGGGGAGCCATCGATGCAACTGACTGGTGCATTGCAACTCGTTCAATTATAGCTTACGTTACATTACATGCTGAAGTTTGCAACATCTGTCATAACATTTGACCATAAAGGGGACCTTGTATATAGACAAAGAAGTCCAGGATTCTTTGGGCCTCTTTGATATAGAGAAGTGTGCTTCATGTGGGGCTATATCCCATTATGCCCAGTGATCATTGACTAGCTTACATGATGCTCTATTGATTTGGATTTTTAAACACTAGCCACTCAGTCATCTGCAGTATCGATTGTATTTAATACAAATTTCTTTTACAGAGATTTAAAGCTCATCATTATGTCTGGTTGTTATTGATGATGAAAAGTGTTTGTATGGTGTGATGATGCTGTGAATAAGTTTCGTTTCATAGAGATGGAAAACTTGAGCCAGGTATTATTACAAACTGCTATGATAATTACAGAGTTGGTAATGTAATAAAATATATTTAGCTAGAAATACTTAATAACCCTGGTAAATTTCTTGCTATTTGCTACATACAACTGTCCTGGCAATTGATTGAAACCAGTAGAGCATCAGACATTTAAATAATTAAAGTTATAAATAAATCTCACAATTTTTATTATACTACAGAATAATACCGATCACTTTAGTTGATAGATTTACTGGTACTATCATCTATGATGTATAAATATTTCTTCTTCAGTTTCAAATGTTAATACTATTAATGTTGATTGTTGGGTCTTTATATGTCTTTACTATTAACTTAATTTTCTTTCAGGTCCCATTCTAAAATGACAAAGCAATGCAAGCTTATCTCATCATAGTGGCGGTATACATTATATGTGAATTCTCAGGTATAAACATGAATGATACCAGTACTAGTATATGTTCATTAATAAGTTTATTATTTGTTATTAAAATAACCATGAATTTATTAAGCTATTAATTTAAATTAGACAAGTAGGTGGAATGTTGCACAGAGGTTAGCACTCTTGACTACCTGCCCAGAGGTCTCTGGTTTGAATCTTTGGGCACTGGATATTTCAGAAAATCTTATAAGTGTTTCTGACCGAGGAAGAGTTGATCTGGTTGTAAACCCAGAGGTAGTATCCACTGTATTGTGTTAATCTGTGCTATACACTGGGTATTTTAAAGAACCTAGGAGTGTATTCGGAAGGAGAGAGGTCAGCTCACCTATATTCCATGCATCACTCAGCTCATTGGCCAATTAGGCAGGAATAAATTAAATAGCCAGGCCATATAACTGGCTCAAACATACACAGGGAAAAAAGACATGTCTGTTGATTTTTCCCAATGAAATAAATTTATAGAAATGTTCATGTAAAACAAAATTTTAAAAATTGCAAACAATCTTTATTATATTTTCATGAAACATACTCAAATCAGACATATTAAATGTTATACAATCATATGCTTCATTTTCTTTTCAGTGCTCAAGAACTGATAATGATGAATAAGATACATTTCTTCTGTGAAGTTGGTTTTGTGTGAAGATGTAAAAATACTTTTACTGTACAGTATTATGCTGTATGCCAGATTATTCCAAATCAAGGAATAAATGTTATGGAATATTAGTTTACACAAATTTTCCTCAGCTCATATTGCTCATATGTTTGATGATATTGTTTAGACTTGTCTTATCATTCTGTACATTGGTTGACCGATATTTATTGTGGTATTTTGAGAATGGTATACAATGAAATAGTTATTTAAAACATTTAATACCTTTGTGAATGTAGGAATCAAAGGATCAAACAGTCTAGATACATTTTTAACGTGCATACAGAAGAGTGACTGATTGAACAACAGTATACTATAGAAATAGTTACAAACTAGTGTATTTTTTAAGTAAAATGTGGCATAACATCAACATCTCTTTTAGAACTTTTTATTTTTTTAATAATACAGCATAGACAGTGATGTGAAGTATTACAATGTATTACTGTAAAATCATTAATTTTCGTGGGGGATGAAATTTCGTGGATTTCGTGGTTCACATAGACCACAAACTTTAATCCCAACAAACATTAATTTTGACCCCTGTTTTATTACCTGATATGCAAAATACACAAATTCAAGTCCCAACGAAATTTCATTTTTTACCAAAACCACGAAAGTTCGTCCCAACGAAATTCAATGATTTTTACAGTATGCTTATCTATTTACTAAAACATTTCAGTGTGTTTCTTTTGATATTGACTGAAAGGATATTGTAAGATGCTCAATGCATATTTGAAGATGATGAGTTAACTTGTAAATATTCTTTCTGAAATTCTGTACACAGGTTTGAAGTTTGTTTGATTGCGCTGCCTTGAATGTGTGGTGAATATGTATATGTATATGGATTGCTATCAAACTTAATGTGAAAAATGTAGTGGATCTTTTTTAACTCATTTTTGGATAACTATCAAATTGTATTTCTAATCTGTGCTACACATGTCTATGTCTGACTTATTGGTGCACTTTCGATAGTGTTCATGTTGTAACAGCAACATATTTTTATGGCCCTACCAATCTTTAATGTATGTCTGTAGAAGAATGCTTTGCCCTTGAATCTTTAAGGTTTACATAGATGTTGGTCAACAACAGTTCATGACTCTATTTATTTTGAGGTTAAGGGTCAAGGTCACTGTGATCTTTACTATTTCCTATTATTGGCCTTTTTTAGTTATGAATATGTATGAATTTAGTAACTGGTATATAATTTTGCTGCATTATATTTTCCATTATTTCCGCACTTCCCAGACTTTGCTGTCTTGCATTCAAGCAAGAACAAAAAGCAGAAAAAAGCAGAAATAAACAATGTGATAACTCATATTATGTTATTATTTCTTTTGCATTAGTTTAAAAATGATTTTGTGATTGCTCTTTGTCCATCTGTCCATCCACAATTGCTTTTTGTCACATTAGAGGTTACTTGGTTATGCACATCTGTCATTTATTCGGACAATAATTGTAGTTACCATGGCAACAGAAACATGAACAACCTGGAAACCAGGTACGGGACTCCTGCTTTGCTTCTAATGCATTATCTTTTTTATAATCTAAAGTGGAATGATATCCAGGTGAGCTATTTAGGACCACTTCTCTAGAGCAACTTCCCTTCGAGGGGATATGTGTATATATACAACATTGTAAACTAACTATGCTTTTACATTGATACTGGTTACATGCAGGCTTGGTTAAAATACACCAATAGACAAAAGCTTTAGCATCCAGAGAATACCAAACGCATTGCAATATTGTTTTGACCTTTTATGGGGCCATAACATGAAACCCTAGGAAGAATATATTTAATGTCATGAAATAACACAATCAAAATTGTGATATGCATTGATTTTCCCTTGCAGGGCCCATAACTCTGAAACCGTTAGTGGGATATAGCTCATCGAAGATAGGAAATTACAATTTGTAATGATTTAAGTGTTGCACATGTTTGGTTAAAATCAAATATTAAACATACTACAATTGTGTAGAAAATGACACAATTACCGATGTTTGGTCCGTTAAGGGGCCATGACTCTTGAACCTATAATTGGCTATGGTTTGTTGAACCCTAAAAACGACTCTTACCCTGAATTAAGTTTTGTAGCAATTGCGGATTTATCAATGCATAAACAAACCTCGACCTCTGAAGACAAGGTCAAAATAACCAGTTGATGGCCCCTTTAGGGGCCATAACTCTGAAAATCCATGTGAGATATAGCTGATCGATGCCAGGGAATATGATCTTATACCGAATTTACTTGTGCGCAAGTTTGTTTAGATTCGAGTAACAAAACTACCATGTTTTAGGCAATGTCAAAATAACCAATGTTTGGCCCTTTTAGGGGCCAGAACTTTGGAACCCATAGCGGGTCATAGTTGGTCGAAGCCATGTAGTAAATAAGTATCACATTTTGGTACCAGTTTTGTAAAAAATGAATAACAAATGATCCGACTTCCATACAGGCAATGCCAAAAATAGCCAATTCCAGGCCCTTTTAGGGGCCATACTTCTAGAAAACAACGTGAAATGTGGCTAATTTTAGAAAATATCAAAACTGTTATGGAACAAAACATTGTGTAAGTTTTATTTTCTACATTAAGCAAAGATGAAAATTTCGTGTGCTATTTTAAATAAAATTCGCATGTGTGATTACCCCACCCACTTTTTTACAAGTACTTATACAGAACAGTTTATTGCTAGACTTATCATAACAACATCCTATCACTTAAATACCATTATATCATTAAACTGTGTGCAGAAAATGAGATTTACAAGACACTTGAGTTTATAAAAAAAAATATTCCAGCATAGCTGTTTTATTGAGTTTTTACACTCGGGAGAGATCTGTTCATATACAAAACAAGGGCCATAGCCAAAACAACATGAGATCGATTCAATTTCATCATTTCAACTTTTCGCCTTAAGTCTATTCTATAAATACAGAAAGTTGAAAAATAAGTCTATCCACTAGAATTTCTGAAAAAATATTGAACTTAATAAATGCCTGTGTGTTCCGATTTTACATGTAGCTCGATTTTGAATAAAATATATTGCAGTACTAATTAGCTGGCCCCTTTTTCACTTTTCGGTATTTGGCGATGTTCATCAATTAGGAAATGTGTCTGATTGATATGTATCGGAATACAAACAATAAATGTAGATATCATGACACATATGTTATTTTATAACACTTTTAAGTCAGCACCACATGAGTCATTTAGGCGCGAATGAGTCTAAAATACAAAATGGGGTGATCTTATAAAAGGGGCCATATATCAAAAACAAGCATGGGGTCCCCCAATTTTTATTTCGTGTTTCGCCTCATATATGAATGCTCTTAACGTGTGCAAAGAATTAGAAAGTTCTGGACATTCTGTAAAACAGGCCGACAGCAGCGTTCTTCCTTAAATGAAATTAGCAAAAAGCAATATTCCAGGGGTGGAGGTTTTATACTTTAAACAGCGGAAGTTGTCTATAGCAACACGACAAACAACGCATCACTCTGCGATAAAAATGAGTCCATATGAAATTGCGCATATTACACGTGTTAGAATGCAAATAGATCTTAGTTTTCCGTGATATACCGGCCAATATATCACGGTTTGTCGTTCACATGCATAGTTATTAATCACTCAGGCCTACGGCCTTCGTGATTAATTCCTACGCATATGAACTCCAAACCGTGATATATTGGCCGGTATATCACGGAAAACTAAGATCTATTTCCTAATTCTCTACCACATTTACCGGCATTTGATTATAATATGATGTTTGAAATAAAGGTGCAGACACGACAACCCCCTGGCGTGTTCCTAAATTCATTACGTCTGTGCCCAACAAAAATCGTCAACCACCAAAATACTTTTTAGCAATGCTATAAACATAGCATGTATTGGTGTGGTACATTTGTGTATGTCTGTGTAATTCTGTCACAGCTTTTCACTTTAAGCCTTTTCGATTGAGTGCTATCTTCCCTGTCGAATGTGTTATTATCTTTCTGGTACATTGTGATAAAGCGATTATTAAACAGATCTTGCCAAAATTATCTTCAACAGAGTAGAAACGGATCAGAATATACTCTGACACCACATACAATGTATCTTAGAGAGAACGTATGTTGATTAAGAATGTCAAAATGTAAAAAGAAAAAAAAACAGATTCAGAAAGATTTTAGTGCATTGTTGTCAATAT
Organism: Spisula subtruncata; assembly: GCA_963678985.1. Taxonomy (NCBI): domain Eukaryota; kingdom Metazoa; phylum Mollusca; class Bivalvia; order Venerida; family Mactridae; genus Spisula; species Spisula subtruncata. The sequence goes on along the minus strand of OY787675.1, from coordinate 7,752,806 downwards.
TTTCGTTTATATATATTATTAAATACTTGATAAAGTGTTTAGTACGGAAACCATAACTCAAATAGTACATACGTCTCGGTTTTTCAGAACGAGTACGGTATTCACCATAATTTATCACTCTGGTAAGATCCGCGATTAATAACATGTGTTTCCGAAAAATTACGTAATACAAAAATGTATATTGACCTTATTATTATTACAAATATAATTATGTAATCATCACTGAAGAGAAGTACATTAATGGCATTTATAGAATCACCCATAACTACTTTTATTTATATCGGATGGTCCTTTCAAAAAGTATCTAAAACTCAAATGAGTGATGCTCAATAACAAATAATGAGGTCATATTTAAGATTATTATATCATTATATATTTTGGGATTATGGTAATGATGTAAATTGAGCAACTAGTTTGTGTACAAATTACCATACTATCATGTACAAGTATTATATATACAGAGAGCACTAATCATTTCTGAATGTCTGACATTATTATTTAACATAACACAATCTTTACCTCAAAAAACGGCGTTCTGTATGGGAACGTAAAACGTTAACATGAAATAGGACGGTTCTGTTCTGTAAACACATCAGTTAAAAAGAATCTAATTTCAACAGAGAGATATTGCAGGCGTATGAATGACCGCTATACAAATTCAATAATGGTGATTTGTTAAGACAAAAACACTGAAGGAATGACAAAAACACAAATTGTGTAATTTGTAAACCTATTTCTTTCAGATCCTCATTTCTCTTGGATATGCTATGGAAATGAACGTCCGGCTTTTCATTGTGAATCAATATATTGGCGACTGCGAGGTTTTGTTATGTAAAGCATGGCTTAGTGTCTAGGCTATATCATTTTACTTACTGCTATATTTGTTCATAAATGAAGACATTTCTCACATTTACCAAATTTCTTGATACAATAATAGTATTGCAAAAACATTATAGCGGTATTAACTATATCAAATCATATTTCTGTAACCAACCATATGTTTTTCTTCTTGTGTAGGAAAATATATGTTTTCATAAATCACATTGAAACAATAAATGAATACATCTTGTTGACTAATGTTAAGTATCCCTTCGTGCATAAACTGCATATTGCATTAGATACACAACTGGGTAATTATTTTGTTCTTGATATTTACGATTTGTGTATTATATTTAACGTATCTCACAAGTTGGTCTCATCTACAAGATGTGACTTGACAGACGCTCTCACCATACACATACTATTTTTAACAGGAATACTAGTGGCAATTCCTAACTTAAAATGAAGAGGTTTAAGATACGGTTTCAAAGATTATGATCATGAATTTCCTACATATGTAGAGTATAATAAGTTGTTCGCGGAAGGGAATCTTTGTACTTTATCTTTCACTAAATGCATCAACCTTCGTATGATGAATACAATTTATAACCAAACAAAAATAAATCGGGGTTTGAATGCATTTAGACTACAGGAATTTAGAATTGTGTTCTTTGATATATCGTCATTACAATTATAAGCATGAACATTCATCGAAGTAACGTATCTAATGATGCACCAAATATCATATAAATCAATGGTATTTTTCATAACAAGTCAAAGACAACGTCATTAGGAGGATTTACGCGTGCCTATTTCGCATAATTGACGCCATGTTTCATTTAACTACGCATATCACCAAGCTGAAGGGCGTGACATATGATATATCGTTATGTGATATGTTTTATATTTGTATCTTATTATTGGGTGTTGTTTCTACCTATATGTTGTTCATACAACAACCTGATAACTACACCACGATAAGGCTTAAAATATACACAATAGTTCGTCAGATAATGATATAGTTCCTTATCAATGTATTTCAATGTACTTATCATGTTTCACTATGCTTTTTGCTGACGTGATAATCATGTAAAATGCTCATGTTATATTATAATGGGATTTTTCATTTTTAAATATCCAAATCTTGGCGCAGATAAAATTAAGTATAAATTTACATTTGGAGAACAAACATTGTTAAACAACCTATATGCACTAGCAACATTAACGGGTTGCTTTAATATATTACTTACACTTAATTAGTTAGATTCTGGTAATTGCCATACCGTGATTACGTAGGTAATTGTTTAATATATCCACATACCAGCATCAAATGTCAATGTTAAGGCTTTATCATCGGTACATTTATAATGACTCATCTAGTTTCTCGGACGAGCCAGGTTTCTAATGTATTTGCAGACATTAAGCAAGTTATCATTTGTACATATTATAATTATACTAACATGACAGGGGGTTCACATCAAATTTAAGTTATGAATGCATTTAAGTACTACTCGTTCCTAATTGATATAATGAATGTTCATTACCGAACACACAAATGCTTTCTAGCATGGGTTTTAACATTAACGTGTTGTTCGATACCATTGTACATTGTAAGCAATAGTCATCGTTATTTTATCCGAACGTCAATATGGTGATCGTAGAATGACAAAAGTCTGGAGCGGAAACACGTAATCTCGGTCTTATCTGGCGTTGAGAGTCCTTTGTCATATCACATGTCTTATAGTGGTTGGTTAAATGGTAGAGTCTCATATCTGACAAATTGTACAGTCCGACCTAGTCCGACCTGTTTCAAAATAAAGTAAGTATACACTACCAATGCATGAAAGCAAAATTGCGAACACCTTATGGTACTTGCACGTAAACTTGGTTTGAAACGAGTATCGTATCAATCACTACAAATTCGATAAGTGAGCACATGCAACCTATACTATTAAACAATTCCCTTACAACAACATATAATTAACTCACCCTTTAATATTTGTTACATTGGAACTTGATTATTGGGAATATTGGTGATCATATCATACAAAGTGATGATATCATCGTTGTAACATCAGTGAACTACCTTTAACTGGTCATAACATGATTTTCATTGAATTTAAAATTATAAATGAATAATATTCTTTTAAACAACCATTATAATACATATAACTTCACCAACTGACACAGTGTTTCTGATATTGAGGTTATATTAGTTTTCTGAGTCGATTTTATGTGACCTAATTTTACTTCCGCTAGAGAGAATTGTGTACGTAATGTATCGTTTTTTTACGAACAGGAACTAAATTATGTTTCATTTTCCGTGAATATTTAGTTCAGTTATTGGAAAATATGCTGCATATTCATGTGCATTTTGCGATTTTACGAAATACAGTTATACATGCAAATGACGTTGTGATCTGACTGTGAGTAATAATGAAACAACGTGACTAGTTATTTTATTTATATAATGTCGCACTTTATGTTTTGCTGGTTCAAGTACCGCACAGAAAACAAAAGTAAAAGTAACGTCAGCGGCATCGGGCGTCTAGTTATACGTACTGAACAACGTCATTGTGGCGCCAAAATTGCCACGTCGTGGTGTTCTATGTTCAAGGTATTTTTTTCCAAATAAGCCAAGTTTGAAATCTTCCTGGATTAGACCAAGCACATAAACGACAATCAAGAAATAAAGGGACGATAGGCAATATATGAACCGACACATCAACCAACCTGTTTCTTGGTCTTGCTGCATTGTAGAACCTGCAAAACAACAGCGTCTAATGAACCTGATAGCAAAGCGCCATTCGGAACACAGTGCAGATCTCCTTCCGAATCCCGGATATCCCTCTGAACTATGGACTATCTCAATTGGTTCCCCTCAACACAGGTGGACGTTGTGTGTTATCCTTTCTGTAATCGGAAAACTTTACTCTAGAAGGTATAATGAAGTCTGTCCAAAATGTCACGTATACTGTGAAAATATTATCCATCATAGTATGAATTTTTGTCCTAAATCGACATCAGTGAGAACAGAGATATGGAACTATATTATTGAGTCATGCGGGGTCAAAACATTTATATGCTGGACACACTTACCTCATGGTGAACAACTTGATTTTGTTTTGAAAATGACTATATGTAACATTAGGTACGGTCATTATCAGTTGGCAAAACATGTCTGTTATATGTTTAATCATTGTTCAGGAAAATATAATCACATGTATATGCACTGAAATTTGCTCAAGGTTAGATTATGTTGTTTTATATCTATCAGCGATAAGTTAATAGGCGTACCAAGTTAAGTTATGCAGGGATAAGCAGTTATGTTTTGTACATTTTTGTTCATACTAATTAGTACTTATTTATGTAAACCCATTACATTAGTTGAATGTTAAATATCCATTGTTTTAGCAATTCAAGATACATGTACCATAACCTTAACGATATCAAGGTGTTCATTTCTCGTAAATGTAATCCACGAAATTAGATGCAACCAAGTTAAGTCTTTCAACAGTATTAATTATGTTAAATCTATCTATCACCTATCATTAAACTATAATTCCATCCTAGATCATCTAGCTGTTTCGTTTCATTGTCTAGGTGATCTTCCGGTGGTGGAATCAGTGAGTGTATGTGTGCGTGTTTGTGTATGACAATGACAATGTATGCGTGCGTGCTTGTGTGCGTAAGTGTGGGTGTCTGTGTATAGGGGTGTATTTGTGTGTGCGTGTGTGAGTGCATCCGTGCTTACGTGCGTGCGTGCGTGCGTGCGTGCATGTGTGAGGATGTGCGTACGCTTGTCTATGTGTGATATTATTGAATGTGTATAAAATGAATTGTGCGTACATATTAAGCATTGCATTGTACTGTATGTCATGTTTTGTTCGATGTATATATTATGTTATATATGCTCTCCTAAATTGGAGGATGAATAAAATATCTATCTGTCTAGTTATACGTACTAAACAACGTCATTGTGGCGCCAAAATTGCCACGTCGTGGTGTTCTATGTTCAAGGTATTTTTTTCCAAATAAGCCAAGTTTGAAATCTTCCTGGATTAGACCAAGCACATAAACGACAATCAAGAAATAAAGGGACGATAGGCAATATATGAACCGACACATCAACCAACCTGTTTCTTGGTCTTGCTGCATTGTGGATAGTCACAATATCTGTGGAAACAGAATGATGCAACGATTGCAAAGGCAAAACAGTCTGTATCACAGACACTCCATCAGTTAAATAAAGCAGCTGAAGACACAATTAAAACATTGCGGAGTCTTAAGGACGAAACATGCTATCTATTCGAAGATTCAGAAAATGTTTTAAACAATCAAACACAACAACGCTATTAGAACTTTTTGGAGTATATCGCTAAAGTACGTAAACATATTTTGACTTTGAAACTTACCTCTGTATTCCGTTGCTGGTATAGATATGTTACATGGTATAGCATTGGATTACAAAATTACCTACTATTTCGCTAAACATTGCCCTTCCAAAATGTTTGCTCGGTTTTTGTGTAATGTTTGCGTCTTAGGAAAGCAAATTGTAGCTAAAAAATCGTCACTACAGTGTTTAAGCATATTATCGTCAATATTAAAACACTTTCAATTATCCTTCTCCATAGGTTACGACGCCTAGTCACTATTACTATGTGATGCGTTTTCTAGATTGCTCCCGGTGATATAAGTTGCTCGCTTGAGAACATTTTTAGTATTTTACTAACATCGATATGGAACATAGTTAACTTTGTTTTTGTTTTATTTTGGGACCAACGGGACTACAGTACAACAGGAAGGTTAGGCAAATTAACGAGTCATCGCTTTCCAACACACAACTAATGGAACAAAACACACTAGAAATTGCAACATTAATGTTTCTTACAACATGTGCGGTGTAAATCGATTTTGTCTGATTTACTAAAGGAAACCAATCAATGGGCGAAACTGTTTAACCTTTTGTGTAATATACAACGCTATGCATGTAATCAAAACAAAAGTTATGCAACTTGAGTATAAAAATATATTAAAATAAACTAACAACTGAAAACAATCCCTACACATGTAAACATCCCTGTTAATATACACAAAATGTCAAATATTCTGTCACATCCCTTTAACACAATACTGGTGCTTGTCACTAACAATATATCAATACCGTATCCGCACTTCAATATGGTTATCACAAAATAGCAATAGTCTGGGACGGAAGGAAGGAAGTTACTTCAGGCTGAAAGGTAATATATCTGGTATCGGTTGTCTTTTATTGCAGATCCTCATATCTGACAAATTATATATACAGTCCCACTTCATGTGACATTATTCAAATGCAGTAAATATACATTACCATTACCGTACAGAAACAGTGGAACAAAAACACCCGGGTTCACTTCCGTTGCTATTCAGTGTGTCAATAAGAAAAAAAAACAGTTTAAGATATGAAAACAGTGTACTATTTGACCCAACCACAATGCATTGTTATGTTCAGTTCTTAGGAAAAAAATGTTAAATTTGCGAGTGCAATGTAAACTTATAATGCAGGCACTAGATAGAAGCTATGACATCGCAGTGAAAATTAGCAAACAACGTGAATACTCGTACATGTTGTATACTTTGTATGTAATATATATACGTATATACTGCACATTATGATTACAATATACATGTATTTGATACCATACAAAGAGTTACATATAACTGTGACTCAAATTAAGATACTAAAAGAGTAATTTGTAAATATGTTTGAAACACATTCGGATGTGTCTTCCACAGACTAACAGTAAACACAAAGCATAATCTAATATTCAACCCTTTTACATATAGCAATGTTTGGTATTGTGTATTTCGAATCATTAAACTTGCGTACAGATCATATTGCGCTTTTTAATATTACACACTGCGCCAATAAATTTGCAAATAATCATTTGCAAAAAACACCCAGCAAGTACAATCTATATGTCTGCATTACTTTCCTGATGTTTAGGACTTGTTTAAACAATTGTCTCTCCGTAAAATTGTAATGATGATATATTTCATAATAAAAACCAGTAATTGCGTTAATGACTTAATAAGGAATAGGCTATTAGCAGGCACTAATGGGAATTCATTATCTGATTAAATGACACAAATTGTAAAAAAACTTGATATGCTCTTTGTTTCTTAGGTTTATGATAAACTTGAATCTTTGTCAGTAATGTTTCGATTTAACGTATTTATTGATCATGCGTTACCAGGTGAGTGTTAATCAGTATTCATAGAAATATATTAGTACACCCTTTACCAACTTCGATACATATGTCCAGCAAATAGCGCAATGCCACTACTTGTGCAGAATAGTGTTAACGTTAAAAATCAATGGCCCAATTTTAAGTTACATTCGGTCATCGGTTGAGCCCTGCAATGACTTTTTTTCTTGTATTCGTTCATAAGGAGCGATTTGATTTGACGCAGTGCTATGCGGAGTTTATTTTCCTACGCAAAGTAAAACGAGAAATCGGCAGTTGATTGTCCCACAGTACTTAATGTTGTTATGTACCGAGAATGCATTTGTATCTGGTGATAAAATAGTATTAACATTCGTTATTAGGTATTTCGGCAAAATGTTAAGACAAGACAAAGATAATTTATATTAATCACTGCTTAAAAAAGTTCTATAACACGTACTGTAAACTAGTTTCCTATTTAAAACGTATGACGATTAGCTTGATACTCGCTTAATTCGATATACTAAACTTACCAAATTTTATTGTACTTTCATAAAGTGAATACCAGGTTGATGCTATCAACATCTCATTACAAATATGCTGTCGGAACTTTTACCAGGACATTCGCATTCAATTCCCAATAAGGTACTTTTACTTTGATAATTACAGAGTGATGAGGACTGAAATAGCACATGTTTCTTGAAAAGTACGTTAGGCAGTAATTAATGCAAATACAATTACTTCTGGAATGGAATCGGAAAATGCGTGGTTGTATTTCTACAATTATTTTGATCACTTATTTACAATAATACGTAGGATTCACTTGAAGTAATTTCATGTCTTAGTATGTCGGGTGTGTCTTCAAATTTTGATATTAAAGTATTCAATATTGTAGATTAGAAAATGCAGAAAACATTTAGCACAAAGAGGAAAATGCCAACACATGCACAATAAGTACAATAAGCAATCCTAAATGGAAACACATAACTGAACAGCTGCGTTTTTTGCCGAATATATCATAAGTGCATACCTTCTTTTGCAAAGATCGCCGATATGTTTATTTATTAGAGACATATTTATGTGATAATACACAATAAATGTTTACAATATGCACTGTGATGATACATACTGCATAGCTTTAGTATTGACATATTCAATCAACCTAGAATACAAATAGCGGACATTGTTAACTGAGCGTTATCAAGTTTATCGTCTAACTGGTCTAAACTACAATGTATGAATGTGTACATAATTAATCTGCGACACCGGCTGTTTGAATAGGATGATTTATGTCACACTATTGTATGACGCATTTGCTGCTGTGAATGTATGAGAAGTTTACATTCATTTGACAATATATATTAATGATCTGTCACGAGTTGTCAATTGATACACATTCATATAAAATGAGTTCTGGAATAGAAAATAGCTTTGTTTCGTTTGCAACATTAACTGACACTCCGGCGCTTTCACAAATTCATTACATCGATGCCCAGGTAAATTCTTCAACCTTCAAAATGCTATTTAGCAACATAATAAACAGAGCTGGAATTGTTGTAGTGCATTTGTGTCTGTTTGTGCGCTCCTTTCTTGGCTTTTCATTGCTGACGTTTCATTTAAGCGATGTCTTCCCTGTAGAATTTGTTAATATCATTCACAAAACAGGGTCAAATATATGCAATGCACCGTGATAAAGCGAATATCAAACATATATTGTCAAATAAATCTTCAATAAAGTAGATACTGATAGGAATATACTCTGACACCCCAGACAATGTATTCAAGAAAGAATGTGTATTGATTGAGAATGAAAGCAAATAGAAAATAAGCAGATTCAAAAAGATTTAGTGCATTGTTGTCAATATTTTCAGCATGAATCTTGATTAACAAATATTTGATACAGCGTTTAGTATGGAATCTATTTGATATACCGAATGACCGACGGACAGACCGACAGACAAGAACAAAGCAATATACCTCTTCGTCAAAAATGGGGGGCATAACTTTGTGTACAAATATGGTTCATATGCATGAGTCGAAGATGAACGTTCATTTGTAAAGCAAATAATTCTGTTTCGTATGGTTTAGTCATCAGAGTGCACTAAACGCACTTTATTGGCCATTCTACCGTTTTTACATAAAATTATGATGGTGTTTAGCCATTTTGACACTTTACGTTTATGTCATCTGGGAGATGTCTGGATACTTAACTCATAGAATCTTCTACTGCTTTTGTAGACGCTTTATTTGAAAAGCAAAAAATGCATACTTAAACAGACATACGTATCTATTATAGTGGAGGAATATGATACATCCAATATTAGAAAAGCAACTCTGGTAAAATCCTCTATTAATATCATGTACATCCTAGAAACTTACTTTATGCCTTGACCTTATTTAGTATTACAATTATAACTATGAAGTCACCACTGAAGAGAAGTAAATTAATGCTATTTTGCGAATCTAGATTGATCCAGAACTACTTTTATTTGTATTGAATGTTCTTTGTGAAAGATCTAAAACTCAAATCATTAATACGCAATTACAAATAATGAGGCCATATTTAAGATTATTATATCTTTATATAGTTTTGGATGATGGTAATGATGTCAGTTGAGCAAACAATTTGTGAACACAATTACCATACATTAAAGTACAAGTATTATATATCCGAAGACGTCTTACTATTTATGAGTATCCAACTTTATAATTGTATCAGACAACATCATTTCTTTACGTCGAACACATCAACCTGTACGGGCAAGAGAAACATTGACATCGAATCGGACATATCTGTTCATGTTTGGTTTTTACGATTCTGCGTGACCTACAAAACTATATAATAATGTTGTGTAAGTGTTGATAAAATGTTTCGCTATTTGTTTTGAAGGAGGCTTATGTGGTTTGCTTTTCAGATAATTAAACTGTCAGGGATTTTGTTGAGTGTCCCTGTTGACTTGTTCCTGCAGTATGTTAGTTTTCTTGAGTTGAATATTCGGTTCTTTGCTATTTCCATGAATTGCATGCACAACCTTGACTTGACGATTGATGAATATTGTCATTTACGTTATGTTGTATCTTGTTATGGCATACGTGTACATTTTTGTAATATGAAATGACATAGTATGAATCAGAGAGCATCAGTGTCCAATTAAATTTTCCACTTAATCAATCAAAGAAACACATATTTACGAGTTTCAGCTACTGTAAATGCACAACAGTAAAATATAATCTCATTTCAACAGGGAGCTATTTCAAGTGTATGGATGACCGTTATACAAATGCAATATTAGTGATTAGTTCAGACAAACAAACACTCCAAGCGGAGCTGTTGTCAGGGGCACATCACTGAGGGAATAACAAAAACCAATTTCTTACAGATCCCCATTTCTCTTGGATATAATATGGAAATGAGCGTCCGGTTTTTCATTGTAAATCAGTATATTGGCGACGGCGAGGTTTGGTAATGAAAAGTATGGCTTATTGTCTAGGCTATATCATTTTACTGACTGCTACATTTGTACATAAATGTAGACATTTCTGATATTGACCAATTGTTATTGATACCATAATAGTATTGTATATAAACCATGATAGCTGTATTCCCGATATCAAATCATTTTTCTGCAATCAACTATTCTTGGAAGAGAAAAGTACAAATTTTTATCACATTAAAACAATAAAGGAATATATCTTGTTGATTTATGTTTTGTATTGCCTTGTACATAAGTATTGCATTAGGTACAGCAATTGGGTTATTAGGTTTGTTAACGATATTAATGATGTACATATAACATCTTAAAAACTTTTGTCAACATGAATACTAGTCGCATTCCTTAATTGAAATGACTGCTTTTCAATAACTGCTAGTATACCATAAGTAGTCTATTTAAATATTCGTGGTGGAAGAATAAGTGTTACCGAGTCTTTACGAAATGCTTGAATGACCTGATGGTACATGTTACAAAGCAAAATATTCGCAATTTGAATGTATTTTCAAAAGTTCAAACATTTTATATTCATTTATGCGAAGCAACTGCCAAGTATTTCAAAAATCTATAAGTTTATTGAATAAATATCAAGTGAACGAGGTTCTGATAGATTAAATGCAAAACGACTTTCTTGTTAACTATTGAATATGAACCGTGACCGATATAAAGTTTTTTTATTCAGCGTGAACAGTTTTACATTTAACAAAGCTCACCAAAAAGTGAGTAACAAATTGTGTTTAAACCACTAGATTATCACCAGGTTGACATTGGTTCCATTTACAGTGATTCGTAAACTAATTAGGACGATTGGAATTAGGAAAAAGCACGGATTATTAGTTGATGCATTAGGCAGTGTGCCGTGTGCTTGTGGTCTATGCAATGGATGTTTCTATGCTCGACGATGATGTCTTCATCGTACCATAATTAAGTCATCTTTTTGTGTCGAAGATTTGTAAGATCATGTTTCTCTGAAATGGCCAAGCTAGATAGCATGACAGGTAGCGATGAGTAATATGAATTTTGCTTTAAACATTTTTCCGCAGAAACTAGTTTGAAAACTCAAGTATAGTGCTAAATATAAAGATACGTATATACAACTATTCCGATGCTTTTATAGAGATTATACTTGTAATATAGTATTGCAATGCTTTCTCCCTGCTGACATCGCTATGTTTCATTAAGAGTTAACGTAGTGCGCAGTTCCGTAGCATATGTCCCAACACTGGAACGTATTCACAATTTGTTGCAACTACTAATAAAACAGCAAAATAAGCTGTAATATGAAAAAACTGCAAATGGCATTATGTGTGATTGTGTTTTAGATAATTATGTTAGACTTGTTTGATTTATTGCAATTAAACATATTTATTGAACCGCAGAACATGGCGCCAGTGTGTATCATATTGAAACTCAATATTCAAAACAATTGAGTGTGCTCCGACCCTACCCAACCGGCATCAGTTAATCAGGCTTTGTAACACAAATTCATCAGGAAATAAAACCTAAGAACAAGATATATGCTATAAATGAATTCCCCGAAAATGTATTAAAAGATTTAATGAGATTAACATGTAGCGTCTTAATGGGAGACAAAGTCGGCGACTTTTGCGCACAACCCTCGTACGTTCGGTTTTAAGACGTAATTATAAAGCCGTCGTAGCAGAGGAAAACAAAATAGTGTCAACTTATGCATGAATATAACTTGTGCATTTCTAGTTCAACAACGTATGACTTTAATATGTTATCTTAGCAAACCAAATGTCTTGCATTGCTAACACAGGTACACCTGACAAACAATTATTCCAAAGTTTAGTTATACATTCAAGTGCTTATTTACGTTTGCAAGGGTTATTCCTCTTTGTACTAGACGTAAAAAAACTATTGATAACCTTCATTGTTTTTAGAAATTGCACATTACCTACGTGCGTGTTTGTGCCTCATCAAGTCCAATAAAACCGGTATGAAACATACAATGCAATGCTACACATTACTGTCATAAACTCAACAATGATTACACCTTTTATTATCGCAGGCAAACCTGACAGCTTTATTTTATTGTTACTGGCCTCATTTAAACCTCACACATTCTCCTCAGCATCATTTGCAGTTTGTTCTTCAAGACAGTCACACAAATCATTAAGTTTATACGTCTCGATTGTGGCTGAAAAATAACGTCATTATCGTTATTTTTATGTTTGCCATGAATTCCTGTTTTAAATAACTTTCCACATTATTACAGCATATCATTCATTGCATATACATTTGTATTTGCTTTCGTTAATTTATGTGTAAGTCATTATTATGATGCTACTATAACACAACAGCGCTAATTCGATGGCTTAGTATTAGAAGGTCGATGTTTTGAGAAAACACGGAAAAACTGTCTGACATTTACTCTTTACTTATGATAAAACAAACTTTTACAACTTTTTTTTGTCAACATGACAAGTTCAGATTTTTATGAACATGGGCTCATAAGAAGCGCCTTGTGATGCTTATTCTCAATATGTATGAATCATAAAAGGTCGTAAGTGGCACTTACGACCTTCTAATTCTAAGCCATCGAATTGTAGATTGTCGCCGAAATACGTTTGTAATCCGTTACTGATATATGTGTAAAGGGTGTATTTAAAGAAAGTTCGTTAAACTGCTGTAATCGATATGTAAATGGATATGTTTGGGCCAAATTCATAATTGTGTAAAACAGTTATAAGTGATTTGACGTAAATGTTTTTCCAAACGCCATTAATACTCGTGTTGGTCTTGTTTCGAAGATACGTCCTAACAGTGTACATGTCGAAATACTCCCATTGGCATAACACTCACTTTTTTAGATTATTTATTATTAAATTGAAATTTATTAAAATAATGTTGAACATTGTCAAAGAACAAAACATCATCCAAATTATTAGTATGTACGAATTTTAGTTTGGCATATATACTATACATGCATTTTTTCCCGTATGTCTGCTTTTTAGTAAATGACGCGTTCTTTGTCATTTGTATTTAACCTTCGAGTATGTCTTACTCAAATCTGAATAAATGAGAATCATTCTACTATGTCTTCCAGTGTGTATAGAAGTTGTTCCTATCATGTTCTGTAATAGTTTTATGTGATGCAATTTCTATATAGCTTCAATAATAGGTTGCTCGCTAGAGAACAGTTTGGGTAGTTTACATGTGTTTCATTCTGGGACCAAAGGGATTAAATTACAACAAGAAGGTTAGGCAATATTTACGAGTCAGCGTTTTCCAACACATTTTATGAAAAAAAAACACACTTGCTCGTCAATAATAATATTAGCTATATCTTCTATCAATACCGTATCCGCACTTCAATAACAAAATGGCAATAGTCTGGGACGGAAGGAAGTAACATCGGACACAAAGGTAATAAATCTGGTATCTGTTGTCTTCCAGTGATTGGTTTTATCGCAGATCCTCATATCTGACAAATTATATATACTGTCCCACTTTATGTGACATGATTTTAAATGCAGTAAACATTCATTACTATATTGCCACACAGAAACAGAGGAACAAAAGCACCCGATTTCACTTCCGTTGCCATTCAGTGTTTCAATAAGAAACAAAAAATTAAAGCTATGAAAACGATGTACTCTTCGGAACAACCACAATGCATTGTTATGATCAGTTATTTGGATTTTTTTACATTTTCGTGTACAATGTAAGAATAAAATGCAGGCATTGTTAACCAAATCGAAGCTGATACATCGCGGTAAAAAGTAGGAAACGAGGTGACTACTGGCACATGTAGTATAAGTTGTATCTATATGACTTTGCACGTTACGCTTCCAATATACATGCATTCGATATTATACAAAGGTATACATATAAACTGTGAATGAAATATAGAAACAAATTTAGTAATTTGTGAATATAATTGAAACACAGTCGTCCTTGTCTTCCACAGACGAAATGTAATTATCTTCTCAATAGACGGTATAAGTTTAATCTAAAAACGACACCAACAAAATGTTCGTTGTGTGAACATACCATAGTTATGCTGAAACAATCATGAGTTATAATAACGCTCAATCTGCCTCTATCAATAACACATTATTTAGTCTTAAATTTAATCTATCGAAAAGTAAACGAAAAAAAGACAGGCCTTTTATCGAATCGAAATGATAAAACTTAAACACAGATCACAATGCGTTTTATTATATTACCCATGGCATTAGCATCTATCAAATGCAACTATGAAGATAAGCTAATTACTAATCTGGTGTTGAATACACGTTTATATAATTTTTATCCCAAACATTGTTGCGACACAATATTGTTCATATTCAAAACATAATCGCGTTAATGACTTTTGAAGGCACAGGCCGTTAACAGGAACTATTGGGAATTAACTATCTGATTAAATGACACAAATTGCAAGAACTTGATGTGTATTACGATACTTAAGTTAACGATGAGCTGGAAGCTTACCATGTAATGCTTTGATATAATTTAAATGTAACATGCTATATCCGGTTAGACAACTTGTATTAAACTCGTTAAGGACGCCATTCGCAAAGTAAATTTGCAATTGCACTAGTCGTACAGTATTTAGTGGCTACATGAGCCAATTTGCATAAAAATCGAAAGTTTTCATGTTAACCAAACTGAAGTCCAAATAGTTAGTTTTGAATATGTAAAGAGTAGTTTTTAGACAAAATGGTGCAATAAGAATAGTGATCACTCCTATACCTGTGATAATTGGCATTACAGTTATGCATTATATTTTTTCTTCCAGATGGCGTGCGTTGTATGTCATATGCTGTTTTAAGCTTTGCTTATAACATTACTCTGTTTAACCATTGAAATCGCAAAACGACGAATAGGAGCAAATCGCAAAGCACAGTGAACCAATAAGTGCACTAGTGTATTAATTCATTAACATCTCGTCAATACATTGCGCATAGAACATACACATAAAAGCATCAGGCAATAAATCATAACGTGTTTCCACTCATCAAAACGTGAGTTATAAGAGAAGATAAACTTATTTCGAGTATAACTCTCAAAAGCATGACGCAATGGCGTATTTTTTGTCATCAGGATTCTCATATAAGAAAGTTACATGTATTGTAGCAATTGTACCGTCCGCGACACTTAAAAGAGCCTTTGCGGATAGAGTGAGCACATTTTCCTGCCCGAATACATCATAATTGCATAACAGTAATAGTTTAACATTTGCAAGCCCCGCCGATATATTTATTTAATAGTGATATATTCATGTTATAGTGATCAGTATGCTAACAAAACTCATCGTGATGAAATAGACTGCAAAGCTCGAGTTTTTACTTATTCAATAAATCTAGGATGGGAATAACTGACATTGTTAACTGAGCATTATTAAGTTAACAGTCTCTGATCTATAATACGGTAACTAAGTACTTCATCATTGAGTT
Organism: Spisula subtruncata; assembly: GCA_963678985.1. Taxonomy (NCBI): domain Eukaryota; kingdom Metazoa; phylum Mollusca; class Bivalvia; order Venerida; family Mactridae; genus Spisula; species Spisula subtruncata. Next base: position 7,736,864 of record OY787675.1, on the reverse strand, counting down.
TATAACTAATCAAACTTGTGGCGACACCGGTTGTTTGAATATGTTATTTTATGTAACTCTGCTCCTTGTACAACGCATTTGTAGTCATCGATACCATTCAGCAACGAAACAGCTTCCCGGGAATGAATGTACAATGGATTATTATTATCATTTGTATGTTTGTCATGTGTTTTAGCTTAATCGTAGTCCAACCGACATTAAAATGTATGGGATACTTCCCTTTATTTTGCATTTTTATGACCAGTGTGCTGTTTCCAAAAATCTGACATTGTGTACAGTGTCTATTACAACATCCACACTTGTCTGTGGTCAAGGGGAGACTATTTTGGTACAATTACCGATTAAATTACCTCCCTTCCAATGCAAAATGTAGTGAAGCGTTTATGTTCACAATTGCCATTTTGGGGCATCAAATTAAGCGTACATTGCAAACTTATTTGACTAACTTTTTGTGTATTTTGTATCACAGACATGTATCAAGTAAATTATTGGAAGTGGATATTTAGCCGAAAATGAAAATACCTGATTGTGCGCACTTGAATAGACGTTTTACCATTTGTGATGGTGTGATCATTCAAGCGTAATGGAGGCCAACGGAAATGGATTCAACATGAACACTTTGGGTTCACAAATGGACAGTGTTAGCAAAAAGTTCTTTCGAGTTAACAATTTAATAAAATTGAATTTTTAATTCGTTTGCGAAACTTTTGACGCTCAGTATATATCAATTATATCGACACATTAGTTTCTTCAACAACAGTTCCCAATATTCAGTATTTTGTGATATTTGAAATAAAACGGCATACATGTAGGAATGATCGAAGCCATTTTCTGATATCTGTACCCGATTCAAATTGTCAACAAGCAAACAAATCATTTGGGCAACTATGAATTAAGAGAACATGTAATGGTGGTGTGCATTTAAGCCGGCGTTTGTGTGTGCGTGTTCCTGTCTGTTTATTTCGTTTCTTAATTTTTATTGGTCAGTCTTCACTGTCTGATTTGTTACTATATTTCCAGTGTTGTGTATTTTGGTGGGTTTGGTGTTAAATACGAATACAAATTAGGATATATACAATGAATGCCCTGCGATAAAGACAATATAAAATAGATATTGCGAGAACAATCTGCAACAAAGTAGAAACTGATAGGATTATACTCTGACACTACAGACAATGTATTTTAGTGAGAAACGTCCAACGTGTATTGATTAAGAATGCCAATATGTAAATAGGAAATAAACATAATTACAGCTTTTGGTGCATACTTGTCAATTTTACTCAGCATGCACCATGATTAACACATAATTATGTAATAAAGCGTTTAGTACGGAATTACAAGTATGTACCGCATTTCAGGAAATTTTCATTAATATGTTCGTTTCGTCGTTAGTATTATTGTTAATTTTTCTTGTGCCGTTAGATACGTAGACTACGATAAAATGAATATTATATCATGTGTGACGTGGTGGACATGCAAATAGCACCAATATATTTACCCTTGTGTTTATGCATGTCCATGCGACTTGGACTACTACACAACAATGCAAATTGCACCTCATCAATTAAATAAACACATAACAAGATTTTGCAACTGTAAAACAAACTTCAAACAGCATCTCATTTCAACAGAGAGTTATTGCAAGTGTATAAATGACCGTAATTCAAATTCCATAAGAGTGATTTGTTAAGGCAAAACACGTCAAGCGGTGCTGTTGGCAGGGGTACATCACTGAAGGAATAACAAAAACACTAAGTGTGCAATGTGTTAACCAATTTGTGTCCGAGTCACATTTCTCTGGGATATAATATGGAAATGAACGACCGGCTTTTCATTGTGAATCAATATATTGGCGACTGCGGGTTTATGCAATGTAAAATATGGTTAAGTGTCTAAGCTATATTATTTTGCTTACTGTTATATTTGTACAAAAATGAAGCCATTTCTAATATTGCCCAATTGTTATTGATATAATAATAGGATTGTATATAAACCATGATATGGGTATTTATGCTATCAAATCATATTTCTGAAGTCAACCATTTGTCGTACTTAATGTCTTGGAGATAACATAATTCCATAAACAAACAAAAACAAAGGAATACATACGTGTTTGCTTTTTTGTAGAGTTATCCAGTATATATACATAGTACATAACATGTAACAACTCAATATTCTTTTCAAGATATATTCGTTGAATATATTGTATTTTTATGAATATCACTATTTTTTACATCTTATATAAGATGCGACTGAACGAACCTCGCCCACATAATACATACACATCATAAACATGAATTTAACATGGTTAGTACGTACATGTAGTCACGATTCCTAACATTGAAACACATTCGAGCCTAATGTGTAAAAATTGTTTTTATGACTTTAGCCATGCCAAGCACATCAGTTATTTGTTTAATTGTTCGTGGACGAATTCTTCGTACTTGCGGGTTCAACATATCGTAGACCGATGTTAAATATAACGAAACCAATATTTTGGAATTGGAATATACTTTCAAAAGTTCCATGCATTGTATATTCATTTATGCACAGCAACTGCCAAGTGTTTCAATAATCTATAGGGCTATTGAATTAATATTTGGTGAACGACATTTTAAAAATATTATATGCAAAACATATCCATCTTGTAAAGTATTGAATACGAATGGTGACCGATATATACATAACGGTTTTTATTCCATGGAAACACATGTGTTTTATTTAATTTGTGTTTGTCGATATATCGCATTACTATTATGATTATGATATGTTACCTTATCGTATAATCAATGGTGTTGTTATCATAAATACATTGTCATTAAGATGATTTACGCATGCCTGTTAGTCGCCAGTTCCTCATTTAACAATTACTTGTCACCAAATTGGATAGAGCGAAACACGATAGCTTGTAATGTGAAATGATGGCACATTATATCGTGAATTCACACAAAATCGGCTTTGTTGTTTATAGTTTAATGTTGTTTACTATAAGCTTGAATGTCTGTCCCAAATCTAAGCCACAAAATGGTATACGGTTTGTGTACTAACAACCTTGTAAAAAATATTTTAATAGTATCAACCTATTTTCTTCACTTGTTGTATACGATGATGCTGGTAAATGTTTGTCATTCCGACATTACAAAAGAAAGTAATTTAATAGATTAACATTACCCGCATCTGATGTCAATGTTAAGGCTTTTGGGTACTGTTAATATATGTTTTTTGTGCTTCAATGAATTTAAGAAGTTTGTGCGACCTTCCATTTGTATACATATAGCTAAATAGAAACAATTATACTAACCTGATAATGAACAAGTACAACGACATAGTTAATAGATTTTAAATGTAAAAATGACCCTGTCAAATGTTTCAATTCCTCGTAAACAAACGTTAGGTCTTCGATTAGAATTTGAGCAAGCAAGGAGCGAAGGCACAAATAGTAAGAACACATTGAGTTGAAAGCGGAACACATTCGCGGGTTAATTATTCTGGTTGATGAATAGTCGATGAATGTCTTTGAAAACACGTTTCTATCATGATAAGACAGTTGTACCATATCCAACAGACAAACCGTGTATATGACTTACCACGTGACAACATGTCAAGGGTGAATGCCGCTGTCCTAGACAGGTAATGCTGCTATAATGTTAGCACGAAACTCTACGGCATTGTTTGAACGTAATCGTAGTCTAACCGACATTAGAAGTTAAGGGACACTTCTTTTTATTTGCAAGTTTATGATCAGCGCGCTGTATGTCTTAAAATCTGACATTTCGTACAGTGTCTATTACGACTTCCACAAATGTATGTGTGCAAAGGGAGATTATTTTGAACAATAATCGATTAGAATTACCTCCCTTCCTCTACAAAAACGTAATGAAGCGTTTATGTTCTCAATTGTCAAATTTTGCTTAAATTGCAAACTTATTTGATTTACTATTTGTGTATTTCGTATCACAGACATGTTACAAGTAAATTGGAAGTGGAAAATAAGTCGAATATGAAAAGCCCTTACTTTGCGAGCTTGAATAGACGTTTTACCATTTGTGATGGTGTGATCACTCAAGCGTAACGGAGGCCAACGGAAATAAGCTCAACATGAACACAGGGTGTACACAAATGGACAGTGTTAGTAAAAAGTTCATTCGAGTTAAAAATTATCTTTAATTCGTTTGCGAAACTTTTGACGCTCAGTATATATGCAGAAGGGGATTTATTGTAAATACCCATACTAGTAATGTGCACGTGCGTATCTTCGTCGAGTCTCTGCAGGTAGTAATGCTTTCACAAAAAAATAGTTCCGGTCAAAACTTGCAGGCAGTTTTCCGAGGTGAATAGTCTTGGAAGATATGAAAATGTTTATCCTCGAAACGGTTGAGCCCAAACGTTTTCTTTTGTATACGTATACGTTTAAAAAATATTATATGAAATTAAACAAAACAATTAATTCAACAAAGGGAAGTAAAAACTCCGAGGAGCGGAATGACGAGTATTAATTAGACCGTTTCTTTTTACAAAAAAAACATCGTGTGCTGCAGTTTACTTTTGCCAACTTTAGACTTTAAGTAACCAAAACGAAGATATTTCTACCACTTATTTATTTATATGGATTGATTCCGTATAAATCGTCATCCAAGTTTAGCACTTCAACGTTGTTGTAAATTTGCTTCAGTCCAAATTTGAAAGAGAACAGCGAAATATTTTTCTTGGTGAGCTGGAAGTCCTCCTAGAGTATACACAATATGCAAGCCGCGAAGCACAACTGTGTGATATTTGTTGTGGGTATTGTGAATATAAAACCTAGGTTCCATCAAATGACATGCGGTGTCGCTTATGTAATATCTTCAATTTTCAAAGCGGATATGGACAAAATACATAAATGGTTCCGGCGACCTCGGAGACTGGAAATTATCTATATTCTGGGACAAAATAAAACCTCATATAGTAGGCCTACAATACTACAGCACAGTATAGGTACGTCGTTGATTCTATTGATTTTGAATCAAATTATGACCATTTCAATGCATTATTTATTGATAAAGATTTACAATGCTTGCATGCATTTCTCCCTTGACGAATGCATAGCAACTAGTGCCCGTTTGTATATCTAGTTTATCTATAAATATGGCCTAGCGGTTACCAAATATTTTGTAAATACCCATTTTGGCACTGCCTTTAAGTTAGTTCATGAGCAAATCGATGTTATATACTTCAGTGATACTCCAAACAATCTATTGTCAGCATTTATATTCGACTCAATTGAAGAAAGATGCTTCGCACAATCGTTCAGTCACTACTGACTTGTTTACAGGGAAAGCCCGAGTGTCCTTACACAATGTTAAATGTAAATATCCCAGTTCGAAAACACCAAATGCCAAATGTTTTGTCACATGATTTCACACCAATACTGAACAAAAACTGTACAAAAATATAAGATATATATATCTTCTATCAATATCGTATCTGCACCTCAATATGTTGATTTCATTACTGCAATAGTCTGAAACGGAAGCAAGTTACATCAGACACAAAGGAAATACATAAATCTGATATTGTCTTTCAGTGGTGGAATTTATAGTAGAGTTTGATATCGGACAACTTCTTTATGTAGTCTGACTTCATATGATATTATTCCAAATACAGTAATAATACATTATCGTTGCAACGCAGGAAAAAAAACAGGAACACATAACACTCCGTTTCACTTTCATCACCATTTAGTGTGTCAAGAATATTGTATACAAATACGAAAAATGAGTTATTTGTACGTATATATATTAGCATTGAACTGTTGGTGATTCTAAAATCACGCATTTACGATCGAATTTGCACCATAAAAGTAGTACATACATCATATAAGGATATGGTCTTGATATGGTTTCAATAAAAGTTAAGCTATGCATGAGATGTTTTTTTTGAAAAAAAAAACATGATGTATATTTGATTCAATTCACCAACTAACATAGTATTTTTGATGTTGTGGTCACATGATGTAAGTCCAATTTGTGTGACATGACATGTACCGCCACTATTTTTTGATGGCCAACAGACAGCCTTTACATACGATACGAGAAGATCATTATATCTGTGAATGAAATATAGAACCAAATTGAATAAATTGTGAATGTAACTGAAACACAGTTGTCTTTGTCTTCCACAGACTAAATGTAATTCGTGTTCGTTCAATTATTCATCAATACCCGATATCAGTTTAATAAAGAAACGACACCAACAGAATGTGTGGATTATGGATATACCGTACATCGGCTGAATCAATCCTGGGTTATAATTACGTTCAATGTATCTCTATCAATAACACATAATTAAGTCTTACATTTATTGTTTCGAAGAGTAAACGGAAAATAGACCTTTTATCGAATGTAAATGATATAATTCACACACATATCGGGAAGAGTTTTATTGTAATGCACATGCCATTAGCATTAGTAAACAACACTCACCTATCAAATGCTACAATGAAGATATGCTATCAATTATCGAATATTTAATACAAGTTTAGATAATTGCTAATCCCAAGAATTGTTCCGAAACAATATTATTCATAATCTCAAACATATAATTGCGTTAATGACTTTTGAAGTAATAGGCCGTTAACAGAAACTATTCGGAATTAACTGATTAAATGACACAAATTGCAAGAACTTGATGCGTGGTGTGTTACTTAAGTTTACGAAGAGCTGGAAGCTTAGCAATTAAGGTTTTGATATTATTTTAATGAAACATGCTGCATTGTGTAATTCCGGTGAGGTTTCTTCACAATACATGAAAGTATAATATTAGGCATCCTATATCAAAATCGTTAAGGACGCCCTTTGAAAAGAACATCTATCATATAACCTGTGGTGTGGGAGTGCATTAAAGCCGTGCCGGAAATATCGCAATGCACTCCCAGCCCGTTACAGAAATATGCAAATTAGCTTGATGGTGGTTGGTTGATCGGTTCAGGGTGATGTAACGTAAGACAATCCGTGCTCGAATCGGCCCATAAGCACCCACGTAGTCCGTGCGTCACGCTCCAAGTACCACTGATTTTTGTTTGAAACCTCATGAACATATACAGCATACATCATCATTTTTCTAAGATATTTAGCGTTTACTAAGGTTATATGATAAATAGAATCATATATTCAAGCTCAATCCTTACCATTTTTATTAAACTTGTAGACAAAAACAATATAACACTCGGCAGAGCCTCGTGTTGTTTTGTCAACTCGTTTGATAGAACTGGTAAAGAAAGAGCACTCATTCAAGATCCTCTATATTGCAATCAAACTACTTTTACAGTATTTATAGGCTACATAGACTTACCAAAATGGTGGACACGTCTAGTTATCCATAGGGTGTGCTCATTTGCCCATTTATGATAGATACATGTTAAATCTGAATGCAACAGTAAACAGATAATGACAATTCGAAAAGGCGAAGTAGTACTTTACAGAAACAACAGGACATGATAGAAGTACGCACACTGGTACCATAATTCATTAAACTAAGCCGCTACAACTTAACTGCATATATCATGTAGTGTTGTAATAAATTATTATTAGTTATATTGACGGGGTATGTAGTATGTGTTGTTGTTTATGTTTTATGTGCTACCTTCCTAGATTTATTCTTTATTTTCTTTACGCATCTTTTGTGAGCTTTTCGTGCCAGAACCAGCTTTCTCTGTCTTATTCCAGTATTTCAATACTTTGTAATCCGTTTAAGTAGAAAAGAAAAAAGTCGACCTCGTCCGTATTATTTTTTTAATAATTCAAGTATCAAAGTATTTCGTTGTTTCACTATTACTGTTTTGTAATGATAAAGGTACGTATCTAAAACGTCATCAAAGAGAGTTTCGGTCTCAATTTAAATTGTCCTAACATATCATCAACATTCGTCATTAGGCTATTTTGGTAAAATTTAAAGACTAGTGAAAGAGACAAAGTATGGATTGCAGCACAGAAGATTGCTATACAACGCGGCGAATTATTTCTCGTGATTAAAGTAAATGTTAGTTTAAAATGGGAAACTTAAACGGAATGTAGATTATATAGTTACTGGCTTTATTCGATATACTAAACCTACCAAATTACAAATTTGTGTATACAGAGGAGGTCGTAAGACTTCATTTATAAACTCATGCATATTTGATATTTGCATTACCAGGCGCTTTTGATGAGCTGATTTTCCTAAAATCGAAACTTTTCTTGATGACCTAACTGGAGTACAAAGAGTTAGTTTTAGTATGTAAAAAGTAGTTTTCAGACAGTTGTTTGTATTTCTAAAAGTATCGATTTCTTACTTACGAACGTCTCATTCTATACCAGTAATCAAAATGTGAGTTATAAGTGACGATATAGTTATTTCGAATATAACTATCAAAAGCATGAACAATAATGAAGAACTTGTGTCGTCAAGACTCTCATATAAGAAACTGATTGTTAAAGTGTACCGATTGATATACTTAAAATAGCCTGTCCAAATACCAATAGATGCTGTATAACGAACAGAAATGTGACAGATTAAATATATCTGAGCTTAAGTATTTAATACATAACAATATTTTGTTTATTTTGTTCATAAAACAATCAATTTAAAACAGCAATAAAAAGAACTTCTATAAAACCAAGCAAAACTTTCGTATGATTTTTTACACAGCAGCAAATTTCTTTGTTGAAGAATATCGTCGTAGGTTTTAGCAGTTATTCTTAACAATTATATATTAGAGAAAACTATTATATACATGTACCATGCACACGTAGCAATAAGTAACACTAATCGGCAATAAAATATACAGCACACTCAGCTGTTTCATTTGCCAAATACATTATCATTGCATACATGCAACAGTATTATGTTTTACATTTGAAAGCCTCGCTAATACATATTATTAATAGTGATATATGTATGTAATAATGTACTGTATGCTAACATCGTGATGAGACAGACTACATAGCTCAAGTATTTATACATTCAATACATCTAGAATGGATATAGCAGACTTTGTTAACAGAGCATTATCAAGTCAACAATCTCTGATCCATAATACGGTAATTAGCTACTTCATCATTGAGTTTGTAATAAAGCAAACGTGTGGCGACACCATCTGTTTGAATATGATATTTTATGTAACTGTGCTCCTAGTACAACGCATGTGTAGGCATCGATACCATTGCATGCATTGTAGATTAGTGTTATCATTTGTACGAAAATGTATATGATCATGAACGTCATATATCAATTTAACCGATACGTTAGTTTCTTCAACAACATTCTCCGGTATTCACTAGTTTGTGATATTTGAAATAAAAAGGCTTACATCTAGGAATGATCAAAGCCTTTTTCGTTTTTCTGTACCCAATTCAAAACTGTCAATAAGCAAGGGAATCATTCGGGCGACCATAAATTAATAGAGCAGATACATGTATTGGTGGTGTACATTTTAGCCTGTGTGTGTTCCTGTCTGTGTATTTCGTTTCTAAATTGTTTTTGGTCAGTCTCCCCTGTCTGAGTTGTTATAATAGTTCTAATGTTGTGCGATTGTGGTTGGTTTCGTGTTAAAAACAGATAAGGTGTCGGATATATACAATGTATGACCTGCGATAAAGAGAATATTAAACAGATATTGCCAGAACAATCTTCAACAAAGTAGATACTGATAGAAATATACGCTGACACCATAGACAATGTATTCTAGTGAGAAAGTGTATTGATTGAGAATGCCAATATGTAAATAGAAAATTAACATAATTTTACAGCTTTTGGTGCATAATTGTCAAAATTGACTATAGCTATAATAATTATAACGAAACCGATATTTTGGAATTGGAATGTTTTTTCAAAAGTTCCAAATATTGTTTATTCATGTATGCGGAACAACTGCCAAGTGTTGTAATAATCTATAACTTTAAGGCTGTTGAATTAATATTTGGTGAACTACATTTTGAAAGAGTACATGCAAAACATCTTTATATTGTATAGTATTGAATATGAACAATGACCGATATATACATAACGATTTTTATACGGAAACATGTGTTCGTTGATATATCGCATTACTATTATAATTATGATATGTTACCTTATGATATGTTACCTTATCGTATAATCAATGATGTTGTTATCATAAAAAGTCAAATACATTGTCATTAAGATGATTTACGCATACCTATTAGTCGCCAGTTCCTCATTTAACAATAACTTATCACCAAATTGGATAGAGTGAAACATGATAGCTTGCAATGTGAAAAGGTGGTAAATTATATCGTGAATTCATACAAAATCGGATTTGTTGTTTCAAATTTAATGTTATTTACTCTAAGCTAAAATGTCTGTCCCAAATTTAAGCCACGAAATGGTATACGGGTTGTGTACAAGCAACCTTGTAATAAATAGTTTAATAGTATCAACATATTGTCTTCACTTGATCCATACGATGATGCTGGTGAATCTTTGTCATACAAACATTACAAAAGAAAGTTATTTACTAGATTAACATTACCCGCATCTGATGTCAATGTTAATGCTTTTTGATGCTCTTGTTAATATCTTTTTGTGTTTCCTTTGAGGTTAGAAGTTCGTGCGACGTTCTATTTGTAAACATGTAGCTAAATAAACACAATTATACATACAAGTCATGATAATGAACAAATAAAACGAAATATTTAATAGATTCTAGATGTAAAAAATGACCCTGTCATTTCTCGTGCACAAACAAAAGGTCTTCGTTCGAAACGATATTAATTAGAATTTGAGGAAGCACGGAGCGAAGGCATAAGCAGTAATAACACATTGAGTTTAAAGCGGAACACATTCGCGGGTTTTTGCTGTTGCTGAATAGTCGATAAATGTCTTTGAAAATGTTATGTTTTAATCACAGTCTATCATTCCTGGTATGCAGGTATATTAAAACAACATTGTTACCGAATAAAGGTTGAACGTTCGGTGTAAAGATGTAACATCAAAGCCATTGGAGTAGGGGTAAATATAAGAGCGTCAATTCATGACTACATTAAACTAGTGTATGTATAGTTCAGTGCAATATCCCCTCAGACAAGTATCATAAAAACTGTATTCTCATTTTTCCACCGATCCTTATGCCGGGCTATATATGTTTCTAGAGTTATATAAGTTATTCACCATAGCATAATGTTTTCTTATCGTAGACGAACAAATGTAGTGACGGGTTGTTTCTCTTACACTGGTAACATAGGTAAACTAGTAACTTCATATATTACACCAATGTTTGATTATAGATACAACTGTTTGGTAAATATCGCAATGGTTATTCCTCTTTGTTCATTTTTTGAAAATTGTGTTTTATATTTATTATAAGTTTTTTTTAAATACCTACATGCGTACGTGTGCCACATCAACTCCAATAAAATCTGAATGACATAAATACCGAAGCAATTGTTACAGCTACACATTACAATGGTAAACTTAACAATGATTGTACATTTTATTATCGTAGGCGAATATGAAAGCTTTATTCTTTTGTTAATAGCTTTTAATTCTTACACATTTTCCTCTTACAATCACTCACAGTTTATTCTGCAAAAAAGCATGAGCATTAAACGTTTATGGCAAGATTATGGCTGAAAAAACTATGCTACATGTATTGTCGTTCTGTTTATGTGCGGAAAACATTCCGATTTTAAATAACCTACACACTTATCACAACATGCCATGCACTCTATACATTGTTTTGAGGCTATTAATTGTATCCAATTGAACTGGCTGGACTTGTTTCTGATTATGTATCCAGTTATAAGTATACGTGTTCTTAATATGTACATTCGTGTGCTATGATTATTCTTAAAATCACACGCTTTTTATATCAGCTTTATGTTATTAATGCAAGAAATTATACCAACATTAAATGTTTTAATCGTCGTTTTAATGTCTTTTTCAACATCAGAACAGTCACGAACTTCTGCAATAAAACATATATTAAACATATGGAAATAATTGTTTAATTCAAGTTCACAAATTAAATCATGTTATGAAGCTCTAGAGGATAAACTTCTTAGCCAATGTTATTGATGTTTACAGACACATTTAGATAATTAATCTTAAACTGAATTCCTCACATTTACAATTAATCTGATTTTCCTGCTAGTTCGTGATATTGAACATCTAGTCTATAACTTAAAGCCAATTTGTTTATCCAAGTTTGATGTCAGACATCTTAACTTGGTCGCGTAATGTACATTGTATAGATTAACAAGAATGTTATTTAGCAATTGGCTTTCTACCCCAATGTGCAACCACGAAGATAAAATATGTAAAGTCGGTTTATTCTTTGTTATCCCTGCATGATAAAGAAAAGCAATATATCATATTGTATAGTTAATGAAAACGGTGTAAGTTCCGATAATAATGGCATTATTGTGAATGCTTTTTCTTAGTGTCCTATTTATGGCTTGTCATGAAACATCCAGCAAAAACTAGTACTATATATGATGGCAAAAAAGGAACAGTTCGATGTGATTGGTTTTTTTGTTTAGTGGCTAGAACGTTTACATTTTCCATTTATCACAAGCGCGGATATAGGCCATTTATTCTTTATTCTATATATAGGCAGTGAATGTAAAATAAATATACTAACACATATATGCATTTACTGAAGGTAATATATGTAAATATAGTGTTCATTAGATAATACTTGTAATAGAGGCTTGATCTTGAGCGATCCAATGGTAGGATGACCCACGCATACTCTTTAGCACGTTTACTACATATCTTTAGTGCATTGTCTGCGCTACATTGTACCATGATAACTATACATATTAAGATAAAATAAATATATTCCCTTTATATTAAAACATATGAATAATGCCGGTCATATTAAATCACATATAAAAGAAGTATTCCGCACGCATTCATTATTATTTTACTCAGGTAGTTAAAACAGATAAAACATTAACGTCAAACATAAGACAATAAAACATAGCGTGTTGCCACTTATCATAATGTGAGTAATAAGAGACTTATTTCGAATATAACTCCCAATAGCATGTACAATAATTAAGTATTTTTGTCATTTTGACTCCCATATAAGAAACGAATTGTGTCTATTGTTTCGACTGAGACACTTAAAAGAGCCTAGTCGGATACCAGTATAATGCTGTAGAGTGAACTGAAATGTGAAAGATTCAATATATACCAGCTTTAGTATTCCATACATTAAAATATTTCTTGATTTTTTAATAGTAAAACTATCAATTTACAGCAATACTTCTCAAACTTCTATAAAACCATGCAACATATTCGTATTGACTATTTACACAGAAACAAATTTCATTATTGAAGAATATCGTCGAAGATAATTGCAGTTATTCTTAACAATTCTATATTAGAGAAAACAATTATATACGATGTACACGCCACAATAAGTAACACTAAACGGCATTTAATATACATCACTACTATTTCCTTTGCCGAATACATCATATTTGCATGACAGTATTATTTTTATATTAGTAAGCCTCGCACATATATAATTATGTATTTAATAGTGATATATTAATGTAATAATGCACAGTATACTAACAATATGTATTATGATAATACGGACTGCATAGCTCGAGATTCTACTTATTGATTGAAATTCAATAAATCTAGAATGGAAATAGCAGGCATTATTACCTGAGGATTGTCAAGTTAACAGTCTCTGATCAATAACACGGTAACTAGCTACTTCATCAATGTGTTTATAATTAATCAGTGTGGCGACACCGGCTGTTTGAATATGATAGTTTATGTAACTCCACTCCTAGTACAACGCATTTGTAGTCATTGATACCATTGAGCAACGAAACAGCTTCCCGGAAATGAATGTACTGTGGATTACTGTTATCATTTTTACATGTTAATGCTCTAGAAATTTATATTTTAATTATATCGACACATTAGTTTCTTCAACAACAGTATCCAATATTCAGTATTGTGTGATATTTGAAATAAAATGTCCTACATCTTGGAATGATCGGAGCAACTTTCTCGTGCTTGTACCCTATTAAAAATTGTCAACAAGTAAACACATCATTCGGGCAACCATAAATTAAGAGAGTAGGTACATGTATAGGTGTTGTGTATTTTAGCCTGTTTTTGTTCCTGTCAGTGTATTTCGTTTCTATATCGCTTGAGGTCAGTCTGGCCTCAATCTCCAGAAGCATCTCAAGCGGAAATCTCATCTCAAATTGAGATTTTACCTAAATTAGAGTCTGAATTGTTAATAAATCTGAAGTAAAAACTTCAAAAATACTGAAATATACACAGAATACCATTTGCAGGTTTTGAAGATAATTTTGAGTCCATCCTCCCGTGGAAATTATCCAAACGACACAAGTCTATGTTTGTGATGAGATTTATCTCAAAATTGAGACGTTTCGAGAGATCGGGGTTATTATTTTTCTAGTGTTGTGCAATATTGGAGGGTTTCGTGTTAAAAACAGATTCGGTGTCGGATATTTACACTGTATTTCTTCGATCAAGCAAATATTAACCAGATATTGCGAGAACAATCTTCACCAAAGTAGAAACTGATAGGAATATATTCTGCACCACAGACAATTGAGAACGTGTATTGACTGAGAATGTCATTATCTAAATAAGAAATATACATAATTTTGACAGTTTTTAGTGCATAATTGTCAATTTTTCTCAGCATGCATCATGATTAACAAATAATTATGCGATAAAGCGATTAGTACGGAATTACGTGCATGTACCACATTTCAGGACCTTATGTTAGTTTCGTCGTAAGTATTCTTTTTCTGTTTCCGTAAGAGACGTTGAATAAGCTATGTAACTTATCTTTATGAAAGCTTCCGTCTGAGCTATTGACTTTGAGCCATTTCTGTTGTGTACTGTCTTGTATGTCGTATTTCTTATTTTCTTTCCATTGGTTTTCCAAGTGTGGCCAGTGTCATTGGCATCACAAAACAGAGTCTAATATATGCAATAATCTGTGATAAAGCGAATATAAAATATATATTGCCAGAATAATCGTAAACAAAGTAGAAACTGATAGGAATATACTCTGAGAATGTGTATTGATTGTGAATGCCAATATGTAAATAGAAAAATATATTTACTATGATTACTGTATACGAAGTTTAGTGCAAATCTGTCAATGATTAGCAAATATGTAATAACGAGTTTAGAACGAAATTGACATCCTGTATAGCATTTTAGGACATTACCAAACATCACACGCATACACAAACCAACATGATGAATATGTATGACACGTGGGCAATTAGTAACAAAGCCATCAAAATCCAATATAGCAATAATATATATATAAACGAGTATGCAGTCGGTTCAATATGTAATACTAATGAGAGACCTGTTTCATTCAATAGATATGCATGTACATAGTTACACCCATACACAAACAGTTTACCTGACATACGAATCGATGTTAACTATCCGTTTTCGTTTAATTTTGAAATGAGTATATACTCTGCCTTGTTAACTAAACTCAGGCGTCTTTTACTGCTTGTGTAGACACTATATTTGCATAGCGAATATAATAATTCAACAGTTATATACGCCTCGGTTTTAGAAGTAAATGTAGACTAATACACCCAACACAGAAATGTTCGCTCTAGTAATACCTTCTTAGTATTATTATATGGTACATGTAAACAAAAACTCTTTTATCGAATTCCCAATAATACGCCATGACATATAACCAAACATTATGTTAAGGAGAAAGTCCAAGTAACTGTCCATTCCTGAGAAATAATGGAGACGAGGCCCCGAAGGGGCCGAGTATTCATTATATCTCAGGAATGGACAGATACGCGGATTTTCTCTGACTTAAAATACACCAATACTGTAACATGTAAATTTGATTTTCTGAAAAGATGCTGTTAATGTCAAAATTGAAAGAAAATGCATTTTTCCAAAAAATTCTCCCCTGATGTACCTCTTATAAATAGAAGATTAAAAATATGAACATGACTGAGCGAGAAGATCATGTTTTTTTCATGAAACCAGTGAACTAATACAATAACTCTCCATTACTTTAAAATGGTGTGTAGTCCATACAAACACATGTTGTGAGTTATGTGTTACACGATCAATCAATGGTCATTTACCCAGTGTCACTTGATGTTATAACACGGTGGACATTATTCAGACTTTGTTTCAGTCAGAGGATATATTTTCGTGCATAAACTATACATGGATATTTATAATTGATATGCAACTTGATGGACATAACTGCAATGTTTTAATTCTTCATTTTTCATTCCGAAATTATATTAATGTTAAAAGCTATTTAGTAACAGCGGGTTGATTTCATTTTCTACTTTCGTTGTGGTTTGAGCATTTTTATCTGTCTTTTGTTTTCATTTTTCTGTGTTCCGCTCTTTAACCTGAGTGCCGTTTTTCCTGCAAATTGTATTGCCCTTTTTGTGAACACATACATTTTGTAATGCACCAGTCAGTTGCATCCACGGCCTAAACCCCTGCGTATGGCTGCGATGTTTTACCCTCCAGCTTCCCACGCACTGCCGGGGAAATGTTGGGATTTTTTTCACCCAACCAATACCTTTGGGACAATGTAACCTAAAAGTTAATTTCCCGACCCATCTATTTGGGATGGCGGGCAATAAATGTAACTCACTGGTGTATAATTATACATTATTTACAATAATTCTCCATTACCTTTTAATACATTCAATAAAAATAATTCTCCATTTTTTGTTAACACTACGTATGTGTGTTATGTTTTTCAGGCCTAGAGAGTTGTCTTAACAATAACTCTCCATTATTTCGTATACACATTAAATTAAATGTGTATACGAAATAATGGAGAGTTATTGTTAAGACAACTCTCCATTCCTGAAAAATAATGGAGAGTTTATGAATGGGTTAATCCCCTGGGTGTATTTTAATATGCAATCACCACTGACTTGAAGTTAATTAATGCCATTCTGAATCTCTAGAATCACACAGAACTACTATTATTTGTTTTCAATGTTCCTTTGAAAAGGATTTAAACTCTATACAGCAATGTGCAATTACAAATAATGAGGACAACTTAAATGTTGTATGATGGGAACGAACGATTAAAATTAAGCTGGTAACAATGTGTGTACAACATTACCATACACCATGCACATGATTTGACCCAGAAACTTAACAGTCTTATCATATAAAGAAACAGACCTTCTTCACTCACGTCACACACGTAACCTTGTGTTGGCGAGTATAAGGTTGAAAGCAAATCGGACAGTTTTGTTAATGCATGACTGGTTTGCCTGGTCTTAAAGTAAAAACACAACGATACAACAATGTTGTTGGAGTGTCGACGAATATTATATAATATGTACCGTGGAGGGTATGCAAAGGTCACTATTGACAGTTTGCAGCTGTTTAGTTTATTAACAATTTTGCTTTATGTATATCCATGCGACTTGGAATACCATACAACAATGCACATCGCATCTCATCAATTAAATAAACACATTTCAGGATTCTGTCACTGTAAAAACAAAATTCAAACAGCATATCATTTCAACAGAGAGTTATTGCAAGCGTATAAATGACCGTAATACAAATTCGATAAGAGTGATGTGTTAAGACAAAAACACTTCAAGTAGTGCTGTTGTCAGTGATACGTCACTGAAAGAATAACAAAAACACAAATAGTGCAATTTGTAAACCAATTTCTTTCCGAGTCTCATTTCTCTCGGATATAATATGGAAATGAGCGTCCGGCTTTTCATTGTGAATCAATATATTGGCGACTGCGAGCTTTTGTAATGTAAAGTATTACTAAGTGTCTATGCTATATTATTTTACTTATTGCTACAATTGAACATAATTCCATAAACAAAAGAAAAACAAAGGAGTACATGTTCTGTGTTGTGTTTATTTGTCCATTATTCATGCATTATGCATGCTATATAATTTTCTTTGCATGATATGTTGGTTGTATGTTATGCACAGTTATGTATATCACTATTACTTTCATCTAATATAAGATGAGACTTGACGAACCTCGCCCACACCATACATACACATATTAAAACACGAATATAACATGACTAGTACGTACATGTATTCACGATTCCTAAACGTGAACATGTAGGTGCCAAACTGTTTTTTATGACTTCGGCCATATGATGCACATTAGTATTTTGTTTAATTGTTCGTAGACGATTCCCAAGTGCTTGCTGTTTGACTGTATTCATGTATATCGTAATCCGATGTTAACTATCACGAAACAAATATTTTGGAATTGGAATGTATTTTCAAAAGTTATACGCATTGTATATTCATTTATGCGAAACAACTGCCAAGTGTTTCAATAATCTATAGGGCTGTTGAATAAATATTTGGTGAACTACATTTTGAAAAATTACATGCAAAACATCTTTATCTTGTAAAGTATTGAATATGAACAATGACTGATATATATTACGATTTTTATTCCACGGAAACACTTGTATTGTATTTACTTTCTGTTCGTTGATATATCGCATTACTATTATAATTATGATATGTTAACTTATCGTATAATCAATGATGTTGTTATCATGACAAGTCAAATACATTGTCATTAAGATGATTTACGCATGCCTGTTAGTCCCCAGTTCCTCATTTAACAAAGACGTATCACCAAGTTGGATGGAGTGAAACATGATAGCTTGTAATGTGAAAAGGAGATAAATTATATCGTGAATTCACACAAAAACGGCTTTGTTTTTTAAAGTTTAATTAATTGAATGTTGTTTACTATAAGCTTGAATGTCTGTCCCAAATCTGAGCCACGAAATGGTGTACGGGCTGTTTGTTATGTACTAGTAACCTTGAAAAATAGTTAAATCGATTAGTATCAACCTATTTTCTTCACTTGATGCACACGACGATGCTGGCGAATATTTGTAATACCGAGAGTATGAAAGAAAATTATTTAATTGATTAACATTACCCGCATCTGATGTCAATGTTAAGGCTTTTTGGTGCTCTGTTACTATATTTTTTGTGTTTCAATGCATGTTAGAAGTTCTTGCGACGTTCTACTTATTTAATGTACTAGCTAAATAGAAACAAATATACATACATGCGAATTAACAAATAAAACGGCATATTAAATAGATTCTTAATGTGAAAAAAACCAAGCCAAATGTTTAAAATTCTCGCACACAAACGAAAAGTCTTCGTTCGATAAGATACCAATAAGAATTTGAGCAAGCACGGAGCGAAGGCACAAACAGTAAGAATAAATTGAGTTTAAAGCTGAACAGATTCGAAAGTTGATTATTAATGTTGCTATATAGTCATGAGTCAATCAGTTTAACGTAACTTTTCGATAAATGGCTGTGGTAATGTTATGTTTTAAGCATAGGTCCTCGTGCCTATTATGCATGCATATAAAAACAACATTGCTACCAAACAGAGCTTAAACGTTCAGTGTAATGAAATAATCACAAAGCCATTGAAGTAGAGGTAAATACTAGAGTGTAAACTTATGAATACATTTAACTAGCTCTTATTTATTTTAATGCATATCGCCTCAGACTTATATTATAACAGAATATGTGATCTAAATAGATGATCAGTCGTAATGCCGGACTATGTTAATTATATTTGTTCCTAGAGCTGTATACCTTTGTCACCTTCGCATGAAGTTATCTTATTGTAATAGGCGAATAGATGTAGTAATGGGTTGTTTCTCTTACACTGCTAACATAGGTAAACTAGTCTGTCTTAATGTATTACGCCAATGTTTGTTTATACATACTGTAAATACATATGCTTCGTAAATATCGCAATGGTTATTCCTCTTTGCTCACCTTTTGAAAATAAGATAAACGTAAAATCAGAGTTAATAACCTTAACGTATATACCACATCAAGTCGAATTGAGCATAAATGACATGAATACTTAAGTGACTGTTACAGCTACACATTACAATCATAAACTCAACAATGATTGCACATTTAATTATCGCAGGCGAATATGACAGCTGTATTATTTTGTTAATAGCTTTAATTCTTACACATTTTCCTCTTACAATCATTAACAGTTGATTCCGCATAAAAACATGAGCATTAAACCTTTATGGCAAGATTATGGCTGAAAAACTATGCTATTGTCGGTATGCTTATGTGCGTAATACATTCCGATTTTAAATGACTTACATACTTATCACAACATGCGATGCACTCCATAGATTGTATTGGGACAATTAATGTCTACCTTATTGTATCCAAACTGAACTGACTGGATTTCTGAATATGTATCCAATTATTAGTCTAATTGTTATATAGAAGCATGTACATGTACAATAATTATTGTTTGAATCTCACAAGTTTCATATTAGATTTATGTTATTGATGCAAGTAATTACTTGCATTAAATGTTTAATCGTTGGTTTAATGGAGTTATTCTACAGTCAGACGATTGTCTGCAATAAAACCTGTATTGAACATATGGAAATAATTGTATAATTCACAAAGTTCACAAATTAAATCATGTTATAAAGCTCTAGAGGATTAACTTGTTAGCCAATTTTATTGATGTTTATAGACACTTTTAGATAATTATTCTTATACTGAATTACTCACATTTACAATTAATCTGATTTTCCTGCTAGTTCGTGTTATTAAACTTCTTGACTAGTACTTAAAGCCAAGGTCGTAACTACCAAATCGATATATTGAGATAACAAGAGAAAACTGTCTGTAATTTACCATTTTCCTATGGGAAAAAAACGTTTTAAAAACTTCATTTTGGTCATCATGACAATTTCAGATTTTCATGACAATAGGCTCACAAGAAGCGCCCTGTGAAGCAAATTTCAAATACGACCTTCTGGTTATAAGCCATCGATATGTTTATCCGAGTTTGATGTCAGACATCTCAACTTGGTCGCCACCATGTACATCATATCGATTAACAAGAAGGTTATATAGCAATTGGATTTTTTTCCCAATGTGCAACCGTGAAGATAAAATATGTAAAGCCGGTTTACTATTTTGTAATCCCTTCATTTGCATGATAAAGAAAAGCAATATATCCTATTGTATAGTTAATGAACGGTTTATGTTCCGATAAGAACTGGAATATTGTAAATGCTTTTACTTAGCGTCTTATTTATGGTTTGACATGAAACAACCAGCTAACACTAGTAATGTATATGATGGTAAAAGGGAACATTTCTACTTCATTTTTCTTTTGTTGAGCTGTTAGAACGCCCGTATTTTTACATTGATCACAAGCGCGGATATTGGCCACGTGTTGTTTGTTTCCTTCTAGCACCTCAGTGGTTAATGGTAGGGGCAAATGGACAGGGGTTTTGTTGGAGTAAATTTTATATACTAACACAGCTCGCTGTCTTACTAAATCAATATTTCGAGAAAACAAGATAACTGTCTGATAATTATTCTTTACGCATGGTAAAATATGCTTTTTCTACTTCAGTTTTGTCAACATGACAAGTACCGATTTTTAGCATTAGTAATTTGTTTAATTGTTCGTGGACGATTCCGAAGTGCTTTCTGTTTGACTGTATGCATGTATATCGTAAGCCGAAGTTAACTATAACGAAACAAATACTTTGGAATTGGAATATATTTTTAAAAGTTCCACCGATTTGTATATTCATTTATGCGAAACAACTGCCACGTGTTTCAATACTCTAAAAGGCAGTTGAATTAATATTTGGTGAACTGCATTTTGAAATATTACATGCAAAACATCTTAACATTGTATAGAATTGAATATGAACAATGACCGATATATACATCACGACTTTTATTCCACGGGAACACGTGTATTGTATTTAATTTGTGTTCGTTGATATATCGCATTACTATTATAATTATGATATGTTACCTTATCGTATAATCAATGATCTTGATATCATGACAATTCAAATACATTGTCATTAAGATGATTTACGCATGCCTATTAGTCGCCAGTTCCTCTTTTAACAACGACGTGCTACCAAAATTTGATGGAGGGAAACATGATAGCTTGTGAAAAGGTGGAAAATTATATCGTGAACTCAAACAAAATCGGTTTGTTGTGTCAAGTTTAATGTTGTCTCTTATTACTCTAAATGTCCTAATTCTGAGCCACGAAATGGTGTACGGGCTGTTTGTTATGTACTAGTAACCTTGAAAAATAGTTTAATCGATTAGTATCAACCTATCTTCTTCACTTGATGCACATGGCGATGCTGGTGAATATTTGTTATACCGACATTACGAAAGAAAATTATTTAATTGATTAACATTACCCGCATCTGATGTCAATGTTAAGGCTTTTTGTTGCTCTGTTACTATAGTTTTTATTGTTTTTCAATGCATGTTAGAAGTTCTTGCGACGTTCTACTTATTTAATGTACTAGCTAAATAGAAACAAATATGCATACATGCTAATTAACAAATAAAACGACATATTTAATAGATTCTAAATTTAAAATGGCCCTGTCAAATGTTTCGAGTATTCGTAAACAAACGAAAGGTCATCGATCAAAACGATATCAATTATAATTTTAGCAAATACGCATCGAAGATGCAAACGATAAGAACACATTGAGTTTTAAGCTGGACACATTCCAGGGTTAATTCTTTCTGTTGCTAAATAGTCATGCGTTAATCAGTTCAACGTAAATGTGCAATTTCTGGTCACAAACCACCAAATAGAGTTGTTCTTTAACTCTATGTAAAGTGACCTAGGTCAGCCAAAAAAAATGTCAACTTTTTGTCCATGGGGCCCTCTCAAAATCTTTTAATCAATAGAAATAGCATCCAGCTTGAAGAAAATGAAAAAAAAGTAGGGGGTCATGTATCATATAAGAAAAAGTTGGTTCGTCAAACGCGGTGAACAGATTTTCTCACATGTACGGATTTACTCACTGTCCGTTAGCCCCAACCTTACTTTCACTTTCATATTTAAGCCAGAATACAAAATATTTCTGAATAAAACCATTTCACTACATCACACACATGCATACAAAGCATTTAACACCAATTTCATGATTCTGATGCTGATTTGTCAAGACATACCCCCATTTCCAGTCGCTTTAAAGTTTTTTAACGGACTATTTGACTGTATCTGAATTTGGTCCGCGTAGGCATTTAGTGGTTATTTACCTTCTATGGTTTAATCATAGGCCCTTATACCTAGTATGCAGGTATATTAAAGCAACAGTGGTACTAAATAGAGGTTAATCGTTCGGTGTAAAGAAGTAATCACAAAGCCATTTATGCATAGGTAAATATAAGAGTGTCAATGCAAGACTACATTTAACTAATGTATGTGTAGTTCAGTGCAATGTCGCCTCAAACATGTATCATAAATCTGTCAACTCATTTGTCCATCGATACTAATGCCGGGCTACATTTTTTTCTAGATTTATATAAGTTATTTACCAATGCATGAAGTTTTCTTATCGTAGACAAAAACTGTAGTAATGGGTTGTTTCTCTTACACTGCTAACACAGGTAAACTAGTCTGACTTAATATATTACACCAATGTTTGATTATACATACAACTGTTTGGTAAATATCGCAATGGTTATTCCTCTTTGTTCATATTTTTGAAAATTGTGTTTTATATTTATTATAAGTTTTTCCAATACCTACATGCGTGCGTGTGCCAAATCAAATCCAATAAAATCTGAATGACATAAATACCGAAGCGATTGTTACAGCTACACATTACAATTGTAAACTGAACAATAATTGCACATTTTATTATCGCAGGCGAATATGACAGCATTATTATTTGGTTAATAGCTTTTAATTCTTACATATTTTCTTCTTACAATCACTAACAGTTTATTCCGCATAAAAACATGAGCATTAAACCTTTATGGCAAGATTATGGCTGAAAACCTATGCTATTGTCGGTCTGCATATGTGCGTAATACATTCCGGTTATGAATGACTTACATACTTATCACAACGATGCACTCCTTAGATTGTATTGGGACAATTAATGTCTACCTTATTGTATCCAATTGAACTGACTGGACTTGTTTCTGATTATGTATCCAATTATTAGTCTAAGTGTTATATAGAAGCATGTACATGTACAATAATTATTGTTCGAATCTCACAAGTTTCATATTAGATTTATGTTATTGATGCAAGTTATTAGTACTTGCATTAAATGTTTAATCGTTAGTTTAATGGAGTTATTCTACAGTCAGACGATTGTCTGCAATAAAACCTGTATAAAACATATGGAGATAATTGTATAATTCACAAAGTTCACAAATTAAATCATGTTATAAAGCTCTAGAGGATTAACTTCTTAGCCAATGTTATTGATGTTTACAGACACTTTTGAGATAATTAATCTTATACTGAATTCCTCACATTTACAATTAGTCTGATTTTCCTGCTAGCTCGTGTTATTAAACTTCTTGACTAGAACTTAAAGCCAAGGTCGTAACTACCAAATCGATATATTGAGAAAGCAAGAGAAAACTGTCTGTAATTTACCATTTTCCTATGGAAAAAAAACTTTTTAAAATTTCACTGTGGTCAACATGACAATTTCAGATTTTCATGAAAATAGGCTCATAAGAAGCGCCTTGTGAAGCAAATTTCAAATACGACCTTCTTGTTCTAAGCCATCGATATGTTTATCCGAGTTTGATGTCCGACATCTCAACTTGGTCGCCACCATGTACATTATATCGATTAACAAGAAGGTTATATAGCAATAGGATTTCTTTCCCAATGTGCAACCGTGAAGATAAAATATGTAAAGCCGGTTTACTATTTTGTAATCCCTGCATGATAAAGAAAAGCAATATATCCTATTGTATAGTTAATGAACGGTTTATGTTCCGATAAGAATATTGTGAATGCTTTTACTTAGCGTCTTATTTATGGTTTGACATGAAACAACCAGCTAACACTAGAAATGTATATGATGGTAAAAGGGAACACTTCGACTTCATTGTTTCTTTTGTTGAGCTGTTAGAACATCCGTATTTTTACATTGATCACAAGCTCGGATATTGGTGATGTGTTGTTTGATTCCTTCTAACACCTCATCGGTTAATGATAGGGTCAAGTGGACAGGGGTTTTGTTGGAGTAAATGTTAAATACTAACACATATCGCTGGCTTACAAAATCAATATTTCGAGAAAACAAGAAATACTGTCTGACAATTACTCTCTACGCACGGTAAAACAAGCTTTTTGAACTTCAGTTTGGTCATCATGACAAGTCCGGATTTTCACGAACTAAGGCCCATTAGAAGCGCCTAATGATGTAGATTTTAAATATGCATTATTCTTATAATTATGACCTTTTCACTCTAAGCCAGCGATATATGTATTTACTTAAATTAATATATTTAAAGAGGTTGTGCATTGGATGACACACTATACTCTTAAGAACGTTGGTTAGTTATCATTAGTGCCTGCGCTACAATGTTTACAATACATTTTAAGATTTAAAAGTTATCTAAACATTAAAATATATGAATAATGCCAGTAATATTAAATAACATATAACGGAAATATTCCGCGCGAATTTAGCATTCTTTTAACTTAGTATAGCGGAATGGATATGATAGAAAAACAATATTGTATGATACATGTACACTAGCTATAGTTTACTGTTATATTCTAGGTGTTTAAATGAGCTAAGAATACAATCAATCTCACAGTCGAGTTCATCATTTCTAACAGATAGGATTAACATCCATTCCATTCGGAATGTAACTCATAGGGTGCGAATATCTTCTATCGGTTGTACGGTTCACTGGGAGAGGAAGAGGCTTAGTCTTAAGCCTTTGAACAATTCTCGTAAATACATATTATCTGTGGTTCGTAGAAGTTTATGTGATAGTGTTTTATATCACAAACACGCACAGAAGCTATTCCATTCAAACGTTTTTACATTTTGTCTTATTTCAGACTCTTTGTACAATCACGATGACACCACACCATGTTTTGTTTAACCGCTGTATGTGATGAAATCGATGAAGAATAGTGAGAAGATGTGATACTGTTTTTTATTCCTTGGATTTGTGATCAAATTTGTCGTCATCTGAATCACTCAGCATGGGTCTAATTCTCTGAATATGTGCATCGTGTCGACATGAATTTTCAAGATCTTCCAATTAGGATAACATAAATAACCTGCGTATGACATCCGGAAATACTCTCCAGAATGTGCAGCGTCTCAGAATATCGGATAGCTACGTATACAAAATATTGGAATGTGCGACGATTCTTAATTACGTTCTATTGGATTTAATCATTGTGTCGAATAGGTTATGCTTGTGTTATTGCTTTTAATTATAGACAAATGTATATATTTCAAAAGTCCAAGTTTTTATTCTTAGAGGATATGCGGAATATTTATATGTGATTAGATAGGCCACACATGGGAGAATTCACTTTGTCGCGCATAAATTATTGAGAATACACTTGGGGAGTTCCGGTAAATGATAATACATAACGACAACTTTCCCTCTATATAGTCAACGTAATCCACGGTACTTTTGTTGTATTGGAATCGTTTTATACGACAAAAATGAACTGATGCTCTGGAACTATGCAATTAACCCCTACTGAGTGCTTTCAATGTTTCCCCATATAATTCGGATTAGGTTAACCCTTTTATAGAAAAGTGTGCACAACTCATTTGTTGTTGAGATGTTTGCTATGCTGGGACACAAAACGTGCTATTAAATGCAATTACGGGGTATTCTTGTGTACTATTTGTGTCCAATTGGCGTACCATCTGTGACGGGATTGGAGATTGTTATCAGTGTGGAAGGCGATAGTTCTCTTCGCTACGCTATAACAAATATCTTTTATCGAATTTCTAGACAGGAAAGGTGCACTCGCTATAGCCGATGTGAATGGTTCCATGTCTGTTATGTATAAATCATTTCATTTTACCATACCCTTCTCATTTTCCCGATGGATTACGGAAAATGTTTTTCCGCGATCGTAAGGGAAGTTATTCAAATTAAAGTGTTTGGTAATGTGTGCGTATAGTTGTGAATCGCTTTTAGAAAATAAACAGCGTCTGCAGCACACTATAGTTTATGTTTATTGTGTCTCTCTGTGTTTATTGGGATCCTATGAAAACTAGAATGTTTAACTATTTTCGCGGGAGTAAGTTCAGAAAGCAACATCAAATCTATATTGTGTTTTAACCAACTGTTCAACGGAATTTTATATTACTTAATTGTAAGAAAATATTGGATTTATTAAAACTTGGATATATGTGTATATTATTCTGTTGGAAGCGAATCTATGTGATGCGTAAACTGGAATTAATTTCTCGCAAAACGCGATATTAATTGGATCGTTCGATTCGAAGGATATTATTAGAAGAAAAGGAATAATTAAAATGGCTTGTATTTATGTGTGGTATTAGATAAAGAAAAAAGAGAGCTATGTTTTATTTCGGATATATTTTCATACTCGGATTAATTACCTTGGATGTAATTTTGGTTACGAATGGAGGTGAGTGGTATTTATTGTTGATATTTATATACCATATCCGTAGTAATTATTCCATGATTATATGTTAATAAACCCATTACTCAATCATAGTTTTATATCAAATATTAATTGTCGCAATGTTACTGTATAATTTCCACTTCAATGTGGTGTCTTCCCTATATTAAGGGTTATGTTATATGCATTATATTTTAGATATAAATGAGAAATGTATAGAGTGACGAATGCAAATAAATCACTACAATTTAATTTCTCTGGTACACAAATTGGTTTGAAATTAAACGTAATAAATACGATTTTAGCGAAAGTTTTATACTTAAAATGTTGTATTGAAAATATCGGTTTTTGTTTCAAATATTATTTTTGTAAATAATCGGTTAGTTTTCTAAAACACGCGTCGAATAGAAACTGCTACGGTAACCCGATCGTGATATGGGTAATTTATTCAAAAAATCACACAATGCATGGAATGGATGAATGAACATGTATCATATAACTCGACGTATGACACAATATGTTACCTTAGACTATAGTGTTTCTACATGCATAATTGATAGTTGTTTTGTAATACATGTAACACCACATTTATTTAACTTTTGTTCTCCATACTGCTATCGGTATTTGTCTACCATCTGAAAAAAATCAACATGTTTTTATTTAAAAGTCATTAAACAGGTCTTATCCATCAAGCTGTATTCATAATCGTATATGTATCCATTATCTCTAAAACGCTTCAACGATATAACTCCTTATTGAAATGTTTGATGGAATATGTATTTTCCCCATACTTTCATTACTTGATAAACTACCTGCCTCTATCACCACAAACCACAATCCAGTAAATTGTGCCACGTTCCTCGTTTAAGCTTGATCTCCCTTGCGCTATTACTCATATAACAAAGTTCCGTAAGAGTCAATCAAGTATGTGCTGTCATTAACACGCGAGCGATAGTTGCGTTATAAATCCTTGGAGTATTCATCAATGTTTTGAAGCGATAATGAATCATTAATAATATTAAGAACAAGATGTCATTTAAAATATTTATTTTAACTTTGCATTATTTAGCGCTAACTTACACATAAAAATAATTTTTGTCTCGTCTCAACTCACTCAGCAATTAGCTTGAATAATTTTGGTGCTCTTGAAACAATTTAAATCTAGAGAGCCAACATTACATTTGGGAATTTATCTTCGTTTCCAAGCTCAAATAATTTATAAACCCTTGAATCTCTACAAAATCACAAACCAGCATTTTCAACCTCGTCTATCGTTGTGGTATCGAGCAAATCGGTATAAAATAACTTGCGTTTTTCATTGTACAAGTGTTGAATTTAACAAGTTTGTTCTTAATATAACAATTTCGGTTGACAGAAAATTGCTTCATGACCTTTCATACAGTGCTAGCTGTATTGCATGCGATACTTGTATTGTAGTTGAACGAGAAACACATCTCATCGTAAACTACCAGTACTTTTAAATGGTACAATGTAGAAATTGACTACTGGTATTTATGCTAATGAATGAATTAAAAATCATAAACCACTAGATCTAGTATACATTTCTACAGTCAAGTCACATATTTGGCTTGCATCCTTATTACTTGCCGGGAGAATCAATATATGAACCAGTATGTAAATGATGCTATTTAACCAAATACACAATTTTGTGATGTTTACACAGTTGATTAACTGATGATTGGTGGTATTATAAAAAACAGCGATTACGAATTCATATCACACCCAGAATAATATTGATGATATACCACTGGTCTTCTTTAGTATTCAGAGAGTCCGGTTCGATTGCGAGAGCCTTATTACCATTGGTGCCATCGTGTTATCTGCACGTCTGTGGTAGAATTTATCCACCGTGTGTCAATACATTACATACACCGTAGTTTGAGTGGTGTTCCTAAACAGCTCAACTGATTTTGAATTATTCAAAAAAGCGAAGTCACATATAGGTCTTTCTGGACCCGTGGTTACAACAGCCGCTGTGCACTCAGCACTTCGTTAACCAGCATTTTTGGTGATGTTACTGGCAGATGTCTAGGGATCAGAATGATGCATATTTAGGGGATGATTCTTCTGACTGCTGTATCATTCCTTGCCATCTGAACACGTCTGTCTGCATGTCAAAATGAAGATGTACCTATAAATCACAAAATAAAATGATATATTGTACACCAACATGCTATACGCTTAAAAATGGCAGACTAGTCATATACCGTTAGGCTTTGGGTAGTGTTCCTATCTTACATTAATAAATGAGTATTACAATGATTAATACTTGTTACAAAACTATGGTACAAATGTAATAGCTCACTTATTTGTTCGCACTTGCCTGCTGACTAGCATTTCTTTGTGAAACATGACCAACTATCCTCAGGAGGTACCCTGTTTCTTAATAATAATTAAATTATACTTCCAAAGACACTTGATTTTGTTTTATATGTGAAATGTTAAGGCAAAATTAGGTTGTTGCTACTGTCTGCAAAAACTTGATTTGTGAGACACAAACCCATATTGATCAAAGAAACTTAATAGCTATTTCCTTACACGTGACCATGTCCATGCAGTAATCCAAACATAGACTTAACTTAATATAATATTAGAACAAAGTAAATAAAAGTCCAGTAAATCACACCGTAAAGTGCGAGGGCAGTCATAGACCCAACAAACAAAATACTTCTATTGATCTTAAATTCTTGATCGAGCTTATTAGTTTAGACAAATTTATTCATTTCGTACAAACATCATTGTACCACTTGGTCAAGCCATCTGTACACGTAATGTGACTAATGGTGTTCAAAACAATCATCATAATTATTATACAGTTGGCTTAGTAATTTTATTCACTGACAGTTTCTTTTTTTGTAAAATGACTTTTTATAAAACTGTTCGATTTTTAGGAGTATGCGGCTAATTCTATGTTATAGACCATTTTACTATACTTTATACTATACTTCGTACTGTTTTACCACACCAAATGAAAACAGGCAATCCACCTTAAACATGTTTTACACATTGAAGGTTGTTTACGTATGCTGACTCCTGGTGTAGTCTGCAATGCGTTGTTGTCAACAATTAATTTGCAACTTCAACAGGCGTGCAACAATTAATAACTTCTGTCAAAATAACAGTATTATTTCCATTCTTTAGCTCATTCGAGACTACAACACGATCTTGAAAATAATTATCAATTTGTGCACGTGGTGTGCATTGATAATGCAATTTGCAAACAATCTCTTTTCTGCTCCTACTGAGTACAAAGTAATAAATTCGATAAGTAGTTTAACTTTGTGTTTTTAGGTTCAAAACATGAACGTTATGTGCTAATTTTCGGGAGTATGTTCACTTTTTTGTGACTCAAACCATTAAGTTCTTACTTCATTATGTTTAAATTGCATACAAGTGCATATGGACAACACACTTGAATGCTTATGGTCGAGTTTAGTAATTGAAAAGTTTAATGGACGAGTTTCATAGACACAGATATCCAGTACAAAAGTTTGGCTACATTAGTAGATGGACAAATACTGGCCTAGAATGAGAAGGTCGTAACTACAAAATCGATACATTGAGAAAACAAGACAAAACTGTCTGAAAGTTACTCTTAACTTATGGCAGAACAAGCTTTGACAAGTTCATTTTGGTCAACATGACAAGTTCCGATTTCCATTAACATAGGCTCATAAGAAGCGCTTTATGGTGCAGATTTCAAATATGCATCAGTCTTATAACTTGGTAAGTAGTAGTTACGACCTTTTTATTCTAAGACATCGACATATTGAATAATGGATTAAGCAGACACAAAGTTTAAGAAACATTTATATTGTACATGATGTGATCTTACAAAGCCGAAAACCTCATTGGTCTGATATGGTGTAACAATATTTGATGACCGAGTATCGGCAATAGTTTTATCACAATAATAAAAACCACATAAAAAGTAACCTTGTCAATGGAATCAATCATTGAAATTAATGGGGATCAAGAACATGATGAATTAGAAATGCATATTTGTAGCAAGACATGGCCTCGTGAATGTTTGAACTATTGATTCTGCCTTATTTGCATTTCTGTCTATTCGTTTTATTTTATTACCAAGATTTATTGCAATTTTTTAAAACTGCTTGCATGATAAAATAAAGCGATTTATATATTATTCAATGTATAGCATGTTTAAACAATATTAGAAAATGCTTTCAAATAACAAAGCTTGATTTATTGAAATGACAGGATTGCTATAAGCAATGAGGAGCACTATAGTACATTGACCGTCATACCGGATACTGGGTAATTTTAGTAGTGATTTTGAATAATAATTTACCGTTAAAAAGTTAAAATCGGCTACTTTATTTATTAAGATTGAAGTGACTGAATATTAGCAAGTAATCTTGTTTGATATCACTCTAAATACTAGTTAATTACCATTTGTAACACTAAGAGATCCGGAGTGTTTGTTTTAACGTGCCTCATTTTAAATTAGAAAACAGCGATTCAATATTATAGTGTGCTCTATAGTTATCTTATATTTTGTGAAAGCACAAGCAAGTGTTAAGAAAATCTTTCAACTTGGTAATTATTCATAAAAAAACTTAATTACATTGCCTTATTATCAAAATCGATACCACGTCTCGCGATCCATTGAAGGAAGTAGTATGTTTATACTGATTCGAAAGATAACATGTCTCGAAAACCCATCTTAACCAATGTCAAGGTGTCCAACAATTGGAATTTAACAAAGATTAATGCTTAAGTTTATACCTACGGTTAATTGTTTAATGACCTATGACCTACACGAACGAGTAAAACGCGAACCTCTATCTTTTTTAAATGGACTACGAGTGATGGATGAATTAAAAATCATTACAATCTAAAACCACGCTAAATTTCATATCTGTAACAACGATTTGATCCAGATTACTTGCCAGGATATAAATATGTGCACAATAATGTAAAAGATGTTATTTAACCAAATAAACAATTTATGATATTTACATTACTTGATTAACTGATGAGGTAAGCAATTACAAATTCATATCACGCCCAGAACAGCATTGGTGTAATACAGCTGGTCTTCTTGTTAACTTCAATAGTTAGGTTGAATTTCATTTAAAATGTCCTTTATAAGTAAAATGACTTATAATTTCGCAAACAGGCACATTGTGCAATTATTATTTCAGTGTTCCCATTTATTTGTAAACCGATTTGGTTAAAACAACACAAACATTTACTATACATAATGTTATCTTTTTGTATTCATGCCAAGAACTAACCCCTGTACACATGCTTTACAGATTGAATACTGTTTATGTGTACCGACTTAATATGATGTTGTGCGCGGTGTGTTCTATAGCCAACAATTATTTGTAACTTTGACATGCATGCAACAAGTAATGACTTATGTCAATATTGCAGTATTCTTTCCATTCATCAACACATTCAAGGTTATTATATAATCTTGCAATTAATTATCCTTGTGTACACGTGCAGTAGATTGATAATGTAATTTGCAAACAATCTCTTTTCTGCACCTACTGACTACAAAATCATGAAATCGATAAGCAGTTTGGTGTTTTAGGTTCTAAACATGAAAGTTGTTTGCTAAGTTAGATCGACAGAATTAATTTCACTTTGTGTTTAACTTAAACCATTAACCTATACACAATTGTCACACAGCGCATGCAAATGCATATAGTCGACTAACTAGAATGAAAACTGTTCTGGTTATTATTATGCTTACTATTGCAAGGCTTCATGACGTCTGTTATAGGAATACGAATGACCTCATGGATGGACTTTGGATTACGGAATAAACAATACGAGCTACAAAAACGTAGCTTCATCGTACATGATGTGATCTTTTGCACCCAACGTCCACACTTGTCAGTTAAGGAGTATCGTCATTGACATGACTTGACAGTAGTGTTATTGCAATAATAAAAACAACAAAACTTGTAACCTTGTCAATGGAATCAATCATTGGAATTAATGGGCTTGCTTCAAGTAATGCGTTCTGTAAAGACCATGATGAATTAGAAATGCATATTTGTAGCAAGGCATGTCTGTAATATGAAGTACTCGTGTTGTTTGAACTATTGATTAGGTAATATTTGCATTATTTTCCAATCATTCGAAACGGTTGCATGGTAAATTAAAGAGAAATATATTTAGTTCAGTGCATAACACGTTGAAATAATGTCGGAACATCTTTCATATAACAATACAGGAATTTTTGAATGCACATGTTGCCAGAAGCAAGAAAGGACACTAGTACGGCACATTGACGCTTATACAACGTATCTGATGCTTTGCATTTTGGATAAAGATAGTTTTAAATCATTTTATTCCGATACAAACATTTAAAATCGGATAGCTTATTAATTAACGTTGGCGCCACTGAATATTAGAATATGATATTGATTGACTGCACTCTAATTAGTATTCAATTACAATTTGCACCAAAGATAGTGTGAATTGGAAACATCGATTAATTATTAAAGTGTGTTTTATAGTGCACCGCTATTTTTTGAAAGCACAAGCAAGTGGCATGAAAATCGCTTGGTAATTATTCATTAAAATTAATTATATTGCTTTTATTAGCAAAATACGGCTATATTATGTGTCTCCATTCCGGGA
Source organism: Spisula subtruncata (assembly GCA_963678985.1). Classification (NCBI taxonomy): domain Eukaryota; kingdom Metazoa; phylum Mollusca; class Bivalvia; order Venerida; family Mactridae; genus Spisula; species Spisula subtruncata. The sequence goes on along the minus strand of OY787675.1, from coordinate 7,702,736 downwards.
ATAAAGCAGTTTTTATACTGAAGCATAACATGTCTTGAGAATACAAACTGTACATTTTCACCAAACAGCAAATTAAATTGTCAAAGGGTCCCGCAATCGGAAATTTAATATTGAACACTAGCATGTTGTTTGAGTCCCCAACTTGATCTGATTTATCAGATGTTATGTCTAGATATTGTGTTAAATATAAGCTGTGTATTCATACACATTGGAAGTTATGGGACTGAATTTCGTCATTATATCAATTTACTTCAACATTTCAACTTGACAGAGAAATCACTCGACATCTAGCAATGGTATTACGCTACATTGTATAGCATCAAAGTCAATTCTATTTGTGAATCCGTAGAAAGGTGAACTTATTCCATATTTCAAATTAAATTACGGTTACCATGAATGTTACAGTTTGAATTACTGATGCGATACAATGTTTTGAGTTTGCATTTTTGACAAAACCATGACAATTTGATGAAGTCGAAGAGCAATGCAACTGGCAATATCTCGCAATAATGTTGTAGTCGTTAATATTTCTAAACCCCCTTGTGAGTACTTAATAAATGTAAAGTAAGATCTTTGACTCTCGCTCTAATAAAAATAACATTTTTCAGGGCATAGGACATTTACAGCATAGCATCCTGTGTATAACCTAAACAGGAAAACAATACCAACAATAAATCAAATCCAGTGATTCAAGTCTGATAGGAATAAAACCATATCATGCTGTAAGATGAAAAGCAATTCCAAACAATACAGAAGGGGGTACGATATGCACCGGAATGACTTTTAATTCAAAGCAAAACTTGAAAACTAAAACAAGAAGACATTTACAGAAAATGTAGATTGAACATTTCTTCAGCATGCTTGATATGAATGGGTATAACATTGTATGTTTCATTAACTGTAGAAAACCAATCGTATTAACAGACCCGTAGGTAATATTCTACCAAACTTATATGTCACCATTTAAATGCTGCTGAACTCTATTGATTATTTCAAAAAGCCTTTTTGTTCAACACCGATCGGCAATACTATTATCGTTGTGTATTAGCCTTACTTGATGTAGAATTTAATATACAAGTCTGTGCATTTCTTTTGTAGCATTCGAATATGTCGATCGTAATATTAGTTTTTATATTAGTTCATATGCTACCTGGGCACTCATCATGATACATTTTGTATATAGCGCTCAACTAGTATATGGATCGTTTCAAATCATGGTCAAGTGTTTGAAACGTATCTGTTAGTGGATGTCGACCATACACTTTGTATAATTTCGGGTCTAAACTAAGTCAAAATGTCTTATATATAATAATATAGATTTATTCGTTACATTTGTGATGCTTTTCACCATCAGTAAAATAATACGTTCGCATTGATCATACAAAAACCATACATTTCAAGAAAGTAAATACGTGTATGGTTGCTCATTCGATAATATATATGATATGAGGAAGTGAATTACACGTCAAGTAGTGTATATGAGAAACGAAAAGGTCAGACCACTGTCTGGCTAACTATTGTGCAATTCTGGAGCTGACTGAATGAGGCTGATCACGAGTAATTTCCAACTAGTCGTCTTTGTATAAATCGTCAAGAATTTCGTACAATGTTGTGTCCGGGAAACGAAGCGAATATCTTTTAGTGTGGGATTAAATAGTAACGCCGTAATTACACCGTCTCTTAGTTTGCGACCAATCGACCGAATATTCGTTATTATTTTACTTTTATATTACTGGTGTATACTCTTCAGCAAATCATTGCGAATTACCTTGTTTGAAGATCGCGGTGAAGTAGCTTAGATTGTTCCAACTCCTTGTGTTCAGTTTTGATACGTAACTTTTGATACACGTAAATAGATTACTAGTATATACTATAAGCTTATATCAATGTTCAACGCCTTTTATAATTTATACCATGACATTAATTACACTAAAATATACATTTTTGGCTACGAAAACACTCTCGATTATTTAAACAATGACTATAAGTTGATCACGTTATTTAGGAGACAAAATTACGTCATTAAACGTTAATTTAAGTGGATTAAAATAATGGCATATGATATAACATTATTGTGTACACTGATTTGGTACACCGCTGTTCTTTTTCGTGTGATATCCTTCCGTACGATTTGTTATTATCACTTGGCAGAATTTGAGCACAGCTCTTCAAACATAAAGATATAATAAAACAACATTTCCATTGAGATACACCCACGTGTATAAGCATAAGAAATGTCGATCAAATTAAATTACCTTATTTCAGAAATTTTGCTTAGCTATAAACTATAATGAGAAGCCTATTGGCATTGATCCTTGCAGTGAAGGCGTCCAATATTTATTAATTATACGTCTGTGAGATAAAATTGGTGCAGTTTTAGTATAGGCACGTGGATGCAGTATTTGCCAAGTCCTCCGTTTACCACACCTTAGGAAGCTAACGCCGAAATTAAAAGTATTAATTATTCTTCGAAAGTATTGAGGACAGAAACATAGATTGTTGGGCAATAAAAGCACCGTTTGTAACTCTGATAGTTGTACAGTATATAAATCAGAACGTCAGTTAAATATTTCCTGTGCTTTGATCGAATATTTTTCCCTTGCGCTTATCTATTTACACACTACAATAAGTGCTTATGATAAATAATTAAGTGACACTTAAAATCATACAATACCGTTTAAACAATACGTTAATTTATTTCCATAAAATATTACACAAATTGAAAAATGAAAATGACATTCTACAATTTTATTCCTTATGAATCATCGTCTGTAATTAATAGGTTGAAGGGTAACACATGAATAAAATATGTACACGTGTTCGTAATATTCTAAATGACATCATTTATTAACCTGCATCATGCTTTTATTTGAATTGGAATACCATCAGCAGTGGCATCAGCCTTGAATCAATAAAGTAATGGTAGCATACACCTCTTAATGTATTGAATCTATTCGTCGCTAATATATGATGTCTTGTTATGACAAGCACAACCTGTGAATGACAGCCCATCATGTGTTTAGGGACCAATCATGTGATAAAAGTTCCGTAACGTTTCGTACCTGTGATTTGTTGAATGAAGTGTTAAACTACTGTTTGTCACGTGAGCATATTTTGGTTAAAATTAATATTGTACTGAGGTCTGGCACCTAAAGTGGGGCTGTTCATTTAACTGGCGATACCCCTGTGTACAAATTTGATCTCTAAACGGAAAAGTGTGGTTGTACATTTTAAAATTGATTGGTCCAAATAATGTTCACATAACGAATATCGTGTTTGGTACATGTTATTTAAAATGTTGGAAGTTTTATTTCCAAAACGCACTGTTTTTCATCGGATTTTACCAAATGTCAAACTATGCTATTCGGGAGTTTAAAACTCCCAATCCATTGTTCTGAGCCTGACAATGTCAATTTGGAAGCAAATTTAATCGAATGAAATTGCAAATGTCAATTTAAACTTACGTAATAGGTTAACTTGGTAGTTATTCGATAGCTTCATTAGCGTATAATTTGTATAAACTTCATTTAAATTATTGCCATATCACAGGCAAAGGTGTGTGCTTTTTGAAATACAACCATGGTGATTGTTTCTAGTAAGATAACATTACGTTCTATCTATTCAGGTTTTCTGAACTGTCGCTCATATCATAGCCATTATTACACATACAGGCGATATTGAATAAATGCCAGATGCTGATAATATGACAACTAAATGTGTAGCGAATTTCTTACACTTAGCAACAAGTTGTTTAGCGTATATCTTAATTATCTTATTTGTGTTACGTTCAGACCCATTTTTATAGGCGATAGCCAGTGCCAATGACACAACCTTCAGTAGCAAAACCTAACATACTCAGTTAATTAACAATACCACATAGTGCTTGTATTGATACGTCGTCTTCATCAAGCCGAATTCAATATTTATGTCATGTTGACAAAAAATTCTTTGTTAATAGCCATATTAACAAGTATGTAATGAAGATATTATAAATATGTAATCACGTGAAGTACCTTCATCCATAAACATAATCAATGTACACTGTATAGATATTACATTACTGTGCTAGGAATAAACAATAATATATAACGTTTTTATTTAAAATGCATTAACCAGGACTCATACATCAAGTTGTATTCAAAATAATAGTATTACCCATAACTCTAAAACTGTCTACGATATAACTCATTATTGAAATGTGTGACGTTCGTTCCATTGCTATTTTTTTCCACATGCTTGACATGATATACTATCGCCCCTATCTTCACGAGGCGCTAAATTGTGTCACTTTCCTCGTTAAAGTGTGGCTTCCTTTGCGCTATTCCTCGTATAACACAGCTTAGTTAGAGCCAATCAAGCCTGTTCTGTCATTAACACGCGATCGATCGTTGCGTTAAAATTCACTGGGGTATTCATATACTGTTGACTACGATAATAGATTCATTAATATTCACAACAAGACGTCATTTAAAAGATTTCTTTTTACTTTGCATTATTTAGCGCTAACTTACACATAAAATGATTTTCGTCGAGTCTCAACTCCCTCTTCAATTAGTTTGAATAATTGCAATTTGCTGCGCAGGAAACAATTTTGAATCTAGAAAGTTAGCAATACCTTCGGGAATATGGTTAAGTGTTTAAGGAGAAATAGTTGAGTCGTTCTTAAGTTCCCAGCACAATTATGCACCAGTCGTCTTAACCTCTCCGTGTGCTATCGTTCTGGAATCGAGCAAATATGTGAACTGTGTGTGGCTCAATGTTTATGTGTACATGTAATACATTACAATTTTATTCTTAATGTGCCAAAAATCTGTTAATTTCTTAATGACCATTCATAATATACAAACTGTCATTGCATGCATATTTATTTCACTAAACGAGAAAAATACAAGGTAGTGGTGTTTATAAATGTTCAACTCGTTTGATAAGTACATCAAAGTTAGGTAGTATAAAGCCGTCCGGGCCCGGGATTATAACAGTCGCTGCACACTCTCAATTCATATATACAAAATATGGTTTCATTGGTAATGACTAAAAGGCGGTGAAATACAGAAATGATTGCATCGTGTATTCATGATGTTATTCCCGGGTGTAGGATCAGAATGATGCATTTCATTGCTATTCGTTATCATCCTTACACGTCTGTATGCATGTCAAAATGAAGATGTAACAATACATCACCAAAATAAATGATATATTGTTCACCAACATGCTATATACTTAAAAATGTCCGACTAGGCGTACATCGTTTGACTTTGGTTAGTGTTTCATTGTGTACGACAAACCACCATGTGTTAGATTCATGGTACAATACGTATTATTAATTGTGTTATTTAAATGCAAAATGTGAACTGATTTGAACAGACGATAAACATTAAAGAGCACTTTTCCCTGATTTTGAACGCCACAATTTATGTTTTTTTAAACATAATTTGTACTGATATGCTGTGTGAATACCAGCCCAGATGTTGTTTCCGATGTGTTGTAGACTATATTCAATATGTAACTTCATGAAGCGTGCACCAATTAATTATTTCTGTCAGAATAACGGTATCCTTTCCGTCCGTCAGCTCATTTGAGGCTACACTATGATCTTGCAAATAATTATCTATTTGTACACGTGCAGTAGATTGATAATGCAATTTGCAAACAATCTATTTACTGTCCCTGCTGAGTGCAAAATCGTGAAATCGATAAGCAGTTTAACTTTGCGTTTGTAGGTTCAGATCATCAACGTTGTTGCTTATTTAGAGAATTTTGTCTCACTTGGTTAACGATTTAAAACATTAAGCTCTTATATATTAATTTTACTATCGCATGTAACACGCATGTACTCGGCAAACATGAGTAAATGCCACACATTGAAGGTCTTGTTTACAATAATACGACTGTCTGGACAAGCGTATTAGGCACAAAAACGGTCGAATGGACTTTGATTGGGTCATGTATTAAATCAGAACGGTAACAAAGTTAACGTACATTATATGATATCATAACCCCCCCAAAAAAGTTTACTGGTTGTGTATGGATAGCATCGTATGTAGGACGAGTTTGACAATAGTTTCATCACACTGATAAAATCTATATAACGTGTAACCTTGTGAATGGAATCAATCATTGAAATTAATGGGGCTAATCAAGCAATGTGTTCAGTAAAGACCATGATGGATTAGAAATACATATTTGTAGCAAGACTTGGATGTTAGATGAAGGCCTCGTGTGATTGTTTGAACCATTGATTATGTATAATTGTATTTCTTTCTTATATTTTGATTTCATTACCAAGAGCTATTGCGAAAATTTGTTTGCATGATAAAGTGAGGAAAAATAAAGTTTATTCAAAGCATAACACGTTGAAATAAAGTCATAAATACTTTCAAATAGCAATATAAGAATTATTCTTGAATTGACATATTTGCCAGGAGCATTTAATGGCACTACAATAAATTGACAGATATATCGAATATTTGGTAATTTGGAAAATAATTGTAAATCATTATTTCCAAATAAAAAGTTACAATCGGCTTGAATATTAATTAATGTCGACGTCACCGAATATTAGCAAATAATCTTGATTGATTGCATTCTAATTAGTAATTAATTACAATTTTACAATTAGAGTTCCCAAGGGTTGGTTTCAGTGTGATTCATATCAAATTAGAAAACAGCGATTAAATATTATAATGTGTTTTTATTATGAGCTGATGTTTTGCAAAAGCACATGCAAGTGGCATGAAAATCATTCATTAAATATTACAGTGTAATCACATTGCTTGTGCTAGCAAAATATGTCGATATCACGTGTCCCCATCCCAGAAATAAAGCAGTTTTTATACTGATTCGAAGAACACATCTTCACCAAACAAATAATTGACAAGGGGTACCGGAATGGGAATTTAATATTGAACACTAGTATGTTGTTAAGTCCCTGCTTTATAAACTATAATGTCGAGATATTGCGTAATATCTAAGCTGTATATTCATACAGATTGGAAGCGATGGGACTGAATTCGATCAGTATGTCAATTAACTTCAACATTTCAATGTTACAGAGATTTAACTTGGCATCTAGAAAAGTTATTATGATACTTTTTATAGCATGAAAGTCAATTATGTTTGTAAATCCGTAGGAGGGTGAACTTATTCCGTATTTCAAATTAGATTACGGTAACCAAAAACGTTACGGTTATTTCTGATGCGGTACAATGTTTCAAGTTTGTATTTTTGACATAACCATGACAATTTGATGAAGCTGAACAGCAATGCATTTGGCAATATTTCACAATATTTGTGTAGTAGTTAATATTCCTCAACCCTCTTGGGCGTATCAAATAATTGTAAAGTAAGATCTTTGAATCTCGCTCTAACAAAAATCAAATCTTATTGACAATGTTTTTTCCTTTTATACACCTCGATGTCATGCTCTACGTGTGATTTCGTTTAGTAGCCAACCATTTAGCATTATTGGCTTTTCTTTTTAGAAGACGAGCTATATGACATACGATAACTTGCAGTGAACCTATTTTGCATCGCTTTGCATCTCCTTGTAAGACAGGCTGCGATCGCTAAATTGTGTATTGTTCTAATTTCGAAATTTATGTTAACACTGGTTTAGTTATAAATTGCCAGTTCTTAACTTGGACGGTTTGAAAATGGGAGAAAATAGTCATTTGCTGAACAATGTTGAATGCTGTTGGCTTTATTTGTTTTCGATTATTCCGGTGTCTGTTCAACCGCTAACTGTTACAAAATTTTGATTAAGGTTTTTGTACGGGGTGTACAAAATAAGTCGTTAACTTTTCTTGTCCCCTCAGTAATGTTCTATTTTCGAAGATTCATGTTTGAACACGTTGGTTGGTTTATAAGTTGTCACGGATTCTAAAATTACACGGTTTGCAAATGGGATAATTTGTTTTGAGCAGAACATTGTTTGGTGTTGATGGCTTTATTTCTTTTTGATTATTCCGATGTCTTTTCAACCGTATAATATTACCACTCTCTGATTAAGGATTTGTTATTCAGGCATCGGTGATGCACTGAATCGACGCGGTTATTGCAGGACAATTAGCATTAACAACATAGCACCCTGTGTATATCCTAGTCAGAATAACAATACCAACAGTCAAACAAACCCAGTGATGCAGGTCTAATAGGAATAGCAACTGTATCAACATGTAGTGCATGATGCATGATATAAGATGTAATACAATTCCAAACAAGACAGAAGTGAGTACAAGTATGTCTGTATGATGTACAACGGAATAACGTTAACTAAAGTCGAAACAAAACGTGGAAAATAAAACACTTGAAGTTTTTCACAGACTGAATAGTTTGAACATTCACACAGTACGCATGTTATATCATTTATACCATGACATTAATTAAATTACAATACACATTTTTGGCTAAGAAAACACTCTCGATTATATAAACAATGACTATTAGTTGATCACGTTAAATAGGAGACAAAATTACGTCATTAAACGTTAATTTAAGTGGATTAAAATAATGGCATATGATATAACATTATTAGGCATACTAATTTGGTACACCGCTCTTCTTTTCCGTGTGATATCCTTCCGTACGATTTGTATCATCACTTGACAGAGTTTAAGCACAACTTTTCCAACAGAAAAAGATAATAAAACAACATTTTCATTGAGATACACACACGTGTATACGCATATGAAATGTCGATCAAATTAAATTACCGTATTTCAGAAATTTTGCTTGGCTATCATGAGTGTACATTGTATTATGAGGAAAGACTCAATTTAGAAAATATGTTGCCAGTAGAAATGTACTGGCATTGACAGCATATTGCCTTGCAATGAAGGCGTCCAATATTTATTGATTACACGTCTATGAGATCTAAGGGGTGCATTTTGTTATAGGCACGTTGATGCAGTATTTGCCAAGTTCAGCGTGCGCTTCATTGAAGTATCTTAGGAAATTAACGCTGAAATTAAAAGTATTAATTATTCTTCAAAAGCCATGTATTAAGGACAGATACATTGATTGGTGGACCTTACAAGCACTGCTTGTAACTGTTATAGTTGTACATTATATTAACATGAACGTCAGATAAAGATTTCCTAAAGTGCTTTGATAAAATATTACCCTTGTGGTTATCTATTTAAAATGGCAAACATGACGCAGTCATTGCTTATGAGAAATAATTAACTGACACTTCATATAGAACATTAACGTTTTAACAACACTTTGATTTATTCCCATAAAATATTACACAACATGGATAAGGGAAATGTCATTTAACTATTATATTATTGATGAATCATCGTCTGTAATTAATAGGCTGAATGGAAACACATACATAAGACATGCGCACGTGCTCGTAATATTCTAAACTACTTCACTTATTTCTCTAAATAATGTTATAAATTGAATTTCAATACCTGCTGTTGTGACATCAGCCGTGGAACGACAGAATATTAATTTAAGTCTGCTCTTTTAAAATGTCTTGAATCTATTCGTCGCTCATATTTTTGCTGTATTGTTATGACAAGCACAACCTGTGAGTGACAGTCCGTCATGCGTTCAGGGACCAATCGTGTGATTAAAGTTCGGTTACGTTTCGTACCAGTGATTTGTTGAGCATGTGTTTTTGAAGTGTTATAAAACTGCTTTGTCACGTCAGCGAATTTTTGCTAACAATAACTTTGTACTGAGATCTGCTATTTAAATTGGGGAATGTTTATCTAACTGACAATATCCCTGTTTGTGTACACAATTTGATCTTTGAACGGAAAAGCGAGGTTGTACACTTTCAAATTGATTGTGCGGAACAACTCGTTCAAATAATGTTCAAATGACGAATATAGTGTTTCGAACATGCAATGTAAATTGTTGGAAGATTTCTCTGAACGCACTGTTCGTCATCGTATTTTAGCAATTTTCAAACTATGCTATTCGGTAGTTTAAAACTCGCAATCCATTGTTATTGTATCCGAGTCTGAAAATGTCAATTTGAAAGCAAATTTAATCGAATGAAATTGCGAACGTCAATTCTAACTTACGTAATAGGTTAATTCGGTAGATATTCGATAGCTTCAGTAGCGTATAATTTGCATGAACTTCATTTAAATGATTGCCAGAACACATGCAAAAGTGCGTTTTGTTTGAAATTCAATAATGGCGAGTTCTACCGGTAGTGAAAACTCATTTTAACCTCTTTATTCAGGTTCAATGGACTGTCGCCCGTATTATAGACAGTATTACACATACAGGCGATATTGAACAAATGTCAGATGCTGATGATATGACAACAACTTGTGTAACACTACAGTTAGTATGAACGACTACAGTTACTCAAAACGAATGTTTAAAACATAGTCACAAGTTGTCGAGAGTATTTGTGTTACGTTCAGACCCATTTTTACCGAAGAGAGCCAATGCCAAAGACACACTGTTCAGTATCAAAACCTCATGTACTCAGTGAATTTACAATACCACATTGTGCTTGTAATGACACGTCGTCGTCATCCGGCCGAATACAATATTTATGTCAAGTACTGTATGTCTGCCATACGCGTTGTTAAAAGCTAAATTAGCCACCTGTAATGAAGACATATATATATCATCAAAACCACGTTAAGTACTTTTGTCCTTGAACAAAATCAATGTACAATGTATAGAAACTAAATTAAAGAGCGAAGAATAAACAATGATATGTAACGTTTTTATTAAAAAGCCATTAACCAGGAATCGTCCATCAAGTTATATTCAAAATAATATTATTATGCATTATCTCTATAACGTTTCTACGATATAACTCCTTATTTAAATGTTTGACGTTCGTCCGATTTCTATCTTTTTCCCCATGCTTTAATTTCATGATATACTACCGCCCCCTCAACAAACCACAAGAGGCTACATTGTGTCACTTTCCTTGTTAAAGTTTGATCTCTCTTGCACAAGTCCTCGTATAATACAGTTCAGTTAGAGCTAATCAGGTCTGTTCAGTCATTAACACGCGATCGATCGTTGCGTTAAAATTCACTGGGGTATGCATATACTGTTGACTACGATCATAATAGATTCATTAATATTCACAACAAGACGTCATTTAAAAGATTTCTTTTAACTTTGCATTATTTAGCACTAACTTACACATGCAAATTATTTTTGTCGAGTCTCAATTCCCTCTTCAATTAGTTTGAATAATTGCAATTTACTGCACAGGATACAATTTTGAACCTAGAAAGCTAACATTACCTTCGGGAATATGGTTTCGTGTTAAAGCCGACGTAGTTAAGTCGTTCTAAACTTCTTAACAAATACATGCACCAGTAGTTGCAACCTCGTATATCGTTTTGTTATCGCATGAAATGATATTGTGTAGCTCAACGTATATGTGTAAATGTAATACATTACAAGCTTTACACCCTATTTGCCAAATTCGTTGCAATGTTACTTGCTTAACGATCCTTCGTATTATATAAACTGTTATTGCACGCATATTATTATTATTATTATTATACCATATTTATATAGCCCTTTTTTCATGTATACACACGTTCAAAAGTGCTGTACAATCATGACTAATACATTGTTAAAACAGTATATAATGTACATAAAATATAAAAGTAGGACCTACTAAACCCAGTAGGCGGGGGCTCTACTTAACCCAGTAGACGGGCCTCTACTTAACCCAGTAGACGGGCCTCTACTTAACCCAGTAGACGGGGCCCTACTTAACTTAATAGTAGGGATCTATTGAAGACAGTTGACGAGGCTCTGCTTAACCCAGTAGGCGGGGCTCTACTTAACCCAGTAGACGGGGCCCTACTAAACTTAATAGTAGGGATCTACCAATAGGTGGATGGGGCTTTTAGTCATGGGAACATGTGGGTCGTTGGGCCCAATGATAGGGCGCCAAGTTAATGGGAACATACACACAGTCAGCATGAATAAGCTATAGTAAAATAGTGCGTTTTCAGCGCTTTCTTGAAGGACGGTAGTGTTTTACTGTCTCTGAGCGCTGTTGGCAGTGCATTCCAGAGTTTCGGTGAAGCAGCTGTGAAGCATTTTGCATTTTGGTATACGAGAAAGAACACCAACACCTATCAAAAAGTCATCATCATTAAAATGTACGCTAACCTTTTCATTTGTAATAACAATTTTATCCAGCTTACTTGTTATCATCTGATTGCTTGCCGGGGTATAAATATATGCACGGTAATGTTAATGATGCTATCTAACCAAATACACATATTTATCATATTTACACAGTTGATTAACTTGTGATTGGTTGCACTACAAAAACAGCGATTGCCGATTCATATCACGCCCGGAACGATAACGGTATAATAAAACTAATCTTCTTTGATAGTCCAATAGTCAGATTACATTTTCAGTGTCATACATGTATTAACCTTCTGTGCAATCCTGTTATATGCACGTCTGCGGTACAAGGTAGTGGTGTTTCTAAACTTCAGTTGTTAAATTCATACAAGTGAGATAGTATTAAGCCTTTCCGTATCCAGAAGTACAACAAACTGTACACTCAGCACTCCAACATCAAATACAGTATCATTTGACAAAAAAACGGTACAATAATGTTCAAGAATGTACCAAGTGAATAAAGTGCGAAATAATGTATCGAATATTCGTGATGTTACACGATCGGGTGTATAATCAACATGTTACGTATAAAGGAGGTGCTTTCAATAACTCGTGTCATTTGTTATCATTCTACCGCATTTGTCTGCATGTCAAAACTATCATGTACCTGTACATCATCAAATAAAATGATATATTGCTCAACAACATGCTTTATACTTCAAAACGTCAGACTAGTCGTATATCGTTTGGCTTCGGAAAGTGTTTTACTTTGTACGATACACCCTTATCTGAGGTATAGATTCATTGTACAGTAGGTATTATCAATTATTTTATCTAAATGCACAATTGGAATTGATTTGATCATACGATAAACATTATAGAGCACTTTTTGTCTGGATTTTGAAACGCCCCTCGTATAAAAGTGGACGTCCAATTTATGTGTTTCTTTTACATTTTTTTGTGTACTGAGATGCTTTGTGAATAGCAGTTCAGATGTTGTTTTCGAAGTGTTGTAGATTTTATCAATATGTAACTTCAATAAGCGTGCAACAATTAATTTCTTCTCTCAGAATAACGGTATCATTTGCGTTCGTCAGCTCATTTGAGGCTACACTATGATCTTGCAATAATTATCTATTTGTACACGTGCAGTAGAGTGATAATGTAATTTGCAAATACTCTCTTTACTGTCCCTGCTGATTGCAAAATCGTGAAATCGATAAGTAGTTTAAATTTGTGTTTTTAGGTTCAGATCATCAAAGTTGTTGCCTATTTAGAGTATTTTCTCACTTGGTGTTTCAACTCAAAACATTAAGCTGTTATATGAGCCGTTCTCCAGGAAAACCGGGCTTAATAAAATTGTATTGTAATTATGCAATAAGATTTAGAAAAATGTCTAAAATGAGAGAAAAATCGAGACTTTTGATTTCATAGTTAAGTAATTGGATAGTATAGTACTATCCATAAGCTTCAAGTTTTTTTTCAAATTGTGTTAAAATAACTTCTATCGTTGCTATGGTGATAGTTTTCTGAAATGTACTCATACCACGAAAAACAAGGGTTAAGTGGCTAAAACACTTGCTATTTTCCCCTGTAAGCAAACACTCACAATTTGGACACATTTTATTAAGAAAAGAATATGATACTAAAATGTGCCACAATTTTAAAAGTTTACGTCAGAAATTTTTCGGATACGGGATCTTTGAAAAGCCAGTTGACTTTACGTCAAAAACGTAGACAATGACATTCGCGACGTCACTCAAAAAGTAGGCGGTAGTGGTTGGTTTAAAAAGTCTATAACTTTGTAAGTGTATGGAATAATTTGTACAAATTTTCAGAAACTGTTCATAAGAGTCTCGTCTTTCTTACCGTATATTATCAACATTTTCACAATTTTGTCACTGAGCCCGGTTTTCCTGGAGAACGGCTTATATAATAATGTTACTATCGCAATTAAAACGCATGTGCTCGGCGAACATGAGTGAATGCCACACAGTGTAGTCTTTGATAACAATTACAAGGCTTCGCGAACAAGTGGATTATACACAAAATATTTTGACAAGATAGACACGGATTGGATTGTATGAATGAAAATAGAACGGTTACAAAGTCAATGTACAAGATATTATATCATATCCCCGAAAATCGCCCTGGTTGTGTATGGATGGCGTCGTGTGATGGTCGAGTTTGAAAATAGTTTTATCACAACGATAAAGCCCACATAACGTGTAATCTTGTCAATGGAATCCATCATTGAAATGAATAAGGTTGTTTCAAGTAATGCGTTCTGTAAAGACCATGATGAATTAGAAATGCATATTTGTAGCAAGGCATGTCTGTTACATGAAGGTCTCGTGAGTGTTTGAACTATTGATTATGTTTTATTTCCATTCTGTATCTAATCATTTTATTGCATTACCACAAGGTACTGCTTTAATTAGTTTGCAAGATAAAGTGAAGAAAAATATATTTTATTCAAAACATAACACGTTGAAATAAAGTCCAAAATGCTTTCAAAATAAATATAAGAATTATTCTTGAATTGACATATTTGTTAGGGAAATTAATGGCACAACGGTACATTGACGGATATGTCGAATATTTGGGAAATAATTTTAATTCATTATTTCCCGATAAAAAGTTAAAATCGGCTAGAATATTAATTAATGTCGATGTCACCGAATATTAGCAAATAATCTTGATTGATTGCATTCTAATTAGTAATAAATTACAATTTTAACGCTTAGAGTTCCCAAGGGTTGGTTTCAGTGTTAATCATATCAAATTAGAAAACAGCGATTAAATTTTATACTGTAAAATCATTAATTTTCGTGGGGGATTAAATTTCGTGGATTTCGTGGTTCACCCTAACCACGAACTTTAATCCCAACGAACATCAATTTTGACCCTTGTTTATTACATGAAATGCAAAATCCACGAATTCAAATCCCAACGAAATTGTCTTTTTTACCAAAACCACGAAATTTCGTCCCAACGAAATCAAATGATTTTACAGTAGTTTGTTTTTATAATGAGCCGATTTTTTGCAAAAGCACATGCAATTAACATAACAATCATTCATTAAACACTAATTACATTGCTTGTGTTAGCAAAATATGTCGATATTACGTGTCCCCATCCCGGAAATAAAGTAGTTTTTGTACTGATTCGAAGAACACCTCTTCACCAAACCAAACATTATATTGGCTAAGGGTTCCGCAATGGGAATTTAATATTGAACATCAGTATCTTGTTAAGTCCCTACTTTATCTGAATTATAAAATATGATGTTGATATTGTGTTATATCAAAACTGTGCATTCATACACATTGGAAGCGATTTGACTGATTTCGGTCAGTATGTCAATAAACTTCAACATTTCAACGTGAAAGAGATAGAACTCGGCATCTAATGATGCTATTATGTTACCTTTTATCGCACCAGTTTGAATTACCGATGCGGTACAATGTGTCAATTTTGTATTTCTGACAAAACCAGTAAAAGTTGATGAAGTCGAACAGCAAGGCAACTGGCAATATTTTTTCAACATTAATAATCTTAATCCCTCTTGGATATATTAAATGATTGTTAATTAAGATCTATGAATGTCGCTGGAACAAAAATTACATGTTTTCGACAATTTTCTTTCATTTTATACACCACATGCTCTACGTGTACAAATGCATTTTCGGAATAGATTTCGTTTTGTAACAAAACACTACAAAAACTCTTCTTTTTAGAATACGATATATTTGGCATACGATATCTTGTGCTGAACCTATTTTGCATCAGTATAATATATTCTATGTAAGACATGCTTCGATTGCTTAATTGTTTGTTCTTTGTTCGAAGATTTATGTTTGGACACTTCGGTTAGGTTATAAATTGCCTGTTCTGATCTTTTTGCAAATGGGAGAAAATATTCCATAGCTTAACAATTATGAGTATTGTTTGGATTTATTTGTCTTTGATAATTCCGATGTCTTTTCGACTGCTAACTGATACCACAATGCGATTAAGGATTTGGTAAGGAATGTACAAAATATGTCGTGAACACATGTACTCGTATAAAGGTCTTGGTTATTACATGGTAAAGGTATATGTCATTTAGTACATGGCGTCAAATGCATATCCTGCTCGCAGAGTCGGGACAGACAGAAGACAGAATGATCGAATGAAACGCGGGTTTATCAAAAAATAGTTTTAAAATTGTGTACGATGGAATGCTATTCAGGGCATTGATTCCGATGAGCATATGAAACCCATTTGAGTTATTTAACTAACATCAAAACAAACATAGATAAACTAGTAATACCTTCGGAGAAACTAAATGATGGTCTAGTTTGAACATTTGCATAGTATTAGTACGTATGTTCTAACTGTGTAATATGTAGTTTGTTTTACTGTTTGTAGGAAACCAATCTGTTTAACTCACCCGTACGTACAAATGTAAAATTCTACAAAGAATGTACACCTATATAACAATTTAAGATGCTGCGGAACTATTGATTATTTGAATTAGCAACGTTGTTCAACAACTATCCGCATAAATAAATCACAATAATCTACCAAAATTTGTCGTTACTTGGTGTAAATTCCTTTGGCGCAGAGAACTGAGTTGTCGTTCGCCAGTTATTAGTGTTGTTTATAGACTACATGACCGCCTATTATCTGAGCGAATGTTCGAGGGATGATCCAAAGTAACGTTGACTTTTGCTTTTTACTTTTTTCGTATGTTTCAATAAATCTTTTACAAACTTATATCACCATTCATTGGAATAATTCTTGAAAAAAAGTCACGGAAAAATTATTATTTAATGTGAACTGACATGTAATAGAAAATGGTATCTAACTGCTACCGGCGCATCTAAAGTGTCATACAATTATGTAAATTATAACTGCAATATTTAAGATAAAATTTGACCTTAAACTGTGCAGAATGTTTTTCGTATACGGCCACATAGCGACCAGCTAATTTCAAAATTTTTAATTATCCGCCAGCGCAAAGATATTGCAGATTACGTCACTGTTGTCGCGCCGTATTTTCTTATTCCTCCGTGATGATTGCACTTTTCGATCTTTCTCTATCCACATATTAACGTTGACAACTAAAAATAAGAGCTCAGTTCATAGGATATATTGTATTGGTCTGTTCAATCATTTTAAATGCCATTGTCTGCACATTTTGCAAGAAAAGTGTAGATCTTTACCATTTAAGGTATGTCATGCCGGTTTGACGACGTCATCTTATCGTCGGTTACACAGGTGGTACCGCGCAAAGAAAAATGTGTATATTCAAAACGCACTGTTCAAATGACATCAACTTTTGACAAGTTGTTACAAATGTATATGCACATCCCATCGTAAGGTGGTTAAGGTTAGCGAATTTCTTACTTGCATTTCATGCTATACAATTGCATAGGTAACTTGAGAAAAGTCGCTTAAATTGTGTGCGCCGCATACGCGTAAATATGGTTACAAAAACACGCGGTGTGCTTAATATATTGTTTCAATGTAAAACTTCATCTCATATTGACATTGAATGTACCAAAACCATACATATTTAGAAAGTAAATAAATGTATGTTTTCACATTATATATGTATATGCTCTGTTGGAATGAATGATATGTCAAGTAGTGTAAATGAGAAACGAAAAGGTCAGACTACTGTCTGGCTAACTATCGTGCAATTCTTGGGCTCACTGAATGTGGCTGATCACGATCAACTTCCAACTATCAGTCGTTGTATAAATCTTCGAGTCACTTTCTTGCAATGTTTATGTCCGGGAAACGAGACGAATATCTTCTTATTCTATCGCACTGAGATGGGATTCATGTATTGTAGTGTGTGAATAAACCAGGAATGACGTATTATCGTAAAAGAAAAATAAACAATGGTTTACAACATATATAACGCCGTTTTACAATTACACTGTCGTGTAGTCTGCGATCAATGAACCGAATAATCAGTATTACTGGGTGTTCATGTTTCCGTTGAAACTCCTCAGGATGCAATTATGAATTTCCTTAATTGGATATTCTTTATTGAGAAGATCGCGGTGTGGTGACTTAGATTATTCCAACTTCAGGTGTCAAATTTTGATAACGTGACATATTCATACAAGTAAATATATTTTCTGTCCTATAAGCTTATATCAATTGACAACGACTTTTATATTAGTTATACCATGACGCTAATTTCACTAAAATACACTCTCTTTAATATAATATTACTTCATTTGGGGGATTTGATTATGATTGAAACAATGATGGTGGACCATTACAATCACTGATTGTAACTGTGATAGTTGTACAGTATATTAATCAGAACGTCAGTTTAAAACTTCCTGAAGTGCTTCGATAAAATACTACCCTCGTGGTTATATATTTACAATGGCAAATATGACGCAGGCAGTGCTTATGATAAATAATTAACTGACACTTCAAATCGTCCAATACCGTTTAGACAATACGTTAATTTATTTCCTTAAAACATTACACAACATGACAAATGAAAATGACATTCCACTATTATATGCTTTACGAATAATCATCGGTAATTAATAGGTTGAAGAGAAACACATGAATAATACATGTACACGTGTTCATGATATTCTCAATTAATCATCTTATTTATCTGAATTATGTTATAATTTGAATTGGACTATCTGCTGCACTGACATTAACAGTGCAACGACAGAACATATATTTGATATAGCTCTCAATGTGTTGAATCCATTCGTCGCTAGTATTTCTGCTGTAATGTTCTGTCAAACACAACCTGTGAGTGACAGTTCGTCATGCGTTCAAATAACACTCCTGTGAAGGAAGTTCCGTAACGTTTCGTATCGGTGATTTGTTAAACCAGGTATTAAACAACTGGTTGGTCACGTGAGCGTATTTTGGCTAACATTAATGTTGTACTGAGATGTGTCACTTAATTTTGCGATAATTTCTAAAATTACGATACCCCGATATACGTACACACTTCGATCCCTGAACGAGAAAAGCGAGGTTGTACACTTTTAAATTGATTGTGACGAACAAGGCGTTCTTAGAATGTTCGAAACACGAGTATGGAGTCATGCAATGTAAAAAGTCGGCACACTTTACTTAACGCACTGTTAGTCATCGTACTGTAGCAAATGGCAAACGATGCTATTCGGAAGTCTAAAACTCGCAATCCATTGTTCCCAGCCTGAAAATGTCAATTTGAAAGCAAATTTAATCGAATGAAATTGCAAATGTTACCTTGGTAGTTACTTGATAGCTTCAATACCGTATAATTTGTATGAACTTCATTTAAGTTATTGCCATAACACATGCAAAGGTGTGTGTTTTTTGCAATACTGTCATGATGATTGTTACCGATAAGGTAACATAACGTCCTCTTAATTCAGTTTTTCTGAACTGGCACTCAAATTCTAGACATTATTACACAAACAGGCGATATTAAATAAATACCAGATGTTGATGATATGACAGCTAATTGTGTAGAATTTCTAACACCTTGTAACAAGTTATTGAGAGTATATACGAAATGATCTTAATTGTGTTAAGTTCAGACCCATTTCCATAAGGAGAGAGCCAGCCAGTACCAATGGCACAACGTTCAGTACAAAATGTTTTAAAACGTACTCAGTTAATTTACATTAACACATAGTGCTTGTAATGGCACACAATAGTCATCAGGCCGCATTCAATATTTATGCTATGCTGAGATAACAGTACTGTCTGTCTGTCATAAGCGCTCTTAAAAAATTATATTAGCCTGTCAGTAATGAAGATATACAAATATGTAAACCACATTAAGTACTTTTTTTATAAACATTTATAAGCAATGCACACTGTATATGATAATTATGTAACGTTTTTTATTTAAAAGTCATTAACCAGGAATCATCCATCAAGTTATATTCAAAATAATATTAGTATCCATTATCTCTATAACTCCTCATTGACATGTTTGACGTTCGTTATAAATCTATCATGTTCCCCATGCTTTAATAACATGATAAACTACCAC
Organism: Spisula subtruncata; assembly: GCA_963678985.1. Taxonomy (NCBI): domain Eukaryota; kingdom Metazoa; phylum Mollusca; class Bivalvia; order Venerida; family Mactridae; genus Spisula; species Spisula subtruncata. The sequence continues at coordinate 7,682,626 of OY787675.1, read as the reverse complement.
CCCCTCTACATACCACAAGAGGCTAAATTATGTCACTTTCCTTGTTTAAAGTTTGATCTCTCTTGCACAAGTCCTAGTATAACACAGTTGAGTTAGAGCCAATCAAGTTTGTGCTGTGATTAACACGCGATCGATCGTTGCGTAAGAATTCACTGGGGTATTCATACACTGTTGACTACGATAATAGATTCATTAATATTCACAACAAGACGTCATCTTAAAGTTTTTTTAAACTTTGTATTATTTAGCAATAACTTACACATAAAAATAATTTTTATCGCATCTCAACTCCCTCTTCAATTAGTTTGAATAATTGCAAATTGCTGCGTCTCATACAATTTGAATCTAGAAAGTTAACATTACCTTCGGGAATATGGTTTAGTGTTGAAGCATCAGTAGTTAAGTCGTTTCAAATGTCCCAACAAAATCATGAACCAGTATTTGCAACCTCGTCTATCGTTCTGGTATTGATATATTTTGTAACAAATGCGCAGCTCAATGTACATATGTACATGTTATACATTACTAATATATTATTTATTGAGAAAATCGTTTTTAGTTGCTAAATGACCCTTCATATAGTACAAACTGAAATTACATGCATACAGGTATGCATTTTACAAAAAAACACAATACCCTATCAGTAGGTCATTCTCAACATGAACTACGCATAATAGATGAATTATCAATCATTAAAATCTATAACTTTGAACTGTTATAATTGTAATAACTATTTCATCCAGATCATATTATTGCTTGCCAGGGTATAAATATATGCACACTAATGTAAATGGTGTTATTTGACCAAATACACTCTGCTATGATATTTACACAGTTGATTAACTAATGATTGAAGGCATTATGAAAACAGTGATTACGAAATCATATCACGCCCGGAACAACATCGATGTAAGACACTAGGGTCCGAAATTGCAACCAATACTTGCACTCTGCATTCAATTATTGAAATTTCTTCTTTTGAGGTTCAAAGCGACATTTTGTGAGAATGAGAAGTTGAAGTTATGTTGAATAGGTGCTAATTATTATCATTTGCTTGTTTCCAATTGAAATTTAGTGTATTTTTAAGCTATAAGTGTAATTTATCAGCTTGAGTGCAGTGTGGTACTGAGATTCAACAATTGCATTTTTATCTCATAAATAGTATGTAATCACATAGTTAATGTATCAAATGCTATTTTAAACATTCAAATAATAGTTCTATACATTTTCCTTATTTTTATGTTCCATCTAGAACAAATAGTAGCTCAAAATATAACATTTTCAATTTTTGAGTGCTGAGTGCAGAGTGTAAATATTGGTTGTAAGTTCGGGCCCTGGTCTTTTGAAATTCCATTAGTTAGGTAACAATGTTTAAGTGTTTCTAAAAGGTTTAACTTCGTTTAATAAATACATAAAAGTGAGGTCGTATAAAGCCTTTCTGGGTATGGGATTATAACAGACGCTGTACACTAAGCACTCCAAAGTCAAATATACAAAATAGGTTATCATTTATAATGACTAAAAAGCGGGAAATCTTGTTAAATTATTGGGGGTCAAAACAGTACAAGCGATGTGTCAAGATAATAAATTTCAAAATGATGTATCGAGTATTGGTGATGTTACTCTCGGGTGTAGGATCAAAAAGTCGCATATACAGGCAATGCATTTAATATAACTCCTGTGGTATTCGTTATCATCTGAACACGTCTGCCTGCATTTCAAAATGAAGATGTACCTATATATCACCAAACAAAATGATATATTGTTCACCAACATGCTTTATACTTCAAAATGACAGACTTGTCTTATGTTGTTTGTCTTTGTGAAGTGTTTCTATATAACGAGTTATAGATGAATAACATTTGTTACGTTGGCCGGGTTGATACAAATGTAATAGCCCTCTTATTACATTGTAGTTTGTCCTGGACTTGCTGCAACTTAATGACTACTGTTGATTATTCTAAGAAACAAAACACATCCCTTGTATCCCTAGTCTCAATAAATATATTACCTAGGACACAAATGTGCAACGAAGTGATAATACATTGTTGGTGTTACTATCTGACAACTTTATTCATATTACCCACAACCAAATAGAACAGGCAAATCTCTTTACACATCTTTTACAGAATTAATATTGTATATGTGTGACTTCCGGGCAGGTATTCACAAAGAATCTTACTCGTAAAAAGACCAAATTTTTTTGTCTTAAGTTAATTGATTTGGTTGCAAATGTTTTCTACAAGGAAAATATTTAAAAAATAACCATGTTTCTTAGTGATTATTGTAGCTCCTAAAATAATTTGTGAAAAATTAATAATCTTGTATGTCATATTAAGTTGCTACAATTTATATTTTTAAGCAATATCTAAGAGTTGTACTAAGAAACTTTGTGAATACCAACCCAGATGTTGTTTACGATGTGTTGTTGTCTATATTTAATATGTAACTTCAAAAAGCTTGCAATAATTAATCACTTCTGCCAGAGAAACGTTATTATGTGCGTTCGTCAGCTCATTGAGGCTACAATATGATATTGCAAATAATTATCTATTTGTACACGTGCAATAGATTGATAATGCAATTTGCAAACAATCACTTTACAATGCCGTTGAGCGTAATCGTAGTCCAACCGACATTATAATTTATGGGACACTTCCGTTTATTTTGCATTTTTATGACCAGCTCGCTGTTTCTTAAAATCTGTCATTTCGTACAGTGTCTATTACGACTTCAACAATTTTCTGCGATCAAAGGGAGATCATTTTGTGCAATAATCGATTAAAATTACATCCCTTCCACTACAAAAACATAATGAAGCGTTAATGTTCAAAATTGTAAATTTTCGCCATCAAATTAAGCGTAAATTGCAAACTAATTTGACTTACTATTTGAGTATTTCGTATCACAGACATGTATCAATTAATTTGGAAGTGGAAAATAAGTCGAACAATAAAAGCCCTTATTTTGCGCGCGTGAATAGACGTTTTACCATTTGTGATGGTGTGATCATTCAAGCGTAACGGAGGCCAACGGAAATTTTTCCCAAAACGCGCGTTAGTCATCGAATTTTACCAAATGTCAAACTATGTTATTCGGGAGGCTTAAACTCGTAATTTATTGTTTTTTATCGTATCCGAGCTTGGAAATGTCAATCTAAAAGTCAGTTTAATAGATTGAAATTGTGAATGTCTTGGTAGTTATTTGGTTCCTTCAATAGCGCATACTTTGCACGAACTTCATTTAAACGATTGCCTACAGATGCAAATGTGTTTGGTTTGTTTGCTATTCAATCATGGTGATTATTCCTAGTAAATTAACACCACGTCCTTTTTGTCAGGTTTCCAGGACTGTCGCTCATATTATAGACACTATTACACATAAAGGAGATATAGAATAAAAACCTGATCCTACAAATTGACAACAAATGGTATAGCACTTCTCTTAACACTAAGTAACAAGTTGTTGAGAGTATATCAAACTTATCTCATTTGTGTCACGTTCTGGCCCATTTCCACAAGGAGAGAGCTAGTGTCAATGTCACAACATTCAGAAGCAAAACCTAACCTACTGAGTTAATTAACAATATCACATAGTGCTTGTAATAAATTTCGTCTTCATTAGGCGCAATTTTATTATTTATGAAATGTTAAGATAAAATTACTGTCCAAAAGCTATATAAGCCAGTCTGTAATGAAGATATATAAATATGTAAACCTTATAAAGTACTTTTGTCCATAAACATAATCAATGTTCAATGTATCTAAATTATATTACCGAGCTAAGAATAAACAATAATATGTAACGTTTTTATCTAAAAGTCATTAACCAGGACTCATTCATCAAGTTGTATTCAAAATAATATCATTTTTATACATAATCTCTAAAACGTTTCTTCAATATAAATCCTTATTCAAATGTTTGACGTTCAATCAAAATTTATCTTTTCCCCATGCTTTAATAACATGATAAACTGCCACCCCGTATCCACACACACCACAAAACGCTAAATTGTGTCACTTTCCTCGCTATAGTTTGATCTTCCTTGCGATAGTCCTCGTATAAAACAGTTGAGTTAGAGCCAATCAAGTTTGTTCTGTCATTAACACACGATCGATCGTTGGGTTAAAATTCACTGGGGTATTCATATACTGTTGACTACGATATTAGATTCATTAATATTCACCACAAGACGTCATTTAAAAGATTTATGTTAACTTTGCATTATTTAGCGCTAACTTACACATAAAATGACTTTCGTCGCGTCTCAATTCCCTCTTCAATTAGTTTGAATGATTGCAATTTGCTGCGCAGGATACAATTTTGAATCTAGAAAGTTAACATTACTTTCGGGAATATGGCTTAGTGTTTAAACATGAGTAGTTAAGTTGTTCTAAATTTCCAAACAAAATCATGCCCCAGTAGTTGCAACATCGTGCGTTGTTCTTGGATCGAACTAATTTGTGAATAAATGCGCAGCTCAATGTACATGTGTACTTGTAATACATTACAAGTGTATTCTTGATTTGAGAAAATCGTTTTACTGTAAACTGTCAAATGACCTTCCATATTGTACAAACTGTTATTGCATACAAAATGCACTTTACTAAACGAGAAGAAACCATTCGTCCCTATCGCTAAGTCATTATCAAAACGAATTACGTGTAATGGGTGAATTACTAATCATTAAAATCTGCAACTGCGCTACATGTAACCACTACATTTGTTGTAACGTTTTTTCCCAGATTACTTGTGAACATCTGATTGCTTGCCGCTGTATAAATATATGTAGGATAATGTAAATGATGCCATTTAGCCAAATACAAAATTTTATGATATTTACTCAGTTGATCAACTGGTAATTGGAGGTATAATTAAACCGCGATTACGAATTCATAGCACCTCCGGAACAACACTGATGTAATATCACTGAATTCCAATAGTTAGGTTCCATTTCCAGTGTCTAATAATCGTTGGTGACATTGTGTTTAATGCACCTCAGTGGTAGCATTTACTTCGCCTTGTGACATATGATTCCATTACATCCAAAGTAGTGATGCTTCTAAACAGTTTATTAAAGTGAGGTCATAGAAAGCCTTTCTGGGCCAGGGATTATAACAGACACTGTACACTCAGCACTCCAAAATCAAATATACAGTAAATAACATTCGAAATGATGTATAGTGTATTCGTGATGTTATTCTCGGTTGTAGGGTCAGAATGTACACATATATAGCTGATGCTATATACTTCAAAATGTCAGTCTAGACGTACATCGTTTAGCTTTGGGAAGTGTTTCATTGTGTACGACACACCCTCATGTGTTTGAATCAAAGTACATACGTATTATCAATTATTATATCTTAATGCAAAATTGGAATTGATTTGAGCATACGATAAACATTATATAGCCATTTTACTGGATTTTGAAGCGCCCCTCGTACACCGTTTGTAGACTTTATGCGTTTACATATTTTCTAAGTTTGTACTAAGAAACTCTGTGAATATCAGCCCAGATATGTTTTGCGATGTGTTGTTGTCTATATTTAATCTGTTACTCCAAGAAGCGTGCAATAATTAATCACTTCTGTCAGAAAAACGGTATTATGTGCGTTCGTCAGCTTATTGAGGCTACAATATGATCTTGCAAACAATTATCTATTTTTACACGTGCAGTAGATTGATAATGCAATTTGCAACCAATCACTTTACTGTCCCTGCTGAGTGCAAACTCATGGAATCGATAAGTAGTTTTTCGTTTTAGGTTTCAAAACATGAACATTATTGCTTATTTAGACAGGTATTGTCACTTGGTTTATGACTCACAACATTAACGTCTTACATGATGTGTTACTATCGCATGTAAACGCATGTACACGAATAACTTGAATGAATATCACCCAGTGTAGTTCTTCATAACAATCATTATGCTTCGTGGACAAGAATAATAGGCACAATAAAACATTGTCGACACTGATTATATTAGGTACGAGGAATAACTGTTACAAAGACTGATGTTATCTCATAACCCCATAAATCTCACTGGTTGTGTATGGATACACCATGTGATGGTCGAGTTTGACTAAAGTTTCATCACGATTATAAAACCCATAAAGCTTGTACATATTGTCAATGTTATCGATCATTGAAATTAATAGAGTAGCTTCAAGCATCGTATTCTGTTAAGACCATGATGAATTAGAAATGCACATTTGTAACAAGGCATGTCTGTTACATGAAGGGCTAGTGATTGTTTGTAATATTGATTATGTTTTATTTGCATTTCTGTCCAATCATTTATTTCATTACCAAGAGTTATTGCTTTGTTTGCATAATAAAGTGGAGATTAATATATATTATCCAATGAATAACATATTAAAATGTTAGAAACTGCTGTTAAATATCAATACATGATTTGTTGAATTGACGTTTTTGACAGAAGATATAAAGAGCACTACGGTACCTTGACAGTCACTTCAAATACTTGGTGTTTTTTTTGTAAATTTCTTGATCATTAATTTCCGATAAAAACGTTAAAATCGGCTAGATTGTTAAGTAATGTTGACATCACTGAATATTATCGGATAATCTTTATTGATTGCACTCTAATTAGTAATTAATTATAGTTTTAACGCTTAGAGTTCCCAAGGGTCAGTTTCCGTGTGACTCATATTAAATTAGAAAGCAGCGATTAAATATTATAGTGTGTTTTATAATGCACCGCCGCTGTTTTGTGAAGGTACAACCGAATGCCATGAAAATCGCTCAACTTGGTAATCATTCATTTAAAATTAATTACATTGCTTTTATTAGCAAAATACGTCAATATTACGTGTCTCCTATCCGGGAATAAAGTAGTTTTTAAATACGAAAGCGTAACATGCCTTGAGAATACCAAATGTACATCTTCACCAAACAGCAAATCAAATTGTCAAAGGGTATCGAAATGGGAATTTAATAAACTAGTATGCTGTTTGTGTCTCTACTTTATCTGAATTATAAGATGTAATTTCTCTATATTGTGTTGTATATAAGCTGTGCATTCAAACACATTGGAAGCGTTTGGACTGAATGCCATCATTATGTCAATTAAAATCAACATTTCAACGTTACAAATGTATAACTTGGCATCTAGCACTGTTATTAGGTAACTTTTTATAGCATCAAAGTCAATTATGTTTGTAAATCCGTAGGAGGGTGAAATTATTCCGTATTTTAAATTAAAATACGGTAACTAACTAACTATAAACATTACAATTATTACTGATGCGATACAATGTTTCAAGTTTGTATTTTTCACAAATCCATGACAATTTAATGAAGTCGAACAGCATGGCATCTGTCAATATTTTATAATATTCTTGTAGTCTTTAATATTCCTAAACCCTCTTGGGTGTATCAAATAATTGTAAAGTAATATCTTTTATCTTTCTCTAAGGAAAATGACATTTTATCGGCAATGTTCTTTCATTTTATACACCCCGATGTCATGCTCTACGTGTACAAATGCATTTTCGGAATTTATTTCGTTTAGTAGCAAAACATTTTGCATTAATGGCTCTTCTTTTTAAAAGACTATATATTTGGCTTACGATATCTTGCGGTGAACCTATTTCGTATCGCTATTCATCTCGGTATTTTGAACGGTATCGGTGTACTCGATAAGGCATGGTTGTTACATGATAATACGTCGAATGGATTCAGTCATTGCGGGACATATGCTATTTACATTACAACGCTATATGTATATCCTACTCAAGAAAACACCACCAACAGAAGGAAATATCCAGTGATGCGGGTCGCATAAGGAAGGAAATTTGTATCAACATGTAGTACGTACATGGTATAAGAAGTGAGTTTGGTGTTCATCGGAATATTTTATAGTAACTAACTTCAAAACAAAACATGGAAAATAAAACACTTGAAGATATTAAAAGACGGTCTAGTTTTAACATCTACAGTATGCCTGATCCGACTGTGTAGTATGTTGTTTGCTTCATTAACTGTGGAAAGCCAATCGTGTTAACAAACCCGTACGTACCATTCTACCAAACCTATATATAAAGATTTAAAGCTGCTGAAATATTGATTATTTGAATAAGCCTTGTTGTTCAACGAACATCGGCGGTCCCAGTAACACAATATATTTGTCTACAAAACATTTCCTTTGCTTGATGTAGACTGTAATATACAGTTAAGTGTATTTCGTTTGGAACAACATTGTACTGAGTCAATCGTTATTATAGTTATTATTATTGCTCATATGCTGTCTAACCACCTATTATTCGAGCGAATGTACATTTCCCGCCCTGGACTGTTCATGTTGTTCAATTGTATTTGATAGTACGAGTATATGGCGAGTTTGGTAGCATAGTTTGATACGTATCTGTAAGTGGATGTGGAACGTTGTATTATTCTGCGTCTAAACTATGTTACAATAACTTACAAGAACGTGCACCCGTATCTGCATTCAATTGTTTAAAATGAGATGTCTTTTATCCATTCGTGAAATAAATATGTTCACATTTATAACACCAAAATCATACATTTCACGAAAGTAAATATATTAACGTTTGCACATTCGAGAATGTATATGATCTTTTAGCGTAAATGAGAAACGAAAAGAGCAGACAAATGTCTGGCTAACTATTGTGCAATCCTTTGGCTAACTAAATGTGGCAGATCACGAACAATTTCCAACTAGCCGTCATTGTATAAATCTTCAAGACAATTTCGAGCAATGTTTATGTCAGGGAAACGAGACGAATATCTTCTAAGTATATCATCATGGTGGGAGACAGATAACTCCATTGATATATTTTAGTGTGGGGTTTAACCAGAAACGACGTAATAACACAGAAGAAGAAGTAAATAACGTTCAACATGTACAGTCTCCCAATTACACTGTCTCGTACATGTAGTTTGCGATCAATGGACCGAATATTCATTTGTATTGTACTTAATCATATGAATTGTGTATACTCTACAGGAAGTCATTGCGAATTGCCTAAATTGATTTTTTTACTTGGAAAATTGTGGATAAAAGTGACATAGATTATTCTAAATGGATGGTACAAGTTTGATAACGTGATATAGTTATACACGTAAATATATGATATATCCTATAATTGACAGCGACTTCAATAATATGACACCTATTACACCAAAACACACATTTTTGGCTGAAAACTCTTTTCATTGTATAAGCAATGACAGTAATAACGTCATTTCGGAATTTGATTACGTCATAAAGCAGATGAATCGGTTATATAAGCAGCGTCAAAATACTAACGTTATTGTGGGGATTTGATAACGTCATTTAGGAGATAAAATAACCCCATTTAATGCCAATATATTTGGATGAAAGAAAAAGCATGTTGTACATGTATAACTGTTACATTATTTTGCATACGCAATGTGTACAACGCTGTTTATCCGTTCTGTGTGATTTGAAATTATCACTTGAATGGTCAACAGAGGTAGGGTCACTATTTAAACATATTCAAAGATAAAATAACACTTTTAGTGAGGTGCATACACGTGTATATGTATAAGACATTTGGTTCAAATTAAATAACCTTCCTTTCAACGTTCACTTTCAGAACTAATCGAAAATTTTACTTACAAGTATTATGAGGATGAACTTCATGCAGAGCACAATATTACGTTGTGCAAAGCAATGACTAAAATAGAACCACCTTAATCTGTTTTATGCTGGTATTGTTGCTTAACATTTAGACTTCGAGTAATAATTGTGTATAGCATGAGGGATAAAACCTATTTTAATTGCCAACATAACTGAACATATTTCCATGCAATGAAGACGGCCAACATTTATTGATTACATGTCTTTGAGATCTCATGGGTACAGTTTCATCATAGGCACATGGTTTTAGTATTTGCCAAGTCCTTATTGTTACACACTGACGCACCACATACATTATTATACAGTACGTTCAAACAAGTTAAAACCAAGAGGTTATGCGCATGTATGGAACTCAAAGTAACGTTCAAATTTTAACACGTATTTATTCTTCGAAAGTCTTACATTTGGGACAGATGCATATGCTCGTACGTTGTATATTGGTGAACCCGCAGTTTGCACATTTCTGTAACTGGTAAAATAGTTTTATAGAATTCCTATCTGAACGTCAGTTTAATATTAATTTTCCTGAAGTGCTTTCAAAACATTATTTGACAGTTTCCTCGTGGATACTCAGTTACATAGTGCTAGTAAAATAATATGTATGGCAAAAATGGCGCAATCAGTACTACGCATGATGAATAATTTACTGACAGATCTAGTAGTACAATAACGTTTAATAACCGCAATAATGTATTCTCATGAAATATTACACAATGAAAATGCCATTTCATCATCAAGTTGTTTATGAATCATCGTCTGTAATTAATAAGTTAGAGATAATATACGATAAAATATCATTAGAAACAGCTTTTATTTGGTATTGGATCTATTTGCCACCCGTGTTTTTATATTGGGTCATGACATGCACAAATTGATGAAAGCCCGTCATGCGTTCAAGGATGAATCATGTGGTGGAAGTTTTCTGACATTTCTTTCCTTGGACTCGTTGAACGTAACGTAAAAGATAACGAGAGCTATTGTTGTAACTATCAATTTACTGAGATATTGCGCCTAAATTGGTGCAGTTTACTAAAATGGCAAACAGAGGTAAACACTGGTTTGTAAAAATTAAAATTGGTGTATCGGTAGAAAGAAATACGATGTTGAAATTAGTATCCCCCTGTTCTTTAAAACCTATTTACGCACAAACAATATTACCGTTTATCATGTTTCCAAGAGAAGCTTATTATGTCGTGGAGAAAGTATATAGCCCAATTTGAAAATGTCAAAGCGATTTAAATCAAATGAGAAAGAGAATGTCAATTTAAACTAATGTAACAGTTTAACATGGTATTTATTTGATAGCTTCTACGGCGAATTTAATTTGGATGAACTTCATTTAAATGACTACAAGAACACATGCAATGAATGCGTTTTTTTGTATTACAATAGTGATTCTGACACGTAATGAAATCTCATTTCAACTTTACGTCCTCTTTATTCAAGTGTCCTGGACTGTCGAAAGTATTATAGTCATTATTACACATACATTACCTACAATGTTACATAAATTAAATATCAGATATCAATAGTGTGATCACTAATTGTTTAGAACTATTCCAAACGAATATTCAACACTTAGTAGCAAGCCGTCGAGAGTGTATCAGCAATTGTGTTTTTTGTGTCTCCTTCGCACACTCTTCTACAACTTCCAAAAGGAGGGAGCCAGTGTTAATGCCAATCACTCAGTGTCCTACATGTTCTCAGTTATTTCACACTACAGCATGGTTTATGTAATGGCTAACATAGTCGTCAGACCGAATTGAATATTTATGCAAAGCTGCGATGAATGTCTACCTGTCAAATGCGTTGTTTAAGGATATATTAGCCAGTCTGTAATGAAGATGTATACATGTATATCTATTAGTAGGACAACTAACCGCGCTAAGAGTATAACATAACATATAATGTTTAAGTCAAAGTACAAAATCAACGTACACTAAACCATTTTGTTATATATGTAGTTCTGCTTAAAAGTTCTGGTATGGTTATTTCGGCGTAATTGTTCTAGGATTATGTTGCTTCGACGACTGCATAGGTTCCCAATCTAGGTCAGTCCCAAGACTCTTACGTTGACCTATACCATTGTAAACATTCCTTGGTATCTAAACATAATATCAGGTATGATGAATCTTTCTAGGGTGTGCTACATGTGCTACGACTCTCTTGTCTTATGTGCGCAATTTATGCATATCGCGTATGGCACCGCTGGTCGTTATTCTTGGAGTATAACTGATTCGTGCATATTATGATTGCGAAATGCATCACAACAAACCTAAGGAAGACAAACTATAAAAGTAGCAGACATGTATTAAAGATAGCGCTGGCGTCATCAGTTATTGGCGTTTGTAAAGATGAATGGACTCTTTGTTGCCAGTTTAAAGTCTGTTGGCGCGATTATAGAACTATTTCATGTTATAAACTGTAAACATGCAAATGATTACTGATGCTAACGTTCAATGTTGTCTATTTTCTTCGATATGAATGGCATTAAATTGGAAGTACACGTGTTTACGCCTCTGTTTAATTGCATTGTATAGAACATGGAAATAACAGTAGTCTATCGTAGAGTAGGTATATGTAAGAATTAACAAATCAAGAGAAAGCACAATATGTATTCATTTATTGACAGCTGCGACTGTTTGGCATATTTTGATTGCCATATAATGTAACCAGCAATCGCTATGCTTAAACATTCACTGTTTTGGCTTTGCAACGTCAATAAATCAGTCAATCGCAGTTCTAAATGCATTCAAAGTTCACGATCAGCTATTCGACAAATCTATAAAAAAAATTATACCCACACTATTTCAGGATTTTCGATTGTTATTTTCGAACCTACTGAATCTGCCACTTGGAGTTCGAATGTCAATCATATTACGAATACATTTTAATCATGATTCATTCATTCTGTCGATCAATTTATGATCGAAGTGGTCTTGTATGCTCATTAAGTAGAAGAATAGAAGATGAGTTCATGGTATGAAAGAATTATCAAATATTCAGATTTTAACAATGAAAATGATTGTTTTTATTATAACTTAAATAGCAATACCTGTCTGTCGAGTACAAAATAATAATACAAATGTATTAAATATGTATTTAGTCCGTGAGAATGTAAATTAAGTGAACGGGTTTCTCCTAGTGATGCTACAATAGCCTTTGTGTAATATTTGAGCAGTATTTTACATCAACAGCACGTTACGCCAACATTCGATGTTTTTCCCGTTGATGAACTTGTACATAAGGCGTGCCAAGCAATCGGATAAAAAACATTTGTACCACACAACATTAACTTTATACATATAACCAATACAGCGTTTAAATAATTACTCACTGTATGTATTATATGCATTATGCTATTGAACGTCTATACAATTAAATGTATTCATATTTAACTACGAAAGACATTCTGGATTTAATGTCAATTCAAAGTTACTATGGATGTTTGACATACTAGAAGTTCATGATTAAGATGATTGATACGTGCAGGACTCTTCTAACCGTCTCGGGTTATTTAGCTTGACCTTGGACAGGTAATGAGCAAAGTGCGTGTATCAAAAATGTAAGTTCATTTGTTCACAATATACTTCATACCAAGGACAATTATTCGTTAGAATTGAATGACCAAATAAAGACTTAAATATTCACTGTCTGTTACCGAAGCCAGTTTCGTAGGAATTAAATAACAACCAAATGGCAAAACAAATACGCTACCGATGTATGCATGTAAGACAAAAGTTAAACGCATACTGGATCCAAATTTATTTAATGGCACTAGTCACCATTTTTATCTTAATTGTACATGTACTACAGTTAATACACAAATTCACATTTGCATCTAACGAATATAAAGCTATGTCAATTGGGGAATTGGTACCAGAATAGCAACCAATATTGGTATTGGTGTTAACCCCTCTCAATTAAACAGGTCATTCGTCGCAAAAGATGTTGTTACATACATGTAATTGTGTAAATGTTTTTGGAAGATAAATGTTTTAACGCCTTAGGTAGCTGTTTTGTCGTACAATGAACATTATCATGTTAGCAGAAACACATTTACCAGTCACCAGTCACTATTTTCTAAACGTTTCGTTACTTCTAATGCATTTTAGTCAGTAACTTTTGTAATTGGATTACTGGATTATTTTGTTCAACTAGGTCACAAAACAATTTGCTGAAGTACATGGCCATGAATATAAAAGTACATACACGCGCAGTTGGTGACAACAATTCAGTATGTGGCGGGGTTATGCAATGTTATGCATACAAGTTTTCACCAAGGGTTTCTAGTATTGGAATGTGATTTTTCATGGGTTTTATACATATGTATTTTAATGCCATTCTTACATGTACCAATTTGCATTATAAATACTTCTGAATATTGTGATACTGGCATAAACTCTGTGCTCATATCCAAACACAATTTAGCACTAAGGATTCTGTCTGATCACGAAAAGTTTTAGTCGCGTCGGTTGTTTGCGTAAATCTTTCAGACAACTAAGTACCATGTTTAGCAAGACAAACTTCTTCATGTATGTTTATTATCGCTATATCAAAAAGGAAACTTACTGCAGACGAATTTTGGCATTGAAAATAGATCCTGACTTTTATTAATGAACATACTGAAAGGGGCTTACGCTTGATACATGTATAGCAATTGGTGAACGCAAATGATGCTACAGCTGTCCTGAATGTTAATAAAGACATTATTAAAGAGTTTTTATTTAAAGATATTTAAAGATGCAACACATATTATATTGTGGTACTAGTATATTGTTTGAATGTGAGACAGCTGACCGGTGACCAATTGTCTCAATTTTCCGAAATAAATTTTTCACTGAATCTGTATATGAACATACCTTTATGAATATTATACTAAAACCGCTCCGTTCGCCGTCTGAAATCGCCTAAATGGCGGGACATTTTAGCGCCAATTTTTACGATGCATATCCTTTTTATTTATAAAATTTCAAACGACACAATTTTATTCACATTATAATCGGGATATTGAACGAAATATTATAAGAATTATATCAGCAGAATAGCCATCCTGTCAGAGAATGATTTGTTTACGCCGATTTTATGGCATTTTATTGATGGATATGAAGGCAATGATAGGGATATTGCAGGTGAACATGGTAACGCCTCCCCGCATAGATGCAGATGATGAGCGGCCTACCACATCCGAAATGACAAAATATAAGAAAAAACAGCGATGCACATTGGCATTCCTTTATTATACTATGTAGGGAGAAGTCTGGAAATAGACAAACCTCCTTGACAGGCATCTCAGCCAATGGCTATGCTATATACCGGATAATTCCACATACGTAGTATTTCTGTCCATCAATAGAACAGTTAATGGGTAAACTGAAGGAATAGAAAATGGAGAGTTTTATCTGATAATGGAAATAATTACCGTACTCTTATTTGGTTTATTATCCTTTATATGTAGTAGTCGCAATAACATCGAGATTTGCCGCAATATAATCATTGTATATACTTATATTAGTCGGATCTGCAGGGGAAAGGAATCTTACAATACACGAAGATAATTACCTTTAAAATCTTACATTCTATTATGCATTGAATATGAATTAATCCTCTGAAGTTACAATTAAATTTCTGAAATATCAGTAATCAGCGAAATGTACATTTGTTTAATGTATGATTACACTTACTCAGTGTTTAATTTGTTTAATGTATGTTTTTCGAAACTAACTCGCAACTGATTCTTCATTTTATAGCTACTGTATTGTGCATAATGCATTATGCCGATTTCCTAAGCTAAGCACTTAGTGCTTTTCGTAGTTTTATCGTACCTTTACGATCGTGCTTCATGTGCTCGAAAATTTCTAGTACATATATTAGTTGCATGTATTCTTCCATGCAATATGAATGTATTACAATGCAATAAAATATTCCGATCCCACATTACAATAATTGCTTGTTGAGAACGGAAAACATGATAGTTCAAATTATTTGTGCAAAACAGAGCGTTGAATGACGATTTAAGGCAACGAGTATCTCGAGTTTCTTAACGTGATATGTAGTTAGCTTTCCCTAAACACACGATTTGTCATGTAAACTTGTCATTCCCTTGTTCGTCGTAACTTTATGTCTTAGAAACTGTATTTATTTTTACCGTTTTTCACATTTTGTAAAAGGAAGCTTATCAATTGCGTCGTTTTTACATCAACGATGGAGAAAATCTATATCCTAGCTAGGAAATGTCAAAGCTATTTAAATCAAATTTGAAAGAGAATGTCAGTTTTAACTAATGTAATAGGTTATATTCGTGTTTATTTGTAAGCTTTAATAGCGAACTGATTTTTTATGAACTTTATTTAAATGAATGCCAGAGCAGATGAATTAGTCTATGTTTTGTTTGTTACACGGTTGTGATTGTAAAGAGCAATGCAATTTCATTTAGCATTTCATTATATGTACTAAAGTTTCGTGTATTGATGTTCGTATTATTACACCCCAATGTAGTTGTGATATGGTGTTTCTGATTTATGTGCTAGGCTGGTAAGGTTGAGTGCTACATTCCCTATCTGATTTCCTCATACAATTTGTGATGTGCGTATCATTGTCATCATGACGCACATAGGAAACATAAAATAATTGACATGTTCAGATCCAGTTTGTATTAACACAACTAGCTATGAAGAACCACGGACAACATATTATTAGTTTCTTCTTTTCAGTGGACCTTATTGAAAATTGATATTAACTGTCAATTATGTAATTCAGCCATTATAGCCATTATTATTATTATAATTATGTAGCTAACACTATGTAGCATATTAGAAATTGTGTATTTAAAGTCTCGTTCTGGCCTACTTTCACTCAGAGAGAACCACTGTCAATGAATCAACGTTCAGTATCCACACGAAATGTACTCGGTTAATTTACCATACCACATCGTACTTGTAATGGCCCGACGAAGACATAAAGCCCAATTGAATATTTATGTCACGCTGTCATTACCGTCTGCCTGTTATCAGCATGTTTAATAGGTATATTAGACGGTCTGTAATGAAGATCTATGTATCTAATACTAGGACATCTAACCCATGTTTCGTACGTTTGTCCATTAGCAGATACTATGTGCCACGTACATAACCTACATTGCTGAGCTGATAGTATATACTTGATAAAATCAATGCACCTGACTTTGTATAACGTGTATTTAGGTGGATAATCTAATAGCACAATACAGACTAGGGATTCAAAGCAGTCTGCTCATTCAGATATATAGCTGATAATATCAATACTTCACCCAACGCACATTTTACAGCATGCTGTTTAAGGCGCCTGCAAATTTTCGCCTTCTAGGTCAGTGTATAGCAACTTGGTGCGATGTCTCTTCCGAGGTATGAAGTAGATCAGGCCTGGTGATTATAAACACTTATCGTTTTTATACTCAAATTTTATACTCCATGATCCAACTGGAAAACAGTTTTTTTTCATAATTTTGCAACAAAACCAGCACCAACTTGTAGCAAATAATCTAATTAAGAAAATGAACCCCAATTGCATATGTTTCCGATACACAAGTTAATGTTTGTAATACATGTACCGAGTACAATCAATTAGGCTAGTTTAACAGTCAATGACAAAGATATATTTATTACCGAAACCACATTTCGTAGAAGTTGGAAAATCATCGAAATGACAAACGGATCAGCTAATTATACTTAGTACAGTGACTTCTTACCCATAATCTATAAACAGAGCGTATGAGAATTTTTATCTTAATAGAAAACATTGAAACATAAATTCTCATTTTTATCTAACGAATATAAAACGATTTCATGTGGGAATGGTACGAGAATAGCAACAGCTATAGGAATCGGTATTCACCCCTTCTAATTAGGCATGTCATTCATCACAAAAGCCGTTGTTACATACATGTAATTGTGTTATCTTTAAGAAAATATATGTGCTAACGCCTTGTATGGTAATTTTCTCATACATTTAACGTGTACCATGTTTACAAATCCGTATCTGAATATTAATGCAGTCGATATGTTCTTGACTTGAGATCCACCTTAATGCATTTAAGCCACAGTGACTTAATTTTTACATTTTAAATTTCTTTTAGAAACTAGGTTACGGCACAAACAAATCGCTGCAGTGCACATGCACAGTAGTGTAAAATTACGCACATTCGCAGTTGATGATAACAATTAAAGATGTACTGTAGTGGGATTACTTAAACCTTAGTGTTACTAGTTTCCGACCAGAGCCATTCATGGGATTTGTATGACGACATTGCACGTACTGTATACATATTTCTAACATGTTGGTACATAACCGTAGTGTACATTAGGACATGTCTTTAAAATTCTTACTAATCTCCCTGTATTGATTAATAAGCTCCAAGGATTCTGAAAATGTGTTCTTCGCCCTTTAATATGTCTTATCATTTGCTGCGTCGGTATATATCGATGAAGGGATAACAAACTGTAAGGATTATGTCCGCCTAACAATTATTGACATAAACTGCCTAAATCTGTCTGATCACGAACATCTCAGCCATTGGCTATGCTATATACCGGATAATTCCACATACGTAGTATTTCTGCCCATCAAAAGAACAGTTAATGGGTGAATTGAAGGAATAGAAAATAGAGATTTATATCTGATAATGGAAATAATTACCGTACTCTTATTTGTTTAATTATCCTTTATATATGGTATTCGCAATAACAACGAGATTTGCCGCAATATAATCATTCTTATATTGACTGGATCTTCAGGGAGAAAGGAATTTTATAATACGCGGAAATAATTACCTTTAAAATCTTACATACTATAATGCATTGAATATGAATTAATCCTCTGAAGTTATAATTAAATTTCTGAAATATCAGTAGTCAGCGAAATGTACATTTGTTTATTGTATGTATACATTTTGTGTGCAACTTACTCACAACTAAAGTTAATTCTTCATCTTTATAGCTACTGTATTGTGAATAATACAGTTGGATAGCATTATACTAATATCCTAACTAAACAATGAGTGCTTTTCATGTTTTTGTGCCTTTTACGTTATTGCTTCCTGCAAAAGAACAGCTTAACATTTATAATACGTATATTATATGCATTTATTCTTCATTGCTTTCTACATGTATGTATTACAATGCAATTAAGTATTCCGATCCTATATTACAATGTCCGAATATTGAGAACGAAAAAAACATGGTTGTCCAAATTATTTGCGCAAAAGAGAACGTTCAAGATAGGTATAACGCGACGAATTACGTGATTTTCTAAATGTAATATGTTGGTAGATTATTCTTGGAAATGTCCAACTTTACTTTTCGACAGGCTAAAATTCCCCTTTCCTTGTTCGTCACAACTTAATTTCTAAGAAACTAATTATCGTTGATCATGTTTTGAAAGGGGAAATTTATTACGTCGTTATTTACATTAACTATGGAGAAAATCTATATCATAGCTTGGAAATGTCAAAGCGATTTAAATCAAATGAGAAAGAGAATGTCAATTCTAACTAATGTAATAGTGTTTATTCGAAAGCTTAAATAGCGAATTTTAAAGAACTTTATGTGAATAATTGCCAGAACAGATGTTTTTGTCTATGTTTTGTTTGTTATACACTAAGTCTTGTGTTTGTTCAGAGAACACGTAATTTCATTTTACCATTTCGTAATCTGTATTAAAGTTTCATAGGATAATGTGCGTACCATTGCCATCATGAGACATACATTAAATAAATGACAGGTACCGATATCATGATTATTAGTTGTGATAAACTTCGGGTGAGCTGATGGTATATAATTGATAAAATCAATGCACCTGACTATGTAACCTGTGTTTTAAGTGTTTAATTTACATATGTTATTCAATGTAGCACAATATAGATAAGGGATTCAAAGCAGTATGTTCATCTGCTTATTCATTGTATATCTGTTAATATCAATCACTCACCTAACACAAATTGTACAGTATGCTGTTTAAGGCGCACACAAATGATCTCCTTCTAGGTCAGTCTACAGCAAACCTGATGTGACGTCTAATCCGTGTTATGTAGCATATCAAAGAACGTTGAACATGTTGATGTAGCTAATACAGATTACAATCAATTGGGCAAGTTCAACAAGCGAAGACAAAACTATGTTTATTACCGAATTCACCTTTTGTAGACATTGGAAAAAACACCAAATGGTGAATGGTTCAGCTAACTATACTTAGTTTAATGACTCGCAGATCGGACTCTATTTCACAGTGTGTACATGTCTACGCATTTTTATCTTAGTTAAAACAAACTATTGAACCATAAATTCACATTTTCTTTTGAAGGACATAAAGCGATTTCATTGCGGCATGGTACAAGAATAGCAACCATTATTGGAATGGGTATTCACCCCTTGTAATTAGACATGGCATTCATCACAAAAGCTGTTGTTACATAGATGTAATTGTGTTATCTTTTAGAAGATTTATGTTTTAACGCCTAATATGGTAATTTTCTCACATTTAACGTTTTTCACGTTTACAAATCCGTATCTGAATGTTAACGCAGTCGATATGTTCTTTACTTGAGATCAGTTTTAATGCATTTTAGCCACTTATTTTTACCATTGTTGCATTACAAATTTAAAGTTTATTTTAGAAACTAGGTTAAGACACAACACATTCGCTCTTCCGTAATGTCAAAGTATGCACATTCCTTTTTGAATACAGCAATAAAAGATGTTTCTGGATTACTCAAACCTTCTTCTTACTAGTTTCCGTCCAGTGCCGTTCAACTAATTTGTATAGCGATATTACACGTATTGTGTACATATTGCTATCCTGTTGGTACATACCCTTAGTGTACATTAGGGGGTTTAATGTGTATTATCACCTACAAACAAGAAGTTGGTTGTTGCAGAGCTACGGCATTTTGACAAGAGGGCAGGCATGCGTTTTTGATATACATTTGAGATTCATGGTCTTGTCTTCTCAGCGACTATAAATGGACTTAATATGACGACAAGTCACATACATAGTATTTCTGCTAATCAAAAGGACAGTTAATGGGTTTACTGAATGAATAGAAAATGGAGATTTATATCTGACAATGGAAATAATTACCGTACTCTTATTCGGTTAATTATCATTTATATGTGGTATTCGCAATAACGACGAGATTTGCCGCAATTCTATATACTTATATTAGCTGGATATACAGGGAGAAAGGAATTTTATAATACTTGGAGATAATTACCTTTAAAATCTTGCATTCTATAATGCCTTGAATATGAATTAATCTTCTGAAGTTATAATTAAATTGTGAAAAATCAGTAATCAGTAAACTATCCATTTGTTTATTACATGTATACACTTTGCATGAAACTTACTCACAACTAAAGTTTATTTTTCATCTTTATAGCTACTGTGTATAATGCAGTTGCATTATACTAATTTTCTAACGTAACAATAAGTATTTCCGTGTTTTTACTTGCTTTTTACGATATTACTTCCTGTACACGAACAGTTTAAAATTTATAATACGTAAACTATATTATATGCATTAATTCTTCTTTGTACTTTACATGAATGTATTTTATTGCAACAAAGTATTTCGATCCCATATTATATTTTTATGCATGTTGAGAACGGCAAACATGGCAGTTCAAATTTTATGTGCAACACGAAGCGTTCACTGAGTGCGATGCCGCCTTTGGTCGCCGTTTTGGCATGTGTTTGTGAATCTGTGTCGCCCTGCAAAGTGGCATTGCAGAGATTGGCCGGGTATTGGCTGCGTTACATTCAGTCCCATGGAATTATCGCTTTTCTATCGCTTGTTTCTTTGGCTTATGTGTGTGCATTGCTCAGTATAGTTGTGTTGTAGTATTAGTGATTTATGTGCTCGGTTGGTTAGGATGAGTGCTGTATTCCCCGCCCGTATTCATCATTCATTTCTAAAGCGACGAATATTGTGATTTTCTTAACGCAATATGTTGGAAGCTATAATTCCCCTTCCTTTGTTCGTCGTAACTTAATTTCTAACAAACTATATTACCGTTTATCATGTTTACAAAGAGGAAGCTTGTTACATCGTTTTTTACATCAACTCTGGAGAAAATCCATATTATAGCTTGGAAATGTCAAAGCAATTTAAATCAAACGAGCAAGAGAATGTCAATTTTAACTAAATATGATAGGTTATCTTTTTAAATACATTATCTTCGTGTTTATTTGAAAGCTTTAATAGCGAATTTATTGTCATGAACTTCAATTAGATGTTTGCTAGAAAAGATGCATTGGTCCATGTTTTGTTTGTTATACACTTGTGTTTGCTCAGAGAAGATGTAATTTCATTTCATCATTTCGTAATCTGTATTAAAGTACCATAGGCTTACATGTATATACGCGCCATTGGTATTATGACATACACAGGAAACATAAAAAAAATGACATGTTCGGATATTACAGACCACTAGTTATGGAGAAGCGCGGAAAGTGTATACTTAACAGTATGTAGCAATCCGTTTATAGTGTATTAGAAATGATTGTATGTTGAGTCTCGTTCCCACCACCTTCCTCACGGAGAAAACTATTGTCAATGATACAAAGTTCAGTATCAACACAAAATGTTTTCGGTTAATTTTCTATACCACATACGTAGTGTTTGTAATGGCCCGACGTACATGTGTACACATAAAGCCGAATTGAATATTTATGTCATGCTGTCATTACCGTCTGCCTGTCATAAGCATCGTTAATAGGTGTATTAGCCAGTCTGTAATGAAGATGTATATATCTAATATCAGGACAGCTTACCCACGTTTGGTACGTTGGTTCATACGTATATACTACCTGTTTTTTGGACTCATATAACATATATTGCTGAAAGATGATAGTATATAATTGATAAATGTACCTGACTTTGTACAACGTGTTTTTAGACGGATAGTTTAACATCGCAATAAAGACTAGGTATTCAAATGAGACTGTTCTTCTGCATATAGATCTGTTAATATCAATCACTCATCAAACCCCATTGCACAGTGTGGTGCGACGTCTCATCCGTGTTATGTTCTCGTCGTAGATCAGTTGTCGATGTTAATGTATCTAATACCGAGTACAATCAATTTTGCTAGTTAAACAACCATAGACAAAGATATATTTATTACCGAATCCACATTTCGTAGAAATTGGAAAAATAACAAATGACGAAGAGATTAAATAACTACACTTAGTTCATTGACTCCCTGAACCTATAACGGTACGTATTTGTGTAAGATGTTTTATCTTAATTAGAAAAAAAACAGCTGAAACATAAATTCAAATTTACATCTCACGAATACAAAGCAATTGCATTGGGGGATTGGTACAAGAATAGCAACCATTATTGGAATCGGAATTCACCTCTTCTAATAAGACATGCCATTCATCACAAAAGCTGTTGTTACATACTATTACATGTTATTGTGTTACCCTTTGGAAAATTGATATTTTAACGCCTTATATAGTTATTTTGTCGAAGAGTTAACGTTTTCATGTTTACAAATAAGCATATAACTCTTAACATAGTCGCTATGTTCTTGAGTCACTTTAAATGCACTTTAGCCATTTACTTTTACCATTTTATCAATATAAATTAAAAACCATCTTTTAGAAACTAGTTTTAGACAAAAACAATCGCTGCAGGCATATGTTCAGTAGTGGAAAATGCGCACACCCGCAGTTGACGACAATAATTACAGATGTAGCAGGATTACTTGAACCTTATTCTTACTTCTAGTTTTTCTCTGATGCCATTCATGTAATTTGTATGGCGACATTACACGTATTGTGAACATATTGCTATCTTGTTGGTACATATTCGTAGTAGATATTGGGTTTTTAATGTGTCTTATCACATCTAACCAAGACAATAGCTGTGGCAGAGCTACGATAGTTTGACAAGAGGGCAAAATATGTCCCGTTACAACCAAAATTTCGATTTTTTATACAAAGTTGAGATATGTTATTACGTCAGTGAATATACATGGAATTTTAACCTGACGACATTTCTCAATGTTATGAAACTTTTTTTAAATTTTTGCTAATATCGCTGTACTATTAAGCACCAAGGATTCTGATATTTCGTCCTTTGCCCTTTAATATGTCTTATCATATGCTGCGTCTATTACCATCGACGAAGGGAAACAAAACTGTCAGGATTATGTCTACATAACCATTCTTGACTTA
Source organism: Spisula subtruncata (assembly GCA_963678985.1). Lineage (NCBI taxonomy): Eukaryota > Metazoa > Mollusca > Bivalvia > Venerida > Mactridae > Spisula > Spisula subtruncata. Next base: position 7,658,763 of record OY787675.1, on the reverse strand, counting down.
AACCGCCTAAATCTGTCTGATCACGAAAAGCTTTAGACGATAATATTTTGTGTGTAGATCTTATAGACTGCTTATTACCATGTTTAGCGAGAGAAATGTCTGTACGAGGGGTGTACCAGAATTACGAAGACTTTTGTCAAAACTTTTTTATTTAGACATGTATTATCACCATATTTGCCGTAGAAAAACGTCTAACCCTTTTCAAGAGTATCGGTAAAAAAAATTTTTAACATAATGTTAGAAAGCCATTTATTCTGTCGCCATAGCAACCAATAGTTGGGTAGGCGGGGCAGCGAATTGTAAACACATTTTTGGCATTATACAACTGCTTATACCTCACAGATATCAAGTCTAATTTTAACGTGACTTCGTGACATTCAAGCGCAATATCCTTGAAACGTACACCGTAAATTTCGACTTTATAAAGGTAACCATTGTTGATATAATTATGGTACAAAACAAGCAACAGCTGCTACGCGTCACCAGTGAACATATCACGTTAGCGAAATACGCTGGAAATCGCATCAACATGAAGTTTTTTGTGAACCTCGAGAAGACGCCAGAACAAACGCTTCAAAGGTGGAACCTGCTGACTCTAAATCTATTGTTTTGAGTTACCTGATTTTCAAACTACACGTGGTCGAGACCGAATAAAACGACATGGACCGACGGCGAAAACCAAATACGACATTACTGGTTATATATTGGAACTATTATCACACCCAAGGTAGTAAATAAACATTCGTAGGTTTTGTGTACGGTTGTGCCCATCTTTATAGCTACAATGTACACACTTAGGAGCTTCACTTGTGCTTGAAGTCGTGACGTTCCGTTGACGTGCCCCGCATACCGAACCCCTATATATCACCGGAAGCTGCAGAACTTGATCCAAATAAGATACGGCTTTGGAATCCCACGTACTTACTCAGTAAATATTATTTGCACTCCACACAAAATTATTTGTTTGTATGATGAATGGTATGGTACGTATGACAAAAGTCTTGCGTAGCACAATGACCTTAATTTAGGTGCCCTATATGTATGTCACTTGATTTGTTATAATTTCGAACGATGTGGGACAGACAAACCGCGTCTGGATAAATTTCTCATTACAAAACTACAATACCATTAAACCAGAAATGCCGTATACCTTTTTGCGTTCGACTTGGACAGACGTAGTGAGTAATGGCCAATGACTTATGATTTCAAAGGGATGAAGTAGTGCGTTTGGTGCCAAGAAAATCGGGCGCGTTGCCTGAGCTTTTTCCAACTAGTCCCCAAAGTTCTAAGATTAAGGTGTCTGGTGTATGGTGCTGATACATTCGACACAACTTTTAAGTATCAAGCCAGTTGGTCTTTACTTTTACATATTACATAAAATGATGTACTAATTACAATTATAACATGTCGATTAGTATGCATTACTGTTTCATGTTTATAGTATAAATGTTTGCACTTATTAGTGGTGCCAGATCATAGCATACACTTAGCGGCACTTCTAACGCTGCCACTTGAATATTCTCGATATCTCAAAAACCGTTTGAGATAACTTTATCAAATTTTCACCAGTTTTAGTTCAAGACATGTGCATATCGCTGCACTTGTTAATTTAGAAATTGATGCGTATGACAATTCGAAGTAAAGGCGTAATTTACGTCACCCGGAATTACAAAGTCACAAAATTAAAGAGCGTATTTATTAGGGGTCAATTGAGTATTTTCAATATTTTATTTCTTTTCAGCTTCAAGTGTTATGTAATAAGTGTACACAATAAAATATCAATAAAATTCATCTACGTAACAATTTCTTAGGTAACGGAATAGCCGTAGGTAAGCATAGACCGCCACAAAATCAGCACATAATCTGAATATAAAACCGATGCGTTTCAAATAAACGTTTAACCTCAAATAGGCTACTTGGAATTTAAAATTCACATTTCTTCTGAATAATGAATGTTAATAGTATGCAGTAGAGTTGAATTTATTCTGTTTGATATAATAATTGGTAACCATAAATTTAAATTTCAAGTTGAGCGCAACCCGCGCTACTCGCAGGAATCGTATTTTCTCAACAGACGCGCTATGGGTATGGAAAGTACTGTATTTTGCAGGAAAACCAACATTTTCCGTTTACTAGCATTTTGGGAAATAAAATTAAATACCATGAGCGAATATAATGATGATAAACACAACCATTGTAGGAAAAGGGACATCTACACGCATACATAACAATCAGACGACCGTTATTGCGTGATAAATTGCGACTTACAAAATAAGTATTCAGTCAGGTGAAGACGTGTCGTGCAATAGTCTATTGTCGAATCGAGCAGAAAATTCGCCAGAACCTGTGTCCAATATTGATGTTCAAGTGTGCCAAATTTCATTACAATTCATTAAGGACTTTTAAAGAAAACTGAAATATATAAGTGGCAGCGTTAGAAGTGCCGCTAAGTGTATCGCTGGCTTAGAGTTAAAAGGTCGTAACGACCTTACTAAACTGATACATATTTGATTCCGTACAATAAAGCGCTGATTACGAGTCGATTTTCATGTAAATTGGACCTTGTCATGTTGACCAAAATGAAATTGTGAAAGCTTGTTTTAGCTAATGTCAGACAGTTTTTTCTTGTTTTCTCAAAATAACGCTTTTGTAGTTACGACCCTCTTATTCTAGGCCAACGATATCACCAACTGAACATGACACATAACTCGGTATCCTGTTCATAACAACTTCATTCCGTACAACCGATAGTAAAAACATTAAATTCATTAGCAATCATATTGACATATTGTTATGACAAACTGACATTTTATTGATATATAGTAGCAGGTGTAGTAAGCAATAAATGGCAAGGTATTACGTTTGTTATGATCATTCGTTTATACGACTCGCCAGCAATGCTAAGTGATGTTTATAATCGGCAAGGTATAATCATACGTCAACTATAAGCGCAGTAATTAGTGAAGCATATGAGGCGTTAAAACATAATTCGAAAATTGATTGTAAATATATATCCGTACCAGAAACCATAACAAAAAATGTAACCACGATACATGAATTACATTGTTATACAGACGTATTTGCTTGCTCATGCTTACAGCAGCAAAACTAACGTTTTGGCTTTTAACAGACCGTACTCAAATTGACACTTATAACATTAGTTTTTGGCAATACATGACACTATATGATACTTACAATTATAATAGGTCTTCCTGTATAAGTATAATTTGTGTCATGGGTTACCTATTTAACCCTGCATTTGATCAACAAAAGTGGTATTGCATAAAGTAATTACTGTTTCTAGAACTAGATTGTGCATGCCGTTTGGCTGATAGGCTGCTGACCGGTGAACAATAGTCTCAATATTCCGACATAAAATGTACATTGAGCGCTGAAGTTAATGAATTTTATGCTAATAGCGTTTCGTTCAACGGCTTATATAGCCGTAATGTCTGGTCAATTTAGCGCCAATTTTTACAGGATATGTTCTTGTTTATTTAAAACACACAACACAGTGTAATTTTATAACACACGCATATAATCGGGATATTGAACGAAATACTTTAAAAATAATCCCGGCTGAATATTTCGAAATTATGTCAGGATATGATTTGTTAACACCCACTTTATTACATCTTATGATGAGTATTAGGCAATATCAGGGTTATTTTAGTGAACTCTAGAGACACATAGCAACGCCTCACCGCATAGATGCAAATAATGAGCAGCCTACCGCATCCGAATAGACAATATTGGAGTATAATGATCAAGTTGCTCAATGGCAACCCTTTATTAAAATATAAAAGGAGATTTTTGAAAATAGGCAAACTTTCTTGACAGGCATTCTAGCCAACGGCTATGCTATACAATTCCATATACTGCCAATCAAACGCGCAGTTAATACGTATACCGAAGGAACAGAATACGGGGATTTATATGTGGCAATAGATGTGCCTCCGTAGCTCAGTGGTTAGTGCGCTTGCCGTCTAATCTGGCGACCCGGGTTCAAATCCGGGTGGAGGTACATATATATGCCTGCCATGTTTCAGTAGAAATAAAGCAAATAAAGGCTATGCTCGGCATAGACATAAATGCGACACCCTTATTAGTTTAATTATCTTTAATGTGGTATTTGTAATAACAACTCTGTTTGTCGCAATATAATCATTGTATTAACTTATTTTAGTCGGATCTGAAAGACATGAAGAATAAGATCTTATGATAATAATACATGAATGGAATCGACTTAAAGTCGTTTATAATTCCATTCAGTGGTTATAATTAAAGTAATTTGACGATAAACTAATCCTCTTAAGTTCTGATTGATATTAGCAAATCCCTGATATATCTGTAATTATCGAAATGTACATTTGTTTAATGTATTTATGCATTTAATCTGTTACATGTTCCCATCAATTTCTTTTTTATAGTTACTTTATTGTGTTAAGAGCAATTACATGTACTTAATATTAAATCCAAACGCTACACAATTAGTTTTGTTTTAGGTTTTAAGATAAATTTACGAACTTTGTGCATCTTGTCCTCAAATTAGTGTTTCCATCAGATGATCTATGGAAGAGCCTGGGTAAATCTCGACCATATAAACTAGAAAGCGCTTGCTGTCGGTATGATAGGCGACTCAATGATTTACCACTGTAGACAAACCCATAACCTAACTGTGCAATCGATAGCTATCTAATTGAGTTCTGACGCTGCGTTATTGAATAATTTGGCTAAACCATAAACTGATAGTGTGTTATCACATGTCATCTACTCCACAGTCTGTCATAAATATATTGACCATTTATCACAGGCTCGTCTGTTGAAGTAATTACATCTTTGTAAAGTGTCTGCCGAAATTGACTGTTAGAATTTCCTTATCTGATACCAGAAAAAAAACACTGGACTCCACTAGTTCCGCGAATTCAGCCATACTATATTAAATATCGTCATACTAAGGTGTAGGGTTGTTTCATACATATTCTGTCAATGTCAGTTTGTTCTGTTAATTACAATATACAATACATATATGTATGATTTCCTTGAAATCGAACAAGAATGGCAGCACTAAGCATAAAAAGGCTTAAATATACGCACATAAAAGAGAAAGGCAAGGCATTCGAAGATCCAACTTTTTCCGTAGCGTGATCTTCACGAGAGACGTTAATATTTCATTCACTCGTCGTTATATTGCAGATCAAAACGGTTGCTGGTATGAAGATTAAGAATGAAATCCGAAATAAATGAGGCAAATTTTCAACTCGAGATAAAAATTAGTCGTATGGTCATTATGATTTTAGCTTCCGTAAAATAAATCAGTAATCTGAATTGATTTGGTTTTCGTCGAACATCTAAGGGGACGTACAAACGTCTTGTTGAAGGTTGTATTGAAAATAAATAATGGGACACTGTTTCGAAAATGTTGCGTGTTTGTTACTTTGATCCCATATTTGGCAGTAGGCGTGTACGAGGTATGTCGCGTTGGACGAACAATTGACCTTGTGTGGTATTCTATATCGTTCTTAGTGGACTTAAAGTTAAGAAAACTATCCCGATTACAGTACACTATAATAAACTCTCGAAAAGGAACAGTATAACTTATATTAGACTTACGTCATGAGGATGGGCAGCTAATCACGTTATGTCGTAACATTCGCAACGGTCATGTCCTCGCCATATTACGATGATGGCTGTTGCTAGCAGAAGATATGGGTAGTATATTATTACCTCTTGGAACTCTGTATAGATCAACTGTCTACGACTGGACTACTGCAGCTGAACAATGGGCAAAATATAAATGACATTGTAAAGTCGGTTAGCTTGTTTTTTCTTGAATATTGTGAATTAATGAATAAGATACAATGTAAGTACACGAATTCTAAAATGCTAATATTAAATTCGAATTAGTACAGTATAATAACTGTTCATTTTCTACAAAATACAAAAATATTGACCGCAATAATATTAGAAAACAGATGACTATCAGAAGTGTGTTTCATTGATGTCATACCGAGATGACAATATCCGGTCAGTAAGGAATTGGCCATCTTTCAAGCGCCTAATCATATAATCTTAATTAAAACATGTGCACTTAGAAATTCTAGATTAGCCTCTTAGCTAGTACATACGTATGACCAAGACTAAAAGTACATGATGGGTCAATCAAACATAGCACACTGGTATGTTACAAGTACTTCCAGTCAGACAGCGATATATTCGAACGCCTAGTATATATAATTATCCAGTGACAGTGAGATTTTTTAAAAACAGTTCGTAAATGTCGAATTTGAGAATTCATGTCAAACGTAGCGCAAGGTAACAAGGCGATAATTTTATTTTCAAACCCGTATGTTTCCTTAAAACAACTGTACGCTAATAGCAGCGAATGCAACACTTTCCTGATACATGTAATACCAATTCGCAATCAAATTCCAAGAAACATCAACAACAAAAAAGCATAACAAATACACACAGAAACAAGAATATGTCTTTGTGTAGTAAAATTCAAAGTCGTACATAATTAGAGGCAGAGCATAGCCAATCACACAAGACACTTTGTTTCTATTCGGTTGCTAATAGTGCATAACGCTGTAGACAGAAATAAGGGACTTCACTGAGGGCCGTGTATAGCTATGATTCATTCAGACGGATACTTGTATTGCAATCATAAGTCCCCGACTACGATCTCTGTGAGGTCATTTCTCCAATGAAAGTAACACACACACAACATAGTTCCAATTACACAACATCGCAGACAATTATTCACTCTGTGAGAGTATATTTTCCCAGAAAGTTAATCTCAACTCGGCGACATTTACGTTCAATTACCCTGCGATAGCTTCGTAGCTAATGGGATTAACGGCGGTCTACCGTCTCACAAGCAGTTCTTTTTAAATTAGATATATTTATTTCGTGACTTCTTAGGACAGAATCACAGGGCAAATTGTAAAAGATCAGCAGGGTCTCAAATGTGTCTTACAATATTATGATAGGTGAACGTGAAGGTCATGCCATTGATTAGAGCAATGACACTGTCTTGGCTTTCAACGTTTGCATATTTATGATATCTGGTATCTCTTTGACAAGGTCGATGATTTTGCTCAAGGAGAGTAACGAAATGAAGATTAATGAGTATTGGTTCAACGTTGGCTAATTACAACTCACAATTACACGCAGAGAGTTTTTTATACGAGTATTGCAGCACGCATCATGACATTTAATATCATTGCTGTTGACAGCCAGTGTGCAACATTTATTAAACTATTACTGGTACTTAGACACACCAGGGGAATGTTACATTGCACTACAAACAAACCAAAATATCTGCTATGTTTTGAGTTTGGCATTGTAAGTATGTTTTGTGTGTGTTCCTTTTTTAGGGAATTTGTGATAGGTTGTTTCTATCGAATGAGTCTTTTCTGTCAGATTGTTTATGATAGCGCGTTTATTTATTTATTCAAACAATAAATTTATTATTTGTTTTTGTGTACGTCTGTTTTGTTGGAACATGTTTCGGAGAGATTAGTTTCCTTGTGCCTCCTTAATAATTTATAGTGGTTTAAACCATCCATATCAATGTAGTTGTATACATCAATCAGAAAATGCACTTTGTCCTAGAAAACCGGAACATCCACTGTAAGGTTTCATCAGTTATATCATTTTAATGCTGACATAGTGTTGTATATATCATTCTTGTATACACTTTTACTTGACATTTGCATACATTTGCTACGTGTACCAGACATCCGGTAAACTCACAGTTGTTGGCAGTTGGATCGGTTGTAATATAACAAGCATTAATAGTTTTCCACCAATCATGATTTTTCTCATTATTAATGACATTTGCGTGGGATGTAGATTACCAAGGAAGTTCGGGGTAGGCCAAAATGCGAAGGATTTTGGAAAAATAATCTGCGTTCCAGTAGTGTAGGTGACGAATGAGTAATAATAATGGGTTTTGTTGTGCATTTAGCTCTGCTGCATCGTGTCTTCTTATTGAAATGCATTGTGTGGTATGTTGTTTGTGTTCACTGCTGCCTCTCCTGTCCGAACTGCTATTGTAATTTCTAGCAACATTTTCAAATGTTATTGTTTTTACGCTAATATTAAACATTTATGCAGAAAACGTTGGGAATCCGAGTTAGATGAAATATGAAAAGTGTGAACTGCACGCCCTGATTGTGTTCATCGCCGTTTCTTGTGTATTGTTTTCACACTTGCATTTTCACATGTTCTTAATGAGAACTTAACTGTCATAGATTTTCGTCTCAAAGAAGGAATCCGATTACGATGGAGTGTTAAAAATGTTGAACACACTATACACAATATTGGAAGATTTTAGGAATTCATTACGATAATTCTTCTACCAATTTAAATGTTCGATAACAAAAGCTGTAATCTAGTGGTATAGCATTCACAGAAACCCGTGTACAAATCAAACACGTTTGCATACATTGTATATCTCACATTTGTTGCAAATTATAAGGACTGTATTGGGCGCCGTAAATAGCTATAATTAATTCCGAAGTATACTTGTATTTCAATCGTAAACCTCCGGCTAAGATTCCAGCGTGTTCAATTCTCAAATGAGAAGTTACAACACACTCCATGGTTCCAATTTCCCTGCATCGCAGACAATTGTTCACTCTGTGATAATAAATTTTCTCTGGAAGTAAATCTCAACTCGGCGACATTTGCGTTCAATTACCATGCGATAGCTTCGTAGCTAATGGGATGAACGGCTGTCTGCCGTCTCACAAGTAGTTCTTACTAAATTAGATACATTTATGTCGTGACTTCTCAGAAAAGAATCACAGAGCAAATTGTAAATGATCTGCAGGATCTCAAATATGGCTCACAATCTATGATTATTGAGAGTAATGGTCAAACCGTGGATTAGAGCAAAGACACTGTCGTGGCGTTGAACGTTTGCATGATCATGATATCCGGTATCTCTTTGACAAGGTCGGCGATTTCGCTCAAAGAGAGAAACGAAGATTAATTAGTACTGGCTCGATGTTGGCCTAGACACGTAATTCAGGGAAAATGTTTGCTCGAAAATTGCAGAAAAACATCATGGCATGTAACATCATTGCTGTTGACATCATGTGCGCAACATTGGTCTAAAATGCTGGTTCATGAATACACCAAGGGAATGTTACGTTCCCCAACATACAAAATAAACTATCTGCTACATTGTAACACTGCAGTCTGTTTTCGTGGGTGTTCTTGTTTGTGCTCTATTGTTTCTATTCAATGATACTTTTTCAGTACGATTTTTTGCTATCATGGGTGATGTTGTAGATGCATTTTAGCTAGAAGGGCAAATAACAACATCTGATCAAAAATGGAAACCGGTCCAATAATGAGTAGTTGAACAGGGGAGATCTTTGTTCCGGATGTGGTAGAGTCAAACAGCTATCAAACAGCTTACATCACCGAAAATATATGTTCAATGTGTTGTATGTTAAGCCGTACTTGTAATGGTCTGTTGGCTCTTATTTCGGAAAACATTGACAAACAGATTCTGCAGCCGGATTACATTGTATTATTGTTTTCACTTCGCATTGTTCTTGTGTCAGATTTAATTGTTGTGCTTGGTATTTGAATATTTAAATATGTGATTATTGTGTCTGCAAAATGTGCTCGGTTTACCGATGCCTTATCCGTTATTGTTATTATCACTTTTTCGTACGTGCTGGTTTCGTACATATTATGCTTCATGAACTTGCTTATGTCTTTAAGTACTTTTTTGTATTTCCCTCGAGTCATAGATGTCACAATGCATTACGGGCTTTCATATTAACTCTTTATGACGACTTCGTGAAAGTTTGGATACGAAATTTTCACTTCAAAGAAAATATAAAGGAGACAAATTGTTTCATTGTTTTCGAAACCATTCTTAAGACATCGTTTTCAGTTGACAAGTGATCTGTTTATTTCGAATTCCATAAAACTCTATGATTGTATGCAATTGCCGATATTGTAAGCTTTTAGGAATTCATTACGCTAATTCTACTTCAATTTATTGACATATTTTATAACAAAAGCTATTATATAATGGTTATTGTATTCACAGAAGTCAGACATTCGTCTACAAGTCAAACACAAAGTTCGCTTATAGCTCGTATTTACTATCATGACTATCGCCATTGTCTTTAGTTTAATGTTGCCACTTTAGCTTGAAAATGAGGAATGTATTGTGCGCCGTGTAGAGCTATAATTCATTCAGAAGTTTACTGGTATTCAATTACCAAACACAGACTAAGATTCAACGCGATCAATTCTCAAGTAAGAAGCAGAAACACACTCCATAGTTCCAATTACCAAACATTGTAGACAATTGTTCACTCTGTGAGAAAATATTTCCCTGGAAGTAAATCTCAACTCAACGACATTTACGTTCATTTGCCATGCGATAGCTTCGTAGCTAATGGGATGAACGGCAGTCTACCGTCTCATAAGTACTTACTTACTACTTACTTATTCCTCTTCGCTCCGGTCGGAGCATATGGCCTTTACCACAGCTCTCCATCTTGTTCGGTCCATAGCCCGGGCTTTGGCTTCTCCCCATGACATCCTTGTCTTTCGAAGCTCAATGTCCAGTGTTCTGCGCCAGGAATTTGAAGGCCTCCCTCTTCTTCTTTGTCCTTGAGGATTCCAATCCAGGGCTTGTCTTGCTATGTTGGGCTGGGCTCTTCGCAGAGAGTGTCCGATCCATCTCCACTTCTTCTGTAGTATGGAGTCTGTAACCGGTTGCTGCCCTGTTCTTGCCCATAAGTCCTGGTTTGAGATCTTCTCTGGCCACCTTATCCTTAAGATCTGTCTGAGGCATTTTGGCAAATTGTAAAAGATCAGCAGGATCAAAAATATGGCTTTCTATCTATGATAGGTGAACGTTGAGGTCATTCCATGGATTAGACAAAAGACACTGTCGTGGCTTTCAACGTTTGAATAATAATTATATCCGGTATATTGTTTCGCTTAAAGAGAGAAACGAAAGAAAGATTTATGAGTTTTGGTTCAACGTTGGCTAATTTCAACACACAATTAGACGCAGAGAGGTTTTTACTAGAAAAGTGCAGCAAGCATCATGACATGTAGGTGCATTGCTTTTGACAGCCCATGTGTAACATTTTCACAACACTGCTTGTAGTTGAACACACAAGGAGTAGGTTCATTTACTAACCATGTTCATTTAAAGGATAACAACTGTTATGTTTGTGTTAACAATTAAGGATAACGTTTCTTTCACACTGTTTAGACACATGCACTTTTACAATCATGAAATGCACTTTAAGTATTCCAGGATATATGAAACACCCCCGTAATTTTTCAATCATTTCATAATTTCACTCTTTTTTATGTATAATGCTAAAATATTGTTTCACACCAGTATATAAATCTCCTACAAACAAGTGCACGACAGCTGCATACTTTCTTTACCAGATATCCGATCAACACGTAGATGTTGGCAATTGCGTCCATGATAATTAACCGAGCATTAAAGGTTTTCCGCTGATCATGATTTTTGTCATTATTTATGAATTTTGCGTAGGGTGTATATTTTCTAGGAGTGTTATGGTACAATGTAAGACAGTATGTGAATGATTATGAATATGAACGGATTTGCAAATAGTACAGTATAATTTGTGCATTTTGTGTTCTGTTGTCACTTTCGTCTGTACTATCCGCTATGCAGCATTAGCAATTTTGTTCAAACACACTTTCGCGCATGTTCTTGATAAGAGCATTAATATTATATATTATCGTCTAAAAAGACGGAATCCGATTAAGAGGGAGTATTGTGTATATATAGAATGTGATCACCCTTTGTCTAATGATACACTCTTGTGTATTTTTTATAGTGTTTTCCTTACCATTTTGTAAAGTTAATGTGCAATGATATACAATGTACATGTATTTATTGTATTCCAACTGTTTTATATTTACCCCCATGTTCATGAAGAGACTAGTCATATATAAAGCTGATATGAATACTTGTAACACTTTGATCAGATTATCACATTAGAACTTGTCTGTAGACAATACCTCTCAGACAAATGTCAACACGAGTTAAAAGAAGAAATGAGAAACCTTTAGATAGCCCCATTCCAGCATGATAGTCTTCTTAAAGAAGTTGTCATTTTAGAAAGAAGCCATGCCACAAAATATTTCAGAAGATATCAATAATGGAATATGTGTGGCGATCAGTTCACAATCACACTGGTTATTTGATTTTTCTGGAGCACGTGACTCATAGTATACAATATGACACATTTGGGTAAATGTTTAAATTGAAAACCATCCGTTATCCTTTCCCAAGTTTGTTCATGATGTCATCTAAAAACTTATAGGGTATAAGGCGTTAGTACTGCGCATAACAGTGACTACTCATTTGGTAAGATTTCCAGTGTATGTGCTTTGGAATTGATAATTATTCAATTCAGGAAACGACGAAAAAATAACAGAATTTGCAAACGTCACATAAAAGTAATCTTATCTACTGTTATTGCATGACTTAAGACGTCGATCTAATCATGTTGTTTGAAGCTAGACGGTTGATCGCTTAACTAGTGTTTAGGTGTCTACATTTTCCGATTGATTTACTTGGTCTTTTGGCTTAGTCTTCATCTAGTAGAATGTACGAATTAAACCAAATTTTCCCAGTCAACTTAACGGTCGGTCAACAATACAATTCTTACGGACCTTGTACTATATTCTGCTGAACAGTGCGTGCAATCAAATTATTCAGTGCTATTTGAAAGATAAATCACACATTTAGACGCATAAAGTGCAAATAATTTGGCTTAATCATGTTGATATGAAGTTGCTGTGTTATTTGTGTCGGTCAATTCTTTCAATGATTCAGGCATTAGTTTTGCCATACGCCATGTCAGCTGGTCAAGTTTCTGTTTATGACAACTTTCTATACAACCAATAGTAAACACATTTCATTCATACACAATCATAATACAATGTTGTTATAACAAACTGCCATTTTATTGATATCTAGTAGCAGGTGTGGTACATGTAAGTAATAAATGGCACGGTTTTACATTTGTTATGATTATACGTTTAGACATCTCGCTAACAATGCTTAGCGACGTTTAGAATCGTCAAGAAATAATCAAGAAATCGACTTAGACACGTCAAACACAAGTCCAGCAATTAGTAAAACATATGAGGCGTTTAAACGTAATGTCAAAATTGATTAGAAATATATGTCCGTACCAGATACATTATGAAACCAAATAAATGATGCTGTAGTCACAATATATAATTTAGAAATCGACATAAACACATTAAATACAAGTCCAGTAATTAGTTAAATATATGAGGCGTTAAACGTACTGTCAAAATTGATTGAAAAATTATTTCCGTTCAAGATACCTTATGAAACAAAATAAAATAATTATGTAGCCACGATACATGAATTACTTATTGCAATACAGGCGTATTTGCTTGTTCATGCTTACAGCAGCAAAACTAACGTTTTTGGCTTTTAACAGACCGCACTCAAATTGACAAGTATAACATTACTTTATGATAATTCATGGCATTATATGTTACACATTTTCTGGTCTCCCGTATAAGTATTATTTGTGTCATGTATTGACTTTTTTACTCTGAATTTGAATGTTACTAGAACAAGATTGTGCATACCGTTTGGATGGCAGACTGCTGACCGGCGAACAATTGTCTCAATATTCCGACATAAAATGTACATTGAACGCTAAAGTTAATGAATTTTATGCTAATATCGTTTCGTTCGACTGCTTATATAGCCGTAATGTCTAGTCAATTTAGCGCCATTTTTACAAGATATGCTCCTTTTTGTTTAATACTTACGACGCAATGTAATTTTATAACAAACGCAAATAGTCGATATATTGAGAGACAAATAATCACGGCTGAATACGTCGACATTCTGTCAGGATATGATTTGTTTACACCGATTTTATTACATGTTATGATAAGTTTAAGGCAATAAAAGGGTTATTTTAGTGAACTCGAGCTGCACATAGCAACGCCTCATCGCAAAGATGCAAATAATGAGCAGCCTACCGCATCCGATTAAATAAATTTGAGTATAATCATAAGGTTGCACATTATGCTATATAAGGAGACATTTCAAAATAGACAAACTTCCTTGACAATCATAACAGCTAATGGCTATTCTATACTGCGGATAATTCCACACACGTGGTAGTTCTGCCCTTCAAAATGGATGTTAATACATATGCTGGAAGAACAGAATACGGGGATTTATATCTGGCAATAGACAACAATACGAAGCTCTTATTTGTTTAATTATTATTTCTGTGGTATTTGTAATGTTTGCTGCAATATAGTCATTGTACATACTTATCATATACGACTCTCGGAGACAGGAAGAAAATAATCTTATGATAATAATACATGGATGGAATCATACTTAAGTTGTACATAATTCCATTCAGTGGTTATAATCAAAGTAATTTGAAGATAAACTAATCCTCTAAAGTTCTGTTTGATATTCGCAAATCCCTGAAATATCAGTAATTATCGAAATGCACATTTGTTTAATGTATATATGTACTTAATCGGTGACATGTTCCCATCAATGTTTTTTAATTTGTATAGATCGTTTATTGTGATAAGATCAATTACATATACTTAATGTTAAATAAATAAGCCATACCATTAATGTTGTTTAATGTTAAACGATTCGTTTACGGCATGTGAGCATATTGTCCTCGAAATAGTAGTATTTCCATTACATGCGCGTATAGATAAGCCGGGGGCAAATATTGACAATATACAAAATGTAACACGGGAAGCGTTTGCTGTCGGTATGATGGGCGACTAAATGATTTACCGCTGTCGACCAACACATAACCTAACTGTGTAATCAATAGCTATCTATCTAATTGAGTTCTGACGCTGTGTTATGGAATAATTTGCCTAAACCATAAACTGATAGTATGTTATCACATGTCATCTTCTCCACAGTCTGTCATAAATGTATTGACCATTTATCACAGGCTCGTACGCTGAAGTCAATTACATCTTTGTAAAGTGTCTGCCGAAATTGACTGGTAGAATTTTCTTATTTGACACCAGAATAACACGCATTGGACTCCACTAGTTCCGCAAATTCCGCCATAATGTATTAAAAGTCAACATATTAAGGTGTATGGTTGTTTCATACACATTTCACACACAAGGTCGTTTCGTTCCGTTAATTACAGTACCTACATGTATGATTGCCTTCCTCGTAAATCTTGACTTAGGCATATGTCTATATGACCTAATCACTGTTTACTATAACGATGCTATCAAATCGAACAAGCATGACATATTTAGACTAAAAGGTACCCACTTAAAAGAGATAGACAAGCATTCGAAGTTCCATTGACTTACAGAAATACGTTTTGCGTAGTGTGACCTTGACGAGAGTCGTGAATACTTCAGTCAATCGCGGTTATGTGGCAGATTAACATAGTTGCTGGTATGAAGGTTAAGAATGACATCCGAAATATATGAGGCCAGTTTTCAACCCGTGATTAGAATTTGTCACATGGTCATTTTGATTTTTACGCTTCCGTGAAAAAGTAATTGGAAAATCTGAATTGATTGGTTTTTGCCTTCTATTTTAAACTAGGTAAGCCGCAACATGTATTCTATAATTTCTTAGTGGAGTTGGGTCATCCAGCATTTTTTCGGCGGGAACTTGGATTTTCGAGTGTTTCTTTGGCTTTTGTGTGGTCTATGCTCACCGTAGTTACTGTAGTCACTGTGTTTCTGAGTTCTGTGCTTGCTTGAAAATTGACATAGACACGTCAAACACAAGTCCAGTAATTAGTGGAGTATATGAGGCGTTAAAACATAATGTCGAAATTGATTGAACATGTATTTCTATACCAGATACCTCAAAAACAAAACAAAATGATGCTGTAGCCACGATACATAAATTGTAATATAGTCGTATTTGCTTGTTCATGCCTACAGCAGCAAAACTAACATTTTGGCTTTTAACATACCGCACTCAAATTGACAATTATAACATTACTTTATGGCAAACCATGACACTATATGTTACAAATATTATAATATCACTGTATCCTTGTATTAGTATCATTTGTGTCATGAATTGACTATTTAACCCTGCATTTGATCAACAGAAATATAATTGCAAGATGTAAATCCGGTTAGAAGAACTGACCCTGTCATACCGTTAAGATGGCAGGCTGCTGACCGGTGAACAATTGTCTCAATATTCCGACATAAAATGTACATTGAGCGCTGAAGTTGATGAATTTTATGCTAATATCGTTTCCTTCGACGGCTTATATAGACATAATGTCTGGTCAATTTAGCGCCATTGTTTACAAGCTATGCCCTCTTTTATTTAATACACACAACGCAATGTAATTTTATAACAAACGCATATAATCGGGATATTGAACGACATACTTGAAAAATAATCCAGGCTGAATATTTCAATATTATGTCAGAATAAGATTTGTTTTACCCACTTTATTACATCTTATGATGAGTATAAGGCATGGTCATGGTTATTTAAGTGAACTCTAGATGCACATATCAGCGCCTCATCGCATATATGCAAATAATGAGCAGCCTACCGCATCCGGATAGACAATATTTGAGTATAATGATGAAGTTGCGCAATGGCAACCCTTTATTATGCTATATAAGAAGAACTTTGAAAATGGACAAACTTCCTTGACAGGCATCCTAGACAACGGCTATGCTTTTGCTGTGGATAATTCTACATACGTAGTAGTACTGCCCATCAAATGCTCAGTTAATACATATACTGAAAGAACGAAATACGGGAGTTTATAGCTTGCAATAGGGCATACATACGACACCCTTATTTGTTTAATTATCTTGTATATGGTATTTGTAATAACAAATCTGTTTGCTGCAATATAATCATTGTATTTACTTATTTTAGTCAAATCTTGGAGACAGGAAGAAAACAATCTTATGATAATAATACATGAAAGGAATGGACGTTAAGTCGTACATAATTCAATTCAGGTTTATAATTAAAGTAATTTGGTGATAAACTAATCCTCTTAAGTTCTGGTTGATATTAACAAATCCCTGAAATATCAGTTAATTTTGTTTAATGTATACATGCACTTAATCTTTAACATGTTCCCATCATTATCTTAATTTTTTATAGCTACTATTTTGTGATAAAAGCAACTACATGTACTTAATATTAAATCCAAACGCTAAACTATTAGTGTTTAAAGGTTTTAAGATTGATTTACGAAATGTGTGCATCTTGTCATCAAGTTATAAGTATTTCAATTTGATGAACTTATGGATGAGCCTTGGTAAACCTCGACCATATCAACTGGGAAGTGTTGCCGCCGGTATGATAGGCGACTTAATGATTTACCGCTGTAGACAACCTAACTGTGCAACCAATAGCTATCTAATTGAATTCTGACGCTGCGTTATGGAATAATTTGGCTAAACCATAAACTGATAGTGTGTTATCACATGTCATCTACTCAACAGTCTGTCATAAATATATTGACCATTTATTACAGGCTCGTACGTTGTAGTAATTACATCTTTGTAAAGTGTCTGCCGAAATTGACTGGTAGATTTTCCTTATCTGAACTGATACCAGAAAAACAAAAATTGGACTCCACTAGTTACGCAATTCAGCCAAACTTTATTAAATGGCATCATACTAAGATGTAGGGTTGTTTCATACACAATTTGTCAAGGTCGATTTGTTGTGTTAATTACAGTACATCATTAAATAAATGCCTTCAAATCAAACAAGAATGGCAGCATTAAGAATATAAAGGCTTAAAGATAAGCACATAAAAGAGAAAGGCCAAGCATTCGAAGTTCCGACTTTTTGCGTAACCTGATCTTGACGAGAGGCGTGAATACTTCATTCAATCGTCGTTATATTGCAGATTAAAGTAGTTCAGGTATGAAGATTTGGAATGAAATCCGATCCGAAAGAAATGAGGCAACATTTCAACTCGAGATTATGATGTGTCACATGGTCATTTTGATTTTTAAGCTTCCTTGAAAAATAATTAGGAAATCTGAATTGATTTGGTTTGCGTCAAATATCTAAGGGGGCGTGCAAACATCTCGTTTAAGGTTTCATAGCTATGATTCATTCAGACGGATACTTGTATTGCAATCATAAGTCACCGACTAAGATTTCTGGGAGGTCATTTCTCCAATGAAAGTAACAAACATACAACATCGCAGACAATTATTCACTCTGCGAAAATATATTTTTCCCAGAACGTAAACTTCAACTCAGCGACATTTTCGTTCAATTACCATGCGATAGCTTCGTAGTTAATGGAATGAACGGCGGTATACCGTCTCACAAGTAGCTTTTGCTTAATAAGATACATTTATGTCGTCACTTTTCAGGAAAGATTCACAGGGTAAATTGTAAAAGATCATCAGGATCTAAAATATGGCTTGCAGTCTTTGATAGGTGAGCGTGAAGGTCATGCCATGGATTAGAGCAAAGACACTGTCGTGGCTTTCAACGTTTGCATGCTTATGATATCTTGATTTCTTTGACAAGGTCGGCGATTTCGCGCAAAGAGAGAAACGAAAATTGATGAGTACTGGCTCGATGCTGGCTAATTACAACACAAAAATACACACGTAATTCAAGGAAATGTTGCTCGAAAGTTGCAGCAAGCATCAGGACATGTATCATCATTGTTGTTGACATCATGTGCGCAACATTTGTCTGAAATGCTGGTTCTTAAATACCCCAAGGGAATGCTACGTTACACAACAAACAAAAGAATATACTTGCTACATTGTATGTTTTGAGTTTTGGATTGTAAATAATTACACTGCGGTCTGTTTTCGTGGGTGTTCTTGTCTGAGCTCTATTTTTTCTATTCAATGATAATTTTCTGTATGATGTTTTGCTATCATGTGTGATGTTGGTCCTTGAGCTTTTGGAATTGAAACAATTAATTAATTGCTTGTTTTCTTCAATTCCATTTTGTTGAGGAGCAGGTGTCAGAGACTCATGTTTCCTAGCATCTTATTTGCAATGTATTGCGGTTTGCACCATCTATATCAATGTATTTGACTAAATCATAAAATATACTTTAAATTGTCCTCGAAATGTCTAACGCACATTGTATGTTTTCAATAATTGTATAATTGTAACGTACACATACATGTACTACTTTACATAGCATTAAATATCACACACTTACACAAGTACGCGACAGTTGCATACCATCTCTACAAACAATCTGACTATCTCACCGTTGTTGACAATTGTGTATATGGTAATTAAACCAGCATTAATAGATTTCCATATTATTCATGAATTTTTCGTGGGGTGTATTATTAAGGAATTTTGTGATGCGGATGATGTGTATTAATACGAATGAGTAATGGATCAAGATGTGTAGGCACATTGTATAACGAATGGCGAATAACTACATCTGATTAACAATGGAAATAATGAGTAGTTGAACAGGGGAGATCATTGTTCCGGATGTGCTTAGTTTAAACAGCCAACATCACCGAAAATATTTTGTCATTGTGTTGTATGTTTAGTCATACTTGTATTGGTCTGTTGGCTCTTGTGCCGAAAAACATTGACAGACAGATTCTGCGGTCGGATTACATTGTATTATTATCCCTTCGCATTGTTTTTGTGTCAGATTTAATTGTTGTGCTTGACATTTGATTTTCGAAACATGTGATTATTGTGTCTGTTTCATAAGCTCGGTTTACCGATGTCTTATCTGTTTTTTGGTTATTATTACTTTTTCGTACGTGCTGGATTCGTACATATAATGTTTCATGAACTCTCTAATGCCTTTAAGTACTATTTGTATTTCCCTCGAGTCCTAGTTGTCACAATGCATAACGGGTTTTCATATTAACTCTTTACGACGAATTCGTGAAAGTATGGATATGAACTTACACTTCGAAGAAAATATAAAGGAGACGAATTATTACATTGTTGTCGAAACCATTCTTAAGACATCGTGTTCAGTTGATAAGTAATCTGTTTATTTCGAATTCCATAAAACACTATAATTGTATGAAAGTGCCAATAATGTAAGCTTTTAGGAATTCATTACGCTAATTCGAGTTTAATGTATTAAGATTCTTTACCACAAAAGCTGTAATGTACTGGTTGTAGCTTTCAAAGAGGTCCGTCTACAAACGAAACAAGAAATTCGCCTATAACTCGTATTTACTATCATAACTCTCGCCATTGTCTTTACGTTAAAGTTGCCACTTTAGCTTGAAATCGAGGAATGTACTGTGCACCGTGTATACAGCTATAATTCATTCAAAAGTTTACTGGTATTAAAATTACAAAACACCAACTAAAATTCCAGCGCGGTCAATTCTCAAATACGAACAAAAACAACATGCACCGTAGTTTCAATTATCTGACATTGCAAATAGTTGTTCACTCTGTGAGAATATAATTCCACTGGAAGTAAATCTCAACTCGGCGACATTTACGTTCAATTACCATGTGATTGCTTCGTAGCTAATGCGATGAACGGCGGTATACCGTCTCACAAGTAGTTCTTACTAAATAAGATACATTAATGTCGTGACTTCTCAGGCAAGAATCGCAGGACAAATTGTAAAAGATCAGCAGGATATGGCTTACAATCTATTATGGATGAACGTGAAGGTTAAACCGTTGATTAGAATAAATACGCTGTTGTGGCTTTTGATCAACGTTGGCATTGTTATTCTATCTGGAATCTTCTTCACAAGGCTAATTACAACACACAATTACACGCAGAATTCAAGGATTTTGTATTCCACAATTGCGACAATCATCATGGCATGTAAAATTATCGCTGTTGACAGCATGCGCGCAAACGCATTTTCACAACACTGCTGGTACTTGAACACATCAGGAGACGGTTCAATTACTCAACATGCTCATTTAAAGGACAAAACTGCTATGTTTGTGTTTACAATTTGGAGTAAAGTTTGTTACATCTGTACTGTTCAGACACATGCACTTTTATAATCACGAAATGTACTTTAAGTATTCCAGGAAATATGTAACACCCCCTTAATTTTTCAATCATTTTTATAATTGTAACGCTAACATATGTTTAATACCTGCATAAAAGTTGCTACAAACAATTGCACGACAGCCGCATACATTCGTTACCAGACATCCGATCAACACGTCGTTGTTGGCAATTGTGTCCATGTTAATTAACCAAGCATTAAATGTTTTTCGCTAATCATGATTTTTGCCATTATCAATGAATGTTGCGTAGGGTGTAGATTTTTTTATGAATGTTGTGGTAAGCGAGGGTGTGGATGATGTTGAATATGAAGGGATTGGCATATCATATAGTTGGAAACAAAATAATATGAAACTTTGTACTTTGTAATTTGTCACTATTTGATATGTTTCTGCATTGCGTGCTCTGTTGTCATGTTGATTGCTTAATCCGCTGTCAGATTTGTTATTTTAGCAATTTTGTTCAAACTTACATTCTCGCGTGGTCTTGATAAGAAACTGAATACATGTATTATACATTTTCGTAAAATGATGGAATCCGAGGAAGTATTAAAAATGTTGATCGTACGCACTGATTTCATTTTGTTATTTCATTGACGCTTTCGGTACACTTACACAAACCAAGCACATTATTTTTCTTCAACTAGCTAATGCTATTTCGTACTGTTTTGTATTTCCCTCGAGTGCTAGATGTCACAATGCATTACGGGCTTTCATTTGAATTTTTTTCAAAGGAATATGGACTTGAAATTTACACTCCAATGAAAATATAAAAGCTATATTGTTTCGGAATCCGTTCATAAGACATCGCTTTCTGGTGATAAGTGATATGGTTATTTCAAATTCCATGTAGTATCGTGCGTGAAAGTGCCATCGCATTCATTAAATTAGTAAGCCAATATTGAAAGTTTTTAGGAATTCATTACATTAATTCTACTTCAATTTATTGAAATGTTTTATCACAAAAACTGTAATTTAGAGTTAATTATAGCATTCACAGAAACCCGTCTACCAATCAAACACGTTTTCATCTTTCTCATATTTGCTGATGAAATCATAAATGTATTATATGGCTAAACCATGATGTCAATAATATACTGAGCGTCAAACGTTTCGCAAACGAATTAAAAATTCCAATTTTTTTATTATTAACTTGTAAATTGTTTTTGCTATCACTGTTTATTGGTGTGCCCATGGTGTTAATGTTGAACCTATTCCGATGGCGTCCGTAACGCTTGAATGATCACACCATCACAAACGGCAAATCATCTATTTAAGCGCGCAAAAAAGGGGTTTTCATTTTCGACTAAATTTTTGCTTTCTATTGATGTGATAAGAAATACAAACATAGTTAGCCAAATTAGTTAGCAATGGACGCATAATTTTATGGCAAAAGTCGATAATTCTGAACATAATGGTGTAAATAGGGGTCTACAGGCTGGCGTTTCACTAAAATATTTTGTGTCGGATAAAATTGACATGTCTCTATCATGATAGGACAGTTGTATTATATCCAACAGACGGACCGTGTTTATAACGTACCACGAGGTAACTGGTCAAGGGTCAATGCCGCTGTCCTAGACAGGTAATGCTGCTATAATGTTAGCGCGAAACTCAACGGCATTGCTTGAGCGTAATCGTAGTCCTACCGACATTGGAATTTATGTGACACTTCCTTTTAGTTTGCGTTTTTATGACCAGCGCGCTGTTTCTTAACATCTGACATTTCGTACAGTGTCTATTACGACTTTCACAATTGTCTGTGGTCAAAGGGATATTATTTTGTACACTAATTGATTAAAATTACCTCCCTTCCACTACAAAAACGTAATGAAGCGTTTATGTTCACAATTGTCAATCTTTGCCATCAAATTAAGCTTAAATTGCAAACTTATTTGACTTACTATTTGTGTATTTCGTATCGCAGACATGTATCAAGTAAATTGAAAGTGGAAAATAAGTCAAACATGAAAAGCCGTTATTTTGCGCGCTTGAAATACTTTTTACCATTCATGATGGTGTGATCATTCAAGCGTAACGGAGGCCAACGGAAATGGGTTCAACATGAACAGTTTGTGTACACACATGGACAGTGTCAGTAAAAAGTTCTTTCGAGTTAACAATTTAAAAAAATAATAATTTTAATTCGTTTGCGAAACTTTTGACGCTCAGTATAGTATACATGTATGTGGTACATCTTTGGGCATGGTTAAAAAAAGATAATCCTAGCACCGCTACTAATTTTAAGCTTACGAAACATGAGCGTATGTCAACATATGGTAAAATAATCCACAATGTATAGTCACATAGTCCTCAATATGAATATCAATTTTATGCGCCTTGTGCGTGTGTATGTTTGTGTATATCTAGAATGTGATCACCCTTTGTATTATGATACACTCTTGTTTATTTATTTATAGTGTTTTCTTTACCATTCTGAAAAGTTAGTGTGCAATAATATACATGCATTTAATATATTGCAACTGTTTTATATTTAACACCATGTTCATCAAGAGACTATTTATACCGATATTGCTGATATAAATACTTGTTACAGTTTGATCAGATTATCACATTATAACTTGTCCATAGACAATACCTCTCAGACAAATGTCTACACGAGTTAAAAGAAGAAATGAGAAAACTTCCGATTGTCCCACACCAGCCCGACAGTCTTCTTTTAGAATTTGTCATTTTAGAAAGCTATAACACATACTATAATAGAAGAAATCAATAATGGAATATGTGTTTCGAACAGTTCACAATCACACTAGTAAGATTTTTTTCTGAAGCAAGTAACTCATAGTATACAGTATGAAAATTTGGGTAAATATTTAATTTGAAAACCATCCGTTATTCTTTCAGAAATTTGTTCATGTATGTCATCTAATTACTAATCGTATAAGGCGTTAGTACCGGTACATAACAGTGATTATTAATTTCGTAGGATTTCCAGTGTATGTGCTTAGAAATTGACATTCCGTTTAGAACAAGACGAAGAAATAACATCATTTGCAACCGTCACATGAACGTTATCTTGTCTACTGTTATTGCATGACTTAAGACGTCTGTCTAATCAAGTTGTTTGAAGCTAGACGGTAGATCGCCTAACTAGTGTTTAGGGGTCTACATTTTCCGTTTGATTTACTTTATCTATTGGCTTAGTCTCCATCTAGAGAATGTACGAATCAAGCAAACTTTTCCAATCAAGACGATGGTCCGACATCGATACAATTATCATTGGACTTGTTATACATTCTGCTGAACTGGTCAGCTCGTCCAATCAAATAATTCTGTGTCATTTGAAACAAATCTAACACATTCAGACGCATAAAGTACAAATATTTTTGCAAAATCATGTTGATATGAAGTTGTTGTGTTTTTTTTGTCGGTAAATTCTTTCACTGGTTTAGACATTTAGTTTGTATTTACAATAGTGTTGAGGGAGCTGGTGTGTCCATCTTATAGGACAGATTGAACTGGATAGGGATGCCCAAAATTGGTCATGTGATACCAGTAACGTTTTCATATGGTTGAATGGTATCATTAAATTATTTTTAATTTATTTCAAGGTTAATGTGCGTTAATGTGATAACACATAAGTATGCAAATTATACAATTTCTGTTTCATCAATGTGTTCCACGTTGATACAAATGGTCAGCTTAACTAGCAATTACCTTCCAGAAAATAGAATTTATCAAGCTAGTCCTTGAACAGCGCAAAGCATATTTAAAGCTTAAAGTTTATTTGGCAAAACGACTCGCAAGTAAGGGTGATACGATACATGTAGCTCATCTTAGAGTTGAACTAGTACTCGACCACATGCTGCATTGCAATTACAATCATCAGGTTGCTTAGGTATGATATGTCATTCGTTTTTGTGGCGATGTGTACACCTGTCAGTTGCGATCTAAATTACCTCAATAAAGGCGGTATATCTATTATCATACTTAACAAGTTTTAGTTCATAGTAAATTTCCTCGGTCCACTGCGAACAAATGACAGCTTATATTCACTTCAAACCATTCACATACATTCAGCAATATTATGTATATGGGCTTTTATTACATATAACAACCTAAAAAACCAAAGGAGTATCGTTTGATTCTATACTGTGTATTATCTATATATTCCAGACAAACAGTCTCTCACGACATCTTATTGACTCTTGTCAGCAATTGTGTTACACAGTCATTATCCACAGAGTGGTTGGGGAAAATTAAATGCGTTTGTCACTATGCTTAAGGCTAACGTTAAGTGTTTTCACACCGTACCATACACATGTAATTATTCACCGATAGCAAATAAGATACTCGTTGTACTTCAAGCAAAACAGTATTTGAGTTTTTGTATTAAAACTATTGACACTGTGTATAGTTTCTTTATTTCTACTTCAGTGGCATATTCGTTATCACTGCCATGTAGGTGACAAAATTGTTTGACCTACCTTTGAGAATGGCAATAATACATTGAGGATATGATTTATGGAATTGATAATACGAGAATGGAGTAATAAGGCCGATACATAAATTCGAGTTTTGTATATCAAAAGGTATAACAGACATACACGTACGTCGAGAAGGAATGGTAACACCATGTTATATCGAGACATTGACTATGATTTATGTCTGCTTCGGTTTGAGTCAGCACATTCTTATGAACAAGACTAAAAGTACATGATTTGTCAGTGAAACACACTGGTGTTCACAAGTGATTCATTTCAGACAGCGTCATATTCGAAGAATGCATATCATTTATAATTATCCAGTGAGAGTGAGTTTTTGTTAAACACAGCTACTTCTCAAAGTGGTGTTTAAGAAATCATTGGAAACGAAGCCCAAAATAACACGACCAGCGAGACATTACCTAACCCGTATAATTTGTAAAGAAAGTCAATCATATTGTAGCGAATGCAAGAAACGGAATGCCTTACACTGTTGTTCTAGGAAACATCGACAAATACAGCGTTACAATTATACGCAGTAATAATGATATGCCTTAACTTTTGTTTAACAAAGGTTCTATTGAATCGGCATTGGGTAGCTACATGTACATATACACAAGACAATTCCATTGGTAAGAGTCCATTCATGTGCGCCACTTTTGAAATCAAGGACTTTACTGTTTGCCGAGTATAGCTTTAATAATTCATTCCGAGGTTTACTTGTATCCAATCAAAACACCCGACTAAGATTCATGCACGGTCATTTCTCAAATAAAACTAACAAACACACAACAGTTCCAATTACCCAACATCGCAGGCAATTGTTCACTCTGCGAGAACATATTTTTCCCCGGGAAGCAAATCTCAACTCTGCGACATTTACGTTCAATTACCATGCGATAGCTTCGTTGCTAATGGGATGAACGACGGTCTACCGTCTCACAAGTAGTTTTTGCAAAATTAGATACATTTATGTCGTGACTTCTCAGGAAAGAATCACAGGGCAAATTGTAAAAGATCAGCAGGGTCTCAAATGTGGCTTACAATCAATGCTAGGTGAACGTTAAGGTCATGCCATGGATTAGAGCAAAGACACTGCCTTTGCTTTCAACGTTTGCATAATTATGATATCCGGTATCTCTTTGACAAGGTCGGCGATTTTGCTCAATGAGAGAAACGAAAGGAAGATTAATGAGTATTGGCTCAACGTTGGCTAATTACAACACACAATTACACGCAGAATTCTGGGAGTTTTTTTCTCTCCAAAATTGCAGCAAGCATCATGGCAGAATTTCTGTTGACAGCCCGTGTGCAATATTTGTCAAAATGCTGCTGGTTCTTGAACACACCGGCGAAAGGTTACATTCAACAAAATACAAAAGACAATAGCTGCTATGTTTTGAGTTTTGCCTTGTAAATTATACTTGCCGTCTTTTGTGTGGTTGTTTCTTTTTTGTACCTTCGGGCTCTGTTGTTTTTGTTGAATGATATTTTCTGTCCGATTCTTTATTATAGATGATGTTTTCCTCGCTTTTATTGAATTCAAAAATGAATGAATTATTTGTTTTTGTCACTTCTGTTTTGGTTAAACCTCGTGTTTCATTGCATAGCTTTTACATTTTGGTGTGGTTGAAAGCATCAATATCACGTTACTTGTATAAATCATACAATGAACTTTACAATGTCCTTGAAAACAACAACTGTACGATGTTATTATTGTAACGCTCACGTGTTGTTGTATATACCA
Organism: Spisula subtruncata; assembly: GCA_963678985.1. NCBI lineage: Eukaryota > Metazoa > Mollusca > Bivalvia > Venerida > Mactridae > Spisula > Spisula subtruncata. Next base: position 7,631,516 of record OY787675.1, on the reverse strand, counting down.
TTCGTTTAGAGACAATTACAGGACAGTGCACTCACAGACATACCTTCACTACCAGACACCCAAATGACTCACTGTTGTTGGCAATTAGATATATTGTTATTAAACAAACAATAATAGTTTTTCAACAGATCATTTAAAGATCATGAATTTTCTCATTATTCACGAATTTTGCGTGGGATGAAGTAAAATTATAACCAAGGTACTTCGTAGTAGGCCAATATGCGGATGATGTAGGAAAATGAAATTATTTCCAATAGTGTTGGCGACGAATGAGTAATAGGAATGTGTTTTGTTGTGCAGGTAGCTCGGGTGTACCGGAAAAGCGAACGCTAACATTTGATTATAAATGATAAACCTGCTCAAGGTTGCGTACTTGAACAGGAGAGCTCTTTGTCCCGTATGTTGAGTAATTAACAAACAGCTAGCTTCACTGAATATCTTTTTGTCACCGTTTTGTTTGCTTATTCACAGACCTACCTCAGCATTTGTGTCTCTATTTGATGTGTCTTGTGCTATTCGTTGCTGTAAATATACAATGTTATTGGAGGTGCCTTAGCGATAATATGTTTTGGTGGTATAGTCTTCATTTAAATGGGCAGCATGGTTTCACTGTATAAACATCTATTCAGCAATGCCCACAACGATGTGCTTGTATGGTTGTACCTGCACGTCTTTGTTAGCTCGTATGCCGGATATGTCTGACAGTCTTGCGCGACAGGCTGTCGAATAAGCTTATCTGTTTTAACTGTGTTAATTTTCGTTGTCCTTGTCAGTTGTTCTTGATATGTGTAGAATTTTTCTGCATCCTGTCATCTTGTTGATATGTACTATGTGTTATGTTGTTTTTGATCACTGATGCCTTCCCTATCAAAACTTCTATTATAGTTCCTAGCAACATTTTCGAATGCTTTTGTTTTTACGCTAATAATATTAAACATTTAAGCACAAAAAGTTTATTTTGTGTATTAGCAATTTTGTTCATCTTACATTCTCGTATATGCTTGATAAGACCGTTACTTTTATACATTTTCGTCTAAAAAGATGGAATCCGATTAAGATGGAGTATTGCAAATGTTGATCGCACGCCCTTATTACATTTGTAAGTTCATCGACGTTTTCGGTACTTAGGTTCAGTTTCTTAAACTCGCTAATGTATTTTCGTACTGTTTTGTATTTCCCTTGAGTGCTAAATGTCACAATGCATTACCGGCTTCTATATTCACTCTTTACAACAACCTTCTGAAAATATGGATTTGGAATATTCTCTCCTAAGAAAATATCAAGGAGACGAATCAGTTCAGTGTGTCGGTGTGAAAGAGCCTACACTTTCGTTCAAATAAACCAATATTGGAAGCTTTTAAGAATTCATTACGTTAATTCTACTTTAATTTATTGAGGTTGTTTTATAACAAAGCTGTTATGTAGCGGTATAACTGTTCGAATAATTCAGTCTACATGAAGCATGGCGCCCAATACATCTAATGTTTGCTAACTCTTTCGTCAATATCTTATATACATAAACAATGGCCTCGGTAATTTATTGTCTGTGAAAGTTTGTATAAAGATAATCCTGAACTGCTTTCAGAATAAAACTGATTTTGCTAGGTGATGCTGCAGTAATGATGTGACCTTCAACTGTCGATGTACTACATGTTTTATACATTATAAGTAGCACAAAACTCAGTACACTTACGGACTTTGAAAACGCACCACTTTTCAGGGGTCGATAATTTTTGTATGAACTATTTAGAATTATTTTATACCAATGGAATAATGTTCCTGGGTTAAAACGTTATCGGTAAAGTATATTTTAATCCATTTTTACTAACCGAATCGCTAGTAGTGACCACGTGGCCAAATCTCATTTTTTGCGCGTGAGTCTCGTGCGAATGAAAATATCCGAAATGTGTAAATGACGATGTGTAAACGATTCATTAGCATACCAAAAAAACAACACGTTTTAAGTTTTCCAAACCAAATATTACATTTAATATCAGTCTGAAACTGATGTTTCTGGAGGTATAGACATGTTACATACCGGAAGTAGCCACCACGCGTTACTTTCGCGATTACATTGTCATGATACAATAAATATGCGTCTCCAATAGCGTTTAATGCCATCTGACACCACCATTGATCTCCATATAGGGATTAAAGGCCTAAAAAGCCACCTAATTCGGATAAATTAATGCGCATGTTCCGTCATAAAAACGACTTCCGGTCAACAACCGTGCCTGTCAAAAGAATACTTGGTGTCGATAGATATGCTAAAACATCAATTAAGAATATCAAACACGTGTATTAATGAAATACGACATTTTCATTTAGTACCCTGTCAATTTGTGTTTCATCTAACATTGAACACGTGCTTCAACATGCAGTCACTTCCTTATTGTATCACTATTTCCGGATGACAGGGGTGTTAACCTTGGACAGTGTGAATATAACCATGGGCATAAAAAGCGAATAACAATCACTTTTCTTGAAGAAAACAATATCTGCGTGACGGAATGTCCCAGATTTTGATCCCACCGAAAACATAAGACATGTTCTACCAAACCTGAGTCCACGGATGAGTTCCATGACGCGATCTGCCCACAAGGTTGTCCGAAGCTTTGTTGATGAATAGAGGAACATTCCCCAGAAGCGGATTGAAATTGTAACGAGTACCCGCTGTTGTGAACGCACCAAAAACATAACTTTACACGCACTCTCCATCTACTGTGAATTTGGGTTTGAGACTTAAGTACGTGGATGTCACGTGACTTTGTAACATAGTTACATATGTCTTTTTGAAATTTTGCTAGATGTTAAAACATAACTGAGCTATCTATAGACAAAATTTTAATACAATTAAACAATGTTTACTATTAAATTTCGTGGTTTGAATAAGTGGTGCGTTTTCAAAGTCCGTAAGTGTAATTCTGTTAGAGTTTTGGAAAAATATAACGTAATCGTTAAGATTGATTATATTATCGATACTATATTATATCATGTCATTTATCATACTATACTCTACTTATTGCCATGCGTCAATTTAGGGTGTTATAAAACCTAACAATGATTATGTAAGTCCATAGGTCATCGCACTTCTAACGACCGCTTCGCCTATGAGATCACTCCAATGTTTATTTATATTGTTTCCTATAACTTTGTGTATTATAATATTGATGGGAAAACATGTATTAAGTTCATTCCATGTTACACTTACCTCCGTCACCAAAATGTACTATTTATATCGAATGCTTAGATATAAATGCCAGTCACAGTTTGAGGAAATAATTGCATTATAATGTGTCCGTAGACAATACCTTTCAGACAAATCTCGTCAGGAGTCAAAATTGAAATGAAAAACCTCCAGGCTTACATACTGGTATTACAATATGGCTGTTTTATGTAGACTTATGTATGTCATTCTTGTCTGGGTAATGTCACAAACAATGAAGTCTTAACTTTTAACCTTTCCCACGTCAAGATATATATATTTTTAATTTCCTTATCTATGTGTCCACAATATTCACAATATGTACAAGTCTGTCATGTATATGAGGTTATAGCATACATTTTATTTCAAGCACTATTACCAGAAAATGGTGCGGTGATTATACACGTATAATTATTATTTTAAAACCACAACAGCTTGATGCTTATCGCAAAACTAGTGATTATGGTATTTTTGAATTCCTTTACCCATTGGTTTATTCTATTTCTAGTACGAATTAAGCAAACTTGTTTTGTAAATATGACAGTCGGAACTAGATACTGTGCATATTGGACTGGTACTACTGCCTACTGAACAACTCCCCAAATCAAATTATTCTGTATCATTTACGTAAAGCATAACTTACACATTCAGACCCATAAAGTACATATTCACGGACCATTTGGCATGACAATGTTGATGTGCAGACGCTGCATTACTTGTATTGGTTAACGTTAGATGATTTAGGGAATTTATTTGTCTTCATAATGGTGTTGAGGGAGCCAGTTTGTCCATATTATCAGACAGATTGGTATGTATAGGGGAAGTCATGTAATACCAGTGATTGTATCATTTAGTTGAATGGTGCTATCAAATTATTTTAAATTAAAAACAAGCTTTATGATTTCAAATACCGAGAAAAAACGTTTATTTATTAGCAACGAGTTAAAGAATTGTCAAATATTTTCCAGAATTCAACATCTAGTTTATGTTTATACAAGTATATTCTGTGCAGCTACATCGATTTTCCGATTACCAACAAGCGCATGAATTCATTTAATTGTTTTGTGTGGGGAAGCTAATTATTTCCCTCACTTTAGGCTATCTTACGTTTACTTTGTTCACACGCCAATTTGTACTTAACATCACCAAGTAGCTTAGGCAATATATGATGCTTTGGCATATACTGTACCCATTGGGTCCAATACAATATATTGCAATTGACGAATTGTCTAGAGGATGGAAACATTGCAAATATCAGAGTCCGTTGAAGTAACTTCATCGCCAAGTTTTAATCATGCAAGTCTAGACAATACTATTAAATATTTCACTACAAGACTCTTAAGTGTTGTTTCGGAGATTTGATTTGCTAATCATACCTGATTGGGTTAATGTACCTTCAACGTATGTAATGAAATTGAAACAAGCAGCACAGACGGGTTATAATTGTATCACAAGGGTGTACGATGCACTAAAAATATGGACATTATCTAAAGTTCCCGAGCACTATATGTCATGTGACAAAACTTGTCAGTATGTACTTTGACACGCGTCCTTTTGTAGTGTTGTGTACTCTGTGTACGAGATGGTTCCAATCGATATAACATATATATCATAAACGTGTGGAATTCAATTCCTTGTTTTGTTAAGGCAATTATCGACTTCCCTTACAGTACTATCTTGGACCCGCTTGTGGACTCATTAATACCGAGAAATAAACGGAACGTTTATTTTCGTATTTAGCAACTTCTAAATGGAATTTAATTGGATTCAATTACCAACTGTCCGTATTGTACCCTCTGTGAATCGTCAATAGCTCAATAAATACGGTATGTTTATTATCGTATTTAGCAACTTCCTATTCATACTATTTTAGTTCGGTCAAGTATGAAATTGTAAACTTTCCACACTATGTTCTGACAATTAAGGCAGATCCTTGCACATGTTATGTAAAGTGTGGATAGACAATTTGCAGCAAATTTAGATACTTGTCAGGAATGCTCATGGAATCTTTGGAAAATTAATGGCAAATTTGCTCTCAATGTGTTAAGCAAAGAAATTAAACGGCTATCTATTTCTACTCGATTCGTGATTAAAATCTAATTAAACTGCTTACGTATTTAAAGAAAACGTGTTTGTACTTATTAATGTTGTTCAGTGTGGGTAGGTCGGGTGTGATTATTGCAACAAAGAAAAGCACTTAGTTACGACTATTGAACGTGGTTACAAATACCACCTTGCGTATTTGAGAATATAGATCTTCATGGGTTCAAGCCCATATATGGATACTTCTGGATTCGATTTCAGCTGATTCGCCTTATTTTGAAAGTTTTACGAAAAGTGCCAGGGAGACATTAAACGTAATTTAATTACTGAGAAGTGTAGCGTAGTGTATTGATACACACGTATCAATTGGAAAGTCACTGTCTTCAACATCTCAATTGTAAACACGTTTATTAATTGTAAAAATGTAAACACGATATTTAGGCTACATTAAAATTATATTGTATGTATATGAGTCAAACCAATAAACACATTTCTTTTTCTGTATTAAATAATTGCTGTAATCCAAATAAATTAACAATGGCAATATATTGGTTATATAGTAAATGTCTTAGTGTATGCCTTGCGGTGGCTTAAAAATTCGAGAGGAATACGTTAAACATAATAATTCATTTCACTGCATTTCTAGAGCACTTTAATTGAAGTTTTGTAAGCGGAAAATTAAAGTTAAATTTCATTCGCATTTCAAAGAGTCAGTTTGACGCCTCTGTAAACGTATGCTTTGCTACTGACGCAAGAAATGAACAGGGTGTTAAAAAAGTTCGTAGACACTTGATTTTGTTCAATTAATCCAAAACCATTCAACATACAGTTTTAAAACTTGGTAGGAATGTAGAACTATACATTATCTTCATGTTGTGTGAATAAACACTCTGTACATTTCTTGCGTCAGTAGCAAAGCATAAATATACATTTAAATACCATTGACATATAAGTTTGGCACACATGCTATTTGATATTGCATTCACATTTCTACATCCCAAGACAAACCTATTGTAGATAAAATATACTTACACAAGCATTCTCCAGTCTTTGTGTCAAGGAATACTGAACACTATATATATCGGTCAGCTTATGAGTGGTTCTAACATTCTATCAAACTAATCTATCTCGACATTTACGCTCTACATTGTTTGTGCTACATTAAGCATGTCTATTGACCAGTTGAACTTGCGCCTGTGATAAGTTATTTCAGTGAAATATATGAGCAAGTTTTAGAAAGTATTCGGATATGAGTGTACATGTATTGAATATTTTAGCAATTTAACGGCAACTATGTAAGACATATTCAAATCAATTGCAAACTAATGTATGTAACCATACAAATTTTATTGTAAGATGAATAAACGTGTATAATACATTATTTACGTTCGAGTACCAGATTATTTCAGTGATGAACCTGCCAAATGATGTTTTGAAATATTTCAGCGTAATACGTACTTACTGAATTTTACACAATATCAAACGCAACTTTCTATAAATTATAGAATGCATGACAATGTACGCATTCATTCTCATCGGGTAACGATATCATTCTTCAGGTTAAATGTGCATGATAACATTTCTATATTATAGCAATTTAACACCAGTAAACAATAGGAACAAATTGTACCGTCATACGAACCATATTCTCTGACATTCATTCTAAATAGTGTCAGTAGTACATAATGTACATACTCAACACATCTAAACCATTGCCAGTGGCAGGACTTAACTACATTTGTACATTCCAGAACACAATACATTAACTTAATTATCCTGACAAATTAACATATCATATTTAATTCTTAATTGATCATTTGTTCAGCAATATCTGTCTGCATAACGTTTATTTTCAAATATTGACACATTCTCAGGAATATTCGTGTTTTGTGTGATGCAACATAGCTCTATTAGCATTATTTATTAAATTAACAGGATGTAACGCATCTGCTCTGAGTATGGTAATCTAGTTTTCATCCTTAATTAATGTTGATTGTGTGAAATAAATTTGAATTAATTTACACGAAGTGTAAAGAAAGAAAACATTGCAGACATTCACGCGGTTTGTGACTTTGCAATTATTCTAATTAGACACAAGGCGCCCACTTCTATTCACTAGCATTGGTATGCCGAATAGTTGAATACAATGTGTGTTAAAATGTCTCTATCTACTTTTCAGATTTGAAGGTAAATGTAAGACGTATTTGTCTAATCATTTCGAGGCGAAGAAAAGTCGTATTTCGCTGGGAATATTCGTACATTTGTAAATCACTTTTTGGTCTCAACAAATGCTACAGAAAATTCAATTACTTTTTCGAAGACTTCTAGAACGTATAAGAAAAATAGAAATGATAGGAAAAGTAATGACCCAGGTACATTTAGTTTCAATTCGGTAAGGAAGAACATTCAAAAGCTATTTATTTGTCATTTAAATTGAATTAAATTTATCAAAGTGCAATACAAAAACGTAATGCATTTGTTTAATGTTGATCATCGTTATTGTGATTGCATGAGGCAATTTCTGTAAATCAGTGACGCTTATTGTACATTTGGTACAAAAATCACGGAACCGTTGGAGACCATCATATATAAAATATAAGACTATCCCCAGCAAAATAGACAGTAGCAGGGTGCATATCAGAGTTTGTAGTCGCAGCAATTAATAACACTGAAGTTTGCTTACGTGCAATATATACAACATACATGTTTCACCGGTTGTGTCGTCTATTATAATTATATCTTTTCTTGACATTACAACATGATATCCACTGTGAAAATTTGAAATCTGAAATATCTCCGGTAGTAAATCCTATTCATTATAATTATGTGATTAGAAGACATTACCATTGGAAACGTTTTCTATTTGTGTGTAAATTTATCAAATTGAAAAATGATTCGATGATAAATTGTTATCGAAGCTATTGTAACTATCTAACTGGGTATTACGTATAGAACACATTACTATTGCTTTTCTTAAGAAATGTTAACTTTCTTCTTGTTAACGGAATATTTATCTAAGAACACAGTGTTCATCACATATGTAACCAGCATGACGTATGTATTCTAGATACTAATGTAATGTGCTTCAAACGATGGTAACGTATACTTATATTTTGTGAAAACCATTAGCATACCTTGTCAGCATGCATTCTACGCATCCTACGTTATGTTTTGACAGTAAATATTCAGTTGTTCGTAAGTCAAGAAAATGTCTAGTGTAAATGAACGCTACTAACACAACCGTCTTAGTGGCAGGATAATACGATTCACTTTGATTCTTCAATGTTGACAATTAAGATCAAAACTAATGATATAATAAATGTCCTGTCCATTCGTTCGTATGTTTATTAGTCCGAAAAGGTTATTCAAAGCCTTCAAGATTTTGAAAGATATTGCTGAAATACATGACGAGCAACCAATCTATTTATCATTTAAAGCATTACTTACACATTCATGCCCATAAAGAACATATTCGCGGTCCATTTGGCATAAAAATGTTGATGTGCAGACGCTGTATCATTTGTGTTGGCTAAAGTAAGTAAAGTAAGCTGATTTATTGAATTTATTGGTTTTCACAATAGTGTTGAGGGAGCCGGATTGTCCGTATAGTAAGACTTATTAAAGCGGATGAGAATGATCATACTGTAATACCGGTGATGTTATCAATAACAACTTTTGGTTGAATGATACTTTCAAAATATTTGAAATGACGCCCAAGCTGTTTGTGTTTCAAGTACCAAGAAACATTGCAAATTATACCAATCCATTTGCTGCAACATTCTGTTGAATGTTATTAGCGGATTGCATAATAGTGAAATGCGTTCAATAATGCATCACTCTTTGTAAGCAATATACAAAATTATCATGATAGATTTATTCTCCATTGACCGGAACTAGTAAATTAAAGTTAATTAAACAAGTTAATTTACTAGTTATGTTGAGTTGATAGTACCTGGAGAAAACTTATATAAGTCGTATATATGTTTAACAATGAGCTGTATCAACCGATAATATACGTCAACTAACTTCCGTGATGCTCTTCCGTGCTGCTCTCTAGCAACATTTGGGCAAGCAATGCTAAATTGTGATCCGTTTTAATATAAGCATGGTAGAAAAAGCCCTGGTACAAATGTAAACTATTGCATACTGTATGAACAGAGACAAGTCGAAGCCATATAGTCACGTCGGCATCGCCTTTCCATCTTTGCAAGAGATTGACAAAGAACATACAAACCGTTAAATCAATAAAGGATATTTAAAATCAGTATACACATGCATACTGACCACAACAAGTTGTTTTAATATATATTATTATCGTAGCTTGAAGGAATTACATTGAACGACATGACTTAAATGAATAATGAGGCTACTTTGTATGGCGTCACATGTCACTAACACTTACTGTTGAAAGAAAACGGTGGCAGTGCATAGCTACGTATGAACATTTGAAACTCTCTCCGGCCCAATTATTCTAGTTCTTAACTCTACTGATTTAACGTATAGCTTCGTCAAAGTCAAATAATTTTCTCCCGCGCAGCTACATCGATTTTGCAATTATCAACAACGCAGTATTACGTTTATTTGTGTTTCGTGAGCTAGTTCCTTTAGTCTTAACTTGACGGTATCTTACGGTCACTGTTTCGCACACCAATTTGTACTTTACATCATCAAGTTGCTGAGGCAATGTCTGGTGTTATTGCATATAATGTATCCATTGGGTCCAATACAATGTACAGCAAATGACAAATTGTCTATAGGATGGAAAAATTGCAAATACCAGAGTCCGTTGAAGTACCTACATCGCCAAGTTTTATTCATTAACGAAGGTTAGATATAATCTTATTTTCATTTGGCCTTCTAGTATAATGGTAATAAAGATAAAAAACAATAACAAAAAGAAATCTACGATGCAGTGTGATATTTACATTTTTCATTAAATGAAAGCCAATGCAACTCTTTAAAAATTTCTGCTGTTGGCGATGAAATAGGCTTGTTGAGTAATATTTTTGATATTCGTTTTTAGAATTATACTTATTGTATGTACATAGCATTTATTAAATGTATCACACGAGTTTACGGTGCTCTTATATCTTGCCATTATGTTAAGTCCCCGGGTACTCTATATCCTGTAACAACCTGTTTTGTACATGTTCTTTTAAAGCATCGTTTTTGTAGGGGTGTTCTCTTTTAAATGTTAAGAATTACAATTAAATCCTTGTTTTCCTTAAGACATTTATTGGCTGCCCTTACTGTACCCTGTTTAGATCGCCACGTGAACCGGTTGTGGACATATGAATACCTCAATCAACGGTATGTTTATTCTCGCATTTAGCAAATTATATTTTAATTGAAGGCAATTATCAACTGTCCGTTTGGTACTTTTTGTGTAATTGTCACGTATCCTGCTTTTTGGATATTCAATACCTTAATTGATAGGGTATGTGTATTATCGTATTTAGCAAATGCTAGTGCATTTAATTTAATTCGGACATGTGTGGAATGATTAATTAACCAAACTTTGCTCCGGCAATTGATATCCGTGAATGAATTAGTTATTCAAATATTGTGATTGGAGGGCATTCAGAAGCGGCGCAAACGCTAAGTTACCCAAGCATGACAGACATATAAGAATGGATCTTTTAGGCAAATTTATATACCTGTGAGCACTGATCCCACAATGAATGAAACTATTTGTGACTTTTGAAATGAGCGAACGGTATATAAAAGGAGATACATGCAAATGATATACATTAAGAATTGAGTATGCAATTTCCTTGCAGTTTCTTATCATAACCTAACTAGTTTATTATAAAATTATATATTATATCCATTGTTTTGAAGACATTGCGTTTATTGCGATTTTACAAAGTAAAAACTTTTTTTAAATAATCAAATTTTAGAACAATTTTGCTATAAATTCAGTTTTTTGTAAAACATTCTCAACGATTCTCTGGCAAATTGATGGCAAATTGGCTCTCACATTGTTCTGCAAAGAAATTAAATATCTTTCGATTTCGACTTGATTCGTAATTAAATTCTAATTAAACTGCTTGCGTATTTAATGAAAACGTGTTTGTACTTATTGCTGTAGTTAAGTGTGAGTAGGCCGTGTGATTTTGTTGCAACAACAGCAGAAAAGCACTTTGTTACGACTATTGAACTTAATTAACAAATACCACCTTACGTAAAACAGGAGAACTCCATGTTTTCAATTCAATATGTGGATACGTCTAGGTTCAATTTGAGCTGTTTTGCAGTATTTTGAAAGTTTTACGAAATGCGCCAGCGACACATGAGGCATAGGTGGTTCTTTGCTGACATGTGTAGTGTAGTATATTATATATACCTATCAATTGAAAAGTCAATGGCTTGGGTAAATTAGATGTTTTCTAATAGTTTGGCTACATTTAGGTTGTTTGTGTATGAGTTACATCAATGGATACATTTCTATCTCTTTATAGAAAAAAGGAATGCATTAAACAAATTAACAATATCGAGATATTATCTTTTCCTAAGCATCTTATTGTGTGACTTGCGGTTGACTTGCAATTCTAGAGGAATTCGTTAAACATATTACTCTATTTGATTTTACCTGTAGAGAATGTTAAATGAATGTTTGTGAACGGAACATTTATCTATAGAAAATTAAAGTTTAATTGCATTCGTATTTCACAGAAAGCTAGCGTGGCGTCTGTGTAAGAGTATGCTTTGCTACAGACGGATTAGTTGAACTTTCTCTAAATATCGTTGACACATCATTTTGGCTGACATGCTGTATGATATTGCATTCCAATTTCTACATCCCAAGACAAACATAATGTAAATAAAATATACGTAGACAACCATTCTCTAGTCTTCATGTCTATGTTCTTACAGCGTATGAGAGGATCTAGCGTTCTAACAAACTAATCTTTCATGACAGAACCGCCTTCTGCAACATTCGTGCTACAGTAAGCGTGACTAATGACCAGTTAAATTTGTGTGTGTTATCTGCTGTTTTTTCTCCGGAACAAGTATTTGTATTTCATCACTCACAATGAACAAATGAGCAGTTTTGAGAAAGTATTCGGACATGAACACATTGAATATTATATCAGGAGAGCGGCAAATATGTGAGATAAATTCAAATTGTTAGTTCATATCCATTTATTTGGCTATTTTTATATACTATTGGTGTCCAAAGACAATGAAAATAATTATATTATTATATTAGGTACGTACGGCTACCAGATTATTGAAGTTGCCCAGTGTTGTATATCAGTGTAATGAAGTACTTCTGGACTGTCACAAAATGTCACATGCAACATTCTAATAACTGTATGATGTACAAGCATTTCAACACATAATAATGGCTTCAAGGGTTTTCGTGTTACAAGAAGTTATAAGATTTTTGTAACTTAAAACATTCTTGCAAACCTTGCGGCTAATGTTTACAGTCATACGTAACATTTGCACTGGCATTCCGTCTGCATATTAACCTAATGCTTGTGACAAATTAACATAGAATTGATTCGTTATTGATCATTTGTTCAGCGATTGCTGTGTTCATAATGTTTTTTTTGCAATTATTGACTCATTCAGAGGATTACTGTACTTTTTTGATACATCAGAGCTCTGTTAGCATCATTTATTGAATAAAGTGGGTGTAACACATCTGATCCGTAGATGGTAATCTAGTTTTTCCTCCTCAATTTATGTTGAAATAAATTTGAATTAATTCAGGCGAAGTGTAAAAACGACTGATAATACAGGCGTTTTTCGGGTAGTGACTGTGAAATTATTTATCAGCAAGGCGCCCACTTCAATACACCAAATGAAGGTTGACTTAAATTGTCATTGAAATGTCTCTATATATTATTCTCAGTTTGAAGGTTGATATATTCTCTATTGTTTCGTTCCGTATTGATTTAGACAACCATCAGCTTCTTTTGGAACATCATACAGAAAAACGAATTACATGTACTAAATATGTTTAGATCTTTGACATCTGTATATGTAATTCTTTTTTGGCAAAAGTTCGTTTCATAAAACGATTGTACATCTATGGCCCAATATCATTTATCATAGAAGGTCATGGAATTAACAATATCAACAAAAGTGTTACCACAGAAGGAATTGAATTATTTATTTTTTCTGAAGCTATATACATCATTCAGTCAATTAAAGAGTCAGGACATATTTATCAAACAAGAATGATGAGTTAATGATCAAGTTAATAATGTACTACTAGACAGGATTTACTATAGGTGCTCCGTGTCGAACAACGAATTTCAATACTACATTAAGAGCACAATAAAACTTATTTCGAGCCTATTTTCGTTCAGATCAGACTAAGCTCAGTTTAGTTCGGACATTTAATAATATAGGATAGTTTGCATGCACCAACAAGACTCTATCAGATAACTAGCAATGACATGTAAGGTAATGGACGAATATGAATACTATTTCTTATCATTACACCATTGTATAGTTCAGGCCGGTATAGATAATGAAGGAATCATTAACAAATTGAGGTAACAAAGCAAGATATTATCTGGTTTTCCAATCAATCTCAATATGATGATACAAACTTTATTTCATACGTATAATATATATTATTATTTATGTTACAAATATCAAGTAATTCATAACAAATGTGCATCTGACCATTACATTATTAACGATATAATAATTGTAACAGAGCGCAGGGTACGTGGAAATGCGTAGTACGTATTCCTTCAGCGCGTTGATGGTTGCTTACTGCCTAACACAGAAACATTGCTGAAACGTGCACGATGCATCTAGTAATGCATTCAAGGATTCAATCATTAGAATATGACAATGCTTTGAAATATATTCAAATGCTATTGTACTAAATGAAAAACTTATTTTTCTAAATTATTTCGAGGTGAAGAAAAATCGTATTTTTCTACGAATATTCTTACATTTCTAGTATCTACACATGCTATAGATTAAATTACTTTTTCGAAGACTTCTAGAACATTTAATAAAATAGGAATTGATAGGAAAAGTAATGGCACATTAAGTTTCAATTTAGAAAGGAAGAACATTCAAAAGCTATTTATTTGCCATTTAAATAGAATTAGACTGATCAAATTGTAATACAAAAAACGAAATGCTATTGTTTAATGTTGATCATCTTCAGTGTGCCACGAGGAAATTTCTGAAACTGCAGCAACTCTCAGTGTAGTTGAATAAAAATTTCCAGAACCTTTGGTGGGGAGAAAGGTAGGTGCTGATTGGAGGATGTTGTCGAAGACATTCACAACACTGAATTTCGCCTATGAGCAATATACAACATACATGTTTCATTGGCTGTGTCTTCTATTATATATATATGTTTTTTTTATATAAAAACATGACATAAATTGTCAATTTCAGGAAAATCTAGAAATGTGAAATCTCTCCGATATTAAATTATATTCAATATAATTATGTGATTAGAAGACATAACCAATGGAAACTCTTTCTATGTTTATGTTAATTTATCAACTTGAAAAATGGTATGGTGATACACATGTATATTGTAATCTTATGTATCGTGGTGATCTTACTATGAATTACGTACAGAACACATTACTATTAGTTTTCTTGAGAATTTCTAACCATCCTCTTGTTAACTGAATATTTATCTAAGTACCCAGTGTTCATCAGAGATGTAACCAGCATGAAATATACACACTAGATACTAATGTACTTTGCTTCAGACGAATGTAAAGTATAGCTGTATTTTGTGAAAACCATTAGCATACCTTGTCAGCATGTGGGCATTCTACTTAATGTATTTATAGTAAATGTTTAGTTCTTGGTAAGTCAAGAAACTGTCAAGTGTAAATGAAAGCTACTAACACAACCGACTTAACTGCAGGGTTATACGATTTACTCTTATTTGTACTTTAATTTCCTCTGATTTCTTAAATGTTGACGATTTTAGTAATTAATATAATCATGTGATTAGAAGTCATAACTGTTGAAAACACTTCTGTTAACATGTATGTGTAGTTGAATCCACTTGAACAATGATTTGTTTTCAACCCCATATATGGATACCTCTGGATTCAGTTTCAGCTGTGCTTTATGAAAAGTTTCAGGGACACATGGGACAAAGTGCCTTTCCTGACAAGTGTAGCGAAGGATATACATATACACGTATAAATTGAAATTCACTGTCTTGGAAAACTAAAAGTAAAATATATGAATACATTACATTTTCTGTATAAGATAAATGCTTAAATCAAATTAGCAATTTCAAGATATTGGTTATTTCATAGGCATCATATTGTATGCCTTGTGGTGGCTTAAAATTTTTAGGGGAATACGTAATACAAAAAAAATATTTTATTGTATTTCTAGAGAACTTTAATTGCAGTCTTGTGAGCGGTATCTCTATCTATAGAAAATCAAAGTTTAATTACATTCGCATTTCACAGAGCCAGTGTGGCGTCTGTATAAAAGTAGACTTTGCTACTTACGAAATAAATGAACAACTAAAGATCGTTGACACATCATTTAATGTAAAATTAATGCATTTACTTCGAGATATTGTTTTTTCCTAAGCATCTTATTGTGTGACTTGCGGTTGTCTTGCAATTCTAAAGGAATTCGTTCAACATTAATATAGTTCATTTTATTTCTAGAGAATCTGAAATGATTTTTTGTGAACGGTACATTTATCTAAAGAAAAAATTAAAGCTTAATTATATTCGTATTTCATAGAAAGCCAGCCTGTCGTCTGTATAAGAGTATGCTTTGCTATTGACGGATTAGTTGTACAATTAGTTTCTCTGAATTTCGTTGACTCATCAATTTGGCTGACATGCTGTATGATATTGCATTCACACTTCAACATCCCAAGACAAACATAATGTTAATAAAGTATACGTAGACAACCATTCTCCAGTCTGCATGTCTAGGTTCTTACAGCGTATGAGAGGATCTAACGTTCTAACAAACTAATCTTTCTTGACGTTAACGCTTTCTGCAACATTCGTGCAACATTAAGCGTGACTATTGACAGTTGAACTTGCGTGTGTTATCTGCTGTTTTTTCTCCGGAACAAGTAATGTATTTCATCACTCACAATAAACAAATGAGCAGTTTTGAGAAAGTATTCGGACGTGAATACATTGAATACTCTATCAAGAGAGCGGCAAATATGTGAGATAAATTAAAATTGTCAGTTCATATTTATTTATTTGGATATATGTATATACTATTGGTGTCCAAAGACAATGAGCATACTTATATTATAAATTAGGTACGTACGGCTACGAAATTATTGAAGTTGCCCAGTGTTGTTTATCAGTATAATGCAGTACTTCTGGTCTGTTACAACATGTCACATGCAACATTTTAATAACTTTATGATGTACAAACATTTCCACACATATTGTTTAAAGGGTTTTCGTGTTACAACGCGTTATAAGATATTTGTAACTGAAAACACTCTTGCAAACAACGGGGCTAATGTTTACAGTCATATGTCACATATGCACTGGCATTCCGTCTGCTTATTGTCAGAAATAGCTGTTACATAATCAAGACTTTGTAAACGATGCTAGCGGAAGGACATTACCACATCTAGACAACAATACATTTTAAACATAAACCTAACGTTTGTGACAAATTAACATAGAATTAATTCGTTATTGATCATTTGTTCAGCGATTTATGTGTGCATAATGTTTATTTTGCAATTATTGACTCATACAGAGGATTACTGTATTTTTGTTTTTGTTTGATACATCATCTATAAGAATCATTTATTAAATAAAGCGAGTGTAACGCATCTGATCCGTAGATGGTAATCTAGTTTTTCCTCCTTAAATAATGTTGAAATAAATTTGAATTAATTCAAGCGAAGTGTGAAAAATGACTAATAATACAGGCGTTATTCGGGTAGTGACTGTGGAATTATTTATCCGCATGGCGCCCACTTCAATACACCAATGAAGGTTGACTTTAATTGTCATTAAAATGTCTCTATATATCATTCTAAAAAGAAGGTTAATATGTTATCTCTTGCTTCGTTCCGTATTCATTTAGACCACCATCAGCTTCTTTTGGAACATCATACAGAAAAACTAATAACATGTACTAAATATGTTTGGATCTTTGACATCTGTAATTCTTTTTGGCAAAAGTTCTTTTTATAAAACTATTGTACTTCTATGACCCAATATCATTTATCATAGTATGTCATGGAATTAACAATATCAATAAGTGTGTTACCCCAGAAGGAATTGGATTATTTATTTTTTCTGAAGCTATATACATCACTCAGTCAATTATAGAGTCAGGAAATATTTATAAAACAAAAATGATGAGTAAATGAACCAGACAATAATGTACTACTAGACAGGATTTACTATAAGTGATCCGTGCCGAACAACGAATGGCAATACTACATTAAGAGCACAATAAAACTTGTTAATATTGCATGCCTCTGTCAGATACATGTAACAAGCAATGACATGTAAAGTAATGGACAAATATGTATACATTTTCTTGTCATTTACTGTACACCATTGTATAGTTCACGCTTGTTATGATAATGAAGGAATCATTAACATATTGTGGTAACATAGCAAGATATTATCTGGTTTTCCAATCAATCTCAATATGATGATACAAACTTAATTTCATACGTATAATATATTATCATTTTTGTTACAAATTTCAAGTAATTCATAACAAAGGTGCATCTGACCATTACATTATTAACGATATAATGATTGTTACAGAGCGCAGGGTACGTGCAAATACGTAGTACGTATTCCTTCCGCGCGTTGATGGTTGCTTACTGCCTGACACAGAAACATTGCTGAAACGTGCACGATGCATCTAGTAATGCATTCAAGGATTCAATCATTAGAATATGAAGATGCTTCGAAATATATTCAAATGCTATTGTACTAAATGAAAAACTTATTTTTCTAAATTATTTCGAGGTGAAGAAAAATCGTATTTTTCTACGAATATTCTTACATTTCTGGTATCTACACATGCTATAGATTAAATCACTTTTTCGAAGACTTCTAAAACATTTTAGAAAATAGGAATTAATAGGAAAAGTAATGGCACATTAAGTTTCAATTTAGAAAGGAAGAACATTCAAAAGCTATTTATTTGCCATTTAAATTGAATTAGACTGATCAAACTGCAATACAAAAAACGTAATGCTATTGTTTAATGTTGATCATCTTCAGAGTGCCACGAGGAAATTTCTGAAACTGCAGCAACTCTCAGTGTAGTTGAATAAAAAATTACAGAACCTTTGGTGGGGAGAAAGGTAGGTACTGATTGGAGGATGTTGTCGAAGACATTCACAACACTGAATTTCGCATATGAGCAATATACAACATACATGTTTCATTGGCTGTGTCTTCTATTATATTTATATTTTTTTTACATAAACACATGACATAAATTGTCAATTTCAGGAAAATCTAGAAATGTGAAATCTCTCCGATATTAAATTATATTCAATATAAGTATGTGATTAGAAGACATAACCAATGGAAACTCTTTCTATGTTTATGTTAATTTATCAACTTGAAAAATGGTATGGTGATACACATGTATATTGTAATCTTATGTAGCGTAGTGATCTAACTATGAATTACGTACAGAACACATTACTATTAGTTTTCTTGAGAATTTCTAACCATCCTCTTGTTAACTGAATATTTATCTAAGTACCCAGTGTTCATCAGAGATGTAACCAGCATGAAATATACACACTAGATACTAATGTACTTTGCTTCAGACGAATGTAAAGTATAGCTGTATTTTGTGAAAACCATTAGCATACCTTGTCAGCATGTGGGCATTCTACTTAATGTATTTATAGTAAATGTTCAGTTCTTGGTAAGTCAAGAAACTGTCAAGTGTAAATGAAAGCTACTAACATAACCGACTTAACTGCAGGGTTATACGATTTACTCTTATTTGTACTTTAATTCCTCTGATTTCCTAAATGTTGACGATTTTAGTAACTAATATAATTATGTGATTAGAAGTCATAACTGTTGAAAACACTTCTGTTTATGTGTAATTGAATCCACTTGAATAATGATTTGTTTTCAACCCCATATATGGATATCTCTGGATTCAGTTTCAGCTGTGCTTTATGAAAAGTTTTAGGGACACATGGGACAAAGTGCCTTTCCTGACAAGTGTAGCGAAGAATATAAATATACACGTATAAATTCAAATTCACTGTCTAGGAAAACTCGAAGTAAAATATATGAATACATTACATTTTTTGTATAAGATAAATGCTTAAATCAAATTAGCAATTTCAAGATATTGGTTATTTCATAGGCATCATATTGTATGCCATGTGGTGGCTTAAAATTTTTAGGGGAATACGTAATACAAAAAAAAAATATTTTATGATATTTCTAGAGAACTTTAATTGCAGTCTCCCGAGCGAAATTTTTATCTGTAGAAAAAAACAGTTTAATTACATTCGCACTTCACAGAGCCATATACTTTGCTACTTACGAAATAAATGCACAACTGAAGATCGTTGACACATCATTTTATGTAAATTGAATGCATTAAACAAATTAACAATTTCTAAGTATCGTATTGTATGACTTGCGGTTGTCTTGCAATTCTAAAGGAATTCGTTCAACATTAATCTAGTTCATTTTAATTCTAGAGAATCTGAAAAGAATTTTTGTGGACGGCACATTTATCTAAAGAAAATTAAAGTTTAATTATATTCGTATTTCAGAGAAAGCCAGCGTGGCGTCTGTATAATAGTATGCTTTGCTACAGACGGATAAGTTGTTCAATTATTGTCTCTGAATGTCGTTGACACAACATTTGGCAGACATGCTCTATGGTATTGCATTCCCATTTCTGCATCCCAAGAAAAAAACACAATGTAAATAAAATATACTTACTCAAGCATTTTCCAGTCTTCGTGTCTAGGAATACTGAGGAAAACATTTTAGGACAGCTTATGGGTGGATCTAATGTTCTAACAAACTAATCCTTCTTGACGTTAACGCTTTCTGCAACATTCGTGCTACATTAAGCGTGACTATTGACCAGTTGAACATGTGTCTGTTATCTGTTAGTTTTTCTCTTGAACGGGTAATTATATTTCATCATTCACAATGAACAAATGAGCAATTTGAGAAAGTATTCGGACAACAATGTAAGATTAATTCAAATTTTTAGTTCATATTCATTTATCTGTTTATATTTTAATATTATTGGCGTCAAAAGACTCGTGAACATAATTAAATTATAACATAGGTACGTACATTTGTTCGTCTACACGATTCTTAAAACTGTCTAATGATGTTGTTCAGTGTGATGAAATACTTTCGAACTGTTACAAACTGACATACACATCGTTCTAATAACTGTATGGCGTACTGTACATATATGTACGCACATACTATATATACGAGGGTTGTACCAGAATTACGTAGACTTTTGTCATGCGTTCTATACCATTCATCATACAAACAAATAATTTTGTGTGGAGTGCAAATAGTATTTACTGTGTAAGTACGAGCAATTTCAAAGCTGTATCTTATTTGGATCAAATTCTGCAGCTTCCGGGGATAAATAGGGGTACGGTATGCGGGGCAGGTCAACGGAACGTCACGACGTCGGCCGAACTTCCAGGATAGGTGAAGCTCCTAACTGTGTACATTGTAGCTATAAAGATGGAAACAACCCTACACAAAACTTACAAATGTTTAGTTACTACCTTAAATGTTATAAAAGTCCCAAATTATTACCAGAAATGTCGCATATAACGCTTATAATAGAACGTCGATCCAGGTCGATGTAGTCCTAGAAAACGCTTGGTGACGTCGCATTCGTCGTTGGTTTTCGCCGTCGGTCTATGTCGTTTTATTCGGTCTCGACCACGATTGATGCGCTTGTGTCGTTTGGAAATCAGGTAACTCGATAGAAGAGATTTAGAGTAAGCAGGTACCAACATTTAAAGCGTTTGTTCTTGCGTCTTTTCAAGGTTCATACAAAACTTCATGTTGATGCGATTTCCAGCGTATTTTGCAAACGTCATATTTTCACTGGTGACGCGCAGCAGCTGTTGCTTGTTTTGTACCATAAATCAACAACTGTTACCTTTATGAAGTCGAAATTTACGGCGTATGTTCCAAGGATATTGATCGTGTAGGTCACGAAGTCGCGTTAAAGTTAGACTTGTTATCTGTGAGGTATGAACAGTTGAGTAATGCCAAAAATGCTTTTAAAATTCGCTGCCCCGCCTATCCAACTATTGGTTACTATGGCAACAGATTAAATGACTTTCCAACATTCTGTTAGAAATTTTTTTCACCGATTCTCTTAAAAAAGGGTTTAAAGTTTGTCTACGGCAAATTTGGTGATAATACATGACAAAATAAAAAAGTTATTACAAAAGTCTACGTAATTCTGGTACACCCCTCGTATATCATGTTAAAACGCATTATTAGAAATTTTAGTATAAACTCATTTTAGTATACATTGGGGCCAAATTGTACATTTATACGAACATATTAATTCGTAAACCTTCTTAACATTGTCAGCAATAAGAGTGAGATAATCAAGACATAAAATTGTCCTAACAAATTAACATAAATTTAATTCTTAATTGATCATTTGTTCAGCAATTTCTGTCTGCATAATGTTTTATTTTGTAAATATTGCCACATTCTCTGGAATGTTGGTATCTTGTTTTTGATAGAACATATCTTTATTTGCATTATTTATTGAATTAAGCGGATGTCACGCATCTATTTCGTGGATAGTGATCTAGTTTTTCTCCTTAATTAATGTTGATTGTGTATAATAAACTTTAATTATTTTAGGCGATGTGTTAAGAAAGACAGTCAGTACAGATATTCACGCCGATAGTGACTTTGGAATTATTTTAATGAGACGCAAGGCGCCAACTTCAATATACCAAAACGAATTATTGACTTTTATTGTCATCAAAATGTCTTTATCTATTATTCTCAGTTGACATCTCAGTTATGATATCATCTTGGTTAGTTTCGTATAACTTTAGGACAACGCTCTTAAGGAAAACATACTGATAAACTTATAACTATATATGTGTGGATATTTGACATCTGTTATTCCTTGGGGCAATAGTGCTTGTATAGGACAATTATACTTCTATCACACGATCCCATTTATCATAGTAGGTCTTTGAATAATCAATATTAATAAAAGTGTTATCCTAGAAGGAATTGGATAATTTGTTTTTCTGAAGTTATATACATCATGCAGTCAATTATAGTCTCTGAATATATTTATCAAGCACATATTTTGATCAATGACAAGACAATAATGTACTACAAATGTACTAGACATTATTTACTATAGATGGGCCTAGCCGATCAACGAATGACAATACTACTATATTAAGACCACATTAAACACTAATTAATATTGCATACAAGCCTGCTGCGTGCACCGACAGTGCTGACAACTGTATACATGCTACAGATAACTAGCATTTGTATGAAAAGTATTTATACTAACTCTTGTTATTGCACCATTTGTGCCCAATAAGTCATACATTATATATTCAAAGTCAGCAAGATGATGATACAAAAATGTAATTATCAAGGCATACTTAAATAAACTGAAGTAACATAGTTAGATATTCTATGCTTACCCAGCGAATCTCAATCTGATAATACAAATTAAGTTCCTGTATAGTGAATATTACATTAAATTTTATGTAACGTGTCTATTTATTAAGTTCACAATGATGGTGTATCCAATCATTAAATTAGTCACCATATAATGATTATTACAGAACTAAGGCTACGTCCATGTTTACTATGTGTCCATTCCGGGCGTTGAGGGTTGCTTACTAACTTAGACAGAAGAAATGCTCAAATGTGCACGAGGCATCTGTTAATCCATTCACGGTACCAATAGTAAGAATTTATTAATGATTTTAAATATATTTAATTTTGAATGTACTGAATGAAAGATGCATTTGTCTTAATCGTTTCGAGGTGAAGAAAACATTTATATTTCTAAATCATTGTTGTTCTCCTCACATGCTATATAAAGTTCAATTGCATTTTCGGAGACTTCCAGAACTGATAAGAACATAGAACTAAATAGGAAAATTAATGGCACATTAAGTTTTAATGTTGTAAGGAAGAACATTTAAAAGCTATTTATTTGTCATTAGAATGGAATTAGATTGTTCAAATTGCAATACAAAAACGAAAAGCTATTGTTTAGTGTTGATCATCTTCAGTGTGATTGCGCGACGAATTTCCGAAACTACAGCAACTATCAGAATAGTCGTTTAAACATTACAAGAACCTTACCTGAGGGGATAGGTAGGTGCTGATCAGATCTTGTTGTCGAAGAAATTCTCAACAATGAAGTTTGCCTATGTGCTGTAAATACAACAAACATGTATCAGCGGTTGTGTCGTCTATTATACCTCTGTATTTTTGTGACATTACAACATGCCATAAATTGTCAATTTCAGGAAAATCTAGAAATGTGAAATCTCCCATATTGAATTCTATTCATCATAATTATGTAATCAGAAAACATACATGTAATCTCTAGAAACGTTTCTATGTTTGTGAAAATGAATCAAATTGAAAACTTATTTGATGATATATTGTTATCGATGTTATCGTTGCTATCTTACTGTGCATTACGTACACAACACATTACTACTTTACGGTATGTTTATTATCGTATTCAGCAAATTATAATTCATGCTAATTTCGTTTGGTCAAGTGTCATCGTGTAAGTTGTCCAAACTATGTTCTGATATTCGTGAATACGTTATACAAGCATTGTTATTAAAGGCATTCCAAAACAATTTGAAATGTGCGAACGGCTATTAATGAAGATCATTGAAAATGTTATATAAAGTGAGGATAGACAATTTGGTGTAACTTCAGATACTATTCAGGAATTTTCTAGGAATGTCTGGCAAAATTAATGACACATTTGCACTCAATATGTTAAGCAAAGCAATTAAACTGCTATATATTTCGGCTCGATTCGTAATTAAATTCTAATTAAACTACTTGCGTATTTGCAGAAAACGTGTTTGTATTTATTGTTGTTGTTAAGTGTGGGTAGGTCGAGTGTGAGTATTGCAACAACAGCAGAAAAGCACTTAGTTACGACTATTGACTTAATTAACAAATACCACTTTGCGTATTAAAGAAAACAAGTTCATGTATTCAAGCACGTATATGTATACTTTTGGATTCGATTTCAACTAATTTGCATTATTTTGAAATTTTAAGAAAATTGACAGCCAAAAATGTGACGTAGCTTCATTCCTGAAAGTACAGCGTAGTATATTGATATACACGTATAAAAGGAAAGTCACTGTCTTTCACATCTTAATTGTTAACACGTTTCCCTAATACAATGTATTTAGGCTACACTCATATTCTTTGTATATAAGTGAAATCAATAAATACGTCTCTTTTTCTGTGTTAAATAAATGCTTTAATCAAATTAACGATTTCAAGATATTGATTATTTCGTAAGTATCTTATTAAAAGCCTTGTGGCGGATTTAATATTTGAGAGGAATACGTAAAACAACACTGTATTGACGAAGAACTTTAATTGAAGTAATGTGAGCGGAACTTTTATGCATACAAACTTAAAGTTTAATTACATTCGTATTTCACAGAGTCATTATGATGTGTCTGTAAAAGCATGTCTGTGTCCCAAGACAAACATAATGTAAATAAAATAAACTTGCACAAGCATTCCCCAGTCTTCGTGTCTAGGAATACTGAGCCCTACATGTTCGGACAGCTAATGAGAGAATCTAACGTTCTAACAAACTAATCTTTCTGGACATTAACGCTCTCTGCAACATTCGTGCTACATTAAGCGTGACTATTGACCAGTTGAACTTGTGTCTGTTATCTGTTGTTATATCTCCGGAACAAGTACATTTTGTAATTGTATTTGATCACTGAGTGAAAGGTATGAGCACTTTTGGGGAAGTATTTTGATATGATTGAATTGCATATTTTACATGTATTAGGAGAATGGCAACTATGTAAGATAAATTCAAATTGGTAGTTCACATATATTAATTGACTTTAGCTATATATTGTTGGTGTCCATAGACTCGTGAACATAATTATATTATACATTTGGTTCGAACGGCTACCAGATTATTGAAGTTGCCCTGTGTTGTTTATCAGTGTAATGAATTACGTCTGGACTGTTACAAAATGACAGATGGAACCTTCTAATAACTGTATGATGTACACATTATTTCAATGTTTTCTTGTTTAAACGCGTTATCAGAGTTTTGTACCGTAAAACATCCTGGCAAACAATGGAGCCAATTTGTACAGTCGTACGTAACATGTTCATTGACATTCCTTCTTAATATTGTCAGAAATAACAGTGACATTCTCAAGACATCGAAAACATTGCCAGCGGAAGGATATTACCACATCGAGACAACAATACAATTTGAACATTAACCTAATTATCGTGACGAATTAACATAGATGTAATTCGTAATTGATCATTTGTTCAGCGATTTCGGTGTGCCTAATGCGTATTTCGCAAATATTGACACATTCACAGGATCATTTGTGTTTTGTGTTTGATACAACAGAGCTCTATTAGCATTATCTATTGAATTAAGCGGGTGTAACGCATCTGCTCCGTGGATGGTAATCTAGTTTTCCTCCGTAATTAATGTTGATTGCGTGAAATAAATTTGAATTAATTTAAGCAAAGTGTAAAAAAGACTGATAGTACAGACATTCATGCGGGTAGTGACATCGGACTTATTCTAATGAGACACAAGGAGTAAACTTCAAAACACCAAGACGAATTGTTGACTTTAATTGTCATTAAAATGACTGTATCGATTATTCTTATATGAAGGTTGTTTATTCTCTTGTTTCGTTTCGTCTCAATTTAGACCAACGTAAGTTTTTTTTCAGAAAAAGACAACATGCAGAAAAACTAATTCTTCAATATGTTTTGATCTTTGATATCGATCATTCACTCCTGCAAACGTTTTTTTTTTCTAAAGGAAAATTATATTTCTATGACCCAATGTCATTTATCATTGTACGTCATGGAATAAACAATATCAATAAAAATGTTACCCTAGCTAGAATTGAATTATTTAGTTTAACTGAAGTTATATACGTCATGTAGTCAATTATAGTCTCTGAATATATTTATCAAACAAATATTTGAGTCAAAAACCCAGACAATAATGTACTACTAGACAGAATTTATTACAGATGGCCCGTGTCGATCAACGAATGAGCGTACTACTATATTTATATCACTTTAAACCCTTGTTAGTATTGAGTCAGAGCCTGGTCTCTTTCAAGTTTGACGAGGCTTGTTTAGTTATGTCATCTATTACTATATACTTATGTACGTGTACCAACATTGCTGATAGCAGCAAACATGCGTCAGATAACGATCATTACTATGTTAAGTAATGGACCAATACCTATAGTTACTGTTGGCATTGCACCATTGATGCCCAGTAGGTGAAACCCAGTAATGATATTGAAGGTATCATTAACAAACTGAGTAAACGTGTAAGATGTTTCTCTGATTTCCCAATAAGTCTCTCTTTGATAACACAAAATGTAGTTCATGTGTATGATATATATTATAATTTATGTTACATACGTATATCAAGTAACGGTGTATCTGATCATTAAATTAGTCTCCATATAATGATTATCAAAGAGCATAGGATACGTGCAAACACGTGCGTTTTCATTCCAAGTGTGGATGGTTGCTTACTGCCTGAGATAGCAATATTGCTCAAATGTGCACGAGACAACTGATAATCCATTTAGGTATAGCAATTATTTTAAATGTAATCAAATTGTATTCTACTACAAGAAGTATTTGTCTAAATTGTTTCGAGGTGAAAACCTGTCATTTTGTGCTGGGAGTATCCTTACATTTCTTAATTAGTTTTGCAATAGACAATGCAATTACTTTTTCGAATAATTCTAGAACACATCAGAAAAAAGGAATTGATAGGAAAAGTAATGGTATATTAATTGTCAGTTTGATATGGAAGAACATTCAAAGGCTATTAATTTGACATAAAAATTGAATTAGATTTAACAAATTACAAAACAATAACGTAGTGCTATTGTTTAATTTGGATTATTTCAAGTGTGCTTGCACGGAGAAATTGCGGTAATTCTCAGTATAGTTGATTTAACATTCCAAGAATCTTCGATGCGGAGAGCGGGTGGATGCTGATCGACGGTTCTTGTCGGAGAAATAAGTCTGAAGTATTGCTATAAACAATATACTTATACACCATACATGTATAAGCGCGTCTTCATCATGTCAGTTTCATTTGTGTCGTCTATATTACATTTCTATCTTTACTTGACATAACAATATGACCTAAATTGTCACTTTCAGGAAAATTTGAAATCTGAAATCTCTCAGGACTTTTATTCATTCTGATTATATGATAAGAATACATAACCATCGGAAACGTTTCTTTTTTTGTGTAAATGTACCAAATTGAAAAAAATGATTTGATGATGTATTGTTATCTTAGCTATTGTATATATCTAACTGCGTATTACGTACAAAACTCATTACTATTACTTTTCTATAGAAGTTCTAACTATGTTCTTGTTCACGGAATATCCATCTAAGACCCCAGTGTTCATCATAGATGTAACCAACATGTAATATATATACTAGATACTAATGTACTTTGCTTCAGACGAATGTAACGTATAATTGTATTTGGGAAAACCATTAGCATACCTTGTCAGGATGTGGGCATCCTACGTAATGTTTTGATAGTAAATGTTCAGTTCTTCTAGTAAAAATGATTAGCAACAGTGATTTACGATTGACAGTGTTTCTGAAATATAAACGATTTTGGTCGTAAAGAATGCATGTAGTGTATGCCCTGTATGCTTGTCCGTCCCATCGTCCGAAAAGAGTATCCAAAACTTTCAAGTTGCTGAAACTCAAACATTTTGAACTTCGTCATGGCATTGTTTTAATACTTGACGTATTTCTTTACTATCAGAAACACCTTACCTTGTCAAAGTCGTGTAACACTATTCAACATTTCAGCAGATAATTGGCCCTGACTGACCTACCCGTAGCTAGTCTTCATGGACATTCGTTGATTGAACGCATCCTCATTAACACCCTGTAATCGGGCCATATAGCGGTTTAATTTTGTTCTTTGTTCATTATTGTGTTAGCCATTATGACGTTCTTATTGTGTGTTCCTTCGTGTTCTTACCGTTCTCAACACTTTCTGCTGAGTGCTTCTTTCTCTTTCAATTTTCTATTAACGTTTTTAATATCTGAAATACAATATACTGGGAACTCTGATTACCCTCATATAATTTACGACTGGGAATAACAGTCAAATTGAGTAAAGTTTTATTATATTGGTATCTTGACATTAACTGGACTATTCGTTCTATGTAAATTCATGGGCTTGACCATCTGTCAGACTTCTGATATTTGTCTGTTTTCCTTTGAAATACATGTAATTGAATTGTGATGTTTTATGACACTTTTGACGTCACATTAGTCTAATAATGCTAAAACATAAAATGACAATAGATAAGACTAAATGTAATTAAACGTTGGAGTGTCGTCGGACAGATGGCATACACATGTAACTCCAATTGATGTTTATATGATATTAAAAGAAAAGAGCATTATAAAAGTTCAAATAAGAATAAAATTAATATTGCAACAATGCTTACATGTAGCAGATTGAGTGATGCATTTTAATCTCCATGCAACTTGCTAAAATATCAATTTTAAAACGCTCTATTTGAGAGTGTTGACATTGTCTTTGCATATGTTCTCGTTAGTCCATTGAACATTGCAAGCATGCTTTTTTACGATATTGATTAAATATATTCGATTGGTGAACATAGACTTTGGAATTAATAGAAAGTACACCTTGAATATAATGCAACACATAGTTAACTAAGTTTGTTGGATACAATACATGGGCACAATGGTCATATAAATGTAGCATAATGCACACTATCAAATTTATAACCCATCGTTGTAGCACATCATTCTAGTTTATAAGTAGTCTTGTTTGATTAAATGGGCTTTTCTGTTCTGTTATACTCATTATCAACTGCATTGACAAATACTAAGCATGGTTTGGAACGTATTTAGATCGTTGATTATTTCACTTTGATAAATGGCATGTGCAATAATGTGTCATTATCGACACTATACAAATATTGTGCTCAGGGAACAATACAACCTTTTTTGCCAATACACATAACGCTTAAGTACGATTTAATATATGATGCCAACCCTTGGTTTTCATGATAGTGTGAACTTTCAAGGGGCCACTTATATGTTTTAACAGATTGACACAAAGTTTGACAATAGTTTACTTAATTTTAGATACACTGTAAAATGATGATTCGGCAAATACTGTTTCTCTGTACACATGGTACAGTATTGTTTTAAAATATTATTATACAGGTTTAACACATCAACGACAGAACCAGATACAGTGGGTGGGTACAAACACCCATAATGGCATGAAGCCATTGTTATTGCACATGAACGCATCGTGTTTGGCGTTTTAATACCAAGTCTGGTGATACATTGGGTTACTGTTAATAAACATGGCTAGATGGTTAATTGATCAATTTCGAGTGTCTACAGAAAAGTCCATGCCTTTTAAAATTGAATTTGTCTTCCCACTCGTTGTCAGTATTTGGCCATTGGCCATACATCGTGTGGTACATATTATATATAACTCACTTTTGATCACCTAATATATTCTTTATGGTTATTTCTAATTAACTTGGTCTGATTTACGTTGTACACCCACATAGTCTAATGTTTGAATTGTAGACACATTCAGTGTAGTATTTGACTTTGAAATGACTGAAGTCTGTGTATTGATGTGCTGCATTTCCATGCAATAATGATATCCTTATTCACTTATGTTTTGCTTTATTGTTTGCCATTTGATATGGAATAAATAAAGATTTAAAACCTCTAGTACTTACCCTTAGTGCCGCTGTACGAAACAAGAACTCGGTGTAGGTAGGTTTGTATTGCTTACAAATCTGTTTTTGTTAATAACCACGATAGAAAAAACAATGGGGACAAAAACGCATTATAGTTCCGCGGGATGACTCCGTGTTTATGTTGGAATTAATCACATAATAACTTTAACAAATCTATGGCTCATATATTATGACTAGAATGCAGTTGATAATTATACATTCAATGCGTACGTTATCAACTGTAAGCTCGGTTATTATTCGCACTTTTGCACCATTTGTCTTCTTGAAACAAAATATACATTTAACAGCACGGCATAGTTTGTGCTGGCACAACATCACCATATCGAAGTGTTCTTCCACTTCATGTGATGTATGTATACTGTATTTACACATTTACAGACAGTTGCATGTCAGTGTCACATGATTCTGCTTTTCTAACGCTTCGATAAAGTACAACTATCAGTGTCAAAATTCAGACGTCTTCATCAAGTAGTGACATAAATTATATGTTTACGATTATGGGCTTTCTTAGAAGGCAAGTCATTGTTCTGTATTTTTTCCTGGCTGACTATAACGGTACTATAGCACGAATATAATTATTTCTATATCTGTACTGTACATCATGTTGTCTGTTAAGGTGTCAGAATGCATTTATAAGACATAACGGAGAAAACAATTACCCAGACAATATGTGTGACA
Source organism: Spisula subtruncata (assembly GCA_963678985.1). Lineage (NCBI taxonomy): Eukaryota > Metazoa > Mollusca > Bivalvia > Venerida > Mactridae > Spisula > Spisula subtruncata. The sequence goes on along the minus strand of OY787675.1, from coordinate 7,600,527 downwards.
ACGGTCCATGGCCGATAATAATGAACCTCGCCAAACAATGAATTGGTGTTCTTTTTCAGTCGATTTTTGTTCACACCGTTGCAAATCCAATATGAAAAAAATATATTTCACCTTCGAGACAAGATCGCTCGTCAAATTAATGTTTATTTTTTGCTATGTATAAATAATGTTGACACCGGTCATCTTTTCTTTGGCTGTGGCATCGAAGCCATGTCAAAGGATTATATACTTCGAAGAAAATATCTGGTGGGATTTAAAAAAAATCTTTATTTTATATACATCAAATTCGTGTGTACAAATATGCGTTGAATGTATAGACGTGATTATTTCACTAGAAGACACAAGTCAGGTGTGGACGCACTATGGAAACTATTTTTTACATTGAAGTCGTTATAGTATCAACGTAGGGATATTTTGAAAACTAAATTATAAATACATTTATTACAGAACTTATTGCATAAAGACAAGCAGCAAATACTGCATACAATAAAAAGCATTGTACGATCCAGAATAATTATGATACTTCGACATTTACTTCAAGCACGATCGAGTAAAGTATTTAATAGTCATCATGCATACGTCCTTATACAAATATGATTTGCATGACATTTCAATTTAAATAGTACTACGCACATTGCAACATAATTATAGCATAACAGAAATAATTGCTTTTCACAGCTTGTTGTAAGCTTTAATTTACAACTGGAAATTTGCTTGCCTATCGAACATTATAAATATTGCAAATACAAATGTAAACAGAAATACAAACTGTGCGTGCAATATAATCGAGTGTTTCATCAATTCATATCGTTTTCAAAGTACAGTCCCTTTTGCGCATTGTACTGGGTCACCAAGTCGAGGAAGTTGATGCTGAGCACCATTTAAACTTTTATCTATCACAGCACTATTTGTCATCGGGCTTAAAAAAGTTCTGACACATGAACAATTTAAAAGTCGTTTTGTCCTGAAACAGAACAGTTTAGTCTTCTTAGAATGATTTTCATTTCAAATTCCCCGATGCAATGTTTTTTCTGAATTACATTAAATTCTATCGAAAATGAAATGGAAATCATAAAGTTATATTTCAAAGGATAAATCTCTATCAGGAGTTTTCAAAACATTTATATTATTCCAGATTTGAAGTAAAATCGAAAATATGATAAAGAATCCCAAATACAAGATGTAGAGAGAAACACCGGTTAATAAATTCATTTAACGGCATCCAGTTTCCTGAGTGTTTTTTGATGATATATCATGTTGGTTCTGGAATTTGCAAATTTAATATCGTCCATATTCGTTCATCAAAAGATACTGCTTGAATTATGGACGTATTCGTATGTACATGAATGCTGTATGATGAAAAAGCACAATCAATATTTCGAAAAAGAAATACACTTCAAAGAAAACTACACACTGTACTAATAGTGTCCATGTTCAAGCAGTTGTCTATAAGACAAGAACCACACAACCGAACTGTCAAGAATACTCTAGCATTATTATGCAGCTGTAACTTATTGACATACAATCGGTAAAACTTTAAAGGGCCTGGCTCACAAATGGAGCGAATTATTTTAAAAAGTATAATTTCTTACCAAATTAAGTATTTATGTAATAGAACATTGTTGGCTGTTGCTTTAAGAAATAATTATTGCTAATAATCGATTTTAACCACTTTCAACATCGCGCACAACAGTGTGATTTTCTTTTTAAACACAGCCTAAATTTTCCTTTCAGCATAGTTCAAAATTCTATACCGTATTAATACAATATAGAATATTGGGGTAAAATACTTAAATAATTACAAAATCCTGATGTTTCACAAGTTATATTTATATCAGTGTGCTTGTTTATGGGATATACAAGCATCTATGCCCAAATATAGTGAATTTTTAACAATTTTATTAGATTTTTGCCATACGCTGAAACGTGACACAGTCCCTTTAATAAATGATGCTACAGCTTTGGTAGACAATAGGGGCCAGTGTGCAGAAAATCGTTCAGAGAACCGCGGTATATACACTGGAACAATTACAAGGAAATCTCGTTATATGTATAGATCTACTGCAAATAGGATATATACGTGTCTACAGTAATACTAGTCGACGATAACATTGCATTCTAATCGATAAAAATAGCAATAAAGATAAACAAGACACATTTAATTTACAGTTACTGCGTATTGAAATATTATGTATCGGTGTTATTGTATGGAATGTCCCGCTGATCGTATTAAGTATTTCAATTACCATGGATGCTGTGTAGACAAATATTTAGTACCATTGAGTCCATGGATTAGCTTATTCAGCAAAACGCAAATCATGATGTGATATCTGCATAATTTAAATTTATACGTAAACATGTACGTACTTTAGATTTTATGTTACATCAGCAAATGCAACAGGGTTACTGAAAATGTCGATTTTCCCTTAAACAAGTCTTTATACATGCATAAACGTGTGACTGTTCCATTTCAACACCTTACGTACCATGTAACATAACAAAGGTAACGTACTTGCAACAAATGGAACGCTGCATAGTATGTCGCTTGTTGCTCTCTCTTAACTTCATAAAAATTAAATCAAAAGCAAACATTGTTGTTTGCAATTGTTTTGCGTTTGTAAGGCGTTTGATTATATTATAATTTAGTACAAATACCCTGGGATGAAATTCATCGATATAAATCATATTTATAATATAGTCCATGCTGTCATTTGTAACTCAAAAGTGTGTAAGAAATGATATGATTAATGCTGACAAGTCATAAATGCAATCAATTCACTAAACGTCCTACTATCAGTACAAAACTTAGTTAAACAAATCCAAGTTCGACGGTACTGTTAATAGTGTTTAATTACTTATATACAAATTATAAGCATGGTTATAAAATATACAAAAATGTACACTAGTTTGTATAAGTGCGTGAATTAGACGAAACGAAACGTATATGGAGTTCTTAAGCCTGTTATTTACAATGATCAGTAACCCAAACATTTATCCCTGAGACCATTAGGCAAGTCCAATATAAGACCAAAATAAGATAAACTCGATATATCAACTGAATATAAAGTAGACATAGATGGCTGTGTCTGTCGACTTGAATTTCTGTTACATCAATTGTTGATAGGAGACACGTCAACAATGTTCATGAAACGTGTCCATTTATGATGATATAAACTATCATGATATTAAAATCATATGACTGTGATAATACTGGCATTCATATTTCAATAACAATATAGGAAAAGTCTGGGACTGAGAGTCTGGTACAGACAATTTGGACTGTCTTATTATACGAATTTGTGACATTTATATTAGCATTCGTGATACAACTTCGTGCAATAAAGTCAAAGAACTCATACGTTGATCTTCAACATCCAGAGATACGATTACAAGTATGTACTTTTTTAGGACTGTTGTAAAAGACTGAACGTAATTCAGAGGTATTTATACGTGATGTGGCAATCATTTGTTGGAAGGTATAAAACGTATTGTCATTTAGTTGTTTTCGACCCTTTTTAGTACATTTATATACTGAACCAATCCGCAAATAGACATTTATGACCCACTTCCATTTCTATTTGCCGAAAACTAGTATTCATTTTTTAGTTAAAGACAGTCTGTATGTTCAATTTGTAACACATTAAAATTGAAACTATGCTCGTTGATGCCATCTGGAAAGAGTAGGTCAGACACCCCTATACCCAGTCTTGATCATGAACATAAACATTTAATTGAGAACATATCATGAATGCTTACCGTTTTGTGGTTTAAATTGGTCGCATGGAATACAGGTCATAGCTTAATGTTGTTGACAGCAAAGATTCTTTGTAACGAGTCAAACTCAATTCAACCCAAATATCATCTAAATATCAATCATAACGGTCATTGTGGTTATAACGCAAAAGAAAAAAAACCAAATATGATATTGCAATTTATAATTTGCAACGGCAGATAACGACGCTACGACTACTGCAAACTTGTTACGGCCGTAATCCATGCGTACAGTATGCGCTTGAGTGCGCACTTTGTTAAACAACATTAATGTTACATAATGTAATATAACGCAGCAGCTAAGACATAGTATACGAGTACGTGTTAAGGCATTACACATTTCACTATGTAGTAACTGTAAATGAAATATGTTGTGTCCGTCTTTATCGCTTTTTTATACTGATAAGATTGTTAGAAACGAGCAGTAATAAATCGATCGGAATCCATTGTCGTGGAATACTACTAATACTATAGACATGCTTATATTCCGTATGTAGTATACCAATAACAGACGATTGCTGAAGCGTGTTTAAATGCTAAAACATAATCTTTACAGTTCATGTGTTGCCAATGTCTCAACGATTTCTTGCATAATGTTCCCTTTTGTCTGCCAAAGCTGTAACATCAATTGTTAAGGGTACCATCGTCTGTCTGTTCACTACACTGCTCATTCATTTCAACCAAATGCATTCTGACATCTCTGAGAAATTATTCTCCCAGACAATAGAGATTGCTTCAAACTGACAAGACTTGTTTGCCACTTATACACAAATTAAATTAGCCATTTCTTTCAGACGAACTCGAATTGAACAGTGATTTGTTTTATGCAGAAAAATATCATTGTGTTGCATATACCCTGTTGTCCAGTACATTACTGAAGTAATGGTTCGTTTAGTTTGTTGCCAATGTATTCATTTTAGTGGACAATCAATCTTTTAGATGAGCTGAAACATGACTAATAGTTCTCGTTAATAATACATGTATAGTTCGAAGTAGTTATTCTACCTCGAACCAAATACTATGCTGACAATAATTTCAAATCACTTTGCTCGATATACAAATGGCCTAATGCGGCGGTACCTTGCATTACTAGGCGATGTTGCAGTGTATTAAGGATTCTGTCCATGATAACTTCAACTATCAAACATGTTTTATCATGGTATCTCCAAAGTTTTTCGATTTCGAAATAGGTCAGTTGGTTGGTTAGGTGCTGATATTCTATAATCCTTATACTAGTTTTTCATGACTGGTATCGAAATATGTAAGCATGCTACAGGGGATGTAGACATATATGCTTCAGTTTCGAGAGGAAATAAATAAAAGTCTTAATAAACTTTTGAAATAAAGTTTTGAAATGTCCTCATCCAACTGTACGATCGGTTTTCACAAACTGTGAATACATGTATCAAGAATTTGTATTACCTCACCAAATCGTAACATATAATTTGAAACAACCTGTACAACCGGCTATTGTACATTGCCGATGTTATGCTTGATATAATATAGAATAGGCCAATTCCAGTTCAGATGCAGTTAACTTCTTACATTACTAATTGAACCTGGGCTGTATATTGTTTTCTTTGAAGCGCATTTACAAAGATTGATCGTGCTCGGTATCATGAAGAATTCGTGTACATACAAATAAGTCCATACATCAAAATTTGTATAGATGGACAAATTTTAATATGGGTGATATCAAATTTGCAAATTTCATAACCAACAAGATTTATTTAAAAAAACATCTAGGAAACTGTATGCCGTTAAATGAATTTATTAACCGGAGATTCTCTCTACATATTGGATATGGAATTGTTCATCATATTTTCGATTTTACTTCAACTCTAGGATATTATAAATTTTCGATAGTTCCTGTTATACCTCTATTCTTGGAAATATATCTTTATGGTTTCCATTTTCGATAGTATATTAGACAATACATGTAAAACATTGCCCTTAGGAAACTGTATGCCGCTACGTGATTTCTAAACGGGGATTTCGCTTCATATGGGTAATGAGATTGTTCGCGATTTTTGCTGCAACTCTTGAATATTATAAAAGTTATAACGTATTAATACATGCACGTTTTGATGTAGACTTCATTTTCAATAAAAGTGTATATTACAAATGACAACAACATATATGACTTGGTACATGTACGTATCGACCTACTGAAACGACATTAAACATTGTCATATTAAATGATGAAAGCAAAATAAGAGATGTTTTATGACACTTTTGACCTCACAGAAGTCTAATAATGTCATTACATAAAAACGACAATACACTGGAATATGTGTCATTAAACGTATCCTGCTCTATACGCATGGATACTTTTTGTATTGTTATAAAATATAACAGTTTAGCACGTCAACAAAAGTGTCTGATACAGTGGGTCAGTACAAACACACATAATGACATGAAGTCTTTGCTATCGCACCGTGTTTGGCGTTTTAATACCAAATCTGGCCATACATTGGGTAACTGTTGATAAATATGGATATATGAATATTTGTTCACTGTTGAGTGTCTATACCTTTTCCAGGCATTTCAAAATTGAATTTGTCTTTCCACTAGTTGTCAGTATTTGGCCATTTGCCTTACAACGTGTGGTACATGTTATAAATAACAACTCACTTTTGATCGCCTAATAATTATATTCTTTAGTGTTATTCCTATTTAACTTGATATTGTATACGTTATACACCCACGTACTCTAATGTTTTATTTGTAGAAACATTCTATGTAGTATTTATATGGGCGTGCTGTCTTTACCATGTGATGAGATTATCATACGCTAAAACAAGGTTTATGTTTTGCCTTATTATGTGACATTTGATACTGGACCAGTATCGCAAACTGGAAAGCCATTGCCTTAAGTACTGCCCGACCAAATAAGGAATGTGAAGTTAAGTATGTATTGCAGAAAACGTATTTGTTTGTTAACAACCCCGAAAGAAATACAATAGCGACAAAAACTACTTTCTATTTCCGCGGGATGCCACCGTTTTATGTAGGAATTATTCAAATTATTACCGTTGGTAAATTAACGGCTCATATGAATAGAAAGCAGTTGATATACATTCAATGCGCACGCTATCAACTGTAAGCTGGATTGATATCGGCACGTTTCGACCGCTTGTCTTCTTCAAGAGAACTAATCTGAATAACAACACGACATATTGTGTGCTTGCACAACATCACCGGCATTCAATATGGTATTTAATTTAAGATGCTAGAACGATGCAGATTTCAATATTTAAGTTTCTACCGCTACATGTGCTATAAATATACTGTGTTTACACATTTCAATATAAGTTGCATGTAAGTGTAACATTATTCTGTCTTTCTAACACTTCGATAAAACTATTAGTGTCGAAATTCAGACGTTTTCATCAAGTTAAATAAGATATATACGATGACGGGTTTTGTAAGCAGGCAAGTCATTGTTCTGTGTTTTTTCCTGGAAATGTGGTTGGCTATAACGGTACTACATATGTATAGCACGAATGGAATTGTTTCTTTATCTGTACTTATATACATCATGTTGTCTGTTAGGGTGTCAGAATGCATTTATAAGACATAACGGAGAAGAAAATTAGCCAGACAATACGTGTGACAACGGTCCATGGCCGTTAATAATGAGCCTCGCCAAGCAATGAATTGGTGTTCTTTTTCAGGACATTATTTTGCACACTGTTTGCAATACCGACGTAGAAGAAATATATTTCACCTCCGAGACGAGATCGCTCGTCAAATTAATGTTTATTGTTTGCTATGCATAAATAATGTTGACACTGGTCATCATTTCTTTGACTGCGTCGATGCCTTGTCCAAAATATACACGTCGCAGTAAATATCTGGTCGGATTTGAACACTTATGTTTACTTGCGTGTACCAATATGCACTGAATAATACTAGAAGAAGCACCCCAAAGCCCGGTATAGACGCAACACGGACAATACATTTTACCTTGGATGTTTTATAGTATCAGCGTAGGAATAGTTTAAAAACCTAATGCCAAAACTCATTACAAGAAGCAAATACTGCATATATTATAAAGCATTGTACTATCCAGAATAATTATGATACTTCAACATTTACTTCAACATTCACTGCAATCACGATTGAGTAAAGTATTTCAAATTAATCATGCATACGTCCTTGTACAAATATAAATTGCATGCCATTTCAATTTACATAGTATTACGCACGTCGCAACATAATTATAACATAACAGCAATAATTGCTTTTCACAGCTTGTTGTTAGCTTTAGTTTACAACTGGAAATGTGCATGCCTTTCGAGCGTCATAAATAATATGCAATAATACTGCAAATACACGAAACGTACACTATTTTTAAGTACAGTCCCTTTGGCGTATTATACTAGGCCACCAAGTCGATGAAGTATTATTTTATGCTGATCAAGATTTACACGTTTGTTCATGTCATCATTTTTATCAAAGTGATGGTTAAACGTCGGACCGGAAGTTTTTCATCTGAATGAACAGTTGTATAGTACTATTATCATAAAGCATAGCATACCCGTACATCCAGTCACGTTATACTGGTATTGAACGTAGTTTTCCTAATTTACGCTTTGCCTGAAGTCAATATGCTACAGTGTGTTCATCCGTAACTATGATAAAGATGTATAACATACATCTTCTTCGAATGGTTTTAATTCCACAATTCCCCGATGCAATGTTTTTTATGAATTACATTAAATTATATCGAAAATGAAATAGAAATCATAAAGTTATATTTCAAAGAATAAATCTCTATCAGGAGTTTTCAAAACATTCATATTATTCTAGATTTGAAGTAAAATCGAAAATCTGATGAAGAATCCCAAATACAATATATAGAGAGGATCTTCGGTTAATAAATTCATTTAACGGCATCTAGTTTCCTGACCTTTTTTTTGGTGATTTATCTTGTTGGTTGTAGAATTTTCAAATTTAATATCCATATTCGTACATCAGACTAAAACATTCGGTTAATGACTTATTTGAATGAACATGAAGTCTGCATAATAACTTTTGAAATAGAAATACACTTCCAAGAAAACTGCACACAGTTCTAACAGTGTCCATGTTCAAGCAGTTATTTATAAGGCAAGCACCACACAACAGGACACTCAAGAATATTCTAACAAACATTTTTTCAGCTGTACTGCTCTACTAAGAACAAATCTGTGCTCAACTCACATTCGACTTAAAGCAATACCCGATTGTATTGCATATGTGTATATAAATGGAAAACGAATCATGTCACTTTAAAGCAATCTCTATTGTCTGTTTCTCAGTGGTGTCAGTATGCCTTTGGTGGGAATGAATGAGCAGTGTAGTGAACAGGCAGACGATGGTACCCTTTACAAGTTTTGTTACAGCTTTGGTAGACAGTACGGCCAATGTGCAGAAAATCGTTCAGAGAACCGCGGTAAATACACTGCAACAATTACAAGGAAATCACGTTATATGTATAACTCACATAAACACTTAAAAAATGCAACTCTCTTCTCTTCCTTCTCATGAGAATATAATGTTATCTTGACCTAAACACCAGGAAATTGTTTTTCAATTCCTATATTCTTCCTCATCTTGACTGCTATGTCACAATATAGGGAAGCTCTACTTGTCTTCTACTTGACAGAATATTAAAATTTCAAAAACGTGCTGCAAGAATAATTCTTGACAAATATTTTGATTCGCCATCTGCAGAGCTTTTTCAAACATTGAGAAGGATGACTATTTATGAAAGAATTGAATATAAAAAAGCTATTCTTGTATTTAAAAGCATGAACAACGCAGCTTCTGAATACCTGCGTTCGAAATTTCAAATTACAAACTATCCCAATTAAGGTCAGCTGCAAATAATCTCCTACACATGCCTAAACCTAATTTAGAAATTTTCAGAAAGTCAATCTCTTATGCTGGACCAAAGCTACTGTATGGAATTCTCTTTCTGGAGATATCAGAAAAGCCAATACATTAACACTTTTAAGTCAAAATACATCAAATACAAATTTTCACACTGGACTGATAGTATCTCCACTTTACAACCACCACTGTTATGGACATGTGATACAAAGTGTCTAATATTTTACAGTCTATCGACAAAACAAAAACATTATATTTGCTTTCGCTTTGGCTAAATGTAATATGTTTTATATATGCATATGTTGGGGAAAGGGGTTTATTCATTGTTATTTGTTTATTATGTTATTTTTTTTCTTTTTCTTTTCAGCGGACCTTATTGAAAATTGATACTAACTGTCAAATATGTAATCCACAATAAATAAAGTCGTTATTATTATTATTATTATGGCTCTACTGCAAATGGGGTATATACGTGTCTACAGTAATACTAGTCGACGATAACATAGCATTCTATTCGATATAAATAGCAATACAGATATACAAAACACATTTCATTTACAATTACCGCATATTGAAGTATTATGTATTTCTGTTATTGTATGAAATGTGCAGCTGATGGTATTAAGTATTTCAATTAACATGGATGTTTGTAGACACATATTTTAGTACCACCGATTCCACGGAGTAGCCTTTTCAGCTGAACGCCAAACATGTATTATGCCAAATAAACTTATGTTATAAACTTATGTTATGTTTATATGTTACTACAGCAAATATTCTGCATCATGATTACTGTAAATATCGCTCCTCCCTTAAGCTTTATACAAGCATATACATATATATAACTGTATCATTTCAACCTCTTATGTACCATGTCGCAAAACAAACTTACGTACTCTCATAATTATTAAATGTTAAAGTTGAAGTTTTATTAGTACATTTCGTCGTTTGTAACTCACACGTGTGTAAGAAATGACATGATTAATGCTGACAAGTCATAAATGAAAACGTAATTGAAATTTATCATCAATCCTCCAAACGTCCTACTATCAGTACAAAAAGTAGTTAAACAAATCCAAATTCGACGGGACTGTTAATATTCTTTAATTACTTATATCCAAATTATAAGCATGGTTATAAAATATATACAAATGTACACCAGTTTGTATAAGTGCGTGAAATAGACGAAACAGGGTCCGGTCAACTACAGACTGAGGTGAATCCAGAGTGACAATGGTTTATATAGTGCAACACGTATTTAAGACACACTATCTAAATCTGTTTCTGACATTTCCTAGCCACGATTAGAATAAGGTAGTATGTGGAGTTCATTAGCCTGCTATTCAAAATGATCAATAACCTAAATATTTATCCCTAAGAACGTTAGACAATTCCTATCTTAGACAAAAATTAGATAAACTCGATATATTAGCTGAATATTAAGTAGACATAGATGGCTGTGTCTGTCGACTCGAATTTCTGTTACATCAATTGTTGATAGGAGACACGTCAACAATGTTCATGAAACGTGTCCATTTATTATGATATAAACTATCATGATATCAATATCCTTCGACAGCGATAATACTGGTATTCATATCTCAATAACAATATAGGAAAAGTCTGGGACAGACAGTCTGGTACAAACAATTTGGACTGTCTTATTATACGATTTTGTGACATTTATATTAGCTTTCGTGATACAACTTTGTCATACTTTAAGGTGTAATACAGTCAAAGCACCCATAGGTTGAACTTCGGAGGCCATAAATTCTAATACATGTTTATACTTTATTAGGACTGTTGTATAAGACTGAACGTAGTTCAAAGGTATTTGTATGTGATGAGCCAATCATTCGTTGGAAGGAATTTATAACGTACTGTCATTTAGTTTCTTTCGACGCACCCTTTCTAGTACATTTATATATTGAACCGATCAGGAAAATAGACATTTATGACCCACTTCCGCTTCTATTTGCCTAATACTAGTATTCATTTTTGGTTGAAAACAGTCTGTATGTACAATTTGTAACACATAAAATTTGAAACGATGTACGTTGATGAAATTTGTACATAATAAGTCAGACACCCCTGTATCCAGTCTTGATCATGACATAAACATTGAATTGAGAACACATCATTGAATGGTTTACGTTTAATGGTTTAAATTGGTCGCATGGAATACAGGGCATGGCTTAATGTTGTGTACAGCAATGATTCTTTTTTACGAGCCAAACTCAATTCAACCCAAATATCATCGAAACATCAATCAAACCGGTCATTGTGGCCATAACGCAAAAGAAAAACAGATTTACAAAAATGATATTGCAATTTATCATTTTCAACGGCGGAAAACGACGCCACGACTACTACAAACGTGTTACTGTAGTAATCCATGCGTACAGTATGCGCTAAAGTGCGCACTTTGTTAAACAACGTCAATGTGATATAATGTAATATAGCCCAGCAGCTAAGGCATATTATATGTTTTCGGAATTTCTAAATGATTGGTGCGGTTTTTATTTTCAATATTAATGAAATGGTATAACATCACGCCGATGTGACTATTGCCTTCCGTAAACGAGGTAGAGGTGTATACAAGAAATGTTTGAGATGCTAGTGGAAGAAGTGCGATGTTCGATTCGGTTTCAGGGATTTCCCGGAGTACAGTGCCAGTCATGTTAATCCTTTAAAATGGTGTTAGTTAGACGAAAGTAGTAATGTTATGAAACACATCTATTCAGTATTTTAATGGACAAAACCCTACGCTTGGCACATGTATACACAGCTACTTCCAAAACTTGGTGTCCACAGATAATGTGATCGAAATTCTGGCAAAGGAATACTGTTAAACATTTCACAACGTAGTAACTGTAAATGAAATGTATTGTTTCTGTCTATATTGCTTTATATATTGATAAGATTGTTAGAAAACGAGCAGTAATGAATCGATCGGAATACATTGTCGTGGAATACTACTAATACTATAGACATGCTTATATCCCGTTAGTAGTATACCAATAACAGACTATTGTCGAAGCGTGTTTTAAATGGTAAATAGAAATCGTTACAGTTCATGTGTTGCAAATGTCTCAACGGTTTGTTGCATAATGTCCCCTATTGTCTGCCAAAGCTGTTATATCTATGGTTAAGGGTACCATCGTCTGCCTGTTCACTACACTGCTCATTTATTTCAACCAAATGCATTCTGACACATCTGAGAAACATTTCTCACAGACAATAGAGATTGCTTCAAACTGACATGATTTGTTTGCCACTTGTACACAAATACAATTAGCCACTTCTTCCAGACGAACGCGAATTGAATGCAGATTTTTTTATGCAGAATAATATCATTGTGCTGCATATACACACTTGTACAATTCGCTACTGAAGTAATTGTTCGTCTAGTGTGTAGCCAATTTATACATTAGTGGACAATCTATCGCCCAAATGAACACGCACATGGGTATGACTTCGCTTTAATAATAAATGTACACTCAGCCAAATTTCTAATTGGTCACTTTTTAAACTCAAATATTTTTGTACATAACAATAAGAAAATATATTTAGTGTACTCAGTTCTTTTGGCTTTGTGCACCTAATCAAATTCAGGTCGTGTTTAACATAGCCTCGTAACATATTCTGAGTTATGGCCCATTGTTTACGAAACAGGGTTTTTATGTTTAATGCGAAACCTGTCAATGGAAAAGTGATTAACTGTAAAAACACAAAACAATTTCTGCCACCTAAACAGAAAACAAATAATATTGCTAACATGATTGGTCATTAAAAAGATATACAGCTTCGAAGTTGAACATTCTGTATTACCTCCCTTTTAATTGAAAATATAACAACATTTAATCCTCGAAATAACGATACAAATTTTGCACAGTCTTTTTTTCCTTAGGTATTTTCATTTCGCTTCAATTATGGCAAGTTATCAGTGCGTTTAAAATTTTAATTGAATTTTAATTCGACATTGATTTCCTATAGTGAATTACGTCGTTACTGTCAGAAATCCAGATAAATCTTAAAAGTCGATGTTTTTCATTTCATTCCACCGCCTCAACCATACAATCTATTGGAGTATAACGTTGCCATATGAATTAATTACTGCCTATTCGTCCATATGAAATGATGATTCATCATGTTGTATGCTTAAAAAAATGGTTCTTTATAAATGGATATATTTATAATTTATGTGATTTCTGGTTTTGAGGGTTGATGTTTAGTATCTCCAATAATTGAGTGTAAGGATAGCAGAATCTGTATCAAGTTTTCATGTTTGTGTTGTTTACACATTTTTTACACTTTTACTATTGACAGAATATATTTTGAATAATCATTGACTGAAATTTTGTCAATATATTAGGTGACCAATTAGAAATTTTGTTCAGTGTACAATTCAAACATATACTACTCAAACATACATTTGAAAATAAATTTGTACAATAAACAAATTGCCATATGCGTATTCGCTTAGTATTACTAGGCGATGCTGTAGTGCAGTAAGGATTCGACCCATATTTAATTATGGTAGTTCCGAAGTTAATCGATTTCGAAATATTTTAAAATCCTCCTTACACTAGTATTACATGGTGGTATCAAAATATGAAATTATGCTACGGGGTTTTTAAAACACATGTTACAGTTACGTGTGGTTATGAAATTATAAATTATAAACTTTTGAAATAGGATTTTGGAATGTCTTTTTCCACTCTGCGTTCGGTTTTCACAAATTGTGGATATTAAGATGTAATACCTCGCCCAACATTTACATATGTTTGAAACACCCTATACAACTGGCTATTCGAATCTAGTTCAGTTACAGTTGTTTAAAATAAAATGGAAAACCTGACAGTCAAGTTCGGAGGCGGTTCACTTATTTTATTACTAATTAGACATGGACGCCATATTATTTTCTTACAAGCGCAATTCAACGATTGATCGCGCTCGGCATTATGCAGAATTCGTGTACATACAAATAAGTCCATGAATCAAAATTTGTATTTAGTTTAACGAATTTCAATATGGGAGGTATCAAATCTGTAAATTCCATAACCGACATGATATATTATCAAAAAACTTTCAGGAAACTGCATGCCGTAAAATGATTTCATTAACCGGAGTTTCTCTCTACATATTGGATTGGGAGTGTTCATCATATTTTCGATTTTACTTCAACTCTAGGATATTATAAAGTTTTAATAGGTCTTGAAAATGTATCTTTATGATTTCCATTTTCGATAGTATTTTTGATAATTCATACAAAACATTGCCCTAAGGAAACTGTATGCCGTTAAATGAATTTCTTCGCCTGAGTTTAACTACATAAGGGTTATGAGAGTGTTCGCCAGTTTTTGTTTCAACTCTAGAATATGCAAATACAGCTCTTTTCTTCGAAAAAGAATATTTTGATTTGCATTTTATTTTCGATAAAAATGTAGTGATTATAAAAGACAATTATATACACTAACAGGTTGGACTGGGTACACAACACTCAACTTAAACAGGCGGGTACAGAAAACATAAAACACTGCCATGTGGAATAGTGATATCAAAATTATTATCATCTAAAGAAGGTGCATTTTAATAAGAATAATAATATACTGTTACAGTAATTATCAATGGTATTAACTGCTAATTTCAAGGATACATGAACTATCAATGGAAATAGCGGTCTCATTTTCTGAAGTCTACAAGTACCTTGTGATAAAACGAAATCATGGTTGGAGCCTAGCTCCAACAACGATAACCTCATTTTGTATTGTTATGATGACAATTTTAATTTCTCTTTGCTTAAAATGTGTAATGAATAATACGTTCTTAGTATCACAACCAAGTTTCATATTTCTAGTTTATTAGTAATTTTGCGTTTAAACATCATGACGATTAAAAACATACTAATAATAATGTTCATTTGCATTTAAACTAGAACTAACAGCATGTATATAGATAAAAGGACAATTGTTAAACAATAACCTATATTAGAAAACATGCTAAATTATCAAAAAGTATCCACCAATGAGCATATATAACTTTGTAATCTAGTTATAGAAGTTAGGTGACTTGCTACTTGCTGCTGTAAAGTAAAAATATCAGTAGTATTCAATAGACCTACTCCCGATCTCCGCTAGTCTGAAGGAACAAATATATTTTTACCGTTATAATCCTTGTAACACTTGAATATTCATACCAGGACAATATGGTGCGCTTGTGTTTGCGAATTTATCTAAAACAAGTCTTACAAAGCCAGATTTGTTTGAACCTAAATGTGAATTAAGAGGAAAATCACCTTACATAGTGTTCCGGATATCAACTATTCATAGTGCACCGCTGTTTGTTTTCAATTAGCAAATACATAACTCAATCCATCTCTTGGTCTAATTGCCAGCTCTCTAATGGTTGCATTGTACAGGATAATTACATGGAATTATAACATGCATGAGGATTGTTCCCAGATAATTATCAGATTTATAATGTGCTGGTGAATCATTGTAATTGAACTATTGTTGACATAGAGACATAATTAATGTCAATCACTCGAAGTGCAAACTAAAACAGATTGCCGTACTGCCCCAATGGCGGACCTTTACTGACGGATGTATGTTGAACCCAGAGACAGCTATAACAATCAAACTGTTTGAAACATTTGTTTGTAATTTTTGCGGCGTCACACTGGCAGTAACCTGATTCAAAGTAGCCTTTCTAATTCTTTCGTTGATTTTGTCATTTTTATTATTTAAACAAAAGCAGCACATGATATATACTGGTGGTATTTACAGTATATACTTGTATATGTCTGTCATATTTCAGTAGAAATTAAAGCAAAAAAGGCAATGCTCGACATTTATGAGGTGTCGAAAAACTTCTAGTAGTTAAATTCAATATGTTAAATATTGCGGTTCTTATACTACTCACTACATGCAATGAAAATGCAACACTTACCTAGTACAGCATAACACAGGACACAAGTATGTAAGCAACCCGAAATTTTGTAATTTTGTCATATACTAGATATAAGCAAGCTACATATGAATAATACGAATCAGAAAAGTTGTTTAGCAAAAAAGTTTTGAACCAGTTGTTTTGGGGTCAGTATAAAACAGAAAGTCGCATTTTTAAATCTTTTAAAACCACCGTCTGGAGCGATGCATTGTGTGCATCTACGACGTATTAGTCGTATGAAACGTTCATTGAATGCTAGTGGGATGCTGTTCCGTTGTTGCAGAAGGGCTATATGAAGTCCAGGTACTTAAAACGGACATGTACACTATTTCGCGCACAACCACTAAAATGAAAAATACATGCACTATTAAAGCCATGATGTTTTTTATGGTCAAATGAAGATAATCGCAAAGTAATAAATTGAGTAAATAATTAACTTGCCAGTTTCTTTATGACACTGCTTTAAATTTAGCGTATCTAAACGCATATTCGAAAATTCTCGTTTTGTGATAAATATATTTGTATTATGTTTGTCCCAAGGATGGTGAAAATATCATCATTTGTTACTGAAAATAAATTGCATGAACGCTATAGGTACGCTTTATAGATCGATTATTGCACTCAATGGAGTAAAAATGCGCTTTTGAATTGCGTGCTTAATTTTCAAAAACACAATTTACGTCTAAATATTAATGAAATAACTTGAGCTTGTAGACTAGTTAAGTAATATCAAGTAATACAATTACGTTTAATAGGTGATTAGTCTAGAAAAGTGAGGATAATCATCCAAGAGTTATCGCACTTGACTTAAACATTTCGCTTACATCCAATGGTTTCTAATGCATTTTTATCTTTTTTAACCGGTGAATATGTATTCAAACTTGTGTTAAATGAATGAAATGATGACTTCGGTAATTTAAAACCACAACACTTGTTTTTAGTATGGATTCCCCACAATTGAGCATAACGGCCGATCTTTCGGAGTCTTTGACATATGCACCATGTTTTCTACAAGTTATTTTGTTTTCTTCAAATTGCTCGCCAAATCAGCACGCGGGAAAATGCGATTTTAGGCTATTCCGCTATGGACGAGTGATTTTTCAAGTATTTGCACGGAAAAAGCTGAATTATGTAGATAATATTTATCGAAGAGAGCATACAAAATTTCAAGTCCATAAGTTTACGGAGTACGGAAATATTCAAGTTTAAAAAGTGTTGCGTTTTCATTACCTCTCAGTGTATTATAAACTAACTACATTTTTGTAATGATGCAATCAAGCATATTTCATTTACCACATACATGTGTCTAATAAATATACCAAGCACGTATACACTACCTTGGCTACCACAATATCACTGTATTCTATAAGATGGTGTGTTGCCAGTGAACATAGTACACTCTCTGACAAATATTTATATGTGCGATAATTAAGCAATCTAACAAAGTTAACGCATGAATTACGACCGTAACAAGTTCGCAGCAATTGGGGCGTCGAATTTCTGGCGTTTACATAACAAATATAGTATAGCTATTCAGCTTGGAGATCAACACCATGCCAGGTATAGTGGATGATAAAGTAATTATTATAGTTGAAAAGAGTTATGTTAATGTATCGGCCGATTCATTGCTGTTGAGCTCAATCCATTATAATTACATCATGATTTGTTCTGAGCGCAAACCAAGGAGGAAATGGTTCATTGCCAGTCCCATTTTCATTGCATACTTTATATTTAGCTGAAATAGTCAGTTCATATTACTCGTCCAGGACAGGAATTGTCTACCATGTTCTCAGAGATAAAGGTTGGGGGTAACTTATCATTGTCTGCAGATGCTGATGTCGTTCACATTCCACATATTCTTGTCGTGTCTGGGAAATGTCAGAACCAGACTATGACTGTGTATATGAAACAAACATTGTGACCGGTTTCGTTCCGGCTCTCATCTTTTCAAATGCCATTTTGCATGCGCCTCTGTAGCTGACCCGTCTCGAGTTTTACGTAGTATTACATAATTCATACAATTGCCTGTATATATTGATTGTGTCCAGCTGTTGGAAAGTAACGTATCCACATGTACGGATACAGGAAACAAACATTTTTGAAATCAACAGTATCACCTTTCAGTATACGTTGAGTATTGAATAAATATTAATTCACAAATGTGTATTCGGACAATAGAAGCAAATAAGATAAACGTCGAGTTTGCATTGCCGCGTTTTAGACATCTTCTTTTTATTCATGACTTTTCAGCATAAATATTGGTATAATGTAACGTTTAAGTAAAAAGATACAATCAGGTACCGTATGACTTAAGGGTATTGGCTTCAGAATTGTGATTGAACGAGCTAACAATCAAAGCATTGTTTTTGCCAATCTAAAATCATCGAATGACGTTTAAATTTAGGTTCATGGCAAGTGCTGTAATGCTGGACAAAGTACAAAAACGAATATTCAAATCATATCATTTCTATAAAAGTAACAATTTCTGGCATGTGTCCATTTCTATGATGTAAAACGATAACAACCAGCGATAGCTAGGCTCCAATATGTGACATTTAAATGGTGACCTCGTATAATATGATGCTTTTCTCTTTTTTGAAATGAATATGAGTGCAGTATTATAGACTTTATACAATACATAAAAAAGTTGTTGATGAACATTATTGATAAACCGTCTTCAGCACGATGATGATATTATATGATGTGTAGGGTACAAGGAATATGTATATCGTTTTAAACACACAATACATGTAGCTGGTTTAGCTGAATGAGAAGCCGTAAGTACAAAAATCGATATGTTGAGAAATCAGGATAACACTATCCGAAAAATACTCTTTATTGTGGTAAAACAAGTTGGTTCAGCTTCTGTTTGGTCAATATGACAATTTCCGATTTATACGAAAATGGGCTCATAAAAAGCGCTTAATTCTCCATCTTGGCTACACTTGTGACACCTTTAGCATTGTATTTGTTGAGTTGACTAAGATGCTCACTCCAGATTAACTTATAGGTACGCTAATAAAACGCTAATGCGCTTAAAGCATAGGTCACGAGCATAACAATTTCGCACTTATTGAGACGTCGTTTACTGCAGTGTAACATGAACAATTGCATTAGTAATATTTGTTTTTCGATTTATCGGGGTTTCGATACAATGACATGTATGATGGATGTTTAAGTGATTATCAGAGTTAAAGTGAGATGTGTTCATTTCTGAATCAGTGTTGTTTATTTAAATCTATTATTTTATGATTTGTTCTTCACTCAGACCAAGCACAACATGTTTAACAGTCCAATATTTGTTGTCGGTCATTTTTTCTAGTTATTGACATGATGTTACAATACGTTTACTTAGCCATTTCACATACATTTGCATTTGATGCTCGTGTATTCCTCAAATTTAGGCGCTATCAAATTTGTAGTTCCATTGTGCATTCAGACGTTTTAAAAATGTTTTGGATATTTGTACATGCAAACACCTTGTTCCTCTGAAGCTTTCTGATATTATCTAATGGTTTATGACTCGTACATGCCACGATACCGTGGTTGTATGATTGTATGCGAAGCCTTTCTACTTGGTCTTAATAACAATATTAATGCTAATCTCTATCGTATAATACGGTGTTATAAAATGTCAGTCCCAGATTTACCCTTTGCTGTTATTACAATAGGAATGGCAATAGTATCGTTGTCAAGTAAAATTGATTTTATGATACAGTATGTCAAAGTAAATAGGCACGTTTCATGTACATTTTTGACTTGTCTCCTACCCACAATATATATAATCCAAATCTGAGTTGACAGACACAGCCATCTCACACGTGCCTGGACTGTTCATTGTCTACTTTATATTCGGCTGAAATATTAAGTTCATATCACTTGTCTTGGACAGGAATTGTCTACCACGTTCTCACAGATAAAGGTTGGGAATAACTTATCATTGTCTGCAGATGCTGATGTCGTTCACATACTACTTATTCTGGTCGTGTCTGGGAAATGTCAGAACCAGACGTTGACGGTGTATATTCGACAAACATTGTGACCTTGTTCGCTCCCGCTCTCATCTTTTCCAACGCCATTTTGCATGCACCTCAATTGTTGCTTAGTTTTACATAACTCACCCAATAACAGCTATATATTGATAGTGACAAGTTGTTGGCCATAAGCATATACACTTGTACATATACGAGGCACAAACAATATCATTAGTGAATGTTGATTTATGATATCACTTTTTAGAATAATTTTAGGACTAAATAAAAGATCATTCATGTATTCGGTAAGTAAAAGCAATCCGGATCAACTTCGAGTTTTGATTCATAACTCGTCAGTATAAATCTTGGTACAATTTAACGTTAAAGTAAAAATATACAATCATGTGCCGTAGGACTTAAAGGATTTTGGATGAACGAGCAAATTTTAAAAACAGTGTTTTGCCAATCTAAAAGCATTGAATGACTTTTCAATGTAGGTTTATGGCAAATGATGTTATGTTCGTCAACGTACAATTTTTTTTTTAAATCCCATTTCCATAAAAGTAACACTTCGTGGCATGTGTCCATTTCGATCATGTAAAGCGATAACCATCTCTGATAGCTCTGCTCAGATATTTGATATTTTATTTTATAACGGCCTCTTATAATATGATGCTTTCTCGCTTTTTGAAGTGGAATATAAGTGCAGTTTTATAGACACAATACATTAAAATGTTGTTGAAAAACATTATAGATAAACCGTCTTCTGCACGATGTATAGTGGGCAATTAATGTGTGCATCGTTTTAAACACATGCTACATGTCGATGGCTTAGAATGAATACAAAATCGAAATTTGGAGAAAACAGGAAAAAAAAGGTCTGAACATTACTCCTTACTTATGTTAAAACAAGTTGTTTCAGCTTCTGTTTGGTCAACATGACAATTTGCTTTCATGAACATGGGCTTATAAGAAGCGCCTTGTGGTGCTGATTTTAAATATTTCTCTGTCGTAAAAAGTAAGTAGTACTTACGCCATTCTCATTCTAATACAGCGATGTGATACAAAGTTCTAAACCGATAGGTCAATGTGCTTGATTAAGGGTTACCTTCTCAGATGCTATTTTAAAGAAATGTCTCTGTAGTAGATATTTTTTAAACAAGTAATGTGGCATTTTGTTAATGCATGTCTTTCTGCTGATTCGATTATTCAGTACTTACTATGCCCTTATACAGTATTGTTTACCCATCTTTCATACTAGCATTTCAGAAAAGCCGTTAAAATTTCATTTATGCACTGTTTTTATGAAATATAGGCCACGGTAAGGGAAATATATGTGTAAGATTGCAACATTATGCATGATTCGTTTCAGCAGTAGGACCGTTTTGTCTAGCACCCTGTCAAATTTGGGGAGAACGGCATAAAATTGTAGACACCGACTCTCCAAAGCTTTCATGGGGTGTTTCCAAAAACGGCCTAGCTATAAATACAGATGTCAAATATCATTGAGTTTAAACAAGCAATGATATCGATGTTTCAATTGTCATATGATTTATCGCAAAGCAATTTTTAATACGATGTGATCTTATACAAGGTTATGGATAACTACAAGCACAAGCAGTCGTACACAACTTCGCCACTACCCTTTTATTCTCCAGACAACACGTCTAATCATTGTGTTATTTATTTTCAGATTCCAGCAAACTCCCAGTCTATCATACGGATACATGTGACGAGACGGGACGTAAAGCTATCACATGTACTGAAGGCCACGTGATACGAGTTGTTGACGTCCGATTGATGCCTATTAACGTCACTTGTGTACAACGTGATGACGTCGCGAAATTGTGTGATGGATTAAATTCGTGTTCATTTGTTGATCTCAGAAAGCAGTTGTACTACTATTGTAAAGACAATCACTATAAACAAGTGTATACATCATTCGAATGTGTTCCATGTAAGTATGATTTTAAATAATTCAGATATACGCCTACTTTTATTCGCTTTGTGTGACGCCAAAGAGGCAAATATGCAGTCAAACCCGTTGACAGACCGTATTAAACGTTTCTGAAGGGCACTCAGAAATAACAACATGGGAGACATATTGACTCCGGTCCCTAATTCACTTATCTAAGAATATATGGAAAAAATAGGTGTTATACCTGTATTCTTAGTAAATATAGACCAATTTGTGATTTCCAATGTGCTCTCTCTGTCCATTAACTGGTTCTTGATGAGTGTCCTTCCATTATGTTTAATACAGTTTCGGGACTGGTTGGCTCGTATTCAGATACATGTAACAGCAATATGGCTGGTTGTTCGCTAGAGGAGTACAATTCAATTTATGGGACTCTAAACACAAAATATAATAAAAACATCATAGAAACAGTATATGTCGAAAGCCGTTGATGTATATTTTTAAGTAATATTCCTTATCATGCAGCTTCAAGTGATAATCTGATACGAGTTTGTCAAACTGTAATAGCATGGTGTAGTCGTTCGTACCTCGTAAAGATTTTATCGCGAGTATAATGCTTATTGATGCATCATCATAAATTGATAAAGCGTACAACATAACCGTCAAAGGTTTCCATTTAGTTTATGATAAATGAGCTCGAATTTCAATATGCTTTTAAAATTGTCTGATCAATTGCGCTCGTAATGCGCATTTTGAAAGTTATCCACAACCCTGTACATCACTATGCGTTTGTGTTTTAAAGCAAGACGGAAACGCAGCAATATCATCCTGGTATTATTTGACAGCTTGATTTACACTGCCTCTGGGATGAATCGGATTTATATTGCCTCCTCAATTGATAATTTAAAATCAGAATAGCTTTCAAACTATTAGAAAAGTCTCAGTTTCCAGATTTATCTGTTCAAAAGCGTCTGTTTCAAACATGAGGGCGTGATATTTTACACCACGGAATGAAGCCAAATGGAGTCGGCTCGAATTAGTTCATGATATTAATAACGTTTTAGATGATATGCAATTAAGCTTAAAGTAATTAAGGTAACTCTCCCTGCTGAAATTGAACCCATCCATGTGTAACCGTGTCAGAAATGAATTAGATTTTTCAAGTCTGCAACAGCATTTATTACAAAAGTTGTTGTACTAAATTAAAATAATACATTTACATTTATGAAATTGATTTTTAAAAAAAAGAAATATTTTATAAAAAAGTGTTTTATGTACAATTGAAATTCGTCATTTTTTGTGTCAAAATCCTGTTAAAAGTACTCACTCGAAATCAATATAAAACATATTGTTGTGTTCTCCAATCTATTATCCAGGTGATAGACTATTCCACTGATCAATTCAATTAATGACATGCACACATCGAATCAAAATGTTTGGTCACTTTATTACCAAATTTGTAAAATAACATTTACACATGTCTGATTATTTTAAATGTGTAAGTAGAGTGTATTCTAACAGTAGATGACCGTCTAAATTCAATAGATTTGACCATGAGTTGTTTTGATAGCAACTAATCCCATGAATAGAAATTTTCTACACACTTGGTCATCTTCAAATGTGTAATACAAATCAGATTTATAAATTTTACATGGTTAAATATTTAGTGTTTTATGGATAAAATATGATTAATATGCAATAATTCTATAGTCAAGCACCTCGAAAATGGATTGGAGAACATAGCAATGTGATTTATATTGAATTTGAGTGAGTACCCTTTTCAGGATTTTGACACAAAAATTGGCAATTTTCAATGTGTTATAAAACACTTTTTACAAACTGCATTTTTATTTCTTTTTACAAATATTCATAGTAGATGTAAATATTTCAATATAGTATAATGATTTCAGCTGAAAATTATATTGCAGACTTGAAAAATTAAATTGTTTTCCGACACAATCACACACTGGTGACTTCAATTTCAGCTCCGTTTATTACCTTAAGCGTCCATAATGAAAACTGTTACATAAACAAGACGCTGAAACTAGCTGTGCTCAGTGTGAAATTGGAAGAATTTCGTTTGTTGTACACTCAATATAGTTTTGGCTCATATGATGGTACGGCTAATAAATTTGTATGATGCGTGACAGGATGAATTTGTTGGTATGAATAGATAACGCAAACATAGCTTTATATAGGAGAATAACATAAAGTAATTAACTAATTCTTAATTAATATACCACAATCTAGATAACTTCGATTATTTTGGTCATTTCCGTAAAGCTTCACTTTAGTTTAATGTAGGCCAAATGTTTTACCTCGTTTGCTATAACTATATGTTCTATTTCGGTAAATGTGTCTACGTATACAAAATTTATATATTTGATGTAAGCATAATATTGATAACACTGTTTGGGCAGATATTATTCACCTCGGCAAAACTTTAAACTATAGTTGTACATTAACGTGTTCGTTCCAATAGAAGCTCCGGTTAAGCATAACAATATTCTCTGATAGCACATGTTGTCCACGTGTCAGCAGCTCGCGTATTACATCCCCATCGACAGACCTACTTTACACCAGTGACAATGTGTACAGTATCCACTTTAAAATAAAAGTTAGAAATGTCTTACATATGACTGATATTTTTGTCTACGACTGAAACACAATTATTGATTGGGACCCGCAAGCAATGGTTGCAAAACATTCGCTTGTGCTTCCCAGGATAAATGACCAAACCATCGCCGTTAATAGCTGGGAAACGGTTAATAAATGATGCAATTAGTTCTACACTATGGTATGGAGCAAAACTACATTTGGTTGACGAAAGTAGTTTTGTTTTCCTACAATTATTCAAACCTTAGACGCAATTCCGTACAGCTATCAACATTACGCGCCAGAGTTGTGATTTATTAAGCAACTTAGGAATATCGAACAAAACGAAGACAACCAAATGACGTAAGACGGTATGCAAATTCTGTCACGTTTCTTATCAGTATTCGTGGAACACACGGGAAACAAAAGATTACTGAACAGTTTCTGTATAAAGGTCTAACCCACCACAAATAATTCGCATAGTTGCGTTTCTAGAATGATTTTGCAAGTCACATACTTCGGTTCGGTTTGCAACAAACTAATAAATACGCACTGCATAGCGTGGTTTTGATTCTCAAAAAGGTACGAGGCAATCAGACAGGGAAGGTAGCACTCAACCTAATCAGCCGATATACACCGCAACATATCTACACTGAGCAGTGCCACACTTAATAAACCAAATAAACAATTAAAATACCAAGTCCCCACCGAAGAAATGGAGGATGACCCAATTTCACAAAGAAATTATAGAATAGCGGTTATTGCATGAGACCGAGGTTGGGCAAACTTAATTTACTTGTACACAAATAATTGGCTGATACTATTGTTTCTACTTGACAAGAAGTTGTTAGCTTTTTTGTTCAAGATCAAGTTGAGTACGTGCTAACTGATAATAAATTTTAGGATACCTTGCAATGTCACGTCACAACCATAAACAACTAGCGTATGTTGTGTAATGGTGCAATTCCAATGAGTTCAATTGGTAATGTTATTGGCAAAAATTCATGTGGCCTCGTATGTTTTCTTATTTCATAAGTCCTTATTGTTACACATTGACGTACTAACTGCAAAGAGCCCACTAAGATAATTTGAAACCATGTACCTATTACACATAAAAAGTTGACTAAATGATACATGTTCTATTGACATTATTATATTTCCACTGTCCTTCCCTCGGCCGTGTACACCACAGGTAACTGTATCATTGATAACAGGATAAATGCAAAAAAATGTAAAATTTTGTATAGAAAAAGTTATTTTCTTCAATTTTGTTTTCGTTTTAAAAGTATTTATCAATGATACAGGTACCTGTTGTGTACATATGCAAATGTATACATTTATTTGTATCATTTTATTTTCCATACATGTATCTTTTGTAAAAGTAGATAAAATATGTCAATGTTTCATATAAAATTAATAAGGACTACTTGATATACCCAAATCTGTTGCCTTTTTGAATAAAATCTTTAATATTATTATTTATGACATACACTGATCATATAAATCAACTTTTTTTCAGCCAACGTCAAACCAATTTGTCGAACAAATATATGTAGTGAGGACAATTCTAGCATAAAGTGCCGGCGAGGCAGTGTGTTTCATCTTCTTGGTGCAAAGTGTTTTAGTATGAAACAAGAATGTCCTAGAGAAGTATTTGTTAGAATATATCGATCTTGTGAGGGACAAAGAACGTGTGCATTATCTGTGTTACGTGCTGGTATTCCACAGACTATTTGTGAAGAAAATTTATTTCGACAACAGAATCTGTTCATGGATTACTTATGTGTTGATAGTAAGTACAGTTACATTGTATGTGAATATTTTCCTATGCCCAGTCAAAAAAAGGGCTCGCCTCAGTCGACTATATCGCTGCGTCAAAATGAGAAGTCGTAAACACTACTTACAACCTCATAAATCTGAAATATATATCAAATCAACATCACATGTCGCTTCTTATGAGCCTAATGTCATGAAAATCGGCACAAGTCACGTTGAAACCGCTTGACGCTTTACCATAAGTTCAGAGTAATTTTTGGATAGCGGTTTCTTGTTTTTACAAAATATTGAGTAGTTTGTACTTACTTCCTTCTCATTCTAAGTCAGCGATATGACCTTAATTATCGGTAGGACATCAGTGCATGGCTATTATATACCTACGTTTACAAGTTTATCTATAAAGTCAATCCAATCGAATCTAATTTGCAGTGTCGGTATATTTTTGTTTCCACTTGTCCTTGGAAGTTATTTCCATGCCCTCCTTTTAAGGTCCACCGCCCATCCCCTTTTTTCATCAGTTGTATCTTGCGCAGATGCTGGACGAGATACTTTTAATTAGGTCACTGTGCTATTTGGTCACTATAATAAACGTTGTTGGCATATATTTTTTCGCCCTCTATTTGCCCATTATTGTAAACTAGGTCAAGTCGCATCCTCGTTTTTACAACACTGTGCAGTGTCGGTGTATATTTTTTCCACTTGTCCTTGGAACTTTATTGCCTCTGTCAACTTTTAAGAGTCCACCGCCCACCACCCCACACCCCTTTCATTATTTGTATCTTGCGGAGATGCTGGATGAGATACTTTTTAATTAGGTCACTGCAATTACCGTTATTATATAGTTTTTTGTGAAAGTGGGTCATCCTGCATTTTATCGGGCGGGGAATTGGATTTTTAAATGTTTCTTTGGCTAATGTGTGGGCATTGCTCAGTGTAGTTGCTAGGAATACGTTATATTATATCCCACCTATTCCAACCTTGCCCATTATTTTAACTAGGTGAAATCGTAGTTGTGCCTTTTTAGGTCGCATAATGTTAGGTCACTGTCCTTAATGTTTTGAACTAGATCACGCCCAGGGGTTGTTATAACTCATTTGGTCGCAGTTTTGGCATGGGTTTCTGTGCGCATTGCTCAGGGTAGTTGTGTCGTGGTGTTTCTGATTTCTGTGCTTGGTTGGTTAGGTTGATTGCTACTTTCCCTGTCGGATTTTCTCATACCTTCTTTTAGGCTAAGTCATCACACCTTAGTAGGCAATACCAGAGTATAATATTGGTATAATGCGATTGAACCTTGAAGTTTATTTAATTTAGTATTATTTGTCCGAAAGCTTAATACATGTACAAAACACGAATGGTGAACGTAACCGTAATATTAAATACACAATCAATTGTGTGTGACTGGCTAAGATGCTGTCATGGTTCGCACCTAAAGTATTTGACTCATCAGTTTTTAGTGAGAGTTGCGTCCCTTTCTAATCATTTATTAAATAAAAAAAATAAACTTGAAAGACTATCGAATATTCATATTCATTCCTTGTAAATTTTGAAATTGGGTCACTTTCACAGGCAAATCAGCTGCTGTCAGTTCTTTTAGTTACTTTTGTTGTCTGTCGGGTTTTGTAGTTTCTACTGAGTTGCCTTTCCTGTCATATTTGCTTTTTTTTCTTTTTTGATTTTTTGATCAGATTAACGTCACATGTGGTACAATCATGCCGAATCAGTGGCCTATGTGAAATATGTCAGTATGAGTGAAAAACCGAGTTATATAATCTTGATGAAATGAACGAAATCAAATTACAAATCGAAATACATTATGGTTTGTTATAATCATATTTACGCGCAGATTGTGTTTGGTTGTTCGTTTAGGCAACAACATAATGTTGTAATGAACTGTACTGTTCGTGGATTTTTTATCTTATTGCTTGGATGTTATCAAACCATAGACATGTCTTAAAACTTTGCTCATTCATATTACATAATAACACCATTCTCGACAGTTAAATGTCCGTGTACGCCGTCTGGCTGGATATGGAAGCTGCGTATTTGCCACTTAAATGGCAACAGTGACGTCAACTAATTCGCTTTCTATACCCCTGTACATTGGAAATTGAACAAATCTTGAAATGAGTTTTTACTTTTTTCCTAGAATTATTTGCTATAACGTATTCTACTGGCTAGAATCACTGCCTTCGAGGTACATTTACAGTAAATAACACACGTACGTGATTCTAAGCCCGGCGGAAAAATGAATTTCAGCCAAGTTTCTGTTAGAAATATCGCGTCTGAACGCCACCTAAATTGAAATATGTGTTTTAAAATGTCGACCCATATCTGTTCGGCTGTACTACAACTGTGCTGGTAGAGTCTTGGGTGAAAGATAATTTCTCATAATAGATTGAGACTATCATAATTGGCTGCCTAAGGCATCACATTTCGTTACTTCCGACCCACGTCATGCGCTCGTCTGTGGTATGCCTTTCTTCGTAGTTTTTGAAATACATGCCATTCTCATTTATCCGGAGGTTACCTATCACTTATTTTGTTTGATGGATTAGATATTGCTATAAAGTTTTCCTCAGGTCAAGTTGATCTTGAATGTGTTGAAATGATGTATCGATACCTGGAGTGCTTTCAATGCGTAGGCGATGTACATCGAGCTTAATGTTTTAAACTTTGTATACCATTGAGCTGGTCTAACACGCACAGCGTACTATTAACAGATGTTGGTATCGAATTACAATACTGGTGACGAATTTGTTATTGATATATGACGAGTCATGGTTGGCGGCGACTATAGTACTTGTGTAAGAGGCAGTGCTAGTAGTGTGTATGATTGTAACTGGCAAACGGCTTGTTAGTCAGTGGTTAGCATATCTAGCTACATGCATGTTGTTGAAATACAAAGTATCGGGTACTAAGTCGTTGTAAGATTAATATTGTTTGCTTTTTAAGAACTGAATAACCGATACATCTAGAACCATTTTTTATCGACAATCAGTTCAATGAATTCTATATGACCACACTATGACCATGCTCAATGTCATTGAAGAGCAATGTCAGACAAAAAGGGGAAGTAAACAAAATCATTTCCATCAAATGTCATTCAAATTTCTCTTATCACACCCAAAATCAGTGTTGGAGCATACTAAACACATACATTGTATACTGAATGGGTACGATAGATTTATGTGTAATCAATTACCTATGAGAACATAAAAATTATTAGTAATATGTAGTCCGAATTTGAATATGTATGTTTGAATATGATAGAAGCAGGGCAACATTCCTTAACATGCTTAATTCACATGTCTATGGTAAATTCGAAGGACCATCATAATTTGCTGTTTGAACAAAGGGTATACGTTTATAGTCAGCAAGCACTATGATATACATGTATTATTCAATGATTACAACTACAATAAAATGGAGCCGATATGTTGAAGAAGCACACCTTCATACTCCTATAATAGTTATCAATTCCATTCCTTCGCCAAACGGAGACCAATTAAATGTTGTTTTTGCTATTTCTTTGCAGAAAGCACAGTAACCTCTAATTGTGATGTTGGTACGTACGTTAAACAAGAACCTCGTTTTGGAATTTTACAAAATCCCGGTTACCCTAGCAACCCAACTGGTAACCCAAAGGGATGTTATTGGGCTATCTATACGGAAGCGGAGATGGCTGAGGAGGTGGAAGTCACCGTACATGAAGCGTATTCAGTGGAGGGATTACATGTTTGTGAAACACAATTTTTACAGGTAAAGTCCTTTCTTTTGTATACAAGCATTGTTAACTTCTGTCATTTGTATATTGCAAGCATTGCAATATCGTAACGTAATACTATTGTTGTAACCGTTTAATTGTGAAAAAGGGCAATTTAAACCAAACCCTTATTCACATTCTGAAACATATACTTCATATCTTACTTGATATAAGACATTGAATAATAAAGTTGCGATGCTTATAAATATAATGCACAATGTTATATAAACAAGTTGCAGGTCTGTATAATCAACCTTCGCATGTGTAGTTTTATACACCTGTTAGTTCTGTGTTTAACATGCAATGTTCTGCATGTTTATGAGAATGTTACACTATATTTGTTAATAATATGAATAACCTTTGATCTTTCATTTTTTTCGCCCAATATGTTTTAGCTAATACAACGTATACAACATGGTTGTAAAAAGTTTTTATTTCAATTCGATGAGTAACACATGCTGCACATTCACCATGGATATGAAATAGACTGCTGTGCCGGCTTCAAGTACTGCGGTCGACCTATTTTGTGACCACATCAAAATGTTAAGAATATCAGAGGGTTATGACATACACGTCTTTTTCAGTGAAACAGTTGGAAGAATTGTTCTCCATACTTAACCTAGGGTAAAAGACGAAAAATAAAATAAATAACTCGTTATATAACCGCATTGCAATGTTATCCAATTACAAAGGGAAGGCCACCGAGATGTATATCGTAATTACGTTTGTTCAATGTAGGTCGTCGTTGCGCGCTAAGTTAATCCTCCATACGGTGTCTTTTACATCTAAAACAAATTTACAAACATTTGTTACGGGGAGAAAATGTGTTTGATTAGTCTAATGTTGAAACAAGGATGAGCCCGCATTTCACCTGTAACTCGGTAATTCTAAATTATAGAACAATTCCAAGAATTATAACGGCTTTTACTGCCACTCCTTTGTATTGTCATCTGCGCCAACACGACAGCACACATACGCCACTAATACGCAAATACAACAACAACAAGGTAGCTACAATATATGTCGTTCTGTCGTATGTTTGAATCATGACGATACTTAGTGATGTATAGAAGCCACTATGAGAAAAGGGATAAACTATTATATAAGGCTAGGTTCGGAATTTCAGTTATATTTAAAGTTGATGACAGTGCTTGTCTAGAAATGTTTACCTTTGTTAGTCCACCACATTGGTAACGTTAGGACGTAAGTACAACAATTAATATGTTGAAAAAAAAGAAGAAAACCAATCTTCACAGACAAAAAAAACAAGTTTGTTTAACTTGTTCAACAAGTTTTGTTCCGAATTCCATACTTGAGAGCTTTCCACTCCAAGCCACTGATATAGAGATTGACAGTAAACGCTTACTACGGGCGATGGTACAAATGGTGTTAGATGATACGTCAAAAGCAGAACGGCTGATCGTCGTAAATGACTCAAAGAATATTCACAAACGTCTTAAACGGCGATGAAAACACATGAACAAATTAAATCACATCTGACCTTTCCATCATTCCCAGTAAATTCGTCGCTTCTGTGACGCCAAATCTTAATCAGCTGTAGCCATGCACATGTATAATACCTTTGAGACCAATTAAGCAATAACCGGTTCGTGATCTCGGTCTGCATGATGAGAAGTAAATGAACGTTGATGTACTTATTACTTAATGATAATAATTATGACAAACAACAAGTAATAGCCCTCTTAGGATTTATAAGCACTATCGCATCAAATAAATAAAATCATGGAGTAATAAAACCTTGATATAAATTGATTGGAAATGAGGATGCTTAATATATTAAATAATCCGATAATGTGTATTTTATATACATACAAACTTATAACACGCAATTAGTATTGATATCGATAAGCCAACTAAATCACGTTGAACTGAATGTCGTAAGTTTTCCCTATGTGCAGACTCGGAGTCTCAGTTGAATGTGGTCATGCAGTACGCAAGAATCACCATTTAAAAATCAAATCTACCACATGTTGAACCCTAGAATATTGCACTTACAAGAGCAAACCAAATTGCATTCAGAAATTATTTTTTAACCTAAACAGTAGAGCTATGTGCTATTTTCCGAATCTTTTCTATGTTCGATTACTTGTAATTCTACATGCAAGCTATTGCCAACTCAAGATAGCCTCAAATATGCAATGTGTTCCCTCTCCCTACCTTTTACTGTTGTGGCGTGCCAAGTTTGCTCGGGGAGTTTTAAGCTCACTGTGTATGGTGTTTGTAAACTAGTCGCAGTTGTATTGGTAAAATAAAAGTACATATAATTATTCCATCAGCGCTCTAACTCAATATACTTGTTTGCCCCTTCACATTTCACCAACAAAAGCCCATGCTATGTGTCTTACTGGCAATATTTGCTTGAAGAGCAAAACATTTAATTAAGTTGTCTCAATATGTAAATAGCGGAATATCTTATGACAAAATGTCAATACTTCCATAAAACATATGCCTTCAGTTGATCAACTGAATGATATTTGGAGAAATTATATTGATTATAACTAATAGAGAGATGTTTGTGTAAATCACATGGCTAATAATAGTAGGACATGTGATATTCACTAATCGACGCAACGAATAATTGTTAAGAACCTTAAGAGCAATGGTATATAGTCACCAAAAGTAAGATATTAAGTACAGCTAGCTTCTCAGATGAGCCGTCAAACTATTGATTATTGTTCAAAGCGCGAATATCACAAAACAAAAAGATTCCTGTTCAATGATGTTTTTTATTATTGTGCACACACCTTTAAAATCGAGGATCGGGCATATAATTTTATTCTAGTCATAGTCTTTGAAAAAATGTAGCGTGTCAAAAAGCATGTATGGTTAATTATTCGAGAGAAACTATTTAAGACAATCGATCCTCGAATGTATGAAAAGGTATGATTACCACCAATTGCCTTTAAATGTTATAGTTGACTTCTAAATATAGCATGCTACGTTACATACAATAAATGGCAGATGTTCTTTGTTACTTAGATTCTGTATATTGTTACGTACTGTGTATAAGTTTTAACGGAATTATATGTTTTATTCGTTGATTTTGGTTTTATACATGAACTGAACAAAAATCTTATCAAGACTTTAAAGATGCACACCGATCATCACACGTACAAAGCGTTAATGAATACGAAACATTAAGAGCATCACAAAGAAGTTTGTGCAAAACATGGCAACAGAAAATATTTTTGGGAAACAGACAAAAACAAAATAAAGCCATCGAGACAATAAGACTGAATAGTGAGCAATAAAATACCCAAATAACTCAGATAAAGCTACACCCTGTGACGAGACAACGATAAACAAATCCAGACGATGTCGACTAGATTACCCCTATATGTTAAAATAAATGGGTGTTTATATCAGAGATGATCCAAAATAAATAGGATTGCTCTCGTAAAGCCAAGTAACTATTCATGTAAAACTACATTATCTTGTACTGTTAGAACTGCTGTAAATTGAGAAATTTTAGCCGAATGTAATCTGTGTCCGCATTTAACTTTATTAAATAAATATTGAAACTAGAGTTAACTAAACTGTGGTACATTAACTTTGGAGAAAGCCTATAAAAGGGGTTCATAAGCACCATAGCATACTGAAATCAGCATGTTTGTTGATAATCAGTGTTGAATTATCTGCCTATTGGGAATATGTTTCGGTGAAACATGTAGGCGAATCAACATCCTAAATTAACACATTAGGCAGAAAACTTGTTGACTTAATCTTCCTCTTCTTGGCCGAACAAAAAACTTCAAAAGTCGACACGTTCGGAAAAATATTTAATCACCGATATGTAAATCGTTTCATGCAAGGTTTCTTAATATAAAATGTATCTTCGAGTTTCAAGCAAATATGCAATCATTGTACGAATATATTGCATTGTAATGTTTTACCAAACGTCGTCTTAACATGACACTCATTACTAATATGATTTTGTAAGTTACTTTGTACTGAGATGGCATCAACTAAGGCACACCTGTTAACGATAATAATAGTCAAGTACACAACATGCAAAAATTACTGCTAAAATCTAATAACGAAATCATAATCAATAATTATTAGAATATTTATATATCGTTCTTTGTAATTCGGTATATATTGCCTACTGCCGAATATTTTGCAATCGATTGCGACTGTCATTGGAACTTATTTCCTGGCAAACTTGTTCCAAGATACAGTACAATCGTTATGTAATATGTTATCATAATCTTGTGAGGTTGAAATAACATTTATCTTGTTAGGTTGCTATAAAATTATATCTACATATATTTTCATAATCTTGTGTGGTTAAAATAACATATCATTGCTAGATAATGATATACAACTGTCTTACAAAATGTGCGATAGGTTTATGATAGGTTTATAATACGGGGTATGTAGAAGAGTTTATTATCAGTAAGACATATTGTTTAAACAGATGTTTCCTACTCCCGCAGAGCACACATGTTCTTAAATTAGTATATATTTTTTTAACCTTGGAATATTTCCTGTTTTCGTTTATGAGAATGCCTGACTAACATGTGCGGGCGTTGTTTTGTTCTTGGTCAGGATATTTCGTCACTTAAGGCTGTCTTGTGGATCTCCCACAATCAGTGAACGTTTAGACTCTGTATATTGTAACGTGCTTTGTATAAGTCTTCAACGGAATCAGATGTTTTATTCGTTCTTTTTGGTTGTAAACATGAACTGAACAAATATCTTATTAAGACTTTAAATTTGCGCACCGTTCATCACACATACAAAGTATTAATGAATATGAAAAATAAAGAGCATCAAAGAAAATAAAGCTATACCCTATGACGAGACAATCTCGATAACGATAAACAAATCCAGACGATGTCGACAAGATTACCCATATATGTTAGAATAATTGGGTGTTTATACCAGAGATGGTCCAAAATAAATAGGATTGTTCTCGTTAAGTCATGTAACTGATCATGTACCACCCCATTATTTTGAACTGTTGTAACTATTGTAAAGTAGGACATATTTCGCTAATTTAGTTTATTTCGACAAATTAATTCCATTAAATAAGTGATGAAGCTAGTGTTTACTAAACAGATCAGTGCATAGCGCGCTTGTCGCCTTACCTGGAGAACCGATTTCAAATCGGGATGGATGCACTTATATATACCTTCCATCTTTAAGAAGAAAGTTTACTGGCAAAAAATAATCTATTATCTGCAAAAAATGGCTAAGCTCGGCTTTTTTGACTGGGAGTGAAGTTCATTGTCTGACAAACGTATTCCAAGATACAGCAAAATCGTTACGTAATATGTTATCATAATCTTGTGAGATTGAAATAACATTTATCTTGTAAGGTTGCTATAAAAATGTATCAACATATATTTTCATAATCTTGTGTGGTAAAATAACATATCATTGCTAGATAATAATAAACACTTGTCTTAAAATGTGCGATAGGTTTATGATAGGTTTATAATACGGGGTATGTAGAAGAGTTTATTATCAGTAAGACATATTGTTTAAACAGATGTTTCCTACTCCCGCAGAGCAGACATGTTCTTACAGTATTACATCCGGAATAAAAGTTTCCTTACGAAAGAAATATTTCCTAATTTCATGTACAAATATGCCTGTCTAACACGAGCAATTATGTATCGTCCTTTTTACCTGATTATCTAAATGTTATCTAAAAATAATATAAACTGTGCTTAATGATAGGAAAGAATATTCGTCTAGGGATAGAGTATTTTACTTCAACTTCAAGTACGTAGGCTCTGCGTTCCGATCCCAACTTTATCTAGTATGATTATTGAAAAAAGGTACTGCAAGTCGAGTATGGTAAGCATCACTCAACAGAAACAGATGCAGCATCACTGGTTCATGGTTGTACATATTTTGCGCAAGAGAAGAAACCTGGGAGAAATATGCACGATCTTGATTTAAACTTTCAAATTTCTTAATAAGGCGATGAACTTTACGCGTACTGGTTCTTAAAACATAAAACAATTACCGAGCGTGATACAAACAACTTGATTTAAAATCGATGATTACTTTGTTACAAACGTACTCAAACTTAATTAACTGAAGTCAACAAACACAGAACAACGTTTATGTAATAAAAGCTTTTAATTTGCTTCACACACTGCGCTAATTTATCCGTTAATGTGTTATTTACCACGTATTAATATGCCGAAATAAAATAGATTATTTGTACCAGCTTGTAAAATAATTTAATTATTTTATCTGGTAATTCTCAATCTCGATGTGCACTAACCTGGAAAAGATAATGCACTAGACTAAGGTAGTAATATTAGGAAACCATTCTCCTAGCATCACTTTCATTTAATATACCAGACTAAGTTATGTACAGAATAACAAACAAACCTTATAAAAGTAGATAATATTATTTTCTTGTTGTTAATTTCGGACGAGATGTTGCTAGACTTATGGCGCTGTTTCGTAATAGGTTGATGTGAAATTAATTGACGAGGTGCAATATCGCCTAACATGAAAACAACTATTGGTACTACATTCTTTATGGGGTGAGTTTAACGAGGCATGGCGTAAGGTAAATTAGTCAAGAGTTTATACCTGGAGTTTAAACTATAATACACTTCTTAGAAATTTAATGTCATTTTATTACAATACAGTAGACCTAAAATGAATCACTGAGTGGATGCGTAATAAAAATATACGACACACATTGCTATAGTACCAGTATTGCAGATATATTAAGTATACAAAGTAGCATTATTCAGACACATAGTCAGCCATTAAAGTACTCTTATACGTTAACAGCCGAGGGTATGTAAGTACTATATGTGCACGTCGAGGCCTTGGATCGAACGTCTTAATGCAAGTCCCCGTATACCCGTGTTTGACTTTGCAGGCGATTACCTGATCTATCACACAGATGTTAGAATTTGTTCTCCTCTAGACTTGCATTTTGTTAATAATGAAAGAGACACACTGTCAGATATACGAACAAAGGTCATGTTTACATAAAATGAACGATACGAAAATCATGTTACCGATCGTAGACTTAATTACAGATATGATTAACGACATGAACGTGAGTACATGTATAGTCAGGTGACTGGATACATGTCTACAACTAGACATGAACTTAGTACTTCTAATTGTTTTACTTAAATTTACTTTATTTAAAGCTTAATTATTTCCAATGTATTTTCAGGTGCAATACACTCTGTGCAGCACTAGGAAATTAACCATGGAGAGATTTTGTGATGAGAATAGAGTCAATGTAAAGATACGATCATGTGGCACAGTATACGTGACACATTATAAGTTCCTGGCCGGGGAAGACCGGGGCAACCGCTTTCTTATCTCATACTCGGGTAAGTCATATTCGCTTTGCATTAGCGACTATATAATATTTCATGTTCTACCGGGACGTTGTTGTTTTACTATTACACTCAGAAGCATGTTTATCCGACTGCCCATATGACGTCACATGCTTGATACTGATACGAACACTGATTGCTTGATTGATACTTCTTCTCAAACATCGTCTGTTGTGTTTATTATGTTATGACAGATGATCATGATCCCAATAATCTAATCCTGACCGGTTTCTTATTTGCTGGTCGTTCTGTGACCTTTCTGACCGATGCCATGGTAGACTAGTGTCAAATAGGCTAATACAAATGGTTCCGGGTCTAATAATAGTTCGGGGAAGACAAATGAGATCGATTTGCATTAAAACTATTGTTGATGTAGAGAATATCACAAATTATTTCGTACTGTGTTGTTAACATATAATTAGGCAATAATAGCCCAGATCGGTTCGTTACACTCGGGCGTTGTTTATATGTATCATTTTGTGTATGGTGTCATCGTTTACGTTCTACTCAATACGTTCACCTACATACGTATACGTCTTCATAATTTGATGGTGATACAAATACTGCATTCGATCTACATTCGGATACAAACAAAACCAAACAAAGCTGACTTGTTTCTTTGGCTGAGGTGGTGTGGGCATTGCTCAGTGTACTTGTGTCATGGTGTAACCGGGTTCTGTTCTCGGCTGATTAAGTTGAGTGCTGCCTTCCCTGTCAGATTTCCTCATACCTTTTACCAAAGATATAATGTTAACGCTCAACTGCACTTGTTTTATTTGACAACTTCTATATTAGCATTCCATGGTAACATTCCACACTCACAACTCTATTGGTAGAGTCTTATCATTACTACTCGGTATAAAATGGACACAAATGAAACTAATGATGACAATATTTAAATATAGTAATCTATGACGAACATAGCAGCCATTATGGTTTGTCTAATGCCTGATGCGAACATGATTGGTGTCATCTTTAACACCAAGCTCCTGTTAGGAAGCATGTTTAACCAAAACATCCTTATTGCAATTACACTGATTCAAAACAGAAAGTGCGTAAATTGTAACGTATGCATGTACATTAATGAATTGCATTCATGCGGTTATCAAATATTCGATGGACAAACACTGTCATGGCCGTTTTTGTACTGGCCATTCTATTAATCCAAACATCCAAAGATTGTTAAGAACACTCAGAACAGCTTTTCTCTGTGGAATGCTGGCGATTCAGATAAAAGTCTATTGAGCATTGTTGAAATATGTACATGAATCCTTCCTTAATGTATTTTTCTTGTCAGATCATTCTCTTACTGTCCTCGGAGCAATGATCCTAATAACCTTGAAAAGCCTTTGTTTATTATTGTTCCTTAGAACTTACTACTCACGCTGCTTCCAGAAACATCGATTTTGTTTTTTATTGGCTAAGTTAAGTATCCACAAAGCTCCAGTTAGCCCATTGGCGTCATAAATAACAATTAAGCCGCGAAATTCATTTACTTACTTGTCAGATGACCTGTCAGTCCTTGTATGGCCTACTTCGTTATTTTATGTCTTGTGTAATTCAAAGTGAGCATTGTAAATCATTGGACAATACTTATTTGTTTCCGACGTTTATGTCTACAAACATGGACTTATATGTGAAACGGTCATTCAACCCAATGGTTACGGCAGTGTGGCTTCTCCATATGATATATAAATAGGCCGATACTTTGGATGTTGTATAATTCTCATTCTTTTTTTCTTTTGTTCCTTCTTCTTTTTCTTCTTCTTCTTTTTTCTGTATTTGATCTTCTTGATTTTCCTGTCGCTGAAACAAAAAAATGCATTCGGGTATATGAGCGCTGTGATGGGATGTTCAACCTGAGGTCAACATTTCACATTTGGTAGAATATTGTAATATATGTTTAAGGTTTCCATAAATGTAGACCTATTCAAAATATTCAAAAAGGGCATATGCAATGTCATGAATAAAACTATAGGCATGTCAGTGAAATTCGATTCAAATGACGGCATTTCTACGCGCCGACTTTACAAAAAATGAAAAACAATTCTGTGTTGAAAAATGGCACGTTTTTGTAACATACTGAATACATTTGATTTGTTTGAGGTAAACATAACACGATGATTAACCAAATCTTAAAAGTCACATGATTCATTTATAATTCAAATAATTTGACACAACAACGTGTCTTATTTATCTATATATTCTAGTACTAAATTTGTGAATTGATGACTTCTTAAACTGCAATGCATATGTACATTGTACCTATCACATTTAAACATTTTCATATATTTTAATGACATGATTCTAGGCTGGCACAGAAGTTAGTGTTACACGTTTGTGTCATCATTTAGGAATCAGTAATCCGCAAATTGATGCATGCCTGTTTGACGTGTTGATTCAACAGTAGGCATAGCAGGATCTATTGTTACACCTAACCATTATTGCCATTGTAATCGATTGTGTTAGCATGTTACGTTTATTGCTGTTTTGTGCTATCTTCTATAAATGCTTCATTATCAGCCATATATCCCTTAGCATTAACATGTTTACATGGTAAACCAAAACGTAATTGTAAATAAACATTGACTGTATTTGACATACATAATGCCAAACCTGAGATAGTTTGTTCAAATATTCAAAGTCGACGTCAAACAAGTTGTGAAGAGTACAGAGAAGAGGGATTATATATTCAGGATGTTGTGAATTCTGGAAGCCCTCTGCGTGTTATGTGTAAGAACGTGTTTTAAAATTAATTGGCTTAAGCTGAAACCTGTCAGTCTTAAGTTTTCAAAATCTGGTCGAGTGAAAACTTATAAATAAAGTTGGCATACAGTCATGAATTGTTAATGGTGGTTTGTTGAACTATCAAAGTGTCAAACATGTCTTAGCTCTTGTGAAGTAGTTTATGTATTGTTATATTATGGCATGTCGTACTAGTTAACAATATTTCAAGTACGTGCGTTAATTTGACCCACCATGTACATATTAACACCTATTTCCACACAGTTGCTGATAAAATGGATTCGAGGAGAATCGTATTCTTACCATCATGATTCCTTGCCATAGGGAGCTAAATTGGAGATCCGTTTTAGGTATTTGATGATATAATAAAATCGATTAAGAAAGTAATGAACAATTAAGTTGAAAACTATGCAAATTGTGCCGCGTAACGTCCGTAAAGTGTCGCTCGGTAAATATGCATATTTATGTCTTAATTTCTTAGAAAAAACCCACAAAGAAACACAATATTATGAATGAGTTACACATGTACGCACAAATTGTATAATATGAGTTATAAAAAAACTAATGATGAAATGGGGTATTATCTGCAAGTATAAACTTCTATTTTACAGCGTGAAATTCTACCAGGTGGTTTTCCATGTAAATGTGGTTGCAAAGGTTCCAATTGGTATCTCTAATGTCCACTAAGAATGCATGGCTGTGGCATAAAAATCTAATTAGAACGACACACAAGAGAGACTGCGCTTTTATGGTCCCTTCGCATTACATATATCTTTATTTTCTTCTATTACTTGTCTATTTGATTTTACTTACACATCGACTACATGTTTATGAAATACCATAATCGTGTTTGGATTACGTTGTTGTTGCGAAATACCAACGAGTAATTCCTTTGATAATT
The DNA here is from genome assembly GCA_963678985.1 of Spisula subtruncata. Lineage (NCBI taxonomy): Eukaryota > Metazoa > Mollusca > Bivalvia > Venerida > Mactridae > Spisula > Spisula subtruncata. The sequence continues at coordinate 7,558,901 of OY787675.1, read as the reverse complement.
CGTTTTAGTTCTAGAAATCGATGCCGGTAGGAATTATTTTAAATGAATTAGTGCTTATGTACAAAACAATGCATTTTAATCTGATTTTGGACCCAGTAATGTGTCAGCATTGTGTCAGCATCTATGACGCAATGTTCTATATTCCGTCAATTGTTCAAATAGAGTGTCAGAATTGTGACAGCATCTATGACGCAATGTTCTACATTCCGTCGATTGTTCGAATAGAGAAGTTCTCATGGTAGTGGTTGTGTCTTATTCATTGAATACACTCATGCTTGTCCAACATACAGAGTACATGTATATACACATGTATAATGCATTAACGAAGAAGGAAAAACAATTGATTACAAGCACACACAAGCACTGTATGGATCTTAAGTAGTTCTATCGTCGGAACTATCATAACTTGCGGCAGTATTTCAACTATCTCTCAAACAAATATGAAAATAAAGATTTTAAAGTCGCAATGTGACTTTTATTATGTGAACGCTTTAAATGTTGTCTACTGTATATTTGCTCGTACAAGGGCATATACATGTAATTGTATCTGGCATTTAAGGTTGGGAGACGTGACCAAAGTGTCTACACACTACTTGTCTCCTATGCTGAAGTTAACGTCTAGTAATAAATCTGCAATACATAGAATAAACATTATCTGATTATACTAGCAGTTTGCTTTTGTGTATGCCTTTGTTCAGGCCAATATAATACATCTGTTTTAAATGGCACACATTATCTACTATTGCCAATGATCCAAGTAAGCACTGCTAATGATACGGACTACTTGTATATAACAGAATAAATGCAACTATGAGCGGTCACCCCGGTAGGCGAAGGGAAATGCCCTTTAGTCGAATGGATCCAAATATCGAGGAGTCCCTAATCGTTATTGTTATTATATACTCAATGTGTCCGAACTCTTAAAAGTATTTCTTACGACAATCGTCAAACAAGGCATTTTAAGTTTTACATTCCCTGTAAATTATAAATACACAGAGTCCGTTCTGTGTTAGGATCTTATATTTCGGTTCTGTTTGTTTGTCTTGATTTCCAACTGAATGAGAAACATTAAATGAAGAGAATACCATTTCCATTCACAGAAGTTCAAATGTTGTTTCTAAAAGATACAATCCAAGTCGTCGACATACTTCAAACAGAGGATCGTAAAATATTCATCTTTAGTCTCCAAACAGTCTTTAAGTGAAACTATAGTATCCCCATTTAATTATTATGATTTTTTTCGTTTTATGACAAACGCGCGTTTATTGCAATTCAGAAAAAATGAACTAATTAAATGGAGTTAATATTCTTGAAATAAAAGTTAATTACATGTGATATCAGAGTGGCGCCCGCTCGTAGAACCGCGCATTTGAATCCTTATATTAGGCGTCGGGGTATTTCAAAACGAATTAAAGCCATATTTCCAAGTGGAGAAGACTTAAACGTCTTAAATTGTAATTAAAGGGACATGTTTAAGAAAAAAAAGATATGACGTTGCAAGCTTAGATGTTCTTTTAAAAGTGTCTTGTTTGCAAAGCGTTAGGCTGAGCGGGAAATTATTCGTCGATACCAATGGATATTGCAATTCAAACGTAACAAAGTGACTTCAAATAAAAAACATTATATACTTACTTCCCAACCCAGACATATAAGAATTGGCGACGACGACGACGACCATAAACAACACTACTCCATATTCAACCGATAGTAACTGCTGTAAAATTTGTAGCCCCTGAGGTTAACACGTTTAGAAAGAAAATCATTCCATAAAACCTATATATGATGGTGTCGATATAGCGTTTTGCACAGCGAGGGTGGCAATACGGTTATACACCGCGACTACGTTGCAACATTGTTCCATAGCTTTGTAAATATAGCTGAATACTTATCAACAATAACACTTCAATTATACTGTTATTTGTGTACCAGATGTATATATTATGTTCTATTGGTCTGCTAACATCACTCTTCACTTTAAGATAATATCTGTTGAGATACTTGAAGACAGGTTTCCAGCCGAGCAAATTAATTGCCAACACTTTTTACATACGTTTTTACACCTGAATCTATTCTAAATTTACAACTTTGAGAATTGTTTTTCAAATAAATTCACACGTTTATGTCTGCTGTCTAACATATTTGAATACTATTGCTGAATGCTGCCAAAATCTGCCAAATACCGTCCAATTGTTTGTGCAGAGATAAATTTTGTTCGTTAAGCGTGTATTATATCTAGAGTGTTTGAGAGAGGTATACTGTCCATTAAAACCAAGTGCCAATTTGTAGTTCGAATTTCAGTAAGAGGGTCGTTATTATGATATGTTGAATACGTGTTGTTATATGTTGTAAAGTCATTGATAGTAATAGTTGCAATTATTCATAGGTGTTTGTTATATAAGTATAAACTATCTTCGGTATTATCTATGTTCGAATATCCTTATAGTCAGCATCTACGACTGCTTTAAATGAGAATATCAATAGTGTATGTGTCACTCAAATAGTACAACCATATTTGAATATTATCACATAAAGAGAACCGTTTGTATATTTGTTCCAGAATATTTTTTTACGTCAAAAACAAACAATTTATACATCGGTATTAAATATGCAATGCATCGGTCAATATAATTGAAACATACATATTATAGTTGTTCACTGAAGCAACTCACAGATACATGACGACACGGCTTTAATTCAGCTGTGGTTACAAGTTAATGCTTTGGAATAGTATTTAATTTCGTTATTACTGACTTTAGGATGCATCACACTAAAATTGTCTTTCTCAGCATTTCTTGCTAATTTGCAAATTGGAATATTGTTGAGACGAGAAGTGGCAAGAGTTTCCGTATAAGCAGGTGCATAGTGAGGAAACCTGAGAAATACATCTTGTATTAGAATAGTCTGCGTGATTAATTAATCAATAAGCTTAGAATTTCTAATTACTATACTACTCGTGTCTGGATTACATTCTCATACAATGAGGACCGTTGAAACACTGCCACTCTAAAGACATACTCGTATAATGAGCATATCTAAAAATGTGAAAGTGGCCATAGTAAACCAGCCAACCTTCAGTCGGCATATCAGGTAAAAAAGTACATTTAGCTCTGTATTTCGTGTTGTCAGATGTTAGTTATGTTTGTTCATGTAACAAGGTTTTAAATTGAATTATTAGTTCTTCTTTTACTGGCTGACAGAATAGATACTTAAGTCTAAGACAGAGAAAACAAGATGACGATCATGCAGGTTTTGATCAGTAAAGTAATTTAGACATAACTGTTCAATTCATCGCCTCATTCTTGTTTAATACGATATCAAACTGCGACAGAATGCCAGGCTCTTAGAAAATTCAGCTTTTGTAAAATAGTTTTCTATAATTGGATTCGATTATCTGGCATTTGTTGCATATCTGAACATGTGCACTTGATGTCTTATGACGTTATACATTAAGTTCACCACATCGTTTGATATACACTGATCTTATACCAATTGTAAAACAAGTCTACCTTTCCGTCGCCCCTGGGAAATGTCTGAAGAATTTAAATCTCCATGTATTCAAATTCAGTTTTCCAAAGGTATTTATATCTACATGTGCATTGTGGAAACTTGTTTATATTTAGACTGCGATTTACAACAGTTAAAATATTCGTATAAAACTAAACGAATTTCATGCTTGACTAAATTCACGTGATTACATGTAACCTTTGGGTGTCACTGGATGATGCGACACTGCTCAGCGACTCACATCTTGTTAATACAGCTGATTGGTGTATCCGATGGGTATAAATCAAGCTTTGAACTTCAGGCTTTGACATCAAGTCGTCAGAGCATTGTTATTCCACGTTCTTCTAATATTACATTTGGTTGATATCAAGTTTGACTTCATAATGTGATTTCTATATCATGGCTTCAATACATAAATACTATCCATACATATATACGTCTCGTACATGTACTTACTTATTTATTCATCTTTATCGACAAACGGTTGAACAGTATAAATGGTCTCCATTTTAGCCTGTTTAGGCTTCTTTGCGCTTCGGCTAACGGTTTCCCATCTCATTGTGTCGCCATAGTGCTGAGTGGTCATGACTGCAGGTCTTTCGGTGGTACCCTAGCAGGTTAATACAATGTAGTACATTGATTTTATTATTATTTTATATTTTCAGTTAAATCGCCGTCATCATCGATTGAACCTTACGAACAGTACGCCAACCAATGTGAGCGACCTAATCCAGCTTTGCTACAGTTTAGATATACAAAACCACAACCTCACCCTACACTGTCAACAGAATACGTCAAACCTACAACAGAGAGACCGGAAACACCGGAGGATCTGTTAAATGACAGTAGCCGTACGGACCCAGAAGGTTGGTTAAAGTACAGTAGAAAGTCCGGAACTTTTAACACATAAATATGGCGCCGAAACTAAAATATTATGTCAAATAATTAATACTTTGTGGTCATCAGATTGTCAATGAATGGCTTCATACACGGTATTTATGTATTATATTATATTATATTCTATTGATACTAAGGGCACTATGTGCATGACCGTCCAGCTTTGCATCAATATATCATAAAAGAGTCATACGACATTATAAAGTTTTTGTGGCGTGTTGTTTTATTACCTTGTAGTTTTTAATAAAATTTTCTACGCGTATTGCTGCTTTCGTGAATACACCTTGTATATACTATTGTATCAATTTTTGTTTCAGTTGAGCCACCAGAAGAAGTTAAGGAGGACACAGATTCCTTTGATCCTTGGCGTATGGTGACTCTTTTACGTATGATGTTGCTTTTATTGTTTAACTACACCGCTGACATACCCCCTTAACACAAAAAATTCACAATATTCACAATATATGTTTACCTACTGTCCAGTTAGAATACCGTGGGAGTGACGTAGTAGTTTATGTGGACACAACAAATTTCAATAATTGCCTGAACACGCACAGCGAATAAAGTATTTATTTAAATTTCCAAATAAGCGTTTATAATCGGTTTCAAAACTTACCACTGCGAACTCAACCACTGCGTCACTCTATTTGTAGTCTAAGTAGACTGTATGCTAGTTACAATGTATGTATGTACACTACTAATGCGTTGACTTTATGTTGAGCAATATGATTATACAAAAATGTAACATGTCTCTAGGTTTCATGGTAGTGTTTTGTCAAAGCACCGCAATGATCGTAAAAATACAAAGTATTTACACTCAGCAAAATTTCTAATTGGTCACTTTTTAAACTCACATATTTTTGTACATAACAATTGAGAAATATATTGAGTGTAATAACTCATTCGGCCTTATGTTCTTAATCAAATTCAGTTCGTGTTTCACATAGCCTCGTAACCTGTTCTGAGTTATGTCCCATTGTGCACGAAACATTTTTTTAAGTTTAATGCAAAACCTGTCAGTGGAAATATGACAAACTGTAAAAATATAAACCAATTTGTGATCGATCAAACAGAAAAACATCTAATATTGTTAAAATAATTGGATGTTAAACAGATACATGTATACAGCTCTGAAGTTGAAAATTCTGAAATTACCTCCCTTTTAATTGAATAAAGAACAAAATTAAATCCTCAAAATAATGATACACACGAGTGATAGATAAGTCAAATTTTGTACAGTCTTTCTTTTATTAGTTATCTTCTTTGTGCTACAATTATGGCAAGTTATCAGTGCGTTTCAACTTTAGAGGCGACATTGATTTCCTATGCCGAATTACGTTGTAACTGTCAGAAATCCAGATCAATCTTAAAAGTCGATGTTTTATTTCATTCCACCGCCTCAACCATTCAACCTATTGGAGTATAACGTGTCATATAAATCAATAACTACATACTCGTCCATTTGAGATGATGGTTTATTATGTTTTATGTTTAAAAATAGGGTTATTTATAAATGAATTTATCCATATTTCGTGTGATTTCTGGTTTTGATGGTTGTTGTTTAGTATCTCCAATAATTGAGCGTTAGAATACCAGAAATAGTATAATTTGCATCAAATTTTCATGTTGTTTACACATTTCTTTCACATTTACTATCGGCATAATATCTTTGAACAATCATTGACTAAAATTATGTCAATATGTTAGATGGAAGAAATTAGGTGACCAATTAGAAATTTCTTCAGTGTATACATCTTTTTAATAACTACATGTGCTTACGGAAATGCAATACTTTTGGACCAAGTTGACTTCAGTTTGTATTTGCTAGCGAAATATAAAGACTTTTGATTTAAACATAGGTTTATGGTTTCAATACGTGTTTTGATGAAATAAACTCTAATTTCCGGCTATTGCCGGGGATTTTCTCCGAGATATTAACTCCAGTCATTTAGCCAGTTTCTCGTAAAAGAACAAGTGGGTAATGGTTGTGAATACATTCCAAGAAAAAAGCTGTTCGTGTCAACCGGGCGCCGTATATGATTGTTACAGTGTTAAATAATGGTGTTACCGCGATGAAAATAAATAATCATATCCCCAGGAGTTTCTGTATTATTCAGACTTTGTATAACATGGTGTTTAGCATTTCATTTGGGAATCATAGCAAGGACAGATATGGTATTTTGGCTCCAATAAGAAATATTGCATTTTCCGGTGTGAATGTACACATTTTGAGTTTAGGGGATACTAGTCGGTAAACCATGAACGCCTATCGATTTCGATTGTTAAAGCCGAATTGGCTTGAGTATTGTGTTCCAGTAGATTTGAAGAAATTGTGTCTGAATTTGCTGCTCTGGGTTGTATTTCAATATCAAATGTACCATACAAGGAAACATACATGTAATTTAGCACTGTGCGAAATGTGTGGTTTGTGTCTAGTCACCATTGTATGAGTTGTATTATATTATTTTTAACCCCGCATGTATTTCCACCCATATACTTATGCAAATATGCAGGCCTTAAGTACTACACTATATTGCTTCAGTTGAGTGCTTCCTTCCCTGTCTTTAGTTTCAATATTTTAACTTTGAAAGCTGGGTTTGGTACAGGCGTTTTGAAAGGTTATGTTCTTCAATGATGTTGATAACGATGTTCGCAACACCCTGTGGAAGAACAAGTAGATTATCTATCGAATGATTATAAATGTCAAGGAAACTGGTTAAGTCAACTTTACTTCAACTCTTCAATTTTCCTTATTTACGGAGGCTATTATATGGATATCCCTGCCTGATGCGATTAGTTATTATAATCGGACAAACGAATTTCCTTGTATGCTTTGAACGGACAAAGTACACACAAACACTGCCTCCCAGCAGAACGGCGTTTATGCTACTAAGGACGATAATGGACCATGTGTACTACTCGGACATGTTTTATAATAATTACAAGCGCATTTTTCTTTTGCCTGTGAAATGTTTTCCAAAATAACTTTAATGACTTTGTCAGATTTAATGATAGAGAAGTGGTTTGACCCTTATGTCAAAGCTAATGAGCCTACGTGTTTACAAGATGTAGATAATAAGAGTACGCAAACTTGATGTCAATGACATCATCGATGAAGCCGTACCTTTTCCGTGATTCCAGATTGCTGATTATAGCAGTTTTTTAGATTTATTCAAAACGCTTCAAAATTCTACTGAGAAAATAATATGTAACATTTGAAAACGATTTATGTCCTGAACAAAACGTGTATGTATATGTAAAACATTGGCATATAAAAAATAATATCATTAAATTTGACAAAATTATTAAAGTTATTTATGTTACCAAATAATAATGATCAACCTCTGCTATTACACATTTGCTATATTTAAAATAATTAATATCACTTTGAATTAAGTATGACTGGCCTTAATCTCATGATCAATTATTTCTATTTCAGGAGTGGTTGTTGTTAATATATTCCTAGGATTGTTAATTGTTGCCTTAGTGATGGCGTTAACGTTTGTTTGTTACAGGTATGATATTTACATTAATTCTTAATTAGCTTCACACTTACATAATTTTATTTTTTCAATATTTGTTAACTCACAACTGGGCAACCGTATAAAGTCCTCTGGACATCACCCAGTCACACCATCCTGACACCGAGTGAATCAGTCAATACAGTGTGTCTATTGTGCTGAGTGCCCCATTAATACAAACAAGCTGATAGACCAGTACATGTACCATTTGTAAATAGTTTGATAAGGTTTATCGTAGTGTAGGACCGAACCCAAGTCATCGTAGATAATCTTCCACCAGACGTTCGAGGTAGCCACTTTGATCTAAACGATATTACACATACTTACCTCCGTGTATACTCGTTAAAGATTGTTCGATGCTTCTGCTAACGCTCCAGGGATTGACTTGTTTTTAATTACTAGGCCTACATGTATATTATTTATTTATTCTTCAACCAATTATGTGCATACATGTCATAATTGAACTTATTACAAATCATTAGTCCATAAATAACATATAAATGTAGAACTCAATGCTTGCAAATTGTATTAATGTCAGTACAAGTTGACTTACATCACTTTTTCCAAGGCATACAAGTCAACGAAATGGAAACTTACATAATATTGATATTTACGAATACTATACAAAATTAGAAGCCGAGAACCAATATAACGCGGCATGGAATGAATAGGAATGGTCAGACAATTTGAATATCAACGAATATTACACATAATTAGAAGCCGAGAACCAGTATTTATACTAACACAGATTACTAAAATCAAACCTTGGCACTATTTGTGTTATTTTCAATTGAATTATTTAATTACTTTCAGATCAAATTTCAGATACATTACTATAGGACGTGAAAAGAAGCGAGAGACCGCTACAAAGAGCGAAACAGCCACAACACTGGACGGTGATAAACATAGTACAGAAATGCAACTATTGCCTCAAGATGGCGCCATATCCGCTACACAGTCTAGCGGACAACTTGGACATTCCCGTGACAATATAGATCCTGAAAGCGAACCACTACAACAATCTAGTGCTTATGAAACAACTATATTTCATTTTAATCGAGCACAAGGTGAAAGCGATGATGAAACTTTTTGTGATAATAGTACGGGTGTTTCATCTTTCTTACCCCACCCACCATTGCGACGAAGCAATGGGAAACAACAAAACACAGAATCTGCATATTCAAGTCTAGACGATGAACAAGCGGACAATGGGGACTATAGTGAAATATTAGAGCAAGCTAATGTAAATAAACCTCAGCAAAATACACATGAAACAAATATCAGTGTAGTTAGTGAATTACGTAATAGTCAACAACAACAGCAACAACAACATTATGATGTTCCTAAATCAATTAGGTCCAACAATCCCTCGTGTTGTAAACCTCCAATGGTTCGGGAGAACTCTGTTGACAGTGAACGTCGGCGTCCACCGGAACATACTAACCATACTGCATTAAAACACAACGCGCATAATTCATTAAACCATTATCAAGTTAATAATGCCGATTATGCTGTAATTACAAAAGTTCCCGGACAACGAATCTCAACTCCTGTACAAAACCACGTTAACTGCGGCCCTAATGTAATAGAAACAAGGGCTGATGTTCAACAATCGCATCATATCCACACTGTGCCTGAAGATTTGTGTCCGACGGATCATAATTCCCCGACAACAATGCATTTAATACCAGAACATAAATGTTTATTACATAAAATACCCCCACCACCTCCTCCTCCAGTGAAAACCCCTGATTGGGATTCTACACCATCGATAACTAGCTGCTCTACGACTCAAGCCGATGTTTGAATGATTGATTCTCGTGTGATTTAGTGATAAAGATATTATGTGAATAAATTGTTTGTGATAAATTCTTGATGCAATTCCAATAATCGAGAATCTGAAGGATTATGTTTTGTCATGGGTCCAAATTCATATGATTCCATGTGCTAGGATTTATACAATCATATTATGTAGTATTTATGTTGCAAACTTCTGTGTTATGCTTGAATGAGAATTTGTATATTAGGTAACAATCGCAATATTACGAGATTTGCACATTTTAATTCAGCGAATTTTAGTTATATTAATAGCGTGACGAGTATCATCTCTAAGTTTCGACAACCTTCCATTCGGTTCATCGCTATAACCGAATAAAAAATGTGTTACTGTCTATAGTAACAAAGCTACTTAGTTTTCCCCGAAATAAATCTGACCTCTAATATGCTACTTTTATAGTATATTATGTTCGATCTTACACAACGTTCTACCCGAGGTTTTGGTATCATCCATAACATATTATCCTAATTGTTTTACTATCTATAGTAACACATGGTTGATTCAAATTATCTACCATCTGGATTTTTTGGTATGGTAATATATTGTATCTCATTGTCGTCGTATTATTTCAATGTGTAACTGTTGTCTACAACACATTTTCTTTATAAAACACGAACTTATTTAACTTAATTTTCGATATTTCAATCAATTTGAATTATTGTACATGTATAAGCATAAGTATAAGTGGACATTTGGTGAACTATATACATGTATACGTGATTGGATAATCTGGCATGATGCACATATGGCTGAAATGTTGACAGACAACCCGATGTTTATCAAACCTGTAAGACAATAATTGTTAGTGAAATTCATGGCGGTCGTTTACAGTTTTGCCAATAACATTAATCAGAGTTGAGTCAATTAGAACTAAATGTCCGGCATATCCTGAAGTATAAATACAAAAACGTTTTTATCACGTATTAATTGATTCTCACTCGTACATACAAACATACGTACTCTTTCAATTTGTATCAATCTAGTAGTCATTGCATTAAGAGTGTTATTCCATTCACTGCTTAAAAGTGAAAAGATTGTCGTTAAGAGGTTTGAAGTGATCCAGAACAACCAGTCATATAACGCCATAACATAACAGTAAATCAACATAACCTAAAATGTATCCTAACCTGTATGTACTGCTGTGTTCTGTCTTTCCACCCTGACGGTCGTTTTGTAGGCTATTAGAACGAATTCCAATCGATCTAGGAATTGCTCTATATATAAAACCATATGTAGTCATCAGGATACCTTTTTATAAAAGCATTTACGGAAAATTTAAACTTACGATCAAATTTTAGTTCTGTACCTTTAAAACTATAAAATGGGATAAATAGAGTTGTTATACTATTCAAGGTTCAGATAATGAACTTCTACAATACAATAGCTATTATTGATGTGTAGTTGTTAAATAATTATACTGAATTTAAATATGAACGTAAGGTTACGATTTCCGTAAGTACGTTGATAAAACAGTACCCAGTTTTTCATGTCGCAATAACCACAACACACGGTGTGAATGGAGCAATAACAAATGTCAAACTATTTACGACTCTTTGCGTAATTACCAAACATATATTTACATGAGCTCGCTGTCAATCGCTTGATCTGTTAGTTAATATTAAACTGAGTATGCGTACTGCGATTTACTTTCGATATTATATGCCTTGAGTATAATTTCTTCTCCATTGCCATCATCTGATGGCTCAACATGGAGCTTAATAGACAATATGACATCAGTACAAAGCTTAGCGCGTTTGTTAGTGTGACATTCTGACCGAATGTTGTATTCCACTCAAGGTAACAATACAAATATTCCTCATTCCTCACTCTTAGTGTTCTCATGGAAGTATATATTAATATTAATCAGCATATAAGTGTTCATGCCCATAATATTTGGTTGGGTTCTCAAGTTTCATTAAATCCATTGGACTCTCATCAGCTGACTACATCTGATGTGTACTTGTGTGAGAATGAAATTCAATTTCTTATCTCTAATTTTCTCACATTATATCTATTGATACATTGTGTCTATATATGTATCTAATTTATCATGTTGTTACAAATATAGATTCTATTGTTTATATGAATAAATGTTATAAAATTTATAAAATGTTTGTTTATTATAATATTTGTAAGCTCAGTCAGCATTTCAAAGACGTTTGATAAATAGACAGTAGCATTGGGTGACTCAACAGACAAGGAAAATGTACTTGTAATTAGGTTTGCGACAGAGCAGATAAAAGCACGTCGTACCCATGTTAAGGTAGGTGAAACAGGCTCTTAAAAGGAGTGCTACTATGTTCCGTACCATTATTGTTAATTCATGATTTACATACTCGTATAGCCGTCAATTCGAACATAAATTCTCAGAGAGTCATCTAAATTTTCTTATTGTCTTATACATACTCTTCATCTAATTCACGTTTGTTCCACAAGATGTCATGAACGGGGTTTAATAGCTGGAAATAAATCACACAAGTCTATGAAATGTTATCGATTGTGACTGAAATCAGGACATGTTTATGATACGTCGTACTACAGACAACATTAATGATCAATTAATGAAGTATAATAACAGTTTATCAAATATTTACAGTGTTTTAACACATCACTACCATGAGATATATAGATTTGGTGACAACGTCAGTATAGATGCTGTGATTGAAGGAATAAAACACTCATATGACTGTGTTTGCCCATGAAGAGTCGAAATAACATCAAGTCACAAAGAAACATGATAACATTATGGTGTTCGAACGATACACTTGGAGTGTTATAGTGCCTATTGGAGCCTTTCCATAAGTAAGTACTAAGTAGGTCACAGCCAAATCCCTGTATGAAATATGATGCAAGTACGTAGAACATATCGGACTTGATATGCAGACATCAGCAGCAACAGTTCTAAGAGCATGATCACAATGACAGCCCATAAATGAAACGCCACAGCAACACAATCAACACATCGGACGGATTGCCTACAACAACAGACAAACACAGTAAGAGCCGAAGAACAAAGGCGTCTACACACCTCAAACCCAGCACACAAAGGCAACAGTATACAACCGCATGACTGTTTTATTTTCATGTCAACATTTAATTTAGTCCAGTCATTGTAATTTGTCAAATAGTGATTTTCGTTTTTCCATATACGGGACAAGAATATTCTCAACAAACCCAAAATTGTTGAACAGTGTGTTTACAGAGTACATAACATGATACATGTACCCTGTTGACAAACACACGTAACTGTGAAAACACGATTAACTGATACATGGTGTGATGCATTTATTTAACTACACTGGCCACTGTATAAAACGAGTGATATATTTGTTAATTATCGGTATTCAAGTAGAAGTAAGCGCCATTTTGCCTGTTTATCACAGTTATGTTTAATACTTACCGTACTTCTAGAATAGTTTTTTAAAGATTGTGATACCCTCGCGATTTTAAGATTGTGGGACACTCGATCGTGAATTCATCAATTTGCGAAATTAGTTCAAACTGAAAATCGCTGAATAAAGCTTGTGCGTATATGAAGTTTACAGTATACTAGTACATATAGTGTATATACTCGTACGTGTACCATACACAGTTACATCAACATAGTTTTGTCTGCTACATTTACGGATTTTACTTTGTGTTATCATGAACGGAGTATTCAAGTTTAGTGGAGCGTATCACAATAATATTGCATAATTGTATGTATATTAAGCCTAGGCATTTAATTATCCATTATGTCTAAAGACTATCCAGTATCTGCGTTTGATCGATCAAATCACATTAATGTAAATATGCATTTAATAGGTCTCCGACAATTTTACTTACATAAATACAACCATGCTTATAATGTCTCCATATCTCTGAATTTAGCATGCCCTGAAAGTTTGCCATATCAATGTACACTTTTATTCAGATATTTAGGCATACAGATGAGAAATACTTACATATAGTGCGGCCAAGATGAGATGGCGCAATGTTATTTTCTGAACGACATTAGTTTGATCAGTCGACTACTTAGCAAGTGTAAATGCTATTGTGCAATCATATCATTGTCACACAATATCGACATTCTTGTGAATTTTCAATTCAATTTGGTAAAATAGAGGAAAAGAGACAATGTAATCAAAATCACCCCACATATTTAGAAATATAAATCTACATCCACCCTGTACTTTAACGCATCATGCATTATTATCTGCATATTTAAATTATGTACACCGTTGTATTTGCATGAACTACTGAATAAATGCGCTAAGGTGCAACTGGCTCGAAGCAAAGGCTACGACGCATCTTCATATTAAAGTTGGAAGTTTGTATACATAGATAATATTAAGAGGAGTTGATCTTGGTGAAAGATCGAATTGTACGTAATAAAAAAAGATCTTTCACCAAATATCAACACTTTTTTGTTTATTATTTGATTCATTTTCTCGTAAAATGGTCCAGTTATGGGCTCAATTAGAATAAATACGTTGAAATTAGAACATAACGACGAAATAATTATGACGACATAATGAAGTAACACATTGTGAAGCCTGGCGCTGCTGACGTTGTGTTTCTTTTTCTGCACGATATTGGAACCAGTTCCAAAACAGTAAAACTAACAAAATAGTATTACCTAATTTGTCATTGTGCAGTATAGACACACTTGTTATTTACGCTACAGGGGCAATGATGTTATTTACTTACTTCTGACCATCGTATAGTGGTCGATTGAAGTCTGGTAGATCACACATCCGGTTGAGCTTTGCCAAGTTAGACGATTTTGCTGTGCTGTAGGTTTCGAATCCCCGCTAAAGATTCAAATTATCTGATATATTAAAAAGGGTATTTTAACGCCAATGAAAAGCAGTATATTTAAAGATGAGCAAGATAGTTTGTTACAACCGGTTCTTGAACTATACTTAAACTGTTTGAATAAGTTACAGTCGTATTTGATAGAACAACGCCACTCCTGAAGTGCAGTTCGGAGTCGGTTCACTTAACATTTACTCCATATAATTTCCTTTGAAGTGTTTCCCTTCCTAACATTGATTGTCCTCTTTATTCTGTAGCACTCATGTACATATAAATAAGTCCGTAAATCAAGCATTATACTTTGATGAACGAATATGGACGATATTAAATTTGCAAATTCTATAACCAACCAGATGTATTATCAAAAGACTGTCGGGAAACTGTATGCCTTTTAATGAATTTATTAACCAGAGTTTCTCTCTACATTTTGGATACGGGATTGTTCATCATATTTTCGATTTTACGTCAACTCTGGAATATTATGAAAAGTTATGATACAAACTGATATGGCTCTATTCTTCGAGATATAATTTTATTATTTTCATTTTATAATCGACAAAAATGTTTGTGAAGCAGAATACAATAGGTACGCAGTATATGAAATAGCCGTACGCAGAAATCATGAACCATTGACCTCGGGAATGATATTAGACTAAGCATTCAAATGTTGTTTTTTACAAACATGCATCGTCTTTACGGAAATTGTCAATGTCCTAACACTGTAAATTAAGATACATTGTATAACTAATTCAAAGAATAATTGGAATATCGGAAGTGGATTCATTTTCTTTAAAAGATGACATCATGTTACTTATGATATACTTTAAAGCATGTTCAATGTGGTCTACAATAGAATGCAATACAATAAAGTCGAGATAAATAGTGTTCAATTCAAAGTGCAACCGTCCGCTATTTGCTTGTAATTTGCTTACATATCAAAATGCATCTATTGATATCATTCTTCTAATGAATGAGCAATAAAGACAATTACAAGAAACCGGCCCTGCATAACTTTGACCTGTCTTTCCCGTTGATGACAAGATTTGTTATGTATTATTGAATCATTGATACTGCAATTTTACTGAAAAAGAGATACCATGAATGTCACACACCCAAAGAAAAACTAAAATGAAATGCCGTGCTGCCACGCTGGCCGGTCTGTCTGACCGCTGTATTTGAATTGTGGTGTGTCACAACGGAAGTAACAAGACTTAATAGTAATATTTCTCATTCAACATTTGTCATATACAATGCAGCTTGTTGACACGAATCACTTTAAAATATACTATAGGATTGATCGTTTCCGAATCTTACTAATTTGAATACCGTCAAGTATATATATTTATTCACATTGCATGGGTACATTATTCCATTCATCATAATCATTCGTTTATTAACTATATCAAACACGTATACACCAACAGCTTAGTACTTCATAATTTGAGAACATGTAAAATGCTCACTCTTGTGGATACAATTATTTGTACGGTAGTTATATGAACTCTAATGCAATCACCAGTGCAATCATGAATTACGACCCTTACAAGTTCGCACTAAGTGATGCGTCGTTTACTACAGTGTAACATGAATACTTGCATTATTATTATTTGTTATTTGATTTTATCGGAGATTCAAAACAATGACAGGTATGATGGATGTTTAAGTAATTATCAGAGTCAAAGGGAGCTGTGTTTATTTCTGAATCAATGTTGTTCAGTGCAATCAATTATGTCATGCTTTGCTTTGCACTCAGACCAGGCAAAAAAGGTTTAACAGTTCAATGTTTCGTTGTTAGTCAAGTTTTCTAGTTACTTACATGATATTAGCATTACTTTTATCTCGCATTTTACATTTACTTTGTTCCGTTGATGCTTTCTTATGTCATCTAATTGTTTACGATTCGTACATGTCATGATACCGGGTAAGGATGAGCGTATGCAATGCCGTTTTACTTGGTCTTAATAACAAATGCAACTCCCTATCGCAGCATACGATGTATCAAAATGTCAGGCCCAGATTTACCCTTGTCAATAATATTATTATCGCTGTCGTAGGAAATTAATTTTATGATATGTTATATCATAGGAAATGGACACGTTTCATGAACATTGTCGATGCAATTCCTATCCAGAATTGATTTGACCTAAGTCTGAGTTGACAGACACAGCCATCTCAAACGTGCCTGAAGCGAACACTGTCTACTTTATATTCGGCTTATATATTCAATTCATATTACTTGTCCTGGACAGGCTATGCTACCAAGTTCTCAGAGAAACATTTTGGGGTAACTTATCATTGTCTGCAGAGGCTGATGTCGTTCACATACCACTTATTCTAGTCGTGTCTGGGAAATATTGGAACCAGACTATGACGGTATATATTGCAAGCATTGTGACCTGATTCGCTCCCACTCTCTCTCTCCCTCTTACAATGTCATTTTGCATGCACATCTGTAGTTGACCAGCCTCGGGTTTCGATTAGTTTTACATAAATCACACAATAACACTTATATATTGATAGTTGCCAGCTGTTGGAAAGTAGCAAAACTAAATGTACCGACACAGAACACAAACAATTTTAATATCATCAGTGAATTTTGATTAACAATATTACCTTTTCAGTATACGTTTAGTACTGAATTAAAGATCACAGACTTGTATTCGGTCAGTAGAAGCAATTCATGACTTGTCAGTATATAACTGTGTAAAACTTAACATTTTTAAAGTAAAAAAAATGCCTTCAAGTGGCATATATATAGCACTTAATGGTTTTTGGATGAACGGGCAAACATTCAAAGCATTGTTTTTGCCAATCTAAAATCATTGAATGACATTTAAATTTAGGTTGATGAAAACTTCTGTAATGTTCGTCAAAGTACAAAAATAGAAATCTAAAACATCCCATTTCCATAAAAGTAACACTTTTTGGCATGTGTCCATTTCGATCATGTAAAGCGACAACAACCGCTGATAGCTCTGCTCAGATAGTTGACATTTTAATAACAACCTCTCATAATATTATGCTTTCTCGCTTTTTGAAGTGAATATAAGTGCAGTTTTATAGACCTTATACAATACATAAAAATGTTGTTGATGAACATTATAGATAAACCGTCTTCAGCACGATGTATAGTGGGCAATTAATGTGTGCATCGTTTAAACACATGCTACATGTCAATGGCTTAGAATGAGTACAAAATCGAAATTTTGAGAAAACAGGAACAAAATGTCTGTAAATTACTCTTTACTTATGGTAAAACAAGTTGTTTCAGCTTTTGTTTGGTCAACGTGACAATTTGCTTTTCATGAAAATAGGCTCATAAGAAGCGCCTTGTGGTGCTGATTTTAAATATCCACCAGTCGTATAAGGTCGTTAATAGTACTTATGGTATTCTCATTCTAAGCCAGTGATGTGATGCAAAGTTCTAAAACTGATACGGCAATGTGCTTGATTAAGGGTCTTCTGCCATTGAAGATGCTATTTTAAAGAAATGCCTCTGAAGTAGATAATTTTTAAACAAATAATGCGGCCTATTGTTTATGCGACTGTCTTTCTGCTGTTTCAATTATGATAAGTACTTATTGTGCCCTTATACACAATCTGATTACGAACTTTTATTTGAAAGTATTGTTTACCCACCAGTCCTGTGTCTTGTTAGAATTTCAAAAAAGATGCTTATATTTCATTTATGCACTCGCTTTTATGAAATATAGGCCACGGTAAGGGACATATATGTGTGAGATTGCAGCGCTATGCATGATCCCTTTCAACAGTAGGGCCGTTTTATCAAGCACCCTATCAAATTTTTGGGAGAACGGCATAAACTTGTAGACACCGACTCTCCAAATTTTCACGTGGTGTTTCTGAAACGGCCTAGCTATGAATAAATATATCAAATGTCATTGAGTTTACACAAACAATGATATCGATTTGCGAAGACATCGTGTTTCAATTGTCATATGATTTATCGCAAATCAATTATTAATGTGACGTGTTCTTGTACAATGCTATGTACAAGCAGTCGTACACAACTTCGCAACTATCCCATTATCCTCTAAACAACATGTCTAATCAGTTTTTTCTTATTTATTTTCAGATTCCAGCAAACTCCCAGTTTATCATACAGATACATGTGACGAGACGGGACGTAAAGCTATCACGTGTACTCAAGGCCACGTGATTCGAGTTGTTCACGTCCGATTAATGCCTATTAACGTCACTTGTGTACAACGTGATGACGTCGCGAAATTGTGTGATTGATTAAATTCGTGTTCATTTGTTGATCTCAGAAAGCAGTTGTACTACTATTGTAAAGACAATCACTATAAACAGGTGTATACGTCATTCGAATGTGTTCCATGTAAGTATGAATTTAAACTCATCAGACCCCGTGATTATCAACATTGGAGAACGTATTTCATCTTCAAATTCATTTCTCCCTACTAGGTGCATGTTCTTTGTTACAAAAACTGTTGTAACTTCTTTGTTGATGAATTGAAACACATTATATGGGGGTTCATTTCCTTAATTAGATCATTTGCTACAAGTTTATGTTCGATGTGAGGCAAATTCTAACACTGTTTTTCAAGTTTGAGCATGGCGTATGGAGATTGAGTATGATACTGAAAACATATTTATAATCACGGGGCCAGATCTACACCTACTTTAATTAGCTTTGTGTGACACCAACAATAAGCAAATCTGCAGTCAAACCTGTTTGCAGATTATATAATACGTTCAGAAAGGAAACTCAACAAGAACCACACATGCGTCTGTATTGAATTCGAAACCTCAATCGCAAATCGTAGAATACAAGAAAGGAACTCTAGACCGCATTATCACCAATTTTGCAAACATCCCCGTAATATTTACAAGATAATCACATATTTATTTTTCCTCTGCATTATTAGATTAATGAATGGTGGACCGGGTTCGATACAAACCCAAATGTGTTTTACAATGTGCTCTTGCTCTAAATATTGTATTTAAATTGGTAAGTGCCCCTCCTAAATGTTAAATATAGATTCGGAGCTTGTTGGCTCGTATCCAGATACTAACAACAGGGTTGATTGGTTAGTGGATGAGTATATTTCTATTGGTGGGACTATAAACACAAAACAAATAAAAACATCATAGGAACTTTAAACTATTTTATGGTGAAACCGTTGATGTAAATTTGTAAGTAATATTCCTTATCATGCAGCTTTAAGTGATAATCTGATACGAGTTTGTCAAACCGTAATAGCATGGTGTGGTCGTCCGTACATCGTAAAGATTTTATCGCGAGTATAATGCTTATTGATGCATCATCATAAATTGATAAAGTGTACAACATAACTGTCAAAGGTTTCCATTTAGTTTATGATAAATGGGCTTGAATTTCAATATGCTTTTAAAATTGTCTGATCAATTGCGCTCATAATGCGCATTTTGAAAGCGATGCACAACCCTGTACATCATTCTGCGTACGTGTTTTAAAGCAAGACGGAAACGCAGCAATATCATCCTGGTATTATTTGACAGCTTGATTTACACAGTCTCTGGGATGAAATGGATTTCTATTGCCTCCTCAATTGATAATTTAAAATCAGAATAGCTTTCAGACTATTACAAAAGTCTCAGTTTCTAGATTTATCTGTTCAAAAGCGTCTGTTTCAAACATGAGGGCGTGATATTTTACACCGCGGAATGAAGCCAAATGGAGTCGGCTCAAATTCGTTCATGATATTAATAGCGTTTTAGATGATATGCAATTAAGCTTATAGTAATTAAGCGTCCATAATGAAAACTGTTACATAAACTAGACGCTGAAACTAGCTGTGCTCAGTGTGAAATTGGAAGAATTTCGTTTGTTGTACACTCAATATAGTTTTGGCTCATATGATGGTACGGCTAATATAATTTATATGATGCGTGAAGGGATGAACTTTATGTAGGAGAACATCATAAAGTAATTAACTAATTCTTAATTAATATACAACAATCTAGATAACTCGGAATATTTCGGTCGTTTCCGTAAAGCTTCACTTTAATTTAATGTAGGCCAAATGTTTTACCTCGTTAGCTATAACTATATGTTCTACTTCGGTAAATGTGTCTACGTATACAAAATTTATATATTCGATGTAAGCATAATATTGATAACACTGTTTGGGCAGATAGTATTCACCTCGGCTAACACTTTAGACCACAGTTGTACATTAACGTGTTCGTTCCAATAGAAGCTCCTTTTAAGCATAACAATATCTATCTTCTGATAGCACATGTTGTCCCAGTGTCAGCAGCTCGAGTATTACATCCCCATCGACAGACATACTTCACACCAGTGACATTGTGTACAGTATCCATTTTAAAATAATAGTTAGAAATGTCTTACATATGACTGATATTTTTGTCTACGACTGAAACACAATTATTGATTGGGACCCGGAAGCAATGGTTGCAAAACATTCGCTTGTGCTTTCCAGGATAAATGACCAAACTATCGCCATTAATAGCTGGGAAATGGTTAATAAATGATGCAATTACTACTACACTATGGTAAGAAGCAAAACTCCATTTGGTTGACGAAAGTAGTTTTGTTTTCCTACAATTATTCAAACCTTAGACGCAATTCCGTACAACTATCAACATGACGCGCCAGAGTTGTGATTTATTTAGCAAGTAAGGAATATCGAACAAAACAAAGACAATCAAAAGACGTATGCAAATTCTGTCACGTTTCTTATTAGTATTCATGGAACACACGGGAAACAATAGATTACTGAACAGTTTCTGTATAAATTCTAGTTTTTAATTTTATACCGGCCAAAAGGTCTAACCCACCACAAATAATTCGCAAAGTTGCGTTTCTAGAATGATTTTGCAAGTCACATACTTCGGTTCGGATTGCAACAAACTAATAAATACGCACTGCATAGCGTGGTTTTGATTCTCAAAAAGGTACGAGGCAATCGGACAGGGAAGGTAGCACTCAACCTAATGAGCCGAGATACACCGCAACACATCTGCACTGAACAATGCCACACATAATAAGCCAAATAAACAATTAAAATACCAAGTCCCCACCGAAGAAAGAGATGAGACCGAAGTTGGGCAAACTTAATTTACTTGTACACAAATAATTAGCTGATACTATTGTTTCTACTTGACAAAAAGTTGTAGCTTTTTAGTACAAGATCAAGTTGAATACGTGCTAACTGATAATAAATTTTAGGATACCTTGCAATGTCACGTCACAACCATAAATAATTAGCGTAGTTTGTGTAATGGTACAACTCCAATGAGTTCAATTGGTAATATTATTTGCAAAAATTCACGTGGCCTTGAATTTTTCCTTATTTCACAAGTCCTTATTGTTACATATTGACGTACCAACTGCAAAGAGACCCTTATATAGGGTACACTAAGATAATTTGAAACCATGTACCTATTACATGTACACATACAAAACTTGACTAAATGATGCATGTTGTATTGACATTATTATATTTTGACTGTCATTCCCTCGGCCGTGTAGACCACAGGTAACTGTATCATTGATAACAGGATAAATGAAAAAAACATGTAAAATTTGTATAGAAAAAGTTACATTTTACAATTTTGTTTTCGTTTTAAAAGTATTTATCAATGATGCAGCTACCTGCTGTGTACATATGCAAATGTACACATTTATTTGTACGATTTTATTTTCCATACATGTATCTTTTGTAAAAGTAGATAAAATATGTCAATGAGGACAAATGTCCACTTGATATACCCAAATCTGTTGCCTCTTTGAATAAAATATTGAATATTATTATTTATGACATACACTGATTATATAAATCAACTTTTTTTTTCAGCCAACGTCAAACCAATTTGTCGAACAAATATATGTAGTAAGGACAATTCTAGCATAAAGTGTCGACGAGGGAGTGTGTTTCATCTTCTTGGTGCAAAGTGTTTTAGTATGAAACAAGAATGTCCCAGAGAAGTATTTGTTAGAATATACCGATCTTGTGAGGGACAAAGAACTTGTGCATTATCTGTGTTACGTGCGGGTATTCCATAGACTATTTGTGAAGAGAATTTATTTCGACAACAAAATCTGTTCATGGATTATTTATGTGTTGATAGTAAGTATGTTACATTGTATGTGAATACTGGTCCCATGCTTAGTCAAATAAAGGACTCGCCTCAGTCGACTATATCGCTGGGTTAAAATGAGAAGTCGTAAACACTTCTTACGTAAATACTTCTTACGACCTCATAAATCTGATACATATATAAACTCAACATCACATGTCGCTTCTTATGAGCCTAATTTCATGAATATCGGAACATGTCATGTTGACCAAAATGAAGCTCGTTTTACAATAAGTAAAGAGTAAATTGCAGACAGTTATTCTTGTTTTCTCAATATATCGATTTTGTATTTACGACCATCTCATTCTAAGCCAGCGATATATAAAATCAACATCACATATCGCTTTTTATGAGCATAATGTTATGAAAATCGGAGCATGTAAACCGGTATAATATTATTTCTTTGTGAAAGTGGGTCATCCTGCATTTTATGAACGGGACTTGGATTTTATATGTTTCTTTGGCTTATGTGTGGGCATTGCTCACAGTAGTTGCAAGGAATATGTAATATTATTTCCCACCCCATTCCTACCTTGCCCATTATTTTAAGTAGGTCAAGTCATAGTTGTGCCTCTTTAGGTCGCATAACTCAAGGTCACTGTCCTTAGTGTTTTAAACTTGGTCACGCCCCGGGGTTGTTGTGCCTCATTTGGTCGCCGTTTTGGCATGGGTTTGTGTGGTCATTGCTCATTGTAGTTGTGTCGTGGTGTTTCTGATTTCTGTGCTCGGTTGGTTAGGTTGATTGCTACTTTCCCTGTAGGATTTTCTCATACCTTTTTAGGCTTAGTCATCACACCTCAGTAGTCAATAACAGAGAACAATACTGGTAAAATGCGATTGAACAGTGAAGTTCATTAAATTTAGTATTATTTGGCCGAAAGCTTAATACATGTACAGAACACGAAGGGTGAACGTAACCATAATTAATTCACAATCAAGTTTGTGTGAATGGCTTAGATGCTGTCATGGTGAGTAGTGAAATTATTTGGCTCATTTGTTTTTAGTGTGAGATGCGTCGCTTTCTAACACTTCTTTGATAATGTCAATATTAATTCCTAAAAATGGCGATTTTAACAATATTGATCCGAAACCGTCAACCGTATTTTTTAAACTTAAAAGGCATTCAAGTATTCAGTGTCATTCCTTGTAAATTTTGAAATTGGGTCACTTTCACAAGCAAATCTGTCAGTTTGATGTTATAGTTATTTTTGTTGTGTGTCAGGTTTTTAAGTTTCTACTGAGTCTTGCCTTTCCTATCATATTCGTTCTTTTCTTTTTTGATCAGATTAACATCACCGGTGGAAGAATCATGCCGAGCAAATGTCAGTGGTCGGTGTAAGATATGATAGCATTAGTGAATAACCGAGTTAACCTTGATGAAATAAACGAAATCTGATTACAAATCGTAATGCATTATGGTTTGTTATAATCATATTTACGCGCGGATAGTGTTTGGTTGTTCGTCTAGGCACCAAAATAATGTTGTAATGAACTGTACTGTTCGTAGATTTATTATATGATTGCTTGGATTTATCAGACCTTAGACATGTCTTAAAGCTGTTCTCATTCATATGACATAATAACACCATTCTCGACAGCTAAATGTCTGTGTACGCCGTCTGGCCGGATATGGAAGCTGCGTATTTTCCACTTAAATGGCAACAATGACGTCAATTAGTTCGCTTTCTATCCCCCTGTACATTGGAAATTGAACAAATCTTGAAATGAGTTTTTGATTTTTTCCTGGAATTATTCGCTATAACGTATTCTACTGGCTAGAATCACTGCCTTCGGGGTACATTTACAGTAAATAACACACGTACGTGTTCTAAGCCTGACGAAAAATGAATTTCAGCCAAGTTTTTGTTAGAAATATCGCGTCTGAACGCCATCTAAATTGAAATATGTGTTTTAAAATGTCGACCCACATCTGTTCGGCTGTTGTATAACTTTGCTGGTAGAGTGTTGGGTGAGAGATAATTTCTCGTAATAGATTGAAACCATTATAATTGGCTGCCTAAAGGATCACATTTCGTTACTTCCGACCACGTCATTCGCTCGTCTGTGCTATAAAGTTTTCCTCAGGTCAAGTTGATCTTGAATGTGATGAAATGATGTATCGATACCTGGAGTGCTTTTAATGCGTAGGCGATGTACATCGAGCTTAATGTTTTAAACTTTGTATACCATTGAGCTGGTCTAACACGCACAGCGTACTATTAACAATTGTTGGTATCAAATTACAATACTGGTGACGAATTTGTTATTGATATATGATGGGTCATGGTTGGCGGCGACTGTAGTACTTGTGTAAGAGGCAGTGCTAGTAGTGTGTATGATTGTAACTGGCAAACGGCTGGTTAGTCAGTGGTTAGCATATCTAGCTACATGCATGTTGTTGAAATACAAAGTATCGGGTACTAAGTTGTTGTAAGATTAATATTGTTTGCTTCTTAAGAACTGAATAACCGATACATCTAGAACCATTTTTTTCATCGACAATCAGTTCAATGAATTCTATATGACCACACTATGACCATGCTCAATGTCATGGAAGAGCAATGTCAGACAAAAAGGGGAAGTAAACCAAATCATTTCTATCAAATGTCATTCTAATTTCTCTCATCACACCCAAAATCGGTGTTGAAGCATACTAAACACAAACATTGTATACTGAATGGGTACGATAGGTTTATGTGAAATCAATTACCTGTGAGCACATAATAATTATTAGTATTATGTAGTCCGAATTTGAATATGTATGTTTGAATATGATAGATGCATGGCGACATTCCTTAACATGCTTCATTCACATGTCTTTGGTAATTTCGAAGGCCCATCATAATTTGCTGTTTGAACAAAGGGTATACGTTTATAGTCAGCAAGTCTTATGATATACATGTATTATTCAATGTTTACAACTACAATAAAATGAAGCCGATATGTTGAAGAAGCACACCTTCATACTCCTATAATATTTATCAAGTCCATTTCTTCGCCAAAGGGAGCCCAATTAAATGTTGTTTTTGCTATTTTGTTGCAGAAAGCACAGTAACCTCTAATTGTGATGTTGGTACGTACGTTAAACAAGAACCTCGTTTTGTAATTTTACAAAATCCCGGTTACCCTAGCAACCCAACTGGTAACCCAAAGGGATGTTATTGGGCTATCTATACGGAAGCGGAGATGGCTGAGGAGGTGGAAGTCACCGTACATGAAGCGTATTCAGTGGAGGGCTTACATGTTTGTGAAACACAATTTTTACAGGTAAAGTCCTTACTTTTGTATACAAGCATTGTTAACGTCTGTCATCATTTGTATATTGCAAGCAATATCGTAACGTAATATTATTGTTGTAACCGTTTAATTGTGAAAAAGGGCAATTTAAACCAAACCCTTATTCACATTCTGAAACATATACTTCATATCTTACTTGATATAAGACATTGAATAATAAAGTTGCGATGCTTATAAATATAATGCACAATGTTATATAAACAACTTGCAGGTCTGAATAATCAACCTTCGCATGTGTAGTAACATACACCCGTTAGTTCTGTGTTTAACATGCAATGTTCGGCATGTTTATGAGAATGTTACGCTATATTTGTTTATAATATGAATAACCTTTGATCTTTCATTTTTTTCGCCCAATATGTTTAAGCTAATACAACGTACACAACATGGTTGTAAAAAGTGTTTAGTTCAATTCGATGAGTAACACATGCTGCACATTCACCATGGATATGAAATAGACTGCTGTGCCGGCTGCAAGTACTGCGGTCGACCTATTTTGTGACCACAGCAAAATGTTAAGAATATCAGAGGGTTATGGCATACACGTCTATTTCAGTGAAATAGTTTGAAAAATTGTTCTCCATACTTAACCTAGGGTAAAAGACGAAAAATAAAATAAATTACTCGTTATATAACCGCATTGCAATGTTATCCAATTACAAAGTGAATGCCACCGATATGTATAATTATCGTAATTACGTTTGTTCAATGTAGGTCGTCGTTGCACGCTAAGTTAATACTCCATAGGGTGTCTTTTACATCTAAAACAAATTTACCAACACCTGTTACGAGCACAAAATGTGTCTGATTAGTCTAATGTTGAAACAAGGATGAGCCCGCAGTACACATGCAGCTCAGTAATTATAAATTACAGAAAAATTCTAAGTAGTATGGCGGCTTTTACTGCCACTCCTTCGTATTGTCATCTGCGCCAACACGACAGCACACATAAAACATACACCACTAATACGCAAAAACGACAACAGCAAGGTAGCTACAATATATGTCGTTCTGGCGTACGTTTGAATCATGACGGTACTTAGTGATGTATAGAAGCAACTATGAGAAAGGGGGTAAACTATCATATAAGGCTAGGTTGGGATTTTCAGTTATATAAAGTTGATGCCAGTGCTTGTCTAGAAATGTTTACCTTAGTTATTCCACCACATTAATATAAGGTCGTAATTAAAACAACGATTAATATGTCGAAAAAAATAAGAAAACAAATCTTCACAGACAAAAAAAACAAGCTTGTTCAACAGTTTTTGTTCTGATTGTCATGTCTGAGACCTTTCTATTGTAACCCAGCGACGTAGTGATTTACAATAATTGTTTCTGTGTGCGATGGTACGAATGGTTTTGGATTATACGTATATAGCATAACAGCTGATCGTTGTATGTTACTCGACAAAACGTTCTCAGGCAGCATAAAGGCCGATGGAAACACAATAACAAAGCCCATCATATCTGACCTCTCCATCATAATTCCTGGAAAAATCGTCGCTTCTGTGACGCCAAATCTAAATCAGCTGTAGTCATGCGTGTACAATACCTTTGAGACCAATTGAGCAATAACCGGTCCACCATTTCGTTCTTCATGATATAGTAAATCAAATACTCGGGAGGAAATGAACGTTGGTGTACTTATTACTCGGTGATAATCATTATGACAAACAACAAGTAATAGCCCTCTTAGGATTTATAAGCACTATCGCATCAAATGAATTAAATCATGGAATAATAAAACATTGATATAAATTGATGGGAAATGAGGATGCTTAATATATTAAATAATCCGATAATGTGTATTTTATATACGAGTGTTTTTATTAAATCACGTTGAACTGAATGTCGTTAGTTTTCCCTAAGTACAGACTCGGAGTCTCAATTGAGTGTGGTCATGCAGTACGCAAGAATCACCATTTAAAAATCAAATCTACCACATGTTGAACCCTAAAATATTGCACTTACAAGAGCAAACCAAATTTCATTCAGAAATTATTGTTTAACCTAAACAGTAGAGCTATGTGCTATTTTCCGAACCATCTATCGTCGATTCCTTGTAATTCTACATGCTAGCTATTGCCAACTTAAGATAGCCTGAAATATGCAATTTGTTCCCTCTCCCTACCTTTTACTGTTGTGGCGTGCCAAGGTTGCTGGTGGAGTTTTAAGCTCACTGTGTATGGTGTTTGTAAACTAGTCGCAGTTGTATTGGTCAAATAAAAGTACATATAATTATTCCATCAACGCTATAACTCAATATACTTGTTTGCCCCTTCACATGTCACCAACAAAAGCCCATGCTATGTGTCTTACTGGCAATATTTGCTTGAAGAGCAAAACATTTAATTAAGTTGTCTCAATATGTAAATAGCGGAATATCTTATGACAAAATGTCAATATTTCCATAAAATATATGCCTTCAGTTGATCAACTGAATGATATTTGAAGAAATTATATTGATTATAACTAATAGAGAGATGTTTGTGTAAATCACATGGCTAATAATAGTAGGACATGTGATATTCACTAATCGACGCAACGAATAAGTGTAAAGAACCTTGAGAGCAATGGTATATAGTCACTAAAAGTAAGATATTAAGTACAGCTACATGTAGCTTTTCTGATGAGCGGTCAAACTATTGATTATTGTTCAGAGCGCGAATATCACAAAAAGATTCCTGTGCAATGATGTTTTTCATTATTGTGCACACACCTTTAAAATCGAAGATCGGGCATATAATTTTATTTCAGTCATAGTCTTTGAAAAAATGTAGCGTGCCAAAAAGCATGTATGGTTAATTATTCGAGAGAAACTATTAACGACAATCGATTCCCGGATGTCTGAAAAGGTATGATTACCACCAATTACCTTTAAATGTTATAGTTGACTTCTAAATATAGCATGCTACGTTACATACTATAAATGTCAGATGTTCTTAGTTACTAAGATTCTGTATATTGTAACGTACTGTGTATTCGTTTTAACGGAATTATATGTTTTATTCGTTGTTTTTGGTTGTATACATGAACTGAACAAAAATCTTATCAAGACTTTAAAGCTGCACACCGATCATCACACGTACAAAGCGTTAATGAATACGAAACATTAAGAGCATCACAAAGAAGTTTGCACAAAACATGGCAACAGAAAATATTATTGGGAAATAGACAAAAACAAAATAAAGCCATCAAGACAATAAGACTGAATAGTGAGAAATAAAATACCCAAATAACTCAGATAAAGCTACACCCTGTGACGAGAAAACGATAAACAAATCCAGACGATGTCGACTAGATTACCCCTATATGTTAAAATAAATGGGTGTTTATATCAGAGATGATCCAAAATAAATAGGATTGCTCTCGTAAAGCCAAGTAACTGGTCATGTAAAACTACATTATCTTGTACTGTTAGAACTGCTGTAAATTGGGAAATTTTAGCCAAATGTAATCTGTGACCGCATTTAACTTTATTCAATAAATATTGAAACTAGAGTTAACTAAACTGTGGTACATTAACTTTTGAGAAAGCCTATAAAAGGGGTTCATAAGCACCATAGCATACTGAAATTAGCATGTTTGTTGATAATCAGTGTTGAATTATCGGCCTATTGGGAATATGTTTCGATGAAACATGTAGGCGAATCAACATCATAAATTAACACATTAGGTAGGAAACTTGTTGACTTAATCTTCCTCTTCTTGGCCGAATAAAAAACTTCAAAAGTCGACACGTTCGGAAAAATATTTAATCACCGATATGTAAATCGTTTCATGCAAGGTTTCTTAATATAAAATGTATCTTCGAGTTTCAAGCAAATATGCAATCATTGTACGAATATATTGCATTGTAATGTTTTACCAAACGTCGTCTTAATATGACACTCATTACTTATATGATTTTGTAAGTTAATTTGTACTGAGATGGCATCAACTAAGGCACACCTATTAACGATAATAATAGTCAAGTACACAACATGCAAAAATTACTGTTTAAATCTAATAACGAAATCATAATCAATAATTATTAGAATATTTATATATCGTTCTTTATAATTCGGTATATATTGCCTACTGTCGAATATTTTGCAATCGATTGCGACTGTCATTGGAACTTATTTCCTGGCAAACTTGTTCCAAGATACAGTACAATCGTTATGTAATATGTTATCATAATCTTGTGAGGTTGAAATAACATTTATCTTGTTAGGTTGCTATAAAAATATATCTACATATATTTTCATAATCTTGTGTGGTTAAAATAACATATTGCTAGATAATGATATACAATTGTCTCACAAAATGTGGGATATGTTTATGATAGGTTTATAATACGGAGTATGTTGAAGAGTTTATTATCAGTAAAACATATTGTTTTAACAGATGTTTCCTACTCCTGCAGAGCACACATGTTCTTAAATTAGTATATACTTTTTTAACCTTGGAAAATTTCCTGTTTTCGTTTATGAGTATGCCTGACTAACATGTATGGGCGTTGTTTTGTTCTTGGTCAGGATAGTTCGTCACTTTAGGCTTTCTTGTGGATATCCCGCAATCTACAAACGTTTGTACGGTTGCACCAAGCTAAAATAAAATCGGAACAGGAAGGCAGTATGCAATTTAATAGCCTGAGCACAAAAAATCTTGAACGAAAATTACACAACTGTCAAATGATCTAGTTTTGAACATTCAACTGCATATGCATCGTCGTTTTGACCTCGTTCTCTAAATATTATGTAAAAACTATGCCAGTCGAAAGGAAATTAATAATAGAAAATCCTATTTGACCAGGGATAGAGTGTCTTACTTCATGTACGTAGACTTTGAAATCGAATTCCACGTTGGTTTAGGGAGAGTATTGAAAGAGGATACTGCAATGTCTGGCATGGTAGACATCATGTAACCAAAACTGATGCAGCAGCCTTTGTTGACGGTTGCCGACGAAAAGAAAAACGTTGAGCGCATATTAAATTCAGGCAAGAGATAGAAACATGCAACTAGAAAGCTGCACAGTCATGATTTGACTTTCAATTTTCTTGATAAGGCGATGAACCCTACAAGTACATTTGTACTGGTACAAAACACATGAAACAATCACCCAGCGTGTTACCAACAACTTGCTTTAAAATCGATGATAACTTTGTTACAAACGTACTCAAACTTTATTAACTAAATTCAACAAACACTGAACAAGGTTGTCGCAATACACTGTAACAGCGTTTAATTTGCTTCACACACTGCGCTTATTTCTCCTCTAATGCGTTATTTACTACGTATTAATGTGCCGACATAAAATAGATTATTTCTACCGGCTTGCAGATAAGTTAATTAGTTTATCTGATAATTCATCCGTTTCAAGGTCGGTGCATGTGTACAATGTATGTATTGACTTGGAAAAGATAATGTACTAGACTAAGGTAGTACATGTAAGTATCGCTTTCATTTAATATACCAGGCGAAGTTAGGTACAGAATAATAATATAACAAACATTATAAAAGTAGCGCTTAGATTTTATTATTTTCTTGTTTTTGAACTCTGACGGGATGTGCTAGATATATTGCGCTGCTTTGTAATAGATTTATGTGAAAAGTAATTGACGATGTGCAATACTGCCAGACAGGAAACCTACTATAGGTACTACATTGTATATTTTTTATGGTGTTTGTTTTACGAGGCATGACGAAATGGAAAATAGACAAGTGTGCATATATTGAATTAACACTATAATACACTTCTAATACATAAAATGCCATTGTATTACAATGCAGTAAAACTAAAATGACTGACTGGCTGCATTCGTTACAAATACAAAATACATATTCCTATACATGTAGTAGCATTACTGCAGAAATATTAACAAATAATCAAATTACTCGTAATATAACCTTATTACACTGTTATCTAATTACAACGTGAAGGCCACGAAGATGTTGATCGTAATTACGTTTGTTCAATATAGGTCGTCGTTGCACGCTAAGTTAATTCTTCAGAGAGTGTCTTTTACATTTAAAACAAATTTATAAACATATGTTACGAGCGCAAAATGTGTCTGATTAGTCTAATGTTGAAACAAGGATGAGCCCGCATTACACATGCAATTCGGTAATTAAAAATTATAGAATGATTCCAAGTAGTATGGTTGCTTTTACTGCCACCTCATGCTACCGTCATCTGCGCCAACACGACACCACACATTGTACGTGCAAGAACGACATAATTATATTATGCACCACTACCCTGCTGTTGCAGCATATACATATTTGTGAGAGATGTTTGTGTACATCACAGGGCGAATACTATTAGGACATGTACTAATCGATGTAAGGAATGTGTGTACGTTCAGGACGAGCAATGGTATATAGACGTCACAAAAAGAGGATTGAGTACAACACGTGTCCCGATGAGCGGTCAGATAATCGATAATTGTACATTGCGCGAAAATCTCTACATTTTCCTATGCATACATGTTTTCATTATATTATACGCATCTGTGTACTCCATGATTGTGCATATGGTTTTATTTCAGTCATAGTCTTGGACGAAATGTAGCGTGCCAAAAACCACGTATGGTTATTTATTCCAAGGAAACTATTTAAGGCAATCGATCCTCGAATTCCTGGTAACATATGATCACCATAAATTGCTTTTAAATGTTATAGTTGACGTCTAAAAATGGCATGCTACATTACATACTATACATGCCAGATGGTTTCAGTAACTGCGATTCTATCTAACGTACTTTGTATCAGTCTTAAACGGAATGATTTGTTTCATTCGTGCTGTTTGGTTGTATACATGAACAGAACAGAAATAGTATTAAGACTGTAAAGCTGCACACCAACAAGTGTACATCCGTAGCAATAATAAATATGAAAAATGAAGAGCATCACTAAAGTCTTTACAAAACATTGTAACTGAAAATATTATTGGAAAAAATGACTGAAAAAGCCATCAAGACAATAAGACTGAATAGTGGGAAATAAAATACCCAAATAACACAGATAACGCTACACCCTGTGACGAGGCAAACTCGGTCACAGTGATTGGTGTTTGTAAACTATGTCAAGTCGCAATTTTAAATCGTTTGGCCGATTGGGCTTTGTTTTACACATATTTTTGGTCGTCCTGCAACGGGGACTCCGGGAAGTATGTTTGATCTTAGCTGTGTTCCATTCGGTCGCTTTGGATGATCATTTTGATTGATATATCCTTGTGAAATTAGGTGTGGGCATTATTCCAGGTAGTCGTGTTGTGATGTAACTGTTTTCTGTGCTCGGCAAGTTATGATATGTTCTGTCTTCTGTAGACAGTAATACCCAGTAAAATCCAGAATAATGCTAGTGTGCGCCTCTGGTGTCACACCGGTGAATTTTCTGCCATTGAAATTAATGCAAAATGACCCAAATTCGCATCTCTCCCTCCGTTTCACTGACATTCCGGGTGATTTCCTGTGGCCGTTTCCATAAAAAGCAACCCCTGTCATCCAAAATAAGCTGAAGAAAATGGCATAGTTTTGTTTTCGAGCTACTGCATGGCTTCTGGAAGGACAACGCTATTTTCCATGCCCCAAAAGCTGACTTGACCAAATACACATACATTCCTCAGCCAGGGAAATATAATTCAGAAAAATATTAATTAAACACTCTTAAAAGTTGGCATGCAGGTCATATTTGAGCTGTATGATGTAATTTGGTCAACAATCACCAGTTTCCACATTAAAACAGTGCTTTAACAGACTAGTTTAGCATACTACGACCGGAAGCACTTTCCACCGGTGTGACACCCTCTTCGACAGTCGCACTGTATTTGGTCATCATGTTAACTGGTTTAAAAAACACGGGAATTAGATCAGATATGGCAGCACTCAAAATAAACAGCCAAACAAAGAAAACAAAATGAACATCGAATACCGACACTTTTGAATAGATAAGTTAGTGAGGTAGCATTTATTAAAACTTAAATACATGTACATTCCAGCCTGTATTATTTTTGTATTGGTTAAATAAAAGAACATATAATTAGTTAATCCACAATCTAACTCAATATACTTGTTTGTCCCTTCACATTTCACAGGCTAAATCCCATGCTATGTGTATGAATGGCAATATTTGCTTTAAGTGCAAAACATTTAATTAAGTTTCGTCGGAAATGTCTCAATATGTAAATAGCGGAATATGTTATGACTAAATGTCAATATTTCCATCAAATATATGTCTTCAGTTGATCAACTAAATGAGATTTGGGGAAATAATATTGATTATAAAACTATTAGAGAGATGTTTTTGTAAATCACATGGCTAATAATATTAAGACGTGTGATATTCACTAATAGACCCGAGGAATATTTGTTCGGAAGATTGCGTTCAATGGTATATACTGTAGGCACCAGAACCTGAAGATTAAGTACTGCAGCACGCCCCTGATAAGCGATCAAATATTTTGTTGTTCAAGTTGAAACTATTAGTAATTTAAGCTTGATGACAGTCATTCGTACGGCCTTAACTTTCATATTTGACAACTGAAAATTCAGCGATTGAGTTCATGTTCTCGTTTAGTTGTGAATTAATCATTTTACCGTGTTTTGATGTCTAATATGTTTTATTAAGTTCTATGTGATCGGCAATTTAAGTTGTGTTCTTCCTTCCCTGTTCAATTAATTATTCTCTCGTTCCTATGTAATACAGTTATTACATAATAATTGTCATGCATACTCAATGATCGGACATGTGCTACCGTTACAGCCATATCTCTGTACAAATCCAGCGTGATAAAAAGCTTGTATGATACTTTATTCCATGGAAACTATTTAAATAAATCTTCGAATGTCTGAAAACATATCATTACCATAAATTGCTTCAAACTGGATAGGAATTAATGCAATAATTCATTAGAAAATATATCATGTTGCAATTACAATTCAATAACGATGACAACTAGTTTTATTCACTCACATTCTTTACAGTTCATGAACTTTATGCAAGATTTGAATAAAATATATGCTATTTTTTCTATTTTGTTGTATACAATAAGAGAACTACACAATAAAGCAGATTGTAATTATACCCACTAATCAATATGCATGTGAGGTTCAAAAACGAAACGCAAACATAAGTGATAAAGGCGAAAATAAGACGCTCATGTAAAAAAGGGTACCTGAAAAATCGTTATTTGAAAACAGAAAAAAAAACAGAAATTCCATCAAGACAAAAAGACTGAATAGTGGGAAATCAAATACCCAAATAACACAGATAAAGCTACACCCTGTGATGAGACAATCTCGATGACGATAAACAAATCCAGACGATCTCGACAAGATTACCTCTATATGTTAGAATAAATGAGTGTTTATACCAGAGATGATCCAAAATAAATAGGATTGGTCTCGTAAAGCCAAGTAACTGATCGTTTACAACCACATTAGCTTATACTGGAAATGCTCTCAAGTTGGAAACTCCACGAGTTTGTAATTTTAGTCAATTTAAGTCCATTTTCGCACTTATTATGTTGCTGATCTTTAATATTCGCCAATTTTAGTCCATTTTATTTTATTATGTATTTAAAACAATGAAACTCGTTTTCACTGAACTGCTTTTCTTTTCCTGTGAGTAACGCCTATTTAAGGGGGTCCATTAGCACCTGAACAAACTGAAATGACAATGTCTATTGGTAATCTATCAAATCTTGTCAAATAATCTGCAAATGTCTATTGAGAATATGTTTCGGTGAAGCATATGAGCGAATCCAATTACATTCTACATACATGTAACTGTTTTCTGTTAATTAACTACTGGACTATTTAGATGCAATATATTTAGGATGTACTTCGCAGAGGCGAAAGGTAACCTGTTTCACAAATCAATACATTGGACGGGGAATGTGCTTATATCTACTTGTTACTTGTACTTATGGACTGAAGAGACATATCCAAATTTAGACACGTTCGGAAAAAAATAGATTCACTTTAATTTACTTTAATTTGAATAGTTCCATGCAAGGTTTCTGAATATATCTTTGGGATTTTTAACAAGTATACAATCATTGTAAGAACATTTGCATGTTTAACCAATAAACTTCTTACTAATTGTGATAAGCATTACTAAACAGAATTTGTACGTTGATCTGTTCCGGGATGCCATCAACAAAGGCATACCATATTGACGAGAATGATAATCAAGCACACAGCCTGAAGACAAGACTGTCATTGTTGTAAATTAAGATAAAAAAAGAACAAATGACCATTACTAATTAAAATGTATATAATTTAGTATTGAATTGCCTACTGTCGAATATTTTGCTTTGCCTTTTGGACTGTATGTGAAATCTATTCGCTGTAAAATTTGTTTCAAGATACTGTATAATCGCTATGTAATATGTTATCATAATCTTGTGAGGTTGAAATAACATTTATCTTGTTAGGTTGCTATAAAAATATATCTACATATATTTTCATCATCTTGTGTGGTTAAAATAACATATAATTGCTAGATAATGATATACAATTGTCATAATAACGTGCAATAGGTTTATGATAGGTTTATAATACGAAGGAAGGGGAAGAGTTTATAATCAATAAAACATATTGTTTAAACAGATGTTTCCTACTCCCGCGGAGCACACATGTTCTTACAGTATTACATCCGGAATAAAGTCTACCCCACTTTTCCTGTTTCAATGTATGAGTATGCCTGTCTAACATGAGTGGGTGTTGTTTTGTTCTTTGTCGGTATATTACGTCACTTAATACTTGCTTACGTATCTCCCGCAAGCTGCAAACGTTTGTTCGGTTACATCAAGCTACATTCAAAAAAGGAAGGCAGCATTTAATTGTATAGCTCACCACATAAAACATCAAATACCTCAATTAAACGACTGTCACATGATCTAGTTTTGAGGATTCGTTATGTAATATGTTATCATAATCTTGTCAGGTTGAAATAACATGTATCTTGTTATGTTGCTATAAAAATATGTCTTCATATATTTTCATAATCTTGTGTGGTTAAAATAACATATTATTGCTAGATAATGATATACAATTGTCTTACAAAATGGTGCGATATGTTTGTGATAGGTTTATAATATGGGGTATCTAGAAGAGTTTATTATCAGTTAACCATATTGTTTTAACAGATGTTTCCTACTCCCGCGGAGCACACATGTTCTTGCAGTATTACATCCGGAATAAAATATTTCTCACTGATTTGTTTCCTGTTTCAACGTATGAGTATGCCTATCTAACATGAGTGGGTGTTGTTTTGTTCTTTGTCGGTATATTACGTCACTTAAGACTTGCTTACGTATCTCCCGCAAGCTGCAAACATTTGTTCGGTAACATCAAGCTACATTCAAAAAAGGAAGG
Organism: Spisula subtruncata; assembly: GCA_963678985.1. NCBI lineage: Eukaryota > Metazoa > Mollusca > Bivalvia > Venerida > Mactridae > Spisula > Spisula subtruncata. Next base: position 7,521,555 of record OY787675.1, on the reverse strand, counting down.
CAGTATTTAATTTTATAGCTGACCACATAAAACATCATATACCTCAATTACACGACTGTCAAATTATCTAGTTTTGAGCATTCGACAGCATACATGTATGTATCGTCGTTTTTAGCTGGTTCTCTAAATGTTATGTAAAGCAATATAAACTGCACTTAATGATAGGAAAGCATATTCGTCTAGGGATAAATGTTTTACATTATGTACGTAGGCTAAGGGTTCCGATACCACCTTCATCTAGTATGACTATTGAAAAAAGATACTCCAAGTGGGGCATGATAGGCGTCACTCAAAAGAAACAGGTGCCGCAGCACTTTTTGATGGTTATCAAGAAAATGAAAATAAATGAATTTATACGAAATTGTACACAAGAGAAGAAATATGCAACTAGAAAGCTGCACAATCCTGACTTAAATTTCTTTATAAGGCGATGAACTTTAGAAGTACTGGTAAATAACTCATGAAACAATCAGAGTGATAAACAACTTTAAAATCGATAATAACTTTGTTATAAACGCACTCAAAATGAATTAACTGAAGTCAACAGACACCGAACACTGTTAACGTAATAACGACTTTTAATTTGCTTCGCAATCTGCGCTAATTTCTCCTCTAATGCGTAATTTACCAAGTATTAATGTGCCGACATAAAATGGATTATTTCTACCGGCTTTGTAGATAATTTAATTAGTTTATCTTATAATTCATCCGTCTCAAGGTCGGTGCATGTGTACAATGTATGTATTGACTTGAAAAGATAATATACATGGCTATAGTAGTAAACACATCTCAAAGCATCGCTTTCATTAAATATACCAGACTAAGTTAGATACAGACAATAAAATAACATTAAGAAAGTAGCACGTAGATTTAATTATTTTCTTGTTGTTAATATCTCACGGAATGTGGTTTTATTTATGGTGCTGATTTGTAATATATTTGTGGTACAATTAATTGACACGGTACAATACTGCCAGACAGGAAACCAACTACAGGTACTATACTCTTTATGGTGTGAGTTTTACGAGGCATGGCGTAAGGTAAATTAGTCAAGTGTGTATATCTGGCGTTAAAACTATAATACACGTCTTAGACATTTAATGTCATTGAATTACAATACAGTAAAACAAAAATGAATCACCGACTGGATGCGTAATAAATGTACCATACACTTTGCTATAGTACCAGTATTGCAAATATATAGAGTATACAACGTCGCACTATTCAGACCCATAGTCCGCCATTAAAGTACTCTTTTAACCAAGGGTATGTAAGTACTAAATGTGCACGTCCAGGCCTTGGATCGAACGTCTTAATGCAATTCCCTATACCCGTGTTTGACTTTGCAGGAAATTACCTGATCTAATACAGGCATGTTAGAATTTGTTCTCCTCTAGACTTGCATTCTGTTAATAATGACAAATATAAACTGTCAGATATACGGACAAAGGTCATGTTTACATAACATGAACGATACGAAAATCATGTAACTGATCTTAGACTTAATGACTGATATGATTAACGACATGAACGTGAGTACATGTATAGTCAGCTGACTGGATACATGTCCTCAACTAGACTTGAGATTAGTACTTCCAACTGTTTTACTTAAATTTACTTTATTTAAAGCTAAATTATTTCCAATGTATTTTCAGGTGCAATACACTCTGTGCAGCACTAGGAAATTAACCATGGAAAGATTTTGTGATGAGAATAGAGTCAATGTAAAGATACGGTCGTGTGGCACAGTATACGTGACACACTATAAGTTCCTGGCCGGGGAAGACCGGGGCAACCGCTTTCTTATCTCCTATTCGGGTAAGTCATATTCGCTTTGTATTAGGCGACTATATAATATTACATATTCGACTTGGGCGTTGCTTTTTCACGATAACATGAAGCTTTTTTATTTGACTGCCCATATGACGTCACATGCTTGATACTGGTACGAACACTGTAGTTGTGTTGCGGTGTTTCTGACTTCTGTTTTCGGCTGGTTAAGATGAGTGCTGCCTTCCCTGTCAGATTCCTCATACCTTTTTTACAAACATATAATGTTAACGCTAAATTACACATTTGTTATTCGACAACTTCTATATTAGCATGCTGGTAACATTACATACTCGCAACTCTATTTGAAGAGTCTTATCATTACTAATCGGTATTCAAAATCGACAAACATGAAAATAATGATAACAAACTTTAGATATAGTAATCTATTACGAGCATGTCAGCCATTTTGGTTTTTGGCTAATGCTTTAACACCAAGCATTTGTTAGGAATCATGCGCAACAGAAAACAATCTGGTTGCAATTACACTGATTCAATACAGAAATTATAGCGTATGCATGTACATTAATAAATTTCATTCAATGACATGCGGTTATCAAATATGTCAATGGACATACATTGTCGTGAGTGTTTGTATCGGCCATAATCTACATCCAAAAATTGTAAAGAACTCTCCGTCACAAAGTACATTTTGTAACACAACTTTTCTCTGTAGAATGCTGGCTATTCAGATAAAAGTCTATTGAGTATTGTTGAATTATGTACATGTATCCTTCCTTAATTTATTTTTCTTGTCAGATCATTCTCTTACTGCCCACGGAGCAATGATCTTAATAGCCTTCAAAAGTCTATGTTTATTCTTATTCCTTAGAGCTTACTTCTAAAGCTGCTACCAGAAACATCGATTGTGTTTTTCATTGGCTAAGTTCAGTATCAACAAAGCTCCAGTTAGCCCATTGGCGTCATAAATAACAATTAAGCTGCGAAATTCATTTACTTACTTGTCAGATGACCTGTCAGTCCTTGTATGGTCTACTTCGTTATTTTATGCCTTGTGTAATTCAATTTGAGCATCGTAAATCACCCATATTGATCAATTTGGACAATATTTGTTTGTTTCCGTCGTTTATGTCTACAAATATGGACTTATATTTGAAACGGTCATTCAACTTAATGGTTACGGCAGTGTGGCTGCTCCAAATGATATATAAAAAGGCCGATACTTTTAATGCTGTCTTATTTCAATTCTTTTGTTCCTTCCGCTCCTTCTTCTTTATGCTTCTTCTTCTTTTTCTGCATTTGATCTTCCTGATCTTCCTGTCACTGAAACAAACAAACATACAAACAAACAAACATACATACATACATACGGGTATATGAGTGCTGTGATGGGATGTTCACCCTGAGGTCAACATTTCACATTTTGGAAGAATATTATAATTTATATTTAAGGTTTCCACAAATGTAAACCTTTTCACAATATTCCAACAGGGGACTTGCAATGCCACGATTAAGACTATAGGCATGTCAATGAAATTCGATTAAAATGAAAGCATTTCTATGCGCCGAATTTACAAAATAAACTATAAAATAAAATTCTCATCTAAATTGTGTTGGATAATGGCACATTTTTGTAACATACTTATTTCATTTGATTTGTTTTGGGTAAACATAATATGACACTATCACGTTTTAACATTATCATATAGTTTTAATGACATGATTCTAGCCTGGAACAGAAGTTAGTGTTACACGTTTCGTCGCCTTACTCTTAAAGTGTCCTATCTCCATTTTTTACAAAATTGAGATAAATGCACCATTTGATTAACCTTACTTTGCTCTATCTTTTAAACCTTTGACGTCATGCATATACGTCATATTAACTGATTTAGCGCGTCGTATTTTGCCCTATCTCCACGTTGTGCATCTACGATTAGTGTGTACTTTGTCGTATATCCATCACATAGGACAGTTTAAGAGTTAAAATTGTATGGACCAATCAATGAGCCACAATTGCTCACGTGACTCCTAAAATATTCTGGAAGATGGATGTTGTATTGTAAACTTCCGGAGAAGAAATTTCATTGAATGCGTGCCAGGATGTGTACAAGAAATATCCTATTTTCAAAATGTAAGTATAATTTGATTAACTATACAATTGGGAAAAGTATCTAAACAGTAGTTCCTAAGTCGAATGTCTCTATGCTCCTTTAATCAGTTTAAAGGTACATGTACATTATTTCGGATATTTATTATTTGGATAGTTCACATGTCATAATTTATGTTAAGTATACATATTACGTTGCCACATTGACAGAATGTATTTTAATGCACTAGATCCAGTATTTATTCATTTGTATATAACACAGTGTTGTTATACACCGATTGAAATAAAAATAAGTCGCGATGGATAGTGTATGTCATTCTTATTTTGTTTCAGGGCAAGTCTCCTTTCCTTACCTGATGAAGTAATACTGCAGATTTTGGGATTCATCAGCATCCAGGAATTACTGACTAAAGTGACCAAAACATGCACAAAGTGTCAGGATCTCATCAGCAACAATTCATGTCTTTGGGAAAACTTCGATTTTGAGTATCCATTAATCTTTACAAGCTGTGTATTAACTAGAATTTTGAAACACTCGAGGAAATTCAGGAGGTTCATTCTACCTCCGTGTTCAGTGTACGGTTGTAGTGTTCCTGACATAGATTTTACATTCGTAGCTAAATTTGTGTACTCTGAAAACTTGTATTGGTTGTCACTCAGTGGTACCCCATTATCGACACTTTGTTTCTTAAGATATGCTCCAAACATCGAAATATTGGATGTTTCAGAATGCCACAACTTAAGAGATCCTGATTTCCTCACCCTGAAAGACTGCACAAAGTTAGACCAAATATATGATTCATTCACAGATATAAAACCACAAACTATTAGTGAAATTGTGAAAGATAAATCTGTTATAGTAATTGATGCATGTGGTATATGATTCAGTTTAACTGATTGTAAAGATATTCTATCTGATGTGTATGGGAGTTTGATATCATTCAGTCTTTCATTCAGTGATGATCTTGATGCCACACAGTTTAATGAACATATAAGATATTATTACACAGACTGCTCCTTCCACGTACTTTCCAAATGAGTGTGTACAATTTGACTCAAGCAGTTGCAATGCTTGACAAATTGACAGAACTCGGGAGTTTAGAGGAAGATCAAAGTGATAACGAAATCAGCTTATTGAACAGTGAGGTGAGCGACTGTGGTCCCAATTTGTCAAAGTCGGATGATAATGATAATACATTACAAGATGTTGAGCAGGAGATAGTTGAGGAGAATAATTCATGTCTGATTGAAACGCAAAATCCCATGACGTTGATCATTTCGAACGAAACCCCTAAAGATGATGAACATTGTATTATTCTGTCAGTTCGTCCTCCCGTAAACATTAGTAGTGTGCCAAATGATAATACAGATGAAAACAATAACATACAATTAGTAGTTGACATAAACCAAGAAGAAAACAAAACAATAACAACTGAAAATGAATCCCATGATTCTGCTAATGAACATAATGGTAAACGGGGTCGAAAACGTACATGTATTAGGGACGAATCGACTTGGAAAGAAAATGTCCGAAAAAGGCTAAGACAAAGTGGAAAAGAATATACTAGTGTCAAGGGTACAATTTTTCGAGAAAGGGAAATAAAACACACAAAGGACTGTAGCAACTGCAAATATAGATGTTCAATCATGTTCTCTAATTCAGACAGGGAAGCAATTTTCATGGAGTTCTGGAGTTTAACGGATACAGAAAAAAATACGTTCTATGGAAACACCACTGACAGACTAACCAAACAAAGACAAAGAACTGATCAAGCGAATTCTCGAAGGTCATGTACTATGAAATACTATCTCGTTAAAGACTTAGATAGGGTTAGAGTCTGCAAAGGTTTTTATTTTTCTACATTAGACATAAATCCAAAGCGTATTGACTATTTCTATATGAAAGCACGTCAGGGAGAAGGATTTAGTGATATGCGAGGGTCTCCAAGATTACCTAAAATATCAAAAGAGGCAAAGGATGGAATACGAGACCACATTAACTCATTTCTAAGAGTCCCTTCGCACTTTTGTCGATCCTCAAGCACAGCGGAATATCTAGAACCGGATTTGAGTGTGTGCCAAATGCATCGACTCTATACTGACAAATGTAACACTGAGAACATAATACCACAGACGTTAAATGCCTACAGGTACATATTCAACACTGACTTTAACTTAAAATTTCAAAAACCTAAAAAGGATAGGTGCGACTTGTGTGAAGAATATGAAATGGCATCAGAAAAGGTTCCTGTTCTAATGACTAAACACGAGAACCATATCTTGGACAAACGATTCACATTTGAAGAGCGAGAAAAGGACCGAAAAACACATTCACTAAATGAAGTTGTTATTTGCTTTGATATGGAAAATGTAATCACGTGTCCCCGCAGTAATGTATCAAACTTCTTCTACAAGAGAAAGCTTAATGTTTACAATATGACTGGTCATTGCTCGACCGATAAAATGGCATATAACATCATATGGAATGAACAAACAGCGGGACGTGGATCCAACGAGCTGGCTAGTGCTGTTACTGTGATTTTAGAACAAGTTGTACGTAAATATCCGGGTATCAGTAAAATCACGCTCTGGTTTGATTCTTGTGTTCCCCAAAACCGTAATAGTATCATGATGTATGCACTGAAAACATTTCAGATGAATCATCCATCAGTTACTGAAATTGTACAGAAATTCTGTACACCGGGTCATTCTAGTATTCAGGAGATTGATACTATACATTCACACATAGAGAAAAAACTAAAAGTGTCAGACATCTATAGCCCGTTAAGTGTAATACGAAAATTGAAGCAGGTTCGTCCAGACAAAATGACCATTATACAACTTAAAGAAGATATGATATATGATTATCAATCAGCTGCAGCTAAATTCTTGTACAAACTCGTTCCTTTTACAAAAGTCAAGTCGTTGAGATTAGTCAGCCGTTTACCATTCCATGTTTATTACAAGGAATCGTTCAATGTTGACTATACTGAAATCAGAATAACGCGTAAAACGCGATTATCTGATAGATCAGATAGTTTTGCACTTCCAAAACATTTGAAATGCAATCCTGTCTTATCAGTTGAAAAGAAGAAAGACATTGAGAGCATGTTACGCTTTATGCCACAAGATGACAAACGTTTTATGGAAAACTTGTGTCATGTTGGTAGTAAAAGACCAACATTTCAATCATGAATAAAGGGCGTGTTTGTGTTGCTAAAGGCGTTTCTGAAATACGCTTGTAGAATTTAATTTTAAATAGTTCTCGTTTGATGTTCAGATGTTTTACAGTTTTTCTATGTTTTAATGAAATAAATTCTTTGTTCAAGAATTACAACTTTGTTCGGGAATTATAACACATTAGTCAAACAAAATAAATATACAGTGCAACCTTTCTAGAGCGATACCCACTATAAGATCCTCATATCGAGTGGTTTTTTCGTTCGTGAGATGCTGTTTGTCAGAAAAGGATCGTTCTGCACAGGTTACAATGCATAAATAGTTTGCACCTATGGTGGGATTCGAACCCATACTGTACGGCGCCATCGCCTAGCAATGCGAAGTACGAAGCATAAGGCAACTCGGGTATCGCAACAACCCCCACAAAGATTGCGCAAATAACCAGTAACTATGTAATGACACCACACCACACCAGTCATAGGTTGATATGTGATAACAACACTGACTATATGTACGGGGATACTTTTTACGGCCGCCACACGGCACAAATAGCAATGTTGTGAAATACATAGTTTGCACCTATAGTGGGATTCGAACCCATACTGTACCGCGCCATCGCCTGCGAGGTACGAAAGCATTAGACCACTCGGCTATCGCAACAACCCCAAAAAGGTTGCGTAAATAACCAGTAAAAGCTTGCATGACAACGTAACACCACTTACCATCTTCATTTAAGCATACTAGGTGATCATCTCAAAGCTTTAAGTTGTCATACAATCATACGAGGGAAATCATACAATATCAAAACACTGGCATAGCTCGTGCATATTACCCAGCCATTAATAATGGTAATTAGACTATAACATTATAATACAGATACTACTAACGTAAATCTTAGTTTTACTTGCATGGTTTTGGTATTTCCTGACTTCTCCTTCGTTTCTAATTTGCCTTACATTGCGCTATCTCCACAAACGCACTTTAAGAGTAAAAAAAAATCAACATTTCTGGAAATTTTGCTCTATCTCCAAATTAAGTTTGCTAATTACACGAAGTTGTTTCAACAAAATTCATAATTAGTCACACAATAATACTCTAATTGCACATACTCACCATGTTCTAAAATAAATTTGAATTCGGACGCGACTTGACAAAGATATGAGAATGTAAATCTTTAAACCTCATTTTCTCGAAAATGTGAAATTGGTAGATAGGACACTTTAAGACTAAGGCGACGGTTTGTGTCATCATTTATGATTCATGCCTGTTTGACGTGTTGATTCATCATTAGGCATAGCAGGATCTTTTTTTACCTGATAACTGTCAACACCTACTAGTAACCATTATTGCCATTGTAATCGTTTGTGTTAGCATGTTACGTTTATTGCTGTTTTGTGCTATCTTCTATCAATGTTTCATTATCAGCCATCTATCCCTTAGCATTAACATGTTTACATGGTAAACCAAAACGTGATTGTTAATAAACATTGACAGTATTTGACATACATAATGCCAAACCTGAGATAGTTTGTTCAAATATTCAAAGTCGACGTCAAACAAGTTGTGAACAGTACAGAGAAGAGGGATTGTTGTGCATACTGGATGCCCACTGTGTTTTATGTTTAAGAACGTGTTTTGAAATTAATTGGCTTAAGCTTAAACCTGTCAGTCTTAAGTTTTCACAATCTGTTCAGTGAAAACTTATAAATAAAGTTGGCACACAGCCATGAATTGTTAATGGTGTTTTGTTGAACTATCAAAATGTCAAACATGTCTTAACTCAAATGAAATAATTCATGTGTTAACATATTATAAAAATACTGGCATGTCGTACCTAATAACAATATTTCAAGTACGCTCGTTAATTTGACCCATCTATTAACACCTATTTCCTCAAAGTTGCTTATAAAATGGATTCGAGGAGAATCGTATTCTTACAATCATGACTCCTTGCTATAGGGAGCTACATTCGAGACCCAATTTAGATCTTTGATGATATACTAAAATCGATTAAGAAAGAAATAAACAATGTAGTTGAAAACTATGTAAATTGTCGCCCGGTAGATGTGTACATTTATGTCTTAATTTCTTAGAAAAAAAACGAAGAAAGGACAATAGCATGAGTGAATTACAAATATACGTACAAAGTGTATTATATCAGTTATAATGAAACTAATGATGCAAATGGTGTATTATCTGCAAGTATAACCTTCTATTTTACTGCGTGTCATTTCACCAGTTGATTTTCAATGAAAATTAGGTTGCAAAGGTTACAATTGGTATGTCTAATGTCGACTTAGAATGCATGGCAGTGGCATAAAAATCAAATTAGAACGGTACACAGTCTGTACTTTTATGGCCGCTTTGCATTGCATATGTCTTGATTTTCTTCTATTACTTGTCTAATTGATTTAACTTACACATCGTCTACATGTTTAAAAATTACCATAATCGTGTTTGGATTGTGTTGTTGATGCGTAATACCAGCGAGTAATTCCTTTAATAATTCGTTTTAGTTCTAGATATCGATGCCAATAGGAACTATTTTAAGTGAATTAGTGCTTTTGTACATATAAGGCATTTTAATCTGATTTTGGACCCAGTATTATGTCAGCATCTATGACGTAATGTTCTATATTCCGACGATTGTTGAAATAGAGAAGTTCCCATGCCAGTGGTTGTGTCTTATTCACTGAAGACACTCACGCTAGTCCAATATACAGAGTACATTAAATGCATCATGAATTAACAAAGAAGGAAATAAATCTGATTATAAGAAAACTCAAGCACTTTATTGGTCTAAGGTAGTTCTATCGTCGGTACTATCTTAACTTTCGGCAGTATTTCAACTTACTTTCAAACAAATATGAAAATAAAGATTTTAATGTTGCAATGTGATTTTATCTTAGTTATATAAACGCGTTAAGTTTTGACTACTGTATATTTGCTCGTACAAGGGCATATACATGTACATGTAATTATATCTGGCATTTAAGGTTGGGAGTTGTGACCAAAATGTATGCACACTATTCGTCTCCAATGTTGAAGTTAACTAGTAATGAATCTGAAATATATAAACTTAACATTATCTGCTTATAATACGTGACAACGTTGTTTGCTTTAGTGTATAACGTTGTGATCACTAAATATTCAGGCAAATATAATACCTCTGTTTTAAATGGCTCACATTATCTACAAGTGCCAATGATGGGAGCGACCACTGCTTATGATACGGACTACGTGTATATAACAGAATAAATGCAACTATGAGCGGTCGCCCCGATAGGCGTAGGGAAATGGCCTTGAGATGAATGGATCCGAATTTCGAACATTCCCTAATCCTAATTGTTATTATATATACTCAATGTGTTCGAAGTATTTCTTACGACACTCGTCAAAAAGGTCATTCAGGTTTCACATTCCCTGTATATTATATATCTCAAAAGTCCGTTCTGCTTTAGGATCTTGCTTTTATGTCCTGTTTGTTCGTCTTGATTTCCAACTGAACGAGATACATCAATTGAATAGAATACCATTTCCATTCACAGAAGTTCAAATGTTGTTTGTAAAAGATACACTCCAAGTCGAAGACATACCTCAAACGGACGATCGTAAATCGTCATCTTCAGTCTCCTAACAGTCTTTAAAGTAAAATTATATTATCCCCATTTAATTATTATGAGTTTTTATTTTCGTTTTATGACAAACACGCGTTTATTGCAATTCAGAACAAAATGAACTAATTAAATGGAGTTAATATTCTTGAAATAAAAGTTAATCACATGTGATTTCAGAGCGGCGCCCGCTCGTTGAACCAGGCATTTAAATCCTTAAATCCTTATATTAATCGTAGGGGGTATTTCAAATCGAATTAAAGCCATATTTATGAGTAGAGAAGACTAAAATGTATTGAATAGTTATTAAAGGGACATGTTTTAGGAAAATACAGATATGACGTTGCAAGCTTAGATGTTCTTTTAAAAGTGTATAGTTTGCATAAGCTTTAGGCTGAGCGGTGAATTATTCGTTGATATCAAAGATTGCGATTCAAACGTAACAAAGTGACTTCAAAGCAAAAACGTTATACACTTACTTCCCAACCAAGCGATATAAGAATTGACATCAACGACGACCATAAACAACACTACTCCATATTCAACGTTTAGTAACAGCTGTAAAATTTTTCGCCCCTGAGGTAAACACGTTTAGAGAGTCAACAACCCCATAAAATAATAAATACAAATACATGCCATTTGTATAGCGCAAAAATTATGAAATCATATTCTATTGCGCTTCACACTTATATACATTCACGTAAAAAATTCAATTTAAAACTTGGATTCTAGAAACAAGATTTAGTCATATGATAAAGAGCACACTCATTGCCGATGAAACTTCCTATACAAATAAGTTTTCAAATATGCGCCGAACCTGGTTTCACTTTTGATGTCTTTGAGATAGCCAATATATGAGGGTGTCGATATAGCGTTTTGCACAGAGAGGGTGGCGGCGATACGGGTATACACCGTTTCTACGTTTCAACATTGTTTCATAGCTTTGCAAATATAGCCTAATAACTTAACAACAATAACCCTTCAATTATAGTGTTATTTATGTACCAGATGTATATATTATATTCTAGTGGTCTGCTTACATCACTCTTCACTTTAACATACAATCTGTTGAGATATTTTTAGACAGGCAAATTAATTGCTAACACTTTTTACATACGTTTTTACACCTTAATCGATTCTAAATTTACAACTTTGAAAATTGTTGAGATTTTTTAAAGTAAATTCACACGTGCTATGTAACATGTTTGAATACTATTGCTGAACGCTGTCAAAATCTGCCATGAACCGTCCAATTGTTTGTGGAGTGATATTTCTTGTACGTTAAGCGTGTTCTATAGTCCTAGTTGAGAGAGGTATACTCTCCATTAAAACCAAGTGCCAATTGTAGTTCGCACTTAAGTAAGAGGATCATTATTATGATATGGTGAATACGTGCAGTTACCTGTTGTGAAGTCATTAATAGTAATTGGTGCAATTGTTCATATGTGTATGTTATATAAGTATAAAATATCTTCAGTATCATCTATGTATGCATATCCTTATAATCAGCATATATGACTGTTTTAAATGAGAATATCAATAGTGTATGTGTCACTCAAATATTACAACCATATTTGAATAGTATTACATCAAGAGACCCGTTAATATGTTTGTTCGAGAATATTTTTTGTACGTCTAAAACAAACAATTTATCCATTTGTATTAAATATGCAATGAATCCGTCAATGTAATTACAACATACATGTTATATTATAGTCACTCACTGAAGCAAGTCACATATACATTGCTGACGACGCGGCTTTAATTCAGCTGTCGTTACAAGTTCATTTTTTTTGGAATACTATTCGTTATTACTGACTTTAGGATGCATCACACCAAAATTGTCTTTCTCAGCATTTCTTGCTAATTTGTAAATTGGAATATTGTTGAGACGAGAGGTGGCAAAAGTTTCTGTATAAGCAGGTGCATCGCGAGGAAACCTGAGAGACACATCTTGAGATAGAACAGTCTACGTGATTAATTAATCAATAAGCTTGAAATATCTAATTACTATACTACTTGTCTCTAGATTACATTCTTATACAATGAGGGCCATTGAAGCTCTGCCAGTCTACAGACATACTCGTATAATGAGTATATCTGACAGGGTGAAAGTGTCCATATTAAATCAGCTATGATCTGCCCTATACGGTTACAATAGGATTCTCATTAATAATGTATTTATCTCTAGTATATACCTTTTAGCATACATTCCAGCATGTTTAGCCCGAATTAAAGCAACTTTTGGATTGACTCTGTTCAAGTGAATGCTTAGGTCTAATTGTAATGCATTTTATTCACCATCCATATACAATGTATATGTAAACATAACGCATTTAATTTACAACATTTGGCATTTTGCAAGATTTTTTTACAAAATCCAATGTATATGGTCGGTACTTCAGAATTTGGTATTAATAAATGCAATATAAGTCGCATTTGAAAGCAAGATTATTTCTTGTTAAGTATTATGTTGTTGTCGAAACGAAAACTAGTACTACTACATGCATCATGAATTTGGATTTTGGTTATGTCATTATAAACGCACACAAAGCTAAAAGGTAAACACACGATTACTTTAATAATGAGTATTCTATTAGGAACTAAATATTAAACTAATTTTTAAACTGTTTATTTCAGTTTTTAACATCGTCTGTTGCATGCCAGGAATTTACACAACAATATAAGTAGCAGCATTTGAACAATATGTGCAAATTGACACCATTCTTTTTTACGAAAAAAAAATTTCGCGGAAGATACAAACGCGGAAGAATGTAATTTACAAATGTAGGAGCATTATGAAACATACTAAAAAACTATAATGACAAAACAAAAATACAAATGTGTCAATATATTGCTTATCCAATGACTACGATGACCACTTGAAACTTCTCTAGACAGTACTATTCGAACGAAAACATAATGTAAACGTGTTTGTATTCGGGATACCAGACCCACATAATTATGATGTTAGCACTGGAAACAGATGTTTATGGATTTGATTTGCATCAGCGACGTATCATTGACGTTTAATTGATATTTGTAAATATAAAACTCACTTGTGTCATTCGTCTGAGTGGAATAATGACACTTTCTTAACTGGCTTGTAAAACGTTAGAATAGCAAAATTGCGGAATCAAAAATAAGCACTGTATATAAAGGATCTTGCATGAGTGCTCATTACATACGAGTTTTATTAAACGAGCAGAAAAAACTATATGACACGATGCTTTGCCGAATGTCATATTGTTTTGTCGACGAGTTTTATCTCGTCTGAGATGTATATTTAATGTTATAAATGATTATATGTCTGGACAGTTTTTTGCCAACAGTATATCAGACCTCCGTCTTATCTATTTAATATCCTTGTATGAATTGTAAAATGCTAAGCTTGTGGTCGTGACCAGACCTCTTCTTGGCAGTCGTTGTCAGAACAAATATAATTGTTTCCTTTCTAAATGAGTTTTACTTGTGTCATAGTCACGGTGATATATTTGCTGTCTCCTGACAGCCATTCTATTATATGGTGGTTTTCTCACATATTTAGAACATTATCGATATTTGGACAATATACAGTATGAATAAAAGTTTGAACTTCATGATTTGACATCAAAGTCGTCAGAGCATTGTAACATCACCTTGTTTTATTATTGCATTTTTTTCATATTAAGTTTGACTATATAATCAGATTTCTATATAATGGCTTCAATACATAATTACATTCCATACATATATACATGTACTTACTTCTTTATTCATCTTTATCGACAAAGAGTTGAACAGTATAAATTGTCCCCATTTTTCCTGTTTATGCTTCTGTGTGCTTCGGCTAACGCCATCTCGTTGTGTAGCCATTGTGCTGTGTGGTCATGACTGCCGGTCTAACGGGTGGTATCCTAGCAGGTTACATTTTATATGTAATAGTTCATTGATTTTATTGTTTGTCTCTTTTTAGTTAAATCGCCGTCATCATCGATTGAACCTTACGAACAGTACGCCAACCAATGTGAGCGACCTAATCCAGCTTTGCTACAGTTTAGATATACAAAACCACAACCTCACCCTACACTGTCAACAGAATACGTCAAACCTACAACAGAGAGACCGGAAACACCGGAGGATCTGTTAAATGACAGTAGCCGTACGGATCCAGAAGGTTGGTTAAAGTACAGTTCAAGTCCGAAACATTTAACACATAAATATGGCGTCGAAACTAAAATATTCATAACGTCTTTATGTCAAATAATTGATAATTTGTGGTCATCAGATTGTCAATGAATGGCTTCATCGTATCCGTTTTGTAAGACACGGTATTTGTGTACATGTGTTATAGTATATTCTATTGATAATAAGGGCACTATGTACATGATCGTCCAGCTTTGCATTGATATATCATAAGAGGGTCCGACAACATTATAAAGTATTTGTGGCGCGATGTTTTATTAATTAATATTTTTCGATTAAATTTTTCTACGCGTTTTGATGCTTTCTTGAATACACCTTATATATACCAATGTATCCATGTTTGTTTCAGTTGAGCCGCCAGAAGAAGTTAAGGAGGACACAGATTCCTTTGATCCTTGGCGTATGGTGACTCTTTTACGTATGATGTTGCTTTTATTGTTTAACTACACCGCTGACATACCCCCTTAACACAAAAGATTCACAATATTTACAATATATGTTTACCTACTGTCCAGTTAGGATCTTGTGTGAGTGACGTAGTGGTTTATGTGGACAAACATATTTCAATCATTGTCTGAACAGGTACAGCGAATAAAGTATTTATTTAAATTTCTGAATAAGCGTTTAAATTCGGTTTCACAACGTACCACTGCGAACTCAACCACTGCGTCACTTTATTTGTAGTCTAAGTGGACTGTATGCTAGTTACAATGTATGTATGTACACTACTAATGCGTTGACTTTATGTTGAGCAATATGATTATACAAAAATGTAACATGTCTCTAGGTTTCATGGTAGTGTTTTGTCAAAGAATCGTAATGATCGTAAAAATGCAAAGTATTTACACTCAGCAAAATTTCTAATTGGTCACTTTTTAAACTCACATATTTTTGTACATAACAATTGAGAAATATATTTAGTGTACTTAACTCATTCTTAATCAAATTCAGTTCGTGTTTCACATACATGAAGCATCGTAATCTGTTCTGAGTTATGTCCCATTGTGCACGAAAAACTTTTTTAAGTTTAATGCAAAACCTGTCAGTGGAAACGTGATAAACTGTAAAAATATAAACCAATTTGTGATCGCTCAAACAGAAAACATCTAATATTGTTAAAATAATTGGGTGTTAAACAGATATACAGCTCTGAAGTTGAAAATTCTGAAATTACCTCCCTTTTAATTGAAAATAGAACAAAATTAAATCCTCAAAATAATGATACCCACGAGTGATAGATAAGTCAAATTTTGTAAAGTATTTCTTTTATTAGTTATCTTCTTTGTGCTTCAATTATGGCAAGTTTTCAGTGCGTTTCAACTTTAGAGGCGACATCGATTTCCTATGGCGAATTACGTTGTAACTGTCAGAAATCCAGATCAATCTTAAAAGTCGATGTTTTATTCCATTCCATCGCCTCAACCATTCAACCTATTGGAGTATAAAGTGTCATGAAAATCAATTACTACCTACTCGTCCATTTCAGATGATGGTTTATTATGTTTTATGTTTAAAAATAGGGTTATTTATAAATGAATATATCCATATTTCGTGTGATTTCTGGTTTTGATGGTTGTTGTTTAGTATCTCTAATAATTGAGCGTTAGAATACCAGAAATAGTATAATTTGCATCAAATTTTCATGTTGTTTACAAATGTACACATTTCTTTCACATTTACTAACATAATATAACATAATATATTTTGAACAATCATTGACTGAAATTCTGTCAATATGTTACATGGAATAAATTAGGTGACCAATTAGGAATTTTGTTCAGTGTATACATCTCTTTAATAACTACATATGCTTACGGAAATGCAATACTTTTGGACAAATGATTCAGTTATTGTAACTCAAACAAACTAAATTTGACTTCAGTTTGTATTTGCTAGCGAAATATAAAGACTTTTGATTTTAACATAGGTTTATGGTTTCAATACATCTTTTGATGAAATAAACTCTAATTTCCGGCTATTGCCGGGGATTTTCTCCGTGATATTAACTCCAGTCATTTAGCCAGTTTCTTGTAAAAGAACAAGTTTGTAATGGTTGTAAATACATTCCAAGAAAAAAGCTGTTCGTGTCAACAGGGCGCCGTATATGATTGTTACAGTGTTAAATAATGGTGTTACCGCGATGAAAATAAATAATCATATCCCCAGGAGTTTCTGTATTATTCAGACTTTGTATAACATGGTGTTAAGCATTTCATTTGGGAATCATAGCAAGGACAGATATGGTATTTTGGCTCCAATACGAAATATTGCATTTCCGGTTTGAATGTACAAATTTTGAGTTTAGAGGATACTAGTCGGTAAACCATGAACGCCTATCGATTTCGATTGTTAAAGCAGAATTGGCTTGAGTATTGTGTTCCAGTACATTTGAAGAATTGTGTCTGAATTTGCTGCTCTGGGTTGTATTTTAATAGACCTACTCCGGATCTCCACTAATCTGTAGGTACAAATAAAGTTTTACCGTTATAATCCTTTTGAGTCATGAATATTCATATCTGGACAATAGAGTGGGGGTCAGCTGTGTTTGCATATGAATACAAAACCAGTCTAATTAGGCCAGATTTGTTTGTACCTACATGTAAATTAAGGGGAAAACCACCTTGCACAGAGTTCCGGATATCAACTATATCAAATTTACCATACAAGGACCATACATTTCATTTAGCACTGTGAGAAATCTGTTGTTTGTGTCTAGTCACCATTGTATGAGTTGTATTACATTATGTTTAACCCCGCATGTATTTCCACCCATATACTTATGCAAATGTGCAGGCGTTTAGTACTACACTTTATTGCTTCAGTTGAGTGCTTCCTTCCCTGTCTTGATTTTCAATATTTTAACTTTGAAAGCTGGGTTTGGTACAGGCGTTTTGAAAGGTTACGTTCTTCTAAGAAGTTGATTACGACGTTCGCAACACCATGTGGAAGTTCAAGTTGATTATCAATATAATGATTATAAATGTCCAGGAAACTGGTTAAGTCAACTTTACTTCAACTCTTCAACTTCAAAGGCTGTTATATGGATATCCCTGTCAGATGCGATTAGTTTTTATAATCGGACAAACGAATTTCATTGTATGCTTTGTACGGACAAAGCACACACAAAACACTGCCTCCCAGCTGAAAGGTGTGTATGCTACTAAGGATGATAATAAACAATGTATACTACTCGGGCATGTTTTATTACAATGACCAGCGACATTTTCTTTTGCCTGTGAAATGTTTTATGCATGTATAGGGTGATCATTAATATATGGTAACAGAAAGAACTTTCATAACTTTGTCAGATTTAATGATAGAGAAGTGATTTAAGCTAATGAGCCTAAGTTTTTATAAGATGTGGATAATAAGAGTTTGCTACGCAATTTATTATCAATAACGCCATCGATGAAGCCGTACATTTTTAGTGATTCCAGGTTGTTTATTATAGCAGTTTTTTTATATTTAAGGAAAAAAGGCTTCAAAATTCTACTGAGAAAATAATACAGTGAGCGGCAATGAAAACGCAACACTTACATTGTACAGCATAACATATTTGATAAGTATGTAAGCATCACGAAATTTTGTCATAAAATAGATATATGCAGGTGACACATGAATATTACTTCCAATCAGAAAAAGCTGTTTAGCAACATAGTTTTTTACCAGTTGTTTTGGGGTCAGTAAAAAACAAAATGTCGCATTTTTTAATCTTTTAAAACCACAACCAAGAGCGATCCATCGTGTGTATATACGGAGTATTAATCGTATGAAACGTTCATTGAATGTTAGTGGGATGCTGTGCCGTTGTTACAGAAGGGCTATGTAAACGCCAGGTACTTTTTAGGGGCCTTTACACTATTTCGCGCACATCCACTAAAATAATAAAAACCTGGTCTTTATAGCCATGGTGTATTTTTCATGGTCAAAGGGAGATAATCTTGAAGTAATAAAATGATTGAATAATTAATATGTCAGTTTCTTTATAACACTGCTTCGAATCTTGCACCTCTTAACGCATATTCGAAACTGCTCGTTTTGAGATTGATAAAATGGTATTGTTTTTGTCCCAAGGATGGTGAAAGTATCGACATTTGTAACTGGAAGTAAATTGCATAAACGCTATAGGTATTCTTTTAAGACTGATTATTGCACTCATAATGGAGAAAAATGCGCTTTAGAATTGCCTGTTTAATTTTCAAAACAAAATTTACGTCTAAATATTAATGAACATCAAAACTTGAGCATGTAGACTAGTTCAGTAATATACAGTGATACAATTTAGTGTAAAAGTTTGGTGATTAATCTAAAGAAGTGAGTATAATTATCCAAGAGTTATCGCACTTGACTTAAAATGTTTTCTTACATCCTATGATTTCTAATGCATTTTTAGCTTTTTTAACAGATGTATATGTATTCAATCTTGTGTTAAATAAATTAAATAATGACTTCGGTAATTTAAATCAACGAAAATTTTATTTTTAGCACAGATACTCCACAATTGAGCATATCGACCGATCTTTTGGAGTCTTCCTTTGCCGTATGCACCATGTTTTCTACTAGTTATTTTGTTTTTCCGACTTATCCATCCATATTCTTCAAAATGCTTGCACAATAAGCGAGGAAATCTCTAGCCACCTATCAACACGCGGGAAAAATACGGTTGAAGGCTATTCCGCTATGGACGAGTGATTCTTCAAGTATGTTCACGGAAAAAGCTGAATCTGTGGATAATATATATCGAAGTGAGCATACAAAATTTCAGGTTTTTAAGTTAACAGATTACGGAAATATTTAAGTTTAAAAAGTGTTGCGTTGTCATTGCCGCTCAGTGTATGTAACCTTTGAAAACGAGTTATGTACTGAACAAAACGTGTACATGTATGTATATCTTAAACAATGGCATATAACAAAAAATAATAATACACTTACGGACTTTGAAAACGCACCACTTATTCAAACCACGAAATTTAATATTAAACATTGTTTAATTGTATTAAAATTTTGTCTATAGATAGCTCAGTTATGTTTTAACATCTAGCAAAATTTCAAAAAGACATATGTAACTATGTTACAAAGTCACGTGACATCCACGTACTTAGGTCTCAAACCCAAATTAACAGTAGAGGAAGAGTGCGTGTAAAGTTGTGTTTTTGGTGCGTTCACAACAGCGGGTACTCGTTACAATTTCAATCCGCTTCTGGTGAATGTTTCTCTATTCATCAACAAAGCTTCGGACAACCTTGTGGGCAGATCGCGTCATGGAACTCATCCATGGACTCAGGTTTGATAGAACATGTCATATGTTTTCGGTGGGATCAAAATCTGGGACATTCCATCACGCAGATATTGTTTTCTTCAAGAAAAGTGATTGTTATTCGCTATTTATGCCCATGGTTATATTCACACTGTCCAAGGTTAACACCCCTGTCATCCGGAAATAGTGATACAATAAGGAAGTGACAGCATGTTGAAGCACGTGTTCAATGTTAGTTGAAACACAAATTGGCAGGGTACTAAATGAAAATGTCGTATTTCATTAATAAACGTGTTTGATATTCTTAATTGATGATTAAGCATATCTATCGACACCAAGTATTCTTTTGACAGGCACGGTTGTTGACCGGAAGTCGTTTTTATGGCGGAACATGCGCATTAATTTATCCGAATTAGGTGGCTTTTTAGGCCTTTAATCCCTATATGGAGATCAATGGTGGTGTCAGATGGCATAAAACGCTATTGGAGACGCATATTTATTGTATCATGACAATGTAATCGCGAAACAAAAACGCGTGGTGGCTACTTCCGGTATGTAACATGTCTTTACCTCCAGAAACATCAGTTTCAGACTGATATTAAATGTAATATTTGGTTTGGAAAACTTAAAACGTGTTGTTTTTTTGGTATGCTAATAAATCGTTTACACATCGTCATTTACACATTTCGGATATTTTCATTCGCACGAGACTCACGCGCAAAAAATGAGCTTTGGCCACGTGGTCACTACTAGCGATTCGGTTAGTAAAAATGGATTAAAATATACTTTACCGATAACGTTTTAACCCAGGAACATTATTTCATTGGTATAAAATAATCCTAAAGAGTTCATACAAAAAATATCGACCCCTGAAAAGTGGTGCGTTTTCAAAGTCCGTAAGTGTATAATTAAATCTGACAAAATTATTAAAGTTATTTATGTTACCAACTATTAATGATCAACATAATTATGCTATTACATATTTGACTTAAGCATGACTGGCCTTAATCTCATGATCAATTATTTCTGTTTCAGGAGTGGTTGTTGTTAATATATTTCTAGGATTGTTAATCGTTGCCTTGGTGATGGCGTTAACGTTTGTTTGTTACAGGTAAGATATTTACGTCAATTCTTAATTGGTTTCACAATTACATCATGTTATTTTTTCAATATTTCTTAATTCACAACATGACAACCCTATTAAGCCCTATTGAAATTACCCATTAATACTATCCCGACACCGAGTGAATCAGCCGAATACAGTGTGCCTATTGTGCTGAGTGCCATTAATACAAACAAGTTGACAGACAAGAACATGTAGTACCATTTTTAAATAATTTAAGGCATATCGTATTGTAGGACCGAACACTAAGTCGACATAGATAATCTTGCACCAGACGTTTGAGGTGACCACATTGATCTTAACGATAGAGACATATACTTACCTTAGTGTATACTCGTTAAAGATTGTTCGATGTTTCTGCTAACGTTCTATGTATTGACTTGTCTTTATTTACTAGGCCTACATGTATATTCTTTATTCATTCTTCAACCAACTATGTGCAAATATGTTTTCATTGAACTTATAACAAAGCTAACAAACATTAATTACTGCATAAATAGTCTATAAATGTAGAACTCAATGCTTGCAAATTGTATTAAGTTGTACAAGTTGACTTATATCACTTTTCCCAAGACATACAACGGAAAGGAAAGTCACATAATACTGATATTTACGAATAGTATACAAAATTAGAAGCAAAGAACCAATATTACGCGGCACACAATAAAAAAGAATGGTCACACAATTTGAATATCAACGAAAATTATACCTAGTTAGAAGCCGAAAACCAGTATTTATACTAACACAGATTACTAAAATCAAACCTTGGCATTATTTGTGTTGTTTTCAATTGAATTATTTAATTACTTTCAGATCAAATTTCAGATACATTACTATAGGACGTGAAAAGAAGCGAGAGACCGCTACAAAGAGCGAAACAGCAACAACACTGGACGGTGATAAACATAGTACAGAAATGCAACTATTGCCTCAAGATGGCGCCATATCCGCTACACAGTCTAGCGGACAACTTGGACATTCCCGTGACAATATAGATCCTGAAAGCGAACCACTACAACAATCTAGTGCTTATGAAACAACTATATTTCATTTTAATCGAGCACAAGGTGAAAGCGATGATGAAACTTTTTGTGATAATAGTACGGGTGTTTCATCTTTCTTACCCCACCCACCATTGCGACGAACCAATGGGAAACAACAAAACACAGAGTCTGCTTATTCAAGTCTAGACGACGAACAAGCGGATAATGGGGACTATAGTGAAATATTAGAGCAAGCTAATGTAAATAAACCTCAGCAAAATACACATGAAACAAATATCAGTGTAGTTAGTGAATTACGTAATAGTCAACAACAACAGCAACAACAACATTATGATGTTCCTAAATCAATTAGGGCCAACAATCCCACGTGTTGTAAACCTCCAATGGTTCGGGAGAACTCTGTTGACAGTGAACGTCGGCGTCCACCGGAACATACTAACCATACTGCATTAAAAAACAACGCACATAATTCATTAAACCATTATCAAGTTAATAATGCCGATTATGCTGTAATTACAAAAGTTCCCGGACAACGAATCTCAACTCCTGTACAAAACCACGTTAACTGCGGCCCTAATGTAATAGAAACAAGGGCTGATGTTCAACAATCGCATCATATCCACACTGTGCCTGAAGATTTGTGTCCGACGGATCATAATTCCCCGACAACAATGCATTTAATACCAGAACATAAATGTTTATTACATAAAATACCCCCACCACCTCCTCCTCCAGTGAAAACCCCTGACTGGGATTCTACACCATCGATAACTAGCTGCTCTACGACTCAAGCCGATGTTTGAATGATTGATTCTCGTGTGATTTAGTGATAAAGATATTATGTGAATAAATTGTTTGTGATAAATTCTTGATACAATTCCAATAATTGAGAATCTGAAGGATTATGTTTTGTCATGGGTCCAAATTCATATGATTCCATGTGTAGGATTTATACAATCATATTATGTAGTATTTATGTTGCAAACTTCTGTGTTATGCTTGAATGAGAATTTGTATATTAGGTTACAATCGCAATATTACGAGATTTGCTAATTTTATTTCAGCGAATTTTAGTTATATTAATAGCGTGACGAGTATCATCTCTAAGTTTCGACAACCTTCTATTCGGTTCATTGCTATAACCGAATAAAAAATGTGTTGCTATCTATAGTAACACAGCTACTTAGTTTTCCCCGAAATAAATCTGACCCCTAATATGCTACTTTTATAGTAAATTATGTTTGATCTTACACAACGTTCTACCCGAGGTTTTGGTATCATCCATAACATATTATCCTTATTGTTTTACTATTTATAGTAACACATGGTTGATTCAAATTATCTACCATCTGGATTTTTTGGTAAGGTAATATATTGTATCGTATTATTTCAATGTGTAACTGTTGTCTACAACACATTTTCTTGATAAAACACGAACTTATTTAACTTAATTTTCGATATTTCAATCAATTTGAATTATTGTACATGTATAAGCATAAGTATAAGTGGACGTTTGGTGAACTATATACATGTATACGTGATTGGATAATCTGGCATGATGCACAGATGGCTGAAATGTTGACAGACAACCCGATGTTTAACAAACCTGTAAGACAATAATTGTTAGTGAAAATCATGGTGGTCGTATACAGTTTTGCCAATAACATTAATCAGAGTTGAGTCAATTAGAACTAAATGTCCGGCATATCCTAAAGTATAAATACAAAAACGTTTTTATCACGTATTAATTGATCCACACTCGTACATACAAACATACGTACTCTTTCAATTTGTATCAATCTAGTAGTCATTGCATTAAGAGTGTTATTCCATTCACTGCTTTAAAGTGATGTGATTGTCGTTAAGAGGTTTGAAGTGATCCAGAACTACTAGTCAGATAACGCCATAACACAACAGTAAATCAACATAACCTAAAATGTATCCTAACCTGTATGTACTGCTGTGTTCTGTCTTTTCGCCCTGACGGTCGTTTTGTATGCTATTAGAACGAATTCCAATCGATTTAGGAATTGCTCTATATATAAAACCATATGTAGTCATCAGGGTACCGTTTTATAAAAGCATTTACGGAAATTTTAAACTTACGATCAAATTTTAGTTCTGTACCTTTAAAACTATAAAATGGGGTAAATAGAGTTGTAATACTATTCAAGGTTCAGATAATGAACTTCTACAATACAATAGCTAATTTTGTTGTGTAGTTGTTAAATAATTATACTGAATTTAAATATGAACGTAAGGTTACGATTTCCGTAAGTACGTTGATAAATCAGTACCCAGTTTTTCATGTCGCTATAACCACAACACCCGGTGTGAATGGAGCAATAACAAATGACAAACTATTTACGATTCTTTGCGTAATTACCAAACATATTTTTTACATAAGCTCGCTGTTAATCGCTTGATATGTTAGTAAATATTTTACTTAATATGCGATTTACTTTCGATATTATATGCCTTGAGTATAATTTCTTCTCCATTGCCATCATCTGATGGCTCATCGTGGAGCTTAAAAGACAGTATGGCATCAGTACAAAGCTTAGCGAGTTTGTCAGTGTTACATTTTGACCGAATGTTGTATTCGACTCAAGGTAACAATAAAAATATTCCTGATGCCTGACTCTCAGTGCTCTCATGGAATTAGATATTAATATTAATCAGCATATAAGTGTTCATGCCCATAATATTTGGTTGGGTTCTCAAGTTTCATTAAATCCATTGGACTCTCATCAGCTGATTACATCTGATGTGTACTAGTGTGAGAATGAAATTCAATTTCTTGTCTCTAATTTTCTCACATTATATCTATTGATACAGTTTGTCTATATATGTATCTAATTTATCATGTTGTTACAAATATAGATTCTATTGTTTATATGAATAAATGTTATAAAATTTATAAAATGTTTGTTTATTACTCAGTGAGCATTTCAAAGACGTTTAGTAAATAGACAGTATCATTTAGGTGACTCAACAGACGAAGAAAATGTACTTGTAATTATTTTTGCGACAGAGAAGATGTAATCACGTCATATTATTTACTTGGTGCTGATGACAAGAGGCTTGACATATGCGACAGTCGTTCTAGGCAAGGTCACAATGACCAGGACTATAACAATTGTTCTTTGAAACACACTTATCGCCACCCAATTCCAGAGCGGAAAATTTCAAATCGGCCTTATGACATTCGTATAGTCGTTTACTATCAATTTAGCTGTACGAGTATCGTAAGTTAGCATACCAATGTGTTAGGCATGTGGAATTGTCTTCGACAGGTTGGCAATTTCATAATTAATTTGTGACTCTCTGAATTCATGCAAACAAACCCATGTTTAGATAGGTGAAACAGGCTCATAAAGGGAGTGCTATGTTTCTTAGCATAAGTGTTTATTCATGATTTACATATATACGTCTATTGGAACATAATTTCTGAGAGAGTCATTTAAATTGTCTCATTGTCCTATACATACTCTTCATCTAATTGACGTTTGTTCCACAAGATGTCATGAACTGGATGTAATTGCTGGTAATAAATCACAAAAGTCTGTACAGCAGTCAATTGTAATGATCAATTAATGAAGTATATCAAATATTTATAGTGTTTAAACACATCACCATCGTGAGATATATAGTTTGAATAAAAGTGAGTGTGGCAGAACGAGAAAATTAGATATTTAGTGACAACTTCAGTATGGATGCTGTGATTGTTAGGAATAAAACACCCATATGACTGTGTTTGCCCACGAAGAGTCTATAAAACATCAAGCCACACACAAACATGGTAACGTTATGGTGTTCGAACGATACACTTGGAGTGTTATAGTGCCTATTGGAGCCTTTCCATAAGTAAGTGCTGAGTAGGTCACAGCCAAATCCCTGTACGAAATATGATGCATGTACGTGAAACATATCGGGCTTCGTAGGCAAAAATCTGCAGCAACAGTTTGATAACAAGGACAGCTCACATATCACAATCAAGACATCCGACAGACTACCTACAACATCAGACAAACACAGTAAGAGCCGAAGAACAAAGGCGTCTACACACCACAAACACAGCACACAAAGGCAACAGTATGGGCTCAATTTGAAAGAAAAACGTTGAAATTAGAACATAACGACGAAATAATTATGAAGACGTTTTGGAGTAACGTATTTTGAAGCCCGGCACTATTGACGGTGTGTTTCTGTTTCTGCACGATATTGGAACCAGTTCCAAAACAGTAAAACTAACAACATGATAATTGCACTTTTATTTTCACTGCAAATCACCATAATACAGTTAAAGCCAATAATACATGCAATTAATGAATACTACTGACGTATTTGCATGTTTTGTGCACAGCTAAAAAGTGTACTCCGTAGACTTGGTGGTCCGAGAACTTGTAACGACACGATATCCGTAAATAATGTCTGCAGGATATTTCATACTTTAATATCCACGAATGATACTTCAATATGCGGTTACTGTAAATGGAATGTGTTTTGTATATCTTTATTGTTATTTTAACATATTTTTTGCAATGTCGTCTCAGACAATTGATGCGGTAGACACATTTATATCCCAATTGTAGTGAAAAATGTATACGTATAATAATATATACTTGTAATTGTTGCAGTGTATTCACCTCGGTTCCCTTAACGACTTTCTGCACAATGTCCCTTACTGCCTGACAAAGCTGTAATATCAACATTTATGAAACACCCTGTACAATCGGCTATGGAATTTTACCGATATAATTTTTGTTATAGTTGCTTGAAATAATATAGAATAGGTACCTTTATGTCCAGAGGCAGTAAACTTACATTATTAATCGAACATGGACCTCATGTTGTTTTTCTAAGAGCGTATTTCCAACGATTGATCGTGCTGGGTATCATGCTCACTTACATACAATAAAGTCCATCAATCAAAATTTGTATTTAGATGAACAAATTTCAATATGGGTGATATAAAATTTGCAAATTCCATAACCAACATGATATATTTAAACAAAAAACATCTAGGAAACTGTATGCCGTTAAATGAATTTATTAACCGGAGATGCTCTCTACATATTGGATATGGGATTGTTCATCAGATTTTCGAT
Source organism: Spisula subtruncata (assembly GCA_963678985.1). Classification (NCBI taxonomy): domain Eukaryota; kingdom Metazoa; phylum Mollusca; class Bivalvia; order Venerida; family Mactridae; genus Spisula; species Spisula subtruncata. The sequence continues at coordinate 7,494,183 of OY787675.1, read as the reverse complement.
TTTACTTCAACTCTAGGATATCATAAAGTTTTGATAGGTCCTGTTATAACTCTATTCTTGGAAATATATCTTTATGGTTCCATTTTCGATAGCATATTAGGCAATGCATAAAAAACATTGCCCTTAGGAAACTGTATCCCGTTAAAAGGAATTTCTTATTCGGGGTTTCACATCATATGGATTATGAGATTGTTCGCCAGTTTTTACTGCATCTCTGGAATATTATATATGTTATTACGTATTAATACATGTACGTTTTGATTTACATTTTATTTTCTATAAAACTGTTGTGGCTATAAAATACTACAAAAGATATTACGACTACATATCAACAAACTGCAATAATCGATTACAGAAAACATTACAAATTCATGTGGAACAGTGAGAGCAAAATAATTGTGATCTGAAGAAGATGTATTTTAATAAGCTTATAGATTGTTACTTCAATTATCAATGATGTTTACTGCTTATTGCAAGGATAAATGGAATATCAATGAAAGTAGTGTATCCAACGTTGTGCAGTCTACCAGTTCCTTGTAATGAATCAATCACAAACGTGGTCATGGTTGATTTCATAACATCATGTTTGTTTTGAAGTAAAAATTATTTTTACACCTGTTTGATTTGACCCACAGTTATAGACCGTTTTGAAAACCGCTCAAGTATTGTTAAATGGCGAAGATTTGAATTTACATTTGATTAAATGTGTAGGAATAATATGCTCATTAACTATCATTACCAAGTTTCGGGTTTTTAGCAAACATGCATTTATAAATTGCCATTGAAGATTGACAAAAACATACTAATATGTTCAATGCATTTCAACTAGAAGTAACAATATATATGTAGATAACAGGGCAATTTGTAAACCATAACATATATTATGCAACCTGCTACATCATTAAATACTATCCATAAATGGGTATGTATTACTTTTGTAATTTGGTTATAGAAGTTGGGATACTCTACTAGCTACTGAAAGATCAATACACATGTAGTGTTCAATTCAAGGTGGACCGCTGTTTGTTTGCAATTAGCATACATTTGTCAAACCATTTCTTGATCTGATTTCGGGTTCTCTAATGAGTGAATTGTGCAGGATAATAACTTGGAATTGTAACCTGCATGAGTATTCTTCCAAGAGGATGATCAGATTTATAATGTGCTGGTGAATTTGCGGAAATTGTGAAATAATAAATTTTAAACACACAAGGTACAAACTAAAAACGATCGCCGTGCTATCATGCTGTCGGACCTTTACTGGCCAATGTATGTTGAAACCAGAGGCAGACGAAGCAAAATGTTTTAATCATTTTGCAATGTTGCGGTGTCACACGGGAAGTAACGTTATTCAGTAGTAGCCTTTCTCATTCGTCATTAATTGTGTCATTTTGATAAAAACAAAAGCACTTAATATATACCGGTAGTATTTGTGGTATATACATGTAAACATGTACATTTGTATGCCTGCAATAGTTTTTTGTAAAAATAACGCACAAATGCAATGCTTGGCATTTATGAGGTGTCCAAACCTGCTAGGAGTTAAATTTAATATATTAAATATTACGGGTCGTAAACTATTATCTGCATATTACTAAGGATGCAATCAATTCACATTCCATTTACCACAAGCTTGTGTCTAATAACTATGCCAGACACGTATACTCTGCCTTGGCTACCGCAATAGCATTGTATTTCATACGTTGTTGTGTTGCTAGTGAACATAGTACACTCTCTTGCAAATACTTGTCTGTACGATAATAAAGAATTCTAACGAAGTGTACGCATGAATTACGACCTTTACAAGTTCGCAGCAATTGGTGCGTCGTTTTCCTGCCGTTTTACATTAAGTCAATTATACTTATTAAGTTTACAATTAGGTTTGTATTGGAGTTTCACCACCATGCCAGGTATGATGGATGCTAAAGTGATTATTAGAGTTGAAAAGAGGTATTTCAATGTACGTACAGAATCATTCTTTTTCAGTTCAATCAATTATTTCACGATTTGTTCTACACACAAATCAAGGAAGAAACTTTTAACATGTCAATGTTTCAACCGTTGGATGGGAATAAAATCCACGTTTTATTGTATGACAGTCCCACAAAAAGTCCAAAGCAAAACAACCATTTAAGACAATTCAGAAAATGTACACTGTTATTTTAGTAAAAACTGCTGACGTCATATCATGAATAATATGTTGCTAAAAGATTATTGTGTAGACTATATGGTCCATGATCCTGTAACTACACAGTATCCATGTGATTGAAATACTCCCGGAAGGACATAGCATACAATTACATCCACGAATAATACTGCAATACGCGATTACTGTAAATGGAATGTGTTTTGTATATCTGTATTGCAATTTGTACCGATTATATTGCAATGTCGTCACAGACTATTGATACGGTAGACACGTTTATATAACATTTGTAGTATCCGTATAATAATATTTCCATGTAATTGTTGAAGTACATTCAACTCGGTTCTCTAAACGATTTTCTGCACATTGGCCCGTATTGTCTACCACAGCTGTAACATCAATTGTTAAGGGTACCATTGTTTCTCTGTTCACTACATTGTTCATTCATTTCCACCAAATGCATTCTGACTCCTAAAAGAAATTATTCTCACAGACAATAGAGATTGCTTCAAACTGACAAGATTTGTTTTCTACTCATACACAAATACAATCAGCCGTTTCTTCCAGACGAACGTGAAGTGAGCACTTATTTGTTTGCGAAGAAAATGCATAGTGCAGTATAGACACACTTGTTATCTACACTACATGGGCAATGTGGTGATTTACTTACTTCTGACCATCGCATAGTGGTCGATCGAAGTCTTGTAGATCACACATCCGTTTGAGCTTTGCTAAGTTAGGTTATGTTGCCGTACATTATCGATCGATTCCCTGCAATCGATTAAGCGAGACAAGGGAAAGTATGAGTCAACCGGGTTTGGAATTATATTCAAACTGTGTGAATAAGTTACAGTTGCATTTGATACATCATAACCAATACTGACAGTGCAGTTCTGAAGCAGTTCACTTATAAATAATTACTTGAACATTAACTCCAAATAATTTTCTTTGAAGTGTTTTCCTTCCAAAGATTGATTGTACTCTTTATTATGTAGCATTCATGTACATCTACATACGTAGATCAGGATGCTCACTCTTGCATATGCACATATCCGTACGCTAATTATACAAACTTTAATGAGGTTTAATCATGAATCATGAGCATGAAAAGTTCGCACTAACTGATGCGTCCTTAACTGTAGTGTAACATGAACAATTGTATTATTATTATTTGTTATTCGATTTTATCGGGGTTTCAACACAATGACAGCTTTGATGGATGTTTAAGTAATTATCAGAGTCAAAATGAGCTGTGTTCATTTCTGATTCAGTGTTGATCAGTTCATTCAATTATATCATGATTTTTTCTGCACCCAGACCAAGCAAAATCGTTTAACCTTTCAATGTTTCGTTGTCAGTCAGGTTGGTAGAATACTATTACCTCGCTCTTTCACATACTATTGCTGTTCATAACATTACTCATATTTTACGCGCTATATAAGAAATGTCTGCATCGTGCATCGTTTTAAACTTATTTTGGGGATTTGTACCTGCATAAACATTGTTTCTTTGATGCTTTGTTATATCATCTAATGGTTTACTTGTCATGAGTCTGGCGTGGAACGTGCCGAAAGCCTCTTTACTTTATCATAATTAAAACATGCAAATTTATGTCGTATAATGTGATGTAAGGTCACAGCGTTACCCTTGTCTAATATTGAAATATTCAGGTCAGTATTATTGTTGTCGTATGAGATTAATTTCATGATATATTATATCATACATATGTAGTAAATGGACACGTTACGTGTACATGGCTGACGTGTCTTCTACACACAATAGATATATAACCCAAACCTTAGTTGACAGACACAGCCATCTCAAACGTGCCTGGACTGTTCATTGTCTACTTTATATTCGGCTGAAATATTCAGTTCATATTACTTGTCTAGGACAGGAATTGTCTACCATGTTCTCACAGATAAAGGTTGTGGAGAACTTATCATTGTCTGCAGTTGCTGATGTCTTTCACATACCACCTAATTTAGTCGTGTCTACGAAATGTCAGAACCATACTATGGCGGTGTATATTCGACAAGCATTGTGACCTGTTTCGCTACCACCTCTCTCTCCCTCTTTCTCCCTCTAGCAATGCCATTTTGCATGCACCTCTGTAGCAGTCTCTAATGTTGCTTACTTTTACATAACTCACACAATAACAGTTATATATATATTGATAGTTGCAAGTTGTTAGACATAAGCATATACACATGTACATAAACGAAACACAAACGATATCATTATTGAATTTTGTACTTTTTTAGTGCTAACTAAAAGATCATTCATGTATTCGGGCAGTAAAAGCAAAACAGATCAATCTTGGTACAATTTAACGTTTAAGTAAAAATATACCAGCATGGGCCGTAGGACTTAATGGATTTTGGATGAACGAGCAAATTTTAAAAACAATGTTTTTGCCAATCTAAAATCATTGAATGACATTTAAATCTAGGTTTATGGCAAATGCTGTACTGTTCGTCAAAGTACAAAAATAAATATTTAAAACATCCCATTTCCATAAAAGTAACACTTTCTGGCATGTGTCCATTTCGATGATATAAAGCGATAACAACCGCTGATAGCTCTGCTCAGATATTTGACATTTTAATAACGACCTCTTATAATATGATGCTTTCTCGCTTTTTGAAGTGAATATAAGTGCAGTTTTATAGACCTTATACAATACATAAAAATGTTGTTGATGATCATTATAGATTAACCGCCTTCAGCACGATGTATAGTGGGCAATGAATGTGTATATCGTTTAAAGAAAATGCTACAAAACAATGGCTTAGAATAAGTACAAAATCGAAGTTTGAGAAAACAGGAAAACAATGTCTGAAAATTATTCTTTACTTATAGTAAAACAAGTTGTTTCATCTTGTGTTTGGCGAACATGACAATTTGCTTTTCATGAAAATGGGCTCATTAGAAGCGCATTGTGGTGCAGATCTTGAATATTCATCAGTCGTATAAGGTCGTACGTAGTACATTCTCATTCTAAGCCTGCGATGTGATGCAAAGTTCTAAACCAATAGGTCAATGTGCTTGTATAAGGGTACATTTGTAATCTGCCAAATTGAATGAAGATGCTATTTTAAAGAAATGTCTCTGGAGTAGATACTGTTTAAACAAATAATGTGGCCTTTTGTTATTGTATGTCTTTCTGCTGTTTCGTTTATGATAGGTACTTACTACATGTATGCCCTTAAACACTATCTGATTACGGACTTTTTTTTGGAAGTAGTGTTTTTCCATCTTTCATACTAGCAATGCAGAAAAATCGTTTCATTTCTGCACTGGTTTTTATGAAACATAGGCCACGGTAAGGGAAATATATGTATAAGATAGCCACACTATGCATGATCGCTTTCAGCAGATTCCAGCAAACTCCCAGTCTATCATACGGATACATGTGACGAGACGGGACGTAAAGCTATCACGTGTACTGAAGGGTTGTTGACGTTAGACTGATGCCTATTAACGTCACATGTGTACAACGTGATGACGTCGCGAAATTGTGTGATGGATTAAATTCGTGTTCTTTTGTTGATCTCAGAAAGCAGTTGTACTACTATTGTAAAGACAATCACTATAAACAGGTGTATACATCATTCAAATGTGTTCCATGTAAGTACGAGTTTAAACAATTTAGGCCCCGTGATTATAAACATTGGATAACGTTTGACATGCCCAAATTCATTTCTCCATGCTTGGTGCATGTTCTTAGTTACAAGTACTGCTGTAACTTCTTTATTGCTGAATTTAAACATATTATATGGGGGTTCATTTTCTTAATTAGATTATTTCCTACAAGTTGGTGTTAGTCATGAGGCAAAATCCTAAAACACTGTTATTTCAAGTTTGAGTTTTTAGAGTTTGAGTATGATAATGAGAACATGTTTATAATCACGGGGCCATATCTACACCTACTTTAATTAGTTTTGTTTGACGCGAAAAATATACATATCTGCAGTTAACCCTGTGTACAGATTATATGAAACGTTAAGTAAGGACACTCAGTAGAAACCACATGGAGTCTGTATTGCCTCCGATCCATAATTCACTTATCTAAGAATATATGGGAATGTACTCGATGTCGAGATCGCATAACCACCAATATTACATACAATCCCGTTACCAAAAGAAAAGATACAAAATACAAGAATCTAATAAGAATTTAATTCTTCACATGAATCCTTCGATTAGTGAATTGTTTTTGATGAGTGTTCTTCCTTAATGTTTAAAACAGTTTAGGAGTTTGTTGGCTCATATTCAGATAGCAGCACAAGGGCTGATAGCTCGCATGATGACTACATTTCAATTGATCACACTAAATAAAGTAAAAACATCATATGAACATTAAACTATTTTATGGTGAAAACCGTTGATGTATATTTGTAAGCAATATTTTTTCATGCAGCTTCAACCGATAATCTGATACGAGTTTGTCAAACCGCAATAGCATGGTGTAGGCATTCGTACATCGTAAAGATTTTATCGAGAGCATAATGCTTATTGATGCATCATCATAAATTTATACATTGTAACTTACAACATAACTGTCAAAGGTTTCCATTTAGTTTATGATAAATGAGCTCGAATTTTAATATGCTTTTAAAATTGTTTCATCAATTGCGCTCATAATGCGCATTTTGAAAGTGATCCATAGCCCAGTAGATCATTCTGCGTACGTGTTCTAAAGCAAAGCAAGACGGAAACGCAGCAATTTTATCCTGGTATTATTTGACAGCTTGATTTACACAGCCTCTGGGATGAATTGGATTTCTATTGCCTCCTCAATTGATAATTTAAACTCCGAATAGCTTTCAGACTATTACACACAGCTCAATTTCCAGATTTATCTGTTCAAAAACGTCTGTTTCAAACATGAGGGCGTGATATTTTACACCATGGAATGAAGCCAAATGGAGTCGGCTCGAATTAGTTCATGATATTAATTGCTCTTTAGATGATATGCAATTAAGCCTTATAGTAATTAAGCGTTCGTAATGAAAACCATAACATAAACTAGACGCTGAAACAAGCACGCTGTGAAATTGGAAGAATTACGTTTGTTGTACACTCAATATAGTTTTGGGTCTTATGAGTGTGCGGCTAATACAATTTAATATAATATAATGATGCGTGAAATGATAAACTTGTTGTTATGAATATGTAACGCTAAGAAAGCTTTATGTAGGAGAACAACATAAATTAGGTAACTAATTCTAAGATATTATTCCACAATCTAGTCAACTCGGAACATTTCGGTAGTTTCCGTAAAGCTGCACTTTAATATAAGCCTACTGTTCTACCTCGTTAGCTATATAACGTCATGTTATAATTCGCAAGCTGTGTCTACGTATACACAGACATGCATTCGATATAAGCATACTAATGATAACATTCTTTTAGCAGATAAGCTTCGCCTCGGAAACCACTTTTATTAATACCATGCTATGCCTACATTATATATAGTATTACATACATTAACGTGTTGAATAAAGGCTCGGGTAAAGAACGACGCTCTTCTCTCTTGGCGCAGGTAGCAGAGATGTTTCAGTGAAAATGAAAGATGACAGGAAAAAGTGCAACAAATCAAAAACGCTATGATAATGATTAAAAACGTATAATTACACTTGTTTATTTTTTTTTTTTTTTTTTTTTTTTTTTTTTTTTTTTTTTTTTTTTTTTTTTTGAGGTGGAGTATTAGTTTATTTTCCTCGTCCATAGGTGTGTCTGGGTCGAGGACATCCCAGTACACACCTTACAAGTTCTGAGTTAGTAAATACCTGGATTAGTACATAATTCTGATACTATATAATGTATAGTTGTTCACACATAATTGCACTGTCAAATACAGAATGTCAGAAATATTAAACAATTTTACACATTGTAAACATGTTGCTATATAAAATACATGTATAGTAATAGATGGTGCATATGATACATATAAACTAACACTCTCTCCTCAGTTTTTAGGGAAAATGGTAAGAACTCAACTTTGACAATGGGACATTCTTATATTTTTCTTATAATATTCTGGTTCCGGTTTGGGGTATGTTATTTGTTTATATGTATAGGTGTGTTATCTGGAGATTCATATGAAAAGTCCGGTTATGTCATTCCAAGTATCATTAAAATTGTTGATGGTGTGATTCTTAATAGCTATTTCTTTTAATATGTTGTATTGGTACTTGATATAGTGTTTAGCGTAATTAATAGTGGGAACTGCATCTTTTAATCTACAGTTATAGATGAATCTTTTGGTGTAGAAGAATAAGAGATTTAAGGCTGTTTTGTTTTTGTCTCGTATTCCTAGGATAAAATTTTCTCTATTTAAATAGTTTGTAACAGTTGTATTATGCAAACACATATTTTTTAAAAATTGTGTGGTTACTGGGCAGTGCCAAAATAAGTGTTCAATTGTTTCTGATGATGTTTTACAAAAAGAACAGTGTTCGTTTTGCCTAATGTTTATCTTGAATAAGAATGAATTAGTTCCAAGGATTCTATGTATTATTCTATATTGGAACCACTGAATGTTAGAATCACTTGTAATTTCAAACGGTATAGCAAAAATTGCGAACCAATCTTTATCATCAAAATTCATATTTAGTTTTTCCATCCATTTTGATTTGCTCGATGGCATTACTTGAGTTTGTGTCATTATATCGTACATAGGTTGTGTACCTTTTTTAAATTTTAGAATGTCTTTGAAACACGGCGGAATGAATGGTTTAATAAGTATTGTATTGTATTTATTTTTGTATTCTAATAGGCATTTATTTACAGATAGTTTTACTCCATAATATTGAACAAAATTAGTTTGGAGACTGAATTTCAGGTTGAATTCCTCTAGACTTAGTACGTTACCGTCCTCATTCATAAGGTCTCCTATTGTTTGCACTCCAGCCTCATACCAGGTTCTATAAAATATAGTATTGCCCCCTACCAAGATTTAAGGGTTATAAAATAAAGGATAAGCTAATAAATCTATTTCCTTAAGTGGCTGATGTTCATTATACTTAACTAACGCTTTAAACACATCTTTCCAAAATGTGTTTTTTAATGTATTTACTATTAGTATAGGGTAACGAGTGCTACATTTTATTAATTTGTCAATGCTAAATAGCGTACTTGCTATATTTATCCATTTACTATTGGTTTGTATAATTCTCCTTATCCAAGAGATTTTCAAAGAACATATAAATGCGAATATATCCACCATTCCCAATCCTCCACGTGAATAGTGTTGTTTCAAAACTTCTTTCTTTATTCTAGCTTTACCCTGCCAAACGAATTCAGAAAATGTATCGTTTAGAGTTTTAATAGTTTCAAAAGGAGGATTAGGAAGGGATGTAAATAGGTGGTTGAAAAGAGAAAGTATTAAAGTCTTAATTATTAAGATTCTCCCGATGGGAGTTAGGTTTCGTCGCTTCCAATTTGCTAATATTTTATTCATCATAAGTATTTTATTTGTATAATTAAGTTCTATCATCTTTTCAAGATCTACGTGGAATTTTATTCCTAACATCTCGAAACTACTTTGATTCCAAGACAGTTTCCATTTTGTTTTGATGGTGTTAGAGCTATATTTATGTTTACCTATCCAGACTATTTTGGTTTTATCAAAATTTACTTTGAGTCCAGAGAGATATGTAAAATCTGATAATATATTCAAGGTTTCGTTGAGAGATTCAGAAGAGCCATCAAGGATAATTGTTGTGTCGTCTGCAAATTGTGACAGTTTGTGTTCTACGTTATTCACTTTTATACCTTTGATATTATTATTTGATCTAATTTTCAAGGACAGAATTTCAGCACACAATATGAAGATGTAACAGCTTAACGGGTCACCTTGACGGCAACCACGTTGTATTTTAAAGAAGTCGGATAAAAATCCACACTGTGTAATAGCTGAAACACTATCTTTATATAATACATTGAACCACCTTTTTATATCATTTCCAAAGTTAAACAAAGTTAGACTTTTCTGTACAAATTCCCACGATAGAGAATCAAATGCTTTTTCAAAATCAATTAGTAATAATAATCCAGGTATATCATTTATTTCAGTATGTTTCATTAAGTCGTATATAAGTCTCGTGTTTTCCCCAATAAATCTATTTTTTATAAAACCTGTTTGGTCAGTATTTATTAATTTTTCAAGATATTTTTTTAATCTATTCGCAATGCACCCAGAACCTATTTTATAAACACTATTTAAAAGTGTAATTGGACGCCAATTACTGAGAAATTGTCTTGGTTTTTCACCTTTTGGGATACATGTTATTATTCCTTGAGTTTGTGTGATCGTTAATGAATTTGATAAGAAAGCATCATTTAGCGCCTTGCAGACAAAAATACCAATTCTTTTCCAGAAAACCTTGTAAAAATCAGAGCTGAATCCTGACGTTCCAGGACTTTTATTATTAGCCATAGTTTTCAAGACTTCTGAACATTCGTTTAATGTAATTAAACCTTCTATTGAGTTTGATTCTTCATGTGTCAATTTAGGTATGTCTATATCGTGTATAAAGTTGTTAAAAATATCCGAGTCTATCTCGTTTTGTTTTTTAGAATATAGTTCTCTATAAAAATACGATGCTTCGTTCAGTATATCCTTTTGATCGGTTAACTCGGTTCCGTCAGCTTTAACAAGTCTGTTGATAGTTTTTGTTGTATAGTTATATTTTTCTAAATTGCAGAATAATTTGCTTGGTTTTTCTCCATTTATAACCCAGTCAACTTTCGATCTCACCATATAATCTTTTAATTTACTTTCCTGAATATTCTTCAGTTCGGTTTTTAATTGGTTTAACGTGTCTATATTTTTTTCTAAGAGAGGGTTTTCTAGATTCTCGATTTTCTTTTTTATATTAATTTCATTTTGATTTGTATTTTTCTTTTTATACGAGCTATAAGAGATGGACTTTCCGCGTATTTCCATAAGTAAAGTTTCTAAAAATAGTTGGTCATTTATTGTAAATTGTATGTCCAAGGGAGGATTTTCAAGAATTGTATCGATATTGTAGACAGACAGAGCATATTGTCTGATAGTTTCATTGATTGTTTCATTGATTACATTCAGGTAGTCTATATCGTTTAGCAGTGAGTTGTTATGTTTCCATAGACCGAATTTATGTTTAAACTTTGAAAAGTTGAGTTTCAAGATTATAATTGAATGATCTGATCGAAAACTTGGTTTAATTAGTATATCAGAAACATTCGTTAATAAAAGCGGGGATATTAAAAAGAAATCGAGTCTGGCCTGTTGTAATGGATTAGTCCTTCGCCATGTGTATCGTTTTGTATCGGGATAATTATATCTAAAAGGATCTGTAAGTTCCCTATTCTGGATTTCATTTAATAGTGCTAGACGCGAGAGTTTGTTATTTATATGTTTATAATTACAGTAGTCCAACGCAGGGTCTAAAACTAAATTAAAATCACCGCATAACATGTAGGTTTCATTTTCCATACTATCAATTACTTCAAAAATATTTTCATAAAAAGATGGTTTGTCAGTATTAGGCCCATATATTGACGCTAAAGTCAATCTAGTTTCCCCCAAATTAATATCGAGTATAACATAATTTCCATCTTTGTCACACTTTATGTTATGAATTTTATATTCTAATTGTTTCGAAAAAAGTATAGCGACGCCTCTGGAGTTGGAGGAGCAGCTGCTTAAAATACACTCCGATCCCCATTCAGTATAAATGTCTTTCAGTTGATCCTCATTAAAATGAGTGTCTTGCAAACACAAAATGTCACAATTTGCTTCTTTTAAGTACTGAAAAACCTGGAGTCTCTTTAAAGTACCTTGAAGGCCTCTACAATTTAAAGACAAAATAGAAATATCACCCATATTTGGATTTGTATAGAATAATTTGTGAGATGACCCCTACCAGAACCAGAAAGGCAAGAATAGATACAGAAACAAACATTGTCACAAAGATTGAGTATATAACAAATAACAAAAATATGTTGAAAGTCAAACGATTGAATAAAAGGGAAAATGGTTGTGGGAAAAATCATTTCAATAGGAATACATGTAGTTTAATTAATTTGCAATATTATAGTTGGTTAATCGATTCTATATTGAAACCTTATTGCCTTCTTGATTATATAGAACAAATAACAAAACCTGTAGAAAAGGAAAGTATTGCATATGAGGTAAAATAGATGTAGATAATACATCGTTGGAACCAGGAGAACAAATCACTGGAACCAGTCTACACTCGAAGTTTAAGGCGGTCAATTCAAAATTCAAAATAAAAAATATTAAACTACAAACAACCGATTATTATTTGATTGAAAGACGTAAACAGCACTATATTTGATTGCAAGATGTGGAACGCACAGTTTTGTGTATCTTGGTAAGCATTTTTATCGATAATTAAGTGTAGACTGGTTCCAGTGATTTGTTCTCCTGGTTCCAACGTTTACTGCGCGACGCGGTACTTACCTTATCGGGCCGGGTACCATCGCTAAAATCGTCGAAAGATTATGTGCGAGTCGCGTTTTGAGTCGAAATTTGTCAACTTTTTCGCAAATTGTGGAGGCAGGAGGGAAGATCGGCTTCTGCCATTATCACCATCGTGAAGAGTAATGTTTACTTGATCGAATGACACCAGATATATATGGGAAAGTTGCACAACGAATTCAAAACGACCAGATATTCGAGGTTGGTGTGGGAGAAATTTCATTGAAACATTTTTATCTTTGCGTTATTTAGCTAGAGAGGCATTTACGTGAATTTTCTATTAGTCCCAAATACGTTTAATAATGTTTGTGTGATTAGTGTATGGGTCTGGGTTTACAATGTTGATGATAAAAATAATCCAGGTGCGTATCTGGGGGAGGGGGCGGGGTCCATACCCCAAGTATCTGTGATCACGGGCACATACTAAAGTTGACAAAAGATTACAAATGTATCGCCATAACTTACTTACTTCGTGCACATCGCACACCTCAGTTCGTAAACGTCCACAGCTGCTCTCCACCTACGCCTGTTTTAGGCCTTCCTTTATGTTATCATCCAGGTATTTCTCGTCATTTTCATCTCTGTCTCAATGGTTCCTTTCGGTCTCACTCTTTTTCTTGTCCTTGTGGGGTCCATCTTATTGCCATACACTAATTATATAACTCAACGTTTTTTTTCAGCCAACGTAAAACCAATTTGTCGAACAAACATATGTAGTGAGGACAATTCAAGCATAAAGTGTCGGCGAGGTAGTGTGTTTCATCTTCCTGGTGCAAAGTGTTTTGTATGAAACAAGAATGTCCTAGAGGAGTATTTGTTAGAATATACAGATCGTGTGAGGGACAAAGAACGTGTGCATTATCTGTGTTACTTGCGGATATTCCACCGACTATTTGTGAAGAGAATTTATTTCGACAACAGAAACTGTTCATTGATCATGTATGTGTTGATAGTAAGTAGTGTTACATTGTATGTGAACCCCATGGATGACGAACGTAAACCATAATATATACACAATAAATGCAGTGTATGACTAGCATAGATGCTGTCATGGTATGCAGCAAATTTCTTTGAAGCATTAGTCTGTCTGTAAAATCATGTTGGTTTTAAAAACTTGATCCAAAACCGTTAACCATAATACTTTTCAAACTTAAAATGCAACCGAAAACCCAATGTCATTCCTCGTCAATTTCTAATTTTTCATTCTCAGACAGAGCTGACAAGTTTGTTCTTATACATATTATGTAGGTATTTTGTTGCCCGTCCTGTTTTGGAGTTTCTATTGAGTGTTGCCTTTCCTGACATATTTGATATTTTCTTTTTTGATCGGTTTAACTTTACCGGTGGTAGAATCATGCTGAGAAAATGTCAGTGGCCGGTGTAGGATATGATAGTATTAGTAAATAACCGAGTTAACCTTGATGAAATAAACGAAATCTGATCACAAATCGTAATGCATTATGGTTTGTTATAATCATATTTAGGCGCGGATAGTGTTTGGTTGTTCGTCTAGGCACCAAAATAATGTTGTAATGAACTGTACTGATCGTAGATTTATTATATTATTGCTTGGATATCATCAGACCTTAGACATGTCTTAAAGCTGTTCTGATTCTTATTACATAATAACACCACTCTCGACAGTTAAATGTCCGCGAACGCCGTCTGGCCGGATATGGAAGCTGCGTATTGCCACTTAAATGACAACAATGACGTCAATTAGTTTGCTTTCTATCCCCCTGAACATTGGAAATTGAACAAATCTTGAAATGAGTTTTTACTTTTTTCCTAGAATTATTCGCTATAACGTATTCTATTGGATAGAATCACTGCCTTCGAGGTACATTTACAGTAAATAACACACGAACGTGATTCTCAACCTGACGGAAAAACGGATTTCAGCCAAGTTTTTGAAATATCGCGTCTGAACGCCACCTAAAATGAAATATGTGTTTTAAAATGTCGACCCACATCTGTTCGGTTGTTGTATAACTGTGCTGGTAGAGTATTGGGTGAGAGATAATTTCTCATAATAGATTGAAACCATTATAATTGGCTACCTAAAGCATCACATTTCGTTATTTACGACCACGTCGTACGCTCGTCTGAGGTATGCCTTTATTCGCAGTTTTTTAAATATATGCCATTCTCATCTGTCCGCAGGTTACCTATCACTTATTCGGTTTGATGGATGAGATATTGCTAAAAAGTTTTCCTCGGGTCAAGTTAATCTGTAATGTGACGAAATGATGTATCGGTACCTGGAGCGCTTTCAATGCGTAGGCGATGTACATCGATCTAAATGTTTTAAAATGTGTCTATCATTGAGCTGGTCTAACACGTACAGCGTACTATAAACAAACTTTGGTATCGAATTACAATACTTGTGACGAATTCGTAATTGATATAGGATGGGTCATGGTTGGCGATGACTATAATACTCGTGTACGAGGCAGCCCTAGTGTGGTGTATGATTGTAACTGGCAAATGGCTGGTCGCCCGCCTGGACTGTACATAGCATAGCGTGCGTATCGTAATTTGGTCAGATAATGAATGAGTATAGCGTGTCCAGTGTTACACTGTAGTTGTAGGGGGATTCTTAGCTTTGTAAGAAGCACAGTGGTTAATCAGTGGATAGCCAGTGGTTAGCATATCTAGCTACATGCTTGTTGTTGAAATACAAAGTAGTACCGGATACTTAGTTGTTGTACATATAATGCCATTGTTGATAGTGTTTCCAGTTTTAGAGCTGACTCACTGACGTATCTAGAACCATTTGCCCACCAGTTAAGCGTATGATATATGGCCACAATATGTTTAATCATATGCTATACAGTGGTAACTCCGAATAGAGAACATATAGCTTAAATAGTTCTCCAAATGCATACAAATATTGATTGAATTTGACGTTTCCTCGAATGGACCACTTACTACGAATGAACGGTTAACAATTGATTGATTGGCAGGCGGTCACCTTTAATGAAAATAAACCTAAAACAATAAAAGCAATTTGCTGATATATTAGTTCACAATCGCGCACCTCAATGCCGTTTGTTATTTGGTTGGCAGAACAGTATGGTGGCAAAGTTCCATATTTCGAAAACATGTGTTGTTTAAATATTTAAGTCTGTTGTTGTAAGAAAACAAAATTCATTAATGTTTTAATATGCCTTTAAACAAATAATGTTAATTCCACTGACACGTCAGAATTTTGAAGATATTTCTAACACTTATCAGGTGTTTCTTTACGGATTCATCCCTTGCAAAAGGGTTATCCTCAATACTCTTGAAGCAGGTGTAAAAGTATATTTTTACAAACTTACTCAATTTGCATGAAAATGAAATTTAATAGAACATTCATTACATGTGCAGTGTGAAAGAACTAATTGCTAAAACATAAGGCCTACTTGATTATGCATGCTTTCATAAATTTGGCGTGGGTGCAGACGCGAATGTTTTCTGTACGTTGCAACCAGTATGTACGATAAACTGCAGTTTACAAATTGTTCAAATTTAAAATTGACTCTGAACTATTTTACTTTTACGCATTTGTAGTGACCCTGTTTAAAACTTATTGTAGCGAAATCGCAGCAGTAGAATTGTTTTTTACCTTCGTTGACATACTTATTTTTATGTTATTGTTGTCGATTATCAGCTTTGATCGGAATCCCATCGAAATTGTTACAGTTCTGATATCGATTTGGATCTATATGGAATAATAATTATCCAGGTTAATGGCATGAACATATGTCGAATATAATTATAACAATTAACTGTAGTTAAAATGTACAAGTATCGAACAGTACAAATAATTTCTGTGATTCGTAGGCGATCTGCCCAAAACAAATTAACCCATTTCGATAGACCACACATGTAGATGCATTTGTACCATTCTATTACAATAAAATGTTATTTGACATTTTTGTTTCTTCAATAACTATAGGATTGATACCATGTATAAGTGGGGTCCATCTGCTCTCACAGTAGTTCACTTATTTCAGACGATCTGGACATATTACAAGAGACATATACCTACATGTACCTCTTTTGCAGGCTAACTGTCACGAAAACCAGCTAGATCAGTATATGTGGAGTGATTCAACTGAACCAGTATGACAAAATGGTATCAACATTTTTGCCAACATTCATACCGTATTGCCACTCACGTCCTGATGATAGTTGATCAAACAACATTCCTCTTTTAGAACATTGATTCAGTGGGTGATGATGTTTTAGTATGCGTCTTAGCTGAGTGTTGCCTTCTCTTGCCGATCTCCTTATATCCTGTTATGTAAAATATACTACAAATTCGACCGCAAATGGCATCACTCAAAACAGATCCCAGCACAGACAACACATACCATGAATTACCCGACACAGTCGAGCTAATATATGAATATTAGAATGTATTATAATTTTAGGATTGAGTGGATACAGAAAATATGTCATATACGAACGTCTGACTGGAATCATTAAGACAAAGTGATCAGTGACATAGTAAAGCTACAAATGACGAAAGATTGGCTATCCTATTCATTATCCAATGATACATAACCGTCTGATTTTCGATAATGTCTTGATATATTCTGGCTTATTTGAAAATTGTATCCCCAAGAGTGTTCTCGTGGTGATTAGAGAAGTAATTTGTGAAATCAATTGAAAAGTAACGGATGTGGGACCGATTTCACGACGTCAATGTGTTGCTTTTCCATTTATCTCATTGTCACCAGGATTCGTTTATTAAATACCCACACAAATCAGTAAGCCACATTCTGAATGAGCAGAAGATTTTGTACAATTATACTCTTCTTTCATCAATACATGTAGCTGTTGGCATTGCGGTGTGATATTTTGGACTGCTAATCATATCGATCACACTTTCGTAAAATTTGGCCGAATATTCTATTACGCAATGCTACTTTATGCTTTATACTAGTATGCAGTTTCATGACCTACATGTAACGGCACTGCAACTACGAAAATTTAGTTGTAGTACCAACTTAATTGCAGGAACAATATACAACATACCGGTGTTTATTTTCGGAATACCGTCAAGGTCATATGTTAAATGTGTCAACTAACCGGATAAACAATTCAGAGAATAATCACACACATTTCAAATCACACACGTCATTATACGACCAAAAAGGATCAAGAAAAACATAAAAGTGTTTTTCCATTCATTAGTGTATGCATACGAAACACTAACACAATTCCTCGGATTAAGGTCACAACTGTCTTCCATGTGTCACGGTTGTCTCTTATTTAGATATTTTAGGTAACGAAATAATCCCTAGACGGCACATGTCGCTAATGTTACATCATTTATATACAATCAGTTGAAAGAAATGCAAATAAATGAATCTGTTACGTCAGTTCCTTGCTTTTCAGTTTCTAGGTTTTCTATATTGTTCTCTGAAATGGTCACTTCATGTTTCCGCTGATAAGACGACTAGCTCTAGATTAATACAGAATCAGAATAAATACTGAGCCTCATGCGTAGGTGTCGGGACGTACGTTCGAAGTACTGGTATGTGATTTATATGTTATGTGTGTTCCGTTCTGTCTTTCCTGTACCGCTGTTAGGTTTGACTTCTTCCCCCTGTCTGATTTGATACTGTTTACATTTTCGAAATCGATTTGAGGCACACAAAACAAACGCTTCTAATATGCTAGTCGGGTTTGTAAAACTGTCGGACTGTAAGTTATTGATCGCTGGCTATGACTAATTGTTTGATAAAGTGGACAAGGGAAATCAAATGATTGCATTTATAATTACATAACAGCATACTAAACTCCGTAAGGCATTTAGTCAATTGTACTTAAATCACTACTGTAGTCCACACATATATTGAACCGTACGCGATGTGTCGCCCAGAGCATTATCTTGTCGTTGTTCTACCATTTTCAACCTGAGAAGCGTCATAATCTAATACTGCGTACGCAAGTGGTTGATTGTGAATTGTCTTGGGATGTAATATCGTATTTTCGTTCTCTTAAATGAGTTGCAAACCCTTCAATACATTTATCTTGTGTTCTTTCAGTTAATGACTTGATCTACACTTCATATTGTGTTATATGACTCACAAATAATAGCGAGTGATAAAATGCAATTAGCTTAGAGTTCTTGAAATCAGTTGAAAAAGGTAGTTTTAATTGTCTTTGTCGTCATACACACGCGATCTTCCCTCCACTAGTCGGTTCCATATGTAAATGCTATCATTCTCTGTTCCTGAGTGTACACTTTTTTGTATTGTTTTATGACATGGTACATGCATATTGGTGTTATTAATTGAACCTTAAGTCGAATAATTTCTAGCCATAGAGAACAAACATCAATAACGCGACTCAAACACATGTGCTTAGGATTAACAGGCAATACAACATAGACACCGTAAAAGAATTCTCATTTTATCACATAAAGTCATATCATTACGAATGAATTTCACTGAATAGTAAAATGTCAGCTACTGACTGGTTTCAAAATTAGCTTTTTTCTAATACTAGTACATTATGTAATAACATACACAAACCATGTGCAGTTATGGTATCTTGTAGAACCCATGACAATATGTGTTACTAGTGGAACACTGTTGGGTAGTATGGAGAATTTGCATTTGTGACAAACATTAAATGATTTAGCAGCCTCTAGTCTATCGGGAATTTGGTTTCAAAAACTTAATACGACAAAGCAGTATTGATGTGTGTTGACATCTATCAATGCAAATGTAATTTTTCTCTACGCTGTGTTGGCACAGGTTTTTGTTAACCATTGACGGCGTTTCTATGTTTGCAAATTTAACCTGTTTTATAAACTTAAACCCTGGGGTTACTTTAAAAACATAAGTTCACGCACAAGAAGATTTATTTGTTCTACCAAGTCCTAATACACACGTGGGACAATGCACAAACGCTATCTTGATAAACACTCCTTGTCGTTTAGCCATGTACTACATTGCACTACTTCTGTCCTCAAGCAGTCTTTAAAGTAATATACCTATTTCATTATTATGCGTTTGTTCCTTTTTATGATAAGCGCGCGTGTATCACAATTTAAGATAACAAATTAACTAAATGGAGTTAATTTTCATGAAATAAACGTTAATTGCATGTGATATTAGAGTGACAGTGCATTTAGACCTTTAAATAGAGCGGTGGGAGTACATGTACCTAAATGTAATCAGGACTGAGATACGCTTAATTTGGAAATCCCACTCTAAATACAATGTACGTATACGAATGCCTTTGGAACACTAAATTTTGATACATGGAAATGTTAATTCCTCAGACGTTTCCCAGGGGGCGACGAAAACGTAGACTTGTTTTACAATTTATATAGGATCAGTGTAAATCAAACGACATGGTGAATTTAATGTATAATGTCATAATACATCACGATAAGAGCGTGCGCATATTCAGATATGCAACAAATGCCAGATAATCAAATCTGATTATAAAAAATGGAAGTTTCAGAATGGCAGCGATTATAAACGATTTTAAAAAAAGCTGAATTTTCTAAGAGCTTGCATATTAAATAATCACCTCCTATAGACGGTGCATTATGTCGCTGTTGGAAATAGTAATAAAACAAGAATGTGACGACTAATTTAACAATTATGTCTGAATTATTTACTGATCAAAGCCGGCATGAGCGCTATCTTGTTTCTGTTGTCTTAGACTTAAGTATGTAATATGTTAACCAGTGAATGAAGCACTAATTATATAATTTAAAATGATGTTACACGAAAAAAACCTAAGAACTGGCAATAAGAAACGGAGAGTTTAATATATTATTTGATCTGAACGATACTGATGCTGTCTGAAGGATTAGTATGCAGTTGTATGCATCTTCATTAGGCCATTTTGCAATAATTTTTGAAATTCTCAAAACAAGCGTGGTATTTTTTCTCCAATTTCATTTTCTATTTATCACGACCTTCAAATGAAATAACCAATGTTTTCTTTAACGGAGATTTGTAACAAATCCTCACAACCAATAGTTTCAGGGTTTGAAACTTGTACAAAAGACCAGCCCTAGATTGCCAGAAAAAATAGACACAGGCACTGGTTTCATAAATTAATTATTCTGAAAACGTTCCACAAACACTTACTAGTCACATTCCGTCCATGCAAATACTCACAACATAGCCATTGTAATTGGAATTACTATCTTCCCATGAGATATCGTAACGGTAGCAGAAAAAAGAATTTTGCACTTTTAAAGATTTTATATTTCCGATTACTGACGTCTAGGAATGTACTCTTAGTCTATATTATCATGTAAAACATCAATAATACTAGCAACCATCACCGCCCATTAGTGTTTACGTAATGAATGTGGTTTTCTCATCAATTGACATATTTGCAGACATAGAATGTTCCTATGAATGGTATATGCACTTTGTAAATATGGCAAATATACGTCGCAGGTATTATGAGATTGTAGCGTGTCGATTATATTTTGATATTATGATGTTTTGAAATAACTTGAAATATCAGATCGTATATAATACAGGTTTATATGAAATGAGGTGTACATGCTCGAATGGTCGTCTAAAGGATAAATGTTTATTCCATATCGAAAATATAAAACATATCGAAAAGCCCTCGTACGTTTGTCCTACATTCAAGAGTTTCCTTGGAAGTTGGAGTATGTCAATGGATAAACTCTTGCAGATGAAGCGTTCCGTTTACATGTTAAAAAATCTCTTTAAGCTCTTTTTATTAGTAGTACTTTATTGTATTTAGTGCGATACAGTTGTTGCAATATTTAGAATGGATTTCGTCAAGATCTAACTTAATACATACTAGGATTAAAGTCATAATATTAGTGAAGTGTAGATTGAACCGGTGCTTTTTCGTGACATTATTTGATTAATAACTAGATGTTTGCTTTTTGTGTAAAGTTTATAACGTACTGTAATCATTCATGTTCTTTTGCTCTTGTTTATTTCTAACGTCCAGAAGAAATTGAGGTCATAAATAAAGCGGGCAGGAAATGCTAAATAATTAAATACAATAAGACTCGCAAGCATTACTAGACAATACGCGACCTTTTTCTGGCGTAACACTTACATCTAAACTTATCTTCATAATGATAACGATATCTCACGGGATGTTCAATTTCTAACTCAAGTTTTTTACTTCGTAACCTACAAATACTTAATTGTGTATTTGTTAATTTAATCAACTAACGTTAAATAATTCTTCTTGGCAATCATGTTGCAGGTTTTTTAACTTGATTGGTATTCCATCAAATATGTACTTAGTTTCAATACCAATTCACCTCTGAATATTTCTACAGACGTATGTTTACCGAGCATATAACAATTATCTAGAATACTAACATAACGCACCATGTAGATTCCGTGTTAGAAAACACAATATGTGTTCTACTGATTAGCATACCAGACTTCCCACACAACAGTTAAATAGCACTATATTGATTGTTATTTTGCCATCAACTGTAAATACCTTATTGTACAGCCAAGAACAATATGCAGCACCCATTATCAGTGAATGTTCTTCCTGAAAAGCATAGAGACATTTCAATGAATGTCGTTAAAGTCATAAGTTAATGCTGATTATCTTAAAACTGTCGCAGCCAGGACTAAAACGACTGTATGATAAAGAATAGTTAGTTAACGATGGCATGGCTTCGCAATTACAAGTAGAATAGCAAGTAGTATTCGGCAAATATTTAAAAATATATAATGAAATATGATAAATACAATAGTCTGTCAATTTATCATGACTGTACAATATTTGCACACAGGACCTGTTTCACCGCTTCACATTGCCACAACATCCACGATAGTAATGCCACATCACTAGAGTAGGAGTACGCACGTCTAACGACCGTCAACACTCATAACTGGGCTTTTTATTTGAATATTAAATTACAATTGGTGTTCTGTATAATCAGAAAATGTTATCAGACAAATAATAAAGCGCGCACAAAGTGTTTTACAGCTTAACAATGCAGCCATGCATTTTATAACTGGAAAAAAGTCTTACACTATTTTTTTCTCTTATTTATGAATATGCCGGACATATTCCGATTAATGTTAATACAAGTTTGTAAATGATTTATTGACACATACGAAAGTTGTAGCAAAAGTTCACGTTAATTTAGATCATCCCTCGTACACGAGTTCAAAACCACCACGTTTCATTACTGCTTCCTAAAGACAATTATAAGTAATCATAAGAGGTGTTCATATGAAAGTTTAGAAAGAAAGTAATATGATGGAGATGAGTTTAACCCAGATCTTTATTTGGAAAATAATTTCTAAAACTGAGCAAATACAATGAATTTCATGTCTTTAAATTGATTGTGGGAGGATATTTCTTGCCTTAAAATGCAGTTCTATCTAATAAGACCACAATTCTGGTGAAATATGCGGCCATTAATGAAGTTATAAGGAACTTGTTATTAAATCAAAAATGTCTAATAAAGAAAGCATGGCGGGATATTCTGATTTTATTCATTTACAAACAGTTTCCCATTCACATCCACTATGATACTTTGGTTGTTGGTGATTTTAAATTGTGTTACAACACCCAATCAATAATGTTAACACTCGCTGCTTTGCAAATGAATGGCATTTAACATTTATGATACTATAATTGTTAAATAAACAATGCTTACGCAATAACTGTATCGATCTCTCTCCAAATAAGAATCAATTGATATATTTTATGAACAACGCAACGCATAAATATATAATACAAGTAACTAAATTTGTATAAGAGTAGGGGGTGTCTTGGGGTTTGTACAACGTTTTCATATGATCCAACGTTGTCGGCATTTTAAGCCAAGCAGTCTTCGGGGTAGAAGGCAAAAGAATAGGGGGAGCTTTGAGTAAGGCTGGACATGTGATATTTGCCTAGTGCTAGAGTCACAATAAAGGATATCGTATGAAAAGATATTACGCGACCGGCAGAGATAACGTTATCAAACAACTAATATCGTAATGGTGTGTTAATCACGACACATACATGATAGGCAATCATCCGCTCAGTATAATACATCCGCAGGCGTAGCTTTAACATCCGCGATGGAGTATGTCAAATGATTATAGCAGGGTATCGCACATCTAACGACCATCAGCCATCATAACCGGGATTTTGATTTGAATAGTAAAGTGCAATTGAAAGATGTTATCAGACAGAAACTTTAGCGCGCACAAAGTAGTTTAATACTTTACAATGTAGTAATGTATTTTTGTTGCTGGACAAAATATTCTTGAACTGAAATATGTTTTTGTATTCGTGAATTCGACTTCATTAAGATTAATATGGTTGGCTAAATTTGATCAACGCAATGATTTGCTATATAATGAGTTCACCTCACTAATCTGATTACAATATAACAGATAAACTGTAATATATAGAGTGATGAAAGAGGTTGGAAATGTATCAGCACTCGATGACATATTTGATAGTCTCCCGTTGATGTACATTTAAAATGACGAGCTATCCAATAACGTGGGTGTCAAAAACGGACGGGGTGAGCACCGCTGGTGTTAAGGATTATACGTCAGCTTAAATGCAATGATAGGACATATAGGGGATGCAGCAAATTTCAAACACCCTCTTATTATTTATGTAATTACAAGTCTTTTGCGTGTTAACTGTTAATGCTACTCGTAGGACATGGTGGTTTTTGGTTCACGATTTAATGTCAATTTTAAATGTTCAACGACCGTTGTTTTTCTAGGAATTGGCTTCTTCTTCGTGTTTATTCGTCTAAAATTCCTACTTAACGAGCGCCGTGGAAAGAGGAGCATACCAACAGTCACAAAAGTACAAACGTTGTTCAAAAAGATGCATCCAAGTCGTCGATGATTCACAAGAGGACAATCGTAAAATCTTCATATTCAGTTTCCAAGCAGTCTTAAAAGTAATATCTCCATCTAATTATTATGTTTCTTTGATGATAAACCCGCGTTTGACACAATTTAAGATAACGAACTAATCAAATGGAGTTAATGTTCATGAAATAAAAGTTAATTTCATGTTATATCAAAGCGACAGTCGCTCATTTAACCGTGCATTTAGACCTTTAAATAGAGCGGTGGGGTATTTTGAAACGAAATGAAGCAATAACTCTGAAGAAAAGCCCTAAACGTCTTGAATAGTAATTAAACAGACATGTTTTCAAAAAGGAATTAGAACGGGAATTACAGATATCATGTAATTCAGATTGTATTTAGATTGTATGAATTGTCCGAGTAGCCTAACCGTTCGAATGAGCAGAAAAACATGTATTGCAAAACGTAAGACAGTGAGTGAATTTGAAGCCGAAAAAGTAACATCAATCTTTCAGATATAGAGCGTTTTCATCAACTGTGACACGGAATCACTTTTTTATCAATTATGTTCAAGGTTCATGTTGTTTTTGCATTTGCTTTAACAGTCAACATTTCTAATTTATTGGATGTATGTGACGTCAGCTTTCCACATTTAGCCCAAGGAAACGATAGTATGCGTAACATTGAATGGAATATGCACATGCACAGGGAGTAAACCCGAAAAAGTCAAATGGGTAAATAAATTTAACTTCGTTCTTAGACATATCTAGACAACCCACTTGACCAATCTTACACGGAGCATTCTCTAGGTGATGTGTTATGGTATTCCTTGGGGATGTTCTTTAACTGATTTTGTAGATCGACAGCAATGCAATGGTATTGATAGTTAACGATTGCAGCAAAGTATTCCGTCTGACGCCGCGTTACAACAAAACAAACTTATCAAAAGCGACGAAAATCTTACTTGTCTGAAGAAACAGTCCGTCACATGAATAAGACTGTCGAATGGTTTTTGATTATGCGTTACATGAAAATTACCTTAGATAAATACTTTAACAGATAATTGGTGACTGAACATGAAGTACGTGTAGTTATTCGTTAGCACTTGAGCGTGTTCTACCTTACAGCGTTTTCCATTGATCCATGAGATGGAATTAACACGTGCATTATTGATTAAATATAATAAATGATGCATGTTTTTGCATATGAAGTGGTTGATCTTAGGAGTTATTTTAGGAAATGAAACTTGACGTATATAGCAAAACAACTACAAAAGAATACAAACAGCGCATAGCATTATGCTATGCATACATATGGTATATCTCGACACGGTGACAACGGCTTAACGCTGTCGGTGCCATGGACAATTGTACACATTATACACTTGTGGTCTGATAATAGCTTATTTCAGAAGATACCTAACAACTGAGAAAGGTGACGCCTGCAGAAAGGTATTTTATAAATATTGCAATCGTGTAACAGGTGGCACAGGAAACAATATGGTACATTAAAGTATCGCAAAACAGCGAAGGAAAATGTCATGTTAAACACTACAGTCTAGCTATCAACCTACATGAAATAACAATTGACAAGAATGAGTACTATAAAACTACAGTGTTGGCATTGAACTTCCACGTGTTTCAGTGTTTGGTACGCAGGCAGTTCATATGATATCTGGGTGGAAAGAGTGTGATTACTTATGTTGTAAAATTAAACGAACTGTATTTTTGTCATTTCAGGATATATAACCTTCAAACAACATCGAACGTATACACCAAAAATATGCACCAGATGTGGACCAGGTGATGTATTTCGTTTTTGTGCTGGTGCTGTTCACCACAACATTACAATGAACCAATATACTAAAATATAATTGATTAGTAGCCGATCTTGATATTGTAAAAGAAATATAAAGCCTCAGTGGGTATACATTTACTATTTAACGATGCGCAAATCAGCAGTCACATAAGTACAAATGGCGCTTAAATATTATCCCTTTTTGGTAATCATTTTGTGCGCCTTTTAAAATGCATACTCGTTTGTAATTTCTATATGTTGGTTGAAGAAAAATAATAACTCCATCTCATTATTATATAGGTATTGGAATATTAAGTGAACAAACTTGTTGTAGTCCCATGTACTTCGAAAAGCGAACTTCCAAGAAAACGAAACAAATATTTACAATTGTGCACTGATGTTTTAAAAGTACTGATTTCTTTTGCATCTCATGTTTTAATTTTAATAAAAAGATAAAAACAAATCGATAATAGATTCCTCAATATACACATTTAAATAAAAATGCCCTTTTCTGCGTCAGATATATGTATCAGATATTTGCAACATATGACAACTGCACTGAGTCGACGTGTGTAAAATTAAATAGACGTAATTGTTATTCTAGTTAGTTGGCACCCCGGTTTAACAACCTTGCAGCTTTCTTCGTACGTTTGTTATTAATAAATTATAGCTGTAAAATCTGTACACAATGTCACTCAAAAGCTACTGTTATCTCTGTACCAGATGCAGAAGTTCTAGTGGTCTGCTTACATCACTCTTCACTGCGAAATGAAATCTGTAGAGATACTTTAAACAGGTTTCCAGCCTAGCAAATTAATTACCCAACACGTTTTATATGCGGTTTTACACCTGAAACTATTCTAAATTTACAACAATGAGAATTGTTGAGATTTTTTGCGAAACAAATTCACACTTTATGTCTGGTGTCTAACATTTTTGAATGCTATTGCTGAATGCTGCGAAAATCTGTCATGCACCGCCCAATTGTTTGTCCAAAGCTGTACTTTGTAAGTTAAGCGCGTTTTATTGTCCTGTTTGAGAGAATTATACTATCCATGTAAGCCAAGTGCCAATTTGTAGTTTAAATTTAGGAATGGCGAGTCGCTATTATGATGGTAATTGCATGAAGGTATACTTGTAAAACCATCAAAATTAAACTTTGGATTTCGTCATTTGTTTTTGTACAATTCCGTCAGACTAATACTGGCGATAGCCCGACTGAGCGTGTAGGAGCTCATAAGATGGTGATCGAATCATACATTGGTCATTGACCTCTAACGTCGGGATAATTTGATGTCTTGGATGTGGTTATAAGAAGCTCGAACTTTTGAACACTTGTGATATAAAAAAAAATGTACACACACCAATTGCATTATCATTCACACATTGTTTCTATGGCGTTCGCCATAAAAACATTGCTGTAAAAGATCACGACATGGCTTCAATTCACCTGCTGTCGGTACAAGTTGATTATTTGGAAGAGTATTCGTTACTAGTCACTTTAGTATTAATCACACAAAAATTGCCTTTGTCGGCATTTCCTGCAAATTTGCAAATTAGTATACAGTCGAACATCGATGCCTCGAACAGTACTTGCCTCGAACATCCAAGATGCCTCGAACTCATTCGTCGGTCCCGTCAAAATCCCTTCTTTATTCATATAGAAAAACCATAGATGACTCGAACAGTACGAGGGTCGAACACTCGAACTGACTTGCTGGTCCCTTGCTATGATTTACCAGTAGATGACTCGAACAATGCAATTTTCGCACCTTTCATTGGTTGTTGAAATCCATTGTTTGTCCACGGGAAGTCGGTGAAAGGTGTTAGAAACACCTTGCGGCAATTATTGTACTGTTTACGGCTCTATTGTATTGCATGTTTGTGAAAAAAATAAACACGTATAGGTCCGTTAATTACTTAATGAAGGAAATTATAACTGATTTATTTTTCATTAATTTAAATGTTTCCATTCTTTCAAACAAACTGAACTCGATTTATATTGCAATAAATTAATAACTCAAACGTATTTTTCAGTTTTCACCATCATTTTATTGATTGGTTGACAAACTCGACATATTACTCGCTAGTTTATAATTAAAAAATTGATTAAACAGGTTAACGTACGGAGCGATTAATAGAACAGGGAACTTTGTTTACAAATATATATGTTTGAAGAGCTAGCTAGCCGACGTTTCAAGTCAATTTTGTCTAATATTATCATGCTTTATTGTGATTATGCATATTATTTCACAATTTGACACAAATGCATTAAATAATCATGCATTTAATATGAAACACGAACACACACTCAAAATACGAAAATTACACACGGTTGACAGGTACACGTACCGAGAAGCGATCGAACTTATACATATGCAGTGCATAATTATATACTCGTACCCTCGATGCATCGAACCCCTAGATGGCTCGAACTATTTTCCCGGTCCGAAGGTAGTTCGAGGCATCGAAGTTTGACTGTATTGTTGAGACGAGAAGTACCAAAAGTCTCTGTATAAGCAGGTGTATGGGGAGGAAACCGGAGAGACACATTTTGTGATAGAGCAATTTACGTGATTAATCAATAAGCTGCAATATCTAATTACTATACCACCCGTGTCTGGATTACATTATCGAACAGTGTTTGAATAAATGCACGCCTTGGTGATTTTGTAAACTGCGACTAAACAAGCAGTTTTTTCAAAAGGCGGATGTTGAAAAACTATCAATTTCTCCACAAACACTCAATGTTGTTTCATACGGTGTAGCTTGTTATTTAATAAATGAAATATCCACCATTCTGGGCGATTCCCGCGGTTTGATTGCTAAGTAAAAGACCAAATATAGAAAAGAGAGTAGCGCTTCGGGTGGTACACATTTTGGACGTCCCAACGGGATCGGAGCATGGGGGTAGAATATAACAAACAAAATTAAAAATAAACGATGTAAACAAATCAGAACTATTGCAAAAGCACCGGCAAATGCTGGAAACGATTTGAGTCAGGTTATAGTATGGAGTTACATGTGCTGACACACAAAAATGGTCTTCGCTTAAATACATCTACCCACCCGTATCTGGCTGTGAGGTATTATAAGAAAATACTGACTTTTGCTCGAAAATATATGAACTTTTCTGCTCATGACTGGGATATATTTGTCTTCTAGGATAAGTTTATTGAATATTTGGTCCACAAGCCAAACAAACAAAATGATGTCGTACGGGGATCTTAGGAAGATATTGTTCCATAGGTGAGCAACGTATTGAAGAGTAAAAAACGTTGGGTTTTAGAAGCAATTGACACGTATGTCCTAACAAAGCTCAATATAATTGTTGTTGCTAAAAAGGTAACATCTGACTATAGTGAGGCTCTATACTTACACAAAAGCTAAAACATACCCTGACCAGAATCGGTTACCATGGCAACATCACAAACATGGGTCTAATCCTATACACAGAATCTACTGAAGTTGTTCAGGAAGTTGTCTGTCGCATACCCCTAACAGGACCCAGATTCATTCATGATCATGTTGACCACGTAACACACAAAGACGAATGATCAGTCAACTCACTCGACCAAATTTAAAGTGATAACCTCTTGAGTATAATGGACTCTCGCATTAACAAAGATTGGGTACCTAAAGCTTTGACATCATTTTGACGTCTTTCACATTTTGTTTTGTCTCGTGAGACTATTTAACCCTTACATATATTCCATGTCAGGTAAACTTGAATAATATTAAAATAAACAAGAGAGGTCATTGTAGTTGCGTATATGTAAAGAAATGTCAAAATGTTTGTTTTAAAAAAAATGCCAGATAAAATATCAATGTCTACGAACTTTTTTAACGCCCTGTACACAATGGAGTTTTGTTTACTACACTTATGTACGAGTCAGTCAATTGTAGACTTAATAACACTTTACTTATAAAATATAACTCTGGACAAACAATTGGATGGTTCATGGAATATGTTGGCGGCGTTCAGCAATAGTATGCAAATATATTAGACAGCAGACATAAACTTGTGAATTTGTTCCACAAAAATCTCAATTTTTCTCCAAAAAAATCTAAAGTTGTAAATTTAGAATAGATTTAGGTGTAAAACGTATGTGAATAGTGTCGGCAATTAATTTGCTCGGCTGGAAACCTGTCTAAAAGTATCTCTACAGATTTATCTTAAAGTGAAGAATGATGTTAGCAGACCACTAGAACTTAATATATACATCTGGTACATAAATAACAATATAATTGAAGTGTTATTGTTGTTAAGTTGTTTAAGCAATATTTGCAAAGCTATATAACAAAGTTGCAACATTGAATAATTGAGGTGATTGAAGAGAAAGTGCCAACAAACTAGAATGAACATTTGGCAGAATCAGCCTTACCTTTTACACATATGTTAAATATATTGCATGCACGTAAAGCGCATTTATCTATAAAGTGGTTGGCTTTCGTCGTTTTATTTCTATTTTCTGTATTTACATTTCCTTCGAAAATTTTACAATTACACAATCACTAATTGTGACACGTGCAGAAACGTGAACTAATGAATCATCAGTAGGTCTGGCTAAAGGTTTGTTAATTGTTGGTGAATGATTATAATAGTTTGTGTAGTTTCTTCGAAGTTCAATTTTCAATACTAATTGGAGCTACAATATGATTGTTCACTTCATATTCCAATGTGTATATTAAGGAGATGTTTCAGTTATGTCATGAATGTAAATAGACGTCAAATGTCTTCTTAAACCAAGACATAGAGGTTGCAAACGATTATGTATTTTACGAGATCGTAGGAAATAAATACACTTAGGTAATGATATGCACCATGATGCTTTCAATCTCTTGATATATTTACTTACAAAAAAGGTATGACAAAATACGACAGGGAAGGTAGCACTCAACATAAGCAGCCGAGCACAGAAATGAGAAACACCACAACATAACTACCATGAGCAATGCCCACGTATAAGCCAAAGAAACAATAAACAATCCAAGTCCCCGTCAAAATAATGTAGGGTGACCCAATTTCATAAAGAAATGATAGAATAGCGGTTATTACATGAGACCGAATGAAACGCAGCTAACTTGCGCATGTGTTCGTTTTAACGGTGTGCATATATTGGTTGTATGTGTTCTATGCTCTCTCAATGTGTTAACATCTTGGACGACACATTCTACAACTAAGTTTTAAAGTAGAACCCTGGCACCAATGAAAACATCTGCATTTCAAACACTGTAACATGTGGATTATTGTTGTTCGTGGTCTTCGTCCAAGTCAGTTCTCGCTTGGTTGGGTAGTACGTATATAATGTTTGAAATATCAAACTCTTCTTTATTTCATTTAATGATTCCTAATTGTGCATTAGTGTTTCTAGTGCCACCTGTTACGCAATTGTATGATTTATGACACACCTGTCTGTGGGTAGTTTACCGTAATGTAGTTTTCTGATTTGTTTTATCTATACATAGAGATAAGTAATTATAAGACAGCTAAATTATCATATGCTTGTTGCCTATTGTCTAAATCATTCAAACTGTGCGAAATTTTCTTCGGCTTAATTCTTACACAATAATTCGTTTTTGAAATGAGTTTCAAAATAACCTTGACCCCGATATGATATTTAGCACTACAACGTTTGAGCCGTGATTAAAATAAAAGATGTTAGCGTACACGTCATGTATCATTATGTAATGCACATATATATTGTGTAATTGTTTAATGTGTAGTTATTTATGATATGAATTTAATGTTCCATACAAAAGCTCTTCAGATATGCCACATTATATGCGATAGCATGCCTCATACATTATAGTCAAGATGTACCATCATTTTTTATTGTGTTAATATCATCTCACGGATCAATCGTATACGCAGAAAGGTGGAACTGCCAATGTGCTTATGAATAACTGCATCAAGTTCAGTCAGAAACGTTCTGTTAATGTATTTATCTTAGGTTATTTCCATGTAGCGTATTATAAAAAGTCATCAAGCGATCTTATTCATCCAACGGAATGTCTCTCCAGACAAATAACATGTTGGTCACTTTTTATAAAAGTTGTTTGTGTTGTAACGCTTCATCAGGAGGAACCTTTTGACTGTTATCGTTAACTATCAATATCATTTATTCGCTGTCAATCTATCAAAGCAATTGGAGAACGTCACCAAGGAATACCATAACACTCATCTTAAGAATGATCCGGGGAGACACAAACACGAACATTCCGCATTTTATTTCTAATTGGTCACTTGGGCTTTATTGGTATGTTTCTAAGACCGAACATTAAATGATGCATACAAGTACATCAATGTATCATTTATTTACTTAGCATTTTCAGGTTTACTACAACCATCCATGCATATATCCAGTCTATGGTGCGCATACTTACGTAAAAATGTATGTGGTGATTTGAGGTCAAACATACCTGGAAACGTTACCTTGGGCCATATGTGTTGATCTGATGTCTAACAGACTCGAAAAATTAGCTATGGTTACTGAAATCATAATGGCCAAACCAATTAGACGTTAACTATGATTTGTTTACAAATAAGTCCTACGAGTCCTTGTTTATGGATACTGACCAACTCTAAGGTATTGATGATGTTTCCACTTGTGCTTTGGCGTTATTTTGTTACGTTTGATTTGCTTTCTCCGTTGATATCGACGAATATTTTCGCGCTTAGCCTAAAGCTTGTGCTAACTAGACAATTTTGAAAACATTTATCTCTGAACATGCGACGTCAGTCTGTTTTTCCCAAACTGAAATTTTTGAAAACATGTCCTTTTGATTTCGATTCAAGACGTTTAAGTCTTCTCTACTCAGAATGATTGCTTTAATTCGTTTCGAAATACCACCGACGCTCAATCTAATGATCTAAATGCACGGTTTTACCAGATTATGCCGCTCTAATATCACATGTAATTAACTTTTATTCCTTGAATATTAACTCCATTTAATTACTTCTACATTTCTGGGTTGCAATAAACGCGTGTTTGTCATAAAACGACACAAAAATCATAACCATTAAATGGGGATACTAGAGTTTACTTTAAAGACTGTTTGTAGACCGAAGATGAAGATTTTATGATCGTCCGCCTGAGGTTTGGCGATCACTTGGATTGAATCATTTAAGAAACAACACATAAACTTCTGTGACTAGAAATGATATTCTCTTCTTTTCATGGGTCTTTTTTAGTTTGAAGTTAAGACGAACAAACAGGACCAAGAAGCAAGATCCTAACAAAGAACGGACTTTGGATATTGATAATTTACAGATACTGTGAAACTCTAATTACCTTGGTTGACGAGTTTAGTTAGAAATCCGCTTTAGAGGTCGAACACTGTGAGTGTATAATAACACGTACGACTCGGCAATGTTCGAATTCTGCATACATTCCACTCAAGGGCATTTCCCTACCCCTACCGGAGCGACCGATCATAGATGCATTTATTTTGATATATACACGTAGTCCCTATCATTAGCGGTGCTCACTCCGATCACAGAGGTACATTTTGTATTATACGAGAGGTGTTCAACTTATTTATGAACAAAACATGAACACCGATTTTGCAATATTGAATAAAGGCAATTGAAATATATTTTTTAAACCATATGAGAAAATGTTTTAAGTTGAACATATGATAATCATATATTGTATATTTCCTTTGGTTAAAGCTTAAAACAACACTTTAGTAGATGATGTTGTTTTTCCTGTTTTGAAGGCAAAATGGCCCTTTTATAAGCATCAAGAAGTGTAAGTAAATTTCCATTTTGCATTTTTAATGAGAACATCAGTAATAATTGTCGTAAGAAGTCTAATTAAAGATCTGTTTCCAGTAATTGTAAAATGCCACCAAAAATTGAAAATTGCCCAACATTGCCAAAACCTACACTTAAACCTAAAATTGGTTTTATGATGTCTATGATGGATCCATTAGCAAAACTTGGAATAGTACCACAGATGGGAGTGTCCATAGAAACTATCAGTGACATTATTTCGAAACAGTTGAATGCATAGTTCTGGGAAAATGCGAAGTTCCTACGCTGAAAATCAAGAAAAACATTCTTCGCAGGCAAACGTCTTGGAATCTAGAAATGCGAAATAAACAACATTATGCTGAAAAATTGTTTCATCATGGCGAAGCAATGCTGAAATCTTAAAAATGTTATGATAGATTATGGTATGCTATTTTAGAAAAGGTTACAAGGATAGGGAGAAGTTCATGTTTGTCCAGCTTTGGGTTTTCGCGGCAGTTTTCATGGAAAGGCATTGGGTTTGTTATTATGGAAATACGCACATCAAAATCAATATCAAATTGACGAAATTAAAGGCTATGGTCTATGTACAAACCGTTTCAAATCAGGTTTTCAACAAAAAAGTATTACATATCGTTCCTAGTGACTGTTCCAAGAACATAGTGTTTCATCCACATGCAGCTTCTAGTCACCATATACAACGCCAAATAAAAAACTTAATAATATAACTTTGATATACATTATAACCAAACAGTGGATGTCGAAGTCTTCTCATGCTTTAACAATTAA
This sequence comes from Spisula subtruncata, assembly GCA_963678985.1. Taxonomy (NCBI): domain Eukaryota; kingdom Metazoa; phylum Mollusca; class Bivalvia; order Venerida; family Mactridae; genus Spisula; species Spisula subtruncata. The sequence continues at coordinate 7,459,384 of OY787675.1, read as the reverse complement.
ATTTTCTATCTGGGTGATACTAAAACAACGATTAAAGAAGGAAAATGTAAATGTAATTATTACGAGTTTTGAATCTTCAAAGCGCAAATAACAACACCCTCTACCCTAATGCTGATTATGATTTAACCGTAACGTATTGGCAATTTACTATTATTAAATATACTTCTTGAAACACTACTTTACACAATATAACAGTTTTTATTCAATTTCATTGTTAGAGTAACAAAATATCAATGTTCATTTTCTGTTCATAAATAAATTGAACACCTCTCGTACATGTATTTGCCTGAACTTAATAACAGGACCAGTATCAAATGAAAACTCCATCTACGATCAAGAACACATACTTATTATCTTAAAATAATGGCCGTCAGCGTCGATTCTGCGGTACACCAATGCATATACTATTGATGCTCAATTAAAATCAAAGTACAAATGTCACATTACTTTCTCATTCCATGAAATGACAAGTTCACATTGAGAATGAATGAAATGGGCCCAAGATGATTAATCAACGTTTTTGTATAGCCATATGAAAGCCAAAACCTGCAAAGCTGCACCATAATATTAAACATTGTTCCAATAGATCACTGCTTAATTTTATTTTACGTGGGTGATGCATTACAAAATACCATGATGTTAAACGCTGTGGGAGTCATCATACCTTAATTAGGAGTTCCTCCAAGAACGTTTGTCTTTCTTTATTGGAAATATCCGTGACATCAGGGACAACAGAAACACTTGGAGCAGATGTACGTATGACTATTGAAGGTGTTGTGCTATATAGTTGTTGACATACGGAGAAGCATTCGGTTCAAATTAAAACTATTATATATGCAACCTACTTATATTCATATCACTATTACAGTATTTAGTCAAATGCAAACAAAATGTTTCACTATTTTTGATGTCCCAACTAATCACATGGTATTCGAGTTAAGACTAAATTGACAATTATGCTACGTCAATAGGATTAACTAAAATTTAAATACAAACTAAAATGCGCTCTTAGTATTCAACAAACCAAATATTTCACAAAGCCGTAATATACTAATGCATGGCCCTGTCAGAGTACTTTACACTTGGTGAGTGTGTCCGATGGAATGTTGAGCTCGTGATTGAAAACATCCATAACTATACACCATCTTCCATGTATCCAGCATAGTAGTAGATAAATAAATTGCTGCAAACTAGTCATTATATAACTTTTTTCCGGACGTTTTGTGTTCAAACGACCACACAGAGACAATGAATGGACGATGTTATTTGAATTTATCAACTTAGCATTATTCGGTTAACTTACTAAACTTTGCAAAAGCACTGACGAAACTCTTTCAACTTTAATGGGAAGTTGGCTAGGTAAGGCAGCACACAGCAGAAACTACCAAGAAATGCACAAATAACCTCACTCAGTGATACACAAGGAACGTCAAACAACACATGTACATACTTCAACACCATGCTAACCACAAAGTCGAAAAATCTTAACTCTACATGTCAAATTTCATGATGCAGATAACAAAGCAAGAAAACACTAAATAGATAAAATCCCATACTTCAAGGATTTGAACAATAAATGAAAAATGCTTAAACAGCAAAAAAGATAATGCGACAAAACACAAACTGCGAAATGAGTGTTCAAATTTTGATTTCCTTCTTTTTGTTCTTGCAGTTAACATGTATTAGATATATATGTGAATTTTGAACAAACATGAATGAGATAAAAGTTTCATTTAACCACTATCATTGGAACTACCATTATCCAACATTCGTCGGAAAATAGATAGGAATGCTGACACAATACTGGGGCTAAATCAGATTACAATGATGCCTTCTTTTGCACAAAAGCTGTAATTCATTTAAAATAATTCCTACCGGCATCGATTTCTAGAAATAAAACGAATTATCAAAGGAATTACTCGTTGGAATTACGTCACAACAACGCAATCCAAACACGATTATGGTAATTCTTAAACATGTAGACGATGTGCAAGTTAAATCAAGTAGACAATTAATAGAATAAAATGAAGATATATGCAATAAAAAGAGACACTCAAAGCACAGACGGTCTTATGAACCGTTCTAATTTGATTCATATGACGTTGCCATTCATTCTTAGTCAACATGACACATAGAAATTGGAACCTTCGCAACCAATTTTGCATGGAAAACCACCTGGTGTAATTTCACATTGTAAAATAGATGGTTATATGTACTTCCAGAGAATGCGCTATTTTCATCATTTGTATCAATACAGCTCATGTAATGCAGCTTGTACGTACATTTATAATTCACCCACGACGTTGTCTTTTTATGGTGCTTATTCTGAGAAATTAAGACATCTACGGATCGTCACTTTACCGACGCAACACGGAACAATTATCAGTGTTAATCGAAATTGTTTATACCTATCGTTATCAATTTTAGTATGGTTTTATAACAATGTAACTCATAGCCGACCAAATACGAGCGGAAATCTGCTTTCACGAATTTAGCTACCCATGACAAAAAGTCATACTAGGAAAAACTTACTGAGCAAGTGTGGGGTAAATATTTGTAAATACGTTCATGGGGTCCAATCAACGCGTTTTGGTGAAATATTGGTATTATGTAAAACATGACAGTATGCTACAATACATCTACACAATACTTCACAATAGCTTAGATATATTTGGCACTTTGATTGTTCAACCAACCGCCATTTACAATTAAAGCTGTCTGTAATCATTGTTCATACGTTTTCACAGGAACAGATTTTGAAAACGTTAGACTGACAGGCTTCAGTTTCAGTAAATTAATTTCAAAACAAGTTCTTACATGTAAAACACAGTGGGCATCCAGAATTCACAACATCCTGAATATATAATCCCTCTTCTCTGTGCGGTTCACAACTTGTTTGACGTGTGCTTTAAATATTTGAACAAACTATCTCAGGTATGGCACTATGTATGTCAAATACTGCCAATGTTTATTAACATTTACGTTTTGGTTTACCATGTAAACATGTTAATGCTCGGTGACATATTATGCTTCTTTATAATAGTTCAGTTGGCTGATAATGAAGCATTGATAGAAGATAACATAAAACAGCAATAAACGTAACATGCTTACAAAGCGATTAAAATGACAATAATGGTTAGGTGTTGATAGAACTCTGGTAACTATACAAACAGGTATGCCAACTGATGAATAAACATGTCATACATGTCCGAGTCAATCAACGGTGAACTGATTCATAAATGATGAAACAAATATGTTACACTGCTACATTTCGAAGCTAGAATCGAGACTTATTCTATCAAGTTTCCATTGGTATTGTTAAAATTAAGACAATTGCATGATACTACATGTACTTGGCCTTGTTATAATTGAGATTCTATATATTAATTAAAACCTCAGTTTGATAACAACGCAACTGGTCACGTTGATATTTTGTCGCACAGGGAGTAGATTTATTCTATTTACAGCATCACCACCACAACCGTTGTGTTGATTGACCGTTTCACATAATAAGAAAATATTTGTTGTCATAAACGACGTAAAGGTCGATTGAAACAAACAAATAGTGTCAAAATCGACCAACGTGGTTGATGAATGATGTGCTCTAATTGTAATACACTGGAGAGAAAAAAACCCGAAGTAGGCCAAATAAGGACTGACAGGTCATCTAAAAAAGAGTAAATGAATTACGCAGTTTAATAATTATTCATGACGCCATTGGGAATAACGTATATAATGAAGTACACAATCGAAGGTTGAGGAAGCAGCTTGGGCAATACACAGAATAAACTTTGGCTTTTTAAGGCTATTAGGAGCATTGCTTCGAGGGCGGAGAATTCTCCAATTTTTAGACCTGACAAGAAAGATACATTTATAGGATTCATCTATATAATTCAACAATGCCCAATAGACGTTTACCCGAATCGACGAAATTCCGCGGCGAAAAGCAATGTTTCTTTCTGACGTAGAACTTTTAACAAAATAGGGAAGAAGATTGATTCGTAAACTGATTTTAAAGTTAGATTATATAAATAAACATTTACAAAGTAGAAATATTCTACAGCCAAAATATTCTAAATATATATATTTGAAAAGTTCTTTGAAAGCACATGTTTCTTTATAACGTTTCCGAAACGTTTGAACCTTGTGTTATACTACGTATTATTCTAGCATACAAGTCATGTGATTTTTTGTTTTGTAGCTGTTTATAATAGTATGAAAGTCTCGTCACATCTCATGCTAACACCCTTTAGATCTGCCACTTTATATGCAATAGCATGCCTCATATATTATTTTCAAGCTAAACCTCATGTATGCATGTGTTAATTTCATTTCATAGATCAATCGCAAACGCAGTAAGGTGGAACACGCTTATGTGCTCATGAATAACTACTTCATGTTCAGTCAGCTATTTTCTGTTAAAGTATTCATCTTCGGTAATATTCATGTAACGCGTTATCAAAAAATATCAAGCCATGTTATTCTTCTAATGGAATGTCTCTCCAGACAAATAGAATGTTTGTCGCTTTTTATAGAAGGTGTTTTTGTTGTACTGCTGCATCAGACGGAACCCTTTGCTGTAATTGCTAATTATCAATAGAATTCGTTGCTATCACGTCATAAAGCGAAGGGTGTATTTTACCAAATGATATCATACCGTAATATGATAAGAATATTCCATGGAGACACGAATCCAAACACTTTTCCCAAAAGTCTAATTGGTCATTTGGGCTTTACTGATAAGTTTCGTAGGACTTATGTTTAATGAATCATACCCGTACATCAATTATCTCGTTTTTATACATTTGGCATTCACGTGTTTACTTTATGCGTCCCTGCATAATCCCATTTAATGATGTGCATGCTGTGTTAAATTAGACTGTATAGGGTAATCTGACGTCGACTCCATCCAGCCTATTACTTGTAGCAATGTAAAGTGTATTGCAGAATAAACTTAATTAATTATAATTTGTTTCACTAAAAATCATATGTGTCCTATGTTGTTTTGCTTTGCCTTAAACACGAACGGCTTAATGATGTTTCCTATGTTGCTTTGAAGTTACATTGTTATGTTTCATTTGCAATCTACGTATTTTATTGACGAATTGCTTGACGAATTGCTCTGTTATCAGTCTAAACTTTATGCTACTGGGACAACGTTAAAAGAAACATATAAGCATGCAACATCACGTCTGTAATTTCCTAACTCTTTTATTTGACGATCTTTCCTTTTGATTACTATTAAAGTGGTTCAGTATTCTGTACTCAGTAAAATCGATTTCATTCGTTTCAAAATACCCACAATGCTCTATTTCAAGACCTAATTACACGGCTCTATGAGTGACATTCGCTCTACTTTCACGTGTGATTAACGTTTCACATGAATATTAACTCCATATAATTAGTTGTTTGTCATCGAACGAGCAATTACCAATCAAAGTTTAACCCTCATATTTATTACATCAAAATGTAATGGTCTTTTTTTCAATACAACGATATTTCGGCCCATCGAAATTAAATGATTGTACAGTATCTTCTTACTAGTCACTAAATACAAGGGTAAAATCAAATGGACAAGGTTTCAAACACCAATTCCATTTGGTAACTTCATGTACAAACTGCACGCACTAGTCAGAGCTTGAATTTGTCAAAACATTGCATCAAGTAATAATAAGCTAATGCGTGGGGAGAAGAGTATACATTGACAAATCGGACAGATAAGACATTACTACACAAGAAACTGTCATACAAAAAAATGTAAAAGTAAACACGTACAGCGACACAAAAAAGATACGTCAAATAGCACATGCACATACTTCTAACACTCAACAAACTAATTACATGTGTCAGATAACATGAATCCCAGAAATGTCAACCAAATGATTCACGAATGATGAGTGAACATAGATGTACATAATCATATCTTTATGAGCGGCCAGGGATAATATAAAACAGATGCAATATATGTTGTAACGTGGTCACCCATGTTGAGTGACTCAACATAAATGACCGGTTTAATATGTACAGTTAACATAACAACAAAAATACCAATAAAAGACAAAATGCATAATAAACAAATTAATAAAATGTACATAGACACAATCACAACCAAAATGTGGAGTTTCCGAAGGATAAAAGGGGCGTTGTAACGTGGTCACCCATGTTGAGTGACTCAACATGAATGACCGGTTTAATATGTACAGTTAACATAACAACAAAAATACCAATAAAAGACAAAATGCATAATAAACAAATTAATAAAATGTACATAGACACAATCACAACCAAAATGTGGAGTTTCCGAAGGATAAAAGGGATAAAAGGTCACAACTAAAATGTGGAGTTTCCGAAGGATAAAAGGCAGTTTTAACAATAGATGTGGAGAAAGGGGATGGAGGTGGGAAAAACGTCACAATGTCCAAAATATAATCTTCGATTTACAAAGCAACTTGATGACTCATTAAAATACGCACTTCTGCCGAGAACGTACTGGAAGGTATAAATGACTGTGTGACCGTACTATGACGAACCCACAGTTGTCCCCCTTTTCAAACATGAAAGTGACGCATCCGAACCGCCAGGACGATGCGCAAAATTATCCCTTATCGCTCATAAAAACAGCTGATACGGTGGTATAGCTTATATTTATGAGCGGCCAGGGATAATATAAAACAGATGCAATATATGTTGTAACGTGGTCACCCATGTTGAGTGACTCAACATGAATGACCGGTTTAATATGTACAGTTAACATAACAACAAAAATACCAATAAAAGACAAAATGCATAATAAACAAATTAATAAAATGTACATAGACACAATCACAGCTAAAATGTGGAGTTTCCGAAGGATAAAAGGGGCAACAGATAGGCATCCTGGTAACCAACTGGGATGGCTATCTCCCCACATTTTAAAATAGTGTGAGTTTATAACACAAATTTTATATTTCAAACCTATGGCATGTACATACTGCATTGATGGAAATCAACAACTTCTTTATACTGTAAATACCTTATATTCGCTATACCTAGCTTGGTAATTATTCTGAGCCCCAGACTGAAAATGTAATGCAACTTATATCCTTCATTATTGTTTAGATACTGAATACATGCCATCTACCTTACATAATGCAAATATAAAATACCCATTACATATTCTCTAAACGACTAACTCATAGACAATTGACTGAGTAATCTTCCAATTAGCTCAAGTAATTTTTGTCTGAAAAGCATGTTATGTTATATGATATAAGGACAAAATCGTTGATATAAACCTATATATGTGAAACAATATTACATGTCGTTGACCATTCTCATCTCATCAATGACACATATATGAGACTTGTTCTATGTAATAAACTAGCAGTAAATGAATGACTTCCCAACACTATACTTCACATACTATGTACACATGACATTAATAAATCTAAAGCATGTTATGTTATATGATACAAAGAATATATAAAATTTTTGTGATTCAATATTACATGTCGCTAACGCATTCTCATCTCATCTATGACGCCTATATGAAACATAATAAGCAAAAGCAGTCTTAAAGTATGCCTAGTCCAATCGTTAACTACTGCAACTACATTTTGTAGGTTAACAAACTTTCACATGTCAATTAAAGAAGCACAATGTTATATGAATACAGCAAATACATTAAAATATGTCACAGAATATGAAAATACAAAACATCAATAAAATGATCATGTACTCCAAGCCCAAGCATGTAGTACTGCAAATAATGGTACAAGGTTAGAACACAGTCTTTAATTTTCCATTGTCTAATAATAGGAAAACACATTTTTCACCACAAGCATATGCATTCCAAGCCCAAGCATGGAATGCGGCAGTATTTAGGCAACACCGGGAAACATACAATTGCTATTGGAACACTAGTGTGGTAACAGTTATGTATATCCAGATATTCAACTACCAGCCCAAGCAGGCAGTATCTTATCTAGACAGTTTTTAATAACAATTCACCTTTCCTGCTATGGGGGTTTGAAGGAGAAAACATATGATTCTACATATTTCATACTCATGATTCTAAAATTTTGCATTATGCAATATCTGAGTTTCTAATGTATTTCTGAAATGCATTGCTGTTCCATCTACCTAATAATCTAATCTTAGCATCAAAAAAACCTCTCAGTGCGCAGTCAGTTGCTTTGCCAATTCTAAAGCTGTGAGACTTATATCTGCAACTGTCAAGTCCACAGAATTTCAAAGCTGATGTAAGCTGTTTATCAAAAAGCCTCCGCTTGATAGGTGCGCCTGAAATGGACATGAATAATGGGCCAGGACTTGTACCCCTCAAATCCACATATGTTTTGAGGGCCTTAACTGGAGAAATCTTGGTATGGCCATGTGAGAATGATATGTTGTGAGGCTTCCCAGAGCAGTGTTTAAAAAATCTATAAGTAACCTGAACGCATTCCTTTTGGTCCTTATCTTGATGGAAAAATATATCAGCCAGTTGCAGTATATATTTCTGGCTTGAAGGTTTGGAATATGTTATTTCGCTGCATCTAGAGAAAGCATTGAAAGCAAAAAGGAACATAGCTGTGAACATGACAGTGTGATATTGAGAATCACTTGTATACTGCAAGGCATTAACTAACTTATCCAATAACCCAACTGTAATCGGTAATCTTAAGTCATATGAGGGCGCCAAACGTTGTGCCCCTTTTAATAGTGTTGTAATCAAAAAATGGCCTGTAGGGTCTTCCATACTTGACATTTTGTGAACATACCCCAAGCTGGAAAGGTAGGTGATAATAGTCTTTGGAGACATTGCTTTTTGATGTAAGTAAGAAACAAACAAGGCTATTACCGATACTGTCAAATGCAAATAAATGGGACCATGTATATATGATTCATAGAAAGTTTCCAATAGTGTCCAAGCTCTCTTGTATGTGACCACGGTAGATGGTGCTAGTGATGCATTTAACAGATTTTCAACCCCCCGCATAATGTCTCTGGTAGCAGGGATTTGTCTATCTTTGTAGGAGCATGGTTGCATTGTCCTGCCAAAGCTCTGAATTTGTCTATCTGAAAACGAGATAGTGCGTCAGCTAAAGTATTGTCTACGCCTCTGACATGTTTCGCAATGAACATGACATTGTGACGAAGGCAATACAGGACTAACTTTCTGATCAAAAACATGATGCTGTCTAATTTTGAAGTTTGTTTGTTAATGATGCTAACCAGTGCTTCATTGTCTGTATAGAACACAATAGTATGATTCTCCCATAAATGGCCCCAAGTGAACAAAGCTACTACAATGGGATATAGCTCCAAGAAAGCAATGTTTGATTTATGCCATGTATTGGGAAATGGCCCGAAGAACCATTCTCGTTTGTAAATGGCCCCATAACCTTTACACCCAGAAGCATCTGTGTATAAGCAAAGGCTTTCACTGGAAATGTGCTTGTCGTTAATGAAAAATGACTTGCCATTATATTCTTTAAGGAACTCCAACCACATAGACATGTCTTTTTTAGCGCCTTGTCTGAGTTTGATCTTATAATGAAGCTTTTTAACCCCTATAGTCAGGTTGATCAAACGCCTAAGGAAAGCTCTACCTGGCCTTACCACTGAACAGGCAAAATTTAGCAGTCCAATCAAAGACAGAAGGCAGCGTAATGTACAGCAATTTTTTGATAGCAGTAATTGTAATAATTCTGTGCATTTAACAATTTTTTCATGTGGTAACCTAGCCTCCATTTGGTGAGCATCAAGTGTGATGCCCAGAAATGTCATGACCTGTGCTGGCGCAAATGTTTTATCTGCATTAAGAGGTACCCCAATAGATGAGCACATCCTACAGAAAGAATCCAAGGATTGCTGGGCTTCTTGTCTGGAATTTGCCAGAAACAGGAAGTCATCTAGTATTTTAACAACATGCTTTATGCCATATTTTGTTTGAGCAATCCATTGGAGGCAGGTGCTAAATTTTTCAAAAATTTGACAACTGGATGAAGCACCCATAGGCAGACATTTGTCATAGTAAAAGTAATTATTCCATTTGAAACCTAACAGTTCATGGTCATCTGGGTTGATTGGGATGATTCTAAAGGCTGAACTGATGTCTGTTTTAGACATATACGAGAGGTGCCCCACTTATATTTGAACAGTATTGAATATCAAATAGTTCGATGCTTATTATATATAATCCAAATATTTCTATATCATCGTGCAAAATAACGTGTTATGAAACACATACAACTATTGATTATTACTTTATTTCTTAGTTTGCACTCAAATCTACAATTTTGTAGGGGGTATGGTGTTTGGCTTTTTGAAGACCGAATAATCCGATCGATGCTGTTTGCATTTCCCGCCTGTAATAAACGCATCAATATTCCATAGACTAAAGGGTTTGTGGGTATATGTTCATTAGACTTTGGCCTTTACTAATATCGCGTAATATACTTCAAATGTGTGTTCTTAAGGTACAGAATGGTGTTTTTATGGAGGGAGATGAAGCTCCGTGTTGACAAAACACCATGCTCTCCATATGGTCTCCAGGAAAGTTGTTTTGCAAACATTTTGAACAAATATGATTTGGAATCTAATGTACACAGCAATGTGCATTCACCTTTGACTTTTTAGTAAAACATATGTGTTCCATTAAGCCAGTATAGCAAACAACAGCATACGTTATGCAAACGTTGGGAAACACGTGAAGCTTAACGAATGTCAACTTATGGGTAGCCTTATCAACATTTATCATATAGTAGGCTGTCCGTTCATGGTATATTTCTCAACGATAAAGCATTGCCTCTACAGAGGTGACAAAGTTGTGCCTTTTACGGTTCCGTTGAAGAATAAACAGCGTTAAAGACATTTGTCTCCCTTATGTTGTGTTTGTGGTATTGCGCATGTAAACACCGATTTTATCCCGAGTCCGGCATGTATAATTCTCTAAATGAACAAATCGAAAGTTCCAATGGGTACTCTTTACCTCGCTGAAGTCCCTATTTTGGTTTTTGGATATGCCTTACTTATCAAATAACCAAAGTTTGAGATTTTGGTAGGTATCATCACTTTTCGTCAGTTTTTAATATTTTGCGTAATTTCGTAAAAAACAACAACAAAGCTCAAAACATCCTTCCTGTGACAAAACTTGCATATTTTCTTCACAAAAATGGAATATCCATGCTCAACCAACAACTTTTAAGGGCTTTCATGGCAGTGGCTGACCTTCAAAACGCAGAACACCATACGCTCTACAAAAGTGTTGTTTTTTGGTTCATTCTATTTATCAAACAAACCAACCAGTTAGTGTAAATGTTACCTAACACATATGTTTACACAGTACAAAAGAAATATTTGATTTATACCATATTTCCATGAAAATATGTCACGTTCAACACTGTTCAAATATAAGTTGGGCACCTCTCGTACGTGTATCTACCTATCATTTTTATTAATTGAATTGCATCGTCCACATTTTGGTAACTAACCGCGGTAAATTGAGATGGAATTTGTTCATTAACCGATGTACCTTTATTTCTAGGGTAAGATAAATGATGAATCATTCTATATTGACCAGGTTCTTTCTTAGGAACCACCCCGATAGGGGACACCTTGAACATTTCAAAAGGCTTAGTAATGAAAGGGCCACAAATTCTACCTGCGTCTAATTCTTTTTTACTTTTTTCAGATACTACATCATGGTGTTCTTGAGCAGACTTTAAGTTTGGGCTGTTTGAACTAACTCTTTGGCCACAAAAATGCAGTCTAAACCCCTTTTTGAAACCCGTTACTAAAAAGTCAGTAGAACTACAGTCATATCCTTTTAACATCTGCTGTAAGTTAGGCCATTTTACTGGTGTGGTCAGTTTATCTATTTGCTTTGTTGACAGCTTGCTTACTGTTGCTGTATTGGCGGTTATTGCTGGTTTGACTGTTTGGGGACGTTTCGTTCCTTGACAATCGGTCCTGATTTTTCCAGCATTTGAATAATGGGTGGTTTCCATTACATTTTCTGCATTTGTGTTGGTATGTGCAACCTGTGCAATGCTCTCCTTTGTTAAATTTGTGACATGTTTTGTTCTGTAGGCCCCTTTGACTGTGAGGGGCAGTTGGCAGAAAGGGCTGCTTTTGTGTTAAGGCGTTAATGTATAGCTCATTATGGATGCATTCCCATGGCAATTGGATTGATTGCTTGAGCTCCCTGAAGTTTTTATCATAGGTATACCAATTGCCCTTAGCCTTAGCTATGGACCGAACTGTATTCGCATATTGGGCCAGAGAATCTGCAGCTTCTGGCCTCTTTAACCTATATACAGAGCAGAAGACAGCAAACAAGTCTGTCCACTGTTCTATATTGATGAATTTTTTCTGAGCCGACTGGCTAACAACTGGAGGTCCATTTGCATTGAATGTGAGATGAAGGGAATCATTATTGCTTGACTGTAAGGATGTAAGTTCAACATATTTATCCGCCCAAATTTTTTCTTTAATTTTAGACGGAACACCCGCAAAAAGGGGGACAGTTGCCGAAGCATTAAGAGAAATTATGGGAATGTTCCCAGTGCTGCCAATACCTTGATTGTAACTAATGTTAGTTGGTTGGGCAGGTCCACTGATGTCATTTATGACTGAATCTGCTCCAATGTTGTCAGTCACAGTGACAGTTTCTGCTTGCCTGGTTGCCACATTGTTCATGATCTCGCTGACTTTTTCTTCAACGATCGATTGAATGTTTCTCGTTATCTCCTGAACAATCGTAGCTGTCACATTGCTTGTCTGCGGCATTAAGTCATTTATGACAGTGTCATTAGTCGGAACGCCCACTGTAGCAGTATGTGTTGTTTTGGCTCGTTTGGGTCCCTGACCCTTTCTTTTCTCCGGACCCCTTTTCCTAGATGGCATGATCTCTGAACTTAAACCTCGCGTTAATCGTTCAGTAAAAACACTCTTCTTATTCCGTATAAAATAAGTTATCATATGAAACTAATATATGTGAATAAAACAAATAAAAAACGTCACAATGTCCAAAATATAATCTTCGATTTACAAAACAACTTGATGACTCATTAAAATACGCACTTCTGCCGAGAACGTACTGGAAGGTATAAATGACTGTGTGACCGTACTATGACGAACCCACAGTTGTCCCCCTTTTCAAACATGAAAGTGACGCATCCGAACCGCCAGGACGATGCGCAAAATTATCCCTTATCGCTCATAAAAACAGCTGATACGGTGGTATAGCTTATATTTATTTATCACTGAATTGTCCATAGCACCAGTATTAATCTTAATTACGATTTTTAAGACGCCGATTGCAATTAATAGCGATTGTAAGAAGCTCATATGCATTGCTACAATGTTTACCCATTTAGTAGCAGCAAAACTCATATTGGTAAAATTAAGGAAAGTCGTTATGATACATGTAGCAGGCTATAATTTTTTATGTAATATAGTGATTTCAACGCCATACACATGTGATACAAGTACATAGCATTGAAGCTCATCGATTCAATATTCATTATTTAAAGTACAAATGCACCAATAAATACAACCTTGGAGACACCTATTGTGAAGACATGTCAAATGGTCTCGACTCACAACCTTACATGTCAAATATAGGTACATGTACATGTACATTATTCCTGTATGACGAAATGTTCTGTAGTCAAAATTAAGCGCGATAGTTTAACTAAGTTTGAAGTCAGTCATACTGGCAGTTTACAATCTTAATATTCATATATTTCGGGAATTTGTTTCAATGTTGCCGCTAGTTATGATAACTTCCCAATTATCAAAAAAATCATTACATTTAAGCAGTGTCACGTGCTTTTGTAATCAAACGTGTCAGCAAGTATATAATATATTATTTTCACAAACACGCATTTCCCACATGACTGTGATAAAACCACTAGCCTTGAAACTTTGCAATCCTAATATTCGACCAAAATCTCAGTCAGGAAATAGAACATTGAGTCAGGGATACTGACAGTGCTGGGGCCAATATCAAATTAAGATTTCTTGGCTAGTACAAAGGCACTTATTCATTTAAAATAATTCATACCACGAGTTCTAGAAATAAAACGAATTATCAAAGGAATTACCCATTGGAATTTCGAAACAACAACGCTATCAAAGCGAGAATATGGTAATTCTTAAATCTGTAGACGATGTACAAATTAGATCAACAATGTGCAATTCATAGAGAGAATGAAAGCACAGAGGTCTTGTGTGTCGTTCTAATGTGATGTGAAGGTCACGGCCATTCATTCTCAGTAAATATTTGACAAACAAAATGGAACCTTGCAACCGACTGTGTATGGAAACCACCTGGAAGGTTAAACTTGCAGAATATAACTTTTGGAGACATACGTGGGTGAATAAAAAAGTTCGTAGAATTTTGTCATAACTTTTTTATTTTTGGAGTTATTACCATCATATTTATGTTGAATGAATACATTGGTATTGTCTTAACATAGACTGATTTACAGCGACCTGGTGATTACCGTTTTAAAAACATTTATATCTTAAATAAGGGCGATAACGCATACCGGAGCACATGTATAATTTTAAACACATATTATTAAATTTTCAAACATATCTAAATTGCAGGACCTCCAAAAACCGTTAAAATGTTACGCCTGATTGTCTGATATCATGTATAAAGTCTGTTAAAATTTCAGACGTCATCTCCGATTAATACTGTTTTAATCGACATTAATATAATCGCACTATATAGAAATACCCGAGTAAATGGGTCTACCGAAATTTACGGAACCACGCGGTTCTATCAAAATCTACGTGAAACTGGAATATACGACCGGCTTCAGAAACAATACATGGTTTGAAACGTGTGGGTATATATCATGAAATAAAAAGACATCGATTTATGAGTGGAATTAGTGCTTTCGTGTAGGATACCAGAAGTTGACAACCGAATACAATACACCCGATATTGGCGACGTTGCTTCGTAACATCGTCGAAGAGAACCAGTGCTATATAATAGCGGATATAGCAAAACACTTGATTAATCTTACGGGACAGCGCACACTATATTAAACAAACAATTGTAAATGCTGAAACTAGGTAAACGATGGTTATCCAAAAATACCTACATATAATCACTTCTAGAAGCGAAAATGAGTCAAAATGTTAACTTAAGTATTGACAAACGTGGCGTTAGTTTGACGTCGTTCATCAAATGACACTGATGTGCTCCGGTATGCTTTTACAGCTTGTGTGCGTTTCAATGTAAAAATCACGTAGTTTTGACTAATTCAATGACATTTGACAAATTGTTTCGTTATACTTATGATCACGTTATAGTAAAATTTGAAAGCATTTGAAGCTCTGGTTTGTGAGTTATGATATTTTTCTACGAACTTTTTTATTCATCCACGTACATGTAAGTGTACACAACCTCGGGGCAACACCTTACAAACATCACGTTGCACGGTGGTTTACATCGATATTAATCTATTTAAGTATACAATTAAATTGTTAATAATGGAAAGAAGACATATGCTATCCCGAATACAGAAGCCACAATTGTAAGAATAAAATTCTCCGCTGGGTTACGGAGCATTCCAGTCAATTAGTAACGCTGAGGAGTAGTTTAAAATACGTACGTGTGGGTAATATTCGCGCATACTTGTGATATTGTTATTAGGTAAATAATACCAGCGTTTCATAATAAATATATCAAATACTTCACTAGAGTTAGGACATGTTTGGCAGTTTGATAGTTCAACAAACCGCCATTTAAAATTTAAACAGTCTGCTATCTATGTTTATACGTTTTCACAGGAACAGATTTTGAAAACTTAAGACTGACAGGTTTCTGCTTAAGCTTATTAATTTCAAAACAAGTTCTTACACATAAATCACAGAGGGCATCCAGAATTCACAACATCCTGAACATATAAACCCTCTTCTCTGTGCTGTGCACATCTTGTTTGACGTGGGCTTTAAATATTTGAACAAACTATCTCAGGTTTGACAACATGTATGTCAAATACTGTCAATGTGTATTAACATTTACGTTTTCGTTTACCAACTGAAACTTTTAGTGCTACTTGTAACGGATAGATATGATACTTTATGTTCGCTTGGATTTATTGAAGATAACAAAAATAACAGTAAACGTAACATACTACCTAAACGATTACAATGGCAATAATGGTTAGATGTTGATAGTTATCTGGAAAAAATACAAACTGTTATGCCAACCGAGCAGTTAACACGTCATACAGGCCCGAATCAACCAACAGTGAAATGATTCCTGAACGATGAAACAAACATGTTACACTAGGTACTACTTATCGATGCTAGAATGATACTTTTTCTACAAATTGCATGCAACTTTAGTAAAAAAAAGACGTGTGAGAAAGGACGAAGACAATATTAAAAGTATCGACCTGTTTTATATACATTTGTACCGATATTTTATGGAACAGCAACAGTGACGTAACTTGTTGAGTTAATTGCCCGTTTCACATAATAAGGACATCTTTGTTCTTAAAGTTCGATGGACCCAAACAAATCACGTCAAAATCGACCAATGTGGGTGATTTACGAGATGCTCTAATTGTATTACACGAGAGAGAAAAACCGGAAGTAGGCCATATAAGGAATGACATGTCATCTGACAAGAAAGTAAATGAATAACGCTCATAATTTATACTTATGACCCAAATGGGCTAACTGGAGCATCGGGGATACTTAACGTGGACAATGATGTACACACTCGATGTTTCAGGAAGCAGCTAGAACAATACGTAAAATAAACGTTGGTTTTTCAAGTTAACTAGAATCATTGCCCAAAGGGCAGAGAATTATCGCCATCATAGATCTGACAATAAAAATACATTAGGATACCTCTATATAATTCAACAAAGCCCAATAGACATTTATCCACATCGACAAAATACCGTGGAGAAAACTGTGTTACTTTCTGGCGGATAAATTTTAACAAAAAAGGGAAGAAGACTGATTCAAAAACTGTGTTTATTTCCCATTATCTAAATTAATATTAACAAAAATAAATAGTCCTCAGGCAAAATACTCTAAATATATATTTTCGAAAGGTTCTTTCTTCTGTTCCCTTATTACATATCTGAAACGTTTGAACCTTGTTTTATTCAACTTATTATTCTAGCATACAATATGTATAATCATGAATGAACGGTGTGTTTTTTGTTTTTTAGATGTTTATAATAGTATGAACGTCTCGTTCCATCTCATGCAAACACCCTTTAGATCTGCCACTTTATATTCAATGTCATGCCTCATATATTATTTTCAAGCCAAACCTCATTTATGCATGTGTGAATTTTATTTCATGGATCCATCGTAAACGCAGTAAGGTGGAACATGCTTATGTGCTCATGAATAACTGCTTCATGTCCAGTAAGCAATTTTCTGTTAATGTATTTATCTTCGGTAATATTCATGTAACGCATTATCATAAAACTTCAAGCCATGTTATTCTTCTGATGTAACGTCTCTCCAGACAAGTAGAATGTTAGTCGCTTTTTATAGAATGAGTTTTTGTTGTATAAGACTGAATCCTTTGCTGTAATAGTTAATTATCAATATTATTCGTTGCTCCCAATTTATAAAGCAAGGGCAGCACGCAACCAAAGAAAACCATAACATAGCACAACAAGAATCCTTCATGTACACACTCATCCAAACACTCATCCAAATGTCTGATTGGTCACTTGTGTTTTATTGATAAGTTTCAATGATTTGCATGATAGTGATACATTGGGCTGTGTGATGTAATCCGACGTCGAATCAATACGGCCAATTACATATAGCAATGTGGATTAAAATCTTTATTGCGAAACAAAATGGACCTTAGTTATGATTTGTTTCGTTAAGAATCATATGTGCCATAGCTTATGAATGCTCTCAAATTCGGAAATCTTAATGGGGTTTCCAATTTTGCTTAGTAGTAGATTTGTTACGTTTCATTTGTAGCTTCCTAAATCATTTATTTGAACACCTTTCCTATTCAAGACGGTTTAGTCTTCTCTTTTCAGATTTATTGCTTTTATTCGTTTCAAAATATCCCCAATGCTCTAGTTCAGGACCAAAATATACGGCTCATTGAATGACTAGCTCTCATATCGTTTACACTTAGTCCTGTTCGCCAATAGGTGGGCATAGGGCCGTCACCACTGTCTAGCCTCGCAGATCGCAGCTCAGCATACAGATTTCATCTCCAGGTAAGAAATGGTCAGAAATGGTCGACCTCGTCTTTGTTTGCTTTGAAGATCCCAGTCGAGAGCTCGGCAGGTCGAGTCTTTTCTTCGAAGAATATGGCATATCAATCGCCACTTTCTCACTTTGATTGTTACCATGTCAGGCTTCTTTCTCGTCTTCCTCATATCACATGTAATTTATTTCATGAATGTTAACTCGATCTAATTACTGTAGTTGTTTGTAATAAAATGATTATTTATCAAATGGGTTATTACTTTATTGATAGCTTGTAGAATGAATATTTTATAGACGTTCGCTTTAGGTTTGTCGAAAACTTCGTTCTTGCATATTTTAGAAACAACATTTTTTTTAATTTGTTACTAAAACAGTTCTACTATTATTTCAATGTATTTCAATTAGTTTGACGATTACACAAACAAACAGAACAAGTAGGCCGAATCATAGAATAACGACCACAGAGGAGTAGAGCAAACTGTTAAAACACAGATACTCTCGAATCCAAACGCATCAAGCTTACAAATACACGTTCAATAAAATGGTGCTTGAAATTATTACGCATTCCCCTAAAGAGTATGCCCAAACGCTACCAACCGTAATTGAATTTATTCTGATACACAATCCTTAACATCAGCGGAATTCGCCCGATCAACGACATTGGTAGATAATTTCTTCCATTTAATATGTAATCTAGTTGCCTGAACTGATATTCGAAGTCATTAGGCGTGAGTTGTCTGATCTGTTGAGACATAAATGTCATAATTATATAATAAAATCAACGGGGTGCCATCTAATAAGCCATATCGTGCAGCAACCTTTCCTATCTCTTTCATCGCCTACACACTACACATTGTCCGTTAATTTATAATTATGTTAATGCGATGAAGTCGTTACATCGTATCATTGAGTTAATCATTATGTACAAACTCAATCATTATGTAACTTGTGGCTGGACTTTATTGCTCTATGTACAAAGATCAGACAGTGACATTGAATGAATGGGTGATATATTTCTATACCATCAACTCCGCATAATACTGTAAACATACAATGTGACAGCAAGAAAAATACATTCAACGAAACAATAGATTGACAAATGGGACAGGAAAGGCAGCACTAACCCATGTTTTTGTCTTTGGAAATTCAAAGTAGCAATACGTTCGAATGACGCATGATACTTGAAAGTTACAGAATATTACAGTTTTGACATTCTTTATTGAATAAACTGCTTAGGCATTACGATTGGCGGGCTAATTTGATATTTAATAAGTGAGCCGAATGCAAGTTCTTTAAGAATTGCATTATTTTTACTCGTTTTCATAGAATTCGTTATTTTTATAATGATTTAATTAATTATAACAATAGGTATCATAATATTATCTGTAATGTGTACACATTAAATTTACTGAGTTATGTAGCTTGATTTGCCTCAGCCTTTTCAACCATTTACTCTGTTATGCAGGTAAATATTCCGTGAGGTGTTCTTAATGAGTAATGTTTTTTCTGGAAACATAGTCTATTGTTCAGAAATAGACATATATTTGCACGTCCAACCATTATGGTTCTTCTTAAAAACTTTACGTAACTATGTAATGTTGCTGTTTACCTTGAGTGTTGTATCCTGATTAGCTCTGCACATTCACTGTTACCCAAGTCAATTTATAACATACATTATCGCCTTGATACCCCATGCAATTTCAATGTCAAACTATTTCATAACTTTTTGTACCTAGGTTCAAAGTTTTTCTACGAAACATTAACCAGGTGGTTATCTTTTTGTTGGTTGTTTCTCGAGGCATTAATCTCCGAACTGATCAAATATGACCGTGCTATATTCCGTTTGGACAAGGCATACTTGTGTATGGCGATGATGTGATCAATACACTAGAGAAAAACAGTTCATTCACGTGTTTGTCATTGAACTCAGGATGGGGCATGTTGTGTACCTTATAAATGTCTCCGATAAATGTGTAACGACTCTGTTGGAAACAAACTTGTGTTAACACTGAGAACAAACTCTAACGCCCATTTAACAATTTGCGTTTCTATATTTCATACATCAAAACACTACCATTGTGTGTGTCCCACCACGATATTATTCTTTCAAGTATATTCACTTACTAAATATACGATTAGTTCGGCAGCTAGATGTGCATTAAACATGTAGTAATAACTGTGATTACATGCCGGGTAAATCCTTTATGTACATATCAGAGTTGTGCTGAAATATGGGAGGCATATGAATGACTCATTTTGGAATTGACCTCGGTCGCCAGATTAGACATTAAGCGCTCCAATCATTAATAACATGATAATGTTTAGCGTTGAAGATTTGTGATAATGTTTGCGTGTAACATTGTGTTATCATCATTGTAGGTCGTTTATGCCAACCAACAACTCGTGTGTTGTAGTTGTTGAGCTCCAGGTTTATTAGTTAATAATTATGTATACATGTATGCTTACCTTACGACTTTCATTAACTTGATTTCAGTTATTTTTCTTTACTCCTCTTTCGTGTGTTCTTTTTGTGCCATTTATGCTATATGGTGTTTCTGTTGTTTAACGCATTTCCAAGTCCGATTGGATATCTTTCAGCTATAGCCAATTTTGTAAATTAAATGACTTAACCTGTTTGTCATTAGTTACCTGATTTTTGTAACGTATAATACCCTAGTATTTTGTTGACATGACAATACTCGAATTTATAATATTTTATAAGTATTGTGTTGTGGAATCATATGTACGTAGAACGATGACTTAGTGATGGATTTGAATCGCGAAATTTAAAACAAACCACAATTTTAATCATATAATACGTCTGAGACTCGTCTTATAAGATAAATATCTATTATAATCTGATGCATACTAATATAAGTATGAACTTTTTGTACTGGCGTTAACGATGTCTCTACCAATGTTAGACATATGTGTCATTATTTTGTGGCGTTATAACAATTATCCTCACGGGACATTATCAAATATCGCGAGATATTTTATATTCAAATGACATAATCCATTTTCGTGAGTTTCATTCGTTTTACGTAGTGGCAACAACTGGGTGTTAAAAACATTCCCCTGAGATTTCTAGAGTTAACCCAATTGCTCTGTGGTCAGATTGATGTGTCTATGTTATGTTTTTTTTGTACCGACCTTTCCTGAAATATTAATTAAAGACGATGGTTGATTCGTATACAGCGTGTGCTGACCGTATTCCAAATATGTGTGCAGACATTTTTCGATTGCAAAAACGAGGTCCATGCCAACAAGTTCAGATCAGTAGTGGTCAAACACAAAACTGTCTACACAAATAGATATTTATGTATGTCCTTATTCGTCGAAAGTGTACACCTACTTGGCAAAATGTTCTCTTTAGTCGGTACCAGCTATAAATAAGCAGCATAACGAGTTCCCGGTACACAATGTTGCACTGTTACCAGACAAAAAATTTCGTGACATCAAAAAAATCCACACAATGTACGTCATCTTATGAATAAAATATTTTGGTTCAAACAAAAAATGTTGAGGCTACGTAGGAAGCAATTTATTATTCTATTGTGGGTTGTAAATGAATCGGTTTATTATCCATAAATATAGTTTCCCTAATATTTGTTTATGTTTACAATCTTTTCGAACACTGATGTACAACACTGATGTTCAACATCACTATCAATGGCAATAAACCGACAGTCGTTTTGATATTCATAAACTGTCTGAACACGCAGGTACACGATCACTATAAATGCAAATAAACCCACAGGCATTTAGATATCTATATATTTTCAAACAATAGGGTAAACCATCACTATAAATAACATTTAAATCAGGATTGTTTTAATATTGATAAGATGTTCGGGCACTGAACAAAGTACAAATTGTTATCATTTTCACCATTCCCCTCGTTTCTATCTAACACTTCAATTGAGACAAACCAGAGTCGATCTAATTTTGGGAAATGCAAATATCCAAATCCGTAGACATTAATCAAAGGCTGATCAGTCTTAAATTAGTAGGTCATGTGTGCACATGAATTTTAAATTGATGATGATGGATGGGTTTGGTCGCAATCTAGGATTTATTTTTATGAGAATATTAAATGAATTATTTTAGTTTAATTCCAACCGGTTTTTGTTTACTCATATACAAAAATCCCGATATAGTTCTCCTGAAAATGACCTCATTGAACAGCACTGTGAGCAGCAATCATAGAAATTGTGCCAGTAAAAGGACTATGTACTATGTTCGTGCGTCTTAACCTTTGCTTCAGATCCGTTTTCATGTAGTTGATGCAAATACAACTCATAACTATGAAAATAATAAATCCTGATACATTACAGGGTGAATGTAGGTTTATGTTTCTGGATATGTGGCGTGAGTTTTTGCTTCCGTTGTCTCTATTCCTTCTATTTATCAAATTTAATTTAAAAATCACCAGCAAGTCGATATTGTGCGTCAAAGATATGATGGCAAAATAACATTTACACATGCTAAGTAGGCGACTGTTTCATTCCCAATAAGAACTGATGATATTTGCAGTCATGGTCAACGACATGAGCAGTTTCATGAACCAAATGCTGCATGCGCCTTTCTAGAGCAGATGGCAAAGCATCGGAATTGCAATTTGAAGGCGCTGGTTCGAGCCTGTAATCTTTAGAGCAATTAAAATATGTTTATAATATGTTCAGAAATTAAAATATCTTATTGTTAATTAGACATGTACACAAACATGGACTTTGAGAAAATCATACATAACAATGACATTGTTTCAGACGGGACTTGAACCAGTACCATCTGCGTTCACTGATTTCCACGGCTTACCACGACGCTATGTACCATACACTATCATGAAAACACTGAATTTCATATAGTTAAAAGTGATGTTGTTTGAAATAATTGACAAAGCTTATAAATGGTCAATATTTGTTAATATACTCACTATGTGTAATATGAACATATCCAACCAGTGACTTTTAGACAATAGTAGTGGGCTATCCTATCTTGGCCGCACTAGTATCATATGTAAGTTTGTTTCGTCGGTATGCCTAAATATCATAATAAAGTTGTACAGATATATGACCCACTTTAAGGTCATGTTAAATCCAGAGACATGGAAACATAATAAACATGGTTGATTTTATGTAAATAACAGTAACATGTAAATGAACATTAACTTTAATACGTATTGGCCAAGCGCAGATAGTCTTTAGATATAATGGATGTTTCAATGTCTAGGCTTAAAGTTCATACAATTATGCATAGTGATCGGGATTTGCCCAACTTATATTTGTACCCCATGTTATATTTGTGTGACTGTGCTCGTTACTTGTACATGTGATGTGAAGTGTTTTTTCTCCGTTTGAGCACACTGTGCTCTTAGTACTGTTTCTGCCTTCCAAGCTCAATATGGTCTACGTATACATCATAGCATCCATACTGAAGTTGTCACCAAATATTTACTTTTCTCGTTCTGTCGCACTTTTATTTAATCTATACATCTCACGATGGTGATGTATTTAAACACTGTAAATATTTGATATACTGTAATTATACTTCATTAATTGATCATTAAAAGTGACTGAAGTTCGACGTATAATAAACATGTCATGATTTCAGTGACAATCGATAACATTTCACAGACTTGTGTCATTTATTGCCAGTAATTAAACCCCGTTCATGGCATCTTGTAGGACAAACGTCAATTAGATGAAGACTATGTTGTCAATGAGACAATTTAAATGTCTCTCTCAGAATTTATGTTCGAATAGACGTCTATATGTATATCATGAATAAACACTTATTGTAAGAAACATAGTTTTACTATAGCACTCCCTTTAAGAGCTTATTTTACCTACCTTAACAAGGGTACGTCGTGATTACATCTTCTCTGTCGCAAACATAATTACAAGTACATGTTCTTTGTCGGTTGAGTCACCCAATGCTACTGTCTATTTATGAAACGCCTTTGAAATGCTGACTAAGCTTAATCATAAATTTTATAACATTTATTCAATGACATATAAACAATAGAATCTATATTGATAACAACATGATAAATTAGATACATATATAGACACAATGTATCAATAGATATAATGTGAGAAAATTGGAGATAAGAAATTGAATTTCATTCTCACACAAATACACATCAGATGCAGTCAGCTGATGAGAGTCCAGTGGATTGAATGAAACTTGAGAACTCAACCAAATATTCTGGGCATGAAAACTCATATGCTGTTTAATATTAATATCTAATTCCATGAGAACACTAAGAGTCAGGCATGAGGAATATTTGTATTGTAACCTTGAGTGGAATACAACATTCGCTAAGCTTTGTACTGATGCCATATTGTCTTTTAAGCTCCACGTTGAGCCATCAGATGATGGCAATGGAGAAGAAATTATACTCAATGCACATCATATCGAAAGTAAATCGCAGTACGCATATTCAGTATAATATTAACTAACAGATCAAGCGATTAATAGCGAGCATATGTAAAATAAATGTTTAGTAATTACGCAAAGAATCGTAAATAGTTTGACATTTGTTATTGCTCCATTCACACCGAGCGTTGTGGTTATAGCGACATGAACAAATGGGTACTGTTTTATCAACGTAATTACGGAAATCGTAACCCTACGTTCAAATTTAAATTTAGTATAATTCTTTAACCACTGCACATCAAGGATTGATATTGTATTGTTTAAGGTCATTAGCTGAACCTTGATTAGTATAACAGCTCTATTTAACACATCTTATAGTTTTAAAGGTACCGAATTAAAATTTGATCGTAAGTTAAAAATTTCCGTAAATACTTTGAAAAAAAACAGTACACAGATGACTACATATGGTTTGATATATAGAGCAATTCATAGATCGATTGGAATTCGTTCTAATAGCCTACAAAACGACCGTCGGGTCAGAAAGACAGAACACAGCAGTACATCCAGGTAAGGTTATGTTGACTGACTGTTGTATTATGGCGTTATATGACTGGTTGTTCTGGGTCACTTCAAAATTCTTAACGACAATCACATCACTTAAAAGCAGTTAATTGAATAACACTCCTTATACAATGACAATTAGATTGGTACAAATTGAAAGAGTACGTATTTTTGAATGTACGAGTGGTGATCAATTAATACGTGATAAAAGTCTTACTTTTTTGTATTTATACTTTATGATTTGCCGGACATTTATTTCTAATTGACTTAACTCTGATTAACTCTGAAAATTGGCAAAACTATTAAAAGATCTTCATGGTTTTCAGTAACAATTATTGTCTTACAGGTTTGTTAAAAATGTGTTTATATGTCAACATTTAAGCCATATTGGCACCGTGCCAGATTATCCGATCATTTTACCACGTAACGCATCTAACGTCCACTTATGTTTATACATTTACAATAATTCAAATTGGTTGAAATATCGAAATGTAAGTTGTATGTGTTGTATCAAGAAAATGTGTTGTAGACAACGGTTACACATTGAAATAATACGACGATACAATATATGACCTTACCGAAAATACTGATGGTATATCATTGAATCAATAATGTGTTACTATAAATAGTAACAACATTAGGATAATACGTTTTGGTTGATACCAAAAACTCGTATAGAACGTTGTGTAATCAAACATATTTTACAAAAAAGTAGTATATTAGGGGTCAGATTAATTTCGGGGAAAACTAAGTAGCTGTGTTACTATATATTGTAACACATTTTTTTATTCGGTGATAGCGATGAACTGGATAGAAGGTTTTCGAAACTGAGATATGAAACTCGTCACGCTATTAATATATTTAAATTAACCGAACTGTAATATGCAAATTTAGTAATATTGCGATTGTAACCAAATACACAAATTCTCATTTAAGCATAACACATAAGTTTGCAACATAAATACTACATAATATGATTGTATAAATCCTAGCACATGGAATCATATGAATTTGGACCTATAACAAAACATAATCCTTCAGATTCTCGATATTTGGAATTGTATTAAGAATTTATCACAAACAATGTATTCACATAATATCTTTATCACTAAATCACACAAGAATCAATCATTCAAACATCGGCTTGTGTCGTAGAGCATCTAGTTATCGATGGTGTAGAATCCCAGTCAGGGGTTGTCACTTGAGGAGGAGGTGCCGGGGGTATTTTATGCAATAAACATTTATGTTCTGGTATTAAATGCATTGTTGTCGGGGAAATATGATCCGTCGGACACAAATCTTCAGGCACAGTGTGAATATGATGCGATTGTTGAACATCAGCCCTTGTTTCTATTACATAAGGACCGCAGTTAACGTGGTTTTGAACAGGAGTTGAGATTTGTTGTCCAGGAACTTTTGTAATTACAGCATAATCGGCATTATTAACTTGGTAATGGTTTAATGAATTATGTGCGTTGTGTTTTAATGCAGTATGGTTAGTATGTTCCGGTGGACGCCGACGTTCACTGTCAACAGAGTTCTCCCGAACCATTGGAGATTTACAACAAGTAGGATTGTTGGCCCTAAGTGATTTAGGAACATCATAATGTTGTTGTTGTTGTTGACTATTACGTAATTCACTAACTACACTGATATTTGTTTCATGTGTATTTTGTTGAGGTTTATTTTATATTAGCTTGCTCTTATATTTCACTATAGTCCCCATTATCTGCGTGTTCGTCATCTAGACTTGAATAAGCAGACTCTGTGTTTTGTTGTTTCCCATTGCTTCGTCGCAATGGTGGGTGGGGTAAGAAAGATGAAACACCCGTACTATTATCACAAAAAGTTTCATCATCGCTTTCGCCTTGTGATCGATTAAAATGAAATATAGTTGTTTCATAATCACTAGATTGTTGTAGTGGTTCGCTTTCAGGATCTATATTGTCACGGGAATGTCCAAGTTGTCCGCTATACTGTGTAGCGGATATGGCGCCATCTAGAGGCAATAGTTGCATTTCTGTACTATGTTTATCACCGTCCAGTGTTGTGGCTGTTTCTCTGTTTGTAGCGGTTTCTCGCTTCTTTTCACGTCCTATAGTAATGTATCTGAAATTTGATCTGAAAGTAATTAAATAATTCAATTGAAAATAACACAAATAGTGTCAAGGATTGATTTTAGTAATCTGTGTTAGTATAAATACTGGTTCTCGGCTTCTAATTAGGTATAATATTCGTTGATATTCAAATTGTGTAGCCATTCTTGTTCATTGTGTGCCGCGTAATACTGGTTTTTTGCTTCTAATTTTGTATACTATTCGTAAATATCAATATTATGTGATTTTCCTTTCCATTGTATGACTTGGGAAAAGTTATGTAATTCAACTTGTACTGCCTTAATACAATTTGCAAGCATTGAGTTATACATGTATAGGCTATTTATGCAGTAATAACTATTTGTTCAATTTGTAATAAGTTCAATTAAGACATGTATGCACACAGTTGGTTGAAGAATGAATACAGAATATACATGCAGGCCTAGTAAATAAAAACAAGTCAATCCCTGGACCGTTACATGAAACATCGAACAATCTTTAACGAATATACACTGAGATAAGTATATGTTTCTATCGTTAAGATCAGAGTGGTCACCTCGAACGTCATGTGGAAGATTATCTACGTCGACTAAGGGTTTGGTCCTACAATACGATATATCTTATCAAACTATTTACAAATGATACTGGTTTATCTACTTGTTTGTATATATGGCACTCAGCACAATAGGCACACTGTATTGGCTGATTCACGCAATGTCGGGATATTATGACTGGGTAATTTCCATAGGACTAAATACGGTTCTACAGTTATGAGATAACAAATATTGAAAAAATAAAAGCATGTTATTGTGAAGCTAATTAATAATCGACGTAAATATCATACATGTAACAAACATACGTTAACGCCATCACCAACGCAACAATTAACACTCCTAGGAATATATTAACAACAACCGCTCCTGAAATAGAAATAATTGATCATTAGATTAAGCCAGTTATACTTATGTCAAAGTCATATTTATTATTTTAAATATATCAAATGTGTAAGAGCACAGGGTGATCATTATTATTTGGTAACAAAAATAACTTTAATAATTTTGTCAGATTTAATGATATTATCTTTTGTTATATGCCATTGTTTAACATATACATACACGTTTTGTTCAGGACATAAATCGTTTTCAAATGCTACATATTATTTTTCCAGTAGAATTTTGAAGCGTTTTGCTTGAATCTAAAAGTAAACCTGCTATAATCAACAATTTGGAATCACTGAAAATGTACGACTTCATCGATGACATTATTGACATCAAGTGTGCGTAGCATACACTTATTATCCACATCTTATAAAGACTTTGGCTCATTAGCTTTGACATAAGGGTCAAACCACTTTTCTATCATTAAATATGAGTTGTTAATGTTATTTGTGTTACCATATATCAATGATCACCCTGTACATGCATACGTTTTTGTAAAACATTTCACAGGCAAAAGAAGAAATGCGCTGATCATTATTATAAAACATGTCCGAAGTAGCATACATTGTCCATTATCATCCTTAATAGCATCAACGCCTTTCAGCTGGGAGGCAGTGTTTTGTGTGTACTTTATCCGTTCAAAGCAAACATGTACAATGAAATTCGTTTGTCCGATTATAATAACTAATCGCATCAGGCAGGAGTATCCATATAATAGCCTCCATAAATAGGGAAATTAAAGAGTTGAAGTAAAGTTGACTTAACCAGTTTCCTTGACAGTTATAATCATTAGATAGATAATCTACTTTTTCTTCCACATGGTGCTGCGAACATCGTTGTCAACATCATAGAAGAAAATAACCTTTCAAAACCCCTGTACCACACCTAGCTTTCAAAGTTAAAAGATTAAAAATCAAGACAGGGAAGGAAGCACTCAACTGAAGCAATATAGTGTTGTACTTAACATCTGCATATTTGCATAAGTATATGGGTGGAAATACATGCGGGGGTTAGACATAATATATTACAACTCATACAATGGTGACAAGACACAAACAACACATTTATCACAGTGCTTAATTACATGTATGGTCCTTTAATGACAAAATTTTTATTGTACATGTGGTATTGAAATACAACCCAGTACAGTATATTCAGACACAATTTCTTCAAATCTACTGGAACATAATACTCAAGCCAATTCTGTTTCAACAATCTACATCGATAAGCGTTCATGGTTTACCTCTACACTCAAAATGTGTACATTCATCCGAAAATGCGATATTTCTTATTGGAGCCAAAATACCATATCTGTCCTTGCTATGAATCCAAAATGAAATGCTTAACACCATGTTTTACAAAGTCTGAATAATACAGAAACTCCTGGGGATATGATTATTTTTTCATCGCGTTAACACCATTATTTAACAATGTAACATTCAAACACGGCGCCCGGTTGACATGAACAGCTTTTTTCTTGGAATTTATTCATAACCATTACCAACTTGTTTTTTACGAGAAACTGGCTAAATGACTGGAGTTAATATAACGGAGAAAATCCCCGGCAATAGCTGGAAATTAGAGTTCTATTTTATCAATACACTTACTGAAACCTTAAACCTATGTTCAAATTAAAAGTCTTTATATTTTGCTAGCAAATACAAATTGAAGTCAAATTTAGTTTCTGGATGTTACAATAACTGAATCATTGGTCCAAGAGTATTGTATTTCCGCAATCACATGTAGGTATTAAAGATGTATAAATACTTCGTATTTTTACGATCATTACGGTGCTTGGACGAAACACTACCACGAAACCTAGAGTCATGTTACATTTTTGTATAATCATATTGCTCAACATAAAGTCAACGCATTAGTAGAGTACATACATACATTGTTACAAAGCATACAGTCCACTAAGACTATAACAAGAGTGACTCAGTGGTTGAGTTTTGAAACCGATTATAAACGCTTATTCGGAAATTTAAATAAATACTTTATTCGCTGTACGTGTTCAGGCAATTATTGAAATATGTTGTGTCCACATAAACTACTTCGCCACTCACACAAGATCCTAACTGGACAGTAGGTAAACATATATTGTAAATATTGTGAATCTTTAGTGTTGAGAGCATATGTCAGCGGTGTAGTTAAACAATAAAAGTAACATCATACGTAAATGAGTCACCATACGCCAAGGACCAAAGGAATCTGTGTCCTCCTTAACTTCTTCTGGCGGCTCAACTGTAACAAAAATTGATACAATGTTATATACAAGGTGTATTCAAGAAAGCCGCAATACGCGGAGAAAATTTGATTGAAAAAAATATTAGGTAATAAAACATCGCTCCACAAATACTTTATAATGTCGTATAACCCTCTTATGATATATTAATGCAAAGCTGGGCGGTCATGCACGTAGTGCCCTTAGTATCAATGGAATATAATATAATACACAAATACCGTGTCTAACAAAACGGATTAGATGTAGCCATTATATGACAATCTGATGACCACAAAGTATAAATTATTTGACATAATGAGGTTAATTTAGTTTCGGCGCCATCTTTATGTGTTAAAAGTTCCGGACTTTGAACTGTACTTTACTCTACCTTCTGGATGCGTACGGCTACTGTCATTTAACAGATCCTCCGGTGTTTCCGGTCTCTCTGTTGTATGTTTGACGTATTCTGTTGATAGCGTAGGGTGAGGTTGTGGTTTTGTATATCTAAACTGTAGCAAAGCTGGATTAGTTCGCTCACATTGGTTGGCCTACTGTTCGTAAGGTTCCATCGATGATGACGGCGATTTAACTGAAAAGAGACAAACAATATAATCAATGTAGAATTACATAAACATGTTACCTGCCAGGACATCATACGTTAGACCGGCAGTCATAATCACACAGCACAATGGCGACACAACGAGATGGGAAACCGTTAGCCGAGGCACATAGAAGCATAAACAGGCTAAAATGGAGACCAATTATACTGATCAAGATGAATAAAGAAGTAAGTACATGTATAACTTTATGAATTGTATTTATGTATTGAAGCCTTGATATAGAAAACATTATGAAGTCACCAACATGACTTGAAAGTTGCTTTGACAAACACACAAATATATCTTGCTTATAAAGACAATAACACATGTCCGTGCTTGAAGAAAGAAACACCTACACGTTTTTGAGATCGAAATTGCCAGGAAAAAACATATTATAGCAAATCCTGTGTTCCAGTCTTGACCTATTATAATAGAATGGCTGTCACGAGACAGAAAATGTATCCCCGTTACGAAGTCACAAGTAAAGACTCATTTAGAAAGGAAATAATTATATTTATTCTGACAACGACTGACAAGAAATGGTCTGGGCACGACCACAAGCTTAGCATTTTACAATTTATCAAAGGATGTTAAACAGATAAGACGAATGTCTGATATACTGTCCAGAACGTTTCTCGGCATCTAGACATTTGTATCATTAAATATAAATCTCAGACGAGTAAATACATGACCACTCCATCCCTGATAGAACTCATCGACAAAAACAATATGACATTCGGCAAAGCCTCGTGTCATATAGTTCTGTCCACTCGTTTAATGAAACTCGTATGTAATGAACACTCATGCAAAATCTTCTATATACAGTGCTTCATTTATTTTACAAGCCATTTAAGAAAGTGCCTTTATCCCACTCACACGAATGACACAGGTGTGTTTTATATTTAAAAGTATCAATTGCGCGTCATTGACATGTCGCTGATGCAAATCAAATCCATAAACATCTGTTTCCAGTGCGAACATTATAATTATGTGGGTCTTGTATCCCGAATACAAACACGTTTACACTATGTTTTCGTTCGACTAATACTGTCTGGAGTAGTTTCAAGTGTTCGTCGTAGTCATTGGATAAGCAATGTATTGACACATTTGTGTTTCTGTTTTGTCATTATAGTTTTTTAGTTTGTTTCATAATTATCTTCCACGAAATTGTTTTATTTTTGTAAAATGGAAAAGAGTCAGTTTGCACATTTTGTTCAAATGCTGCTACTTGTATGTTGTTGTGTAAATTTCTGGCATGCAGCAGACGATGTTAAAGACTAAAATATACAGTTTTAAATGTATTTCCTAAAAGACAACTGTAAGTAACCGTTTATCTACCTTTTAGCTAAACATATTTTCTGAATATTAATTGCTGGATATATGATTTTTGTGCGTTTATAATGACATAACCAAAATCCATATTCATAATACATGTAGTAGTGCTAGTTTTCCTTTCGACAACAACATAATACTTAACAAGAAATAATCTTGTTTTCAAATGCGACCTATATTTCATTTATTGATACCAATATACATTGGAATTTGTGTAAAATTCTAGCAAAATGTCAAATGTTGTTATGCGTTTTCTTCTTACATATACATTGTATATTGATGGTGAATAAAATACATTACAACTAGACCTAAGCATTTACATGAACCATGCCAATCCAAAACATGCTTTTATTCGGACAGAACATGCCGGAATTACGTATAGTCTTTTAATAGGCATGTATTTATGGTGTGCATGTGTTGAAGATTCGTGTAGCCATAGTGATATTCTACGAGAAACAAATCCCTAAAATACTAAATGTCCAGACAACTCTTAATACCGCCACCGTGGCCTAGTGGTTAGGGCGTCCGCCTCCGGAGCGGAAGGTCGAAGGTTCTAATCCTGGCGGAAGCTGGGTTAGAACTGATGCGACCGGTTGGTGAGCCGCCAGCTAGTTAAAGAATGGTTACCGTAGGCCCATCTCTGCCAGGCGCCCGGCAATATGAGAAGGGATTCGGGAGGTTCTGTGCGCACGACAAATAGGTGTCTCATAAGTCAAATTGGCTGGCCCTTTCAATAGGGGTGACACTATAATAAACAAACACTTTACATTTTACAATGTACAAACGTGTATGCAACGGTACCATGACAGTTACTCTTCTATGTTCAAGAAATTATATGAGCTAAGAGGTATATACTAGAGGTAAATACCTTATTAATGAGAATCCTATTGTAACCATTCATTGCAGATCATAGCTGGTTTACTATGAACACTTTCACATTGTCAGATATGCTCATTATACGAGTGCGTCTTTAGAGTGGCAGAGTTTCAATGGTCCTCATTGTATGAGAATGTTATCTAGACACGAGTAGAATAGTATAGTAACTAGATATTCCAAGCTTATTGATTAATTAATCACGTAGACTGTTCTATTACAAGATGTATCTCTCCGGTTTCCTCACTATGCACCTGCGTAAAAGGAAACTCTCGACTCAACAATATTCCAATTTGCAAATTAGCAAAAAATGCTGAGAAAGACAATTTTAGTGTGATGCATACTAAAGTCAGCAATAACGAATACTATTCCAAGAAATGAACTTGTAACGACAGCTGAATTAAAGCCGTGTCGTCATGTTTACAGCAATTTATCTGTGACCTGCTTCAGCGAGTGACTATAATATGTATGTTGTAATTATAATGACGGATTCATTGCTTATTTAATACCAAGGGATAAATTGTTTGTCTTGAACGTACAATGTTCACAAATATTCTGGAACACACATATCAACGGTTCTCGTTATGTAATACTATTCAAATATGGTTGTAATACTTGAGTGACACATACATGTACACTATTGATATTCTTATTTAAAGCAGTCGAAGATGTTGATTATAAGGATATTCATACATAGATAATACTGAAGATATTATATACTTATATAACTAAAACATATGAATAATTGCAACAAATACTATTTATGATTTTAAAACATGTAACTACACGTATTCACCATATCATAATAATTATCCGCTTACTTAAATTCGAACTACAATTTGGCACTCAAACAGGACTATAAAACACGCTTAACGTACAAGAAATATCACTGCACAAACAATTGGACGGTTCATGGCAGATTTTGGCAGCGTTCAGAAATAGTATTCAAACATGTTACAATGTAGACAGCAGACATAAACTTGTGAATTTACTTTTTAAAAATCTCAACAATTTTCAAAGTTGTAAATTTAGAATAGATTCAGGTGTAAAAACGTATGTAAAAAAGTGTTAGCAATTAATTTGCTTGGCTCGAAACCTGTCTTAAAATATCTCTACAGATTTTATCTTAAAGTGAAGAGCGATGTTAGCAGACCACTGGAACATAATATATACATCTGGTACGTAAATAACAATATCATTGAAGTGTTATTGGCTTTGAGTATTTAGGCTATATTTGCAAAGCTACGGAACAATGTTGCAACGTAGTCACAGTCACGGTGTATATCCGTACCGCAACCCTCTCTGTGCAAAACGCCATATCGATACCCTCATATATTGGTTTAATGAGGTTGTTTACTTCTAAACGTGTTAACCTCAGGAGCCACATATTTTACAGCAGTTACTATCGGTTGAATATGGAGTAGTGTTGTTCATGGTCGTCGTTCATGTTAATTCTTATATCGCTTGGTTGGGAAGTAAGTATATAATGTGTTTGCTTTGAAATCACTTTGTTACGTTTTAATTGAATCTCCTTTGATATCAACGAATAATTCCGCGCTCAGCCTAAATGTTATACAAACTTGTCACTTTAAAAAAAACATCTAAGCTTGCAACATCATATCTGCATTTTCCTAAAGCATGTCCCTTTAATTACCATTCAAGACGTTTCAGTCTTTTCTACTCAGAAATATGGCTTTAATTCGTTTTGAAATACTCCCTACGCCCAATAAAAGAATTTAAATGCACGATTCTACGAGCGGGTGCCGCTCTGATATTACATGTAATTAACTTTTATTTCAAGAATATTAACTCTATTTAATTAGTTCATTTTTTCTGAATTGTAATAGACGCGTGTTTGTCATAAAACGAAACAAAAATCATAATAATTAAATGGGGAATAAAATAGTTGTACTTTAATGACTGTTTGGAGACTGAAGATGAAGATTTTACGATCGTCCGTTTGAAGTATGTCGACGACTTGGACTGATTCTTTTAGAAACAACATTTGAACTTCTGTGAATGGAAATGGTATTCTCCTCATTTAATGTGTCTCTTTCAAGATGAACAATTATGACCTAAAAGTAAGATCATAACACGGAAAGGACTGTGGATATTTATAATTTACAGGGAATGTCAAACCTAAATTAAAGTACCTTTTTTGACGAGTGCCGTAAGAAATACTTTTAAGAGTTCGTACATATTGAGTATATAATAACAATAACGATTAGGGACTCCTCGATATTTTGATCCATTGCCCTCAAGGGCATTTCCCTATGCTTCCGGGGCGACTGATCATAGTTGCATTCATTCTGTTATATACACGTAGTCCGTATCATTAACAGTGCTCACTCCGATCATTGGCACTAGT
Organism: Spisula subtruncata; assembly: GCA_963678985.1. Taxonomy (NCBI): domain Eukaryota; kingdom Metazoa; phylum Mollusca; class Bivalvia; order Venerida; family Mactridae; genus Spisula; species Spisula subtruncata. The sequence goes on along the minus strand of OY787675.1, from coordinate 7,423,801 downwards.
AAATAGCGTAGTATAGTCAGATAATGTTAAGTTTATATATTTCAGATTCATTACTAGTTAACTTCAACATTGGAGACAAATAGTTTTGACATTTTGGTCACAACTCCCAACTTTAAATGCCAGATATAATTACAAGTATATGCCCTTGTACGAGCAATTACACAGTAGTCAGCATTTTAAGCGTTTATATAATTAAGATAAACGTCACATTGTAACTTTAAAATCTTTATTTTCATATTTGTTTGAGGGTTAGTTGAAATAATGACGCAAGTAATGATAGTACCAACGATATAACTACCTTAGACCAATACAATGCTTAAATGTTCTTGTAATAAAATTCATTTCCTTCTTTGTTAATGCATTATACGTGTTTATACATGTACTCCGTATAGAGGAAGAGCATAAGTGTATTCAATGAATAAGGCACAACCTCTATCATGTGAACTTTTTTATTCCAACAATCGTCGGAATATAGAACAATGCGCCATAGATGCTGACACAATACTGGGTCCAAAATCAGATTAAAAGTCTCCTTTTGTAAGAAAGCACTAATTCATTTAAAATAATTCCTACCAGCATCGATTTCTAGAACTAAAACGAATTATGAAATAAATTACTCGTTGGTATTACGCAGCAACAACGCAATCCAAACACGAGTATGGTAATTCTTAAACATGTAGACGATGTGCAAGTTCATTCAAATAGACAAGTAATAGAAGAAAATAAAGATATGTGCTATGCGAAGGGACCTTAAAAGTGCAGACTGTCTTGTGTGCCGTTCCAATTTGATTTTTATGCCACTGCCATGCATTCTCAATCGACATTAGACATACCAATTGGAACCTTTGCAGCCACATTTACATTGAAAACCACCTGGTGACATTTTAACGCAGTAAAATAGAAGATTATACATGCAGATAGTATTTGTTTCATTTTAACTCATATAATACAATTAGTACGTACATTTTTAATTCACTCATGATATTGTCCTTTTTTGTGTTTTTGTTCTAAGAAATTAAGACATAAATGTACATACATTTGCATCTACCGGGCGACACTGTACGGGCGTTACGCGGCACAATTCGCATAGTTTTCAACTAAATTCTTTATTACTTTCTTAATCGATTTTAGTATTTTATCAAATATCTAAAACGGGTCTCGAATGTAGCTCCCTATGGCAAGGAGTCATGATGGTAAGAATACGATTCTCCTCGAATCCATTTTATCAGCAACTGTGAGGAAATAGGAGTTAATACATGTATGTACGTGATGGGTCAAATTAACGAGCGTACTTGAATTATTGTTACGTTTGTATTAAGTACGACATGCCATGCCATAATATAATAACACATAAAATACTTCACAAGAGTTGAGACATGTTTGACACTTTCAACAATAGTTCAACAAACCGCCATTAACAGTTGATGGCTGTAAACCAACTTTATTTATAACTTTTCACTAGAACATATTTTAAAAACTTAAGACTGACAGGTTTCAGCTTAATCCAATTAATTTAAAAACACATTCTTACACATAAAACACAGAGGGAATTCAGAATTCAAAACATCCTGAATATATAATCCCTTTACTCTGTACTGTTTACAACTCGTTTGACGTCGACTTTGAATATTTAAACAAACTATCTCAGGTTTGGCATTATGTATGTCAATGTTTATTAACAATTACGTTTTGGTTTACCATGTAAACATGTTTATGCTGAGGGATAGATGGCTGATAATGAAGAATTGATAGAAGATTGAATAAAACAGCAATAAACGTAACATGCTAACACAAACGATTACAATGGCAATAATGGTTAGGTGTTGATAGTTATCTTGTAAAAACAGATCCTGCTATGCCTACTGATGAATCAACACGTCAAACAGGCATGCTGATTCCTAAATGATGACACGAACCTGTAAAACTAACTTTTGTGCCAGGCTAGAATCATGTCATTAAAATATATGATATTGTTTAAATGTCAAAGGTACATATTGAATTGCAGTTTAAGAAGTCATCTATTTACAAATGTAGTACCAGAATATATAGATAAATGAGACACGTTTTGGTGTAAAATTATTCAAATTATAAATGAAAAATGTGACTTTTGAGAATCGGTTAATAAATGTGTTATGTTTACCCCCAAACAAATCAAATGTAATCAGTATGTTACAAAAATGTGCCATTTTCCAACACAATTAAGATGAGAAATTTGTTTTGTAAATGCGACGCATAGAAATGCCGTCATTTTAATCGAATTTCAGTGACATAGCTATAGTTTTAATCATGGCATTGCATGTCCCCTGTTGGAATATTTTGAAAAGGTCTAAATTTGTGGAAACCTTAAACTTCAATTACAATATTGATGTGTGATACCAAAATGTGAAATGTTGATCTCAGTTTGAACATCCCGCCACAAAGCTAACATACCCGTACATAAATGCGCCCTTCTTGGTTTGTTTGTTTCAGTTACATGCAGATCGAGTGATAAAATACAAAAAACGAAGAAGGAGCAAAAGGAATAAAAGAATAAGACAACATCAAAAGTATTGGGCTTTTTATATATCATATTGAGCAGCCACACTGCCGTAACCATTGGGTTGAATGACCGATTCACATATAAGTCCATATTTGTAGTCATAAACGACGGAAACAAACAAACATTGTCCAAATTGATCAATATGGTTGATTTACGATGCTCAAATTGACTTACACAAGACGTAACATAATGAAGTAGGCTATACAAGGACTGACAGGTCATCTGACAAGTAAGTAAATGAATTTTGCAGCTTAATTGTTATTTATGACGCCAATGGGCTAACTGGAGCTTCGATGATACTTAACTTAGCCAATGAAAAACACAATCGATGTTACTGGAAGCAGCTTAAGTAGTAAGCTCTGAGGAATAAGAATAAATAGAAGCTTTTCAAGGTTATTAAGATCATTGCTCCGAGGGCAGTAAGAGAATGACCTGACAAGAAAAATACATTAAGAAAGGATACATGTACATAATTCAACAATACTCAATAGACTTTTTCTGAATCGCCAGCATTCCACACAGAAAATTTGTGTTGCAAAAATGTACTTTGTTATAGAGTTTTCCTAACACTTTTTTGGATGTAGATAACAGAATGGCCGATACAAACGGTCACGACAATGTTTGTCCATGGACATATTTGATAACCGCATGAATGAAATTCATTAATGTACATGCATACGCTATAATTTAACGCACTTTCAGTATTGAATCCGTGAAATTTCAATTATATTGTTTTCGGTTGCAGATGCTTTCTTACAAGAGCTTGGTGTTGAAGGTGACACCAATCATGCTCGCATCAGGTATTAGACAAGACATAATGGCTGACATGTTCGTCATAAATGACTATATTTAAAGTTTGTCATCATTATTATCATGTTTGTCCATTTTTTATACCGATTAGTAATGATCAGACTCTACCAATAGAGTTGTGTGTGCGGAATGTTACCAGCATGCTAATATAGAAGTTGTCGAATAAAATAAATGCAATTTAGCGTTAACATTATATCTTTTATATGTTAAAAAGGTATGAGGAATCTGACAGGGAAGGCAGCACTCAACTTAACCAGCCGAGAAGCCGAGCGCAGAAATCAGTTACACCACAAGTACACTGAGCAATGCCCACACATAAGCCAAAGAAACAATTAAAAGTCCAAGTAAGTTTCGTTTGTTTTGTGTGGTATCAGAATGTAGACAGAATGCAGCATTTATGTCACCATACAATTATGAAGACGTACATGTATGTAGGCGAACGTTTGGAGAAGAACGTAAATGATGAAAACATACACAAACTGATTTTTTTACATAATTATAAACAACACCCGAATGTAATGACTCGATATTAGCTAATATTACTCGAATTATGTTTTACCAACACAGTACGAAAGAATTTGTGATATTCTCTACATCATAGTTTTACTGCAAATCGATTGCATGTGTCTTTTCTGAACTATTATCAGACCGGGAACCATTCGTATTAGCCTATTTGATATGGTACTGTTGGCTTTCGTGTCAATTAGATACTCTCCCATGGTATCGGTCAGAAAGGTCACAGAACGAATTGTAAATAAGTAAATGGTTAGTATTAGATTAATGGGATCACGACCATATGTCATAACATAATAAGCATAACAAATGATGGTTGAGAAGAAGTATCAATCAATCATTGTTCTTATCAGTATCACGCATGTGACGCCATATTGGTAGTCGAATAGACATGCTTCTGAGAGTTATAGTAAAAAAAACCGACCAAGTCGAGTATGTAATACTATATAGTCGCTAATACAAAGTGAATATGACTTACCCGAGTATGAGATAAGAAAGCGGTTGCCCCGGTCTTCCCCGGCCATGAACTTATAATGTGTCACGTATACTGTGCCACATGATCGTATCTTTACATTGACTCTATTCTCGTCACAAAATCTCTCCATGGTTAATTTCCTAGTGCTGCACAGAGTGTATTGCACCGGAAAATACATTGCAAATAATTTAGCTCTAAATAAAGTACATTTAAGTAAAACAATTGGAAGTACTAAGCTCAAGTCTAGTTGTAGACATGTATCCAGTCAGCTGACTATACATGTACTCACGTTAATGTCGTTAATCATATCAGTCATTAAGTCTACGATAAGTAACATGATTTTCGTATCGTTCATGTTATGTAAATATGACTTTTGTCAGTATATCTGACAGTGTGCCATTATTAACAAAATACAAGTCTAGAGGTGAACAAATTCCAACATGCGTGTATTAGATCAGGTTATTTCCTGTATAGTCAAAAAAGGGTATCGGGACGTTAAGAAGTTCGATTCAAGGCCTCGACGGGCACATATATTACTTTAATACCCTCGTTTGTTAACGTATAATAGTACTTTAATGGCTAACTATGCGTCTGAAAAATGTGACTTTGTAAACCCAATATATCTGCAATACTGGTATAACAGCAACGTGTATCGTTAATTTGTAACGTATTCAGTCGGTCATTCGTGTTAGTTTTACTGTATTGTTATAAAATAGAATTGAATGTCTAAAACTTGTATTTTATTTCTATATCAATATATGTACACTTTACTAATTTCCCTTACACCATGCGTCGTGAAATTAAGACCATGAAGAATGCAGTACCTATAGTTGGTTTCTGGCAATAGTGTACCATGCCAATTACTTTTAACATAAATCTATTGCAAAACAGCGCAATAAATCTAGCCACATCTCATCAGAAGTCAACAACAAGAAAATAATCAAATCTAAGTGCTACTTTTATAATGTTATTTTATTATTCTGTATCTAAATTTGTCTGGTATATTTAATGAAACCAATGCTTTGAGATGGGTTTCCTTTTATTACATGTACTACCTTAGTCTAGTACATTATCTTTTTCAAGTCAATACATACACATGTACCAACTTTGAGACGGACGTATTATCAGATAAAAAAATTAAATTAGTTTCAAGCTGGTAGAAATAATATATTTTATGTCGGCACATTAATACGTGGTAAATAACGCATTAGATGAGAAATTAGTGCCGGTTGCCAAGCAAATTAAAAGCTGTTTTTACGTAAAAAGTGTTTAGTGTTCGTTGACTTTAGTTAATTAAGTTTGAGTACGTTTGTACCAAAGTGGTAATTGATTTTAAAGCAAATTGCTTGTATCACTCTCGGTGATTGTGCCATGTGTTATGTATCAGTACTTGTAAAGCTCATCGCCTTATTAAGACATTTGAAAGTTTAACTCATAATTGTGGAGCTTTCTAGTTGCATGTTGCTTTGTCTTGCGTAAAATCTCGAATGTGTTCATTTATTTTCTTTATGGTGACAACCAGCAACAAGTACTGCTGCGACTGTTTCTGTTGAATGATGCCTACATATACCATACCCGACTTTTCAGTATCCATTATCGATACTCTCCCTAAACCAAGGTGGAATTCGAACCCAACTCCTACGTACATGAAGGTAGACACTCAGTCCCTAATCAAACAGGCTTTTCTAGTATTACATTACGACAACGAGGCAAAGACGACGATAAATATAATTTTAAAATTGTTATAACTATATGATGATAATATTAGGTACAAGCGTTGATATTTGAAATAAATGTTATTGAAATTTAAGAACCTTGCATTCAGTAAAATGCTAACACGATCATAAATGAATAAGGGATATAAGAAACATGGTTCCATTTGCGATGCTTTTTTATCGTGTATGTAAAACGGGAACAGTACTTGGCGATAGAGGGAACATCGCATGTTAGACAGGCATACTCGTAAATGTATACGAAAACAGGAAATATTCCAAAGTAAGGAACGATTTTATTCCGGCTATATTAACGTAAGAACATTTGCGCTCCACGGGAGAAGGAAACATCTGTTAAAACAATATGTTTTACTGATAATAAACTCTTCTACATACCCCGTATCATAAACCTATCATAAACCTATCCCACATTTTGTAAGACAATTGTATATCATTATCTAGCAATGATATGTTATTTTAACCACATAAGATTATGAAAATAAATGTAGGTATATTTTTATAGCAACCTAACAAGATAAATGTTATTTTAACCTCACAAGATTATGATAACATATTATATAGTGTTTAGAATGTATATCGGATTAAGTTTGCCAGGAAATAAGTTCCAATGACAGTCGCAAATGCAATGCAAATATTCGGCTGTAGGCAATACAATACTAAATCATATACATTCTAATTACAGTACGGCTCGCGAATAAGTTCCATGTATTCGAGAAAAACCACTAACGATTAACGCATAACGCCCGTTAAAACGTTAATCAGGAACCGATAAACGTCAAAGCGATTGACCAATCAAATCGGCACATTTTCGTTACTCAGGAACGTGTATTCGAGAAACCGTGTAGAACCGTTATTTTTCGTGCAGAACCGTTATTTTTCGTGTAGACCGATTTTTATCGTTTAGAACCGTTATTTTTCGTTTATTACCGATAATGTTCGTGCATATCCGTTAATTCGTCTGTATAGGCGGGATTTTTCGTTTATTAGCCTTTATTTTTGTGTTTATGTATGAGTGAATGGATCTAGCTTTTAGATCAATTTGAATTCATAGTAGATCTATAAAGTATATACTATTCATGATAGAAACTAATGTTAGTATGAAATTAAACATACGGATAAGATCTATCTTGGTTCGCTTATACGGAGTATACTTATAATATATATAAAGTTTGGTGATATCAATAAAACAAAATTATTATATTTAAGTGTACGCCCTACTGGACTTTTTACTCTTTGTAAAGTCCGTTACTGTATGTATACTAGTTTTAAATTATAAATTGCCATTTTCACGTTTAAAATTTCAAATTCTCGTTTCACGGTACGCATGCGCAGACGCAAAATCGGTACACGGCTATACACGCTGCGCATGCGCACTAAGTTCACGTTTAGAATTTCGAACTCTCGTTTCACGGTACGCATGCGCAGACGGATGAATCGGTACACGGTTTAACACGATTATACACGATGCGCATGCGCAGTTGTAGCAAACGCTTAACGCTTTAACAGTAACGCATTCTCGTTTAACGATCGAACGAAAATAATTTTACACGGAACTTATTCGCGAGCCGTACTGTAGTAATGATTATTTGTTCGGTTTTTTATTTTAATTTACACCAATTTCAATCTTGTCTTCAGGCTGTGTCCTTGATTATTGAACTCGTCAATTTGTATGCGTGTGTTGATGGCATCCCGGGACAGATCAACTTACAAATTCCGATTAGTAATGCTTATCACAATTAGTAAGAAGTTTTTTCCGGTAGAACATGACAATTTAAAATGTTCTAACCATGAGTGCATACTTGTTCAAAATCTCAAAGATATATTCAGAACCCTAGCATGGAACTATTCAAATTACAGTAAATTACAGTGAATCGATATTTTTCCGAACGTGTCTAGTTTTGGATATGTCTGTTCAGTCCATAAGAGGAGTTAGAAATACCTGTAAGCACATTCCCCGCCCAATGTGTGTTGATTTGGGAGTCAGGTCACATTTCGCTTCTGCGGAGTACATACTAAATATATTGCCTCTAAATAGTCCATTACATGTAGTTCACAGTGAGTACATATCTGGTTCGTATGTAGAATGTAATTAAATAGTTTGATTCGCCCACATGCTTCACCGAAAGATATTCCCAATAGACATTTGCAGATAATTTAACAAGATTGAGCATATTCTCAAAGAAAATTGCTATTTCAGTATGTTCGGGTGCTAATGACCCCCTTCAATAGACTTTCTCCAAAGCAAAAGAAAAACGGTTTAGTAAAAACTAGTTTCATAATAAGTATTTATTTAACAACACAATTTTAGTGCGAACATTAACAAAAATGAGCGAAGATTACAAAATCGTGAAATTTCCCACTTGACAGCATTAGCAGTACAAGATAATGTGGTTGTACATGATCAGTTACTACTTGGCTTTACGAGAACAATCCTATTTATTTTGGATAATCTCTGTTATAAAAACCTATTTATTCTAACATATAGGGGTAATCTAGTCGACATCGTCTGGATTTGTTTATCGTTATCGAGATTGTCTCGTCACAGGGTATAGCTTTATCTGTGTTATTTGAGCATTTTATTTCTTACTATTCAGTCTTATTGTCTTTGTGGTTTTGTTCATTTTTTTCTTTTTCCAATAACTACTTTTCAGTTACCCTTTTTGCACGGATGTCTTATTTTGCCTTTAATTATTATAATTGATTTTCATTTTTGAATTTTACATGCATATTTAGTCTAATGAGTGGGTATAATTTAAATCTGCTTTAATGTTCCGTTATCTTATTGTATACAACTGAAAAGAAAAGAGCATATATTGTATTGTAACTTGCATTAAAGTTTATCGAGCCTAAAAGAAATTCATGGTATTGATATGTTTTCAGACAATCGGCGATCGTTTGACTAAAACAGTTTCCTTGGAATAAATTACCATATATGCGTTTTGGCACACTACATGTCCACAATGACTATGGTTCGAACAAAAACACATGTCCGATCATTGAGTGTACAGGACAATAATTATGTAATAACTGCATTACCTAGGAAGACGATAATAATTATTTAACAGGGAATAAAGAACACAACTTAAATAGCCGATCACATAGATCTTAAAAACTCATACTACACACCAAAACACGAAGAAATGATCAATGTGCAACTAAAGAAGAAAATTGACTTAATCGCTGAAGTTTCAGTTGTCAAAAATGAACGTTCAGGCCGTATGAATGACTGTCAACATGATGAAATACCTACTTTAACCTACTTTAACAAAACGTACTTGACCACTCATCAGGGGCGTGCTGCAGTACTACACTTCAGGTATTAGCTATATACCATTGAACGCAAGCTTCTGAACAAATATCACTTGCATCGATTAGTGAATATCACATGTCCTAATATAATTTGGACTGTGATTTACACAAACATCTCTCTAATAGTTATAATCAATATAAATTCCTCAAATAACATTAAGTTGATCAAGTGAATGCATATATTATACGGAAGTATTGACATATTGTCATAAGATATTCCGATATTTACATATTGAGACATTTTCCAGGAAACTTAATTAAATGTTTTGCTCTTCACGTAAATATTGCTTTTAAGACACATGGGGTTTGATTTTGTCGGTGAAATGTGAAGGGACGAACAAGTATACTGGGTTAGAGAGTTGATGAACTTATAATAAGTACTGGATTTGATACATACATACTGTATGATCTTGAATATACTATTAGTTTCAATAAATGATACCGCAGTTACGTATCGATTAGAGCTTGTTGATATGTGATGTGTTTATATGTTTAAATATTTTTTTTTGCTCTTCAAGCAAATATTGTCATTAAGACACATAGCGAGGGCTTTTGTTGGTGAAATGTGAAGGGACAATCAAGTATATTGAGTGAGAGCGTTGATGGAATAATTGTGTGTACTTTTATTCTACCAATACAAAAATCATGCGATCTGAAATGTGCATGCATTATAGATTCAATAAATGATTTTGGTTTCTGTGTTCGGCTGTATACATGTAGGTGGAGGGCTGCCATCCCAGATCTTTCTTATACTGTTTTAACCAGTTATCATGATGACAAAATTCTGCACGAATGTCTAAAAGACACACATTAACATTACTTTGGGTTGTACTGCCTACACAAAAAAAGAACTGAGGACATCGGAAAGGGAAGGCAGCATCCAGTGGGGAAATGAAATGCGACTCTAATGTGTCCCAATTTTCCCACAAATATACGCCACACTGGTGGCACGAGCAACAAAACAAGACATAACTGCGATTTGATATAATTTACAAACCCCATCCACAGTGACCTAACTATTATAGTTACTCCAACGGCAAACTTGGCAAGTCACAACAGTAAAAGTGAGTGAGGGGGTCGCACAACATATTTCTAGTAATGTAATACAATGTATCCAAAGGCGTGTCGCAAACAAATATGATTGTTCTCGGTATCATGTAGAATAACATAATCTTCCAAAACAAAAAATCAAGAAATAGCACATGCCTCTATTGCTTAGGGTAGATACTACTTGTGTTTGCTATTGTAAGTGCAACATACTGCTATACATGTAGTAGATGTATTAAATGGTGATTCTTGCGTGCTGTCTAACCAAATTAAACTGCAAATCCGAGACTGTGCTTAGTGAGGTATTAGGATATTCAGTTTAAATACGATTTAGTAAAACAATCACACTAATTGGCTTATGGGTATGCATACTAATTGGCGTGTTATATGCTCGTATGTTTATAAAATACACGTTATTGGATTATTTTAAATAATAAGTATCCCCATTTCCCATCAAATCGGTTTTATTAGTCCATTATGTAATTAATTTGATTTGATAGTGCTTATAAATCCTAAGAGGGCTATTACGTATTGTTTGTCGTAACGATTATCATTAAGTAATAAGTACACCAACATTCATGTACTCAGTATATTCGATTTATATATCATGATGACCGAGATGACGGACCGGTTATTACTCAATTGGTTTCAAAGGTAGTATACACGTGCATGTCTATAGCTGATTCAGATTGGGGGTCACAGATGCGACTTATTTACTGGAAATTATGATGGAGAGGTCAGATATGAGGTACTTTGGTTGTATGTTTTCATCGGCGTGTATGGTGATTGTGAGCGTTTTGTCGAGTCATATATGACAATCAGCTGTTCTGGTTTTTACGTATAATCCAAAACCATTCGTACCATCGCACACAGAGAACGTTTATTGTAAATCACTGCATCGCTTGGTTACAATGTGAAGGTCTCAAATGTACATCGCAAGGTCACGATGTAAAGGTCTCAAATATTGAAATCGGAACATAAGCTGTTGAACAAGGTTGTTGTTTTGTCTGTGAAGATTGGTTTTCTTCTTTGTTTTCAACATATTAATTGTTGTTTTACTTACGACCTTAAAAAGATAAACATTTCTAGACAAACATTGACATCAACTTTAAATATAACTGAAATTCCGAACCTAACCTTATATAATAATAATGTACCCCTTTTCTCATAGTGTCTTCTATACATCACTTAGTACCGTCATGACTAATTCAAACACACGCCATAAAGACATATGTTGTAGCTACCTTGCTGTTGCCGTATGTGCGTATTAGTGGTGTGAGTGCTGTCGTGTTGGCGCAGATGACAATACCAAGGAGTGGCAGTAAAAGCCGACATACTACACTCAACCGCTTTAAAAACGCACCACTATTGAAAATAATCAAATTTTGTCAAAATACATTTTTTGCTAAAATTGATAGTTTACAGGGTCTGTTCAGTTCATAAGCTTGACCTAATTAAAGAAAACGATTTATTTTTCATTCGGAATACCCCGCCCTGAGAACTTTTTTGATTTTGCATGTTTTTTGCGTGCAGCTCGATCGCGTCGACCTTTGTGGTCAATATTAACTTTAAACTGTACGCTGTTGATTTACACATTGAAAAAACAACATAAGCAATATTGGCTAATTGTAGTTTTATGCTGCGAATATCTCGAATATTTGTTTTCGGTGATTGTGCCTTCGCTTCCAACTGAAAAGTGCCTCGGTGCCTTAGCATGGCGGTTCAGCTGTCACCATAAAATGACTGTAGGCTTAGAACATCGATTCCTGGCCAATGGCACTGTCAAAGACCGACCTGAATGAAACCAGCTAAAGGTATTGAGCCCGAGCGAGGAGGAAACAGGACACAGGTTGTTTAACTGTAATTGGTTCCGCATGGCTGCACACAGTGTCAAAATAAAGTCGGGTGTCAATCAACAAGCCAAAAGTACATTATTGCATTTTCATAATTATTTCTTTCATAATTATCAATAAAAAGGAAAATTATTTTAGTACATTTTTGTACATTTTTTGTGAGTTTTTCTCCCGTTTAGAGCCTAAATTCCCAACTTTTTGTCTTCAAGCTCCTTCATAGTGATGATTTGGGGTGCCATAGAAGCACCATGGAATATTTCCTGACAGTCTGGTGCGCATATCCAAGACTTCAAGTTTAAATAAGGCTTGAATCCATCTTAAGTTCACTTAATGCGTATATCTGAACCGCACTCGGTCGTATGGTATTAGCCAGACAGTCATAGTCACATACCATTTATAATTCAAGTTAAGCTTTGCTCGAATGGTGGGAAACATCACGTCGAACATAATTCTATCCTATTACGTAATTAATGTTATGCTTTAGGAGGAAATACCACGTGCATGCATCAATGTAGCGGGCTCTTATACTTGCTTTTGAAATTGTGACTTTCACTTTCATGGGTCTTAGTGTTATCTTTAACATAATTCATTTCAAACTCGTAATAATGACTTGGAAATCACACACATCGTTGAATATAGACTGAAGATTATTAATCCAAAAATAAATAACCATAAATGGACGTTTTCATCACTTCAACCGATATTTCATATGTGGTGCGTTTTTAAAGCGGTTGAGTGTACTTGGAATTGTTCAATAATTTATAATTACCGAGTTGCATGTGTAACGTAGGCTCATCCTTGTTTCAACATCAGACTAATCAGACACATTTTATGCTCGTAACAGATGTTGGTAAATTTGTTTTAGATGTAAAAGACACCCTATGGAGGATTAACTTAGCGCGCAGCGACGACCTATATTGAACAAACGTAATTACGATATACATCGCGGTGGCCTTCACTTTGTAATTGGATAACATTGCAATGATGTTATATAACGAGTAAACTATTTTATGTTTCGTCTTTTACCCTAGGTTAAGAATGCAGAGCAACGCTTCCAACTAATTCACTGAATAGACGATGCCATAACCCTCTGTTATTCTTAACATTTTGCTGTGATCAAAAAATAGTTCGACAGTGATACTTGCGGTCAGCATAATTGATACAGCTGAGCAGTTCCTAGATGTTTGAGTCGAAATTCGAATGATATTGAGCGCTTTAAATAATATATACATGTATACGTATTGCAGGCGTTTATAATCATTGTAATTTAAGCATAATACAAACCGACTACCATGTTTATGTTCGCACCTGTACAAAATAAAGACGTCTATAAATCGAATACATTAAAAGCTACTCGCATGTGTGAAAAGTGTCCACCTACCGGGGCGATTATTACTCAAAGGCAATCCTCGGTCATGCATTTTTTTTTCGAAAAATAATCCTTTTTATGTTCTGTACTGTCAATTCAATAAGTAATAATAATGAGGAAACTATCACATTCGAAAGAATAATCGGGACTACAGTTAACTCATTTTCACCCAGTTAAACCTAGATCAACATAGTTATTCTGACGGACAAGCTTATGTTTATAACCGTTATATTGTAGTTGTATTATAGACTATAAACACTGTACTATAATGTATACAAAACATGTCCCATGTTGTATTTTGTATTATGCCCCTGCAATATAATGCAGTCTATTCTAGTTCCAGGGTGAATGTGCAGCATGTGTTACTGATCGAATTGAAATAAAAACATTTTACAATAACAATATTAACAAATAACGTGTAACCCTCTCATAAACATTGCATGTTAAACGCAGAACTAACTGTTTATGTAACTACACATACGTAGGTTGATTATTCAGACCAGCCACGTGTTTATATACGAGAGGTGCCCCACTTATATATGAACAGTATTGAATATCAAATAGTTCAATGCTTATTATATATAATCAAAATATTTCTATATCATCGTGCAAAATAACGTGTTATGAAACACATACAACTATTGATTATTACTTTATTTCTTAGTTTGCACTCAAATCTACAATTTTGTAGGGGGTATGGTGTATGGCCTTTTGAAGACCGAATAATCCGATCGATGCTGTTTGCATTTCCCACCTGTTATAAACGCAGCAATATTCCATAGACTAAAGGGTTTGTAAGTATATGTTCATTAGACTTTGGCCTTTACTAATCGTGCGTAATATACTTCAAATGTGTCTTCTTAAGGTACAGAATGGTGTTTGTGTGGAGGAAGTTAAAGCTCCGCGTTGACAAAACATCATGCTCCCCATATGGTCTCCAGGAAAGTTGTTTTGCAAACATTTTAACTAAATATGGTTTGGAACATAATGTACACAGCAATGTGCATTCACCTTTGATTTTTTAGGATTAAATATGTGTTCCGTTAAGCCAGTATAGCAAACAATAGCATACGTTATGCAAACGTTTGGAAACATATGAAGCTTAACAAATGTGAACTTATGAGTAGCCTTATCAACATTTATCATATAGTAAGCTGTCTGTTCATGGTATATTTCTCAACGATAAAGCATTGCCTGTACAGAGGTGACACAGTTGTGGCATTTACGGTTCCGTTGAAGCATACACAGTGTTAAAGTCTCCCTTATGTTGTTTTTGTGGTATTGAGCATGTAAACACCGATTTTATCCCGAGTCCGGCATGTATAATTCCCTAAATGAACAAATCGAAAGTTCTAATGGGTACTCTTATTGTCGTTGAAGTCCCGATTTTGGTTTTTGGATATGCCTTACTTATTAAATAACCAAAGTTTAAGATTTTGGTAGGTATCATCACTTTTTGTCAGTTTTTAATATTTAGCGTAATTTCGTTAAAAAGAACAACAAAGCGCAAAACATCCTTCCTGTGACTAAAATTGCGTATTTTCTTCACAAACATGGAATATCCATCCTCAACCAGCAACTTTTAAGGGCTTTTATGGAAGTGGCTGACCTTCAAAACGCAAAACACCATACCCTCTACAAAAGTGTTGTTGTTGGTTCATTCTATTTTTCAAACAAACCAACTAGTTAGTGTAAATATTACCTAAAACATATGTTTACACCGTACAAATGAGATATTTGATTTATACCATATTTCCATGAAAATATGTCATGTTCAACACTGTTCAAATATAAGTGGGGTACCTCTCGTAGGATTGTGCATACATGTATAATGCATCGCACCTTTATTCTTCGATGCCTTATATCAAATTATATAATATATTATGAATTATGTGTTTCAGTATCTAGTGAATAAGGGTTTGGTTTAAACTTTCCTATTTCAAATTGAACTGTTCCAACAATTCCATCACTACGTTATGCTATTGTAATGCTTGTATACAAATAAAAGGACTTTACACATGTAATCCCTCCACTAAATACGCTTCGTGTACGGTGACTTCCACCTCTTCAGCCATCTCCGCTTCCGTATAGATATCCCAATAACATCCCTTTGGGTTACCAGTGGGGTTGCTAGGGTAACCGGGATTTTGTAAAATTCCAAAACGAGGTTCCTGTTTAACGTACGTGCCGACATCACAATTAGAGGTTACTGTGCTTTCTGTAATAAAATAGCAATAACATAATGGGTATTGTTTTGGCGAAGGAATGGAAATGATATCTATTATAAGGGTATGATGATATGCTTTTTCAACATATCGCAATCATTTTATTGTTTTTGTTAACACTGAATCGATATCGTACGACATGCAGATATAAACCTATACATATAAATACGTACCCTTTGTTCAAACACCACATTCTGATGGTCCCTCCAATTTACCATAATCATGTGAATTATGTATGGTACGTACTATCACCATGGATTTATCATATTCAAACATAAATATTCAAATTCGGACAACACACATCTTCTTAATAACACATAAACCTGCCGTACATATTCATTAAGTATGTTTAGTATGGTTCAACATTGACTTTTGATGTGCTGCGAATGACTAGAAGACATTCGAACGAAAAGAGTTTGGTTTAGTTCCACCTTTTGTCCGGCATTGCTCTTCAAAGACATTAATTAAGTACGCTCATAGTGTGGTCATATAGCATTTATTTAGCTGATTGTCGATTGAAATATGGTTCTCGATGCCTCAGTTATTCAGTAGTAGAAAATTAAACAATCAACCTATCAACAATGACATTATATTTACATGTACAACAACTTAGTACCCGGTACTTTGTATTTCAACTACATATTAACGTAATTATGCTAGTCACTGGCATACACGGTGGGCTACGTACAAAGCTACGAATCCCCTACAACTGCATTATATCACTGAACACGCTTTAATTATTCATACCAAATTACGATACGTACGCTACAATCCCGACGGACGACCAGCTGTATGTCTGTTACAACCATACACAACACTAGGGCTGTCTCTTACATAAGTACTATAGTCATCGCCAACCATGACCCACAATATGACAAATTAGTCATCAGTATTGTAATTTGATACCAAACTTTGTTAATAGTACGCTGTACGTGTTAGATCAGTTCAATGGTAGACACATTTTAAAACATTAAGCTTGATGTACATCGCCTACGCATTGAAAGCGCTACAGGTAGCGATACATCAATTCTTCACATTCGAGATCAACTTGACCTGAGGAAAACTTTATAGCAATATCTAATCCATCAAACAAATTTAGTGATAGGTAACCTCCGGATCAATGAGAATGGCATGTATTTCAAAAACTACGAAGAAAGGCGTACCACAGACGAGCGAATGACGTGGTCGGAAGTAACGAAATGTGATGCATTAGGCAGCCAATTATAATGGTTTTTTTAATCTATTATGAGAAATTATCTCTCACCCAATACTCTACCAGCACAGTTATACAACAGCCGAACAGATGTGGGTCGACATTTTAAAACACATATTTCAATTTAGGTGGCGTTCAGACGCGCTATTTCGAACAAAAACTTGGCTGAATTTCACTTTTCCGTCAGGCTTAGAATCACGTACGTGTGTTATTTACTGTAAATGTACCTCGAAGGCAGTGATTCTAGCCAGTAGAATATGTTATAGCGAATAGTTCCAGGAAAAAAGTAAAAACTAATTTCAAGATTTGTTCAATTTCCAATGTACAGGGGGATAGAAAGCGAACTAATTGACGTCATTGTTGCCATTTAAGTGGCAAATACGCAGCTGCCATATCCGGCCAGACGGCGTACACGGGCATTTAACTGTCGAGAATGGTGTTATTATGTAATATGAAAGAGAAAAGCTTTAAGACATGTCTAAGGTCTGATGATATCCAAGCAATAATATTATAAATCTGCGAACAGTACAGTTTATTACAACATTATTTTGGTGCCTAGACGAACAACCAAACACTATCCGCGCGTAAATATGATTATAACAAACCATAATGCATTACGATTTGTAATCAGATTTCGTTTATTTCATCAAGGTTAACTCGGCTATTCACTAATACTATTATATCTTACAAAAGCCACTTACATTTTCTCGGCATGATTCTACCATCGATAATGGTAATCTGATCATAAAGATAATAGCAAATATGACAGGAAAGGCAAGACGCAATAGAAACTTCAAAACTACGTTATATGTACAAGTATTAGATACAGTACTAGTTTTCGTTCAAAAATGTCTTATTACAAGCGTTATTGTACAGTTTCGGAAGGACAAACAACATAATTGTCCGAGGCGAAGCCGAGGATAATTTGTTGTTCGTCCTTCCGAAACTGTACAAAAACATTTGTAAGAAGACACTTTTGAGCGATGACAAGTTCTTTTCCTGACTTACATTGTATACTCCGAGAAAAAGCAAACTGAAATCATCCACAAAATTCACGAAATTAAACCCCCTCAAATATTGTTGATTTTAAATTATGTCATTTATTTAACTGTTCATGTAGTTTTTAGCGGATTTGTCATGATTGACTAATCATTCTCTGAGTAAATGTTTTGTACAAACAACTTTCTTGGAGTATAAGAACTGTCAACTCTGTCTGAAAATGACCAATTAGAAACCGACGTGGAATGACATTGGATGTTCGGTTGCCCTTTGAATAATACTATGGTTGACGGTTTTGATCAAGTTTTTAAAACCAACATGATTTTACAGACAAACTAATGATTCAAAGAATGTTTTGCTGCACGTACACCATGACAGCATCTATTCTAGTCACACACTGCATTAATTGTGTATATATTATGGTTTACGTTCGTCATCAATGGGGTTCACATACAATGTAACAATATTTACTATCAACACATAAATAATCCATGAACAGATTCTGCTGTCGAAATAAATTATCTTCGCATACAGTCTGTGGATTACCCGCACGTAACACAGATAATGCACAAGTTCGTTGTCCCTCACACGATCGATATATTCTAACAAATACTTCTCTAGGACATTCTTGTTTCATACTAAAACACTTTGCACCAAGAAGATGAAACACACTGCCTCGCCGACACTTTATGCTAGAATTGTCCTCACTACATATGTTTGTTCGACAAATTGGTTTAACGTTTTCTGAAAAAAAGTTGAGTAATATAATAAGTGTATGTCAATAATATGGACTGCATAACGATAATAAAAAGAGTGAGACCGAAAAGAACATGGAGAAGAACGGTTGAGACAGAGATGACAATGATGAGAAATGCCTGGATGACAGCAGCGAGAAAGGCCCAAAACAGACGTATTTGGAGAGCAGCTGTGGAAGCCATACGTATTGAGGAATGCGATGAGGACAAAGTAAGTAAGTAATGGAAATATATTTGTAACAGCCGTATAAACATGGTTGCAATTTATTTTAGTGTATCCTACATATGGGGCTCTTTGTAGTCGGTACTTTACTGTGTAACAATAAGGACTGAGCAAAAACTGAAATATAAGGCATATGCTTTAAACAGACACATCTACATTCTATTGTGCCAATGATATTACTCATCGAACTCATTGGAGTTGCACCATTAAACAAATACACTAGTTATTGATCGTTGTGACGTGACATTTATAGGTATCCTAAAATTAATTATCAGTCAGCACCGACTCAACTTGCTCTTCTACAAAAAAGCTTGCAACTTCTCATCAAGTAGAAACAAAAGTATCGGCAAATATTTTTGTGCAAGTAAATTAAGTTTGCCCAACTATAATTTCTTAGTGAAATTGGGTCAGCCTGCATTTCTTCGGAAGGGACTTGGTATTTTAATTGTTTATTTGACTTATTATGTGAGGGCATTGCTCAGTGTAGGTATATTGTAGTGTATCTGAGTTCTGTGCTCGGCTGGTTGGTTGAGTGCTACCTTCCCTGTCTGATTTCCTCATGCCTTTTTTGGGAATCAAAACCACAGTATGCATTGCGTATGTATTATTTTGTTGCAATCTGAACCGAAGTGTGTGTCTTGCAACATCATTCTAGGAACAAAACTATGCGAAATATTTGTGGTGGATTAGACCTTCTGACCGGTATACAATTAAACACTAGAATTTATACAGAAACTGTTCAGTAATCTATTGTTTCCCGTGTTCTTCCATGAATACTAATACGAAACGTGGCAGAATTTGCATACGTCATTAGATTGTCTTTGTTTTGTTCGATATTCTTAACTTGCTAAATAAATCACAACTCTAGCGCGTCATGTTGATAGCTGTACGGAATTGTGCCTAAGGTTTGAATAATTGTAGGAGACCAAAACTATTGTCGGCAACCAAATGAAGTTTTGCTCCGTTCCGTATTATAGAAGTAATTGCATCATTTATTTACCGTATCCTTGCTAAACGGCGAGTGTTTGGTCATTTATCCTGGCAAGCACAACCGACTGTTTTACAACCATTGCTTCCGGGTTCCAATCAATAAGGGTGCTTCAGTCGTAGACAAAAACTATAAGTCATATGTTAGACATTTCTAACTTTTATTTTACATTGGATACTGTACACAGTGTCACTGGTGTATGTCTGTCGATGGGGATGTAATGCACGAGCTGCTGACACTGGGAAAACACGTGCAATAATAGCATATTGTTATGCTTTACCGGAGCTTCTATTGGAACACGTTAATGTCGAACTAGTCTAAAGTATTTGCCGAGGTGAATACTATCTGCCCAAACAGTGTTATCAATAGTATGCTTACATCGAATATACAATTTTGTATACGTAGACACAGCTACCGAAATTGAACTCATAGTTATAGCTAACGAGGTAGAACATTTGGCCTACATTAAATTAAGGTGAAGCTTTACGAAAACGATCAAAATGTTCCGAGTTATCTAGATTGTGGAATAACAATTAAGAATTAGTACATAACTTTATGTTGTTCTCCTACATAAAACTATCCTAACGTTATCTTTTCATTCCAACAAGTATATCCTTTAACACATCATATAAATTATATTAGCCGTGCCATCATATGAGCCAAAACTATATTGAGTGTACAACAAACAAAATTCTTCCAATTTCACACTGAGTACAGCTAAATTCAGCGCCTAGTTTATGTAACGATTTTCATTATGGACGCTTAATTACTATTAGGCGTAATTGCGCCTCATCTAAAACGCTATTAATATCATGAACTAATTCGAGCCGACTCCAGTTGGCTTCATTCCGTGGTGTAAAATATCACACCCTCAAGT
The DNA here is from genome assembly GCA_963678985.1 of Spisula subtruncata. Taxonomy (NCBI): domain Eukaryota; kingdom Metazoa; phylum Mollusca; class Bivalvia; order Venerida; family Mactridae; genus Spisula; species Spisula subtruncata. Next base: position 7,402,873 of record OY787675.1, on the reverse strand, counting down.
TTGAAACAGACGCTTTTGAACAGATAAATCTGAGATGTTTGTAATAGTCTGAACGCTATTCGGATTTTAAATTATCAATTGAGGAGGCAATAGAAATCCAATTCATCCCAGAGGCTGTGTAAATCAAGCTGTCAAATAATACCAGTATGATATTGCTGTGTTTCCGTATTGCTTTAAAACACGTACGGAGAATGATCTACAGGGTTGTGGATCACTTTCAAAATGTGCATTATGAGCGCAATGGATCAGACAATTTTAAAAGCATATTGAAATTCGAGCTCATTTATCATAAACTAAATGGAAACCTTTTACATTTGTGCTGTACACTGTATCAATTTATGATGATGCATCAATAAGCATTATGCTATCGATAAAATCTTTACGATGTACGAACGACTACACCATGCTATTACAGTTTGACAAAGTCGTATCAGATTATCGGTTGAGGTTGTATGATAAGAAATATTACTTACAAATATACATCAACGGGTTTTACCATAAAATAGTTAAATGTCCCTATGATGTTGGTATTTTATTTTGTGTTTTGCGTCCATTCAATGTACTCAACTAGCAAGCAACCATCTCTATCGTTGTTATCTGAATACGAGCAAACCAGTCCCAAAACAGCATTAAACATTAAGGAAGGACACTCATCAAGAACCATGTAATAGACAGTGTTTGGAAAGGGGGCATTGTAAACGCAAAGGGGAATGTATCGAGTTCGGTCCCTCATTACCTTATATAATAAAACAGGGGAAGCAATAATACAATTGTATGTTATTATCTTGTAATTTGTACACGTTACAGGGTTGTTTGTTTATGGTTATGCGATCTCGACATAGAATTCTTACCCTGTAATCTCAGATTAGTGAATAGGGGATCGGCGTCTATATGACTCCTATGTGGTTCTTGAGAAATGTCATTCGTCCACGTTTTATATAATCTGCAAACAGGTTTGACTGCAATATTGCTTATTTTTGGTGTCACATACAGCTGATTTAAGTAGGTGTAGATATGGCCCTTTGATTATAAACATGTTCTTATTCTCATACTCCATGCTAAAACTTGAAAAACAATAGTAGTAATAGTAATTTGCCTCACAACCAACACGAACATGTAGCAACTGATATATTTAAGAAAATGAACCCCAACATAGTATGTTTCAAACCAGTAATAAAGAAGTTACAGCATTGTTTGTAACTTAGAACGTGCACCAATTATGGAGAATGAGTTTGAGCATGAAACACGGGGGCCTGAAGTATTTAAACTCATACTTACACGGAACACATTCGAATGATGAATACACCTGTTAATAGTGATTGTCTTTACAATAGTAGTACAGCTGCTTTCTGAGATCAACAAATGAAAACGAATTTAACCCATCACACAATTTCGCGACGTCATCACGTTGTACACAGGTGACGTTAATAGGCATCAATCTGACGTCAACAACTCGTAGCAAATGTCTTCTGTACACGTGTTAGCTTTACGTCCCGTCTCGTCACATGTATCCGTATGATAGACTGGGAGTTTGCTGGAATCTAAATGTAAATAACACAATGATTAGACATGTTGTCTGGAGAATAATAGGGTAGTTGCGAAGTTGTGTGCGACTGCTTGTGCATGTAGTTATCCATAGCCTTGTATAAGAACACATCACATTAAAAATTGCTTTGCGATAAATCATATGACAATTGAAACACGATGTCTTCGCGAATCGATAACATTGTATGTGTAAACTCAATGAGTTGAAACATTTGATATATTTATTCATAGCTAGACCGTTTTTGGAAACACCCCGTGTAACCTTTGGAGTGTCGATGGCTACAATTGTATTCCCTTTTCCCAAAAATTTGGCAGGGTGCTAGACAAAACGGCCCTACTGCTGAACGGGATCCTGCATATCGTTGAAACCTTACATAATATAGTTCTCTTATCATGGCATATAGTTAATACAAATCAGTGCAGAAATGAAATACTGACTGTTTTTTAAACTCTAATAAGAAAGATGGGTAAACAACACTACCAAATCAAAGTCGGTATTCAGATCATGTATAAGGGCATAGTACGCACTCATAATAATCGAAACAGAAGAAAGGCGTGCATTAACCCATATGCCAATCTATTTGTTTACAGTGATCTACCCTTGGGACTATTTTTTAACATTGCGTCTACAAGGACAGATAACACATAAACAAGCACATTGACATATATCGATTTAGAACTTTACATTGCATCTAATATGAACAAATGTGCTGCCTAAGAGCGGAATTTTCCTTTATTGTATAATCTGCCAGGGAACAACTCAATTCTAAAGCTTGTTTTCAGGAAGGGTAAACCTACACGTTTTCGGCGATATTATGTTTTTAAAACAATATACATATTAATTGCACACTAAACATCAGTGACTTTCATTTTGCTGAAGACGGCTAATCTATAGTGTTCATCAACCGCGTTTTGTGTATTGTATAAGGTCTGTAAATGTGCACTTATATTCACTTCAAAAAGCGACAAAAGCATCATATTATATGAGGTCGTCATTAAAATGTCAAATATCTGAGAAGAAAAATAGCTGGTTCTTATCGCCTTACATCATCGAAATGGACACCTGCCAGAAAGTGTTACTTTTATAGAAACGGGATGGTTTAAATATTTACGAGTTTTGTACTTTGACGAGTATTACAGCACTTGTCATAAACCTAAATTTAAATGTCATTCAGTGATTTTAGATTGGCAAAAACAATGTTTTGATTGTTGGCTCGTTCAATCAGAATACTGAAGCCAATAACAACCCTTGAGTCATACGGCACCTGGTTGTGTCATTTTACTTAAACGTTACATTATACCAAGAATTATGCTGAAAAGTTATGAATTAAAGAAGATATCTGAAACTCGGCTACCCAAACTAGACTTATATTTTAGTTGCTCCTATTGCCCGAATACATGTTCGTGAATAGATATGAGTCGCTCTCCAGGAAAACCGGGCTTATTGACAAAACAATAGTATTTATGTAATGCTATTTAAAAATAGGTCCAAAATAAGAAAAAAAGTCATGTTCACGGATTAAATCGTAAGTAGTTGGATAACATAGTACTATCTTAAAGATTTAAATTTTCAGATAAATTATGATAAAATTACCTCCGTCGTTGCTATGGTGACCAATTCCCGAAAACTACCCGTATTGAGAAAAACAAGGGGTTAATGGTTAAAAATAGCAGCCCTTTTTCCCTTTGAGCAAACACTCAGAAGTTTTTCGTGTTTTATTAAAATCAGAATAGTATTCTAAAATGTGACAAAAAATTGAAAAGTTTCCGTTAATAACTCATCAGATACTGGGTTTTAGTCCCGTATGTTGTAACGTTTTATCTTAAATATTTTTTTCAAGCTCAAGACTTATATATTTGGATAGAAGAAAGTCTGGGGATTTCATAAAACCATTTCTTGATTGTTGGCAACTTCGCGTTTTTTTAAAATTTACTGTTGTTTCTGGTGTTTTAGTCAAAAATCGCGACCCAACGTTATTGATAAATCGTCATTTTGGGAATGGATAATCGTTAGAAATCAAACATATACCTATGTACTTTTATAGTCAGTTAGTTTAACTGCACGAAAAAGTTAAAGAGGTATCTGTGATGTTTTTCTATTATTCAATACAGGCCTGTATTTTACGTTACCAGCCATTTTCTACGCATTTGACCATCAATCAGTTAGTGCTAACAAAACATGCATTATTAATTCCGATAAATCTTCATATATTTTGATAAATTATTATATTTTAAACATATAAAACGTTTTATGGGTGGATATATTCATGTAAATGGTATTGATAGGGTTCTTTAATAATGCGTACATAATGCTAAAATTGGTTATAAACGGACAAAACACACACATCAACTATACATGTATACTGTCTGAAAAGATTTGCAAGACACCTGTACTCTTTTATTTAGTTACTATTTGTTTTGTGTAAAAACTTTTAGTCTTTTGCAGTAAAAATCATTCCGTATGTCTTCATTATGTTGTAATTTACGTTACACAAGCGTATCCATACATGACAACTGTATTGTGTTGCATGATCATTTGATTGTACACACTTTTATTTAAAAAGAGATATGTGTGTGATAGTTCAACAAACTACAATCGATATGTACTCACTTTTCTTAATTTAATTCTTGTAGATTGTCTCAGAGCCGCCACCCATAATAAGAGAATGTCACACATTCTCAAAATTTGAGTCAATATGGAAGAATAGAAAAAAGTTGACATTCAAATTTTTTATAAACGTCCATACTTTTGAAGGGCATGAAAGTCGATCCCCTATGTGAACATGTTTCAATTATTAGCACATCATAAGTCCTACGCATTTTCTATGCCGTTTTTAATCACTGTTTCCACCAGAGTAATTTACGTTACTACAGTATATGTACCATAGTTATCAATTAACATAAAGGACATGAGGAAGAAGTTCAATATTTTTTTTATTAAACATACTACATATCTTCTTACACCAACTCTGTGAAAACATTAAATTGCCAATATACTTATGAAACCGGTATGTATATCATTAAATGCACTTTTGTTAACACTCTTTTTTACATACATATATCTTACATCATATTTGAATTAGTAGTGCAAAAGCGTGCAGATATTCAATGTTTTATTCACCAATCAAAGTCAGCACAAATAGCACTACTTGATGATATGGCAGATTTTTAAAACAAAACAAGCTAAATATAAAATGAGGTACATGATTTTACCGAAGTTTTCGTCACGTAATATACAAAATAAACTTATATATCGATAATGAATACAATGAAACAATTTGTGCTTAAGAGACAATTCCGGCCTCATAATAAAAGTAAAATAAAATGGTATAAGTGTGCCTAAAATCAAATTAATGCATAAATTGCTTTTGCAGTATGTTTTCGAGTATCATGAAATGGGGTCAGGAATAATACTACAATAGCAACAAACTAGAATAATACACAAAACTCAAACAAAACAAATTAAATGTATATGGAATGTCTAACCACGATTTCCCTATAAGACCTCTTTGAGAGCGGCGGTCTAGAGGTAGGGTGCGCGCTTTAGGATCCATGGGTCCCGCATGCTCTACTTTACCAATGTAAAAATTGGTACTTGCTAGGTAAGTCTACGTATTTTTGGGCGCCGTAGATCGATATTCACTGCCTCATCCTCAGGAAAGATATAAGTGTCACCAGGGAGACTCGAACGCATGTTTCCTTAGGTAGCCTAATGTCCAGAGGTTATTAAAATGTCAAAGGCAACAGTTGAACTGCTGAGAAAAACCCTCATCTTACTGCTTAAAATGGTAAGCATTGTCTAGAGCTTTAAAATAGAATATGTATTTACGGTAACGTAAAATACAAGTCCTTAAACGTTTTAACAACAATTAACAAACGTTAAACCTTTATCCAACAAACAAAACTCCTGTGCTTAGTCATATCATACTATTATATTATTTCTAAAATATCTCTAGTAACACGTCATGTTTTTTTTCTTTACTGTTTCGATGGGAGTCCTGTTCAGTCATATGGAAGTTTTGAAAGCATGCATCTGTTTCAAAATACATATTGGGTCTTTAAACGTGTGAAGTTTTTGTTTCTTCTTATATCAAATGAAAGGAAATATTGTATAATAACAATTAAATGAGCATGTACGACAATAACCATTGCACACATGACAATAAATAAGTGTTATATTGCTGCAAACAGCTCTGGTATGATTTTGTATTCTACGTCACGAAAATTATACGGTCATTATGCACGGAATTGCTGTCATGATATACACTAATTTTCCAAGTAATGAAAGGTCATCAATTAGTATATACAAAAAATGATACAACATCACTAAATGAAGTAATTTGTTACAGTTTATGTAACTGCACGGACGGATAAGCTTACACTTTTTTACTCTCACAACATCAAATGTTTTAATATTGCTTGTTTAACATGTCAACTATACACATACTAGTTATTGAAACGTATTATATTCTAAAATTGTGATGTAAATCCCAAATTAAAAAGCAAAATAGGTCAATAAAGAAATCCAAATACAATTACGTATTTCACTTAAAATTTACGTGACAATAAATTGTATTTTACGTGACGAATGAGATCGTACTGACAAAGCCGTAGACATCCATTATCTGCATAAAAATCGAATAATAATTGATTAAAACCAATGTCTTTCAGGAATAAATATAAAATATGCCACTTAATATTTATCTCAAGATATTCTATGCCAAGAATAAAAATAAAGTATGCTCCATATGTCAACGATTGATCATGCCTGTTGACGAGCAAATAATAAAATATGCATGGTATATGTACCATACAATTTCGACCTCATGCCTATTATGCAGTACGTATTATGTATTTTCGTGTACATATTAATTGTAGAATCCAAATCCGTCACAATGGCACAGCATAAGATGTATGTCTTGTTTTATCGTTGTCAACACTATTTTAACAAAAAAAAGTTATTTAACTGTATATATATAGAGAGAGAGAGTCACGTAAAACGTTTTGTAGTCTTTGTAGCATGTTTTTTTATCTATTGTCGCTATCATAAGATATAATTTTTCATACAGTATAATTCAGAGGATGTCATTAATGACATCTGGAATAAACAATAATCATTCCGTAATAGATAAGCGATTTGTGGGCGCCACATAAGAATACAACATGAATTACTCGGTATAGTTCAGACCTTATTAATGACTTGTGCATGTTTTGTTGTGCAATATGTGAAATTATCATTCGGAAATAATTGTAAACGACCTAGTTTAGTTAATTGAAGTAATGTGTGGACATAGCTATCACATCCACAAAACAGTGTCACGTAAAATAGACCTTACATGCTACAGAACGGCTGCATTCGCGTCTCCCTGTGGAGACTTTTGTCTCCTATGGGTGATGAAGCCAACTCCGATCTGCGACGGCCAGGAACATACACTGTCGTAGCAGGTACCAATATACACTTTGGTGGAGTATATCATGTGAAACATCTTGATACCGAAGCATGTATCCAACTACTGTAAAATCATTAATTTTCGTGGGGGATTAAATTTCGTTGATTTCATGGTTCACTTCAACCACGAACTTTAATCCCAACGAACATTGATTTTGACCCTTGTTTATGTTACCTGAAATGCAAAATCCACGAATTCAAGTGCCAACGAAATTGTCTTTTTTACCAAAACCACGAAATTTCGTCCCAACGAAATAAAATGATTTTACAGTATCTACCTCTCTTAAAGATGTATTAAAGAGAAATCGTGTTTAGATATTTCATAGATAGTTAATGTGTACCTGTTTGGTACAAGTTTAGTGTTTATGCAAGTTTTTCCATATAGTAAATTAGTATTCTACATGACCACATTTCATACTATTCCTAAATATGTCGTTAGAAACAATATATACGATGATTGTATTTATTTATTTCGTTTTTACCCAAAAGTTGGTTCAGGTAAGCATTGCTCATTAACACAACTTGTAGCATTGTACTATTGTATCGATACATATATATTAATTTATTTTGTAGTTTACGTGATGAAAACTTCAGTACAAATCATGTACTGACATATATATTTTAGCCAGGTTATGTTTACATACTTTCTATATTATCAAGTAGTGCATTTGGTTCCAGGTCAGATTAGTAAATATAACATTGAATAGTCACATTTGTACTTTTGTACTTCAAATTCACATATAGTATGAGATATATGTATGTAAAATAGAAGGTAAACAAACGTGCATGTAGTAATAACATACTGGTATCATAAGTACAAACATATTGAGAAGCTCATCTTTTTGCAGAGTCAATATGAGAAGATATGTAGTTTTCATGTAAAAACCCCAATTATTGTACTTCTTTCTTGTGTCCTTTATGTTAAGAAGTATGATACACATACTATCGTAACGTAAATTACACTGGTGAAAACAGAGATTAAAACGGCATAAAAATGGTAGGCTTTATGATGTGCCAATAATTGAAACATGTTCACATAGGGGGTCGACGTTCATGCCCTATGGACGTTTATGATGAATCCGAATGTCAGCTTTTTTCGATTATACCATTTCGACTCAAATTGTGAGAACGTGTGACGTTTTCTTATTATGAATGATGTTGCTTATACGCTTTTCAAGAATGTAACTTCAGAAAATTGAATAAATATTAATTGTAGTTTGTTGATATCAAACACATATCCCTTTTTAAATAAATGTGTGTATATTAAAATGAGCATGCGACACAATAAAGTTGTCATCTATAGATACTCTTATGTAACGTAAATTACAACATAATGAAGACATACGGAACGAATTTTACTGCAAAAGACAAGAGTTTTTACACAAAACAAATAGCACCTAGATAAAAGAGTACAGGTGTCTTGCAAATCTTTTCAGACAGTATACATGTATAGTTGATGTGTGTGTTTTGTCCGTTTATAACCAATTTTAGCATTATGTATGCAGTATTAAAGTACCCTAGCAATACCATTTACATGAAAATATCCACCCAAAAAACATTTTATATGTTTAAAATATAATAATTTATCAAAATATATGAAAATTTATCGGAATGCATTATGCATGTTTTGTTAGCACTAACTGATTGATGGTCAAATGTGTAGCAAATAGCTGGTAACGTAAAATACATGCCTGTATTGAATAATAGAAAAACATCACAGATACCTCTTTAACTTTTTCGTGCAGTTAAACTAACTGACTATAAAAGTACATAGGTATATGTTTGATTTCTAACGATTATCCATTCCCAAAATGACGATTTATCAATAACGTTGGGTCGCGATTTTTGACAAAAACACCAGAAACAACAGTAAATATAAAAAAACGCGAAGTTGCCAGCAATCAAGAAATGGTTTTATGAAATCCCCAGACTCTCTTCTATCCAAATATATAAGTCTTGAGCTTGAAAAAAATATTTAAGATAAAACGTTACGGCATCTCGGTCCATTTATGAAACGATTCTTAACGTTACGTCAAATAACGTTCGAATGATGTTTGAGACGTCGCTCAAAAACTTGGCGGGAGTGGTTAGTTTCAAAAGTCTATAACTTAGTTAATTTATGCAATATTCGTTCAAATTTTCATAAAGTGTTCATAAGAGCCACGTCCTTCTATTGATTTATTATCATGATTTTCGTGTTTTTGTCAATAAGCCCGGTTTTCCTGGAGAATGGCTCATATTTATTCAGTACTAAACGTATACTGAGAAAGTATATCACCAGGGATATTAATAATATTTGAGTCTCGTGTCATACATTTACACGCATGCTAATGTTCATATTGATTTTATCAATATACAATTATAAGTGTTAGTGTGTGAGTTATCTAAAACTAATTATAAGCGCAACTTAATACTAGTCAGCTTCATATGATTGGAGGGAGAACACAACGCGTGTCGAATATTCACCGCCGAAGTCTTGTACTGACATTTCCTACACACGACTATAAGAAGTCGTGTGTGAAAGACATCAGCTACTGCAGACAATGAGGAGTTACCCCACTAGTTATCTCTGAGAACGTGATAGTCAATGCCTGTCCTAGATGAATAATATGAACTAAATATTTTAGTTGAATATAAAGTATGGAATGACCTTTCCAGGCACATTTGAGATGGTTGTGTATGCCAGCTCAGATTTGGGTCATATCTATTCTGAGTAGGAGACACGTCAACAATGTTCATGAAACGTGTCCGTTGTCTTTGATAGAATATATCATAAAACCAATTTCATACTACAACGATACTATTGCCTTTCCTATTGTAATAACAGCAAAGGGTAATGCTGGGACTGACTTTTTAGTACATCGTATTATATGATAGAGATGCGCATTTATGTTGTTATTTAGACCAAGTAGAAAAGCTAGGCTAGGTAAAAGTATTGTAGCATCATGTCAATAACTAAACAAACTTGAATGACAACGAATATTGGACTGTTAAACATGTTTTGCTTGGTTTGAGTGAAGAACAAAGTAGTAGATTTGACTAAACAACACTGATTCAAAAATTTAACGCAGCCCACTTTAACTCTGATAATCACTTAAACATCCATCATACCTGTCATTGTATTGAAACCCAGATACAATCGAATAAAAATATAATTAATGCAATTGTTCATGTTACACTGCAATAAACGACGTCTCAATTAGTGCGAAATTGTTATGCTCGTGATTCATGATTTAACCACATTAGAGTTCTTATTAGCGTACATATAAGTTAATCTGGAATGAGCATCTTAGTCAACTCATAAAATACAATGCTAAAGGTGTCACGAGTGTACCCGAGATAAAGTAACGCTTCGTATAAGCCCATTTTCATAAAAATTGGAAATTGTTTGTTGACCAAGCAAAAGCGAAAACAACTTGTTTAACAATAAGTAAAGAGTATTTTTCGGATAGTGTTTTCCTGTTGTCTCAAAATATAAATTTTGTACTCACGGCCTTCTTATTCTAAACCAGCAACATGTATTATGTACTTAAAACGATATACATATTCCTTGTACACTATACACATCATCTATTATCATCATCGTGTTGAAGACGGTTTATCAATCATGTTCATCAACAACTGTTTTATGTATTGTGTAAAGTCTATAAAACTACACTCATATTCACGTCAAAAGCGAGAAAAGCATCATATTAAACGAGGTCGCCATTAAAATGTCAACTATTGGAGCAAAGCTATCGGTAGTTGTTATTGCTTTAAATCATCGAAATGGACACATGCCAGAAAGTGTTACTTTTATAGAAATGGGATGTTTTAAATATTTAGTTTTGTACTTTGACGAGCATTACAGCACTTGCTATTAATTTAAATTTAAAACTCATTCAATGAATTTAGATTGACAAAAACAATATTTTGATTGTTTGATCGTTCAATTACAATTCTGAAACCAATACCAACCCTTAAGTCATACGGCACCTGATTGTTTTTTTTACTTAACCGTTACATTTATGCTGAAAATAAAAGAATTAAAGACAATGGAAATGCAATGCAAACTCGCGTTTAGCTTATTGGCTTCTATTGCCGAATACACATTTGTGAATAAATATTATTTATTCAGTACTAAACGTATACTGAAAAGTGATACTGTTGATTTCAATTATATTTGTATCCTGTATCCGTGCATGTGGATATGCTACTTTACAACAGCTGGACACAGTCAATATATACTGGCAATTGTGTGAATTATGTAAAATTACGCAAAACTCGAGACGGGTCAGCTACAAAGGCGCATGCAAAATGGCAGTGAAATAGATGAGAGCGGGAGCGAACTAGGTCACAATGCTTGTAGAATATACACCGTCATAGTCTGGTTCAGACATTTCACAGACACGAGTAAAAAAAGTGGAATGTGAACGACATCAGCATCTGCAGACAATGATAAGTTACCCCCAACCTTTATCTGTGAGGACGTGGTAGACAATTCCTGTCCTGGACAAGTAATATGAACTGAATATTTCAGCCGAATATAAAGTAGACAATGAACAGCCCAGGCACGTTTGAGATGGCTGTGTCTGACTACACAGATTTGAGTTATATATATGGTGGGTAGGAGACACGTCAACACTGTTCACGCAACGTATACATGTACCATGATATAATATTTAATAAAATTAATCTCATTCGACAGCGACAATACTGCCATTTACATTTCAATAACAGACAAGGGTAAATGTGGGACTTACATTTTGGTACATCATATGATTCGGCACATATTTGCATTTGTTATTAAGACCAAATAGAAAGACTTTGCATACGATCATCTCATTCCTGTATCATTAAATGTACATTTATACCATTAGTAAATTATTTCATTATCTATATAATGGTCTTCCTTAAAAGCTCTACCAAGGCAATTATCAATAGTTAATGTGCATAAACATAAGAACGTTACTAATCGCCCAAATATACTGGTTTACAATCATATTAATTTTGAATGCATAAGCCTGTCATTTTGATTGGCGTTTCGGAATATTAGTGCTCATTTTAACAGCATATTAGCTGACTTACCATTGTAGTTACGGTATATATGTTTAAATATCTTTAAAAATAAGCGGTCACCCAATGTTGCAAGGTGTAAGGGACTAATACAACGTCACCATACTTCACAAAAATGCAACAATTTAGCTGCAGTTATAAGCTTGTTATTGAATACTACATTAGTTTTAATGCAATTGTGGGACGTATCACACCGAAATTGCCTTTCTCTGCATTTCTACATCTCTGCATTACATCATTTGCAAATTAGACAATTGTTGAAACAAGAAGTGGCACGAGTTTCCGTATACGCAGGTGCATAGTGAGGAAACCGGGAAGACACATCTTGTGATAGAACGGTCTACGGGATTAATTAATCAATAAGCTTGGAATATCTAATTACTATACTACTCTTGTCTGGATTACATTGTCATACAGTATTTAGAAACAATGAGCACCATGGATACTCTGACCCTCAGAATACCTACAATTAGCCAATCAGACAAAGGATAAGTGTGCATAATAATCCGAAAATGTTCTGATCTAACTGGTTGCAATAGACTACTCGGCATTAGTTATACAGCGTATTTATGATTAACCCCCTTCTAAATTTCTATGAAAGGTGAATAATTGTCCTCACTTGTTATCTGGAAAAGTTTGCATATTTGATAATTTCCTTGTGAAATATCATTATAGATGTGTTATCGTTATGATGTAGACCATGTGCATATTATGTTGCATGGCATTTATTGCAAAAAAAGTTCATATATTATTCAAGGAATGTGAAATGCGGACCCAACCTGGGTAGAACATGTTTATAATGGAAACAACAGATCACAAGGTTTTGGAATGAAAATGGGAATTTATTAGTAAAATACAATAAACACATAAAACACAGTAAGCAATTGATGCTGTTCTAAAATAACAAATTAACTGAATGCCATTTTAAACATCGATATCAGATCGCCCGCACATTTCTCTTAACAAACAAACATCAAACAACTGTTGTATATTTTAGTCGTATACAGCATCTGTAGCAGGTCTGAAATTTACACTACTATATTGAAGTAGAAGCATTTGAAGAATGTTTTTGACTGGTGACATTTAATTTGATCAGAAACAATTTTGTGGAAACAAATGCCATTTAGGAGTATTATGTAACAAACTTAATCATTATAATGTCATGATGGAAATAAAATGTGTCACGATATTGCCATTATAAAGTCAGCGGAAAACACTCGCTCCTATTCTAGATACTATCATTCGAACAAAAACATCATGTAAATGTGTTTGTTTTCGGGATCACAGGTTAGCTTTATTATTATGTAGCATTGGAAACATATGATAAAGGGTTTGACTCACAAGTTTACGGACATGGAAGTGACATAATGATATTCCCTTACCTAGGGTATAAAATGTTAGAATGATATAACTGCGGATCCACATATAACTGATACAATTTATAATGTATACATAACCAGTTTTATTATTATAATTATTCTCCATAATATAAAACATTTGGACCGGTAAATTCAAGAAGGTCAATCATGTTTATTCACAATGTAAGTTTAACATTCATACAATACGTGCTAATTTGATTTCACCAATGTCAAAACCAACATGACTTGAATCATGTTTGCAAATAATTTTAAGCACACTGCTTAGGTCAAAATGGAAAGGAATAACTGATAAATGAATTATCTATTGTCGAGATGAAACCGTTAAAAACAAGCACACAGAATATCTTGCAAACGGTTTCTTGAACCAATCATCATTAAATACAATAACTGTTACATAAGTCCGTGCTTGAAGAAATAAACACCTAAACGTTTATGAGAACGAAATTGCAAGAAAGAAACTGTCCGTATAATCGATATTCCTTCAAACATATTAAAGCAAATTCTGAGTTACGGTCATAACAGACGTACATATGAGTTATAACAGAATGGTTGTCACGAGACAGCAAATGTATCCGCTTTACGATGTGACAAGCAAAACTCATTTAGAAAGGAAGTAATTATATTTGTTATGATATCGACTGCCACGAAATGGTCTGGGCACGACCACAAGCTTAGCATCGTACAATTTATCCAAGGAACGGATGGCTGATATACTGTCCAGACATCCAGACATATATAACATTAAATATACTCTATAACTGATTATATCTTGCGATACGTTACAAGTTATACAATTGAACTTTGAAATGTAGATCGATATTGACGTCATTTGACATTTATCGAAGAAACTGGCTTTTATATAGAATCGTAATTGCTGAATTACCTTGATAGTAACCTAGTCATGTTATATTCCAAATAAAACTTTGAAATGTCAGCTTTCCTTTGGTATATAATGATATCAGATGGCATCAAGCGATTTCTTATAGCATTCTGTTGAATGTGTAACAGATATTATGAATCACCCTGTATAAGTATCCTGGTTACGTTCAACTTGTTGGTACGTAGTAAATTGAGTAATTCCTTTGACAATGCGATAAAGACCGGCAGCAATTATGCTACATTTTGTAAATTAATTAGTGCTCTCGTACAAAGATGCAGTTTTAATTTGATATTGCTCTCGGAAACGCCTGTATACCTAGCAATGTGTTTTATGTTCTGTGCGATACTTGATTAAAACTTACAGTAATAGAAAGTATCTAGCTTACATGTAATGTCTTTTTTATCGCATGTGAGACATAGTGGTGTACATGTATATACAATCGATATGTTATTGCATGTGAAATGAATAGGAACTTACAATAGGAGACGACAGAGTTGATTCTTGATCATTGTTGGATCGATGTCATGATACTATCAATGGTAATGACACAAAAGCATACCAGACTCATTTTAACGATTCTTCTTACACATGATATCAAAAAAATAATAATGACCATGATTTGTGTTTCCGGGTTACTGTTGTTTTGGGAAGGATTTCGGTTGTTTTAAACAATGTTTAATTAAATATATACTTTTAGTTTCTTTTTTTATGACGTCATGGATCATTAACACAATATAAAATATACGCACTGAAAAACACCCCTCCTCAATATATTGTTTCTCAGACATGGCAACTAAAGAGACGTCCATGTCTTGGGACAGTTGTTATTTACCGTTTGAATTTTATAATTGATAAGTTCATATGTTTGTATATAGAACTTCTTAATTATGCATTGACAACACTAAATGGCATTGCCCGAAATTACAAATAAACACAAATAAACATTTGTTCAGTCCTTTTGTGTTAATTTTTTCCACGATATGGTCATTCGGACTATATTTTTTTCGCTTTTGAATTACTGCTATGTTGCAACCCTTGACGTTTCTCTATCAACACTTTACGTACATATTGTCTATCATATTTAAGAAATGAGTGTTTAGTATTTGTAATAACTCGGCTGAGGAGTATTTTAGATGTATAACTGTCTAAATGTCGGAACTTGAACGTTCTGTACATATATATATAGATAACCGGTCGTTATACATTGCGTATGATTCTTGAAAAAAACCGAATGTTGTAATAAGTATTTTCTTACCTATATTGATGGTAAACAAAATGCATTAAAAGACAAGTAGACCCATTCAAGTCTTAGAAATGCTTTTATTCGGGCGAAAATACTGTGCAGTGCTTCACAGTGTCGTGTAGTGAAATTGAAAACATGTTCCACGTGTAGCAATAGTGACATTTGACGAATTTGTTTTTTTGAATACTGTAATAACTATCCAGACAACTCCTAATACAATGCATTGACGTTTTTGTCACGATGCAAGGACCAATCAAATGATGACAGTAACTCATCTTTTTTTTCAAGAAATTAGATGATCTACGATGTATATACTTGAGATAAATCCATTATTAATGAGACTCATATTGTAACTATCCAGGGCAGATCATTTCTGGTTTACTATGTACATTTTTACGTTGTCCCATATGCTTATACGCATGCGTCTTAGAATGCCAGTGTTTCAATGGTGCTCCTTGTATATAAAAACTGTATTTCAATGTAATCCAGAAACGAGTAATCCAGTAATTAGACATTTCAGCATATTGATTAATTAATTACGTAGACAGCTCTATCACAAGATGTGTATCTCCTGTTTCCTCACTGAACACCTGCTTATACGTAAACTCTTTATACTTCTCGTCTCAACAATATTCCAATTTACAAATTACCAGGAAATGCTGAGAAAGGCAATTTTGGTGTAATGCAAACTAAAGTGAGTAATAACGAACACTTTTCCACAGAATCTACTTAAAGCGACAGCAGCTGAATTGAAGCCGTGTCGTGATGTTTTACATATATGTATCTCTGGCGTACACCATAGCAACAATTTGTGACTGATAATGCAATTTGTCTGTGTACATTTTTATTAATATCACAAGTGTTCATAAGTTTGAAATTCTTATTATCACATCCACGACATTGAATTACCCCGACTTTGGAGGTCAAGACCAATGTATGATTTGATCACCATCTAATGAGCTCCTACACGCTCAGTCGGGTAATCGCATGTCTTAGTCGGACGGAATTGTTCAAACACAAATGACCAAATCCAAACATTAATATTGATGGTTTTACAAAGTATACTTGCATGTATTTACGATATTATAATAACGTCAAACTTCAAATTAGTTCTTGGTTTACATGGACTGTATACATCTATCAAACATGAATTATCCACATGTTTCATTGGTTTCTGACTTACGTTTTGAAATCTCCTAGAATCTCGGCAGCGTTAAACAATTAACACCGTGTCGAGAATTGCCATACGTATGTATATCATAATGCATTGCACTGTTTGTATTATTTTGTAGTTGTTTATAAACGTCAGGTTTCATCCCATAAAATAACTCTTAAGATATACCACTAGTGTATGCCTCATATATTATATTTAATCATTAATGCACGTGCTAATTTTATCTCATGGACCAATAATAAAGTTTTAAGCAGTAAAGTGAAACACGCTTATGTTCTCATGAATGCCTGCTTCATGTTCAGTCAGCGAGTTTCTGTTCAGGTATTTATCTTCGGTAATTTCCGTGTAATGCGTTATCAAAAACCAACCAGCGATGTTATTTATCAGATGGAATGTCTCTTCAGACAAGTAAAATGTTGGTGGTTTTTGAAATGCTTGTTTTGTTATAACAGACCGAATCCTTTGCTGTAATGGTTAACTTCATGTAACAATATTGCATAGCTGTCAAAAGCTATTAAAGCACGCCACCAAGGAATACCATAATGTGCCATCTTAAGAATGCTCTATGGAAACACAAACAATTAGCATAATTATAATGTCTGATTGGTCACATGGGTTTCACGGATATGTTTCTATGAACAAAGTCCAATGACACATACCATAATGTATTCATCCATTTTACCCTTGTACATGTGCATATTCCATTCAATTGTGTGCATACTACCGTTTCCTTGGGCTAAATATGGACGGCTGGCGTCACAAATATTTGATTATTTAGAAATGTTGACTGTTACAACAATTGCAAAAAAACATGGACCTAGAACATAATTGGTAAAAAAATGTAATTCCGTGTCACAGTTGATAAAAACGCTCTATATCTAAAATATTGATGTTACCAATTTGGTTTCAAAGTCTTACGTTTTGAAATACATAATCATCTGCTCAGTCTAACGGTTAGGACAATGAATACAATGTTAGCAAAGCGATTAAACATGATATCTGTAATTCCCGTTCTCATTCCTTTTTAAAAAAACTTGTCTGTTTAATTACTATTCAAGACGTTTAGGACTTCTCTCCTGAGAGTTATTGCTTCATTTCGTTTCAAATACCCCCACCGCTCTATTAAAAGGTCTAAATACACGGTTCAATGAGCGACTGTCGCTCTGATATAACATGCAATTAACTTTTATTTCATGAACATTAACTCCATTTGAACATTTAAAATTAACATAAAATCGTGAACCAAAAACCACCATGTCCTACGAGTAGCATTAACAGTTAACACGCAAAAGACTTTGTGAGTTGGAAAACATGTAATTACATAAATAATAAGAGGGTGTTTGAAATTTTCTACATCCCCTCTATTTCCTAACATTGCATCTAAGCTGACGTATAATCCTTAACACCAGCGGTGCTCACCACGTCCGATTTTGACACCCCGTTATTAGATAGCTCGTCAATTTAAACAGGATGTAATCCAGTTGTCTGAACTGAATATATGAACATACTTTTCAGTTACCCCGTGCGAATCCTCCGATCTCTTAAGACTTGTCCTAATTATATAATAAAATCAACGGGATACTATCTAATATGTCATCGAGTGCTGATACATTTCCAACCTCTTCCATCACCCTATATATTACAGTTTATCTGTTATATTGTAATCAGGTTAGTGAGGTGAACTCGTTATATAGCAAATCATTGCGTTGATCAAATTTAGCCAACCATATTCTTCTGAAGTAGTCAATACAAAAACACATTTCAGTGCAAGAGTATTTTGTCTAGCAATAAAAAATACATAACTACACTGTAAAGTATTAAACCACTTTGTGCGCGCTACAGTTTCTGTCTGATAACATCTTTCTGATAATAAAGAACAACAATCGCACTTTATTATTCAAATCAAAATCCCGGCTATGATGGTCGATGGTCGTTAGATGCGCAATATCCTGTTATAATCATTTGACATACTCCATCGCAGATGTTGAAGCTACGCCCGTGGATGAATTATACTGAGCGGAGGATTGACTATCATGTATGTGTCGTGATTAACACACCATAACGTTAATAGTTGTCGGTCGCGTAATATCTATTTATACGATATCCTTTATTGTAACTCTAGCACTTGGCAGATATTACCTGTCCAGCCTTACTTAAAGCTCCCCATATTATTTTGCCATTCACTCCCACGACTGCTGGGCTTAACATGCCGACAATGATGGATCATATGAAAACGTTGTACACACCCGAAAACACTCCCCTACAAATATCGTTACTAGTAATTATAAATGTATGCGTTGTTCATAAAATATATCAAGTTTTTATTTTTGGAGAGATATCGATACAGTTATGACATAAATGTTAAATGACATTCATCTATAAAGCAGCGAGTGTTAAAATAATTGATCGGGTATCGTAACACAATTTAAATTCACCCACAAGTATCATATTTGGATTTGAATTGGAAACTGTTTGTGAATGAATAAAACTAGAATATCCCGCCATGCTTTCTTAATTAGAAATTTTTGATTTAATAACAAGTTCCTTATAACTTCATTAATGGCCGCATATTTCACTAGAATTGAGGTCTAATTAGATAGAACAGAAATTTAAGACCAGAAATATCCTCCCACAATCAATTTAAAGACATGAAATACATTTTATTTGCTCAGTTTTCGTATTTATTTTCCAAATAAAAATCTGGGTTAAAATCATCTCCATCATGTTTCTATTTTATTACTAAAATTTCATGTGTACACAACTTATGATTATCTAAAATTGTCTTTAAGAAGCAGTAGTGAAACGTGGTGGTTTTGGTGAAATTGTGCACGAGGGATGATCCAAAATAACGTGAATTTTTGATACAACTTTCGTATGTATCAATAAATCATTTACAAATTTATATCAACATTAATCGGAATATGTCCGGCATATTTCTGAGCAATATCACTGAAAAATAATAATTCAGTGAAAAGTAATATGCAATAGAATATGGTCACTCACTGCGCCCCGGCGCATGACAGTATTGTTTCATGACGTCGTTGACGTCGTGCATCGATGTTCGTCACTGCAGCAGTTTTGAACCTGCTCATTTTTATCTAAAATGTCAAACAATGATATATATTATTACTGCATAATGTAAGATAACATTTGACCATATGTTGTGCAAGATGTTTTCCGTGTACGGCTCCATAGCGACCAGCTAATTTCCTTATAGGAAATCATCGGCCAGCATCAACGCATTGCGGATTACATCACTGTTGATGCTCCGTATTTCCTATTCTTTACGTGATGCTGGCGCTTTCCTATCTGTCGCCGTCCACATATTGGCGATGTGAATTGAAAATAATTATCTCTTGTTTTTTTTAAGCGTAAACAACAGAATCACCTGCAATGAAACGTGCAAATAGTGTACATTCATTATAAATTGACAGGCAATTGGATTTATTATTGTAAATATTG
The DNA here is from genome assembly GCA_963678985.1 of Spisula subtruncata. Taxonomy (NCBI): domain Eukaryota; kingdom Metazoa; phylum Mollusca; class Bivalvia; order Venerida; family Mactridae; genus Spisula; species Spisula subtruncata. The sequence goes on along the minus strand of OY787675.1, from coordinate 7,382,686 downwards.
ACAGAGTGATACGTGCTGTTAACTAATGACTTTAACGACACACATTGAAATGTTTCTGTGTTAATTCAGTAAGATCATTCACTGATAATGGATGCTGCATATTGTTCTTGGCTGTATAATTAGGTATTTGTATGTGATGGCAAAATAACAATAAATGCAGTGCTATTTAACTGATGTGTGGAAAGTCTGGTATACTAATCAGTAGAACACATATTGTGTTTTCTAACATGGAATCAACATGACGCACTGTGTTATCATTATAGATAATTGTTATATGCTCGATAACGATACGTCTGTAGAATAATTCAGTGGTGGAAATGGTTTTTAAACTAATTACCTATTTGATGGAATACCAATCAAATTAAGAAAACTGCAACACGATTGCCAAGAGGAATTATTTAACATTAGTTGATTGAGTTAACAATTGTACAACCAAGTATTGGTTGGTAATAATGTAAAAACTTGTGTTAGAAAATGAACATCCCGTGAGATATCTTTATAATTATGAAGAAAATGGAGATGGAGTTCTCAAAGGTTTCGTAGACACATAGTATTGTCACGCTACAGTCTCAAAATACCCCAACATATATCTAATTGACACAATTATGGCACATTTACAACTTACATATGCCATTCATTCAGGTACATTATGTGTCTGCAAGTCTGCCAAGTGATGAGGAAACCAGCTTCATTACGTATACACTAATGAGCGGCGATGGTTGCAAGTATTATTGATGTTTTACATGATAATATAGAGAGTACATTCCTAGACGTTAGAAATCTGAAATGTAAAACGTTTAAAAGTGCAAAATTTATCTTTCTGCTACCTATCTTATGGGAATATAGTAAGTCCTCGTATTTTAGTATTTGCCTAGACGGAAATGGCATCAGTGTTTGTGGAAAGTTTTCAGAATAATTCATTTTATGTTACCACTGTATCTATTTGAATTCTGGCAAACTAAGACAGGTCTTTTGTACAAGTTACCAACCGTTACACTAATGAATATGATGGGTTTTTTTAAATTTTTTTAGAAATCTCCGTTAAAAAAACATTGCTTGTTTTATTTGAAGGCCGCTGTGAATAGAAAAATAAATTGGAGAGAAAAAAGAATAACTTAATTTGTTTTCAATATTTCATCAATGATTGCAAAATAGCTTAATGAAGATGGGTTAAGCAGCATAATAATCCTTCAGTCGACAAAGAATACATGTAACTCTGTGTTTCATATAGTCAGTTGGAAAAATGTAGTTCGGACATTTGCAATCGGAATTACGACATTCTCGTAAACTCGTTTTCTATCAATTTAGTGGTACGAGTATCATACAGTGGCATATCGATGTTTTGGGTATGTGGATTTCTCTTCGGCAGTGTGGCAATTCTATAATTAATTTGTGGCTGTTAGAATTCATGCAACCAAATGCTTGTAATGGTACTTTGTATATAGATGGAACAGGCTCTAAAGGGGAGTGCTACTATGCTTATAGCAATTAGTGTTAATTCATGATTTACATATTTACGTCTATTCGAACATAATTTCTGAGAGAGTCATTTAAATTGTCTCATTGTCCTATACATACTCTTCATCTAATTGACGTTTGTTCCATAAAATGTCATGAACGGGGTTTAATTGCTGGAAATAAATCACACAAGTCTGTACAGCAGTCATTTTTAATGATCAATTGCTGGAATTAATTCGTGACTGTAAGAATTCATGCAACCAAATTCTTGTCAAAGTAGGTAAAACCGACTCTAAAATAGGGTGCTTCTATGTTTATGACAATTAGTGTTTATTCCTGATTTACATATAAACGTCTATTCAAACATAAATTCTGAGAGAGTCAATTAAATTGTCTCATTGTCGTAGACATACTGTTAATGTAATTGACGTTTGTTCCACAAGATGTCATGAACGGGGTTTAATTGCTGGAAATAAATCACACAAGTCTGTACAGCAGTCATTTTTAATGATCAATTGCTGGAATTAATTCGTGACTGTAAGAATTCATGCAACCAAATTCTTGTCAAAGTAGGTAAAACCGACTCTAAAATAGGGTGCTTCTATGTTTATGACAATTAGTGTTTATTCCTGATTTACATATAAACGTCTATTCAAACATAAATTCTGAGAGAGTCAATTAAATTGTCTCATTGTCGTAGACATACTGTTAATGTAATTGACGTTTGTTCCACAAGATGTCATGAACGGGGTTTAATTGCTGGAAATAAATCACACAAGTCTGTACAGCAGTCATTTTTAATGATCAATTGCTGGAATTAATTCGTGACTGTAAGAATTCATGCAACCAAATTCTTGTCAAAGTAGGTAAAACCGACTCTAAAATAGGGTGCTTCTATGTTTATGACAATTAGTGTTTATTCCTGATTTACATATAAACGTCTATTCAAACATAAATTCTGAGAGAGTCAATTAAATTGTCTCATTGTCGTAGACATACTGTTAATGTAATTGACGTTTGTTCCACAAGATGCCAGGAACGGCATTAAATGACTGGAAATAAACCATATACGTCTGTGAAATGTTATTGATTGTCACTAAAATTAGGACGTGTTTATGATATGTCGTACTTCAGTCAACTTAAACGACCAATTAATGAAGTATAATTACCGCATATCAGATATTTACAGTGTTTAAACACATCACCACCGTGAGAGGTATATATTGAATGAAAGTGCGACAGAACTCCTCGAGAAAAGTACATATTTGGTGAAAACTTCAGCAAGGATGATGTAATTGATAGAAATGTAACACTGATAAATATGAAATCACAAACGAAATTTGGCAACGTTATGGGCTTGAGCGATGTTTTTTTGATATAATAGGGCCCAGTGGAGCCTTTCAATAAATACCTTTGTTTGTAAGTACTGAGAATGTCAAACCTTAATCCTTCTACAAAAAGTTGTTGTATGTTACTTACCGGATTTGAAAGGCAGGTGTCAGCAGTAAAAGAAGAGCACAATACCCACATAAGCACACGGCGAACAACTATATCACATAATATGTACAGCCGCACAAATGTTACATCTACAAAATGAAGACATCTGACTTAGACTGCCTACCGCATCAACAAAGCACATCATGAGCCAAAAAACAAAGGCATCTACACACCACAAACACAACACCAAAACGCAATAGTAAAACATAGCATGATGAATGGGGGGGGGGCACATCTCGATGTGCCTTAATTTTGTATATATTAAGCCTAGAAATTTAAACATCCGTTTATATATAAAGACTATAAACCATCTGTGTTGGATCAATGCATATTAAAGTGAATGTTCATTTAATTGGTCTCAGACAATTTTATTTACATAAATACGACCATGTTTATAATGTTTCCATGTCTCTGGATTTAACATGTCCTGAAAGTTTGCCATATCAATGTACAATTTTATTCAGATATTTAGGCATACAGACGAGAAATACTTACATATCGAGCGACCAAGATAGGATGGCACAATAACATTGTCTAAACGCCACTGGTTGGGTTTGTTCATATTGAAAACGAGTTCGTCAATAAACATTGATCATTAAACGTTTTGTCAGTTATTTCAAACAACATAACTACTAACTATATGAACTTCAGTGTTTTTCGTATTAGTGTAGGGTTCTTATAGCGTCGTGGTTAACAATGGAAATCATGTACGCAGATGGTCCTAGGTCATTCCCGTCAGAGACAATTGCATTTGTACGTTTGTTTTTGTACATGTTTAAATAACAATCAGATATTTTAATTTGTAAACTTTACAATGTTTGATAAAAGTAGTATAACATATGTTTATGATTTCTCGAAAGATTATGGGCTCAAAGCAGCAGCTCTAAATTGCAGCTTCGATGTTATGACATCTGTGCTAGAGATACGCATGCAACATTCGGTTCGTAAAACTGCTCATATTGCTGTTGACCATAATTGCAAATGACATCCCTTTCTATTGAAAATAAATCGGTCGCCTACTTAGCATGTGTAAATGTTATTGTGCAAAATATCATTGTCACACGATATTGCATTGCTTGTGTAAGTAAGAGGAAGAGAGGCTACGTAATCAAAACTACGCCACATATTCAGAAATATAAATCTACATTCACCCTGTAATGTATCATGAATTATTATTTTCATATGTATGAGTTTTATTAGTGTACTAATGAATAAAATACGGTTACCAAAACTAGTCTGAAGCAAGAACTACGACACGTCTGCATATGACACAGTCTTGTACTGGCACAGTTCCTATGCTTGGTGCTCACAGTGTTGTTCAATGAAGACATTTTCAGAAAAAATAACGGACATTTTGTATATGAGTAAATGAACAGCAGTTTGAATTAAACCAAAATAATTCCCTGAACATTATCTTGGAAAATATATCCTAGAATGCGAGCAAACCAATCCATCAGCATCAATTGTAAATGCATGTACACATATGACCTATTAATGTGAGACTGATCAGAATTTGATTTATGCCTACGGATTTAGTTTTTTGCAATTCCCAAAATTAGATCGTCTCCGGTTTGTCTCAATTGAAGTGTTAGATAGAAACGAGGGAATTGCCGGATGAATGGTAAAATTGTGTATCTTGTTCAATGTTCGAACATATTGTCAATAATAGAACCACTTTGGATTTATTGCCATTTTGAGTGATGTTGTACATCTGTGTTCGAACAGTTTGTAAACATAAACACATATTAGGGATAATATACCAATAACTTCACAACACACAATAGAATAATAAATTGTTTCTCACGTCAACAGTTTTTGTTTGGACCAAAATGTTAAATTCATAGGATGGCGTACATTGTGTGGAATAAGTATGATATAACTAAAGTTTTCTACAAGCTAAGAGTACAGCATAGACTTCCAGGAACTCGTTACATTTGTAGGTTCGTGGGTGAATTGGACATAGTTCAAGTAATGTCTGATACAATGACTATATAGTCATAACAATGATTAAGGCATGCTTCTTATTTATAGCTGGTACCGTCATAAGAGAGAACTTTGCCAAATATGTGTACACTTACGACGAATAAAGGCAAATATAAACATATTTTAATACAGACAACTTAGTGTATGACCAAATACTGACCTGACCTGGTTGACATAAACCTTGTTTTTGCACTTACAAAGGTCTGCACAAATGTGTGAAGTACAGTCATCATTCGATGCAAATGAAAGCAACTATCGTCTACTTTGAGGAAAAGGCATAATTTATACAATTCGATACAAAAAGGCATAATGTTGACACTTCAGCCTGACCACAAATCAATAGGGTTAACTCTAGAAATCTCAGGGGTACGTTTTTTATCACCCAGTTGTTTCCACTAGGCAAAACGAATGGCATCATTTAATGTCTCACGAGAATGGATTATGTCATGTGTTGATATAATTTCTCACGATATTTGTTAATGTCAACAACTACAAAAGACGCCAACTCAGTCAGCCATTTCAGTCAATAAAGCAGTAGGAAACAGTGGGCAGACAAGAACGAGACACAAGGACAATCCAAAAAGCTACACGCAAAAAGTATACGTCGCCTTGAAACATAATCATGTCATCAGTTATTAGAGCACTTAATGTCTACCGCGCGGAATAATCGTAAAAGTGATCTTTACTTGAAAGAATGATATCGTGGTTGGTCGTACACGATGGTAAGGTTTTAATGTAGAAAAAAATAGAAAGGCAATGCGTTAAATAGGCGTTAGTGTTTGTTTTCGACGCTAACAAAAGTTTGCTTCCAACAGAGTCGTTCCACATTAATAGAAATACTCACAGAGACATCAGACGTACACAACACGCCCCCATCCCGAGTTTTATGACGAACAAGTGGATGAACTGTTTGGACTTGTTGTATTTTTCACATTATTGCCGTACACAAGTATGCCTTGTCTAAACACTGTCCAATGTTATCAGTACGGGAATAAATGCTTAGAGATACCATCACATAAATAACGAACCGCTTAATGGTTCTTAGAGCAACTTTGAATCTTGGAACAGAAAAGCTTTGGAAGAATGTGCGAAGTGTATCAAGGCGTGAATGTAATACATTGACTTGGGTACCAGTGTAATTACAGAGCCAATTAAGAAACAACAACCCATGTGAACAAAAACATAACATTACGTAAATTTTCTATGAAGAACTATAATGGTTGGTGTAAGAACCTTCGGTGCAAATATATTTCTTTGTCTGAATAATGGAATATGATTCTTGAATCACATGGTTCATAAAGAACCGCCCGTGAAATGTATAACTACAAAACAATGTTATGATTGCAAAGGATGAGACGAAAGCTACACAAGGACGTTTCCTTAAATACTAATTAAAGATAAGGCACTGTCACAAAGTGCTATACTTAAATTTCCATAAAACAACACACTCTAAAAAACGAGTATATATAAAAAGAGAAAATCTAATGTAGTAAATATTTCATGATAATTCAATTCTTAATACACGCTTTCATTCGGCTCATTGATTAAATTAACAAACCTTAATTATTGGCACTATCTAAGCCGCATATTCAATAAAGGCTGCCAAACTGTGAAACTTCCACGTACCATGCGTCATTCGAACCTTTCGCCTCTTATAGTACAGTCCAAAGCGAGCAGAAAATAGCTTACTACTTTACTGCAAGTTTTTGCTTTTTTTGCAAACGATAAATATGACGCTGTGTTTTCGCAAACGTGTAAACAAATATTTCAGGATAATACAGTTGGTTAAATTTGATTAAAACAATGATTCACTGTAACGAGCTCATCGCACTAACATGATTATAACATAGCAGACAATGTGTAATGTATAGGGTGATGAAATAGATAGGAAATGTTGCTTCTCGCGATGGGTTATTAGATGGTACCCCGTTGATTTCATTATATAATTGAGACCTTTATGTTTAAAGAGATCATATAGCTCACACATGGTGACTTAGAAAGTATGCTTAGATATTCAGTTCAGGTAACTAGATTACATCTTAAATGAAACGAGCTGTCTACCAGTGTCGTTGATAGGGGCAATGATCATGTATAAGAATAAATCCAATTACGGCCAGTGACGTTTGAACATAACCTTGAGGGAAATGGGTAAAAATTTCATGCCTCATTTAACCGAACGTGTAATTGCATGACTGATGCGTTTGAATTCGAGAGTATGTTAACTTTGTGTTTAAACTGCTTGCTCCACTCATTGGTCGTTATTCTATGATTCTGCCTATTTGTCCTGTTTGTTTGTGTAATCGTCCAACGAATTGAAATATAATAAAAGAAGAGCATATCTGTAATAGTAACAAATGTAAAAACGTTGCTTCTAAAATATACAAGATCCAAGCCTTCGACCAACCTCAAGCGGGCGTTTGTTAAATAGTCAGTATCCAAACAGTCTTTAAAATGATATCCCCAGGTGATAATTATTCGTTGGATGACAAACAACTACAGTAAAACTTTGTTAAGACGAGCATTGATATTACGAGTACCTTCCTTATTTCGAGCTAATTTCAATGTCCCGGCATATTTGCTAAATATATGTAGTATACTTAATATATCACACCGCTATGTCGAGCTCCGGGATTATTTCGATCATTTGGCTTAGTCCGATTAGTCCTCGAGATAACGAGGTCATATTGTAACTAGATGGAGTAAATTTTCATATAAAAAGTTTTAATTACATGTGATATTATGGCGGCTGCCTCTCAAAAAGCCGTGTATTTACGTTCTGAAAGCATTTAGCAACGGGGTATTTTAAAACGAATGCAATCGATTGTACTGAGTACAGAAAACTAAACCATCTTGAAAAGTAATCAAAAGGAAAGATCTTCAAATAAATGATTTAGGAAATTACAGACGCGACGTTGCATGCTTAGATGTTTCTTTTAACATTGTCCCAGTAGCTTAGTTTTGACTGAACACAGTTCAAAATACGTAAATTGCAAATGAAACGTATCAATGTTACATCAAAGCAACATATGAAACATTATTATGACGTTCGAGTTTGAGGCACAAAACATAAAATAGGACACATATGATTCTTAGTGAAACAAATTATAATTAATGTCCAGTTTAGTTGCAATATCAATTAGATTTCACATTGCTACATGTAAAAGGCTGTATGAATTGATAGCATCGAATAATATTGATAATTAATGATTACAACAAAGGATTCCGTCTGGTGCAGCAGTACAACAAAAATACCTTCTATAAAAAGCGACCAACATTCTACTTGTCTGGAGAGACATTCGATCATAAGAATAACATGGCTTGGTGTTTTTTGATAATACGTTACATGAATATTACCGAATATAAATACTTTAACAGAAAATTCTGACTGAACATGAAGTAGTTATTAATGAGCACATAAGCATGTTTCACCTTACTGCGTTTACGATTGATCCATGAAATGGAATTAAGTATACATAAATGATGGTTCAGCTTGTATAAAATATATGAGGTATGGAATTGCATATAAAGTGACAGATCTAAAGGGTGTTAGCATGGGTTTGAACGAGACGTTTATATTATACTAGTAAGAACTATTTAAAAATGGAAAACACACCGTGCAGTACATAATGACATATGACTTGTACGCTAGAATCAAACGTAGGATAAAACAAGATTCAAATGTTTCAAAAATACATATTTAGAGGATTTTGGCCCGAGGAATATTTCTTCCTTGTGAATGTTAATTTGGACAAGTTGGTATAAAATATTACAAGTTTTCGAATCAATTGTCTCCTCTACTTTGTTAAGAGTTTTCCGTTTAGAAGTAACACAGTTTTTCTCCATGGTATTGTGGCGATTCGGATAAAAGTCTATTGGATATTGTTGAATTATAAACATGTATCTATTTCTTGTCAAATCGTAAAAAACGATAATTCTCTCGCTGACCTCGGACAGTGATCTTAATAAAGCCTCTGTGTATTCTTATTCCTGAGAGCTTACTACTTAAGCTGCCTCCGGAAATATCGATTGTATTTTTCATTGGCTAAGTTAAGTATCCACAAAGCTCCAGTTAGCCCATTGGCATCATATTTAACAATTAAGCCGCGAAATTCATTTACTTACTTGTCACATGACCAGTCAGTCCTTTTATGGCCTACTTCGTTATTTTATCTATTGTGTAATTCAATTTGGGCATCATAAATCACCCACATTGGTCAATTTGGACAATATTTGTTTGTTTCCGTCGTTTATGTCTACAAACATTCACTTATGTGAAACTGTCATTCAACCCAATGGTAACGGCAGTGTGACTGCTCTATATACTATATAGAAAGGCCGAGACTTTTGATGCTGTCTTATTCCCATAGTTCTGTTCCCCATCCTTCTCCTCCTGTAGATGAAAAAAAACACACAAACAAACAAACAAACAAGTGTATATTTACACTTTAGTCTGAAGTTAGTGTTACACGTTTTTGTCATCATTTAGGAATCAGCAAGTCGTAGATTGATTTATACCTGTTTGAAGGGTTGATTCATCAGTTGGCATAGCGGAATCTATTCCTACCAGATTACTGTCAACACCTAACCATTATTGCCATTTTAATCGTTTGTGTTAGCATGTTACGTTTATTGCTGTTTTATCTTCTATCAATGCTTCATTATCAGCCAACAGAACTATCATGAAAAAGCATATCTATCCCTAAACATTAACATGTTTACATGGTAAAGTAAAACGTAAATGTTAATAAACATTGGCAGTATTTGACATACATAATGCCAAACCTGAGATACTTTGTTCAAATATTTATAGCCTACGTCAAACAAGTTGTGAACCGCACAAAGAAGAGGGATTATATATGCAGGTTGTTGTGAATTCTGAATGCCCTCTGTATTGTATGTGTAAGAATGTGTTTTGAAATTAATTTGTTTAAACGGAAACCTCTCATTCTTAAATTTGAAAATGTATTCCTGTGAAAACTTATAACCAAAGAAGACAGATAGCTTAAATTGTTAATGGCGGCTTGTTGAACTATCAAAGTGCCAAACATGTCTTAACTCTGGTGAAGTATTTTGTAGATTTATTATGAAATACTGGTATGTCATACCTAATAAGAATAAAAACGCGCGTTAATATTGACATCATGTACGTATTAACAATGTTTTACCTCATAGTTGCCGATTAAGTTGCGGAGAATTGTATTCATACCATTGTGACTTATTATTATAGGGAGCTAAGTTCGAAAAATACAGATGTCCGCTCGTGCTGTGTACCCTTTTAGTTATTAAACGAATTGATTGAGCTATGAATAAACAATTTATCTAAAATTGTGCTAATTGTGCCGCGTGACGTCCGCAAAGTGTCACCCCTTAGATGTGTATATTTCGGTCTTAATTTACCAGAAAAAGGACATAGAAATGAGAAAATCATGAGTGAATTACACTTGTACGTGCAGATTGTATTATTTTGGTTGTATTGAAACACATGTTGACTTGGTGCCTTCTCTGAAAGCATAACCTTTAATTTTGCAACGTGAAATTCCAATAGATGGTTTTCCATGTAAAGGCGGTTGCCAAGGTTCCAATTTGTATGTCTAATGTTGACATGTAATGTTGACAATATAAATCAAATTAGAACGACTCACAAGACCGTCTCCGTTTTTTTTGTCCCTTTGCATTGCATATTATCTTTGTTTTCTTATATTACTTGTTTATTTGATTTAACTTGCACATCGTCTACATGTTTAATTTCCACAATTGTGTTTGGATTGCGTTGTTGTTACGTAATACCAACGAGTAATTCCCCTGATAATTCGTTTAAGTTCTAGAAATCGATGTCAGTAGGAATAATTTTAAATGAATTAGTGCTTTTGTGCAAAAGAAGGCATTTTTCTCTGATTTGGCCCCAGTATTGTGTCAGTATCCCTGCCACAATGCTCTATTTTCCGACGACTGTTTGAATATGGAAGTCCCATGAAAGTGGTTTTACGATTTTTTTTATCTAATTTATGTTCGTTCAAAATACACATATATATACTGAGCGTCAAAAGTTTTGCAAACGAATTAAAAATTCTATTTTTTTAGATTGTTAACTCGAAAAAACGTTTTGATTACACTGTCTATTCATGTGCTCATAAAGTTCATGTTGAACTCATTTCCGATGGCGTCCGTCACGCTTGAATTACCACACCATTACAAATGGTAAAACATCTATTTAAGCGCGCAAAATAAATGGTTTTCATTTTCGACTAAATTTTTACTACCTTTTTACTTGCAACATGTCTGTGATAAGAAATACAAAACTAGTTAGTCAAATTAGTTAGCAGTGTACGTATAATTAGATGTCAAAATTCGATAATTCTGAACATAATCAAGTATATAGGAGTCTAGAGGCTGGCATTTCTCTAAAAATATTTTGTGTCGGATAAAATTGACATGTCTCTATCATGATAAGCCAGTTGTATCATATCCAACAGACGGACCGTGTTTATGACGCACCACATGACAACAGGTCAAGGGTCAATGCCGCTGTCCTAGACTGGTAATGCTGCTATAATGTTAGCACGAAACTCAACGGCAGTGTTTGAGTGTAATCGTAGACCAACTGACATAAGAATTTATTGGAAACTTCCATTCATTTTGCGTTTGTATGACCAGCGCGCTGTTTTTTAAAACCTGACATTCCGTACAGTGTCTATTACGACTTCCACACTTGTCTGTGGTCAAAGGGAGATTATTTTGTACTATAATCGATTAAAATAGCTCCCTTTGACTACAAAAATGTAAAAGAAGCGTTTATGTTCACAATTGTCAATTTTTGCCATCGAATCAAGCCTAAATTGCAAACTAATTTGACTTACTCTGTGTGTATTTCGTATAACAGACATATATCAAGTAAATTGGAAGTGGAAAATTAGTCGAACATGAAAAACCCTGATTTTGCGCGCTTGAATTGACGTTTTACCATTTTTGATGGTGTGATCATTCAAGCGTAACGGAGGCCAACGGAAATGGGTTCAACATGAACACAATGTGTACATAAATGGACAGTGTTAGTAAAAAGTTCTTTTGAGTTAACAATTTAAAAAAACTGAATTTTTAAATCGTTTGGGAAACTTTTGACGCTCAGTATATATGTAACTTATACATGCGCACTACAATAAGAAAAATAATGAATTCAAATTTGAGTACTCATTTTGCAGTTTGTTGTTTTGTGACATTATTTTTGCTGTATAAACCTTGTTTTCATTTATTGTTCAAACCCTTTAAGTATAGAAAGATATAGCATTTTATTTATGTAAAAAATTTAAACATTTTATTGATTATACAAATGTTGGATACATTGTGTAATTAAACAACTACGGTAAAGTAATGTTTGGCATGGTTTGTGGCACGTGCTAGTGCAGTTTGACGTTCCTTATATATCATTCGGTATGGTTATTTGTTCATTCCGTGTTCGTCAGTAACTGTTTCTGTTGAGTGTTGCCTACGTGGACGATTTGGCATTAACATTGAAAGTATCATCAGAGCTTCTGCAAAGTTTAGTATGTTTACAGTATTATGATGAGTTGATACATTCCAATCACATCGTCCGCCTGTTGTCTCTGTCGTATCTTCTCAACAAATAACACCCAGGCACAAGATACATTATGACTAGGTTTGAAGCAATTTATCTACCCTCTACTATGCTGAATACATAGCAGACGATGCTGTTTTATGCATGACTTCAATCACGACCTAAGTACTCCATCGGACACACGAGCCAAATGTTTAGCACTCTTACAAGGGCCATGCATTAGTATATTACGGCTTTGTGAAATATTTGGTTTGTTGAATACTAAGTGCGCATTTTAGTTTTTAATTAAAGTGTAGTTAATCTTGACTCGAATACCGTGTCATTACTTGGGACATCAATTAGTAATGTAATATTTTGTTTGCATTCGACTCAATACTATAATAGTGGTGTGGATATAAGTAGGTTGCACATTGAATAATTTCAACAACTATATAGCACAACACCTTCAATAGCCATACGTACATCTGCTCCCAGTGTTTCTGTTGTCAATGATGTCACGGATATTTCCAATAATGAAAGACAAACGTTCTTGGAGGAACTCCTAATTAAGGTATGATTACTCCCACAGCGCATAACATCATGGTATTTTGTAATGCACCAACCACGTAAAATGAAAGTGATATATTGGAACAATGATCAATATTATGATGCAGCTTTGCAGTCTTTGGCGTTTCATATGCCTATACAAAAACTTTGATTAATGGTATTGTACCTATTTCATTCATTCTCAATGTGAACTTGTCATTTTTTGGAACGAGAGAGTAATGTGACATTCGTACTTTGATTTTAATTGAGCATCAATAGTATATGCATTGGTGTACCACGGAATCGACGCTGACGACCATTTTTTTAAGATAACAAGTATGTGTTCTTGATCGTAGATGGAGTTTTCATTTGATATTGGTCCTGTTAGTTAGTTAAATTTAGGCAAATATAGTACAAAATATACCTCTGTGATCGGAGTGAGCACCGCTTATAGGGACTACGTGTATATATCTGAATAAATGCAACTATGATTGGTCTCTCCGGAAGAGGTAGGGAAATGCCCCTGAGTGGAATGCATGCCGAACTCGAACTTTGCCAACTCGTACGTGTTTTTATATACTCACAGTGTTCGATCTCTTAAGCGTATTGCTAACGAAACTCGTCAACCGAGGTAATTAACGTTTCACAGTATCTGTAAATTATCAATATCCAAAGTCCGTTCTTTGTTTGGATCTTGCTTCTAGGTCCTGTTTGTTCGTCCTAACGTTCAACTAAATAAGTCCCATGAAAAGAAGAGAATATTATTACTAGTCACAGAAGTTCAAGTGTTGTTTCTAAAAGATTCAATCCAAGTGATCGTCAAACCATAGGCGGACGATCATAAAATCTTCATCTTCGGTCTCTAAGCAGTCTTTAAAGTAAAACTCTAGTATCCCCATTAAATTATTATGATTTTTCGCTTTATGACAAACACGCGTTTATTGCAATTCAGAAATGAAGAACTAATTAAATGGAGTTAATATTCATAGAATAAAAGTTAATTACATGTGATATTAGAACGCCACATTCTGGCAAAATCGTGCATTTAAATCCTTAGAATGAGCGTCGGGGGTATTTCGAAACGAATTAAAGCAAACATTCTGAGTAGAGAAGACCTAAACGTCTTAAATAGTAATTAAAGGGACATGTTTTAAAAAAAAATAAGTTAGGGAAATACTGATCTGACGTTGCATGCTTAAAGTTGAATGTTTTCAAAATTGTCTAGTTAGCAAAAGCTTTTGGCTCAGCGCGAAAATATTCGTCAAAATCAACGGAGATAGCAAATCAAACGTAACAAAGTGACGCCAAAGCAAAAGTGAAAAAATCATCAATACTTTAGAGTCGGTCAGTATCCTTAAACAAGGATTCGTAGGACAAATCATAGTTATCGTCCAATTGGTTTTGCCATTATGCTTTCAGTTATCATTGCTAATTTCTCGAGTCTGTTCGACGGTAACCCGCGGTAACGTTTCCATGTATGTTCGACGTCAGATCAACACATACATGTTTACGTAAGTATGCGCACCATAGACAGGATATAAGCATGGATGGTTGTAGTAAACCTGAAAATGCTAAGTAAATAAATGATACATTGATGTACTTGTATGCATCATTTAATGTTCGGTCTTAGAAACATACTAATAAAACCCAAGTGACCAGTCAGAAAGAAAATGCTGACTTTTCGTGTTTGTGTCTCCACGGATCATTCATAAGATGCGTGTTATGGTATTTCTTGGTGACGTTCTCCAATTGCTTTTATAGATTGACAGCGAATAAATAATATTGATAGTTAACGATAACAGTCAAAGGTTCCTCCTGTTGCAGCGTTACAACACAAACAACTTATATAAAAAGTGACCAACATTTTACTTGTCTGGAGAGATATTCCGTTGGATGAATAAGATCGCTTGATGATTTTTATAATGCTTTACGTGGGAATAACCAAAGATAAATACATTAACAGAACGTTTCTAAACTGAACTTGATGCAGTTATTCATAAGCACATTGGCGGTTCCACCTTTCTGCGTTTACGATTGATCCGTGAGATGATATTAACACAATAAATATGATGGTTCAGCTTGACTATAATATATGAGGCATGATATCGCATATAAAGTGGCATATCTGAAGCACTTTTGTATGGGACATCACCAAACTGCTACAATTCAGCTGTAACATTTGTTGGTACCACATTAGTTTTAATGCAATTTTCGGACGCGTCGCACCGAAATTGCCTTTCTCTGCATTTCTCGGTAATACATAATTTGCAAATTGGAATATTGTTGAGACGAGAAGTGGCAATAGTTTCCGTATAAGCAGGTGCATAGTGAGGAAACCGGAGAGACACATATTGTGATAGAGCAATCTACGTGATTAATTAACCAATAAGCTGGTATATCTAATGACTTTACTACTCGTGTCTAGATTATATTGTCAGACAGTGCTTAGATACAAGAAACACCACAGACACACAGCTCTAACACTTATAATGAGCCTATCATACAATGACAAATGTGCAAAGTATACCGAAAATGGTCTGATCTGAGTGGTTATAATAGACTACTCGGCATTAATTATACAGCGTATTTACATTTTAGCCCGTCTAATTTTCTTATCAAGGTGAGTAATTTTCATCACTTGTCTGGAACTTGTTAATGTTTTGTATTTTCTATGTGAAATATCATAATTTGACGAATGTTTGAGACTTATCATTGATCAAAACCAATTTCATAGAAACAAATGCAATTTAGGAGCATTATTGAACAAACTATAAAATCCTAAAGGCATAAAGGAAATAAAATGTGTCACGATATTGCCATTATCATTTTTGTGGCAAAACACTTGCACCTACTCAAGATACTATTATTCGAACAAAATAGATTGTAAACGTGTTTTTTTCGGGATACCAGATTCCCGTTGTTATAATGTAGCATTATACATGGCTCATATATTATGTTCAATTAGTAATGCACGTGTTTAGTCCATCTCACGGATCTATCGTTAACGCAGTAAGGTGAAACACGTACAGTACAGTAAAATGTTGGTCGCTTTTGATATGTTTGTTGTGTTAAAATGCTGCATCAGACGAAATCCTTTGCTGTTATCGTAAACAATCAATATCATTGTACTGCTGTCAGTCTACAAAAGCAATTAAAGAACGTCACCAGGGAATACCACAACGTGCCATCTTAAGAATTCTCCCTGGATTCACAAACCAGAACAATAAGCATGTTATGGCCGATTGGTCACATTAGTTTTATTGATATGTTTCCAAGAACGAGGTTCAATGACACATACAATGTTTTATTTATTTACCCATTTACATTTTCAGGTTTACTCCCGGTACATGTGCATATTCCATTAAATTTTGTGCATACTGTCGTATCCTTGGTCTAAATATGGAAAGTTGGCGGCGTCACAAATATTCGATAGTTTGAAATGTTGACTGTTAAAACAATTTCAAAAACAACATAGACCTAGAACATAATTGGTAAAGAAATGTAATACCGTGACACAGTTGATGGAAGCGCTCTATATCTAAAAGATTGATGTTACCAATTTGGTTTTAAATTCACTGTCTTACATTTTGCAATACAAAATCATCTGCTCAGTCTAACGGTTCGGACAATGGATACAATGTTAGCAATAACGATTAAACATGATATCTGTAATTCCCGTTCTCATTCCTTTTTGATAACCTGTCTGTTTAATTACTATTCAAGGCGCTATTGCTTTAATTCGTTTCAAAATACCCCCACTACTCTATTTAAAGGTCTAAATGCACGCATCAATGAGCGACAGAAGTTCTCATATCACATGTAATTAAGTTTAATTTCATGAACATTAACTCCATTTAATTGTTCCTTATCTTAAATTGTGACAAACGCGTGTTTATCATAAAAAGAAACAAAAGGTATATTATCAAATGAGGATATTATCTTAAAGACTATTTGGAGACTGAATATGAAATTTTTTAAATTGTCGGCTTGGGATTTGTCGAAGACTTCGGTTGTATCTTTTTGAAACAACATGTGTTTTTACTGCTGGTATGCTCCTCTTTTCATGGTGCTCGTTTAATAGGAATTTTAGACGAATAGGCACGAAGAAGAGGCCAGTTCCTAGCAAAATAACGGTCGTTGAACATAAAACGTGAACCAAAACCACCAAGTCCGACGAGTAGCATTAGCAGTTAACAGGCAAAAATACTTTGTGAGTTCGAAAACATGTAATTACATATACAATAAGAGGGTGTTTGAAATTTGCTACATCCCCTCTATTTCCTAACAGGTCGAAATTGAATTTAATCTGACGTGTAATCCTTAACACCAGCGGTGATCACCTCGTTTTTGACGCCCCGTTCTTAAATAGATCGCCATTTAAACAAGATGTAATCCAGTTGTCTGAGATGAATATCTTAACATACTTTCCAGTCACCCTGTGCGAATCCTCAGATCTCTTAAGACTTGTCCTAATTATATAATAAAATCAACGGGATACTATCTTATATGTCATCGAGTGCTGATACATTTCCAATCTCTTTCATCACCCTATATATTACAGTTTATCTGTTATGTTATAACCGGTTGGTGCGATGAACTCGTTATAACATATCATTGCATTGATCAAATTTAGCCAACCGTATTATTCTGAAGTAGTCGTATTCACCAATACAAAAACGCATTTTAGTGCAAAAGTTTTTCCAGCTATAAAATACATAATTGCATTGTAAAGTAGTAAAACACTTTGTGCGCGCTTTATTATCTGTCTGGTAACATGTTCTGTTATAAAATAACAGCAATTGCACTTTACTTTCAAATCAAAAGCCAGTTATGAGGGCTGATGGTCGTTTGATGTGCAATATCATGCCTTTAGTGATGTTGCATTTCCGATGTAGATGTTGAGGCTATGTCCACTGCTGTCATGTACTGTGGAGGATTTGCTATCATGTATGTGTCGCGATTTAGAAACCATATCGTCATGCATTGTTTGATGAAGATATCTCTGCCGGTTGCCTAATATATATGTATACGATATTCCTTATTGTGACTTTGGCAATTGGCAACTATTACATGTCCAGTCTTACTCAAAACTCCTAATATTGTTTTGCTTCCACTCCCGCAAGAAATAAAATGCCGACTACGACTGATAATGTTGTTATCAAAACGCTGTGCACCCAAATACGCACTCCTGTCATTGTACAAATATATGCAATGTAGTCACTTGTTATTTTAGAGATATGTGAAGTTCATAAAACATATCAATTTATTATTATTTGAAGTTATCTATATCGATACAATAAATAACTGAACGTTATTAAGTAAACACTCCTTATTTAACAATTTCATGGGCATTAATGCTTAACTGCATTGATTTGTAAAGCAGTGATTGTTAAAAAAGTGAAGATGCATAAATTCACACACAAACAAAGTATCATATAACATGTGAAGGGGAAGCTGTCTCCAATGTAAAAAGTAGAATGATACCCCGTCATGACATTACGTTGCAAAAACAAACATTGTAAGAATTGTTTGATAGTGTAGGTAACTTCCTATGTAAGGCAAATACAAATAGTCGATTTTAAAGACTTGATAACTGTAATATTTAGTAATGTAAATGAACACTTACACTCTCCGTGCAACAAGTCCGTTACGTATATTATATTAATGTCAAACAACAAAATGGTAAAATGCATGTTCAATATCCAGCGGTTGGACATTTGAAACCATTATTCGAAGCCATATTTGTTGTTTTATTCTATGACTTCTTTGGGTTTTATATTATTTGAACCGATTTCTTTCCACACATACTACACTTTGAAAATGCATAAAGCATTGTGGGCCTTTTTGTTATTGTACATTCAATTATCTTGAAACTGTAATCATAACGTTTGTGTTATCATGGGAAAAGTTGTAAAGATATGGGTTAAACTCATCTCGAACATATTGGATTTGTTTAGGTCATTAGACCATTCTATTTTCTTATTACACGTTATAGTGTCTTTAAGAAGCAGTTATAAAAGTGATGGTTTCGAGTTGCTGTATATGTGCGTACTAAAAAAATTACGAAAGAAATATGCTCCCAATGCATCATACCAAAGACTTGTTGATATTGATTTTATCTCCTGTAAACCTATTATTTAAGTACAATCACACACGCGCAGCGTAATAATTTTACTGTTAATGATTAATATATAATTCTCATTATTGCTTGTTTCCAAACGTAAACAACAGAGCTACCTGTAATCGGTAACGGTGAAACGAGTATTGTGTGCAAATAGTGTACAGTCAGAATAAATTGACAGATAATTGTATTTATTATTGCACATATTGACCACGTGATACGTGCTTTTCTACTGGTTCTGACGAAGTCATGTAACCCTTCTAACCATCGGTAACTTAACTATACTTTATCGTACAATCGTTCTTATCCTGCTTGCGAAAGGTTTAAGATAATCAGCAATAAGTCATGACTTTAACGACACACATTCAAATGTTTCTATGCTATTCAGTAAGAACATGCAGTGATAATGGATGCTGCATATTTTTCTTGGCTGTATAATTAGGTATGTGCATTCGATGACAAAATAACAATCAATATAGTGCTTTTTAACTGGTGTGTGGGAAGTCTGGTATGCTAATCACCAGAACACATATTTTGTTTTCTAACTTAGAATCAACATGGCACACTGTGTTATAATTCTAGATAATTGTTATATGCTCGATAGCGATACGTCTGTAGAATTATTCAGTGGTGGATTTGGTGTTGAAACTAATCACCTATTTGATGGAATACCAATCAAGTTAAGAAAACTGCATCACGATTGCCAAGAGGAATTATTTAACATTAGTTGATTAAGTTAACAATTGTACAACCAAGTATTGGTAGGTAAGAATGTAAAAAACTTGTATTAGAAAATGAACATCCCGTGAGTTATCTTTATAATTATGAAGATTGAAGATGATGGAGATGGAGTTCTCAAAGTTTTCGTAGTCACACAGTATTGTTACGCTACAGTCTCAAAATACCCCGACATATATCTAATTGACACAATTATGGTATATTTACAACTTTCATATGCCATTCATTCAGTAACATTTTGTGTCTGCAAGTCTGCCAAGTAATTAGGAAACCACGTTCATTACGTATACACTAATGAGCGGCGATGGTTGCAAGTATTATTGATGCTTTACATGATTATATAGGGAGTACATTCCTAGACGTTAGAAATCTGAAATGTAAAACGTTTAAAAGTGCAAAATTTATCTTTCTGCTACCTATCTCATGGGAATATAGTAAGTCCTCTTACAATGGCATTGTCATGAGTATTTGCCTAGACGGAAATGGCATCAGTGTTTGTGGAAAGGTTTTAGAATAATTCATTTTATGTTACTACTGTATCTCTTTGAATTCTTGCAAACTAAGGCTAGTCTATTGTACAAGTTGCCAACCGATACACTAATGAAGATGATGTTTTTTAAAATTGTTTTTACCAATCTCCGTTAAAGAAAACATTGCTTGTTTTATTTGAAGGCCGCGGTGAATAGAAAAATAAATTGGAGAGAAAAAAGGAATTACAATTTGTTTTCAATAATGTAAGTGGGACACATCTCGATCACTTTGCATACTTTTATTTATATTAAGCCTAGACATTTAAACATGCAGTCATTACGTATTAAAGTAAATGGTCATTTAATTGGTCTCAGACAATTTTATTTACATAAATACCAACCTGTTTATAATGTTTCCATGTCTCTGGATTTAACATGTCCTGAAAGTTTGCCATATATATGTACACTTTTATTAAGATATTTAGGTATACAGACGAGAAATAATTATAGATAGGAATTGGACAAATTTCAAGTAATGTCTGATAAAATGATCATAAAGTAGTAACAATGATCAAGGGCTGCTTCTAATTTATATTTGGTACCGACTTAAGAGAGTACTTCGCCAAATATGTGTGTACTTTCGACGAATAAAGGCAAACATAAACATAATTTAATACAGACAACTTAGTGTATGACCAAATACTGACCTGATGTGGTTGACATAAACCTCGATATTGTACTAACAAATGTATGCACCAATATGTGGAATTCGGTCAGCATACGCTACTTACGAATCAACTATCGTCTAAAATTAGTATTTACCTTAGAATTTTTATTTTGAGGCAAAGGCATAATTTATACAATTCGGTACGAAAAAGCATAATATAGACACATCCGTCTGACCACAAATCAATTGGATTAACTTTGGATATCTCATGGGTACGTTTGTATCACAAAGTTGTTTCCACTACGCAAAACGAATGGAAGCATTTACTATCTCGCGAGATTTGACAATGTGACGTGATGATAATTATTATAACACAAACAAAACTGACAACTATTTCTAAGAATCTTGCACCTAGATATTGGCATGGACATCGTTTACGCCAGTACAAGAAGGTCCATATGTCTTAAATACTATTAAGCTAATAAGACTAGTCTTAGACATAGTATTGATTAAATATTTGATTGTTTTGGTTGTTTTAGATTCCCACTTTTATTGATCGCTAGTAATGTTTAACTACAATTTTTATAGCTAACGTAGCTCAAATTACACTGCGTTCACTAATAATTGACCGTTCTGAAGAACAAAAAATAAAGCAAAAAAAACTTGAAATAGACTGCAATGTTTATTTCCAGGTGAATAAAAAATGTTTGTAGAATTTAGCCATTTTTTTTCGGAGTTATTGTCGTCATGTTTATGCTGAATGAACGCATTGGTATTTTATTTACATAGCCATATTTATAGCCAATGCAAGGTACTCGCATATCAAGCCATTGGTGATTTCATTATTCAAAAACATGAAAGCTGCCCGACCTCCATATCCCCTTAATGAATTTGTATGACCAAAATAATTATATGCAGTCACAATATTTACATGTATACACATAGACTGTGGAACGATTGCAATACTTATCATCATTTGGTGGTCTCACGTGTCTGTGCACAAACAACGCTTTAATAAAACCGGCTGTCTAAATTTATCTGGCTACTGTACACCCAGTATCATTGATGGTAGTTAATAATTGCTACATTTCGCGATTGAAACTCACCAGGAATTCATCGTTCAGCGTAAATATAATTCCATAACACATGACTTATAAAATACGCTAAATGCTGGATTTGTCATTTCCACGATATATTGTTGTATAATACCTTAAAATGGTAATAAAAGATACACAGGTTAAGTCATTTGACTGACTTACATGACTGTAATATTTTCTGAAAGGTAACCAATCGGACAGGCTACCCACAACATAAACAGCATATAGCATGAATGGCTAAAAAAGAACCCAAAATAGAAATAGGGAAAACAAGTGAAAGTCATAAGGTTAGTACAACCTAACAAATGAACATAAACTACAGCTTTACCATTACAAAACACGACAACATACTATGATAGTCGGCCATCTCAGTTAGTCAAACCGAACCGAAATATTGGACAGACCAGAACCTGCACAACACGCCCTATCCCGAGTTTTATGACAAACACGTGAATGAACAGTTTTGCTCAGTTTGATTGATCGCATCATTGCCTTACACAGGTATGCCTTGTCCAAAAGGAATATAACACTTTCCTATTTTTAGCACGATTATAAATGCGTAGAGAAACAACCAACTAACTAAATAAACAACCGGTTAATGTGTCTTAGAAGAACATTGTACCTGGGTACAAAAGAGCCTTGAAATAGTATGAAATTGAAAGTACGTGGTGTATCCAGGCGAGAATGTATGAAATTAGAGAGCTAACTATTAAACAACACCCTATGTTAGCAACAACATTGCATATCTAATGTTCCTGAGAAGAACAATATTTGTTGTTGTAAGAGCCTTGAGTTGCAAATACATTTCTGAACATTGTCTGAATAATGGGCTATGATTCCAGAAAAAACATGTCAAATAAGAGACTGTCACAGTGTTACCATTTTATTATAATAAAACAACACACTCTAAGAAAACGAGTATAAATCAAAAGATAAAATCAAATGAGATGAATGTTTCAAGATAATTACGAATGCAATTCTTACTACACTTAAAGGCTTTCATTCTGCCCACTGATCAAACTGATCGATAATGTCTAAGCAATCTATTCAATAAAGGCTGACCAATGTGTACTCTGTAACTTACACATACCTTGCGTCATTCGAACGAATCGCCACTTATGATACAGTCCAAAGCGCGCAGAAAATGCTTTTCTGCTTAACTACACGGTTTGCTTTTTCGGATACGATGAATATTTCGCCGTTTTTTTCGCAAACGTGTAAACAAATATTTCAGGATGATACAGTTGGTTAAATTTAATTAACGCAATGATACGATGTAACGAGTTTATCATACTAACCTCATTATAACTTAGCAGACAATGTGTAATGTATAGGGTAATGAAAGAGATAGGAAAGTGAGATGCACGCAATGGCTTATTAGATGTACAAAATGTATCCTGTTGATTTTGTTATAAAATTAGAACATTCATGTCTTAAAGGATCAGAAAACTCACGCATATTGACTTAGAAGATATACTTACATATTCAGATCAGGCAACTAGAGTACATATTAAATTGAAGAAGTTATCTACTAATGTCGTTGATCGGGGTAAACGCTGATGTTAAGGATTATGTATCAGAATAAATCCAATTACGGTCGGTGGCGTTTGGACATACCCACGAGGGGAATGCGTAACAATTTCAAGCATCATTCCATTGAACGTACATTTGTATGATTGGTGCATTTTAGAGACTATGTTTGTGTTCTATCTGCTTGTGCCACTCCTTGACCGTTATTCGGCCTCCGTTACTCAGTGGTTAGTGCGCTTGCCGCCTAATCCGGCGACATATGTAGAAATGTTGTTTATAAAAGATACAATATAGGCCATGGACAAACCTAAAGCGGAAGTTTATCAAGTATTCAGTCTCCAATAGCTGCAGTTTTCGTTGTATGACAAACAACTGATTAAATGGAGTTAATACGCATGCACAAAGTTAATTACATATGATGTTAGAGCGGCAGTCACTCATTGAGTCGTATATGTAGGTCCTGAAATAGAGTATTTGGGTATTTTGAAACGAATACATGCAATGATTCTGTGTAGAGAAGACAGGACCGTCTTGAATAGTAATCATAAAGAAAATGGTTTTCAAATAAATGGGTTAGGACATTATAGACGTGACGTTGCATGCTTAGATGTTTCTTTTTATATTGTCCTAGTAGCTTAACGTTTATACTGAACACGGAAAAATTCGTCAATAAAATAAGTAGATTGCAAATGAAACGTAACAAAGTAACTTCAAGGGAAAATAGGAAACATCATTAAGACTTTCGAGTTTGAGGCAAAAATATAAAATAGGACACATCACATATAATTCTTAGTGAAATACATAATAATTAATTAAGTTTATTTTGCAATACACTTTACATTGCTACAGGTAATAGACTGGATGGATTAGACGTCAGTTTACCCGATACAGCCTAATGTAACACCAGCTTGCACAACATTAAATGGGATTATGCAGGGACGTATAAAATAAACATTTGAATTAAATGCCAAATATAATTTGAATGATTTGGAGTACGGGTATGCTTCATTAAACATTAGTCCTAAGAAATTGAAACTCAAGCGACCAATCAGACATTTTGATAAATGTTTGGATTCGTGTCGCCATGGAGTATTCTTATCATATTATGCGATGATATTATTTTGTGACGTACAGCCTTCGCTTAATAAATTGATAGCAGCCAATAATATTGATAATTAACGATTACAGCAAAGAAGTACGTCTGACACAGCGTTACAAAAAACACATTCTATAAAAAGCGACCAACATTCTACTTTTCTGGAGAGACATTCCATCATAAGAATAACATGGCTTGATGTTTTTTGATAATGCGTTACATGAATATTACCGAAGATAAATACTTTAACAGAAAGTTCCTGACTGAAAATGAAGCAGTTATTCATGAGCATATAAGCGTGTTCCACCTTACTGCGTTTACGATTGATCCATGGAATGAAATTAACACTTGCATGAATGATGGTTCAGCTCGAATGTAATACATGAGGCATGTTATTGCATATAAAGTGGTAGATCTAAAGGGTGTTTGCATGAGATGGAACGAGATGTTCATACTATTATAAACATCTACAAAACAAAAAACATACCGTACAGTGCATGATGATACATGACTTGTACGCTAGGATAAAACGTAAATCAATGTTCAAACGTTTCAAAAACGTTATAAGGTAACAGGTGTTTTTAAGGAACTTTTCAAAACTGTGTAGTTAGAATGTTTGGCCTGACGAATATTTGTTCTTTTTAAATATACGATAAAGGGAAATACACACAGTTTCCGAATCAGTCTTTGTCCCTATTTCGTTAAAAATTCTCCATCAGAAAGAAACACAGTTTTTCTCCGCGGTATTTTGTCGATTCGGGTAAAAGCCTGTTGGGAATTGTTGAATTATATAGTTGTATCCTACTAAATGGAGTGTTCTTGTCAGATCTAAAATGACGATAAGTCTCTGCCCTCGGAACAATGATCCTAATAACCTTGAACGGCAAACGTTAACTATGTGTACTGTATTGTTCAAGCGGCTTCCTGAAACAACGATTGAGTACTTCATTGTCTACCCAAGTATACCCAATACTCCAGTTAGCCAATTGGCGTCATAAATAACAATTATGTGCTTTATTCATTTACTTACTTGTCAAATGACGACCTGTCAGTCCTTATATGGCCTACTTCGGTTTTTTCTCACCAGTCTTATACAATAAGAGAACATCATAAATCACCCACATTGGTCGATTATTGACACTTCTTTTTTGTGTCCACCGAACTTTACGTCGTTTATGATAACAAAAATTTCCATATTATGTAATAAGGGCAATTAACACTATCAGTTACGGCGACTATGCTGTTCCATACAATATCGGAACAAATGTATATAAAAAAGGTCGATACTTTCAATATTGTCTTTGTTTTATTCTCATACGTCTTTTATTTTACTAACGTTGCGTGGAATTTGTATAAAAAGTATCGATTCTAGCATCGATAAGTAGTACCTAGTGTAACATGTTTGTTTCATCGTTCAGGAATCATTTTACCGTTGATTGATTCGGGCCTGTATGACGTGTTAATTGCTCGGTTGGTATAACAGTTTGTATTTTTCCAGATAACTATCAACACCTAACCATTATTGCCATTGTAATCGTTTAGGTAGTATGTCACGTTTACTGTTATTTTTGTTATCTTCCATAAATCCAAGCGAACATTAAGTATCATATCTATCCGTGACAAGTAGCACTAACAGTTTTAGTTGGTGAACGAAAACGTAAATGTTATTAAACATTGACAGTATTTGACACACATGGTGCCAAACCTGAGATAGTTTGTAAAAATATTTTAAGTCCACGTCAAACAAGATGTGAACAGCACAGAGAAGAGGGGTTATATGTTCAGGATGTTGTGAATTCTGGATGCCATCTGTGTTTTTTGTGTAAGAACTTGTTTCGAAATTAATTAACTTAAGCTGAAACCGGCCACTCTTAAGTTTTCAAAATCTGTTCCTGTTAAAACGTATTAACAAAAATGGCAGACTGCTGAAATTTTTAATTGCGGATTGTTGAACTATCAAAGTGCCAAACATGTCTAACTCTGGTAGAGTATTTAGTAGATTTGTTATAAAATGCTGGTATGTTTTACATAAAAACAATATCAAAACAACGCGCGTTTATATTACCCCCACATACGAATTTTAAACTACTCCCCACAGTTTCTTATTGAATGGAATGCTCCGTAACTCCGCGGGGAATAGTATTCTTACAATTTTGGCTTCTGTATTCGAGTTAGCAAATGTCCTTTTTTAATTTTTAAAAATGTATACTTAAATAGATTAAGATAGATATAAACAACTGTGTCACGTGGTGTTCGTAAGGTGCTTCCCCGTAGTTGAGTACACTTACATGTCTCCGAAATGGCATATTCTGCAAGTGTAAACGTCCATAATACTGTGTGACATTACACAGTTGGTTGCAAGTGTTCCATTTTGTTTGTCAAATGTCGACTAAGAATGAATGGCTGTGGCATACACATCAACTTAGAACGACATACAAGACCTCTGTGCTCACATTGTCCATATGAATTGCATATATCTTTATTTTCTCCTATTAATTGTCTATTTTATTTAACTTGTACATCGTCTACAGGTTTAAGAATTGCCGTAATTGTGTTTATATTTCGTTGTTGTTACGTAAAACCAACGAGTAATTTCCCTGATAATTTATTTTAGTTCTAGAAATCGATGCCAGTAGAAATTATTTTAAATGAATTAGTGCTTTTGTGCAAGAGAAGGCATTTTAATCTGATTTGGCCCCAATATCGTGTCAGCATTGCTGACACAATGCCTCATTTTTCGACAACTGTTGGGATAGGGGAGTTCCCATGACAGTGGTTTTATGAAACTGTTATCTCATTCAGGTTTGTTCAAAATACACATATATACATATGTCTTATACGAAATCGCAAATGTTTTGAGTGCGAACGTTATTCATTTTAAATAATTTGATCACGTGATTCTACACACTGGCTACTTGTAAGAAATGTACTTTAGATAGAAATATGATTTGTAACGTTTGTACATGCATTCAACCTTTATTCATTAACATTTTGAGTATGCATTTAACAGTGTGTTGTTTAATTATATTTTTTTTTTGCTGTATAAATCCTTGTTTTGTTCATTTATTGTTCAAATCCTTGAAGTATAGGAAGGCAGATATATGTAGGTATCTGGTGCCTTTGAAACATTTTACTGAGTATACTATGCTGGCTTAATGTGATTTGACAATTTCAGTTAAGGCTTTTCGGCTTAGTGTTTGGCATGGTGTGGTGTGCAAGAGGCGCTGTTTGTCGTTTGATGTTTGTTACCGTGCGTGATGATTTGTACATTTTGCCGTGTTTGGCAGTTTCTGTTGAATGCTTCCTTACTTGACCGATACAGTATCATACTATGCTGAGTACACAGCTTACGATGCTTTATGTGTGACGTCAATCACAAGATCAACACTCCATCGCAAACTCCAGTCAGGTGTCCAACATTCTCAATGGACCATGAAAATGCATAGTATGACTGTATGAAATAATTGGTGTTTTGAACATTTGACAATTGTACATTTTAGTTTCTTAATCGAGTTGTAGTTCGTGGTATTGACGTTGCAATATTGTCAATAAAGTCTTGACCCATATGTCGTGTGATTAGTTCAACATCAAAAAGTACTGCAATATTTTGTTCCGTCATCGAATTCGAGTAATTACTCGAGTTGCACATTTAACAGTTTCAATTTTGAAACGAATGTTTCTCCGTGGCTCAACACCTTCCAACACATACATTGCGGCTGTCCCAATGTCACGGATATTTCCAATATAGAAAGATAAATGTTCTTGAAGGAACTCCAAATTTAGGTTTGATGACTCCCACAGCGTATAACATCATGGTATTTTCATAGTATAATTATTAATAAGACCCATTAAAAGAAGAAAATATCATCTCTAGTTACAGAAGTTCAAGTGTTGTTTCTAAAAGATGCAACCCAAGTGATCGCCAAACCTCAGGTGAACGATCATAAAATCTTCATCTTCGGTCTCCAAGCAGTCTTTAGAGTGAAACTCAATTGCAATTCAGTAATGAAGAACTAATTAAATGGAGTTAATATTCATGGAATAAAAGTTAATTACATGTGATATAAGAGCGGCACTCTCTGGTAAAACCGTGCATTAAGATCCTTAGATTGAGCGTCGGGGGTATTTCGAAACGAATTTAAGCAATTATTCTGAGTAGAGAAGACTTAAACATCTTGAATAGTAATTAAAAGGAAATGTTTTTAAAAAATTCATTTTGGGAAATACAGATCTGACGTTGAATGCTTAGATTTAATTTTTGTCAAAATTGTCTAGTTAGTAAAAGCTTTAGACTAAGCGCGAAAATATTCGTCGATATCAACAGCGATAGCAAATCGAACGTAACAAAGTGACGCCAAAGCAAAAGTGGAAACATCATCAATACTTTAGAGTTGGTCAGTATCCATAAACATGGACTAGTAGGACTTTTATAAATAATTCATACTGTAAAATCATTTAATTTCGTTGGGACGAAATTTCGTGGTTTTGTTAAAAAACACTATTTCGTTGGCACTTGAATTCGTGGATTTTGCATTTCAGGTAACAAAACAAGGGTCAAAGTCAATGTTCGTTGGGATTAAAGTTCGTGCTTTAAGTGAACCACGAAATCCACGAAATTTAATCCCCCACGAAAATTAATGATTTTACAGTAGTTAACGTCCAATTGGTTTTGCCATTATGCTTTCAGTAACCATTGCCAATTGTTCGTGTCTGTTCGACGTCAGATCATCACAAATAGCCTGAGGTAACTTTTCGACGTCAGATCACCTCATACATGTTTACGTTAGTATGCGCATCATAGACTGGATATGTGCATGGATGGTTGTAGTAAACCTGGAAATGCTAAGTAAATAAATGATACATTGATGTACTTGTATGCCTCATTTAATGTTCGGTCTTAGAAACATACCATTAAACCCCAAGTGACCATTCAGAAATACAATGCTGAATGTTCATGTTTGTGTCTTCATGGATCATTCTTACGATGCGCGCTATGGTATTCCTTGGTGACATTCTCCAATTGTTTTATAGATTAAGAACAAATAAATAATATTGAGGGTTTACAAGAACAGTAAAGGATTCCCCCTGATGCAACGGTACAACACAAAACATTTATATAAAAAGCAACCAACATTTCACTTGTCAGTGGAAACATTCCATTGGATGAATAACACTGCATGATGGTTTTTGGTAATGCGTTATCCATAAGCACATAGGCAGGTTCCACCTTTCTGTGTCTACGATTGATCTGTGAGATGTTATTAACACAATCAGAAATGATGGTTCAGCTTGACTATAATATATGAGGTATGATATCGCATATAAAGTGGCAAATCTGAAGAGCTTTTGTATGGAACATTAAATTCATATCATAGACAACTACGCACTAACAAATGACACAATATTTATGTACATTACATAATGATACATGACTTGTACGCAAACATCCTCTATTTTAATCACGGTCAAACGTTGCAGAAACGTTGTATCGGGGTCAAGGTGATTTTGAAACACATTGCAAAAACAAATTATTGTGGCAGAATTAAGCCCGAAGTACATTTCTCACAGTAAGAATGATTTAGACAAAGGACAACATACATATGATAATTTAGCTGTTTTACTATCATTTATCTCTAGGTATAAATATAACGATTAGAATACTACAATACGGTTTACTTCCTACAGGCAGGTGTTTCATAAATCATATAAATCATACGTAAACAGGTGGCACTAGAAACACTGCTGTACATTTAAGAGTCATTAAATGAAATAAAGAGTTTGATAATTAAACATTATAGACTAACAAAACCAAGCGATATATGAATATATTTGGACAAATACCATATACAACAATACTCCACATGTCACTGTGCTTTGAATGCGGATGGTTTCATTAGCAGATGATGTCTGGTTAGGACTTGATTTCTAAACACAGAAACCATACACTTTATAGATAAATGACATTTACGTACATGCAATATTTTTAAAATATGTGTTAAATGTACGACTCATTCTGCAGAATGTGGTAACGCATTACAAAATGTCTTTATTGTTGTTATTATAAATGTGTATCAGACTTTTACTACAGGTAGTATATAAACTGTCTGAATTATATAGATGATAACATATATACCTTTTCACTGTTTTGGATGTATGTTGATCAAACTAGTGTTCGTTCTAGTCTGTTGGCACAGTCTCCTTAATCAACCCAATTAAACTACGTTGTAATTTTGTTCCATAGCTTTGCAAATATAGCTTAGACACTTAAGAACAATATCACTTCAAATAAAGTGTTATTTATGTACTAGATGTCTATATTAAGTTCTAGTGGTCTGCTTACATCACTCTTCACTTTCAGGTTAGATATGTTGATATACTTTTAGACAGGATTCCAGCCGAGCAAAGCAATTTCCAACACTTTGTACATACGTTTTACACCTAAATATTCTACATTTACAACTTCAATAATTGCTGAGTTTCTGAGGACAAATTCACAAGTTTACAAGCAGTTTACCATGTTTGAATAGTATTGCTGAATACTGCCACAATATGCTGTGAACAGTCCAATTGTTTGCACAGAGTTATATTTAGTAAGTAAATCGTGTTATTTAGTAGAATATTGACTGCTAGATGGATTCGTAAATAAATGTAGTATGCAAAACTTCAATGAATACTTTAATTTACAGTTAAAGGATCGTACAGTGGTAAGTACAGGGTGACCATTAATATATGGTAACATAAATAACTTTACTGTCAGTTTTTAAGATAATATTTGTTGTTACATGTCATTCTTTAACATATACATGTAAGTTTTCTTCAGGACATAATTCTTTCCTATTTTTTAATACCACATTAGTGTTAATGCAATTTTGGTACGCGTCGCACCGATATTGCCTTTCTCTGCATTTCTCGGTAATATATCATTTGCAAATTAGAATGTTTTTGAGACGAGAAGTGACAAGAGTTTCCGTATAAGCAGGTGCATCGCGAGGAAACCGGAGAGACACATCTTGTGATAGAACATTCCACGTGATTAATTAATCAATAGGCTGGTATATCTAATTACTATACTACTCGTGTCTAGACTACATTGTGATACAGAGTTTAGATACAAGTATCACCACGGACACTCTGACCTCAAAATACTTATAATGAGTCTGCATTTTGTACATTGTATCAGACAACGTCTGCGTAATAAACCGAAAATGGTCTCTGATCTAAGTTGTTACAATAGACTTCTTGGCATTAATAATACAACGTATTTACTTCTTAGCCCGTCTAAATTTCTGAAAAATCTGAGCAATTGTCATCACTCGTTGTATGAAAAAAATGTGTATTTGGTTGTTTCCTTTTGAAATATAATTATCGATGTTTTATCGTTATGTCGTACGCCATGTGCATATTATCAGGAAGAAACTGTACGTATAATCGATATTCATAGAAACATATTATAGAAAATCCTGTGTTACAGTCATAACCCATGTATTATAATAGAATGACCGTCGCGAGACAGCAAATATTTCACATTTACGATGTGACAAGAAAAAACTCAATTACAAAGGAAATAATTATATTTGTTCTGACATCGACTGCCATGAAATGGTCTGGGCATGACCACAAGCTTAACATTTTACAATTTGTCTGAGGATATCAAACAGATAAGACGGATGCCTGATATACTGTCCAGACTTCTTAGATGAGTTAATAAAAATGCATGACTACTACATCTCTGAACACGAACGAACATATTGTAAAGTAATGACAAAATTATTACTGAGCAGGGCAGCAACATCCGGGTACTTCAATTGCGAATGAAATAGTGTCCGGCCTGCCATAGTGTCGAAATAAACATAACCAAATTAACACATTTACTATAGTAAAAAAGGGTAGCATGGATTGGATTGTAAAACTATAAATTCATAGCGGTTTAAACTTGTACATGTAGTAGATAATATAATTATCCTGCTTGGTTACGTTCCACTTGATTTTACGTAGTTAAAGCGAGTAATTCCTTTGACAATTCGGTAAAGGTCGCAGCAATTATGTTACATTTTGTAAAATAATTAAAAGAATTAATGCAGTTTTAATTTGATATTGCTCGCGGAAACGCCTGTATACCTAGCAATGTGTTTTATATTCTGCACGATACTTGATTACAACTTACAGTATTAGAAACTTGATTACAACTAACAGTATTAGAAACTTGATTTCAATTTACAGTATTAGAAACTTTCTAGCTTAATGTGTTTTATCTAATTCATGTGAGACATCTGGGTGTACATGTTTATAAAATCGATATGTTATTGCAAGTGAAACCAAATACTATGGGAGACAACAGAGTTGATTCTTGATCATTGATTGTTCGATGTCATGATACTATCAAGGGTTATGACTCAGAAGCATGTCAGACTCATGCCAGACATGGTGTCAAATGAATCATAAATATCATGGTTTGTGTGTCTGGATTAATGATATTTTTGTGAAGGGTTTTTATTGTTTTAAAAAATGTTTAAATTTGTCGCCACAGTTTCCAAAAACATGTTTCTTAATTTTCGAAAACTTGCGGTGAGGGGGCATTTCGTTTACAATAAATTCTGTATTTTCCATGTCAATACAATAATTATTATTCTAAACAAGCATGTTTTATTCCCTATGACCTAAATCGTACATCGCACCGAACAAATAACAGGCCTTATATAAGATCACCCATTTATTAGCATATAGTGCAGTACTTCACTTTTTCGGGGATTCCGCAATTATTTTGTTCTAACGTTCTCTAAACCAGTGAAGAAATAGCTATTATCTCACTCACATGTACATGTATGCCAATATATTTAATTATTTCTATAAAGTTTACATTATGTTTTTGTTCGACAAATACAGTCTAGAGTAAGTTCAAGTGTTAACCGCAGACATTGGAAAAGCAATATCTTGACAAATTTTGTTTCTGTCATGTCATTTAGTTTTTAGTTTGTTTCATAATGCTCCTAAATGCGTAAATTACATTGACTTCCACGAAATTAATTATTTTTCTATAATGAAATAGTGTCAGCTTGCACACCTTGTTAAAATGTTACTACTTATGTTGTTGCGTAAATTTATGGCATGCAGAAGACGATGTAAAGGACTGAAATATACAGTTTGAAAAATAGTTTAATGTTAAGTTCCTAGCAGAATATGCATTATTAATTTAACCTAGTTTTAACCTTTCAGCTCATCTTATTTTCTTAATTTTCTGCA
Organism: Spisula subtruncata; assembly: GCA_963678985.1. Taxonomy (NCBI): domain Eukaryota; kingdom Metazoa; phylum Mollusca; class Bivalvia; order Venerida; family Mactridae; genus Spisula; species Spisula subtruncata. The sequence continues at coordinate 7,348,691 of OY787675.1, read as the reverse complement.
TGGTAATAAGAGTTGCGCGCTTATAATTACATAACCCAAATCCATATTCATAATACTAGTTTTAAATTCTACAACTTCACAATGCTACACAAGAAATAGTCTTTCAAATGCGAACTTAATTGCTTTTACATGTATTCATACCAAATTCTGAAGTACCGGCCGTTATACATTGTGTATGATTATTGCCAAATACCGAATGTGGTAAAGAGTTTATTTTTTCTTATATTGATACATGTATTTATGGAGAATAAAATGCATCATAAAAGATGTTTGTATTCGGATAAAACATGCATAACGTGTAGTGCTTTACAGAGCCGTGTTGATGGTGTACAAGTGTTTTATGTGTTACAATAGCGATACTTTTCTGGCGATAAATCCCTTAATACATGTATAAACTATCCAGACTACTTCTTATGCAATGTACGGACGTTTATGCCACGATGCCAGGACCGATTTAATGATGACAGTAACACACATTTTTTTAAAAGAAATTATATGATCTACGTGGTGTATACTTGAGGTAAATACATTATTAATCATAATCATAGTGTACCCAACCAAAGCAGATCATATTTGGTTATGATAGACACCTTGTCTGATATGCTCAATATACGAGAAGGTTTTAAGGGTGGCAGAGTTTGGATGATGCTCCTTGTATCCAAGCAATGTATGCCAATACAATCTAGATACGAGTGGTATAGTAATTAGATATTCCAGCTTATTGATTTATTAATTACGTAGACTGCTCTGTAACAAGATGGGTCTCTCCGGTTTCCTCAAGATGCACCTGCTTATACGGAACCTCTTGCCACTTCTCGTCTCAACAACATTCCAATTTGCAAATTAGCGGTAAAAGCTGAGAAAGGCAATTTTGGTGTGATGCAAACTAAAGCGAGTAATAACGGATATTATTCCAAAGAATCAACTTGTAGCAACAGCAGCTGAATTGAAGCCGTGTCGTGATGTTTTACAGCGATGTAGCTGTGACGTATGCCATAGCAACAATGTGTGACTGACAATGCAATTTATCTGTGCATGATTTTATTTATATCACAACTGTTCAAAAGTTTGAACCTCTCATTACAAAATCCACGACATCAAATTGCCCCGACGCCCATCTAATGAGCTCTTACACGCTCAGTCGGGTTATCGCTTGTCTTGGTCGGACGGAATTGTACAAACACAAATGACCAAATTCAAAAATTAGTAGTGATGTTTTTACAAAGTATACATTCATGTACTTACCGTACAAAATAACGACCTCTTACTAAAACCTAAACTACAAATTGACACCTGACTTACATGGATAGTATACATCTCTCAAACAGGATTATCGCTTAACTTAAAAAGTAAAGTTTTGTACATACAATTTGGCGGTGAATGGCAGATTTTGGCAGCGTTCAGCAATAGCATTCAAACATGTTAGATAGCAGACATAATAGTGTGAAATTGTTTCACAAAAATCTCAACAATTCTTAAAGTTGTAAGTTTAGAATAGTTTTAGGTGTAAAACCGTATATAAAACGTGTTGGTAATTAATTTGCTTGGCTGGAAACCTGTCTAAAAGTATCACTATATATTTTATCTGAAAGTGAAGAGTGGTGTAAGCAGACCACTAGAACTTCTACATCAGGTACATAAATCACAACAGCTTTATAATGCCATTGTTGTACAGATTTTTCGGCTATAATTCATCAATTACAAATATACGAAAACACCTGCAACGTTGTAAGACTGGGTTGATTGAGGAGCAAGTGCCAACAAACTGGAATAAACAATTACGTCTACTGAAATACAAAGACCATCCGAAAGCTTAAAATTGAATAAATAATATCATCGACTTTGTGCAGATATTTTATGTAGAAAGTATCTCATAGATATGCATGACGTATAAAGGGCATTTCTCTATGTACTATAGAACTGTTATCGATTTGTCGTTATCTTTTAATAAGAAATAAAACATTGGAGGCAATTGTTATTGAACACATGTCTGCGGGCATTGACATATAATGTAGTTAAACCGTTCTAAGTTCTTAAGTTTCTTTTTAAAAATATTATCAGACCACTATTGCGTTTAACAATTTGCACCGTGCCGAGAATTGCCATACGTATGCATATCATAATGCACTGCACTGTTTGTATTACTTTGTAGCTGTTTATAAACGTCAGGTTTCACCCCATAAAATAACTCTTAAGATCTACCACTAGTGTATGCCTCATATATTATAATTATTTAATCATTAATGCACGTGCTAAATCCATCTCATAGATCAATAATAAATTTCAAAACAGTAAAGTGAAACACGCTTATGTGCTCATGAATGCCTGCTTCATGTTCAGTCAGCGAGGTTCTGTTAAAGTATTTATCTTCGGTAATTTCCGTGTAACACATTATCAAAAACCATCCAGCAATGTTATTCATCAGATGGAATGTCTCTTAAGACAAGTGAAATGTTGGTGGTTTTTGAAAAGCTTGTTTTGTTATATCAGACCGAATCCTTTGATGTAATGGTTAACTACATGTAACAATATTGCATTGCTGTCAAAAGCAAGTAAAGAACGTCACCAAAGAATACCATAACGTGCCATCTTAAGAATGCTCGATGGAATCACAAACACAAACAATTAGCATAATCATCATGTCTGATTGGTCACATGGGTTTTACGTATATGTTTCTATCATGTATTTCTCCATTTAACTTTTTGAGGTTTACTCCCTGTGCATGTGCATATTCCATTCAATGTTGCGCATACTTTCGTTTCCCTGGGATAAATATGGAAAGCTGGCGTCACAAACATTCAATTAAGTAGAAATGTTGACTGTTAAAACAATTAAAAAAACATGGACCTAGAACATAATTGGTAAAGAAATGTAATACCGTGTCACAGTTGATGGAAACGCTCTATCTCTAAAAGATTGATGTTAACAATTTGGCTTCAAATTCACTGTCTTACGTTTTGCAATACATAATCATCTGCTCAGTCTAACGGTTCGGACAATTGATACAATGTTAGCAAAAAATATTTTACATCATATTTGTTATCCCCGTTCTCATTCCTTTTTGAAAACCTCTGTCTGTTTAATTACTATTCAAGACGTTTAGAACTTCTCTCCGCAGAATTATTGCTTCAATTCGTTTCAAAATAACCCCACCGCTATATTTAAAGGTCTAAATGCACGCTTCAATGAGCGACTGCCGTTCTAATATCACATGTAATTAATTTTTATTTCATGAACATTAACTCCATTTAATTAGTTCGTTAGCTTAAAAAGAAACAAAACGCATACAAAATAAATAGGGATATTACTTTAAAGGCTGCTTGGAGACTGAATATAAAGATTTTAAGACTGTCCGCCCGGGATTTGTCGGCGACTTGGATTGTATCTTTTGGACACAACATTTGTACTTTTGTGACTGCTTGTATTCTCATCTTTTCATGGCCTTCGTTTAGTTGAACATTTAGACGAATAAACACGAAGAAGAGATTTCACATAAAATCTTGAACGAAAAACCACCATGTCTGACGAGTAACATCAGCAATTTACACGCCAACATACTCTATGAGTTGGAAAACATATAATTACATACACAATACGAGGGTGTTTCAAATTTGCTATATATCCTCTTTTTTCCTAACATAAGAGGTCGAAACTGTATTTATGCTGATGTATAATCCTTAACATCATAGGTGCTTACTCCGTTCATTGACACTGTTTGATACCTCGTCATTTAAACAAGGTGTAATCTAGTAGTCTGAAATGATTATCTTAACATACTTTCCAGTCACCCTGTGCGAGTCCTCCAATCTCTTAAGACTTGTCCCAATTATATAATTATATAATAAAATCAACAGGAGACTAACTTATATGTCATTGAGTACGGAAATATTTCCATTTCTTTCATCACCCTATATATTGAAGTTTATATGTTATGTTATAAGAATGTTAGTGCGATGAACTCTCGTTGTAACATATCCTTACGTTGATCAAACCTAGCAAACCGCATCACTCTGAAGTAATCGTATTCACCAATACAAAAACTCATTTTATATTTTTCTAACTATAAAATACATGACTGCATTCTAAAAGAGTACACCGCTTTGTGCGAGTTATTTTATTTGTCTGATAACATTTTCTGATTATCAAGAACAACAATTATAATTTACTATTTAACTAGAGCGCACTGTTATGAGTGTTAATGGCCGTTAGACGTGCGACATCCAACTCTAGTGATGTGGCATTACTATCGTGGATGATGTGGCTATGTCAAGCGATGAAACAGGTCCTGAGTGCGAATAGTGTACAGTCATAATAAATCGACAGACAATTTTATTTATTATAAATAATTATATAATTGTAAATATTGGCCGAAATCTACGTGCTATTTTACTTGTTCTTGCGAAGCCATGTTACCCTGTTTCCCATTGGAACTGAACTATAATTTATTATAAATCGTTTAAGTCTCGCTTGCGACAGGTTTAAGATAATCACTATTAACTGATGACTTTAACGACACACTTTGAAATGTTTCTATGCTATTTCAGTAAGATCATTTACTGATAATGGATGCTGCATATTTGTCTTTGCTGTATAATTCGGTATTTGCATTCGATGACAAAATAACAATCACTATAGTGCTATTTTTCTGGTGTGTGGGAAGTCTGATATACTAATCAGAAGAACACATATTGTTTTTCTTACATGGAATCAACACAGTTCACTGTGGTAATATTCTAGATAATTGTTATATGCTCGGTATCGATACGTCTGTAGAAATATTCAAAGATGGAATTTGTATTGCAACTAATTATCTATTTTGAGGAATACAAAACAAGTTAAGAAAACTGCAACACAATTGCCAGGAATAATTATTTAACGTTAGTTGATTAAGTATGCAATTGTAAAATCAAGTAATGTATGTAACGAAGTAAAAAACTTGAGTAAGAAAATGAACATCCCGTGTGATATCTTTATCATTATGAAGATAAGTTTAGATGTAAGTGTTACGCCAGAATAACGTCGCGAATTGTCTAGTAATGCTTGTCTTTCTTAAAGTGTTTATCTATTTAGCATTTCCTGCCCGATATATTTATGACTTTCATTTCATCTGGACGTTAGAAATAAACAAGAGCAAAAGAACATAAATAATTACAGTATGTTATCAACCTTACCCAAAATATCAAACATCTAGTTATAATCAAATGATATCATGAAAAATACAATAAAGTACTACTAATAAAAAGAGCGTAAAGATATTTTTAACATGTAAACGGAACGCTTCATCTACAAGAGTGTATCCCTCGATATACTCCAAGGAAACTCTTGAATGTGGACAAACGTACGAGAGCTGTTCGATATGTTTTATATTTTCGATATGTCATAAACATTTATCCTTTAGACGACCATTCCAGCGTGTACATCTTATTGCATATAAAACCTGTACAAGTTAAATAGTTCCTGCGGCCAATTGTTTTACAGACCAGTATTGTAAGAGACACTTTTTATAAGTTTAGAAACTAGAACTTTTTAAAGTGCTAAAAAGGCTTGATATAAAGGTATGAGGAAATCGGACAGGGGAGGCAGCACACTTTACCAGCTGAGCAAAGACTCTCATCAGTAACACCACAACACATGTATAATGAGCAATGTCCACACGTAAGCCAAAGAAACAATTAAAAGCCAAGTCCCCGCCGAAAAATGCGGAATTTTACAAACCTCTCAGATTTAGTAGGCTTATGTGTGTTTGGGTATATTTACCTAGTATAATTCATCGGAAAATGGTGCTATTTTCATAATTAGTTATTCAAATGCGTAATATAGTTTATTTACGACAAATAGTTTATAAAATACAAGTATTTGGGTAAAAAAACGTATACTATTGTATATTTGGGTATCGGCGCACGAAGAGTCAGAAAGTAAAATAAAGCGATTCTCACGACGTGCAAATATTATGGACAAACGCCGGTTCGAAATGATACTTGGCCGAGCCTTGCCGAAAAACTTGCTAGTTTACGTTTATTTAGTCATCACTGGTCATTAAAATGCGTAATATAGTTAATCAACCCCATATTGTTAGTTAAATACAAGTATTTGGGTAAAAACGTTACTATTTGGGTAAGATTTGGGTAAGATTTGGGTTTTTAATGCCGACGCGTCGACCTGACCTAGTTAACGTAATGATCTAGGAGAGGTAATCCAGACTGCAGGTGCACGTCAAAACGCATATCGAAACACATAGTTTTCTTATTTTTAATTACTTAAAGGGGTAAAAGAAATAATTATAGTTATTAACTTACATTACTTTGTTTTACTTTATTTTTGAAATGGTAAACCATCCAGAACAGGTCACGTGCCCCTCTATGAATTTTTTTCTGGCTGCTTACAAATATAACATGCGGCTCAAGGCCGCAGGTTAATTATATACGATCTGATAATTCAAGTTATTTCAAAACATCATAATATCAAAATATAATCGACACACTACAATCTCATAATACCTGCGACGTATTACTGATTGACACAGTTATGACATATTTACAAAGTGCATATACCATTCATAGGAACATTCTATGTCTGCAAATATGTCAATTGATGAGAAAACCACATTCATTACGTAAACACTAATGGGCGGTGATGGTTGCTAGTATTATTGATGTTTCACATGATAATATAGACTGAGAGTACATTCCTAGACGTCAGAAATCGGAAATATGAAATCGTTAAAAGTGCAAAATTCTTCTTTCTGCTTCCTTTACGATATCTCCTGGGAAGATAGTAATTCCAACTAGTAAGTGTTTGTGGAACGTGTTCAGAATAATTCATTTTATGAAACCATTGCCTGTATCTATTTGTTTTCTGGCAATCTAGGGCTGGTCTTTTGTACAAGTTTCAAACCTTGATACTATTGAATATGAAGATTTGTTACAAATATCCGTTAAAGCAAACATTGGTTATTTCATTTGAAGGTCGTGATAAATAGAAAATGAAATAGGAGAAAAAATAGAACAACGTTTGTTTTCTTCAATATTTCAAAAATTAATGCAAAGTGGCCAAAAGAAAACGTATAAAGCTGCATACTAATCCTTCAGTCAGCATCAGTATCGTTCAGGTCAAAGAATACATTTAGCTTTCCATTTCATATTGTCAGTTCTTAGTGTGTTTTCTGTTCGTGTAACACCTTTTTAAATTTTAATAATCAGTGTTTCATTCTCTCGCTAACATATCACATACTTAAGTCTAAGGCGGCAGAAACAAGATAGCGCTTATGCCGGCTTTGATCAGTAAATAATTCAGACATAATTGTTAAATTCGTCGTCACATTCTTGTTTAGTACGATTTCAAACAGCGACATAATGTACCGTCTATAGGAGGTGATTATTTGATATGCAAGATCTTAGAAAATTCAGCTTTTCTAAAATAGTTTATAAGCGCTGACATTCTGAAACTTCCATTTTCTATAATCAAATTCGATTATCTGGCATTTGTTGCATATCAGAATTGGTGCACGCTATTATCGTGATGTCTTATGACACTATACATTAAATTCACCACATCGTTTGATTTACACTGATCTTATATATATTGTAAAACAAGTCTATATTTCCGTCGTCCCCCTGGGAAATGTCTGAAGAATTCACATTTCCCAGTATTAAAATTCAGTGTTTCAAATGTATTCGTATATGTACATTGTGGAAACAGTGTTTGTATTTAGAGTGGGATTTCCAAACTAAACGTATCTCAGTCCTGCTTACATTTAGGTACATGTACTTCCACCGCTCTATTTAAAGGTCTAAATGCACTGTTCATTCTAATATCACATGCAATTAACTTTTATTTCATGAACATTAACTCCATTTAGTTAGTTCGTTATCTTAAATTGTGTTACACGCGTGCTTATCATCAAAAGGAACAAACGCATTATAATGAAATAGGTATATTACTTTAAAGACTGCTTGGGGACACAAGATGACGATGTTACGATTGTCCGCTTGGTATTTCTCGAAGACTTGGATTGTATCTTTTTGAATCAACAGTTGTACTTTTGTGACTGCTGGTATGCTCATCTGTCAATGGCGCTCGCCAAGTAGGAATTTTAGAAGAATAAACACAAACAAGAGGCCAGTTCCTAGCAAATAAACGGACTTTGAGCATTTACAATTGACATAAAATCGTGAAGAAACTCACCAGGTCCGAGGATTGGCATTAGCAGTTAACACGCAAAAGTACTCTATGAACATAATTATATTTATATACACAATAAGAGTGTGTGTCAATTTGCTATATCCCCTCCTTTCGCTAACATTAGAGGTCGAACTGCATTTATTCTGACGTACTATCCTTAATATCAGCGATGCTCATACTGGTAGATACCTCGTCATTTAAACAATATGTAATCTTGTTGTCTCAACTGAATATCTAAACATAATTTCCAGTGACCCTGTGCGAGTTCTCCGATATATTAGGACTTGTCATAATTATATAATAAAATCAACACGAGACTATCTAACATGCCATCGAGTGCTTATACATTTTCCATCTCTTTTAACTCCCTATATATTACAGTTTATCGGTTATGTCATAATCAGCTTAGTGCGAAGTAGTTGTATTCACTAATACAAAAACAATAGTGTAACACTTTTTCCAGTTATAAAAATGCATGGCTGCATTGTTAAGCTGTTAAACACTTTGTGCGAGCTATATTATTTGTCTGATAACATTTTTTGATAATACAGAACAGCAATTGTAATTTACTATTCAAATAAAACGCCCAGTTATGAGTGTTGACGGTCGTTAGCCGTGCAACATCCTACTCTAGTGATGTGACATTACCACTGTAGATTTTGAGACTATGTAAAGCGGTAAAAATATTGTACAGTCATAATAAATTGACAGGCTATTGTATTTATTATATATCATTATATATTTGTAAATATTTGCCGAATACTACTTGCTATTCTACTTGTTCTTGCGAAGCCATGCCACCCTGTTTGCCATCGTTGACTGAACTATACTTTACCATACAGTCGTTTAAGTCCTGACTGCGACAGGTTTAAGATAATTAGCATTAACTAATGACTATAACGACATACATTGAAATGTTTCTATACTTTTTCAGTAAGAACATTCACTGATAATGGGTGCTGCATTTTGTTCTTGGCTGTACAATAAGGTATTTACAGTTGATGACAAAATAACAATCAATATAGTGCTATTTAACTGTTGTGTGGGAAGTCTGGTATACTAATCAGTAGAACACATATTGTGTTTTCTAACATGGAATCAACATTGTGCACTGTGTTATTTTCTGGAAAATTATTATGTACTAGGTACAGATACGTCTGTGGAAATATTCAGATATAGAATTGGTATGGGAACTAATTACCTATTTGATGGAATACCAATCAAGTTAAGAAAACTGCAACACGGTTGCCAAGAGGAAATATTTTACATTAGTTGATTAAGTTAACAATTGTACAATCAAATATTTGTAGGTTAGAAAGTAAAAACCGGTGTTAGAAAATGAACATCCCGTGAGATTTCTTTATCATTATGAAGATAACTTTAGATGCAATTGTTACGTCCGCGAAACGCAGTCTGTTGTCTAGTGATGGTTGGAGTTTTCTTAGTTTTCGTTTATTTAGCATTTCCTGCCCGATTTGTTTACTTTCATAGGATCTAGAGTAAAATAACATTGATGATTACAGAAGGTTTATTAATCTTAGACAAAAGGCAAAATTATATTTAATAATCAAATACTATAATGAAAAAGTACCGGCTCTTCTTTTTTGCTTATATTTCATTACGTCAATATTTATTAACTTGACCTTGAACAAATCAATTATAGCTAAATGCAACCGTGTCGCACCAAATACATTGTACATGTTCACTAAAAAATAATATTACAAAGGGCTATAAGAGAATTTAAAAACATTCAAACGGAATGCTGCATCTACACAATGGTATCCCTTGACAAACTTCAAGGACATTCTTGAATTGTCGATATGCAATAAGAAATTGATCCTTTAGACGACTATTCTAACGTGTACAAATCATTGTTTATTGAACCTATATTATATGCATTTGTACGATTTGATATTTCCAGATATTTCAATACATTCATAATATCAGAATATAATCGATACGCTACAGTCTTATAATACCCCCGATGTTTAACTTATTGACACATTTATGACATACATGTATTTACAAATTGCATAAACATATTTAGGAATATTTTGTTTCTATATCTCTGTCAATTGATGAGGAAATCACATTCATTATATTTACACTAATGAGCGGTGAGGTTTGCTAGAAGTATTGATGCTTTACGTGATAATATAGAGTACATTCCTAGACGTAAGAAATCTGAAATATAAAAAAGTTTAAAAGTGCAAAATACTTCTTTCTGCTACCTTTATGATATCTCATGGGAAATAGTAATTCAAATACAATGGCTATGTCATGGGTATTTCCCTAGACGGAATTTGCCTAACTGTTTGAGAAAAGATTTCAGAATAATTCATTTTTATGTAGCTACTTCCTATGTTTGTTTTCTGGCAAACTTGGGCCGGTCTATAGTACAAGTTTCAGTAGAAATTAGAAATAATCAGCGTTAGAAGAAGCGTAAAGCAGCATAATAATCCTTTGGTCGATATCTTAGTCCAGGTCAAATAATATATTTATCTCTGTATTTCATATAGTCAGTTGTTAGTTATTTTCTGTACATGTGACATTGTTTTGAATTAAATAATGAGTTCTTCATTCACTGACAGACATAATGCATACTTAAGTCTAGGACAGCATTAAATGACAATGCGATCATGCAGGCTTTGATCAGTAAAAAATCCAGAAATAATTGTTAAATTCGTCATCACATTCTTGTTTAATCCTATCAAACAGCGCCATAATGCCAGTATCTATAGGAGATGATTATTTAATATGCAAGATCTTAAAAAATCAGCTTTTTGAAATCGTTTATAATCGCTGCCATACTGAAACGCCTATTTCTATAATCTGATTCGATTATCAGGCATTTGTTGCATATCTGAACATGCAAACGCTATTATAGTTATGTCTTTTGACATTATACATTAAATTCACGAGATCGTTTGATTTACACTGATCTTATATCAACTGTAAAACAGGTCTACGTTTCCGTCGACCCCTGGGAAATGTCTGAAGAATTCACATTTCCCAGTATAACAATTCAGTGTTCCAAAGGTATTCATATATTACGTACATTGTCGAAACATTGTTTGTATTTTGGTGGGATTTACAATACCTGCTCGTTAAAAACTAATCGTGTCTCAGTCCTGATTACATTAAGATGCCTTACTGGTTAATACAGCTGCTTGGTGTATCCGGTAGGAGTCGGTTAGCTGTCTGAGCCGTGTTTTTCTTACGTATTTACAATATTACCACTATCAACGCAATATACAGTGTAAATCAAGATTTGAATGTCAGGCTATGGATTCTATAGGTATTTGGCTCATATGTAGTTTGACTACATAATATGATTTGCATATTTTAGCAGATATACTTCTATTTATGTTTATCGACAATGTTTTCAAAACTTACTGTTTTGTAAAGTGTCAATGGTTTTTTGTGAGCTTCGGTTGAAGTTATCGCATCACTTAGAGTTGTGTCATCATTGGCAACGCATTATGATTGTCTGAGCAGGGTATTAGTTGTTTAACATTGTCCACCCATTACAATAATTTATTGGTTTGTCTCGTTTAAGTTAAATCTCCGTTACTGTCGATTGAACCTTACGAACAATACGTAAATCAATGTGAGCGACCTAAGCAAGCTTTGTTACAGTTTAGATGTACAAAACCTCAACCACGCCCTACACTGTCGACAGAATACGTTAAACAAACGACAGAGAGACCGGAAACACCGGGTGATCTGTTAAATGACAGTAGCCGACCGGATCCAGAAGAAGGTTGGTTTAAGTACACTTCAAAGTCCGGAACTATTAACACATAAATATGGCCTCGAAACTTAATTTTCAGAGCGTAATTTTGCGAAATCCTTAGTACGAGGTACTTGAAGTTTTTAACAAAAATATGCAGTTCGTTTTAGTCGCATAAGATTTGCATAGTATTTTTCTACTGTCTTGTTTATGTTTTCCCCATTGGGTCTAATGTATTATTTTTGTTATTTTAATCAACAGATAGAGAGTGAGTAAAATAAGCTATTAAGATCAGCTTGTTAGAATCATGCTATAGTATTACGCAACAACTATAACGGAATATTTGTATAGCTTTGACTAATATTTGACTGGTCACCAATGTGTATATAGTTTAGGCCCATTTCTGATTATAATTGTCATTTGTAAAAACAAAAGATACAATGTTTTTCTTCCAGATAAGTCTCCAAAGTTGCTTCAGTTATACAAACTAAGATGCAGGTTCATGTAAGGGCCACATTATATATTTTAAACAGTATAACTGGGGTTTGACATAGTGTACAGTTATACTGGACCAAATTGTTGGCCTTTGATGTTCCGGTCACTTCTATCACCCATACTTACGAGGGACGTTCAAAAAGTGCTAGGACTGGAGCCCTCACGGATACAGTTTTAAAATTATACAAATATTAATACATTATATTGAATCGGAATTCAGTTGCGAAAAACTGATATCCAATGTATCGCGTAATTCTATCATGTCCGTTCAAAATATTCCATTTTAAAACCAGTAAATCTAGTAAATTACATGTATAGCTTACAAATACACTAAATTTCAATTGGAAACAACAAAATGATAATATTTACCACCTATTTAACATAGCTTCAACTTCTCGTTCTAAAAAATGTCGCTTTGAACCTCAAAAGTAGGAATTTCAATATTTGAGTGCTGAGTGCAGAGTGTAAGTATTGCTGTTAATTTCGGGCCCAGGACTCGTTACGTTCATCGGAAAAATTGGACTTAGTTCAAGTAATGTCTGATACAAAGACCATAAAGTAATAACAATCATCAAGGGATGTTTCTAATGTATAGCTTGTATCGACTAAAGAGAGTCCTTTGCCAAATAGTTGTATACTTTCGACGAATAAGGGCATACATAAACATCTCTTTATTTAGAAAGCTCATATTGTATTGTTTGACCACTACTGACCTGACTCAAAAATGTCTGCACAAATATGTGAACTACGGTCAGCATACAATCCATACGAATCAACCATAGTCTAAGAGTAGTATTTGCCTGAGAATGTTTACTTCGAGGAAAGAGCATAATTTATACAAGTCTGGACAAAAAAGGCATAACATAGACGCATCAATCTGACCACAAATCAATTGGTGTAGCTTTGGAAATCTCAGGGGAACGTTTTTAATGCCCAGTTGATTCTACTACGCATAACGAATGAAATCATTTAATGTATCACAGGATTTTATTATGCTACGTGTTGATATAATATCTCGCGAGATTTGATAATGCCGCGTGATGATAATTGTAATAACACCAACAGTTTTGTCAACATCGTTTACTCGAGTACAAAAATGTACATGTTTGTATATATTTATATGTATGCATCGGATTATAAATACCATTAATATAAATTAAATAAGATGTGAGCTGTATTAAATGCCAACATGTTTATTGGTCGATAGAAATGCATAACTACAAGTTATATCCAAAACATATGTTACGTATCGCAAATAACATTCAGTTCACTAATAATTGAAACCACTGAAAAAGGATCACATTAAAACAACAACACCTTAACTAGAATGCATTGAATATTGCCAGGTACATAAACAATGTGCACGCTATGTGCATATCAAACCAGCGATGATTTCAATCAAAATTTAAAAGCATGAAAACTGTCCGCACCACATATCCCCTAAATAATTCGTTATGACCACAATACATGATAATTATGCAGCGACACTATATTCATGTAAACGCACATGGTATTATTGGTGGAAGTAATTATTTGCTAAATTTTGCGATTCAAACTCATCACGAAGTCATCGTTCTTTGTAAGTATTTTAATTCCACAACACAAGCCATGTGAAATATTATAAATTCGGGTTTTGTCATTTCCACGAAATACTAATGTATAATACGTGACAACGATCTGGCAATTAATGGCAATTAGGTTAAATCGTTTGATTGACGCATTTGAATGTAACAATGTCTGGAAGGAACATTGTCCAACCCGAAAGGATAAGGCGACACACAACAGAAACATCATATAAAATGAAAGGCACAAAAGAGAACTGGAAAATAAATGAAAAGAAGTAAATGAAAGCCATCAGGTAAGTATATAAACATACATATTAACAAACAAAATGAAACTAAAGAACACACGAAAAATGCTTGGACACTTGTAGTCTGTCATCTCAATTAGTAAAACTGAACCGAAGTTGTGGGTTGGCAAAAAACAACCTACAAGAATGATAACACAACACAATGACAATCCACAATGATGCATGCAATAATTATCAAAAAATATTCATCGCCACGAAACTTTATCATGTTATCAATGATTTAGGCGGGTTTAATCTGGCTACCTGGTTCAATTCCGAAATAAGACATATGTATGCCATGTTTCAGCAAAATGCTTATTTGAATTAAAGGATTTACCCGCCATGTAATCACAGTTTTAGTTGGTAAAAATAGAAAATAGCATACGTTAAATACGCATCTAACTTCCGAAATAATCGTAAAGTGAATATACCTGAAAGAATATCATCGTGGTATGTAGTTCACAATGGTAAGGTTTTGATGTAGGCAATATAGACAGGCAATGTGTTAAATGGGCGATAGAGTTCGTTCTAGGTGCTAACAAAATATTGTTTTCAGCAGAGTTGTTACACATAATATTCTCAGAGACATCAGAAGTACATAACACACCCCATCCCGAATTTTATGACAAACACGTCAATTAACTGTTTTTCTCAGTTGCATTTATCACATATTTGTCATACACAAGTATGCCTTGTCCAAAAAGAAAATAACAGTATGTCATATGTTATCAGTACGGAGATAAGTGCCAAGAGAATAACCAACAAATAAAACCAACAAATAAACCAACCGGTTAATATTTCTTAGAAAAACTTTGAACCTGGGTACAAAGGAGCCTTGAAAGAGTTTGACTGAAAGTATGTGGCGTATTTAGGCGAGAATGTATGTAATATATTGTCTTGGGCAAGAGCGAATGTACAGAGCTAATATGAGCAACAACATAACATACGTGAAGTTCATATGAAGAACCATTATGGATTATGTAAGAGCCGTGTGTGCAAATTTATTTCTTTATCAGAATAATGACGATGACTCCTGAAAAACATGACTCATAAAGAAACTCCTTGGAGTTATTTACCTACATGTATGTACATAACGCTATATTAGTTGCAAATTTAGAAAAACAACTAAATAAGGACGTTTTTGTAAAAGGTAATTGAAGATATGGAACTGTCACTGTCACTAAGTGTTGCACTTAAAATTATCATAAAACAACAAACTCTAAGAAAACGAGTATAAATATATAATGTGATAAATGTTTCAAGATAATGCAATTATTAATACACTTAACCGTTTTCGTTCCACTCATTGATTAAATTAGCAAGCCAGAAATATCGTAAACGTGTACTCTGTAACCTCTGTATACCATGTGTCATTCGAGAATATCGCCACTTTCAATACTTAATATTCCGTGGATAACAAATAACAGCTGCATCGTGTGGCAACATATTGAACGCTGTTTAAATGTTAGTCATTAATCACGTGCAATTAGAAGACACCAAATTGGTAGCAAGGGAACAATCAGAGTGAACACCACCATAGTTTAATATAATTATTTACATCTGTACGCATTTAACCGAGCTTTTCATTTGAATAGCAATGAACCGTTATTGCTGTTTAATTAAACACATCTAAGTTGATTACAAAACACGCCATGTATTATAAATATTTAGCAGTTTCAAATAGGTCCAGCTAGATACATGTAGTGTTTTAAGTGTTTGTTTCTTTAAAAAGACTGGTTCCACTCCGGCCACACATTACGATAGTCAACATAACAGTAGTCATATTCGAAACATGGTATGACAAAAGCATTGCTAATTTTGTGATCAATATGGTAAGCTTCCTTGTCAGTTTGAATAGTGTTAATAATTTCTTCATGAATGACATTCGGCAAGACAAACGATACATTTACAGGAAAACATAATATCTTCATCTTTGAAAATTAGATCTCCTGAACATGACTTGTATGACTTTTATGTCGTTTCTTATAATGCAAAAAAGAAGAGGACATTGCCTTCTTCCAGCCATAATTACATTAGCGTGATATGATTATAAACGACATACAGTGTAATATGATCATAAATACAATCATTTTGCATATTTAGACTGAAGCACACCAAAACCAGAGTACCAGTTCATATGTGATTGGCGTCATTCGGTACATGATACGAGTATCAAGCAATTCTATAGAAAAAAGCATAAACAAGTCAAAAACAAGGCCAAATATTATTTCATAATATACCTGTACAAACACGATCCTTGGACTTCATGACAAATTTTGCCAAATGAGCAACAAAAATTCATGATATTAACAATTGACCTATAATATAAAACATAATTATTCTTCTTGGTATACCTTCATGCGATAAAAGACACCCTATTATTAAACATTTGATCTTTATAATATTTTAATGGTGTTAGATGTGATTGAACGATCCAAAACCGTCAATAATAATACATTTCGCAAACATAGCCAATGCATTCCTTTTGCGTAATGCCATGTGGCATGACATACGTATTAACCATGTCATGGCATAATATTAAGAACTGTCAAGTAAGGACGTATTTTCCTCAATAATAAGCAGGTACGTAGTTTTGTTCCTGGAGGTTAGAAACCACCAAATAGATTTGCTCTATAGCTCAATGTAAATTGGCCATAGTAGGCCCCAATTTTCAACTTTTTTTAGTCTATGGCCACCTGGACCACATATATCATTGTAAAGAGGGGCATTTAAGCTTCAAAATAATGAAATAGAAAAGGGGGGTCATGTATCTTCTAAGAAAATTTTTGTCCTTCAAACACGGTCTATCCGTTTTTACGCATGTCCGGATTTATGAGTTCTGGGTTTTACCCTAGTCTACTTTCACTTTGGTATCAAGAACAAAATAGTGGAATAATACAAATATTACAGTTTTACTACACCACATGCATATTTACCAACCATTTAAACTCAATTTCATCATTCAACTCCACATTTGTCAAGAAATATCTCCATTTACAGGCAAACCAAAGTTTTTTTAAGGACTACTTGAGTGTATCACCACTTGGTCCGCGGAGGCATTTAGTGGTTCTTTACCTTAAGACAGCCTAGTTTTACTTATTTAAGTGATTTTTGCAATTTTTTCAATACTACTATGTATATGCAGCACACAACAATCAATTCTAGACAAATTGTGCATGAATTCTAGAAAAAATGACAGACACGCATATGCGCCTTTAAGGAGAAATTTGGCCAGCACCTGCAAAATCTTATGAATAGTGATTTTAAATTGGGTTGTATTTGTGAAAAACTGTTTCACTGAACACTAATTATGCTTTAGATGCCTAATAATGTGTCTATTCTTCATATTTAATCACAATTTCCCCTGTCTGACACTAAAATAAGGTAAATTTTGCCATAAGAATGTCAATTTTAGAAGAAAAGAATCTGAAATTTTCTAGATTTTCATGATAAAAATCCAAATTTTCACTTTTTTAGACAATTTAAACAGATAAAAATGGTCAAAACCCTATCTGGGATGCATTTCCATACATTTGAATGCAAAAAAATGAAAACATGAATTTAATAGAATTTTGCCCTTCTTTAGGTTAGAAACCACCAAATAGATTTGCTCTATAGCTCAATGTAAATTGGCCATAGTAGGCCCCAATTTTCAACTTTTTTTAGTCTATGGCCACCTGGACCACATATATCATTGTAAAGAGGGGCATTTAAGCTTCAAAATAATGAAATAAAAAAGGGGGGTCATGTATCTTCTAAGAAAATTTTTGTCCTTCAAACACGGTCTATCCGTTTTTACGCATGTCCGGATTTATGAGTTCTGGGTTTTACCCTAGTCTACTTTCACTTTGGTATCAAGAACAAAATAGTGGAATAATACAAATATTACAGTTTTACTACACCACATGCATATTTACCAACCATTTAAACTCAATTTCATCATTCAACTCCACATTTGTCAAGAAATATCTCCATTTACAGGCAAACCAAAGTTTTTTTAAGGACTACTTGAGTGTATCACCACTTGGTCCGCGGAGGCATTTAGTGGTTCTTTACCTGGAGTGTTTGTGTAAATGCTACTTTTCCTTACATGCTAAGTATGCATTATGCTAGGTTAGTTTTCGAGTTAAAATGTTTTCTTGTCATAGCATTGGCACGGACAATTTAAATATTGATATATATGTTTGGCAAATAAAATCCATTTTACGAAAAATGAATCATTTATCCATTTTAAATAAAATTAATTAACAGAAAAAAGAAAACTAGGAATAGTTTAATGTAACGTAATTTGGCAACATTAGCAGCTATAAGGTTCTATCGGAGATTTTCGTGGAACTATTTTCAACTAAGAAACTTTAAGATACCCATACATTACACCATTACCTCATTTTCTCGGTCATAAAATAAATTTTCTGGTAGAAAACAAAACCTAATCAGGTTTAATGACGCAATAGCCACATGGCTTATATAAATCAGTCTGGTGTCGTATTGCTTACAGCTGTAGCTAAATGACTTTTGTGTTATTCATGGTCTCGGATAAATGTCTCACATCCAAGTAACACAACTACAGTTTAATGGCCTGTAATTATATTGGACACTGTTGTGTTTTTCGCAAGTAGAGATAAACAGGTAAGAAAACTTAGTACTTTGTAGATACTTGATTCGAATTAGGCCCTATAAGAAACTGAAAATGGTCGACGTCACTGCATAAACAACATGATGAAGAAAATACCGGATGTAAAGTCTAAATCATATATGGCCGCATCACTTGGCTTGTATTGGAAGATTATCAATATTTTATCGTGTTGGTTCCTGGTAATTAACCAGCATTAGGATAGAAGAAGGCAACGTTAATAGTTCATCTACACCCACGACAGAAGTCACCATTGCCGAACATAAAAGCATACTTATGTGCCATTATTGCATCTTATTACATATTTGCGTAAATCGTAATTAACAAAATATTAATTCGATCCATAGAAATATGTCATTTAGCAATACATACATATCAAAGTCATGTACCGACAATAATTAGAAATAGCACCCCTTCATCGTCGAGGCGTTTTAATATAATCATAGTCTATTCAATGAAGCAATTTACATTATTCCAGAATACTATGCTATGCAATCAAATTATCCAACAGGTCATTGTTCTTGATTAAACGGTTATTGACATTTACGATAATTAATTTTACATATGTTTTTATTGACTTGAACATAACCACATTGTTGTGTTGTACATTAAACAACAACAAACACTCATGCAGGTTAATTGCGTTATAAAATATCAATTACAAACGCAGAAAAATGTTACATAACGCGCACGGAATCCAACCTAGGTATTTTATGTTGCAATGAAGCAATCATTTAATTGGTAAGACGCAAAATAAATGTTTAATATCTAGGTTTATGAGGAGGAATGAAATTGTATGATACATTTGTAGGAGCTTGGTGTTGCTAATTTGTAACATGTACATGTATTAGTGATCGCATCATGCAATTGATGAGTACTTGGATGTCAGTCAGAATAATGCTTACGAAAGGGCCCTTCTCGATGAAAGGTAGCATACACCTATCGTTCAGCACTGAATAACTACTTTGAATAGTAAAAATCCTCTTCAAAATAAACGTAGATGTACAATGTAAGAATGCACAACACATACAATATTGCCATCCTTATCCTGTTGTTTCTTAAATTTATGATTTTTTACGAGTAAGTGTGATGAATACATTTTGTATCATTTCAGAATAAAGTCACATTAGTTTTCATGGTGTTATTCTTTCTACATGCTCAATATATAACATCTTTATGAAAGAATTGAATAAACTATTCCCAATAATTGCTTTAATGGTACGCTAACACGATGGTTACGTTGTTTAATTAGTTTATTGTTCGGCTAATAAATATACTAACAATCTAATATACAGATGGCTCGTAAATTTGAACGCCCACGTAGAACAAAATTTGCTCCTATTATACGTTGTCTGTCTCGTTTAGTCGCACTATATCAGCAAAAGCGTGCCAACTACGAACAGTAACCCCAAAGTTTTATTTGTTGAACGTGTAAGGATTACTACATTACAATACAAATGTTACGGTGTCGCATTATATATTAAAACGATTTGTGTTGCATTTAATTTTGGAATATATGTTTTTCATATGCCCTTTTGGCTGACCTATTCTTGTCCATGTATAATGTGTCACGATGATCATCAGATTGGATTATGGTACAAATTAATTTAAAGCCACAATTAGGTTCCGGAACAACATATTTTCTAAAGATAGAGAAACAAATCTTTGTTACTGATTTGAAGACTGATAAATAATTTACACATCAAGCTATTAAAACACGCTCTTACTTCATATATGTGAACTAATCTTCCCTTGAAGATTGGCATAACGAGCCCGGTTTGTTTACAAATACGACGTTTAACAGCATCTCCGTCACTTTCCGGAGACTACCGAGAATATTTCGCCAGTTTCTGATAACCAATGGATGGATAGCACACCTATTGTGAACGTAGGGCGCTTATAATAACCCGGTATTTACCAGTACCTTCCGGTATCGTATATAGTAGCCCGGTATTGACCCCTAATCACGTTGTGTATGGCCTTGTATATTGCCTTGTATATTGACATAAATCATGTTGTATAATTGAAACATGCCAGAGGCGGGGGATTAACTATGCGTATGCAATATAGAAAGTGCGAATGGCTGTGTGCAGATGTATTAATTTCTCCGATAATTATTAGATTCATATTTTTATGTACAGTAGGTCTGCAATAAAATAATAATTGTTTACTTGTAAGTATATAAATCTGCATGTTCAATATACACGAATGTTGTGAGTTATTTAATTTTCATAAACACGTGTCAATCATTATGAATATCAAAGAAGTGGCCTTATATTTTAATATCAATATAAAACGCACAAACATGATCATATGAATGGAAAATTAAAATATATGTTATATCCACATGCCCTCAAATTTTCCTATGCATATGTTTTTAATTGTAGCTAGCTACATTTTGTGTATTGTCTGATACAACATAATCTGTAATAAAATAGAAAAAAACTAGATGTTTTTGTTTGTCCTTATAATTTTATATCGCTGGCTTAGAACGAGAACGTCGTAAGTGCCATTGTTGAAATCTATATCACAAGGCGCTTCTTATGAGCCTATTTTCATGAAAGCTTGTTAACCATAAGTAAAGAGTAATTTGTCTGACTGATTTTCTTATTTTCTCAAAATATGATTTTGTAGATACGATCTTTTCATTCGATATGTTTTATATCATGGAGTTAATGTGCTTGTCTATATAATTATATGATTATATTAAGTGATATATATTAATTCACATTTCTACACTAATCCTTTAATTGGATTATACCTAGCCATTCAATTAGGTGTCAGTCATGATTAGACTACAATATCCCACGCAATATACATAACAATATAGGCCTACAACAGGGTACCGGCAGATACCGGTGTACCGGATTTTGCGCGTAAACTTCCGATCATTGACGAAATCTTCGGAATCGTTCGAAACATTTAAACGTAAACACTATTGAGTATTTTGTACGGAGGACAAAATACTAAATAGCGTTTTCAGTTGATTATTTCTCAAAGAAGGAACAGCGACCTGAGGTCAGATATGGGTCCCTTCTGCACCATTTGTAGTATAATTTAATATCTCAATATTTCAATATTCTTTGAAGATAGAAAATACTACCATTTTAAACCTTATTGGGACTTTAACATACTCTGCGTTATGATATAAAGCATTTGTGATATAGAATGGTATGTACATGTAGTGTGTGTGTAATCTGTTACAATTTAGTCTCATCATTTATCTTTTGTTGAATATAAAGTTGAACGACACAATTTGCTTGGTATCGCATACAACATCAAAAAGCAAATCAACCGAGATAATTATTATAGCACACAAATTAGGTATATAATTACCTGAGCATTAATTCCAAGGTTTACTTTTTCTT
Organism: Spisula subtruncata; assembly: GCA_963678985.1. Classification (NCBI taxonomy): domain Eukaryota; kingdom Metazoa; phylum Mollusca; class Bivalvia; order Venerida; family Mactridae; genus Spisula; species Spisula subtruncata. The sequence goes on along the minus strand of OY787675.1, from coordinate 7,326,431 downwards.
TGTAATCTTTGATACTGTTAATACCATAAGTAACGTTATTAGCAATATCAATGCATAAATACCAGTTAATACACTACAAGTTAAGCGTCCTCGTTTTTATGAAATTAGCATGGTATCCGGAAAAGAAATTAATGAGAAAAGGATAAATCTTATATGTAAGATATACCAAAGAGCATTAAAACGTTTGAAATAAAAGAACCTTTCAATATAGACGATAAAGTGTAATATTTTAATGCACACGTTTTGCTATTAATATCTAGATTGTTATCGCAGAAAACATTATAATTGCCTAGTATTACAATCTAATTAGGCCAATCAATTAACGTAGTTGGTGTATATATATTTTTGGGAATAAAATACAAATCTGCTATATTAAACTATCAGGAATAAGATTTTTTTATTCAGCATAAAATCGGTGACTGAATGTTACTAAACGTCAGTCGAATTACATGTAAGAAGCTTTATGTATTAATTGAAACTCTGCTGCTTCCAGACAATATGTCGTCTCTAAGGTCTCGGAAATCTTCAGACATCTGGTCTTAAATTAGTTCCAAATACGTCTTCATCGAGTGTTATGTGTGCAAAAATAAATTTTATATTAAACGCTAGGTGTGTTGAGTTGAAGTTAGCTGCTCTTATGGAATAATAATCTTTAGTAAACGCAATATAGTTAAGAGGATTACATTGTGACTATAAAACCAATATAAGAAACAGGCTCAAAACATAATACAAACTTTTCGGCATCTATACAATACATAGAAACTTAGTAAAATACGACGTTTGTGAAAAATAAAATACAAAAGTTAAAGCAACCAGAGCAACGTCCTCTCCGTCTTGTCGAATTGGTAGAATATTGGAGACTAACACGAAATAACAGTCACATACTTTGAATTACTCTGTAACATTTAAAAAAGTTTTGACCCAGCAACAAGTTCAAAAGCAATGAAGATTTTTTAAACTACATCGTGTCTTCGTAACCAGTATTTAGTCAAGTAGTTGGTGTGCTCGTATGTGTCCTTTTTGTGTCTATATTTGAACACTCATTTTGGTGTCGTGGATTGTAACATATTGGGGTATCCATTTTCCCTTTTAAGTAATTAGCGCTTACATGTATTGCTAAAACAATATTTGGGAAATTATCACCGACCTCTACAAAACTAGAGGACATGATCTGAATGAACATACTACACAAAGCTAACACTGATCATCTAACAACTATCGCGCTACTAACTGAACTATCAGTACTAGACTACTATTATCTTCAGTGACGATTTTACGAATGAAATAAAGTACATCACCCCTCCACATAAGTGCACATTTTAAAGCAAAGAAATAAACAGGCATTCACATTTACAATGGGGAATTAAACTGTCAATAGGAAGAGCATCGTACTAGCAATTGAATTAAACAATTTCTGCTTATTTAGCAATAATTATTGCAGATAAAGATAGGAAATAATTATTATCCAATTTGCATAATGAAAGTTTCAAACGCCCAATTACTAGTACATCACTTCTAAAGTTCAGTGAAGTGTAATAAGTTCCCAACATGCACAAGTAAGTATTTTTTACCTGGCGGATTGTCATGTAATTCAAGAACTTTTATTTCACATGAACTCAAACTCCACTAACAAACTTCGAGGTCAATGTTTAAGGTTTTAGGTGCAATGTTAGATCTCTAATGTCAAGACGTGTGAAACCTGCCCTAGGATAGAACTACGATCGGTACATTACTGCAGTAGAGCAATGTAGTACATGACTAAATGACAATGAGTGTTTATCAATATAGCGTTTGTGTATTGTCCCACGTGTGTATTAGGACTTGGTAGAAGCAATAACTCTTCTTCTGTGTGAACTTATGTTTTCACATTAGCCACAGGGTTTAAGTTTATAAAACTTGCTAAATTTGCAAACCTAGAAACGCCGTCAATGGTTGACAAAAACCCGTGCCAACACAGTGCGGAGATAGATGCCAACACATATATATACTGCTTTGTCTTCTTCTGAAGGTTTGGACTTTCCGGTTGACTAAAGGTTGCTAAAACATTTGATGTTTGTCACACAAGTATATTGTTCAAGACTATTTTCCACAGGAACACATATCGCCATGGGTTGTACAAGCGACCATAACTGCACATTTTGCAAGCATACGTTTACAGCTTATTTTGAAACCATTCAGCGGCTTACATTTTGCTATTCAGTGAGATACATGTATAATGTTATGACGTTATGTGATAAGATGAGTTTTCCTTTGTGGTTGACTTTGTTTTATTGTCTGTTAATCGTAAGCGCATGTGTTTGGGCCCCGTTATTGATGTTTTTCCTCTATGGCTAAACATTATTCGACTTAGGATTCCATTAATAACACCAATAAGCATTTTCCATGTCATAAAACAATACAAAATAGTGTACACTCAGGAACAGACTAAGAATGATAGCATTTGCATACGGAACAAACTAATGGAGAGTATGGCGTGTGTGTGACGACAAAGACAATTTAAACTACCTTTTTTCAACTAATTTTAAGAATTTTAAGCTAACTGCATTTTATCACACGCTTTTATTTATGAGTCATATAATACAACATGAAGTGTTAATCAAGTCATTAACAGAATGAACACAAGATAAATGTATTGAAGGGTTTGCAACACATTTTAGAGAACGACAATACGATATTACATCCCAAGACAATTCACAAAAATGGTAGAAAAACGACAAAATAATGCTCTAGGCAACACATTGCCGTACGGTGCAATACGTGTGAGCTGCAGTAGGTAAATAAGTACGATTGCACTAAATGCCGTTCGGAGATAAGTATGTTGTTATGAAATTATAAATGCAATGATTTGATTTCCATTATCCACTTCCTCAAACAATTAGTCCTAGCCAGCGACCAATAACTTACAGTCCGACATGTTTTACAAACCCGACACGCATATCAGAAGCGTTTGATTTGTGTGTCTTACATCGCGTTTGAACATGTAAACAGTATCAAATCAAACGAGGGGCAGAAGTCAAATCTAATTGCGGAACAGGAAAGACAGAAAACGGAACAAACACATAATGAAAATCACAAACCAGTGCTTCAAACGTACGTCCCGACACCTACGCACGAGGCTCAGTATTTATTCATATTCTGTATTGATCTAGAGTTAGTCTTCTTATCAGCGGAAACAAGAAGTGACCATTTCACAGACAATATAGAAAATCTAGAAACTGAAAAGCAAGGAACTGACGTAACAGATTCATTCATTTGCATTTTTTTCAACGGATTGTATATAAATGATGTAACATTAGTGACATGTGCCGTCTTGGGATTGTTTCGTTACCTAAAATATCTAAATAAGACACAAATGTGACAAATGGAAGACATTTGTGACCTTAATGCGAGGTATTGTGTTAACTGCATACACTAATGAATGGCAAGCATCATGTGTTTCGTGATCGCTTTTGGTCATATAATGTCGTATGTGATTATTCCTTGAATTCTTTTCTGGTTAGTTGTCACACTTACCATATGATTTTAACGGCATTCTGAAAATAAACACCGGTATATTGCATTTGTAATGACGTTGAAACTGTAATAAAATGTATGTAGGTGTATTGCCATTGGGTCGTGAAATTGCATACAAGTATAAAGCATTACTTAGTATCGCTTGAACATTAAGTCGTAACAGAATATTTGGCCAAATTCTATGAAAGTGTGATCGATATGATTAGCAGACCAAAAATGCACACCGACAATGGTAACAGCTATCGATAAGGCATATTATAATAGACCTACTCCGGATCTCCACTAATCTGTAGGTACAAATAAAGTTTTACCGTTATAATCCTTGTCACGCTTGAATATTCATATCTGGACAATAGAGTGGGGGTCAGTTGTATTTGCATATGAATACAAAACCAGTCTAACTAGGCCAGCTTTGTTTGTACCTACATGTAAATTAAGGGGATAACCACCTTGCACAGAGTTCCGGATATCAACTATTGTACAATGTGTTCTGCTCATTCCGAATGCGGCTCACGGATTCTTTTGTGTGGGGGTATTTAATTACATGTAATGAATCTTGGTGACATAGAAATAAACGGAAAAGCTACACATTGACGGCATGAAATGATCCAACAAATTGCTTTTCTAACCACCATGAGATTTAGTTTAGGAATACGATGTTCATATATATAAGTCAGAAAAAAACAAGACATTATCGCACTTCTGACAGTTATGTATATATGGATAAAGAATAGGATAGTCAGGCTTTCTTCCATTTGTAGCTTTAATATGTCACTGATTTCTATGTATTTGTCTAAATGAGTCAGACATATATGACATATGTTATGCAACCCCTCAATCCTAAGCTTATAATACACTTAGTATTCAGATGTTAGCTCCATTGTGCTGTATGTTTGTGGTATGTGAGGTTTTCTGTGATGGTAATTTTATTGATACCATCTCACAGCGATTTGCTAGTATATTTAACATAAAAAATTATGAGGAGTGATCGGACGGGGAAGACAACACTAAACTCGGACATATTCTAAGAACAATAGACACCATCACCCACAAAGCTAATGTTCTAAGAGAGTTATTGGATAAACTGTACTCGGTACGTGAGTGGCAAATAGGGATAAATGCTGGTAACAATGTATATCCGTTCCGGTTATTCTGTTTTAGATGCATCGCTAAAACAGATACTGAAATAGCTAGTATCGTGCAAGTAAGCCTGAACAAACTGGTACATGTAGGTATATTGTTATATGTCGAGATCGTCTAAAATGAGTGAACTACTGTGAGAGCAGATGGACCCCAAATATAAATGGTAACACTATTATAGTCTCTAATTTAACAGACATTATTGTCAACTAACATTATATTGTAATAGAATGGTACAAATGCATCTACATGTGTGGTATATCGAATTGGTTAATGTGTACTGGGCAGATCGCCTAAGAATCACAGAAATTATTTGTACTGTTTGATACTTTGGAATCAACATGGTATGTTGTATTGTGACTACAGTTAATTGTTATAATTATATTCGACATATGTTCATGCCATTTACCTGTGTTATTATTATTCCATATAGATCCAATTCGATATCAGAAATATTACAGTGTCGATGGAATTCCGATCAAAGCTGATAATCGACAACAAGAACATAAAAATAAGTAAGTCATGGAAGGTCAAAGAAATATTCTACTCCTGCGACTTCGCTACATTATATTTTTAAACAGAGTCACTACAGATGTGTAAAAAAAATAGTTCGGAGTCAATTTTAAATTTGAACAATTTGTAAACTGCAGGTAATCATAAGTACTTGTTGCAAACGTACGCAAAACATTCACGTTTGCACCCACGCCGAATTTATGAAAGCATGCGTAATAAAATATGCCTTATGTTTTAGCAATTAGTTCTTTCACACTGCACTTATTCGTAATAAATATTATATTAAAATTCGTTTTCATGAAAGTTAAGTAAGTTTGTAAAAATAAACCGTTACACCTGCTTCAAGAGTATTGAGTATGAACACTTGTGTAAGGGATGAATCCGTAAAAAAACACCTGGAAACTGTTAGAAATATCTTCAAAATTCTGACGTGTCAGTGGAATTAACATTATTTGTTTAAAAGCATATTGAAAAAAGAATGAATTGTGTTTCCTCACAACAACAGACTTAAATATTGAAACAACACATGTTTTCGAAATGTGGAACTTTGCCACCATACTGGTCTGCCAACCAAATAAAAAACGGCATTGAGGTGCGCGAAGGTGAACTAATATATCAGCAAATTGCTTTTATTGTTTTAGATTTATTTTCATTAAAGGTGACCGCCTGCTAAGCAATCAATTGTTAAACGTTCATTCGTAGTAAGTCTTCCATTTGAGGAAAAGTCAAATACAATCAATATCTGTATGCAATCGGAGAACTATTTAAGCTATATTTGCTCTAGTCGGAGTTACCACAGTATAGTATATGGATAAACGTAGACAAATATTTTTGAATTACAGTTCTGCAGGTTCAGGTTTATTAGTTTAAAGGCTACTATAATATCGAATTTGAATCACATCCGACGTCCGACGTTCGAATTGTCTGTATAGATGACACATTAAAATGAACGCGGTCCTACAATAAGTACGAAATCTTTATAAATGTATACGGTAACCCTTACCATTGCCTCTAGACGTAATAATATATGATCCCATAATTATGTGTGTAATCTATTGTAACCAGCGCTTGCATTGGCTATTTGACCTCAACATCAACAGCATCTATATTGGCACGATGAACCACAGAATAAAATCAAGGATTGTCAATGGTTTGTTTCCTTATGTGTATGCTATGTTGTAGATCAATTGTTAGATAAACAAATTATGTATAAGCTGTCTACAGGATAACACCCACATGTTTGTGTGATAACATCATTACACAACGTCGTGTCTTCAGGTAGTCATAATGGTTGGATTGAATTTCAAATAATTGAGTCTAGTTTATTCTGTAGCAATACAGTGTAGCGTAACGGTGTGGTTACCTGTGGTTACAGACTAAATGATTAATAATATTGGACCAGGTGATAATCTATATAATACAATCTCTACTTCTATACTTAACAACATATTCATGTAATGCTGTTTGGTAGATTCTAGTTTATTGTCTATTTTATCACTGCCCAATGTGATAAGCTTCATAATAAGAATCAAGTTGACCATATGATTAAGTATGTCAATAGACGTCTATACAATAATACCCTTAAGTATGAACAGCGCACAATACATCTCGATAATTGTGTCTTGGTGATGTAATATGATTTAAGACCACATGTCTGTTTGACCAGCTAAGTTAGCTACTTACTGGACTCGAAAGTGGGCGGTTGTGCCTTGGAGAGGACACACTGAGCGAAGACTAAGGTCTGTATAAGACCTAAGCTCAAGTGTATGTCCAGTTAAATTACAATTAAATAACAACAATAATATGTGGAATATGTTGAACTATTGAACTATTAATTAAACTACTATACGATCAGCGACAGTGTTCTGTTGTTTTAATGACTATGTAACAATAAGGGGTATAGTAAAAAAAAAAGTTGTATTCGATCTGTCAATAATAAGTGTTTCAGTTAATATACCAGGGATCAAACGCGTTACTTTCCAAGCTACACGAGGCTACCAACAACTTTCTACTACAAGAGGCTATCAACAATTCATGGTCCTGAAGTGTATACAATAGATGCCTGTTACAACGACACATTTTTTGAAAACCATTCCATTGAAGATGTACATATCAAACACCGGAGTACAATATTTAAAAACATTCAATTATATCTCCGTCATTCAATTGGAGATAACAAATTGCAGATCCATGGGATTTCAATGGATAGTACAATTTTATTGCACAACCATTTATTGTTTTGGACGCTGGTTCATATATAACCAGTCCACACATACGCCTGTCAATATGCAGCCTAGGCTATGTGTGGATACAGATGTCGATTATTGTTTGTGGACGCTGGTTCATATATAACCAGTCCATACATACGCCCGTCAATATGCAGCCTAGGCTATGTTTGGATACAGATGTTGACGACCCTAGATGTCTTATACTATCCCAGAATATACATAAACATTATTGTGACAAATTGTGTTCAGTATTCATATGATTCGACCAGCTGATTACGCTGAAAGAACATTACGTGTGTGTGTGTATATATGTACACTATTCTAAGTACCTATTGCACGAGATATTATTTATTATATTACATGTATTTTCACCAATATCTACAGTTATAGTGCCGATAATACTTTAACCACAATGTGTGGGGAGGACCAATCGGACGTGTACCCGATGAAATTTATTGTTCGTGTTAACAACATTTTGACTGTTGAATCAACCGTCCGAACTATTTTTTTATTGTGTTTATTTTCTTACTGTGACATTATTATTAATTCATTTATGTATATATTTTTTCAGGTATGTGATATTGTGTATTGGTTGACACTTTAATTTAAATGTCTACATATTATTATTGTTCATGATCTCATTATAACTTCATGTGGGGGTTTGTAGGTAAAATTTTAAGATAAAATTTCGTAAGAATAGGAGGAAATATTGTAGCGTAACGGTGTGGTTACCTGTGGTTACAGACTAAAAAATTAATAATATTGGACCAGGTGATAATCTATATAATACAATCTCTACTTCTATACTTAACAACATATTCATGTAATGCTGTTTGGTAGATTCTAGTTTATTGTCTATTTGATCACTGCCCAATGTGATAAGCTTCATAATAAGAATCAAGTTGACCATATGATTAAGTATGTCAATAGACGTCTATACAATAATACCCTTAAGTATGAACAGCGCACAATACATCTCGATAATTGTGTCTGGGTGATGTAATATGATTTAAGACCACATGTCTGTTTGACCAGCTAAGTTAGCTACTTACTGGACTCGAGAGTGGGCGGTTGTGCCTTGGAGAGGACGCACTGAGCGAAGACTAAGGTCTGTATAAGACCTAAGGTCAAGTGTATGTCCAGTTAAATTACAATTAAATAACAACAATAATATGTGGAATATGTTGAACTATTGAACTATTAATTAAACAACTATACGATCAGCGACAGGGTTCTGTTGTTTTAATGACTACGTAACAAAGCATACTAATTATGATGGAGATGATATTGTTGAAGTACGTGGGAATAAATATTTTGTCTAGACGATGTGTATGACAATCGTATTATTATTCCTGTTTCAATTGTTTTTTGTTGATGCTTTGGTCTCACTTTTTTCGACCTTCTTACACGTGTATTATGCGAAATTAACACATCTTAGGGATTATCAATATATATCGAGAAAATACTAATAATTTAGCTTTCACAATTTGTTTTTTAAAAGTCGTTTGTATGCATAATGTGTTTTATACATATATAAGAACATTACGTATCAAATGGTTTTTGCAATAAGCGAAAAATAAAGCTCAAGTAATGAAATATTGTGGTTAAAAATTATTCTTTAACATTAATTAGTCGAGGAAGCAAATTTGACATTATCTTGCGGAATGTTCGTTTTGCATAATAGCATTAGGTGTGCATATTACATACACATTACATTGCAATTGGGAATTAGTTTTTACTATATGCCCACGTGAGTTCGTAAAAGAAGCGTAGAGATGAATCAAAATTTTAATGCAATTTGTGTTACCTATTTCTGACGTATATATATGTACTTCTATATCCTGTAAGACATCAAAAATACTACCCATTCATTCGCCGTCACCGCTCATCAGTGTCTATGTAATGAATGTGGTTTCTTTATCACTTGTCAGACTTGTAGACACAAAACTTTCTCATGAATGTAATATGCAAATTGTGATGCCATAACTGTGTCATTTGGTAATACGTCTGGGTATTATGAGACCATATCGTTCCGCTTATATTTAGATATTCAAGGTTTGTTCTGAAAATAATATTGCTTATATAATACAACATATAATCAGGAATATTTGTTCTGCATTGATTTGTTTATGTCGGACTGCTTTCTGAATAATCAATACCTGAATTCCTTTAAATGATTCACTACGTACTGATACGATAGTTAATAAGCATACTATTAAGTTTTTTCTAATGTTTCTAAGGAGTTAACTTTGAATCGGTTAATAATTACTCTCTTGTAGATGCAGTGTTCCCTGTTTAAGTTATTTAGAATCTTATTATTGTTATAAACATTACGTCAACAACTTAACCTTCCTCCATGAACAAAAGTTGACAACGCATGTCTGGATATCCTGTCTCATGATGTGAATATTGTGATGAAAATGTCGTTCTTGAAACAATATGTAAGGTAACGATCAATCCGAATGCAAGACATCTCTATAACTTGATTAGTTTTCCCTCAGATAATCATTTTGTTTCGTTTAATTTGCAAGTCGACAAAAGAAAATATTGAATTTCCTCTGCCTATCGACCGCCTGCTGTAATCTCTCAGAATTAAAAATGCTAAGTTTAAACAATCGGCTTTTTTAGTTATAAAAGTTAAAGTATCGGTATCGTATGGTCATCTGGGTCACAATGTTGTTTTGTAAAAACAATCGACCTCACATGGTACACTAGAACACGTAATGCAGTGATACAAGCTTCATCACTTCAGACTATGAATGAACAATGTTCCATGCAGATCGTAGACTTTCGTACTAATTGAATGATGAATATTTAGGTTTTAAAATAGATCGACGGAGAAACAACCGATAAATTATGCGACAGCATAGAGTGAAAATATAAAACGACTTACAAATATTTGGCGTGAAATAAAATGAAAGTATTGTACAAAGGTCTAGCTTTAAAAGTTTTGTTCAAGTGTAATATGTTAGCTATGCGTAATATCAGTAGAGCAACGGTTTGTAAATGGTTCGTGACTAAACAAAATATATCATATCTTTATTCTCACACTTACCCAAGTAAAGATAATGAATACAATACACGAGTGAAAGTAGCTTTAACAATGTGTCTGTTATCAGTTCCGAAATGAAAGTTGACTGGATCAAACTTATTAATCTTCATAAAGCTTGATGTACGCAGCATAAATCACCTTAGTATGATTTATTTGATAGACTTTCCGTACAATATTGAACATTTTGGTTATGTAAGCATTCTTAGTAGCTTCAATACGCGTAATTCACACAACCACATAATAAAATAGACTAGTTTACGCCTAATCAAATCGGATTCTGTTGTACGTATATGTACTTTGTAGATTGTAAACATTATGTACTGTTATTTTTACTGACTTATCTTATTTGATTAAATGTGCACAGTACCACTCTTATGTTCTTATGGAACTGGAGGCATGCATTTATACTAATTTGTAGATTGCTACATCAATGATTTCGGCGAGTGCACAGAATAGAGTATGAATATGGTTTCAATGAATTGTGATGCATTTTCCGTAATAAGAGGAAAGTCGTGTTGGATTCATGGAATTGACATGACACATACTCTAAAATCAAATCTCTATTTAACTAATTGAAAAGTAAAAACCTGGTTTAACTTGGGAAAAATGAAAACGTAGTTTTTATTGGTTTGGTTTGCAGACTAATATACATTACATTCGTGAGAAAAGTTGGCATTGTTGTTGGAACACAACTTTCACGCCAGTGAATTAGTTCAAGTTTATAAAATGGGGTTGATTATGAAAACGCACTAAGGAAATTTATAACAAGTATCGTTGGGCACTGTTTTGTGTTTTTGTTTTAGTGAAAAGTGTTTAAACCTTATTAATAATGCGTTTATATATGTAACGAAGTATTGTGGGCTCAATATACTTTGAATTTGCACAAATGATAATGCCTTTTACAACCCTACCCCTTTCTGTATTTTAGGCACTTTTTCCACGACCCAACCGATGACCTTCGTGTCCTTTTACACAAAATATGTAAAACAAACCTTAATAATTCTACGTTGTACAAATAGACAAAGGTTAAATATTATTATATAATGTACAAATTAAACATGTTTTTTCCATTCATATATGTATAATGATGCAAAGTTTGATTCTCAATAATTTCTGGGAACACTGTACGTGTACATCAAAGATCATTTTCAGAACAAAACAATTCATACTGTCTAAATAAACCGACCTTTACGGTCTCATAATACCTAGGCATATAACCAATTGACACAGTTATGGCATAATTATTTGCATATTACATTCATGAGAAAGTTTTGTGTCTGCAAATCTGACAAATAATGAAGAAACCACATTCATTACGTAGACACTGGTGAGTGATGACGGTGAATCAATGGGTTGTATTCTTGATGCTTTACCGGATATTATAGAGAGTTCATTCTTAGACGTCAGAAATTAGACATTGAAATCATTGAAAAGTATCAGATTATTATTTCTGCTACTTTTACGAACTCACATGGGAATGCAAAAATCCAAATCGAAATTGCTTTGTGGTGAGTAAACAAGATGCATGCATAATGCCATCACGCTAAAACAAACATATTAAACTAATTTCGTCAAAATTAGCACAATATTATAACATGGTAACACTACTTTTGTAGCACACGATTGTTTAAAGTACAATCATATTCCTCAGATGTAGTTTATCTAATTAATGTTCGCAGCGGGCGGGCTTTGCTTTGGTGTCTGTATCTTTTTGTTTTCGGGGTAATACACGGTCGGTCATTTTTAGCAATTTCACACGGGAATACGACATGTACATATAATATTGAATGTGATATTTTAGGAGAAAATTATATAATAGACAACCTCTTAGAAATTCAGCTTTTTGAAATCGTTTATAATTGCTGCCATTCTGAATCCTTCCACTTGCTATAATCAGATTTGATTATCTGGCTTGTGTGGGATATATCAACATACACACGCCATTGCTGCAGTGTCTTATGACGTTTTACCGTAAAATGCATCCCCAGTATTTTATTTACACTGAACTTATTTCACTTGTAAAACATATTTTAGTCTCTGTCGTCTCCCTGGGAAATGTCTCATGAATTTAACATACTTTATATTCAAATTCAATTTTCAAAAGGTTCTAGTATACATAATTATGTGCCGTGGTGCATTGCTTCTAAATTTTACTGGGTATTTTACTGCTTTTGAAGGGAACCTTGATGGTGGTATTTAGGCTGTGTTTTACAACATACGTGATGTCCCATATACTTGTTTAAGACACAGACAGTCGTAAGAACTGCATTATATCACCATAGCGATGTTCTCGATCAGTCTGTTTGTATGTGGATTTGTGTTTGTAATTGTTGTAATATCTTAATAGGACAGCTAGAAATGGCTTCCAGTAAGTGTTATTCTTGATTGACAAACAAATGTCTATTCGAACATAAATTGAGAGAGTAATTAAGATTGTCTCATTGTCTTAGACATAATGTTAATTTTAATGACGTTTGTTCCACAAGATGCCAAGAACGGGGTTAAATGGCTGAAAATACACCCACACTTCTGTGAACTGTTATCAATTGTCACTGAAATCGGGACGTGTTTATGATACGTCGTACTACAGTTAACTTTGTTGATCAATCAATGAAGAATAATTACAGTATATAAAATATTTACAGTGTTTAAATGCATTACCGCCGTGAGATTTATCGAAATAACTCTTCAAAAAAAGTACACGTTGGTGACAACTTCAATAAAGATAATGTTATTGTAAGGAAGGACACACTCATACATGCATGTTACCACTCTGTCTACGAGTCTAAATAACATTAAAACACAAACGAAATGGGGCAACGTCTTGGCGTTCAGACGATGCATTGTTCTGGTGTAATATTGAAACCAATCGATAAATTATACCGAGTATGCCAAAATAAAATCCTGCTACAAATAGTGTGACACAATATCACAAAATCAGATTTGTGAGGCTGAAACAAGTACTGAGTAGGTCATCAAGACACCCCTCTTCATAAAAGTAATAAGTAGAACATATAAAACTGGAAAAGCAGAACTCAGCAGAAACAGAAGGACTCAATGAGCACAAACACACGGAGAACACAGCCGAAAAATAAAAAATATGCCTAAAAAATCAAACAACTTATGCTCAAATAAAAGTGGAACAGCCTCAGAAACATACACAGCATGTAGCATATGCACGTTTATAATAAGCCTAGACATTTACATCAGTTATATCTACATACATTGCGCTGTCCAATATCTGCGCTTAATCAATACATATTAAATCTTATGCGCATTTAATTTGTCTCAGACAATTTGATTTACATAAATACATTGTAATTCGTTGTACATAACGTTTCCATGTCTCTGGATTGAACAATTTATAATCTTACTCAGCAAACATAATAATTATAAGATTTACAGATCTATTTGTAATGAGTTTTCATTTCAATTGGGTAATAATAGAAAGAAATACAATAGAACCGAACTTATGCCAAATATTCATAAATTATAAATTACAATCATCGCTGTACATGTAATGTATAATAAGTCAAAGTTTATTTACACACGTGTCCTATTTACTTAACTACTTAATAAAATAGCGCATATGCGGAACCACGCCCATGTAGTCTAGTAAAGCAAAATACTACAATTAAACTGTTACTAGTAAAGTTCATTATTTTCAGGAGATAATATAAAGGTAAAGAGTTATAGGACTAAAATATTCTGACTGAGATATAAACCCAAAATACAATTACATGTACATTGTAGCAGTGCTCAACTTGGTTTGTCAAATAACATCCATTCGTTCTCATAAAAAGTAATTAATTGATTGCGAGCACACCAATTCATCATTATCAATAGAAACTTCATGTAAACAAATCACCTATTACACTATTGTACTTCAAGGCTGTGCAGCATTTGATAAATGTCGACGAATTTAGTTTTCAATATTAAATCAAGTCTGGTTTGTCTCAATTGAAATCGAGATAGAAACGAGAGAAATGTCGGGAACATGGTTTTCATTTTCTGAATATCTAAATGACTGGTGTTTTTGCCATTAATAGTGATGTTGAACCTCCGCAATATTCGGCCTAATTATCGTATACTTTAAATCTCAAGAACGTTGGAGTGACGCTTGTATTCTTAAAGAAAAATCGCTGAACAAAATATTGGAGTAGAATAACAATAACTATTGATGAAAGCTTAGGAATATTATTTCGATTAATGTTAATTTACAATGCACAACAGAATAATAAATTGTTTCCCACGTAGCATCAACAGTTTTTGTTTGGACCAAAATGTTTAATTCATAAGATGACGTACATTGTGAGGATAATTATGATATAACTGATTTTTTGTCAGCTAACAACGCAGCATAGACTACCAGGAACTCGTTACATTTACCAGCAATATTGGATATAGTTCAAGTAATGTCTGAAAATGACCATAAACAATGACCAAGGGATGCGTCTAATGTTTAGCTGGTACCGACTAAAGAGAGTACTTTAGTGTTTGACCACTACTGACCTGACCTGTTTACAATAAACTTTCTTTTTGCATTCATACATTTGGCACGAGTATATACCATAATACGGACAACATCCGCTAAATACGAAGTAACTATCCTCAAGAATTAGTGTGTGCCTTGGAATACCAACGAAGCGGCGAAATCATAATTAATACAATTAACACGAAAAAGCAATATATAGACACATCGATCTGACCACAAATCAATTGGGTTAACTCTGGATGCATCATGGGTGCGTTTTTATCATCCAGTCGTTTCCATTTCGTTAAACGTATGCTCATTTAATATGTTTGGTTAAAAGTTTAAATTGGATATTTGTATCGATGCTAATTCCCGTTACAGGCTAAGCATCTATTATATTATTATATAAGTTGATTTTAACATGCAATTGTTTCCCAATCAAGGGATTTGAAAGAACACTTTAATAGTAACCTTTTAACATTGATAGAGCTATTTCGCAAATAAACTCCCATTTTACGAAAATTGAAACATACAATTTACCATTTTAAATTATCTATGTAAATGAAGTTTCATAAAAACAAAGGAATGAAGAGTTCAATGTTACGTACTTTGGACATTGACTGCTATAAGACAGTGTTCAGTTTTTCGGGGAACTATAATATAAGGACCTTTAAGATACCAATAAATTACTCAATTTCCTCTTTTTCCCGGTCATAAAATAGATTTCCTTGTAGTAAACAAGACTTAATCAGGTTTAATGATGTCGGAGTCACATTTCTTGTATAATTTAGTCTGGTGACGTCTTGCGTACAGCTGTAGCTAAATGACTTTGTGTTAGTCATGGTCACGGATAAGTGTCTCGCATCCAAGTAACACAACTACAGCTTAATGTCCTGTGGTAATAAAATGTATTGGATACGGATGTGTTAAAAGCAATTAGAGATAAGCGGACAAGAAACCTATTAGTACCATGTAGATACTTGATTCGAATAAGGTCATATTAGAAACTGAAAATGGTCAAAGTCACGACATAAACAACATGATGAAGAAAATACCGGGTGTTAAGTCTAAATTATATATGGCCGTATCACGTGGCTTGTAAATTAACATTTATTAATCTTTTTTCGTATTGGTTCCTGGTAATTAATCAGCAATAGGATAGAAGAAGGCAACGTTGATAGTTCATCTACACTTACGACAGAATTCACCATTGCCGAACATAAAAGCATACTCAGACATGTGCCATTATTGCATTTTATTACATACTTGCGTAAATCGGAATGAACAAAATATTAATTCGATCCATAGAAATATGTACGTTTAGCAATACATACATATCAAAGTCATGTACCGACAATAATTAGAAATAGCACCCCTTCATCGTCGAGGCGTGTAATAGAATTATAGACTATTCAATGAAGCAATTTACATGATTCCAGAATACTATGCTATGCAATCAAATTATTCAACAGGTCATTGTTCTTAATAAAACGGTTATTGACATTTATGATAATTAATTTTACATATGTTTTTATTGACATGAATATAACCACATTGTTGTGTTGTACATTAAACAACAACAAAAACTCATGCGGGTTAAATATAGTTATAAAATATCAATTACAAACGCAGAAAACTGTTACATAACCCGCAAGGAATCCAACCTAGGTATTTTATTCAGCAAGGAAGCAATCACTTAATGGGTAAGAAGCAAAATTAATGTTAAATATCTTGGTTTATGAGGAGGAATAAACTTGTACGATACATTTGTAGGAGCTTGGTGTTGTTAATGAGGTACATTGTATTAGCGAGCACGTCATGTATTTGGTATGTACTCGGAGGACAGTCTGAAAATGAATACGAGGGCCCATCAATAATTTCGTGAACTAATTTTATGTTGCGAGTATAAATAGCCTTACACACTTTTAGCCTCTAGTCCTTATTAAAGTAACATCCCGCGCACAGTTTGCATTTATTCCATTGCTCACCCATTACCGGAGCACGTGTTACAGGCCGTCACGTGACATCTCCCGCAACGTTTTGTTTATGACGCACCCAACTTCTCCCGGGGCTTGTATTTCTAATCATGCAGGCTATTTTTGAGGTTTGGAAATGGCCAGAAGTAGCCTTTAGCTCATTCTGAGTTATAGGATGGGTGCTGGAACAGTTCTATATTAAGGTTCTAGATTGTGACCGAAACAATGCTGCGGCTACAGATTGGCGAATTTTCATGTTATATCTGAATTTCATACATTTGAAGTTGTATGTGCTTTCATTTAATAGCCGATAACAACTGATATTTAATTATTGCTACAATAGTTTCTCATAATAGTATCTTGCGGAGAAACACAGTAATTACAAGTTATTCTTTGTATGTCGCAAAATATTATGGTCAATACACTTTACCGACCGCAAGTTTTAACAAACCAATGGCAGGCGAATATGCGTATCGTCTTTGTTTGCTCCTCTATTGCCCATGAAGTACTTCTTCGACAATGAAAATGCACTGTTCGATTCTCAAGAATCCATATAAACTGCATGCAAATGTTTCTGAATGTAGAAGACATATTGCCTGAGTAATGTATAAATCTTTAATACAAAACATTACTCGATCATACCAGGCAACGCCATTTTTAATAACGAACACCAATGACATGAACCTAGAATATTGCCATGATGTCTTACATAGTAATGACGTCATAAATCACTTTTTATGCTTAATTAATTGGATAATAAATTATCTTTGACCATGCAAAATTTCAATAAGCTATATCAAAGCGTTATGAAACAGTATAATTAGTTCACACAATTATTGCTGGGCCCACGTATGTGAGTACCCTTCCCGGTGAAATGTAGCATACGCACATCATTCAGTACTGAATAACAACTTTATATAGTACTACCATGTTATCTTCACAAAACACGTACAGGTAAGAATGCAGTACAAATACAATATTGCCCGCCCTACCCTATTGTTTCTTAAATGAAATTTATCTACGATTCATTGTGTTGAATATATTTTGTATCATTTCAGAATTAGTCATATTAGTTCTCATGTTGATATTATATTATAGGCTCAAGATAAAACTTCTTTGAACAATTGAATGAACTATTCTAAATGATTGATTCAATGTGACGTTAAGCCGATGACTATATTGTTTAATTAGTTAACAATGCCTAAAATATCGGTTAATAAATATACTGACTAACAAATAAACAGATGGCTCATAAATTTGAACTCCCACGAAAGAGAGAATTTGCTCCTGGAATACAGTATCTTTCTCGTTCAATCGAAATATATGAGTCTAAGCGGAATACATCACGTGTCAACTACGAACAGTAATCTTTAAGTTTTAGTTGTTGTCCTTGTAACGGTTAATACATTACAATAACAAAGGTACGGTGTAGCAATTATAGATAAAAACGATTTGTGTTGCATTTTATTTTCGGATGCATGTATTTCATATGCCATTTTGACTGACATATTCTTACTCATGTACCACGATGGTGTAGCACGTAAAGTTCGGTAAATTTTAACGTGGTTAAAATACTTTGTTTGTTGATTATGTAACTATTTAGGGGACATCTAAGTTGGTAGATCGTGTGCCTCAATCCTCAGGCTGACATTCGTTTCATATTGATGAAAATCTGACTGTATGTCTATTTTATCTAGCAATATGCCATATTTAAGCTGCAGTAATTATTCCAAGCCCTGATCGTATTAATAAGTATGCACATTATACACTCTGTAACTAATGGTGTATAATTGGCTTTATATTGTGATACATTTGTGATATAGGGTCTTGTGTAGTGTGTGGGTGTATCATTTTGAAACTGTTTATCTTCATTAGTCTTTTGTCGATTTAGAAATTCAAAAACACGCGTACAGTATCAGTTTGATTTTCCGTATGGTGGGGTACCCATTCCAGAAAGCTACTCTTTCTTGTTTGATGTGTGCCAAGCAAACTCGCAAAACCTTCTAACGACTTCTATATCAGGAAAGGAACCTGCCAAATCGTTTCCGAAAAGGACAGGCTAACCACATAAACTAATAGCAGGCAACAATTGTGCATCAAAGGTAAAACTATAATTTTAATGATTAAGTGTTTTCATAATGGCATTGGTATTAGGCTGAAGACTTTCATATTACCCTGAGGCCGAATACCTAAAAAGAACTATCACAAGATTACTATAACCTTCAGTGACGATTTTACGAATGAAATGAAGTACATAACTCCTCCACATAAGTGCACGATTTAAAACAAAGAAAAAAAAGTCATTCACATTTACAATGGGGAATTAAACTGTCAAAAGAAGGAGCAAAGTACCAGCAATTGAATTAAACAATTTCTGCTTATTTAGCTATTGTAGATAAAAATAGGAAACAATCATTATCCAATTTGCATCATAAAAGTTTCAAACGCCCAATTACTTCCATTACTTCTAAAGTTCAATGAAGTGTAATAAGTTCACAACATGCACAAGTTTGTATTTTTTACCTGGCATATTGTCATGCAATGCAAGAACTTTTATTTCACATGTACTCAAACTCTACTAAAAAACTTTGAGGTCAATGTGTAAAGTTTTAGGTGCAATGTTAGATCACTATTGTCAAGACGTGTGAAACTTGCCCTTGGATAGAACTACTATCGGTACAATACTGCAGTAGTGCAATGTAGTACATGACTAAACGACAAGGAACGTTTGTTTTTTGTCCCACGAGTGTATTAGGACTTGGTAGAAGCAATAAATCTTTTTGTGTGTGAACTTATGTTTTCAAAGTAACCCCAGGGTAAAAGTTAAATTTGCAAATCTTGAAACGCCGTCAATGGTTAACAAAAACCTGTACCAACACAGTGCAGATAAAAAATTACAGTTGCATTGATAGATGTCAACACATATCCATACTGCTTTGTCTTATTCTGAAGTTTTTGAAACCAAATTCCCGATTGACTGCAGGCTGCTAAATCTTTTGATGTTTGTCACACATGCATATTCTCCATACTACCCAACAGTGTTCCACTAGTAACACATATTGGCATGGGTTCTACAAGCTACCATAACTGCACATGTTATGTGCATGTTTTACATAATGCATTAGAAACAACCAGTGAGTTGCTAAGATTTCACTATTCAGTGAGATTTATTTATAATGATATGATAATATGTGATAAAATGAGTATTCCGGTACGGTTGTCTATTTTTTATTGCCTGTTAATCCTAAGCACATGTGTTTGAGTCCCGTTATTGATGTTTGTTCTCTATGACTATAACTTATTCGACTTTGGATTCCATTAATAACACCAATATGCATTGTCCATGTCTTAAAACAATACAAATTAGTGTACACTCAGGAACAGACAGAGAATGAAAGCATTTACATAAGAAACCGACTAGTAGAGGGAAGATCGCGTGTGTATAACGACAAATACAATTTAAACTACTCTTTTTCAACTTACTTCAAGAATTCTAAGCTAACTGCATTTATCACACGCTATTATTTGTGAGTCATATAACACAACATGAAGCGTAAATCAAATCATTAACTAAAAGAACACAAGATAAATATATTGAAGGGTTTGCAACTCATTTAAGAGAACGACAACACGATATTGCGTCCCAAGACAATTCACAATTAAACACTTGCATACACATTATTGGATTATGACGTTTCTCAGGCTGAAAATGGTAGAAAAGCGGCACGATGATGCTCTTGGCGACACTTTAACGAACGGTGAAATATGTGTGAACTACAGTAGGGATTTAAGTACATTTTCACTTAATGCAGTTCGGAGATAAGTATGTTGTTATGTAATTATAAATGCAATGATTTGATTTCCCTTGTCCACTTCATCAAACAATAAGTCATAGCCAGTGATCAATCACTTACAGTCCGACATGTTTTACAAACCCGACACGCATATAAGAAGCATTTATTTTGTGTGCCTCAAATCGCTTTCGAAAATGCAAACAGTATCAAATCAGTCAGGGGGGCAGAAGTCAAACCTAACAGCAGAACAGGAAAGACACAACACGGAACACTCACAAAATATAAATCACATACCAGTACTTCGAACGTACTCATTAACCCATTTCGATAGACCACAAATGTAGATACATTTGTATCATTCTATTACAATAAAATGTTATTTGACATTTTTGTTTCTTCAAAAACTATGAGATAGTTACCGTTTATATTTGGGGTCCATCTGCTCTCACAGAAGTTCGCTTATTTTAGATGATCTGGACATATAACAATTTACCTACATGTACCTCTTTGTTCAGGCTTACTGTCACGAATTCCAGCTAGTATCTGTTTAAGCGATGCATCTGAAACAGAATAACCGGAACGGATATACATTGTTACCAGCATTTATCCCTATTTGCCACTCACATACCGAGTACAGTTTGTCCAAAAACTCTCTTAGAACATCAGCTTTGTGGGTGATGGTGTTTATTGTTCTTAGAATATGTTCGAGTTTAGTGTTGACTTCCCCGTCCGATCACTCCTCATAACTTTTTATGTTAAATATACTAGCAAATCGGTGTGAGATGGTATCAATAAAATTACCATCACAGAAAACCTCACATACCACAAACACACCGCACAATGGAGCTAAAATCTGAATACTAAGTGTATTATAAGCTTAGGATTGAGGGGTTGCATAACATATGTCATATATGTCTGACTCATTAAGACAAATACATAGAAGCTACAAATGGAAGAAAGCCTGACTATCCTATTCTTTATCCATATAAACATAACTGTCAGAAGTGCGATAATGTCTTGATTTTTGCCGACTTATATATATGAACATCGTATTCCTAAAATAAATCTCATGGTGGTTAGAAAAGCAATTTGTGTGATCATTTCATGCCGTCAATGTGTAGATTTTCCGTTTATCTCTATGTCTCCAAGATTCATTAATTAAATACCCACACACAAAACAATCCGTGAGCCGCATTCGGAATGAGCAGAACACACTGTACAATTATAATATGCCTCATCAATAGCTGTTACCATTGTCGGTGTGCTTTTTTGGTCTGCTAATTATATCGATCACACTTTCACAGAATTTGGCCAAACTTAATGTTCAAGCGATACTACGTAATGCTTTATACTTGTATGCATTTACACGACCCAACGGCAATACACCTACATACCTTGGGCAGATCGCCTACGAATCACAGAAATTATTTGTACTGTTTGATACTTTGGAATGAATATGTTGTGATGTGACTACAGGTAATTGTTATTATTATATTCGACATCTGTACAGGTCATTAACCTGTGTAATTATTATTCCATATAGATCCAAATCGATATCAGAACTATAACAATTTCGATGGAATTCCGATCAGAGCTGATAATCGACAACAAGAGCATAAAAATAAGTAAGGCATGGAAGGTCAAAGAAAAAATCTACTCCTGCGACTTCGATGCAGTATATTTTTAAACAGAGTCAATACAGATGCGTGAAAGTAATATAGTACAAAGTCAATTTTAAATTTGAACAATTTGTTAACTGCAGTTAATCGTAAATACTCGTTGCAACGTACGCAAAACATTCACGTCTGCACCCACGCCAAATTTATGAAAGCATGCATAATCCAGTATGCCATATGTTTTAGCAATTAGTTCTTTCACACTGCACTTGCAATGAATATTATATTAAATTTCATTTTCAAGTTGAGTAAGTTTGTAAAATTATACCGTTGCACCTGCTTCAAGAGTATTGAGGATGAACACTTGTGCAAGGGATGAATCCGTAAACAAAAAATACCTGGAAAGTGTTAGAAATGTCTTCAAAATTCTGACGTGTCAGTGGAATTAACATTATTTGTTTAAAATCATTTTGAAAAAGAATGAATTTTGTTTTCTCACAACAACAGACTTAAATACTCAAACAACACATTCTTTCGAAATGTGGAACTTTGCCACCATACTGGTCTGCCAACCAAATAACAAACGGCATTGAGGTGCGCGAAGGTGAACTAATATATCAGCAAATTGCTTTTATTGTTTTAGGTTTATTTTCATCAAATGTGACCGCCTGCCAATCAATCAATTGTTAAACGTTCATTCGTAGTAAGTGTTCCATTTCGAGGAAAAGTCAAATTCAATCAATATTTGTATGCATTTGGAGAACTATTTAAGCTATATGTTCTCTAGTCGGAGTTACCACAGTACACAGGGTGTCTCAAAATACATGTCCGCTTGTTGAAGGATCATAACTTTGCCAAATGAATTAGTAAATTGATA
Source organism: Spisula subtruncata (assembly GCA_963678985.1). Classification (NCBI taxonomy): domain Eukaryota; kingdom Metazoa; phylum Mollusca; class Bivalvia; order Venerida; family Mactridae; genus Spisula; species Spisula subtruncata. Next base: position 7,303,248 of record OY787675.1, on the reverse strand, counting down.
ATCATAGTCTCATATGAAAGCTAAATTTAAAAATTGTGGGGTGAATTATATCATGTGTCAATACTCGAACATTTCATGACGTCATACACGTTATACTAACGTCATTAGCAACGGACGTTCTATAATGTCCGAAGAGGCAAATAGCATAGTTTGCACGGTAGCATGGGTAAAATTTATATCCTATGTGGGTATAGTAATAGTCAGTCGTACTCTACTATGCACATACTGACTGAGAAACTGATCAGGGGTCATTAGAAAATGAAATCAGAAAATCCGCCGTATTTAAGGGAGGAACACATTTTAAAAACAATTAGGACTGAAAATTTGATATTCACACATCTCTAGGCATATCATATTCCTACAAGATGCTCCAAGCGCCTCGAATGAACATACTGGGTTGAATGTATAGCGGTATGTCTAGCTTATCTCCAACAGTCAAAACATAGTCATATAATGTTATTTGAAAGTATAAAATAGTACTTAATGAAGTATCAATCACCAAAAACTGCCTTGGTAGGAGAATGAATTTGGTTATGCTATTTGTATTGAATTAAGAAAAAGTAACCGAAATATACTAAATAATTATTTCTTCTTATACCATTTGAATGTTAGATTATACAGTTCAAGATAAATAACTACATCGAAGCTCAAAATATCAATTTGGGGAGAAAATGGAAACTTCACATCCGACTCAAAGTTATGTAAACGTCACTAAAATCGTCAAACGACGTCAAACACAGGTTTTTACCGAATTGGGGGTTGCTACTCAAAATGCATTTTATAGGTTTCGTATGCCTTTTTTGGATAATTGTTTCGTAATTTCTACATTGATTTGAATGCCCTGTGATTATATATGTAAATCAGATATGTAAAGCAATACATTACGGAGTGATACTTCCTCAACAAGCGGACATGTATTTTGAGACACCCTGTAGTATATGGATAAACGTAGACAAATACTTTTGAATTACAGTTCTGCAGGTTCAGGTTTATTAGTTTGAAGGCTGCTATAATATCGAATTTGAATCACATCCGACGTCCGACGTTCGAATTGTCTGTATAGATGACACATTAAAATGAACGCGGTCCTACAATAAGTACGAAATCTTTATAAATGTATACGGTTACCCTTACCATTGCCTCTAGACGTAATAATATATGATCCCATAATTATGTGTGTAATCTATTGTTCCCAGCGCTTGCATTGGCTATTTGACCTCAACATCAACAGCATCTATATTGGCACGATGAAACACAGAATAAAATCAAGGATTGACAATGGTTTGTTTCCTTATGTGTATGCTATGTTGTAGATCAACTGTTAGATGAACGATTTATGAATAAGCTGATACAGGATAACACCCATATGTTTGGGTAATTACACCATTACGCCATGTCGTGTCTTCAGGTAGTCATAATGGTCGGATTTTTAAAATTTCGTTCTAATTGAATGACGGATATTTCGATTTAAAAAATCGTCGGACAAACAACCGATAAATTATATGAAAGCTCAATGTGACAACATAAATAATTTACGTGAAATGAAAAATGAAAGTATTGTACATACGTCTAGCATTAACAGTTTTTATCAATCGTACTATCTTAGCTGTGCGTAATATTAGTACAGCAACGGTTTGTTAATGGTTCGTGACTAAACAAAATATATCACATTTGTATTCTTACACTTATACTAGTAAAGATAATTAATAAAATACAAAAGTGGAAGTAGCTTTAACAATTTGTCTGTGCTCATTTCCAAAATAAAATTGGCTGGATAAAACGTGTAAATCTTCATAAAGCTTGATGTACGCCGCATAAATCACCCTAGTGTGAGTTATTCGACAGACTTTCCATTACAATATTGAACATTTTGTTATGTAAGCATTCTTGGTAGCTTCAATACGCTTTATTCACACAATAACATAACAAAAAGAGATTAGTTTACACCTAATCAAAACGAGTTGTGCTGTATACAATGTATGCACTTAGAAAATTGTAAACATTATGTACTTTTATTGTTACACTATCTTATTTGATTAAATGTGGACATTTTTATGGAACTGGAGGCATACATTAACACCAATTTGTAGATTGCTACATCAATGATTTCGGCTACGAAACTTTTAAAAGTGCACATAATTGAATATGGATATCGTTTCAATGATTGTTAATGCCGTAATAAGAAGAAAGTCGTCCTTGGTTCCTGGAATTAACATGGTAGGTAGATTTCAAATCAGCCTTGTGACAGTGGTATACTTGTTTACGACCTACACAGTCGTAAGAACTACAGCATATCAACATAGTTATGTCCTCGATCTTTCTGAATGCATGATGATTTGTCTTTGGAAGTATTGTAATATCTTAAACAATGTTTGGTTGTTAGAAATTCTGCAACCTAATAATTGTACTTGCTTAGCTGATGAGATACATGCATTAAAAGGACAGCTAGAAATGGTTTCCTGTAAGTGATATTCTTGATTCACAAATTGACATCTATTCGAACATAAATTAAGAGAGTAATTTAAATTGTCTCATTGTTTTAGACTTACTGTTCATCTAATTGACGTTTGTTCCACTCGATGTCAAGAATGGGGTTAAAATACAGAAAATAAACCACACAAGTCTGTGAAATATTATCGATTGTCACTGAAATCAGGACATGTTTATTATACGTCGTACTTCTGTCAATTTTAATGATTAATTAATAAAGTATAATTACAGTATATAAAATATTAAGAGTGTTTAAACAAATTTTAAACACCATGAGATGTATCGAAATAACTCTTCAAGAAAAGTACACGTTGGTGACAACTTTAATAAGCATAATGCCATTGTAACCCACTGGGAATTATACCCAAAATACAAGTGCATGTACAGTGTTCCACATTATTGTAATTAAACACCCACTTGTTCTCATAAAAAGTAATTCCGAGATTGGGAGCAAACCAATTCATCATTATCAATATAAAATGCATGCAAACAAATAACCCATTACATGTTTGTACTCAAAACTGTTCAGCATTTGATAAATGCCGACAAATTTAGTTTTCAATATTAAATTGACTCTGGTTTATCTCAATTGAAGTCTAAGATAGAAAAGTGAGGAATGTCCGGAACATGGTTTGTATCTTCTGAATATCTAAATGACTGGTGTTTTTGCCATTTATAGTGATGTTGAACCTCCTCAATATTCGGCCAAATTATCGTATGCTTTAAATCTCAAGAATGTTGGAGCGGCACTTGTATTCTTTAAAGAAAAAATCGCTGAACAAAATATTGGAGTAGAATAACAATAACTATTGATGAAAGCTTACGAATATTATTTCGATTAATGTTAATTTACAATGCACAACAGAATAATAAATTGTTTCCCACGTAGCATCAACGGTTTTTGTTTGGACCAAAATGAATAATTCATTAGATGACGTACAATGTGTGGAGAAATTTTGATAGAACTGAAGTTTTCTGTCAGCTAACAGTGCAGCATAGACTACCAGAAACTCGTAACATTTACCAGCAATATTGGATATACAAAATGTAGTTCAAGTAATGTCTGAAAATGACCATAAACAATGCTCAAGGGATGCGTCTAATGTATAGCGGGTACCGATTAAAGAAAGTACTTTAGTGTTTGACCACTACTGACCTGACCTGTTTAACATAAACTTTTTTTTTGCACTCATACATTTCGGCACGAGTATATACCATAATACGGACAACATCCGCTAAATACGAAGCAACTATCGTCTAGAATTAGTATGTGCCCCAGAATATTAACTTAGCGGCGAAACCAAAATTTATACAAACGACACGAAAAAGCAATATAAAGACACATCGATCTGACCACAAATCAACTGGCTTAACTCTGGATGCCTCATGGGTACGTTCTTATCACCCAGTTGTCTCCACTTCGCTAAATGTATGATATCAGTTAATATCTCGCGAGATTTGATAATGCCACTTGATATTAATTGTAATAGCACAAAACAAAAACCTAGACAATTTTTCCTAAGAAGATGTCACCCATGTATTGGTTGAACGTCGTTTACTCCAATACTAATATGTCTAACTGACCGTTTTTCCAACCAACGTGAATAAAAAATACTATGCAGTTTGACTTGAAAAAACTAGACTTAATAATTAAATCGACAAATTTATTTAAATTTTCACACTTTTATTGGACGATAGTAATGTTTAGATAAGTTTATATATTGACCTTACGTTCACTCACTAATTATTGAACACACTAAAATAGAAAACAATAACAGCAACAACCACGACTGCCACGACCACCATAACAACAACAAAGAAACAACAACAAAACCTGAACTAGAAATCCGAATCCCTAGTACATTTTCAATTAACACATACATCTCAACTGAAATGACAAGTCAGGGAACATTAATATTGCGATCAATATCAAAATGCGTGAAAGTTGTCTGTACCAGGGTAAATTATAATTCCCTTTATACAAGTTTGTATACCCACAACATTGCAATTCAGCAAAGCATACACATATTCTTGCAATACTGATCAACAGTTGATGGTTTCAGGTACTGGTCCTAAAAAGATTAACCGGATTCCTAGATTTCATTCATGTTACTGACAACTTTAGTTTGGTATTATTCGCGGTCGTTCAATCTTCCATAATGTTAGCAATTTTAATCCTCGAAAATGTATTTCCTAAAATATATAATATCATGACTTTTCATGGTAAAGACTTCAAAACCCGACACCCAACGCGGATAGTCTCAATCAGTCAAGCATATATACTGAGCGTCAAAAGTTTCGCAAACGAATTAAAAATTCAAAATTTTAATATTATTAACTCGAAAAAACTTTTTGCTAGCACTGTCTATTGGTGTGCCCATAGTGTTCATGCTGAACCCATTTCCGATGGCGTTCGTCACGCTTGAATGATCACACCATCACAAATGGTAAAACATCTATTTAAGCGCGCAAAATAAGGGGTTTTCATTTTCGACTAAATTTTTACTTCCTATTTACTTGCAACATGACTGTGATAAGAAATACACAAATAGTTAGTCTAATTAATTAGCAATGCACGCATAATTTGATGGCAAAATTCGATAATTCTGAACATAATCGTGTATATAAGAATCTAGAGACTGGCGTTTCACTAAAAATATTTTGTGTCGGATAATATTGGCATGTTTCTAACATGATAAGACAGTTGTATCATATTCAACATGCGGACCGTGTATATGACGTACCACGTGACAACAGGTCAAGGGTCAATGCCACTGTCCTAGACAGGTAATGCTGCTATCATGTTAGCACGAAACTCAACGGCATTGTTTGAGCGTAATCGTAGTCCAACCGACATTAGAATTTAAGGGACACTTCCTTATATTTTGCGTTTTTTTGACCAGCGCGCTGTTTTATAAAATCTGACATTTCGTACGGTGTCTATCACGAATTCCACAATTATCCGTGGTAAAAGGGAGATTATTTTGCACAATAATCGTTTCAAATTACCTCCCTTCCACTACAAAATCCCAATGAAGCGTTTTTGTTCACAATTGTCAATTTTTGCCATCAAATTAAGCTTAAATTGCAAACTAATTTGAGTTGCTATTTGTGGAATTCATTGCACAGACATGTATCAAGTAAATTGGAAGTAGAAAATAAGTCGAACATGAAAAGCCCTTATTTTGCGCGCTTGAATAGACGTTTTACCATTTGTGATATGATCATTCAAGCGTGACGGAAGCCAACGGAAATGGGTTCAACATGAACACTATGTGTACACAAATGGACAGTGTTCGTAAAAAGTTCTTTCGAGATAACAATTTTGAAAAATTGAATTTTTAATTCGTTTGCGAAACTTTTGACGCTCAGTATAAATGAAATGAGATCCAAAAGACCTAAACATAACATAACATAATTGTATTTGGCATAATACATTATATGGAACACTAGGACGATCATGCACAAAAAATAAACTACTCAACAATCAAATAAAAACCATATAAATCGTTCGATGTCAAACTTGAGGAAACGAAACTAGCACCATGATTTCCCAATTTTAGTTTGTGAAAAAGTGAAGATACAGTGGCAGTGTCACTCAGGAAAGTATAATTCTTTCGTTGGGTTATGTATGGGTATTGTTCCGTATAAATGCGATAATGTTTTCTGTGCCCTGTCCGATTTCATAATTTATTTTTTAAACCCTACTTTCATTCGAAATAATCGTATTTAAGTGATGCTTTCTTGAAAGAATAATCGCACGACGGTAAGTTTTTGATATCAGTAAAAAAGGAAAGCAATGCGTTTGATGGGTGTAAAAATTCCTTTTCAATGTAAACCAAAATTTGTTTCCAACAGAATCATTTCACAATTATAGGAATACTCTCAGATATACTCGTATCAGACGGTACATAACTCGCCCTATACCCGAATTTTATGACGAACCAGCTGTATTGCAATTGCTTAGTTGTATTTATCATATCAGTGCCGTACACAAGTATGCCTTGTTCAACGAGAAACATAACACTATTCCCTTTTAAAAGTACTAAGAAAATGCCAAAAGGAATGGCAAACCTATAAGTAACGAACCGGTAATAATTCTTCGAAGACCTTTGCACATGAGTATAGAAGAGCCTTGAAATAACTCTACTCTCAAAGAACGTAGTGTATTAAGGCGAGAATGAATGCAATACATTGTCTTGTGTTACAGTGAACGTACAGAGCTTATTAGGACATTGCAAACGTAAAGTTCATATGAATAACTATAATCGTTGGTGCATGAGCTTTGAGAGGCAAATATGTTTTCTTGGTCCGCATAATAAAACATTGATGTAATGGTTGCAATGACAGAAACAAAAAAGCTACATTCGCAGGTTTCAATTATTAAAACATATAGATAAGAGGTTATCATAAAACAAAACAAACTCTAAGAAACCCGTATATGCCAAAAGCGATAATCTACAGCGATAAACGCTTCAAGATAATACAATTATGTATTATAAGGTTAAATTTTAAACGCTTTCAGTCGGTTCATTGATTAAATTAGCCAGCCTGAAATATCGACATTGTCGAACAGACAATTTGAAATGGTTGCAAAAATGTGTACCCCTTAAGTTCCGTATACCATATGCAATTCGAAATTATTGTAACTTTCTAAGACTCCAAACCACATCTGCAGTGTGTGGTAACATATTGCACGGTTTCCAAGTGTTAGTAGATTACGTGCACTAAGAATACAACAATTGGTGATTCGGGAATCGTTAGACTAAAGAACTCCACTATGTTTAATATAATTGTATAGTTTTGGCGATACAATTGAATGGCAATGAACTGTTATTGCAGTTCAAGTAAACGTATTAAGTTGAGTACAAACTTACCACATTATAACCATTTAGCAAGTCATTATACGTCCTCCTAGCTCGTGTTAAAAATGTGCTGTAAAGCGGTTGTTAGTTTTTTATTTTCAAGTGTGGAGCGATTACCATTGCTCTAATAGCACTTGTATCAATTGTTTGTTAAAAATTTAAGTTGAATATTTGCATCAATGATTTTCCCCTAACATGCTAAGTATGTATTATATAAGATGTGTTGATTATAACATACACCTGTTTTCTTGCTATAGACATTTTAATAGTCGCCTTTAAACATGGATAAATATGTTTGGCAAACAACTCTCATGTTAGGAAACCTGAAGCATATTTCACTTTAAATAACTAAATTAAGTTACATAAAAATACAACAAAAAAACATGAATATATCATATAACGTAATTTGGACATTGGCAGCTATAATACAATGTACTATGTTGGAGTTGTTCGTTGAACTATCTTCAACTTAGAAACTATAAAATGCCAATGAATTACACAATTACTTCCTTTCCCTAGTCATAAAATAGATTTACTGGGAGAAAACCAAACGGCCTACATATAATTCAGTCTAGTGACGTCTTGCTTACAGCTGTAGTTGAATGTGTTATTTCTGATCTCGCACACATTTTTCACGGATAAACAACTACAATCCAGTGTTCTAACGTGATATTGGATACTGATACTCTTTCAAGTGTAGAAGCAGGAAAAATACTATAACAATTTAAGAACCACACAACTTGAATGCACAAGTTAAACAACTTATTATAAGACCTCGGTTCGACCACACCGAGCTAATACGAACAGATTCAATCATCGGTTATGAAAATCGAATTCGAATTTGGGATTGTTTCATTAATGATAATGCCAGCTTTGTTGCAATACTTTTATAATAATCTTAGTGATATAGCGTTCTTCACATTTGTAATTGACACTATATACTTTAATGATATAACTTAAACTATAAAATATAATGAAAGTCGAAAAATATATGTTGTACTCCGCTGTTACATGTAATTTGCTTCACTCCCCGTCGGATTTCTATTTGTATTTTCTGAAATATCTCATACTATCTAATATGCGAACGAATTATTCAGTATTTAACATAAAACATATTATTTATTTATGACAGGTGCACTTTAAATGTGAAATAATAAAACGAATGAACTTCTGCCCATTAACGTTAATACATGTACATGTATATGCACACACTTGTAGCAATACTCACAGTTATATTAATGAAATATCAAATATACTATAACGTCTTAAAGAAACATGCATATGGTGCGTATAGCTATAATTACAGGAATCTAGTGTTAGGAAGAGTTTAAAACGCAATGGTGTACAGATTTATGTATGGAAATATTTCTCGTTCGATGCACAAGGTGTAATAAATCAAAATTACATTGAAGTTTAATTTATATAAGCGTAGCTTTTATGCTTCTGTTTAATGTTTTTTCTGACATAACACGCAAACGAGGTCTGACCAATTACGTAATCTGTGCGTATAGCCACTGTTTCAAATATTGAAAATCTTAAATCACTAAAGTACATCATTCCTTAAAAGTGATAAAAGTTTAGCAGCGACTACTATCCCTGTCATTATAATATAACAATTGTATAACTGAGTCTTGTAAAATCTCCTATTTTATTATTATGGCATATCAATATAGTTGTAATAATATAGGTACATGTACAATAAAACATGATAGTACGTTGTATGTTATGGTTTTGACTGTTTTGTGTTTGCTTGTCTTATGTGATTCTAAACCAAAAGACTTATATATTTTGTGAACAACAATTTAAAACGATGACGTATTGAAGAAGTTCGTGGTAGAAGAGTTTATTGCGTTGAAATAAGACCATAGAAAATACCAGACCGTCTAAACCTGATTCGAAAGCGACTAATTTCCTTTGGCAATATTGTACAAACCCATGCTTAATAGTGTGTGAATGATACAATAAGGTAGATTTATTTCTGCTATATCTAAAGATAAACATCAAATGTAATTATCATTTGGTTGTTATTTGTCTTTGATAATTATGCGTATTCAATTAATTGGACAATAATTGATGATGATAGCAACGTATACACCTCGTTGAATACATGTACATGTTGCGCAATTTGATCTTAGAAAAATCAATATTGATTACAATTTTTTCTATATATATCATGCACTGTAATTGAAGAATACAGTCAAACATTTAAGCGACTACATGTGTTAAGCCGACACAATAGTTAAAATGTTTCTCTCATTTGAGCATTTTTAAAAAATATACGTATATCAGTATTGCATAGATTTAAATCTCGCTCGTTTTAAGTAATCAGGTTTAAAGCAGCCATTGCTTGACTTGGCTGGGTAAGCTTGATTATACAGTTCCTTGTTAATCATAAGGATACCTAATATGATAATTTATATTATCAGAATTATTTGTGTTTATTACAATTGCATTCCAGGCACACTGTTTTGTTGCATCAATAAAACAATTTCAAATTGTTATGAAGCGGCTTAAACTAGGGTATATTCATTTTATTTAGAGCTTGCAAAATATATTGAAAAATGATGTATTTATTTTACGAATTTTCTATATTTTTAGTATATTTTGACGGTTTTAAAAGTTACTGCTCTTATCAACCGCATTAAAAACAAACTTAGACACGAAGAAATTGTACATTGACAATTGTTTTAAAGTTGCTCCTGACAATCAACGGATAAAACATCGATCTGAAGAAACAGCAGAACATAACAAATTGCACATATGTAACAAACATGTAAAATGGAGATGTACAATGGCGAAAACACAAAATCTTGCTACATCAGTCAGTTAAACATAGCGGAAGTACATGCTGACAAATAATAACGGATGTTTAGGATAATTACTCATCACAATCCTAAGGCATTTGTCAATTATTTTATATCGTCTGGATTCCCATTCCCTGGTAATTAACAAGCATTATGAGAGAAACCAACAACGTTAACAATTCTACTACACCCACGATTGTATAAACCATAACCGAACATGAAAACAAACAAAACCAATAGTGTCCTTTATGAAAATAGTTATGTAAATTGGAATGAAATATAATGGTTATGCGATCCATAGGGATATGTACATTTAGCAATACAAACATATCAAAGTCATTAACCGACAATAATAAGAAATACATGTACCATCCACCTTCATCGGCGATGCAAATAATATAGCATACATTCAATAAAGCAATTTACATGAACCTAGAATACTATGCTATGCAGTGAAAATATTACACATGCCGATATTCAAGATTAGTACGGTTAATGCGGTTAATGACATATATGGTAGTTATTGTTACAAATGTTTGTCTTATTGGCAGAACCACATTTTTGTTAATGTTTAATACAAATAAACCTTGTTAATAATTTGCACGGAATTCATAATCGGCATGTAATACAGTTACACTACAACTATCTTTCGCGGGTCAATAATAAATTGGTGCTTGGTACCAGCTTTTATGAACAGAAATAAAAGGTAATGGTGGCAACTTTGTGATATTTGACTGCTTATTAGTTATTGTGTTAGCATCAATTAATTAGTTTATTTTGAATGTCCGTCAGTTTTCAGTTATACGTACGTCTAATGTGTTAAAGATTTCCGATATTTTCAAATCGCTGGCCGTTTAAAGAAATTGGGTAAAACAATGAAAAAAGAAAACGATACATGACAAAGAGCAATCAACAGTTAAAAATGGGAAAGATCGGCGAAAAAGAAAATAAAAGCGATGGATAAACATCAATTGAAATACCTTATAGCTGTATTACCAGCGGGCACGAAGAGGATAAGTATGTGAACACATCAAGGAAATGTACTAATTGAACTGACAGGTGGGTTGTCTACATGTACTACTTTGATTAACATTTCACTGGTACGAAATGAAGAATAAAATACATCTTACCTCCACCAAAAAAGTGCACGATGTAATACAAATAAATTTCAAGTCAATCACATTTTAAATTGGGAGTTAAACTGCCTTAAATAAGAGTGATGTACCAGCAGTTGAAATAAAAAAATCTTGCTAATACGGCAAGTGCAGATAAAAATAGGAAACAATTAGTATCAAGTTGGCATAGTGAAAGTTTCAAAGGACCATTACCCTATTACAAAAGTTCAGTAAGTGTAGTATGATCACAAAATACCATGTGTTTGTACCAAACTAATCTGCGAGTAATTGAAGACGTTACATTGTCACATGTATGCTAAATATATTTATCAAACTACAAGGTCAGTGTGTAAGGTACTAGGTGCAGTGTTAGATCACTATTGTCAAGACGTGTGAAACCTGCCCAAGGACAGAACTTCACTCTGTTCATCACTGGTGCTAATTAGTTCATGACTACATGTAAAAGGCAAAGAGTGTGTACCAACTTAACGTGTTAGATTTCTCGAGTGTTTCAGAATGATCAACACTTGGTCGTAACAATAAATCATGTATGTGAACCTAGCGCAGTAAAAATACCAATACGTAAGAATGCAAAATGGATGTTCATGGCTTCGAGCATGGCGGTTTGCGTGTGTTCTCTAGGACTTAAACTACTATACTTCCATAATAGTGTATATAATTGTCAGCATTGCATTGATGTGTACAAAGGAATGGGAGATGTTGTCACAGCATGTCATGCATGCAGAAAACTAGCAGGACGCAGCTTTACGAGGTGTGTTCCACAATTAATAGGACTTTTTTCATAGCAATGCGGGAAATAGGAAATTTGGAAAACTAATTTGCTATTGAAAATCTTTCATCCATCACTGATAAGTATGCAACATTTGAAAGGAGTTGGTTGAATAATAAAAAATATATTAAACATTGAATATACCATGTACCATGGAAGCGGGTCGCGGAGTGACGTCAAGACGGCGTCACCATTTAAACGCAGTTTTTCATTAGAAATACACACTTTATATTTTATATATAGTCTCATTGACATTCAAAACAGATCTGATGTCGATGTTCGCATTGTTTAAAAGTGTTATGTACCAATGTTCACAAAAAGTGGCAACAGTGATGTATGAAATGGCTCTGACATTGAAGTGTATACCAATGCACGAATAGTGTCTATAAACGTCAAATCACCTTTCCCATGGCCTGACATGTGTTCATTTGTCAGCTCATATCTCTGCGATATGTAAACAATATGAGTGAACAGAACACGAAAAGCTTCTGGATACCACTACCTTCTGCTTTTTTACCAATTTCAATGGTTTGCATTGTTGGTTTTCCAAATTGTTACCACTATTTAACAAATTGCGTAGATTTCAATTTTTGGCGTTGACGTCATTTCACCATGACGTGTATTGGTACATATAATTGTATTATCAATTATGACCATATACAGAGAATGATTGCTACATAAGTTTTAAGGGTTGTAATGTGAAATAGCACTGTGACCCGCCTTGGTGTTACATGGTTTCTATGACAACGCTTTGTATGAGTATCACCAATAACAACAATAACCTGTTGCTACAAGTATATATAGTATGAATTGCTTAGTATATGAGACAAATTTCATTAAAATATAAGTGTTGAGTAGGAAGTTATGAGAAAAGTCCTATTATTTCCGAAACAGCCCTCGTATATATTATTTTCAAACAACGTTGCTAGGTACACATGTTCTTATCCGTTTGCACAAACAGTCCTTGTTTAAATCAGTATTTCCAATTTTGTGGAATTTAGATGACGTTAAGAAAAATACAGCACTATTGCCAAGAGGAATCATTTACGATTTATTAACTTGATTAAGTTAGCAGTCGTACAGGCAACGTTTGGTAGCTTACATGCAACTTTTCCAGACAAATGCTAGAAAATAAAAACCTCGTTCAAAATCATTATCAGAGAATTCCCCTCTTTGTTGCCTTAAGGAAAAATCATGTTTTGTCTGATACTAACTTTATTTCTCAACATTTTGCCGTTTTTGTCTTTGAAGCTTTTTCAGTATTTTTAAGTTTCATTTGAACTTTAACAGGTATAAGGCAAACCATTAGCATTTCTTCATTGAGTTATGTTTAATGGTTTGCATGCCCAAAGCACACACCCTGAGATTACAATGAAATTTATCAATCCTTGATCATGTAACACAATTACCTCTATTTCCCGGTCATTAAATAGATTTACTGCTGGAAAACAGAACTTAATCCTGTTTAATGACGTCAGAGTCACCCTTCATACATATAATTTAGTCAAGTTATACAACTGATATGAGACCTCGGTAAGACCGACACCGAGCTTTTTCATTAATAATCATACCAGCTTAATTGCAATAATTTTATAATAACCTGTATTTTAGTGATGAAGCGTTATATACATTTGAAATTGAGACAGTATACTATAATCGAAACTATAAAATATTATGCATGTAGAAGAGAATAAGCTGTGCTCCGCTGTTAAGTTTTTTTTCTTTTAAACCATATAATGTGGTCCGCTGTTAAGTTAGTGCTGCCCTCCGCATCAGATTTCTATTTTTATTTTATTAAATATATCATAGTATCTCATAGTATCATATTATCAAGATATCTAATATTTGAACGAATAATCAAGAATTTAACCTAAAACTGACGACATGTTAATATGTGCACCTAATTGTAGCAATGTTCACGGTTATTAATGGCATAACAAATGTTACTATAACCTCTTATACAAACGTGCATGTGGCGCCAATAGCTTCAATTGACGGATTCTAATGTTTTGGAAGAGTTTAAAATCAATGATGTACGAGTGTTTTCATGGTAATAATTCACGTTCGATGCAGCAAGTTAAATATATCAAATTAACACGGATGTTGAATGTAAATGAATCGTAGCTTTTTATGCTTCTGTTCAATGTTTAACTGACATAACACACAAACGAGGTTTGATTAATTACGCACTCGTTTGTGCGCAAAACAACTATTTCAAAGGTCAAAATTCTAAGCCGGTAAAGTACATCGTTCCTCAAAAGTGACGAATGAGACTTGTAGAACTCCCATACCTTCTATTTATGTTATACATGCATAATATAGTTGTAATAATGTAGGTAGCATAAAACATGATCGTATATAGTATAATATGGTTATGACTATTTTTAGTTGTTTTTGTTATATGTTATTCAAAACCAAAAGACGTATATGCTTTGTGAACAACAATTTGAGATGATGAAATATTGAGAAAATTCGTCGTAGAATAGTTGAGATATGACCATTTAGCAAATACCAGACCAGACCACCAGAACCTGATTCGAAAGCGAATTATCGTATTGTGCGGCAACACACATTAGTACAAATCAGGTATGAGAAAATCCGACAGGGAATGTAGCACTTAACCTAACCAGCCGAGCACAAACATCAGAAACACCACGACACAACTTTCCTGAGCAATGCCCACACAAACCTATGCCAAAACGGCGACCAAATGAGCAACAACCCCAGAGCGTGACCTAGTTTACAACCCTAAGGACAGTGACCTAACGTTATGCGACCTTAAGAGGCACAACCCATGCTTAATATAATGTGAATGCTAAAATAAGGTATAGTTATGTCTGCAATATCTGAAAATACACATCAAATGTAACAGTAGTTATTTGTTAATAGTGATTTGTCGCTGACAATTAAGCACATTCACCTAAGTTAATTACACAATCATCGGTGAAGATAGCAACGTACAAACCTAATATACTGTGTGTGTGATCAAAGACAAATCTATATAAAATACGATGTTGCTATTAAATATGCTAGTTGATACTTTTCTCTCTATTGAACATTATCGATAGTTTATAACATTAATGTATATGGTTCGAACACACTCGTTTTAAGCAGTCAGATTTAAAGTAGCCATTGCTTGGCTTGGCTGGGAAAGTTGGGTTAGACAGTTCATTGGTATATGTAATATGATAATTCAATTTAGGGCATTTATTTCTGTTTAGTCCTAGCACGCTGTCTTGGTACATCAAGAAAGCTTTTTAAAATTGTTCAATGTTTTTTTATACAGCCGTTTAAACTAAGATATACTAATTTATAAGTTGCTGTATATATATTGAACATTTTGTATAATGATGTATTTCTATTTCGAATGTCCTTAATTTTAAGTATGTTCAGACGTTTTTAAACGCCACTGCCCTAATCAACTGCAATTCAAAAAAACGTATGCCCAAGGAAATTGTAAATTGACTATCGCTTAAGGGTAGCTTCTGAAAACAAAAAGATAAAACAGCAATCTGATGAAACAACAGAACAGAACGAAGTACACATTTTACAATAACATGAACATGTGCAATGACGAAAACACACCATACTGCTACATCAGTCATTAAAACATAGCGGAAGTACATGCTTACAAATAATAACGGATATTTAGGATTACTAGGCGTCACAACCTAAGGCATCTTGCAATTATTTTATATCCTGATTATTCCCATTCCGTAGTTATTACTTTGAGCGAAACCAACAACGTTAATAGACCAACTACACCCACGACTGAATAAACAATTATCGAACATGAAAACATACAAACCAATAGTGTCCTTTATGAACGTTTGTGTGTAAATTGGAATGAAACAGAATGGCTAGGCGATGCACAGAGATATTTACCTTAAGCATTACAAACATATTGATCAAAGTCATTAACTGACAATAATAGAAACAGCACCCATCTTCATCTGTGATGCAAATAAAAAAATATATATTTAATGAAGCAATTTACATGATTTAAGAATACTATGCTATGAAGTGAAAATATTACACATGTCGCCGTTCAAGATACTTACGGTTAAAGCGGTTAATGACATTTACGATAATTACTGTTACATATGTTTGTCTTATTGACTAGAAATTCACGACGTTGTACCCCAAAATATACCCCGTTAATAATTTTCACGGAATTCACACTCGGCATGTAATACAGTTACACTACAATTATCTCAAATAATAAATTGGTGTTTGTCAGCAGCTTATGAAAAGAAATAAAAGGTTAAAGTGGTAACTTTGTATTGCTTGGCTGCTTACTAGTTACATTTGTATTGTGTTAGCATCAATTAATTAGACTAATTGTATTTTGAATGTCCGTCAGTTTTCAGTTATACGTACGTTTAATGTGTTAAAGAGTTCCCCTATTTCTAAATCGCTTACCGTTGAATAAATTGGGTAAAACAAAGAAAAAACAAAAACGAAACATGACAAAGAGCAATCAACAGTGAAATTAAGAGCATGTGAAATATCGGCGAATAAGAAAATAAATGCGATGGATAAACATAAATCGAAATACCTTATAGCTGTATTACCAGCAGACATGAAGAGGATAAGTAAGTTAACACATCAAGAAAATGTACTAATTGAACTAACAGGTGGGTTGTCTACATGTACTACTTTGATTAAAATTTTACGGAAACAAAATGACGATTAAAGGACATCTTACCACAACCAAACTAAGTGCACGATTTAATACAAATAAATAAACAGTAAGCCACACTTACAATCGGGTATTAAACTGCCCAAAATAAGCGTGAAGTACCAGCAGTTGAAATAAAAACAATCTTGCTAATACCGCAATTGTAGAACAATAAGAATCAAGTTGACATAATGAAAGTTACAAACGCCCAATTACCCCATTAAGTTCTGTTAAGTGTGCTATGATCACAACATATACTTTTACCAGACAGGAGTTGTATTGAGATGTAATGAAATTCATGCAAGGTTAATATGTAAGGTACTAGACGCAATAAAACATCAGTATTGTCAATACGTGTGAAACATGCCCTAGGATAAAACTACACTCCATACATCACTAGAGAAAATTAGTTCATGTCTACATGACAAGACAAAGAGTTTGTACCAACTTACCGTGTTTATTTGCTCGAGTGTGTCAAAATTATCAGCACTTGGTCGTTAAATAAATCATGTATGTGAACGTAGCGCTGTAAAAGTGTCGATACGTAAGAATGAAAATGTGACTTCTCATAGCTTTGAGCACAAATGTTGACGTTTGTTCAGTACAAAGCAGAACAGAACACAGCTTTGTATACAATGCTGTATTATTTGCAGACAATTTAGCTAATTACACACGTATTGATCTGTTTGTAAAAACAGTCAGTGTTTGAATCAGCATTTCCCATTTGATCGAATTCGGATGACGTTAAGAAAACTATAACATTATTGCCAAGAGGAACCATTGAACATTTATTTACTTGATTAAGTTAGAAATCGTACAGGCATCGTTTGGTAGCTTACATGCTACAATTAAAGACAAACTCCAGGATATTAAAACCTCGTTCAAAATCATTATCAGAGAATTCACCTCTTTGTTGCCAAAAGGAAAAATCATGTTTTGTCTTATACTGACTTAACATTTTGCTGTTTTCCTCTTGAAAGCCTTTTCAGCATTTGTTAAGTTTCATTTCAACTTCGGCAGGTATAAGGCAAATCATTGAGCATTTCTTCCTTGTGTTCATATTAATGGATTGCAAACCCAAAACACACACCCTGAGATTACAATGAGATTTCTCAATCCTTGATTAGGAAATGGAGTAATATGTTGAAACAATGCATAACACCTATTTCATTGTTAATGGAGAAGAAGCGTTTCTAATTTGAATGATCACTTGTGACTTTCATTTTGAGGGTACTTCTCTTATGAACCATATATGTTTATCAATATTCATCATTATACGTCATGAAATTCACAGACATGATTGGAAAGTCATACATGTATATGTATATTGTTACAATTTTTTATAAAGATATTCCAATGAGTTATTTCAATCATTGATTAACTGTAACACAGTTGCATTCTAAAGTCTCACAGTAAACATATTAGGAAACATGGAAACGTTTCTATTTATCATGATTGAATTTATTGACTTTTCGACATTTACATACAGAACCAAATAATGGACAAAACACCGCTTGCACACTACGACACAGTTGATTGTACCTACGCTATTCTCAACGAACTCGCATAAATTAGGCTATTATGTGTAGCCTTTTTATCACACACATTAGTTTGTGAAAGATACCTAAAATAAGTACAGTATCATATACTTGTTGTTTTAAAAGGATTCTGATATGTCATATACATGTTTGAAAATTAAAAATTCAACTCAGAATAACAGTGTACATAATGATAAACGGTAATGGATCATTATTCATACAACCATGCATTTGTGTTGGTGTATACATTGAACAATAGTCCTATTGTTACAAATAACTGCAAACCCCTACACTTTTTTGCCTCCAAATAAAGCATAATCATGTCGTTCACTACAAGAACAACTTCTTAACGGGGTTGGAACTCATTTCAGAGAACGACAACATGCTACTGCATCCCCCGAGAGTTCACAGTGAAACACTTGCATACAAAACATCAGATAATGACGATCCTAAGGTTGAAAACGGTTAGAAAAAACGACCAGATAATACCCTTGTTGGCACATTGACACACTGTGCAACATTAGCATAATATAGACTATTTTGTGTGAAATATAGCAGTGATTACAAGTATATTTGCACTAAATGTCGTGCGCTGTTAAGTGTGAGTCTTTATTATGTAATTATTACTGCACTGATTTGATTTCCCTTCCCAATTATCCCGGAAAATTAGTCCTAGTCTGCAATCTTCCACTTCGACAGGTTTTACAACTTTGTAACCTTTACACAACAATAAGAAATAATGCAATGTTATTGTGAAAGTATACAAAAAGAATGTGTTTTTTTCGTATATTGTCTCGTGTCTTGTTCCGAATATGAAAACACTAATAATATAATTCAGGCTGGTAAGGCATGCAAAACCATAAAAACACATAATAAACAATAAGGAACAGACGTATGACTTTCACGAAACATAAATCAGATAATAACAAATTGAACATGGAAAGCTACACTAAAAACCCAACAGAACACAGAAGGCACTAAGAGGAATACACAAACAGTGTAAATCACATACCGTAATTTCTACACAAGAGGTTACATACAAGTGTATATTCAGATTCTGTATTGATCGGACGCATTATATCAGCTGAAACAATAAGTAACCATTTCACAGACAATATAGAAAACGTAGGATTAATGGAAAAGCAAGAAACTTAAGCAACAGGTTTTTCCTATTTCCATTTGTTTTACAGATTGTATATAAATGATGTAATATAAGCGACATGTGACGTCTTGGGAATTTCTCGTTGCCTAAAATATCTAAATAATAGGAAAATGTGAGAAATGGAAGACAGTTGTGACCTTAGTGTGAGAAATTGAGTTAGTGTTTCCTTTGCACAAAACAATGAATGGAAAAGTCATCTCATGTATACCATGGTCCCTCTGGGTCTCATTATATGGCTTCAAATGTCTGTGATTATTTCTTGGAATGCTTTATCAGGTCAGTTGTCAATGTGTCAATCGACTTATGTGTTTTATAGTAATCAACAACAAGCGTAGCAAGCAACTTAGGGAGGAGCATAGTCCTTTGGAACAATATGCATGAGAAGTTCATCAATGAATATCTAGACTCGTGCATGGTGACTTAGTACTCTAAGCAACTGTTGACCTCTCAAAATAACTATTTGGCATCAATAACACATCCATGCAGAAATTTGTTCTTAGCAATTTGGAAATTGTTTTCAAAATACATGTACTTGCCGAGAAACTGAGAGCTGTGTGTTGTTGTATTGTAGTTTTGTCGATATGGATCCCAGTGGAGTTATGTTCTTAATTTTGTAGAATGTTCATTTGCAGTTTAAGTGTCATATAAACTCCGAATATATTGTATTGGTTACATGATGAAACGGTGAAGCGACAGAATAAGTACCAATGAAATACAGCATTTAATGGATGTACAGATAATGTGCTAAATATGTACTCGTATATTCAAATCGATGACTTTTAAAATGTATGTATAGAAACAGAAAGTCTGGTAGTAGTGTATTTAGCTTACAAGTAAGCTTGTTACATGTACAACGTGTGAGTTTAGTTATACTGTGTAGGTATTTTTGGAGATTTCGTAGGAAGCAATTAAACATTATATTTGGATTGGATATGTAAATACTACTGATGAAATTTATAGGAATACCTTTCTGAAGTTATTGATACAGACAGTTTCTGTTGCAAGACGCCATTATTCCTACAGTATGTGTCTATATTGACCTTATGGTTACGATATACGCCTTTACTTTTAGTTAATATACAGTAAATTCTCGGTAAATCTTAATGAGCAAATTGCTCTTTCATGTAGTAATCTTTTTTATGATTTAAGGTTTTTGTATGTTTTGTTTTAATAACTATTTACCACGATCTTGCCAACATTATGGTAATATTAATCTGATTAAGATGCAATAATCAGAGAATATAGTTCATTAATCGATGCAGTAAACGCTTAATTAGAAAGCTTTGATAGTTTCTGCGAATGGGGACGTCTGTTTGATTAAACTGGAAGTAAAATACAAAGTGATGAAGCAATTCCATTCGTTGTTTCATTCTATCTTCGGGATCTAATAATATCACTTCCTTCTTTTACCATTATTTCAGCACACCGTGATCCAATTGCCAACGAAAAAAGTTTAACATCAACTTATTAAAACTTTGTCATATGAATTAAATGATGCATGTGAAGAAATATGAAATTTGAAATAATTTGAACCTGGATTTTTATTTTCCATTTGTATCATTTACTCCCGAACGTTATTCATGCACAGTGATTATCATAACCACACAAATAATGTTTTAGTTCCGTTGTCGTACAGAAAATATTAATTGAAAACAATATCCCTTGGCTGAACATTGATTTAACAAACGGTGAATTTTCTCATAAATTAAAATAATGTACGAAACAATGTTGTTTCTACCACAAGGCTTTGAAATTCATTTTAAAAAAAGACTGAACATGACAATGCATTAAGCTGTCAACGTATAACTAGAGGATATGTTCACATCCAAATAAAATATCCGTCTCATTTGAGTGTGTATTTACTTTGCAATTATGTAGTATGTGACAGTTTAAATTAATTGGATTATAATTATACTAACAAAACTGCAGTAATTTGGACTTAAAATTGCAGTACAATTGTACCGATAAATCACTTTCTACCAATGACTATCAAACAAGATTACTGAACTGTACTGGTGGTTAGGAAGCGGTGATAAGTTTTGTCGGATCGCTCTCAAACGTGACGTAAAATTAAATGAAACATACCAGATGTCCAATTACATAATATGGACTAATTCCTAGACAGACTAGTTCCTAGACAGAAGCATTTATCATGCGTCATTGTTATTATGTAATTCTTCTAAGGTAATATAACCATCATTCCTATCAAATATGTTGATTCTTTGACAGATATTATCAAAAGCTTTGAAATGCAATTTTGATTACATTATATTATTTCATTCCATTAAGACTAATGCATGTAAACATTTGTACTGGTAGCATATTGCTCGTTGTTAGTGTTCATGTACAATATCACGGCTTTTCGTAAGTAAATATCAAATGGGTTCATTAAACAATTTAGAGTTGTAGTTGACTACTTAGGCTGTGCCAGATCTTGTGTTAGATTAACGAACACAAATAGCATAATGCAATGACAGACTATGAATGTATTTATAATGATACATTGCATTGATCTGTTCATTCAGAATGTGGATCACATATTTCTTTGTGTGGGTATTTAAATAACGAATCTTGGTGACAATTAGATTAATGAAAAAACAACACACTATGTATTTAAATTGTCCTACTTTCGATAGTTTAAAATTGATTTCACAAATTGCTTCTCTAATCACAATGAGAACTTCTGGGAAATACAATTTTAAATTTTATCAGAAAATATAATGAATGTTTCGAAATTTTGACAGATGTGTTTCAAGCACTAATAAATAGGCAATCGAATGTTTCTGCCATTTTTAGCTACTATATATCAATGATTGATACGTCTTTGTATGAATGAGTCCCGATATATGACATACACATTTATTTTCCCTGTCCCATTATATCTAATTTTTTTAAGTGACATAATTATACTAACAAATCAATATCAGCAACCAAGGTATTTGTGGTTGGAACAACTGCCCTCGACAGTAGAACTGCGAAAAGAAAAGTAGCTGGATACGATGAAAATCTCATTCGGCCTTACTTGAGTCACTAGAGCGTAACATATATACTTGTACTAGTATATGTAGCTGATGTTCATGGTACTAAGCCTGCAAGATATATTGTCACATTTTCTGGTATATGTCTATATCGTCTAAACCAGTACTGAACTACTGTGACAGAAGCCCACAACTAAATTATAACCATTATGTAGGGTAATATAATATAGGGTAATCGAATAGCTTCTATATACGTGATTCATATGAGTATTGGACGGCTTGAATACGAATCACAGGAATAATTTGTACTGTTTAATCATTTGGAATAAACATGTGATGTTAAGTTGTTACTACAGTTGATTGTGCTGTATTCGGAACTGCAGAATCTGTACGGGGTAATTTGTAAAGAAGATCCGACTCGATATTATAAAATGATTATCAATTCGATCGAATTCCAATCAAACGTGATAATCTACAAGAACAAAATATCAAAAAGTCATGGAAAGTCAATGACCTGCGACTGTATTCAAAAAGTACCCGACAGTGTCTCTACAGGTTCGTGAAAGTAAAAACGTAAGATTTCAGAATGCATTGAATCAGCACTATATTTTTAATTTTTAATAATTTTATATTGTTAACAATTTACAAACTGAAGTAGTCGCAGTATTGTTTGCAACGCATACAAAAATTAATCTTATGCGCCTCCCTCAAAACTATGAAAAATGGAGTTTCCACATGCTTCAGCAATTAGTTATTCTGTATTGCATTTATTTTAGTAATAAATATCCTATAACATCTCAATTTTATGTGAGTTAAGAAAGTTTATAAAAATATACCATTACTATTGATTGAGGATTATTGGGAACGAACATGTGTTGTCCGAGGCGAATCCGTGAAAACACCTGAAGGGCTTTTGAAATATCTTCAAAATCATGACGCGTCAGTGGAATTAACATTATTTGTTTAAAAGCATTTAAGATGACGACTGAAGTTTGTTTTCTCACCGCAAAATACCTAAATATTCAAACACAGGTGTTATAAAATATTCCTGTAACATACCACCCCACGTTTTGTAGTATAAAACCAACCAAATCAAAGTTAGGAATTAAAGTGCATCAACGTGAACCAATACTACAGCCAAGTGCGTTTATTGTTGAACTTCTATAATTGAAGGTAATTGCCTGCCAATAAACCATTGCTTGATGTGCATCCGTAGTTAGTTAAACGGTTGGAATAGAGCGTTTTGTGTAAATTATTTTTGGTATAATGATACACTCAGCAAAATTTCTAATTTTTAAACTCAGATATTGTTTTGCATAACAATTGAGAAATATACTAAGTGTACTTAACTCATTCGGCCTTATGTTCTTAATAAAATTCAGTTCGTGTTTCACATAGCCTCGTAACCTGTTCTGAGCTATGGCCCATTGTGTACAAAAAGTTTTTTAAGTTTAATTCAAAACCTGTCAGTGGCAATGTGATAAACTGAAAAATAAAACCAATTTGTGATCGCTCAAACAGGAAAACAACCAATATTGCTAAAATAATTGGGCGTTAAAAAGATATACCGCTTTAAAGTTGAAAACTCTGAAATTACCTCCCTTTTAATTGAAAATAGAACAGAATTAAATCCTCAAAAATAATGATACCCATGCGTGATAGATAAGTCAAACTTTGTACAGTCTTTTTTCATTAGTTATCCTCTCTGTGCTTCAATAATGGCAAGTTATCCCTAGAGGCAACATTGATTTCCTATGGCGAATTGCGTTGTCAGAAATCCAGATAAATTCTAAAAGTCGATGTTTATCGTTTCATTTCACCGCCTCAACCGTACAACCTATTGGAGTAGAACTTTTCCATACTAATTAGTTACTGCCTACTCGTCCAAATGAGATGATTGTTTATTATGTTTCATTTTTAAAAATAGGGTTATTCATAAATGCATGTATTCATAATTTATGGGATGTCTGGTTCTGAGGGTTGATGTTTAGTATCTCAAATAATTGAGTGTGATAATAGCAGAAAAAGCAGAATTTGCATGAATTTTTCATGTATATGTTGTTTACACATTTCTTCTACATTTACTATTGACAGAATAAATTTTTGAAAATTCATAGACTAAACTTGTGGCGATATGTTAGGTGGAAATTAGGTGACCAATTAGAAATTTTGTTCAGTGTATTTAGGTCGGAGAGAAGTCGCATTTCAAGTACCATTTAAACTACTTGTTCTTTAGTGAAAGTATCAGACCGATTCCATGACTTAATAAAAATGTACATACTTATTATATAACAGTTGCTATATATTTTATTAGTGTGGAAAAACGTAGACAGATAATTTAGAACTATAGTTCTGCAGGTTGCAGAATTTATTTGTTCTTGAAAAGCCCGATATGATATTGAATTTCATACCACGTCCGGTGTTAGTGCTATAATTGCACAGTGTCGTGGTCGGAATTTTCATTTCAAATAATTGAGTCTAGTTTCTCTACGACAATATAGTGCGTTAGCGACTAAGCTGGACCCCCATAAACCTTAAATATCTCAAAAAGTACAATGCCGATTAGGACAAAAATTGGTATGTCTTCGTAAAACACCCTTACCAACTCTGATAAAATAAAACGGAATTTTCGGTCCACAGAAAAGTGTACTTTGCATAGACGCCTAATGCAAAGTTTTGAGTCTAAAACAGGGTAAATACGTATGGGTATTGGAAGTGACCGGAACAGCAAAGGTCAACAAGTTGGTCCAGTATAACTGTACATTTAGTCACACACCAGTGACTGTTGAAAATATATAATGAGGCCCTTGGACGAACGTTCATCTTAGTTTGTATAACTGAAGCAACTTCGTAGCAATATTTGCAAGAAAAACAATGTATAGTTGATTCAAAGATCTCTCTCACAACCGCGTAAACAAACATTCAACCTGGGCGATTATTACAGGTTTCTCAGGATTAAATTCTACCATCATGAATACACTTATATGATTATAACTCTAATGGTTCTATAGCGTAGTGGTTATACTTACTGCATTTAGTTATTTAGAAATAAAACATTCTAGCGGTTTTGACAGACATCTTTGAATCGACAATATTTCTTGTTTGTATAAATGATCCTTCCAATCAGAAGATGGGCCTCAACTATATAAACATTGGTGATCGGACAAATGTAAGTCAAAGTTATAAAATTGTACCGTTATAGTTGTTACATAATACAATAGCATAATCTTAACAAGCTGATCGTAATAGCTTATTTTACTCCCTGTCTATTTGTTGATTAAAATACCAAAAATAATACATTAGACCCAACGGGAAAAACATTAATTAGACAGCAAAAAAATCTGAAATTTAAACACAGAGTTGGTAAAGGTAATTAAGCCAACTCTGCCAAATTTCAATAAAATTGCATAATTACTTTTTAAGATATTAGAGGTTTATGGGGGTCCAGCTTAGTCGCTAACGCACTATACACCATTCTCGTTATGTTGGAGATTGTATCGTCTAAGATACGAGTGAATAAATATTTTGTCTAGTCGATGTGTATGCAGATCCAATTATTATTGTCGTTTCACTTGTTTCTAGTTGTTGGTCGACTTTGCTTAACACATCCTTGCATAATTGTTTTTAGATATATTTGACAGGTGATGGTAGGACTATGTAGCTGTTGTTCATTTTTCCTGTTTAAGTTTAATGTTGTCCTTGTGTGCATATTCTGTCGTTTCGACTAAGAGCTGTCTCCCTTCCTAATCCCCTAGTTTCGTATTTCAATATAAATTACTCATGAATGGTGCTGCTTAATCCTGTTTTTACACCGTCAACATGTATAGTGAGTGTTTACACCCATTTTACATTTATAAATCCTGGGAAATCAAATAACATTATTCGATATTTTCTCTTGAGACATTTTGATGCTGGTCCAGCAATGTAAACACTAAACGTTTTGTGATTTTCGTGCTCTTCCCGTCAGTTGAGTCATGCTGTCACTGAACAACTTGTTCTTATCTTGTTGATGAAAGGTATCACCTATCCAGTTGAATTTTCTAACGTAACGACACTTTTCATTGGAACTTAACTAATTTGAAAATGAGAAAATATCAGTGAATGTCCAATATGAAAGGAATGATGCTGAAACATATTGTAACGTACATTTGAAAGAAATAAAAGAATAGTTTGTTGCGACAAAGTATTATATCAGGATTAATATAAGACGGGAAATAATGAATTATGTATCTGGTGAAATAATGTGTGGTTATGGCATTTACTATCTTAAACACAAAAAGGAAGATCAATAACTGCATGATAAAACTTTATATTAGATGTAGGACAATATCATATATAATTACAGTGGACACACAAGCATTGGGTACACCAGCATGTTATGTTACATAAAGTGAACGTCTGATTAGTGTGGTTAACAGAAATTAAGAAATTTATTCCAGTCAAACATAGAACAACCCTAACAGACACACCACCTAACTGACTACTTAGAATACTGCATTAAAACACGTTTAGTACTTGACCTTAAAGTATGCGGTATTAAGCTCTTTTTATCGAACCCGTAATGAAATCCAGTTTAAAAGTACTTCTTGAAGTTCCCAGAAAATAATTCTGCTATGCATTGTTAATCCAGGAAATATGTACAATGTAACCAAAGTTCTTACGAGTTTTATTTGAGTGTTTTATACATTGATGCTTACATATGGACGCCAAATTATGTAATTAATGTACATGTAGTTCAATCATTAACTACACATTCTGTTTAAATACATGTAGTTATTCAAACGAAAAAAGTGACCCCCTGTGCTTCTTCAATACATTAAAAGTATATTTCAAAAATATTATTAAAATTGTGATTCGAGTTGTTTACTTACGTCATAATTGAACACCTCATCATAATATATCCATGATTCCTATTGTTTGTTCGTCCTTACGTATAAGATAAATTCAAAGGATGAATCTAATTTGACATAAGGATGGCACTGACATTCGGAATAATTATTCATGCCTGGTTCCTATTTACAAAAAGGTAACGGGAGCTGAAATGGATACATAGCTCATGAAGCAACTGGACACGTATTTATGAGATCAATGTCTATAAGACAACTTTCAAAATACTTTGAATGTATCAACATCTTACATTGTGAACATAATGCATGATTATACTTTGTTTTCATTCGCCGAAATACAATCCTAACCAGTTATAGCATAGGAAAATAACAGGTTATACTGAACGGTTCAGAATTGTGAACATGCTTTATCGTAAAATGTACTAGCTTTTTAGCAACATTACGCAATATGCAACCTAGTCTGCATATTTGGGTTAACTGATTACAATTCACTCCCATGATAGTAATTGTCTAAAAAAAGTTATTCCAATTCTTATTCTTGCAACGAAATTCAATAAAAGTAAACGATTGACATAATTTGGTGTTTTAGACAGTGCGTTTCCTCAATATGTCACTTCTTATGAACACGTCACAATTGATTGTCGGTTGTGTGTGAAATAATTGTATTATGATTCCCAATGGAATTGTTTTAGCAACGGTTGCTTTACATGTAAAACAAAATATTTTACTATGCACGTTTGTGTTATTGTTTAATCCACAATGTTAGTTATATGTGTCGGCCATTTTTAAAAGTTGTTTACTTTGGAAATGAGTAAGAAGTGAGTGTAATATGAATATGGAAGGCATAATAATTGCATCCATTTTCTGATCTTATATATCAACTAGTATAACAGACACTGACTTGGAAGAAAGCATTACAAAAATTCGCATGGGGAAACTGTTTTAAGCCAAATGTTGACTTATATCATTTGAAATAGCTAAATGATAACAGTTTTAGTTTCAGTTTATTAGCATTAGAACATTATTTATGTTCGTCGCCTTAAACAAACAATAGGCGGCATGCAATCAACACAAGAAGAGCATGTACAAAATACAATGAGCAATGTGAATACAATAACATAACAATAGTCCCAATATGTACAAAGAATATAACGATACATGTTTATATACCAATTAATGATAACAAAAATACTACTGATTATAAAAAAAAACAGACAACAACACTTTTGAATACTGTTAGGGAGTCACTGTGTTATGAGTATTACACTTACATTATAATTGAATTCAGCATGTTAAGTATGTATTCGTATAGCGGCATTGGAAGTGGAAGACAATCTTATTTAATTCACGAAAGATTGCGAATTTATTATTTGTGTTAGCATGATGGGCGGTGTTTATACATGTAGCAATGTTGATAATTCGTTGATATCTGCCAATTACTTGGATTACTGTTGCGTTAAGTTGACTGCTTAATAATCGGTCTAGCCAATCAACATGAAAAATGTTGCTTACCCAGCAGTGCATCGGAAATAATAGTCTGTTCAGCATAAGGAGAAATTATAGATGTCTGAACCGATATCCAGATCTTGTTTAAATTGTTATTATAAAGTATGGAAAAATGTAGTATATCGGATTATACATAGTTGTTTTTGGATAACGGCAAACAACTGTACAACACAATATATGCATATCGTCAGTTAGGTAATTGTTTCTATTTTATTTGGTTTAAAAAATCAGTATTTCTTCATTCAGCGCCTTACAGAATGCAAAACTACGCAAGTACGTCTAATGTAGCATGATATGCTGTGATCCGTAAATTATCCAGACATAATGGTTAAATCTTCACATTTGTGTATGCTGCGATATCAAAGAGCGCCGTAATATCAGCGTCGGAGAGTATTATTTAATATGCAAGCTCGTAGAAAATCCAGCTTCTTTTAAATTGTTTATAATCGCTGCAATTCTGAAACTCCCAGTTTCAATAATCTGATTCGATTCGCTGGCATTTGTTGCATATCTGAACATGCGCTCGCTATTATAGTGATTTCCTCTGACATATATCTCAAAACGCAAACCAATCACTTTATATAACTTATTCCAATTTTACAGGTCTATGTTTCTTTCGACCCCTGGGAAAAGTCTGGGGAATTTAAAATCCCTTTTATTCCAATGTTAATTTCGCAACTTATACATATTTATATAAAATGCGTCCAAGTTTTAATGCACATTTAACTGATTCTGAAAACTTTTATTGTATTTGTAATATTGTAATATATCAAATATAACGGTCTGTCAATTATGGTTTATTTCACGTTCATTAACTTTGGCGGTACTGGATGATTGCTTTCATGTGCTTGGTCAGGTTGTGTAAGTGTAGAGGTTTGCTTTTTTATCTGTGTTTTTTGTTACGGATTTAAGACATTAACGACACTAATACAATATACAGTATTAATCAGTATTTGAATGCTAGACTGTAGCACCAACAGGTCGATGTGCAGAAAGTTTCAGCTACGCATCGTTGCATCCTGATATGTTTCCCTTATTATTAACTGCAGTCATTTAATCAGGTGCTAGTATGAGAACAAGTTGGTATTGGTTTGGAATTAATTCCAGGGAAACACTATGTACTTGTGTATATCACCCGGGCGCCGTGTATGATTGCTTCAGTGTTAAATAATAGTGTTTTTTCATTGAACCGCAATGTAAAACATTATTATATCACCAGAAGTGCATGTACATGTATTATGCAGGCGTAGCAATACTCGGTGTTTTACTTGTCATTAGGGACTCATAGTAAATGATGCATATGGTATTTTCGCTCCAATAAGAACGTTTATAATTCCGGTAAGAGTACAAACTTTTGGGTGTATTGGGAACAAGCCTGTTAGCCAGGAAACACTCATCGGTTGCAATCAAAATTATTTGCATGTATCTTTGAAGACATTGTTTCTGTACTTTACATTTTAAAAATGCACTGTATAATGTACAAGTCACGAAGGAACAAAAATGTAATTTAGCACTGTAAAAGAATAAGTACGTCGTTGGTAAAATTATTCAATGTACAAATAGTGCGTATGTTTCACCCTGCATGTCACTCCTAAAATCATACGAATACACAAGTGATTTAAACTACAGTGCGATATACCGTCTTTTAACCAAAAGTGTCTACTTCTGAGCTTTACTTACGAAATATACTAACCTATACCCATCGGCAAGAAATAAGAAATTACATAAATTTGACGAGATATAAGTACTAAACGCCTGTGGTACGGTTAGTCAATACTCAGTCAAGTGTTGTTTTTATTTTAATTTTCTTCTTTAAGCCAAGTCCTTATATAGATACGGAGGTTTTAAGGACAGTATAAATATTAAATGATCTTTTGTGCATTTTATACTTTAAGTGATTGTTTAATTACATATCTATACATTTGTTACCGCTATAAAATTGGTTTCGTAATTTATTTGTATATACTAGGTATCTTTAGAGTGGTCTGCGCGAATACAATGTTAAACTGAAAGGGTGAACTAATTCAAAATCTCCTATATGGGTTTTGGCCATATCCTCGGAATATATCGGAATAACCTAACTTTATTTGTTGTATATTGGTATCCTATGATGTTTTAATGAAGAAACGTCAAAGTCCACACTATAAACTCCATCCTTAAACATTCATGTTGTAACACGTTAAGAGGTACGGTTGCAACATTGTTTGAGGAGCCAGACGATGAAAATATCATTTACAATATAATAAATCACGCTCCACTGTTATTCGACAACGCGTGAATAACTGTGTCTAAATGCAATTGCATGTGCATCAGTGACAGAAACCGGGAAGAAGTTCTGAAATAATTAAATAGTATTTGGTTTAATTATGATATGCAATCTTGGGAATTGCTTACAGCTATATCCACATAAAAACAGGTCACAAGACTATTATTCCAAATATATCATAAACTATTTGCGCTGGTTTTTATCAAGAAACAAGTTTATGGAAATAATTCTGTCGCCTGCTTTATGCCCTCAAAATATTTACGGGTTTAATAAAATATAAATATGCGCTCTACTTTTCTGATTTGTTGTCACTTGGAGTTTCTGAAAGAAGATATTTTTCCCCAAGGTTTCTCGAAGTTGTCTTGTTATTGATGGGGTCTCTGGGTTTAATATTAT
Source organism: Spisula subtruncata (assembly GCA_963678985.1). Lineage (NCBI taxonomy): Eukaryota > Metazoa > Mollusca > Bivalvia > Venerida > Mactridae > Spisula > Spisula subtruncata. Next base: position 7,271,810 of record OY787675.1, on the reverse strand, counting down.
TCCGTAATATCTAATGTGTACATAATTATAGGATGATGTAAGATTTATACTTTGAATATATCTAACAACATGATAAACGAGGTCTATCAATCGCATATGAATTTAAGTTTCGAAAGTATGTGGTAAGAGTTCAGACTTGAAAACCAATACTTAGGTCATCGGTATATGTTTTATTTAAAATAAATATTTCAAAGATGACATGTACTATCGGCGGTTTAGTTTCGATTTACGATTCGGTTATGCATTTTGATATCTGTAGTGTGCTCTTGGTTTGTGTTGATTCTGTTTAATGTCCTCGGAAGCTTCTGTTGAATTGTGCCTTCCCTGTCTGAATATAATTATCTTTTAACTTTGAAAGTTGGTATTCATACATGTTTCTGAAAGGTTATGTTATTCTATCACATTTGTTACAGTAACCGACTCACATGTCAGTTACTAGTGGAAGAAGAAAGTATTAGTGGTTAATGATTGTGCATGCCAACGAAACAGGTTGAGTCAACTTCGCTTCAACTCTTCTATTCCTCTATTTATGAAGGCTATTAAACGAATAACCTTGCCTGATGCCATTAGTTATTATAATCGGATAAAACGAATTTCTTTGGAATGTGCTGAACTGACGCAGTTCATGATCACAAAAACTGTCTTCAAGCTGAATGGTTTTTATAAGTTAAAAAATAGTTAAGTAACCAATTTTCTAGGGCTCTTTTCAGCTGTAAGGCCGCTCAAACACCCTTTGACATTTCAACTTTCCCTGGTCATTGGGCTACCTATACAAACCTACACTCGTGTCTCCCTCGGGAAACTATTTCTCTCCTGTGGTGTGGCAGCCAACATCGATCTGCGGCGCCCAGGAATAGACACTGCCCTCACAGGTACCATTTTACAGCATGGGGGAGTGGAGCACATGGGTCTTGCTCAGAGAAATTAACCTGTGGCCCAGAGGGGGATCGCACCCGGGACCTCTCGATCTTGAAGCGCACACCCTACCACTAGGCCACCGCTCCCCACATTATGCCATTGATGATGATACATTTTGTAAACGTACCATTATTATTAGTTTAAAGGCCGTTCAATTTTTAGTGGTTGCAGCAGACGACACTTTTTCCAGCATGCAAAGGGTTAAACTAAGCATGATCAATATATTAAACCTTTACCTTGGTATGGCCATTGTAACAGCGTGGTTCCGTTTATATTTACTTAATTTAGTTACTAAGCTTTAGCTCAATGATACACAGTTTAGCTTAGCCAAAGGTCTTCAGCACTTGCAGCGCTCTGATTTTAATGAAGTTCAGCCGGCATATAAATGATACCAGCATGTAACTTATTATAAGTTTCTAATGAAACAATACTGTAATTGTCATCGAATAGTTTCTTGATGTATGTTCCTTGGAAATATATTATGAATACGAGGGGTGTTCGAAAAGTAATGCAATTTTATGCATATCTTTGTAGTTTCGGGACTTTCTGGTGTCAAATTTGGCATGTGTACGCTAGCAACTATCGTCTTTTATTGGGTAAAATTTGGTTTACTTCCATTGATTGGTTTTCTATAATATAAGTTTAAAATGTACCTACTAATGTACACTAAGCTTAAACCCGTTTGAAAAATGTATGGCAAAATTGACTGAAATTATGCCTTATATAAAAAAGGACTAAACTTAGATATAAAGTGACAAAAATTTACACGTGAATTCTTTTTAAGATTAACAGACATCGTAGGTTGTCTTTAAGCAACGTTTTATGTGTTTAACATGTTTTAAAGCATCCCAACAGCTGAAGACAACAACAAAAGTGATCAGTCGAAAACAACAGCAAACAAACAAAGTGTTGATAAAAAGTAGGATATTAATAAAACAGCAGCACTATTGACAATCGAACAGTAAACTGATCGCACATCGTTTTTGATTTTATCCCATTTCCACATCATTTGGAAGGAAATATTCAAAGTTAAGAAAACTTGTACCCCATGAATATCATGCTCATTAGGTCGTGTCTAAAATGGCATCTTATTTTAAATGCCAAAACATGTTTAATGTATACCCTAAACACTTTCAAAATACGTTTTTACGTAGCTTAACAGGTGGGGAAACATAGCCTAACTATTATTCACGAAAATGGAAACAGAAATATTATGTATTTGATAGATGAAAATCTAAGAAGACCGTATTTGAAAATTACTCTCGTTCAGTGACGAAGGTAATGCATTTGATTTTGTTCACCGAGCAAGGTTCTACTATTCAACTACCCGAATCAATGAGTAAATTTGTAATTAGTAGGTACTACAGATAGTTTATGCAGGAAATATCTTAGAAACATGTCATATAGCGACGATCTTTTAATGAACTGAACATTATGTCCCCTTCACCTGAAAATACCTCTTTGCACAGGCATCTACTGAAGAGTCGTTTTTGAGTGAAACACAGATAAATATGCTCGATTAACAATTCCATTCTATAGATGTAGTCCCCTGCAACTAGTATTTAGTTCCTAGTCCTAAATTGCATTCTGTATGGCGAAAGTACGTTTCCAGGAAGCATATGTGGGCAGCCATATTGCAGTGCATGAAAGTAGTACCTGTTACAGACGCTGAAACATGATTTTAATTTTGAATTTAATTATAAAATCATTGTACATCTTAAAGCGGAGATTTCAATAAAGATTGTCTGTGAGTTTCATTGAAACCGGTCCAGTCAATAAAAAGTTAAAGAGATAATTGCATTACCTTTCGAACACCCCTCGCATAAGGCTGCTTACATACTAATCACAAAAATCAGTTCAGTCTAATGTTTGATATCTAGAATCAAAATGTAATGTTGTGTTGTTACTACAGTTAGGTGTTATATCCTCGGTACAACGGCATCTGTATAAGAACTTAACTAATGTTTTTCATATATATCCGACTCGATGTCAGAAAATGATTATCAATTTGATGTAATTCTAATCAAAAATGATAATCGACAACAACAGCAAAATGTCATGGAAGGTCAATGACAAATTCTACACCTGCAACTTCGTTCAAAAAGTCTCGGACAAAGTCACTAGAGGAGCGTGAAAGTTATAACATAAAGAGTTCAAAATACATTGCATCAACACCATTTTTAAATTTTGAATGATTTTACACACAGTAAGTAGTAAGAATTATTGGTTGCAACGTATACAAAACTTAATCTTTTGCGCCCATACAAAACTATAAAAGAATGAAATAACCAACATGCTTTAGCAATTAGTTATTCTGTATTGCACAGATAATAAATATCCAATTAAATATCAATTAAATGAAAGTTTGGAAAGTTTATAAAAATATACTATTACATGTACAATTGATTGAGGATTATTTAGAATGAACATGTGTTGTCTGGGGCGAATCCGTGAAAAAACCTGAAGAATGTTAGAAATACCTTCAAAATCCCTACGTGTCAGTGAAATCAACATTATTTGTGAAAAGCATTTGAAATAATGAATTTCGTTTTTCTCACCAAAATACATAAATATTCAAACACAGGTGTTATGAAATATGAAACATAACATCATACGTGCTGCACTATAAAAACAACTAATTCAAAGTAGGGAATTTAAAGTGCATCAATGTGAACAAATTTTAGAGTCAAATGCTTTTATTGCTGTAAAATTTCTGTAATTTAAGTTGAGTGTGCCTGTCAATCACCCTATAACTAAAAGTCCATTCGTAGTAACTTCTATTACAGTTAGAATTGAGTGCTTTGTAATAATTACACTGGGAATAACATCATTTAGGCTAGAGAGAATGCTATAGCAATCAACATTGAAAGTACGCATTTCGGAGAGCAATTTAAACTACATTTTACAACAGTTACTTTTCTAGCCGGAGTACACTGACCATCTCCATGTCTCATGCAAAGTACACTATTAGAATTTGATCGATAGTTTGTACTGAACTACAGCTAGTATCGGTATTCTAATTATATAAGATTTCTCACAAAGCACCAATTGCGCATTTATAGAAGTGTGAACTGGTTTTTGATTAATGTACTTTATTTCATGCGTATCGATAGTTTACGGCGTGATAACGGTGGATTATTCACCGATAATTTCACAGTTCATAATTTCACTGTTCATAATTTCACGCAAACGGACTACTTTCTTTAAAACAAATTTCCCGCCGCCAAAATATACAATAATAAGCATTTTCACTTGTTCTCTTAATCTTTAACAAATAACAGAGCATAATATGTACATAAATGTAAAACAAATGGACGAAATTGAAGCCATTGCAGATGAACTACTTGCTTGAAACTCGACGCGTGCATGGCGGGAAAACGACGTCACGCAAAATATTTGAGGTATATAGTGGAATATTTCCATCATTTAAGCTATTTGGAGCATGAAATAAATAGAATATTAGTATTTTTCCGTGTATGATCGGCTGATAATTCACCTCGTGAGCAGCTGACTTATATTTTCACTCGTGGCTACGCCACTCGTGAAAATATTCCATCAGCTGCTCACTCGGTGAATTATCAGCCGATCATACACGGAAAAATACAAATATCCTCTATAAAAATGATGCTTGTGTAAAAATTATTACCGATTTATTGCTAACACTAAATATGAAGGTTCGATCTTTGTACACACGTGTAAATAAAAGTACCACAACGTTACTGTGACATGTAATGCACAATGTCGTGTCATCAGATTGTCATATTGGTCGAATTATCAAGTTACGTAGACGAGTTACTTTTAGTGCAATACATTATGTTGGAGATTGTATCGTGTGAATTAATATTTTTCTAGACGATGTGTAACGGCAATTATAATTGGATCTGCATACACATCGTCTAGAAAAATATTAATTCACACGATACAATCTCCAACATAATGTATTGCACTAAAAGAAACTCGTCTACGTAACTTGATAATTCGACCATGTTGTTTGTTATCTATCACACTAGTGGAAGTATACAAATACTTGAGATAATGAACGAATTCTAATTCATTTAAACATTGCACCTCCGAGGTCTAATGTATGATTGTGCCTACATCGACGGACCTATCCTAACTGATTCAAGACACTTTAAAACTATGTATTCTGTTTTACGTCGATATGTATTCGTAGTAAATGCAAATATACGGTGTCTCTAATGTTTGAATATTGAAGTCTTATAAACTATTTACGTTTTCTTTCCTGCTATTAAATACACACATTCGCCACCAGCTCTATTTTTGTCAACGCATTGCCTTATTGAACCACGAAAATTGTCCTATTCACTATTCGTAAAGACTTTGTCCCATTTCTTCACCCTTTTGTAATGCTCTAGGTGAATATGCTACTTCAAATGTAATGCCTTTCGAAGTTTACCTATGAATACATGCTATATATTAGATCATTTTATGTATGTTGTCTTTTGCAACATGAAGTTCGTCAGAAAGCAAGAGATGTAATGTTGCTGTAAGTTGTAATCTAGCTTAACATTTAGGGACGTTACCTTTCAATACTGCCGGCACAAACCAAATTGAAATTTCTGAAAAATAGATTGAACTGAATAGTAGTCCATGTCCCAGGTCTTGAAAATTGAAGATCCATTACCAAAGAGGTGAACAGATCCAACAATGATTTTCGGTTAGCTTGATATCTAAGCTGTCCGAAATCAGTTGATGGACTTGCGGGACATTTTGCCAAATGACCTTCTGGCGGCCATCTTTAAAGATGGCCGCCGTTGTTTGAAACAATGAGAGGGTTTAGGAAAACTTTGATTATTCCTCACTCACAATAGCTATCGGCTTGTAATATGTCTTAAAATGTTTGCAATTGAACCCCGCGTGTGGTAATGTATAAAGATAAATATTATGATACGGTTATTAATTAATGATTATTGATTTTTTAAGGAAATTATTATATTTTTCGATTTTTGTCGTTAATTATTCTCTTTCAAATCGGATCTGAGTGTGTATTTGACTATTTGTTGATTGTTATATGCAGAGGTTGATTCTAGGCGTCCATAATAAACATTAAATTGACAGATCTTCATTTGAAAATCCTTCATTAGCCAGGAATATTGGATAACTGAACGTTGATTAATAGTCAAGTCTATAAATGGGATATTTAGGTTATACCCGGCATTGAATTGTATTGTAAATATTTTTTGGTTTTCTGTTAGAGAATTTGTTGTAATTGAAGAATATGAATAATGCCCAGTTGGTATCATTGAGCGTTTTGTGAAAATCAAGATGGCGTCCAAGATGGCCGCCAAAATTCAGAAAAATAATCAGAGGTGCCAGAAATTAGGATCAAATCGCCTTTTTGCAGATTGGTTATAGATAAATGCTTTAAACATAATTAAATTTTTATATTCAATATTATTGATTGAGTTAGTGAATGTTAAAAGGCATCCGTGATGGCTGGAATCAACATGGTGGCTCAAATGACAAGAATGTTAGGAAAATGTTTTATCACAATTTAAGTTGAAGTGGTGTAAATTAAATTGTTGAACTGTAATATGTTATAAATGCTCCAAGAAATCTTGAGTTTTAAGCATTGAACCATTAGCTGATTCAAAATGGCGGACAAAATGGCTTTCAAAATAAATTACATAGTGCGTTAATGGTCCAAAGAAGTTACAAATTGATACTTTTGTGATCGATAGCAGTGTAACTTTTGCAAACATAATTACAACTTAAATACACTGTATAAAATATAACATTATATCTATTTGGTGATCAACTTATCCCGTTTAAAATGGTATCAATGAAGGCTGAAATCATAATTGTGACAAAATGGCCGCCGCATACAGGTATGTCAAACTAAAAAATTGCATTAAAACATGTATCGTAATGGAATGTGTTAATGTGAATACTGCTTTAGGTTAAAAATATAGATCTACTGTAACATTAGAACACTTTATGTGCAGTATATTTGATATGACTTCTAAGATGGTTGCCAACCACGTATGTTCAAATGGGGGTTGTATTCAATACTGATCTTATCTAATTGGAGAATAAGGATAGCCACATAGTCACATCGCCTGTAACTGAAAAGTGTTTACTATGGTGTTATTCTGGTTGGCTGTCCTTATCATTAAGTCAACTACGATTAATAGTGTGTACCACCGGTACTGATTGTCCAATGTATGTTGGGTTGGTAACGTGGTACGGTATATGTTTAAGGTATTCTTCATACATAGTTATACATGATTTATTTTCACATTGCCGTCAAAGAATAGTTTAGCTCATCTGCACATACATCAAACTCGACGCATACACTTAGTTCACAGTAGCACTACATCAATATAACACAAAAGCGTTCCGCTCACCATTACACTTATCTACCGATCATCCAGCAGTGACCCACCACCATCAGCAACCCAGCTTTTATGAAGTCAACCACCTCCACCCTGCCTACCCAACATCGACAAAATGGCTAACAGGCTCATCAACTTACCAGATATCGACTTTGAAACTGGCATGATTACAGACAACACCTACCATCGCCATACTTGCCCATATTTATAGACACGGTCACAGAAACAAGCTCAGAACAATTTGTCAACTTCACGATATGGGTAAGCAACAAACGTATCCTCTTTGTAACCAGTACAGCACAATCTTCGGTTAGGCACCATAGCGCTGTATTCATAGTGGCGAGGACCACAGCGACAAGATGGAATACCCCGACAAGAACGACACTTTTGAGGAAGAAGGCTGATATTACAATCATAAACATGGTCCAGGGTGTCAGCATTCACCTTGCCTAGCACTTTTCTCATACCACTGATATTGACACATTATGAATGTTATTAACATACTATATAAAATTACAAGTGAAATGTTGATGCTGGGCATCAAAGATGCCGCTAGTTCTTTTTAAGTAAATCTTTTTATTTAGTAAAAGGTATTGGTAGAAACTTGTAAACAAACTAAAATTCCGGCGTGATGTGTGATGCACAAGGGAAGTTATTCTCATGTGTTGAGTGTACGCTGCAAAAACTTAAGATTGCTGAAAATGGGTATTTTTCACTAATTCAAGGGCAATAACTCTGGTTGTACTAAATTGAAAGGGGAGTGAAACCCCAGGTGCACTAGAGTACATGCTGTCAAACATTTCTATAAAGGTTTCATGATCCTAGGTCAAATACTTTTTGAGTAGCATGTGAAACAAGTCAAAAATGGCTATTTTACACCATTTCAATGGCTAATAACTCTGGATGTACTAAACTGAAAGGGAAGTGAAACCCCAGGTGTAGAGAAAACATCCTGACCATTTCTGTGAAGGTTTCATGACTCTATGTCGTGTTCTTTGAGTACCGTGCGACATAAGGAAAGCGGCCAATTTTTTCTGTTTCAAGGGCCATAACTCCGTCAAAATTGGTTGAATCATAAAACCCTGATAATATGCACCAGGTCACATGATGACAATCATTCTCTGAAAGTTTGGTTGAAATCTATGAAGAAATGTAGGAGGAGTTGTGCACAGAAGAAATTGTTAAGGCCCGCCGACATTCGGCAATCTAATAACCAGAGTTTTCCTTTGGAAAACCTGGTTAAAAACTTGAAGGCAGTGAAACACCAGGAAAGAATAGAAAACATGAAAACATTCTATTTTCTATTGAAATATTTATTCAAATGAACATAACATGTTTTAGAAATATGAGCACCATTATAATATTGATTAATGCTTCACAGATGGCATTTAGCATGTTTCATAAAATAACAAAGTGTATTCCAATAACGTGGTATAGCCAGACAACGTGAAACTGACACTAAAGGACATTGTTATTTCGTGGTTTGTGAGCTTGATAAGTAAATTTATTGCGAATTAATACGTTCAACATAGTTTAAAATATGCATAGAACTAGTTCCATTTGGCAGGAGTATAGGAGCGCATATGAATATTTTGTAAATAAGAAGTGTCAGTTCAATGTTGGCAAGCTATATTTACCCGTTTAAATTTTGGCAAAACAAACTATTCTGACATACATAAATAAAGAAACATAGAGATTAAAAAAACACTTGCATTTATCAAATTTAGATTAAGACAAAACCTAAGAACTGGAAAAAATCGAAAATCATAACTAAAAAATATCTGACAGACATGAAAGTATTTAACATGTTCCATAAAAGTTCGAAAGGAAAATCGCCGCTCCGCGCAAATAGTTTTTTTTTACTTTTTAATAGCCCCTGCTAAGACCCGCAAATTGCAACATATGTAGCCGTTATATAAACACCCGTTCCGAACTGATTTGGACTTTAGTACCTACCGAACATTTATCATCCTATTTTACCCCTGACGGGCGAGTCCAACAGCGTTATAACCAATCAAATCTTGTATCCTCCTGGGACTTGGACTTTAGTACCTACCGAACATTTATCATCCTATTTTACCCCTGACGGGCGAGTCCAACAGCGTTATAACCAATCAAATCTTGTATCCTCCTGGGACATCTGCTTGCACCCTTTCATACTCGATGCCGCCTCCTGGCGGCATCGAATAAACCCATATACCATACCAGGTATTTCCAACCATTGTTAGCAGTAATCAGAAAAGTCAAACGTCTATGATGAAGAAGTGGGCATTCCGCACAACTTCAGTGTAGACAAACTGGATACCAACAGCCAAGTTCTCGACAAGGTCCAGAACTAAGCGTTGCGCATAATGACTGATGCTTCGAAGTCTACGCCGATTGAATTCGTGGAAAAGTTCACTGGTATCCAGCCATCATACAAACGAAGGCAAGCCAAAGTCATGCTTCAAGAGGAGAAGTTCAGATCAATACCGCACCACCCAATGGCAACAAGATAAGCTGGAATTACCAAAAATCGGATCAAGCGAAGCAGCTTTGTACACGAAACCAAGAAGTTACACAACTAATTTGCACCTGATTTGACCATAGCAAGCACACCTCTAGTCAGGGATGATATAGTCAACCATTAGCAAATTATCTGTCTGCAGTAACTGTGAGCCTCCAAGTCCCTCAACTCGAGCCAAGCAAGCAAGATGATAAATGTGTTCGAATGAGCCTGACACTAGCCATGATAAGCCAAGAATACCCTCCTGAGATATGGACCCATATCTATACTGATGGCTCAGCCACTAAAGCTATCAAAGATGGCGGTGCTGGAATATTCATCCAATATACACCAGGCAACAAAGAGAGACATCACAGAGCCACAGGGAAGCACTGCAGTAACTACAGAGCGTAGACCGAAGCTCACAACATAACACCAGAACTAGCCAAAATACTACATAACCTTAGTACTCACTGCAAACTAGCCCTACAGTGGATTCCTGCTCACTGTGGAATGCCTGGAAATGAAACAGCAGATGAATTGCCAAACTGAGAGCACAGTCAGCACAACCACCTGTACATGTGAGATATAAAGAGGAAGTTACCATTACAAAGAACTTCACAAGACCAAGACAAGATGCTGATCCCTACCAACAGGTCAGAACAAGTGATTATGGTACGACTACGCTCAGGGCACAACAGGCTGAACCATCACATGTACCGGAAGTACAAATTGGTGCCGTCTCCGATCTGTCCATGCGGGGAAGAAGAACAAACTGTTGATCGTGTCCTTCAAAGATGCAGAAGACACAACCAGGATCGAACTGCAACGTGGCCCATAGACACAACTCTTAAAGAGAAGCTCTATGGAGACGCAGGTGATCTGCAGAAGACATGAAGTTCATTGCAGACACTGTGATGATAGTGTAGGACCAACGACTGAGGTGAGGTGAGGACAAACTGGATGTGAGAAGGAATATAACTGGTCACGGTCCGCATGAAACAACGATTCCAAACGAAATCTACACAAGTTTTTGGAATACTATACTCCCTTGAGACTAGAGCGACACACCCACGGGAGACCAATTTATAGCGACCTAGCAACTACTGGTCCATCTACATCAAGTCTGCGTGAAGTGAACTGGTCAAGCTCACAACGCTACTTCAAAGCCAGATCATGGCCATTCTTGACACGTTTTAGATACTAGCTGACTAACAACATGGTTCAGGAAGATATTCACTGAGAGCCAGCTGCACTCCATAACCAACTACAACTGTAACCTAGAGGGTGGAGAACAGATTGGCCCGTCATTCGGACCTTCAACAAAGCCTTCTGTCTTAGGAGAGGCAAGCCAGGAAACTGAATTATTACATTATCAGTGGAACCTGCTGGGCAGGAATAGTACTAGCATAATTCTTGCAATCAGAACCAAACAAGTACTGGTCGGAGAACAGTCCACCAACACAGCACCAGTCACACCAGGCGTACATCAGGGATCAGTCAATGGACCACTTTTTTCTGTTGTATATCAACCACCTTCTAATTCATGCAACATCTACTCACCATCTCTTGAAAATGCATAAGCCTAACAAGATGACATGGACAGACTACAGCAATGAATGGGAGGATCCATGGTTGATGTCATTTAATCCTTACAAGTATATGGTCTCCCCCATCACTAGGAAGAGAACTCGTGTTAAGACTCCTTTTTTGTTTTCATCCACAACAGCATGACACGTTACAAGTTGTGGCAGAGATAAGTACATCGGAGTATACAGAGATGAATATCCTTGAGTACCAATGTTGCGACCATTGTGAGGAAAGCATCGCCTTCTTCTGGACAAACTTGACAAACTATCGAAACAGATTAGGGTACGATGTTACCAGACACATGTCAAATCAATCCTTGAATACGCAAATTCAGCAAAGGATCAACCAGGGCAAATATTTGTCATCTGGAGGCAGTTCAGCATAGTGGACGCAATTCGTCAAACGGTACTTTAGCACAACAAGCAACATCAGGCAGGTCATTGGTGACTTTGGTTGGAAACTCTAGAACCAGATCTATGAGTATTGTCGACAGCGATTATGCCTTCTCGATGGGTCTTATTTATAGTGGATAATCATGATTATTTGTTTTTAACAAAACTAACTCGCTGCTCACACGATCTTGTAATTTTAAAAATATCAATGGTACGATAATGCCCAAGAGGACGACCATATATGCAATAAAGAAATAAGAATAATCTACAATTTATTCCCCACGTATGTAATATTAAGTGACCATCTTTGCTGCCATTTTGAAGTCAAAACATAATGCATGTCTGATAAATATAATGTTCAATACAAATAAAAACTATTTGAACACACTATACGATTTTAATAAAATATGCTTATTCAGCAATTATGATGGCCATTAGAGCCGGTAGTTGATTTCTTAGTACATTTGTATGCTAACTTAAATAATTTCACACAATTTATATTGCTATGATTGAATAGATACTATGTTTAACATCTACACAACTGCCAATTAGCAACAATAGTAATTTATCTGATTATCTCTTGCACCACCGACATATTTCCTGATTTTGGCGGCCATCTTGGACGCCATTTTGAATAAGGCAACGGATCAATTGAGTCGAATCAAACTTTTATTTGAATGTTAGTTAACTATTTTAATTCCGATATCAACAAAAATCATTTGAATAAATGTTTTAATAGAATATATCAATATGTCAATTATTGCAGCCGTTGTAACCGCCATTTTGAATTCAGCCGACATGGATGCCATCCCCTCAATATTTTAATCGACGAATAACGATAGTTATAATATAAATACATGTGTTAAAAACATTTTAACTACAACCAATCGGGAAAAAAGAAATATGTAACTAATTTCTGGCATCTCTGATTGTTTTTCTAATTTTGGCGGCCATTTTGGACGCCATCTTGATTTTCACAAAATGCTCAATGATGACAACTGGTCATCATTCAGATTCTTCAATTGCAACATATTCCCTAGCAGAAACCAAAAAATATTTACAATACAATCCAATGTTGGGTCTAACCTAAATATCCCATTTATAGACTGGACTATTATTAAACTTTAAGGTATCGAATATTCCTGGCTCATGAAGGATTTTTAAATGCAAATATTTTAATGTAATGTTTATTATGGACGCCTAGAATCAACCTCTGTATATAACAATCAACAAATAGTCAAATACACACTCAGATCCGATTTGAAAGAGAAAAAATAACGACAAAAATCGAAAAATATCATAATTTCCTTAAAAAATCAATAATTATTAATAAATAACCATATTATATTGTTTAGATTAATATATAAATACAAGTGCAGTTCAATCGCGAACAGTTTAAGACAAATGACAAGCCGATAGCCCATGTGAGTGAAGAATAATCGAAGTTTTCCTAAACCCTCTGATTGCTTAAAACAACGACGGCCATCTTTAAAGATGGCCGCCAAAAGGTCATTTGGCAAAATGTCCCGCAAGTCCATCAACTGATTTCGGACAGCTTAGATATCAAGCTAACCGAAAATCATTGTTGGATCTGTTCACCAATTTGGTAATGGATTTCGGTCTGTCACATGGACTATAGCGGGTTTGAGTTATTGGTATGTCTGAACACAACTGCAACATCATTTAGTATGCTAGTAAATTACTGTGTTAAACAACGTGAATAAATAGTAGTTATACTCCCTAAACTAGTGCACTGCATTTCAATGTTTCTATCGATTGGATATTGGTTGCAGGGGGGGCTTGTTTTTATGACTAGTATTAGAACAAAACACATTAATGTACCCTGTGATAAAATTAGATTTATTGATGATAATGATATGATTATCTATACCTTTTCAATACAGACAACGCATCTAGGCCTTATCCATGAATTGGCATTAAGAGTATAAGTGACGGGAGGTTTAAAGCAAATGTAAGCGAACTTCGTTCAACTCAGTACGTTAACTGTGCACTTTTAGTAACATAGTACCACAGTAATTAAACATACCAGAGTATAGGTGTCGGAACAATATTATAACATTATATTCAGTTGTTCACAACGATCATTGACATCATATATTGAGATTTAATTAGTCACTCAGTACAATGATTGATGACTAATTCACGGAAATTGTCATGGCGAACTTGACACATGTTACAATTGACACGATTAACAAACCAACTGAATAACAACATATAATGTAAGTCACATTAATTATTATCAGACCCAGTGAGACATATATGTGATTGTTATTTCGTACATTAGTGTACGCAGATTAAACAATAACACACTTTCTTACGCTAAGGACACAATTGTCTTCCATGTGTCACATTCTCCTCTTATTTAGATATATGAAACAAAGAAACAGATCTCGAATCGCCTATAATATTAAACTATTTGTATGCAATCAGTCGAAACAATAGTATGAGTAAACAGTACTAATTATAATTGCAGAATCAACGAATAGCATGTTCTATTTGAGAGCGCTTATATTCTTCATAATATGACGTAGGTGAATGGTTATAGTTCATGTAATTCAATGCAGTACATACAACATTCACAACAAGACATTCAGTGAAATCATAGCAACGTACGAAGAGTATTGCTGTAGATGAAATTTATTTCTAAAGGTGCCACGTCGGATATAACTGCAAAACAAGCCCAACAGTCGTTTGGAATTTCCATACTACAAAATGTCAAATGGATAACATGTATGAAGCGGCATTTTAAAGTTGCTATAGACGTTTATATAATCCTGCAATGGATCAACAAATAAGATATATATATCAAAATATGATCACCGTACAATCAGGTTGATTATACGCTGAATTCAATATTTCATTTACATATAATGTCATTAAACAAGCTCGTGTATATAATTACGAAAAAAATAAAATAATTAGATACAAATTATCAACGGTATCACCTACTGCAGTATTAGTAATTACTGCATGTTGCTGAATAATTCGAATGAACAAAACATGGTTAGTTCGTAATAATTGAAATCAAGCAGACAGCATGCAATCATAAAGATAACAACATAAGCAAACTCGTAATTTTAAACAGCAACTGTTGAAATGATGCCGCACATTAATAATGTAAAGGTTATATGTTTTATATATAAAACATTTTGTTCGCCACTATAATCTCCTAGTAGACACAGGAACTCACATGTAAATAAAATAAATCAAGTTATTATTAACTTTAAAAACTTACTTGTAATGTTTATGAAGGTTATATGCACACCGTTTGAAGTCAGAAAGGACACCGAAAGACCGTACAAATCGTAAGAAGTGTGTTTATTATGCAATCAGTAAGTTAAGTTATATGCTACCATTCCTGTCCGTTTTTTCATACATTATGTTCATTTGTATATCTTAATTGTAATACAAATCGCCATGGTAGCATGGATCCGATGCTATTTCATACAAGTATTTGATAAACATCCAAAATTGTCTTTTTGTATAAGGTCAATAACTTCAAAAACGTAAATACATGCATGCACTTTTGGTCTTGTTTTTGCAATATAGCTAACGTCAAGTTTAAATGAAAGTCAATAATAATATACAACAGGAAATGCTAAAGAAATCTACAATGAGCAAAAACGAAAACTTTGATAAACCGAATTATTATTTGGCAACACGCTACGTTTCGCAGGGGTAAAAATATGATCTAAACTTATCTTCATATAAAGATGTCTCACGGGATGTTCATTTTCTAACACTTTTTTATTTTCTAACCTACAAATACATGATTGTACAATTGTTAACTTAATCAACTTATGATAAATAATTCCTCTTGGCAATCTTGTTGCAGTTTTCTTAACTAGATCGGTATTCCATCAAACAGATAATTAGTTTCAATTCCATGTCTGAATATTTCTACAGACGTATCGGTACCTAGTATATAACAATTAAGTATAATAATAACACAGCGCACCATGTTGATTATATGTTAGAAAACACAATATGTGTTCTACTGTTTAGTATACCAGACTTCCCACATACCAGTTAAATAGCACTATAGTGAATATTACTTTGCCATCTACTGCAAATACCTCATTATACAGTCAAGAAAAATATGCATTACACATAATTGGCGAATGCTCTCACAGAAACATTAATTTTTTAAGTGTGTCGTTCAAGTCATTAGTTAATGCTGATTATCAAAACACTGTCGCAGCAGGATGAGAGCGATTTTATGATAATTCTTGTTCAGTAACCAATGGAAAAAAGTTTAGTTAGCACTAGTAAACAGTATGCCATATCACTGGTTTAGAATCAGAAGGTCGTAAGTACGCAACCCCTTCTTAAAGGACACAAATAACATACAGCATCTGAGAACTATTCTTTACTTGCGAGAAATAAGCTTTTCATGACAGGATCCGTTCAAATTTGTTCATGTAAATATAGGCTTATAAGCGCCATGTGCTCTCGTTTTCATATGTATTTCTCGTGTCACTTGTTATACTCAAGTATGCACAACAGTTATTAAAGTATACAGGATGATATACAATAATGTTGGAGTTCTGACAGGTATGAATTAAACATCAAGGTTATGAGTGGTTAATAACAAGCGTAAAAACAACAAACCACTTAACCACACAATACACTGAGCGGCAATGAAAACGCAACACGTACATAGTACAGCATAACATATTTCATAAGTATGTAAGCATCGCGAAATTTTGTCATAGATTAGATATATGCAAACGACACATGAATATTACTTCGAATCAAAATGTTGTTTAGCAAAAACGTTTTGTATCAGTTGTTTTGGGTTCAGTATAAAACAGTGGCATTGTTAAATCTTTCAAAACCACCGTCTGGACTGATGCATTGTGTGCATTTACGACGTATTGATCGTATGAAACGTTCATTGAATGCTAGTTGGATGCTGTTCCGTTATTGCAGAAGGGCTATGTGAAGTTCAGGTACTTAAAAGGGGCATGTATACTATTTCGCGCACAAGCACTTAAAAAAATAAATACATGCACTATAAGAGCCATGATGTTTTTTCTATGGCCAAAGGGATATAATCGTAGAATAATAAATTGAGTAAATAATTAACTTGCCAGTTTCTTTATGACACGGCTTCAAATTTAGCGCCTCTAAAAGCATTTTTGAAACTTCTCGTTTTGTGATCAATATAGTCGTATTATGTTTGTCTCAAGGATGGTGAAAGTATCACCATTTGTTACTGAAAATAAACTGCATGAACAATACAGGTATGCTTCATAGACTGATTATTGCACTCAATGGAGTACAAATGCGCTTTTGAATTGCGTGCTTAATTGTCAAAACACAATTTACGTCTAAATATTAATGAACATCATAACTTGAGCTTGTAGACTATTTAAGTGATATCTAGTAATACAATTAAGTGTAATAGTCTGTTGATTAATCTAGAAAAGTGAGGATAATTATCCAAGAGTTATCGCACTTGGCTTAAACATTTCACTTATTTCTCATGCATTTTTATCTTTCTTAAAAGGTAAATATGTATTCAAACTTGTGTTAAAGGAATGAAATAATGACTTCGGTAATTTAAATCAACGAAACTTTGACTTTTAGTATAGATATTCCACACTTGAGCATAACGAGCGATTTTTCGGAGTCTTCCTTTGACATATGCACCATATTTTTCTACAAGGTACAGTAACGCCGACGTGTTTGTCCTCCGTGCAACCGTTTTACACGCGTGTTGCTCGCGTGTAAACGTGTAAACGTATTAGCGTGGAATCTTGCAGGAATGTATAGTCAACTGCGCATGCGTACCGTGTATCCGTGTATACGGAAATGTCGAGTGCGCATGCGTACCGTGTATCCGTATAGACGAGAAATGTCGAGTGCGCGTGCGTGCCGTGTATCCGTGTTTACATTTAGATGTGTTCGATTCTTTTTCAATTGATTTATTTTCAATATCGCAATTGTGCTAAATAACGATCGAAGTAATATTTTTAATCGAGGGTTCGGTTGATAATTCATATTAGCCTCATGATAGGTCTTATTCTAAATCTCTTTGTACTGCCTCGAGTCTTAAATTAATTATCGAATGCTAGAATGAACTCGGACGAAAATGAAATAATAAATGTTAAACCCGGAACATCCGTTAATTATCGCCTAGTTGAATTTGTTTTTGCATATATATTTCATTTTTTAGACTCATATAACCTCTTTCTGAAATAGTTGACTAAAAATCGATGAATATATATCGGTACAACATAGCCATGAAATGTCATCATTTTTTCCTTCTCTGTATCTGTAGGTTACGAAGTAAGATGCCAATCCTGGCGTGTAACTTCATCTTTTACCCTGGTCGGACCTCAACAACAGTATGCCCTCAACAACAGTATGCGTGCTCCAACGTAACACTAAATATATTCTTGTACTTTAATATGAATTAATAGTCTGATGGATATATATATATGCTTTGTTATAAAATTTAGCCGTGAACACAAAGGCTATATACAAACGTGCTACCTGTCATGAAGACCATAATTTAAGTGCATACTTTATTCTTCAATGAATTCAACATTAAATAAAATCATTATCAATGGCTATAGGAAAGATACATGTAATCCAACAACCTATCTGAATATATAAAGATAAGTATGTTAATAATGAGAATACAGAGAGTACAAAATGGCTAGGATGGTACACAGGACCCAGCCAATATTTCAGGACAAAATGAGCCGGACGGGCACATCGGAGGATGATAATTCGATGTAGGAATATTGGTCAGATATCAGACAATCACGGACAAATTTCTTTGTCGCTATACGTTGATTGCACCGCCTCCTCGATAGCCTAGTGGTAGAGCGCTGCGGTCGCTTCGAGTGTTGGAGGTCTCGGTTCGATCCCAGCACATTTCATCCCAAATTAAAATGGTACAGCAGCTCCAGGCATACAGGAACATTACTTGAAACCAACTTGTTTACATCGATAGTCGGCAAATTTGTGACTGCGAAGTGTTTTATTGGTTTCTCCGGATGTCCATTTTAGTGTTTTGAACACATCCACAGCAACTTCATTTCGCAAATTTCTACCATTCGCTAACTCAGCAAAATTAAACCAGTCCACACAAAATTCTTTCTTGTTTACAGTAGTGTCTGCTACTAGTATAGTTGCCAAATATTTGTTGACACTGCGAGTGAGTGGTAAAAATTTGTAATGCTGGTTTGAATCTCGGCCAGTGCACTGGATATGTCAGAAACACTCAACAGTGTTAATTTCCTGCGGATGAACAGTTTGGACCGCAAAGGTAGTCTCCACTGATTGGTGCCATACACAAGGCAAATTAAATAACCAATGAGTACTTTCATAATGCTTATCTCATAGCTATTCCTTTAGCAAAACTGCAATAGAAATAAAATAAATGGTTGCATATGTATGGGTTATGCTTGACCAAAAGGTCTAAGATTATAAATATATTAAAATTAACAAATTGTTATCAGTTATTTTTTATTCGAACACTTATAACAACATAGTACTATTATAAAAACAATGAATATGATAAATAATACACAAAGTTAATTATAAATCAACAGTGTCAAAAATTTCGTTTCAACATAAATATATATATTTGTCTATTACAGGATAAAAATAGTTTTTTTCACAATTTCCAAATTAAGTTGAGAATAGTATAACCGGTTACTGTAAAATAATTTAAGTTTTACGGGACAAAATTTCGTGGTTTTGGAAAAAAACCTTTTTAGATGGGACGTTAATTCGTGGATTTAGCATTTCAGGCAATAAATACAAGGGTCAAAATTACTGTTCAATGGGATTTGATTTTGTGGTAGGAGGTGAACCACAAAATCCACGAAATTGAATCCCCCAAGAAAATTAATTATTTAATAGCATTAAATAAATATTTGCAATTATTTTTGCAAAAAGAAATATTGTTCGACATGCCCAGCCTGTTACAAAAATATGCAATATAGCTTGAAGCTACATGAACCAATCCATGATTAAGCCGATCCACGAAATCTGTGTGTCATATTGCTTCAAGTACCCTTACATTTTGTTCGAAACCTTATGAGCCTATGCAGTATACCTACGCATTTTCTAAGATATTGGCCATTCACTTAGGTTATATGATAAATAGATTCTTACAATCATGCTCATTACATAAATTGTATTAAATTCATTGATTAATACAACTTGTGGACAAAACACTAAGCCTGGAGTCATATTATTTTGTACATTTGTTTCATACAGCTCAAATGTAATGAGAACTTGCGCAGGAATATAGTTCATACCAAACTTCGTAAAGAAATTCTAGTACTGTATGTCTGTAAATCATTTATATTCGAGGGAAGTTTAATTTTGTAGATTCTGTGGGTGATCTCAGCCACGAAAATAAATACCCGCAAAAATAAATAATTTGTATAGTACATATGTTAGTGGATAAGTTATTATTGAAATATTATGCCTCACAAAATGATCTTTCACACCAAAACTACGAAATTTTGTCCCACTGAAATAAAAATGACTTTACAGTACTTTCAAGTACATTTCATTCATTTTCAAGTATTAATAAATTGGGTTTGTGATGGCAAAAATGTGCAATAAGTGTCTTTAAATCTTGAAATAATGAAAGAAGCTTAATTGAGCAATCGCAAGCTCAATGTCATCACGATCATTTATATTAATTACTAGTCATCATTTTAGTGACGTTGCAACAACATTACTGCTAAAGTGTCATTGTTTTTAATAACACACTCACAAATTGTTGCTCTGTACGCAAAAATGACGATTACGCCTCAGGCCTCAGGGGTGTTGGCGCCTTCGCCCCGACAGGTTTGGCTACCAACCTTCCCTCGGAACTCAGCAGATGTAATAACATGAACAAGAGGGCCTGATGGCCCCATATCGCTCACCTGATTATAAAAGCACAGTTTTCACCAAAGGGAATAATTAGAACAATCCTGGTATAAAAAATATATGTAAAACGTTCACCTCAAGGCAGAACCAGTTTTGACCCCAGGTGCATAATTTGGGCAGTCTTGGTAGGGGACAACTAGATGATGCTATGTACCAAATATAGAAGCTCTAGGCATTGTAGTTTTAAACAAGAATAATCATGTATATAAGTATATGTAAAACTGGTGAGCCCTTGGACGGGGCCAATTTTGACCCCAGGGCCATTATTTGAGCAATATAGGTAGGGCACCACTAGATGATGCTACATACCAAATATCAAAGCTCTAGGCATTGTAATTTTAGACAAGAAGATTTTGATATGTTTTCCCTATATAAGTCAATGTAAAATGGTGACCCCGGGGCCACAGGTGGCAGAATCAGTGTTTTGACCGCAAATGATTAAAAAATAAAAATATTTAAAAAATCTGTCACTAAGCTTATGTACTATCAAGGTATAAAGCGTACTATATGTCTATATGCCAAAGATTGTGGAACATTGCATCTCGTTGTTTCAGCATAAAATATGGGCGCTGAAGAAAAAATCGCTATACAAGCCATTCAAATAAACTATAAGATATTCATTCTTACCGAAAATCTCGTTCAATTGTATCTTATAACTGCGAAACAGCAAAACAGTGTTACTTTCGTTATTTAACTTCGACGTTCGTTATTTAACTTCATTTGGCCAATTTTGATGGAATTTTGCCAGATTGTACATGGCATTGGGGGATTTAGTAATTGCTCAAATTATGGCCCTTGGTGAAAATTGGCCAAATGGTTTGAGAGGAGATGTCCTTTCAAAGTGTGGACGGACAACGGACGGACGTACAGACAGACGGTGAGTGATCACAATAACTCACCTAGAGCACTTTGTGCTCAGGTGAGCTAAAAAGCATGTGTCAACCCTACATTGAAAGTTTAGTTTAAATCAGACCACAGAGAGATAATGCAGACACTAATTATAAGCTTAAGTTCACCGACAATATTCAAAACTAAAATTAGAACTGAGAAATCTAACTTTTCATTGAAATCCGACCAATGGTTGAAGAGAAAAAGTACTTACAAAGTTATAAGTGTAAAAAACAGGGAAGTCAATCCCTTCAAAATTTATCTGACAAAAGTGTAACAACAAATTCAACAACTAGGCTTGGCACTGCATGATAATTCAAACAAAGTTTTATTGATATCCAGCCAAAGGTTAAAGAGAAATAGCACAAACTAGTTTATACTTGTAAAAACAAAGGGGAGTAATTCACTTCAAAATTGCTCGGCCCAACATGTGCTAACAATATCTACAACAAGACTTGACATTGACAATTTAAACACAGTTCCTTAACATAAAACCAATGGTTACAGGGAAATAGCACAAACAAAATTACACAAGTGAAAAACAAAGGGGAGCAACTCCCTTACAATTTAATGTACCCTCAATATGCAAGTTGAAATCCCACAAATAGATACAGAGCAAAAACTAATACAAAAATTATCAAATGTAAAAAGGGAAGTAACTGCAGACTGCATCAGTTAACAATATCATCAAGTTGAATGTAACATAGTTTTGATTATTTCACTCAATACATAGTTCTGTGAAATACATTCAATCATATGCTATATTAGGCCAATTCATTTGAGGTTATGGTGTAACACATTCTTAGAATTTTATCAATCATCTAAACTTAACACCTGATTCCAGATGCTTTTCATTCCCAAATGAAGTGTAAGAGGAACAAGCTTGCCCATCTACTGAATGTATAGCAAAATAATTACTGCAGTGACAAATTCCACCTGGGTCACTGAGCGATTCAAAGGACACTTCAGCACTAAGTTGACTTGAACTATTGTGGTTATGCTGATACATAACATATAAACAAGACTGTGTGACTGATTCGGGGCATAAAAATCTAGCCAAGCAATTGTTATGAAATTTGGTATGAAATTTCTATAATTGTAACTCTATATACTTGCAGATACCAAAACAGTATAACGATTTTTCACGTTAAACTTATTTTTGTTCAAAACCAAAAAATTACATATTCTAAAATACTATTCAAAAATACAAATAACTTGCACAGTCTATTATTAACTTTACTGTATGATTCCTTACATGCAAAATTGCAAAATTATATGCCAAGTTTTGTGTCGTTTAAAGCAAAACATGTTCAGTAAAGTACAGTTTTAGGGGTTTTCCCCAAAAACTCAATATCTTAAAAACTAGAAGAGCTAAACGGCTTGGAATTTTCGAAATGATTGTTTAAATGTTTTCTTCATAAATATAACATGTTCGACATACCTTGTACAGAAAAATCGAAAACTATGAAATTGTCTTAAGATTCTAACGGACAAACGGACAGGATAATCATTGTATGCATCTGCATCAGAAGATTCTTAGTATAACAAGAGCACCACTTATGAGTGCTTGATGCTCAACTTTCTTTTTTTTCGATAGTAACAAGGGCAGATAACTTAATAAATATAGGCAACAGAGTTATCAGCCATGTAAGTATGGACTACTGTAATGGTAAATAACTATGCTAAGTTTCAAGTGGATATCTTTGATAGCCTTTGAGAAAATGATTCCGACTATAAACTTAATAACCAATGCACATGCAGACAATCCCGTCACGACGAAAGCACAAAGAAAGGTTGAGCTAAAAATTAACACATGTACTGCAATTACACAGACACTATGAAACTATACAGAAACAATTTTGACCTACCATAGATTTTGATCCTAGATGACCAAATATCGTCTTGACCTACCAGTAGATTTTGTTGAGAAGATCACTGTGACCAAGTTTCATATAGATTAGGCCAAAATGTTACTTCTAATATATATATAAGAAAATTGTGAACAGACAAATGGCTGAGCACAGAGTGATAAAGTTACAGATGAGCTAATATGCTACCTGTACCTGTTTAGCAAGTTTCTATACGTGAGTACATCATATTAAATGTGATGAGAATAAAGGTAATTATTCTTGTCGGAACTAAATAATCACAAATCTTAATCACTTGATCATTATCAGATCAGAAGTCAGTTAGCTTATTTACATGTACTCCTTTTCGTATCAGGAACATTCTCATATTAATGTCACAAATTGTCAAATGCACGTCTGTATGAGGTACAACAGCAGATATCACCATACATGCGGCTGCCAATACTACAACCATATGCGTAGAAATGCTATTACAGGTGTTTCTGAATAACGTTTTTCATTTATCATTGATGTGTTTATATTGCTTAGTTTATTTTAAGTTCACTCCCATGAAGTAATATGGCACGCTTCATTGAAGAAAGGGTCATCTTCAACTCCAGCCAAAGGCAGCCATATCCAATGATGATTATATCCATGAGTCTAACTGTCACCCTCACAACTGTTTTAGTTGTCATATTTATCAATGTATACGTGGGCCCATCAATAATTTCGTGAACTAATTCTACAGTTTCATAACGCTTTGACATAGCTTACTGAAATTTTGCATGGTCAATGATAATTTATTACCCAATTAATTAAGCATAAAAAGTGAATGATGACGTCACTTTTTATGACGTCATATTAATATGTTAACGCCATGTCATTGGCGTTCGTTATTAAAAATGGCGTCGCGTGGTATGATCGAGTAATGTTTTTTATTAAAGATTTATACATTACTCAGGCAATATGTCTTCTACATTCAGAAAATTTTGCATGCAGTTAATATGGACTCTTGGTAATCGAATAGCACAATTTCATTGTCGAAGACGTACTTAAAGGGCAATAGAGGAGCAATTAAAGACGATAAGCATATTCGCCGACCATTGGTTGTTTAAATTGGCGGTCGGTAAAGTGTATTGACGATAATATTTTGCGACATACAAATACTAACTTGTAATTATTGTGTTTCTCCGAAAGCTGCTGTTATAAGACACTATTGTAGCAATAATTAAATCCCAGTTGTTATCGGCTATTAAATAAAAGCACATACAACTTCAAATGTATAAAATTCTGATATACTATGAAAATTCGCCAACTCGTAGCCGCAGCGTTATTTCGGACACAATCTAGGACTTGAATATAAAACTGTTATAGCACCCATCATATAACCCAGAATAGACTACGGGCTACTTCTGACCATTTCCAAAACTCAAAAATAGCCTGTATGGTGAGAAATACAAGCCCCGAGAGAAGTTGTGTGCGTCATAAACAAAACATTGCGGGAGATGTCACGTGACGGCCTGTAACACGTGCTCCGGATATGGGTCGAGCAATGGAATAAATGTAAACTGTGCACGGGATGTAACTTTATTAAGGTCTAGAGGCTAAAAGTGTGTAAGTCTATTTATACTCGCTACATAAAATTAGTTCACGAAATTATTGATGGGCCCTCGTATACAGTCAATATCGGTCTTCCACCTTCCTGCTCATTGAATACAAATAAACTCTTGTTACCATACCATGCCAACCTTATTGCTGATTGGTTCTGGGTGCCTGGAATAGAAAATGAGAATACATTGGATAACATAAACCATTGAAATATAGTTAACTAAAATAGTTTTAAATGTCACAGACAGACATAGACCACTCCTTTAACCTGCTGTCACATTGTGTTGGAGGAGGCGGGGATGCACATAATTAGTTATAAACAAGATTTGTTTGTACAGTACAGCTCTCGTGACTTTTGCCAAAATCGCGATACGTCTGTTGGTAATTTTCTACATGCGTGGAAAATTGCCGCGGTTTCAGTGCGATTGTCCACTGTAAAACCACCAACGAATTGCTGCAATCGTGTCTGCACTCGCGAGAATGCGCAGATCATTATAATGCTATAATTGCCCGCAATCGCGTTAATCGCCGCGTTCCATCCAGTTTACAGGTAAGTCTATTGTAATGTATGTATACAGTGCTGTCGGGTAATTCTGCGCACCTAACCACTGCGGTATAACGTACACCGGATATTGCTAGTAAAGTGAGTAATATTATCAATTTTAAGGACATGAAATGGAGACCAGGGTGAGTTTAGACGCGATATTTTCCTAATTACTGACTTCTTATGTATATCCCAATTGAGGTTTAACTTCTTCTGGCATTTTGGTAACTTTATAGAACACTATCGTATATCAAATGGTCATAGAAAGGATAAAATTATCAATTCTGGAAAGGCTGTATTACCAAATTGTGGATTTTTTAAACTGGCCATTTTGTTTATATTGAACTCCAAAATGTTGTGACCAAATTTCATAAATATTGTTCGAATAACAACTTAGATTCAACCCAAAACAGATACACGGGTGTGTACAGAGTATTGCTGTTTGGTGTACAGAGTATTGCTTAATAAAACACATCCATATATACACACCAAGGTTTATTTTTAATCTCTCAACTATTTCTGATGCTTACATTCAACGTTGCTAATTCAAACTATTGGGCATTGTAGCTGTTTTGTCTAATGCGATTGCCAAAGTTATGACCCTTTACTGTATGTGAAATACTGTTACTAATAGAAGTTTCCCATTAAATTCGCGGGGGGTTGGAGCTAGGATAAGCTTGTTACATTAATTGATTCATGTAGTCCATGTAATCCAGTCTAAATAGGTACAGATCTATTCAGTATAAATTATTTTTACAAAACAACACTGATTATACCTTGTATTTATTCAATTTGAGTGACAAATAGTTACTGCACTTATAAGCAATACTCCGTACACGATACAGCAATACTCCGTACACCAGGGAGCAACCATATAGCAATACTCTGTACAGTTAAATTAAACACTTGTATTTATTCTCGCAATGCACTCTCATTTTCGATTAGTTTCGGATACTGCATTTGCAATATAATCTTTGTAACAGGAATGACAATTCGCTCGATTCAAGTCGAGTATTTTAACGAAAGATATAACAAAAACATCTAATTTCGACAGATCGTGCTTACTTTCTCCGTGAGTAACGATGCGAGTTTGGTCTTTTAATCACCCTTCTAGGAAATTCCAGGCGATTTACCGGTTGCACATGCTAGGAAAATTTATGGAGGAGATTGTTTTGTATAAAATGTATATCAAAAACACTCAGAAAAACTAAAAATTGTCTCTCAACTTACCCTTGTCAACACTAGAATGTCGCGAAAATTGATAATATTACTCATTTTGCTAGCAATATCCGGTGTACGTTATACCACAGTGCTAACGGGTATTGGGTTTCTACATTTGAGATTATTTAATTTTTAGAATAAATTATGGTGTTGTTTGGATATAAACAACCTTCATTGATAAATGCAAACAATTCATAATATCATACCTTCGCTTAACTAGGTCCAATGTCGTCACAAAACCAGATGACGGCCGGTTTTCATGACGTAAATTTTTTCGGCTTATTCTGCGCAGGTGGAAATGTGTTTTGTATAGTCTGTTTCAAAGATTTATTTCACATGAACTTTATGAACAGTATCAAAAGAATAAGTCATTAAGACTATGTTGACAAAAAAGGAAAAGCCGTCATCCATTATAAAAGTGCTTTTATTCAATTTATGAGTCACATGGTATGTCAAATTAACGAAAATCGCCGTTGACACTCATGTTGGTAAATGTTTCGTAAAATTACTTTCCCGATTTCGTTGATATAATTATAATACTTTGCATAAGTAACGCACATCAACAAGACACTTGAGGATCGAACGAAAATGACCCAGCAAAGTCTGCCAGAAATAGAAAGTTAAGGTGCGCAGAATTACCCGATGCGCAGAATTAACCGAAATGACTGTATACAACTGTATAACAAACAACAATTTTTTGGGCATTAAAGTAGTCAATTTTTGTGTGGCGATAAGCCACACAATGTAATAACTATCTTTCATTTTTGATTTGATTTATATATACTATGAAGTTAACGCCTTTATGCCTACACCAATAAATAGGTCTATGATTTGAACAATATTACAAGCATGCTTCACAGGTTACACGTATCATTGAACCCGATTTGTTTACATTACCAACATTTATTAATATTAAGACCAACAATTACATCAGACTTTTATTTTTTGAGGATATTTTAATTTTATAGCAAATCATTCCGCATGGACTATATTCCTACTACCAAAGGCCTGCGAACCGCCAAGGACCGCCAAGAAGGTTGAGAAAGTAATCCCACGGTTTCATGTTTACATATCGGGGCATTCATATGCAAATTGATATACAACGAGCTATTGGTCAGTGACTAGTTTGTATTGTTTATTCAGCCAATAGATTTCTGGTGGAACACGGGTGAACTGCAGTGCTCCCGCTGGCGTTCGCCAATGGCGCCATTTGCGCAAGAAATGAAAATTTGGCGCAAGATAATTCAATTTGGCGACAAACATAAAAATCGGCCATTTTTTCGATAAGACAACAATATACAGTCATGTATACTGAAGACTGCAATAAACAATCAATTAGAGCTGCTATCAGTCAGTTAATCCCATCAAAGATGTTAAAATTTGCCGACAATTTGTTTTAAATGCGTATCGGGTTGATGTTAAAGACTGTTTTCGGCCGTACTTATATTCCGGAATTTCACATGAAATACGACCGTGATGTCAACAAAATTGGTTATGAACTCTGTGGACCGTAAAAGCTGTATTGGAAGGCATTAATTAAAGACTTAAACATTGCAAGACATAAACATGTCTTAGTAAAAAGAATTTGCCATTATAAATCACTCAAAATGTCAACAATTTGAAATGTCATATGTTTTCGCGACCTTCACATACGATTTTGTTACAACAATAAGAATTTGACATGGCAGTAGTCAACAGAAACATTACAATACATATCAACAGATGTTTGATTAGCAACAGGTGTGTTTCTTTACCCTTCCTAGACAGTTTTGTCTTTCAAATCTCCATTATGGTGGCAAATATGTAGCATGGACCACAAGGGAGGTAACTCTGCTCTGACTGACATTCATATATGCATACTGAATCAAAGCACTGGATGCATGAAATTTGAGTCAAACTTGCACACAGTTTAATATAGTTATACACATAGGCCTACAGTCTGGACTGAATTGTTAGCAATACATTATTTTTACTAGGCCTTATGATATTAAAATGTCAGCCAGCACAAATATAAGTTTAGCTTCAGTTATAAGAATATTATAAGAATAAAGAATTTATTAATTGTGCCTTGTGCAAGGGAAAGCCCACAATGTATATGAACAGTTTAACAGATTAGAAATTTATCGGACACTGCTGTAAGCATGCTATTCTCTGATGAATGGTTAGCATATTGTCAATAACATAGAAAATAAAAATAAATTGTTATAATAATGCTGTAAATATGTTTGTAACAATGATGACTTCTAAGTACACACTGAAGAGGAACATAAGTAATGCAATTAAGGCATTACCATGGACACATCAAAATACACATAAAACAGAAATATATACAAAAATTACAAATACAAGATTTAGTCCATCATTTACATCATTTCAATTTTGGTCAAAGTGGCGCATAAGTGGCGACAACTTTTTTCATTTGGCGCAAGAAAAATATAAGCCAGAGGAAGCACTGGAACTGAAATGTGTCTATTAAAATCACTCCGCCGCTGAACATTTGTAGACGATGACCTAATTATGTTGTTTACAAACATTGATGCTATAAATAGAAACAACATGTTTTCACTGGTGGTGGGAAGCTGAATTAGTTCAAGGACAGTATATACAGTCTATCTAACCGCTAGCAGACGATCGATACACTAACTTGATTAGCTTAGACAGGATCTACTATATTAATAGATCTCTGGTTTAGCAGTACTGTCACGCAATATTCAATTAATTGCAGTTCCGTCAATTACTATCGGATTTTGACAAAATAAATTTTGTCAATACCATGAGATATTTCAATTTATTAATATCAAATTAAATTTAAATTATAAAATAATATGAATTCACATTGGCGAGTTAAAAAGCGAGTCCCTAGATTTTCTATTCGCGAATTGTGCAAATTTTCGGAACTACCTGAGGTTTTAAATCGTCAGTAACAATTTTATTTCTAATTTATATAAACAAATAATACCTCACTGAAAAGAGGAAACTTTCAACTTCAAGAAAATGTGCAACATTTATATCGGTCTCAATTAATAAGCACATGACGGCGAGTTAAACGCGCATCGTGCGAACTAATTGTGCTATTCATAGCGGCTAAATACAACATAATAGCTATAATAAATATCACCCGCTGATTCATATTTCGGAACAGAATACGCAATATTTAAATAATAACCAATACATAAATAATCGTCAGATTTTCAAAAAATAACTTGTAGTATATTCCAAAATATATAATTGACCTGTTTTAAATACGATTTTATTAACATATCGGACAGAATGCTATAGAATTTACGCTGAGTATGGTCCGAAAGTCTGTTCGTAAGTTTAGTTATGTTACTCCGAAAAACATTTCTGCTCTTGATCCGGCGGGAGTACGGACAACCTTCATTATAATCATATCAGTAGTCAATAGCCCTTACCACTGGACCACTTGTCCACCTAAATTCAATTGATCGACTTTAAATATATATGTATATGGCATCTAAGAGAAGTGATGTGACATGAAACCATAATTCTATCTGGTTCCGTTCTTGAATTATTTCATTCAACCAAAAAAAAGTCATGATATTACCATTGATATCATTTTCTTATATTTTCCTTCTATTGAAATCTGGTTCTATCTTATTAATTACCTCCCTTTATTTAATTTTCCCAACATATTTCTACCTAGTCCTGTTTCCATAGCGGGGGGGGGGGCATCTCGTTTGTTGTGTTTTAATTCCCAGTTCATCAGTTGTATGGAGACTACCCAGTCACTCATCTTGACACTGACGCTTGGTGTCTTGAGAGCAGCACAAACATTCGAGTGAGTCTGGGCTTATCAGAACTCTGACACAGCATGTTGGTGCAGTCTTTATTTGAATGGTCAAAATGACATCAGTTCGCCACACATCAGTACTTTCAGTGCTTTGATTAGTTTTATTAACAATACATTGTAATTACCTGTATTAGGCTTGATTTAAAAAGTGTCCGTTTTATTGCCTATGTTAATTATTTGTCGCATTTACTACAATGGGAGGAACGAAAACTTAATGTTCATTGCTAAATTTAAAAACATTATCAGTTTTATTGTTGACGTTAATTAATTGTCTCATTTAACGACGACAGGAATGAAATTCAAACATTGCTGATTGTGAGAAAAATAAATTCAGTTATTTATCATAAATATCGCGATGTTTTTATATTATATAAAATACAATTTTATGAAAGTATGAAAGCCTACATGTATGCTTGAATGTTTTTCATAGATTGACATTCACTTTTTTGCCCGACCTGAAAACAAAATACTGAGAAATTGAATATATACTATTGTTGTTGTTGCTATATACATTTTAATTCATTACTTGTATGGTATTGTGAAAAAATACATGATCATTCTTGAAAGTTAAAACCTATTGATAAGTTCACACACTCATAATACATATTTTCATTACTGTACATGAAATAAATTATCAATTTAATAAGCATTGACTCTGTTCATCTGCATATATTACCTTTTAATTAATCGCAGTAAACGCAATTAAAGCGGTGATTTGTATCGTCGCTCTATCAGCAAAATTACAAGGAAACCGTGAGGAAAGTTTCGCGAAGATTCCCTCGCAATGCCGAGGATTATAGCGTGACTCCCGCGCTATTCCACTTTGACATTAATCGCGCAAACGTGCGACATTAGGCAAAAGTCGCGAGAGGTGTACTGTATAACAGTATGCCCCATGACAGTCAAAAATGGTAAAGATCACAGCGACCTTCGACCTACTGACCTGAAAATCTACTTGGCTAGGAGATCACAAAAGCTACAAAATTTCAGTTTCAAAAATCAATCTTGTTCAAGCTTGAAAGTAGCCTAGCTACTGTGTACCGGATACTGAATCATTTTCAGTCGGAATTTAGGGATTTTCTAATGAAATAGGACACTAAATATTATTTTCTCATGTTAATTTTGCACATGCCCATGGACAAGCTGGTTGGAAAAATCCACTTGCCTGCAGACCAAAAAGCCCAAGTCGGCAAGTCGGACACTGGAATTCCAAACCCCTGAATTAGAAAATGAAACCCAATATCATAAATTTCCATTCAGTAAGAAAGAAGTTACAACAGTTTTTGTAACTAAGAACATGCTCCAATTGGAGAACAGAGTAAAACTATAAGTTTGAGCAAAGACCTAAAATACACAGATTGGAAACCTATATCAAATCTCGAGATATCTCGTGGCAGTCTTTTGAAATATTGCGAAATCTTGTATACCTCCTGTTTTTATATAAATAGGAAAAAGCTTATAACACTTTAGGAATAAAAATAGACCCCAAAGAGCCAGACCTACTTCTCATTTAAGGACATTCGTTCCTTTTGAAATTTTCTGTACAAGGTATAATATGAAACCTGTTATTTTTATGAAGATCAGATTAATGCCAGTCATTTAGAAAATTCCCAACAGTTTTGCTTCTAAGGCTAGTTTTTAAGATATTATTAGATTTAGGGGACAATCCCTAAAAACAGAAAAATGTATTTTACCTAACAGTTTTGGTTAAAAAAGCATAAAACTTAGCATACATGAAATTACTTATGTAAGGAATCAAGCAGTAAAGTTTATTAAATACTTTGTAAGTTATTTGAATTTTTAAATAATATTTTAAAATATGTTATCTTTAAAAATATGTTTTACGTGCAAAATCGTTGAACAAAATACGGTTGTCATATATGCAACAAGTACAGTAACAATTTTAGAAGTTTCATAGCAAATTTCATGATGATTGCTCAGCTAGATTTATTTAAATTGAACTTATACATCGTTTTTAATCATATGTGTTAACAGTTTAAAGGTTGTTTCTTCTGCATTTGCTAGTCACAACCCATAAGAAATAAACGCAGAAGAACTTTCTTCTAGATAGATTGGGATGTGGTTTAAAATATTATCTATTTTTGATATGATCGAGTGCATAGTACTACGTTTTACATACGTTGTAATGAATTGGTGAGATTTGGTGTTTAAAACCATTTGGAAAAAATCATCGGTAAGGCGTCATCAGTAGTTTCTTCGATATTTTTATCAATACTGTAAATTAGTATTTAATATTTACAATTATCTCCATTTTAAGACATGAAAATGTACTACCACGTCAATTTCAAACTTTATATGTTTTGATCATGATAGGTCGATGCTTGAGATACGTCTAAGGGACTATGATTTTTGAACTTCGATCCGCTCAACTGAAAAGGAACGAATATCCTTAAAATGATTTTAATGAAAGTTTATCAGAAAATACTCGATTTGCCTTATTAACACACAAGTAACTGTATCGTTGAAAACGTAAATAAAAACGAAATTTTTTGTTGTTGAAAATTTACATTTTTCTATACAAGTATATTAAATTTTGTTCTAAAATCCAGAATTTCAAGCAATCAAAAACAAAAATTGACTATCAATATCACCATAAACTTATATTCATATACAGCAATGCTTAAACTAGAATTCAAATTTCATCTTAATAAAATACCTAAGAGCTATATATTGATAGTTCCAGTATGTGCAAATATGAAATGTGTTAATTTTATTTAAATATCTCTAAATATAATTAATGACTTAATAAGCTGTCACAAATTCAACCCAGCAGGAAGCAATAATACATAAATATACAAATAAAAAAACTATGACACATACTTTCTAGTGTACACACAGTAGCAATAGGGGGCCACTTATTAAATTACTTGACCATTTTAATCATGTGTTTTATGACCCTAGATAAACACTGATATGATCTCCTGCTGGCATCATGTACATATATAAATATAATGACAATGTGCAAGGGTTTTATGACTATGTCTGGGAATTTTTGTCCATTTTGATCTAACAAACAGATATCAATCTTTCCACTGTGCACACCAGGGGGTTTTATTACCCTATATAATATTCCACTAGATAATTTTAACAAAGGGGTAAAGGTCCACCTTCTATTTATATTTTTGCATTGATGCTTTCAGAGATGTATTTAATTCAACTGTGTTGGTCAACTGAACTTATATTATTATATAATTAATTAATGAACCAAACAGATGTTCATTTTATATATAATACATTTATATTGTTCTGTCAGTAAACCATGATCATTAAATAAGGAATAGTATAACTACTGTTATATTTTCAGCCTTACATGCCAGCTTCATGCTACAGCTAAGCTTTCAATTATTCAAAACACATCTTACCCTCTTAGTTCAAAAATTTGTTCTATAGGTGTATGAAATTAAAACAAATAACATAGTATTGCCGGTACATGAAAACATGGAGGTAATAAACCTCCCTAATGAAATACATGATTTTTTCATTGTGACCAAATAATAATGTACAAAGAATAATGTTACAAGATATATTATTTTATTTAAGTTGAAACTTCATGGTTTATGAATCTAACTTTTAACAGGAACAGTCTATTCTATAGAAAAGACTGTTCCTGCTTTTAAATGAGGATTATATTTTTTTTATTTCTGAATATACCAGATAGGTAATATTTAATTAATATGTTATATCCTTGAAGTTGTTATTTGTATGAAAGTATATAATTATAGCGTAAAACAATTTACTTTCGTGAATACTAACCAAACTTAGATAACTTCAAGATATAGCTTGGCCAATTTGACACGAGCCTGACCTTTTGATTAGCATAATTTAACAGTCGATATATTGCTTATGTTTACAACAGCAAGTGTATGTTTTCATAATCGGGAGTATCACGAAGACGCTTGAGATGTAATACAAAAACAAATTTGAATACCGATATTGCATGTTTTGCTTGCTGAAATTGATATATTCAAAGCTAGAACCTTGTAATATATTCTTGCATAAAGGTCAGGCTCAGGTCAAAATAGCCAAGCTATACTAACTATGGCAATTATTGGCAATTTCACGACTAGAAATATTGTCATTTGTAAGTCTACCCAGATGTCCATATAAAGGTTTTTAACACTTGGCGACTACCCGGTATTTGTTTTTGCAAATTTCTACCCCTTTAAAATCGCAGGAAATAATTTCTTGGTTTACAGTACTTTTTAACCAGATTTAAATATATACATCAAAACTGGAATAAAACCTTTGTGATCAATTTACTATTACTTATTGGACATTTAGTAATTAGCTATGAACTAGCCAATTGGAGTGACATCACACTAAAGTTATCCAGAATCCGAACAAAATCCCGGGTGGACAGAATACCGGCACCTCATTTTTGACAGGGTGGAGCTAATCCCGGTCATGTTTTTTACAGGGTGGACAAAAACCTCAACCTATAAATTTCAGGATGGACATTATATAAATACCCATCATGACTTTTACTTATGAAGAGGGTTATTGCTGCATTGTAAACGATTATTGTGTGATTCATCATTGTGTGATTTTGTAAGGAACTTCTCCATGATTAGTTACAATAAATGTTAATTTTTTAATTATCATGCATACTATCAACTATATCATATATATATAGTCATGATGGGTATTATGTCCACCCTGAAATTTATAGGATGGGGATTTTGTCCACCCTGTAAAAAACATGGCCGGGATTATATCCACCCTGTCAAAAATTAGGTGCCGGTATTCTGTCCACCCGGGATTTTGTCCTAAACTCAAGTTATCCAGAACTAAAAGCAAAGTGTAAAATAAATGTCAAACTTCAAAAATATTTAATTCTCAGTAACTCTTAGGGACAAACAGATAGAAGGAAAACTGAGGGGACAGTTACTATATGCCTCTGCACCAGTAGATGTCTGGACTGTATAACATTATTAATTTGCGTACCCTACATACATGAACCAACCCACTTCCTAATTCCTGCATCAACACTAAAGGGATCCTGATGAACCCAAATTCTAGCAAGGGACACCAGTTCTGACAAGCTCAGTGTTTCCCCAGGATCCCTAAATTTTCATAATCAAGCTTTAAATAAACTAATAAAGTATACACATTTGCTTTGGAACTGGAGGGATCCAAAGTTTTGACAGTTAGTTACCCCCTCTCTAATATTGGTCAGTCACAACGTTAGTGTCAAGGCCTGATGAATTGGGGGGGGGAACATTTTTTATATTTTTTTGCCTTACATTATATTGTTTTTCTAGGCAATTTCTGGCCTATATATATCTAATAAAGTATGCTTACCTGTTAATCTTTAAGTGTCGGTTTGTTTTGCAGCCTTAGGTCACAAACTATTAACACCACTGCAGGAAAGCAAGAAACACCTGAAAAAGACAAAAAGTATTATAAATCAAAAATACCTCAACATAACTGTATAATGGGAAACAGAAAATAAAACATCATCGAAAAGTAAAAGAAACTGGAGACGGACGTTCAATCATTTTCACGTTATGAAAATTCCCAAACATGTTTTACAGTCTGTAAATTAGGTCACAGCTTTTCTCGGCATTTATACACTACCCTATGCTGCAACAAGAAATCTAGACAAAATACCCACTGGACACAATACCCACTGCTCATTTTTGACAGGTAGGATATAATCCCCGCTGTAAATTTTTCAGGGTGGACAAATTCCCATCATAGATTTTACAGGGTGGATATAATCCATCCTGTAAAATTCAGTAGGGTCCATTATGTCCACCCTGACAAAAAGGCGCAGCAGGGATTTTGTCCAACACTCCTGCAAATATATATTTTACTGTGTTATAAGAAGTCACGCAGTAGATTATATGGGTTTCAAAGGAAATAAACCGACATTATGAGATTATTTTTCTTCTAGATCAATAAGTCCAGATTCGTTTATAAATGTATTAGGTCAATCAAGCCAAAAGATGTGATTTTTGATAAATTTTGCAATTTACAACTGTTACCAACTGAAGTTGAGTCATTTTCAAAATTGAATGATACAACTTCATTTGGAAAAAAAATATTGGATATTTATATGGTTTCAATTTTCTTATAAAATATTTTCTACTTTAGTTGTAAAAACAACTTTTATTAAATATTATTCATATTCTTTAGTCTTCTAATAATATACTGTTTGCCTAGACAAAGGAAATTGGAAACTTTCAAATGATTAAAATTCAATAGAAATAATAAAGATATAAAAAACATTCATTTATAGAGGGGACATACGAGTGTAGGACAAAATCCCGGGTGGACAGAATACCGGCCCCTCATTTTTGACAGGGTGGACATAATCCCGTCCATGTTTTTTACAGGGTGGACAAAATCCCCACCCTATAAATTTCAGGGTGGACATAATACCCATCGTGACTATATATACAGTAGAAACTCCCTAATCCAAACTCCCTCGGGACTGTTCAAAAATTTCGGATTAGAGAGGACTTCGGATTAGGGAGGTTTTTATTATTTCAGTATCTGTTACTAAAATAATCTACTAGTATATGTATTGAAAACCACAGGAGCTGTAGTATACATGTATTACTATATATCATTGAGCGTTATTTCTCTGTCCTTAATTAATAAGAATAACATTATACTAAAATTAGTTTGTAATCAAATTATTTAACTTTCAAAACCAATTGCGTTTTCCCAATTAAGTCGCGTTATATGATATGTTGAACAGTAATTAATTCTTATATATTATTGAAATCACTAAAAATTAAAAACTCTCTTGTATATATATGGCATACTTTTGTTACATCAACATAAATATTGACCACAGTACTTTTTTAATTCTCAAATTTATTAAATATAAACCCACTGATTCATTATGACCACTTACAAATACAAGATGAATCCATGTATAGAAAATGAGATGTTAGTTGTGTAAAGGTGTTAAAAGTCATGCACCATACTTTTCAATTATATTGCTAGATAATAAGTGGCCATTCTACATCAATAGACAATAGGTTGTTTACAAAGTGTCACCTTTTATGATACAAACAGTAACAATGGAGTGTATAATACTGTATTGCCACCAGTCAATTATGGTTCACTGACAGTTGAAATATTTGACAATTTTGAATTTTAATATACAGCCCGGAATATATTTTTGAATTTCGGATTACAGAGTTCAATTTATGAACAAAATATCAATTCCGGACTGAAATTTTAGTTCGGATTGGAGAGGTTTCGGATTGCGAAGTTTTTTCATGTAGCATTATATAAGAATATAGAAGGAAAAAAATGGGACCTAGAAAAAATTTCGGATTGTGGAAGATTTTGATTGGAGAGTGTCGGATTAGGAAGTTTTTACTGTATATGATATAGTTGATAGTATGCATGTTAAATAAAAAATTAACCTTTATTGTAACATAATCATAGAGAAGTTCCTTACTAAATCACACAATAATCGTTAACAATGCAGCAATAACCCTCTACATAAGTCAAAGTCATGATGGGTATTATGTCCACCCTGAAATTTATAGAATGGGGATTTAGTCCACCCTGTAAAAAACATGGACAGGATTATATCCACCCTGTCAAAAATGAGGGGCCGGTATTCTGTCCACCCGGGATTTTGTGCGGATTCCGGACATACATTACATTTCACAGGGACGTCATGCAGTTACTTGTATGATTTAAGTCCTCATAATTTAACATAAATTTATATTAAAATTTAAGATCAATTAATGTAACTATATAACAAAATTATTTTCACACTTTTAAGTTTGTTTTTAAATGCATTATTTCATATTTAGCCATTATAATTTTATACTACATCAATATCAAGAAGAATATTCTAATATTTCTTGTAAAAACAGGAACCCCTTATTTATACAACTACTGTCCCAAAAACAATTAATTATCAATGTGCAATATAGTTTACACAATCATTTCACTCCAAGGAGAGTATGGACTATTTCCTGTCCCCTGCAGCTTTCATAATTCATAATCAATGTCTAGTCAAAACATAGATCTCTCTTTTAAGATTTGAGCTAGGATTATGTAATATTACATAAGAGGGAGGAGCTAATTAAAATGTGCAAAGATAATATTGCACAGTGGGAATCGTGGGAGGAGCTTATTTATCATGCATTATGGCTCTGTACATTATGGGAGGAGCTCAATACGGTTGTATTGGAAAAAAATAATTTTAGACTCTAAAAGTATTGTGCAATCATCACTTTGTATAGATCAATTAAGCTTCTGTTCATAGTTCTACATGAAATTGCTTATTATAATAATTAAAAGACTGTGGCTATCACCGTCCTGGGTCATAAACTATTAATTTGGTCTATAATCATAATTTGCATGTTTTACATACACTTTCTTTCAGTCAAATGTATTTTATAGTATATAACATAATGCATTTTAAACATATTTGTGTTATATGTGTTCAAAAAAGAAGAGAACAAGACAATATGTGAATGCGTATGTTCCCTATAAATGTAAAGACTGTCCCCCATTTTTATAATCAAATTTATGACTAAATTTTGTTTCCATGATAAAATTATTGATTTCACTTGTCAGTGGCGTATTTAGGTGGGGGGGCTAGGGGGCTTGAGCCCCCCCCCCCCCCCGAGCTGGCAGGCCAGATACAATTAAATAAATGATGGTTAGTAAGTGTTGTTCGTTTCAATGCCATAGCACAGATACTATTTAAGATATGGCCTTATTAGTAACTTGCATGCAAAACTTTAACCAAATTTTCTAAGTAAAAAAGGGCCATAATTTGCATTAAATTCATGCAAGAGTTATCTAACATGGTTGATTACATGACAGGGAAAGCCAGTGCAAAGTTTCAATCCAATATATGCACTGGTTATTGAAATATAACCAAGGTTAAAGTTTTGCATGTATAACTTTAACCATATGCAACGCCGACGCCGACAAACAAGTGACTGTAATAGCTCTCTTATTCTTCGAATAGTCGAGCTAAAAAATGAGCCCCCTGAAATTTAAACTTTACACTGTAGGTACATTTCCTGTTTACTAGCCCCCAATAAACAGCAATGGTCAGTGTGATTTAGCCCCCAATCATAAACTTGACAGGATATACATATAGTCTAGGTATAAACTCAGGAGCTTGTCAATATATAGAAGATCCTGGTAAACAACATACTTCATTGATTCACACTATCTGATTGGCTAAAGGAGAAAAATTTGACTAATGAAATTCCCTGAAACATTCAGCCACAAGCATAAGAAATTATATTACAAAATATATGTACACAAAATACTGACATCGCCCTTTTTTATAACTCTAAAGCGGTATTGGGACCTGTGCCACCTAAAGTAAATAGGCAAGTCAGGTATAACAAAATAAGGATATTGGAAAAGGGATTATCTTTTCAATGTGTAAAGCTTGGCTATTTTGACCTGTGCCTGACCTTTATGCAAGAATATATAACAAGGTTCTTGCTTTGAATATATCAATTTCCGCAAGCAAATCGTGCAATATCGGTATTTCAGATTTGTGTTTGCATTACATCTTGAGTGTCTTCGTGATACTCCCCGATTATGAAAACATACACTCAGTGTTGTAAACGTAGACAATATATCGAGTGTAGGACAAAATCCCGTCTGGACGTAAAACCCACTGCTCATTTTGGGCAGGGTGGACATAATTCCCACTGTGAATTTTACAGGGTGGACAAAACACCCATCCTATAATTGACAGGGTGGACATAATCCCCTTCCGCAACCCTCTCCAGGTTGAGCCGCCCCCCTTTGCAAATTTTCTGGATATGCCCCTGCTTCTATAACTTTGATACCAGGCATTCTATTATTTTGCACTTGCCCTTAGCGGGCAAACTGGATGAAAAAATCCACTTGCCCACAGGCCAAAAAGCCTAAGTCCGGCAAGTCAGACATAGGATTTCCGCATTCAGTTCTCATAAGATTTCCGCATTCAGTTCTCTCCATAGTCTTACTGTATATATATCAATTATCATGCCCGGTATACTACGGTCTATCACGGTAGAAATATGGTAGAAATATCAGACACGTAGCTATAGCCGGGCCTCCTGTAATGTGGATTCAGCATTGTGCTAGGGGTTTCCAGGGATAGGCCGTGAGTGGCCGGGTAAACAGTCGTGTTTTTACCTCCAAGCTCTCCCGCACTGCTGGGGAAATGTTTAAAAAATCTCTGAACCAATACCCAGGACAATTTTTTTATTTATCAGGGGGATATTGGTGATTTTACCGAGAACGGGTGTTTTTACAACGCTAAAGTAAAATCCCGGCCCATCCCAGGGATTGGGGCCGTGGATGCAACTGACTGGTGCATAGCAATTGGTAAATGTATGTTATTGGTACCTACTGCTACTAAGAATGTAGGCTGCTGATGTTAACAATAACCACCCCTCTTGTATCGGAAAACCTGGTGACAAGGAACCCTCGGACTAAGTACACACATGTACATGTACGGTTGTTTGAAATATGGGACAAGTAGTCAGCTGCTTTGACCAATACAGTCTTACAAACAACTGTCAACGACCACAGTGACGAGGATGACCAGTAACTTACACGACAACAAGTTCCAGTCATCAATATTCTTGTGTTTTGTTAATGTCACTTACAACTATACAAAATGCAGAGTACCGTATTTCCTCGTATTGCCTCCCCCCTCTAATTAACGCCCGTCGATTTTTGAAAAAATCACACCTTCAATAATTGGTCCTACAGTAATCCAATTGAGTATCCACACAAATCCAGAATAACAGTCAGTCATGATACGGTAATCCAATTAATTACCACCGAGTTATTACAGGGTGGCCACAGAAAATGAAGAATGAAATTCCCTGATTATTCCCTGATTTTTCCCTGACCAAAAGGTTAATTTCCATGATTTGTGCATCGTTTGCGACCATGGTTTAGTCAAGGCTGTTATCTTATTTAACATAAAACCTAAAGGCAATATAGGATAGGGTGCAAACTTTATCTTACTATTTCTTTTTGATGCTACCTGATAAGATATTTATATAGAGTAAACTCATTTTGCGAGCGAAGCGAGCACGAAAATTCACTTTTCATACTTTTTCACCAAAACAAACGGCAAAAAATCAATTACAAGACTATTTCATTTCTCCAATTTTGTAAAATTCCCTGATAATTCCCTGATTTTTGCCCAATTTTGAAATTCCCTGATTTTTCCCTGCAGGGAATTTATTTTGGGCATTTTCCCTGTTTTCCCTGTTTTCCCTGTTTTCCAGAGTCTGTGGCCACCCTGTATTATATACTGTATTCATGCCGTGGCATTAATTTTGGCATTTTTCGGCATTTTACTGTAGTCTGTACATGTTGAGTATATTAAAACTAGTCGAATTCCACACAATTCCTGATAATATTGCTAATTGGTCTTAAGGCCACACCAAATTAATTTTTGGTTCTACAGATTTTTGTGGGTAAAAAATAGGGGAGAGCAAGCAAAATATAAATTTGAATATTTATTTTTGAAAAAAGCTATTATTGAGGGCGAGCGAAGGAGCGAAATAATATTTTTAAATTTATTTATGAAAATGCCAAAAATTTGAAAGCGAGTGAAGGAGCAAAAATGTCATATTCATTTGGAATACGACAACCAAGCTAGTCAATGATCACCGGGTACAGTTTTGTTCTTGTAGTGATAAATCATGCTCAGAAGGCTGTTTACTTAGCACTGTTAGAAGCGCACCAAGACATAATGCTATGTAAGGTTACCGCCATAGGATCTAGCCCCACATCAAGCACATTTTCCTTATGGATATACGAGGTCACCTATGGTAACATGTTAAGACAATTGTTGCAAACTGCAGCAAATAATGTTACATAAGCTGTGATATATCCAGTTGTAATACCTGGTGTTTCAGCAAGTGACTGAAAAGTAGAACATTAATTTTGGTGCAATAATTAGAGCAAAATCTATTTTATCCAATTTTTGAAACTTTTTGATGAAACCAGGACCTTCTCTATGTATGTAGTATTCAAAATATCTGATGAAACAATGTAAGATAAAGTATAGAACACTTATAAACAGGTGCATTTAGTGTCCGTGACACACACAACTGTTAATTTCACACACCACAGACCATGGACGTACGAAACGTCATTGTTGCGAAAATGGGTGACAATTCATGATTTCGTCAGTAGTATGGTATACTAGCAATAATATTATAATGAATACAAACATAACTAGATAGGCTTGTTTGTGCATTCCACTATCACAATTCTTCCCTTTTTACTATGTGTATACACCTATGCGTGTTTTTGTAAGGGGCAGAACATTCACAGAATCATTTCATTAGACGCTTGCATGCGCTTGAATGATTCAAGATCATGCAGTACAAATTTACATGAATTTTATGTGCAACAGTTTATACCGCTAAAATGAATAATAGTAACTATCATCCATTTCCCAGTACATATTCCGTAATTTGTAAATATGTAAGTTAAATCACATGAGTGTGGTATGATCAGGTGCGTGTGCAAGAATTTAAATATTTATTTTTCATTTTGAGAAAATCAGGAGCGGCGATCCTGACAAACGCATGATGAATTTGTTGTGACCTTATAATCAATTAATGGATAAGTTAATCAGAACTTGTAGTTTCCGAAAATCCGATGTCAACAGTAACTGTGGGTAAGATATATGCGTAGAACGCCAGAGATGCGTACATTACGTAAGATCAGTCTAAAGACCCTTCTATGTACTTTTTGGAATTCTTAAGCTAACTTTGTGCAAATTATTAAGTGACATGGGGTAGAAATGAGACGGGAAAATACACTGGCCCCTTCTGTAAATCTGCCATGGAATTCCATGGGAAAAAGAGCGGAAATCGACGGAGTATTGGAACGAGGGATTTTGTGGAAATTGATGTAAAACAACGGAAAATGGGAAAATGAGGGATCAATTTAAGATATTTCCGCTTTTTTACGTGGATTTACACCAAATGCCATTGATGATGGCAAACCACAGAATTTGATGGTAAACGACGGAGTATTGGAACGATATTCCGCTCTTTTACGTGGATTTACGCCAAAAGCCATGATGATGGTAAACCACGGAATTTGATGGGAAACGACGGAGTATTGGAACGATATTCCGCTCTTTTACGTGGATTTACGCCAAATGCCATGATGATGGTAAACCACGGAATTTGATGGTAAACGACGGAGTATTGGAACGATATTCCGCTCTTTTACGTGGATTTACGCCAAATGCCATGATGATGGTAAACCACGGAATTTGATGGTAAACGAAGGATTATTGGAACGATATTCCGCTCTTCTACGTGGATTTACGCCAAATGCTATGATGATGGTAAACCACGGAATTTGATGGTAAACCACGGAATTTGATGGTAAACGACGGAGTATTGGAACGATATTCCGCTCTTTTACGTGGATTTACGCCAAATGCCATGATGATGGTAAACCACGGAATTTGATGGTAAACGACGGAGTATTGGAACGATATTCCGCTCTTTTACGTGGATTTACGCCAAATGCCATGATGATGGTAAACCACGGAATTTGATGGTAAACGAAGGATTATTGGAACGATATTCCGCTCTTCTACGTGGATTTACGCCAAATGCTATGATGATGGTAAACCACGGAATTTGATGGTAAACCACGGAATTTGATGGGAAACGATAGAGTATTGAAACGATTCCAGCTAATATTGATTCACACTGCACGCTTGAGTCACCTTATACCTATATAGAAAGAATTTTAAAAAATAATTACATGAATTATGGTCAATATTTTACTTATGTCATTTGAATCAAAATAAAAGGTTTTCCAAAGCAAGACAATGCATTTCAAGGCTATTAGTAATGTCCCATTCATTGAAAATAAAATAAAAAACAGCTTCAATGTTTTGTTCCATTCTCAAAGTTTTGTTGATGATCTTATCACAAATTCTCTGGAACATATTCTTCATGTTCTGTATCCATGGCATTTTTTTGTTTGTCATTTTGAATTGTCCTCTCATTAAATTGTCTTGCACCATGACTGAAAATCAAATTTAACAGTTACATATACAATGTATCTTAATTTAGAACCAAACG
Organism: Spisula subtruncata; assembly: GCA_963678985.1. Taxonomy (NCBI): domain Eukaryota; kingdom Metazoa; phylum Mollusca; class Bivalvia; order Venerida; family Mactridae; genus Spisula; species Spisula subtruncata. The sequence continues at coordinate 7,227,123 of OY787675.1, read as the reverse complement.
GAAAGACATTGAAAAGAATGCTCATTTTAATGTTTTATATGTTAATTTTTATCAATACACATATTTTAGTGGAGGATTTGATAGTGTTTTCAAACAATAGAAGTTCACTGTTCAAGTATAATATAATATCATGAAACTCAGTGTTACATTGGGATGCTGAGTTACATAATGGATTAAATTTATTTGACCAACTCCTCTTAAACTCAATATATTTTACCTTTTAAAGGAACAGTATTAATCTCTACAATGTCTACAGTAAACTTGGTTAGTACTGGCTGCCACAATACTGAAGAAGCTAAATTCCTGGTCAAGCCTGCAGTCATGCCACATTTGTATCAGCTAGTGGTACCATCTGAGTTTTGACCTGAAATGTATTATAGAAAATAAACTATAAATTATAAATATGGCACATTTTTCAACCTGACACATTGGTTTTATTTCTTCATACTGTTGTACTAATGCAAATTGTTTCATTCTGGAGGTGCAATGCTGAATTTACAACAAAATGTACTTTGCAACACTTAAAGGACACTGTGATTAAAATCCAGCATAACTTTCCAGTATGCTAAATAACTGATAAACCGCTTTCGTAATGGTTGCATGCACACTGAAGTAACATGTGGCTTTCATTTCCCTTAGTCTTAGTGCATGGTTGATTAAGCCAGCTTTATGTTTGTAATTAAATAATATAAGAAGGCAACACATACAAATATAATAGCAATGCCTGAATTAATTATTAAATATCAACACATCTTACCTGGTGTTAAATTGGGCTGCAATCCTTTTCATTCTGTTCTCCAGTTTTTCACTGATTGGAATACACCATGGAATGTCTCCCAAAATGTTGTTAAGTCTATTATTAACTGACATAATTTAGTATTCTGATACAAATAGTTTTCCTCTGATCAAGAATGTTGATATACACACACCCTCAGAATAAAAGCACTGTACACACATATTTGTTTAGTCCATCACACCTTCAAACATTCAAATCTGGTAACATGTGTATGGACCAGTCTCCAGCCAATGGCTAATCAGATTCAGTTACAGCTGTGAGGCACACTTGGGGTGAAATGGTCAGTTGGTTATTGTATACATACCAGCACATGTATTATTCTGCCTATTGGTGCCCCTCTACTCATGTTACAATACTACAGAAACTGGCTTATCAGCAGATCTAATTTTAGAACCTTCTCACATTGACCAGCAGGGTGTAATAATCTATAAACATGTAAAGGTTACTATGATGTCAATCCTAGAATCAGTTGCTCCATAGAATGTAATTGAAAAATCAGGTTTATGAAATAGGTATTAAAACAATTATCAGCAATTCGGAAATGGGCATTTCAGTGTATCTTTTTCTTTATGACCAGTACATAATTCTTTTTAAATTAGCATAATTAATGCTGTTTTATACTTCATGGTTCTTATAATTTTCCAAATAAATTCAATTTACTAATGATTTAATACTATTGTATTAATAAGCACTATTTATAAATTAGAAAAAGGAATAAATTATATACCAGTTTTTACAGAATTTTTTTTTTAATTATGCCTTATTTAGTCTGAAAATAAATAAATCAAATTAATATAATTTTCAGATTCTTCATTTTAAGTTCTTTGTTTTGAATCCCATTGTGCAGTGGAAAATAGTTTGGATTATGGCTTTATGAATTTTTGAAACATTTTTCATGTTTTTGGACTTAGAATTTTTCACTCCCACCACTGGATAAAAACTTCTAAGTACAAGTCTGATAAAAATGTCTAAGTGATTTCCATCGATTTCCGCTCCTGAAAAAGACTAAGTTCAACTTTCCATCATTTTCCATGCAAATTCCATGGATTTTGATGGTATTTGAGGGAAGAAATAAGGGAAAAGAGCGTAAAAATAATTTTCCACTCTTTTCCACTGTGTTTTACATCAATTTCCATGGATTTCCACGGATATCCATGTAAAATGAGGGTAATTCATGTAATTTGATGGCAGATCTACAGAAGGGGCTGTTTCAAGATGCTTACTAGTCGGCTACTGTTTGCCATTTTCTTCTTAGTTACTTATGTGAGTTATCCAATCAACCGCCTAATTTAGAAGATTAACTGGCTACATAAAAACATTTCTACCCCCTTCATGAAGCGAGCAGTAAAAGGCCCAGCTTACCCAATCGTCGGAATTGTCCTCTGTCCTACAGTTATCGCCATTACTGACTGATTTTAAGAAATCTGTTGATGTCATGATTAGTCTTTTTGTTTTGATTTTTAAAAAGGAAAGCTTTAAATGTGTTGTGTATCAGTACATCATGAATATTGTTTCTATGTACAAGATTAAGCATTTTGTGATCTGGCCGAAAGGTAAAGGGTCAACTTGGCCCTATTACAAAGTCGGCGAGCTACCAACTTGACCTGCCCAACTCTGTCCTGTACAAAATTGAAAATGGTTGTACTCGGCCCGATTAAAGAAGCTTAGTAGGCCCTTCAAAGTTTATTAACTGGGGCATCATAAGATGGTAGTTAATAATCAATTGTAATCATTGGTCACCTAATCAACTTAGAAGTGTAATTAGAAGCTACTGTTTTTAACACCAAACATTTTTTTCACTGATTGCAATGAAGGGTGTTGGTTATTATACACTTCACTCAAGAGAAATAACACAGACACAGTTTTATTATCAGTATTGTGTAACAAACAGAAAAAAGTAGCACCACAGACAAAACAAGACTGCGTTCAATAAACGCTTATGCCCCCGTGGAAGCCATGTCCATAAAAAGCTAAGTCAATCAGGGGCCATTATTCAGTTAAAATGTTTGATAGTGTTACATGGCTTTGAACTATAAGGGGCTTATGATGGTAAACGAATATGCCACAATTGAAAGCAGTGCCTTGGTCAACTTCATGTGTGATCTGGTGATACAGGTGTTATGGTTCTTTGTCACTGCACTTCTCCAAGTTGACATCTATTCATATACCAAGTTTCAAGTCAATATTTTAAATACTTTTGAAGATACGCTCCGGACAAACAATTATCATAAAAATACTGAAGGGGAGATAATTCAAAATTTAAGACAGACAGAGTTATGGTTCTTGGTCCCTGCACTTCTACAAGCTACCATCTATTTACATATCAAGTTTTAAGGCAATATCTTAAACACTTTTGAAGATACACTCCGGTCAAAATATGATTCTGAAAATCATAAAGGGGAGGTAATTCAAAATTTAAGACAGGCAGAGTTATGGTTCTTTTCCAAGTTGCCATCTATATATATTCCAAGTTTCAAGTCAATATGTTAAATAGTTTTGAAGATATACTAAGAGCAAAATTTGACTATAAAAACACTAAAGGGGGGAGATAATTCAAAATTTAAAACAGACAGAGTTATGGTTCTTTGTCAATGCACTTCTCCAAGTTGCCATCTATTTATATTTCAAGTTATAAGTCAATATGTTAAATAGTTTTGAAGATACGCTCCAGACAAAATTTTATTGTAAAAATACTTAAGGGGAGATAAGGCTAAGTCTAAAATTAGGTCAAGGTGAAGGTCAAAATGGAGTAAGGTGATACAGACGTGTGGAGAGTGGTCATATACAATGTCCATGCAAGTATGAAAGCTTTGTAGCAAGCCATATTAATGCTAGAAGAAACGGTCAATTTGGGTTAACCAAGAATTTGGCCTTTCAATAAGTCTAAGTCCAAAATTAGGTCAAGGTGAAGGTCAAAATGGAGTCAGGTGATACAGGCGCGTGGAGAGTGGTCATATACAACATCCATGCAAGTTTGAAAATTTTGTAGCAACCCATATTAATGCTAGAAGAAACGGTCAATTTGGGTTAACCAGGCCAGATGGACGAACGGACGGACGGACGGACAGGTGAATTACTATATGCCTCCCGATCTATCGATACGGGGGCATAAAAAGAAGTCCAGCACATACAAATTCGCCAAATCTAAAGACGACAACAACATTGTAACTTTCGTAAGTAGCTTAACCCAAACCATTAAAATCGGTTAACACTAACTAACACAGAATGACTCCCGTGCGTACTTCTTGTGTATTTCATGGGTATAAATAATCCGGATTGCAGTACTGGCAAAGGAGAAGACATAAATCGCATAAAAAGCTTCCCCTGGAGTTAAAAATAGATTTTTTCTTAGATTTTTTTGTGTTTACAAATACCTTGGTTCAGGATCTTTGCTAAAAATAGGTTTCCCGAAAAATGACGTCACGTGAACAGCAAAATATTGGGGCCTGAAAAGGGGCACTTTTGTGCTATTTTAAACGATATTACCGTAGATATACCGGACAGTCTGCTTCGAATATTCCCCGACGAATATTTAGAAACATATTACCAGGAAATATTTAGAACAGGGTTCCTTCTTCACAATCATGCAAAAATATGTCAATATTTACGACATGACAACACGTGACGCACATGTTTTCAACCCAGGGGGCGCTCGTGACAGGTTAAATTCCAATCCATACCGTATCTTGTTTACCGGCCAAAAATCGAAACAAAATGTGGAAAAAGTTTTTCAGATTTATTGACAAGATATCAAAAAAAATCTCAACAGATAATGAGGACAAATTTCCGTCTATTGCGCTAAAGTAAATGCTGGAAGAAAAAATAAAAATTAAAAAAAAAATATTTTTTTGGCGCCGCCGTGCTTCGATCGCTGGACCTTAGCATCAGATAATTACTAATCGAGCTGCTTAACCACTCGGCCACGATCTCGTTAGGAATTATGAACTAAATAATTGAACACAATAAAATCATTGTCGCTCGCGCTGTGCACGCGCTATACTGCGCATGCGCACTAAATTTGTTTACCCCCCGGCGGTGCTGATGTCAAAATCACAACAGCAGACGATATTTTCGGTGTATGAGTAATTATTTGTTGATTTTTTTTTTCTTCCAGATTTCCTTTAAATACGCACCTGAGTGATTTGATACCGATATCAATGAATTATTTAACTAAATAAACCGTCTACGACCGTTTGTCCGGAACGTCTCCTGTCCGGAATCATCTCCCTTGGCAGTACTCATGTAACAGCAATTCAGTTCATTGTATCAAGTATTACAAATACATTTACCACAAAACATCAATAATATTAAATTCAGGCCAAGTTGGACCGGGGCGAGTTTGTACTTGGGCCGTGTTTGTAAAAGACCTGACAACGGAACAGACCCAAAATCACTTTACATTTTTTGCATGTTTTTTTCGTAATTTCTTGTAAACCAGATGGGTTTGAACAAAATAACTTACATTTTCGTAATTCTGAGCTCAAGGCCGAAATCATAGTAACAATTTGACATTTGTGATGTCATACAGCGAGTGGAATTCGGGGCGCAAAAGGGGTCTGTTGTTGAGCTACATCTAGATTTATCAAAGACTCAGGCAAGCCCGTGGCTATTAATAGATAAACTTATTTGTTTCATTGTGCATGCATATTTTTCGTTAATAGATGATCCCCCAAGGGAAAGTGGTGACGGTTATCATTTCATTGTGTGTATTTCTTAATATTTTCTTTATATTTACGTGAATTGTAGATTTTCTGACACAATAGTTCCCCTGGTGTAGTTCTTTGATTATACTAAATATCTTCATTTTAGAGCTACGCTAAATATAAAAAAATATCAAATGTCGGATACTGATAGCCATCGGGAACTGATCGCCGACCAGTATGTCTAAGATGCAAGGCAGCCCTCAACATTCACAAATTCTCAAGAGTAATAAATATTAAACTATCCATGCATGTATACATAGATCGTAGAAAATTCAAGTATTGGTCATGTAACTATATATAATCACATCAGATTTAGACTGAATTTTAATTTAAGAAAAATGTGATTTCATCTAAAGGCAAACCGAAAGTAGAAAAGCTCAGACTGACTCACTGAGATGAGATTTAGATTACATCGCCTAATTTGAAATTGTCAGAACCTGAAAATAAGCTTTTTGCCTTTCGAAAATTCGCTAGAAACCTGCGAGGCTTGAATATACGTCTGCGTGACGACTACGAACTGGTAAGTAAAAGTTACGACCACGGAAAGATAACTTTGATTCCTGCCTAAACACCTTTCAAAGGCTGAATAATAAATGTCAATGCACACAATTATTAAAAAGTACAACAAGTAATTTACCTGCATTCCGCACGTGATGCTCTGTAGTGATTGTCCTTTCCAAAATTGAAATGTGTATGAATCATAAGTAAAACAGATTCTAAATTTCATGCGAGCCGCCATTTTATTGTGGCCTGCTTGATGATTCTTTTTAAGTTCGGACAATCTTGAGAACATAATTCTTGTTTCTTTGACCTGTTGAAATGTGTTCATCTACACCGCTCATGGGCTGCTTTACAATGGTTTAAGCTACTAACGTTATTTTTCAATGCTTAAAATATATCATTTCTATTGAAATAATGATTTAAATGGGAAGGTCTGATTTTATAAATCGGCAACTTTTAACCGAATTAATTTACATGCGACGATTTTCTATGGCGCACACGGTTAGCTAGCAATCTGATTGGCTACACGGTTAGCTAGCAATCTGATTGGCTACACGGTTAGCTAGCAATCTGATTGGCTACACGGTTAGCTAGCTGGATCTGATTGGGTACACGGCTACGCGGATACACGTTTAAATTCCAGCGAATTCCTTAATACATGCGAAGCTTATCATTGGCTACACGGTTAGACTAACGATTTGATTGGCTACACGCTTCCAAAGATTAACCGTTCGTGTACCGTGTTACGTGCGTTTAAACGCACGGGAAAACGCGCCAAACACGTCGGCGTTACTGTATTTAGTTTTCCGACTAATCCATCAATATTCTTCAAAATGCTCGCACAATATGCGATCAAATCTCTAGCCACATATCAGCACGCGGGAAAATGAGGTTTAAGGCTATTCCGCTATGGACGAGTTATTCTTCAAGTATTTTCACGGAAAAAGCTGAATTCTGTAGATAATATTTATCAAAGTGAGCATACAAAGTCCATAAGTTAACGGAGTCTGGAAATATTCAAGTTTAAAACGTGTTTCGTTTTCATTGCCGCTCAGTGTATAAGCACAGTGTCAGATAGGTAATTATTGTTATTTTATTTTGTTTTAAAACAGTAATTCTTCATTCAGCACCTGACAGAATAAATAAATAAATACACATGTTCGTCTAATATAAGCCAGCGTGATCTACTATGATCAGTAAGTGATCCAGACATATCGGTTAAATTTATCTTCACATTCGTGTATGATGCGATGTCAAAGAGCGCCGTAATATCCGTGTTTATATGAGCAGATTATTTAATATGCAAGCTCTTAGGAAATTTAGCTTGTTTGAAATCGTTTATAATAGCTGCCATTCTGAAAACTACCATTTTCAATAATAAGATTCGATTATCTGGCATTTGTTGCATATCTGAACATGCGCAGCTATTATAGTGATTTCTTATGACATATACCTCAAAACGCAAACCAATCATTTTATATAACTTATTCCAATTTTACAGGTTGTTTATCCCGACCTCTGGGAAACGTCTGGGGATTTTAAAATTCCTTTTATTCAAATGTTAATTTCGCAACACATACATATTTATATACCATGCGTCCAAGTTTTAATGAACATTTAACAGATCTGGAAACATTTATTGTATTTGTAATATATCAAATATAATGGTCTGTCAATTATGTTTTCTTCACGTTCATTAACTTTTGTGGTACTGGATAATGCAATATTGCTTTTATGTAGATGTTTGCTTTTTACTAATCTGTGTTTTTTCTCACGGATTTAAGACATGAACGACATTAATACAATATACAGTATAAATCAATATTTGAATGTCAGGCTGTGGCACCAACAAGTCGATGGGTCGAAAGTCTTAGCGACGCGTCGTTGCATTGTAACCTAACTTCCTGATATGTTTCCCTTATTATTAACTGCAGTCATTTAATCAGGCGCTAGTATGAGAACAAGTTGGTATTGGTTTGGAATTAATTCCAGGGAAACACTATGTACATGTGTATATTACCCGGGCGCCGTGTATGATTGCTTCAGTGTTAAATAATAGTGCTTCATTGTACCGCAATGTAAAACATTATTATATCACCAGAAGGGCATGTGCATGTATTATGCAGGCGTAGCACTACTCAGTGTTTTACTTGTCATTAGGGACTCATAGTAAATGAGGTTTATGGTATTTTGGCGCCAATAAGAACGTTTGAAATTCCGGTAAAAGTACAAACTTTTTGGCGTATTTGGAACTAGCCTGTTAGCCAGAAAACACTCATCGGTTGCAATGATAATTGGTATTTTCAGTATTTGCATGTATCTTTGAAGAAATTGTTTCTGTACTTTACATTTTACTGTTCTGCAAAGCAATACTTTTTAAAATGGACTGTATAATGTACAAGTCACGAAAGAACATAATATGTTATTTAGCAAGCCAAGTCCTTATATAGACACGAAGGTTTTAAGGACAGTATAAATATTCAATGATCTTTTGTGCATTTTATACTTAAAGTGGTTGTTTCAATACATATCTATACATTTGTTACCGTTATGAAATTGTTTTGGTAATTGATGTGTATATACTAGGTATCTTTAGAGTTGTCTGCGCGAATACAAGGTTAAACTGAAAGGGTGGTCTATTTCAAAATCTCCTGTATGTTTTTGTTATATCCTCGGAATCTATCGGAATAACCTAACTTTATTTGTTGTATGTTTGTATCCTATGGTGTTTTAATGAAGAAACGTCAAAGTCCACACTAAAAAATCCATCCTCAATAATTGATGTTGTAACACAGTGAGAGGTACGGTTGCAACGATCTTTGAGGAGCCACACGATGAAAATATCATTTACAATATAATAAATCAAGCTCCACTGTGATTCGACAACGCGCGAATAACTGTGTGTGTGTTAAATGCAATTGCGTTCGCATCAGTGGCAGAAACGGGGAAAAGTTATGAGATAATTAAATATTATTTGGTTCTATCATGATATGCAATCTTGTCAATTGCTTATAGCTATATTGACATACAAACAGGTCACACGGCTACAGTTTCAAATGTATCATGAACTATTTGCGCTGGTTTTTATCAAGAAACAAGTTTATGGAAATATTCCTGTCGCCAGCTGTATTCCCTCAAATTATTTATGGGTTTAATAAAATATTAATATGCGCTCTTCTTTCCTGATTTGTTGTCACTTGGAGTTTCTGAAAGATGATATTTCTTCCCAAGGCTTCTCGAAGTTGTCTTGTTATGGATGGGGTATCTTGGTTTTTAATATTATTCCGTTATATCTGATGTGTACATAATTATAGCATGATGTAAGATTTATACTTTGAATATATTTAATTACATGATAAACGAGGTCTATCAGGCGCATTTAAAATCAAATTTCGAAAGTATGCGGCAAGAGTTCAGACTTGAAATCTAACCCATCGTTCTATGTTTTATTTAGAATAAATATTTCAAAGATGACATGTACTGTCGACGGTTTTGTTTCGATTTACGGTTTGGTTATGTGTTTTGCTTTCTGTAATGTGATTTTGGTTTGTGTTGATTCTGTATAATGTCCTCGGAAGCTTCAGTTGAATGTTGCCTTCCCTGTCTGAATTTAATTATCTTTTAATTTTGAAAGCTGGTATTGATACATGTTTCTGAAATGTTATGTTATTCTATCACATTTGTTACAGTGATCGACCCACATGTCAGGTACTAGTAGAAAGTATTAGTGGTTAATGATTGTACATGACAACGAAACAGGTTGAGTCAACTTCGCTTCGGCTCTTTTTTCCCTATTTATGGATGCTATGAAATGGATAACTCTGCCAGATGCGATTAGTTCGTATAATCGGATAAACAAAATACCTTGGAATGCATTGAACGGACAACGTTCAAGATTGCAAAATACTGCCTCCCAACTGAAAGGTTTCCATGCTATTAAGGATGACACAATTTGTAAAAATACAATGTATGATTAGTTTAAAGACTGTTCTCCGTGCGCAATCGGTTTTAAGTGGTTGAAGCAGATGACATCTTTTCCTGGCAGTATTTAAGCGTGGATCCGTTTATATTTACTTAATATTATTTATTAAGCCTTTGTTCAACGGTACACAGTTTAGCGCAAGGCCTTCAGCACATGCAGCGCTTTGATTTTAACCAACTCAAATAGCACACTACAATGATAGCATATGAAGGCATTTATGATGATACTCATTGATCAGTACATTCAGAATGTGGCTCACAAATTTCTTTGTGTTTGGGTATTTAATTAACAAATCTTGGTGACAATGAGATAAATGGATAAGTAACATATTGGCGGCGTGAAATTGTCACACAACCGTTAGTTTAAATTGATTTGAAATTCACAAATTGCTTCTATAATCACCATGAGAACCTTCTGGGGAATATAAATTTCAAATTTGTCAGAAAATATAAAGAAAATCCGGCAGTTATGTATCAATCGCTAATTAATAGGAATGCGAATGTTTCTGCCATTTGTAGCTAGATGTCATTGATCGATACGTCATAATGAGTCCCGAAATATGACATACGCAAGTTTTTTCTGTGACTTCTCAATCCCAAGCTTGCAATGCATTCTAGTATTATTCATGTTCGTACTGTATCATGTATTTGTGGTATGTGATATTTTATCTGCTTGAATGTTTAAGCAAATAAACATCAGAAACCGAGGTTTTAGTTGTTGGAGCAACCGCCCTCGACACGGACATGTAAGTAGAAATATGAGAAGACAAGTAGCTGGATATGATTTTAATCCCATTCGGTCATACTTGAGTCACTTGAACGTCACTGATATACTAGTATATGTAACTTTTGTTCATGGTACTAAGCCTGTAAAGATACATGTATATTGTCATATTTTAATTGGTATTTGTCTAGATCGTCCAAACCCTGACTCAACTTCTGTGACAGGTGTATCAGCCCACACATCATGTAGGTTATCACACGTTTCTAAAGAAACAATACTCATCTGATAACACTCTATCATTATAATCGAATATTTCTAGATGTGTGATCCATGGAAATATCTTACATGTATGACTATATGGCTGCGTGCATACTAATCACAGATATCAGATGTACTGTTTGATATCCGGAATCAAAATGGAATGTTGTGTTGTCACTACAGTAAGGTGTTAGATCCTCGGTACAATGAACATATGTATAAGAACTTAACATGGTAAAACATTTTCACATAGATCCGAATCGATGTCAAAAAATGATTATAAATTCGATGGAATTCCAATCAAAAGTGATAATCGACAACAACATAACAAAAAGTCATCGAAGGTCAATGACATATTCTTCACCTGCGATTTCGTTCAAAATGTCTACGACAGTGCTTCTACAGATACGTAAAATGTAAGTGTTCAAAATATGTTGAATCAACATCATTTATACATTTTGATTGATTTTAGATTGTTAACAATTTACAAACAGCAAGTAGTCACAAATATTGATTGCATCATAAGAAAAAACTTAATCTTTTGCGCCCACACACAACTATAAAAGAATGGAGTAACAAACAGGTTTTAGCAATTAGTGTTTCTGTATTGCACAGGTAATAAATATCCCATTAAATATCGATTAAATGAAAGTTTGGTACGTTTATAAAAATATACCATTACAATTAATTGAGGATAATTTAGAATAAACATGTGTTGGGGGGCGAATCCGTGAAATACCTGGGAAATTTTTGAAATGCCTTCAAAATCCTGACGTGTCAGTGAAGTTTTAGTTAAAGCATTAAAAAATAATTAATTTCGTTTTCTCACACCAAAATACATAAATATTCAAACACAGGTGTTATAAAATATGAAACATAATATCCTACGTGTTTGCACTTTAAAGCCAACTAAATCAAAGTAAGAAATTTAAAGTTCATAAACATGAACCAACTTTACAGTCTTGTTGCTTTTATTGCTGTACGTTTCTGTCAATTAACCAATTGCTAAAAGTCCATTCGTAGTAGCTTGTATAGTTAGAATAGAGTGCCAGGGAGAATTCAATGGCAATCAATATTTAAAGTGCGCATTTTGAAGAGCTTTTTAAGTTACAACTTTTCTAGTTAAAGTAAAGTGACCATCCCCATGCCTTTGTAAAGTACAATATTTGATCTTAATTGACATGTTGTACTGAACTGCAGCAGATAGTAGTATTCTCATTATACCACATTTCACACGTGACATCAATTGTGCATATTAAGAAGTGTGAACTATTTCTGACTTAATGTACTAAAATGAAGCTTGTGTAAAAAGTATTAGCTATTTATTGCTTAGAATAAATATATAGGTTCGATCTTTGTACACATATTTATGCTGTGTAAAGGATAAATCCCACACGTTACTACAGTGTATGATTGCACAATATCGTGTCTTCAGATAGTAATATTGGTCGGATTTCCATGTCATGGCATGCTACAGCAATACACCATTCTCATTATGTTGGAGATTGTATCGTTTAAGATACGTGTGAATTAATATTGTGTCTAGACGATCGTGTATGCAGATCGAATTATTATTGCCGTTTCGCTTGTTTCAAATTTTTGGTCGACTTTGCTTAACTCTCTTTATATATTTATTAGATCGATGTGACATATGAAGGTAGGACTACGTACATGTATGTAGCTGTTGTTACTTCTGATGTACTTGTTTATGTGTAGTGTTGTCCTTGTGGTATATGTGCAAATATGTGTGTGTATGTTTAGTGTGCCTATCGTCTTCAGTCGTTTCAGCTGAGAGCTGTGTCCCTTTCTAATCCCAAGTTTCAATATAAGTTACTCGAGAATAGAGATAAATCTGTTCTTGCTCCAATCACGTGAACCTTAAAAAAAATCAATCTCATTTTAATTTTTCAATAGAAATGCATCCAATAAAATAATTCGACATTTTCTAATTGGACACTTTAATACTGTGTTAACAATGTTAACACTGTTCTTTTTGTGGTTTTCGTAATATTCTCATCTGTTGAATCCTGCTTTCTCTGACCAATTAGTTCTTATCTTGTTGTTTAAAGGTATGAATTTTCATGCATATTGATTCTATTATTAGTTATTTAATTAATCAGAAAATAGGAAAATATCAGTGAATGTCCTATAAGAATGGTATTTTACTGAAACATATTGTGGCATAAATTCGAAAGATATGAAAGTCTTAGAATAGTTTGTTGAGACAGTGTATTAAAATAGGATTAATATACATGTAAGAAGTGAAATAGTGAATTATGAATCTGGTTCGGTGATAACAAACATTTGAGAACGTACTTCATGCTCCAATTTATACTCTTTTGAAGCATTTCTTAGTTACAAAAACCTCTTTATTACAAAATGGAAACATATGAGATGGTGGAACATTTTCTTAATAAGGTCATTGCTACAAATTGGAGTATGATTTGATGCATAATTCTAAAAGAAGCTATATGTGTCAAGATGGAGCATTGAATTTGAGTATGAGAAATGATTTGAATATTTGAATTGACAGATAAAAATTCACTCCTGTGATAGTTTTTTCCAATTCTTGTTCTTACAAACATGTTTAATAAACAAAGATAATTGACATAATTGGGTGTTTATAGACAATGTGCTTTCTCTGCATGATACTTCTTTTGAACATTTTACAATCGTTGGATGTGGGTGAACTAATTGTGTTATGATTCCCAATGGGATCATTTTCAGCAACGGTTGCTTTACATTTAAAACAAAATATTTTACCACGAATATTTGTGTTATCGTTTAATCCACCATGTGCATTGTAAGCTCGTCGGTCGTGTCAGAACGGTTGTTTACTTTGCAAATGGGTAAGGGGCAGTATAAAATAACTGTGTCATTCCTATAATAATTGCTTCCATTATAATTGGTATTGGATATTTCTTTAAAAATTAGTATAACAGCTGAAAACTTGGAAGAAAACATTAAACACCTCGTATGTGGAATTGCGTTTTTTCAAATGTTTACTTATAAATAGCATTTCATTTAGCTACATGTAAATGATGACAAGCAAACAAAATTTGGATGCAGCTAGGGGAACACAATGTTATGAGTTAGGCATTCCCATAATAATTGACTCCAGCATGTTTAGTATTGTAGATGTATTCATATATATTAACGCTTTTGGAAGTGCAACGACTAAAACTTGGTGCCAATGTTAGCATGATGTGTGGTGCTTTTAGCAATGCTGATAATTCGTTGATATATGCCAATTGATCGGATTACTGTTGCGTTAAGTTAACTGCTTAGTGTTCGGTCTAGACAATCAACAAGATAAACGTTGCTTACCCAGCAGTGCATTGATAATTACAGTCTGTTCAGCATACGGAACAATTACAGATGTCTAAAACGTCACTAAATCGGCGATATCTGTTGTTTGTGTGACTATTAAACTTATCTAATATTATACAACATATAAGGCTGCGATAGTTAGAAATGCTAATTGGGAATAGAGTTTGTAGTCTTAGACATTATATAATTGTTTGTTCTTAACATTTCGGTACTAGCCTACACTTGCCCTATAAATAAGCTTATCCGACTAGACGTTGTTAATATATATAGTCGTGTATGCCATATTTCCAGGATTCTTCGTCGATTGTCATCGCCTTAAGAGCCTAGCTATACGTCTTGCCGCCGCAATTAAATAATACAAGTGACCGACTTGGCCTTGCTAGTATTACACATTATATGTGCAGTCATAAAATGTGAAACCTAATTCATCTTCTGCGATGTAATCAGTCTGTGGAGTTGTCAAGATAACTAAAATGCAAATAAAAAGTTTAGACAATTAAGAAAATAACTCTACAGGGACTCATCAAATAGTAGTACTATAAAATCACAGCTCTTAATTATATGGTATTGTAACGCTTTTGTTCTTTGGACAAGATTAAAGACACAGGTAAAACAACTCCAAGCACTATTAATCAACTGCATTTTCCTAATACGATAACAACATGACAAAATAATCCAATGATAGTATCCAAATGCTAGATCCATAAAATATTACAACACACGTGTCCTGATGGTAAAACGGACTGACGTAAACACTGTCCTGATGGTAAACTAACTGACTGACTACTCAAGTCAATCCTTTATATACCACGAAATGATCCGATTGATCCGACAAGTCCGACAAGTCCGACAAATCCGGTAAGTCCGGTAAGTCCGGTAAGTCCGATAAAACCGACAAGTCCGGTAAGTCCGACACGTCCGGTAAGTCCGATAAGTCCGGTAAGTCCAATAAGTCTCGATTCGTTACAGGATTTTACTTGTGTTGTAAATACATAAGCTATTTTGGAACGCACAAAGACTACGGCATCTCTACCAATGTTTTAGGTCCTTAAACGCGTTTGGTCCCTTAGCTTTCACCCATGGTGTTTACATAAATGTAATGCTAGCTGATCTTACATGAAACAACATATAACAATGACAAAAATAACTTACTAAAACTACGTCCTGCTTTTGTGTTTAAATGATTGTAACATAACTACACGATATGGATGTACAGTTTCAGATTTATGCACCTGCTCACATGAACTCGACCAGGTTATACATGTAGGTCATGGTGTTTCCAAATATAGAATGATACATCTTCCTGAACTGTTGAGAACCTAGATTTAAGCAGCAGATGTCATTGTACCACACTAGTGGAAATATACCAAAACATGATATAATGAATGAATCTCTCATTCATTTAAACATTGCAACACCGAAGTCTTATGCATACTTGCGTATGCATCGATGTACCTGTTCTAACTGGTTCAAAGCACTGTAAACTATGCATTCCTATTTTCGTCGATTACATTTCGTAGTAGATTCAATATTGTTTCGAAAATAATTTATTTCGAAAATAAGGCAATGCCCATGATTTCACATGTATACATACAAACAAACATGTCATGTATGCTGTATATACAAAATTTAATATACAAATATACAAACAAATATACCGTATGTTTCATTCATGAGTATATAAGTCTAATAAACTATTTACGTAATTGTTCTAAAATACACAAGACGCCTTCTCCATTTTCGTACGGTTTAAGATTTGCCTTATTGAACCATGTAACTTTTCCTATTCACAAGATGTTCCCCCATTGATTTAACCTTTTGAAATAATCAAGGTGAATATGCTAGGTGAATATGCTACTTCAAATGTAATGACTTTCCGAATTTACTTATAAATACATGCTATATATTTGCGATCGACGTATGTATGTTGGCATTTGAAACGTTTGGGTTTTGTTGGCAATTAAATGTAGCTATAATCTAGTTTAAGCTTTAGGGACACTTTAAACAGCTGGCACAAACCAAATTGAAATTTCAGTAAAACAAATTGAACTGTATAACGGATGTTAGTTATTGGTATGTCTGAACACAACTGCAACATCATTTAGCATACTAGAAAATTACTGTTTTAAACAGCGTGTATAAATATAGTATTAATACCTAAAGGAGTACACTGTATTTCAAGGTTTCTATTGATTGGATATTGTTTGCATGGGAACTTCTTTTTATGAATAATATTACAATAAAACACATTAATGAACCCCGGCGTTAAATAAGATTTATTGATGATACAGGTAAGAGTATCTACACATTTGCAATACTTGCCATAACCACGAATGGGTGTGACGAGGATTAGTGACGGGAGGTTTAAAACAATCGTAAGTGAACTTCGTTAAACTCAGTACGTTAACGATGCACATTCTCTTCCGATTTAGATATACAAATGTACATGTATTAACCAAAGAAACAAATTCCGAGACGGCAAATGTCGATTATATTGTTGAACTACGTATGTATATACAATCAGACGAAACAATAGTAATATACTAATTATAATTGCAGATCCAAGAATAGCATATTCTATTTGAGAGAGCTGATATTGTTCAAAATATTATGTAGGCGGCTGATTAAAGGATAGGGCTAATTGTTTCATTTAATTCATGTAATTTACACGAAATGTCAAATCAGTACAGTAATAATAATTACATATGTACATGCAATATTCACAGCAAGACTTTTCTTCTGTGCAATGATACCAACGTACAAGGGGTATTGTTGTAGTTAAAATGTAATCCTTATGGTGCCACTTCGGATATAACTGCAGAACATTTTCAAATGTCCGATTAATTACATGTATAAAGTGATCTTTTAAAGTTGCTGTAGACGCTTAGGTAATCATGCAATGGTTCCACAAATAAAATATACATTGAAATATTGTTACCATACAAAAAAGTTTGATTATATGTAGAATATCCTGTGAAACAAAAAATCCTCAAGATTTTTTTAATGTAGTTATATTAAATAAGCTCGTGTATATTATTACGAAACAATTAAATTCTGATAATCAATGGTATCACCTACTGCAGTGAAAGTAATTACTACATGTTGTTTTACAATTCGAATGAACGAAACATAGTTAGTTCGTAATTACAAACAATACCGTGCCTCTCCAGGAATGTTAAACGACAGCATTAAATCAAACCTATGTACAGTATAAGATGACAGCACCGATCATAAAGATAAAGCATTAACAAACTTGTAACTATAAACCGGAACTGTTGCAATTATGTCACACATTAATAATGTTAAGGTTCTATGCTGTATGTATACAACATTTAGTTCGCCACTATGATCTCCCAGTAGACATAGGAAATCAAATGCAGATCCACTAAATCAAGTTATTATTGACTTTAAAAACTTACTTGCAATGTTTATGAAAGTAATATACATAACGGTAAGTTTGAAGTCAGAAAGGGTCCCGAAATACCGTACAAATCGTAAGAAGTGCGTCAATTATGCTATCAGTATGTTAAGTAAATGCTTCCTTCCTATCCCATTTATCATACATTATGTTCATTTGTATACGTATATTGCACTACACATTGCCATGGTAACATACGTAAAGTGTATGTGTGTCCAATGCTATTTCATAAACTTATTTTATAAATATCCAACATTGTGTTTTTGTCTAAGGTCAATAACTTACGGAAATACATGCATGTACTTTTAATCTTGTTTTGAAATATAGCTAACGTCAAAATCAAGTGAAGGTCAATTAAGATATAAAGCAGGAAATATGCGAAATAAATCTACAATGTGCAAAAACGGAAACATTGACAACACTAAGCGTTATCAGACAACCAGCTACATTTCGCCGAGGTAATAATATGATCTAAACTTCTTATCTTCATATAAAGATATCTCACGGGATTTGCATTTTCTGACACACGTTTTTACATTCTAACATACCAGTTCTTGATTGTAAAATTGTTAACTTAATCAACTAATGTTAAATAATCCTCTTGGCAATCGATTTACAGTTTTCTTAACTTGATTGGTATTCCATCAAACAGGTAATTAGTTTCAATTCCACGTCTGAATATTTCTACAGACGTATCTCTACCGAGCATATACAAATTATCTAAAATACTTACATAACACACAATGTTGATTCGATGTTAGAAAACACAATATGTGTTCTGGTGATTAGTATACCAGACTTCCCACACACCACTTAAATAGCACTATATTGATTGTTATTTTGCCACCAACTGCAACTACCTGATTATATAGTCAAGAAAAATATGCCACAACACATAGTCAGTAACTGAAACTTTTTAATGAATGTCGTTAAATTCATTACTTAATGCTGATTATCTAAAACATGTTGCAAGCAGGATAGGAACAATTTTAGAATGAAGATTATTTCAGGAACAACTTGCATCTGGAATATAATCTTTACTTACGAAAAAACAACTTTGTTCAAAAACATAGACTTACTACCTCCTTGTGACCCAGATGTCAAATATGTACATATATTATATTACATGTACTAGTAGCTATTCTACGCCCTGATATCCAGATCTTGTTTAACGTCTACTTATAAAGTATTGAAAAGTGTAGTATATCGATTGATATACAGTTGTTTTGGATAACGGCAACATATTGTACAAAAAACTATATGCATATCGTCAGTTAGGTAATTTTTTGTACTTTATTTGGTTTAAAAAACAGTATTTATTATTTCAGCGCCTGACAGAATACCTAATCACGCAAGTACGTCTAAGGCAGCAAGACATGATATATGCATGATCAGTCAATTATTCAGACATAATGGTTAGATTTAGCTTCACATTCGTTTATGCTGTGATATCAAAGAGCGCCGTAATATCAGTGTCTGTGGGAGAGATAGGAGAAAATTATTTAATATGCAAGCTCTTAGAAAATCCAGCTTCTTTGACATTGTTTATAATCGCTGCCATTCTGAAACTCCCGGTTTTAATAATCGGATTCGACTTCTAGGCATTTGTTGCATATCTGAATATGCGCAAGCTATTAAAGTAATTTCCTATGACATATACCCCAAAACGCAAACCAATCACTTTATATATTCATACTTAACTTATTCCGATTGTAAAACAGGTCGATGTATCTTCGCCCCTCCCTCTGGCAAAAGTCTGATGAATTTAACTTTACTTATATTAAAATGCTTTTAGGCAACTTATACATAAGTATGTACCATGGTACATCTCTTGCAAGTTTTACTATGCAATTACCCGATTCGGAAAACTTTTATTGTATTTGGACTTCGCTTTATGAATACAAGCCGTCTGTTAATTTGTTTTGTTTGATTTTTCCGTTGAGGCGTCTGTTTTGTGTCTTTATTACGGAATTAAAACATTAACGACAATAATACAATATACATTATAAATCAAGATTTGAATGTCAGGCTGTGGCATCAACAGGTCGATGTGTAGAAAGTTAAACCTACGCGTCGTTGAATTGTAACCTCACTTTCAGAGATGCTTACCGTACTATTAACTGCAGTAATTTAGTCAGTTGCTTGTAAACGAACACGCTGGTATTGGTTCGGAATTTATTCCAGGGAAACAATGTTTATATCAACCGGGCGCCGTGTATGATTGCTACAGTGTTATATAATGGTGTTACATGTACCGCTATGCAAAACATCAGTATTTCACCAGAAGTGTATGTATTATTCAGACGTATCAATACACGTATTTAAACTATTCGTTATAGACTCATATTAAATGAGGAATAAGGTATTTTGGCTCAAATAACTTTTTGGTGTATTGAGAACTAGCCTTTTAGCCAGAAAACACTCATCGGTTGCAATGAGAATTGGTCTTTTGAGTACTTGCATGTATCTTTGAAGAAATTGTTTCTGTACTTTACATTTTACTTTTCTGCAAAGCAATACTTTTAAAAATGCACTGTATAATGTAAAAGTCAAGAAAGAACATAAAATGTAATTTAGCACTGTAAAAGTATACTTAGTACGTGGTTGGTAAAAATCTTCCAATGTACAAATCGTTTTATACTAGTATTACGTATGTTTCACCCTGCATGTCACTCCTACAAGTATACGAATACACAAGTGATTTATACTACAGTGCAATGCATCGTCCTTTTACCAAGAGTGTCTACTTCTGAGTTTTTCTTGCGAAATATACTAACCTATACCCACCGGCAAAAACAAGACGTTACATAAACTCGACAAGAGACAAGTACTAAACGCCTGTGGTAAGGTTAGTCAATACTCGGTCAAGTGTTTTTATTATTTTAAGTCAAGTCCTTATATAAACACGGAGTCTATAAGGCAAGTGTAAATATTCAAGGATCTTTTGTGCATTTTTCGTTTAGTGCTTGTTTAATTACATATCTATACATTTGTTAACACTATGAAATTGTTTTGGTAATTGATATGTATATACTAGGTATCTTTAGAGTTGTCTGTGCGAAAACAAGGTTAAACTGAAAGGGTGATATATTTCAAAATCTCCTCTGTGTGCTTTGGTCATATCATCGGAATGTATTGGAATTACCACACTTTAGTTGTTGTATATTTCCATCCAATGATGTTTTAATGAGGAGACGTCAAAGTCAACACTATAAACGCCATCCATAAACATTAATGTTGTAACACATTGAGAGGTACAGTTGCAACAATCTTCGAGGAGCCAGACGATGGAAATATACTTAGGAAATAGATCTAAGTTTTCCGTGATATACCGGCCAATATATCACGGTTTGGAGTTCATATGCGTAGGAATTAATCACGAAGGCCGTAGGCCTGAGTGATTAATAACTATGCATGTGAACGACAGTCCGTGATATATTGGCCGGTATATCACGGAAAACTAAGATCTATTTGCATTCTAACACGTGTAATACGCACAATTTCATATGGACTCATTCTTTTTGCAGAGTGATGCGTTGTTTGTCGTGTTGCTATAGACAACTTCCGCTGTTTAAAGTATAAAATCTCCACCCCTGGAATATCGTTTTTTGCTCATTTCATTTAAACAGAGGCATAACTAGAGCTCATTCGAAAGTATGTATTTCATAAAAACTAAAATGAATCGATAAATGCAATTGCTGTTGCAATAATACGGATATAATTAAATAAATTAAGAAAAAACGCTACGCAAATAAAAGTTCGCACAACGTCACGTTAACGTTGACGCCAAATAAACGTCATACAATCCATGACGTCATGTGATAAACAAGGCGTAAATTCCATTCATAAAAAGCGTTATTTATACGTGGGAGGTAATTCAACAGCCAAAAAGTAGTACGGCAAAAACTGTGATATACCGGAAATTTAACCACGGTAAAGTCCTATACGTTTACACGGAGCTAAAAATAGACAGTGTTAGAATTTAGAATATAATAAATCAAGCTCTACTTTGGTTCGACAACGCGCGAATAACTGTGTTTAAATGCAATTGCGTTTGCATCAGTTGCAGAAACGGGGAAGAAGTTCAAAAATAATTAAATATTCTTTGGTTCAATCATGATATGCAATCTTGGAAATTGCTTAAAGCTATATTGATGACATACAAACAGGTCACACGACTACAATTTCAAATGTATTATAAACCATTTGCGCTGGTTTTTATCCAGAAACAACTTAATAATTCTGTCGCCAGCTTTATGCCCTCAAAATATTTACGGGTTTAATAAAATATTAATATGCGCTCTACTTTCCTGATTTGTTGTCACTTGGATTTTCTGAAATATGATTTTCTCCCCAAGGCGTCTCGAAGCTGTCTTGTTATGGATGGTGTCTCTGGGATTAATATAATTCTGTAGAGTACTTGATGTGTACATAGTATTATATGAGGTTTATACTTTGAATACATTTAAACGAATTTCTAATTGGCCACCCAATGAAATATTATATAATGCGGTATATTCAGTCAATATTTCTAAAATTGTGGTTATTATCATTCCATGCACTGATCTATCGATTTCAAGAAATAAATTACGCATGCATGTATAAAACAATTCATGCAGAACAGTTAGTGCAAAATGGCTTACGTACACGTGGCTCACGTGCCCGACATGTTAGATTTTTGAAATCTGTCAAAATGTGGCTTAATGAAAGGTATTAATACTTACGAGAAAAGTAATACGGGGCGCGCTGAGGCCGTTAGAATGACGAGTACCAGCACCAAAATCCAGACATGTACGTCAGACGTCTTTTTGTAAAAAAGCGATATTTATAATAACGTGGGGTTTAGCTCGATTTAATGCGAGAAACATATTTTCCATCAATAAAATTGGACAGTATCGGGGCTTCGATTATTCTTCTTTAAGCATTTTTTTCAAAAACTAATTTATAAAAACACGTGGCCAATCAGAAATTCGTTCAATGTATGTATGTATCTGACGTCATGAGCGCGTTCCACATGGCTCATTTTCACAAATTATAGTGTTAAAAGAAAAGTCGATCTACAGGGAACAAATTTATACCAAATACGATACTATACCAAGCTGTGCACGAGGCCAACGTGCAAAAAAGCAATTTCGCACCAACCGTTACGCATGGATGATTTTGTACATGAATACGCCATTTCTTTCCAGAAATAGATAAGTAAGTGCGTGGACTGAACAAATAACACAGCCTAAGATTTATTGATATAAATTATCAGATGATATAATATTTTTAGCGTGGCCAATAAGAAATTCCTTTAAGTGTATATTTAACAACATAATAAACGAGGTCTACTAATAGCAGTTGAAATTAAATTTCGAAAGAATGCGGCAAGAGTTCAGACTTGACATTTAATACTTATCCCATCGGTATATGTTTTAAAAGGTAAAGTGTTTGTTTATTATAGTGTCACCCCTATTGAAAGGGCCAGCCAATTTGACTTATGAGACACCTATTTTTCGTGAGCACAGAACTTCCCGAATCCCTTCTCATATTGCCGGGCGCCTGGCAGAGATGGTCCTACGGTAACCATTCTTTAACTAGCTGGCGGCTCACCAACCGGTCGCCACAGTTCTAACCCAACTTCCGCCAGGATTCGAACCTTCGACCTTCCGCTCCGGAGGCGGACGCCCTAACCACTAGGCCACGGTGGCGGTATGTTTTATTTTGAATAAATATTTCAAAGATAACATCTTCTTTCGGCGGTTTAGTTTCGATTTACGGTTCGGTTATGTATTTTGATATCTGTAGTGTGTTTTTGGTTTGTGTTGATTCTGTTTAATGTCATCGGAAGCTTCAGTTGAATGTTGCCTTCCCTGTCTTAATTTAATTATCTTTTAACTTTGAAAGTTGGTATTCATACATGTTTCTGAAAGGTTATGTTATTCTATCGCATTTGTTACTTTGATCGACCAACATATCAATTACTATTGGAAGAACAAAGTATTAGTGGTTAATGATTGTACATGCGGACCGAACTGGTTGAGTCAACTTCGCTTCAACTCTTCTATTCCCCTATTTATAGAGGCTATTAAACGAATAACCCTGTCTGATGCGATTAGTTATTATAATCGGATAAACGAATTTCTTTGGAATGCATTGAACTAACAAAGTTCATGGTCGCAAAATGCTGCCTTCAGACTGTACGGTGCCATTAAGGATTATACATTGTGTAAAAAGCCAATTTACATGTTGTATGATAAGTTTGTTTAAGGCCGTTCGCCGTACTCGATCGGTTGTCAGTGGTTGCAACAGGTGACACTTTTTCCAGCATACAAAGGGTTTAACTAAACTTGACCTTTGTATAGCCAAAATGTAACTGCAGACTGAAGCTGGCAGTAGATCCGTTTATATTTACTTGATTTAGTTTCTAAGCTTTGCTCAATCATACACAGTTTAGCCCAAGGCCTTCAGCACTTGCAGTGCTTTGATGTATTAATGAAGTTCAAGCGGCAATCCCGACAAAGATGTTATGTGATCTTAATACATATAGAGGATATTTGTTGATTTATATACACACACATGTACATTTTGTATCTGTGATCACGAGTGAAATATAATAAGACCTTTCACTAAAAATTAACAAATTTCTTGTTTATTATTAGCTTTATTTTCTCGCATAATGGTCCAGTAATAGACTAAATTGAAAAAATTACGTTGAAATTAGAACGTCACAACGTCATGATTATGACGTCATTATGATGTAACGCATATTTTGAAGCCCGGCTCTGTTGACATTGCATTTCTTTTTCTGCACGATACTGAAACCAGATCAAAACAGTTAAAATAACGAATGAATAATTTCACTCTCATTTGTCTCTGTTATTTTCACTGAAAATCACAGTAATCCATTGAAAGCTAATAATAAAACATCTTAACTTGAAAACCTCACATCTTTACACGTACATACAAATGTATCAATGTGTCGTCACGGTGAGACATATATCTAATATCTCTATATAGGAGGAGAATGTGAACAAATGGAAGACAATTGTGCCCCTACTTTGGTTATTGTTTCTTTTGCATGCTCTATTGAATGAAACCTCCATCACATGTATGACTTGTATTATTTGTCCTTCTGGGTGTGAAAATGATTACTGTGAGTTGAATCAATGGTGGATATTCCGTTGATTGTTTTATCCGGTCTATTGTCATATTTATTAAGTCGGCCTTGACATGTTGCCAAGAGGGAATCAATTGTATCAGCATTGATGTTTTTGACTCATATTCTGGTTATTACTATGTCGAATTACCTTTACTTGTACAGTATATTGATTTAGTT
The DNA here is from genome assembly GCA_963678985.1 of Spisula subtruncata. Classification (NCBI taxonomy): domain Eukaryota; kingdom Metazoa; phylum Mollusca; class Bivalvia; order Venerida; family Mactridae; genus Spisula; species Spisula subtruncata. The sequence continues at coordinate 7,202,091 of OY787675.1, read as the reverse complement.
CACTTACATTTGTTTGAAACCTCAGTTATCCTCTTCAAATGCCACGTATACGTTCTAGAAACCGTCTGTCTCCATTGCAAAGGTAAAGTTACTCATCTCAACATCGATAAATTTACCTTCACCACGGGGTGCATGAATGTGTTTTGTTTTCAGATTAAAACCTACTTTCTGCAAACAATATCCAATCGATAGAAACCCTGAAATACAATTACGAGTTTAGGGAGTATTACTATATGTTTGCACGTTGTTTTAAACAGTAATTTTCTAGCATGCTTAATGATGCTGCAGTTGTGATTTGACATACTAATAACTCACATCCGTTATACAGTTCAATCTATTTTCCTGAAATTTCGAATTGGTTTGTGCCAGCAGTATTGAAAGGTAGTGTCCCTAAAGGTTAAGTCAGATAACGGCTGCATTCCATCTCAAAACTCAGAAGTCAGAAAGTTATTACATTCGAAGTGTTATATTTGCCTAGATACATGCATGTAAGTACAGAAGGTTGAATCAAATTTATACGAACAGTGAATGATCGTTGTAGGCACGTGTACAACGTGTAGTAAAGCATGAAAATTAATTAGAGATTCGTACAACATACTATTTCTTGATTATTTATCACTATTGTGATAGATAACAAACACCGTGGAGTATGCTGTTGTGAGTCATCTAACTTAATTCGATATTCTCAAATGTTCAGAAAAATGTATAATTCTATATTGGGAATCACCGCGACGTCAAATCCGACTGAGTTCTTGTGAGCAGATGCATCAATAGGAAACTATATTTACATTGTATATTACCACACAAAATATGACTAAATATAAGTTGGTTTATTATAATTTATGTTTGGCATAGAAATTTGTCATGGCTGGATCTATAATATTACTGAGAACATATTTACACTATGTATCATTTTATATCTTTTTTTTAACTTGCCATGTCAACGGTTGCAAATTTGAAATGATACATATGCCACAAACATTGTGTACGCCCTGTCTTGTCAACAGGAGTAGGTACAGTTCATGGTAAACTTGTTCAAATTTGGAGCGCATTTCGTCATCAATAGATGAAAACACGTCTAGTTCGGATATTTTCCAGCCACTACGGTTGTTAAACATCCTGAAAATATACAACAAAAAAGCAGAAAATGGTATAAAGTGGGAGGGTGTTTCTATGAAATTATTTGCTTAAGCTTATATTTAAAGAAGAATACACAATGTACCTCTCCGCTGGCATCCGAGTCAAAAAGACTCGGAACTCTGGGGGAAAAGCTTATATAGTGCTAGTCACGTGCTCAAGTGAAAATGGGCGGAGCAAGCGTCATTTTTGATGGGTTAAGAGCTTAACCGTGTATGCGGTTAAACTGAATATTGTGTAGTAGTATTGTAATACGCATTATATATAATCAATCAATTGCTTATACCTTAAGGTTATGTCTTATAGTAACTAATTGTGTTTGAGTTAAAATACACATTGCTTTTCCAAATAGCATTAAATAATTTGAAATGCAACATTTCGAGAGTGTACGGATAAAGCGCAACTAAATACCTCTCAGAAGCTTCGTTCAAGATCGTTTACAATTTGCAACCGTACGTTCTCAACCGACTGAATTACATTACAATATATAACATCAAGTAATTGAGGGCTATGGTTTTATTTACGGTGTTATTGTTATGTATTCCGATACAATTATGATTTTACAAAATGTAATTGTTTACTATACGTATTAGCAGTTTAATTGTCATGGAAAATAAGTTTAAGTTTAATTGCTGTACAGAGAATATTTAACACATGCATGATGAAGCTGTTCACGTGTAATATGCATGTGCAGCGGAAAAAAGTCTAGAATTGCTCCTAAGACGGTGCAAGTATAGTTAAAAATACGGCACTTGTGTTGGGTATGTTACCTATCGAAGATGATGAAAGTTTAATGTACTGCACATGTCGGTCGATATATTCAAATCAAATAGTTGCGAAGCATCATGTAAACTTCATACTTTCCATGGAATGGTTAAGTTAAGTTTTGCCTGTGCTATCCAGTTTTTATATCTTTTGGTAGTTTTAGTGAATGTCTGACATCGTAACCCAAAGCTTTATTAACAATGTAAATGAGTGTAAATAGAACACACAGAGATGGGTGACGTCATATCATGTTAAATGACATTACCGTTTTACCAGGATGTTCTAATCATACATACTTGATACAAACGTTTTATCTGTATTATGTATTGGAAAATAAGAAAATATCGGAATCTTCAATGGACTACTCATATATACACTTAGGCCAAACGCTTCACGAATCCGTTTTGCAATAATACTAGTTTTCCATGGCCATGACAACCTTACACTGTTTGACCAAGTTGCAATAATAAGTTAGTGTAGTTAATTTAAGTAATAATCGATGTAACACATAGTTGCAATTGGAATGATTTGGTAGTTTCGGTAAATTGATATATCTATTCGTTTTACCACGTTACCGGGAAGGAAATTAATAGTTGTTTATGCACAGCGATAATATATTAAATTAAGCTGTTGATTTTTTTAATTTTATACTTCCTGTGCTGTTCTTGGCCTACGCATGTATGCTGTATTACTAAAGAAACTAACATCTGTAACATGCATGGTGGGATTGTTTTGTTAACACCGTCTTGTTTCATTAGCTGTTGGCTGGCTCGTACTGACTGATACTGGTGACTGTATCCAAGGTTTCAGGCCAGCACTCTATCAAACTGAGTTAATTAAACAACATCTTTGTCTACGATTCTATTCTCATAAACACTTCTAACGTTAAAGGAAGGTGAAGGTCTCATATTAGATAAGTTTAATAGTCACACAGACAACAGATAACGCCGATTCAGTGACGGTTTAGACATCTATAATTCCTCCGTAAGATGTACAGACTATAAATTCCGATGCACTGCTGGTTAAGCAACATTTATCTTCTTGATTGGCTAGACCGATCATTAAGCAGTCAACTTAATGCAACAGTAATCCGATCAATTGGCGTATATCAACGAATATTTGCTAAAAGCACCCCATATCTTGCTAACAAACATAAAAAGTACGCAATGTTTGCTGAATTTCAAAATATTGTCTTCCACTTCCATAGTCGTTAAGATAAACTAAATATTTAACATATATATTTCTTTAAATATAACTAGGTCAAGTCGTAGTTGTGCGTCTTTAGGTCGTATAACGTTAGGTCACTTTCCTTAGTGTTTTAAACTAGGTCAGGCTCCGGGGTTGTTGTGCTTCATTTGGTCGCCGTTTATGCATGGGTTTGTGAGGGCATTGCTCAGGGTAGATGTGTTGTGGTGTTTCTGATTTCTGTGCTCGGCCGGTTAGGTTGAGTGCTACCTTCCCTGTCGGATTGTCTCATACCTTCTTGGTACCTAGTATAATGCTTAACACTATAGTAGCTACCAATACAACATATTAAAGAAATGGCTAATAAGAAACACATTATCAGTAATTTAAAGGATACTTGGAATTACATGACCGGAATTGTTATGTGATATCCAAATAAATACTAATAATAATAAGTAAATAACAAACACAAACCTCATACCAGAACCAGACTTTTTTGTTTTGAGAAGCAACATTGTCCTTTTTATTTATTTTATGTTTTCATAAAACTAATGTGAGTGATTGTGTATTGGTATCAAATGTAACATCATTGAACAAGAATTAGATCTATATTTAGTTTTAAGTTTATACTAACTAATTATTACTAACCTAGAACTTGTAAGGTGTGTACTGGGATGCCCTCGGCCCATATTGAAGAGGAAAAAACTGTATCATGAACCTCAAAAAAAACAAAGTTAAATTAAACATCTACAATACTAAACATGCTGAATTCAAATATTTTTAAGATGCCATACTCATAACAGAGTGTCCCCGCAATGGTATAAAAAGATCAATGATATATGCTTATTATCATTTGACTATTTTAAATATGACACGTTGTGGTCAGTAAACATTCGGCTATACGCATTTCCCATTCGAGGATTTTGATGTTTTCTTCCAAGTACAAAACATACATGCGGCTGTTATACCATTTTATATACAATATAAAAACATAATGGATGCAATTATCATGGGATTGACATACTCACAACTATACTGTCTACTTACTCGTTTCCAAACTACATGTGAACAACTGTTATAAATGGTCGACCATCTTACAATGAACATTATGGATTAAACAATAACACAAACATGCATAGTAAAATATTTTGTTTTTGAAGAAATCGTTGCTGAAAACGACTCCATTGGGAATCATAACACAATTAGTTCACCCACAACAAACAATTGTGAAATGTTCTAAAGAATATCATATAGAGGAAGCGCACTGTCTATAAACACCAGATTATGTCAATAAACTTTCTTGATTTAAATGTCTTTGCCACAACAACGAACGGATATACACTTCTTAGACGGCTTCTATCCCGGGATTGCGTTTTAAACTGCCAAAGAGAGGTATGAGAAAATCCGACAGGAAAGGTAGCACTCAACCTAACCAGCCGAGCACAGAAATCAGAAACACCACGACACAACACAACTACCCTGAGCAATGCCCACACAAACCCATGTAACTCCAGTATACATACGATGTTGCATAGCGAACGACATGTTACTATTCATTAAGTACATTTTGCGATTGACCAAGTAAGATATTTAAATCATTATTACGACATTTGGGTATAACCTTGTGCTGTCCCTCGTTCTGTGAATAGGGCTATTGTTTCCGTTTTGGGTACATGCTCATTTCGCTACGAGTTTCGCTCGTTTTACTTCTATGCCGGTGTTGTCCCATTTCGGGATTTAGAGACTCAGTCGTATAACTGCTTTTATCTGAGCAGAATATACTGGTATTTATCCAATTATGGTTGTTTTATGGGTCCTTCTATACCCCTCAGGATGTAAGTATAGTGCCTATATCTTCTTTATTATACATGACGCGCAATAACATCGCGTCTTTTCTTATTTATGGGAGTTGTCTTATTATAACAATATTAGTAAATGAACGGTTCATCGTATCTCACTGTAGTTTGTATCATTTTAACTATCAAATAATGGGCATTATAGCTTTTTGTTTTTGAAAAGCCTTGTAAGCATTATTAATGCGAAAATAACAAAAAACGCGTCAAAATTACGTCAAAAACGTCGTGTCGCAAGTAACAACGCCTGCCATTCGAACCTCTATAAAAATGAGTATCTGTTTTGTTTGATATCCAAAACGCGGGAAATTTCACCACATATTACGTCATTTACGTAACACAATAACGTGCGAGAAATTTAACGGAAACGGGTGTTTGAAACAAAAATGGCAGCGGATATTCCTAAAGGTCAGATGATGTCACAATTTTAGAAAATAATTTGCGGGTTTTTTTTAATAGCTTTAAAAACTATTATACGCTATTTATAATGTAGATATTTTCAATTTGACATACAGTTTGGATGAATTTTGCAATATGCGAAAATGAAATATTTCTGACAACGCGTTTTGAAAAATCAGACTGTAAAGTAGATGCTGAATAAATGTCACAGATGAAAACAAAATGAGTTATATTTTTATGGTACTTTTTTTTAAATATCGATATTTCGTTTATTATTTCTAACATAAACATTTAATTAAAAATTTGAGATACGTCTAGGCTGAAATTTATATGTTTAAAAGTTGAGCCAATTCCAATCAGTACTTGCAAAGTTTTAACACCGATGTCAGTACTGACAAAATGTCACAGGGGCATAAAACGTGCGTCTTATCGGTAACATCATTTGAAACGTTAGTTGAATTAACAACAGAAACCTTATATGTTCACTTCGTTTTAACAATGATATGTTAACTTTAAAAGTATAGACATTTACTTATTACTGTAATCAGTAATTAAACTATAAATTCCACTTAATTAACAGTGCATCAAATCAGTGGATGAAGCGTGTTCACTTATAAGTAAAATGCCGACGTTAAATACATAAAATAACGTCGACGTTGTGTTACACTTTGCGACATCACCTTATTGCGCGTCATGATACTATTTGTCATTCTAGTATATGTTTTTGTTGACTGCATTGTGATAAACTTGCTAAAACATTGTAGTGTTTATTTTCACACGTGTGTCGTAACGTTCGTACCCCACCCCTTTCGTACACGTGGTTTACCAGGTCATCTGTTTAAACTTTTAAATTATAAAACTTTTGTATTATGTTGTTAATTGCTTATGTTGATATTGTTTGTATTTGTTGATTTTACCGATGACTGCTGATGACTGCTGATTTAGTTCAGTTATAAACCTATTAGTGTACTCTATACTTAATTATGGGTTATTCCGTTTGTGTGATGTTCATCTACGCATCATGTATGTTTTGATTAATTGTTGTTTTATTACATTAAAAAACCTGGTATTTTAATTATCAAATAAACCACACTAATACGAGTCCAGTGTTTTATTCACAATGTACCCATTTCAACGCCCGTTAAACAGGAAACGTCGTATGAAAATTATTTAGACAATTGAGAACACCAATATGAAACTGTTTACATTCGCACACCTTAATTCCGTTTCTTGACTATAATGGATGGCATGTTTCAAACACATTTCGAAACACCTCTATGTGAACGTTTAAGTCTGCTGTTTTGAGAAAACAAACTTCATTCATCATTTTTCAACAAAATGTGTTTAAACAAATAAACTAAATTCCACTGACATGTCAGGAGTTTGAAGATATTTCAAGAATATTTCAGGTGTTTTCACGGATTCGCCCCTAACACAACTGTTCATTCTTAATACTCTTGAAACAGATGAAACGGTTTATTTAAAAACTTACTTAACTTTTATGAAATTGAGATTAAATAGGATATTAATTACTAGTGCAATGCAGACGAACTACGAATGTTATACAGAAACGACACATTTAGTTATTCATACTTTCATGAATTGGATTTGGGAGCAAGCGTTAAGTTTTGCCTACGTTGCAACCAGTGTTATTACGATCACATTTATGTACTTGCTTGTTACAAATTGTTCAAAAGATAAAATCATTCAGAATGTTAACATGTTGTTGACTCAATGGATTCTAAGCTTTTAATGTTTACTTTTACGTATCTGTGGATACTTTATCGGATACTTTTTAAACGAAGTCGCAGGTGTAGTATTTGTCATTGACTTACTTATTATTATGTTTCTGTTGTTGATTATCACTTTTGATCGGAATTACATCGAAATAATTCTGTTTCTGACATCGACTCATATCTATGGGTAATAATAATTACATATGTTAAGTGTTGTTGTACCGAATATAAAACAATTACCTGTAGTCACATCACAACATACCATGTTTATTCCAAATTATCAAACAGAACAAATAAATTGGTATGCAAGCCGCCCAATAACTATTAACACAATTCTGATAAACAACACACCTAGATACATTTGTACCATTTTTTACAATAGAATGCTATTTGACTATATGTTTTATTTATTGAGAAACTATAATAGTGTTACCATTTATATGTGCGGCCCATCTGCTCTCACAGTAGTTCACTCATTTTAGACGATCTCGACATATAACAATAAACCAACAATGTACCTATTTTTCAGGTTCTGTGTCACGATATATACCCAGCTAGATCAGTATCCATTTTAGCGATGCATCTTAAACAGAATGACCAAATGGGATCTACATTATTACAAACATTCATTCCATGTTTCCACTCACGTCCATGTACAGATTCTCCAATAACTCACTTAGAAAATAAGCTCTGTGGGTGATGTTGTTTATTATTCTTAGTATGTGTCCGAAATGAGTGCGGCCTTCCCTGTCCGATCTCTTCTCATATATTTGTAAGCTATATATACTAGCAAATCGATCAGAGATGGCATCACGTAAATACAAAACACCAGCATTGAAAACATCACGTATCACAAATACTTGGCACAATGGATCTAATGTCTGAATACAAGAATATCTTATAAATATGTCTTATACATTTGTGTGTCTGGACTCATTAAGACAAATATATCAGTGACATTTTAATGATATTAATGACAGAGAGATTGGCTATCCTATTCATTATACATTGATACATAATTGTCAGAATTTCGATAATTGTATCCCCAAGAGTGTTCTCATGGTGATTAGAAAAGCAATTTGTGAAATCAATTTTAAGTAACGGGTGTGGGACAAATTTCACGACGTCAATCTATTGCTTTTCCATTTATCTCATTGTCACCAAGATTCGTTAATTAAATACTCACACAAGAAATTCCGTGAGCCGCTTTCGGAATGAGCAGAACATTTTGTACAATGTATAATATACATCAATAGCTTTTGCCATTGTGGTGTGCTATTTTGGTCCGCAAATCATATCGATCACACTTTCCCAAACGTTGGCCAAATATTCTGTTACAACTTTCAAATATTCAAGCGAGACTACTTTAGCTTTATACTAGTATGCAGTTTCACAACATAACGACATTACACCTGCAAACATTTGATTAGAGTTTCAACTTAATTGCAAATATAATATACAACATACCAGTGTTTATTTTTGGAATACCGTCAAGGCCATATGGTAAATGTGTCAACTATCCAGATCAGCATTCAGGAATAATCACAAACCGTTCAAGTCACACACGTCATTATACGACCAAACGGGATCACGAAAAACATGAAATTGCTTTTCCATTCATTAGTGTATGCACACGAAACACTAACACAATTCCTCACATTAAGATCACAGCTGTCTTCCATGTGTCACATCTTATTTAGATACATTAGACAACGAAAACAATCCCAAAACGGCACATGTCGTTGATGTTACATCATTTATATACAATGAGTTGAAAGAAATGCAAATTAATGCATTTGTTACGTCAGTTCCTTGCATTTCCATTTATTCAATTATTTTCTATTGTATCTCTGAAATGGTTGCTTATAGTTTATAGCAGATAAGACAAGTGATGATAGATCAATACATGATCTGAATCTGAATATCTACTGAACCGCATGCGTTTGTGTTTGGGTGTACATTTGTAGGTCAGGTATATGATTTGTATTATGTGTGTGTTCCGTTTTGTATCTAACCTGTTACGCAGATTTGTTTGAGTTATCCGTGTCTGATTTGTTTCTCTTTACATTTTTGAAGATATTTAAAGCATACATTGCTCGTTATTTACGTTATGTAACGCTTTATTTGTCTGTCAAACATTTCGTTAGTTAAGATTGCTTGCTACACTTCATTTCTGAGATAGAAGGGAAATCAAATCATTTCATTAATAATTACATAACTACATAGTTTACTTATCTCATAACGGCATTACGTGCAATTTACGTAAATCACTACTGAAGTTCATGTTGCACCGTTTGCCAATATGTCGCACGGAGCATTATCTTGCATTATCTGTCTAATTTGTTACTCTTTTCATTTTGAAAGACATTTGAAGCAAACGTTGATAATATTTTGCATGGGTGTTGTTTAAAGGTCAGTGAGTCTGTAAAGCAAGTCGTTAGTGAATGATTGCTGACTAGGACTAATTTCCTGATATAGTTGACGAGGAAAATTAAATCATTGCATTAATAGTTACATAACTAAATAAAGATCTACGAACGGAATTAAGTGCAAGTGTACTTATATCACTACTGTTTGGAAATTTGTCGCCTAGAGCATTAACTTGCCGTTTTTATGCCCTTTTCAACCTGAAATATAATCCAATGATCTTTATGCAAATGTTTTATTGTGCATTGTCTTGGGACGTTTATCATGTTGTCGTCCTCTGAAATGCGTTTGATGTACAAACCCTTCAAGACATTATTATAGTGTTCTTTTTGTTAATGACATGATTTAAGCTACGTGTTGGGCGTATAAACGTATTGTTCAGCATTTATTTGTAATCAATACAATTCAAAAGTTTATTTATGTATTTATTTGTAATCATAGGATAATAATACTTACAGTACACAAACACAATTCGATGGTTGCATGAATAAATATATTGAACTACATGTATAACCGTTTATTATTATGCCTCGACACATCACTTGAAGATGTGGCATGTGTTTAGCCATCATACCTTCAGTTATTTTGTTAGTTTGTATTAACGTTTCATCGACTAAGTTTCCGTCATATGGATTCTATATAATGTCACATTGTTTTGATATTCGTTCAATTAGTCAACACCAAGGACACTTTACACATCCCGGACTCACCTATTATATATCATAAATATATCATATAAATTATTGTTTAGAAACATACCAATTTCAAACTTACTTATATAATACTAGAATCCTACTCAAACAATATCGCGTTCAATAGTTTTAACATCGTTTAAACAAACGGGAAAATGATTTCCAAAACCTCAGGATAAGACAAAGCAGTATGAAAAAATGTTGGCATCCATCAATGCAAATGTGATTGTTTTCCGCACTGTGTTGTCATGCGCTCTTGTTAATCAAAGGCATATTTTCAACTTGTTTTGGAAAGTTAACCTTTTTTCCAAAATTAGTTCCTGGTGCTACTTTGACAACATCAGTTCACAAACAATATTTATGTTTTCTACCAAGTCATAATCTTTCTGACACTTTCGAGAAAATACACACACAACTTGGTGCAAGCTCATTGTCTTTAACTCATAAACTAATTTGCACCGGTGATGTATGGAGTGAAATTCTATCCTTGGGCAGGTTCACACCTCTTGACAAAAGTGATCTAACATTGCACCGAGTAACTTACACATTGACCTTGAAGTTTTTTATGGATTTTAGTTCTTTTTCAGTTACATTACAACCACTCTTATAAAAACACACATCGTATGTTGTGAACTCATTATACTTCACTGAACTTTACAAATGGAGTAATTGTAACGTTTGAAACGTTCATTATTCCAACTTGGTACTATTTGTTTCCTATATTGATCTAGCTGTATTTTTCTGTTTCATCTGCAGGTGCTGAACTATTTTGGACATTTTGTTTCCCCCATTGTTATTGTGAATGCCTGTTTATTTCTTTGTAGTAAATACATGGAGGTGTGGTGTACTTCATCTCATAAGTAAAAACGTCACAGAATATAAAAGTAGTCTACTACTGATATTTTATCTACATGTATTAGGGCTCTAGGTGGTCAGAGGATTAATTTTCGAAACCTTAGCTTAATTTGTTATATTCTTTCTGTACAATGGCTAATGTCATGTCCTCTAGTTTTGCAGAGGTCGGTAGTAATTTCCGAAATGTTGTGTTACCAGTAGAATATTGCGATCCCTCTTGTTCCAAAAGAGCAGCAGCATCCAAATCACTTATTCAGCGCTAACTATGAAAGTTATTATTTGCACAATTAGCATGTATTTGGAACTACTTTAAGACAATATGTCTGGAGATTTTCTATAATTTGGAGACGGCATTTTGTCTGAAAGCATCAGAGCTTCAATTAATCTACAAAGCTTATGAATTCGACTGATACTTGTTGGGACCTTCAGTCACTGATTTTATGCTGAATATACTTATTCAGAGAAGAATTATATTTTATTCCCAAAACAATATTTATGTACCGACTACGTGGATTGATTGGTCTGCCTGTAATTAGATTATAATACTAGGCAATTATAATGCTTTCTATGATAACAATCTTTATATTAATAGCAAATGTGAGCATAACAGATTATGCATTATCTTTTATATTGAAATGTTCTTTTAGTTCAAACGTTTTAATTCATCACAAATGCACATTGGTATATCTTACAGATTAGCGTTATCGTTTTTTCATTAATTTCAATTCCGGTACCATGACTAATTTCATAAAAATTGAGAAGCTATCACTTAAATTGTATAAGCTGGTATTTATGCAAATGTATTGTTAACAATGTTACTTAATGTTTTAACAGTATCAAAGATTATAAAGAAAATGTGAATCATTGAATTAATGCTCAGGTAATAAATGTACGCTATGCGTTATTATCGCTGTGGATTGGCTTTTTGATATTGTATGTGATACCAGGTTGTATACCAAACCAAATATTCATGGCTAGTTATAATATTTTAGTAGTTTGTATTACCTATGTTGCAATTTTGTTGCATTTTGTGTGGTCAGAAAATACGGAATGGTAGCTTTCATGAATGGGAACCCCGTCATACGGAAAACAAACTGAGACTGAAAACGTGTTTTGAACTTTCAACAGATAGATAATGAGACACTGTTTCAATATATTACACACACACTTCGTGTACGTTGAAGTAATTTGTACAATAATTGAATATGGTGATCATTGGTTGAAAGAATTACTATAGCTGATACATAATAAATTGCTAGATACAAAAAATGTACACCAGTCCGGTATTCGTACACATAAAATGCATGTCATCCTAAGGATTGAGTCACAAGTTCTAACACTTAAGATGCCCCCATACAAAATTACAAAATCCACGAACAACTTCTTTCAACGGTATCAATTTTAACGAACTTGACGTACTACACCATAGCGGTAAATGGGCAATAACAGGTCAATCAAAAATCCATATGCAATACTAGTAGTAGAAATCACAATGCAACAACAATTGTTTTGATATACTAGTACCATTGCTACATCGTAACATTGTACGTGTAAGGTGTTAATCTTAGACAGCGTATTCTAGGAGCAAATTAATCCTACGTGGGCGGTCAAATTTACGAGCCATCTGTATATCAGATTGTTAGTCAGTATATTTATTCGCTGTTATTTTAGGCACATTTAACTTATTAACAAGGTAGGTATCGTGTTACTGTAACATTAAATCAACCAATGGTAATGAAATAAAGTTTTAGAACTTGTTTAATACAAAAGCTATATCCAGAGCATATAGAAAGTATAACATCAACCAGGAACAGTCTATTTCGTTAGAATTACATTGTTCCTACATCAACACGAGAACTAATTTGACTTTATCCTGAATAAATAATCAAGACATTTAATCCCAGATAAATGTCACTTAAGAACAAAGGAGTAAGGCGAGCCAAATTGTATGTGTACTGCATTCTTATACATTCAGTGTACATATCCCCAGGTGTGATAGTCGCTTAAATAAGGAAGACACGTTTAATAAATTAGTAATATATTTCCGTGCGTAGGTATCGTTCTAAAAGTAAATCGACTTAAAATATAGCGTTAAGTATTAGATACAGTACTAGTTTTCGTTCAAAAGTGTCTTCTTACAAGCGTAATAGTACAGTTTCGGAAGGACTAACAACATAAATACTCCAACTAAAAGCAAAATGATCTCCAGAGAGACAATGGTAATCCACAAAAGTTCCTTGCACAATCCATGAACAGAGCATCGTTCGCAGAAAATATAGTTATAATGTAAAAATATGCTTGGCCTATAATGTACCAAAGGGATTAAGTTAACTGTCCAAAAATGTCCATTCATAGGTTTAATTAGCTTGTGAGTAAAATTCACAAGTATCAATGTGTTTATCCACATTTTAAGTGCCTATAATACACTTGCATCTAGTTTTCTTCATTCATTGATAAAGGACTTAGTGCACAAAGGTAGAAATGTACATGTATGCATGTTATTTTCACAATTTTCATATTACTACGAAAATATTCGTATTGTTTTACTTCTAATACACATAACAAGGTTATATTCATTCTACCTATGTTGACGCTCAGTCGTATTAATATATAGAATAAAGTTCACCTGATAGACAATTATAGTAACTTTTTGTATTCTGTATATATTCTGGTTTCTTGTACATGTAATTAATTGCACAATGAATTTTTACGGCTAAATCTTAAATTCGCTTAAATTGTTACAAATACTTTAAAAAATACTGTAAAAGCACTGCTTTTCTTGGGAATAATAAGACAATAAATTTTTCTTGGGGTGAATATTCTGTAACTTTGCTTCAATTGCTAAAATTACTTTCTACTTTTCTTGGTCATAACAAGAATATAAACTTTGCTCCCCATTATGCGGTTTACAAAACAATTAGCAATTTCTCTAAAATTTGTTCTGGCCTAAATTAATCAAGCATATTGGAATTCATGATTTAGTTATCTACACTATTGATTCGATTAAAACGCCACAAATTAGATGGTTTTACAGTAGTACAGTCTAATATTTCACTATCATTGGGTGGAATTACAATTTTCTAGCTACATGTTTTTGACATCGGACTAAAAGTCATTTAATTTCAATGTGACAAAATTTGTGGATTTGGTAAAAAAGACCATTTGGTGGAAAGTTATTGGAAACATTATTTAAAGGATTTTCGTGGTTGAAATCATCCACAAAATTCACGAAATTAAATCCCCCTCGAATATTATTGATTTTACAGTATGTCATTTATTTAACTGTTCATGTAGTTATAAGCGGATTTGTCATGATTGACCAATTATTTTCTGAGTAAATGTTTTGTACAAACAACTTTCTTACAACTCCAAAAGTGTACACTTACGAAAATAATGTATACTTTATGAATGGATCACAGGGCGTATCGGAGTATAACATTCGGTAATGTCTACATCATGCTGCTTATGTCGTGACTTTGACCATTTTCAGTTTCCATAGGGCCTTATTCAAATCAGGTATCTACAAAGTAATACGCTTCTTGCCTGCTTATCTCTACTTGCAAAGAATACAGCAGTATCCAATTTCACCACAGGCCATTAAACTGTAGTTGTATTACTTGGATGAAAGACATTTATCCGCGAACAATGTTCGCGGGATCAGAAATAACACATTTGACTACAGCTGTACGCTTGACGTCACCAGACTGAATTATATAATTCACGTTGGCTCATTAAACCTGATTAAGTTTTTTGTTTCCTACCAGAAAAAAAGACCGAGAGTAGGAGGTAATTGTGTAATTTATTGGTATCTTAAACTTTCTTAGTTGAAGACAACTTTTTAATAATCTCCAACAGAGTATTATTGCCGCTTCTTTCCAAAATACTGTACATGTTTTTGTAGTGTTTTGTAAAATCATTATTTAAAATGTCACATGACCTTACAACAAAAGGAATACATTGGCTATGTTTGCGAAATGTATTATTATTGGCGTTTTAGGCGTTAAATCACATCCAGCACCAGCATTATAATATTGCATCGATCAAAAGATTAATAATAAGGCTTGTTTGTCGCCTGAATGTTTACCAAGAAGGATAAACATGCTTTATATTTATTTACAGTTCAACTGTTGATATCATGAATTTGTATGGTCCAGTTGACAATTGTTGTCATGACGTCCAAGGATCGTGTATGTACATGTATATACTGAAAAGAATATTCGACTTTCCTTTTGACTTGTTTATGCTTTTTTCTATAGAATGCAGCTTGTATTTGTTGTCTTTGGAATTTCGAAAGGGGCGATACGTTCGAATGACGCATAGTACGTGGAGTATACAGTTTTGGCAGCCTTTATTGGATAGGCTGCGTAGACATTGCCGATATTTCTGGCTGGCTAACTTAATCAGTGAGTCGAATGAAAGCGTTTAAATGTATTGAGAATTGTATTATAATGAAACATTTATCTCATTAGATATTCTTTTTTTATTGAAACTCGTTTTCTTAGAGTTTGATGCTTTATGATAATATAATTGTAACACTTTGACCGTCCTTATCTGTAATTTTTATTTACTGAAACGTCCTTTCTTACTTAACGTTTTTAGCCTTTTTCTCTGCTTTTGCAAACATAAAATCGGTTTATGCAGGTACATATTCCACGGGCGTTTCTTTATGAGCCATGTAATTGTAGAATCATAGTTCATTGTTCAGACGAAGAAATATAGTTGCACCCCAAGGCTCTTACACCAACCATTATGGTTCTTCAAAGGAACTTTACATATGTAATGTTGTTGCTCTCATGGAGTGTTGTTTCGTAAATAGCTCTGTAATTTCACTGATACCAAAGTCAATGTATTACATACAAACTTCTCCCCTTGATACGCCGAGGACTTTCGGTGTCAAACTCTTTCAACGTTCTTCTCTACACAGGCTCAAAGTTCTTCTAAGAAACATTAACCGGCTCGTTATTTTTGTGTTGGTTCTATCTCGAGGCATATTCTCCGCACTGATAAAACAATACAGTGTTATATTCCTTTTGCGATGAAGTGATCAATACAACTGAGAAAAACAGTTCATTCACGTGTTTGTCATTAAACTCATGATGGGCGAGTTGTATACTTCTGATGTCTCTGAGCGTACTCCTATCAATGTGTAACGACTCTGTTGGGAACAAACGTTTGTTTGCACCGAGAACACACTTTAACGCCCATTTAACACATTTGCCTTTCTATATTTCCAGTACATCAAACTTTTACCATTGTGTACGACACACAGAGATATTATTCTTTAAGTATATTCACTTATACGATTATTTCGTAAGCTTGATGCGTGTTAAAAGTGTGCTATTTTCTATTTTTACCAACTAATAACTGTGATTACATGCCGGGTAAATCCTTTATTTGCAAATCAGCGTTGTGCTGAAATACGGAAGGCATATGAATTAATCATTTCGGAATTGAACCCGGTCGCCAGATTAGACATTAAGCGCTTCAATCAATGATAACATGATAACTTATACCTTATGACTTTCAGTTATTTTTCTTTACTTCTGTTTCGTGTGTTCTTTTTGTGACATTCATGCTATATGATGCTTCTGTGTTTGTCTTCTGTTGTGGAATTATATTTATGCAGAACGATGACTTCATGATGAGTTCAAGTCGCGAAATTTAGCAAAGATTAACTACCGTCAATATTACCATGCTTACAGTAGCCAGTAAAATATATGATCCGGTTTTATTAAAGCGTGAGTGCACCAGCACGTAAAACCACCAACATTTGATAAATATTGCAAACGTTTTCCACACTAGGTGTATACATGTATATATTGTTGCTGCATATCATGTATTTCAGTCATAAAAACATATTTAAAGGATTTGTGGGTGCGAACAGCGTTCATGCTTTAGAGTATTGATCGAACTTATCACTGGCTTGATATGTAGTTGATAGGTGCATGTATATTGCATATGTACCTGGAAAAAGCAATGTAATCTAGTTCAGAATTTGTTCTTATATTGTATTCTGTTTCAGTGGGTTCAATCATAAGTGAACGTTATGGTTTGTTTGCGATACGTAAGATTTGTTTACGATATATCTTGAAGTTAAACTTTTCTATTGACCAATAAAAGTGTGGGAACTTAAAACAAACCATAAAGTAAGTTAGTAAGTAAGAGAGTAAGTAAAGACTTTATATCACGAGGCTACACATTTGGTTACCCAATCTTCCATGAAAAGTTAATTATTTAATCAATGAAATGTCCGAGACTAGACTTATGAGCTTAATGGTGTTTATAATCTGATGCGTACTACTATATAGACCTATTTGTACTGGAGTAAACGATGTCCGTGGCAATATATGGGTGCAATTTTCTTATGAATAATTGACTTGTTTTTTTGGCCTTATTACATTTATCCTCACGCGACATATCGCGAGATATTATATCAACACATGACATTATCCATTCTCGTGAGATATTAAAAACGCTCATTCGTTTGGCGAAGTGGACACAACTGGGTGATATAAACGTACCCCTGAGATTTCCAGAGTTAACCCGATTCATTTGTGGTCAGATTGATGTGTTTATATTATGCTTCTTCGTGCCGAATTGTATAAAAGTAAACATTTTGAAACCAGTTCTAAATCTAAGCGATGATTGATTCGTATGCAGGGTATGCTGACCGTATTCCACATATTTATACAAAGACGATATCTATGTCTACCAGGCCAGGTCAGAAGTGGTCAAACAATACGTTGTCTACATAAAGAGTTGTTTATATTTGCCCTTTATGGTCGGAAGTTTACAAACATTTGGCAGATTACTCTCTCTAGTCGATACCAGCAATAAATAAGGAGCATCCCTTGATCATTGGAATCAATTTATGGTCATTTTATCAGACATTACTTGTCCAATTCTACCGATGAAATTAACAAATTCCTGGTAGTCTATTATGTACTGTCAGCTGACAGAAAACTTCAGTTCTATCAAATTTATTACATACAATGCATGTCATCTTATAAATTAAGCATCTTGATCCAAAAGATGTGTTGATATTTCGTGGGAAGCAATTTATTATTCAATATATTATTCCCTAGCGTTCATGAATATTTTTTGTGATACCTACAAAATGTTCAAACACTGAGGTACGCCATTACTTTAAATTACAATAAACTCAATGTCATCTTGTTATACATGTACATATTTTTCGAACGTTAGAGTAAACCATTACTGTAAATGACAGAGAGTCCACAGTTGGTTCAATGTTAAACAAGATACAAACTTTAACCATTTTCTCGTCATTCCCTCTTGTTTCTATCTAACACTTCAATTGAGACAAACCTGAGTCGATTTAATTCTGAAAATTGCGAATATTTATTTTAGATAAACCATGTTCAGATGATTTTAGTATTGGTTTTCAAACCTGCAATCATCTTCGCGTATTTCGAAACTTAATTTCAAATGCGATTGCTAGATCTCATTTATCATGTTGTTAGATGTATTCAAAGTATAAACCTCATTTCATACTATAATTATGTACACATCAGATATTCTACGGAAAAATATTAAACCAGGAACCCCATCCATAACAAGACAACTTCGAGAAGTCTTGGGGAGAAAAATCATATTTCAGAAAATCCAAGTGACAACAAATCAGGAAAGTATTGCGCATATTAATATTTTATTAAACTCGTAAATATCTTGAGGGCATAAAGCTGGCGACAGAATTATTTCCATAAACTTGCTTCTTGAAAAAAAGAGTGCAAATAGTTTATGATACATTTGAAATTGTAGCCGTGTGACCTGTGTGTATGTCAATATAGCTATAAGCAATTTCCAAGATTGCATATCAAGATTGGACCAAATAATATTTAATTATCTTAGAACTTTTCCCCGTTTCTGCGGCTGATGCTAACGCAATTGCATTTAAACACAGTTATTTGCGCGTTGTCGACTCACAGTGGGGCTTGATTTATTATATTCTTAATGTTATTTTCTACGTCTGGCACCTCCAGGAATCGTGCAACCTACTCCTAAACGTGATACAACATAATTTTAAAGGACAGCATTTCGATCTTGATATCGCCTCATTAAAGCAACATAGGATACAGATTTGAAGCAGATCAAGTTTGGTTAGTCAGACTTATTCAATATGACCAAAACATGTACTGGACATTTTGAATATATCAACTTTTCAGTTTAACCTCGTACTCGCACAGACAACTCTATATACGCATGTATAAATATCAATTACGAAAACAATTCCATAGCAGTTACTTAGGTACAGATATATGTAGTTAAGCTATCACTTGAAGTAAAATACGCTAAAGCTCCTTAAATACTTATACTTTCCTTAAAGCATCAGTTTCTAGATACGGTTAGGGTTAAAGAAGACATTTAACACAATATTAAACTAGAGTACACTCAACCGCTTTAAAAACGCACCACATATGATATATCGGTTTAAGTGATGAAAACGTCCATTTATGGTTATTTATTTTTGGATTAATAATCTTCAGTCTATATTCAACGATGTGTGTGATTTCCAAGTCATAATTACGAGTTTGAAATGAATTATGATAAAGATAACACTGAGACCCATGAAAGTGAAAGTCACAATTTCAAAAGCAAGTATAAGAGCCCGCTACATTGATGCATGCACGTGGTATTTCCTCCTGAAGCATAACATTAATTACGTAATAGGATAGAATTATGTTCGACGTGATGTTTCCCACCATTCGAGCAAAGCTTAACTTGAATTATAAATGGTATGTGACTTTGACTGTCTGGCTAATACCATACGACCGAGTGCGGTTCAGATATACGCATTATGTGAACTTAAGATGGATTCAAGCATTTAAACTTGAAGTCTTGGTTATGCGCACCAGACTGTCAGGAAATATTCCATGGTGCTTCTATGGCACGCCAAATCATCACTATAAAGGAGCTTGAAGACAAAAAGTTGGGAATTTAGGCTCTAAACGGGAGAAAACTCACCAAAAATGTACAAAAATGTACTAAAATAATTTTCCTTTTTATTGATAATTATGAAAGAAATAATTATGAAAATGCAATAATGTACTTTTGGCTTGTTGATTGACACCCGACTTTATTTTAACACTGTGTGCAGCCATGCGGAACCAATTACAGTTAAACAACCTGTGTCCTGTTTCCTCCTCGCTCGGGCTCAATACCTTTAGCTGGTTTCATTCAGGTCGGTCTTTGACAGTGCCATTCGCCTGGAATCGATGTTCTAAGCCTACAATCATTTTATGGTGACAGCTGAACCGCCATGCTAAGGCACCGATACACTTTTCAGTTGGAAGCGAAGGCACAATCACCGAGAACAAATATTCGAGATATTCGCAGCATAAAACTACAATTAGCCAATATTGCTTATGTTGTTTTTTCAATGTGTAAATCAACAGCGTACAGTTTTAAGTTAATATTGACCACAAAGGTCGACGCGATCGAGCTGCACGCAAAAAACGTGCAAAATCAAAAAAGTTCTCAGGGCGGGGTATTCCGAATGAAAAATAAATCGTTTTCTTTAATTAGGTCAAGCTTATGAACTGAACAAACCCTGTAAAATATCAATTTTAGCAAAAAATGTATTTTGACAAAATTTGATTATTTTCAATAGTGGTGCGTTTTTAAAGCGGTTGAGTGTATTGACTAAACACACCACAGGCGTTTTGTACTTTTCTCCCGTCGAGTATATCTATATGAGTTCATGTTTTTGCTTCTAGCTACATGTATACGTTAGTATATTTTGCAAGAAAAACGTATAATTGTAACTGAGTCCCTAATGAAATGTCAAACACCGTGTATTGCTAAGTCTAAATAATGCATACACTGCTGGTGATGTAATAATGTTTTACATCGCGGTACATATAACACCAGTATTTAACACTGTAGCAATCGTACACGGCACCTTGTTGACACGTGAATGAACAGAGTTTCCCTGGAAAAAATTCCAAACCAATACCAACTTGTTCTTTTACAAGCAACTGTCTAAGTGACGTAAAAGAGTCACCATACGCCAAGAATCAAAGGATTTTCACCGTACGCCAAGAATCAAAGGATTCTTTGTCCTCTTTTTCTTCTTCAGGCAGTTCAACAGTAACAATGAATTGAAATACAGTGTTTATAGGCGAGGGTGTTCAGAACGTAGCTGCTCCAATTGTAGAAAGAAATCATTGTCAGATAACAAGAAAATAAGCAAACGTACGATGTTTTTCAGAAACTTTCCCAACACATCTGGTATTATTTTAACAATGATAGATAAATGATCGGGCTTTCTTATAAAATATTCTACTGCAATATGTATATTTCTCAAAACAGAATGATCAATGTAATGTGTCTAAATAGTCACATAATGGTTTTGAAAATCCCAATGTGTTGTTAGCACGTGTAGTCATGAGTTGAGGAGGTTTTCAACAGGTTCCTTCTTCAGTTGCCACATAAACACGTTATGTAATAACATATCGGTGGATAGATGGTTTCGATTAAAGTGAGGTAACAATGCAACCATGTATATGTTAAACTTTCGGAACATCGATCGATTGATACCACGGCCTGACATTCCAATCATGATTCATATTGTATATTGTATTACATGTAATTGTCGTTAATGTTCTAAATCCGTAAGAATAACATTAATCAGACCCCTCACCGGAAACATCAAATATCTGTATTCCAAAAACCTTACCAAACACACGAAAGCAATATCGCATCACCCAGTACCACCCAAGGTAATGCACGTGTAAGAAAACATAATTAACAGACGGTTATATTCATACGAGCATTTGATATGTTAAAATCAGTACAAATCTAATCAAAGTTTTCAGAATCAGTTAAATGTGTAGTAAACCTTTCAAGCAATACACTATGGTACATAATTATGTATACGCAGTGATAATAACATTAGAATATATGGAATGTTAATTCATCAGACATTTTCCAGGGGGACTGTAGAAACCTCGACCTGCTTTACAATTGGAATAGGGATAAAAATATATAAAGTGAATGGTTTGCGTATTAACGCATGTGACGTAGGAAATTATTGTAATAACATGCGTATGTTCAGATATGCAACAAATGCCAGCAATCACATCCGATTATAGACAATGGGAGTTTCAGAATGGCAGCGATTATAAACGATTTCAAAGAGCTGGCATATTAAATAAGCCCCTCCTATAGACACGGATATTACGGCGCTCTTTTGTATCGAATCATACTTTTAATGTGAAAGATACAATTAAAGTTATAAACAGAATGTCTGGAAACTGATCGAAACAGACAGTGCTGCCTTAGACGTACTCGTTATGTGTAATTAATATGTATTCTGTCAGGCACTGAATGGAGAAATAATGCAGTTTGAAACATTATACATATATCGTGTTGTACAATGATTTGTTCTTTCTTATCCTGCGTGGAACATAATTTAGATCATCAGTATTAACTAATGAATTTAACGACAAACAGTTAAATGTTTCATTGAGAGCATTTACTGAAACTATGTTCTGCATATTATGAAGTAATTTCTGTTGATGGCAAAACAATCAAAATAGTGCTATTTAACTGGTGGCGTGTGGGAAGTCTAGTATACTAATCAGTAGAACACATATTGTGTTTTCTAACATACATGTAGAATCAACATGGTGCGCTGTGTTATTATTCTAGATAAGTGTCATATGCTAGGTACATTTCGTACTGAAATATTCAGTGGTAGAATTGGTATTGTAAATAATTACCTATTTGATGGAATACCAATGAAGTTAAGAAAAATACAACACGATTGCCAATATGATTATTAAACATTAGTTGATTAAGTAAACAATTGTTTAAAAGAGAACTGGTAGGTTAGAATGTAAAAACGTGTCAGAAAATGCAAATCCCGTGAGATATCTTTATAAGAAGACACGTTTAGATAATTTATTTACATCAGCAAAATATAGCATGTTGCCTGATAATGCTTGGATTTCTCAAAGTTTTCTTTTTGCTTATTGTAGATTAATTGAGCATTAGCTAGTCTATATCTTTATTGACTTAGCTTGGCGTAAGACATATTGCAAAACAAGACCAACAGTCCATGCATGTAAGATATTGACCTTAGACAAAAAGCACATGTGTTGTATAGTTGTATGGTATAGCATCGAGTCCCTTTATACTACTTAAGAAATGCGGTCACTACAGCAAGTATTACAAGGTTTTGGGTAAAACGTTCATCCTAAATAATTAAAACTAACCTTGTGTTGTTTATTTGAATTATACAGCATTATGTAGTGATTACTTTCACTGCAGTAGGTGATACCATTGATTATCTGTATCTTATTAATTTAATTGTTTCGTAATTATATACACGATCATATTAATGTAATTATATTTAAATGAAATACTGATGATTTTTTGTTTCACAAGATATTCCACGTACAGTCAAACTGATTGTAGGAAAACCAATTGATATAGATTTTATTTGTGAAACCATTGTAGGGTTATATGTACATCAACGTCTACCGAAACTTAAATGGCTTTTACAAAGGTGCAGACAAGCGTATATTTATCATCAATAACTCTAATTCAACCTTTTATTCAGTGATGTGTTTTGTTCTAACACTAGTCATAACAACAAGCTCCTTGTACACAATATCCAGTCTTAAGAAACCTTGAAATACAATTACGAGTTTAGGGAGTATAATGTTGTTTAAACCAGTAATTGTTAGCATGCTAAATGATGTTGCAGTTGTGTGCAGACATTCCAATAAATCATACTCGTTATATTGTTCAATTTATTTTCCTGAAATTTCAATTTGGTTTGTGCCAGCAGTATTGAAAGGTAGCGTTCCTAAAGGTTAAGCTAAATTATAGCTACATTGTATCTCTTACTTTCTGATGAACTTCCGTGTTTCAAATGCCAATAAACGTATGATGATCGAATAAATAACATGTATTTATATGTTAACTCAGAAAGGCATTGCAAATGAAGTAGCATATTTGCCTAGATTATTACAAAAGGTGGATGCAATGGGACACATTTTCTCAGAATATGACACTTTACGTGGCAAAACGTAGACCACACGAAAATAGAGAAGTAGGCTGAAGTGCATTTTACAGAATGATATATTCAAGCATTACAAAAACGGTTTATTGAATCGACTACGACTATTTATCCACGATAAAAAGCATGGGTATTTTTACAGCGTCTTGAACTAGCTAGTAGTGGTACGGTCGATGCAGACGCATGTGGTAAAAATATCAAATTAGACCAAGGAAGTGCAATGTGTAAATAAATTAGAGAGTCATGCATTATATCAAGTACTTGTATATTTACACTAGTGTGATATATAACAAACAGCATAGTGCATGCTGCTGGGAGTCATCTACTCTCAACAGTTCAGGAACATGTATCATTCTATATTGAGAACCGCCATGACGTAAAACCCGATCGAATTCGAGTGAGCAGGTGCATTAATCGGAAATTGTATATCCATATCGTGTAGTAATGTTTCAATACACCTAAGATATAATCAATCAACATCTAACCACGAAAGAAGTACGTTTCATAGTGAGTTATTTTTGTTTCGGTTTATGTCGTTTCATTTTAGATCACCTAGCATTACATTATTGAAAGGTTACATTGTGAAAGCTAAGGGACCAAACACGGCTGATGACCTCGAAAAACCATTTTTAGAGTTAATGTGCGTTCGAAACGAGCTAAAGTATATACAACATATGTAAAATACAAAATGATTGAGAACTGTGGTTTTAAAGCGCTATTATTTTATGGATCCCTGTTGAATTATGTTCGTAATTGTGCAAAATAATTTAATTGCATTTGTATTATCTTGTCAACTCCATAAAATGTTTACATTGCAAAATATGAATGCAGTTTAAACTTTAATGACTGTACAGAGAATAATGTAATACGAGGAAGAATACGTTGATTTTTTGTATTATGTAATTACATCGGCAAGAAGTCTGACTAGGCTCATAACACAATGCTAGTATCGTTACCAATATAGCAATTTTATACAACAAATTACACCCATCGACGAACATGTCAGCAAATGTACAATTTAACTTGCACGGTGTGATTCTATTAATTTCAACATTTTGTCCCTATAAGTTTATGTAAATGTTAATTTGATCATTGTATGCGTGGTCTTTGCTAACTGTCTGTACATTTAAACGTACACAGAATAGTATAGTGGCTAAGGCTACAAACTTTATCCTAATAAACATGTATTACCATCGTAGCTTTAAAAAAAGGTCAATGCCATATATTAAATTAGTTCAATAGTCACACAGACAACAGATAACGCCGATTCAGTGACGTTTCAGACATATATAATTTCTCCCTACGCTGACCAGACTATAATTTCCGATGCACTGTTGGGTAAGCAACATTTACGATCTTGTTGATTGGCTAGACCGACCATTAAGCAGTCAACTTAACGCAACAGTAATCCGATCAATTGGCAGATATCAACGAATTATCAACATTGCTACAAGCAACGCGCATCATGCTAACACAAATAATTCATTCTGAATATTTAGTGAATTAAATAAGATTGTTTTCCACTTCCAATGCCGCTTTACGAATACATCTTCACTAATATAAATATGCTGACTTCATTATTCATTATTATGTTATTACCATACTCATAACACAGTGTTTCCCTAACTGTATCCAAATATCCAAAATTGTATGTGTTTGTTATCATTTAGCTACTTTAAATGATATCACGTAAAAAGTTGGCTAAACACAGTTCCCCATGCGTTGTTTTAATGTTTTCTTCCAAGTCAGCGGCTGTTTTAATAGTTAATATATATTATCAAACAATGTTGCAATTGTTGAATTACCATATTCATAATCCACTTCATTATTACTAATTTCCAAAGTAAACAACTTGTACAAATGGCCGACTATTATATAATTAACATTGTGGATTAAACAATAACACACATGCATATGAAAATATTGTGTTTTACATGTAAAGCAACCGTTACTGAAAACGATTCCATTGGGAATCGTAACACAATAATTTCACCCACAACCATCACTTGTGAAACGTTCAAAAGAAGTACCATATTGAGGAACAGTACTGTGTTTGAACACCAAATTATGTCAATTATCTCTGTTGATCAAATTTCTTTGCAAGAATAAGAACTGGTATAACAGTTCTTAGATGATTACTATCAAGGGAGTGAATTCTAATATGTTATTAAACATGCAAACCAGGTTGCATAACCAACGTTATGTTGCTAAATAGCAAGTACATATTTCGATAAATCAAGTTAACACTATTAGAATAATTATTTCAACCGTTGAGTTTAACTTGTTCTTTTCCTCTATAATGGATTTGGTTTGTATTTCACTGAAACTTTCAACACAAGTATCACGCATTGTGTAAGATGTTGATAATTAAATTGAATTTTGAAATCTAGTATTAAATTGATCACATGCATACGTGTCCAGTTTCTTTATGAGTTATGTATTCATTTCATCACCCGTTACATTTTTGTAAGTAGCAAACAAGCATGAATAAGTATACCAGCTGTCGGTAACATCCATACCAGTATGTTAAATTAAATTCATCCTTCGGGTGTATCTTGTACGGAGAGAGGAAGCGTAAAAAGAAACGTGATAATGATGAGGTGTTCTATTATGACGTAAGTAAAAACAATTCAAAAATAACTTCAATAAAGGTTTTGAAATATAGTTTTGATGTATTAGAACAGCACAGTGAGTCACTTTTATTCGTTTGACCAACTACATGAGTGTATTAAAACAGAATGCGTACCTAATGGTTGGTTATACATTATATACATAATTAGATGTCCATAATAAGCATTAATGTATAAAACACTCAAATAAAACTCGTAAGAACTTGAGGTTTAAAAATACATTTCCTGGATTAACAATGCATAGCAGAATTATTTTCTGTGAACTTCAAGAAGTACTTTTAAACAGGATTTCATTACGGGTTCGATCAAAAGAGCTTAATACCGCATACTTAAATGCCTAAGTATTAAACATGTATTAATACAGTTTTCTAAGTAGTCAGTTAGGTTGTGTGTCTGTTAGGGTTAGTCTTCTATGTTTGAGTGGAATAAATTTCATAATTTCTGTTAACCACACTAATCAGACGTTTACTTTACCCATGTTTATGCAACATAACATCCTGGTGTACACAATGCATGCGTGCCCTCTGTCATGATATATATTATTGTCCTGCATCTAATGTAAAGTTTTATTATGCATTTATTGATCTTCCTTTTTGTGTTTAAGATATCAAACACCATAACCACCCATTATTTTACCAGATACGTAATTCATTATTTCCCGTCTTATATTAATCCTGATATAATACTTTGTCTCAACAAACTATTCTTTCATTTCTTTCGAATGTACGTTGCAATATGTTTCAGCATCATTCCTTTCATATTGGACATTCACTGGTATTTTTTCTCATTTTCAAATTAGTTAAGAACCAATGAAAAGTGTCGTTACGTTAGAAAATTCAACTGGATAGGTCATACCTTTAACTAACAAGATAAGAACAAGTTGTTCAAGTACAGCATGATTAAACTGACGGAAAGAGCACGAAAATCACAAAAAGTTTAGTGTACACATTGCTTGAACAGCATCAAAATGTCTCATGAGAAAATATCGAATAATGTAATTTGATGTCCCGTGATTTATAAATGTAAAATGATACATATCACTCACTATACATGTTGACTGTGTTAAAACAGGATTTAGCAGCACCATTCATGAGCAATTTATATTCAAATACGAAACTAGGGGGTTAGAAAGGGAGACAGCTCTTAGTCGAAACGACAGCATATGCACACAAACCGTACAGAAACATACTTGCACAAAAGGACAACATTAAACATGAACAAGAATAATGAACAACAGCTACATAGTCCTACCGTCACCTGTCAAATATATCTAAAAAATATGTAAGGAGTGCTAAGCAAAGTCGAGCAAAAACTAGAAACAAGTGAAACGACAATAATTATTGGGTCAGCATACTCATCGTATAGACAAGATATCTATGCACACCTATCGAAACGATACAATCTCCAACATAACGAGAATGGTGTATTGTCAAAGAGAAACTAGACTCAATTATTTGAAATGAAAATCCGACCACCATGACAATCTGAAGACACGACACAGTGCAATTACAGCTCTTACACCGGACGCGGTATGAAATTCAATATCATATCAGGCTTTCAAAAACAAATAAATTCTCCAACCTGCAGATTCTCTGTCTACTTTTTTCCACACTGCCATAATATATAGCAACTGTTATTTAAGAAGTATGTATATTTTTACTAAGTCATGGAGTCGGTCTGGTACTTTCACTAGAGAACAAGTAGTTTCAATAGTACTTGAAATGCGACTTTTCCCCGACCTTAATATACTTATACCAAAATTAATTTACGCAAAACGCTCTATTCCAACCGTTTAACTTAATACGAATGAACGTCTAGCAATGGTTTATTGGCAGGCAATTACCTTCAATTATAGAACAAATACAACAATAAACGCATTTGGCTGTAATATTGGTTCACGTTGATGCACTTTAATTCCTTACTTTGATTTGGTTGGTCGTGTAGTACAAAACGTGGGGTGGTATGTTTCAGACATATTTAATAACACCTGTGTTTGAATATTTATGTATTCTGTTGTGAGAAAACAATTTTCAGTCATCATCTTAAATGCTATTAAACAAATAATGTTAATTCCACTGACACGACAAGGTTTTGAAGATATTTCAAAAGCCTTTCAGGTGTTTTCACTGATTCGCCCCAGACAAAACATATAAACGTATACTCAATCATCCTCTGCAGTGGTTACGGTCTATTTTTATATACGTTCTTAACTTTTATAAAATTGAGATGTAGTAGAATAGTTATTACTTGTGCAATACAGAAGAACTAATTACTTACACAAGTGGAAACTTAATGATTTCATAGTTGTGTTGGCGCAAAATATTAAGTTTTGTATACGTTCCAAACCTATATTTTGCCTACTTGCAGTGTGTAAATTGTGTACGATCAAAAATCAAACTTTAAAAATGGTGTTGATGCAATGTATTTTGAACTATTTACGTTTTAATTTTTTCGTACCTGTAGAGACACTGTCGAAGACTTTTTGAACGAAGTCGCGTGTGTAGAATTTGTCATTGAAATATTGGAATATTCTTGTTGTCGATTATCAGTTTTGATCGGAATTCCATAGAAATTGTGATATTTTTAATATCGAATAGGATCTATATGGAATACTAAATAACCGGGTTAATGGCCTGTACAGATGTCGGTGTACCGAATATTTAATAACTGACGGTAGTAACAACATAACATCCCAGGTTGATTCCAAACAACCAAACAGTACAAATGACTTATGTCATAAGTATGCAAACAGCCTGATATTTATCAGATATTTCGACGGAAGACTCGTCTAGAAACTATTCGATTATTATTTTCTTCTGAAACTTATTATAACCTACAGGATAGTTAACATTAGTAAGTAAGTAAGTTACGTCTTTATTTAACGGGGCTGACACATTCAGTTTCCCGATCTTCCATGTGGGCCTCATTGTTGGCTTAACCTTCTGTCACAGTAGTTCAGTCATAGTTTAGACACATACAAATAATAACCTGACAATATATCTTTGCAGGTTTATAGATAGTACCATGAACATCAGATACATACACTACTATATCTGTGACGTGCTAGTGACTCTAGTATGGCCGAATGAGATGTTCATCGTATCAAGCCACTTTTCCTCTCGTACGTCTACTAATGTGTCGAAGGCGGTTGCACCAACCACAAATATCCCGGTCGCTGATGTTTATTATGTAATTTGAAAATATGTATATGACAAAATCGGACATGTAAGTTATCACTCAACTTAAACAGCCGAGCATAGAAGGATACATCTACCACAAATACATGGCTAAATACGAACATCTGAATACTAGAATGTATTTCAAGCTTAGGATTGAGAAGTCACAGATGTGATAACAAAATGACGTATCTATCGAAGACATCTAGTAACAAAGGGCAGATATACTTGCTGTCCTATTAATTAGCGAATCATTCATTATATATATTATCTGTCAAATTTGAAAATTGTATTTCCAGTAAGTTATCATGGTGATAAGAGAAGCAATTTGTGAAATCAATTTTAAAATAACGAAAGTAGGGCAATTTAAATACATAGTGTGTTGTTTTTTCCATTAATCTGATTGTCACCAAGATTCGTTGATTAAATACCCACACAAAGAAATGTGTGATCCACATTCTGAATGAACAGATCAATGCAAAGTATGATATTAATACATGCATTGGCTTTTATTGCAGTATGCTATTTGTGTTCGTTAATCTAACACAAGTTCGGACACAGCCTAAGTAGTCAACTACAACTCTAAATTGTTTAATGAACCCATTTGTCATGTATTTACGAAAACCCGTGCTATTGTACATGCACACTAACAACGAGCAATAGGTTACCAGTACAAATGTATAAACATTAGTCTTAATCTAGGGAAATAATATAATGTAATCAAAGTTGCATTTAAAAGCTTTTGATAATATATAACAAAGAATCACCATATTTGATAGGAAAATGCTGGTTATACTACCTTAGAAGAATGACATAATGACAATGACGTATGATAAATGCTTCTGTCTAGCAACTAGTCCACATTATGTTATTGGACATCTGGTATTTTTCATCCAATTTTACGTCACGTTTGAGAGCGATCCGACAAAACTTATCACCGCTTTCTAACCTTTAGTGAAGTTGTGTAATCTTGTATGATAGTCCTTGGTAGAAATCGATTTCTTTGTTCAATCTTGCTGCAAATTAAATTAAAGGATAATTATTATCTAATTATTCAAACTGTCAGACACTACGTAATTACATTGTCAATGCAAACTCAAATGATACAGGAATTATTTGTATGTGCACATATCGTGTAGTTAATCGTTGACAGCTTAATGCATGCCACGTTCAGTCTTTTTGTAAAATGAATTACACAGCTTTGTGGTAGAAACAACACAGTCTCGTGCATAATTTTAATTTATGAGAAAAATTTCCGTTTGAAAAATCGATGTTCAGC
Source organism: Spisula subtruncata (assembly GCA_963678985.1). Lineage (NCBI taxonomy): Eukaryota > Metazoa > Mollusca > Bivalvia > Venerida > Mactridae > Spisula > Spisula subtruncata. The sequence goes on along the minus strand of OY787675.1, from coordinate 7,170,909 downwards.
CAAGGGATATTGTTTTCAATTAATATTTTCTGTACGACAACGAAACTAAAACAGTATTTGTGTGGTTATGATAATCGCTGTGCATGAATAACGGTCGGGAGTATGATACAAATGGAAAATACAAATCCAGGTTCAAATTATTTCAAAATACATGTTCATTCACCTGCATCATTTAAATCCTATGACAAAGTTTTAATAAGTTGGTATTAAACTTTCTTCTCTGGCCATTGCATCACGGTGTGCTGAAATAAAGGTAAAATTAGGAAGTGATATTATTAGATCGCGAAGATAGAATGAAACAATGAATGGAATTGCTTCATCACATTCTATTTTATTTCCAGTTTAATCGAACAGACGTCTCAATTCACAGAAACTATCAAAGCTTTCCAATTAACCGTTTACTGCATCGATTCATACTTTAATGAACTATATACCTTGGTTATTGCAACTTAATCAGATTAATATAACCTATATGTATTGACACGATTGTGGTAAATATATATTAAAACAAAACATGCAAAAACCTTAAATCATAAAAAAGATTACTACATGAAAGAGCAATTTGCTCATTAAGATTTACCGAGAATTTACTGCACATTAACTAAAAGTAAAGGCGTATATCGTAACCATGAGGTCAATATAGACACATAACTGGCGTCTTGCAACAGAAACTGTCTGTATCAATAACTTCAGAAAGGTATATATATAAATCTCTTCAGTAGTATTTACATATCCAATACAATGATTAATTGCTTCCTACGAATTCTCCAAAATTACATACACAGTATAACTAAACTCACACGTTGTAACATGCTTACTTATAAGCTAAATACACTATTACAAAACTTTCTGTCTCTACACATACATTTTAAAAGTCATCGATTTGAATATACGAGTACATATTTAGCACATTATCTGTACAGCCATTAAATGCTGCATTTCATTGGTACTTATCCTGTCGCTTCCCCGTTTCATCATGGAACCAATACAATGTATTCGGAATTTATATGACACTTAAACTGCAAATGAACATTCTACAAAATTAAGAACATAACTCCATATCCATCTCGACATAACTACAATACTACAACATGCAGCTCTCAGTTTCAGTGTAATATACATGCAAGAACATATATCTTGAAAACAATTTCAAAATTGCTAAGAACATATTTCTGCATGTATGTGTAATTGATGCCAAATAGTTATTTTGAGAGTTCAACAGTTGCTTACAGTCCTTAGTCACCATGCACGAGTATAGATATTCATTGTTGAACTTCTCATGCATATTGTTCCAAATGACTATGCTCCTCCCTAAGTTGCTTGCTACGCTTGTTGTTGATTAATATAAAACACATAAGTCGATCGACATATTGTCAACTGACCTGATAATGCAATCAAAGAAATAATCACAAACATTTGAAGCCATACAATAAGATCCATAGGGACCATGGTATACATGAAATGACTTTTCCATTCATTATTATGTGCAAAGGAAACACTAACTCAATTTCTCACAATATAATTCGGATTTTAACAAGTGAAATATAAAGGAAGCTTCTGGTAATTTATATTTGATTAATGACCTTAACAAATTATCTAAGGTGATACAAATGTAACCCTATATGGTATAGACAGGTTTTGTATTATATCTGCTGAAGCTCAAATGGAATTTTACTTAATCTAAAATAAAAAGTCTAAGAGCAGCAAAATGTTGAGAAATAAAATCATTATCAGACAAAACATGATTTGTCCTTAAGGCAACCAAGAGGTGAATTCTCGGATAACGATTCCCAACGAAGTTTTCGTTTCCTGGCATTTGTCTTTAATTGTTGCATGTAAGCTACCAAACGTTGCCTATACAATTACTAACTTAATCAAGTTAAGAAATGTTCAATGATTCCTCTTGGCAATAGTGTTGTAGTTTTCTCAACGTCGTCTGAATTCCACCGTATGATAAATACTGATACAAACACTGAATGTTTGTACAAACGGATCAGTGCATGTGTACTTGTACCTAGCAAAATTGTTTGCAAATTATATATACAATTGTGTCAAGCTCTTTGTCTGCAAGCATGTGGCAACATATCCCCTTCCCTCCTACCCATTAAGGCAATGCCGACAATATACATTTATGGAAACATTCTGTCCTTGACAACATATGTCAATATCCGTGCACAAAGCCATGAGAAGTCACTTTTTCATTCGTACGTATCGATATTTTTAAGGGCGCTATGTTTACATACATGATTTATAATTACGACCAAGTGCTGATAATTCGAACACACTCGAGACAATAAACAAATTAAGTCGGTACAAACTCTTTGTCTTGTATTCATGAAGTAATTTGCCCTAGTGATGTACATTGTGAAGTAGTTCTGTCCTAGGACAGGTTTCACACGTCTTGTCAATAATGATCTAACACTGCACCTAGTACCTTACACATTGACCTTGAAGTTTGTTAAACGGATTTAGAGTACATGCGACAATTGAATTATTTTAATTACTTTACGATCAGTTTGAAAAAAAAACGTATCGTATGTTGTGATCATATTACACTTTACTGAACTTTAGTAATGGAGTAATTGGGCCTTTGAAACTTTCATTATGCCAACTTGATACTAATTGTTTCCTATCTTTATCTACATTTGAAGTATAACCAGGATTGTTTTTATTTCAACTGCTGGTACTTAACTCTTATTTTAGACAGTTTAATACCTGATTATAGTTGTGACTGACTATTCATTTATTTGTATTGAAACATGCATTTGTTTTTGGTGTAGGTTTTGGTGTTGGCTTTATTCTAAATTTTGTATTCGTGAATTTTAATTAAAGTAGCACAAGAAGACAACCTGTCTGACAGTTCAACTAGTATATTTCCTGGAAGTGTTCACTTACTTATCCTCTTCGTGTCCACTGGTAATGCAGCTATAAGGTTTTTCGACTGATGTCTATCAATCGCATTTATTTTCTTTTTCGCCGATCTTTCCCATGCTTTTAATTGCACTGTTGATTGTTCTTTGTCATGTTTCATTTGCGTTTGGCTTTCTTTTCCCCCAATTTCTTTACACGGCAAGCAATTTAAAAATGTGGAAAATCTTTAACACATTTGACGCACGTATAACTGAGAACTGACGGACATTCAAAATACACAAATAAATTGATGCTTACACAATAAATAGTAAGCAGTCAAACATCACATAGTTGCCACCATAACATTTTACTTCTTTTTATAAAAGCTGCTGTCAAGCACCAATTTATCATTGACCGTCGAAGGATAACTTTAGTGTAAATGTATAACATTCCGTGCAAATTATTAACAGGGTATATTTGTACTAGAAACTAACAACAATGTTGTTATTTGCTAGTCAAAAAGACACACATATGAAAAGTAATTATCGTAAATGCAATTAACCGTTTTAACCGTAATTATCTTGAACAGCGACATGTGTAATATTTTCATTGCGTAGCAGAGTAATCTGGAATCATGTAAATTGCTACATTTAATATATAATTTATTTTTTGCATCACCGATGAAGATGGATGCTGCTTCTATTATTGTCAGTTAATGACTTTGATCAATATGTTTGTAATGCTAAAGGTAAATATATCTATGGATTGCCTAGCCATTATGTTTCATTCCAATTTACACACAAATGAGTGCGTAATTTATCAAACTTCGTTTGCGTGTTATGTCAATAAAACATTAAACAGAAGCATAAAAGCTACGCTTCATGTAAATTCAACTCCAATACAATTGTGATTTATTAAACCTGGTACATAGAATTTGAAATATTACCATGAATACACCCGTACACCATTGATTTTAAACTCTTCCAAAACATGAGATTCAGGAAATTGTAGCAATTAATTTTGACGCATATGCTAGTTTGTATAAAACGTTTTAGTTACATGTCTTATTCCATTTATATAACTGTGAAAATTGCGAAAGTATGTGCACAGACTAATGGTAATTGGCGGAAGTGCAAGCGTTTTATTATTTCACATATAACGTGCACCTGTCGCCAGTTTTAGGTCAAATACTGAATAATTAGTTCAAATATTATATATCTTGATAATACCGGTGTATGAGATATTTAAAAGAATACAAATAGAAAGCAGACAGAATGGCAGCACCAACTTAACAGCGGAGCACAACACACTCTCTCCTACTTTTATTATATTTTACAGTTTAAGTTGTAGTTTTAAAGTATACCGTCTCAATTATCAATTTATATAACGCTATATATCAATACAATTCAGGTTTTGACGAAAGTATTGAAAAAAAGCTGGTATTAATATTAACGAAAACATTCTCGAATTCGACTATGTTCGAATTAGTGTCGGTCTTATCGAGGTCTTTTATAAGCATAACTTGTACATTTAAATATGTGTTGATCTACAATTGTTTATGTTGTGACATTGTCTGACCAGATTTTTCAAGCATTTTAAAGTTGCTACATGTAGTAGTATTTTCCCCTTAACAATAGTCATCTTCTACACTTGAAAATGCATACAGTACAAGTATCCAATAATACCACAGGAAATTAAACTGTAGTAGTGTTACTTGAATGTAAGACATTTATCTGTGAACATTGTGCGCGGGATCAGAAATAACACATTTAACTACAACTGTAAGCAAGACGTCACCAGACTGAATTATATAAGTCACGTGCCTCTGACGCAATTAAACTTGATTAAGTTTTTTGTTTCCTACCAGAAAATGTATTTGATGACCGGGTGAAAGGAGTTAACTTAAGGTTTCAGAACAGAAAATCTTCAACACAGTCTTATAGCAGCCAATGTCCAAAATACGTTGCATAGAATTTTTTTTTTGTATTTTAACTTCATTTACAGAGTTATTTTAAAGTGGTAAATTATATGATTCAGTTTTCGTAAATGGGATATTATTTGCCAAACAGCTCTATCAATGATAAAAGGTGACTTTTAAAGTGTTCGTGCAAATCCAATGACAAGAATACAATTTATGTTCAAATAAACTTATCTGATATATTACATACTTCGCATGTAAAGGAAGGTAGCATCAATGTAAATATCCAATTTAAACTTTTAACCTAACATTTGACTTAATAGGTGCTTCAGAAGTAAGAGTAATATATACGTGCTTGTAGACGTCATGTGTATATTGCATACTATATATATTTCCACTGCTTTGGGGGGGGGGGGGTCATAAAATTTGCCATACTTGATTATCATTTTATGTACCGAATGACACAACTTGTTTATCAATTTACTCCCTTTTTGTTGTTGTGTGTTTCAGTCTAAATATCCATGATAATTGTATTATTGCTCAAATTACACTGTGTGTCCTTTATAATCATATCACGTTAAAGTAATAATGGTTCAATGAAGACAGTGCACTTCCCTTTTTCCATTATAAGACACCAGACAAATGTAGTTTCGGTCATGTTCCATATAAAATTGGCATGAAATATCATATTGAACGAATTGCTCGTGTAAATGAGTACAAAACTTTACACTTATATTAACCCATAGTGGTGTTCATTCTGATGATTCCCTAATCACCAGTTTGTTGTCATCTAAAACGGCTAACACTTGAGCTGCGTACAATATGCTATCACACAATGAAGATCCGGTTTGTTGTCATAGGCTTTATGTAAGTTGAAATAATTTCGAATTGCACATGATATACGGCATTTACAGAGTACACATTTTTGCAGCCATTTTAAAATGTTCTGTTGCGACCTTGTGGATATTTCTGGCTGGCTGGTTGAATCACTTTATAGTTGGATTGTTTTAGACATTTATTTTTCATTTGATTTTCTCTTTTGATTTATACTATTTTCTTAGAGTTATTTGTTTTAATGATAATTTAAGTGCAATACTGTGTGACAGTCCCTTATCTGTAAGTTGTGATTGTTGAAACGTGTTTATGTAGCTTTTTTGTCTCTGTCTTGGTGACATTGTATCGTTATGATGTTAAACATTCCAAGGGCGATTCATTATGAGTAGTGATAGTCAGAAGTTATCATTGATCATTCAGACAAAGAAAACATATTTGCCTCTCAAGGTTCATACTAAAACTATTATGGTTCTTCGTAGGGCCATTACGTATGTATTGTTGTTGCTCACATGGGTTGTTGTTTCTTAACTTACTCTGTTCGCGAACTGTTACCTAAACAATGTATTTGATACATTCATGCTTTGATACACAAGGTACATTGAGTGTAAAACTTCTCCAATGCTCTTCTGTACCATGGATCAAAGTTATTCTAAGAATCAATAGCCAGTTTGGTATTTGCTAGTTCGTCATTCCTCTTGGCATATTTGACAGCTCGTTTGAAAGGGTACAATGTGTTGTGCCATTTTGACAAGACATACGTTAGTATGGTGATGTTGTGATCAATTCAACTGAGCTATTACAAATCGATTCATGCACTTGTACACAAACACCATTTAACTCGAGGTGGGCGTGAAATGTACCTTCTGATGTATGTAAGAGCATTCCTAAAACTGTCAAATGACTCTGTTAGAAACAAACTTTCGTTTACATTGAGAACAAGTTCTACCACACACTCAAACAAATTTTCTCCCTATTCCCTGACATCAAAAACATACCATTTTTGCAACCCGACATAAAATCATTCGTTTATGTTCTTACGGTTTATGTGTAAACATCACGTATTTGATTATCGCGAAAGGTAGGTAGCTATTACACGTGTCTAATGGTCATTCCTACTATAATGCTGTCCCTTTTAGTGAACAAACATATTGAATACATATTTTTGTTCGTTTCGTTAGAATAATGGTTGACATCGATTTATGATGTAGAAATCTAACACTTTAGTTTAATTGTTGCTCTACATATATATGTTACCAATGTGTTGTACGTCCACACTTGAGATCGGTTTATGTCGGACTGCCACGTTTGTTATGTTTGAATTACTAAAATCACTTTCTACTTAATAGCACAGTTTTAAACGTATGCCGTAAACATCGTGATAAGTACTAGTCATATACTACCACGAATGATACTCGATTCATAGTAGTTAGTTTCACGGTGAAACGTCCAGTAATCCGGTTAATCATGTGGACACCAGTACAGTACATGAAACCACCAAATGTTGATCTGTTTTGCACGGCTATGTGTATGTTTTGCTGCATTGCAATGTTTTAGTTATACAAACTCGTACTAAGGGAATACTTTGGACCGGACAATCTTCATACATTTTATATTTATCGCAATTTATGACCACCCCTCACTTGATATTCCAGTTGAGATGTACGTGTTAATTGAAAATGCACCCGGACATGAACAAGGAGTTCTGAATTTTATTTGAGGTTTTGTTGTTGATTTTTGTTGTCTGTATTGTGATTGTGGTAGTCATTGTTGTTGTTTTTTATCGTGTTCAATCTCTAGTGACCTAGTAAACTTATCTAAACATTACTGTTGAGGTCCGCATGGAAGATTGTGTTTATATGCAAATGTGTTAACCTCGTAAAATAGAGTTTATTATTATTATTATTATTATTATTATTATTATTATTATTATTATAATTATTATTATTATTATTATAATATCGTCTTCTGATAAAACTGTGAGAATTAAGTCCAAGATGCCAATTTAATTATTAAATCAATAAAATGTCTAGCCTTTTACAAGTCGAACTGCATAGTGTTTTATATTCGCGTTAGTTGAAAAAACGGTGAGTTAGACCTATTTGTTCTGGAGTAAACAACGTATATACTAATATATGGGTGCCATCGTCTTAGAAACGAGTATAAGGGTTTTTTGGTGTTCTTACAATTATCATCAGGTGGCATAATAAAATCTCGCGAGATATTAAATGATATCATACGTTTAGCGTAGTGGAAACATTTTGGTGATATAAGCATGCCCATGAAGTCTCGAGAGTTAACCCAAATGATTTGTTGTCAAATTGATGTATTTATATATTGCTTTTTCGCAACGAATTGTATAAATTATGTTTTTTCCTCAAAGTAAACATTCTGGGGCAAATACTTATTCTAGACGATATTTGCCTCGTATTTAGAGGATGTTGTCCGAATTTTCGTATATTCATGTGCAGAAATGTATGAGTGCAAAAAGAGGTTTATGTCAAACAGATCAGGGCAGTCAAGGTCAAACACTAAGTTGTCTACAGTACGATATGTTCATTTATTCCCTTTTTTGTCGAACATACGTTTGGCTAGATACTCTCTTCAGTCAGTATCAGCTAAAAATAAGATCATTTTTATTACTTTATTGCCATTGTATCAGACATTACTTGAACTATGTTCAATTCTACCGATGAACGTAAAGAGTTCCTGGTAGTCTATGCTGTTCTGTTAGTTGACAGAAACCTTCAGTTCTATCAAAATTATTCCACACAATGTACGACATCTTATGAATTAAATATTTTGGTCCAAGCAAAAAGTGTTGATACTACGTGGGAAGCAATTTATTATCATATTGTGGGTTTTAAATTATCATTAATCGATACATTATTCCCAAGCGTTCATGAATATTTTTTGTGATATCTACAAAATGTTCAAACACTGAGGTACACCGTTACTTTAAATTACAATAAACTCACGGTCATCTTGTTATGCATGAATACATTTGTTCGAACATTAGAGATAAAGTGCGTTAGCGACTAAGCTGGACCCCCATAAACCTTAAATACATTTGTATCTTAAAAAGTACAATGCCGATTAAAACAAAAATGGGTATGTCTTCGTAAAACACCCCTACCAACTCTCATAAAATAAAACAGAATTTTTAGTCCATAGAAAAGTGTACTTTGCATAGACGCCTTATGCAAAAGTTCAAGTCTAAAACAGGGTAAATACGTATGGGTGATAGAAGCGACCGGAACAGCAAAGATCAACAATTTCGTCCAGTATAACTGTACATTAAGTCGCACACCAGTGACTGTTGAAAATATATAATGAGGCCCATACATGAATGTTATCTTAGCCTGTATAACTGGAGGAACTTTGTAGAAATGTTTGCAAGAGAAACATTGTGTATTTTGTTTGTACAAAGGTAATTTAGTGACATATGCCAAATTTCAATAAAATTGCATATTTCTTTTAAAGATATCTAAGGTTTATGGGGGTCCAGCTTAGTAGCTAACGCACTATAACCATTACCTCGTTTCTATCTAACACTTCAATTGAGACTAACCAGAGTCGATTTGATTTTTGAAATTGCGAAAATTAAAATCCGTAGGCATTTATCAAATGCTGATCGGTCTAAAACTAATGGGTCATGTGTGAACATGCATTTTAAATTCATGATGATAGATGTGTTTGCTCGCAATCTAAGATTAATGTTTCTTGAGAATATTAAGTGAATTATTTTGGTTTAATTCAGATCGGTTGTTATTTACTCATATGAAATATTCCCGCTATATTTCTCCTAAAATGACTTCATTGAATGAAACTGTGAACACAAAGCATAAGAGCCATGCCAGTTACAATTTTGATATGCTGCTTAGTGGCCTTCTGCTCCCTATACTGCTGGGGTTTCTCATAAGGACATTGTATTTAGTAGTTGGTGCAAGTACCTCTAATGACTGGGTAAATAAAATATTTAATAAATGTACATGTTCATCTTGTTGTCTGACAGGATTTGGATCAGGCACTTCTACGTTGATGGTCCACGAGTATACACAAAACTATGTACAAATGAAGCATAGTAATGTTGTTTGCGCTAACTAAAAAAAGCGTTTAGATCATAATTGAATAATATACCCGTTTTCCATCCAGTGACGTACAAGCAACGTGATTGTACCATCATGTCCTGATCGATCTATAATACGATTAGTCTTATTTCTCGTTTTTATGCTGGTATTTCTGAATACAATTGTACATCGATATGGCACACGTTCAGGACATGTTAAACACGGAGACATGCAAACATCATAAACATTGTCGTATTTATGTTAATACAATTGTCTGAGACCAATTAAATACACATTTACTTTAATGCATATTGATCAAGCGCAGATACTGTATATTCTTTGGATATAATGGATGTTTAAATGTCTAGGCTGAATATACATACAATTATGCATTATTATCGACATTTGCCCCACTAACAATTGAACACTTTTCAAACAAAACTAGGTTTGTGTAACTGATTATGGTACATGTACGATTCAATTGACATACATTTCTATTCATACGATTAAATACTAGTACATGAACATAGTAAGAATGAAATTCTACAACATAAAACAGTCATGCTATGGTATACTGTTACCTTTGTGTGTTGTGTTTGTGGTGTGTAACCTCTGTTGCTATTCGGCCATTGTTGGGTTGGATTTATATGATAGGCAGTCTGAGTCGGATGTAGTGATTTTGTTGCTGTTACGTTTCATTTGTTGGGCTGCCCTTGTACATGTGATGTGGAATGGTATGTCTCCGTGTGTTTATGTGCGCATAGTGCACTTCTTTTTCTGCTGATTTCTGCTGATTTCTACCTTACAATTCCATATGTAAAATGCACCAACCTTTGAAGAAGGATTTAAGGTTGGCCGTATCAGTACATATTTATGGACAGGCTCTATAAGGCCACATAGCACTCTAAATGCATGAACAACATAACGTTGTTATAATCTGTTTTGATTTGATGTTGTATAGGCTCTTCGTGGGCAAACACATTCATATGAGTGTCTCATTCCTATCAATCACATCGTCCATGTTGAATTTTGATCGCCGTTTTGGCATGGGTGTGTGCGGTTGGGTCGCCGTGCAGCGGGGATTTTGGAAACTTGGTCGGGTCTCGGTTGCGTTACATTTGGTTGCATTTTTTCGTCGGGGTCTTGCACTTTTTAGTGTTTCTTTGGCTTATGTAGGGGCATTGCTCAGTGTAGATGTGTTGTGTTGTTTCTGATTGCTACTTTCCCTGTCTTATTTCCTCATACCTTTTTGTCACCAGATATGTACATGCTCGTACTTTTCTCCGAGTTCTCTCGCACTTTCATTCAATCTATACATCGGCGGTGATGTGTTAAAACACTATAAATATTTTATATACTGTAATTATACTTCATGAATTGATCATTAAAGCTAACTGAAGTACATAAACATGTCCTGATTCCAGTCACCATCGATAACATTTCACAGACTTGTGTTGTTCATTTCCCGTCATTTAACCCCGTTCTTGACATCGAGTGGAACAAACGTCAATTAGATGTGCCGTATGTCTAAGACAATGAGACAAGTCAAATTACTCTCTCGGAATTTTTGCTTAATAGATGTTAATTTGTAAATCGATAAAAAACAATAAATAAAGTATAACATAGTAGAACTACCGTTTGAAGTGTTTCATGATTTCTTACAGTCACAAATCAATTAGGAATTGCAAGCCTGTCGAAGATAAATCCACAGACCTCCATAGTGGTTGGTGAGCATTTCACGACACCTTTGCATGTCTTTTCGTAATTTCTCGATTACTAGACGGTTTCAAACAAAATAGCTTGCATATTTGTAATCCTGTGCTCAAGGCCCAAAGTATTGGCAAGCTGTGACATTTGTGACGTATTTTCATTGTATAATCATACAGAAAAATAATATAATTGTGTAACCTCACTAAAAAGACAACCATTGTAACAATTGAAGACGTTACTAGTATATAGGTAGTAAATTGAGTTCGTTTTGTCCTGCAAGACGATATTGCTCAAGAATAATCTATAAAATTACCTAAACAAAGACACACTTTTATTATTTCAAATGTTATTTTCCAAGGTGTAGCTACCTCAACTATACAACCAAATAGAGGAAACACATAACACAGATAACTCTAAATACAACATCACATATACAACTTAGTTGCACGTACTATTAATTATGTGCATCATGATGAAATGAATGTGCTATTTTATTATTTTAATTCTTTTTTGTAATCATACATTCATAAAACATACAAACAACAGACAACCAAATTGTGCTTATTCTTGATTAATGACTATATAGAATAAATTGTCCATTGTCACCCTAATAACCTACAAACCTTTCAACTGGGAGGCAGTTTTTTGTTATCATGAACTTTGTCTGTTACAAGTAATTTCGTTTGTCCGATTATACTAACTTGTCGCACCAGGCAGGGTTATTCATTTAATAGCCTCCAAAAATAGGGAAATATAATTTGAAGTGAAGTTGACTTAACGAGTTTCCTTTGCATTAACAATCATCAACCACTAATGCTTTGTTCGTCCACGAGCAGTTGAAGTGTGGGATAAAACATGAAATAAAACAAACGAAAACCACATTACACCACGCTAAATGCATAACCGAAGTAGAAAACGGAACATAAACCCGACGATTATCCAATGCAACCCAAAAAGGATTTATTTTAAATAAACCATATTCTGATGAGTTAAGTATTAGTTATCACGCCTGCAATCTTCCTCGTTTATCTCAAAACTTAATTTCAAATGCGATTGATAGATCTCGTTTATCATGTTGTTAAATATACTATAATTATGTACACATCCGATTCTCTACAGAATAACATTAAACCTAGAGACCCCATCCATAACAAGACAAATTCGAGAAGCCTTGGGGAGAAAATCATATTTCAGAAACTCCAAGTGACAACAAATCAGGAAAGTAGAGCGCATATTAATATTTTATTAAACCCCTAAATATTTTAGGGCATAAAGCTAGCGACAGAATTATTTCAATAAACTTGTTTCTGGATAAAACCTAGCGCGAATAGTTCATGCTACATTTGAAATTGTAGTCTTGTGACCTGTTTTTACTTCAATATAGCTATAAGCAATTTACAGGATTAAATATTATGATTGAACCAAATAATATTTAATTATTTTAGAACTTCTTCCCCGTTTCTGACACTGATGCAAACGCAATTGCATTTAAACACAGTTATTCGCGCGTTGTCGAATCACAGCGGTGTTTGATATATTGTTTTCTAAATGATACGCTCATCGTCTGATACCTCCAAGATTGTTGCAACCTTACTCCTAAACGTGATACAACATTATTGTTTAAGGATAACATTTCGAGTGTGGACCTTGATGTCGCCTCATTGTAACAACATAGTATAAATGCAAACAACGTTTGGTTATTTAGACTTATCCCAATTGTCCAAAACACGTACTGGAGATTTTGAAATATATCAGCCGTTCCGTTTAACCTTGTTTTCGCACAGATAACTCTTTAGACACACATATAAAGATCAATTACCAAAACCATTTCATAGCGGTAACATAGGTACATTGTACATATATGTAAACCAAGGGTTAAAGAAAAAATCAAAATACGATTAAACTTGACTAAGTGTTGACTAACAGCACCACAGGCGTTAAGTCATTCTCTCTTGTCGAGTTTATATGATTTCTTGTCGTCTTCGCCTCTAGGTATAGGTTAGTATATCTCGCAAGTAAAACGCAGAAGTACACACTCTTGGTAAAAAGACATTGGATTGCACTGTACATTTTTGTAGTAGTAAACGCTTGTATATTCGTATAATTGTAGGAGTGGAAATGCATGCGGGGTCAAATATACTAGTAATAGAACACGATTTAAACAATGGGTATTATTCATCGACAACATACTATACACATGGAGTCTTATACAGTACTTTCACAGTGCCAAATTAAGTTCGTTCAGTCATTGTGCATAGAATTGCTTTGCAGAACAGTACAATGCACATTACAGAAACAATTTCTTCAAAGATACATGGATATACTTAAATGAATTCTGATAGCAACCAATGAGTGTTTTCTGACTAACTGGCTATTACCAAATACACACAAAGTTTATACTTTTACTAGAATTACAAACGTTCTTATTGGAGCCAAAATACCATATTCCTAATTTATTACTGGTTCCTTTAGAAATGTCAATTTGTATTGCTACGTCTGCATAATACATACACTTCTGGTGATATAATACTGTTTTTTATCATGCAACTACCATGGTAACTGCCTGATAACACATAACCTGAGAAACGTATGTGTTCTCAGGTCAATGACCTGGGAACACTTTTAGGCTCCGCCCACAAATAACGGACTATTTTTGCAATTTTTTCATTCTGTCTTAAATTGGCATAAATATCATTGAAAACAACAGAATTAAGCATTCAATAGCTATTATTTATTCAACGTTAAGTTTTACAATCCAGATAAGAAATAATTCTTTGCACGGTAGGACTACGTCACTGTTATTGTTCTTGAATCCATACGGGTCACCCACGGATCGATCGTTTTGAAAGGTTCTGAAATAAACCAACAAACACAGATAAATACACTGGCTTAGCATAGTCAAAGATAAATAAACATTAGAATATTCATACCTATCGACTCTATATTTAATTCACTGGCCTATAGGATTTTTTAATCTCATTTTCACGACTCACGAAGGTTGACCTACAAAACGAAAACCACCGAGCTTTTTTGGAGAATCAAAACATTGTTAAATTCAGTACACAACCCAACAGTTTATACAAAAAATAAAACAAACTTTAATAGACTCTTCCACAGATCAATTTCTTACTCACCATTGTGTATTTCCATCTGTTTTCCTTAGCATTCTGTCGTGATTAAGTTGATCTTGTTGAAAACTGTTCTCCACCCACTTGGTTTTTCAAAGTTTTACAAGCATGTCTAAACTTTTCAATCTTGAAGTTATTTCCCATTCACTGTATTCAATGTTGCACTACCCGTTGCCACACACAATCGAGTATTTAAATGAATCCGTATTTCGTCATTTTGTGAAGCATAACATAAGAAAGTTTGACACAATTAGCGACCTTCTCCACTCACACTACGTCATTGATGACGTTTCATTGATGAATCATCCGGAACAAAATCATCAAAAATTCATGAGCGGAATTTTATTCTACTTTTACGAGACGATGTTCTTATTTTGGAAATACTCATATTTGCTAAGATTTATCGTTTTGATAAAAAAATTGAAATAGATCTTATTTATTGTTTAATATATTTTTTAATTAAACATCGTAGAATTGAGAACTATATTTTGTGTACGGAAGCAAATGGAGTTGTGTTTATCGGCGGGCGGTCTAAGAACGATCGACAACTCTTAGTTTAAAATTATAAAATATGCCTCTAAATTGTGCCCCGTTGTTGGTTTCATGATTAATAGAAACTCGGGTATTTGTCCGGCTCGAACAATATTATCAGACTTGACGATATCGCCCGGGATAGCTCGGTAAACCTCGCCACCCGAACGATATCACCTCGCCTGATAACATTGTTCTCACCGGACAGGGACCCGAGTTTCTCTATATATCGCGGTACTGAGACGTCTGTAGGAATAGTCAGTGGTAGAATTGGTATTGAAACTAATTACCTGTTTAATTGAATACCAATCAAGTTAAGAAAACTTCAACACGATTGCCAAAAGGAGTTATTTAACATTCGTTGATTAAGTAAAAAACTGTACAATCAGTAACTGGTAGGTTAGAAAGTAAACCATTGTGTTAGAAAATGCAAATCTCGTGAGATATCTTTAAAGGAAGATAAGTTTAGATCATATTGTTATCTCAGCTAAATGTAGCTTGTTGCCTTATAACGCTTGGGTTTCTAAAAGTTTTCGTTTTTGCTCGTTGTAGATTTATTTAACATTTCCTGCTCTATATATGTATTTACTTTCATGTGAACTTGGCGTGAGATATATTGCAAAACAAGACCAAAAGTCCATGCATGTATTTTATTGACCTTAGACAAAAAGCAAAGTTGTTGTTTATTTTTATGACTAGAATCGAGTACCTTTATACGTATGTTGTCTCTGCAGCATATTGTTCAAGGTATTTGGTAAGACGACCATCCTTAATAAATCAAAACAAACCTTTTTATGTTTATTCGAATTATAAACAAGTCATCTAGTAATTACTTTCACTGCAGTAGGTGCTACCATTGATTATCTGTATTCCATTATTTTAATTGTTTAATAATATACACGAGCATATTGATGTCATTTTATTTAAAAGAAATACTGAAGATTTGTTGTTTCACACGGTAACTCACGTATAATCAGACTGATTGTATTTGTGAAACCACTGCAGTGTTATATGTACATCCACGTTTACCGAAACTTAAATGGTTTTTAAAAAGGTGCAGACAATCGTATATTTATCACCAACAAATCTCATTCAACCTTTTATTCAGTAATTTATTTGTTCTAACATTAGTCATAAATACAAGCTCCTTTTAAACAATATCCGATCTTAAGAAACCTTGAAATACAATTATGAGTTTAGGGAGTATAGTGTTGTTTAAACCAGTAATTTTCTAGCATGCTAAATGATGTTGCAGTTGTGTTCAGACATATCAATAAATCACACCCGTTATACAGTTCAATCTACTTTCCTGAAATTTCAAAATTGTGCCAGCAGTATTGTAAGGTATAGTCCCTAAGGGTAAGCTAGATTACGGCTGCTCTCTTACTTTCTGATGAACTTCATGTTTCAAATGCCAATATACGTATGATGATCGAATAAATAACATGTATTTATATATAAGTGTAGATAACAAGCACCATGTTGTATGCTGCTGGGAGTCATCTACTTAAAATCTAGATTCTCAACAGTTCAGGAACATGTGTCATTCTATATTGGGAAACGCCATGACGTAAAATTCGTTCTAATGAGCAGGTGCATCAATAGGAAAATGTATATACATATCGTGTAGTAATGTTTCAATACACCTAACATATAACCAATCAACATCTAGCCACAAAAGTACTACGTATTATAGTAAGTTATTTTTGTTTCGGTTTCATGTCGTTTCATTTAAGATCAGCCAGTATTTCAATATTGGCAACGTCACAGACCGAAAGCGGATAATGATATCTTAAAATATTGGTAGAGATAGTTGATATACATTCTTAACTAATTTAAGTGCATGTATACAACAAATGTAAAATATCATGTAATTGAGAGATGTAGTCGTATATCGGTATCATTGTTACGGAACCCCGTAGAATTATTTTCATAATTGTGTAAAATGTTTATTTGCATTTTTAATTATCTTGACAACTCCAAAAACTGATTACACCGCAAAAGAAGAATTATGTTTCACATTTAATGACTGCACAGAAAATGTGTAATACGAACAAGATTGACTTTAACGCTTACATTATGTAATTGCAGCGCCAAGAAGTCTAATATTGACTATAACACGATTCCAGCATAGTCTGCATTCTAACACAGTCTATTTTAGCACCGTCTAAGCGTATAGGACTGTACCGTGGTTAAATTTCCGGTATCACAGTTTTTGCCGTACAACTTTTTGGCTGTTGAACTACCTCCCACGTATAAATAACGCTTTTTATGAATGGAATTTACGTCTTGTTTATCAAATGACGTCATGGATTTATGACGTTTATTTGGCGTCAACGTAAACGTGACGTTGTGCGAACTTTTATTTGCGTAGCGTTCTTTCTTAATTTATTTAATTATATCCATATTATTGCAACAGCAATTGCATTTATCGATTCATTTTAGTTTTTATGAAATACATAGTTTGGAATGAGCTCTTGTTATGCCTCTGTTTAAATGAAATGAGCAACAAACAATATTCCAGGGGTGGAGGTTTTATACTTTAAACAGCGGAAGTTGTCTATAGCAACACGACAAACAACGCATCACTCTGCAATAAAAATGAGTCCATATGAAATTGCGCATATTACACGTGTTAGAATGCAAATAGATCTAAGTTTTCCGTGATATACCGGCCACTATATCACGGTTTGTCGTTCACATGCATAGTTATTAATCACTCAGGCCTACGGCCTTCGTGATTAATTCCTACGCATATGAACTCCAAACCGTGATATATTGGCCGGTATATCACGGAAAACTAAGATCTATTTCCTAAATAGAGCATTTTTATAAAATAACTTATATGGCACCCATCGACGAAGATGCCAGAAATTATACAACTATTACATGCACGACGGTATTGGTATATGCATAATTTCCTGTCATAAGCTTGTTCAACGGGCAAGTGTGAAATTGAGTGATGTATGTAAGTTCTGAAATGTTAGCGTACTCACAATTTTATAACGTCTAAGAATAGAAACATTATCCTTATAACCATGATTAACTATCGTAGTCTTACATACAGGTGAAGGTCTTATATTACAATAGTTTAATAGCCATACAGACAATAGATAACGACGTTTCGGTGACGGTTAAGACATCTGCAATCTCTCCGTATGCTGTAATTTTCGACGTACTGCTGGGCAAGCAACAGTTATCTTGTTGATTGGCTAGACCCACCATTAAGCCGTCAACTTAACGCAACAGTAATCCGATTAATTGACAGATATCAACGAATTATCAGCATTGCTAAAAGCACCACACATCATGCTAACATAAGCAACAAGTTTATAGTATTTGCACTTCGAAAAGCGTTATCTGAATACATCTACAATACTAAACATGCTTGATTAAATTATAATGGGAATGCCAAACTCATAACAAAGTGTCCCCTAGCTGCATCCAAAATTGTATCTGCTTGTAATCAGTCACATATAGCTATTGTAAGTGCTATTTATAAGTAAAAATTTGGCTATACGCAATGTCCAATACGAGGTGAGTAATGTTTCCTTCCAAGTATTAGGCTGTTATACTATTTGATATTCAATATCAAATATGATGGTTGCAATTATTATGGGAATGACACACTTATTTTATACTGCCCATTACCCATTTCCAAAGTAAGCAACCGTTATGATACGACCACCAATCTTACAATAAACATTGTAGATTAAACAATAACATAAACATGCGTAGTAAAAACATTTTGTTTTACATTGGGAATCATAACACAATTATTTTAACACCACCAATTGTGAAGTATTCAAAAGAAGTATCATATTGAGGTGCACTGTCTATAAACACCAAATTATGTCAATAATCTCCCATTATTAAATTCATTTGCCAGAATGAGAATTAGAATAATATTTCTCTATAATTACTATCACGGGGTGCATATCTTTTACTAACAAGGTAAGAACACTTTGTTGAGGGAAAACATTACTGAACTGATGGGAAGAGCCCCTAAATCACAAAATATACGTTGCTAGCACAGCATCAAAATGTCTCATTAGAAAATGTCGACTTATTTTATTTGATGTTTTGTGATTGATAAATGTAAAATGAACTTGAGCACTATGAATGTTGAGAGTGTTGGAGCTTAAAGCAAGATTAAGGAACACCATTCATGAGTAATTTATATTGAAACATGCAACTATGGTATTATAATCGGAGTCAGCTTTAAGTAGGCACGACAGAAGAAGATAGGCACACAAAATTTATACAAATGACAACAATAAACATGAACAAGAAATGTAAAGTAACAACAGCAACATGCATGTACGTAGTCCTACTATACCGCCATCTGTCAAATCGATCTAGTTAATATATAAGGAGCGTTAGGCAAAGTCGACCAAAAACTAGAAACAAGTGAAACGACAATAATAATTGGATCTGCATACACATCGTCTAGACAAAATATTTATTCACACGTATCTTAACGATACAATCTCCAACATAACGAGAATGCTGTATTGTCGAAGAGAAACTAGACTCAATTATTTGTAGTGAAAATTCCAACCAACATGACAATCTGAAGACACGACAGCTCTAACACCGGACGTGGTATGAAATTCAATATCATATCAGGCTTTTCAAGAACAAATAAATTCTGCAACCTGCAGAACTATAGTTCTAAATTATCTGTCTACGTTTTTCCACACTAATTTAATATATAGCAACTGTTATATAATAAGTATGTACATTTTTTCTAAGTCATGGAGTCGGTCTGTTACTTTCACTAGAGAACAAGTAGTTTAAATAGTACTTGTAATGCGACTTCTCCCCGACCTAAATATCCTTATACCAAATTTAATTTACACAAAACGCTCTATTCCAACCGTGTAACTTACTACGAATGCACATCTAGCAATGGTTAATTGGCAGGCGATCACCTTCAATTACAGAAAACATATAACAATAAAAGCAATTGGTTGTAAAATTGTTTCACGTTATGCACTTTACTTTTTTACTTTGATTTAGATGGTTGTATAGTACAAAACGTGGGGTGTTATGTTTCAGACAAATTTCATAACACCTGTGTTTGAATATTTGTGTATTCTGTTGTGAGAATACAAAATTAAGCCATCATTTTTTAAGCTTTTAAATAAGTAATGTTAAATGCACTGACACGTCAGGATTTTGAAGATATTTAAAAAACTGTTCAGGTATTTTCACGAATTCGCCCCCGACAACACATGTTCAATCTCAATAATCCTCTAGCAATGGTAACGGTCTAGTTTTATAAACATTTTCAACTTTTATTAACTTGAGATGTATTATAATAGTTATTACTTGTGCAATACAGAAGAACTAATTACTTACACATGTGAAATACTTAATGATTTCATAGTTGTGTTGGCGCAAAATATGAAATGTTGTATACGTTCCAAACCTATATATCGACTACTTGAAGTGTGAAAATTGTGTACGATCAAAAATCAAGCTTTATAAATGGTGTTGATGCAATGTATTTTGAACTATTTACGTTTTTATTTTTGTACCTGTAGAGACACTGTCGAAGACTTTTTGAACGAAGTCGCGTGTGTAGAAATTGTCATTGACTTATTGGTATATTCTTGTTGTCGATTATCAGCTTTGATCGGAATTCCATAGAAATTGTAATATTTCTGATATCGAATAGGATCTATATGGAATACTAATTAACCGGGTTAATGGTCTGTAAAGATGTCGGTGTACCGAATATTTAACAACTGACTCTAGTAACAACATAACATCCCAGGTTGATTCCAAATAATCAAACAGTACAAATGATTTATGTTATAAGTATGCAAACAGCCTTATATTCATCAGATATTTCGACGGAACACACGTCTTGGAACTATTCGATTATAGTATGTTATTTGATAAGTATTGTTTCTTCAGAAACTTATTTTAACCTACATGATGGTTATCATTGTAGGCTGAACATTCTGTCACAGTAGTTCAGTCCTAGTTTAGACACATACCAACTATAATGTGACAAAATATCTTTGCAGGTTTATAGATAGTACCATGAACAGATGATATATATACTACTATATCTGTGACGTTCTAGTGACTCTAGTACATGTATGGCCGAATGAGATTTTCATCGTATACAGCCACTTTTCCTCTAGGACATCTACTTACGTGTCGAGGGTTGTTGCACCAACCACAACTATCCCGGTTGCTAATTTTTGTTTTGTTTTAGTATGTATGTAATTTGAAAATATGTGAGAAAATCGGACAGAAAATCACTGAACTTAAACAGACGAGCATAGAAAGATACATTGACAACAAATGCATGGCCCAATACGAACATCTGAATACTAGAATGTATTGCAAGCTAAGGATTGATACATGTAAGTCACAGAAGATTCATTTATCACGTAAATAACGTGATATACCATGTGATATCAAAATGACGGAACATTATTCTCCAATACGTGTGATAACAAATCCACGAAAAGGTAACTTCGCCGGCTTAAATTCGTTATTTCTGACTCGGTGATATGGTAATGTGATAAAAAATAATCCGTCATTCGTTGTCTTTTAGATCAACATTTCTTAAAGTCATCACGAAAACAAATATTTAAGCTCGCCAAAAGGCTTGCTTAATTACTTGTGTTTTCTAGACTCGTTTAAGAAATGTTGATCTCCAAAGACAACTCATGACGGATCCAATATGTACATGTATGTCATATTTCGGGACTCATTCAGACAATAAAGTATCTGTCGAAGACATCTAGCTACAAATGGCAGAAATACTCGCTTTCCTATTAATGAGCAATTGATACATAACAGTCAGAATTTCAAATCATTCATTATATTATCCGACAAATATGAAAATTGTATTTCCCAGAAAGTTATTATGGTGATTAGAGAAGCAATTTGTGAAATCAATTTTAAACTAACTAAATTAGGACAATTTAAGTACACCAATGTTTTGTTTTCCATTTATTTGATTGTCACCAAGATTCGTTAATTAAAAACCCAAACAAAGACATTTTGGAGCCGCATTCTGAATGAACTAATCAATGCAAAGTATCGTTATAAATACATTCATAGGCTTTTATTGCAGTATGTTATTTGTGTTCGTTAATCTAACACAAGATCGGACACAGCCGATGTAGTCAACTACAAATCTAAATTGTTAATGAACCAATTTGACATGTACATATACTTACGAAAACCCGTGATATTGTACATGGACACTAACAACGAGCAATATATTACCAGTACAAATGCATATTCATTTGTCTTAATGGAGTGAAATAATATAATGTAATCAAACATCAAAGTTGCATTTAAAAGCTTTTAATAATATTTGTCAAAGAATCACCATATTTGATAGTAATCATGACATTGCTTACACTATAATTGAAAGGTGTGTAATTGTTCTAGAATATGTACGAGACGTTGTTGCAGACTTTAATTACTGTTGACTGGAATTGAATAGTTATTATGTCTTAACGAACTGTGGTTATACTACCTTAACAGAATGACATAATAAAATTGCCGTATGATGAATGCTTCTGTCTAGGAACTAGTCTGTCTAGGAACTAGTCCACATTATGTAATTGGACATCTGGTATTTTTCATCCAATTTTACGTCACGTTTGAGAGCGATCCGACAAAACTTATCACCGCTTCCTTACCTTCAGTACAGTTCAGTAATCTTGTATGATAGTCCTTGGTAGAAATCGATTTCTTTGTAAATCTTGTTTCACATTAAATTAAAGGATAATTATAATCTAATTATTCAAACTGTCGCACACTTTATAATTACAAAGTCAATACTAATTCAAATGATACAGGAATTAATTGTATGTGCACATATCGTGTAGTTATACATTGACAGCTTAATGCATTGCCATGTTCAGTCTTTTTGTAAAATGAATTTCACTGCCTTGTGATAGAAACAACATAGTCTCGTACATTATTTTAATTTATGAGAAAATTCACCGTTTGTAAAATCAATGTTCAGCCATAGGATATTGATTTCAATTAATTTTTTCTGTACGATAACGAAAGTAAAACAGTATTTGTGTGGTTATGATAATCACTGTGTATGAATAACGACCAGGAGTAAATGAAACAAATGGAAAATACAAATCCAGGTTCAAATTATTCCAAAATACATGTTTCTTCACCTGCATCATTTAATTCCTATGACAAAGTTTTAATAAGTTGGTATTAAACTTTCTTCTCTGGCCATTGCATCACGGTGTGCTAAAATAAAGGTAAAAGAAGGAAGTTATATGATTAGATCCCAAAGATAGAATGAAACAACGAATGGAATTGCTTCATCACTTTGTATTTTATTTCCAGTTTAATATAACAGACGTCTCAATTCACGGAAACTATCAAAGCTTTCCAATTAACCGTTAACTGCATCGATTAATACTTCAATGAAGTATATTCTCTGATTATTGCAACTTAATCAGATTAATTTTACCATAATATTGGCAAGATCGTGGTAAATATATATTAAAACAAACCATGCAAAAACCTTAAATCATAAAAAATTACTAAATGAAAGAGCAATTTGCTCATTAAGATTTACCGAGAATTTACCGTACATAAACTAAAAGTAAAGGCGTATATCGTAATCATAAGGTCAATATAGACACATACTGTAGGAATAATGGCGTCTTCCAACAGAAACTGTATATATCAATAACTTCAGAAAGGTATTCATATAAATCTCATCAGTAGTATTAAATATCCAATACCATTATAATGTTTAATTGCTTCCTATCAATTTTCCAAAATTACCTACATAGTATAACTAAACTCACACGTTGTACATGTAACAAGCTTACTTGTTAGCTAAAAACACTATTACCAGACGTTCTGTCTCTGTACATACATTTAAAAAGTCATCGATTTGAATATACGAGTACATATTAAGCACATTATCTGTACAGCTATAAAATGCTGTATTTCATTGGTACTTATCCTGTCGCTTCACCGTTTCTTCATGGAACCAATACATTGTATGCAGAGTTTATGCGACACTTAAAATGAAAATCTACATTCTACAAAATTAATATATCATATATCGATAGAACTACAATACAACAACAGCTCTCAATTTCAGTACATTATGCATATCTTGAACAGAATTATATACATACTTACATGTACCTACGCAAGACATTTAGTGCAAATATAATTGCAATCACTGCTGCATTTCACACGATATAGTCTGTAGAATGCCCATGTTGCATAGTGTGTCAATGTGCCACCAAGAAAATGATCTTGCCGTTTTTTGCTAACCTTTTCAACCTTAGGATCGTCATAATCTGATGTTTTGTATGCAAGTGTTACACTGCAAACTATCGGGAGATGCAATATTGACATGTCGTCGTTCTCTCAAATCAGTTTTAAACACGTGCTTTTGTAGTGAACGACATGCTTTATTTTGAGGCAAATAAATTGTACGGTTCTGCAGTTATTTGTAATTATAGGACTTTTGTACATTGTGTACACCAACACAAAGTCATGGTTGTATAAATAATTATCAATAACCTCATATCATTATGTAACAAAATACAGCACACTGTTATTCTGTGTTGAAATTATAATTTTCAAACTTATGAAATCTCAGATTCCTTATAAAACAATAAGTATTCATTACTGTTCGTAGTTAAGGTATATTTTATAAATTAATGAGAGTGATAAAATGCTACATGTATTAGCTTTAATTTATGCAAGTTAGTTGAGAAAAGGTACAATCAACTGTGTCGTAGTGTACAAGCGAGGTTTTGTCCATTATTTGGTTATGTATGTAAATGACGAAAAGTCAATACATTCAATCATGATCATTAGAAACGTTAATATGTTTACTGCGAGACGTTAGAATGCAACAGTCATTGCTTGAAATAACTCCTTGGAATATATTTATAAAATTTGCAACAATATACATGTATGACTTTCCAATCATGTCTGTGAATTTCATGACGTATAATAATGAATATTGATAAACATATATGGTTCAAAAGAGAAGTCCCCTCAAAATGAAAGTCACACGTGATAATTCAATGTAGTCATGAACTAATTTACACTAGTGATGTACAGAGTGAAGTTCTGTCCTAGGACAGGTTTCACACGTCTTGACAATACTGATCTAACACTGCACTTAGTACCTTACATATTGACCTTAAAATATGTTAAATGGATTTAGAGTACATGTGAAAATGGAATTCCTTTAATTAATTTACGATCAGTTTGATAAAAACATATCGTATGTTGTGATCATATTACACTTTACTGAACTTAGTAATGGAGTAATTGGGCTTTTGAAACTTTCATTATGTCAACTTGATACTAATTGTTTCCTATCTTTATCTTCAATTTGCCGTGTTACCAGGAATGTTTTTATTTCAACTGCTGGGACTTCACTCTTATTTTGGGCAGTTTAATACCCAATTATAATTGTGACTGACTGTTTATTTATTTGAATTGAAACGTGCACTTATTTTGGTGAAGGTAAGATGTACTTTATTCCACATTTTGTATTCGTAAATTTAGTACCACAAGAAGACAACCTGCCTGACAGTTAAGCTAGTATATTTCTGGGATGTGTTCACTTACTTATCCTCATTTTGTCCAATGGTAATGCAGCTATAATGGATTTTGATTGATGTCTATCCGTCGCATTTATTTTCTTTTTCGCCAATCTTTCCCATGCTCTTAATTACACTGCTGATTGTTCTTTGTCATGTTTCTTTTGCTTTTGTCTTTCTTTTTACCCAATTTCTTTACACGGCAAGCGATTTAAAAAATGGGGGAAATCTTTAACACATTTAACGCACGCATAACTGAAAACTGATGGACATTCAAAAAACATTAATTCATTGACGTTAACACAATAACTAGTATGCAGTTAAACATCACAAAGTTGCCACTATAACCTTTTATTTCTTTTCATAAAAGCTGCTGCCAAGCACCAATTTATTATCTAAGATAATTGTAGTGTAACTGTATTACATGCCGAGTGTGAATTCCGTGCAAATTATTAACAGGGTATATTTGTACTAGAAATTAACAGCAGTGTTGTTATTTGCTAGTCAATAAGACAAACATATGTGACAGTAATTATCGTAAATGCAATTAACCGCTTTAATCGTAATTATCTTGAACAGCGACATGTGTTATATTTGCACTGCATAGCATAGTAATCTGGAATCATGTAAATTGCTTCATTTAATATATAAATTATAGCCTTCAAAGGGTTTTGTATGGGTCTCAAGAGTTTGTGAAGCTAGTAATACAAAATTGTAACAAACACTGTGAATTGAGTTAGAGAAAGGGCTTTTATTAAAGCCAGTAAAAACAACAAACAATAGGTTTAAATAACATATGTACAAGCATAATAAATATAGTAATACAAAGTTATCAGATCATAACAATTTTGAATTATCTGGGTGAGATATTCAGCCCAATAGGTTCAGGCGGAAAAATGTTTATAAATTAACTAAATAACGTCCAAAATACTCTTAATATAAAAATAAACGTCTTCCTTTGTGTAGAATGAAAAACTGATATGGGCATGCGCGCTTTCCCTATTAGTAATGACTGAATGCCGTCCAGTCCGGACTTTGCGAACAAGACAAAAATAGTTACTAATTTGCATCACCGATAAAGATGGATGTTGTTTCTATTATTTTCAGTTAATGACTTTGATCAATGTGTTTGTAATGCTAGGTAAATATCTCTATGGATCGCCTAGCCATTATGTTTCATTCCAATTCACACACAAACGAGTGCGTAATTTATGAAACCTCGTTTGCGTTTTATGTCAGTAAACATTAAACAGAAGCATAAAAGCTACGCTTCATGTAAATTCAACTCCAATGTAATTTTGATTTATTAACCTGGTACATAGAACGTGAAATATTACCATGAATACACCCGTAAACCATTCATCTTAATCTCTTCCAAAACATTAGATTCCGGAACGGAAATTGTAGCAATTAATTTTGACGCCTATACCAGTTTGTATAATAGGTTATAGTAACATTGGTTATTTCATCAATATAACTACCAAAATTGCGAAAGTAGGTGCACAGACTAATGGTAATTGGCGAAAGTGCAAGCGTTTTACTATTTCACATTTAACGTGCACCTGTCGCCAGTTTTAGGTTAAATACAGTTTTAGGTTAAATACGATAAGATTGATTATGTTAGTACTAGCTCGGTGTGGGTCTTACCAAGTTATTATATCTGTTGCATAACTTGTGCATTTGATAAGTGTTGTTTCAAAATGGTCAATGTTGTCACATGGTCTTACCAGTTTATCCAAGCATTTGCTTGTATTCTTTTTCCTGTTTCTACACTTGCAAAAGACATACAATATAAGTACCTACTACCACGACAGAACATTAAATTGTAGTAGTCTTACATGAATGTGAGACATTTATCAGTGAACAATGTGCAGTATGGGATCAGAAATAACACATCCGTAAGCAAGAGACGTCACCAGACTGAAATATATGTAGGACATGTTGCTCTGACGTCATTAAACCCGATTAAGTTTTGTCTTCTACATGAAAATCTATTTTATGACCGGGAAAAAGAGGTAATTGTGTAATGTATTGGTATCTTAAATTTTCTTAGTTGAAAATAGTTCCACAAAAAACTCCTAACACAGTCTTATAGCAGCCAATGTCCAAAATACGTTACATTGAACTCTTTATGTGTTTGCAGTGTTATGTAACTTCATTTACAGAGATACTTTAAAGTGGTAAATTATATGATTCAGTTTTCGTAGTATGTGATTTTATTTGCCAAACAGCTCTATCAATGTTAAAGGGTGACTATTAAAGTGTTCGTGCCAATCCAATGACAAGAAAACATTTTATGTTAAAATCAACTAATCTTATACAATAGATACTTAACATGAAATGGGAAGTAGCATCAATGCACATATCCAATTTAAAATTTTAACCAAACAGTCGACTAATATGTGCTTCGGGAGTAAGGGTAATATATACGAGTTTGTACACTCCATATGTACAATACAAACAATACCATATTTCGACTGTTTTTGTTTTTCTTGTTGTTGTAGTTTTTTCATAAAATTTGATTTGCTTGATTATCATATCATGTACCGAATGACACAACTTGTTTATCAATTTACTCCGTTTTTGTTGTTGTGTGTTTCAGTCTAAATATCCATGATAATTGCATTTATGCTCACATTACACTGTGTGTCCTTTATAATCATATCACGCTAACGTAATAATGGTTCAATGAAGACAGTGCCCTTCCCTTTTTCCATTATAAGACACCAGACAAATGTAGTATCGGTCATGTTCCATATAATATTGGCATGAAATATCATATTGAACGCATCGCTCGTGTAAATGCGTACAAAACTTTACACTTATATTAACCCATAGT
Organism: Spisula subtruncata; assembly: GCA_963678985.1. Classification (NCBI taxonomy): domain Eukaryota; kingdom Metazoa; phylum Mollusca; class Bivalvia; order Venerida; family Mactridae; genus Spisula; species Spisula subtruncata. The sequence continues at coordinate 7,142,440 of OY787675.1, read as the reverse complement.
GGTGTTCATTCTGATGATCCCTAATCACCAGTTTGTTGTCATCTTAAACTTCTTACACTAGAGCTGCGTACAAAATGCTACCACACACTGAAGATGCAGTTTGTTGTCATGGGCATTTTGTAAGTTGAAATAATTTCGAATTACACATGGAGTACGGCATTTACAGAGTACACATTTTTGCAGCCATTTTAAAATGTTCTGTTGCGACCTTGTGGATATTTCTGACTGGCTGGTTTAATCACTTTATAGTTGGATTGTTTTATACATGTACATTTATTTTTCATTTGATTTTCTCTTTTGATTTATACTATTTTCTTAGATTTATTGTTTTAATGATAATTTAAGTGCAACACTGTGTGAAATTACCTTATCTGTAAGTTGTGATTGTTGAAACGTGTTTGTGTAGATTTTTTGTCTCTGCCTTTGCAACCATTGTATCGTTATGACGGTAACCATTCCACAGGCGGTTTTTTAAAAGCAATGTTATTCAGGAGTTATCATCCATTAAACAGATAAAGAAATCGAAATTTGCTTTACAAGGTTCATACACAAACCATTACGTGTGTAATGTTGTTGCTCACATGGGTAGTTGTTTCGTTTCTTAACTAGCTCTGTACGCTCACTGTTACCCAAAGCAATTATTTGAATAATTCTTACTTTGATAAATGTACACAACGTGCATTGAATGTAAAGCTTCTTCAATGCTTTTCTGTACCCTGGTTCAAAGTTCTTCTTAGAATCATTAGCCAGTTTGTTATTTGTTTGTTCATCATTCCTCTTGGGGTTTTTTCACAGCACGTCTAAAAGGGTACAATGTTATGTGCCATTGTGACAAGGCGTACGTTTGTATGGTGATGTTGTGATCAATACAGCTGAGCTATTTCAAAACGGTTTATTTACGTGTACATGAACACCATTAAACTCGGGGTGGGCGTGAAATGTACCTTCTGATCTCTGTAAGAACATTCCTATAACTGTGAAATGACTCTGTTGGATACAAACTTTCGTTTATATTGAGAACAAATTCTACCACAAACTCAAACGAATTCTCTTCCTTTTCCCTGACATCAAAAACATACCATTTTTGCAACCCAACACAATATTATTATTTTATGCTTTACGGTTTACATGCAAACATCACTTACTCACTTTGATTATCGCGAAAGGTAGGTAGCTAATGTACATATCTGGTGGACATTCTTACTATAGTGATGTCCCTTTTGACGAACAAGACCAAACATATTAAATACATATTATTGTATTGTTTTCGTTACCATAATGTTTTACGTCGATTTATGATGTAACATTTTATTTTAATTGTTGTTCTATGTGTTGTCAGTGTACTATATGTTCACCCTTGAGATTCGTTTTTGTCTGTTGGTCGCTTTGGATATGTTTGACTTACTTAGAGCACGTCCTCCTCAATAGCACAGTTTTAGAGAAAATGCCATAACACGTGGGTACGAATCTTAAACTATCTCTAATGATACCAGATCTATACATGCAGTCGTTAGTTTCATGGTTCAACGTCCAGGAATCCGGTTAAATTTGTGGGCACCAGAAAATGAAACCACCAAATGTTGATCGGTATTGCAAGGAGAGGTGTATGTTTTGCTGAATTACATTGTTGTGGTAATACGATTTGTATTAAGGGAATACTCTGTAGCAGAGAACCTTCACACATTTTGATATTGATCGCAATTAATGACACCTTGACATTTCAGTTGAGATGTGCTTGTTAATTAAAAACGTATGAATTCTGATATCTATTTCAGGTTTTGTTGATGTTGTTTTGGTGTTGTTATTGAAATGGTGGCAATCGTTGTTGTTGATTTCTATTTTCAATCATTAGTGAAAGGTCATTTGGGCTTTTTAAGATATATAAACTTATCTAAACATTACTTTGGTCTGATGAAGTGTGATAATGTAAACCAAGTTGCCAAGTCAATGATTTAATCTCTGATTCTATAGTTTTTTTTTAAATAAAACTCCATAGTGTTTTATATTTAAGTTGGTTTGAAAATGTTGAGTTTAACCTATTTTTACAGGAGTAAACGACATACATGTACATACCAATATATGGGTGCAAATTTCTTAGAAATATTGATCAGTGTTTTTGTCTGGTGTTATTACAATTATGAGCACGTGGCATTATCAAATCTCGCGAGATATTAAATGATATCATGCGTTTACAAGGGGGTGATACAAACGTACCCATGAGGCCACAAGAGTGAAACCAATTGATTTGTGGTCAGATTGATGTGTCTATGTATTGTTATTTTCATACCGAATTGTACATATTATGCTTTCTCCTTACAGTTAACATTCTGTGGCAAATACTTATTCTGGCCGATGGTTGCTTTATATGCTGCGTATGTTGACCGTTCTCTATCTACTCGTTCAGATGTGGAAGAGTGCATAAACAAGGTTTATGTCATTCAGATCTGGTCAGTAGAGGTCAAACATAAGTTGTCTACACTAACAGATGTTTATGTATGCCCTTATTCGTCGAATGTGTGCAAACGTTTAGCAAGATACTCTCTTTAGTCGGTACCAGCTATAAATAAGAAGTAGCCCTTGAGCATTGCTATTCCTTTATGGTTATTGTATCAGACATTACTTGAACTATATCCAATACTTCTGATAAACGTAACGAGTTCATGGTAGACTATGTTGCGCTGTTAGCTGACAGAAAACTTCAGTTCCATCACAATTATTCCACACAATGTACGTCATCTTATGAATTAAACATTTTGGTTCAAACAAAAACTGTTGATGCTACGTGGGAAGCAGTTTATTATTCTATTGAGTGTTGTGAATTAACATTAATCGATATTTACATGTAATTCTTTAGTGTTTATGAATAATTATTGTTTTGTTGTTGTTTTTTTATATATATTTTGTGCAACGATTGTTTCTTTTAAAATACAAAAGTAACTCCGACTTTCTTGATACTTAAAGTACATATAAAGGATAGTTTGACCGAAGATTGAGGTTCAACATCACTTACTGACGAGTCGTTTTGATATTCAAAACATGTAAATCATGTTCCGGTCATTCCCCTAGTTTCAATATCAGACTTCAATTCAAAATCAATTGAGACAAACCAGAAACGATTTAACATTAAAAACTAAATTTCTCAGCATTAATCAAATGCTGAACTTGAACTGCACACATGTAATGCGTGATTCGTTTACATGGATTTTATATTGATAATGATTAACGGGGGTGCTCGCAATCTCGAAATTACTTTTTATGAGAACAAGTGGATGCTTTATGACAAGCAAGTGGAGCACTGCAAACAATACACTTGTGTTTAAGACTGAATTACCGATGGAAATATTGAAGTCATATAACACTTTACCTGTATGTTTCTCCTGAGCACCAAGTATAGGAACCATATCAGTATCAGTTCACGTATGTTGCTGCCTCGTAGCCAATCTCATTAAAATAAGATCCTAACATTTGCTCCATTTATTTGCGCAGTAATGGATCTGACAACATTCTATAAGAGCTAACGCACAAATGACTTCTAACAGTGCATGTTTACTGTGAGTGTATGTATAGAGAATGTACATTGAAGTCAGTCTAGCGAAAATATCTTTTAGGCAAAACTTTAGGGTTTAAATACAACTTTTTCACTGTTCAGTACTTTCACATTTGCGAAAGCTGCGATCGGTTTGGATGGTGTAAACTTCATATGAACATGACCCCATACATAGTGTTGTCAGATCCTTTACATGTGTAAAGGGGTGGAATGTAGTATAAAATGGCTGATTTAAATGAGATTGCGTCTTAGCCTTTTAATTCCCTATACTGCAATGCTGAGACCGGTTTCGAATATGCGCATTGTATGAAGTAGTTTGTGCAAATGTGATTCATGAATATATAAATATTCATAATACATTACAGCGTGAATTATGATTTATATTTCTGAATATGTTGCGTAAGTTACATTGTAGGTCCATTGTCTCTCTTCCTATTATTTACCAAATTGAATTGCAATCTCACTACAAGTAGATTTGTGCATATATGATTGAATTTCTGAATAAAATTATCCATTTATATGGCAAACGTTCAGGACATGTGAAATCCAGAGACATGTAAATGTTATGCACATGGTGGCATTGATGTGAATACAATTGTATCAGACCAAAATTAAATGCATCATTACTATTAAACGTATTGATCAAACGCAGATACTGGATAGTATAAGGCACAGGTCCGTGAAAAGTGTCCTATGGCATCCTTATATACATAATTATACTATGTGTATAGGTGGCCTATGACACTTTTCATGGACCTATGGTATAAGGTATGTAGAAGCATCGTTGTACATAATTTTATGCAGTGTATACTTTTACTTGTAATATGGGATTGTCTTCTCTGTTTGTTTTGTGCTAATCTGATTTGTGACAGGATTTGGTTTTAACCTACTCGGTATTTTTTTATTGATGGGTTCCAAAACAATACCCAAAATACATCGTTTGAACAACATAATCTTAACACAAAACATGCCCTCATTTCAGTGACAATCAATAACATTTCACAGACTTGTGTGGTTTATTTCCCGTCCTCTAACCCTGACATCGTGTAGAACAAATGTCAATTAGATGAACAGTATGTCTAAAACAATCAGATAATTTAAATTACTCTCTCAATTTTTGTTCGAATATACGTTAATTCGTAAATCAAGAATAACACTTATTGGAAACTATTTCTAGCTGTCCCTTTAAAGCCTGCACATGTTTCACATTAGCTGAACAAGAATTAATATTTGGTTACATAATTTCCAACAACCAAACATTATTCAAGAGATTGCTACCCTTCCAAAGACAAATTCACATACGTCCAGACAGATCGAAGACATCGCTATGATGGTGTTCTGCAGTTCTTACGACTGTCTAGGTCATAAACAAGTAATCAACTGTCACAAGGCTGATTTGAAATATTCCTACCATGTGAGCGGCGAGAAATATGGAGTGCAAATTGCCGGTTGTGTCGTCGTCATAGTTGCTCCTGATTGTGGTTTTGCCCAAAGTTACATCTCTGGTATACATCCGACAATCAACGCCAATCAAACAACACAACGTGGTTACCTCTTCTCAAGTTATGTCTCGATTCAGACGACTCACCGACTTCCACAGGTTACATCAAACAACTGTATTAAGAATAACCGGATAGCAAAACATGTGAAAGCAATATGACATAATCCAGTACCACCCGAAACCAATTCACGTGAATGTTATCATGAGTGACAGGCCTTTCGTTTTATACGAGCATATAATACATTGTAGGTCACAAACCACCAAATAGAGTTGTTCTTTAACTCAATGTAAAGTGACCTAGGTCAGCCAAAAAAAATGTCAACTTTTTGTCCATGGGGCCCTCTCAAAATCTTTTAATCAATAGAAATTGGATCCAGCTTGAAGAAAATGAAAAAAAGTGGGGGTCATGTATCATATAAGAAAAATTTGGTTCGTCAAACGCGGCGAACAGATTTTCTCACATGTACGGATTTTCTCACTGTCCGTTAGCCCCAACCTTACTTTCACTTTCATATTTAAGCCAGAAAACAAAATATTTCTGAATAAAACCATTTCACTACATCACATACATGCATACAAAGCATTTAACACCAATTTCATGATTCTGATGCTGATTTGTCAAGACATACCCCCATTTCCAGTCGCTTTAAAGTTTTTTAACGGACTATTTGACTGTATCTGAATTTGGTCTGCGTAGGCATTTAGTGGTTATTACCTTGTAAAACGCCGCAAAAATGCAATCAACATTTCCACAGAACCAGTTAAATGCACAGTTTACACGCAGTATACTGCAGCACATAATTATGTATACGTTAGGAAAATTTAATTTGAACATAAGGAATGTAAAATTCATCAGACATTTCCCAGGGGGAATGCATAAATGTAGACCTGTTTTACAAGTGTATGAATTGTAAGACAGTACGTGATACGAAATTACTGCAAGTCAATAGCGTACGTATATTAATATATGCAACAAATGCCAGAAATCCCATCCGATTATAGAAAATGGGAGTATTTTGAATGGCAGCGATTATAATCTGAATTTTCTAAGAGCCTGCATATTAGATAAACACGTTATTTGTTATCATACACGAACAACTCAACCAATATGTTTGGATAATTTACTGATTAGGGGTTATTTAATATATCAATCAATGGATGAAGAAAACAAGACTTAAAACCATTATATAGCATAGAATGCAGTGTTAAATATATTGCTTGACCTGAACTCGGATGCTGACAGAATAACAGTTATACGTTTCTAAATTACATATAGGACAAAAAAGTTTCTGCTTACCACGGCAAGCTTATAGTGAAAAAAATGCTGTTTTAACGGTAAATGATATGACAATGTTATTACGGTGTGAAAACTTTATTAACCTTGACCCTATGTTTCCCCCTACAACCGGGAGATACATACAGGACTTTGTTACATAGAAATGAATTCTTCTGAGGACTTGCACAAACAAAGCATAGCCATTCCAATGCAAATAGTCATGAAAGCTATTGCATAGTTAAACTATAATTATACTAGTATTGTATTAATTGAGAGCAATAATTAAAGGAGTAAGTAAAACCGCACGGCAGTATTGTATTAATATAGAAGAAGCGAGGTGTGAAATGCATATAGCATTAGACGTGCATCTGCAATATTAATCACATCGCTATTTTGATATTACTACATTTCCTTGAGAATTCGTATACGTAGCTGAAAGAAGTATTTTACAGTTTTAAACAATTCATATTTCAGATTTCTGACGTCTAGGAATGAACCCGCCATGTTATCCTGTCAAACAGAACGAATACTACCCATTGATTCACCGTCACCGCTCATCAGTGTCTACGTAATGAGCGTGGTTTCTTCATCACTTGTCAGACTTCCAGACACAAACTGTTCCCATGAATGTTATATACAAATTGTTATACCATAACTGTGTCTGGGTTTTATTAGACCACTGAGTTCCGTTTATACTTAATAGTATGCATGTTTTGTTCTGGAAATACAAAAAATGTAATATTGCATATACGCCGACAAATCCGAATTTTAGATTTCACTCCTAACTGGATTAGATTTTAGAAATGGCAGATACCAAATGTAATACTAGCATGATATACATAGTGTTCCATAGTACATGTTATACTAATACAATATTACAATGCCATAGGAAAATACTTGATCTAATATGACTTATAATTATGTTTCATATATAAGCGAAATAAACTTTTTAATATTATTTCATTGGTACAGGTACAAGACAATGTCATGTGCGAGCAAACATTTTCCCATGTTGTAATGGTAATATGTATTATGGGACACAACGTATATTGTAAAACGCAGTCTAAATGCATCCAACGTTTCTCCAAAATCAGTAAAATACACACTAAAGTTAGGATGCGATGTACCACTGTGACGGCACATAAGTATGTATACAAGAACCTTTTGAAAATTGAATTTGAATGTAAAGGATGTTAAATTCATGAGACATTTCTCAGGGGGACTACAGAAACTTAGATCTGTTTTACAAGTGAAATAAGTTCAGTGAAAATAAAATGACTGGGATGCATTTTACGGTAAAACGTCATATGACATTGCTACAATGGCGTTCGTTCGTTGATATATTCCACACAAGCCATATAATCAAACCCGATTATAGCAAATGGAAGGATTCAGAATGGCAGCGATTATAAACGATTACAAAAAGCTGAATTTCTAAGAGGTTGCATATTGAGTAATGTTGTCCTATAGACACTGGCATTATTTTGCTATTTACCATCGTATCATAAAATAATTATGTCTTGATAATTTACTGATCAAAGTCTACATGCTCATGCTGGTGATTTCTATCGTCTTAGACGTAGTTCTTGTCGGCACGGAATGAAGAAATAATGGTTTAATGTAACAACACTGTTACATGAAAGATTTGCAACTGAATAACGTGGATGCATTGTACATGTTTTACACAAAGCGAAATACAAATGCAATTTCTCCAGTAATATATAAGTAACAGGCTGTGATATATAGAGTACCGTGAATAATACCAGGTCAAAAGGTGTATAACATATAATACCATCCATTAATGGGTTTATACACCTACATGACTCTCAGAGGAATTGTACCTTGCCAACTTCCACAATTTCAATTTTTATGTAAAAATCGAGTTTTCACAAGGCACCATTCATTACCAAATGTTTGTGTTAACTTAAACGAAATAATGATTTATTTCACATTCCTTATGAATGTTACAATCGGGCATCATGGTTAAGAACGATGAATGGTATTTCTGCAGCAGAGCACAGAGTACTACAGCTCATAATTCTTGATTATCTTTCTCCAATATTAGACTCTGGCCAATGAATGCTTATGGCAGAACTAGGACAAGCATTCTCAAAACAAAACAACAGTTATATCGAATGCTGTATTTTCTGTCCGCTTTGATAGTATCGCTTTGAAGCAACATTTTCCCAAGTTGAACATATTTACTGCTTTCACGTGTATGCTTGTTTAAGAGACAGCATTATTGAATATTATATCTGTAAGAACTATCTGTTATTGTACCTTGTTAAAGGTTTATCGTTTCAAAGATTTGCAACACAAAATCGGGATAAGCAGTGTACATGAATAATCAAGCAATTTAATTGTGTTATATAATATCTGCTTTACATCAGTTTTGTCTAAAGTAGCATTTAATAATGAAAATAATTAAAATGTTATTCAAGGAAAAAAATAAAAATGCTTAACGCTTACACAATATTTGAACCACCAACCATTAGTACAACTAACTTACGAACATCTATGCTTAACCAACTGAGCTAATGAGCCATTTGTTGAATTAACTCCTAATTAAAGCTGATAAAGAAAATAGGTATAATATTGAGAATAATCTTACGTGGGTTCATTCTCAAAACTGGGGATAAAATGCTAGATAATTGTTCTGTGCTTCGTTTATGTAAGCACTAATCTATAAAGTCTTAGAGTAGTTTGAAGCAACATTGACAGCAATTTTCAAAACGGCAAGATTTCTGTCCCGCACGTATGCGATATTTACAATTCTTAAGGACTTCCGGTTTTATTTACATGAAACATTTGTTATTTCTCATTTTAGAGGAATTCTTTTGGATCAATACTCTAAGACTTTGTAGCTAACGTATCAGTATACATTTCTGACTGCTTCGTTTTTAACGAAACTTGTCACATTGCCTTGTTGGACCGGAGTTATTTTCCCTATATATTTCTATTGATCAGGGGCGTATATGTTTGTCCATTTTACAACAAGAACACATGTGTACACAGACAAGAAAGAGATGTTATTCTAAACGTCGTTTTAATAACACCGTTTAAACGCAAATCCGAGAGGGACACTGTAGCATTGATTGTGGTATTGAACAAGTATAAACTAAGAGGTAATGACATTTAATTAAAATATATCCATATTCTGTAAATTGTGTGAACTGAAAAGTGTAGTTGACGAATTCATTGAAGAAGCAATCTACAAACTGGTTTGAATGTTTGCTCCTAGTTGCTAAATAAGTGTGCACATTTAATCCAATAATGCATTGTTACAATAAAAGAACAAAATGTACTTTATGAGTTTCTCGTATATTTTGTTACAATCTACTGAGTGCATATACAACACAACCCATTTTGATTAGGTGTAAACTAATCTCTTTTTGTTATGTTATTGCGTGAATTAAGCGTATTGAAGCTACTAAGAAAGCTTATATAACAAAAATGTGCAATATTGTAATGGAACATCGGTCGAATAAATCATACTAGGGTGATTTATGCGGCGTACATCAAGCTTTATGAAGATTAACACGTTTTATCCAGTCTAGTTTCATTTTGAAATGATAACAGACAAATTGTAAAATATACTAACACTCATGTATTTCACATGCATTTATTATCTTTACTTGTGTAAGTGTGAGAATAAACATATGATATATCCCTTTTTCAGTCATGAATCAATTAAAAACCATTGCTCTACTGATATTACACACAGACAATAAATTATACTGATAAAAGCTTTTAAAAGTAGACCTACGTACAATACTTTCATTTTTTTCATTTACGTAAAGCATTTATGTAGGAATATACACGTATATGTTATTTTTGAAGTCACGTTAAGCCGTCATTTATATGTCAAACTTAGATTTATAGGGGTTAGAGTGTTGGCTAAATGTTGATTCAAATAGTTGATTTCAAATTGAACAGGTAAAGCAGCATTCAACAGACAAGCACGAACAGGAATCAAACCTAAAAAGGACACAGATCAATCGCTGACCACAAGTTCAAGTTACAATCACTGTGTTCAATAAACCCTGGTGTCCCGGTAAAAAACTGTGTTCGTAATAAGTAACTTCACCAGTTACGGTCCTAAGTTATGTTGAAATGTAAGATACAAGTAGTAACATTTCGTTTACAATTTGAGGTATTTGTGATTGTACATTTTGTAAATAAGTATACCATGAAAGCAATAACAACACGGCATAAACAGACATTTAATGCGACAGTCGCACAGCATGTGGCATGAATTACTGTCCATTACTAGACGTATTAGAATAGTGAGGAACGCACATTTTAAATTTTAAAAAATCACCAAACTATGTTCTATATCTGATCAGTAGACGCTGCATCCCCGATATTCAGTTGCTATAGAGCTTAGGTGTCAACGATTTTAATTTCCAGTGATTTATTAAAACGCATCTAACCCTCATTCAAGCAATACCAAATTACATGATCTTTTGGGAACATTGTGCGATTAATGCATGAAGCGATGTCACTTCGCAGCATCACTTGTCGTAACCAACCGTAGGAAGGTCGATTGTTACCACAAAACATCATTATGACCCAGATTACAATACTATACCGATACATGAGACATTTCCAAGTGGGTCGGCAGTTACAAGTAAAATAAGTTCAGTGTAAATAAAATGATTGCATGCATTTTAAGGTAAAACGTCATAAGGTTTTGATGCAATTGCGTGCGTATGTTGATATATTCTAAACAAGCCAGATAATCGAATCTGATTATAGCAAATGGCAGCGATTATGAACGATTTCAAAAAACTGAATTTCTAAGAGGTTGCATATTTTATCTTTTTCTCCTATAGATACTGACATTATGTCGTTCTTTACCTTCGTATATACAATGATGTGCAAACAAATTCAACCATTATGTGTTGATAATTAAACGATCAAAGTCTACATGCTCATGCTGGTTATTTCTAATGTTTCATATGTAGTTCTTTCCGGCACTGAAAGAAGAAATGTTGATTTAATGTAATAAAAATGTTACGTGAAAGAACAAACTAACAACTGACATAATGTAACCATGGACGGAAGGATCGCTCTGCTGTTTTAGGCATCTTCATCAGGACAAATTGCAACAAATTTTGACATAATGAAAACAAATGTCGCATTTTCTTTCTTTACAAACATAAGTTGAGAGTTGTAAGATAGCATATTCAATTTGTATTACCGTGTGAAACTATTGGTAACACTGACCGACCATATATTATCCCCAAAAACAAGAAGACACAGACACCTAGGCAAAGCCCGCCCGCTGCAAGCATTCATTAGGTGTACATTTACTACGTCAACGGCATATGATAACACTTTAAACAATCATGTGATACAAATGTAGGGTTAAATGTTAATATACTGTGTAAGCTTAGACGAAATTAGTTAAATATTTTTGTTTTGTTTAGAGTGAGGACATTATGCATGCATCATGCATACTCATCACAAAGGTATTTCGATTTTGGTTTACTGCATTCCCATGTGAGTTCGTAAAAGTAGCAGAAATAATCATTTTATACTTATCAAGGATTTATATTTCAGATTTCTGACTTCATGGAATGTACTCTTTATATTATCCTGTAAGACATCAAGAATACTACCCATGTATTAACGTCACATCTCATCAGTGTCTACGTAATGGAAGTGGTTTCCTCATCACTTGTCAGACTTGCAGACACAAAACTTTCTTATGAATGTTGTATGAACATTGCTATGCCATAACTGTGTCAATTGGTTATAAGTTTGGGAATTACGAGACCATTGAGTTCCATTGATAGTTAGTTAGTATTCATGTTTTGTTCTGGAAATAATATTGCATATACACGTACTATATTAGAATGTTTACTGGTAGAAATGGTTTTGTATCGCAATGATTTGTGTACGAAATATTCGGAATGTTTTTTTAAGGAAAAACGAATAATGCACAATGTTCCCTTTCAATATATAAAACCTCTTGCCAATACATTTTAAAACTTATTATTGCTATATACATAATAACAATACGGATTGTCTCTCCTTACAATCAACGGATGTTTTATGTGATGACTGGTAAAATGTTGAAAACTTTGTTGCGATACAACGTGTAAGCCGACGACAAATCGGAATGTAAGATTTCACCATAGCGGGATTAGATTTTCTAAGATAAACTATCGCATTGCCTTCCGAAAAAATATATTATTTCATTTACTCTGTCAATTGCTATGATATAACAAAAACATATATAGGTCACAGTTGTGTGGTAAAAAACGACTGCACAGTGGTAATGTACCCTTCGACCCTTTGATGCTACAAATAAAATGTTCGTAATACTATGAAAGTATAATTCAGAAACGTTTCGTAGAATTTCGTAATGATATGCAACACACAAATGACTTTAGCACACTGCCGTGCAGCATATCAAAGCACCGTTTATTAGTTTACAGAACGATATTTTTCACGTTGCAGAAATGTAGCAATCTTGAAATGATTGCCTCTAGTTTATCTATACGTGTGTACATTTAATCAAATAATGTATTGCTACGATAAAAGTACAAACTGTACAAAATGTTTACAAATTTCCTCATATCTGTTTTACAATCTACTGAGTACATATACAAAAGAATCAGTTTTGATTAGGTGTAAACTAATCTAGTTTTGTTATGTGGTTTTGTGAATAAAGCGTATTGAAGCTACCAAGAATGCTTACATAACCAAATTGTTCAATACTGTAATGGAACGTCTGTCGAATAAATCATATTAGGGTGATTTATGCAGCGTAAATCAAGCTTCATGAAGATTTACAAGTTTTACCCAGCATACTTTCATTTATGAAGACCTTCGGAAATAATCAGAGACAAATTGTTAGAGTTACCACGCTTGTATTGTCTTTATTATCTCTACTTGTAATAGTTTGAATAAAAAAAATGATACCATTAACAGAACGTTGCTGTACTGATAAATACATACAACGAAAAATATACAATTGATAAAAAGCTTTTTAAGGTAGACTTATAAACCATAGTTTCACTTGAATCGTGGTCGAAAATTGGAGATTTCACCTAAACGAAGTGCCGGAACATCATGTAAAACATACAGTGCCGGTGTTGTATATAGCACTTGATTGAATCAGCTTAAACACGTCCCCTACAGTCCAAATTTCGCGTTTATAGACTTCCAGACTTTGATATTGGTGCGATTTGGGTTCGTAAGAATGGAACTCGAAACAATACATGGAATAATGTATGCTATTTGTTCTTGTTTGGAAGTTTAATCCGACATTGTAAATTGATCATTATGCAGAATGGTTGGTGACATAGTTGTGGAATGAGTACTATTGTGAGAATTTAGAATATGTTGTGAGGTTACCGAAACCGATGACGTCAAAAATGACGACTGGATTTGCCCCGTGGTCACTATATATGCAATGCATAAAACAAGATCTTCACTTAACCGTCGGTCCGATTTCTATGAAACTTTAGGATTTTGGCGAATGAATGTGGTGGTACACAAAACTAAATAGTTTTGATTTATCTGAAAAAATAAGCTTGCAAATTGATTTGTCTACGTATTTTTTAATGCCCCTCGTACATGTGATTATTTTGTCACATTAAACTGTCACATAATTTATCGCTTGTTTGTGTTTATATTTCAAATTTAAATTGTATAGCGGTTAGGATGTTGGCAAAAAGTTGATGACAATCAGCATTCAACCGACAAATACGAGTAGAAAAAACACATAATCAGGTCACACTGACCACAAGTGCAAAGTTATATTGGAATAAAAGATACATGAAGTTACATGTACGTGATGGTTAACAAGTATGACAAGTTTGATAGCAATGCCTGGATCCCGTGATTACAATAATGCACACACATTTTATATCATTATAATGTGCTTGCTCAAATATTTTGGAATTGTGTGATTTCGTATCCTTTGCAATCTCTTTGAATATGATGATCCTGGTTTTGACATACTAATTTCTAAATCAGTAACAGATGTTGGGGAAGGATAATCAATAATTTAGTGCACTAATATTGTGTACTCTGCACACCAAAAATATCTTGCATCGTACTCAACTATGATGCACGATTGTAGCATTTACAAGAGATATGGAATCAATCATTATTACTTGCAGTTCAACGCGACCATTTGTAATGTGTGGTGTCTGATGCAACATCGATTACTACGATATCCTTGTGAAACAGTTCGAGTTGGCAAGGTGCAATATTTTATTATTCCTTAATGGGTCGTGTAGCTGTAGGAATCTATTATATTATCTAACTTAGGCTTTCTACTCTAGGATTTTCCTTCAAAAAATTAAAGATTTATGCCTTCGATGTTTGCAACCAGTACCAAATTCTACGATTTATGTGTAACATTGTGCGTTCAAAGCCTGAAGCGATCATCGCTTGTCGTAGCTTGTGAGGTCGATTGTTACCACAAAACATAATTTTTGTGACCCAGATAACCATACGATACCGATGCTTTAACAATGGTAACTAACAATGACCTATAGATGAACTAAGCTCTTTGTATGCCGAGATTTTTCAGATTTAAGCAGGCGGTTGATTGACAGATGAAATTTAATATTTTGTTTTGTCGACGTGCGATTTCAAGGGATGGAGATGATTATCTATCAGAGGGCAACTAATCTAGTTATTGAGAAGTATCGATTCATGAACGATATTTTCCTCAGAATATTCACATAATCAGACGGGATATCCAGCTATTCGTTTTCTACGTTCGTACGTGCAGAAAGGTTATTTTGCTGACGTATATGTTTATAACAATAACAAGATTAAAAATAGCTTGAACAGGGAACACTGCAACTACAACAGAGTAACCTCAGATTCATAGAAAAATCCGGAATATAAGTGAATAAGTATTCAATCTACAAACTACCGTAGGTTGTGAATTAACCATAGGGATTTAGGTATTGCTCACCCTGAAAGCAGTTCGACATTTTAAAATCATTGCAAAACAAATATTCTTGATTATGAAAGATAATTATCAAGACATAATTGTTAAATTTGTCTTCACATTCTTAAATGATATGGTATCAAAAAACGCCATAAAGCCACAGTCTATAGGAGGGGATTATTTAATATGTAAGCTCTTAGAATATTTATCTTCTTTGAAATTGTTTATTATCGCTCTCAGTCTGAAAACTCTATTTCTATAATCGAATTCGATTATCTGGAATTTGTTGCATATCTAAACATACCCACGCCATTACAGTAATTGCTTATGAAGTTTTTTATCTTAAAATCTATCATTTTACATATTTATACTTATTCCTATAGTAAACAGGTCAATGTTTCCTCAGTCCCCCTGGAAAATGTCTGATGAATTAAACATTCTTTACATTCAAATTGAATTTTTAAACCTTTACATAATAATGTTCATGGTACATTGCCTCCAAGTTTTACTATGCATTACACTGATTCCGTGGAAACTTTGATTGTACAGTCAACATTTCCACAGAATCAGTTAAATGCGCGCAGTAAAACATAGAAGCAATGCACCATGGCACATAATTATGTTACCATTTGGAAATCGAATTTAAATAAGGAATGTTAAATTCACCAGACGTTTCCCAGGTGGGACGACGTAAATATATGCCTGTTTTACAAGTGAAATATGTTAAGTGTTAATCAAACAAAAGTATGAATCGTAATACAGAACGTCATAATAAATTATTGAAATAGCGTATGTTTTTTAGATATGTAACAAATGCCAGAAATCACATCCGATTATAGAAAATGGAATTATTTTGAATAGCAGCGATTATAATCTGAATTGTCGATGAGTCTACATATTTGATAAACTCGTTATTTGTTATCACACACGAACTTGAAGAACAACGCAACAATTATGTCTGGATAATTTACAGATCAAAACCTGCATGATTGTGCTGGTGTGTTCAGTTGTCTTAGAGGTTAGGTTTTCTGTCAGGCAGTGGATGAAGAAAATTGATTTGATGTTAATCCAATGTGGGGAGCGGTGGCCCATATGTAGAGCTCGCGCGTCGGGATCGAGAGGTCCGGGTTCAACCCCCGTTTGGACCACTGGTGAATTTCTCAGAGCAAGACCCACATGCTCCACTCCACCGTGATGTAAAATGGTACATTTGAGGGCAGTGTCTATTCATGGGCGCCGCAGATCGATGCTGGCTGCCACAGTCACAGGAGAGAAATAGTCGCCCCAGGGGGACACGAGCGTAGGTTTCTATAGGTAGCCCAATGATCACTTGACGTGGTATCAAAATGTTTATCAGGCATCCCTTTTATCAGGCAGAATTTGCGAGTATAAATAGCATCAGAGGTACATCTGCAATACTAATCACATAACCATTGCTATTTTGATAATACCATAGTCCCATGTGAGTTCATAAAAGTAGTAGAAAGAAGAATTTTACACATTTAAACGATTTATATTTCTGTATTCTGACATCAAGGAATGTGCTCCCTATATTATTCTGTAAATCTACCCATTGATTCACCGTCACCGCTCATCAGTGTCTACGTAATGAATGTGTTTTTTCATCACTTGTTAGATTTGCAGACATAAAACGTTCTCCTGAATGTTATATACAAATTTTTATGCCATAACTGTGTCAATTGGTTAATACTAAGTATACGTTTGGGGATTATAAGACTGAGGGTCCCGTTTATAGTTAGATATTATACGCTACTGTTTCTGGAAATAATATAGCGTATATTACAGTTTGATATGCCGAAACATTATTTTGCAATGGTGTGTTTACGTCTAAATGTGTTTTTCTAAAAATATAAATTGTATAAATTCATATGAACAATTCACAACATTTCATGGGAGTCTGTTTTCAGGGTACTGTTTTGTAGATGCAGCGTTCCCTGTTAAAGTTGAAAAGTTTACTATTCATAAAACTTGAAGTAAGATGCATAACTCACCCACATATGATTTATTCGATTGACGTTCAATTACAATACGGAACATTTTGGCTATTCAAACACTGTTGGTTGCTTCAATACATGTACGCTTATTTTTTAAACATTTAACAAAAGGCATGTGTTGGTATATTAAGAAAGGCGCCATTGATTCTCCCGAGAAGCATGCAATCAAATCAACAGTAAACATATTAAGAAACACAAATTCTGGTTCCACTGGAAATTTTCGAACGCACTTTTATTGTGTTATTATCGAATTGGATGCGTTTGCTTGGACAAATATTTTGTCACATATAAGGTTGGACAGGTTATTCATATGATATTGCAAAGTTGTAACTGTCATTTATATCCCGTGTCCTCTTTGTTACACTTATCCACATCCATTGTTTATATGTCAATATTATATGAATATGTCCACATTAAGAATAACACAAGTCAGAAACCTCACCGACTCCCAACGGAAACATCAAACATAAGTATTAACAAAAAACAGGATGCATGTCAAAGCAATATCGCATCACACAGTACCACCGGAAGCTAATGTGGGTTAAAGTAATCAGAATTGGCAAACATTTAATGTTATATATATACGATCATGTTATACAGTGTGTCCCATAATATATATTGTACCATTACAATCGAATACTATGAGAAAATACTTGATGTCATAATGTCATATATCAACTGAATATATTTTTAATAATATCTTTCCATTTGTACAGGGCAACGTTACATGAAATCGAACATTTTTGGGTAACATATATAATGGAACACCACGTATATTGTAAAACGACACAGCCTAAATGCAATCAAGGTTTCTCTAAAATCAGTAAAATACACAATAACATTTGAAAGCAATGTACCCCGGCATCTAATTATGTATACTAGAACCTTTTGAAAATTGAATTTGAATATAAAGGATGTTAAATTCATGAGACATTCCCGGGGGCGGCAGAAACTTAAATATGTTTTACAAGTGAAATAAGTTCAGTGTAAATACAATGATGGGGATGCATTTTAAGGTAAAACGTCATGAGACATTGCTGCAATGGCGTGTGTATGTTGATAAATTCCACACAAGCAAGATAATCGAATAAGATTACAAATGCTTTCAAAAAGCTGCTTTTCTATGAAGTTGCATATTGTATAATTTTCTCCTATTTACACTAGCATTATGTTACTCTTTACTCTCGTATCATAAAATAATATGAAGACAAATGCAACCATTATGTTTTGATAATTTACCGATCACATGCTCGTGCTGGTGATTTCTATCGTCTTAGACGTAATTCTTGTCGGCACCCAATGAAGATATAATGATTAAATGTAACAACACTGCTACATGAAAGAAAACAACTAACAATTGACATAATGTAGCATGGACGCAAGGAACGCTTTAAATGTATTTCGCACCAACATTAGCATAAATTGTAACATATTTGAAATAGATGTCGTAGTTTTTTTCTTTACAAACATATTTTCCTTTTATCTTGGCTTTAACAGAGAGTTATAAAATAGCATATTCAATGGTATTACAGTGTGAAATAAAGTAAAGTCTACCTATACTACGTCTAAGGCATATAACACTTTAAGCGATCATGTGATACGAAAGTAGGTTTAAATGTTATTATACTGTGTTCATTTTGACAAAACAAGTTTAAAAAATTGTTTAGCGCGATGACATTATGCATGCATCTTGTATACTCATCACAAAGCCATTTCGATTTGAATTTACTATATTCCCATGTGAGTTGGTAAAAGTAGCAGAAATAATAATTTTACATTTTCAAGGATTTGTATTTCTAATTTCTGACGTCAAGGAATGTACTCTCTATGTTATCCTGTAAAGCATCAATAATACTACCCATTGATTCACCGTCACCACTCATCAGTGTCTATGTAATGAATGTGGTGTCTTCATCACTTGTCAGACTTGCAGACACAAAACTTTCCCATGAATGTTAGATGTATGTTTATATGCAAATCGTTATGTCATAACTGTGTCAATTGGTTATACGTATGGATATAATGAGACCGTAGAGTTCCGTGTATAGTTACATAGTATGCATGTTTTGTTCTGGAAATAATATTGAATATACACGTACAATATTTACTGGTAGAAATTGTTTTGTATCGCAATAATTTATGTACTAGTATGTTATACTTGAAATGTTTTTTTTAAATCTATTCATCAATTCACAGCGTTCTCTTTGAACTTTAAAACTGCTCTCAATCTATTTTAACTTATTATTATGTTACCAATTTTCTAGGTCTCGTTTCAGCTGTTAAGCCGCTCAAGCAACCTTTAAAATTGTATCTTTCCCTAGTCATTTGGCTACCAATGGAAACCCTTGGGAGACTATTTCTCTCATGTGGGTGTGACAGCCAACATCGATCTGCGGCGCCAACGGATAGACACTGTCTTCATATGTACCAATTTACGCCTTGGTGGAGTGGATCATGTGGAATATTCTTGTTAAGAGAAATTAACCTGTAGTCCAGACGGGGTTGAACCCGGGACTTCTCGCTCACGAAGCGCACACCCTACCTCTAGGCCACCGCTCCCACATATGGGGATTTTACGGAATGTGACTCATTGCAATCAACGGTTGTGTAAGGCAATGACAAATCAGAATTTAAGATTTAACCATAACTGGATTAGAGTCTCTAAGATAAATCATTGCTTTGCATTTAAATACCACGCCGGACAAAACAGATTGTTTAATTTACTCTGGCAGTCTACCGCCTGCTATAATATGACAAAATCTGTACGCTCTATGTTGTGTATGAGTCTTTAAAAATGATACAAAAAAAACTGTTTCTTTCTTATGAAGGGAACACCGTGAAAATTACCAGGGCAGAAGGTGTATACCGTATAATACCATCCAGGAATGAGTGCATACACCTGCATGCCTCTCAGAGGACTGTTTACTTTTCTGTCTAGAAATTGATATTGCACAGTGCACCATTCATTACCAAATGTTTGTGTTAATTTAAACGTAATAATGATGTATTCCACATTCCTTATGAATGTTACAATCGTGCATCATGGTTAAGAACGATGAATGGTATTTCTGTAGCAGAGCTCATAATTCTAGATTATCTTTCTCCAACATCAGTCTCTAGTCAATGAATGATTTTGTCAGAACTAGGAACACAATTTTCAAAAGAAAACAACACAGTAATATCGAACGCTGTATTGTCTGTCTAATTTGATAGTATCACTTTGCAGGTAACTGTGTCATTGATAAAGACAATTTGAAAACAAAAACAAAAAAGATTGTAAAATTTATATTTTTCTATAAAGGTAAATTTGTTCTAAAGTAACCAGAAAAAAAATCAAAAACCAAAAAATGAATAATTATCAATATCTCCATAAACAAATTATATTCATATTCAGCGATGCTTATACTACTTAGATGCCAGATCTTATCAAAATTAATGCACTAGTTGAAAAGTTCTACTATAAAATGTTGATACTGTTTCAGAGCCTGTCAATGTGGTGCAATCAACAGAAACCTATATGGCCTTCCCCCACAACTTGTTACACGAGCGACAGTTAAAGTAAACGTTTAAGTAATGGATTTATAATATACTGAGAGTCAAAAGTTTCGCAATAGAATTAAAAATTCAATTTTTTTAAATTGTTTACTCGAAAGAAGTTTTTACTTACACTGTCCATTTGTGTAAACTTAGTGTTCATGTTGAACCCATTTCCGTTGGCCTCCGTTACGCTTGAATAATCACAACATCACAAATGGTAAAACGTCTATTCAAGCGCGAAAAATAAAGGTTATTGATGTCCGACTTATTTTCCACTTCCAATTCACTTGATACATGTCTGTGATACGAAATACACAAATAGTAAGTCAAATTATGTTGAAATTTAAGCTTTATTTGATGCAATTTTTGCCAATTGTGAACATAAACGTTTCATTACGTTTTTGTAGTCGAAGGGCGGTAATTTTAATCGATTATTGTACCAAATAATCTCCCTTTGACCAAAGACAATTGTGGAAGTCGTAATAGACACTGTACGAAATGTCAGATTTTAAGAAACAGCGCGCTGGTAATAAAAACACAAAATAAAAGTAAGTTTCCCATAAATTATAATGTCGGTTGGACTACGATTACGCTCAAACAATGCCGTTGAGTTTCGTGCCAACATTATAGCAGCATTATCTGTCTAGGACAGCGGCATTGACCATTGACCTGTTGTCACCTGGTACGTCATATACATGGTCCGTCTGTTGCATATGATACAACTGGCTTATCCTGATAGAGACATGTCAATTTTATCCGACACAAAATATTTTTAGTGAAACGCCAGCCTCTAGACTCCTATATACACGATTATGTTAATAATTATCGAATTTAGCCAACAAATTATGCGTACATTGCTAACTAATTTGACTATTTGTGTATTTCTGATTACAGTCACGTTGCAAGTAAAAAGGGAGTAAAAATTTAATCGATAATGAAAACCCCTTATTTTGCGCGCTTAAATAGATGTTTTACCATCTGTCATCGTTCAAGCATGACGGACGCCATCGGAAATAGTTTAACATGAACATTATGGGTACACCAATAGATTGTGCTAGCAAAAAGTTTTTTTGAGTGAACAATCTAAAAAAATGAATTTTTAATTCGTTTTCGAAACTTTTGACGCTCAGTATATGAAGTTTATTTTAGGCTTTCATTCATCCCGTAACATTGTTTGTGTAAACCCACAGCCTTTTATAGATGATTGGTATGCAGTTTTATTTATTAAAATATATGTGTGGTGTATACATGTATTATTGTACAAACAAGCACAACAGTTTCCATAGTGCCTCAATTAATAATTTATTTGATTGAATATTATCAGGATGGATTAAAATTAAACTGTTTTGCGAATAACAAATTAAAACCATGAGGTTATACGCAAATCTTGTCGCGATTGCCAAACCGCTGCATAAAACTTTGTCGATGTTCTTGTTAAAAAAGCGCATACATACGGACACAACCCGAAATAAAACTGCGTTCCCATTTTCCCCTATGCAAACCAGACTTTTATTTTAGTTACCAATTTATTTGATATTTTAGCATGTACCATGTAAATCCCAGGAAACAAGGACGACCTTATTTAATTACGGCAAATTCCTTAAAAATTCATTGAAACTATGTTCATATTCTGTTATCCTATAATTGTCGTTGCCGAATCATTGTAGTAGCAATCTACAAATTGGAATAAATGTTTGCCTGAAGCATTCATATAGTGCACATTTAATCCAATAATGTATTGTAACAATAAAAGTACATTTTTTCAACCTTCTGAGACATATACTCTTGTACAACAAAATCAGTTTTGATTAGGTGTAAACTTATCTATTTTTGTTATGTTGTTGCGTGAATTAGGCGTATTGAAGCTACCAAGAATGCTTACATAACCAAAATGTCCAATATAATAATGGAACGTCTGTCGAATAAATCATACCAGGGTGATTTATGCGGCGTACATCAAGCTTTATGAAGATTAACAAGTTTTATCCAGCCGACTTTTATTTCAGAAATGAACACAGACAAATTGTTAGTGTTATCTCTCGTGTATGTTATTCCTTTTCTGTTCTTGCGTAATTGTG
This sequence comes from Spisula subtruncata, assembly GCA_963678985.1. Classification (NCBI taxonomy): domain Eukaryota; kingdom Metazoa; phylum Mollusca; class Bivalvia; order Venerida; family Mactridae; genus Spisula; species Spisula subtruncata. Next base: position 7,119,563 of record OY787675.1, on the reverse strand, counting down.
AATATAAAAATAAGATATCTCTTTTTCAGTCACGAATCATTTAAAAACCGTTGCTCTATTTTTTCTATTTCCAACCCAAACTTTATAGCGGCCAGGACCTTGACAAAGTGATGCTACAAAACGTTTCTTACAAATTGAACAGTAAAGCTGCATGCAACAGACACATGCGAGCAGGAAAACACATACTAGTAATCCGATCACACAAACACTGACCACAAGTGCAAAGTTATGTTGGAATATAAGATACATATAGTTACATGTTGTTTGCAAGATGATGTGTTCGTGATGGTTAACAAGTATATCCTGTTTGATAGAAATGCCTGGATCCCGTGATTACAAGAAGGCATAAACATTTTACATCATTATAATGTGCTTGCTCAAATGTTTTGGAATTTTGTGATTTCGTATCCTTTGCAACTATCTTTGAGTATGATGGTCCTGGTTTGACATAATAATTTATTGTATTGTATTTACCATTAACCACGATTGTAGCATTCACAAGAGATGTTGAATTAATCATTATTACATGCACTTTAACCTTTTGTAATATGTGGTGCCTGTTGCAGCAATGATTACTACGATGTCTTTGTGAAACAGTTCAAGTTGGCAAGGTGCAATTCCTCTTAGAGTCCTGTAGCTATATGAACATATTCCTAGATTATCTTACGTAAGCGCTCAGAAAATAAAAGATTAAGCTTTATGTCATCAGATTTTGCAGATGTATACGCAAAAACGCCGCCTACTAGTGATGAGAGTTAAGTTTATTGTCAGAGTCTCAAAGAAGGTCAAGGGTTGATATTTCAAACTCACCATAGTTATTTACCATCAAACACAGAGTCCATACTGACAAGCCGTGTAAACATGCGACCTATATTCATGGAGTTATACACCCTTGTTTCAACTAAGTCCATTGCCATAATGGCATAGTTTAAGTACCATTGTCACCAAACTTTATTCCACAAATAACCGTCATTCAACCAATACCAATTCTACGATCTTTTGGAAGCATTGAGCGTTCAAAGCCTAAAGCCATGTCACTTTGTAGCATCACTTGTAGCAGTGTTGTGTAGTGAGGTCGATTGTTACCACAAAACATAATTGTGACCAAGATAAACATATTATACCGATACTTTAACTACAGTTTTTGTATTCCGAGATTTTTTAGATCTTACAAATGTAGAAGGCGGTTGATTGGCACAGGAAATTCAATATTTTTTTTTTGACGACTTGCAATTTAAACGAAAAAAAATGAATATCGGAGGGAAACTAACCTAGTTATGGAGAAATCTTGATTTCGGATTGATCGTTACCTTACATATTGTTTCATGAACGACATGTTTATCGTGATGTTCACATAATGAGACGGGATATCCAGCTATTCGTTTTCCACGTTCGTACATACAGGAAAGTTAGTTTGCTGACGAAAATGTATATAACAGTAATAAGATTAAAAATAGCTTTGACAGGGAACTCTGCAAATACAACAGAGAAACATCAAATTCAAAGAAAAATCTGAATAAGTATTCAATCAATCAACAAACTACCGTAGGTTGTGAATTAACCATAGGGGGGTGTAGGTATTAATCACTCAGAAAGATGCTCATTACAAATCATTGCAGAACAAATATTCATGATTATGAAAGTAATATATACATGTATAAGCAATAGTATTTCCAGAACAAAATTGAATAGTATCTAAATATAAACGGAACGCTTTGGTCTCATGATACCCAGACGCATTACCAACTGACACAGTTATGGTATAGTTATGGTAAACAATTTGCATATAAAATATATAACATTAATGAGAAATGTTTGTGTCTGGAAGTCTGACAAGTGATGAAGAATCCACATTCATTTCGTAGACACTGATACGCGGTGATAGGGGCCGAATGGGTTGTATTCTTGATGCTTTACAGGGTAACATAGAGAGTACATTTCTAGACATCAGACATTCAAATCCTTGAAAAGTTTAAAATTATTTTTTCTGCTACTTTTACAAACTCACATGGGAATGCAGTATATCCAAATCGATATGACTTTGTGGTGAGTGTGAAAGATGCATGCAAAATGTTATCACCCAAAAACATAAATATTAAACTTGTTTCGCCAAAACTAAACAGGATAATAACATTTAATCCTACTTTTGAACACTTACTTGTTTAACGTAGTATACCCAAACGTAGATACTGATACGCGGTGATGGTGGACCAAAGGGTTGTATTTTTGAAGCTTTACAAGAAAAAAATATTATAGGCACTTACATTCCAAGACGTCAGAAATCAGAAATATAAATACGTATTTGAAGTGTTAAATTCTTTCTGCTTCTTCATATAGGGAATATAGTATTAAAATCCAAATCGTCATGGTTATGTGATGAGTACACATGATGTACACCTAATGGTATCTTGCCAAACAAGCAATTCGCAAGAAAATGTCAAACTTGCTACATTGAGGAATTCGAGTTATAGATAAATATTTAACCTCAATGTTTTTTTACTTGAATGTTTAAAATTTAAGTCTATGCCCCGTCAATTTTTAACGTGGGCAGGGTTTGCCTTCAGCAAACTTTTTTTGCCTATGTAACCATTTGCTGTCACCCAGGTCCCAGCCGTAAAAAGGTGTATAGTCCAAAGTACCATAAAGACATGCCTAAACGGCGGCAAAAAGCGACCAATTGAGGCGTTGTTAAGACTTGATACAGGTATGACACAAAAACTATACCAAAAAACTTCAAAATCCAGCGACTATAGAGGCATAAACAGTGACTTCATGTGACCAAACGCAGCATTTCTATGACTTGACACAGTTACTTATCACGGATGACCGCAAATAGCTTGCCCAAAACGGCGAATTACAGCGACAAAACAATGCCCTCCAAAACATTGTTTGGAAACAAACATATAGTACAAAGCTATTTGTTTTCATTTGTTTGCAATGTCATTGCAAAATGCCATCATTTAGACGCGTAAAACAGCAGAATAATCCTTCCGACGGAATCTGAGTGCATGTCAAAGACTAAATCTAGCACTGAATTCTTTGCTACATACTGTCAGTTGTTAGATATTTATTTTTCTTTTCCTGTAACATTGTTTTAACATTAATCATTATTTTCCATTCACTGTCTGACAGAATGCATAATAAAGTCTAAGACATCAAAAAATGACAGTGGGATCCTGCAGGCTTTGATCAGTAAATTATCAAGACATAATTGTTAATTGCGTCTTCACATTCTAGTATGATACGATATCAAAGAGCGATATAATGTCATAGTCTATAGGAGGGGATTATGTAATATGCAAGGTCTTAGAAAATTTAGCTTCTTGAAAATTATTCATAATCACTGCCAGTCTAAAACTCCTATTTCTATAATCGAATTCTATAACCTGGCATTTGTTGCATATCTAAACATACGCACGCTATCGCAGTAATTGCTTTTGACGATATGCCTTAAAATATTATTCCATCATTATATAAAATTATATTTAACTTATTCCTATTATAAAACAGGTCTACGTTTCTTCAGTCCCCCTGGGAAATGTCTGATGAATTTAACATTCCTTATATTCAATTTTCTAAACCTATACATAATAATGTTCTATGGTACATTGCCTCCAAGTTTTACTGTGCATTACACAGAATTGTCGACCCTTTGATTGTATTTGGGCAGCGTTTTACATCTATTGAAGAATATTCGTATACAATTAAACGCCTTTCATTCACGATTACTTTTACAATCATTACCTCCGGGTTGTACTAGATGATGCGATATTGCTTTCTCATTCTACATCAGGTATTTAGCTCGCCCGTCACAAAGTGATACGATGAGCTTTTGAGCTCACCCTTCATAAGTCTTCCGTTCGTTTGTCCGTTCGTCGTCATTTGCTTCGATAGGCACTAGAGGTCGTACCGTTGGCCTCATCATTATGAAACGTACAATAATTATCTTAACAAAATATAGGTCAAGTGTGATATGGGGTAATCCAAGATTGAATACTAGGTCACCAGGTCTAATCATAGACAAAACTTGTGTACAATATTTGGATGTCATGGTCCTATAACCTTACAAACTAATGTATTAAATGCTCGCTATATACGTTGTCGATACATCATATATATCATCCAACATTCAATCTAAATCAACATATCCTAAAACATAACATGGACTTACAGGGAAGGCAACATTCATGAAGTAGGAACATTGTATTTATTACTTAATTAAGGTGTGCGTGATAACGCTATTATTTGAACTAACAATCGCCTTAGGTAGCAAACCACTTAGGCTGGCTTGAAGCACTTGTCTAGACCTACTTATGAATACATCTGGATTCTTAGTCAATGGTAAAGCTTCTCTAATTGGTCATCTTAATGCCACCCACACAGCTCAACGTGCTGACAAAATTTCAACATACGGACAAAAGTCTCACTTACTGACGAAATCAACACTTCAACGTTGTTGACTGCAATACCGTGTTCCTTGTACGAACACACTTCTATAGTATTTATCGGTCGATCGCTTGTAAAACATGTTTTTAAGGGCTACCTTTCCAGTGATATAAATTATGTGTTTGAGGGTATGTGAAGTCATGTTTGACTTGAACGTATTGTTTTAACAACGGCTTGATTACCGGTCGTCGCAGATCTATTTCCAGAACAAAACATGTATATTGTTTATATATAAACGGAACGCTATGGTCTCCTAATATCCAGAGGTAAAACCAATTGACACAGTTATGGCATAACAATTTGCATATAACATTTTATGGGAACATTTTGTGTCTGACAAGTGATGAAGAAACCACGTTCATTACGTAGACACTTATGAGTGGTGGCGGTGAATCAATGGGTAGTATTGTCGATGTCTTACATGAAATTATGGACATTACAATCCTTGTGAATCGTAAGAAATTTGAAAAACAAATCGCATTAAAATGTTAATTCATCTTTCATGGGAATATAGTATCAAAATCCACATGAGTTCACAAGTTACACGCGTAATAGTATCTTGCCAAACAAGCAATTTGCAAGCAAATGCTAACATGCTTGCTACATTAAAGAATTCATGTTATAGATATATATTTAACCTCAATAGTTTATTAAACAAAAAAACTCAATATTTATTACTTGGATGTTTTAAATGATACATTATACAAAAAGTTTGTCTATGTAGCTATTTTCTGCCGCCAAAGTCCCAGTCGTAAAAAGGTGCATAACCCAAAGTGCCACAAAGGCATGCCAAAACGGCAACATTGTTTAGACTTGACCCAAAACGGTGAAATCCAGCGATAAAACAATGCCCTCAAAATAGAAACATTGTTTGGAAAGAATACAATAATTCAAAGATATTCGTTTTCATTATTCTTTCCGCAATGGCATTGCAAAATGTCATAATGTGTCAAAATAATCCTTCAGTTCAGGTAAAAGAATAAATTCAGCACTGAATTCTTTGCTACATAATGTCAGTTGTTAGTGTTTTTATCTTTTCTTGTAAGATTGTTTCAAGATTAATCATTATTGCTCCATTCACTGCCTGACAGAATGCATAATAAAGTCTTAGACAGCCAAAAACAACTGCGGGATCCTGCAGGTTTGATCAGCAAGTTATCAAGACATACTTGTTAAATTTATCTTCGCATTCTTGTATGATACGATATCAAAGAGCGACATAATGCCACTGTCTATAAGAGGGGATTATTTAATATGCAAGCTCTAAGAAATTTCAGGTTCTTTGAAATCGTTTATAATCGCTCTCAGTCTGAAAACTATAATGTCTATAATCAAATTCGATTATCTGGCGTTTGTTGCATATCTAAACAAACCCCCGCTATAACAGTAATTTCTTATGACGCTATACCTTAAAATGTATCCACGTCATTTTATATATGTATACCAACGTATTTCATTCGTAAAACAGGACTACGTTTCTGTCGCCCCTTGGGAAATGTCTGATGAAGTTAACATTGAATTTTCTTTATATTCAAATTCAATTTTCAAAACCTATACATAATTATGTTCCATGGTACATTGCCTCCACATTTTACTGTGCATTACACAGCTTTGTGGAAGCTTTGATTGTATTTGGGCAGCGTTTTATATCTATTTTAGAATATTGTTAAATGTCAAAGGGTGCTTGAGCGGCCTAACAGCTGAAAAGAGCCCTAGAAAATAGGTAATTTAACTTATTCGTATAAAACTAAACGCCTGTCATTCACGATTACTTTCACAATCATTACATTCGCGTTGTACTAGATAATGCGATATTGCTTTCTCATTCTCAATCCGGTTTTTAGCTCACATGTCACAAAGTGCCAAGATGAGCTTTTGAGATCACTCTTAATCTGTCTTTAGTCCATCCATCCGCCCGTCGTCCGTCCGTAAACAACTTAAAGGTACTAGATGTCACACTTTTGGCATAATCGTTATGAAACATTGTCATAATGATTATATTAATGAATTCTAGGTCAAGTTCTCTATTTAGTCATCCGGGGTTAAAACAAATAGGTTACTAGATCAAAGCATATACAAACCTTGTGTGGTCACTAGAGGTCATATGTTGGCCTATATTTGTATGACATGGTTTTATTATCTTACAAATATATAAGATGCTCGCTATATTAGTTATCGATACGCTATAAACCAACATTAAATCTATATCAAGATATCCTAAAACATAACATGGACTTACTAATAGGGGAGGCAACACGCACCAAGTCGGAACATTGTATTTACTACTGAATTAAGGTGTACATGATAACGCTTGTATCTGAACAAATATTCTCCTCTGTATTTAACTACTTAAGCAGGCTTCCAAAAACACATGTCTAGACCCCTACTTATGAATACATCTGGATTCTTAGTCAATTGTAAAGTTTCTCTAATTGGTAATCTTATTGCCGCCCACACAGCTCAACGTGTTGACAACATTTCAACATACGGACAAAAGTCTCACGTACTGACGAAATCAACACTGTCAAAGTTGTTGACTGCAATACCGTGTTCCTTGTACGAACACACTTCTATAGTATGTATCGGTCGATCGCTTGTAAAACCTTTTCTCGGGCTGCCTTACCAGTGATATAAAGTATGTGTTTCAGGGTATGTGAAGTCATGTTTGACTTGAACGCATTTTTTTTAATTCTGCCCCGGGTTTGATTTCCGGGCGTCGCAGATCATACCCTTCTGTGAACAATTAAAGTAGCAATCTACAAATTGGTATAAATATTTGAAATGTAGCATTCCTATAAGTGTGCGCATTTAATAAATCATGCATTGTGACAATAAAAGTACATTATTGGCATAACATATTGAGTACATATACCACCACAATCCGTTTTCATTAGGTGTAAATTTATCTCTTTTTGTTATGTTGTTTCATGAATTACGCGTATTGAATCTACCAAGAATGCTTACATAACCTAAATGTTCAATATTGTAATGGAACGTCTGTCGAATAAATCATACTCGGGACGCGGCGTACAAAAAGATTTATGAAGATTAACAAGTTTATCCAGCCGACTTTCATTTCAGATATGATCGCAGACAAGTTGTTATCGTTATCACACTTGTATGTTATTCATAAGCTGCATTTGTGTAATTTTGTAAATAGAAATATGATATCATTCTTTGGTCAAGAATATTTACAAACCGTTGCTCTAATGATAGTATACACATCGAACAAATTATACTTGAAAAAAGCTTTTAAGGGTAGACCTATAATATACTTTCATTTTTTGGTCAGACCACGTTTATTATTTATGTACGAATATACGTGTAGTATACTACATGTTATTTTTGTTGTCACATTAATCTGTCATTTAATGATTCGCTTAATAAAATTGTATATTTCAAACTCAAATTTAATAGCGGTTAGGATGTTGGAAAACTGTTGCTGCAAACAGTTGAAAACAATTTGAACAATAAAAGCAGCATTCAACAGACAAAAACGACCAGGAAACAAACATAAACAGAACATATGTCAATCATTGACCACACGTGCAAGCTTCAATCACTGTGTCCGATAAACGCTGATGTCTCGGAAAAAAAACCCTTGTAATAACTAGCTTTACCAGTCAGCGTCCAAAATTATGTAGTTCAGATACATGTAGTCACATTCTTTTACAGTATGAGGTGTTTGTGGTGGTCAAAAAGTATGCCTGCACCCTGCATTACAATACGACATAAACATTTTACATCATTGTAATGTCCATGTTCAAATGTTTAGAACTATATGACTGCGAACATTTTGCCACTCTTTGAATATGACGGATAGGACTGGTTTGACCTAATAATTTCTTAACCAGTGACTGATGTTGGGGAAGGATAATCAATGATTTAGAGCTCTAATAGAGTGTACTCTGCTCGCCAGAAATATCATTCATCGTATTTAACCATGACCCACGATTGTAGCATTCACAAGAGATGTGGAATTAATCATTATTACATGCAATTTAACGCGACCATTTGTAATATGTGGTGCCTGGTGTAACATCGTTTACTACGATATCTTTGTGAAACAGTTTAAGTTGGCAAGGGTATACAATTCCTCTGAGGGTTCTGTACCGGATGAATCTATTCCTGGATTATATTATTCAACTTACGCTTTCTACTCTTGAGGTTTCCTTAAAAAATATAAGATTAAACTTTATGCAATCAGTTTTTGCAGATGCTGAGAGTTAAGTTTATTGTCATAATCGATTTCTCAAAGACTGTCAAGTGTCGCCATTTCAAACTCACCATATTTATTGACCACCACACGGAGAGTTCATACTTACAATATTTGTAAACCTGTGTGCTATATTAATGGAGTTATTCGCCCTTGTTTCTACTTTGTGCCCTAGTGACAAAATCTACAAATAAACGAAATTTCCGCTAACACTATCTAAGCTTATCATTTAATATATGGATATTTCTATAAGACATTTCAGGGTTGTGCCATAATGCGGCACAGCTAATGTTATTACTTACAGCCTTGTAATAGAACTGTTATAACAGTGAGGAACGCATAATTTAAGTAACATTGTCAACAAACATTCCATAATATATTCTTTATCCGCTATATCCAGTTGATATTACCTCTAAGCGTCAATGATTTAAATCTCCTGTGATTTATTAAAACGCGACTAACCCTTATTCAATCAATACGAAATTCCACGATTGTTTGGTAACATTGTGCATTCAAAGCCTGAAGCGATGTCACTTTGTAACATCACTTGTCTTAGCGTACCGTAGTGAGGTCGAGTGTTACCACAAAACATAATTGTGACCCAGATAACCATACGATACCGAAACTTTAACTATCGTAACTAACAATAACCAATAGTTGAACTAAACTCTTATCATTCCGAGATTTTTCAGATTTTAGAGGCGGTTGATTGGCAGAGGAAATTCAATATTTTGTTCTGTCGACTTGCAATTTAAACATAAAAGATGATTATCTTAGGGAAGCTAATCAAGTTATGGAGAAGTCTTGATTTCGGATTGATCGTTACCTTGCCTATTGTTTCAAGAACGACATTTTCATCAGAATATTCACATAATGAGACGGGATATCCAGCTATTCGTTTTCAACGTTCGTTCGTGCAGAAAGATTAATTTGCTGACGTAAATGCTTATAACAGTTATAAGATTAAAAAAGCTTTAATAGGGATAGCTTCAACTACAACAAAGCAACGTCATAATCAAAGGAAAATCCGAAATATTAGAGAATAATTATGCCATCTACAAACTACCGTAGGTTTTGAATTTACCATAGGGATTCAGGTATTAATCACTCAGAACACTTTTCGACATTTAAAAATTATTGTTGAACAAATATTCCTGAGTATGAAAGATGTATGATATAAGCAATATAATTTCCAGAACAAAACTTGAAAAATATCTAAATATAAACGGAACGATTCGGTCTCATGATACCCAGACGTATTACCAATTGACACAGTTATGGTATAACAATTTTCATATACCCTTCATGAGAATGTTTTCTGTCTGCAAGTCTGACAAGTGATGAAGAAACAACAGTCATTACATAGACAATGATGTTTGGTGGAGGTGAATCAATATGTAGTGTCATATTGTTTTGTCAAATTGTTATAAATAAAACTCGTATGTAATGAGCACTCTTGCACTCTTGCAAGATCCTCTATATAACATATGAATTAAACATTCATAAAAACAATAATCGGTTGAATAAATGTGCGAGGCATGTGCGTTGTCAATTGTAAAAAAGAATAAGAACATTAGCTTATCCACAAACAGTGTTGCGATTGCCAAACCGTTCCATATACATGTAATTAAATATTTGTTCAAACAAGTGCATACACTCGGACACCAACCCAATAAAAGGTTTCCGAAGACAAGCCAGGTTTTTTAGCTAAATATTGATAAAATCATTGTAGAACAAATATTCCTGAGTATGAAAGATGTATTATATAAGCAATATTATTTCCAGAACAAAACTTGAATAATATCTAAATATAAAGGGAACGCTTCGGTCTCATGATACCTAGACGTATTACCAATTGACACAGTTATGGTATAGTTATGGTATAACAATTTGCATATAAAATGTATTAAATTAATGAGAAATGTTGTCTCTGAAAGTCTGACAAGTGATAAAGAATCCACATTCATTTCTTAGATAAAAAGGTCCCACAAAGCCATGTCAAAACGGCGACCCCAAGCGACCAATCGAGGCGTTATGAAGACTTGACTAAGGTTTTGATCCTGGGTTAGGGTACCCCACAAACTACCGTGTAGCTGCTTATTTCTGCGGGCGTAATATTTTGTGTTTATGCCCCAAAAATAGGTGTGTTTATTTCTGCTGGTTTTAATTTCTGCTGATTCAAAAATGGCAAAAGTACATTGCTGCGGTTTGCTAAATGGTAAGAATTGACATACACCAGTTTCATTAGCAGTCTGATCCATGTAGATTTTAATTAATCATGACAGTCCAAACTGTGGATCACACTATGACATAATTATCATTACACAATGTCATGTACAAACAATGCTCGCTTAAATTATAAACACCTTTGTATCACTAGACAAACTGCAATAAACTATACAATAATCAAGTTAACGTGTGAATACGTACCCCTTGATTATTATTTTTATATAGTGGCGATAATATTCTGCGTGACAATTTTCTACGGATGATAAATTCTGCGTAGATTTAATTCTGCGAATTGATCTTGGACCGCAGAATGGGGAAATTTCCACCCTCAGAAATAACCAGCTATACGGTATGCCCAAAACTGCGCTATCTGGCGACAAAATAATGCCCACTAAATAGAAACAATGTTTGGAAAGAAAACAATTAGTACAAAGATATTTGTTTTCATTATTTCGCCCTTTCGGCGAAACATGTCGTCTTAATTTACACGCGCTAAACAGAAAAAATAATCCTTCAGACGGAATCTGAGTTCAGGTCAAAGAATAAATCTAGCACTGAGTTCTTTGCTACATAATGTCATTGTTAGTTGTTTTTCTTTTCTTGTAACATTGTTTTAACATTAATCATTATTGCTCCATTCACTGCCTGACAGAATGCATAATGAAGTCTAAGACATCAGAAAACAACAGCGGGATCCTGCAGGCTTTGATCAGTAAATTTTCCAGACATAATTGTTAAATTTGTCTTCACAATCTTGTATGATACGATATCAAAGAGCAACATAATGCCATAGTCTACAGGAGGTGATTATTTAGTATGCATGCTCTTTGAAAATTCAGCTGCTTTGAAATCGTTTATAATCTCTGCCAGTCTGAAATAATAATCCAATTCGTTATCTGGCATTTGTTACATATCTGAACATACCCACGCTATTTCAGTTATGCCTAATGACGTTTTACCTTAAAATGCAACCGTCATTTTTCTTACACTTCGCTTGTAAAACAGATCTAAGTTTCTGTCGTCCCCTGGGAAATGTCTCATGCATTTAATATCCTTTATATTCAAATTCAATTTTCGAAACGTATAAATACGTATAGCACTCTTCATCCGTCTTCGGTCAATCCATCCGTACGTCGTCCGTCTGTAAACAATTTGCTTGTGTATGCACTAGAGGTCACACTTTTGGCATAATCATTATGAAACTTTTCCACAATAATTATCTTAACGAGATCTATATCAAGTTCTATGTTTGGTCATCCGGGGTCAAAAACTAGGTTACTAGGTCAAATCATAGAAAAATCGTGTCTACTTACTAGAATTCACATGTTTGGTCTATATTTGTATGCCATGGTCTTATTGTCTTACAAATGTTTTAGATGCTCGCTATATTAGTTGTCCATATGCTATAAACCAACATTCAATCTAAAACAGCTTATACTAAAACGTCGCCTATTTACAGGGGAAGCAACACACATCAAGGTGGAACATTGTATTTACTATTTAATTAAGGTTTGCATGATAACGCTTAACTCGTTTCGTAGTTAACTTCTTATTATAAGCTGACTTGAAGCACATGTCGAAACCTACTTACGAATACATCTGGAGTCATCGTCAATTGTAACGTTTCTCTATTGTTCCTCTTACTGCCACCCACACAGGTCATTGTGTTTACACACTTTCTACATACGGAACAATTCCTCACGTCCTGACACAATCAACAATATCAAAGCAATATCGTGTTCCTTGTACTACTAACTACTTGTTTGCATCGCTTGATGGCTTGTAAATACGTTTTCTCGGGCTGCCTTACAAATAACATAAATGAATTTTTGGCTTTGACCGCAATTACAATTCTCCCCCAGAGTTCGATTCGTTCGATTCCCGGGTGTTGGAGGTCACACTCCTACATAAACTTGACAACAGTTTCTTCACTGTTCCATATCTGACAATGTGAGCGTACAATACAGTTACATGCACGTTAACACAAGACTAGTCAAATTGTTCTGATGTGTGAATTACGTATATGCAACTTATGTAGATGTGCAATTTCCATGAATCTTTGATTGGCACTTCTGATTTGAGCATTGATGCAGTTGTCGGCTGTATTTTCTTAACTTTCAATAACCACAATCCACTACTGCACACGTCAGTATATCGATAAGTGTGCGTTGATTTTATTTATTTGTCTTTGACATTGAGGGAAATATCATTTTTTACTCTATGTAAATTAAATTACCTTTCTGTCAACGTAGTTTTTGCATTGGTACTAAAATGAATTTGAGATTTGGGCTGAAGGCTCAGTCTTTGTGAGAATATGATCCTTAGTTCCGTTTGGGGAAAGATATAGACAGTTGTTGATTGTTGGTAATGTTACTGCAATGGCTGCGTAACGAATATTGTCTTGGTTTATATGCCCCTTTGTTGCTGAGAAAATGTTTGTATGGAGTTGTGTTTACTATATGTACGTATATGTTTGTTTAACAAATGATTTTTTATGAGTTGGCAAGAATTCATTAAACGAAATCTAATTATTTCAAGTTTTAGCCACATGACACAATAAATCTTACCATCAGAAAATAAAGCCTCTTCATTTGCTAGGAGCGAAAAACTTCAAACAGCGATCTTCAGAAACTTCTTAAGCCAGATCGTTGACATTATACTACCAGAACATATAATAATTATGTGGTTTTGTTCTTGTATTGTTTCATATTTGTTCACATAATTAGTACCAGTAATATCTTATGGCAGTGTGCCATTTGAACGAACGTGGTGACCCTGTGTATATGTATGCATAGAATTGCGGTCCACAAACTCAGATTACACAGTCTGTATAAAGTACCAGCTCAAGTACCAAAGTGTTTCATGTACATGTATTCTTCATTTGTTGAACAGGGAACGTTCAAGTCCGAATAGGCGTTCATTTATGCTGAGCACTCACATATCTAATAAATTCAGCATCACAAGGCGCTTCTTATGAAAATATTTTCTTGAATCGGAACTTGTCATGTTGACAAAAACTGAAGATGAAACAGTTTGTTTTACCATAAGTTAGGAGTAATTTTCGGTTAGTTTTTTCTTGATTTCTTAAATATCGATTTTGTACTTACGACCATCTTATTCGTAGTTGGTGATACAAACATAAAGTGTGCCATGTGAAGAAATATGGTGTTATTAAGATTGGTTTACTGGAAACAAAGATACACAAATCCCATTTCTGTCGTACAAGTATGGTTAAATAATAGCTAGAATTTTATTTCATTAGGTTTACCTCTGTTATGTCCGACTTCTATTCTAATCTAACTATTTAACCCAACGCAAAACTAAAAGTAACGCAAAGACAACCCTTGCGTTTTTGTGTGCAATGGCAACTTTCGGAAACCTCTTTCAGGCTGTTGAGCTCGATAATGGATATGGTAAGTTGGTTGCTATAGACCATTGTCAAGTAATAATGATTTACTTCTATGCATGATTGCACATGTTTAAAACTTGAAAAGTTGGCATATTTAAAGGCTCCCCGCAAATTGTAAGAAACAAAATCAAAATGCCGAGCATATCCTCTATTTGCCATTTAGCATTCTGGTAAACATTCTGCTCAAACGGACACATGAGTGCCTCCATCCAAATTTGTACCTAGGGTGCCCGATAAGGCTGCACATGCGCTGACCACGGAACTACGGAGGCATCAGACAGCTTTGTCCTGAATATATCGTTGGTTTAGAATAAGAAGGTTGTAAGTGGCACTCACGATCTTATGGACGCATCTTATGAGCTTGTCATGTTGACCTAACTGTGGAAAAGCTTGTTTTATCATAAGTAAAGAGTGATTGTCAGACAGTGTACCTTATTTTTTCAAAATATTGATTTTGTAGTCATGAACTTCTCATTCTAGGCCAGCGAGTATTATAATAGTAGAATGTTAAGTGCAATGACATGAAGACATAGTGTGCAAATCATATTCAATAGGTTAAATATGTAAGTGCGGTAAGCCACGTTAAGACAGTACAGTGCAAAGCATGACTTAAGACAATTGCAGTAGCATAGCGCATTGCTTACGTACGGACATTTTCCAAGGTTCTGACTAAAACAACAAATCTCCTAGAAATTGCTATATTACTCAATATGAATAATATTGGTCACAAATAATATGCGGTAAACCCTTATACTCATAATTACAGCTCTCAATAAGTATTTTTGTAACAAAAGCAATCAAGTGGTTTTTTATTACCCACCACTCCTAACATCATTATCTTTCATTGTAATGTTGAATGATCACTTGACACTTGACATACTTATTTACAAATCGCTGGCTTATAATGAGAAGGTCGTAAGAAAAAAATCAATATTTTGAGTAAACAAGAAAAAGCTGTCCGAAACTTACTCTTTATTTATGTTAAAACAAGCTTTTAAAACTTCATTTTGGTCAATATGACATGTTCAGATTTTTATGAAAATATGCTCATAAGAAGCTCCTTATGGTGCAGATTTTAAATATGTATCAGTTTTATAAGGTCGTAAGTAGTAGTTACGACCTTCTCATTCTAAGCCAGCGAAATGTACGTAAACAATATCCACGAAGTTCTAGGAGGAGGAACATAATATACACTGAACCACTTTTCTAATTGGTCACTTTTCAAACACCATATAATTTTAATTATCTTCACGTTTTTGATGATATTTTGCGCGCTAAAGTTCTTTGTAATTGATTCAGCTGTCAATCCATTAGAAAACCAAAATTACGTGTCAACGCATACTAGCACATGGTCAGTCAAATGATCAGTTTCTTTCTTTTTCATAAAGTCATGTGTGAAAAATATCATAAAAAAATAAGGTCACATTTAAAAGTATTATGGGTTCATCCGACCATTTGTAAAAAGTGGTTCCGTGTAAATATAGTTCACCGGTATTTCGAAATTTGTCGTCTCTTGTGTCGTTTGTCATCAACTACAATAATTGTGAGTAACACGTCGTGTCAGACTTGTATTTTTCTAGGTCGGTAGAAAACTCTCCACGTTTATGTCAAGTGGTCCATAGTGTTTAATTAAAGTGCCCATTTCCTTTGCCGTCACAGAGTCATAAAGCAACTTGTCTATACTATATATGGGACTTTTTTCCTATACTAGTATTTCTTTTGTGACCTGGAGGGCGGAAATAATTTACTGACTTTCATGACAGAAAATCTGAAGAATGAAGCAAACAACTTGGTAATGGCGTGGGCCATTGATATACGAGCAATAATATACTCGGTGCCTGTCACGTGTTGTACCGAGAGAAAACATCTCTTGATTTCTGTATGTGAGTTTGTTATAATTACCGCAGATGCATGATGTTTGATATATAAGCACACGTGTCAATAAACATAAACACACAGAGAATGCAGAAATCACTGAAATGCCATGCATACTATATCGCTGGCTTAGAATGAAAAGGTCGTTAGAACAAATCATTTTTTGAGTAAGCAAGAAAAACTGTGACAATCACTCTGTACTTATGGTAAAACAAGCTTTTTTATCTTTAGTTTGGTCAACATTACAAGTTCCGATATATTAAAATATGCTCATAAGAAACATCTTATGGTGCAGATTTGAAATATATTTCAGTCTTATAAGGTCGAAAGCAGAAGTTACGACCTTTTCATTCTAAGCCAGCGACGTGCTGTCCTCTATGTACCAGATACGTGCATAACCAAGGTGAAGCAGCATTTTTGTCATTGGAAAAGTATAAATGAAATAATTTTACAGCGAATGTAAAACTAAAACAAAAATATAATAAAACTTGGACAGGGAAGGTAGAACTCAGCGGCAACAGCTGACAACAGAAAACAAAAATAACACAGAACAACATAATCACACAACACAATGTCCAAAACAATAATGAAACTAAACAAGCTTATACGAAGGTCAGTCAAAACTAACTGAGTGCTGCTAAATAATGCTTAGGATAATATGTGTTAATATGTATTCCAACCTTGCCCATTATTTTAAACTAGTTCAAGTTGTAGTTGTGCCTCTTAAGGTCGCATTAACGTCGGGTCACTTTCCTAGGTGTTTTAAACTAGGTCACGGGTGGTTGGGCATTTTTTGGCCGCCGTTTTGGCATTGGTTTGTGCGTTTGGGCCGCCGTGCAGCGGGGCCTTGGGGAACTTGGTCGAGTCTTGGCTGCGTTTCATTCGGTCTCATGCAATAACCGCTTTTCTATAATTTCTTTGTGAAATTGGGTCATCCTGCATTTGTTCGTTTGCTAATGTGTGGGCATTGCTCAGTGTGGCTCTGTTGTGGTGTTATTCTGATTTCAGTGCCCGGCTGGTTAGGTTAAGTGCCACCTTCACTGTCTGATGTCCTCCCACCTTTTGTTCGTATATTGTCTATACATTATCGTGAAAGATGGTATCTCATCGGTGTTATGGCGAATAACTTTATTTTTAATCCTATAACTAACCACGGAATTCATTAGAATATCCGCAATGTATTATACTTGCCGATGCTTGATAGAAAATACAATTGTAAATACATTTTGAATGCTTAAAACAACTCTCAGTTATTTTCGACCCACCCTCGTAGGCTAGTATGTCGCAGCTGTCACTTAAGTTAATTACTCCAGACGCAGACAGAGATTATATTATGTCTGCACAAGTTTGCATTGCTAAGCGAGCATAATAGTGTGTACCAATAGAAACATACACTCCTTTCCTTTAAAGTAAGTTCCTATCACTCAATTTGACATATGAAAGGGGGTTTATGAAAAGAAATAAAGAGCTATGGAAAAAAATGTAGATAAAAAGGTATGAAGTAAAGAGACAGGGACCCGCCGAACACATAAATCAATCACACCACAACACAACTACACTGGTCAATGCCCACACATAAGCCAAAGAAACAATTAAAAATCCAAGTCCCCGCCGATAAAAATGCAGGATGACCCCATTTTAAAAATAAATTATAGAATAGCGGTGATTCCATGATACCAAATGAAACGCAGTCAATGGACCCGAGTCAAGTCAATACATTTCAAGATTAGCACATGACCCTGTATGTTGATGTCGACTAAAATAATAGTTTTGAAATACTATTAGGCCTATCTAAATATATCGTATGAAGATGTGACCATATATAGAGAACATGCATTTGTTGCATGTACTTACTTAAAATGTCTTTGTCTGCTTTCTGATTAGCTTGTAAATAATTTATGAAGTACATTATGAGTATTGCACTTATACAGCTGCAGATATTACACTTTGTCAACACTTCGCCGGCTTAGAATAAGTAGGTTGTAAGACTTATAAGACTAACACATATTTAAATTCAGAATCAAATGGCGCTTTTTAGGAGCCTATTTACATGAAAAGCGATACGTGTCATGTTGACAAAAACGGAATTGAAACAGAATGTTTTACAAATGTACCATAAGTAAAGAGTAATTTCTAGACAGTTTTTTCTTGTTTTCCAAACTTCTACTTATACCGTTCGACTACTCTAAGTCGGCACTTGGTCCAGTACACTGCAATGTGTTTGTTTGTTAGTTCGTTCATATTACCGGGGTGTTCATGGATTGTCAGCATTCAGATGGTTAAAGCTGTGGAAACTAGGTATTTTAGAATTTTTACAACTGGGCTTGTGCTTTCATTTTTTGACTACTGATACTTAGACAGCGGTTAAATTCATTTCCTCGGACAATTGTTTGTTCGGTATTGTGTCGATTCAATTGGTTGCTGAATATAAATGAAATGGTTGCAGAAACAAATAAAGAATGTTTGAATGCATCACCGATATCTTGCTGAAATGTAAATATTTACAGAATATGAAGAATCTTTGAACATTTGAGAACTATTTTCTGCTGTTGAAAATTATTGCGCCTGGCAAATGACGGACTACATCCTTAAATGGTAGTTAAGAGAGAATAGAGGCCAAACCTTAGTCATGCTTACATTACTTGTTTGGTCTGATGACCCAAAAAAAACACCTTTATAGATAACATTACTAAACTGATCTGATATATGTGTTAATGTATTTCTCAATAAAAACGAGTCGTTTCCAGTTTCAGTTTTAGCGAAAGTACAAATCTATATAACGCTTGTAAATGGAAGGCATTTCCAAATTCTACGAAGTATATTGTTATAACCTACTTGAAGAGCAGGGTAAAGTAGGTATGATATGACGTGCTACCACAGATTATAGTACAATGTATATTAAATTATTTAGGTAATTTCCTGAACGTATTCTTCCCAGCGTTAATTTGGTCATTGTTATATTATTTATAGAAATCCTATCGAGATTGTATTGTTATGAGTTATAGGTTGGATAAGAGATTTGGTGTGTACACTCATAAACGGAACTCAACATGAAACAATTGTTAAATAATTGGCATCCAAAAGTGAAAGTTCCGGTTTGTAAGTATGACGGTTTTGTATTTCTATATAAATTAACCTACACTCGTCCTAACGGTGTACGGTCTCTTTTTTCTGTCTACAGTTGTGTGATACGTTTTGCTTAGCAATAAATTGTGTACACTGAAATTAAATCTGACATATTATTTTTTTAAATGTATTATTTGTGGATTACGATAGTTTTGGTGAGTTGAGACCAAAATCATTTAATCATACATTTTGACAAAATTTAATATTTATAGTATTCTTGTACCAGATTTAATGAAGTATACTTATAAAACATAATAAAAACTATATTAAATACTATTTTAATGATATGTCATTTTTGAAATATTTTAATTATGTTCAAGAAATTGTAACGTTATTCATGATTTGTGAGCTCATACGTATTTAGCTTGTATTTTTTCCTAATTATCAAAAACATTTAATATGTCGATCTTTTGGAATATGTGTGCATTTCATTCGACATTTGACTTGTATTTGTTGAAAAGAAAATAAACGGATTTAATGGACATTGGTTTTATTATTATTGTGACCTTCATTCATGTTAAACTATTTATATTTTCTTTTTTTAGACATTCCTGTCAATAAATGTTTCGAGGGCACAAGGTAAGAATCTATATATATGTAAATTAAACACTGGAAGGTTGGCATGTGATGTCTGATCTGTTAATATTATCTCTCAACATCATCCTAATAGTTACTGGTTATATTTGGTAATTAAAGATTACAATGTTTTTTAATTAAGTAACAAGGAGTGGCCGTTTAGTTTAAACATTATTTTATATCATATAAATTTTCGATTTACAATTGACACGGACACTAGAAGCTTATAAAGACCATTTCTCGCCAATTACTTTATACATTTAATAAGATACAAGTGGCTGCTAGCTCTTCAATCTAGACAATGGCTCCATGACATGATCATTTGAAGAACATTTAACCTGACCAAAACTGGATTAAGGTGAGGGGTGTCGATACAGATATATATTAATACAGTTATATATTTTGCTCATAAAATGTATCAGCAACATAGCAATTCAGATATAATCACCGTTTTTAACCACATAGTGATTAAAATTGATAAATACAAATGTACATAATTGTAAACAATCGGCAGATATTTATCGTTACGATACAGATAGTCAGTCATGGGATTCTATTCACTGCGAATGTCATTATCAATTTTATTATGTTTTACTATTTATTCAGATATATATATATATCTTTTATATGACTGATGTTAGATAATAACTACATAACATTCTCTACTACATGATGGTATATATTGTATATTTATGTCATTGATTATTCTTTGTTATTATGCAATGCATTTACTGTTGTGTATATGTTATACTCTCCGAATATGGAGGGCAATAAAGAATATATACATGTCCTTAACTGATAATGACTTAATCGTGTTAATGGTCGTTGTAGTGACCTTATTGCTGATGATAATGAATATGATACTGACGATGAATGTGGTTGCATACATTTTTGATTGCTCAACAATATTAACAATTTCTTCAGTTTGGTTTTCTTGATAAAGACGTCATATTCGCCATGTTTAGACATGCTACCACTAGAGGGCGCTTGACTCAATCAATTATGATGTGGAAAGGCAGTACATTGAACGTCAATATCTATGATTTTATAAATCAGTATGTTGAAAGATTTACTAAAGTAAACAAATGATGAATACTGCATGACCTTCTGCCTCTGGTTATATGTACGTACAATGATAAACAACAATGATACAATGCTCTATTATAACGCAACACCTCGTGTATAATTCCAGATTGTGCCAGTGAGCCAGCTGATGTTGTATTCGTATTGGACTCCTCTTACAGCATATGGCCTCCAGATTTCGACAGAGAACTTCAGTTTACAGACAAGGTGATCAAAACCTTCAATGTTGGACCCGGTGTGGATCAATCCAGGGTTGCTGTGGTTACATTTGGTCATGATGTCTGGCCCAAGTTCTATTTGAACTCGTATTTCGGTATGTTTCATCCGCCGTTTATTCAGTATTTTATTTCATGTCTAATCATTTATTTTGGGTATTGGTATCTGTTCACCTTATTACCTGTTTGTTTTTATTCTAAGGTTTAATGCTAATATAATCATTATCAAAGTTATCCTACTTGTATCTTATTATTAGAAACTTTGTCTGGGCCCTATTCAATGTTTACACTGTTCCGTTTGGTGCATTATGTGTTCTGTTTTATCTCTTGGACGATTCCTTTCCTGTCCGACTTCCTATTACAATGTATCATTTTGACTTCGGTGTTCTAGAACAGTACTTCAATTATATTATAGGTTCCAAACTTTAATAAGATATTATAATAAAATCGCACTATGTACAGTCAATTATAGTATTAATTTTCTGCAGAGCATTGTTGAGCCATACGAGTGATGTGCAAGTTGCCAATTGTTGCTATTGGTTACTGACTATAGCTGAGAATGTGTTGATCTTCGGGGGTTAAATCAATAATAACTTACTAATATTAATATCGTTGTTGGAAAAATCCTGAAAATAAATGTCACAGGGAGACTTGATAGTTTGCACTTGTGTGATGGTTATAGATTAATGTCTGTATGGTTGTTAAAAATGTTGGTTGTTGCTTTTCAATAGATGGGGAAATTATTTCTCGAGCTGTTAACAGAATACGGTATGGAGAGGGCAAGACCACAAATACTGGTGACGCACTCTCTTTTGCTCGTGACGTCATGATGTCAACACGTGCTGGAGGACGGGAAAACGTTACAAAAATTGTTCTAGTCGTGAGTGATGGACGTTCTCAAAAGACTTGGTTCACGCAAGAGGTAGCCAAGACCATGCAAGATGCGGGCATGTTTATATTTGCGATAAGTATTGGTTTTCGTCTGGATCATAAAGAATTGGCGGGAATCGCCAGTGACCCTGATAACCTGCACTATTTCAACATTGATGAATACAGTGACATGTCCTACATCAAACAAACCATAGACGAAAAGATTTGTCAAGGTAAATAGAATATATTAGACATCAGAATATGCCTTTTGTGTGCTACTAACATTATATCAATTATGAAAAAATAACTGTATTTGTACTAATGAATAATCAACATACATCTTGTTTCTGTTTTAGGGTTTTTATCACCTTTAAACATTAGATTCTATGAGCTGTTCACGGTCTGAACGCTTATGCTGGAACTGAAATAAATAGTACCCATTTTTCCACAATCCTCTATACACATGGAATAAACAACCATGTTGGACATAGCAGTACTATAGTGTTCTTCTAACTGGACACGGTTAATATATAAAAACCACCATGTCCTGTCTTGATATGTGATGAAACACTGTGCTTATTTCTGCATTATTCGTCGGATCCAAATGAGTTGGTTCCATTGCCTTCAAAATAATGAATATATTCAAAAGCACAGAAAGGTGCGTTTCTACGCTCGCGAAAATAACTCATGTTTAGTTCCATTGGGTTAAAGTCATCTAAACGAAAGAGGTATGGCTCGTTTTACTGAACATGTCCATCCTAAATCTTTGTCAGTGCCTGATAAGACTGATTGACTGTTGGTAAAGTTGCACGAATGGTTGGATAGATAATTATGTATAATAATCATTTGATAAAACCCCTCAGGTGTTGTCAGTCTTATCAGTCAATCAGTCTTATCAGGCACTGATAAAGATTCCGTAAGGACATGTCCACTAAGGCTTAAAAACTCGGGAAAGCAAAGACATTCATATCATTTATCGACATCTCGGTAGAAAATACCATATTGATCGTTATGGATATCTTTAGATCAGAAGTTTAAGTGCGAATTACTTTGTACGAATACTTTATATATTTTACAGCAAATGATGGAGAATGGAACGACACTGCTAACTATGCTGAGTTTAAGGCAAGGAAAGGGGAAGTACTCATATTAGGTATGTATACGAGCACACATTTGCTTTCAATACAAACCAATGCGCATGTTATATACTTTTCAGTTGCATCATGTGTACACATCCTCATACGTCAGTGATAGTCTAGTTCCTAGACATACATATGTTCCGGAAGACAACATACGCGAGAATGTATGGATACAATGTATACAGTCCAGTTAGGGTATGAATATATCGAAGCTGTGGAACAATCCACAGTGTTATGTATAAACGAGTCGATTTAGGCAGTCAGCACGTTCATATTATTAATAAAACACTCCCCCGACCAAATCCATTTTGACCATTATTTACATACTTATGAAATGAAAAGAACAATAGAATTTTTATTGCTATCATTTCATGTGCCTGTCACATCACATGCCTTATTTGCTTTAGCTTAATTCCACAAAATATACAATGTTACAAGTGCCATCAAGCAGATTATATACGTACTGTGCCCACGATCTATACTGCTATGCAAACTAAAATTTACTACATGTAGTACATAATATAGAACTTTTGTTAACAATATGGTATTTTAATGGATTTCAGACTGCGCAGATAAGAAAGCCGATGTTTACTTTCTTGTGGATTCGTCGTTCAGCATAAATCCAGACAACTTCGCCAAAGAGATGGAGTTTATCCACAGCGTGGTTGAAATATTAGATGTAGGCGTCAACAAAACCAGAGTTGGTGTGATTACCTTCAGCGACAGAGTAGAATTTCTCATCAAATTGGAGTACAACTTGGAGAAAGAAGACTTTATGGCACTTCTAAATACAGCACAATTCCAAGGTGGCGGCACTGATACTGCTTCCGCTTTACGGCGCATGCGCGAAGATGGATTCTTCAAAAGTGAGAGCAACATGCGTGAAGATGTGGCGCGTATTGCCATCGTTTTAACAGACGGTTTATCATTGACTCCTGACGTCACGGCCAGGGAAGCTGATATGTTGCGCAAACTTGGAGTGCAGTTATTTTCTGTCGGAATCGGACAAGGAATAGACAAACGAGAGCTTACAGATATCGCAAACAAACCGTCAGATAAATACCTTCTCCATGTAGATAACTTCGGAGCTCTGAGTACAATAAAGATGAAATTGGCTGCGAGAACTTGTACTGTGCCACCGTCTGATACTTCACCATTCATCTCCGACCAAGCAGGTAAATAATTAATGTAATACTAGCGTTTTATTAACATCGTGTTCTGTCACCATGATAACTTATCTTCACCAGTTTTCATAATGAATCTGAGCTGGGGTTCGCTTCGAATTTCGAAGCGTTCTAGCGTTCTTAGACAATTTTGTATTGAACATAGTGTATAACAAGCAATGTTCGTTTTATATCGTCAGACGTTGGGGCACACTTTATATACACATTATGTAAAGTGTATTTATATTTAACAACCAACCTAATCCAGCTAGCAATAACAATAGCTTTCCAATTCGGTAATCAACCGTGTGTATGGAAGGTAAAAAGCTAGTCCAATTTTCTTTACCAACTAGTTATTTCTAAAGTTGGGCGGGAACAAAAATTATTGCTCTGACGCAAATTTGACTTAGAAAGGTACTTATAGTGTCCACCACCTTTTTAAACCTGAAATTTTATCTTCTCATTCCAGTTTGCCACCCAATGAGGCCAACTGATTTGATGTTCGTCTTCGATGCTCAGGCGCTTGGAAGTTGGAGATCTCAGTCAATTTCTCAGTTTATATCTGGGAGTTTGGCGGAATTCAGTCTGTCTGCTGGTGAACTAAGAGTTGGACGAGAGATTGAAAATTGTCCTAGTGGCAACATCGCACTAGGAAGCGCCTTTAGAAATACTGACCTGGATGAAGTCCGTTATCAAACGTTTACAAACATGCTGCGTCGGGTTCACAGAGACCGGATGTCGGAGGAAAATGGCGGGAGAGTGAACGCATCCAAAATGGCGGTCGTTTTTGTTGATGCTAGTCAGAGAATGAATTACGAAACCTTCATGGAAGCTCGAAAATTAAAGGAACAAATGGACTTCTTCTTCGTAGTAACGATAGGACATAATATGCAAACTCTTCATCTCACAGGACTTGCGGGAGAAGGACGTTTCATAAGTGTTAAGAGTTATGAAGAGTTGCATCCCCTGACTGATAAACTCATGAGCGTTATGTGTGACTACTTTTTTACGTCATTTTAATTTGAAATCTAACTTAAACTCGTTTTAGTAGACAATGTTTTCAAATTTAGGTAGGGAGTCTATTACATTACACAGTCATAATTATTTTCATTTGGACAACAGCCGAGAAAAGCTAAAAAAAAAGTTCAAATAAGTAAAAAAAGATCAAATCAAAGCACTGGATGTGATGTAAAGCTAAACTATTGGTGCGAACCATTTGTTTTCAAATTCTGACAAGATAGAAATCAGGTATGCCTTTCGAATTATTAATCAGTGTAATTTCATGGTTATTATTTGATTATGCGGATATGTCTATTCACGAACCTGGGTTTATTGTACTTTTCAGCTGATCATCGCCTACTGTTGACATATGATTCCATGTCCTGTGATAGATTTTGAATCAGGTTTCATTTTTGCGTAAAACAGTAGATTGTGTGCCATAACAATGACTAATGAAAGGAGTAGTCATTCAAATATAATCCAGACAATGAAACAACATGCTTTATAATTGTAATACTCATAAAAATGTGTTGGTTTACGCCAACAGTCGACGATAATCGACAGTGTCCGTTACATTCCACAATGTGGTTTTATTTGCAAACAATCAAGCTGACATTTAATTTTATATGGCAATTTATGCAGTGTCCCGAAGGCTAAACAGTGAACCAGTTCTTAAAGCCGAGAAAATCTAAAACAAAAAGTCAAAATGACGTCAAAGTTCTGTTTTTCCAAAGTCCCAATTAAACAGGGACATTTTCCAATGGGTGCAGAACTATCAAGCGTGAATTATTAGACAAACGTTTGTGTTTTGTGGTAATGATTAACGTAGAATATCAAAATATGACCTTGTGAGTACGGTTGTTTGGCCGATATTCTCTCATATTAGTTTCAGTGTTTGAAGTTTCAAGATTTTAGTGCAATATTGTGTATGTGATTGCGAGATATTACAATCGCATATTAAAGTGTGCAATAAGAATATATAATAATTTGTCGTAATATAATGTAAATAAACAATGACCTTGTGTGGAAGAATTCACAAAGAACCTTAAGGGAAAACTTATAATTTCTTCACAAACTCTCACAACTTCCTTTAGTGTATCAGCTAAACGGAAAAGATAAGATTATCAACTTTTTACATTGTTCTGAAGCGTAATGTTAAACGCTACAAAATAACCAATTCTCTATGAGCTATTCTTAGATTTTTTAGCAAAATATGTGCAGTTTAATTTTCAAACTTAAGTAAAAATATTTAAGTTTTCCCTTAAGATTCTTTGTGAATACCAGTCCTGATCCTAACCTTTCTCCGTGTTATACAATGTACGATATTCTATATGTGTAACCATTGGTTTTCTAAAATCGACGGAAAAAAGCAAACATTTACATTAAATTGATAATTTAAAAGTGGCTACTATCATAATTATATAGCCGTTTTGGTGTTCATATTTCTGAGAGAATATGTCACTGGCTTCGAAAGAGAAGGTCGTAACTCCTACGTATGACCTTATAAGACTCAAACATATTTGACATCAGTATCACAATGCGCTTCTTATGAACCTGTTTTCATGAAAATTGGGACTTGTCACGTTGACCAAACTGAAGTCCAAAAAGATGGTTTTACCATACGAGTAAGAGTAATTTTCGGACGTTTTTTCTTGTTTCCTCAAAATATTGATTTGGAACTTACGACCTTCTCATTCTAAGCCAGCGATATGAGTGCCTTCTGAACACTTCTTTCAATGTCTGATTTATTCTTATATTATCTTTGCAAAATGTTCAATAACAGCTGTTCACTTGGGGAATGTTATTGTTTGAAACAATTTAAGCAGTTTTGTTTCTTTCTTTTTTTTAAAATCCTAAAGATCGTTGAGTTTCCATCTATCTTATTTTAATTATATAATTATCAATATAATATGTGTGTAAATATTGATGTGCAGGTCACAATAAATATATTATCATATAACAAGTGCTTAAATTGTTTATGTTGTTTGAAATGTTTCTGACATAGGACGAACCGCCGGTTATGAATTGTTATCCAGTTGTTCCATATCAGATGATGGCTACCGGAAATTGAAGGCGAGAATCAGGTCTAAACTATGCACAGTGCAAACCCGGAAGTACCAGAAAAAGCATTGTTAGTCAATGTAGAATCTGTTCTAAAAATAGCGCTAATTTCACATGAATCGCGGCTCAGGGAATAAATAAATCTATCAATTCCAAGGAAAATGTTATGGTCATCAAGCACCGACTCCTACAACAGAAACTGCTAAATTGATTACGTTCATAAACTTTCTTACGACGCCTTCCCTTGTTGAACCACGATAAAATTGGCATAAAAATACAATGACTTATACACTGGTCTCAAGAAAATATTTCTTAGCGGATTTGGCATTGTGTTGTCAGAATTTGCAAGACCTTATTTTATTTGGTTGAGTATCGTTACCTTTGTTATACGATGTGTGTGCCACGTATTTGAAGCGAGTGAAGGGCAATTTCGTGGAGTTGTAAATTCGTCGAAGTAGGGTCGTAAATTCGTCGATTTCAATGTAAAAGAAGAATGAAAATTGTTCAATTAAGGGGGGATTTGAAGTCGTATTTGAGGTTTTTCATGAAAACAATATTAACTTAGGTATGCTTTTGGTTCTCAGGGTATAAAAGGAACTGCAAATCACATTTGTGTTGTGTGTACTGTTCGATAACGATTACATTGATAACTGAAGTTGTGACGACATGGGTGGACGTACGTGCATTTGGGTAAAGTTTTTCGTTCATTTTGAATTTATGTTTTGAACACCAAAACGTTTATTTGAGGATATCAGTGGAAATTTGCGTATATGGGTAATTTCATTTATTTGCATTTAATTGTTATTTTATTTTACAATCATCGGTCAACGTTGATTGAGTTATATGGCCAGTTTCGCGCAACTAGATTAATTCAAGTTCATGTTAAAATCTTTGAAAAGCAGCAAACGACTTTAAAACAATAAATATGGACATTATTTCAGCTGATGTGTGTGTATTTGGCGTTCGACTATATCTACTTCGTTTACACAGGTAAGTTTTGTAAGCCATGTACATACTTATGACATAGATCAAAATAAAAACTAGATGTAAAAACTTGTATGACGAAACATTTGCTTAGCACAAAGTTTCTTGCTATAGGGTCATAATTTGAAACCCATACTCATTAAGAGTTGTTTTTATGCTATAATAGCGTTTACGCAAGCTTTTTCGCGTTATAACATCTGCAGAGTCCCTCAGGAGTGCTGGTGTCCTCGCCCGTCTGGACTCTGCAGATGCATGAGTTGTTATAGCACGAAACAACTTGCGTTGATCCCACAATGTCGTCATCTTTATTACACGTTATATAACCTCCAACGAAGTGCTTTACGGCGGGAATACAGGGGGGTGGGTTGACAGACGAAACTTCTCGACAGGCGGAAATTTGAAAAATCTTATCGACTACCGAGTCCCGGGAAATCTACTTTGGTCCGGATTCAAGACCCAGAAGTTTATATTACGTGATTACTTGTCCCTCCTCCGGGGATTTAGACAATAAGCAGTGTCCCACCCGGGCGGGAAAAATAGTGACTGGTGCATCATGTGCTTAATTGTATTTATACTTTATAATTTAATCCGTTTATCGAATCGTTTTGTTTGAAAGGCAACTGTCATGGACCAAAGATGAAGTTATTGTCTGACGATCCTAGGCGGACATGTACGGAGATATCCGCATCAAGTGACGTCATCGAATATAGATGTTCTTCTTTGATCGCAGGTATTAAACACATGTAGCTGTATCATTGATAAAGACAATTCGAAAACGAAAGAAAATTATAAATTTTCCAAAAAAAATGTTGTTTTTTTCGTTTTCAACGATACAAATACCTGTGGTATCAAACGTAACCCGGTTAATAACTTAACTTATATTAACATTATCTTGCTATCTGTGCAGTATAGGAATCGAGATTCTTGCAAACAGTCGGGGAGTTCTTTCAATACATTTCGAAATGATGTCCTCAACGTCGAGCAAGCAGTTGCAATAAAAGGCAAGATTATTCAATCCATTTTTGGTTAAACGTATTTTGATGAATGAATAAAAAAAACACCTACACCAAATGAAATCATTAGCAAATACACAAGATTTGTCATCATCATGGTGATACGAGGGGCATTCTAAAAGTTCTAAAATGCCTCTGCGGCTTTTTTTAAAATATCCACTAAATGTATAAAAAGTGCATACTTTTCTAAAAAATACAATTTCCTCTATTAATTTAACAGTAAACTACATGAATTGTCGACAGAATGGGTCATATTTGTGATTGGTATAGCGGCTAACATAAATGTTAATCATTTCTTTAATTTCGATCTGATTCAATTGAAATTTACTCATATCATTTATAGTTTATACCTATTTATCTAATGGTACATGATTATTCTTGTTCCACAGTAGACTTTTCACGAAAGATTTATAATGAATAGACCGTGCCCAAAATACTCATGAAAAATAGTAATTTTACCGGAAATTCACGAATTACGGGTTATTGCACTGTTTTTTTCTAAATAACATGTACATTTTGTGTGCAATAATATGTTAATTTTATTCACACAACAAGAGTTCTGAAATATTAATTATTTAAATTGTACATTAGCTTAAATATGCTACACATTTCTACATCAGATTTTCCCAAGTCGATGATAAAGTACTGCCCTATAGAAGTATGTCAGCCGAATGGTACCTGGTCCAAGCCGTCTATATCGTGCGCATGTAAGTTAAGTTGTTTATATAGACAAAACACTGCTATATCGCTGGCTTAGAATGAGAAGATCGTAAGTGCCATTAACGACCTTAAAAGACTAATCTGGTAGCGTATTTTAAATCTGCATCATCAGGCGCTTCTTGTGAGCCTATTTTTTATGAAATCGGAACTTGTCATGTTGAACAAACTGAAGTTGAAAAATCTTGTTTTAGCATAAGTATAGAGTGGTTGTCAGACACTTTTTTTGTTTTCTCAAAATGTTGATTTTGTAGGTACGACCTTCTCATTCTAAGCCAGCGATGTCTCCCATTGGAACGTCAGTGAGTCCTCTCATTTGGATGGGTCACAGGCTCATCGTTAGTTTGTTAATCTTCAACTGCGAATTCTTTGAAAGGTTTATGGGGAGCGGTGGCCTAGAGGTAGGGTGCGCGCTTCGGGATCGAGAGGTCCTGGGTTCGATCCCCCTCTGGACCACTGGTTAAAATCTCTGAGCAAGACCCACAGCTCCACTCCACCATGGTGTAAAATGGTACCTGTGAGGGCAGTGTCTATTCCTGGGCGCCGCAGATCGATGTTGGCTGCCACACCACAGGAGAGAAATAGTCTCCCCAGGGAGACATGAGTGAAGGTTTCCATATGTAGCCCAATGACCAGGGGAGTTAAAATGTCAAAGGGTGCTTGAGCGGCCTAACAGCTGAAAAGAGCCCTAGAAAATTGGTAACTTTTTTTTTTATCAGTAATTTAATTTTGAGTTTAAAATCAAATCCTTTCACTGGTATTGCATTCATATTTAGTTAACGCCGTCACATTATGTAGCATTCTTGGAACCATTCGTATACGCTGAGTGTAATTGAGGCTTGGGTACGGACCCTCGCTTAAGCCTTCCTGAAGAATGCATGCATGAATCGTAAGTGCCTCATAAGTCACGACTAACTCTTTAATATGGGTGACACTATAATAAACAGAGCCTTTAACGGGGCTGTGTCACGTTTAGGCGTGTTGCAAAAATAAAATAAAATTGTCAAATATTCACTTAATGTCCGTATATCACATAAACAAGCACACTGATATTAACTACAATGTATAAGTTAACTTGTTTGATAATTTTTATTTTTGCAGTGTCTGAATGTTACGTGACCGGACGATCACAAATGTATGTTGGTCATCGGATCTGTACCGCTAGTGGTCGACCATGTCAGCGCTGGGACTCACAGCATCCGCATAGACATAGGTAATATCACTATAACATGTATCGTCTCAGATCAGGTATAAACCATTACAGTAAAACTTCGTTATGACGAGCATCGATATCACGAGACCCGGCCTATCTCGAGCAAGTTTTTAAATCAAAATCCGTTTTAATCATCAATACATGCCATTTGGTTATTACGAGCACTCGGTTTATCTCGAACATTTTACATGTCCCGATTACTCCTCGAGATAATAAAGTTTTACTGTATTTATAAAACGTCGCGCCATGTATCAGTCTTATACACCGGTAACATTGAATAACTACCAAAGAGTCTACTGGGAGAGAGCTAGAAATCGGAGGTCATTGCTCGATTAGGCAGGGATAAAAGACTGAATGGCTAGGACTATGGCAGACTGTCTCAATTGAACCTGACAAAATACCACCTTCAATCATTGGAAAACTCTACTTAAACAGAAATGGCGGCTGCAATGTCCTCAGTTTCACTGAATCCATGACGTAGCCTGACCGTTGACGTCTCCGGTTCTACATCTATACTTCTAAATTATTTAAAGATTTCAGAAATCCGACATGTTTCCAGACCATACTATTGCTTTGGCTGAGACGTTTTGTAGGGATCCAGAAGGGAGTAAGGGAGCTCCGTGGTGTTTCACATCAGACCCCGACAAAAAATGGGAATTTTGTGACGTCACAGATTGTGCACATATAGCCCGATACGACGGATTCTGCGGATCAACATCAACTGATTATGGAGACGAGGAAGGTAAACTCGATCATTTATATACGTTCGAACAAACTGATATGGTCCTCGACATTTTTCCATGAACATTAAAGCACAGAGAATTTGCCGTAACCTGACCTTTATGCATGAATATATTATAAATTTCTTGCAATGAGTGCATAATTTATATTTTTGCAAGTAAATCGTGCAAAAATGGGATCAGTCGGTTTTGTGTTTAGTGTTTGCATTGCACATTGAGCGTTTTCGTGATACTCCTCGCTTATGAAAACATACAACCGGGTAGTTACATTAGACAATAATATCAGCAGTAAATTATGCTAATTATATAAAGGTCGAGGTTCGATTCAATTCTCTTGATTGTTTGTATGGAAGGAATACCAGCCCGCAAGAAATTCGCGCCTTTTCGGTTTTCCTGAACAACCGATACTTCAAAAACCAGTACTTATTGTCCAACAGACCGTTGTACATAAGCCTACTAACGCGGATGCTGTGTGCATTATATGATCTGCAAGGCTTAAAGGGACTCAACTCCAGTTGGTAAATTGAAAAAAACAACACATATTGTAAAACATGTTCGGAAGTTTTCATCAATTACGCCTTTGATCGTAATGTAAGTTGTAATAATACTTCATGTATTCGTGAAACATAGTTTGGTGATTTAAACGTCTGCAAAACAAGTTTTATTATCGAAATGGAGTTAAGCCCCTTTAATGGTGCCCATATGTTTACAGGTGACATCCTTCCACCAGGTTACACAGAAGGTGAAGACGGCGGGGAATGTTCGAATGCGATCGATTATAATCTCCTTAAGGACTACCGAATCAAATCAAAGTTGATAATGGAAAGGCAGACGCGCAGCATCATAGAATGTACGTCACTATGTTCTCAAATGACGTCATGTCGAGCAATGACGTTCCGTCAGGAGGATCGCTCGTGTATACTACATGGCGGTAAGGAAACGATGTTCATCAAAAGTAGAGGATACAAATCGGGAGTGAAAACGTGCACAATATAATCATGGTAATACGCAGGGTTGTATTGTTAACTATGCTTTACATAATTATGGCAGACTGTTAGTCGTAGGGTCCAGTTTGAACAACCAGTATATTATGTAGCCAAATATCTAACCTTTTGTAGATTTATGTTTCGGAAAATTCTCAAATAAGTGTACAGTGGTCCCTACCTTGGGTGAAATTCTTCGGAGACACACAAGATACATATCCCGTTTCTTCACAACCAGTGGACAAATTCTCCACGTTAAGCCAATTTCAAAGGTCGGAGAATAAATGACGGTGATGGTATTTTCAATCACAATTTGCATAGAATAACATGGCGTCATACCACCGACCGTGTTTGAAACACATGTACGTACATGTATGGAACCATTTTTATGAGTGCTTCATTTTACATTCTACACAATACAAATGTAATACCATTTGTTTTATTAAAGAAAATAATAAATAAATAAAACTATTTTTATTGATATACATCTACTCCAATGATTTACATTTTGAACTATGATTCATGTAACTGGTATACTAGACTATAAGTTATTTAGAACTACGAACTACTGTAATATAATCTACACGCAACAAGCTAACACTTATTTTAAGAAGCTTCTGTATACAGTGCGTCCATTCAATGGTTGTAGATGTCGGAAATTGTTGACCATTGGAACCTTTGTAACTACAAATAAAAACAAAATGATATAAAGCAGGTGATAGGCCTACAAGTTGTATATTATAATCAGGTACCCGTTGCTTAAGCCAAGAGCTACCGAACGCCTTCATTCAGTTACTTCCAAGTCAGTTAATTATAGAAGGCATTGATTACCTCCCGCGGAAAGCGCTACGTAGCGCTTTGGTTAGGCATCGGACGCCAGGACATGAATAGTTATTTAGATCGGTAAAGTAAGATAATCGTCAGAATTTGAATACTTTAAAAACACTTTAAACATAAGCATACAAGCTCTTTCTACAGTCATAAAAGTATTGTGGTTCTAAATTTACAGTACACCAACTCAAGAGCAACAAACGTATGATTTGGTCCCACTAAGCATTCTTTGCCTCGGCGAGTTACTTATAAAGTTAGACTACATGGCTTCCAATAAAACGATGCGTAATTTGCGTTTTAGTGCCATATGATGTAAAGAATATATCACTCGTTGTCAATTGTTTTATTTATATTAAACTCGTTCAGGAAATTATATTAATATAAATTTACATCAATCGACTACACGTGATAGATCCTCTATATATGGCCACGTAACACCAACAAACCGGTCGACAAACCACCATAACTACCATAACCGTCAGCGAAAACAGTGTTAGAAGTAGGAAATAAAAGTTGAAGAATACCTATTGACCCTGATCCACTTTTCTTTTTCGTTAGCGTTGGTTTCTCAATCCGCTTCAGGACTTTGCGAAAAGCATGTAACTGAAAATATATCCATATTCATATAATAATAGGGTATATGAAACTTCGTTAAGACGAGCATCGGTGTTTCGAACACCCGACATATGTCGAGTAAAGTTCAAAGTACCGGCGAATTTGCTACATGTTGTAAATTAGTTAAACACTATTATGTCGAGCATCATTATGTATATGATTTGAACTGCTCACGAAAGATTAATGCCGAGTCATCGCCGAAAAAAAAGCTATGATCATGACGCCAAGAAGACAGATAGACTAAGCTAATGCCTTGGTCCCACTGAGCATTGTTTGGCATCGGCGATGTACTCCTGATTTAAATAAATTAGCTTCGGAGGCATCGGGAACAGGGATATCACAAAGTTTCTAATGATTACCCCGAAGCTTTATGTGGACCATGATGACCCATTTCCCGATATAATCGAAACTGCGAATGTCATTATCGTATTTTAGAATAAATCACATTTAAATATAGTTATTTAGTTGCACATTAACTTCAAGAAGAAGCGGTAGTTCCATTCGACAAGAACTATTCATGAATTGTTATTTGGTATTTTATGCACTGATGAGATAAACAGTTACTGAAATAAGGTCAGAATTACAATGCATTACCTGTCGGTTAGATATGGTCTGCGGCATATGAAACACCGTCCATATGAGTCCCTCGTTACATTCTGGTGTTGTTAAGGACCCAATGTATCGGTAATACTTATGTGAATGTTTGGGCATCAACATCCCGACAGAAATGGCGGGAAATTCCACATGGGTCTTCCAATCTGCAATAAAAAAGGAAAGAAACATACATGTACGAGGGGCGTTTCAAAGGAAAACTTTTGAAACGCTCCTCGTACATGTAAAAAGTTAAAAATATGGTATGGTATAAATCATAACACTGGTCATGGGTATTAAAAAGCATTTAAGATATTATGACTTGATGTTATGGGATAGCTGTATCAGGCACAGATCTCCCGAAGCATCTCAAGCAGAAATCTCATCTCAAATTGAGTTTGTCCAAATCAGAATCTGAATTTCTAACAAATTACTGGAATAAACAAAGAAAAGCATTTTGTGTTTTCATGCTGATGTTGAATCCATCCTCCCAAGAAAATTATCCAAACGACACGTGGCAATATATGAGGTGAGATATATCTCAAAATTGAGATGTTTCGGGAGATTGGGAACAGGTTTGTTACAATCCCTGATAGAATGCGTCATGGCTTTCCACTAATTGTGAAATTGAAACGACACACTGACAGAATGGTTAAATGGTTAGACCGCCGGCCACATGAACTGACTCTGGGGCTTAGAATATAAGTTCAGTTAAAATGGAAGTTTTACAGCTCCCTTGTTCAAAGATATGATAGGTCTACTGTTAGCACAGTGCCACAGTCCAGACAGAACCAGATTTCAAAAGGGCCTTAAAGGGGAGTTTCTTTTCCCCATCTTGTAGAAAGATTTCATATATATATTTTCAAATAATAAAGACATTCAGGCTATTATTTTGATGGATTCAAATAGGCGGCACTTAAAATATTTACTAACTATAAATTTTAAAAAAGTAAAGTTTGTTGAATCAAAAATTAAATGTCAAAAGTACTTATAACGACCACCGCTTGTTGCACATACATGTACATACCCGGGTCAGCTATGGTTGGTAAAGCTCGGATGATAGGTTCTAGGACTGGATTGTCAAACTTGGATATTTTAAATAGAATAGAGAAAGCAGCGACTCCACCCGGAGATCCAGCGGCCTCTAACAACGATCGGAACATAGGGCCCACAGCCACGTGTTTAATATGCATCTACAATATAAGACAGTACATGTAATTTACCCATCAGGGGTTGTATTCTATAAAAAAGGCTAAGTGTTTGTTTATTATAGTATCACTTCTTTTGAAAGGACAAGCCAGTTTGACTTATGAGACACCTATTTTTTCTTGCGCACAGTACCTTCTATATACATTCTCGTATCACCGGGCGCCTGGCAGAAATTGGGCTACGGTAACCATTCTTTAACTAGCTGTTGGCCCATGAACTGGACATATCAGTTCTAACCCAACTTCGGACGGGATGCGAACCCTCGACCTCCCTCGACCTCCCGCTCAAAAGGCTGACACCCTAACCGCTCGGATATGGTCGTGGCTGTTACTGGCCAAGAGCTTAATATGGTGTTATCTGATTGGTTGTCCTTTTCTTAAGTCAAGTTCGATAGCCTGATGGTAGAGCGTTCGCTTCGAGTGCGAGAGGTCCCATGTCGCGTAATACCAAAGACGAAATGAACATGGTACCAGTAATTCCCTGGCTTCAAGCTAAGCATTAAAGGGTGTCGAGAGTGATTAATACAAGTTAAGAGACTTGTTTTACAATTGACCTAAAATAACTTAGTATAGGCCTACACTAAGTACGATCAAAATTGAATACCACCACAAGCGAGGAAGTGTTGAATTACCTCTGGATTGTAGCTATCATACTTACTTCAATGGGAGCACGTTGGCCATTCAGTGCGTGCTCAGATCCGTAGGCGTTCCGGTCTCCCCAATGGAAGTGGATAGAGTCAGTCTTGTAACGACCTTTGAGTCCACCACCTGCTATATAATTCTCACCAGTTACTTTGACTTGTACTGAAATGAAAGAACAAATGGTAGAAATATTAATTGAAGCATATGTCCCACCTATAAATCCTCATCAGCGACGTGGAATTAAAATTCAATACATTCATTGAAATTCCCCGAAGTACTTGACTTCAACGAAGCTTCCCCTAGACAAGTACACAATGTTCCCCGAATTTCCCGAAGTTCGACTATTTCAATAGGGAGTAAATCGCCGAGGCAACAAAGGTGTGCAGTGGCACCGCTAGGCATTAGCAATCTCATAAGAAAAGCCATACTGTATATGTGCTTCTACCTGCCGTAGATTTAAAATATTTCAAAGGAAAAAAAACACATTTTATTTCAATTATCATTTCACCCGCAAAAGTAGCGAAAATTAATCTTCCACGAATGATAATAATTTAACAGTACATGTATTTGTAACTTACCCGTGTAATCACCATTATAAACAGAGAATTGTCTGCCCTTTTTAGAATAGTTTTCTATGATACGGAACGGTGGAAGCTTTTTGGTAAAAACTGTTTTAACCGGCTTTATGTTGATGGGTGACTGTGCTTTCCCTGCACAGAATTGATTATACATCTTTGGCCATAATTTTGGTCCTGGAATATAAGAATATAACAACGAGACTAATAAGTATAAGAATGTTGAGCATACCAATCGCATAGACACGTATTGTCAACTCGTCGTGAATAAATGATTTGACCATGTCGCTGATACTTCGACGTGTAACTTCAACGGTTGGAATTTTCCGTGAACCGGTCGGGACCCACCAAGGTGGCGGACGTATCAAACTTGAAGAGGTAGATGTTTGTTGTTCCACTTATTTTAGTCTTTTATAAAACTTTTATGTTCAGATTTCGGTTGATACGACCGCCATCTAATTTAGGTCTTTGGTTGTAACAAATGAATGTCAACGTTAAAGGGACTGTGAAGCGTGTTATTCAACGCATGAAATAATATACCATTATTTGTTTGAAATTAATTCAGAACCGATGATCAATGATATTCACCCAGGGCAGTATTACTAACATAGTAACAACAATGCGTCTTACCATTCCAATATTCATATCCCCATTCTGGTGCTCCTGCAATGTAAAATATATGTACATCAATATGCATAAAGCATAAATACTAATGAACAAGTTTATGATTGGTGTAACCACGACAATGCTGAACCGCGCCGCCAGTGTTTGGTAGTCGTTTCGAGGGCTGAAAATCATTGTTTACTACTGTCGTTTTTCAGAATTACAATTACATGTATCTGATTTGGACAAAACAGTTCCAATGCCATAAAAATGTTTTACGATATCATCTTGTTTTAGAAATTAGAAATATTATTCTTGGTGGAACACATGAAATGCGTGGGTGCTTGGAACACGGAGAAAGCTGTTTGGATATAGTAAGACTTGATTTAATATTAGCAAAGTGGAAATTTTATATTGGCGATTTTGCTAATTTAACTCGATTAAGTTCATCTAGCTTAATCATTTGTCACTATATAGCACGATTAGACATTTTTATTCTGCATGTCCGATGTATTGAATGAAAATTAGGTTGTATCCGTGAAATATTCACTTATAAAAATACAGTAATTAATTCCATTGGAAATAAATGTATATAAGCACATGGAAAAGGCAAATACAAATGAAAAATTTGAAAGTTAATAATTAAAAATGTAAAAGAAATACATAAATATACATTCAATATACATTGAAATGTACCTGGAATTTGTCCTTGCGCTAATGTACATAATCCAAACACGCTAATCAATAGCAGTGTGCAATCCATTGTTTCCATAGCTAAAGTCTTCATATAATAAATTATGTAATCAGCAGTACCGAGCTAGTGTCTGATCGAAACAAAAAAACAAAACAAAAAAAACGCAAACCGACCGACCGACTCATGCGTTTGCGTTTAAGTGTATGAACGTGCCAAGAACGTACGTCTGTGTCAATAAAAACACCGTGTTTGCTTTAATAAACACATCGATCTCCATGTTGACCACAACATTTTCATATTTACACCCATACTAATATATGTATATGCAAATAAACTATTTTCTATTTTATTCTATGTACGAATTCGCTCGGACATGCTCGGATTTCCTTCGTAATTGACCAAACTACATATACTATGCTCAACATATCGATGGTAAAATTCGAGAAGCCATGACTGGTGCCAAATCAGGAAAACGCAAACGTATCGTCGTGGTGTCGACCTATATCACTGTACCCTTGCATTTGACTGTAATCAACATCATCTTAAATTTTCGCCGTTTGAATTACGATTATGCCGACACATGGGTGGGTGGCTAGGCGATACCGGCGATGCCACCGACCTTGGATCGTTGAAGTGCGCTGCGGTCTCTTCTTCCAC
This sequence comes from Spisula subtruncata, assembly GCA_963678985.1. NCBI lineage: Eukaryota > Metazoa > Mollusca > Bivalvia > Venerida > Mactridae > Spisula > Spisula subtruncata. The sequence continues at coordinate 7,080,090 of OY787675.1, read as the reverse complement.
AGATTCGACTTTCACCTAATTGCATTTAAGCCTTTCAATATGTTTTTATTCGAATTCGAGTCAGTTATATATTTGTAACGGTATTGTCAATCTCGTAGTCCAAACAGAACATTACAAACTGTGTCATATGTGCCTTTTCGTCGTTGCCGCTGTCGTTGTCGTTGCCGTTGTCGCTCGTTGTCGTTGTCGTTGTTGTTGACAACGCAGTGGCCGTTTCAAGAAATGGCACATGGGCCCGTGAGTATTTCCCATCGTATGAAAATGAGAGAGACGCGTGACGCGAACTAGAAAAAAGATTTCTTGTGTCAGCATCATATTTAAAAGCTCCGAGGTAATGTTTGCGAGCGAAATTAGTACAAAAAGGAATATCCATAGAGTATCATCTAAACTAAAAGACAAATTACCTACACGCTTCGACAATTTTAAAAATATTTTAGCGTTTAACTGTATCGTTGAAAACGAAAAAAAGAGAAAACATTCTTTTTGGAGAAAATTAATATTTTTCTTTTACAATAATTTTTTTCTGTTTTCAAGTCTTTATTAATACTCCAGTTACCTGTGGCGTCGTCAAAGCATATCGTAAGTATGGAAACAAGGCGTGTCATTAGAACACGTGTTTTATAACGAGCCTCTTATGATTGTATGTAAATTGTATATATCATTGTCAATAAACATGGTTATTATTATAATATATGTATTTGTATACTACCAAATGTAGTATAAATATATGGTTATTGTTATTTTGAGTGACATGTCATCTACCTAAAAGTACGACTGGCCTTGATCACATATTTTGTATTATAATTATATGGAGCAATAAACAAACACTTAACATCGTGTGTATACAGTCGTTCATTGATCTCTGTCTATCAGCTAAGACAATGACCAAATGACAATGTGGTGTACTTTAAATTTGGTTACCGCTTACCAAGGCCAGATGGTTAAATATTATCCGGTTTACCGGACAAATTTATGTTGGCAACCTTGCTGTCCAATTTTATACATATCACACCAAATAAAATTGTTTTCAACAAAATATATTACACAATCTGTGGTACGGTAAAAGAATATATTTTGTTGAAAACAATTTTATTTGGTGTGATATGTATAAAATATGTGCTAGGGTTGTATATTTTATGTTGTAGTATTTGGGTCTACAGGGGGGGGGGGTGAATGGCAAATTTTGAGATGCGATTGAGCTCAGATTGAGATGCTTAGGGAGATCGGGGCTAAATTTAAGAATGTTGTCGACAACTGTGTAGTAGCATAGCTCCCGGTCCATACGTCTAAACATGTTACAATTAACCAGGATAAAACGAAACTGGTCATCTTTGCACCAAAACATCAAGTCAATGATCATCGATATAACTCCAAGTATGGACAACAATACAAGCTAAATTAAATGCAATACCGAAATAGTGTTTTTGCATCTGCTTGGTCCAATTTTAATGTAGGCCATTCAATATAAGATTTCTGACCTAGACATAATTGCAAAAGAAAGTTTCTACTTACTTGAAGATGGTACCATGTATTTTTTTTTATTAAAACCCGCGGGGAAAGTTAATGGTAAAAACGTACATGTAGGTATTGGGTTTACTTCAAAACCAAGTTAAGATACATACGTGTAGGACAGAGGCAAACTCGCCTTCTACGTAGCAAGGGGAACAACTGTGTGGGAACTAAAAAATATATATCAATTGCAGTTGTCTCCCTTGCAGTTTCATTGCAATCTTCACAGTCGTGTTATTCTAACACACCGTCTATTTTCACTTTCGTTTCAGTTTTATTTCGTTAAAGAAAAGCAAATATGTTTATTGTTGGTTTGACAGGCGGTATAGCCACAGGGAAATCAACTGTTTCGCAGATGTTGACCAAATTAGGTTGTCCTATCATAGATGCTGATTTAATTGCAAAAGAAGGTAAGTATCACACATAATTTGTAAACAAAATCCTGATTTTATCATTTAACTTCAAAAGTTCAAATGAAATTCAATACATATGTTATTTGTTTATAAACAGGCTGTTACAGCACACCTGTAAAACATGTATCTTAAAAGGTAATGCATCCATGGTGCTTGTGATGCCCCTCAGTCTCACACAGCCAAAGAGGACCTCTTTGACTGACACAGCTAATGCTAAAAGGCCTGCAGATGAAGGAGTACAAAAGTCTCATAATAATAGTCATATAATTATCAAATTATTAGTGTGCAGTTTTGAGCATGTGTATATAAATACAATATTAAAAGGTGGTACGGTGGTAGAGCGGATTGTCTGCTTGACTGCTGATCGAGAGGTCCCGGGTTCGATCCTCGGCCGGGGCACTTGATCATTTCTGAAACGCTTTTCTGTGTTTCCCACCTAACTAGAGATGAACTGGTTAGCAACCCAGAGGTAGTCTCGCGTGTATCGGTGCTATACACCGGGCACGTTAAAGCACCAAGGTGTCTCTTCGGAAAGAGCTAGGGCATCTCGCCCGGTAGTCAAACAATCTCGACTTAGAGTATTCACAAAAATCAGGTATTTTCTGTGTTTCATGATGACCTAATTTATGACCTATAGATAGAATCTACTCTCCTGAAGCAGGAGTCTGTTGCCTAAGCCATCCCTGCGTTCAAAGTAGAATCACGTTATGTAACGTTCATAATGTTTTCGTTAAGGAAGTGTTACAAAAACGCTACAAACATTACAAAACGTAATTCTACCTTGAGCACCCGTCAGATCTATTATAGGCGCTATCGAGCACTCAATAGCGTTATGTAGTTGTGGTATGTTTGCCTTTATATATAGAATTTATTAACTAATAGGGGAGAAATTTGTGTAAGCAGCCCGGGCTCGAATCAGGGACCACTTGCTTACAGGGCGAATGCTCTATCAACTGAGCTAGCCGGCTGCTAACACACGTTTCTCCCCTCCTATACACCTGGCTACATACTTCTCGACCTTCCAAGAATTCATCCTCAAATGCCAGGAGTACTAGAACCTCTGTGGAATGTTCATAGGGTGAAAGATGGATTATTTGCATTGGGCGCCATATGTAACAGGGGAAGAAAAATGTGCAACCAGACCCGGGCTCCAACCCAGGACCCTTTGCTTACAGAGTGAATGCTCTACCGACTGAGCGAGCCAACGGATTACACAATTTTCCCCCCTATTAGTTAATTTAAAAATCCTATACATATACTATATTTTATTATAAATACTTCTACAGTTGTAGAACCTGGGACGGTAGGTTGGCAGAAGATTCGGGAGACATTCGGAGCGGAAGTTTTCCATGAAGATGGCACGATACACAGAGAGAAACTAGGACAGATAATATTTGCCGACAGTGACAAACGTATGAAATTAAACCGCATTACTCATCCATTGATACAACAAGCAATGATGTGGAAACTGGTGTGGTTATTCCTGAAAGGTTAGTGTGAAAGATTTTGTATATAGTCAAACAACTACACTCATACAGTGATGCACTGCACTAAAGCAAATCATCAGAAATTTAAAAGAAGCCTAGAACACAGGCACACACTTTCAATGTTTTAATAAACTTGCGCGGTACAACATTTGTCAGACTCTCCCTCTCTCTTATTTCCCATTCGTTTGGTAAATAGTTGATATCCAGAACTTTGTACAATGTGGGTTTCCCCTTAATTTACATGTGGGTACAAACAAAATCTGGCCTAGTTAGACTGGTTTTGTATTCATATGCAAATACAACCGACTCCCACTCTATTGCCCAGATATGAATATTCAAGTGACACAAGGATTATAACGAAAACCTCTATTTGTAACTTGTGTAAGCATCCACAGGTCTAATGTGTAGAATATTAATGATTTTACAGTATTTGCTACTTATCTATTTTCAGGTCATCAATTCGCTATATTAGATACACCATTGTTGTTTGAAAGTAAGAAGATGTTACCCTATATAGCATATACCATAGTCGTATCATGGTAAGTACTGCTGATAGGTTTTATAATCATCCTCAATTTCTTTATCATATTTTCAAATATCCATAGCCGTGACTAAACTGGTTAGTGTGCTGGATTTATAACTCATCAATCAGGGTTCCAACTGTTAATTCCTGTCGCAGCAGATCAAACCCTCTCATGAAAATTTATAAAGTTATAGTTAATTTACCAGTTTATTAGCTCACCAGTCCTGTCACATGGTGACAAGGTTAGCTTTTGTGATCACTCTTCGTCCGTCCGTCTGTCCGCACACACGAAAGCTACCTTAGGTGGTCGGAGGTGTGGCCTTACACAATAGAAATCTATTCAATTCATTCGGTGACCACTTAATTCTTTTGTCCTTTAAGTGGTCGTTCCTTTGATCTTAAACAATGGAATGACCACCTAAGGTAGCGATCGTGGGGGCGTCCGTCCGTCCGTCGTCGTCCGTCAACAATTGGCTTGTGTACACTCTAGAGGCAACAGTTTGGATCCAATCTTCATGAAACTTGGTCAGAATGTTGTTCTCTATGAAATCTAGGCCAAGTTCGAAACTGGGTCATGTTGGGTCAAAAACTAGGTCACTATGTCAAATCTTAGAAAAATCTTGTGTACACTCTAGATGTCACCAATTTGTTCCAATCTTCATGAAACTTGGTTAGAATGTTGTTCTTCATGAAATCTAGGACAAGTTTGAAACTGGATCATGCGGGGTCAAAAACTAGGTCACTAGGTCAAATCTTATAAAAACCTTGTGTACACTCTAGAGGTCACCAATTTGATCCAATCTTCATGAAACTTGGTCAGAATGTTGTTCTCTACAAACTCCAGGCCAAGTTCGAAACTGGGTCATGCCAGGTCAAAAACTAGGTCACTAGGTCAAATCGTAGAAAAACCTAGTATACACTCTAGAGGTCACGGTTTAGATCCAATCTACATTTAACTTGGTCAGAATGTTGTTTTCCATGAAATCTAGGCCTAGTTCAAAACTGGGTCATGTGGGGTCAAAAACTAGGTCACTAGGTCAAATCTTAGAAAAACCTTGTATACATTCTAGAGGTCACTGTTTTGATTCAATCTTCATGATACTTGGTCAGAATGTTGTTCTTTATGAAATCCATACCAAGTTCAAAACTGGGTCATGTGGTGTCTTCAACTAGGTCACTAGGTCAAATCTTAAAAAACCTAGTGTTCACACCAGAGATCACCATTTTGATCCAATCTTCATGAAACTTGGTCAGAATGTTGTTCTTTATGAAATCTAAGCCAAGTTTGAAACTGGGGCATGTGGGGTCTAAAACTAGGTCACTAAGTCATATCTTAGAAAAACATTGTGTTCACTCCAGGGGTCACGGTTTTGATCCAATCTTCATGAAATATGGTCAGAATGTAGGTTGTACTAATACCAGGTAAGTAGACCAATGTGCAACAGGTGAGCGACCTAGGGCCTTTTAGGCCCTCTTGACTATGTAGCCATCCATTGACATTTTAACTTCCCTGGTCATTGGGCTACCTAAGGAAAACTGCATTCGAGTCTCCCTTGGGGAAGATATATCTCTCTTGGTTTGTGTGCATCCAGACATATGGTGCCCAGGAATAATTGACATTTACAGACAACATCCTCACTGGTACAAAATTCACACCTTTATCGAGTGGAGCATGTTGGTTGTTCATGCTCAGAGAAATTAAGCAATTGTGCCAATCAAACAAACGACCTCTTAATCATGAAGAGCATTACCTATCCATAGGTCCCCACTGCTCAATAAGACAAAATGTTGATTTTTCTCCACATGTAGAGAAGTTACCAGTTATATGCCATTGGCAAGTTAGTATTGGATTTATTGCAATAGCCGAGCTTAATGCTTAAAAATTTGTACTTTGCATTGTTAGGTGATGGCTTTGAATCCCACTATAGGTGCTGTATTACATACTGTAAACTCATTGAATTTGATGGGACAAAATTTCCTGGTTTTTGGTAAAAAAGATCATTTTGATGGGACTTAAATTTGTGGATTTTGCATTTCAGGTAATAAATGCCATGGTCAAAAGTATTGTTTGATGCGATTTGATTTCGAGGTTGAAGGTGGACCACGAAATCTACGAAATTTAATCCCCCCCGAACATTATTGATCTTACAGTAATGCAGTGATTTCATGTTTTATTTCAGTGAACAAGATCAACAGTTAAAAAGACTTCAATCTCGCAACGATTTATCAGAAGAACATGCCACACAGAGAATAAATGCTCAAATGTCATTGGAGGAAAAGTGTCGCCTAGCAACCTATGTTATAGACAATAGCGGTGACCTTGAAAACACTAAACAACAAGTTTTAAGAATTTACAGCCTTCTTTCTGCAAGCAGACGACATTGGAAGATTAGAATAGCACTGCTCTCTGTGTTTATGTTGTTAGGGTCTATAGCTGGTTACATGTTATGGAAGTAACATTTTTGGTGTAAAATTTATCAAATAGGGGATCACATTAAAATATGTAACTTATCCACTCTTTTATGTTATTCATTAAGATTACTTTAAAATTATTTATTAATTGTGGGGGTTTTCTTGCAAGTTTTCTTGCATATGGTATATTAACATAATCATATATTTATGTAATAAAACAAATATAATATATGTTTGATTTTTGAATGATTCTGATAGTTTGCATGATTTTGACTCAGCCATTTTCATGCTGGAAAAAAAATCCACAAAATGGTCTTTTTTCACCCAAATTGTGGGGGATTAAATTTCCTGGATTGATGTCCCAATAAATGATCCTTTTTACCAAAACTACCAAATTTCGTCCCATCGAAATGGAATTATTTTACAGTATGTCTCAATATTTCGACCGTAATACAATCCTTTTTCAAGTGATGGAACATTTATTTATTTGCAAAGTTTTTATGAACTCCAATTCATTGATACCATGTCCACCTAATGAGTCAGTCAAACCGAAAGTTTGGTGAACTCAAAACTCAACTTATTGAGCAAACTTTCTTCTTTAGTATTGATCCTACTAGCCTCAAATACAATCCCAAGTGAGGTCTCCATGCCAACTTACTATATACAAAGTTTCATAAGATGTGTCATTTCAAACTCAATTTATTGAACAGAGACCTTTTTTCTATTTTTAGTTACAGTGACCTTTTCCCATGCTGGTTATTGACAAGAAGCCCCTTGTTTGACTTCACCACCAGTAGACCCATCCCATTCTACTCAACAGGATATTTCTTTGGAAATCCTAGTTAAAACTATGTAGTATTGTACATAAAATAAGTGTTTCATCCCTTGAAGGAGATCATATTAAGGTCAAACATTTTGAGATCCAGGTCTGATTACTGGGTATGGCACTTCTCTTACAATTCAATGAAAATTTGACATCAATGGTGATCTTTGGAGGTTCCTGGTGAAAGGGAAACTTGTTAGATCGAGTGGTCGCCATATATTACCAAGTTATTGATCCTTGGGTCTTTTTGGTCAAGATAAATTTCGAGTGACATTGTCCTTACCACTGACCTCAAAATCTGTAGTTTAATTCACCTACTCTTGCATATTGACCGTCTTCATCTTGTAATGTTTGAAGATACTTAGATACCGTTTTGTAGATACAGTTTTGTAGAATAGTAACTGATTGGCCTACCAACTGACTAAACTGACAAAGCAATATCAGTGTATAAGTGAGTCAACTTTCTGGTTATCACAATAAGTCATACACTTTGAATTGTGTAGTATTCCAAAAAGTCATACAGTGACCGAAAAAAACATTGATCCATTGACTCGCAATTTGTCATACAAGTTAATTGTGTAGCAGTCTAAAAAGCCATACACTGACCAAAAATGATAGATACTTTGGCTCACAATTATTCCTACAAGTTGAATTGTTTAGTTTTCCAATAAGTCATACAGTGATTATATTTATACACTGTGAATATACACTCTGATTAAAGATGACGGAGGGGTGTGCAAGAAGTTACCACAACGCACATTGAAGTAAAATATTTTGGGAGGGGATGTGTAAAAAGTACCACAAAGCATAGTAAAGTAAAATATTTTAATAATCTCAGGAATAAGAAAATACTTCACATAGATATAGCTTTTGTACCATTAACAATTAGTTCATAACAAAAAAGAATATCAGATAGATATTGTATATACATAATTGCAACATATAATATACGTAGTACGGTAAGTCATTCAAAGGTTTTGTTTTACTATAGGATTTATAAAATAAATTTTCTGTGAAATGCGCAAACCTTGTACATCTAATATGTCATGATTTTATTTTCTTCAAATATAAAAATTACTTTAAGTTATTTCTTCCTGATAAAGTGTGAAACTGACACACTAAAAAGCCCATTAGAACCGCTAGAAAATCGGATGTGGATATAAGACTAAATATATTTACTGACAGCCAGTGGGAGAATTTGTATAAAATTTATTTAATTTTTCTGAACAATTAAAGTGTTTAGTTATAAAAAATTGTCAAAATGTCAAGGATAACCAATTTATTTCGCAGAAAGAAAATATCAAATCTTAACATGACATTATTCCGAAAAAATTGTCGAAAAAGCATGTACAGTAGAACCCCGCTAATAAGACCACTGTCCGTTCTTTTTAAAAGTGGTCTCAATAGCGGGGTGGTCTCATTAGCGGGATAGACCACTCAAGAGTATTTATCAGTTGGATATTTCTGTCTTTGTAATAAAGTATAAGTGTGTTGTTTTAAGTCTTTTGTTTTCTTAATATTTTGATGTTTTAAACTTAAAACAATAAAGATATAAACTATATGATAAACCATGACATGTGTGAATGAATAATTTCACTAATACCACTTGGATGGATGCTAATTGAAATCAACATGTTATACTAAAAGAGACAAAAAGAGTCAATATGAATAATATTCGAAATTAGTGCTATCCGATTACTACTCAACTTGATTTGATGCACACTTCTTCTACAATGGCTAAATGACTTTTATACTCGTAACTTACTTTAGGTGAACATATTAAACAATTTATTGATCAAATCACCTAGAATTAACCCTCAAGCAAGCTGAATTAAACGTTTCATTCATTTTCTTCACCCATCATTTTGTTTCATTTTAATCTCGGAGGAGTCGTAAATAATTAGCCCTTGCCAATGGCCGACATGTACAAATAAAAAATTAAAAGTTCTGTATTACGGCAATTAAAAGATTATCACAACATCTTATAGACTTTAATTATCCCCTTATTGGATAAGCATTGCCCTAATGTACTGACAAAGGTGGTGATAATACAATGATGTCATTTTTGGGTAATATACAGAGGTGTTGACAGTTTGTCTCGGCGGCGATTATGTAAACAATGGCAGGTGTTTTCAGAGGTGTGATTACAACTGGTCGTAATTTCGGGGTTCAAATCTGCACAAATTGACCATTTGGTTTGCAAAAAGTGGTCGCATTACGGAATAGCGGGGTGGTCGTAATTTCGGGACTAACGACCATTAGACAAAGAAGGAAAAAATCCGTTCTTTCAAAAAATGCCCGTATTAGCGGGGTGGTCGTAATTTCGGGGTGGTCGTAAGGTGGGGTTCTACTGTATGTTTTTACTCTTCAGAAAAGTGGAAATTATTATACACAAAGTTTGAGCATTTCACAAACAATATATAAATAAAACGAGATAATTATATAACAAACAGAAACCTATTCTACAGGTTCACAGACCCCTACCACAGGTTACCTTAAATAAGCAGGTACTATGATGGATTACATCCCAATTAGACCATTGCCAAACAATAGCACATGTCAATAGTTCTGGTAACACCAGCTTGTTGTACCCTATTTATTTTTGGCCCCTATTCTTATGCTAGAGATCACAAAATAAATATTTATAATTTTACCTGGGATAAAATGGGCCCTTGATACAGTTTATAAAATGTGCATTATCTCCGGTGTATTTCCTAAATTTAATGACAATAGGTTTATTTTGCAATACAAGGCCAAAATACAAATAAGCATTTATAAATAATTTAAGCAAATTACCAGTAGGCCATGCAATTATAATTAAAAACATCATCTATCAGCATTTTGGTAAAGTACATTAGATTGATTAAGATTGAATGGGTGAAATAAGGAAATATGGAAATGCACATTTGACAATATGGAAATCTTGAAATTTATCTATTTTGGCATATTTTCCTGAAACTAATGATTCATCATGGCTAGTACCCGGAGATAGGAAATCACAGTATACTCATCCATTAGTTAGTCCAGTACTATTTACCCAGGGAGGTACTTGTGCATCATATTGTACAATACTATATAATGTTACAAAATCTCAAAATTACATGTAATATACTTAATCCATGATAGCAATACAACCTAAGGTGATTATCAAAATATTTTGGCAATGTAGCAAACCTATTACGTCTCTTTGGTGCAAAAAGGTTGTATCTTACTACATACTCTAATAGTTTAGATACAACCTTGTTGCACCAAAGGGATGATAGTACATTTCTTTCACAGATCAATACATCACAGACATACACTATATTTGTAGACTATTCTAATATACAGCTTGGCGCATTTGACATGAACCTGGCCTTTTCATTAACATAATTTAACAGTCGATATATTGTCTGTATTTATAACCTTGGTCGTATATTTTAGTCAAGGAGTATCACGAAGACGTTCGAGATGTAATACATACACAAATTTGAAATACCGATATTGCACTATTTGCTAGCGGAAATTTATGTATTCATAGCAAGCACCTTGTAATATTCATGCATGAAGGTCAGGGTCAGGTAAAATTCGTCAAGCTATATATAAGGCAATCAACATAACATCAGAGAAGAGATCGTTCAACCTGTTTGCGCATAGAAGGTGATTGACAAAGGTTTTTAAGTTAATCCATTGAATCATGTGATTATAATTTACTGTAAAAATTGATTTAAAGGGTATTAACTTTATTGACAACTTGCATAATGTAAATTGACAATGCGCCAGAATTTTGCTTGTGTATATTATGTTCACTAAGGAAGGATTTTATTTAATTTTCATTGTAAAAACATTAAACATACTGTGCATGTTTGCATAATCCAATGGATTCACATGATTTTTTTACCTTTCACAAAAGCCTTCAACAAACAAATGGATGGAACTTCTACACTGGTGTCTGCATGGTCCATTATTTGATAGATGTAGATCTACCCGTAACGTTATTTTGAAATTTTCAACAATATTGACTTTTTTGTCAGTCTTATTCTGTTGAAATTTTGAGAAGCCTTTCTGATGGAACTGGTAGCACTTATTTTGAAACATGTGACTGCCATCTATGACAGAACAAGAACAAATATCCCCTTTGAAGTTTGGGCATAAAAAGTTTTTTAAAAAATGGTGTAAAATTTGTACAACTAGCAAAAAGAATGAACAAAAATTAATTTAATATTTTTTTTAAATATTGAAAATTCAAAATGCTCAATGTCAGAGTAAGTTAATTGGACATGTTACATATGCATAAAAGACAGATTTCATAAAATAATATAATAACAAAATTCAAAAATATCAAAATGAGCATAAAACATAAATACACAGAATTGAACATACTAAATTGTTTGTTTCTATTTACCTAGAAATCACTAAATTAAATTTCGAGAGCTCAGTGCAAAACTATGGTATGTCTATAAATCAATGTAGTTTCCATAGTTTCGCACTGAGTCCTCGTAATTCTTTGTGTGTTTTATCGTGTTTAAAATAACAAAATTAATCCAATAGTAAGTTCAGGTAAAAAGTATCAAACAAAATACAAAAATTGCCATGGCAACAGAATGTAAATACACAAAAATGAGATAAAATGTACAAATGAAGTTTAGCACACTTGCAGTATATAACATAAATAAATATTGCACAGTCCATTATATATAATATTATACATTGATATAAAATATAATTAACATGAATATAGTTATAATTTCTTAAAGAGATCTACATGGGTAATGCAGAATTTTCTGAATTCAAATAGTAAACTTTTTTACTCATTAAGCCTAGGTCCCACCGAGCATTTTAGCCTCGACGATGTACTCCTGATTTTATAAACGAGCATCAAAAGACATCAGGAAAAGGGTCATCATGGTCTGCGAGAAGCTTTGGGGATGTCATTAGACAATTTATGAAATATCTGTTCCCCCATCCCTGCCAAAGCTTGTTTATTTAAATCCTGAGTACATCACCGGGGCAAAAATTGCTCAGTGGAACATAGGCTTTATATGCTTAGCCTATCAATGGATTACAGAGCTATCAGAGAAAATAACAGTGAAAATAATTGGTGACATTGGATCTCTTTTGGCTGTCCAAGGCACAGGTAACTGTATCATTGATAAAGAGTAAAGCCAAAAACATTTTACAAAAATGAAACTTTTTTTTTATTAATGATAATTGCCTGTGGTTCAGGACTTTCTTTTCTCAATACAAATACGGAGTTTACTCAAAAGCAGAACAACCTTAAGTGGAGATCAACATTGGTTAGTTAAGATTATACAAATATGAAAAAAGGTGCAGAATTTTTTTTTTTTTAAATGGGGAAAAAGTAATTAAGTCTAATAAGTTGTTAAATAAATAATTCCAACATTTATCGCAAAATTTCACCCATTTGCCATGTTAATATTGTTATCAAAATGGCCCCAAACCTGAGCTAATTTGGTGGATAAAAGCCCTTATCTATACGTACACCATTTGTGTTTAAGCATACAGTATATATTTAGAAATCCTACTTTTATTATAATGACTAGATTCTAAATACTGTAAATCAGAAAATTTTGCATGGGATTAATTTTTTCTATACTTGTAAAATAAGTTCCCAAAAATTTGTTTCCTGATCTTAAACACAGTCATTAAAAACATAGACAGAAAATTTTCTGAATTTAAAAATCACAAAACATTTAACTTTGAAAAATACAGAATAACAAATTTGCAAAATTTAAATTCACGAAAATTAAATTCGCAAAATTCAGACCTAGCAAAATTTTCTGATTTGACAATAACTAAATGGTTAGTCTATTAGACCTACACGTCATGGAACATTTTGAGCATATAATATTATGTATTATGTAATCTAATACATACAGGTTTTATTCACAACCATATAATAATCAATATCAACAACCTAGCTATACCAAGGCCCCAGCTCAACAACCTAGCTATACCAAGGCCCCAGCTCAACAACCTAGCTATACCAAGGCCCCAGCTCAACAACCTAGCTATACCAAGGCCCCTTGTTACATCCATAACATTTTGATTGTCCCTCTTTACTAATATTAGTTACAATGGCGCCATATTCTTATTATATGATACGGAGAATTGGACCTGATCCTCGACCTTCTATATGTATTTGCATAATTCACAGCCGATAACTATTCCATATTTTATAATAACCATAGTTATATGTTTTCATAAGCTGGAAGTATATTAAATACCCTCAGAGTGCAACACAAACATGTATTTAATGCAAGAACGTTGTTATATATTCATGCAATATTGAAGGTTAGGATCAGGTCATTATCTCTGTACTATACCAAACAGAACAGACTGACTCACACTCTCGCAGACTGGTATTACATAGTTCAACATTATATAATATTTATAGCATTTTTCGTAGACTGGTTACAGTGGTACTAGAGTCACTGTTGTATTATAACGATTAATTTGTTGACGTTCACTGATGTGTAAACACCCTATCTTCAGAATACATTGAATAAAGTCCCCAAGGTAAACGTAAAAAACAGAGCTTTACTGGGAGTGTTTACAAACGTTGTGTCTAAGTCAAACAGAAGACAGAGATTTGCTCATTTTGGAATTATTTCAACTTAAACAGGAAACTTCCTGTTGGCCGGTACAATTTATCACAAAACAACTGTGAAATTGTAGGGGGGGAAAGTAAGGTGTAAAATGTTTGAAATTCAGTTTTACAACAAATACCTGGATAGGACGTGTTGTAACCAATCAGTTATTGTACCACAAGTATGTTCATGGTCATGTACTTCTCTATTATATTAAGTAAGAAAAGTACAAAAGATTGATGAAAATAACTTGCATTGGACACCATAAAATGTTTTATAAACAGATATTTTGAGATATTTCACATTCAGAATTGGCACAGTGAAAATGATTTAAAAAATATGTAGAGGAAAAACTGTGGCATTCATCCTTATATTGACTCTCTGTTAATGACAGGTTCAACTGTAATCATAAGAGGTTTTCTCAAAGTCCTTCAGGAGTAGAGACTATTTTTTGTCACTGGTCTGACTGTAAAGAAGCATTAAATTTGTAAAGAAAACAGTTACTGGTCCTCCATAATTTTCACTGGTCCTTCAAGATTTTCACTGGCCCCGGGTCAGGGGACCAGTTACTGTTGTTAGTGTCGAGCCCTGTCCTTCAGTCATTCAACATTGTAGATATATGACTTTTTTGGCTGGTAGTTTTCATTTTGGCCATTTTGACAGTAGTAAGCCATTCAGATTACATGATGCTTGATCACATGACACAAGATCCTAGATTACATGAAACAAGATGCTGGATCACATGACACAAGATGCTGGATCACATGACACAAGATCCTAGATCACATGACATAATATGCTGGATCACATGATAACATGACACTTGATCACATGATGCTGGATCACATGACACAAGATCCTAGATCACATGACACAAGATCCTAGATTACATGACACAAGATGCTGGATCACATGACAAAAGATGCTGGATCACATGGCACAAGATCCTAGATCACATGACATAATATGCTGGATCACATGATGCATGATCACATGATACTTGATCACATGATGCTGGATCACATGACATAAGATGCTGGATCACACGACATAATATGCTGGATCACATGACTCCACTCATTTTCACTCAGGTTTCCCTTGGTTACCAAACATCACCATAGCAACAAGCGGTAACTAAGTTCTTCTAGGTTCCAGTTTGTATGAGAGTTGTGTAAGAAGTCTTTGGTTATCTATAACTTTGATACTACGTATATAGTCAGCAGTGTCGCCGGATTTCAGAGTACCCGGTGCTTCCAAATCTACAAATATAAATATAGCTTAAACATTGCCATTAGTAACAATAGTATACAATAAAACATCACAAACATCAACATAGCATATGCCTGATGAGAAACAATTCCTTTGAGATACACTGCCCTCCAAACGTTCCTTCATACATCTCAAATTATAAAATCATTCAATTTATTTACACTGACAAACCCAAGTGCAATGGTATAGTTTCTTCCAAATATGGTTGTCTTTTTATTCAGCATTGTTTTATTCCATTGACATTTTATCAATGATTATCTGCAATAAAACATGAATTGTTTACTGTCAATTTATGAAATAATATAATTTCAGGAGTGTGAAGGAACTTTTGGAGGGCAGTGTAATTGAGTAAGAACAAGTTACTGAAGTGCTGCAAGCAATAAAGAAGTTCCTACCACTTTGAAGCAATGATCCTTCAAACTTTTTTCAATCTTGCAGTTGCCATCCAGGCAAAAACAAATTTTGTCCAAAATATATAAAAATATTTAGATGTGCCTACTCTCCTTATTGGAACCCACACATGCCGAGTAAACCTAGCTTAGAAACTGTTTGTGTTACGGCTGGATCAAACTATTTGGCCTAAATATACAGAATATTTAAACACGATGGACATAATTATACTAACCTAGACGAACGCTTCGACAGAACCGCACTGTCTTCAATGTCTGAGCAATCATATGCTGCAATAAACAAGAAATGTTTGTAAAACATATATAATACCCTCCTGGCATCCCAATAGTCTGAAATGATAAAGGTCACAGTGACCTTGACCTTTGCCCTGAAACTCAATTCATCAACTGTTGCTGGCCAACTTCCTTAGAAAGTTTGAAGATCCTTAGGCAAAGCATTCTTGAGTTATTGAGCAGTCTACGTACAGACAGAGATCCACGAACAGACCGACTAACTACACATGCAAAGCAATACACCCCTCATCAGAGATATGGCATACCTGCCAAGTTGGTAAAATCCAAAATAAGAGTGATCAAGCGAAACATGTCACCAGATGCACTTAAATATGATTTAAAAGAGATTTAGATGCATAAACAAGGAACATATTGATTCTAGTGGTTATAATTATGGAACAGAAGATCATAAAATGAACTAAATGTACTTTTGTGCAAGGTAGGTGAACTTGGAAACCAGAAATTTATCAAAGAAAATAGGAGTAACTCCACTTTAATAGGAGTACTTGGCATGTATGGATATGGGCACAAATATTGCCATTTTATTTAAGTCATGTTTCAGACAGCAGCTCTATGGTTTTACATAAAATTGAGTTAAGTGTAACTTACCATTTTCTCAAAGTTGACTAGGCCATCAAAATATGTTTTATTGCCTTCATGAGTGAAGGTCATATCTGAAAGAACAAAATATGTCAAGGTCAACTCACATGCAAAACATGTATGCTACTGTTAAGTACTAAATCAATTTACTTTCGGGAATACTAAATTTAGCATTCTGCAGATTGTCAGCATATAAATCACTTAGCGGATACGATATCCTTGAAATTATGTCCACACAAAATGGTCTTTTTCAACAATAGCCACGAAATTTTATCCCATTGAAATTAAATGTTTTTACAGTAACTTTTTAAATAAAACCGCGAAATTTTATCCCATTGAAATTAAATGTTTTTACAGTACCTTTCATAAGTAGTGGCATGAAGGGTATTATAGGGGGTGCCATCTTGGCCACTGATAGTCTATATACTCGGTGATTTCTAGACGGGTCCATCAGCGTCTCAAAATCTGCAAACATCTTCTTAAACTTGCTCGGTAATTTCTGAATATATAAATAATCAAAATGTATGACAAAGGTTAAAAGCACAATTTTACCAATGGATAGAATTGAAGTGTTCTTGGAAAAGTTGTTTTTTTTATCCAAAGTTCCGGGATTTATTGATTTTTAGCCATTTTAGACTATAAGCCTTTAAGCCAAATACAAAAGTCAGTTTTGAACATAATGCTTAGTCCTAAATCATTAGCCGTATGTATTATATTTTTTGCCAGCTTCCCTCGAAGAGAAAGAAATCTTGAAAAAGGGTTTTCTTGGTTCTTTCAAATGCCCTGGTGAATAGCACCAATATAATGGAGACTACTTCAGGGTTTCCAAACAGTTTTTCTCTAGTTGGGTGGGAAACACTGATAAGTTTTTCTGTAAGTTCCAGAGTCCTGGCTCACAAGAAACGTCTAGATTTTAAGTCTAGAGCGTTTCTAATTATAACTAATTGCTGACCGTTACACCAAAATAGCACCGTGGTTTAAGGATATGGACAAAGTAATATACTCACCTCCCAAGTCTGAGACAATCTACTAACTGCTATGTTACTGAGACCCATTACTATAGCAAAGAAGCAGTTCAAATTCCGGAATTCTTTACAACTGAAATGTAGAAAAGTAATAGTGACTTAAAAAAAATTATGTTACCAATGTTTTGAGGGCTGTTTTAAGCTGTTCGGCCACTCAACCTCCCTTTGACATTTTAACTTTCCCTAGTCATTGGGCTACCAATGGAAATGTATGTTCCAGTCTCCCTAGGGGGAGACTTATAATTTTTTCCTGCGGTTGTGGCAGCCAATATTGATCAGCAGAGCCAAGGAATAAACGCTGCCCTTACAGGTACCAATTTACACCATGGTGGAGAGGAGTATGTGGGTTATTCAATTTAACATCTTATTTTCTGCGGCTAACAAAATTGACAAGCCAATTCAGTGTGTCATACCCGAAATGTAGGCTTTATTAAACAAGATTAACACATCTCCTGTTGGTTGTTTGTTTCACATAATCCTTTATTACATGTTTACAAAAGAAGTATATAGAATGAGGACTTACTGTGCTGCAAGCTTGATAAACTTGCGTAGTAGTGAGACACGTTTACTGAGGTTAGAAGTAAGAACCATCTCGGTAACAATCCAGAACTGGATCTCGTTAAATCTTCGCAAGAAAAGGTCAAGGTTACTTGTGATCTTGCTGAACTTATAACGTCCAAATACTTGATAGATTAGCTCATACTGTAACACAGCAACAATACAACATGTCCACGGTGTTTAAATACATGTCAAGTTTTTTTATTATTATTATTATTAAGTTTTATTATTATTATTAAGTTTTATTATAATTATTATTAAGTTTTATTATTATTAAGTTTTATTGGAGCTACGTATGCAGTTGACAACTATAATCGCATGGTCTAATGGATTAACTTGAAAACCTTCGCCAAGCAACCTTCGACATACAATCAGGTGGAGCAATCTTTGCTCTGGCATAATGTCAATTGTTTCGGACAAACAGACAAGTGCTAATTTCACAGCCTGTTAACCAATCAGTCATAATTCATTTTCTACCAGTAATGGATATAACTAATTAAGTCACATTATTTCTTATGAGGTCAGCTAAGTATGCAGGCCAGGGGCCTTATTCATCAATGTTGTAAGTCTAAAATTCAGACTTAGACTTTATATTGCCAAATCTTCTATTTACTCTCGTGTTATTATAAATGTACCGATTTTGATATAAATGGGTATACATGTTCAGTGGGTAACAACAAATAATCAGATAAAATGTCACACGTTTAAATCTAATTGGAAAGAAACGGTATTGATTATTAATGTTGTCAATTTTAAATCAAAGAGTTTCAATCTTTTAGTTCGTATACAACATTGGTTAACTTAGAATGTCCCTGGAAATTAACGCAAGTACCCATAATGCAATATAACTAACCTCTTGAACACAAGTGAAGAGTTCCCAGTCATACAAGGTCATGTGATACGCCATTTCTCTAGAACTAAACATTTCTATCACAGAAAATGTCCCCTCCGATAGGCCCGTCTGCTCAGGTAATGGGGTCTGAAATAACAATAATAATACATGTATGTCCCCATTGAAGCCCAATAGTCTGAAATGATAACAGTCACATTGACCTTGATCTTTGACCTGCTGACTTCAAAATCAAAAGGGGTCATCTAATGTTGCTGACGAACCTCCAAGTAAAGATTGAAGATTCTAGGAGAAAGCATTCATGAGATTTCTTACAGAAACAGAGCTACCGACATATGCAAACCAATACACCACCCTCATCAAAGACTAAATATGTTGTCAAAGTCACAAATTCTAGATAAATTATAATATCAATTTCCCTAAGCCTATATTTACTATAAATTTAACCTCTGTAGAATAACAGCCTCTAAACATCAGTCAATAATTGCAACTCCCAAGAGGTGTTGCTGTAAAGAGTTTGCACTGTAATATCAATCTGGTATAGGAACATAGTGAATGTGTTTACCCTCGCCACCAGGAGTACCCATATGGGCAAGAATTCACTATATTAGGTTACCATAGTAACTTTACTATTGTTTTAACCTTTTAGATATTCAAAGTCTGTAAATCTGGCTTAGTTTAACTATTTTAATCTGATATACTTTTTATTTACTTATTGATATTAGTGCTTACCAAGGCATCAAGATGTTCTTTAGGTGTAACAAACAGTTGACTGTTTATACTCAGACTGGTTGTGATGCCTAAATCATTCTCCTTCAATACCACTCTCTCTGTGCAAGTAAAATACAGCAAATATGAAATGTATGACACCATAATGCTTATAATACACAATTTATACATACCTGCCATTAGTTAAATCCAAAATAGGAGTGATCAAGCGAAACATGATGCCCTTAAACGTGATTTAAAAGGGATTTGATGTATAAACAAGAAAGGTATTAATTCTAGTGGTTATAAATATGAGACAGAAGATCATAAAATAATCAATGTACCTTTGTTCAAAGTTAGGTGAACTTGGAAAACTAAAAATTTACAATGAAAATAGGAGTAACTCCACTTTAACAGGAGTACTTGGCAGGTATGCATTAATGTAATATAATTATTTAACATCATAAAATAAAGCAATAGTTACGATTCATGTTAAATTTCTCTTATGTATATGACTGAGTCAGGCTCCATGAAAACTGTCATTCCTCCAGTACTGACTGACAAATTTTTATACAAATTAACATAAATTGACCAGGATAATAAACTTAACCACCTCAAAAAAAATGTATCAACACAATATAAGCATACAACATACCGCCTGTTGACTTCACTTCACATAAAATGAGATCTCCTCCTAAACCAAGCTTATCTTTCACTTGCATGAGAATCTGTTCTATTTTGGCATCCATATGTATCTTCACTGTGGTGTATGTATGATCCGCACAGTACACTTTTATGATTGCTAAAATGAAAACATTATTTATAGAATGTGGGGAGTGGTGGCCTAGGTAGCATGCCTGCTTGGGGATTGAGAGGTCTCAGGTTCAACCCCCATCTGGACCACTGATTAATGTCTCTGAGCAAGAAAAACCCACAAGATCCACTCCACCAAGGTGTAAATTGGTACCTGTGAGGGCAGTGTCTATTCCTGGGCGCCACAGATCGATGTTGGCTTCCACACCCACAGGAGAAAAATAGTCACCCCAGGGAGACACAAACGTAGGTTTCAATAGGTAGCCCAATGACCAGGGGAAGTTAAAATGTCAAAGAGTGCTTGAGCGACTTAACAGCTGAAAAGAGCCCTAGAAAATTGGTAACTTGTTTTAACTTATGGAGACAAGTAAACAGTTAAGGCAGCAGCACCTAGCCACCTACAAAAGAGTCAGACATAGAACAAGCCATTCAATCGGCAGACTAATAACAACCTGCCTGCCATAATAAGGGCCAACAAGCTAACTGAACATAAGTTGTGCACTTACTTTCCTGTGAGGCAGATATAGCTTTTCTCTTCTTTGGTGAATCTTGGAAACATTCCTTAGATGACTTCCTCGATACTGAAGCTCTTTTCTTTAATCTATGGTTGGGGGAACTGAAAAAGATGAATAGTGAAACAATTTGTCAAACAAGAACCAGGGTCTACAATAGTTCAAACAAATAACCTCAATACGATACGATATTTTAAATAAGGGTCAGATCTAATCTACCACATTTCAAACATGGACCAGGTCCTAATCTCTCTTTAATATTGTACTGGGATTTAAGCAAAAGTTAAAAGCATAGATTAAATGCAGTCAATTGAAATCGTAACCTTTCAGATGTCCACTCAGTACAAGGTGAGTGCAAGGGCTTTTGTTTTGCGCCAAAATATAGACATTTAACTGGTTTTGGGGAGGGGCAATGGGGGGGGGTGTACCTCATGAATGGCCCTGGGGGCAGGAATTTACCCTGGGTTTGAAAAAGTAAAATCCCTGCACTTCCCGGGGGTAATGGGCCAGGTTTCAATTGACGGGTGCATGAAGGCTACCAGTCTGTGAATAATAAACAATAAACAAGATCTTACCCTTTCGGAGCAGTGAGAATGGAATCCAGTGATACAATATCATCTTTCAGGCTGGGATAATCTTGTAGATCATCTGTTACACAACTGTTTAACTCCTGTAATACAACATGTACATGACTTGTTAAAATAATGTTTAAAATGTCATCACAACCATAACTGCCAAGTACTCCTATTAAAGTGGAGTTACTCCAATTTTCCTTGTTAATTTCTGGTTCACCGAACTTTGAACAACAAAGGTACATTTTGATTCGTTTTATGACCTTCTGTCCCATTTTTATAACCACTAGAAAGCATACATTTTGCCGATGTTTGCCAAAGTTTAAACAGACATATGCATGTATAAACCCATCGATCAGCCAATCAGAATACAGGGAATTTTTAAAACTGGTTCAGAAGCTCAGTGGTTAATGTACTAACCATCTAAACTGGCAACCCATATACCTGGCATATGTTTCAACAGAAAGCTAATTTGCTCGGCATTTAAAAAAAGAATAATTTATTATAAATGTGCAGCTACCTCTAAGAATGCATTGATAGTATAATCTTCTTTAAAGGCGACGCCCACAATATTTGCCCATTCTTGTACGAAATGTAGAACACATCTTTTATGATTCAACATGAACTCCAAGCTCTCCTGTTCAGTGACATCCGCAGTTGATGAGTGATAAGTAATGCAGAATTAAAGAAAAATAATATATTGTTTTGAAGTTTACAATGAAACAACAAGACTGTGTTCAATTAACGCTTATACCCTTTGGAGGCCTTGTCAATAAAAAAATGTCATCAACATTACATGACACAGTCTATTCATAAGGATTATCAAATAAATTGGAATTTTACAAAGTTTAATGAGGTCAGAGGATATAAGTATGTTCACAGTGTTCCAATACAACACCCATTCAAGTATTAACGCTTTACAGAAATCCTTGCGATCATAGTTTAAACTGTAAGAAATTATTACAATATACATGGATCTGACTGCCTCACTGTGGTATAACGTACACCGGATATTGCTAGCAAGAAGAGTAATGTTATCAATTTTCGCGACATTCTAGTGTTGACAAGGGTAAGTTCAGAGATGATTTTTAGTTTTTCTGAGTGTGTTTAATGTACATTTTATACAAAAATATCTCCTCCATCAATTTTCCTAGCCTGTGCAACCAGTAAATTGTCAGGAAATTTCTTAAAAGCGTGATTAAAAGACCAAACTCGTATCCTTACTCACGCAGAAAGTAAGCTCGATCTGTCGAAATTAGATGTTTTTGTATATATTTTTCGTTAAAATACTCAACTTGAATCGAGCGAAATTGTCATTCTTGTTACAAAGATTGTATTGCAAATGTAGTATCCGAAACAAATCGAAAATGACGGTGCATTGCGAGAATAAAGGCAGGTGTTAGTGTACTGCTATATAGTTGCTCTCTGGTGTACGGAGTATTGCTGTATCGTGTACAGAGTATTGCTTTTACTTGTAGTGACTATTTGTCACTCAAATTGAATAAATACAAGGTATTATCAGCGTTATTTTGTAAAAATAACTTATATAGATATGTACCTATTTATTTACGATTGGATTGTATGGACCACATGAAGCAATTAATGTAACAAGCTAATCCTAGCTCCAAGTCCTCCCTGAATTTTATGGGAAACTTCTTTTAGTAACTGTGTATTTCACATACAGTAAAGAGTCATAGCTGAGCAATTGCATTAGACAAACACAAAACTACTACAATGTCCAATGCTTTGAATTAGCAACGTTGAATGTAAGTCATATCAAAGGAACCTCATCGAGCGTCTAAAATAGTTGAGAGATTATAAAATAAGCCTTGGTGTGTTTATGGATGTGTGAATGCCATTAGTTGCCATTTGACCATAAGCATGACTCTCAAAGAATTGCATATATACAAGCTAAATATCACATTTGTACTACTCACAAGAACACTTTATGCATCAAATTCAGCTTTGTATATTGTTAATCGCATTCATCTGCCTGACGGTTGAAATATTTTAACATAATCTTTTAAGAATTTTCTTATTATATCGTATAACTCATAAGACATGACCTTATTGGTGAGCAGACGTAATAATACGATAAAACCGTCCATTTACATACTTTACTTACTAATTTTATTAAGCCATACTCTCCGTACACTAACGCTGCGCTTATGTGCAATACTCCGTACAATAAACAGCAATACTCCGTACACGCACGGGTATCTGTTTTTGGATGTATCTTAGTTGTTTTTAGAACAATATTTATGAAATTTGGTCACAACATTTTGGGGTTCAATATAAACAAAATGGCCAGTTCAAAAAATCTACAATTTGGTAATACAGCCGTTCCAGAAGCTTTTAAAGTACTGCTGTCAATATTTGCCAGTGAGTAACGGCATAATACTGGTTCATTTTAACCTTTCTGTGAATATCTGATATACGATAGTGTGCTTTAAAGTTACCAAAATGCCCGAAGAAGTTAAAACTCAATTGGGATATGCATAAGAAGTCAGTTATTTGGAAAATTTTGTCTCTAAACTCACCCTGGTCTCCATTTCATGTACTTAAAATTGATAATATTACTCACTTTACAAGCAATATCCGGTGTACGTTATACCGCAGTGTGCCTATGAGATACTGTAAAATCATTTAATTTTGTTGGGACAAAATTTTGTGGTTTTGGATTAAAGGTGGATTTGACAGTTCAGGTAATAAAACAAGGGTCAAAATCAATGTTCGTTGGGATTAAAGGTTGTGGTTGAAGTGAACCATGAAATCCAAGAAATTTAATCCCCCACGAAAATTAATGATTTTACAGTAGGTGTATGTCTATTCTTGCGATTTAGCAAACCACAGAAATTTACTCTTGTCATTTCGCAAATCAGTAGAAATTAAAATCTCACAGAGAAGACTGGGCTTGCTCAACTGTGTTGCCTCTTTAAATTAAGTCATTATTACACTATTGTTATCATTTTAATATCATGATTTCAATTTATTATTATACAACAATAAATAATAATAACGACTTTATTTTAAGAGGCAACACAGTTGGGCAAGTCCAGTCTTCCCTGTGAGCCACTATGGCAAAACATGTTTACAACAAATAAAAGTATACAGATATTGTAATAATTAAGGATATTGTGAGAGTAGTACTGGACACAGATGATTACATGGCATGAAGATTACGTGCGTCAGTAGAAAGTCTTCCAGGAATTCATCTGAAAATAAACAATAAACAATACCGATCTGAGTGTCAATACATCTTTCATAAAATAACACCAAAGTTAGTGAATACATTTTCTATTGACAACTAAGCAATGTGCAAAATTTACCAACATTTTTTTTATATTAATAAACAAACACAATTTGCTCTTCTGAATGATATTGAAAACTTCTCCCTAAGTCGACAAAAAGTCCGTGATCTATTTTTTATCAAAACCTGCTCAACAAGGAATAAAACCCAGTTTGTGCGTCTAGGACTTCAATAAAGGGAGGAAACTCAATAGTGTAAAATTCTAGTACATTTACTGATTTACTCCCCTTTGGTCATGACAAACATTGAAAATTTAACATTTTCAGGAGGCATCTGGAATTGGGAAATCACAAATTTTCAAATGATTACAACAAAGCTACTCCTAGACCCCTATCCAGGTGCTTTCTGATGCCCATTTGTTAAATCGGGAGTTCATCACCGAGGCAAAAATCTCAGTGGGACCAAGGCATAAGGGTGTAAAATTATATACCTATCTCTGACACATGTTTGTTATTATCTAATCTACTCTCCAATAAATGTTCCAACATCTTCTCAGGTGTACCAGCCATCACTGAGTATCTGTAATACATTAAAAACACAATTAAATCTCACAGTGTACAATTAAAATAGGTAGGTTTTAGTTCATTATAGTGTCACCCCTATTTTAAGGGCCAGTCTATATGAGAGTTCTTTCTTGCACACAGTACATCATGAGTTCCTTCTCATATTGTCGGGTGCCTGGCAGAGATGGGCTTATTGTCTTGTTCTTTAACTTGTTGGCAGCCGGCAGCAAACCAACCAATTACATCAGTTCTAACCAAGCTTCCTCAGGGATTCCATTGCTTTTCCAAGGCTAACATCCTAACCACAGGGCAACAGTCACACAAGTATTTGGGAATATAATACAAACGGAGACATAATCAAACAAGAGCCAAAACCAGAGTACTCTTAACTGTTTTGAACTTATTTTGTAAAGTAGGCATGTAAGTATCTTGATGTATGTATGGACAGACACTATGATAACATATACAACACATGAAATGTGTTCATTTTTTACAAGCCCAGCGGTGAGCTCGACATAGTTACCTTTTTGCAAGTACAAACTTTCCTGTTTTGATGAAATCATAAGCATAATCCCCACTACAATTGTTCACATTTTTAAGTCTCCCGTGATGTCCATGCTTAATTTTGCAAATATTTACTACTTGCGAACTCTGCGAAATTAATTGGAGCTAAATAAAGTTTTAGTTTACAGTACCAGTATTATTTTACACATCTATTCAAAATTGCATATATCAGTGATAATCAAGTCAATTGTTTTTTAAACTTTTACTGAACTTTCAATTAGCTGACTTTCATGTGTTAAGCGCTTTAAGGACTTGTTATATAAAGCGCTTTTACTCACTTATAATGTGCTTGTACGGTACCATCACTACACTGTGTACTGGAGGGTATCTTCTCTAATACTAACACATCCTGACCATGTTCCTTCAATCTTACAGTGTTTGCTTCTACGTCCTATAAGTAAACAGCAAATAAAGGCTAAGCTCAGCAGTAATTATATAAGGCTAGTTTAATAATACTATAATACACTTAAGAATTTTAGGTTGATTGTAAAACATGGAGATTGGTGTTTAGTAGTTGCATCATCTATCTAAACCAGCAAGTTTTCATGAAAGCCTATGTCCTTTCATAAACAGAAATGGAATCCAGATCACAGAGTTACATATCCAGCATTCTAACCACTGGACTAGAGCCAGGGTTATGTTAAGCTTTAAGGTATATACATTTTGCTGGCTTAGAATGAGAAGGTTGTAACGACCTTATAAGACTAATGCATATTTGAAATGTACATCATAAGGCGCTTATGAGTCTATTTTCATGAAAATCAGAACTTATCATGTTAATCAAACTGAAGTTGAGAAGACTTGTTTTATCATAAGTAAAGAGTAATGGTCAGACAGCTTTTCTTGTTTTCTCAAAATATTGATTTTGTAGTTACGACCTTCACATTCTAAGCCAGCAATTTGTAAATAAGTAACACACTGAATGATTAGTATAACAAACAAAATATTAAACAAGACTGCGTTCAATAAACGCTTATGCCCCCGTGGAAGCCATGTCCATAAAAAGCTAAGTCAATCAGGGGCCATTATTCAGTTAAAATGTTTGATAGTGTTACATGACTTTGAACTATAAGGGGCTTATGATGGTAAACGAATAATGCCACATTTGAAAGCAGTGCCTTGATCGACTTTATGTGTGATCTGGTGATACAGATGTTATGGTTCTTTGTCACTGCACTTCTCCAAGTTGCCATCTATTCATATACCAAGTTTCAACACAATATCTTAAACACTTTTGAAGATACACTCCTGTCAAAATTTGATTCTGAAAATACTAAAGGGGAGATATTTCAAAATTTAAGACAGACAGAGTTATGGTTCTTGGTCATTGCACTTCTCCAAGTTGCCATCTATTTATATTCCAAGTTTCAAGTCAATATGTTTAATAGTTTTGAAGATATACTCAGAGCAAAATTTGACTATAAAAAAACACTAAAGGGGAGATAATTCAAAATTTAAGACAGACAGAGTTATGGTTCTTTGTCAATGCACTTCTCCAAGTTGCCATCTATTTATATTTCAAGTTTCAAGTCAATACGTTAAATAGTTTTGAAGATACGCTCCTGTCAAAATTTGATTCTGAAAATACTTAAGGGGAGATAATTCAAAATTTAAGACAGACAGAGTTATGGTTCTTGGTCATTGCACTTCTCCAAGTTGCCATCTATTTATAGTCCAAGTTTCAAGTCAATATGTTTAATAGTTTTGAAGATATACTCAGAGCAAAATTTGACTATAAAAAAACACTTAAGGGGAGATAATTCAAAATTTAAGACAGACAGAGTTATGGTTCTTTGTCAATGCACTTCTCCAAGTTGCCATCTATTTATATTTCAAGTTTAAAGTCAATACGTTAAATAGTTTTGAAGATACGCTCCAGACAAAATTTTATTGTAAAAATACTAAAGGGGAGATAAGTCTAAGTCCAAAATTAGGTCAAGGTGAAGGTCAAAATGGAGTCGGGTGATACAGGCGTGTGGAGAGTGGTCATATACAACATCCATGCAAGTATGAAAGCTTTGTAACAAGCCATTTTAATGCTAGAAGAAACGGTCAATTTGGGTTAACCAAGAATTTTACCTTTCAATAAGTCTAAGTCCAAAATTAGGTCAAGGTGAAGGTCAAAATGGAGTCAGGTGATACAGGCGCGTGGAGAGTGGTCATATACAACATCCATGCAAGTTTGAAAACTTTGTAGCAAGCCATTTTAATGCTAGACGAAACGGTCAATTTGGGTTAACCTGGCCGGACGGACGAACGGACGGAAGGACGGACGGACGGACAGAAGGACGGCAGACGGACGGACGGACAGGTGAATTACTATATGCCTCCCGATCTATCGATACGGGGGCATAAAAACATTTTCGTACCCGTAATATTCTGTTGAAGTCATCTTTATCTACACGAAGGAAGTGACAATTGTTATCTCTAAGAACAATGGTGGCAGCTCTAGGTGCATCGTTCACTAAGGCAAGTTTACCAAAATCATCTCCTTCATGTAACGTACAAACAACACCCTTGAAAAAACAATAATACATTAGTACAAGCAGTATATTATATTACGTTGTAACAGTTATGAATTTGTAACTGTGCGACATAGTTTAACTAAAAAGCCCGCGAAACTTCGTAGCCATGAATATGCCGACGATCGGCAAAAACGTGAAAGGTGGTATCTGCGAAAGTTTCTTGGTTTACAGTATGCATGTAAAGTTTCCAACCAACGCTTCTAAGTATACTCAAACACATATATAGCTTGGCGAATTTGACAAAAACCTGACCTTTATGCATGAATATATTACAAGTTTCTTGCTTTGAATATATCAATTTCCGCAAGCAAATCGTGCAATATCGGTATTTCAGATTAGTGTTTGTATTACATCTCTAGAGTCTTTGTGATACACACCGACTATGAAGATATCGACAGTTAAACTATGCTAATCAGAAGGTCAGGTTTGTGCCAAATTTGTCAAGCTATATAAATACATGAGCAGTTTAAATGCTTCTATACTATACCTTGCCATATATGACCACATTTACGGATCCTTTCAGTACAATATACCACGACTTTCCTTCATCACCTTGATTAAACACTGAAAGTATCAACATTAACAATATGTTTATAAGACATGACATTGTATGCCCCATGGTAGCCAAATAGTCGAGCATGGTAAAGGTTCAAGTGATCTTGACCTTAGACTTCTGATCTCAAAATCTATAGGGGTCATCTACAGTTGCTGACCAACCTCCATGTAAAGTTTGAAGACCCTAGGGCAAAGCCATTTTGAGTTATTGAATGGAAACAGATAGGAGAGTTTTTGGTTTGCGGAGGTTCATTTTATATAGCATAAAGAAGGAAGAAACTGCGGATTTCGCATTGGAGATGTTTGGGATTAAAAGTTTCTACTGCATATACTTGTATTTTAAAATATATAAATTTACCAATAATGTTTTCTTTTTTTCAATGATGTGTTAGACTTGTGCAGCTGACAAGTGGATATAATTGCAGGGTGCTCAATAAGTTTTAACCTAACAGGCCGAAATGCTTAACAAAGGTCTGATAAGGTCCTTACTGCAATTAGTTTCTTCAAATTGTGTATGAATTTCACATTTTTAGCCGGCCCAAAATACTTTTTAGCAGTTAATTTAGCCTACAGCCAGCTTTTGGCTATATTATATGTTCGATACTTACATACAGTGCCAGCTTTGGCATGAGATTCAAACAGTAGAACACTAGCAAGTTCACGTTTTACCATGGTGGATAGATGTGACAATGCTTTGATATGTAATAACTCTTCATAAATGATCTCAAGATCTTCAGATGTTCGTTCATGTGGTCTGCAATAAATCACATACAATTTGTCATATAACATGGTTCATACACAATTCTCATATCGAAATTCAAGTACTTGTCAAGGTTTTTTCAAGACAAGATGTGTTTTTTCAAGGCATTTTCTTGAACATTAATGAAAGTAAAATTGTACGATTTTGACACTTTGTGCTGGATAAACATGAATAGTACTGGTATCACCATCACAGCAATCGCTTAGCACTACACATTTCATTCTTGCACAAATACATTATCTATTTTTCATTTTTCAGCAAAAGAGAGTTTCTGTTTCATTTTTAAACACATAAGGTGTGGATTTGACAACATCCATATGTATATAATTAGGTATATTCAAGGCAATTGACTCCAATTCAAGGAATTTTTGTTAAATTCAAGTACAATTTTGACATTCTTACAAGGCAGCACCTAATTCAAGTACTGTTAGAGGTTGAAAACAAATTCAAGGAGGGGGGGGGGGAATAAAACTTACAGTTTTCTCAGGATCATTCTCATCATGGCGTCGGGTCCTTTATGTGCGAGCAGTAGGAATATGTCGGGTAAGTCCTCCTCACATTCACGTTTTGTCGTGTTGCTAGGCACCGTACTCACGCCTTCATCATCTTCTTGGAATCGGTAAAACAGATATTTGTCCTTGAACTGATGTTCATGACATACTGAAATAAATAACAAGAGATGTAAAAAATGTGAAGTTTGTTTATAATAGTGTCACCTCTATTGAAAGAGCTTTTCAAGTCTGACTTATGAGACACTTATCTTTCATGTTTAACAGTATAGTAACTTCCTGATGGATTCTTCTTTTCTTCGTAATGCCTACAGTAAAACCATAAATTTAACTGGCGGGCAGCTGACCAACAGGTCTCATCAGTTCTAACCCGGCTTCCATTGAGATTTGAGCCTTCAACATCAAGCTTCTTAGGTGCAAGCCCTAACCACAGTCATAGTATGTAAAACATGCACATTGACTGTAAAATCCTAATTTGTCATGGGTGCTGATTTTAATTTTTCAATTGTTAAGCTTGATCATAAAATCTCCCCATGAATAATCTACCCCTAAATACAGGTAAAGGGGTTCCCTTCCATTTCTTGAAATACATCTACTAATTACTTCCATATTTGATTATGTACGTTACCATGGACAACAATGCCTTCCTCGACGAGAGCTTGCCACATTCCCACGGCTTGTGTACGTGAATGTACCAGGGTGCTTTGCTGCATCAACCAATCAACCATCTCCGTACCCACAATGCATCGCCGATACGTTCGCAAGTGGAACTTCCTGTCTCGAATCATGTGTGGGGCTCGTGCAAGCATCACTGTGCGTAGAACATGACCCGCATGGATGAGACGTTCAGAAGGCACCTGTAAAATGTAAGAACTTTCACAACTTGCTCATTTTTAGCAGTGTTGCAATACAATGCTGGTTTAACTATATCTAGTTTTTGAGACTCGCTCAAAGCTTGATTTATTCTTATTTATGCCTATCAAGGTCAGACTGACCTATGCAAAACATCCTACTTAAAGTCAAGGTCAGATTGACCTATGTAACACTTCCTACTTAAAGTCAAGGTCAGATTGACCTATGCAACACATCCTACTAAAAGTCAAGGTCAGACTGACCTATGCAACACATCCTACTTAAAGTCAAGGTCAGGTCGACCTATGTAACACATCCTACTTAAAGTCAAGGTCAGATTGAACTAGGTAACACATCTTACTTAAAGTCAAGGTCAGATTGAACTATGTAACACATCCTACTTAAAGTCAAGGTCAGATTGACCTTTGTAACACATCCTACTTAAAGTCAAGGTCAGACTGACCTATGCAACACATCCTACTTAAAGTCAAGGTCAGATTGACCTATGTAACACATCCTACTTAAAGTCAAGGTCAGATTGAACTAGGTAACACATCCTTCTTAAAGTCAAGGTCAGACTGACCTAGGTAACTAATCCTACTTAAGGTCAAGATCAGATTGACCTAGGTAACTCATCCTACTTAAGGTCAAGGTCAGATTGACCTAGGTAACTCATCCTACTTAAGGTCAAGGTCAGATTGACCTAGGTAACACATACTAGTTAAGGTCAAGGTCAGATTGAGCGAGTACTTACATTGGTTATTGGAGCAGCTGGGTTAGGTATCTCATCTACAGTTGGTTTGTTTGGAATCTTACTCTTGCCTATGTTACCATGATCATTGACCTTCCTATGTGGACCTGCTCAAAATAAATACAGTTACATTATACACAACAAGATTGCTTTTAGTAAACATGTGTGGTAGCCATGGTGATAACCTTGTCCATAATAACTAGCCAAGTCAATCACATTGAAAGTTTTGTTATAAATGGACAGACAGATGAATCCCTATATGCCTCCAAATCAATAGATGCCAGGGCATTAAAATGTAGTTGAAATTGAAATCCACGAAATTTAATCCACCACGACAATTAATGATTAAAATAACACTGTTTTTTTTTTTTGCTTTTTCTACTATGAAGGGCTTTTTTGAAGGTAGCTATTTCCTAGCAAAGCACTATATAGCACCTTGCTTAGGCAATGGGCTCATGTTCCTCATATAAAGAGAGACATGGCCCCAATCTCCCGAAGCATCTAGAGAAATCTCATCTGAAATTGAGATTTTGTCCGAATCAGAGTCTGAATTCGAGATAAATATGAAGTTTGAACTGATAAAATTTACTCCAATAAGCTAAGAATAATGATTGTTGTTTTAATGCTTATTTAGAGTCCACGTGACCTCAAATGAAAATCATTCAAAAGACACCTTGCAAAATTTGAGATGAGATTTAGCTCAAATTAAGATGATTCTGGAGATCAAGTCCAAGTAAAAGAAAGGACTGTCAAAATTTGAGATGAAATTTAGCTCAGATTGAGATGTTTCTGGAAATCGAGGCTGGGTAAAAGAAAGGTTTGGCAACATTTGAGATGAGATTTAGCTCAGATTGAGATGTTTCTGGAAATCGAGGCTAGGTAAAAGAAAGGTTTGGCAACATTTGAGATGAGATTTAGCTCAGATTGAGATGTTTCTGGAAATCGGAGCCAGGTTAAAGAAAGGTTTGGCAACATTTGAGATGAGATTTAACTCAGATTGAGATGTTTCTTGAGATCGGGGTCAGGTGTAAAAGAAATGTTTGACTTACTCTGAGGTGTAGCAGACAATGGTGTGATCACTGATTCCATTAACTGTTTGTTCCTCTGTGGTGAATAGAAACATACCATCATATTATCACACTGCACTGAATGTAATAGATAGCCTAAACATATATCATATTTATACAGACAATCCTCCGTCAGGGACGGTAACTCTGGCAAGAATCCAGGGGAGGTAAATCCATGAAAATCTGTAGAAGAAACTCCTGATATATTAGAATAACGTTGTTTGATTGGCGTCGATTCTATGATATCGGCAAATGGAGAATAAGGCAATCCTGATGGAAAAGAAAGTCGATTAAACACATCATCTGATGTAGATGTTTTGGAAGAAAGTTGCCTCAACGATCTTGCCGATGTCAACCTATCTCTGTCAAGTTTTCTAACACTATCAGCAGTGCTAATATTATCACTAGACACTGATTTAGGTTTATCCGAGACGGACACTGTTTTCAAATAGCACTGAACCTGATTCTCATCAAATAAGAATTTACTAACAGGTGTACGTAACATGCCAGCGGATTTCGGGGTATTTAATTCATCAGACATTCCTAACACTGTTCTACGCCTTCCTTTATGTTTTCTCTTCTTGCCTATTTCATTATCAGACACCCACAAATGCCCATTCAAGTTTTCTTTGTCTAGTTCAATCATAGAGTACCTTTTGGGAATATCGGAAATATCAGTTGATTTATTACAGTCATGGTGAGCTAAATCTGAAAGCGAATGAACTCGGTTTGCATGTTTTTTATGAGGTAATGGAGGTTTTGAACTGACTATGTTTGGTTTGTCTATCAAAGGTTTTGAACTTAACTTTGTGTGATTATTTGAGTCACAGGGTTCTTTATCACAGGATTTTGGCACATTAACATATTTACAATCCTTATTTGAATCATGTACAACAATTTTAATGTCACTCTCAGTATCTTTTGAGTTTTCATTAATATTCGCTTCAGAAGTCTCTGTCTTATGCCCATCGTTGGCGCAATTAATGTTTGGGCTTTCTGCTTTCACTTTAGGTGAATTGTCAATCTGATTCAAACTGCCATCAAAATCAATATCATCAATATTAATAGTTTCCATGGGAACAAGCAAGCTAAGTGCATCATGGGAACTTGACATTGACTTGACCTTGACTTTTCTCATTTCTTTCTTTCGTAGTTCTTCAAGTCTAAATTCAGAGTCACTTTTATTTGTCTTAGTATCAAGCAGATCACTACATGAGCGTGATAATTCCTCAGAATCATTTTCAACTTCATTAATATCTTTATCAGTAGTAACTGACTCAGAACAAGAATGAAAACTTTCAGAATCATATTCAGTGTTGTCTTTTCTTCCTATAGATTTGGCAATTTCAGTGAGTGGGATGCCTTTCACAAGGTACTTTTTCGAGTCGATCAAATCACCGCAAGACTGACTCCGCTGAGTATAGTCATCCTCTTCCGCAATCATTCCATCTTCAGAATCTATGGTAACATCCAAGTTCTCCCCACTTAGATCTAACAAAGGTCTATGTCTATGTAAGGCACCAGGTAATGCATTAGATACATCAATGTCTTGACTGTCAGTTTCATCTATTTCATTCATAGATTTATCATAGTCCCAGTCAGAGAACACACACCCACGTACATCATACATTGAAGAAGGTCTTCGACCAGACAGTGAAGCATGTTTTCCACTAGGAGTTCTACTATCACCGGTCAGCGTTCCAGCCTTGTCGGAACCTGTAACAACTTCACTAGATCTTCTGTCAGCACAGAAACTGTTTGTCATCATATACGTCTCTCCGTCAATCACAGCACTAAATCTTTTATGAACATGTTTTCTTCTCGAACAGAGACATTTCGAGTTTAAATCACACAAGCTCATTGCGTATCTAGCACTAGCAATGGTGAGCTTGTTTGTAGGGGATTCAAATGATTCACTACCGCTGTCGGATGACAAACTGCGTATTTTTCCACAGGCTCTACAGACTGATATAAGAGACGAATCCCTTACAGATCGAGTATCCGTACACTCAGAATCAAAGCTGTATTGTTTCTGAAACAAGAGTAAAGAGCTGCCACTAGAACTTTCCTCACAGTCTGATATATCTTCGTCATCCTCGACACTACACAATTGTTTAACCCTCGCGGCATCCACTGATTTCATCATCTCATCTAGAAACGTCGGACTACGCAATGAACCTGATGATCCAGATGACCTCAAATGTCGGTCCATCGTACTGCCAGACCTTGACCTTGAATCTATGTACTTATTTTCATCTTCATTTAGAGATAGAGTTCTTGCAAGCTTCAAATTCACTTTCATTCGTTTCAATCTCGCCAACTCTTCTAGAGCGGTTGCTGGTCTTTTTGGTGGAACTTTAACACTGACTTTCTCATAAACCAGTTCAGTCTGATCTTCAGTGGGCTTTTTACTTTTCTTTTTCCCATACTGTTTAAAAGGACTTTCAACAGCAGTGTTTGAATTTGTTCTGCGTCTTATTAATGTCGTTAAACTTGATGCCTTTTTGGTCATCATATCAGATAGTGAGTTGGCTGATGAAGACACTAAAGATTTAGATTTTTCTATTTCTTTCCTTAGTTTGAATGAAGCACCCATTTTTAGATTGGACAATGAATGAGCCTTGTCACTGAACATCTTTGACATACTGCCCAGCCTTCCAAGTTTTCTCTTCAAATTCTGCTGTTGTGCCCTCAGTTTCTTAGGATTTGGCAAAGTGAAAAATCTATTAGGATCAAAATCTGTGTCAGGACTTTTCTTGGACTTGTAATGATCCTTCGGGACTTTGTTTTCTAATACGGGTGAGAGATATTCAGAAGAACTGCTTAGTTTGCTCTTCAGAGATTTTTTCCAATTAACTGAGTCATCACAACTTAAAACATCTTTTTGCATTAAGCTAGAGTCTAAGGACCGTCGTATATGTTTTGTTTTCTTCGGAGATTTTTCCTCAGTCCAGCCTAGTGATATTGACTTAAACAGACTGACTTTACTCGGAACCTTTGCCCCACTATTGTCATCAAATGATTTACTATGTAAATCCTTCTTTTTCTTTCTTACTGTAACATTATGACTGGCCACATTTTCTGCCAGAGAGTATGGAATTATCTGCCTCGCTTGGCCTGTCTCAGAATCACTGGATAGTTCAGCAGTGTCGTTCAGATTATGTTCAGCTTCCGAATCAGAGAAATAAACATCTTTCAATGATGATACTGAATGCACACTGGAACCAAATGAGTCTAGAGAAACGCTACTATCTCTTCTTTTCAAAGATGTGTTGACTTCAAAACCAAGAGATGTTTCAAAGATGTCACCAGCTAATTCAGAACGGCTATCATTCAAGTTATCCATATCAGATTTCAATTCCTGTAATCCACAAGTTTTCTCCTGTTTCACCCAGGGATTGTCATTACGAACATTGTATCCAGAGTCCTTCCTTTCATGTCCCAATTCTTTCACTTCTTGTTGAATATTGAGATTAATTCCATTACAAAACTTAACCCAGTCATGCGATTTTCCCTGACTCTCTTTATCGGTGTTACCCTGGGTTTCTTGTAGACATTTAATAGTTTCTACTGCATGTTTATTGTCCTCATCAATGTCTGTATCGACAACAGGTTTCTCAAAATGTTCATTGATCTTGAAATTTACTGACCTTTCATTAATGTTAATGTCAACACATTTATCAAATAATAAAGCATTATCTACTTCATCAACACCATATATATCGGCACATGTTGGGGATAGGTCGGAATGACCTTCAAATGGAAGACTTTCATAATGACAGAGAGCTGGTCTACATGAAACACCGGGTTGTTGGTCATTTAATCCATTTGCAGCTGCACAATTAAAATTCAATTTGTCTGATAATTTTAAATTATCAGGAGGTATCACAGTAATGGTTTTGTTCTCTTTAGACTCATCTTCAAATTTACACTTAACATCTTCAGAATGTGAAATTTTTGTTTCTTTCGACTGTTTTCCAAATTTCTTGGAAAATGAAACTAAAGAAGAAAAATCTATAGAATCCTTCAAATTTGAGAAAAATCCAGATTTCGCTGCCACAAGTAATCGTTTGTTCAATGGATCCTTTTTATTAAATTTCACGTCCGATTTCTTGGAATGTTTAACACGTTCAATCACACTTTTCCGCGGCAAGAAACGCATCGAATTCTTGGTGACATTATTTTCAGAGGAATTCGATCTGTGAACAAATGATGGTGTCGCGTTTGTCAACTCTGAGCATTTATGTGTAATTTCGTTGCTCTCTTTTTGTCGAGACTCTGAACAATTCTCATCATCTATCTTTGAAAATGTCATTTCAATTGATTGTTTTCTTTCGTGAGATGTCGGTGATTTTAAATAATTACACTTTAAATGAGCCGTCGATTCTGGCACATGTTTGAAACTGAAAGCATCATCGCTCAGACATTTTCCATGAATATCTTGCTCATTTCCGGAGAATGTTTTTACGTCCGTCAATTGGTTGACATGTTTATGTCGATGACTTGATCGTCGAAATGATAGGGAACGTTCCAATCTTCGTTTAAATTTCATTATTGAAACAGATATCCATTTTTCTTGAAATACATCATTCACAAAGTGGCTAGCTGTCTTTAGCAGAGTTTTTGTACATTTGCAACATTGTGCAAAATTGCAAATCCAAGCGGGAGTTGAAATAATCGTCTACGCCAAATACAGTTCTATCATTGTATCATTGTTGGCTGTTATTATAAGCATGCTGCATCACGTCCACTGAAAATATAAAAGCATGAAATGTTTAAAAGCATGATAAATATATTTTCTAAACAATTCAACCTCACCAGACAAAACACATAATACTGTTGTTAAAGATGATTAATTCAAGTGGCAAAGCAAAACATGTTAACATGAATTTTCTTCAAATTCACAGAATGATATTACTGTGGTGAATGACAGAACAATACATAAATAACAACCCCTTTATGGTGACCCATATTCTTAAACAATAACCTCTCTTTAGCAACAACCTCTCTTAAGCATATCAAATAATCACTATGTAGGGAATATACGTATAATGAAACTGATGTTTACAACTCTTGTAATTGAGCTTTTAAAAGAGTTGCAAACATTAGTTCTCTCTTAAGCAACTACCTTTCTTCAGTAATATGATTGTTAAATTATCTTCTTTTATCAAACTCTTTACAACAGCAATCAGATTGTAAGCCTCAACAATGTAGTATTTATGATTATAAGTTATAATATATGAAAGAGTTTCTGTGCAATGAAGTTATAGGATTCAAGTACCACAGAAATATTGAATCACAGTAGAAGTATAGTGCATAACTGCCAAGTACTCCTATTAAAGTGGAGTTACTCCTATTTTCGTTACAAAATTCCTGGTTTTATAAGCACCAACCTTTGCACAAAGGAACATTTGGATCATTTTATGATCTTCTGTCCCATATTTATAACCACTAGAATAAATATCTTCCTTGTTTATGCATCTAAATCCCCTTTAAATCACATTAAATGCATCACTCCTATTTTGGATTTAACGATTTTGGCAGGTATGGTAAAGTGTCTTATTCAATTCTTGGTTAAAATGTCAAATGAACGGCTGAGCTGCTCAGAATGCTGTCCTTGAAAACTGGTAACTTAGCTTATTTCAATTCTAGCTAAAGAAAAACTATAGGTTTTCAATTATTGCAAAATACAATCTATAGACAGAAACCTATATATAACATTCCATCTATTATGAAAGTGATTTGTATTCATTCCCAAGCAATCATGAAACAGACGGAAAATAATGTCTCCATTTCATAGGCCACCCTAAAAAACATTCATGTAAGATCAGAAATAACTAACTCAAACCGATTTTTTATTAATTTCATTATTCCCAAGATACACTGGTATCATTTCAGAAATTATTAAAATGCCCAAAAAGTAATTTCTCCACTCAGGTCCCATATATACAGTATAGTTCAGACTACAGTTACAAAAATTATAGCCAACATTTTTTTGATAAATATGGCCTAACACACACATATTATATTTTCTTAGTGAAACAATTGGAAAATCATTCGCTAAAACACTTAACATGCAACAATGACGTTTTTCTTAAGTGTCAGTGAAGGGTCTTTTCATAATATCAGTTTCCTTTACAGTTAATGATTTCTTTTAATTTTATATACAATCATAATGACAATGTGTGCACATTTAATGACCCTTGATTTTATCATACAGAACCTCAAACATGTACAGTATAACCTCTCTCAAGACTGAGGTCCTCTGTACAGCAACAACCTCTCTATAACATCACCTGCGAAATATCCCTAAGTCTACACTAACTATAAATTTAACCTCTGTAGTGCAACAGGCTCTCTATAACAACACCTTCAAGTTTCCCAAAGCTGATATTTTCTACAGAATTAACTTTGTATATCGCACAAGAAATATTGACAAACAATGTTGCCACAGAATCTAAATTACATTTTTTTCACACGAAATAGTTCTCTGACTTATAATTAATAACAAGAAATTGTACCAAAGAGAGATAATTACGAAATAGTAGCTAGATGTTACAATATAATTGGTCAGAATTCAACACCATCTGTTTTGAACTTCTGATAACAGAAATGACAGAAAGCACGAGTTCTAAGAAAATATAATGACACATGTAACAAGAGGGCCTTAAAGGCCCTAGGTCGCTCACCTGTTGCTCAATGGTCTAGGTATCAGTACAACCTACATCTCTGACCATATTTCATGAAGATTGGATCAAAATAGTGACCCCTGGAGTGAACACAATGAATTTCTAAGCATTTGACCTAGTAACCTAGTTTTTGACCCAACATGACCCAGTTTTGCACTTGGCCTAGATTTCATAGAGAACAACATTCTGACCAAGTTTCATGAAGATTGGATCAAAATTATGACCTCTGGTGTGAACACTAGGTTTTTCTAAGATTTGACCTAGTGACCTAGTTTTTCACCCCACATGACCCAGTTTAAAACTTGGCCTAGATTTCATAGAGAACAACATTCTGATTAAGTTTCATAATTATTGGATCAAAACCACGACCTCTGGAGTGAACACAAGGTTTTTCTAAATTTTGACATAGTGACCTAGTTTTTGACCCCACGTGACCCAGTTTTGAACTTGGCCTAGATTCCATAGAGAACAACATTCTGACCAAGTTCCATGAAAGTACAATCAAAATTGCGACCTCTGGTGTGAACATTAGGTTTTTCTTAGATTTGACCTTGTGACCTAGTTTTTGACCCCACATGACCCAGTTTCGAACTTGGTCTAGATTTCATGGAGAACAACATTCTGACCAAGTTTTATGAAGATTAGACCAAAACGGTGACCTCTAGAGTGTACACAAGGTTTTTCTAAGATTTGACCTAGTGACCTAGTTTTTGACCCGGCATGACCCAGCTTTAAACTTGGCCTAGATTTCAAAGAGAACAACATTCTGACCAAGTTT
Organism: Spisula subtruncata; assembly: GCA_963678985.1. NCBI lineage: Eukaryota > Metazoa > Mollusca > Bivalvia > Venerida > Mactridae > Spisula > Spisula subtruncata. The sequence goes on along the minus strand of OY787675.1, from coordinate 7,039,880 downwards.
CATGAATATTGGATCAAATTGGTGACCTCTAGGGTGTACACAAGGTTTTAATAAGATTTGACCTAGTGACCTAGTTTTTGACCCCACGTGACCCAGTTTTGAACTTGGCCTAGATTCCATAGAGAACAACATTCTGACCAAGTTCCATGAAAGTACAATCAAAATTGCGACCTCTGGTGTGAACATTAGGTTTTTCTTAGATTTGACCTTGTGACCTAGTTTTTGACCCCACATGACCCAGTTTCGAACTTGGTCTAGATTTCATGGAGAACAACATTCTGACCAAGTTCCATGAAAGTACAATCAAAATTGCGACCTCTGGTGTGAACATTAGGTTTTTCTTAGATTTGACCTTGTGACCTAGTTTTTGACCCCACATGACCCAGTTTCGAACTTGGTCTAGATTTCATGGAGAACAACATTCTGACCAAGTTTTATGAAGATTAGACCAAAACGGTGACCTCTAGAGTGTACACAAGGTTTTTCTAAGATTTGACCTAGTGACCTAGTTTTTGACCCGGCATGACCCAGCTTTAAACTTGGCCTAGATTTCAAAGAGAACAACATTCTGACCAAGTTTCATGAAGATTGGATCAAATTGGTGACCTCTAGGGTGTACACAAGGTTTTAATAAGATTTGACCTAGTGACCTAGTTTTTGACCCCACGTGACCCAGTTTTGAACTTGGCCTAGATTCCATAGAGAACAACATTCTGACCAAGTTCCATGAAAGTACAATCAAAATTGCAACCTCTGGTGTGAACATTAGGTTTTTCTTAGATTTGACCTTGTGACCTAGTTTTTGACCCCACATGACCCAGTTTCGAACTTGGTCTAGATTTCATGGAGAACAACATTCTGACCAAGTTTTATGAAGATTAGACCAAAACGTTGACCTCTAGAGTGTACACAAGGTTTTTCTAAGATTTGACCTAGTGACCTAGTTTTTGACCCGGCATGACCCAGCTTTAAACTTGGCCTAGATTTCATAGAGAACAACATTCTGACCAAGTTTCATGAAGATTGGATCAAATTGGTGACCTCTAGGGTGTACACAAGGTTTTAATAAGATTTGACCTAGTGACCTAGTTTTTGACCCTGCATGACCCAGTTTTAAACTTGGCCTAGATTTCATGGAGAACAACATTCTGACCAAGTTTCATGAAGATTGAATCAAATTGGTGACCTCTAGGGTGTACACAAGGTTTTAATAAGATTTGACCTAGTGACCTAGTTTTTGACTCTGCATGACCCAGTTTTGAACTTGGCCTAGATTTCATGGTGAACAACATTCTGACCAAGTTTCATGAAGATTGGATCAAATTGGTGACCTCTAGGGTGTACACAAGGTTTTAATAAGATTTGACCTAGTGACCTAGTTTTTGACCCTGCATGACCCAGTTTTGAACTTGCCCTAGATTTTATGGAGAACAACATTCTGACCAAGTTTCATGAAGATTGGAACAAACTGGTGACATCTAGAGTGTACACAAGGTTTTCCTAAGATTTGACCTAGTGACCTAGTTTTTGACCCCACATGACCCAGTTGCGAACTTGACCTAGATTTTATAGAGACAAACACTGTGATCAAGTTTCATTAAGATTTAATGAAAACTGTGACCTCTACAGTGCTTACAAGTCAAAATGTTGACGACGTACGGCGTACGACGTACGACGTACGACGGACGACGGACATTGGGCGATCACAATAGCTCACCTTGAGCACTTCGTGCTCAGGTGAGCTAATAAAAATTATAACAAGATCTGAGAAACTATTTGAATCCAATTATTTTCAGTATTTAAAATGTAAGTTATAAGAAACTCAAATCAGCCATGGTTTTTTCTCCTTATATAACAGAGGCCTGTAAAAGGCCATGCAGCCCTTATACCGATTTGAAATTTCTTTAAAATCCTGCATTTTTCACCAAAATCCCAAATTATATAGCTTGACCAGATTTAGTAGGCACTCATTAAACTTCGGAAGCGTGTATTATTTTCCGTAAGCGTAGCGGTCCTTATCGGAAATATTTGTTTATTTTTGCACCAACATTGTCCAAAATATGCACGGAATATGTCCGGAGTGCCTACTAAATCTGGTCAAGCTATACTTACTTTTTTGTTTACAAAACAGGAAATACACCAATATTTTCCCCAAAATTTAAAGGCTAAGGCCCCTTGCCCCCTTCCCAAGATGAACAGAAAAAGCCCTGAATCAGCAGTGAATACTTATAATATATACAGTAACAATAAACTCTTACCAACATGTTGAGTTAGTTCAGACAATCAGATTAATCATACCATGAAACAACTACTACTATCATAGTAATATATTTCCCTTTCAGATTCACAACCGACAATTAGAGAAACTCAAGTGAGCGAGTCACTACACTCAGTCACTGCACTCACCGAGTGAACTAACATTTACTGTCAACCCACCAGAGTAAATGACACACAAGACGATGTAGGAGGAAATATCCGCTCTAATACTATGATTAAAAGAAAAATCATTTTACAGCCTACGATAATAATGGAAACATCCACATTATAGTGCCTTAATCGTTAATGTTTACTATAGAAGCCGACAAATAATCAATATGGACAATTTATGGGCCTTACAATTGGTCAAGTTCAATAGCCACGAATTTGGGAATCCGACGAAAAAATTCCAAATATTCCGATGCTGCTGTTAATTAATCCAATGATTGTTTTAGATCAATACTGCGAGCACGACAGTTACTGGAGTACCAGCAAAGATTGTCCCCCACTTAACATTCCACGGCAAGAATGTGGCTTCTTCTTATTAAATTCCACAAACAATTAGACGATGGATTCTACGATGGATTCTTCCAATGCTTCTGTAAACTGATTGAGATACTAGCTGCCACCATTAGAAGACACGAAATTAACTTTCACTTAAAGAACATCCTGAGGGCTCGTGTAAAACTATGGTAACTGTAACATCAATTTAATATAAAATTTTAAGGCACAAACTATAGTTTTGCACTGAACCCTCAACCTGTTTTCAAAGTAATTTTTGTACCAGCATGTTCTCGGTGGCTGGTCCCCAAAAATTTGGAACATTTGATTTTGTGCACCACATGCACACATTCCAGAATCTTGAAGACGAAATTCACTATCTACTGGAACTGGGAAGTTGATTTATAAATTTGGTTTTTGCTAAAATTTGAGTTTTAGCAGTCTTTACTACTATTCTAGTGACACTGTATCAAAAGGTTTGCTTGGGTGGGGTTGGATGTTTATTTACCAATTTCTCAGAAATAAACTACGAGTTTCTCTGTTAAAATTTATCTGAAAGACGAATGTAGGCCTACTTAATGTTCAATGAGCACTTTCTAAAGTCAAAATTATAATGACACAATATTTGCATAAATTTTAAGGACTCATAAATTTTTATACAAATTCTACTATTTTACTTTTTTCTTCATAAAATACTTGTAATGAGACAAATTATGTACATACATTTTGTATACAATTATGATGTATATTAAATGTTTTTATGTACATTATACGAAGCTATAACAATAGTCATTATGTGTTAAATAACCGCAGGATACTGCGTCCAGTTAGATAAAACAGGTGACATCCTAACATATATACTCTACATCATTAAAGTGCTTGATTTATGATCTTTGTTTTGACAAAAATTCATTACACCCTTCTTGGCAACTGATCCAACCATGGCAAATAAACCAACATTATTGTACAGAAAATTTTACCCGGGACATCACAAATTTTCTAATGATTTCCCCAAAGCTTTCCCAAGATCACGAGGACACTTTTCCCGATGCCCATATATGCCCATATATTAAATTGGGAGTACCTCGCTGAGGCAAAAAAAATCTCAGTGTACCAAGGCATGAGTGTTTATTTTTAAAACTTAGGATAACTCTTGTTTATTAGATATAAGATAATTAGGAATTACCTCCCTTGGCTATAAAGGAGACATTGACAGATTATGCACACAAGTATTATACACTATCAGGTAACAGTAGACAGCTGCATTGTGACATTGTCATTTATCAACTGTAATTTGGTACACCAGATTTGCATTAAATCAAAGCTGCAACAAGAATCTTACTAGTTGAAGCAAAGATTTTTGAAGTTTATAGTTGTGTTGATGTAACAGAGGAATATAAATGTGCAACCAGACCAGGGCTCAAACTCGGGACCCTTAACTTACAGGGCGAATGCTCTACCGACAGCTTACACAAGTTTCTCCCATATTAGTTATTGAATCCTATACACCACACCCGGCTACAAAGACATCAGTTATGTGGCAGACAAACAAATATTCAAAATCAAACAAACAAATTAAGTAACTAATACATTTAAATTCATGAAAAATTATTTTACAACATAGGATAGGGATGAGACTAATGTGATAATGGCTTCCTTCTGGGGCAAAATAACCACTTACAACAATTGAATGGCCTTGTTACAGCATAACATAAATTCAATGGTCTTATAAATCACAAAACAACACTTGAATAACCTTAAAACCAAATTACAACACTTGAATGACCTTAAAGCCAGATAACAACACTTGAATAACCTTAAAACCAAATTACAACACTTGAATGACTCTAAAACCAGATAACAACACTTGAATGACCTTAAAAGCACATGACAACATTTCAATGACCTTAAAAAAACAGTACAACACATGAATAACCTTAAAACCAGATATCAACACTTGAATGACCATAAAACCAGATATCAACACTTGAATGACCTTAAACCCAATTACAAAAATTGAACGGCCTTAAAACTAAATACGAAACTTGAATGGCCTTTAAAACACATTTCAATCATTGAATGGCCTTAAAGCTCATGTACATAAATTTCCTAGTGAATAGAGTCATCTAACTTGTTTCACCACAGTAACCATTTAAGTGCCATCATGGTAATAAAGCTAGCTAGTTGCCATTAAACCTTTCAAGAAGTCTGTCATTGTGAAATTTGAGATGAAAATAGAAACATTTTTTTATTCTAATTTTAAACAAAAAGATCTTGTTACCGTGACAACAAGTTTCGGAAGAAAATTTGAAGTCGAATCGGCAAAATTCTTTGAACTTTTAATATTTTTTTCTACAATTTGAACTTTTCTGCACAAGATCATTCAAGTAGCTATCGAGCGCTTTATGGTAACTTTTAAGTTTGTCTAGGCAACGACATGCTATCAGCAAACATGTTCGCGATGGCAAACCGTTTCTCAACACTTTGCTAGGTGAGCAATACAGAGTGCTTTTTTGAAGCAAGCCTTACTTAGCATAGCGCTACGAAGCACTCAATAGCACCTTGCCTATGCAACATCCTCCAGATATCAGTTGTTAAATAATGCTAATAGAAGGTCGAGGATCGTGTCAAATTCACCTTCCTTTACTGCCATATATATATAATAACTTTTATCACAAATTAATTACTGAAATCGTCAAATTAATTAACTAATTTTTAGCACCTGTAGATTTATCCCTTCCATAATTCATTTTTTCTCTCGACAAAATAATTAATTTAATGTTCATTATTAAATGTATACCGAAAGGGGGACACAGGTGTTATAGAATATAGAAATTATAGAAAACTACTCAAATATTGATCATGGGAATAATAAATCTTTATGGTATAAAGGTTATTTAAAAAAAAAAGTTTATTACACTGTTCTGCCAGTGTAAGTTGATAAGGTGCACATAATTTACCTGAGCAACTGGTCACATCTGTTTTAAAATGTTTATTAATACTTTTAATTGAACTTAAAAGCTGTCACCATTCGGCAGACTAATATACCCCCTGCTGGCAAAAGGCCATAATTCTGGCAAAAATCACATAATTCTGGCAAAAATCACATAATTCTGGCAAAAATCACATAATTCTGGCAAAAATCATTGCAGCACAAATTCTGACTGACCAACTGACCAACTTATAATAAATGAGGCAATATGACTGTATGGTGCATTAAGGTTACAACTTCACACTTCCTTAAGTAGCCGAGTTTAAAACTTAAAGATACAATTAAGACATCATTTGAAAAATAAAAAAAAATTAATATATGTCTCAGCATAATAAAGATCTTACTGGCTTTGATATACCGCATTGGAATGGATCTATCATGAAACAAGTCTGAAACTTAAATTTAGCCGGACAAAAACAAGGCATTAATCACAGACTGCAATTAATCTCTATGAGTTTCATTAAACACACTTTCTGCATCAAATCTGGTTTGATTCCGATATAACCGAATTACGTCACAAGATAACTTTTTAATGCGTTTTTCGCTGTTTTCCACACAGAAAAACAATTGAACAACTTAATTCATTTGAAAGCGAAAAAATTGTCTCACCTCGTTTGGTTGTGACTAAAAATCCCAAAGTTCAATGACCTTAAGTAGCAACACATGACTGAGGATTTTTTGGTCACAAATAATGTAAACAATAAACACCAAGCTTAAGCTGAGCCAAGACAATATCGCCAAGTCGTCCATTTATAACGAACACATAATAAATAACCATGAATATAGCTATATATAACACATATATTTATTTATCTATATTCTTTATGAGGCTCACAGGTGAGACTGGCTATGCCAACTGTGTTGCCTCTAAGTCTTTATTATTATTATTTATAGATGACTATACAATACATCCATCTTTTCACGCAGACACAAATTGCCCAATGGTCAAGTAACTTCATACTGGCAATTATCGGCCAGTTGGCCAGTAACTTATTTATATCCAAATATAAAACTCAAGTTTTTTCCCATTTCTGTCACTAACGAGGCTAAGTAATTAAAGCATACAGATGTGCATAGCGACTATGACCTGTTAAGACAACAATTTTCCCCTCGAGTCATAAACAACTAAACATCAGCGACACCTTACTGATGTAATCACCCTACAATACTACCATACAAGGTGATAGTTAGTGTATCTGTAATACTCTTCCAAAATACAAAATATCTCATTCTCTTTTTTTCTGTATTTTTTCTCCACTAGTGCATAATTATGGATATCATTCAAGGTTCCAAGACTAATTCTGTTGGCTTAGAATTAGAAGGTCATAAGTGCAATATTGACATTTTGAGGAAACAAGAAAAAACTGTCAGAAAATTACTCTTTAATTGTGTATGGTAAAGTATGTTGTTTCAACTTCAGTTTGGTCAACATGACAAGTTCCGATTTTCCTGAAAATAGGCTCATAAGAAGCGCCTTGTATTAAATGATGCTGATTCCAAATATGTATCAGTGTTATAAGATCGTAAGTAGTTCTCATTCTAAGCCAGCAAATTATGGATATTATCCATGGTTCCAGGACTAATTGTTGGTTGAGTTAGGCTTAAGCATAATATATACATTGTATTAATACTATAATCCAAATGTATCATTGGTTTACAGCTTGTCTGTGATAAATACATGTTAACTCTGACGTAAAAAAAACCACCTTAATATAAAATCACAATAGGACCACCTAAATGCATGGTAAGACCACCTTAAATTCATAATACAGAACCACCTTTAAAATATGAGATAAGACAACCTTAAATACATGATGTAATGGACTACCTTAAAAATAGGAACACTTTTATCACATACTTGTTATTCAACCTTAACTATAAGACCACCTCAGCGAAAATATGTCATTTTTCTTATGAACCATCAAGGTGGTCTTTTTACCAAAGTTTCACTGTATTTAGTGATTTACTACAAATCTGAGATAATTACATGAAATCCTTCCACATAAGGATGATACTTACATACATGTATAGATACCCAGAGGCTTGGTAGACATGAGATCACAAAGTGTTAAACTACACAGAAAATCTGAGATGGTTATCATACTGTAGTAATACCATGTGACTTTCGACTACAAACCCAAGTCGAAATTTACTTCACTTAAAAAAATACAAATAGCTGAAACAGTGTAGCAATGCCTATGTGACTTTGGACTACAGATCCAAGTCATAATTTCCTTGACTTAAAAAAATACAAATAGCTTAAGAATTTTATTTTTCACCATTTGCTATGAAATATTTGCCACACAAAGGGGAAAATTATAAGATTTCTCCAATATTATCTCTATCTGTAGCTGGACTGTTTATAATATGCAAACAGTTAGTAAAATCTTCAGGAGTTTCTGACTAAAGTTTCAAGTAATTTTTCCTAAAGTTTTCACAAGGAATGCTTGACAAAATGGCCAACCCCTGCGAAAAATGTTCTAGAACCTGGAGTAAGTTCTAGAACATTCAAGAACTTTCAAAGAACTTTAAGAACTGTTCTTGAACTAGTAACATCATTCTTGAACCATAGTTCCAGAACATTGTGAGTTCTTGAACTAGACCAACAGTTCTTGAACCTTGGTTCTAGAATCTTAATTGTTTTTTAACTAGACCACCTATTCTTGAACTGTTCATGAACTGTTCAAGAATATAACTATGTGCACAATTATTGATGACATCACAGATTTTCAAAATGGCTGCCAGTATGACATGTAATCAGATGTTTGAAACATTTAGTGGTTGTTTTCATCAAGATAAGCAATCTTATAACAGGTAAGTTGCATAGTTTAGCATGTTAAGTGTATAAGTATCTTAAGTGACTAATATCCTGCTCATAAGAATAGTGGTGCAAACTTAAAATATAGGAAAACAAATTAGAAAGTGGGTGGCATACGTTTAACATGAGGTTCCATGAATAATAGCTGAACTATTTAGCTAAGTTGACAGGCAAGTTGATAATCTTTCAGCTATTTTCACTATTGGAAACCTTTGGGAACATGAACATAATACCATTCTATTTTACTTTGAAGCATCATGAGGCATTCATTATAAAGATAATACATTTACTGTTCATACTTTCAACACATCTGTTTGACTCACTTCACTTCATGTCATTAGTGTTCAAGAACTGTTCTTGAAATAATCCTTGATTAAAACAAAACAAAATTCAGAACGATTTTAGAACAATTCATGAACAGGTTCAAGAACTAAGCACAAATTCTTGAACCAGTTCTATAATAGTTCACGAATCAGTTCTAAAACAGTTCAAGAACTTCTGTGTTAAGTTCAAGAATTTGCAGGTTCTAAAACTGCCATTTAATGTTCATAAACTGTTCTAGAATCATTCTGGAACACGTTCTAGAATTGTTCTAGAACAGTTCTTAAATTTTTCGCAGGGGGTTCCAGAATAATTGTTTTCTGTTCTTGAACAAGTTCTTGAACTGAGTTCTTGAAACCGTATTTCAAGAACGGCCATTTTATGTTCTTGAATGTTCTGGAACAAGTTCAAGAATTTAATCAAGAACAGTTCTTGAAGTTTTCGCAGGGGATTTAGGGATCCTGCATTTCTTTGAAAGCTTACATATTTACCCTTAGCACAGTTTTTGTGTCATAGAAATCAGTATAGATGCCGAGCATAGCCTTTATTTGCCAGTCAGCTTTCTGCTGAATATGGCAGGCATATGTGTGCCTCCACCCGGATTTGAACCCGGGTCACCGGATTAGGCGGCAAGCCTGCTAACCACTGAGCTACTTTTTTGTTTTTGACGTGAAGCAAATTTCGTCTTGGGTTTGTAGTCCACAGTCAACTGGTATTAATATTGCTACTCTGTTACAGTGTATCATATAAGACGAGAGATCACAAAGTGTTAAACTATACAGAAAATCTGAGATGACTATCATACCCAGAAATAACAAGATATCAATCAACTACAACACCATTACTATTAATACAATTGTCAATGACAATCAGTCCTGATAGTATGCTGCTTTAAAGATCTATATCTTCATTTTAGTAAAATTGACAAATTTGGCCCTCCAGGCTGCAATAAATCTTTCTCACTGTAACTGACTAAATTTAAGGCCAGAGATAACTCTTGTAGTAATACTTGCTTTTATCAAATTATCTCCCTTTGAATTAAATCAGTCATAATGTTTATACGAGCTGTTCTCCTGAAACCTGCTGCTGTAAAGTCATTTAATTTCAATGGGATGTTAATTTGTGGAGTTTGCATTTCAGATAATAAACGAATTTAATTCCCCATGAAAATTAGTGATTTTACAGTAAATAATAATTTTACAGTATTTTGACATTATGTACTTACAGTTCAAAAAATGTTTTTAAAAAGCAACAAAATAAGAATACATGGACTATTGTTATATTATGTTTTATATTCAGGTTTTAAGGCACTTCTTAACAATTTTTCAGTAATAAACATGGTGGCAGTTTTACTTAACTAGTTTTTCCTGAACTATATCCTCAACTATTACTAACAAAAAATTACCACATTTATTAGAACGTGAAGACATGACCTAAAATTTAAGACAACATTTTCAAAGAAAACTTAACAATGGCCTCGGGGTTCAACTATTAAGTTTGTTTCATTCTTGAACTATAATATTATGTTCTTATCTACTACAATATCGAAAAATTCCAACAACAAAAATCAAATTTAAATCAAGTAAACCCCTGAAATTTGCCAAAAAAGTAAAAACTAAATTTATTTTAACAATTTGAAAAAGAAATAAACAAGTGTCATATACCTTTTTTATTGTCCAAGTTTGGTCACGCATTATACACATATATAAAGTATCAAATCATAGCCATAGAAATATTCCTCATACGTTTAAAATGACCAATTAAAAATAATTAAAATGGCACCATGATAGACTATAATTAAGACGGGCCACAGTAGACTTTGAGACTCCAAAATATATCGCTTAAACAACATTTTTGTATGTTAACTTAAAACAATGGACAAAAATACTTGGACTTTGATCAAGAATTTTTCAATACTGTAGTAGATTCAGCTGATTTATGCTGTCACAAGTCAGTGTATACCGGTGTATATAACAATATACACAATATAGAATTACTTATAAGCGTGATTGTATCGTAATTATACATCGGATAGGTTTTAAGTGTGTAATTTAAATACATACGTGTGCAGTGGGACATGCAGTCACTGCTTATTTACAGTATCATACATATCATCACCGATAGTACGTTCTTTAGTAGTTCACTGCACGTCAGTTAAAAATTTAGATTTTTTTGGCGGCTTTTATTCGCAAATATAGATAGAATCTTACCTCTAAGCTTTGACCTAAAACTATTCACTACTGCATGCTGATAGTGCAGTAACCTACTAAATATCAGTTTCTTGTAATTTCAAAATTGTCATATTATGAGCCCATCTGATAGAACTTAATGACAGTGAATTTCAAAAATCTGTAAAAAACCATCTACTGTAAAATAATTAATTTTCGTGGGGGATTAAATTTCGTGGATTTCGTGGTTCACCTTCAACGATGAAATTAAATACCATCTAACAATAATTTGACCCTTCTATTTATAACCTGAAATGCAAAATCCATGAATTAAAAGTCCCATTGAAATTGTATTTTTTACCAAAACAACGAAAAAGATTTCCATCGAAATTAAAATGATTTTACAGAATACAAATCATGAGAATATATTTATTTACAGTATTACATTCATGAACTGATATATCATATAGCTTAACATACATGTAAAACAGTTTTATTAGGGTCTAAATGGAAAGATTGAGACACTATCTAAGCACTAACGGAGCATATTCAATTACTTTGAGACTTCTCCTCTTAAATGCAAAGCATCATGCAAGCAGAGAGACACAAGGTGTCCATTACTTAACTAGTTGGTGTCCTAACAGAGTTCAACCATATTAGAACACAGCCGCTAGATCCCTCCTGGACTTTGTTGCTTTAGCATCTTGCTTCCTGCCAGCCCAAGGCCCCATTAAGACTTTTAAATTACCTTCAAATTCAAGTTGAACATATTTATTCGCTCAGCAAAGTATTATAAACCTTGCATAAAAACCATCCTTCAAAACCCATTTAACTTAAAGGTCACATACATTAGCAAAAATGTTCAGTTATTACTACAGTATTACGGTTCAAAAAGGAAATTAAAGTTTAAGTTCACTTCAGACTCAGTTCAATGAGTATGACTTTTATTTAAGGAGGCTAAGTCTTATATATCAAATTCAAAGTTAAATGTGCCACTATGTATAGCCCAGAGAATTTGACATGCTCCTGACTTTGTAATAGCGTAATTTAACAGCTGATATCTTTTCTATATTTTAAAGCCCTGATTGTATGTTTTAAAAGCTGGAAGTATCACAAAGTCGCACAAGGTGAGATATATATACAAATCTAAAATAAGTCCTTTTAAAGTTAAATGAGATCAGTTTGTAAACATAAACTCATCCTAGTTATAACAGCGTATACCTGATTAAACGGTAATCCTCGCTATTCTTTTAAATGGGATAATTCCCTCATTAGTATTACTTATTGAATCGACTATACAAATATTGCATGATTTGCTAGCAGAAATTGAGATCTTCAATGAACAAAAACAAACTTATTCATGCAAAAATAGGTGGGGATCGAGTCAAGTTCTCGGAGCTATATTAGTAGCGGAATGATATCAAGGAGTTGTAATGAACTTTCATCATTGCAAATTGAAGTACAATTTTTGTCATCGCATGGTGAGATATAGCCACAGCAGATATGTTACAAGTATTTGATTATGTTTAAGTGATAAGATAAGAACGCTTTGATACACTCAACACATCAAACATTCTCATTCAACTTAATTATGTATACAAAATTTTCATTACAAGTCAAGCTACAGAAAAATTGCCCAAATTTCGAGGGGTGCCCGCAAGACTGTAGTAAGTCCTTCTTTACTATAATGTAGTTACATACTACAGTCTTGCAGGAACCCCTCGCAAACACAAGCCTAAATAAAATGTTTCTTATTAGATTTTTAATTTTTTTACACAACTTTTTAACACTTTCACTCATACCTTGCTGTGTGCAGCTATCCAATGAGCATCAACAGGTTATCTTGGAATTTATTAATATCAAAACAAGAGATGTTTGTGAAACAATATGCCCTCATGGCAGCCATAATAAGTCCGAAATGGTAAAGGTCACAGTGACTTTGACATACCGACCACAAAATCAATAGGGGTCATGATACTATTGTCACAGACCTGAGTATCGAACCTGGACCCCTGACAAGTGATACATGTAGACACTCAAATGTTAAAATTACCATGATGCGGCTGATGCCAAATCTAGAAAACATGCTTAAAGTGGCCAAGCAATTGCAATGCTTCAATGCTATTTCTTGTCCATGAGTTGTAACAAATTTACAGTCAAACAATGAAAAGATGGATACTTGACCGATATTTTATAAATTTTTAGCTTATCAAATTGGTATAGAAAGATAACATGTACTCTGGATGATAATAAACTTGCTGAAGATGTACTTTGGAGTTAAATGAAAGTTTACCTACTTAAATATTACAATATATGTATATGTGTTAAATACCTCATAGTAAATACATATTTCGATGGCTTAGAATTAGAAGGTTGTAACTACCAAATCGATATTTTGAGAAAACACGGAAAAACTGTCAGACATTTACTCTTTACTTATGGTAAAACAAGCTTATAGAACTTCAGTTTGGTCAACATGACACGTTCAGATTTTTATGAAAATGGGTTCATAAGAAGCGCCTTGTGATGCTTATTCTAATTTGCCATCAATTTGTAAATTAGCATACCATGCCCACCAGGGTATGAATACATAAATACCTACATACCCACAATATAGGGGCCCCGTGGTTAGAGTACATTCAAATTAGAATGTAATTTGAGAAAGTAAACCACAATGTGACCACATATCATCCATATATTCGGTAATGTGACACATATAAAATATTTGTATCAGTATAAGATATGTAGATATGTAGATATGTAGGTTGTATGTAACATCTTCCCATCCCATATAATGATACATAAGCCTTGTAATGAATTCTGTCAGGTTTTATGTTACATACCAAATGTTGTGTTTTTTGTCCAAAAAACTTTCTAAAATTTCCATTGACCCTGCATTCCATGGAGTTACAATTAGCTCAGTTTCATGCAGTTATACCCAGATAAACCTAGTTTACCTGACAAGCCAATGTTTACAGCCGTTCTCGTTTAACTTTGAACAGACTGTAATGTTGCAGATTATTAGGTCACGCTATATATTCATTTCTAGTTATCTAATCACCCTTACAGAACATCCTCATAGATACTGAATATTCAAAGCAATTTTTAAGCATACATTCTAAAATATGAATCAGAAAAATTCAAAATATTACTTTTTTATTCTGCATTACTTTTCATGGGGGATTAAATTTTGTGGATTTCGCGGTTCACCTTCGTACAATCACGAAAATTTAATCCCATCAAAAAATAATTTAGACTCTTTATTTATTGCATGAAATGTAAAATCCACGAATTAATGTCCCATCAAAACTGTCTTTTTTACCAAAACCACAAAATTTAATCCCATCGAAATTAAATGATTTTACAGTAACAGAATCTGAATCACTTGTAATATAAGTGATAGTTTAGGGATCTCTACATGTATGTATAATTATATGACCGGATGTGACACTCAATCACTGTCTGCTACTTCATCAACACATCAAAGGGCCGTATGAGCATAACAAATTTTCTGTTGCCACTCAAGAAATGTAAAAAAACAAATTTTGAATTACTGTAAACTGATTTACTTTCACCAATACTAAGGTTCATGTTTTGTCAAACATCGGCATAATCAAGACTAAATTTTCGTGATTTTAAGTCTCCGGCAATGTTCAAATCAATGTTTTGAACCAATTGGCGGCGTCCTTAAATTTAGCAAATTTCTACCGCTCACAAACTCTGCAAATTAAAGTGCACGAAACAATTTCTTGGTTTACAGTACCCCAGTGCTGCATTTAGTTCTAAATAGAATTTAAGAAATAAGGGTGCAGCACATACTGAAAACATCATAAAGGGATTCTGAGAGAGAAATGACTCATATATATATGTATAGATTCTTGATAACAACCAGCAGGGAAAGCTGTTAACCACCAGAAATTATGAGTCAAGAAAAAACTAATAGGATTATAAGTGGAACTGTTTCTAAATTTTCATGTTGGGTAATGATTTATTAAAATCCAACTTAGGACCAGTCCTGTCACTGGGAATAAACCAAATCACTGTATGACTTATTGGGTATTATAAAATTCAACTTAGAGGCAGTAAACCAGATCACTGTATGACTTATTGAGATATTATAAAATTCAACTTAGAGCCAGTAATGTCACTGGGAATAAACTAAATCACTGTATGACTTATTGAGATATTATAAAATTCAACTTAGAGCCAGTACTGTCACTGGGAATAAACCAAATCACTGTATGACTTATTGGGATATAATAAAATTCAACTTAGAGCCAGTAATGTCACTGGGAATAAACCAAATCACTGTATGACTTATTGGGATATTATAATATTCAACTTAGAGCCAGTACTGTCACGGGGAATAAACCAAATCACTGTATGACTTATTGGGATATTATAATATTCAACTTAGAGCCAGTACTGTCACGGGGAATAAACCAAATCACTGTATGACTTATTGGGATATTATAATATTCAACTTAGAGCCAGTACTGTCACGGGAATAAATAAAAAAATATATGATTTTAGAAAGCGATGAAAAATATACGTAACTTCCAATTACTATATGACTTATTGGGACACTAGACAATTCAACTTGTATGACTTATTGCTATAACCAGAAGTTGTCTCATTTATACACTGTGATTGTAGTCCTTGGAATCGGGTGCTCTATAATAAATGATGCAATTCATCATTAAAATAGTTACTGTATCATTATAAGTACCTTTGAGTGGTAAATGCTCAAGCAGTTGATTCATTCACTTTATTATATGCATGGTTTTCCAGGAATAAATTTAACATACAATTTTGAAAACCATATTTTGCCACGAGTATGAAACCTACTTAAACAATAATGTCAGCCAACTGAGTTTAACAATAATTTCAGCCAACTATCATGCATGTCTATTATATCTATGGTTTAAATAATGCACGAATTCTAAAATTATGACACTGTGCAGGGTAACTATTACTGTAGAAAGCTAACCCGACACCTGTGAGGGTTAACCTGACACCTATGAATTTGATGACACAACGGGTTTTTCATAAATTAAATTATAAGAAGATTTTGTAGATTATTTTATGGATTATTTTTGATACCAATATAGCATCCTGCTGAGATAAGCTGGTCTTATAATAATATAATATACATATAACACCTACAGTAACTGTAATACTAAGTATAATCATATTACATATGTATTAGGATTGGTTCAATAATGATATAGTATGTGGTGCTAACTTGATTGCTATATCGATGGCTTAGAATAAGAAGGTCATAACTACAAAATTGATATATTGAGAAAACAAGAGAAAACTGTCTGTAATTTACTCTTTACCTATGGAAAAACAAGTTTTTAAAACTTCATTTTGGTCCACATGACAATTTCCGATTTTCATGAAAAAAGGCTCATAAGAAGCGCCTTTAAAAATGTGAAGCAGATTTCAAATATGTTCGAGTCTTAGAACGTCGTAAGTAGTAGTTACGACCTTCTCATTTTAAGCCATCGATATGTGTCGTAGTTCCACGCAGTACTGTATACTGTATACTGTAAAATCATTTTGATTGCAATGGGACAAAACTTTGTGAGTTGTTTGTGAAAAAGACCACTTTGTGGGGACGTTTATCCACAATTTTGCTTTGTCAAAACAACAAAATATGGTACACACGAACCGCAACTGTGGCCAAATGGTTAGGGTGTCTGCCTTGGAAGCGGGACATTGAAGGTTCAAATCTTGACAGAAGCCAGGTTATGATGTGATGTAACGAGTTGGTGAGCTGCCAGCTAGTTAAAGAAGAGTTACTATTGGCCCAACTCAGCCCGGCGCCCAGCAATACGAGAAGCAATTCTGGAGGTACAGGACGCATGAAAGATAAGTCACACAGTCTCCCAAGTCAAAATTGACTGGCCCTTTCAATAAGGGGTGACACTAATAATAAACAAACTTTACCACAAAAAGTAAAATCTAGCATAAAACCATGATATAGCCAGTTTTTAGCTGTTAAATTCATCATCTAAGCTGCGATCATCATCTATGCAAGTGTTTAAAGAGATAACACTTAAAGCCATGATGCATTGATGCATCTATATGACAATCTCTATTTTTACCGCCCAGCAAACTGTGGGCATATCATGATTTATTGTCTCATATCTCGTTAATCTCAAACTTGAAAGAAAATTGCAGAAATATATCAGAAAGTGATCAACATTCAACAACATTTACAAGTGGTTGCATTTTCGTTATTTTATCTACTGTAAAATCATTAATATTAAATTTGTGGTGGATTGTGGGGGATATAATTTCGTCGATTTCGAGGATAACTTAACCACAAAATTAAGTCCCCAGGTATTAATATGAATAATTATATAGTATCTTTAATTTAGGGGATACTATGTATCCTTGATATTAGTTCCCTGTGAAATGGTTTTTTCACAAAAACAACAAAATTTTGTCCCATTGAAATTAAATGATTTTACAGTATCCAAGAAATAGAGTTACATTATTATTTGCTTGCAATGGATAGCAGTGATTTTCATTGAAATTATCATTTTGTTATTTTCACTGTTTTGGAGTTGGTTCCAGTATAATGCAGAAAAAGAGGTATTCTCGTCAATTTTCAAAAACAACCATAAACAAATGAATTTTGTCTTAAAAGCAAAACCATTTATCAGTGAGTAGTCTCATACCCCTATTGTGCCAAAGTTATGTGATTTCCAGCAAAACTTAGATGATTGATTAAGCACAGAGAACAGCGAGTGTCATTGAATTTTGCAGTGAATTTGATGTTAAATTATTTTGCTGACACTAAAATGCGGGTAAGGGCACCATGTCAAATTTACAAAAGTTTCAATTAAATTCTTTAATTTCGAGGATGAAAAAAAGGAGCTAATGAGAACTGGCATGAACTCTAATCAACTGAAAAGAAAATGTACCATGATAATTAGCAAATGTGAAGTTCATTTAGGTAATTAAGGACATTTATTTGAAGAAATTTGGAACCATCTAAAAATCTGTCTGCTGAATAAGGTAAGCTAAATAAGTAAGCTTCGGTAGTCAATGTGAACAGAGATTTTAAACATTTTCTAACTGCAACCGTGAGGCTTCCCCTAGACCTCGAGGACCCTTTTCCTAATGCCTTCCGATGCCCATTTATTAAATAGGGAGTACATCTCCGAGGCAAAAAAGTCTCAGTGGGACCAAGGCATTAGCGATGTCTTATTATTTGGTTTCAACTTCAATGTAGATACTCGTCAAAATCCGCAAGCAGTTCTTCAATCTAGGAACTTGAAAATTCAATCAAAAATTAATCTACAACTTAAAATCAAAGGGATTTAATCAGGGAAACCTCAGTGAATCCCGACATAAATTGAAGAAAATGATTATATTTAATTTCACTTATTACATAACAACATCATGATAAAATTCCATTAAAGCAATGAATAGAAAGAGATGAAAGATTAAGCTAATCTTAACAGTGAAATAGAATAGATAACGGCTCTAAAACAATCTATGATGACGTAAATCAACTATACATCATAACATACATTACATAACCATTCAGAACGCTATGAATTTAAATTAAATTTTCATTTAATTTTGATGGGTCAAAATTTTGTGGTTTGTGTAAAAGACCATTTCGATGGGACGTTAAATTTGTGGATTTTGCATTTCAGTGATAAATCCAAGGGTCAAAACTAGTGTTTGATGGGACTTAATTTCATGGTTAAATGGTGAACTACGAAATCCACAAAATTTAATCCCCCACAAAAATTAAAGATTTTACAGTATATTCACATTCATTATCTAATGACTGGTCAAACATTAGTGCAAACAATGGGCTTACAACCTGGGCGGAATGTTTGTTCATACATAGTTGATATCATTCGGGGACATGTTAACAAAGTGACCAGCCCCATTAATGAAATTTGGACAAATTTTGAGATCATAAAAATGTCAAATTTCAATCCAAAATTACTAATTTCATTCAATGAAAGTTGATTATCAATTGACCTTTACCACTGGGCTGTTTCATGGTGCAGCTTTTAGTCTCATTCATTGATCCACAATATTACATCACTCTCTAACTACTGTTGTCACAGCCTGTAAACCCAATCACTGTATGACTTATTGGGATTATATTCAACTTGACATGTATGACTTCTTGCAATGAAAAGCACATGTAACATCTGATCACTGTATGACTTATTGGTACACTATATAATTTAATGGGTATGCCATGATTGCAATTGCCTGAAATCTACTTGTGTTCATGCAAACATTTCTGAAAGGAAGAGGGCGAATTTTAAACAGTCATTAAATCGAGTTATAGTTTGAGACATTGTTTCTGAGACATTAAAGTAGCTACTCTAATAGTGCCAGCAAGTCCTGGAACTACCTTTACATGCTAAGCAGCAAGTTTAAAGAGTTAAACCAGGGTACCACAAATACCTCTGGTATTAATATTTGTTTTGATCACTGTATTGATTTTCCTCCACATGTGGATAAGTTGCTGGTTCCATGTGGAAGAGTGGATGAGCACAAGAAGCTTGCAGGACTATGTTACGCCCGATCATTGTACTTCTTCTACTTATGGTACTCTTATTACAGACAGACAAGTGGAAAACATACATCATACTTAATCTTGAATTACCTATAACAATTCTCAACCACATCCACGGTCACTGACCCGGCATACTAAACACATTTATTAAATGTATCACTGAAACAAAGCATGTATGAAGTTACTTCCGAACCTGCCCTATCATATGTTATATGATAGTTTCATATTTATTACATGCATATAATGTAGACTGCCTTACATCTTGAGTTGGCGAAATCTGAATCTAGAATAATTTTGATTTTTTATTACAACCCACAAAATTGAGATAAACATATGATAAATATGCAAAAGTATTGCAAATAATCCTCATGTGGAGAAGTTTTCAGTCACTTGCAGAATAGCAATTGTCATGTCATCCAGATGTGGAGAAGTCTTAGGTATCAGTTCCTAGCAGAAGATTGATGGTCCTCCACATCGGGAGACGTTGTTTAAGTTTCTTGTGGAAGGTGAATGGTCATGGCATCCACATGTGGAGAAATTTTTAGTCGTAAGCGGAAGAGCCATGGTCAAGTCCTCCAGACGGTAAAGGTGCTTATTAGTATTAGGTCGGTCAGTCGACCATTATCAAACACTTAAAATTGTTTAATTTAAAAAAAAACACATTAAAATTGGTGTAAATTGGAGAAATTCCCAGAAAAATATAATGCAACTGTATTTATGTACTGCTTAAGTCTCTCAAAGCTAAATAATTAATACAATGTATCCATAAATAAAGGCTGCAGTTTGTTGAACTTTTAATAGTGACCAGAAAAACAGGTTTGTATAATATAATTATGACGTATATTTTATGATGCTTAAAATAAAAACGAACTAGCTAGCGTTTCTGCTACCAGCTTTGAAAAAATAGGTAGGGAGAAAAAAAAACTTGGTGGATCTCTATTAATAAATCATCAACTTTTAGGTTAAGATTACTCACAGGCACCTTCCTTGATAAAGAATTACCAAAAGAACCAAAATGCCCTAATACAATAGGTCAAATTCAAAGTTTTGATTTTTTTTCTCAATTTTGTCCAAAAAAAACTTAGGGGGTACATCCAGTCAGTTAGGGGTAGCAGAAACAATTTTCTTTTTTATAATCAGACGCAACAATAAAATGTTACAGAAATGAGCTCTTAGCTGGTAATTATCTTCAATAAAACATAATCAACCAATCTTAAAAATGTATGACTTTTATTAAGACTCAAACAGCATTAAACAACATGACTCACAATCAATGTACAGTTCCTGTGTGTCTTAATATCTGGCATTGACAAACTACCAACCTTCTATTCCATATCGATGGCTTAGAATGAGAAGGTCGTAACTACTACTTACAACCTAATTAGACTGATACATAGTAGTAATCTGCATCGTAAGGCGCTTCTTTTGAGCCCATTTTCAAGAAAATTGGAACTTGTAATGTTGACCAAACTGAAGTTGAAACAGCTTTTTTACCAAAGGTAAGGAGTAATTTTCAGACAGTTTTTCCTTGTTTTCTCAAAATATTGTTTTGTACTTACGACCTTCTCATTCTAAGCCAGCAATATATCAATTGATCAAAAACAACACCTACATACTGTAACTTATTTGATTCATAGAATGAGTTAGGACAGTATAACATGATCATCCCTCAAAATGGATCTGCATCAATGAATACACAGTCATGAATAAAAAAAAAATATTCTTCATTCAAACTTTTATGTCTTTTTATGCCTATCATTCAGAGAGGTTGTATGAATAAAAATATAATAAAGTTAATAATTTGGTGAAAGTTTTCACTTTGAAGTTGTGAATGTATATGTGACAGTGTATTAAATTTGCCATAATAATTTTCGTATAAAAACATAAATACAGAGGATAGGGTTCGAGTTACTTAAGACTTGATCAAAATTCTTACATACATCACTAAAAGTTACAAATAAGTGTTTATTTCATCAAAGCAATATTATATTTTTGTAAATATAACATGTTTATGATTCTTTTATGAAAATGAAACAGTCATGTCAATAGATTCACAAAAACGATGATTCATACCTGTTTTGCATTGTATTTGTATCAAAACCTTTCTGGCTTGTTTTTGTTTTTTGTTATTGTCAATTCTCTCAAAATCCAAGTTTTATGTAATGTAATGACGTATTGATCAGTTGACCAGACCGACCCATGTTTGTAAACTTTACATATATTCTTGGCGCACTTATAATAACAAATAACTTACAAATCATTTTAATGAAAACCGGAACTTTTCATGTTGACCGAAGTCATGTTGACCAAACTAAAGTTGAAACTGATTGTTTGAAAAGAGGAATTTTTTGTTTTCTCAATATATATTTTTTGTACTTACGACTTTCTCATTCTAAGCCAGGGAGATGTACTTAACAGAAGTTAGTGTTAAGTTTAAGTTAAATTAAAATGAAAGGATTTCAACAATTAGCCAGAGGTAGTCAGAATCATAAAACAGCATTTAAAGTTTAATTGCACTGATAATCATCAGGGGTATCAACACTGAGGGCCAAATTCAAAATCAGGAAAATTGCAAGCTGCCAAATATTTTTGCCCTAACAAGAGGCCTTCAATGACATCAATTCCATATTAAACAAAATCCTTCAGAGCAGATTAAATTTACTAAATCTCTGTCATTTCTTGAGATATTTCATCAAATAACATTTATTTTGATCAGAAGTCATAGCTCTTTCAGGAATCATAAATCTGGAATTCCAGATAAATCAGGAAAATTCCAACTCCCCTGTAACCATAGATTGTTCCAAGTTGTGTCACAATTCCAGATAGCTAAAAATGATCAGTCTCCTATAATAATAACCATGTACACATGATATCTGTTTAAATTCAAATTACTGTCAAATCATTTACTTTTCGTGGGGGATTTAATTTCATGAATTTAGTTGTTCTATTCCCATCGAACATTAATTTTCCCTTGTACGAGTATCTATTACCTGAAATGCAAAATCCACCACTTAACATCCCATTGAAATGATCTTTTTTACCCAAACCATGAAATTTTGTCTCATCAACATTAACTTAGACCACAATTCCTACAACTTGTACAAGTGCTCTTAGCAATATTCACCTAACTCATTAACTTAAGTCATTATCTTTTTAAATACATTTCATCATCCCAGTCAAACAGAAAGTGTATGAATCACCTACCAGTATGCATACACATATGTTTTTTGTTTGTTTTTCTTTCAGTTGTATAGTCATAATCAGAGACTTTACCATTAGTCATAAGATCCTGACATAGAGCTATAATCAGTTCTAGGGTAAAACCCCTAATATTCAGGGCCAGAGGCAAAAACAATGAACATGCAGTCTTAGTAAAGTGAAGGTCTCTATTTCAAGGTGGCCTTTACAAAGGGGGTCACAGTGTTATAATACTAAAGTTCTATCTTTGAGTATTATTAATCACTCAATATGTGTGTCTTGTCTGTAGCTCAGTGGTTAGCGCACTTGCCGTCTAATCTGGCAACCTGGGTTCAAATCCAGGTGGAGGCACATAAATATATATGCCTAAAATTTTTCAGCAGAAAGCTGACTGGCAAATAAAGGCATTTGAGAAGAAAATTGTCTTCTCACTAAATACAGTATGATAGATATCCCCTGTATGTACAACATGTCCCCAGTATTATATTGACCATCTGTTCATCGACTACCACACACACATACATCACCACAGACTTGATAGGTAATTATCATCATTTAATTACCATCCTTTTCCTTGTTCAGTACAATAACATGTTTCAATACTGTAATTTGAGGGCTCAGTGAGAAACTACATTTATTTATAGATGCAAATACCATAGTTTTGCACTGAACCCCAGTATTACAGTCAGACCTCGATACATTGACCCTATTTCTCACGGCTAAGTAGCTCAAAGACAGTCACTCTAAGAGAGGTTGTTGCTATAAACAGGACTGCTGTAATGAGGTTATGTTCATGAGAGGGTTGCTTTAAAGAGGTTGTTGCTATAAACATGGTTGCTGTTAATAAGGCTTTTGTTTAAGAGAGGGTTGCCCTAGAGAGGTTGTTGCTCAATAGAGAGCTGTGTTCAATTAATTTTAAATACTCACTGTAACACCAAGGGTCTGCAATTATATATTTAACAGACCTTATAAATCATAAGACCAAGGCATTTAATATTAACATACATGCATAAACAGAAGAGAATGCTGTTGACATTACATGCATAGCTAAATCTTTATAATAAATAACAGAAAAATAAGTTTTAACTTACCTTTTCATAATTTGGATAATCCACAAAGACTTCTAACTTCTGTCTAACATCTTCATCTCCTTGTTTCCAATCGTTTCCATTGCTCCATATAAATCCAAATCCAAGCCATGATACATTAAAATTTCCACAAATTTTAAATTTCCACAAAATTCAAATATTCAAAATCCGCCAGGACTAGAATTCAATAGAACCGAACTTTTAAATACACCAGTAAACATTGCAAACTGACTCATTGCCAATGATCTCCGATACCACAGTTTCTGTTCGATGTCAATAAACTTTTTTGGATCACAACAGATCTTTGAGCTTGTTTTATTTGAAAACAGACTTTGTTTTTCTAGTATGTGATCACATTAACCCACTGTTTAGAAAATAAATAGCACATGGTTAAACATAGAGCTGGCTCTGATATCAATAGCCCCGTAAAAACTGCCGAACTTAACTAGGTCACATATTTAACACATCATTGAGAGTATAGCCTACTTCTCCACTCGCTTGTCGCTTAGTATAGTTCTTAAAGCGTGAAGATATCATTTTAATCCACTTCACTGCACACCTATTCAACACTCTTCATTTGAAATAAATTTAATTCCTAAATCCTCTTTTTTTTTCACTGAATGAAAATATTTTCATAAATTGACACTATTAGTCTTATCTATCTGTCAAGACCACCACCGACTGTCAATATAAGGTGCGACACTGTTAAATAGTAAATATAGTAAACCATAAAGACTTTCGAGACTTTACATGTAATCTTTAGCAGTCTACGAAATAGTGTCACATTTTGTACATGTGGTTTTCCCACCTACACGCACACACACGCACGTAAACTGAATTAAAACACTCAGCATCAGAGCAGTATTAGTGCACACATTGTGTTTGAGAATTCGCGGTTATTCAAATATTTATTTTAATCCAAGTGTGGATAAATTTAGAGAAATCAATGATTTGCAACCTTGCCAACTTTTGTATTAAAGCACTTTCATGGTACACACAGTTTTATTCATTTGAACAGTAAATACAGAAATGCTGTACCAAAGTTTTTCATAACTGTTGTTTTTAAAACTTTAATTCAGAAAAACAAATATAGAGTATTTGCAAAGGAAAGAATTAATATAGTAAACCAACAAAACTAAAAGCAAATTTAGTCTCAAATTTACGCTCAAATTTGCAAAGATTATCTTGTCAAAAGAGAAAACTTTTAAGAGTTTTTTTTCAATTATCCCTAAGGTACTCTAGCTGGATTGATGCTTGACAAGAATACCTTCCCTTTACTTGATCCATGGATACAACAGTCTTGCATCAACCCCTTCAAGTCAAATGCCAGCTCAGCAAAAAGGGAGAACATACATTAATACACTTATTAGTCTGACATAAAAATTCAATTTGGTTTCAAGGACTAACTTGAAAAATTTCATCTTTCAGGCAGTGAGAGTAATTAAACATACAATCCCAATTTGAAAATATCAGTCATTAGGTCAAGTGAAATAATGTTTTTTTTGTCATGACCGTCACCAAGTCATGTAGATAGATAGATTTTATTTCAATTCCATTAGGCTGAAAGCCTATGAGGACAATACAATGCATATTTGGCAGAACAGTGGTACAGTCATGTATGCTAAATTAGTAAAACACAATTAGGGTCTGATGACATTATGCAACATTGGCCACCAAGGACTATAAGGGATGCATAAAAGAATTTTAGGCCTAATCATTTTTAGGCGTTCTTTTCAACGGCATGGTTGTAACAGCATCTTTCTGCAAGAACTGAACATTATAAAATTATGTAACCCAGATACCCTAACAGAACATACATTCAACAAATATCATTTGTACAAGTTGAATTTTAAATCTTGAAAATCTCAGATTTCTGCAAAAAAAATCATCATAAATTTCATCATAAATTTCATCATAAATTTCATCATAAATTTCATCATAAATTCATCATAAACATAATAAGATTATTGTCCTATTACATCATGCGAGTTGTCTGGAATCCACCAAAGCTTCCTATATAATTACAACAAGATAAATGAAGGCATTATAGAAACTGACAAAACACAAGAAACCAAATTCTAACAAAGTATGAGGCCAAAGAATATAATATTTGGTTTTCGTCCTGGAGATATATTTTTTTATTTTTCTCATAGCCTTAATTTGCCTGTCAGCTTTCTGCTGAAATATGGCAGACACATGAGCACCTCCACTCGAATATGAACCCTTGTCTCCAGATTAGACCCCCAAGCAAGCTAACTACTAAGCAACTAAGAATTTGGAAATTTTAGCATGGCTGACCATGAAAATAACAACCATTGTCAAAAATATGCAACCATGGTTGAAAGTTAGCCACCATGTTCAAACCAGAGCAACCATGGTTTGTAAAATGAGCAGGGAATAAGTACTTATGAACCTCATAAAAATAAGCTGAAATTCTTTGGCCTCACTTCAATTTAGCATATATTTCAATATTCCTGGCTTATTCTGAAATAAAACAGAGCTGCAAGTGATTAGTTAGGATTATAATACAACTAATTATTGTTCTCTGGTATTTGCAAGCATTCATGTACAGTAGAATTTTGATGCCTCAAACACCTAGGATTCTTGAGCATTCAAAAGCTTGGTGATACTGTAAAATCGTTTAATTTTGATGGGACAAAATTTCGTGGTTTTGGAAAAAATACCATTTCGTGGATTTTGCATTTTATGTAATAAATACAAGTGTCAAAATTATTGTTTGAAGGGATTTGATTTCATTGAAGATTAACAACGAAATTTAATCCCCCACAAAAATGAATGATTTTACAGTAGTCTCAGGGCCAATTTGTCATGAAATAGATATGATACAGTAACTTGTCAAGTAGAGGCTTTGATATTCAGGTGACCACTAACACAGGTTTGAATGTCAATGCTTGCATAGATCATCATGTAAATTCTACAGAATGTGCATGTTCAGGTAGCTTAGGATGAACTGTATAGTCGATTCAATAAGTAATACTAATGAGGGAAATATCCTATTTGAAAGAATAGCAGTGAATACTGTTAACTCAGGTATACCCAGTTAAACATAGATACTCATTGTTTAGCTGCGGGGCGAAAGTATTTTTAAAACCGTTCTCATTTTGCTTTGAAAGGACTGTTATAGTGATATATGGTGACCATTTACACTGATTTGACTGTATTCAAAATATACAATATACTGATTATAGCTGTTTGTATTACTATTATAGGGGACAACTGCAGTGTATAAAATTGTGCTATATGGTGTCCTTTAACACCGGTTTAATAGTATTTGCATAAAGCATTTTGAAAAAAACCAACAACAATAAAATTAACAAACAAAACAAACAAACATTAGTTTAAATCCGAAAACAAATATATATATAACATTGTGTAAGGGTCAGGTCTAATTTAATACCGACTTTGATCACAAATTGTGTAATTTCTTGAACAAATTATAGGAACCCAATTTCATTTAAACAACAAAGTCAACATTACACAATATATCACCATGGCAACAAAAACTGGTAAACGAAAGATAACTTTACTCCAGCAAGTTTGTCTGTTTCCCTTATTCTAACAAAGGGGGTCGAATTTAAGGGATTGAAATAAATTCTATTGAATTCAAGGCAGATGTAGCAGCGTGCCAGCTGTGTCCTGGGAACATGATACAATGCAGGTATCAGGTAAACTGTATCAGTCTAATAATATTCTGTACAGTCGTGCTTTTAATTTTTTTTAGATTTTGCATTTGCAAATTCATGTTACAACTATTCATTACTCGGATAACTTTAATTAATCTGTGTACAGCCAAGCCTCAATAATTAGAGTCCACATTCTTTTGGGTTTTTTCATAAAATTCAAGTCCATACTGTATTTAATGTACAAGGCAGATATATGCATATACTTATAAATATCATTTATACATTAAATTTTCCATTATAAATATCTTTTCTTGGTCATTTAACTTTAAAATTAACATTGTAAAATTCAATCAACGTTCAAAACAAATCATTTCATCAAATAGTATTAAACTTTTGGAAATAATTTGTGTATGTCAACATTTATTTTATATTCACAAAATATTTTCAAAAGACAAGGGAAGTAACTCAAAAACTACTTAATCAAATTCTTCCAGATAGGCATTTAAGAGTTACCTCCCTTCAAAAACATTTTAAGAAGTCTTCAGTGTACTAAGAATTAATACCCCAATCTAATAAGCTATAAAACAGAGAGGCCCACATGGAAGAATGGGAAACTGAATGTGTCAGCCTCGTTAAAAAAAGGCATTACTTACTTACTTCTTACTTACTACTTACTTACTTTACTTACTACTTACTTACTACTTACTTACTTTACTTACTACTTACTTACTACTTACTTACTACTTACTTACTACTTACTTACTTATTCCTTACTACTTACTATAACAGCCTGTATAAAAATAATATTTTGAAAATGAAACAAAAACATCAGCACATGATGTCAATAATCGGTTTTTAATCTACGAGTTAAATCCCCTATTATCTAATACCATGCAGTATTAACCACATGCAGTAATATCATAAACACTTTCTGGTTACGTTCAGTATTTCTTAATATTATCCAATCAAGACCCGAGACTTGAAACTTCCTAATCCCACACGACCTAGATGTAATTTTAATACCAACCTTCCTGCTATTCCTAATCCTAATCCAATGAAACGGTCATAATATGTAACATACAACAATAAATAGACTAGTGTTATATTTAAAGTGTATAGAGCTATATTCTAACATTCATTCAATGCCAAAATAATTACACTAAATACACTTTAACAATAACTGCTTGGTCTTCAAACCAATATTATAACGTACGTTTACCATAGCATATCAACCGTATGACTTATTGGGATACTATAAAATTTAACTTGTATGACATAATAATAATTATTGTGATTAAAAGCACATGTAACTTCCAATCACTGTATGACTAATTGGGATACTATATTATTCAATGTGTATGCCTTATTGTGATAACCGGAACTGAATTAGTATACACTAAAACTCTTATCTTAAAGCTTCTTTTCTAGTAAAAAATTGATTATTGTTTTTAAATTATAAATTGTATCTATGTAATTTTATGTCAATACAATACAATTTATTATGTTATAATTGAATTACAATTTAGAATCGAATAAAATCACTCTCATGTTCCTGTCAAGCAGGTGGTTGCATTCACAGATATTAAGATAATCAATGCAATGCGGGTGCTCAGTAGCTGTTTTTTTTGTATGTGATCAATTTTCATGGACTCATGAACTCAAATCCACTTAAGGAACCAGGGAACAGCACCATGAACACACGTAAAGGAAAACTTATAATAATGACAATTTTTTGTTGCAAAAGTTTATACTCATTTATTTAGGGTCGATTGTGAAAACAAGTTTTTCCAACTGATATAAATAACTCTCAACACCTCATTCCTGATGTTATCCATCACCATGAGGGTATGAGAGAAGAGAAGCCAATGTCAAACTTTAAAGGAAATGGTATGTTATGACCAAGAATCAAACCCGGACCTCAAGTTTGCAAACCTTCAGCACTAACCACTAGACCACCGCATAATATTTGGTAAAACAGCATTTTAGAGACTACCAATCTATAGTTAGTAAGATTACCCTAAGTAAGACCTGGCCCATAATGATAAACTCATACTTTTCTTAGTTAAATCATTTGCTACAAGTTGGTGCAAGTTTGATGCAAAACTCTGAAAAAAGTCTGTTTTTCAAAGAGCATGGAGTATTGAGTTTGTGTATGAGATTGAGAACATATTTATAATCACCGGGCCTAACTTTATGAATCTAACAGGCAATAAGCGCTTAGAGCAAAGGTCAAGACTTGGAGCAAAACAAGCACAGCTTTTTATAACAACTAACTTTGATAATTTATGTTGCAGTTTTCGACCGTATATGTTCTAACCACCTATTCCTGAAGGCTAATAAGTCAATTGATAACAAGGGCAAATCTATATAGCCCCTCCCCCCCCTCCCCAATTGTAGGGGGCATAAAAAAAATTAAAAAAATAATTATCATTAAAATATGTCAACCTTTGATTTTCTGATGTCTGGTATCCAGGACACAGTTGCTGTTACATCCTTCAATCTATCTAGCATTCGACACTGGTTCCCTGTCACCATATACATGGCATTCAACAATGGTACCGTCATGTCATACTACGATGCTGGTCATGGGTCAGTTGGTTTCCGTCACTATACATTAACACTAGCTGAAGGGTACTATAGTGCAACCAGGACAAGGTATTATTTACAAACATTGACTGGGTTGGTCTACTGTTGCAAAATTGGTTGCTTAAATAAACACCTATGGTCAAGTCTTTACTAAAATAGCACTGACAAATTGTGCGTGCTTGCCTTTTCCACCAATGGCATATTCCAAATTTTCCCTCGTTTCACGTTATCCTGGGCGCACTATACTGCATGGTAAGCATGTTGCCTTTTAACAAACAATAATCCAAGACACAGAGTAATAACTACATCAGGTATCTATGTTTTGCATCTTGAACTAAAACTAAGAAATTAAGTTCCAAATACACAGTAATTTTCATTTCGCTTTTGTCCTTTTTCTTTCTGTTTCGTCCTAAAGTACAATCGCTTATCCCTTTAATCAGAATTGAAAACATCCAGGTTGACTATTTAATGATTTGCTTAAACAAGAAATCGAGAGGTGACTTAAATCACTTTACTATCATAATGTAAGAAATCAACATAAAATTGGAAACATAATCCAACGAATGTATGCATTTCAATCATGTTTAATTTAATGCAATTCAGTAGTTTAATACATAATGTCAATAAATTCAAAAATATTTCAATCTACATTTTAAATAATTTGATGCCAAGTATGTACATAAAATTGACGGTGATTTAATTTCTAATATTATTATAAATAGCAATATACGAGCTTCATTAAAATACCATTAAAGATTATGTCATTATGATTTAATTAGATTATTGAATGTTCTTCTTGAAATGGGTGAAGGGATTTAAATTTTTAACACAATCTGGCAGGTTATTGAACTCAACATAAATATCAAAGTTATAATTAAGCGTTATAATCAAGACAGAGCCGAAAATAAGGTTTTAGTCCATTGGGTATTTTACCCCCAAGTTTCAATTTTGATTTGGTTTTCACAAATTATATTTGGGTATTAAATAAAATTCATAGGGTAAATGATCTTTTATGTACTGTTTTTCATTATATCATCCTTTTCTATTTGCGTAATTCAGATTTTCATTGCTTTTTCTTACTCCCTCCTCTCAGAATCTATTGGGGTTTTCAGAAAATTAATTGGGTAATTAATTACCCCAATACATAGCTTATCTGTAGCTCTCATTAAATCAAGAATTTAAAGAATCCAAATTTGATAAGTTTGAGAGGGTTTTTTTTGTCATGAGACTAAGACAACATTTGTGAAATCTGTCAGCCTCTGCCCATTCAACAATCAGCCGAGGGTGTTCCCATAATCTGACCCGTCTAAATACCACAAAGATAATCCATCTTCCATTGAATACCAGTCCTGAATAACAGCCAAAGTCTAGTAGAGTGGATTTAACTCTGCAATCCTGGTTGCGTGGCAATTCAAACCCTCGGTTTGTAAGCAGTGCAAAACCACAGGTAACTGTATCATTGATAAAGACTATACAGTGGAAAAAATCTTCTTTTTTTTTCGTTATCAATGATACGGTTACCTGTGTGCAAACCTTTCCGTTACATTTGACATTGTCAACATTATTTAAATTTTCCTCCACATGTGGAGAGGTTGCTTGTTCCTTTCGGAAGAGCAAGTTAATTCTGGTTATAATACTGTCCAGGAAAACAGACAAGGTGAATCGGTCACCATAATTACATAACTGAACAATTGTTGAGACCCAAATAAACAAACATATCATCAGAACATTTGTTGAAGTTTTATCATTCCTCCAACACCCACTGAAATGCATTTTTCTATTAAGCCACTGTGAGAAACTATTAACATTTAAATTCCTGAGATTTCACAATATTTTCTATTACAAGTGACAGCGAACAGATTCCGTTCTCAGATATGTGATTAAAAGTGATAATTATATTGCTATGACATCATTAAAGATAAAGTTAAAAGTGCAGTAACGTTTTTTTCAGAATTTGCAAGAAAAATACCTAGCCTTACTCCAGGCTAGTGTGTTATGCTACCAATACACCAAGGCTTAATTAGCCTGAATACTTTTACAAACAACACATAAATTATGCCCCATTGCAGCCGAAAAGTTGGAAATGGTAATGGTCACAGTGACCTTGACCTTTGACCTCAAAGTCAATAGGGGTCAACTAATGTTTATAAGCATGATTCAAAGCGCTACAATAATCACAAATAAAACAGTAATATATATATTCTTCGTTTCATGGGAAATATTTTAGTTTTCACTTAAGATGCTAAATGTAAATTCCAGTCTAGCCCTCATACATTCAATGCAGACCCTCTACTATTAAAGTTATCAAAGACGGTAAAAACTCTGGTTCTGAATAAGATAAAATCACAGACTTCAAGACTAAAAGCCAGGGGGTAACCTTTTGAAGTCATCTTCAATAAGGAACAAACTAGATGGCACTATTTCCAATTAGTATTGACAACATTGCCACTTTAACACTATCTACAATTGAAGTCAAGTTATATGTTTCCCCGGAGGTGTACTGGCAGACAGAGCAAACTTATGTTGTAGCGTAAATTTGAACACCTTCATATGTCAGCGAACTAGGCAACCTGTCACATGATTCAATGCTTGAAGCATCTGCAGGCCAACTTGGCACATTCTACCGTTTCTAGGCAATGGCTTGTCATCGTAAAAGGATTTCTAGGCAAGAATCTTCACAGGTATGTTTAGTTGAAGGCTAAGAGAAAATTATTAGTAGCATTCACGCCATATACAAATATCTGTAGATAGGTGTACAGTGAGTACATCAGATTTTCCCTTTTTGTTAGATTATTTGTCAAAGGGTTGCCAGGGGGTGGAAACAGCTGAATGACTGAACTGCTGAAAGCAGTCCAAGAAAACTAGTTTATTTTTATGTGATATAGGGGAAAAGCACCCCATTAAAATCATTATTTTCGCCTGACTGTGATTTCAAAGCTTAAGTCTTCCTGGTAACATATTTTATATGCTTGCAGTCAATATACATGAGGCCAACTGGCAATAAAAAGTCAAGTAAACAAGGAGGAACAAGATGTGTTCCAAAAACACTTACGGTATGCCCGGTGGAAGGCTTGTCCATAACAAATAGTCATTCAGGGGCCATAATTCTATTGAAATGTTTGATAGATTTACATGGGTTTGATAATGTAATGCGTTTATGATGGTAAACAAGTATGCCATGGCTGAAGTTTGAAAGCAATAAAATATTTCAGTTCCAACATTATGTAATGGACAGATGAAGGAACGGACAAACGGACAAACGGACAGGACAATATATGCCTCCTGCATCAGTAGATCTATTGTAATTAACATCATATTTTCAATTCGAATAATATCAATTAGCATAAATAACAATCCCCATTCACTAAACAATAGCTATGGTTAAAACATCTTGATCTTGTAGAAACCTGTAACGTTACATTTTGAATTGCCATGGATTAGAACAAGCTAAATCAACATCATATCTTCAATTCTAATCAGTAACTATTCATATAATTCCAATAATTCTCCTATTTAAGTTAATCAAGTTTAACGATAAGATGTAGCGAGACAATACAATATGTCAATTCTGTGATTTAAGAGTTTGCGACAATATTGACTTAAATCAAGTAAATGTTATCACAAAATGAGACAAGAGATTAATTAATCAATACCATAGTCCAGACATTACATTTAATTCTTACTACAATACAAGAAACCATTTAGTATTTCCTGGAAACTTCTCTGGGGGGAGGGTTGGTGGCTTAATATCTTGTTAGTGAAGTGAACTTAATTAATGTTAAATTACCTAAATCTGTGTTAGACTAGAGGTCACCTAAATCTTTGTTGAAGGTCACCTAAATCTTTGTTAAAGGTCACCTAAATCTTAGTTAAAGGTCACCTAAATCTGTGTTAAAGGTCACCTATACCTATGTTAAAGGTCACCAATACCTGTGTGAGAGGTCACCTATACCTGTGTTAAAGGTCACCTATACCTGTGTTAGAGGTCACCTATACCTGTGTTAAAGGTCACCTATACCTGTGTTAGAGGTCACCTATACCTGTGCTAAAGGTCACCTATACCTGTGTTAAAGGTCACCTATACCTGTGTTAGAGGTCACCTATACCTGTGTTAAAGGTCACCTATACCTGTGTTAGAGGTCACCTATACATGTGTTAAAGGTCACCTATACCTGTGTTAAAGGTCACCCATACCTGTGTTAGAGGTCACCTATACCTGTGTTAGAGGTCACCTATACCTGTGTTAGAGGTCATCTATACCTGTGTTAAAGGTCACCTATACATGTGTTAGAGGTCACCTATACCTGTGTTAGAGGTCATCTATACCTGTGTTAAAGGTCACCTATACATGTGTTAAAGGTCACCTATACCTGTGTTAAAGGTCACCTATACCTGTGTTAAAGGTCACCTATACCTGTGTTAGAGGTCACCTTTAAATATTGAATTCTATAATCATGTCTAAATAATTATGACATCATGTGCTAAATTGTGACATCACAATTGATGCATCTAAAAACTTTCAGCTTCAGCCTAGGTCACACTGAGCCTTTTCGCCTCAACAATGTACTCCTGATATATCAAATGATCATCGGAAGGCACCAATGAAGGTCTCCTCATGGTCTAGGGGAACTTTCAAGGAAGACATTAGAAAATTTGTGAAATCCCTGTTCTTGATGCCTCCCGAAGATCATCTATTTTAATCCAGGGTACTACTTCGCTGAGGCTAAAAATTCCTGCAGGACCTAGGCTTTAGGGACTGCAATATAAATGCATGACTAGTTTACCTCCCACAAAGTTTTGAAATCTTTCTGTTCCACACGTATCAATTCTGTGAAGTCTTTGGTTATGATTGTAGCGTGTCTTGGTCGGTTTGTTAACACAGACTCCCCAAACGATGTTCCAGGACCCAGCGTACACAACGTCACAGAATCCTGCAGGTACAAACAAGTTGAATAATGAGAAAGGCAGGAAGATATAGAACAGGCCACATAGGTGGAGAAATCAAGGGTGCAAAATTTATCAGTGTCCTTATAGTATACAATTGACCATACATGTTAATTTACTATAAGTAACCCATTTTGCCATAAAAAAGACCAATCCGGTCAACGCTTGTAAACATCAGATTATCCTGGGCGTACTTTACTTATGAATATAATTAAGTATACAGTACAACCCTCTAGAGTTGCCCTCTACAGAGCCACACCCTCTATAACCAAAACAATACTTTCAACATACCCATAACAAACAATTACTATTAATTTAACCTATCTAAATTGGCCCTCTGTAGAGCCACAACCTCTATAACCAAAACAATACTTTCAACATACCCATAACAAACAATTACTATTAATTTAACCTATCTAAATTGGCCCTCTACAGAGCCACACCCTCTATAACCAAAACAATACTTTCAACATACCCATAACAAACAATTACTATTAATTTAACCTATCTAAATTGGCCCTCTGTAGAGCCACAACCTCTATAACCAAAACAATACTTTCAACATACCCATAACAAACAATTACTATTAATTTAACCTATCTAAATTGGCCCTCTGTAGAGCCACAACCTCTATAACCAAAACAATACTTTCAACATACCCATAACAAACAATTACTATTAATTTAACCTATCTAAATTGGCCCTCTACAGAGCCACACCCTCTATAACCAAAACAATACTTTCAACATACCCATAACAAACAATTACTATTAATTTAACCTATCTAAATTGGCCCTCTGTAGAGCCACACCCTCTATAACCAAAACAATACTTTCAACATACCCATAACAAACAATTACTATTAATTTAACCTATCTAAATTGGCCCTCTGTAGAGCCACAACCTCTATAACCAAAACAGTACTTTCAACATACCCATAACAAACAATTACTATTAATTTAACCTATCTAAATTGGCCCTCTACAGAGCCACACCCTCTATAACCAAAACAATACTTTCAACATACCCATAACAAACAATTACTATTAATTTAACCTATCTAAATTGGCCCTCTGTAGAGCCACAACCTCTATAACCAAAACAATACTTTCAACATACCCATAACAAACAATTACTATTAATTTAACCTATCTTAATAGGCCCTCTGTAGAGCCACAACCTCTATAACCAAAACAATACTTTCAACATACCCATAACAAACAATTACTATTAATTTAACCTATCTAAATTGGCCCTCTACAGAGCCACACCCTCTATAACCAAAACAATACTTTCAACATACCCATAACAAACAATTACTATTAATTTAACCTATCTAAATTGGCCCTCTGTAGAGCCACACCCTCTATAACCAAAACAATACTTTCAACATACCCATAACAAACAATTACTATTAATTTAACCTATCTAAATTGGCCCTCTGTAGAGCCACAACCTCTATAACCAAAACAATACTTTCAACATACCCATAACAAACAATTACTATTAATTTAACCTATCTCAATTGGCCCTCTGTAGAGCCACAACCTCTATAACCAAAACAATACTTTCAACATACCCATAACAAACAATTACTATTAATTTAACCTATCTAAATTGGCCCTCTGTAGAGCCACAACCTCTATAACCAAAACAATACTTTCAACATACCCATAACAAACAATTACTATTAATTTAACCTATCTAAATTGGCCCTCTACAGAGCCACAACCTCTATAACCAAAACAATACTTTCAACATACCCATAACAAACAATTACTATTAATTTAACCTATCTAAATTGGCCCTCTGTAGAGCCACAACCTCTATAACCAAAACAATACTTTCAACATACCCATAACAAACAATTACTATTAATTTAACCTATCTAAATTGGCCCTCTACAGAGCCACAACCTCTATAACAACACCTTCAACATTACCCACTACTAAACATTTGCTATAAATTTAACCTCTGATGAGCAACTTCCTCTACATTATGGCCAATATTTGCATGTAGCTCACAAAGGGTATTGCTCATCAAGAGGTTTTACTTTACATTTTATTTCACTATTTACAAGGCACCTGTTGCCTAATCAAAGCGCTGCCAAGCACCTTCTTTCAGTTACCTCCCGCTCAATTGAATATAGAAGGCATGGATTATCTCCCGTGGAAACCACTACGTAGCGCTTTGCTTAGGCAACGGACATCAGGTACACTTTGTCAAGCTAATAATTACCAGTAACATCTTTCCAAGTCTAGCATATAGTAAAGTCGATACATTAATAGACCAGAACATACAATAATATCCTATTATCCCCATCTCCCACGACAGTAATACTTATCTCTTGACAAAATAAACTGAATTTTGGACTTATTGTAAAATCACTAATTTTCGTAGGGTTGAATGTTCGTAGATTTTTTTTAATTTTCGTAGATATTGTTGTTGCAATTGACCATGAAATCTACCCCTTCATGATTAATCAACGTCAAAAATACAGAATATTGCGGTTTACCTCCCACGGCCACCTTAACCCACTTAATATATATACCACACCACAAAAAAATATATTTTATCAAAACCCACAAAATTTTATACCCACGAAAGTATGTGATTTTACAAATTAGCTAATGTATAAAACACTGCTTCCTGCCCCCATCCCCCCCACAACTTCAATCACCATGCCATCAGATCAACCTGATCAAACCAACCATTAACATGTCCGAGATTTATTGGTCTATAGGCCCAGATATTGGAGTTCTAATCATTTGTTCAGTTTGTGATTAATTTAGTAAACAAGAGGGCCATTGGCCCTTAAGCGCTCACCTGAGTTTGTTGCAATGTTGGCTTTGTTAGCAAGATTGTTGTAGTATGAACTCAAAATACTTATGTGGCCTAGATTTGAATTTTGTACTAAAATGTTTGTGAGTAGTAGGTAAAGTAGAGTTCCTGAAATACATACTTTGGTTTGACTGCTGATGGGTTTAGTACCGACTAGTTGTACTTGTGTAGAATCAAGCATTATTGAATTTGGTACTTTTTCAACGATTTTGATGGCCATATTGAGTGAGCCAGACAGTACTCATGATTACTTTTGAGTACAGCTTTGTAAGTGTATGCATAATGTTTAAATTTGAAGTTTTTTTAAGTGGGGATATATTAACCTGATCCTCTTACCTTCTATTAGGCCAAAACAAAATATTGCGGTTCTGGTAATTATACCTACCCTATTATTTTGCCCCTACCCTAAACATTTTATGGCATTTTTGCTGGAAGTCATCGCTGATCGTTGATTTTCCAGTACATAAAATCAATGAAATAATTTCAAAAAATGACATGTTTTTCCTGCCTACCTACCCTATTTTTTTTTCAATATGTTATCAGAATTTCAATATTAATTTGTTTTGGCCTTAGCAAGATTTAAGAACCAACTTCTTGTATATATTTAAATCCTGTTGCTCGACCGTAACCCGATCGTCCACTGTTCATAACATATATTTTAAACATTCCAATAATCTCTTATAACCGTTAAAATTAAGAACTAGATTTTGGCCCAAATGACAAAGTATCTAACTTGACCTAGATTTTATAGAGATAAACATTGTGACCAAGTTACATAAAGATAGAGTCAAAATTGTGACTTCTAGTGTGTTCACAAGATTTTTCAATGATTTGGCCTCGTGACCTAGTTTTTGACCCCAGATGACCCAATATCGAACTTGACCTAAATTTTATAATGATGATCATTGTGATCATGTTTCATAAAGATAAGGTCAAAATTGTGACCTCTAGTGTGTTCACAAGCTTTTTCAATGATTTGGCCTCGTGACCTAGTTTTTGACTCCGGATGACCCAATATCGAACTTGACCAAAATTTTATAGTGATGATCAGTGCGATCAAGTTTCATAAAGATTAGGCTCAAATTGTGACCTCTAGTGTGTTCACAAGCTTTTTCAATGATTTGGCCTTCAAAGGCTTGTGACCTAGTTTTTGACCCCGGATGACCCAATATCGAACTTGACGTAGATTTTATAGAGATGACAATTGAGATCAATTTTCATAAAAATTAGGCTCAAATTGTGACCTCTAGTGTGTTCACAAGCTTTTTCAATGATTTGGCCTTGTGACCTAGTTTTTCACCCCAGATGACCCAATATCGAACTTGACCTAGATTTTATAGAGATGATCATTGTGATCAATTTTCATAAAGATTAGTCACAAATTGTGACCTCTAATGTGTTCACAAGGTTTTTCAATGATTTGGCCTAGTGACCTAGTTTTTGACCCCAGATGACCCAATATCGAACTTGACCTAGATTTTACAGAGATGATCATTGTGATCAAGTTTCATAAAGATTAGGCTCAAATTGTGACCTCTAATGTGTTCACAAGGTTTTCCTTTGATTTGACCTAGTGACTTAGTTTATGACACCAGATGACCCAATATCGAACTTGGCCTAGATTTCACAGAGATGATCATTGTGATCAAGTTTCATAAAGATTAGGCTCAAATTGTGACCTCTAATGTGTTCACAAGGTTTTCCTTTGATTTGACCTAGTGACCTAGTTTTTGACCCCAGATGACCCAATATCGAACTTGACCTAGATTTTATAGAGATGATCATTGTGATTAAGTTTCATAAAGATTAGGCTCAAATTGTGACCTCTAATGTGTTCACAAGGTTTTCCTTTGATTTGACCTAGTGACCTAGTTTTTGACCCCAGATGACCCGATATCGAACTTGACCTAGATTTTATAGAGATGATCATTGTGATCAATTTTCATAAAGATCAGTCACAAATTGTGACCTCTAATGTGTTCACAAGCTTTTTCAATGATTTGGCCTTGTGACCTAGTTTTTGACCCCAGATGACCCAATATCGAACTTGACCTAGATTTTACAGAGATGATCATTGTGATCAAGTTTCATAAAGATTAGGCTCAAATTGTGACCTTTAATGTGTTCACAAGGTTTTTCAATGATTTGGCCTAGTGACCTAGTTTTTGACCCCAGATGACCCAATATCGAACTTGACCTAGATTTTACAGAGATGATCATTGTGATCAAGTTTCATAAAGATTAGGCTCAAATTGTGACCTCTAATGTGTTCACAAGGTTTTCCTTTGATTTGACCTAGTGACTTAGTTTATGACACCAGATGACCCAATATCGAACTTGGCCTAGATTTCACAGAGATGATCATTGTGATCAAGTTTCATAAAGATTAGGCTCAAATTGTGACCTCTAATGTGTTCACAAGGTTTTCCTTTGATTTGACCTAGTGACCTAGTTTTTGACCCCAGATGACCCAATATCGAACTTGACCTAGATTTTACAGAGATGATCATTGTGATTAAGTTTCATAAAGATTAGGCTCAAATTGTGACCTCTAATGTGTTCACAAGGTTTTCCTTTGATTTGACCTAGTGACCTAGTTTTTGACCCCAGATGACCCAATATCGAACTTGACCTAGATTTTATAGAGATGATCATTGTGATCAATTTTCATAAAGATTAGTCACAAATTGTGACCTCTAATGTGTTCACAAGGTTTTTCAATGATTTGGCCTAGTGACCTAGTTTTTGACCCCAGATGACCCAATATCGAACTTGACCTAGATTTTACAGAGATGATCATTGTGATCAAGTTTCATAAAGATTAGGCTCAAATTGTGACCTTTAATGTGTTCACAAGGTTTTCCTTTGATTTGACCTAGTGACTTAGTTTATGACCCCAGATGACCCAATATCGAACTTGGCCTAGACTTCACAGAGATGATCATTGTGATCAAGTTTCATAAAGATTAGGCTCAAATTGTGACCTCTTATTTTTTCACAAGGTTTTCCTTTGATTTGACCTAGTGACCTAGTTTTTGACCCCAGATGACCCAATATCGAACTTGACCTAGATTTTACAGAGATGATCATTGTGATCAAGTTTCATAAAGATTAGGCTCAAATTGTGACCTCTAATGTGTTCACAAGGTTTTCCTTTGATTTGACCTAGTGACCTAGTTTTTGACCCCAGATGACCCAATATCGAACTTGACCTAGATTTTATAGAGATGATCATTGTGATCAATTTTCATAAAGATTAGTCACAAATTGTGACCTCTAATGTGTTCACAAGGTTTTTCAATGGTTTAGCCTAGTGACCTAGTTTTTGACCCCAGATGACCCAATATCGAACTTAACCTAGATTTTACAGAGATGATCATTGTGATCAAGTTTCATAAAGATTAGGCTCAAATTGTGACCTCTAATGTGTTCACAAGGTTTTCCTTTGATTTGACCTAGTGACCTAGTTTTTGACCCCAGATGACCCAATATCGAACTTGACCTAGATTTTACAGAGATGATCAGTATGATCAAGTTTCATAAAGATTAGGCTCAAATTGTGACCTCTAATGTGTTCACAAGGTTTTCCTTTGATTTGACCTAGTGACCTAGTTTTTGACCCCAGATGACCTAATATCGAACTTGACCTAGATTTTATGGAGATGATCATTGTGATCAAGTTTCATAAAGATTAGGCTCAAATTGTGACCTCTAATGTGTTCACAAGGTTTTCCTTTGATTTGACCTAGTGACCTAGTTTTTGACCCCAGATGACCCAATATCGAACTTGACCTAGATTTTACAGAGATGATCATTGTGATCAAGTTTCATAAAGATAAAGCTCAAATTGTGACCTCTAATGTGTTCACAAGGTTTTCCTTTGATTTGACCTAGTGACCTAGTTTTTGACCCCAGATGACCCAATATCGAACTTGACCTAGATTTTATGGAGATGATCATTGTGATCAAGTTTCATAAAGATTAGGCTCAAATTGTGACCTCTAATGTGTTCACAAGGTTTTCCTTTGATTTGACCTAGTGACCTAGTTTTTGACCCCAGATGACCCAATATCGAACTTGACCTAGATTTTACAGAGATGATCATTGTGATCAAGTTTCATAAAGATTAGGCTCAAATTGTGACCTCTAATGTGTTTACAAGGTTTTCCTTTGATTTGACCTAGTGACCTAGTTTTTGACCCCAGATGACCCAATATCGAACTTGACCTAGATTTTATAGAGACAAACACTGTGATCAAGTTTCATTAAGATTTAATGAAAACTGTGACCTCTACAGTGCTTACAAGTCAAAATGTTGACGACGCACGACGTACGACGTACGACGTACGATGGACGACGGACATTGGGCGATCACAATAGCTCACCTTGAGCACTTCGTGCTCAGGTGAGCTAAAAACACATCAAGCATACTGATCATCCTACAGATTGCCTGGCAACTTTTCACAGAAATACAAGAATAGGACCAACATTCTATGTATGTTGGTGTTAAAGACATAAAGGGACTAAACTTCATTTTGATGATAAAAACCTGTTTTGTTACAACTTTGTAAATGCTTTAATAAAAAAAAAACGTGTTTTACAAATACATACATTATTCTTACTCACATTACGATCAAAGGTGCTATTGATAACACTATGATAACTCCCTAAATAAATATGTTTTACCGCCCGTTAATTAGGTCACAGCTTTTCTTGGCATTGATATAGTAAATAGTTGGTGAATTGAAAAATTTATCAATAAGTTCGCATCTTGTTGGCTTGACCGACCTACTACACTTATTTATGAATCTGGACTTATCCATCTAGAAGAAAAATAATCGCATAACATATAGTTATTACATTTAAAACTCTTTAAATCTACAGCGTGACTAATGCAGTAAAATATATATTTACCTTTTTCTATGGCGTAGGAGTGTCTAAATGCCACGAAAAGACATCATCTAATTTACAGACGGAAACACATGTTCTAAAGTTTTCATCAATAGTGCCTTTTATCGTAAATTAACGTAATAAGTTGTAAGAATACTTTTCGTATTTGTAAAACATAGTTTTATCATTAAAGCGTTTACAGACTGTGTTTTTATCATCGAATTGGAGGTTGGTCCCTTTAGAAAGTAATCACAAAAAACACATTACAACATATACAGCATTTACATACCGACAGGTCTCCAGACTCAGATATTTGAACTTCTAAAGAGCCAGACAGAACTGTGTACCAATTGGTTCCAATATCACCTTGACGAAATACTGAAAAGTTAAATATCATTCTGTTACTTCCAATATCACCCTGACGTAATACTGAAAAATTAACTATCATTCTTTTAGTTCCAATATCACCCTGACAAAATACTGAAAAGTTAAATATCACTCTTTTAGTTCAAATATCACCCTGACGAAATTCTGAAAAGTTAAATATCATTCTGTTATACTGAAAAGTTAAATATCATTCTTTTAGTTCCAATATCACCCTGACAAAATACTGAAAAATTAACTATCATTTTGTTAGTTCCAATATCACTCTGACGAAATACTGAAAAATTAACTATTATTCTTTTAGTTCCAATATCACCCTGACGAAATACTGAAAAATTGAATATCATTCTTTTAGTTCCAATATCACCTTGCCGAAATACTGAAAAGTTAAATATCATTCTGTTATACTGAAAAGTTAAATATCATTCTTTTAGTTCCAATATCACCCTGACAAAATACTGAAAAATTAACTATCATTCTTTTAGTTCCAATATCACCCTGACTTAATACTGAAAAATTAACTATCATTCTTTTAGTTCCAATATCACCCTGACGAAATACTGAAAAGTTAAATATCATTCTGTTACTTCCAATATCACCCTGACGTAATACTGAAAAATTAACTATCATTCTTTTAGTTCCAATATCACCCTGACGAAATACTGAAAAGTTAAATATCACTCTTTTAGTTCAAATATCACCCTGACGAAATTCTGAAAAGTTAAATATCATTCTGTTATACTGAAAAGTTAAATATCATTCTTTTAGTTCCAATATCACCCTGACAAAATACTGAAAAATTAACTATCATTTTGTTAGTTCCAATATCACTCTGACGAAATACTGAAAAATTAACTATCATTCTTTTAGTTTCAATATCACCTTGCCGAAATACTGAAAAGTTAAATATCATTCTGTTAGTTCCAATACATCCTGACGAAACACTGAAAAGTTAAATCTCATTCTATCTCATTCTGTCAGTTACAATATCACCTTGACAAAATACTGAAAAGTTAAATCTTATTCTGTTAGTTCCAATATCACCTTGACAAAATACTGAAAAGATAAATCTCATTCTGTTAGTTCCAATATTAGGAGAACAGATTCCTACAAATTACTAATTACAAACACAAGCATCATTATGGCTTTTGTGTGCGTTCCATGACTTTTGTTGTTTGTGTGTTTTGTGCCTTCAAGTGCTCCTTTATTTTGAGTTGTGTGCAAGCTAGCTGCTTTCCCTTTCTGATACAAATATACTGTTTACTTTTATTCGTAAAAAAAATCATTGTTCCACAGAAAAGGGAACGACATGTATAGTTGATTTAATAAGTAATACTAATGAGTGAACTATCCCATTCAAATGAATAGTGGTGAGTAACTGTTAATTCATGTATACCCAGTTACACCTAGTAGATTAATATAGTTTACCAGCCAGATGATAGTATATTTACAGCCGTTCTCATTTGACTTTGAAAGGACTGTAGGCAATTTGAGTTATTGTTCTCTAATTCAATGATAAACCTAACGAGACAATTTAATAAGAGAAGAAAAGTTTTGACAGT
This sequence comes from Spisula subtruncata, assembly GCA_963678985.1. Classification (NCBI taxonomy): domain Eukaryota; kingdom Metazoa; phylum Mollusca; class Bivalvia; order Venerida; family Mactridae; genus Spisula; species Spisula subtruncata. The sequence goes on along the minus strand of OY787675.1, from coordinate 6,995,121 downwards.
ACAGACAGTCGATGGTAAGATTATCTAATTATGAACAATAGATATAGGATTGTTCTTACTCCCTAAGTGGCTTCATTTCTCTAGAGAGACAAGTACAATATCATTAAAAATATTGGAAATGTATTACCGTAAAATTATTTAATTTCAATGGGACAAAATTTTGTGTTTTTGGTAAAAAAAACACCTTTCGATGGGACGTTAATTTGTCAAATTTGCATTTAAGGTAATAAATATGAGGGTCAAAATTATTGTTCGATGGGATTTAATTTCATGGTTGAAGATGAACGAGGAATTCCTCGAAATTTAATCCCCCGCGAAATTGAATGGTTTTACAGTATTTCCACAAATGTTCATTTCCACTTGTTTCAGTATTTTCTAGAACATAGTGACTGAGAAAATGTCAATTGGTATGTGAATATAATTAACTGTCATGTATAACAAAACATAATTATTACTTATTGCCATGCCTTGAACTTTATAATAAGCTGGGTAATTATATCTTGCTAGAAAATATTACAAACAAGACCATTTTTGTACAATTACAATTGTGTGAATGTTTGAGCGTAAAAAACCAAAGCAATTTGTTTGCCAGTCAGCATTTTGCTGAAATATGGCAGACAATTATATGTCAGAGCCTCCACATGGATTTAAACCAGGGCCTCCCTATTAGACAGAAAATGCGCAAACCACTAAGCTGTGGAGGCACATGTTTAAGTGAAATATATGAAATACGATTAAAGGGCAATCACAATATAAAGCTATGCTAAAAAAGATGTTTGAAAACATGTATACCCCAAAATGGTAAAGGTCACAGTGGTGTTGACCTTTGACAGACGAACAAACATGAGCAAAGCCATATGCCACCTAATCAAAGATGGGGCATAAAGCTGATCTTATACATGTAGTTAGTGGGTGCCTTTAAAGCGAGAATGGTTTAAGTTAATTATTATTTGTCCTTAAATTAGCAACTACAATTCTCGATCAGTGTATAATTTTTCAGTAAAATCGTCCAACAGTCATCATAGAATTTAATATATGACCTTGCATATATATACAGTAGCTGCAGCAGCTGTTTTTATATTATATGTTAATATTTCAAAGGTAAAAACAGCAAAATCATGTTCTATATTTATAAATGCTCATATTTCCAGGGTTACCACAACAGAAACAGACTGATTTAGCGGGCGTGATTAATTAAAACACCAGCTGGTGTCACAAACACTCATCTTACTGTATGTATCATCATATCTAAGCAAATTCTCTCTTCAAACATTATCATGTGGATAAATACCGCATCACATATTTTATAGATTATCTTTTTTTAATTATTTGTTTCTTACAAACGTAATATACCGTTAACAGTTTTATTGGTATAATCGGCATGTGAAATGACTTTGACTATAAATGTTAATATTTCCACAATAGTTTCACTAGCACTTGTTAACTTAGATGAACATTATATAGGGGCAGTTATGAGTTTGTTAACAACATGTGGGTGTAACATTAACAAATAAGGATCAAATATTTAGCTATTGTACTGCCAGAAGTTGGTTACAAATGTTACTAGGGTATAATGTAAGCTGTTTTTGTGTTATAAACGTCTGTTTTAGTGTTTTGAGGTTTTCCTCTCAGAATGGCAAATATCAAGAATATATATTGTATTACTAAATAATATGGGTTTGTTTTTATCTATAATGTGAATTTCAATATGGGTTTGATTCCCAATTAAGCACTTCAAGGCAATAACTTTTAACCCCCCCCCCCCCCCCCCTCCCCCACAAACACACAAACAGTATAAATACGGCTTCACTTCATACATGTATATGCAGTCACGATGTATTTCAATAAGTAATACTAACGAGGGAACTTTCTCATTAGAAAGAATAGCGATGAATACCGTTAACTCAGGTATACCAGTTAATCCTAGATAAACATAGTTTACCAGCTAGACGATAGTATATTTACAACCATTCTCATCTGACTTTTAAAGGACTGTATCCTCTTATCAATAGGCCACATAAAACACATTGACCTTTCTGACAGTGAGTCGTTGACAGTAAATATAAGATAGATAGATTAGTATTGTGGCGCCACTTTCGTCACCTTCTGTTTCCAGACATATAAATGAATGACAAGACAAGTGAAAGGTGTTATTTTCATGATGAGATAAGGAAACAAGACAGTCAACTTTTATATATAATAGTAAGAACACATTAAGTAAATAAATTCTTATTGATTTCAAAGGGCAGAATTTTGATTGGTCGATAGGAGTTAACCAGCGCCAAAATATTATTATAATAATATCATGTATGTTTAAGTATGTATGAGTATCTTGATAACTTAAGACCCTGTCATACAGTGGTGAGTTTGTGCTTTCGAGTTCTATACAAGTTCTGGCAAATTGTAACTAGCTAAAAAGTACACAACTCAGCAGTCGGCAGTGGATGTTTTTCAAGGCAGCAATTGTTCAATTTTACTTTGACATTCCACACAGCATTGGTAGGATTATTGCATATTTATAGCTTGGCCAATTTGACATGAGCCTGACCTTTTAATTAGCATTAATTTAACAGTTGATATATTACCTACGATACAACATCGATTGTGTGTTTTCATAATCGAAGACGCTCGATATGTAATATAAACACAAATCTGAAATACCGATATTGCACGATCTACTGGTGGAAATTGATGTATTCAAAGCAAGAACCTTGTAATATATTCTTGCATAAAGGTCAGGCTCAAGTCAAAATAGCCAAGCTATACCACGAGTTTAGCTGATATATACATGTGATAATGAGATGTTTTTCATACTGTTCGTAAAATTTATATATTCAACACAGGGACCTTGTTAGAATGTAACATATTCATGCATAAAGGGCAGGATCAGGACAAATTCTTCATACTACAGGGTTCTCAATAAGTTTAACCTAGCAGGCCGAAATTCTTCGCCTGATGAGGTCCTACTATTTTAGTATTTAAGTATAGATTTCACATTTTCAGCTGGCCCAAAATGGTTTTAAGCAGTCAATTTGACCTGCAGCCTGCTGTTATTACGAACCCTGTACTTATAATCCAGTATACTCACAGGTAACTCCTTTTTCAAGGTCCTCATAGTATCCATAGTAACATATCTGCTGTAATAACATGGGATGAAACTTCTCAAATACTTTGATATCTTTAAGTCTGGAGTATATAATGTCCAGTTCCTCCCCAGATCTGTCGCTAGGCCTGAAAATAGAAAAAATATTGCTCATACGAAATTCAAGGACTTTTCAAGATATAATTTATATTTAAATTCAAGGACTTTTCAAGATATAATTTATATTTCAAGGCACTTTATCAAGGATATACCCTGGTATATTGCAGGATTACAACTCTCTTGACCAAAAAAAAAGAATACAAAAGTGTTCATACCCACTGCACACACCAAAATTAATTCAAGGACATTTCAAGGACTTTTCAAGGTAGAAATGGAATTTTCAAGGTTTTTTTTTTCCAAAACTTAACAGGGCAATAATAAGATTACTTTCTCTAAGTCATTGGTTGTCCTTATTCTCAAGTAGAGTAAGCTCAATATTGAATATATATACCGCCCTTGGTTTAGATGTCACAAAACGTTCCTGGAATTATATGCAGTCACTGAAGAAAGATAATCTTGGAGTAAACGGTATAGGAGTATGTGACAAGTAAGCTGTCAATTTCTCCGACAGTTCCCATTAAAACAAATAAGTCTGCAGTACTTATAAGTCAGAAGTCAGATTGCATGTCAAGTCAGTCTTGAAGTGTCTGTAATGTGAATATCATCTAATACTGTTTTAAGGGAGGACAAGCTGTTCATTTTCTGAAATGTAAATAGTTCACTTACTGTTTTAAGGGAGAACAAGCTGATCATTTTCTGTGGTGTGATATACACATACAGTTTTAAGGGAGGACAAGCAGACTATGTTCTGTGGTGTGAATATCACACTTTTAAGGGAGAGTTTGACACGATCCTTGACCTTCATGTTTTCAACACAGGCACCTCATGCAAAAAAGGGTCAGGATCAGGTCAAATTACCCATGCTATATTTGCAATCAACATATTATTCTAAATATTACCTACTCTTTTATCAACACAGAATCAAAGTACTGAAAAATAAACAATTTTCTTGAGGGATTAAATTTCGTATATTTCTATGTTCATTTCAACCACTTTCATTCAAAAAAATTTGACCCTTGTATTTATTACCTGAAATGCAAAGCCACAAATTAAAGTTCCATCGAAATGGTCTTTTTTACCCAAACCATGAAATTTAGTCCCATCAAAATTAAATGATTTTACAGTATTTTTATAATTATTTATCATTATTATATAAATTACAGTAGATCCTCTCCAGCTATTGTATAGCTGTCAGAAACAATTTATCATTATAAACAACAGAAGCAACTGTCTACAACAGCTTGTATGGTACTGGAACCAGTCATTAAGTTTGTCCAATATATGTTACAAGTCAAATAGTAGTTTGCGACCAGATCATTTACTAATTAGTATTCAGTAGTCACACTCTGTGAACCAAATCAATGTATGACCTATCCGATTACTATAAAATCCAACTTGTATGTCACTTATTGCCATGCTATAAAATTCAACTTGTAACATTTATTGCTATTGAAAGCACAATAAGTCATGTAAAATTTGATTACTGTATGACTTATTGCCATACTATATCATTCAACTTGTACCACTTATTGCTATTGAAAGCACATGTAAAATCTGATCACAATATGACTTATTGCCATACTATATCATTCAACTTGTATCACTTATTGCTATTGAAAGCACATGTAAAATCTGATCACTGTATGACTTATTGCCATACTACATAATTCAATGGGTATGCCTTATTGCAATTGCCGGAAATCGACTCAATTATAAGCAGTGGTATTGTAAATGATCGAAGGTATTATGTAGCTGCAGATTTGCTAATAAATTTTAACTAGATGAGTGTATCTGCAGTTTGGATGTTGATCAAATCTAATTCTCATACCTGCCAAGTTAGTTAAATCCAGAATAGGAGTGATAAAGAAAAACATGTCACAAAATACACTTAAAGGTGATTTAAAAGGGATTTAGATGCATAAACAAGGAATGTATTAACTCTAGTGGTTATAAATACGGGACAGAAGATCATAAAATGAACCGAATGTACTTTTGTGCAAGGTAGGCGAACTTGGAAAGCAAATATGTCAGCAAAAACATCTGATCATGTGATTGATGATGTTCGTGATCATTTTGTTTTGGAAGTGAAGCAACTTTTGTCTTGGCACTGTAGCCAAAAGTCACATGGTAATTGGCTACACTGAAAGATAAGGCGGGGAATTTCACTTCCTATGAATACTTTAAGATCCAGTAAAGAGATAATCTGAGATCTTGACAAATTGTACACTGGGAATATTCAGGCAGTGACATTCAACAGAGGCATCAGAGTAGAATGAAAGGCCAAAAAAATGTTCAGTGTACAAATTGCTAGACAATGCCGAGCAAAGCCTTTATTTGCCAGTCAGTTTTCTGCTGAATGTGGCGGACACTGTAATAATGAGAGCCTCCACTAGGACTTGAACCCGGCACCCGGTCATTGGATTAGACAGCACTCTATTTCCACTGAGCTACGGAAGCACACAATTCAAACGCTGCATACAAAACACACCTCGATCAATCAAAGATGTGAAGAGACTTGATTATTCAAGTTTGAACATTACAGGTAATATTGTTGACGAAGATTGGAGCTTAAAATCTTATCCAGCCCCTTTTTCTAGTGATTTCTGTTGAAATACCAAATTAGGGGCATATTTGTAACAGCAATAAACAAAGTTTTTTTTATTTATTAACGGCATCCAAAAGTGCTAATATTAAAGTACCAAATAAGGGGCAGATTTCAAACAGGATCAAAAAAGTTTTTTTTTGTTCCTTAGGCCACTTCTTTTTTATTTTCTGGTTTTCAAGAATTTTTTGGAAATATGTCCACTGGCAGGTCGAAAAAAAAAAAAAAAAAAAGGCAAAATTGTTCCAATTGAGTGTTGAAATCACAGTTGTTGGCGCCAGCCTGCCCAAACGCATTTGCCAAGCTAATAACCAGTACTTTCTGTTGGAAAGCCTGGTTTTATAAACAATGTGTTGTTAAATAGCCTTTTCAGAGGAGCACTCATTTAATAACATACACATTTATACATACAGTCCAACCTGCCTTAAGCAGCCAGCCAAGGGATGCAGCCAATTTGGCTGCTTAAGCCAGGTGACCACTTAACGGAGGGGCTGAATACTGGGCAAGGGGGGGGGTCGGTTTCGAGCAACCATTGTACTTGTTTAATGAGACAGGACCTGGTGTATCATAATGGGTTGTTATACATATATAAAATGGTAATTTAAAGTATGCCTCTTGTTGTTAAGGGTTGCACTGGCCTATCTGCCCTGCCCTGAATAAGCAGACACTTACCTCTCTGGATTAGTAACACCGCTAAAAAACGATGCAATCTGCTTGGTTGTCTTTGACATTTTATTGACGCTAACGACGTCATGCAGAAGGCATGATTGATAGATGTTGACAGTCAGAAATATTTGAAGAGAATAAAATAAAACACACTTCTGAACGCATAATTGCTCGTATGACAAACTTTGAGCAATAAAAAACAATTGTCTAAAGCGTGCAAACCGTCAAAACGAAATTGAAAGGAGCGATGATAAACACAACAATTTTCTCGTAATACGGTAATTACACGTAAATACCTTTTAATTGGTACAGATCTATAGCCTTAATTGTGTCGATCGACTTTGATGAAATATACCCATCAGAGGTGCTAATCGTTTGTTTTATTGCTCTTTGAGCGTTAATGGTCACAAAATTCACAACACCGTTGTTTACAGTTTACTGATTCCCAGTCGTATATTTCGCTGTGCGGTAAACAATGCATAATTGACATAGAAGCTGGGTAACAGCGCACTGGTTCCCTTTAAGAACCCGGATGTATGACGCGCGGAACCAGTAAGTAGAGCAATTATCGGATTAGCGGCGGTATGTAAACATCGCATCATCGCACTTTGAATAAACAACTATGTAAACTGATGATTGTTTTCTTTGACACGGGTTTAAAATTACCGCGGATGATTCAAGCTATATAGATGGCCGCCGGATCGGACTTTATCGATCAATTCATTCAAAATATATTCGTACTCAGACGAATATTCGTACTCAGACAAAACGTCCCATCGGGAAAAATAAAAAAGTGAAATTCGATTTTTATTTTTTTTCCACTTTCGTAAAAAACACGGTCGCCGGTCTTGTAAACCGTAAAATTAAAAAGTCCTGGCCTTATACTGGACAGGAATCCATCAACTGGATTGTACTAAGTCCCAGGTGGAGTATTTTTTATGTTTTTGAACGGCACCCAAGAGTGCTGATAATAAGTCAAGAAGATACGAGGGGTGATCAATATATTCGAGGACTTTCCTTCTCAATTTTGCAATATTAGAACTAGAGTAATAAAATTACACGCTGATGCAGTTCAATCAATTATCTCGCAATTTGTCTAATTTTCTTTGTGATAACGTCACTATTTACTTGATGACGTCACATTTTGTAACCATGGTGAAGCGCGCACCGTCGAGCATCTCGAGCGTAACGTCATTTCTGAGAAACGACACGCTATGAAAATTAACGCGAAACTTGTAAATTCCTTTCGATACCTCCAAAATGGCTTGACAAAATAGTGCATGGATTCTGTGCGCTTTCAATGAGCCATTTTCATATGATTCCATTGTTTATGTGATTAAAGGGTAACTGCCAAACCGTTGAGTCGATAAAATGAGGATAAACAGCAAAAATAACACCGCGTTAGGGACACTTTCCGTTAAATTCTGCGAAATAAGACGCACAGATCTCAATCAAATGTAACTGGCAAAAACGAAGACTAGTATAGGCTACAACACATAAAATCGTTGACTCCAAATCAAAAGGGTTATTTCGATATTGCGTCCTAAACCTGATAGGTCCTGTCTCAGTCTTAATTGAAAAAATCTACTTTTGTAAAGCCAACCACTCTTTTCCGATGTTTGTTTCCAATAACGCATCGATACTCTTTTTATTCCACCTCACATTCCAGAATCGGCTATTAACTACTTATTTCAGTAGTAAAAGACAACTAGTCTCATACATGGAACCAGGTATAAGTCCAGAAAGGAGCTATGTGCTGCTCCGACGGTGACGCTTGGAATGACGTCCAACGTCACGCGCCCATTGTATGAATCATATAATTTTATTAGTGCATTCGGTCGGAGACATCTTACTCCGAATGATGTTAAATGGCTTTAAATCTTGCTGCTAATATGAATTTGCTAAATGAAAAGTCCTCGAATATATTGATCACCCCTCGTACATTGACCCTCTATAAACACACACTGTTTACAGACCCGAATATTGAGAAATTCTAATTTTGGCATGACCGTACAGAAACTACTGAAATTATCACAAAATGTCTGGCACGTTTCTATATTTTTGTCTATTTGCACTTTTATAGATACAAATATAGACTAACCGATTTAAATAGCCTTAATTTGGCAAAACAATTCAATGTCTGAAACAAGTTTTAAAATTCCAGAATGTAGTTTTCGATTTCATTTTGACCGACGACTGAGCATGTTGCTGAATTTATATTATTTCAATCGATGGAGCATGAGTGGCCACAAAGATTCTAAAAATAGACTTTAATTCAGAAACCAGACCCTTTATATTGTTTTTATAGACAATACGTCACTTTCAAGATTTCTAAAAGCGAGACGCTCTGATTAGCTGGTTTACATGAAGTACTGCAGAAGCCATCTTCTATTAGTTCTATCTAGCATCGTTTTCAGATTCACTGTCGCACCATTGTGTTTTCTGAAGAAATATTTTAATGAGACAAACAAACAAAAAATAATTTATGACACAAAATTTGGTGACATCACATCACGTTTGGTGACATCACATCAAGTTTGGTGACATTACATCAAGTTTGGTGACATTACATCAAGTTTGGTGACATAACATCAAGTTGAGTGACATCACGTAATGTTCAGTGACATCACGCCAAGTTGAGACATCACATCACGTTTGGCGACATCACTTCAAGTTTGGTGACACCACGTCACGTTTGGTGACATCACGTCAAGTTGAGTGACATCACATCACGTTTGGCGACATCACATCACGTTATGTTTGGTGACATCACGTCAAGTTGGGTGACATCACATTATGTTTGGTGACATCATGTCAAGTTGGGTGACATCACATTATGTTTGGTGACATCATGTCAAGTTGGGTGACATCACATTATGTTTGGTGACATCATGTCAAGTTGGGTGACATCACATTATGTTTGGTGACATCATGTCAAGTTGGGTGACATCACATTATGTTTGGTGACATCATGTCAAGTTGGGTGACATCACATTATGTTTGGTGACATCATGTCAAGTTGGGTGACATCACATTATGTTTTGCGCATCACGTCAAGTTTGGTGACATCATGTCAAGTTTGGTGACATCACGTCAAGTTTGGTGACATCACGTCAAGTTGAGTGACATCACATCAAGTTTGGTGATATCATGTTATGTTTGGTGACATCACGTCAAGTTTGGTGACATCACATCAAGTTGGGTGACATCGAGTCAAGTTTGGTGATATCACTCTTATTATTATCAACCTTGCAATGTTTAGTCGACAGACTAACAGAATTAACAACATGTCTAAAGCAATTGACATTACGCCAAAGCAGACTTTGATCCACCTGACTGTTTGTCGAAGGTTGCTTGGCGAAGGTTTTAGAATGAATCCATTGGACCATGTGATTGTAATTTACCATTAATATTGATTGACTACTGATCTGCATTCAAGGTACAATCACACTGTGTAACGTTCGCAACATTTTCGTAACTTTTTCATACCTGTTACAAAAACGTTACAAATGTCTCATAGCGTGATTCTACCTTCTAATGCAGGGCAGATGCAATGTCAATTATAAATATTATGACCCACACCTACCATAACTTGGATCAACATTGTATGTGTAAGATGACCATGTACTTTTAGTGCCACCTGCGGCTAGCAACATAAATTGCTTGACATTTAGGTTGTGTCAAGAATTCTTTCCCTGAAGCATTCATATTTTTGCTAGAGTATTATTTTCCTGAACACTTGATCTTAATTTAGCCATATAGGAATTTTCCCAAAGGATATATATTAGTGTCATAAGTATTCTGTACTTTATAGAAATTAATTTCAAAACCATAAGCATTGGAGAACAATTTGAAACACACTTGAGAACTAATAAATTTTAGATAGAGCACGACTAAGTTCCATTCTTAAACTAGCAAGAAAATTATATAATTAGGCATGGGGTATTGAAATAAATGTATTATCATCTTGTATGAAAGACTAAGTATTTATTTTTGGATGAGATTTTACATTGTTGGAAATACTGTAATATCATTAATGTTTGTGGGGGATCAAATCTTCCAAATCAAATCCCATCGAACACTAACTACTTTGACCCTTGTATTTAAATTATTATCTAAAATGCATATTCCACAAATTTACGTCCCATCGGAATGGTCTTTTTTACCACAAGCATGAAATTTTTTCCCATCAAAATTAATTGATTTTACAGTACTACACCATCTGACACTGTAAAAAAATACCAAAAAGATGATGTACTACTTTAAAATGCTGAGCTTAGCCTTTATTTGCCAGTCAGCTTTCTGCTTAAATATGGAAAACATATATTACTATATATATGTCCATTGATTTGAACCCAGGTCGCCAGATTAGATGACATGCACACTAGCCAAGCATAGCCTTTATTTGCCAGTCAGCTTTCTGCTGAATATGGCAGGCATTTGTATGTGTCCACCCCGATTTGAAACCGGAACGCAGGATTAGGCAGCATGCGCGCTTATCAAACCACTGAACCATGGAAGCACATTGAGTTCACAGTACATATCTCAAACAGGTAGTCTTATTATGTCTTGATCAAACAAGATCAAATAGGAGGTGCCAGTTTACAGCACTATAGTTCTATTATATATAAATACAGCACAACCTCTGTAGACCAACAATCTTTGGGGCTGCAAATACTGAATGTTGTATAAAGATTGATACTGTATGGGGGTCAAATTTAGACTAAGTATCAGCTTAGGGAAGGTGTTTTAAAATATCATCTTGGGAAGGTGTTTTAAAATATCAGATTAGGAAAGGTGTTTTAAAATATCAGCTTAGGAAAGATGTTTTAAAATATCAGCTTAGGGAAGGTGTTTCAAAATATCAGCTTAGGAAAGATGTTTTAAAATATCAGCTTAGGAAAGGTGTTTTAAAATATCAGCTTAGGAAAGATGTTTTGAAATATCAGCTTAGGGAAGTGTTTTGAAATATCAGCTTAGGGAAGGTCTTTTAAAGTATCAGCTTAGGGAAGGTGTTGCTGTACAAATGGCCACTTGAACTTAAGAGGTTTAACTGTCCTACATTGAGCACATGTTTTGTTGCAGGTAAATTAGAGAAACATGGAAAACATCTTTAACCAACTTCCTACATTATGAGGAACTCAGTCAGGTGATATACTGTAAACTAATTTACTTTCTTGAATACTAACTTGCGCGTTTGGCCGATCAAAGGCATATTTGCGACTAGAAATTGTCGCCCTTTTAATTTTCCCATGATGTCCATATTAATGTTTTAAACACTTTTGCGGCTACTTAATTTGGCAAATTTCTATTACTTACAAACTCCGCAGAATCAAATTGCACGAAATAATTTCCTGGTTGACAGTATTGACTGCACGTAGTTGTCACATATTATCATGAACAACATCAATTACATGTCCAACATAGTCTCAATTAGCTATGATTATCACATAATTAGTTTCTGTACAATCAATTCTAGAAGTGAAAAAGCTGGATGCTGCATGCTTAATAGCTATAGGTATATCTAGTGGGTTTGTTTTCTTCAGACAATTAATCAGAGTATTAAATCCACAGACAGACAGAACACTAACAGTATATTTACAAATGTATAAAGCATAAATACAGGTGAAAATATATTATTGCAGCAAAAGGGACAAAATTATAGACATTGAATGAAAATCAATTTTTTTTAATTATTCAATGGGGAAAATTAGTGCTGATCATGAGCATACTGTATGATTGATTCCATGGAAGTAAAAACCTTGTTTGAGCACATCAATGTTTTAGCTCTATACTTCATTTGTACGCATTAATATCTACAGCAACTTCATTTAATTCAATCTTCAATTAGATATTTATAAATTATATGGGACTATCTAGTTTAAGAATTGAGTATCAGCCCTGAAATCGTGGGATCTAATCATGGCATTTTGATATACAGTAATTATCAAAAACAAATACTAGTCATTGTTCTAGGCTCATGAAAGAGCTGCACAACATAACATGGTACTAATTACTGCATGTACTTTTAAGTAAATTATCAAAACTCAAGTATTTCATGTAAAACTTAGAAGGTCTGGTGAAAGATCCTATGAAAGCAAGTCAATCACCATTCACTATTTTAACCATCAATTTTGTATACGTTCTATTCCAGCTTTAGGCGGTACATTGCCGTACATGGCCGGTACATCAAAGACATTAAGTACCAAATGTAAGGTGAACAAGTATTCCCTTCGGAAGTGTCATCAATAATTCAATTGCTACCATAAAACAGTCACAACAACAAATAATGTTCTGTCATTTCTTACAATAAGGATCATATCATTGTAACACATGAATATTTCAACAGTAGAGATAAAAGCATACCAAGAATTGCATAGAACTGTCCACTTTCTGCCAGATCAGCATGTTGCCACTTTATGCTAGTCAAAAATCAGCCTGTGGCCAAGAATATAAACTGTAAATTATTTTATACTTATTTATTTTAGTTGTGTGGTTCCACTTACTTTAATTATTGTTCTCAATTATTTATTTTAGGTAGATTGTGAAAAATGTTTCCAAACTTGTATTAATCACTCTTCACACCTCATTCCTGATGTCATTCATCGCGACAAGGGTATGAGAGAAGAGAAGCCAGATTCCCTTTAATGCAGAGCGTCAAGCAAGGGAATTACTGGAACCATTTTTATTTCGTGTTTGGTATGTATATGACGCGGCCAGGCATCGAACCGGCACCTCCTGCACTCGAAACTAATGCTCTACCACTAGGCTATTGAGGAGGCGGTAAACTGTATATTAGTTGAGTTTGTGTGCATATTGACATTATATGCAGGATCAGCCTGTTGCCACTTTATGCCGGATCAGCGTGTTGCCATTTTTTCAGGACCAATATAAGTCTTGTAGCCAGTCCCACTAAATTATCAGGGATCAGCATGTTGTCATTTTTTCGGGATCAACATGAAGTCTTGTACACTAAATTATCAGGGATCAGCTTCTTGTCATTTTAAGCTCGATCAGCCTTTACAAATTTTTTAGTCTGGATAAACATATTGCAGATACCATTTGATAATGTTTTTGACTTATCAATAAAACTCCCAATTATAACCCTTTCTATAGAGCCAAAAAAGATACAAAGAAATCGGACAGGGAAGGCAGCACTCAACTTAACCAGCCGAGCACAGAAAACAGCAACAACAGTTTATTATGCAAAATATACATTCAAAAGAACTAAATACAATTACAAAACAAAACATTGCTTTTAATTTCGCATTAAATTGGTCTCACATACAATAACATCAATAGTTTAAGAAAGCCTGTAACACAAACAGAAAATTCATCTCATTCTAAGATCTAACATGGAACAAAGACTTAAATGATTCTTTCCCAAACAACAGACTCCAGAGACACAAGTGATTCAAATTAAGTGTTTTTCTCAATGCTAACCAGCTTAACTATGATTGGTAGTAAGACAGAAAAGTAGAAAAGATTTGCTGCCACCAGTATGGCTTGAGATACTACAATAGATCAATTAGCCAACGGCAGCTCTAGTGCTTGCTTGACATTTACGATATAATCAGCGTTTACAGAATTGTAACATAAGACAAACAAATGGAAAACAAGTCAGATTGAAAGCAAATATGCCCTTAATCCATTTAAACATACCAAATGTGACGATAATAAAATTATTTCCCTTTTCAAAGAAATGTTTTTTCCCTTGTTTGGATTTGCAACATTGAGATGTAACATTACGCTGCCTTTGAATGAGAAGGCCATCACTACTACTTACGACCTTATAAGACCGATACATATTTGAAATCAGCATCTTAAAGCGCTACTTATGAGCACCATCTCTGCTCTAGCCTAATGCCATTTCATTGACATTACACCACTTGTCAATCAATAGCCTTTAAATCACTTGCGGTAAATTATAATCACATGGTCCATTAACTTGAAAACCTTCGCCAAGCAGCCTTCGACAAACAATCAGGGGGAGCAATCACTACTCTACATTACGCCAAAAATTGACATTATGCCAGTTGTCAATCAATACCCTTTAAAATTGTCAATCAATACCCTTTAAATCACTTTTAACAGTAAATTATAATCACATGGTCAAATGGATTAACTAGAAAACCTTCGCCAAGCAACCTTCAACACATGTTCAGTAATCACTTACGACCCTGTGGAAGCCTTGTGCGTAATAAAATTAGCTAAGTAAAACAGGGGCCATAATTCTGTTGGAGAGCAGGATAGTGTTAAATGGCTTTGACAATGTAATGTGTTTATGATGGTAAACAAGTATGCCATGTTTGTTAATGAAATGCCTTCATAGACTTAAAAATATGCCAGTTTAAACAGAAGGACGGACATACAGACAAAAACTAGGTAAGTCAATCAGGGGCTATAATTCTGTTGAAATGTTGGATAGTGTCACATGGCTTAGACAATGTAATGTGTTTATGATGGTAAACAAGTATACCAAGTTTGAAAGCGAATTGCCTTCAAAAATATTTGAGTTTCAACGGAGGAACAAAAGGAGGGACGAATGGAAAGGACAATCACTATATTTATGCTCCATCATCAGACTAGATGCTGGAGCACAAAAATTAATTTAATTTCGTGTACAAAAAGACAACAACATAAACAACAATAATATAAATACCTGATGTTAGCCATATGTGTAAAATCCCTGACATGCCAGTTTATATTACAACAATGTCGAGCTCGGCATTTAATATGTGATTTATACCCCATTATTAGCTGGTAATAGCAGGGCTCTAACAACTCCACAAAAACGAATAACACATACTTATCAAATGGTCCATGCTTGCAAAACATATGATCAAACATGTGACAAAGTAATTATTTATACATAGCTTGGCTATTTTGACCTGAGCCTGACCTTCATGCAAGAATATATTACAAGGTTCTTGCTTTGAATATATCAATTTCCGCAAGCAAATCGTGCACTATCGGTATTTCATATTTGTGTTTGTATTACATCTTGAGCGTCTTCGTGATACTCCCCGATTATGAAAACATACAATTGGTGTTATAAACGTAGATAATAAATCGACTGTTAAATTATGCTAATCAATAGGTCAGGCTCGTGTCAATGTGGTCAAGCTATAACAATTAAGTGTATATTAGGGGCGTATACAATAGCATGGTACCACACAGAGAGAGTGTACATGAAATACAATATGACTTATATAATAGTAATATATTATAGTTCCTGTCAATACCAGAATTTCTATTAATGATGATTTTCATGTTTATTGTGTGGCCAGAATGAGCAGCTAAACCGAGTACACAAAGAAACGTGCATTTCACAGTTACTCCATAGGGTCACATGTTGGCCGATAGCTATCTTCCAATGTTATCTAAGTCATTCAGGGGCCATAATTCTGTTGAAATATTGGATAGTGTTACATAACTTTGATTATATAATGTGTTTATGATGATAAACAAGTATGCTTAAAGTTTGAAAGCAATGCATTGATGTACTTAAAAACAAATTGAGTTTCAGTATTTTGGTACAGACGGGAAGACAAATGGACTAACTAACGGAAGCACGGATGGACAGGACAATCACTTTATGCCTCCTGCATCAGTAGATGATCAATGGGGCATAAAAAAACTATTGCGATTTCGTCTGCTAACTGTGAGTTTTTTCTTGATTATAATGATCGCACATTTATTATGGTTATATTATATAGCCTAAAGTACATTCCATATATGTAAGAATACCCGACAAGTACCGAGTTCGCTCTATCTTTAGCGGTTTTTAATTGATGCTCGACCAAATTATTACACTCGGTTCGAAACTGCATTTGGTCGAGCATCAATTAAAAACAGCTAAAGATAGATTTATCATATTTAATTATATAACAGGTTGAAGTTCTGCCTTCACTCCTTCCTTAAAATAATGGAGCTACTATATATAAGTCTGTAAAAGTGTTAAAAATTGCTAGGTTGGCGTATTGATCGTAATATCTTGAGAAGAATTCAAAAACAAACTCATAAAGTATTTTGCACTCACATTCTGTAAGCTTCTCACTGACACTTGGCTGAATTAATAACGCTCGTTTAGATACCAAATATATATAAATGATCGTATTGAAGTGGGTGATAATCAAATATATGGGGTGTTTATAGACAATTATAAAACTACAGCACATGGTGACACTAGGATTGTTTCCCAATGCAGAATATCATTACTTGTAACAATAGTCTGATAGCACGAAACAAGAATCCATGTGATACCATATAGCTGGTTATTTCTGCGGGGTGGAAATTTCTGCCATTCTGCGGTCCAAGATCAATTCGCAGAATTAAATTTACGCAGAATTTTATCATCCGTAGAACATTTTCACGCAGAATATTATCTCCACTATATAAAAATAATAGAGATGGGACCGAATACCAAAATCAGTATTCGAATATTCGAAATTCATATTCGAATATATTCGAAATTCATATTCAAATATATTTGAAATTCATATTCGAATATATTCGAATATTAGTTCGATTTTCGATGTCAAATCATTCATTCATTTTTTTCACTTCCCTATTGAACAAAAGTTCCATTTCCAGTCTTATGCAAAGCTACGATAGTCGTAAGCTTGATATTTCTTTCTGAACTGTTGATATACATTCAAGCTGATTGGAAAGTAATAAACATGTTTTCGATCTATAAATCGTCGTATTTCTTTACCTTTCGGGCTTCAGAGATGTTAAAATAAAGTTTTAATAAGTTTCATTGTTTTGTTTTTTCTAATGAAGATTGTAAAAATGTGTACGACTATGCGGGTTTAAAAATTGTTGTCATCATCCAATGGGTGTTTCGCTCTGTTACTGCGGATAATGTGTTGACACTTTTACTAACAACTACAACTATATTCATACATCTAATCATACAGTGGACGAAATCCCAGAATTAAAATAAAAGAATCCCACACCTTTGTCCGGTAATTAATTTAGCCTGCAAAATCCATGTTATTACGACACTTGAATACAGATGAAATGCAAGCGTTTCGGGTGTCTAAAATGCAGTCGTTTTGCGGAAGTATTTTGGAGAAGTGTCATCCTGTTTATTCAGAGTATACAGTTAATATAGTGATAATCATGTCATAAAAGTGTCAATTAGGGACTTGATTATGCATATCACAAATTATGTTGTTATAAAGCATACGTAAATAATTGGAATGAACATGTATCAATTTTTGGTAAAATTGACAAGTTTTCTTTATTTTTTACGAAAATTCGAATATTGAAATTGGATTCGAATATTCGTTTAATTTTCGAATATTCAAATACTCGATTATTCGGTCACATCTCTAAAAAATAATAATCAAGGGGTATTTACAAGTTAACTTGATTATTGTACATTGTTTAGCTTATTGCAGTTTGTCTAGTGTTACAAAGGTGTTTATAATTTAAGCGAGCATTGTTTGTACATGTATAATGAAAATTATGTCAAAGTGCGATCCACAATTTGGACTGTGATAATTAATTACAGTGTACATAAATCAGACTGCAAATGATACTGGTGTATGTCTATTCTTACCATTTAGCAAACTGCAGAAATTTACTCTTTCCATTTTGTGAATCAGCAGAAATTAAAACCAGCAGAAATAAACACGCCCATTTTTGGGGCAAAAACGCAAAATATTACACCCGCAGAAATAACCAGCTATACGGTATCATAATTGTTATGAGATAAAGTCACAATTTCACTATGTTGTCATCCTCTTGTCAAGTGGAAGAAGTCGTGGTGTCATACACAACAAGTTTTTTACCCCAAATTGGTGTCATATGAAAATCTCAAGAGAGTATGACAATTTGGTGTCATAAACAACATTTCAGAGTCTATGACGAATTGGTGTTGGCATTGCTCGGTGTAGTTGTGTTATGTTGTGTCGTCAATGTTTTTCATGCTTGAATGGTGAGTATTGTCACCCCTGTGTGATTTCCTCATATCTTTTTGGTGCAATTCACATGCAACACCATGTATGTGGTGTCATACACAAAAGTTTGTATGAGACCTTAATTTGTTTCCTATATATATATACACATGCAGCCATTAAGTAAACATGTGTTTTTTCTAAAACGAAAATTATGCACAAAACATTGAGATATTTTTTACCATTGCATGACTGAAACATATTTAATAATTATGTAATATAATATTTCAAAGGCATCTAGAGGTAATTTGTATACCAGACTTGTTGTTAATAATGCAACACACAATAAGTTCTTGGATATTTTTCTATTGTCATACCTTTTTGTATGTGAAGATGTCTACCATATTGTATATTTTCCCCAGAGTGAATGATTCTATTAAAGTGACTTCCCCCGTTGTGCGATATATATACGTAGGCATACTAATTGTCTCCCACCTTATGTGGAATCACTCTGCTATATTGAATTATGATGTCTCAATAATATTTTTTGGCGAGATTTTATCAAGTTTTTCACTCCTACATTATTATACGACAGACGCTTGACCAGCTTATATTATTCGTGATCCTGTAATTCATTTTACCAAATTGCTGGCTTAGAATTAGAGTAGGTCGTAAGTACTACGAACGACCTTATACGACTCCTACATATTTGAAATCAGCATCACAAGGCACTTCTTATGAGTCTATCTTCATGAAAATCAGAACTTGTCATGTTGACATAACTGAAGTCGAAACAGCTTGTTTTACCATAAGTAAAGAGTAATTATCAAACAGTTTTTTTGTTTTCTCAAAATATTGATTTTGCACTTACAACCTTCTCATTTTAAGCAAGCAAAATATTCATTACCAGCCCTCCTTTTCTAGCCAAGAGCTATGGTCATTATTAAGTTATAAGCATGTGGTCGAGACAACCAGTAGTAATAGTTAAAGAGAAAGATGGTGATAAAGCATTTTGTCTGGACTATTATGCTCCGCATTTAGAAAACAATCATATTCAATAGTACCACAGAAACATCTGCCTCTAATCCTCCATAACATCAAACCAGCAGTTACTTAATAAGCATTAATATCCGTTCGGAGAGCCATCAAAATAAAACCCTAATGCACCAACCAATTGAAACCCTCCAAACCCCCCTCCCCACCAACCCAGCCAATGACACAGATTTCTACCTTTTCTCTTCCAAACCTCAGGTAAAATGCAAGGGAGCCGTACAGACATTGACTCGACTCCTGAACAAGTGAAATAAACACAGCTATATATTTCCCCTCTATTTTGGCGCCCAACATAAGCACCACTCTAACCTGGCATTGCAGAGACATAAAAAATGTAAAACCTATGGGGCGTCAGGTTTCAATTGACTGGTGCATAAGACAACTCCCTTACTAAACATATAGTCGATTCAATAAGTAATACAAATGAGCATCTTAAATGCTGTACTCATTGTATTTATACAATGATCTGATAATAACAGTTTCATAGAGCAGTCTTATCAACCAAATGCTGTACATTGTAACAGATATTCCTGATAATACCAGGCATAAACCACATGAAGTTGAAAGAATCTGTCAACAGACTGTACAAGACCAAGCATATAGTGTTATGTATACAAAATGCTCCATTCTCTGAGACAATTGCTAATAATCAGGTGTTTGTCGCCTAAGCAAAGCGCTACCGAGCGCCTTCATTCAGTTTACCTCCTATTCAATGAAATATAGAAGACATGGATTACCTCCCCTGAAAAGCGCTATGTAGAGGAAACACCCACCTGATGTACATGATCACACCCACGATGGTGGACATTATACCATGTGACTTTTTGACTTAGACTTAAATATAACAGAACTTGATTTTGATGCGCTGAGAAATATGTATAATGCAATAAGAACACTATGTGAGACACGCCCCTTGAAAATGTAAACACAAGAATAAATAATAAATGTCTCGACAACATAAAACATAAGATAAAACACCATGTGAAAATATACATCAGATGCTGGTGGGAAAATGTTGCAACAGATCGCTGTTATTCCTTGTATCTCAATTTCAAATCTTCCAGAAAAAATTGAAATTGATAAGATTATTCCACTTTCTAGTAGAAAACAACAACCCACATACAGTAACATGAGTAGGCAGTTCTGTTCTTGACTTCTCAGATTGCATTATATAAATGTCTAAAAATATTTTCCATGAAAATTTACTGTTTCTGTAGCCTGAGTTTATATTTGAGGGAAAGAAAAAAATAGCAGATTCTGGAGACAAGACAGCCATTGTTCCTAAAGCGCTCACCTGAGTACAATGGTGCCAGGGGGTGTGGAAATTTTCAAAGTTGGTCCTGAAAAATCCACTTGCCCGAAGAATAATTCTACTTGCCCCAGACAACATTTATATTTTTCTTTCCTTATAAATATTACAAAAAAAAGGTTTTCAGTTTCAAATTGTCTTTATCAATGATAGAGTTACCTGTGCTGAGACACACATTGTGAACCAAGTTTCAATTGTTGATAACAGACGTTCCACAACATACAATTGATAATAGTTCACCTTGAGCACAGGTAAGCCAAAAATTGACAAGAATATTCTTTTCTTGAGCATTTATAGAAATCACTTACAAAGAAGGTTTTTGTTTATTGGAAATATAACTAGACTGTGTTCAAGAAATGCTCATAAAATCTAGCTAAGTCAATTAGGGGCAATAATTAAGCTGACATCTCGGATATATAGTGTTACATGACTTTGACATGCAATAGGTGTTTATGACAAATGGTAAACAAGTATGTCAAGACTTAGTTTGAAACCAATGCCTTGGTGAACCCAATATATGCAATATACGTATCAATACTTGACTTTCTTCAAAAATATTTGATTTTCAACAACATGATAGTCTTGGTGAACATGTAGCTGGGTGTATAGGTTTTAATTAATAATAGGGGAGAAACTTGTATAAGCAGCCAGCTAGCCCAGTCGGTAGAGCATTCATCCTGTAAGCGAAGGATCCTGGGTTCGAGCCCCAGTCTGGTTGCACATTTTTCTTCCCCTGTTACAAACATTATCTGAGGAATGAATAAATTGAAACAGTTGGATGACAAGTCTTGTGTTAAATTTAAATAAATGAAATGAACACAGTATATAATTGAAATAGACGCATGAGAGAATGTGCTGCTGATGATAGTGTTTATCATATAATGTGATACAAATTCAAGTTGGCATCTTGTGATATACCAACCAGTGCTGGGAACACAGTTCTGTAAAATCATTAACTTTCGAGGGGACAAAATTTCTTGGTTTTGGTAAAAAAGAACATTTCGATGGGACGTTAATTTGTGGATTTTGCATTTCAGGTAATGAATACAAGGGTCAAAATTAGTGTTCAATGGGATTTGATTTCATGGTTAAAGGAGGACCACAAAATCCACGAAATTTAATCCCCCATGAAAATTAATGATTTTACAGTATAACAACTGGTGTTGGAACATAACAATCAATCACAGGGTTTGTTGATCTTGTAAAAGATGTAATCTGATAATAAATGAAGTTTAGGATTAAATTTTACTTTGGCTGCTGTTTTCTAGTAAAGTTATAATATATCATTGTATCTAACTAGAAACTAGAAACCTGGGATCAGAGGTTTTCTTCTTACACATAGATACAGGAGGAGATAATTGTTCAAGGTAGCATTTAAGTCAAGTTCACTTTGAAATGTTGTAACCAAATTCAACGACTTTTTAAGGCCTGTGCGAACCTAGTTTGATTCCAAAACAGTAGTTTTAAAATGAATTTAAATTTACTTTTTTAGACTCATAGTTCAGATTAAATATTCAGACAGTTATAAAATTTGATTAAACATGAAACCAACAGTTACTGATTACCAGCACTTATAATATGACATGAAATTAAAGTTTGATTTGCTACAAAATGAAATATTCGCATCAAAAATTATTTTGCATTCCAAATAGAAATACTCTCACCTGTTTCAAATCTTGCCTTCTTTCTCCAGCTTACAAAGGTAACAGCTAATTAGAAATTAATTGACATCCAAAGTTTAAGTCCAAATTCTCAATTAAATTGAGAGTTTTTATTGCAAATTCAGATTTGTTCGATTCGACTTAAACTAATAACATATTTAGTACAACATATTTAGTTCATGTGCAAATAGTATTTGTAACTGTTAAATTTAAATAGTGCAGGAATTTCACTAATATTAATTCTAAATTTCCACTAGGTCTTGATACAGGAAATGCCTTGATTAAAAGTCAATTTTAAGAAAGTCATGTCGAAATTTATAAACAAAATAATTATCAAATTTTACAACCGTCCAGGAATCTGTATCCGGTTAATAACAGTTTTATAAAAAGTGAAATTCGCTCTCAACTTCATTCATATAACACAGTAGGCACATTGCTCTGTTATCAACGGGGAGGGAGGGTACACTTGTTAAACATAATTACAAGTCATGTTCGCAACTTTGAAACAATGTACAATATAACCTCTCCAGAATGGCACAATGTTGAGCAACAATATCTCTATAACAATACCATTAACAAAAATTTCATAAACCTACATTTACTAATAAATTAACCTGTTTTAAAAGCAACAATCTTTAAACAACAGCCAATATTTGCAGCTTTCAAAAGGTGTTGCCTTACAGAAAAATTGTTTACTGTAAAATCATTTAATTTCAATGGGATGAAATTTCGTGGTTTTGGTAAAAATAAGCATTTTGATTGGATGTTGATTTGTGATCCTGCATTTTAGGTAATAAATATGAGGGTCGAAATTATCCATCGATAGGATTTGATTTTGTGGTTGAAGGTGAACCATGAAATCTAAAAAATTTAATCACTCACGAAAATTAATGACTTTACAGTGCATGCATCACGAAGTAGCAATGATGGAGATTCATTAATCTTTTTTTCTGCAATGAAAATTGCAAGATTTTGGACATTTTTTGTACCCAACAGGAAGAATCCCGTGGTAAATAACACTGCTTCCTACAATAGTGTAAAGAAGACTTACAAAGTTTTGAATTTTAAAATATAATCTGCTCTCCAGGGATCTACTGTAATGCAACCATTTATGCTTTTAAATTCCACCAACTATAACCAATGACGCTGTTCCAGGGAATATGGTTAAAATCCTTCCTATATTTTATATATCTATAGTGTAAGACACCATTGATTATTAAAACAAGACCGTAATACATTCTTATATAATTGTCAGGATTAATAACATTCTCTGTACCATAAGGACCAGTGTACAGCTCACAGTGCATAGACAAGTCGATTTCTGGTAGTTGCAATAAGGCATACACGATGAATTATATAGTGTGGCAATAAGTCATACAGTGATCAAATCTTACATGTTTTCATTGCAATAAGGCATACATGCTCAATTATATAGTATGGAAATAAGTCATACAGTGATCAAATTTTGCATGTATTCATTGCAATAAGGCATACATGCTGAGTTATATAGAAAGGCAATAAGTCATTCAGTGATCAGATTTTACAAGTGTGTTTTTAAATGCAAAAAGGCATACATGTTGAATTATATAGAATGACAACAAGTTATACAGTGATCAGATTTTACACATGCTTTTAATTGAAATAATGCATACAACTTTAATTTTATGGTATCCCAATAAGTCATATAGTGATCAGGTTTTACAGGTGTGTTTAAAATTGCATTAAGGCATACATGTTGAACTTTATAGTATCCCAATAAGTCATACAGTGATTTTTAGGTTTATACAGCAGTGAAGCTGTTACCCTCATAGAAATATTGCAATCCATAACTACAAAATACTTTTACCTGCAATGAACTGGAAATAATTGCTTCACAGCGGTTAATTGAGCAGGACAACCTTGAACCAGCCATGAGACAAATTGTCAATGTAAAAAAACTATAATACTGTTTAAACTAAACCGATACTGGATTAATGCAGTAATAAAACTCAATATTCAGCTGTTAAATTTTCCAGGACTTAATTATTCAATGTTAATTAACCACCAACAAATCAAACAGACAAATGATTTGAACAAGAACATGTTGTTAAATCAATAAACAAGAGAATTATTGACCAGTTCAAGCTTGTAAACCTGGAGGCCGGTACTTTAACTCACATGTTTACTTTTCTTATGCAGAATCGTGGAATATTATATGTCTCTATTATATATTACACAGGTATAAACCAAATCACTGTATGACTTATTGGGATATTATAAAATAAAACTTGCATGCCTTATTGCGATTACCAGCACATGTAACTTCCAATCACTGTACGACTTATTGCGATACTATAAAAATCAAATTGTATGACTTAAGCCATACCAAACAGTTCTTATGTTTAGGGTCTTCATATCCCTACTAGGTTTTGAAGTTGTTTTTTTTTTAAAATATAAAAAAATGGAAAACAATTCACTTTCTCGATTTTTATGCTCTAGAGGTAGATTTCTCTCGTAAAGTAGTATTTAATTTGAATTATCAAACCGACAACAATAAATAATAATTTTTTTACTAAAATGCATTTGCAGACTTGTTTCATGTCTAAATACCCTTTCTGGTGGATATTGCCACTCGGATGTTTTAATGCAACTATATGCTTCGAAGTGAGGTAGTGTTTTTTTGAAACTGCTTTGTTTGTTTTTTTGAATAGGTAGCCTAAGGTTTCAGAAAACCAGACCTGATGCTAAACAACATAAAAGCCATTTGGTATGGCCTTACTGTGATTAAAAGCACATGTTACTTCAAATCACTGTATGACTTATTGGGGTACTTAACAATTCAATGTGTATGCCTCAATGAGATAACCAGAAGTAGACTAATTTATAAACCTGTGTTAAATTTCTAAAAAATAAATATTTTATTAATACAACAAAGTTCAGGGAAAACTTATTGGTTTGGTCAGTTAATTTGCAATAATGAATGCCCGAAGGAGGCACAAACTATAATATCATTACGTTGATAACCGATTTTTCATTATATCGTTATAAGCAAGTGGTATTACATTGAAATAAAGAAGGGAAGCAGTCAGGGATTTTTTCCTTACGCTATACTGAGTTTTCTATGTATGCAAGTTTTTTGTTATAAATAAGTGAGTTCCACTGTATATGGTTAAAACTAATACGTGGGGTGTTCCACAATTAATAGGACTTTTTTCATAGCAGCAAGGCAAATCAGAAATTAAGAAAACTAATGGAATATAATTAAATTTTGATCTTTCACTGACAAATATGCGAAATATCGAAGAAATTGAATGAAAAATAAGAAATATATTAAACATTAA
The DNA here is from genome assembly GCA_963678985.1 of Spisula subtruncata. Taxonomy (NCBI): domain Eukaryota; kingdom Metazoa; phylum Mollusca; class Bivalvia; order Venerida; family Mactridae; genus Spisula; species Spisula subtruncata. Next base: position 6,969,402 of record OY787675.1, on the reverse strand, counting down.
GTATGATATGTATCAAGGAGGCGGGTCGCACCGTAACGTTATTATGACGTCGCATTTCGAGCACATTATTTCAACATAAAGACACATGTAATCATTTTATTTATAGTCATCCTGACTTTCTAAACAGATCTAATAACACTATCCTGATTGTTTAAATGTGTTTCCGTAACCCGGTTCACAAAAAATGTCTTGCAATGATGTTTGAAATTGCTCAAACCATGGAGCGTCTATCAGGGTACAAACAGGGCTATTAACGTCAACTTAATGCTCAATGACCTCACCTGTGCTTATTTGTAAGTTTATAAATCAGCGATGTGTTAACAATATTAGCCAACAGAACACAAGTGGCTGCTTAATGCCACTACATAACATGCATTTCATTATTTTATTGGTTAGCACTGTTGGTTTTCAAAATGTATGCCATAATTTGACAATCGCGCGGTTTCTGTTTATTGGCGTTGACGTCATTTTCATCCATTACGTGCTTAGATGTATACCCATGATTACTGACTTATGGTAACAAACATAGACCGATTTCTTCGAAAGTTTGCATGCGCATGTCAAAGTCATCCACGTAATGACGTACAATTAGGCGTTAATATTTATCAAGTGGTTATTGAGATATTCACATTTTTAATAAGGATGGTATAGACAAATTGTAGTGTGACCCGCCTTGGCGTTACATGGTTTCTATGACAACGCATTGTAGGAGCATCATCAGCAACAAATAATTTATGTTACTACCAGTATATAGAGCATACATTGTTAAGCATATGAGACAATTTTCATAAAAATGTAAGCGTTGAGTAAAAAGTTATGAGAAAAGTCCTATTATTTCTGGAACACCCCTCGTACATGTTTTATATGTATATATCAACTCACAGTAGAGCAACTGTTCATTAAACAAAATATAAGAACCACTAGATATAAAAATATCAAACCATAAGTACACCAGTAACTATGACAACAGAAGCCTTAAAGTTACAGAACAATCAGCAACAGCAACTAAAGAGAAAACCCTACTTGTAACAATATAATCAGAAAACATCAAATCTTCAAAAAAAAACAAATGCAACACGAAACTAACAATTGTAACACAAAGCTAACAAATCTAACCTAAAGCTAACAAATTTAACCCAAACCTAACAAATCTGACTCAAACCTAACAAATCTAACCCAAAGCTAGCAATTCTAGCAAACTGCCTACAAATCTAACCCAAAGCTAATAAATGACAGAAAATGAGCTTTTAACATAAACTTACTGTCACTTTCTTAGTATTGATTATACATCCTCCACATCAGTGACAGTCAATGTTTTCAAATAGATAAATGTTTTGTGAAGACAATTCAGTTATATGTCTTTGAAACATTTTCAGATCTATTTAAACATTTGAATCCTTCGAGACACAATGAATTTAAAAATCTAAACAGATTTAAGAAATTTAGACGCTATTGGAATGGTAAAAAATTAAATTGTTGAAACAAGACAGCGCTCAGTAACAAACAGACATGGCCATCATTATATGCCTCCACATCAGTAGATGCCAGGGCACAAAGCAGAGACAAGTTCAAATTGAGTACTTGAATATTCTTTAAAATTAATTCAAGTATGCATACATATTACATAAATCTCAGAAAACACTTCAGAAAAAACTTTTGTTCAAATTTCAATTTTTATAACTCTCCAAACAACAGTAAATTGGGGACATACATGGTCGTGAGGAGTTCACAAACTGAATCAGATCAATTGAACAGACTGTGTATAGTTGTAAAATTATTATAAAGAATATAAATAGAACAAAATTAAGTTTAAGATTTTTCGTATGTCCTTTGATAAAGCAGTTACCCTGGTGTTAGGTTAAGTCAAATACCATCAAGTGGTTTAGAGGGAGTAGTCATTTAGTTAACCTGAATACAACAAAATGATGAAAACGTTCAGGGACAAGTCATTTAGTTAACCTGAATACAACAAAATGATGAAAACGTTCAGGGAGAAGTCATTTAGTTAACCTGAGTACAACAAAATGATGAAAACGTTCAGGGAGAAGTCATTTAGTTAACCTGAATACAACAAAATGATGAAAACGTTCAGGGAGAAGTCATTTAGTTAACCTGAATACAACAAAATGATGAAAACGTTCAGGGAGAAGTCATTTAGTTAACCTGAATACAACAAAAGGATGAAAAGGTTATGGGAGAAGTCATTTAATTAACCTGAATACCACAACATGATGAAAACGTTCAGGGAGAAGTCATTTAATTCAACAATGAACACTCCTAGGAAATCACCTGCAAGCACCCCATGCACAGAACCTGGTGAGCTCGAAATTAATTATCATCACAACAGTAAGGTGCCAAACTACCAAACAATAATAATTATTAAAGGATGGTCAAAATATATATCTCACTATAAACAATAGTGTGAGGGCAATAATTAAGCACAACATTTAAGACTTGATATGCTTGTTTCTATGTGAAGTCTCATTAAAATCTAACCAATAGTTAAAGAGAACAAGTAAAACTTGTTGGCATTCATCCAGACATCAAGCACAAAAATACAGTAAAATGTTCCCCCATTACTATAAGTGGAAGATGTTAATAAAATGGTACACATTACTTTCTATCTACTTTGCATGTCGATTGTCGAGCCATATGAATCATCTTCCTCAGAATATAAATTTATCAAGACATCTAGAATTATAATCACACTATGAATTACTTCCCTTTGATTGTTGTATGAATCAACTCCCTTTTATTGTTGAATGAATTAACTTCCTTTTAAAATTGTACGAATTAACTCCCTTTGGTGGTTCTATGAATTACTTTTCCTTTTGTGGAACAGTTATAACTACACTATGAGTTACTTCCCTTTTATTGTTGAATGAATTACTTCCCTTGCATGGTTCTATGAATTAACTCCCTTCCATAGAACACACAGTTATAATTACACTATGAGTTACTTCCCTTTTATTGTTGTATGAATTACTTCCCTTTGTTGGTTGAATGGATTACTTCCCTTTGATGGTTGAAGGAATTACTTCCCTTTGATGGTTCTATGAATTAACTCCCTTCTATAGAACACACAGTTATAATTACACTATGCGTTACTTCCCTTTTATTGTTAAATGAATTACTTCCCTTTGTTGGTTGAATGGATAACTTCCCTTTGATGGTTGAAGGAATTACTTCCCTTTGATGGTTCTATGAATTACTTCCCCTTTATAGAACACACAGTTTTAATTACACTATGTGTTACTTCCCTTTTATTGTTGAATGAATTACTCCCCTTGGATGGTTCTTTGAATAACTTTTCCTTTCATGGAAACACAGTTACAATTACACCATGAGTTACTTCCCTTTTATTGCTGTATGAATTACTTCCCTTAGATGGTTCTATAAATTACTTCCCTTTTATAGAACAAACAGTTATAAATACACTATGAGTTACTTCCCTTCCTTGGAGCACACAGAAATACACATTAAAGTAACACACAAATTGACAGAAACAGCCCTTAATTAAAGAGAATCTTAAAAGACACAGAGGTACCGAAAAATAATGATTACTGTAGACACATTTATAGTCATCCTAGTGAGTTAGTCACATAATGTTCCTAATTTGTTACTTCTACTGAAGGTCAGGCTTAAATATCTCCCGATACTTCTACTTCTTAACAACTGATTGATTCCAATAAAAGACCTTATAGACTTTCTCGGGTGCCTGTCTCAACAATACCGTGTCTTTTGTCAGTTAAGATTACTATAATTACATATCGGGTTAGTAGAAAAATTGATTTTTTCCCGCCCTCCTTGTTTCAATAGCTCGAGATTAAGCTGTTTAAACTTCCACGACTAGACATTACCGCCATTACTAATACCAAGGGCTGCATTTGATTCTGGAAGCACAGTCAAGCTTGGCAACAAAAGTACACATGCTGATCTGGCAGCTTAACTACAGTCAGGTCTAAGTTAATTGATAACGGTTGTAAACATAAGCTTGTCCGTCAGGTAAATAGTCAGTAAGTAAAGACTTTACTTAACGAGGCTATGCATTTGGTTTCCCAATCTTCCATGTTGGGTCTCAACTAATTGACTAAAATAGAGCTAAAATAATAGCAATGTATTAAATAATGATATTGAATATAAACTTCATAATAAGGCGTTCATTTGTAAGACTAAGTGCAAAAATGATGCAAATAAGTTCAAATTGAAGCTGAAATTACACCAATGTTACATTCTACCTAAGATAAAACAGATATTAAGTTCCTGGTCCAGTAATGATTATATATCTAATAGAAATCTTATAAGAGCCACTACAATAGTTCCATAATATTATTGCTTTTTAGTGTTTTGTGACTACGAAAGCACAATAATAATTATAGATTGCGCAATAGTTACTTAGCGCCGTCTCATTTCCGATCAATTGATCCCCGTTAAATAAGATACTACTAATGCAAATATCTACATACAATAAACTATTATACAAGAACAATAGCTTTCCATAATAACATACCATAGTGACTTGACTTAAGTACATTTTGCTATATAAATAATGTAGACTTGGAGAAAGCACTCTAGTTTATTGATAGTATGAAGCTCCATAGAAGACAGAGCCATGAAATAAATATGGAAATATGGAATCATATATAATATGTATGTATACCGTATACCTCGGAATAAACACTCCAAGGACCATTTTAGAAAATGGGGCTTTTATTTTGGGGGTCTTAATTTTCAACAAAAAAAATTAAATTATAGAAAATGAAGAAAAAATCATAACAAACGTCTATTTGATTGATGAAGCAAAAACAAAATATTGATAATCACCTATTGAAGCCAAATGATTTGGTTAGTTTGCCAACCAAATTATACAAAACAACTTCGGTACCATTACAGACAATTATAATTTTAAAGCTAATTACTTAAATATAATATTATAATTATACAATTTATTGTTACAGCTTTTAAAATAATTTGCTTATATGGTTATTTTTAAAGTCATTGTAGCATTTGTTGTAGCCATATATAAGTTTGCAACATTTGATTTCAACATTATATAGGACGTTAACATAAGTTGCTAATTTGCTGGCAATTTTGAACAATCCGACCAATTTATTACATAATTAGCAGCCAATTTGTTTAATATAAACATTAGCAGCCAATTTGTTTAATGTAAATATAAGCTGCCAATTTGTGACAAATATAATAGTTGCAATGAACGTCAGTTTTATAAGGTTCTAGTTGCCAATTTGCTACATTGGCTATGTCTTATTTACCATTTGTTGTTTGTTTAGCAAATTCGTTTGTTTAAACATTTCCTAAGATTTCTTATATGAATTCAATTCACGATGCCTAAATTTGTAGCCTTATTTTTGTAAATTTGTAAATAATTAGTTTGCCCTCAGCTATACTGGTAATACTTCCCCTGCGAAAAATACATTTACTGTTCATAAACAATTCTTAATTTATTCATGAACAGTTCATATTCAAATTTCATGAAGTCATGTTCATGAACACTTCAAGATATGTTGAATTCTTGACCAGTTCATTACAGGTTCAAGTACTCTTCATGAACTATCTAAGAACTCTGGCTAGTCCTTAAACATAACTTCAACAGTTCATGAACACCTCATTATGGACTATTCATGCACAAAAGTTCATGAATTGCCATCAAGAACTGATTTAGAATGGTTCATGAACAATTAATGATTGGCTTGAAAAGTTCATAAGTTCAAGAACAACATTTTGCAGGAGAAAAATTGTTGGTTATGTTCATTTGTTTCATATAAATTGAACAGCTTTCTAAAATCTGCGACTCATTTGATACATTATAGCTGGATATGGTGTTTGAAATTTGGACTCACTTACCCATCTTAAAGAAAAATTGTGTAGACAAGTCAGTGTAACCAAGAAATTCATTTTAATAATTGCCAACAATTGTACTACTGTAAAATCAATAATTTTTGTGGAGGACTAAATTTCGTGGATTTTGTGGTAAACCTTCTATCACCAAATTAAATCTCATCGAACAATAATTTTTAACCGGGTATTTATTCACTAAAATGCAAAATCCATGCATTAACGTCTTAAGGTTTTTAAGGTATTTTTTTACTAAAATCATGAAATTTAGTCCCAACAAAATTAAATTATTTTACAAAACTTGCCAAACACAAGCAACAAGATAAATTTGTATGACACTGCCACCACATTTCAGTTCTGGTTATCTTGAGAAATACCACACTAAGAGCTCTTATAGCATTTTAATGTGGGCTACAGAGCAAATCTTCGATTACAAAAATGGTTTTAAATTTCAGAAGAGAATTAAAACACAAATACTGGATCTAAATGCATGGGAGTGATTGATTACCTCAAAGCAACAGTTTTATCATGCACAGAACACCCCCATGGCATTGAAAACTAAGGTAATTGTAATTTAATTGATAGATTACCTTCACAAAAAATATTTAAGCAAGGGAGGATTTATTTTCAAACTAGAAATGTGTCCATGTCAAGGTTCATAACTCAACTGCATATACTAACTAATAATTCAAATATTTCATTCGACAGACCAACCTCATGACAAATCAACCTCCTGACTGACCAACCATCTGACTGACCAACCTTCTGACTGACCAACCAATCGACAGACCAACCTCCTGACAGACCAACCATCCGACAGACCAACCTCCTGACAGACTAATCATCTGACAGAACAACCATCCGATAAACCAACCATCCGGCAGACCAACCATCAGACAGACTAACCATCAGACAGACCAACCATCTGACAGACCAACCATCTGACTGACCAACCATCTGACTGACCAACCATCTGACTGACCAACCTTCTGACTGACCAACTTTCTGACTGACCAACCATCTGACTGACCAACCTCCTAACAGACCAACCATCTGACTGACCAACCTCCTAACAGACCAACCATCTGACAGACCAACCATCAGCAAACCAACCATCAGACAGACCAACCATCAGACAGACCAACCATCTGACTGACCAACCATCTGACTGACCAACCATCTGACAGACCAACCTCCTAACAGACCAACCATCTGACTGACCAACCTTCTGACAGACCAACCTCCTAACAGACCAACCATCTGACTGACCAACCATCTGACTGACCAACCATCTGACTGACCAACCATCTGACAGACCAACCTCCTAACAGACCAACCATCTGACTGACCAACCATCTGACAGACCAACCTCCTAACAGACCAACCATCTGACTGACCAACCATCTGACTGACCAACCATCTGACAGACCAACCTCCTAACAGACCAACCATCTAACTGACCAACCATCTGACTGACCAACCATCTGACTGACCAACCATCTGACTGACCAACCATCTGACAGACCAACCTTCTGACAGACCAACCATCTGACTGACCAACCATTCGACAGACCAACCATCTGACAGACCAACCATCTGACTGACCAACCTCCTAACAGACCAACCATCTGACTGACCAACCTTCTGACAGACCAACCTCCTAACAGACCAACCATCTGACTGACCAACCTTCTGACAGACCAACCTCCTAACAGACCAACCATCTGACTGACCAACCATCTGACAGACCAACCTCCTAACATACCAACCATCTGACTGACCAACCATCTGACTGACCAACCTCCTAACAGACCAACCATCTGACTGACCAACCATCTGACAGACCAACCTCCTAACAGACCAACCATCTGACTGACCAACCATCTGACAGACCAACCTCCTAACAGACCAACCATCTGACTGACCAACCATCTGACAGACCAACCTCCTAACATACCAACCATCTGACTGACCAACCATCTGACTGACCAACCTTCTGACAGACCAACCTTCTGACAGACCAACCATCTGACTGACCAACCATCTGACAGACCAACCTTCTGACTGACCAACCATCTGACAGACCAACCTCCTAACAGACCATACTTCCGACAGACCAACCATCCGACAGACCAACCATCCGACAGACCAACCATCCGATAGACCAACCATCTGATAGACCAACCATCTGACCGACCAACCTTCTGACTGACCAACCATCGGACTGACCAACTTTCTGACTGACCAACCATCTGACCGACCAACCTTCTGACAGACCAACCATCTGACTGACCAACCATCTGACTGACCAACCATCTGACTGACCAACCTTCTGACTGACCAACTTTCTGACTGACCAACCATCTGACTGACCAACCTCCTAACAGACCAACCATCTGACTGACCAACCTCCTAACAACCCAACCATTCGACAGACCAACCTCATGACAAATCAACCTCCTGACTGACCAACCATCTGACTGACCAACCTTCTGACTGACCAACCAATCGACAGACCAACCTCCTGACAGACCAACCATCCGACAGACCAACCTCCTGACAGACTAATCATCTGACAGAACAACCATCCAATAAACCAACCATCCGGCAGACCAACCATCAGACAGACTAACCATCAGACAGACCAACCATCTGACAGACCAACCATCTGACTGACCAACCATCTGACTGACCAACCATCTGACTGACCAACCTTCTGACTGACCAACTTTCTGACTGACCAACCATCTGACTGACCAACCTCCTAACAGACCAACCATCTGACAGACCAACCATCAGCAAACCAACCATCAGACAGACCAACCATCAGACAGACCAACCATCTGACTGACCAACCATCTGACTGACCAACCATCTGACAGACCAACCTCCTAACAGACCAACCATCTGACTGACCAACCATCTGACTGACCAACCATCTGACAGACCAACCTCCTAACAGACCAACCATCTGACTGACCAACCTTCTGACAGACCAACCTCCTAACAGACCAACCATCTGACTGACCAACCATCTGACAGACCAACCTCCTAACAGACCAACCATCTGACTGACCAACCATCTGACTGACCAACCATCTGACAGACCAACCTCCTAACAGACCAACCATCTAACTGACCAACCATCTGACTGACCAACCATCTGACTGACCAACCATCTGACTGACCAACCATCTGACAGACCAACCTTCTGACAGACCAACCATCTGACTGACCAACCATTCGACAGACCAACCATCTGACAGACCAACCATCTGACTGACCAACCTCCTAACAGACCAACCATCTGACTGACCAACCTTCTGACAGACCAACCTCCTAACAGACCAACCATCTGACTGACCAACCATCTGACAGACCAACCTCCTAACATACCAACCATCTGACTGACCAACCATCTGACTGACCAACCTTCTGACAGACCAACCTTCTGACAGACCAACCATCTGACTGACCAACCATCTGACAGACCAACCTTCTGACTGACCAACCATCTGACAGACCAACCTCCTAACAGACCATACTTCCGACAGACCAACCATCCGACAGACCAACCATCCGACAGACCAACCATCCGATAGACCAACCATCCGATAGACCAACCATCTGACCGACCAACCTTCTGACTGACCAACCATCTGACTGACCAACTGTCTGACTGACCAACCATCTGACCGACCAACCTTCTGACAGACCAACCATCTGACTGACCAACCATCTGACTGACCAACCATCTGACTGACCAACCTTCTGACTGACCAACTTTCTGACTGACCAACCATCTGACTGACCAACCTCCTAACAGACCAACCATCTGACTGACCAACCTCCTAACAACCCAACCATTCGACAGACCAACCTCATGACAAATCAACCTCCTGACTGACCAACCATCTGACTGACCAACCTTCTGACTGACCAACCAATCGACAGACCAACCTCCTGACAGACCAACCATCCGACAGACCAACCTCCTGACAGACTAATCATCTGACAGAACAACCATCCGATAAACCAACCATCCGGCAGACCAACCATCAGACAGACTAACCATCAGACAGACCAACCATCTGACAGACCAACCATCTGACTGACCAACCATCTGACTGACCAACCATCTGACTGACCAACCTTCTGACTGACCAACTTTCTGACTGACCAACCATCTGACTGACCAACCTCCTAACAGACCAACCATCTGACTGACCAACCTCCTAACAGACCAACCATCTGACAGACCAACCATCAGCAAACCAACCATCAGACAGACCAACCATCAGACAGACCAACCATCTGACTGACCAACCATCTGACTGACCAACCATCTGACAGACCAACCTCTTAACAGACCAACCATCTGACTGACCAACCTTCTGACAGACCAACCTCCTAACAGACCAACCATCTGACTGACCAACCATCTGACAGACCAACCATCTGACTGACCAACCATCTGACTGACCAACCTCCTAACAGACCAACCATCTGACTGACCAACCATCTGACCGACCAACCTCCTAACAGACCAACCATCTGACTGACCAACCATCTGACTGACCAACCATCTGACTGACCAACCATCTGACCGACCAACCCTCCGACAGACCAACCATCCGACAGACCAACCATCCGATAGACCAACCATCCGATAGACCAACCATCTGACCGACCAACCTTCTGACTGACCAACCATCTGACTGACCAACTTTCTGACTGACCAACCATCTGACCGACCAACCTTCTGACAGACCAACCATCTGACTGACCAACCATCTGACTGACCAACTTTCTGACTGACCAACCTTCTGACTGACCAACTTTCTGACTGACCAACCATCTGACTGACCAACCTCCTAACAGACCAACCATCTGACTGACCAACCTCCTAACAACCCAACCATTCGACAGACCAACCTCATGACAAATCAACCTCCTGACTGACCAACCATCTGACTGACCAACCTTCTGACTGACCAACCAATCGACAGACCAACCTCCTGACAGACCAACCATCCAACAGACCAACCTCCTGACAGACTAACCATCTGACAGAACAACCATCCGATAAACCAACCATCCGGCAGACCAACCTCCTGACAGACCAACCGTTCGACAGACCAACCATCAGACAGACCAACCATCCAACAAACCAACCTTCTGATAGACCAACCATCCGACAGACCAACCGTCCAACAAACCAACCATTCGACAGACCAACCATCCAACAAACCAACCTTCCGACAGACCAACCATCTGACAGACCAACCTCCTGACAGACCAACTGTCCGACAGACCAACCATCCAACAAACCTACCTTCCGACAGACCAACCATCTGACTGACCAACCTTCTGACTGACCAACCTCCTTACAGACCAACCATCTGACTGACCAACCATTCGACAGACCAACCATTCGACAGACCAACCTCATGACAAATCAACCTCCTGACTGACCAACCATCTGACTGACCAACCTTCTGACTGACCAACCAATCGACAGACCAACCTCCTGACAGACCAACCATCTGACAAAACAACCATCTGATAGACCAACCGTCCGACAGACCAACCTCCTGACAGACCAACCGTCCAACAAACCAACCATCCGACAGACCAACCGTCCAACAAACCAACCTTCCGACAGACCAACCATCTGACAGACAACCTCCTGACAGACCAACTGTCCGACAGACCAACCATTGGACAGATCAATCATCCAACAAACCAACCTGCCAACAGACCAACCATCTGACAGAACAACCTTCGATAGACCAACCGTCCGACAGACCAACCTTCTGACAGACCAACCTTCAGACAGTCCAACCATCCAACAGACCAACCGTCCAACAGACCAACCATCCGACAGACCAACCATCTGACAGACCAACCTTCTGACAGACCAACCTTCCGACAGACCAACCTTCCGACAGACCAACCTCCCCCCTTCCTACAGACCAACCATCCGACAGACCAACCTTCTGACTAATTGAGTCCAACTGACCGACTGACTAATGTGTTTTTTTATCAACTATACCTTTTAATAGTAAAACAAGACATTGATTTTTTTATTGATCTTTTAATTTTAAATTTAAACAGAAGCTGTTCTACATAATGGCTTTCGCACCAATGGTATGATCTTTCAGGATTGTTTTAGTCTAATGTAAATTATGATTTAATTACAAAGCGAGATATTTGACCTTCCTGGAATTATTCTTTTAGTTTATACAATTTTATTTAAGGTCGATAGTGAAACAAGTTTTTCCAACTCATATTAACCACTCTCGACACCTCATTCCTGATGTTATCCTTTGCCATGATGGTATGAGAGAAGCCAGTTTCCCTTATATGCAGAGAGTGTCTAGCAAGGGAATTTCTGGTACCATTTCTAATTCGTCTTTTGTAGCACCTCCTGCACTTGAAGTATAATGCTCAACCACTAGGCTATTGAGAATAATTCTTTTATTGGATTTCACACCATTTTTTACAATTTTCTAGTCATCATTATAAATTGTTTGGACGAAAAGTTCACTAATTTTAACTTGAGTTTTGCTAGAAATATTCTTCATTTCTTATTGAATTTCATACCATTTTCCACTATTTTCTTCAATTCTTGAAGTATTACAAGCATGTCAGATGATGGACCTTAGTATAACTAGTTTCCCCAGAATTATATTTTAAACCAGTTTTAGTAATATAATTATTGAGAATAATTTAAACTAGTTTTCCTGGAAATCAATTAACAATAATAACAGTCAAGCATTCTCACGGCCTACCATTTGACTGTTGGCACAGAGCTACAAATAAGCTGTGTATTGGGGTAATTACCCAATTAATTTTCTTAAAAACCCAATAGCTTTTGAGAGGAGGAAGTAAGAAAAAGCAATGACAATCTGAAATACCCTAAAAAGAAATGATGATATTGTGGAAAATAGTTCATAAAAGATCATTTACCCTATGAGTTTGATTGAATACCCAAATAAAATGTGCCAAACCCCAATCAAAATAAATTCAACAGCTTTTTAAAATTCATTAAACTTTTATTTAGTTAATCGTGGGAACAAGACAGAAGGTAGTTAAAATGCAGTTAAACTAATTTACTTCAAAATCCCATTATAATTAATTAAAATTCAGTCAAAAATATAAACAAGAGGGCCATGATGGCCCAATATCGCTCACCTGATTATAAGCCCAGCACAATTTTCACCCAAAGGAATAATTTGAACATCTTGGTAGAAAACCTCAAGATGATGCTACATACCAATTATCAAAACTCTAGGCAGTCTAGTTTTAGGCAAGAAGATATTAATATGTTTTCCCTATATAAGTCTATGTAAAACGGTGACCCCCGAGTGGGGCCAATTTTGACCCCAGGGGCATAATTTGAAAATCTTGTAGAGGACCACTAGATGATGCTACATACCAAATATCAAAGCTCTATGCAGTGTAGTTTTAGACAAGAAGATTTTTATATGTTTTCCCTATATAAGTCTATGTAAAACGGTGACCCCGGGGCTGGGCCAATTTTGACCCCAGGGGCATAATTTGCACAATCTTGGTAGGGGACCACTAGATGATGCTACATACCAAATATCAAAGCTCTTAGGCATTGTAGTTTTAGACAAGAAGATTTTTATATGTTTTCCCTATATAAGTCTAAGTAAAATGGTGACCCCCAGGGTGGGGCCAATTTTGACCCGAGGGGAATAATTTGAACAATCTTTGAAGAGGACCTCTAGCTGTGTCTACATACCAAATATGAAAGCCCTGGGCCAAGCAATTTCGGAGAAGAAGATTTTTTTTAAAGTTTTCTCTATATAACTCTATGTAAAACTAAGGGCCCCCGGGGCGGGGCCAATTTTGACCCCAGGGGCATAATTTGAACAATCTTTGTAGAGGACCTCTAGCTGAGTCTACATACCAAATATGAAAGCCCTGGGCAAAGCGGTTTCGGAGAAGAAGATTTTTAAAGGTTTCCCCTATATAACTCTATGTAAAACTAAGGGCCACCGGGGCGGGGCAAATTTTGACCCCAGGGACATAATTTGAACAATCTTTGTAGAGGACCTCTAGTTGAGTCTACATACCAAATATGAAAGCCCTGGGCCATGCAATTTCGGAGAAGAAGATTTTTTAAGGTTTTCTCTATATAACTCTATGTAAAACTAAGGGCCCCGGGGCGGGCCAATTTTGACCCCAGGGGCATAATTTGAACAATCTTTTTAGAGGACCTCTAGCTGAGTCTACATACCAAATATGAAAGCCCTGGGCCAAGCGGTTTCGGTGAAGAAGATTTTTAAAGGTTTCCCCTATATAACTCTATGTAAAACTAAGGGCCCCAGGGGCGGGGCCAATTTTGACCCCAGGGACATAATTTGAACAATGTTTGTAGAGGACCTCTAGCTGAGTCTACATACCAAATATAAAAGCCCTGGGCAAAGCAATTTCGGAGAAGAAGATTTTTTAAAGTTTTCTCTATATAACTCTATGTTAAACTAAGGGCCCCCGGGGCGGTGCCAATTTTGACCCCAGGGGCATAATTTGAACAATCTTTGTAGAGGACCTCTAGCTGAGTCTACATACCAAATATGAAAGCCCTGGGCCAAGCGGTTTCGGAGAAGAAGATTTTTTAAGGTTTCTCTATATAACTCTATGTTAAACTAAGGGCCCCCGGGGCGGTGCCAATTTTGACCCCAGGGGCATAATTTGAACAATCTTTGTAGAGGACCTCTAGCTGAGTCTACATACCAAATATGAAAGCCCTGGGCCAAGCGGTTTCGGAGAAGAAGATTTTTTAAGGTTTCCCCTATATAACTCTATGTAAAACTAAGGGCCCCCGGGGTGGGGCCAATTTTGACCCCAGGGACATAATTTTAACAATCTTAGTAGAGGACCCCAAGGTGATGCTACATACCAAATATGAAAGCTTTAGCCTGTGTGACCTAGTTATGCGACGGACTGGAATTTTTTTAACAACTTTGGTAGAGGTCCACCCAAGGAACATTCCTGATAAGTTTTATCAAATTTGGCCAAGCGGTTTAGGAGGAGAAGTCGTTTGAAGAAATTGTTGACGGACGCACGAGGCACGCCGCACGACGCACGACGGACGACGGACATCTAGGTATGACAAAACCTCACCATGACCACATTGTGGTCAGGTGAGCTAATAAAACATATACAATGTATACCAATTTCAAGGGGACATGTGGGAATGAGTACTATCCATGCAACTTAATATCTTTGTGCAACAGCTGGTTACAATTTTTACCAGATACCAACTTGAAACTGTCAACAATGCAGTCCAATCGTTTTCTGGCAAAAATTGTGACCTTTAGTTAATACATATCAAGTGGCAGGAAAAAGTACTCATTCTGGGATGACCGTTGGATGTGTCTCATAATCAGTTGAAGAATAAAATACTTACGGTTGTTTTTAACTTTTTGTTGAGAAATTTTACTTGAAGTCTTAGCCAAAATGTCACATGGTATGTCCACACTGAATATTATGACCATCAACATCTTTCAAAGTTTAATAAGATTTATTTCTTCCAAAAATGCCGAGCATAGCCTTTATTCGCCAGTCGGCTTTCTGCTGAATATGGCAGGCATATGTGTGCCTACACCCAGATTTGAACCTGGGTCACAGGTTTAGGCAGCAAGCATGCAAACCACTGAGCTTAGTAACAGAGTTCCCAACTTAAAATATTAAATGAAACAAAGAAAACTTGCACATTTAAAAGAATCAAAGATTTAACCATACCGTTCTACTGTTTAAATCCAAATGAGGACCATTCCAACTTCCAACCAGTATATTACTTGTTCCCCCGAAAGAGCGGGAAATTTAATTACACAGTGCTTAATTAACTTAATCACAGGCAAACATCCAAGCATTCCAATTAAAGATACTTTCCTCACAAATTACATATATACAATTTTCTGTCTGACACAGTAAAACTCGAACCTTCCGGGTTAATTGTCGGGAGAATGTATTTCTAGAAACACGTTTAAAACACGTTTAATTAAAACGCTTTCACAAAAGGCAATATTTACTTCAAGTGCAATATGGTGTACAGCTAATTTATGTTATCAAAATTGTCAAACAGATTGGAAATCATGGCCGTGATTGAACCGAAAATTACTTTTCTGTAAAGAGCAGTTAATCAAGGATCTAATTATGAATTTTCAAGCTATTTTAAAAAGTGGAATGTGGTCATTACCAGGGTGTCCCCTGGGTCTTGGACATTTGTCGCCACTTTCTGAGAAAAGTGCCAATTTCTGGACCAAATGGTGTAATGGTGCATGATTTTGCGAACATTCTTGTCGCCACTTTCAAAATTTTGTTGCCACTTTTCTACATTTTGTCGAATGACAAAGGAGGCCCTGCATTACTTATGAATATATACATTATATACATTATACTAATTATCGTTAGCTGTCAGTAAAATTTGCAACTACAAATTTTTGTGATTTAAACTCTCTGACGATGTCCATATTGATGTTTTGCTTAGCCAGCTACTAAACTTCGCGATTTTCTACCACTCGCAAACTCTGAGAAATTCAATTTGCGCAAAATAATTTCTTGATTTACAGTATCCAAAATTTTGGCCAGGAAAAAAATCCACAATTCTGTCTGCACGCATTACAAGATACTTTAGGTGCATAAAGGAGACCACCAATGCAGGTGTGTCAATGTAGCCAAACTTATAATCAGGATAATCCTATGCGATCAAACATTTTTGACAAACAAGAAACCTTCAACTACATTGTTTCTATATTTAATAGGGATGGCAACGAGTACTCGAGTACTCGTTCAAACGTCCGATTATCGAACAGTAAAATCAGTATTCGAGTACTCAAAAAAAAATGTTAATCCTGTGTAATACAGAAGGTGTCCAAGTGTTATCTGGTCTACTAAAATTACAATTAATAACGTGTCATCAATCCTTAATCGCCGCCACAAGGTCGCTAATTGCAAGCGTAATCAAAACACAGACCTGTCAATCATCGTCTGTTAGTTAGTTTATGACACATAGCTAGGGGTTCTTTCGTTGACATCAACCCGAGTAATTGTTTTTTTATCAATTTTTTATTGGCAGTTATTGTTTATTGGGGTTGACAATCGATTAAAAAATAAAAAATATTACTTAAATTTAAATCGTTCTCTCGCGTATATGAAAGAACGATTACTCTGTGAGTTGGTCATGCTTTGTAAATATTATGTCACCGGTTGATAAGAGTAGTTTCCCTTAGTTTTTTTTATTTACTTGATTTTCTAGCGGAATTGATTAAATGTTTTATTGAATTTACACTGTATTGTGTTTTTGTTACAAATTTTTATTATTGTTATTGTTTCATAGTTCTTCTACCGATCTAGATTTGATCAACAACTGAGCATAACGGACAGGCAAACACACTGTTTCATTTGACGTCGAGCATGCACGTTTGCAGTTCAATACAAAATCTATTTCCCGAATATCATGGACATTTATTGTTTTTCAAGTACCCGAGTACTCGATCGGAAGAATGACCGAGTACTCGAGTACCAATTTTAGTACTCGTTGCCATCCCTAATATTTAAAGCAGTTTTTATTAAGACATTTCTTCCTAACAGACTAAATTGAACATTTCTTTGCCATTACTCAAGACATTTTCATCACATAACTTTTATTTTGGTCAGAAAACATGGCTCTTTCAGGATTTGTAAATCTGGAATTCTGGATTTATCCGGAAAATTGACACCTCTAAAAGTGCTCGCCGGTGCACTATTGGATGATTGGACAATAAAAACCTATCATTCACAAATAGCTATATAGCTGGAGGGCACATTTACATATATGACTACATACAAAACATGGTCTCTCTTATAAAAGACAAGACTGCGTTCAATAAACGCTTATGCCCCCGTGGAAGCCATGTCCATAAAAAGCCAAGTCAATCAGGGGCCATTATTCAGTTAAAATGTTCGATAGTGTTACATGGCTTTGAACTATACTTAACAACTTTTCTAAGTCCTCATTTTTATTGGTTAATAACTTTTTTGTTATAAATAGTAACGTGCTGAAATTTCTCAAGTGCATTTTATACAAGACAGATAAAATAATCCGAGTCAGAAACTGGCCGTATGTCATGTGGTTTATTCGGTTCGAGATGCACGTGCATTTTATGTGCATGTCCCTTCACGCAGTTACACATACACGGAATTTGTTCCAAATACCTCCACATTATGTCCAAAGAATCACCACGTTTGAAAAACATTCGAAAATCATTTAGTGTCTCACAGTTATGCGTCAGATTATGTCAGAACAATTATGACGTGACGTCAGTACGTCAATACAATTCATATAATTATATTTTCTGTCGACAAGAACGAATAAGTACCAAATTTATCACTGGTTGATTGATTTTTAACGTAAACATGTTTATAAGTACATACTGAAAGGTTAACTTATTGTTTGTCAGATTTACAATGTTGGTTGTGAGAGCGTTTGCTATTGAAGTGACGTTATGACGTAAAATCGCGTTTTTCGAAGACGTGACTGTAATTTGCGTCCAGAAAAGTAATAAGCATCGAGTCAATACATTCAAAAATGCTTACGACTCTTGTCCATGGCTGCAAATGGAAAAATCAGATAACATGGTGGTCATCAAAGATATCAATATATGTATTTGTGACTTTTACCTCCCTTGGTTGATATGTTAAAGTTGTTTTGTTTTAATAAAAATGTATCAAACTCAACGTTTTGTTGTACAATTTTGCAAACTGATACTTGACGCGTATTATAGCCAAATTCCATTGATATATCTACATGGTTGACAAAGTTATCTACGAATATATAAGTGAGGACTTAGAAAAGTTGCTAAGTATATAAGGGGCTTATGATGGTAAACGAATAATGCCACATTTGAAAGCAGTGCCTTGATCGAATCCAAAATTAGGTCAAGGTGAAGGTCAAAATGGAGTCAGGTGATACAGGCGTGTGGAGAGTGGTCATATACAACATCCATGCAAGTATGAAAGCTTTGTAGCAAGCCATTTTAATGCTAGAAGAAACGGTCAATTTGGGTTAACCAAGAATTTTACCTTTCAATAAGTCTAAGTCCAAAATTAGGTCAAGGTGAAGGTCAAAATGGAGTCAGGTGATACAGGCGCGTGGAGAGTGGTCATATACAACATCCATGCAAGTTTGAAAACTTTGTAGCAAGCCATTTTAATGCTAGAAGAAACGGTCAATTTGGGTTAACCTGGCCGGACGGACGAACGGACGGACGGAAGGACGGAAGGACGGACAGACGGACAGGTGAATTACTATATGCCTCCCGATCTATCGATACGGGGGCATAAAAACATCTGGCTAAAAATTTATTTTTTAATGCTACAATTTGCTGGCTTAGAATGAGAAGGTCGTAAATACTACTTACGACTTCATAAAACTCATACATATTTGACATCTGCATCATAAGGCGCTTAATTTTTATGAGCTTCTTATGAGTCTTTTTTCAAGAAAATCAGAACCTGTCATGTTGACCAAACTGAAGTTAAAACAGCTTTTATAACAAAAGTATTAAAAGAGTAATTTTCAGACAGGTTTTTTCCTAATTTTCTTAAAATATTGATTTGTGCTTACAACGTTCTCATTCTAAGCCAGGAATTAAGCAAATTGATAAATTACCAAAATAAGCATATTTTTAATGCCTCAAATACCACCTAGAAAACATTTGCCTCGGTGCTTTTTTATCTGTAGATACAGCTGTGATTGTCCATATTACCAAAGCAGATGAATATTCTTGCATGATCACAGCGTATTTAAAAATACTGTAGGAGGCATGATGGTGTGAGACAAAATAGCGTCTTGCCGCCTTACAGCGTGACAATTAACTATTTATGTAATTGAACAACAGGCTTAATTACATAAGAAATCAAACATTCATTGCATCAACATGAGCTGATATTGATCGAAATTCATCACAACAAGACAACTAGTACTGAACTTTATTTCAGTTCCAACTAGAGACTGTTCTTCAGTTTTATCAATTATTAAAAAAAAAGTTCTCAAAATATTATTTTGGGTCAGGGACTTAATGCTAGGCAGGGATGGGGAAACAAAGATAATTTATTTTTGGCGTTAAATGTATACATGTATAGTCCGCTGGTGATAATACTAGCCATTCTTTGCAGTACAAAATGGAAATGAAATGCATTTTTGGTGATCATTTCAGTGTTTCTTCCAGAGCGCGTTTTTGCGTTTTTGGCGCACATATTTCATCTTTGACGCAATGAAATTCAGCCTGTGCGTTTTCCGTGACGCAGGGTTTTATTCGTCGTCGAATTATTCAAAACCGTACGTATTCCGTACGGTCATACGGCTTTTAGTCGTTTCCGATCAATCGGTAGACGCTTGTTCGCATTCATTATAAAGTTTATTGAACGGTCTTCATTTAAACAATCTGCGGCGCTAAATACATCGACGATTTTCATTCAGAATAAACAATTAGAGGCCATACCAATGCCAGTTTTATTTATGTAATGTGTTACTTACGTCAATTATTACAAGTTCGAAAGGAAAATGGCCGCTCCGCGCAAATCGTTTTTTTTTACTTTTTAATAGCCCCTGCTAAGACCCGCAAATTGCAACATATGTAGCCGTTATATAAACACCCGTTCCGAACTGATTTGGACTTTAGTACCTACCGAACAACATTGCCCTGGTAGTCATTCAATTTTAAGGTATGAGATAATGACCCCCAAATTCTGATACAGGGGGTCATGTTTGACCCCAAAAAAATCAGAGCTGGAAGAAACACTGCATTTTTGTTCACTCTTGTGCTCAATTACTTTTAAATACATAATACTCTTTCAATTTACGCTGAAAACAAGCGGCAATTCGACATTGCAGTGTCGTTTTTAGAAACTATTTGTTTGTATACAAAGTTGGAGTTATAAGGAAATGTCAATGCTGACACTGTTACAGGTCGCATAAATCCAAGTCTTTTGATAAATGGTTATGATAACTTCTATATGACAATATGTATATACAAAAACACAATATGATATTTTATCATTGTTATTAAAATAGCAGCATGTACAGCCATTAAAGCACCTGTCTGTCTGTTATTGAGGTATAATAAAGTAATCAGAAAGCCTGCAAATGTCACACAAACAAGACACAATACAGATAATATTGATTACCAGGTTGTGAAGAGATGTACAAAGTGATGTCATATCAGGCATTGTTAATTCACAGGGCTTTAATGCAGTTTTTAGCAAGTACTTCAAGTACTTCAGATAACGATGACATTCGATTAATACAACCATTATGCTCCATTTTATTAATTACTATAAGGCCAGTCTAAATTATCTCTAGGTATCCGAACCTGTAGGAATCATGGAATAACCATCTCTAAGGCCATACCAGCATAAATACCAAATTGCTTCTATGTTAAGGTTCAGGTCTGGTTTTCTTAAACCTAAGCTACCTATTCAAAGAACATTTGCAAAATGCCACTGCGTTCAATAAACTCTTAAGCCCCCATGAAAGCCTAGCCCATAAATATTTTTTTAAACATTATAGGAAACAGTCCATTTGGATTATCTAAGAAATTGGGTCACTTCTTAATTTTTCACAATTTTGTACCAGAAATTGCACTTTGTTGTGTTGACACATTGTATATTAACCACTCCTATGAATTTGTTAATTCCTATGGGTCAGAACTCCAAATAATTTCATGTCGCTAACTTAAGTTTAAAATACTGTAAACCAATTTACTTTCCTGAATAATAACTTTTGCGTTCTGACGATCTTCAGCATATTGTCTTTATTACCTGAAATACAAAATCCACAAATGTCCCTAATTGTATTTTTTACCAAAATCTGCGAAATTTCGTCCCGTCGAAAATAAACGATTTTACAGTAAATTTACAAATTTACCTTTTATCCAAGCAAGCAACCCATTCAGAAACCATGCTGTCAAAGTGAGGATGTATATCATTTGACCTTGACCTTATCAACAACTCTTCTACAAGGTCACCATTCTCGTAGAATGTACAGCAAGTCCACAAACAAGTCAATAACACACTTCTGAAAATTGAAAAAAAAAACTTGTTTGCAAAATTAATTCTCGTTCAACCAGCATATTTTTCATATGAAATATTATGTTAGCCTGGTGACTTGATTATACACTGATTCATGAGGATTGCAAATGAGGAAAACATTAAAGCCACCAATACACTTCTGTAAAAAAATGAAAACTTTCATGTAACCATAGGCATAACAAAATATTGGGCAAATGAAATTTCTTTTCTACTGTAAGAAAAATTACTAAAATAGGCAAACAGCTAATATAAGCTCATTTATATAATCATTAGAAGCAAAATATCACAGTGACCTAAATAACCTTGCCAAAAAGTGACATTTTTGTTTTTTATACCCAAGTACCCTAGAGACAATGCTTACTGTGTAAATCCCCACGTTCAGGACATGTAATCATACAGTAATTCCTGGGTCTTGGAACTGGACGAGGTCAATTCCCCAGGACTCAGAGTCGATATGGTTGTCGAATTCCCGCCTGTTGGGAAGAGTTGTCTGTCTTATTCCCACTGTATCCTCGCCCTCCAACCTTCTTATTCGATGTATAGCTTGGTCACATTTACATGAGCCTGACCTATTGATTAACATAATTTAACAGTCGATATATTATCTACGTTTATAACACCAATTGTATGTTTTCATAATCGGGGAGTATCACAAAGAGGCTTGAGATGTAATACAAACACAAATACGATATACCGATTGTGCACGATTAGCTTGCGGAAATTGATGAATTCAAAGCAAGAACCTTGTAATATATTCTTGCATAAAGGTCAGACTCAGGTCAAAATAGCCAAGCTATACTAGGATAGTACAATCATTACACACTCAAATACTCGATCCAGCTTGCTTATTTTGGGGTGTAAATTTGTTGTTCAATCATTTTGTTTCATTTATCACAGGGAGCATAAAATGATGACAATTTTGCTATCAAAAAAGCAATATAACAATGGCAATAGCTTCATTACAATGGTTGCTCACCACATGGGGTTTAGCTAAATGAGAAATCTACTGGTCATTGACTGTCGTATACAGCCAATATCTCTCACAGGACGCTGGTCACTAAATAGTGACTAGTCTTATCCACTGATCTTACATGAATAAAATATCTCTCCTTCTACTCCTTCTTTAAGCAGCATTAATAATTCATGATTAATAATTGAAGGAACTCGGTATGGCGTTGACTTTTTTTGGCTTGAGGGAAAGATTTGTGGGAATATTGGCATCAATTAACAAGAGACGTACAGGACAGGTTGTCTCGTATGTAATCTACCTGTGACAATCTATAATATAATATATACTCATAATCATGTTCCATTTCCATAATGAACACATATTTTCTAATCAATTCTATATTGTAAGATCAAACAATTTTCACAAGGGATTAAGATTTGCTATTGTTTGATAATGCACCAGTCAGTTGCATCCACAGGGATGGGCAGGATTTTTTTCATTAGGTTTGTCAAAACCCCGCCATTCTGCCACCCTTCGGGGGACAGCTGATGGTAAAATCTCCAGTATTTCCCCGGCCCCTGATAGGTGATGTTCTGGTAAGGTGCACTCTCCCAATGGATGTAGCTCTGGTAGGGTGCACTCTCCCAATGGGCGAAGCTCTGGTAGGGTGCACCCTCCCAATGGATGTAGCTCTGGTAGGGTGCACTCTCCCAATGGATGTTTCTCTGGTAGGGTGCACTCTCCCAATGGGCGAAGCTCTGGTAGGGTGCACCCTCCCAATGGATGTAGCTCTGGTAGGGTGCACCCTCCCAATGGATGTAGCTCTGGTAGGATGCACTCTCACAATGGATGTTGCTCTGGTAGGGTGCACTCTCACAATGGATGTTGCTCTGGTAGGGTGCACTCTCACAATGGATGTTGCTCTGGTAGGATGCACTCTCCCAATGGATGTAGCTCTGGTAGGGTGCACCCTCCCAATGGATGTAGCTCTGGTAGGGTGCACCCTCCCAATGGATGTAGCTCTGGTAGGATGCACTCTCACAATGGATGTTACTCTGGTAGGGTGCACTCTCCCAATGGATGTTGCTCTGGTAGGGAGCACTCTCACAATGGATGTTGCTCTGGTAGGGTGCACTCTCACAATGGATGTTGCTCTGGTAGGGTGCACTCTCACAATGGATGTTGCTCTGGTAGGATGCACTCTCACAATGGGTGTAGCTCTGGTAGGGTACACTCTCCCAATGGATGTAGCTCTGGTTGGGTGCACTCTCCCAATGGGAGTTGCTCTGGTAGGGTGCACCCTCCCAATGGATGTAGCTCTGGTAGGGTGCACCCTCCCAATGGATGTAGCTCTGGTAGGGTGCACCCTCCCAATGGATGTAGCTCTGGTAGGATGCACTCTCACAATGGATGTTACTCTGGTAGGGTGCACTCTCCCAATGGATGTTGCTCTGGTAGGGAGCACTCTCACAATGGATGTTGCTCTGGTAGGGTGCACTCTCACAATGGATGTTGCTCTGGTAGGGTGCACTCTCACAATGGATGTTGCTCTGGTAGGGTGCACTCTCACAATGGATGTTGCTCTGGTAGGATGCACTCTCACAATGGATGTTACTCTGGTTGGGTGCACTCTCCCATTGGGGGGTACTCTGGTAAGGTGCATTCTCCCAAATAGGTGTAGCTCTGGTAGAGAGCACTTTTTCATGCTAAATAAAACAGAACTAGTTAATAAGTAATTTCCTTCGAGTGCACAAAGTGTATGCCAACCATGTACATATTAATCCAGTTCTAGTTCCTGACGCCAGCCACAAGATAGCTCATGACCCAAATGCACTATATGTAAACTATAATTACCAGATAAATGTGGCAAGAACAGAAGTACATTAGGAATACAATCATGATAAAGGTTAAAGGCACTGTCACACATATTAAACGGATATCAAATAAAGGCCCTGAAACACATAACTAATATCAATCAAATCCACTTGCAAGTAGTCAACTTCAGTAGAGCTTGTTTTCAGTTAGTACCAGTATGTTGTACATCCATGGTGGTGTTTGTATTTATGCGTTTGTGACCATTTCGACTAGTTTTGTTCTTTGGAACATAAACAAACAATTTTGGTCAGAATTCAACAAAAATCACAAAATTAAATCTGGCTGGGTAAACAAATTGGTTGTGTGCGATGTGGCCTTTAGCATTGGCAATACTAAGTTAAACAAATTGGTTATGTGTGACGGGGCCTTTAATATTGTCAATACTAAGTTAAACAAATTGGTTGTGTGTAACGGGGCCTTTAATATTGTCAATACTTAGTTAAACAAATTGGTTGTGTGTGATTGGGTCTTTAATATTGGCAATACAAAGTGTTTGTGACTTAGATAATTACGATTTGTTTTGTTGTTTGGAACATTTACAAACAATTTTGGTCAGATTTCAACAAAAATCACAAAATTAAATCTGGCTTAAATGTTAAACAAATTGGTTGTATGTGACAGGGCCTTTAAAATTGGCAATACTAAGTTAAACAAATTGGTTGTGTGTGACAGGGCCTTTAAAATTGGCAATACTAAGTTAAACAAATTGGTTGTGTGTGATGGGGCCTTTAATATTGTCAATACTAAGTTAAACAAATTGGTTGTGTGTGATGGGGCCTTTAATTGTCAATACTAAGTTAAACAAATTGGTTGTGTGTGATGGGGCCTTTAATATAGGTTAACACTAACCATGTGAATATTGTTGGCAACAGTTCCCAGTGACAATCATCAGTACATCAGTTAAATTGTTAATTGCTCTCTAACCTCCAGCTATGTAACCCGAGTAATAAATTGTCACATATGTTAGGCAACTGTTAGGCACAGACTGGTGGTAATATACACCATCATCTATGTATAGGATAGATGTGTGCTGTCAAATTGTTAAATACTGAAGAAAAAAAACTGTTATAGTGCACCCAGGAAAAGCGGGTATATGTGGAAAGAGCCACGGAGGTAGATTACTCAAGTGTGCACGATTTATTAGTGTTTTATTTAGTACAGAATTTGCCAATTTTACTACAACAGGCTAAACCGGTCAATGTTTATTAACATCACATTTTTCTGGTAGCACTATACAGCTTGATGGAGATAACTCTATCCTTGTTTGTACGAACAAAAATGTTTAATATCAACACGGCAAGGTATTTGAAGATAAATTTTCAAGTAAAAATTATTTTTTTTAAATGTCTGATTAAATTTGCTATGTTACATTGACACATGACAACCAAACAGATAGTGTGACACAAAATAATGTCCCGACGTTCATCCACAGAATTTGTCAAATCTAATAACTATTTTGACGATCATTTTGTATACTCATCAGTTATTAGATTACCTCTCAATAACAGGGAACTATTGTTGCTTTCCACCTAAGTTTGAATGACAAATTCTCGGTACAAGTAATGTAGACGACTATTCTCATAAAAAGCAATGTCTGGAAAGGGCTTAATTTTCTATATATATATATATATATACTAGAAAATAATATCTTCACGTCAAAACTAAAATGGAAACAGAACTTTGTCCTTTTAAAGAAGACTACAGTACAACCTCTGTAGAGCAACATGCTTGAGAGGCTGCAAATATTTGTTCGTCATTTAAAGGTTGTTGCTCGACAGAAGTTAAATTTATAGTAAAATATAATCTCAGTTAAATTCTGTAGGTGTTGTAGATAGGTTATTGCTCTACTGAGGGCTGCTTTAGGAAGGACCTAGAAGGCTGTAAAGTATTTTCATTAAAAGCATTGTCTGCGAAGAGATGAAGAATCTTTCCCTACAAATCCAGAAAATAATATCTTAACATCAAAACTAAAATGGAAACAGAACTGTGTCAGTATCAATTGACATTATGCCAGTTATCAATCTATACCCTTTAAATCAATTTTAACGACAGGTTATAATCACATGGTCAAATGGATTAACGTGAAAACCTTCGCCCAGCAACCTTCGACAAACAATCAGGAGAAGCAATCTCTGCTCTGAGGCAATGTCAATTGCTGTAGTGTGTTAAATTAGATTCATTAAATGTCAATATTAATTATTTTTTAATGTTTCACCTTAATCTTCCTGACCAGATTTTCCTGGAATTTAAGACACATGTTTATGCTGACTGAACACTATAATTATCAACTTCCTGGAATGTAGTCACATTGATTTCATTTCGGGCAAGAACTTGACATTTTGTACAAAAATATTAAAGAAGGCTTTACAAAAGCCGAAACGTCGGTCCTATCATAAAATTGAAAAATAACTTGCCTAGATTGTGTTGCTACATTTACACTTCAGTGTCAGAATTGATAAAAAATATTAAAGTGACAGTGAGTGCCCCATGTTTATGGTACGCTTATTGCAAAAATAAAATAAAATTTTCAAATGTTCACTTAATTTTGGTATAGATGCCTGTATATCCCATAAACAAGCTCAATGATATTAAATATAATTTGTGAAACATCTATCAACAGGATGTTGTAATTATTTAGCATAATCACATTCAAAATTCTATACAGTGTTAATATACCCTAAGTTGTGGTAAATAGTTATATCTTCAAATTTAACAGAAAATATTTTTGATAAAAATAAAATAACATTTATAATAGTTTACTTACATAATGATTCTACCAGCAAAACATTAATTCCTCCAATATTATTACCAGTGTCTAAACATAACAAAATGAAAACTGGTAAATAATTTCTATGAACAAACTGAAAAATATTTAAAGAGATTATTATATGGAACATAATGTAAATTGGTTTACCAATTATGTTATCCACAGACGTTATTATTATTATTATCATTATTATTATCATTATTATTAGAACATGTTTTTTTACTAACACAAAGAAACATACATATACATAATATTGACTTACATATAGTACTGGTATAACAATATCCTCAGATATATATATCTCTCACTATAATATATATCTCACACATATATAGTACAAACTACAAATACAGTATGATATTCTACTGAAGAATTA
The DNA here is from genome assembly GCA_963678985.1 of Spisula subtruncata. NCBI lineage: Eukaryota > Metazoa > Mollusca > Bivalvia > Venerida > Mactridae > Spisula > Spisula subtruncata. Next base: position 6,941,472 of record OY787675.1, on the reverse strand, counting down.
TCGCTGGTTAGTATTAGTGGATTCTGATATTGGAAAAACGAGCAACAATTAATAAAGAGCAGCAGATACTCCTCCTCTTCCCACTGCTATATAATGTTTTGAAATATTGGTTATCTGTCTCCCAGATGTGCCGACTGAACTTTTGTCTTGCTGTGAGAATCTGACAGCCATCTTAAATGTCAACTACAAATTGGAGACGTGCGAGTGTGTGTTGTACGTGTTTTTCTCTTTATTTTATAGTACCGGTTTTTTTACGCTTCGTTTCTTCTCAGAAAGACAAGCATCAACAGAGACAGAGAGCATTTTAACTAAGCAGCTTATCTACAGACACAATATTGAATTGATTTATTCTGTGTTTATTGAAGAGCTTGTACATTTAAGCAGACTGTGAATGTTCCTAATAGCAGAAAGATCGATTTAGAAACTGATTTATTTTATGAAAGTAAATTAGGGCCGCCTATTTTCCTGTTAAATTATATAATGCCATTCAGAGTATCACATATTCCAAGGACAGTTTAAGGGGAGGTGGCACTAAAGTGAAACCTAACCAAACAATTGCCAGAGCATGTGTATTTTGTCTTTATTCTAGGCCAGACTTTTCTGATAGACTTAGAGCAATATGCCTATGCCTATGCTTGCTTAATTATCCTTGGCTTTGATGCAGGGTGACATGAATGTCAATACTGTACAGTACATAGGCTAGGCTCTCCCTAGCTCTGGATGGCATACCTAAATGGTCTTTTTATTTATTATGTATACTGGCGTCAACCGATGAATGTTATGATCATCGTGAAAGACTTACTGGCAAAGGAGAAGGTTCCGGACAGAAATCGCATAAAAAGCTTCCCCTGGAGTTAAAAATAGATTTTTTCTCAGATTTTTTTGTGTTTACAAATACCTTGGTTCAGGATCTTTGCTAAAATAGGTTTCCCGAAAAATGACGTCACGTGAACAGCAAAATATTGGGGCCTGAAAAGGGGCACTTTCGTGCTATTTTCAACGATATTACCGTAGATATACCGGACAGTCTGCTTTAAATATGTCACGACGAATATTTAGAACCATATTACCAGGAAATATTTAGAACAGGGTTCCTTCTTCACAATCATGCAAAAATATGTCAATATTTACGACATAACCACACGTGACCCACATGTTTTCAACCCAGGGGGCGTTCGTGACAGGTTAAATTCCAATCCATACCGTATCTTGTTTACCGGCCGAAAATCGAAACAAAATGTGGAAAAAGTTTTTCAGATTTATTGACAAGATATCAAAAAAAATTCTCAACAGATAATGAAGACAATTTTCGTGTATTGCGCTAAACTAAGTGCTGGACGAAAAAATAAAAATTAAAAAAAATTTTTTTTTGGCGCCACCGTGATTCGATCGCTGGACCTTAGCATCAGAAAATTACTAAGCGAGCTGCTTAACCACTCGACCACGATCTCGTTAAAGAATTTTGAACTAAATAATTGAAAATAATAAAATCATTGAATCTCGCGCTATGCACGCGCTATATTGCGCATGCGCATTAAATTTGTTTACCCCCCGGCGGTGCTGATGTCAAAATCACAACTGCAGACGATATTTACGGTATATGAGTAATTATTTGTTGATTTTGATTTTTTCTTCTTCCAGATTTCCTTTAAATACGCCCCTGAGTGATTTGATACCAATATCAATGAATTATTTGACTAAATAAACCGTCTAGACCGTTTGTCCGGAAGCTTCTCCTGTCCGGAATCATCTCCCTTGGCAGTAGAGCCAGGACTACGCCCGTCCCCAAAACGTGAAAGTTTGAAACCGCCACTGTTTTCTTCAATAAAATAAAGTTAAACACACTAGTGATCATAGATTTAAACACGCAACAGCTAATAGAATTTAACACAAATTATGGTATTAGTACAGTAGTAGATCTATGGATGTGTCCAATATGGTGTCGACAACGCGCGACACAGAAAGCACGTGTAGACTGCACTCACTTGTAACAAACATGAATCTCTACTTTAAACTGATTAATAAAACACAGTCAATCTACCTACCAAATGTGTATGCCCTGTTAAGTCGTGTCACCATCTCTTATCATTATTTGTCACGTAAAAACAACTTCGATCAATGAAAAATCGCGAGAAACTCGCCATGATTTTGTTATCGATTTTCCCGCCATGTGTCAAATTGAAGCGTTCAGCATCCAGGTAATAGATAAAATCCGTTTCCGTACCGTAATTCTAGACTAGCTAGCCTATCTTAAATTTTCAAGGAATAGATCTTATCTAGACTACGACTAGAAATTTCCGTTTAGTGTTGAGAATGGCTAAATGTGTCCAATAGTAATATTGCAATTGTTAATCTGCGTCAATTTGATAGATTTGTGAATTGTTCTCTAAATGGACCCTTCGGTAACGGCATAGGCCTACACACAAAATCAAATTTTGGCTACATATATACTTATTATGACATAATATGCATATGTGTAGCCAAATTTGATGCTGAGTCTTGCACTTGTTGTCTCATCCATAAGGCAGTGTCAACAACATGCTCATTGCTCAACAAGTTTACAGTTGTGATTCAGTATCCCCGCTATCAGCTGTCCATTCCGATCACCTCACCGAGCGTGTTTCCATCGAAATACGCGTATTTACCGGAGACAAACGGAAATAGCCAAGCTTTCACGATTGTTAGCTGGTCAGACGCCGATGAAAATTGACCAAGGCTGTGAACTGATGATGTAGGCCTACTTACTACAGTGTTACTGTTCGTGCGGGTGCTGTTTCAAAAATTGAGTCGCTCCAAGAAGCTCCAACTAGACTAGGACCTTTAAGGGCGAATGTTACCCGTTTTTCCTACGAAGAGGTTTGTTTCGTTTTCAGTTTTTAAGGTAAGAAAATTATGGGGTGCCGTTATAATACCATTTTAAGGTGTTTTTGATATCAATAGTTCGATTTCTATCTTTAATTTTGTGTAGATTATAGATAATTTAGAGCTATTTATTAGTATTTAATCAAGAATAAAGTGTTTCTTTCAAGACAAACCCAACATTTTGTCCAATCGCTCGACGCTGTATTGACAGTATCCTTGCGTCAATGCTAAAACATAACGATCGTCGTAAATTGTATTTTATCTAATGATTGGTATAACAACGACCGTAAATAAAATTATTTACATAACAAAGTTGTAAATATAATAAGTTCCTTATTATTAGCCCCTGGATACGTCACTTTCATTCAAATTTCTATCGTGTACGGCTAGTCATAATTTAAAAAAAAACACGTGATGCTTTTTCTAACTTGACTACTGAAATGTAATATTGAAAATATAGACTGGAGATCGCTTCAAAATGTCTTGTCTACATGCTGATAAACCCAACCTTATTTAACTAATCGTGCGGCACTCAAGCAGCAAACAAGCCTCTTTGATAACAGAATGCGTTCACCTTCAAGAGAGCAATCATCCACATGTTATTCTTGCTACGTTGGTCCCTGTCAATAGGTCTTACCCGTAACATGAAAAATGATATAATTTTGACTACATGTCTATCAAATACAACATACGATAATATCTTAATGCACCAGTCAGTTGCATCCACGCCCCCTACCCCGGTGATGGGTGATGGAAAGCTGGGAGAAATGACCATGTTTTTACCTTCCAGCTTCCCTCGCACTGCCGGAGAAATGTTGGGGCTTTTTCTCCGAACAAATACACCAGGGACAATATTTATTTGTCACGAGCCGGGGAAACTAAAGTACCGGATATTTTACCATTAACTTTCACCCGAAGGGCCGTGGAAGGGAGTGTGACAACCCAAATGGAACCGACTGGTGCATAATATTAGCGCGTTTCTTTCTTAATCAGTTTTGTCCAGAAAACATTAGGCTGATAAGGATATTAATTCCTGAACCCTTGTCACAGTTTGAGTTATATATAATCGTCAACTGGGTCGTTTTCATACGCTTTTAAGACACAGTATCAGTTTGTATGTAGAGTTCAATACCTTAGGACCAGTCACTTGTTAGACATATATACTGACACAATATTCTCTAATGACGACCGAAATAAATGTCTTATTTTCTGAAAACAAACTCCTTCGGGAAATGTACTTCCTTCTTTGCTGCGACATACATGTAGCTAAGCTGTCAAGAAGAAGTTCGCCCCAATACATTTTTGTCATAGTTAATCAATGTTATAAACATAGAAATACATTTTGTATATAGTGTAATTCACAATAGCAACTTGAATGCTTCATCGATAATTGGCAAAGCAGGGACATCGTTTCCACAATGTGAAGGTAGGATACTCTTTAGGAACTCGGCAGTTCAGACTTTTATGGAATGCTCTCCCTTGTGATTAAAGCAAGCAAGGAGTTTGACCGACGGTGTGCACTGAGCTCACTAAACCATTCTGAAAAGGGATTCGTCAAACAGTACATTTTGAAGCCAGTGTTAAATATAGCACATAGCAAGCGCTGTAGAACAAATCAAAAGGATGGTGTAGTTTTTTCCAATCATTGAATATTAAATTTTGTAAAAAATATTGCCTTTCCATAATATTCCATCCGATGGATAGTACCATTTTGGTCACGTGATTCCCCATACTATATATAAAGTAATCACATTTAAAGCATCCGTCGCATGGTGAGCCAGGTAGAAAATGACGATGATCCAAACGCAACCTTATTACCGAACTAGCCAATATCCCGTACCCTCTGTCGATGTCCGAGTCTTTCATGGAGTTGTCATACCGGGTGCTTTCCATATAGAATTTATTAATCTCGTTGGATAGAACTTGTACAATACTCGACAGAGCCTCGTATTTTATCAATTTTATCCAACTCGTTTAATAAATTCAATATGAAAAGACACCCATGTAAGATCCTTTATGCATTAATATGTAGCCTAGTGAATGGTCATGGTCATTTGCTCAATTTATTGATATGTTTAATTAAAACAATAAAGATACAATGTCATAATATTGTAATGTTTTTAAACATGTGACAGACCTAAATAAGCGTACCTTATATAGGTATTTCTTTCATTGAAAGCAGCTCTCCCAATTTTTTTTCGCGATCTACACATGCATAATGGTATATGGTATACATGGTGTTGTTTGTGCGATAGCTGGGTAGGTTAAAATGTCTCATATTTGTTATGCAAAGGATCCATAATCTATGCAATGTGTAGCATTCTGATCACCCAAGACTTTTATGTTTTGCACTAGACAAATATTTACAAGAGACAAACGGAAATGACCAAGCTTTCACGATTGCAATGTGTAAGTCTATTGAGCCAAAATAATACTGTAGTTCTGGTAATATGCTGTGAGTAACGAGGCAGGCAAAGTATATTTAAAATTAAATAATTTCGTTGATTTTATGCATTGGGAAATCAAAACGACCTTCCAGCGAAATGTTGATGAAATGTTTCAGAAATGAGCAAAAATAGGATACGTAGGTTTACCAGAAACACAATATCATTTTGATTTGGCCTTTAAATAGAATGAAAAGAGCGTCTCATTTTAGTTGTTGTAGTACTAAGGGTCGGGTCAGTGCGATATATTGTAAAACATTATCTTTTTTTGTTGTGTGGTACCGTATAACAAAGGTTATTCAAAAATTGAAATTTGACTTCTTGACCATGCTTATCCACAAAAATAATTCTGCACCACACTGAATCAGTAGATAGAAATTGAAAAAAAAATGTAATAACGTTTTGAATTTTATTTCATATTTACATATTTACACCATGTGTTTATCATATATTTACAGTCGATTTGCATATTTATACAAATGTCTCTCTAGTTCATTTTTCCTTATTTTCTGTGATGTTTTGATTTTATCGCAGGAAGAGGAGTTGCTTGAAAGTTTGCTGACGGTGTTTGCCGACAATTTGTGGTAAAGTTCGGTATTTGCCGGTGGTTTGTGGTAAAACTCGACGTCTGGTTAATGTTTCTATGTTTACCATTGGATGATATTATGGAAGGCAACACCTGATTTGGATTCAGGGAGGATAGTTGTGCTGCTGTTCCATAAGATCCTACAGCCAACCCCATTCTTCCATCTAGAATTTCTCGTTTGGTGGTTTCAACCATTGGTGAATGTTTCTTTGATAGTCTAACACTTGGTAGACCGTTGTTGGTTGGTGCCATTTTTATTGTCCCACTACTTCCTCTATATCTTTGCATATTACTTTTAATCGGCTTCGTATCATTAATATTAGTTCCATCGATTCTAAGTCCGGCAAAATATATCACTGGTTCAGTTTTCAAGTCATTTATGTGGTGTTCCGATCGTCCAAACGAGTATGGTTTCCGTTCAGTGTTACGTGAAGTTTTCAATGTTTCGTCTTGTATTTCGACATTTCTGGCTTTGTTTCTATGATTTGCCATATCTTTATTTTTGAAGATACCTCTGACTTCTGGTCCTCGTATTGGTGATTCAGGACGTAGTTCGATCGTCCTCTCCAGCTTCTCATTAACAGCATCATTGTTAATATGTATATACTTTGATACATCGCCAATATTTTCTTTGTGTTCTAGTGATTGAATGGCAGATTTATGGCTGCTGTTCATCAAGTCAGTGATGCTCAAAGGGTCAATCTTACTACTATTAACTTCAGATTGAGTGATGCCCCAGTTTCGTTAAAAATCAGGTTGTTCTTCAAGGTCATCTTTGAATTGAACAGCATCATCAGAGTCATGATTGACCACTGTTATCGGTGCGAAGTCATCCAAATTTTCAATTTTCAAAAGTTTGTCACTGATGTCTATATCATGTTCAAAACTATGATCCTCTACGTCGTGTTCATCATTATACGGTATGGTGTCATGTTTGATGACTGATATTTTTGAGAAGTCAACTAGCTTTTCACATTTCATAAATTTGTCACTATTCTCATTCCATTCACACATCATTTTCTCAGCACCGTGTATATGCACGGTACTACTATGGGTTGAATTTTGAGAACGCATCCCTAGCTCCCTGCTGGAAGGTGATACGGAACTATTATACTCAAGTGAATCAAACGATTTGCTGACGGACAAATCCATCATTTCGGTCGTGATTAAGTCTGCTGATTTACATATGTTAGTTACATCTTTACAGTCTGATTCAAATGTGATACTTCTTGCAGACCATGACCTAGTTGATGCTATACCCTCTCCTTCTGCTGTTTTCATTTTTTCATGTCCGTTATCAAACAGTCGTTCAATTGAGCATGCACTCCTCGCAGATTTACAGCTTTCATTGCCATCATCACATTGGTCAAATTCCGGTTCTAAACTCTTATCTGGAAACTCAACGTTTTCTGAATTTTCGTAATGTTCGGTTTCTTCATTGGCATCTTCTTTCTCAATTCCCAAACCTGAAGTTGACGCAGTGACTGCTACTTCATTGCTCAATATGTCCATTTTGTGTTGCTTTAGTCCTACCGCTAGTTCGCTCATAACAATTTCATTACACTTTTCTTCGTTTGTTTCACATATTTCGTTTATCACTTCTAATGTATTAATGCTAATTGCTTTTAACACAATCTTCATAAGATCATCCATACTGTAGGTTTGACTATTTTCCTCATCTTTGGGTGTACTTGTTGCCTCAAGAAGAATTTCTGTAACTTCTTCAATAGAAAATCTTGCTGCATATTTCCAAAAGCGTTTTATATTACTGATATCTTCCTCGTGTCGTTTTCGGTTCTTGGCGAATTCTTCCTCTACTTCAAGTATTTCTTGTTTTAAAGCTTGTAATACTGCGGGTGTCTTATCGTTACTTTTGTAATCGTGTCCTGATTCATTTGTTTCTCTTTCGATGTCATCGGTGTTGATGTGTTCGTTTTTTATATATGTCGTGTTTGTGTCATCACCGGGAAACCATTTTGCACCATCGTCTCTTGTGTATGTGGTGCCAGTGTCTTCGTCTGTTTGCTCATTGTCATCGTCGGCTCTTTTGTAAATGGTGGTTTTGCCCTCATCAGGTTGCTCGTTAGCATCGTCATCTCTTTGGTATATGGGGTTTGTGTCCTCACCGGGTTGCCCTTTGGCATCGTCATCTCTTTGGTATATGGGGTTTGTGTCCTCGCCAGGTTGCCCTTTGACATCGTCATCTCTTTGGTATATGGGGTTTGTGCCCTCGCTGGGTTGCCCTTTGACATCGTCATCTCTTTGGTATATGGGGTTTGTGTCCTCGCCAGGTTCCACTTTGGCATCGTCATCTCTTTGGTATATGGGGTTTGTGCCCTCGCTGGGTTGCCCTTTGGCATCGTCGTCTCTTTTGTATGTGATGTTTATTTCCTCACCGGGTTGCTCTTTGGCATCGTCATCTCTTTGGTATGTGGGGTTTATTTCCTCACCGGGTTGCTTTTTGGCATCGTCGTCTCTTTGGTAGGTGGGGTTTATTTCCTCACCGGGTTGCTCTTTGGCATCGTCGTCTCTTTGGTGCGTGGTGTTTATTTCCTCACCGGGTTGCTCGTTTACATCGTCGTCTCCTTGGTATTTGTCTTTTGTTTCATCGAGTATAATTGCATCAGCATTGCGAATTATTGGAAGTAAATCGTTACGTTCATATACTCTATCCGTGTCGTTTTCATTTGCAAGCTTGAGTTCATTCATTGCTTTAACAATGTATTCTTGTGGAATATAAGAGAACACAGTTTCAATATAGTCTGCTTCGATACAAAGGCTATGAAATGTTTCCATTTCCTCTCTATATTCACTCGAATCTTCCTGGTGATTTCTTCCCTCAGTAGCCTGGTATACTTCACACAATTCCTCCGCTATTCTATCAACTTCTGATCTTTTCCCAAGCATCACTTCTAGGATTTCATCCAGATCCCTATAAACGTTAACAATACATTGTCAAAAACCTGTCAATATGATGTACGTTCATAAAATGCATACAACTCTTAACATCGTCTAACTATTGACAATATATCATATATACATTATAATTAGGTCTATAGTCTATACCACGACACTTCATATTTTGTATCACTCAAATATAAAACTTTTTAAAAAAGACTTTGTTGATCTTGAAACATACGACATATATTTTCAAGAGTAGTAATCATCAACCAGTGCTCATTTGACATTTCGCAATGTGGATGGCATAAACCAAGCCAAAGTTACAGAATGACAAAATTGAAAAGACTTCCAAACTTATCTTTTGGACCACTAAACGCACATTGCACGTTTGGTATAACACGGGTACTGAACGTCAGATATTTCAGACTACAGTCTTAACACGGCTGGTTAAGTTAAGTGCTGTCTTCCCTATCTAATTTCCTCATTTTTTTTACATTCTACCAAATGCTCATGATATCGTATTCATCAACGTGAATGGCTAAATCGACATTACCTTAACTTTTTCCTTAGTTCGATTTCTTTTGACAGTATTTGTTCTTGAAACACACATTTTTGTTCTTCCCGTTCCATATCAATATTAGCCTGGTTAATTTCCCCGTCGTCTGCGGCTTCATTATTTAGCTCAGGAATACCTGAAAATAGTTTGTTACATTGATGAGATATTTTATTGAAGTGAAGATGTATGTCCATTTCAATTTTCGTATTTAATGAAGTTAATGATACATTCAAAATAATCGAATATAATAATAATAATCATGCTAATCAGTTGTTATTGATTGAGAAAACAATAACCACAATAAACTGAATATCGTTTTAATACAAAGTTACAAAATGGTTTGAAAGATAATAAAGATCTATTTGATAATGCCAATATCTCGGAACCATTCTCTTATACAAAATGGTAGTTAATGTATTTTTAGAAATAACTTATCATCAACAAATAATACATGTGCTGAATGCTAAAACTTACCAACAAGTGATTCAATGGTGACGTTTATGGTTTGCTCACAGGGTTCCTCTTTGGACTCTTCGACTGTCACGTCGGGATCCTCATCTTTCTTGAGATTGGCAGCACTCTTTCTAGCTCTCTCCTCTTTATGTGCTGCAATTTCGGATTCTGTCATTTTTCTGCTGGATATATGCACTCCAAAACAACTTGGCTTGGTAGGTTTGACGATATTTACAGCATTCTTTCTTGCTCTCTCCTCTTTATGTGCTGCAATTTCTGACTCTGTCATTTTTCTGCTGGATATATGCACTCCAAAACAACTTGGCTTGACAGGTTTAACTTTCGTTGTAACTACGGCGTCGACTTGTTTTTCACCTGATTTTTCATTATCTCCATTCTTACTGGATCTTCCAACTACCACTGTGGGATCGACAGCTTGTACTTCATCTGATTCTTCATTCTCACCATTCTTACTGGGGCTACCAACATCCACGTTGGGATCGACAACTTGTACTTTATCTGATTCTCCATTATCACCGTTCTTACTGGATCTTCCAACATCCACGTTGGGATCGACACCTGATTCTTCATCTGATTCTTCATTCTTACTGGATCTTCCAACATCCACGTTGATATCGACAGCGTGTTCTTCATCTGATTCTTCATTCATACTGGATCTACCATCATCCACGTTGGGATCGACAATTTGTTCTTCATCTGATTCTTCATTCTTACTGGATCTTCCAACATCCACGTTGGGATCGACAGCTGGTTCTTCATCTGATTCTTCATTTTTACTGGATCTTCCAACATACACGTTGGGATCGACAACGTGTTCTTCATCTGATTCTTCATTCTTACGGGATCTTCCAACATCCACGTTGGGATCGACAGTTTGTTCTTCATCTGATTCTTCATTGTCTTCATTCTTACTAGATCTACCATCATCCACGTTGGGATCGACAATTTGTTCTTCATCTGAGTCTTCATTCTTACTGGACCTTCCAACATCCACGTTGGGATCGACAATTTGTTCTTCATCTGATTCTTCATTCTTACTGGACCTTCCAACATCCACGTTGGGATCGACAATTTGTTCTTCATCTGATTCTTCATTCTTACTGGATCTTCCAACATCCACGTTGGGATCGACAGCTGGTTCTTCATCTGATTCTTCATTCTTACTGGAACTTTCAACATCCACGTTGGGATCGACAGTTTGTTCTTCATCTGATTCTTCATTGTCTTCATTCTTACTGGATCTTCCATCATCCACGTTGGGATCGACAGCGTGTTTTTCATCTGATTCTTCATTCTTACTGGATCTACCAACTTCCACGTTGGGATCGACAGCGGGTTCCTCAGCAGCATCCACCGCCTTTGACTCTTGCTCCGACTTGTCCGAACATGCAACCTTTGTTTTAGATAGTAAAACTGAAGATTTCTTTACTTTAACTGGAATCTTTGAACCTTTGTCTTGTCTTCTTAGTGTTGTACAGCTCTTAGATGGAACAGCTAAATAAAAGATATTAAAACATATATCATGTTTGTTTTTGTCATTATTTTATTTATTGGTTGTTTGTTTGTAAAGTCATTTGTTGCTTTGTTTTTGTGAGTTAACACGAATAATGGAAACGTTAAACAACAACCAGTGTTTCGGGGAGTGCTGTTTTGGGTCGAAAGGTGCATGTGTTATCAACCAGTAAAGTACATGTGTTGTCAACCAGTAAGGTACATGTGTTGTCAACCAGTAAAGGTCATGTGTTGTCAACCAGTAAAGGGCATGGATTGACAACCAGTACAATTTTTGGATTGTCAACCAATATTTTCATGGATTAAAGTAATGGGTTACCAACCAGTGCAGTTAAAGTGTTACCAACCAGTTAAGTACATGACATGTGTTTTCAACCGGTAAAGTTCATGGATTGACAACCAGTACAGTTCACGTGTTGTCAACCAATACAGTTCATGATTTGTCAAACTGTACTGTTCACCACGTACTAAAAGTATCACAGTTCATCGAAAAGCTGAAAACAGTATGCGTAACATATTCATCATGTTCCAAAGCAACCACTGACAGCAATTTATCTTCATAAGAGCAAGACTCACATTACCAACCTCAACATATTGTGTGTCCCAATGTTAAGATATTGTTCTACACAGGATGATGCCTGAAATCATACTGAAAGTTTAGGGATTTGTATTTAGCGCACTTACCAGTGTTGGAAGATTTATTCTTGCACATACGGGCAATCTTTGCTCTATTTCCGGTAGGAACCGGAAGTCTTGATGAGCGAACTGTAGAAGCATCAACTGGTTGCATCTTGGGTGAAATATGTTGTTCCACTTGAACACAAGGACTAAAAAGTCGGATGTATGGTGTTGGTAAGGTACTTCCCTCTTCTACTTGAGTTTCTAGCAATATTGGGGTTGGAATGTTGCTTGTTCTTCCAGTCACTCGTCCACTCCTGGACATGCGGGTAGTGATGGGTATCTTGGTTCCAATATACAATTCGACAGCAGACGAATATCGAAGTGTAGTCTTCTTGCCGAATCGACCTAAAATTTGACAAAACAATAAAGCATGAATCTCCTCGTCAATAAAAATGACTGGCGACGTCAATGTCTTAAATTTTAACTCGCCCATACCGCTGGCTTAGAATGAGAAAGTCGTAATATAAGTACAAAATCGGTATTTTGAGAAAACAAGAGGGCTGTCTGAAATCTACTCTTTACTTATTGTAAAACAAGCTTTTACAACTTCATTTTGGTCAACATGACAAGTTCAGATTTCATGAAAATGGGCTCATAAGAAGCGCCTTGTAATGCAGATTTCAATTATGTATCAGTCTTATAAGGTCGTAAGTAGTAGTTGCGACCTTCTCATTTTAAGCCAGCGACATGGGTTCACCCGGTGGCGAGGCTAAACAAATCCATTATGTTCTGTTCGATGTCTGTAACAGTTTTCAAAATGTAAACTGTAGTTTGCTCATACAAAACTTAAGTATCTAATACAGCGTAGCATCACCACGCGACTTAGATATTTCTGATGACATCATTTTTCAAGATAAAATGTGTCAACTTCTTTGAAAGCAAAAATACCCGTACGTATTTCACTTCTTCAATTTCTATTAAAGATTCGCCGGTCTAGGGGGGATTGCATGGTGATCTCGAAATATAGAACATCTTTCAAAATCGGGGCAGTTCTTTCGAGCACCCTGCGAAACATTCGATGTGGCTTTATACAAGCGGACTACTGTTACAAGCGGTCTTCTATGGTTGCACAGAAAGACGATTTCGTGGGAAGCTTACACTTTTTCTTTTCTTGGAATGGTGTGTTGCCCATGTATCGGCAAAGACACAAAGTACCTTCGACCATTTATGCTTGTTTATGTTTAATCTTAATTTTGGTCTTGCAATTGATTATTTTTGTAAGTACCCAATGTCCACAGTGTACAATTCATTTCGGGTAGGTACATAGATTTGCCTTTAATTCGGGGAGGTGTATACCTGACCCTTGTGTTGGTGGCTAGGCGCTGTCAATAATTACTTACAATGGACCAAGGTTCTGGCTATAATAAAGTTATGGGTTTCTAATACTACGTGAAAGTTTAAAGAAATATCTTACTATTAGAACGACTGTTTTGTGTCTCATTTCTGCTCTGTGATTTCACGGGAATCTTGCTCCTCATGGCACGTGCAGGTGGAGACTGATCAACAGCAAGGTTATCACGTGACGACGTGGTCACATGACCTTCACTTGCTGGTGACCGCTGGCGGACCTCTTTCCCAGGGTCGGGAGGAGGGCCAGGGCCAGTAAAGGCATCTATGCGAGACATTACGCACTAAAAGAAAATAAAAACAAATCTATAAAAACACGGTTATTTTACATGAAGAAAGTTGGGGTGGAATTATTACTGGAAAATGGAGTGTGAAAATTTGGGCGGGTTGTGGACTGTGGAAGTTGGGGTGGAATATGGAGTGTGAACGTTGGGGTGGAATATGGAGTGTGAACGTTGGGGTGGAATATGGAGTGTGAAAGTTGGGGTGGAATGTGGAGTGTGAAAGTTGGGGCGGAATGTGGAGTGTGAACGTTGGGATGGAATGTGGAGTGTGAACGTTGGGATGGAATGTGGAGTGTGAACGTTGGGGCGGAATGTGGAGTGTGAACGTTGGGATGGAATGTGGAGTGTGAACGTTGGGATGGAATTTGGAGTGTGAACGTTGGGATGGAATGTGGAGTGTGAACGTTGAGGTTGAATGTGGAGTGTGAACGTTGGGGTGGAATATGGAGTGTGAACGTTGGGGTGGAATATGGAGTGTGAAAGTTGGGGTGGAATGTGGAGTGTGAAAGTTGGGGCGGAATGTGGAGTGTGAACGTTGGGATGGAATGTGAAATGTGAACGTTGGGGTGGAATGTGGAGTGTGAACGTTGGGATGGAATGTGGAGTGTGAACGTTGGGATGAAATGTGGAGTGTGAACGATTGGGTGGAATTTGGAGTGCGCAAGTTAGGGTGGAATATGGAATGCGAAAGTTGGGGTGGAATGTGAAAGATACTGGAGTGTATGGTAAGAGTGTGAAAGATACGGGAGTGAAGAGTAAGGGTGTGAAAGATACGGGGGTGAAGAGTAATAGAGTGAAAGATTGGGGAGTGAAGAGTAAGAGTGTGAAAGGTACTGCAATGAAGGGTAAGGGTGTGAAAGAAAGGGAAGTGAAGGGTAAGGGTGTGAAAGATACAGGAGTGTCGGGAGAGAGTGTGAAAGATACGGGAGTGAAGAGTAAGGGTGTGAAATATACGTGAGTGTAGGGTAAGGGTGCGAAAGATAGGGGAGTGAAGGGTCAGGGTGTGAACGATAGGGGAGTGAAGGGTAAGAGTGTGAACGATAGGGGAGTGAAGGGTAAGAGTGTGAACGATAGGGGAGTGAAGGATAAGATTGTGAAAGATACGGGAGTGAAGGGTCAAAGTTTGAACGATAGGGGAGTGAAGGGTAAGGGTGTGAAAGATGTGGGAGTGAAGGGTAAGAGTGTGAAAGATAGGGAAGTGAAGGGTAAGAGTGTGAAAGATAGGGGTGAAGGGTAAGGGTGTGAAAGATACGGGAGTGAAGGGTTAGGGTGTGGAAGATAGGGGAGTGAAGGGTTAGGGTGTGAAAGGTACGGGAGTGAAGGGTAAGGGTGTGGAAGATAGGGGGGAAGAAAGGGTAAGGGTGTGAAAAATACGGGAGTGAAGAGTAAGAGTGTGAAAGACACGGGGTGAAGAGTAAGAGTACGAAAGATACGGTGAGTAAAGGGTAAAAGTGTGAAAAATACGGGAGTGAAAGATAAGAATATGAAATATATAGGAGTGAAAGATAAGAGTTTATGCAGTACCAGGACGAATGATTAGAGGTCTCAGGATGTAAGGGTGAAATATAAGAGGGTGAGCGGATGAAGTCTTATATGTTGAAAGATATAAGGGTAAAAATCAGGAAGAGGACACAGGACACTAAAATCAAGTAACGACAGTACTTAGTTCAATAAACGCTTATAATGTCCCAGTGGAAGCATTGTCCAGAAAAACTACCTAAATCATTGAGGGCAAATATTCTATAGAAATAATGGATAGTAGTGTGCCATGGCTTATTGGCAATGTAAAGTGTTTATGATGGTCAAAGTTTGCCAGGTTTAAAAGCAATGTCTTGGTGGACTTCGATTAAAGTTTAAAGTTTTGGTAAATATTTTTGGACTGACGGGACAATCACTATATGCCTCTTGCACCAGCTGAGTCATACAAATGACCTGTCACATAACATAAATAAAAAAGTTACCTTTACGACAAAGCTAGGGTCTAAATTATATGATCGGTAACGGCAACTCGAAAGTAAACTAATCGTGTTTTCGCTCTAAATTAATTTAATTTTGATTAATGTTTTTAGGAGTTAAAACAAGATATTACAATAGCTCTAGATGTAACACTAAGCTTGAATACTAGTAAGTAACCCTGTTAATTTCAGCGACGTATCTAGCTCAACAATATATTCTACCATATCAATACATGAATGATTCCGATATTTTCAACTGTTGGAATTAAGCAACAAATACATCGACCGTCCATTAGAAAAAAGCAAGTGGTCAATTTACGTACCTCATAAGGAGAATGTCTGTTTTCTTTATATGTGTCTCTTTTCTGACTGTTTTATACGCTTTGGTTGATTATGAACCGGGGATAACTTGCTAAGCAAACGCAACTCAATACATGACGTTACGGCCATGGATACGTGTAACTTTTATGACGTCATGACGTCGGGACAATCGGAACGGTCCGTACGGCATTTATCTTTTAACAGTCACCTATAGCCACAGCAGAAACCATTTTAAAGTTAGGCTTAGGTGTTTATGCTTGGGTTAGGGTTTGGGTTATGTTTAGGGGTTAGGGTAAGTTTTAGGGGTTAGGGCTAGAGTAAGGTTTGGGTAATGTTTATGGGTTAGGGTTTGTGTTAGGGACTAGAGTTAGGATTTAGGTAAGGTTTATGGGTTTGGGTTTAGGTTAGTGGCTAGTATTAGTATGTGGGTAAGGTTTAGGGGATAGGGTCTATTTATACCCAATATATTTAGTAATGTATGTCTATGACCATAGTCATAGTGCGGACTATAGCCACAGGTTGGACTATAGAAAAGTGTCGCACCCCTACTTCGAAGACAAAAATAACCATTTTGAGTATTTCATTTTATACCGATTTCTATGATACACAGGGCACGCTCAGGGAAAATGGTAAGGGGTGAAGAGTCAAATGAAGAGGGGGGGGAGTTTAAGAGGGTGAAGGATAGGAGAGAGAAAGGCCATGTGCTGCAGGATAACCTTTTGTTATTTAGAAGTGATATACATAAAATACAATAAAATAAATTAATGTTATAGGGAGTAGGAGTGGTGTTCAACTTATATTTGAACAGAAAATCAAATATCAAAAATAAATGGTTTATGATTTTCACAATGAAATCGAATAAAAACTATTGTGTTGATTAAAGTAGAGTATCAAGAAGAACATAACGTGGAAGCATTGTAAGGCTTCGGCGGCCACTGTTTGGTTATACTAGAATACAGTTTCACAGTTTATTTTCCGAAATTAAGGCATTATGCCCATGGTTCGTATTTACAATTACATCAAAGTGTATTAAGTCGAAAGGTTTTTATTTGGTGCTTTGTAGGGTGACTTTAAGCTGAATCTGGATGTGGAATGTGAGTTTTGTTTTCAGTGGTATCATGCAGACTGCCAAAATGTCTCTGATAGCATGTACGACAGACTTGGAAACGACTCTCGCTATGGGGCCTGGAAATGTTTACAATGTGACAATATGAACATAACAACACCTTAGCACTGCCAGCCTAGAATCATTCCATACACCAAACAAATTCAACCACCTAAATAGCATAAGTGAAATATCAAGTCCAACAAGCGCAGAAATAAACTCTGATAACCAACCCATCACATCAACACCAAAAACAAAGAAACACCAAACACAACAACCTAAGACAAATTCAAAATACAATGTCATGCGATCATTAAAAATCCTAGTTGTAAACTGTAGATCAATAGTCGACAAAAAATTAGAATATGAAAATATGGTATCATCAACCAAGCCAGACATCATATTAGGGACTGAATCACGGCTCAACCCCAAGCACTTCGATAATGAAGTATTCAACCCTGAGCTTGGCTATACCCCATTTAGACGAGACAGGCAACAGCAAACTGGAGGGGGGTCTTTATCGCTGTCAGTAACTGTTTGATAGCGCAGGAAGAAACTAACCTTCAAACAGACTGCGGGTTAAAATTCAACTCCAAGGATCTAAGCCATTGCTCATTGGGTGCTACTATAAGCCCAAAGAACATGACCCCTATAGTATTGAACAATTCAACAAATCACTAAACATGGCTACACAATCGAATGCAACAGTATGGGTGGGGGGGGAGATTTCAACATGCCCAAAATGGAGTGGCCAAATATTAAACCTGCTCACGACTGCAAACACCAATCATACTACAGAAAATTCATTAACATCCTCTACAACAACAATCTCACACAAACAGTCCTAGAGCCCACACGCGAAAACAACATCCTGGACCTATTCTTAACTAGCAATCCCTCTCTCATAAACAGAACAAGTACCATCCCAGGAATCAGTGATCATGACGCTGTCCTGGTTGAATCCAAAACATCTGCTAGATTAAGACCACAAAAACCCCGAAAAATTCATCTCTACAATAAAGCAGATTGGGATGGGATTCGCACGCACATCTCCAACCTCCACACATCACTCACAAACTCTAACAAATACGTTCCTGACTCTGTAGAAGATCTTTGGCAAACGGTCACACAATCAATTGAGGAAGCGTGCAATCTCTTTAAACCTTCCAAATGGTCATCCACAAAAAACAAACTCCCCTGGATCAAAGTTGAACTTAAAAGACTGTACAGAAAAAGAGACAAAGCATACAAACAGTACAAGAAAAACAAACAAAACAAACTCAAAGAAACATACCTCACTCTCAAACATAAATGTCGCAAGGAAACAAAAATAGCATACCAAAAGTACCTTGAAGATATATTAAATGTAAACACAGAACATGCACAGTCCAGGCCAAACACCAAAAAACTCTACTCACTACTTAAACACTCAAACACTCAAAACAAGACTCAGTTGGAATAGAAACACTAAAAAACACAACAAACTACACACTGCAGATACTGACAAAGCAACAATATTAAATGAACAATTCCAGTCTGTCTTTACCCCTAAATCTCCTCTTCCTCTTAAATCCCTTGCTGAAATGAAAGTGCAGGAATCCGCAGATACAGGAAGAGAGAGCTCCCAAACTACGTTTAGCCCACATGATCCCATGCCCGACATTGACATATCTGTAAATGGTGTTGAGAAACTTCTCAGGAATCTGAACCCTCACAAGGCTGCAGGGCCTGACCAAGTAAAGCCAATCATACTGAAAAATTCATGTAGAGAAATTGCCCCTATCATAACAGAAATATTCAAGAAATCTCTACAGACAAACACCCTCCCCGAAATCTGGAAAATGGCGAATGTTGCCCCAATATACAAAAAAGGATCCAGATCAGACCCCTCTAACTATAGACCTATCTCTCTGACCTGTATCTTGTGCAAAACCCTGGAACACATTATCGCATTCAGCATAACAAAACACTTCACTAAATCAAACCTCTTCTACGAACTTCAACATGGTTTTAGAGAAAAAAGGTCATGCCAAACACAACTCCTCATGCTCATAGATGATATCCTTCAGTCAGTAAACCTGAGAAGTCAAGTCGACCTTATACTCCTTGACTGCTCAAAAGCCTTTGATATGGTCAACCATGAAAAATTACTCTACAAACTTCACAATTATGGAATCAGAGGAAATACTCTGAGATGGATCAAAGGCTTTCTAGATAACAGATCACAGTCAGTAGTTGTCAATGGCTCCACATCCAGCACCATACCAGTCTCCTCAGGTGTTCCCCAGGGTTCGGTCCTAGGACCGCTTCTTTTTCTCATTTACATAAATGACCTCCCTGAGTCAGTTCAATCTTCCAAAGTGCGTCTCTTTGCTGACGACACAGCTATCTATCTTGCTCTTACTGTTGCCTCTCACTCCAGCGTACTCCAACAAGACTTAAACCGGCTCCAACAATGGGAAACAAAGTGGGACATGAAATTTAACCCATCAAAATGCCAAGTCATCCACATCACCAAAAGAAAAACAGTCATCCCAACAAAATATACACTACATAACACAATCTTAGAATCAGTAACATCAGCAAAATACCTAGGAATTACAATATCAAATGACCTCACTTGACACACACATTAACAACATCACAAAGAAAGCAAATCAAACACTAGGATTTCTCAGAAGAAACATAAAAGTACACTCAGAAAAACTAAAAGCAACAGCATACAAAACACTTGTTAGGCCCCAACTTGAGTACAGCTCTACTGTCTGGTCCCCACATACAGCTACCCTCATTGAGCAACTTGAGGCCATACAGCGTAGAGCTGCTCGTTGGACCAAGCGAGACTATAGTAGTACGTCCAGTGTCACAGACATGATGACTACCCTAAACTGGAGACGCCTTGACCAACGACGTATCGACCAACGACTGACTATGCTACACAACATCTTACATGACCGGGTTGCTATCCCACGTCCAAACTGTCTCATCCCTAGCACCCGGTCCTCACGCACATCGCACTCTCAGACATTCCAACAGATACATGCAAAAACAGAATACTATAAATTCT
Source organism: Spisula subtruncata (assembly GCA_963678985.1). Lineage (NCBI taxonomy): Eukaryota > Metazoa > Mollusca > Bivalvia > Venerida > Mactridae > Spisula > Spisula subtruncata. Next base: position 6,921,377 of record OY787675.1, on the reverse strand, counting down.
CCTTCCTCCCTAGAACAATAATACACTGGAACTCCCTACCCCCTGACATCATTGACCTTCCCACACCCGAGTTCAGCACGGCTGTTCGCCGTATTGAACATGCCTCTCCCTAAATAATACCTGCCCTGTTTTTAACCTATTTTTAACCTTTCTTCTTTCTCACATCTTTTATACTTTTATTTCTTATCCTTATTAACATTCTTTGTCAGTTTGACGCGTGTCCAAGCCTAAGTCCCCAGCAGGGGTTTGGCTATCAGGAAGATAGATAGATAGATAGCATCTTCATTCAGTTTTGGTGAAATTAAATACTAATTATATCGCGACATGCGTTTTTATTTCAAATATTGTTTCAGCATAATAGTTAATAAACTATAAGTGTGCCTGTGTTTGGTACAATCATCGGACAAAAACTAACCATATGAAACGACCTTAATGTTCTCTAGATGTCACATTTACAGACTCAAAATCATTGGACGCATGTTTTTTCAGCGTAGGAACACAACATATTCCGGAATTATGCAATTATATTTTTCAAATAATTTTACGGATACAGCGTATATCCCATGGATACACACACCTTTGTTACCATGTCATTTTGGCCAATATGTTCGTGATAGATATAATTATATCATAAACAAATGGAACTGAATATCGTTGGTTTTCGACCATGTTGGGCGATTATCAATTGTTGGTGCAATTTCAATCACCAATACAAAATGCAGAACTATTACGTCAAACATTACTAATTTTCTTTCTTAAAAAGCTAAAAACGACATCATCTACCAAATTGTTGTTTTTAGCTTTAACCTAATTACATTAACATAACATAAATTATTGATCATAATTTATGTTTTATCTAACATATTTTCATACAAGTTCGAAAAGCTCCCAAATGGTGTTGTTCTACAGATATATTAGCCATGTTGTAAAGGTTCTCGCTAAACAAAAGTTAAATTTAAAGTCAATACGGGAACTTGTCAAGGTAGGTCTGGAGAGGTTGTTGCTGTACAGAGGTCGCCACTTTTGACGGTGTTGTACTGTCAATATGCAGAAAAATATACTCACTTAACTTCGATATTTGGTTCAGCAGAACTTAATTCATACGCTTTCAAATTAAGTGTACATACCTCATTACGAGAGTGTCTGCTTTCTGATTATTTTCTGTTTTAAAGGCTTTGGTCAGTTATAGTACCGGCGCTTATGAAAACATCAAATCAATGAATGACGTTACGTCCATGGATACGTTAAACAACTGTGACGTCACAACGTCAGAATTATCGTTCGTTGATCTCTTTCTTTCTGCCGATTTTGTTAGACAATTTTGCTTATATTATACTTATAGGATAATAGCAGTGGTGTTTTCTTCAAAAACAATCGACTTAGACTAAGTTTTTTTAGGATTCAAGTGCTGCCTTCCCTGTCTGAGTGTCTCATATTTGAAGGCCTTCTAGTGTATTAGTAATAAGTTATAATAAAATACAACACAAACTTCAGTTTAGCTGTATTAGTAATTGGTGTACTTAGTAACTGGGTGGTTATTTATATACAATTCACAATATATCTGGTACCTTTACATTACTTTCAAAGTTAATCGAAAACGGGTGTCAATATACTGTCGTCCGGCAGGTAAGCTATGTTTATATAGGCTTGACTGGGTATAAGCTACAAGGTATAAGTTCCCTCATTAGTATTACATATTGAATCGACTATACAGAGCAGCACTTCCAGTGACTTGGCTACAAATTCTGCTTCTATTAATGTACCAATATACAGTACCATGCTGACGTCAGAACAGATGCGCATAGCTAAACATACCACGTGACCAGATCATTTAATAATAAACCATGTAAACAACTGTCTATTCCTCACTCATGTACATGAAGTGAAGAGAATATGTAGTACTTCCGGATATATTAAAACAACAACAACAAACACTTTCTCAAAACAAAACATTTAATAGAAATAAATGAACACATTTGGTGTTGAAATGAGATTAAAGATATAAAAACACAAAAATAAAAAAATAGATAAAAAAATTAAGCTCGATAGGACAGATAGCTTCGGCCTCAACCAGCTTCAGTTGTTCTTGAAATGAATGAGACCTGAAATGATAAATAAAGACATTGTATAGGCACGGAACACGAAAGAGCAAGTGGCATTTCGTGTTGTCATTACAAGAGTGGACATACTATGTGATTTGTGACGTGCGTTATTGGCAATAATACAAGTGAATCTCTGTCAACAATTAAAGTTAAAAACAGTTGTGTAAGTACATGTACTAGCAAATGTATTCTTTGACCGATTTTAACCAGATAGTTTCAATGCTCAAGCCGAGTACCGACACAGTTACGTACAATTTTATTTAGAAATATGGCATAGGCATAGTTTCGTGCCGACGCCCCAACGCAAGGTCCGTTAAAAGGGACCTAGGGCATCCTTATACACTTTTCACGGAGCTGTTTTATCCAGGAAAAGATGAACGTCGTGTTAAAATGCCACTCAAATTACATTTAGCTGATCCTTTCCTTTTTTGGACAATTTGTGAAAAATCTTAAATTCAAATAATGCGACTGTACTGTTTGTTTCAATCTTTAGCATGATTTAGAAAAATGTGTTTCTATTTTTGCCAATCGTGATGCCTCGGTCAAATTTCACCTCGGAGATAATAAAATACTATAGTACGGCAGGGAACCAGGCTAATGTACAAGGCGTATTTCTCAGTTACGGAAATGTCCGATTAGTTACGATTGGCATAAAGGCCGAGGAGATCAGAATGAATTAGCCTACATACCAGCTATAGAGGACTGGAAACCAGCGTTGTAATCACACGTGACCTCAGACATGACGTAATCAGTTCTGTCGTCTTTATAATTGTCATTAGCATCAGGGCCTCCTACCAGAGCTCCAAATAAGGTATGATAGTTGTCTTTGGAGGTGTCTGAGAAAACACTCCAGTCACAGGAAGCTGGTTTAGGAGCGCAGATGCTAGATTTGTGGTGAGGTTGTTTAGGTGAAGAGTTTCCGAAGCCAACAACATAACTTGCATCACGAGGGTTGTCACCCAGCATATAATGTATCTGTCCCTTAGCCCATTCTATATTACTGTTTGTATCTATTCCAAGATCGGCCGCCATCAATGCAATGAAAGCTGTGTTAGCTAAAATACAAATAATATATCTTTACATTACATTTTTTGATGATTTTATACTATTAGTGCATCAAAAGGGTTTTCAAAATAACATTGGAATTAAGATCTATGAATTAACCTTTTTAATTGAATTAATACCATAACGGGAGTTCCCGTACGTAAGTGTTTGTAGGCAATGTTAGAAGAGTATGTACGGTTGGCGTTGTGCCGAAGAGACTCTGTTTATCGCTGAAAATCTAGAATGTTTTTACATGTCTCGTGCTTTTCACAACAACATCACTTATATGTACAACACAACGAAATTTCAATGTTATACTAAAAGTTCTCTACCTTCAGGCAACGTATGCAATATTTTCTATACACATGAAAAAAAAACGTGACTCTCATATTATCCAAACTGGACATACAAAAGTACCTATGTGTTTTAATTAAATTAGTATTAATTAAAATTCATGTCGAAACTATCACTAAAAATGCCAAGCGTATACTAGTATAGCCTTCATTTGCCAAACATCTTGCTGTACTAGTATTTGAATGCCTCCTCCAAGCTATGAACCCGGATCGCCAGAATTGAATTCATGCGTGCTAACCACTGAGCTACATAGGTACCTTAAACTACAGGCAGCGTTTACTTACCCGAATATCTGAGAGATCCCCATTTCCCAATCCATGCCAATCCACCAGGTGTATAATATAGAGACCCCTGTGGTCTCCAATCATCCAGAAATGTCTGAACATCACGTGCATATTTTGTATCATTGGTGGCCTCAAACAGCAACAGCTGTAAGTATAACATCAACTATAAGGTGAACTCCTGTCCCGATCTCCCGAAACATCTCCATATGAGATAAATCATCTCAAATATTTTCATGTGGCATTTAGATAATTTCATTCCTTATGACGCTGGACTCACAATTTGCTGTACTATTCATGCTAATGTGTATGTTTCAACTTTCAACAATATGTTCCAGCTTTGGCCAAAACAGACTCAACTGCTTGTAAATAGGCATAATGTTGATGATAGTATTACAGTATTGTCGATTCAAAGATGTCTGTCAAAACCGCCATACTGTTTCATTTCTGAATAGCTAATTGCAGCAAGTTTAACCACTACGCTTAGGACCATCAGCTTTTTAATCATTTAAGTGTATTATTGATGGTAGAATTTAATCCTGACATATCTTTAATAATCGATCGGGATGAATGTTTGTTTACGCGGTTGTGACAGAGATCTTTGAATCAACTATAATTTGTTTTTATATTAATAATAGCATTGTATTTACCTTTGCCCCCATAAGTTTATCACTCCAGTCAAAGGCCCAAGATGTTTTATAGTCAAAACCAAACTCGTTATATTTCGATACTGCTTCGTTAAGGTAGTACTGGTCTTGTGTGGCCTTGTATAACATAGCAGCAGCATAAACAAGCTCGTCTTTGTAGCCAGATGATCTAAAATAGATAGATACAATAGAAACATTTATTTCGTTTTAATTCCATTAAGATGAAAGCCTATTAGGACAATACTATGCATTTTGAGTTATTGACATAACAGTGGTACAGTACAAGTACACAGATATAAACATTTCAATATTCTGGCAAAATAGATATAAACTTTACACGACTATCGTAAAATAGATGTAAAAATTACAAGATTCTCGCAAAATACAATGTAGATGTAAACTTTACACGACTATCGTAAAATTGATATAAACATTTCAAGATTCTCGAAAAATATATATAAACTTTACACGACTATCGTAAAATAGATATAAACATTACACAATTATCCCAAAATAGATTGAAACATTACACACTTATCTCAAAATAGATATAAACATTACTAGATTAATTGTTAGATAATTCAATTCCTGGCCTTGACACTTTTTTATCACAATGTTTGATTTATGTTTTAAAGCAAGCCATGGCAGTAACTTACGGATAGAAAGATTCAGCATCCGAGATTTCTCCGGTATAAAACGCCCTGTATTTGTCGGCAAACGTATAAAGTGATTTTGCATTATCTAACAGTAAATGGGAATAAGCGGGATCTGAAAGTAAAAATGCGTATTGTATGATATATCAACACAGATAAGATTTGAACGTTAAAATCTACTAACTAGTATCTACAACTCCAATTGATGAAGCAAAAATGGACCACGTCGTCAATTCCTGTAAATTTAAGGTTTTCGTCAACCATGACACTTAATTGTTTTGAAAAATACCTGTACAAACATGTAGTTCCAATCTATGAAAACAATTATTAAACTAGTCAATGACAAACACACAAATCGTCATGCAGAAATGGTATATAACTATAAAGAAATCACCAGTTTCATTTATTTATAACAAGAACATACGTGTACGATTTGTTACGTGCACTATTGAACATTGAATGCTTGTTTATGCATTACAAATATACATGTATTCAAAACAGGTGTTTCCCCTGTGGCGTATATCTATTATAAAAAGCTTTCAAACTAAACATTGCAATATCAAAATTTGACAACATAAATCTTGAAGGTTGGAAATAATTACCTTTGTCTTTAAAAGCTATAGAACCCGCAGCAAACGCTGCCACCATAGAGCCCGCCAAATCACTTCCTCCCTGTGCTGATGTCACTTTATATGCTGGGCGTGGCATATTGGATGACGTCATATCTTCAGGCCTCATCATTGTATTATGATCGGTCTGACCATTTCCAACCTAAGGAACGTACACAATCAGGCTAAATATAGTTTGAAATGTAAATGACAATGTAGGCCAGACTCTAAAGGTCTAACTTGAATAACACGGTTGTTGTTGAATGGACCACCACCTGTGCTCGAGTAAGACCATGTGCTCATAATACTGATGCTCGACATAATGCCATTAATTCATATACAATATTGAGCAAGTTCGCCGGGGCTTTGAAGTTTGCTCGACATTAGTCGTGTGCTAGTCTTAGCGATGCTCGTCTTAATAAAGTTTTACTGTACTTGAAATGTCCATACATTGCGCTTACCTGACCATACAGTTCTTGGTTCACAGGATCCCAACATTTGAGGAAGAAGTCGAGGGACCATTTAATACTATCCAGCATGTTTTCATATTGACCAGCAGCCACGTACGCATCCTTCCATTGTACCAACCCCCAGCCGAGTATCGCTGTAGCTGACGAGATTGGGAAGTTAAACTTTACCCAGTCACCGGCTGTAAGGTAGAAAAGGACAACAGTTACTAAAGTAGAACATTGTTATGACGAGCACCCGGTTTATATCGAACAAACAATGTGTGTATAGTGATTTACATCTGATATTTCTATCACCTACGTGTTTTTCATCAGCGATATTAACTACAGAAGCCGCCTGTACACAATGTCCAACACACAATTAAAAACAAAACTGTGGAGCTGAATTGGCTCATCAAAAATGCGCATATTACGGTAAGCGTTCACACTAGATAAACTAGGTTATCTACAGTCAGTTAAAACAATATTTTAGAATACTAGTACTAGTAGAAGAAAAATAAATACAGCAATTTGTTATGATAATTAACTTTTTAGCAACTTCGTGTTTCCATAGCAACAGTTTTTTGCGATATGTGTGTTACCATTCTGATCACCTCAAACAAACGGAAATGGCCGAGTTTTCACGATTGATGTGATACATACCATCATACCATCCTCCCGTCAGATCACGATTAACATCGTCGCCATCATAGAGGGCGCTGTCACCTCTCCATGGTACCGGATCATTGACAACTTCCGGTAAGTCTCCAGAACGCTGCGCACGATAAAACCAAATGGACTTCATAAGAACTTCATTGTAGTTATAGCTGCCATCTGGAAATTTATATTTAGTCAATTTTACATTTACATTTATGTAACCGTCCTATACAAAAGCAACCTGAATAGTGTGCATGCAACTTTGAGGTTGAATTTCTTTCCAAATAAGCAGGGATCTATTTTCAACTACGGAATGAATATTGTCGTGATAAAATGAGTTTGTGTACCGACTATCACTCGGGGTACGTTATAACAGGAAAAGCACATGTTTACCCTTCATAAATACTCGTAGGTCATCAATTGCAAAGGAAGCACACTTGTGTGTACAAACTGTTTAATCATATTAACTTGCCTGATGAAAGAGTTGTGGTTCTGGGACTTGTAGTTGTTTCTGTTGTGGTTGCTTGTGTGCTTTTCGTTGTAGCCTGTGTGCTTGTTGTTGTAGCCGGTGTGCTTGTCGTTGTAGCCGGTGTGTTTGTCGTTGTAGCCTGTGTGCTTGTCGTTGTAGCCGTTGTGCTTGTCGTTGTAGCCGGTGTGCTTGTCGTTGTAGCTTGTGTGCTTGTTGTTGTAGCTTGTGTACTTGTCGTTGTAGTCGGTGTGCTTGTCGTTGTAGCCGATGTGCTTGTCGTTGTAGCCGGTGTGCTTGTCGTTGTAGCCGGTGTGCTTGTCGTTGTAGCCGGTGTGCTTGTCGTTGTAGCTTGTGTGCTTGTTGTTGTAGCTTGTGTCCTTGTCGTTGTAGTCGGTGTGCTTGTCGTTGTAGCCGATGTGCTTGTCGTTGTAGCCGGTGTGCTTAATCCGAAAGGAGGGAGTGTACCACCACATAGTATATCTGGCTGGACTGTACCGGTGTATGAAGCTTGAAATCTGAATTCTAGTTTATCCGGGTGTATCCAGTGACGGTTTGTCATAGCGAACCAGCTCCCGTGGTTTGTTTTGGGGTACACACTCTTGCCAACCCAATTCTGAAAACAAAAATCAGGAAACATGGGTCTTGGTTATTACATGACGTATGCGATGATAACATTACAATCTGAGACAGAGGAACACATGCGTGACTTTTATATCTTTATAAGGCTGCTATTAGTATTTGATAATAAATGTATATACATTAATTTGGGAGTCGATGTTTCTACCTTTGTGCGTATGGCGACATCTTATCCAGCTGGCTTAGAATGAGAAGGTCGTAAGTACAAAAATTAATACTTTAAGAAAACAAGAAAATAAACTGTCTGAAATTTACTGTTTACTTACAGAAAAAAAGCATTTACGACTTAATTTTGGTCAACATGACAAGTTCCGATTTTCGTGAAAATAGGCTCATAAGAAGCGCTTATGATGCAGATTCCAAATATGTATGAGTCTTATAAGGTCGTAGAGTATAGTAGTTACGATCTTCTCATTCTAAGCCAGTGTTATTATGACCGATAAGTTTTTTAAATGGTATATTGGAATTAACTTACCAGGAACTGTTCTACGTTGACGCCATTGAAGTCAATAAGAAATGTGTGTGTTTGTTCTGTGTATGATTGGTTCACAGCGTAGGTACATATAGCATCCAATCGTCTCATATTGTTTTGTGGCCACGTGGTTTTGATTGTTGCAGGGAACGTGAATGGTACTGAAAAAGATAGACGTGAAATAAGCAAAAGCATGGACGTGAAATAAGACAAATATGGACGTGAAATAAGCAAAATATGGACGTGGAATAAGCCAAATATGGACGTGAAATAAGCCAAATATGGACGTGAAATACTAGTAAGCCAAATATGGATGTGAAATAAGCCAAATATGGACGTGAAATAAGCCAAATATGGACGTGAAATAAGCCAAATATGGATGTGAAATACTAGTAAGCCAAATATGGATGTGAAATAAGCCAAATATGCACGCGAAATAAGTCAATCATGGACGCGACGATTCCAATGATGAACGTGAAATAAGTGAAAAATGGACATGAAATAAGTGAAATATGGACATGAAATAAGTGAAATGTGGACGTTAAATAAGCGAAAATGGAAAGTTTGTGTGATACAAAGAATTCGGTTGGGTGTTCACTGAAAAGCGTTTCAGAAATTTCCAGTATTACGGTCGATCTTCAAAGCATGGCCAGGGACCTCTGGATTTGTAGTCGAGGGTCCGAGCAACTCAGTCACTATTCCACCATAGAGGGAGACTTTATTTTGGTGACAAATTCACGCGATGTGATTTATTCTACGTGGATAATTAAGATTAAATAGGATTGTGGTATTACTAGTACTTGAAGTGTGCTATATAGTACATGTACTTACATTGTGGCTTGGTCTGGTCAGATGTAGCTGCTGTAATATAGAAAACAAACATGTAAATTTATGGCCAGCATCGATATTACGAGCACCCTGTCTAAGTCGAGCACATTTCGAAGTCCCAGTGAATTTGTTATTATTTATGAAATAGGTCTTAGTTTTGCGTGATATACCGGCCAATAGATCGCGGTTTGTGGTTTTTATTTGTAGGAATTAATTACGAAGCTTCTCTATTTGGCTAGAATATGAATCAACGCATCTCTAATTAGCTAGAATATCTATCAACGCAGCTCTTTCGCTGGAATATATGTTTCAATGCACCATTATTTGGCAATATCAAGCATGTCTTTATATCATCCGTCTAAGTGTTTACATAAATTCCCTTTAAAGTTCGTATTTAAAGCTTTATCGAATGTTCTTGCTGATAGGGGTATTGGATACTCACATTTAGCACGTAACATGAATCTTCTTTTCCGCACAAGACTCTCTTGAAATGAATCATCATGGCACGCGTAAAGTGCAAATAACATCAACGCCAACAGTAAACTGGAAGACATTATATGTAGGTCTATTGTTACAATTACATCTAGAAATTATCTCAAAATTCACGAAATCAATACATAAATGATAAATACAATGAGTATGGTGTAAGTTTTGAAACATTGAATAGCGTTTCAGAAATTAAAATATAAAGTGCCATGGTGTAGAAGAAACTGTTGATTCGAATCAGGGACGGGTGTAGAAAAAATGAAGATTCGAACCAGGGACGGATCCATCCGTAGTCAAGACCGCTGAACACTCAGGCAATCAGATTGGCACTCAATATAAATGTACATGTATATATATAATATCAAAACAACAAAAACGTTAATACAAGCAGTATTACAATGGTCCCTAACATTGATAACCTAGAAGAATAAAGCCGGGTTTCCATGGAGCGTATTTTTTACGCGCCGAATATTTACGTACCGATTACACGCTGAAAAACTGTTTCCATGAAGTTGAAAAATGACGCGTATTTTTGATAAATACACATAGCTTTTATTGATATTTTACAGCAAAATGCTACTTCCAGGCCGTAAAAAAGACGATGTTGCATGTTTAGCTAACACATTTAAAAGATCAGGAGGTGGAGAACACGGTGCTTGTGTTTTTTGGTCTGACCAAAAAATGATATTCCCAAAAAAGACAGGGATTCTTCTAACAGCTTCTCCCAATACTGTAAACCTAGAGTCAGGTAATTTAGTATGAGAGGAGGTCATGTCATTTTATACCTAAAATATCATTTAAGCGCGTCCTTGCGTAAAAAAATCGCTACCCGAAGCGAATTATTTACACAGGGTCACGCGTAACATATTTTACGCACCGAAAAAGTCGTCAAGGGAAACGAGAACATGCAATATTGACTGAAGCGAATTATATTTATTCGGGGCGTAGTACGTGCCGAATAAATACGCGCCGAAAACGCGTTGGTTTTACACTTCATGGAAACGGGGCTTAAGAAGTTAGTTTTGAAAAAAAACCGTTAACGTATTGATTGATATAAACTTCTTAATTACATAACGTTAGTTGTACAATAAAATAAATTGTGACCTAAAAATTAGACACAGCTAAGAACTATTAGAAAAATGAAAATATAATGATTATTTCAATATTCAAATGAATTTAATGATTATATTTTTTAATTTTTCTAGTATCTAATAAACTAATACCTAAATAAATAACGCGAAAATAAAAAATAGCTCCGACTTGTGACGCGACGTAATTACAAAAGAGTAGGCAAATAATTGAGTACGAAAATGAAAATAAATTAATTTATTAAATGTATACATACCGTAAATAATCCATAGTCGATTGTTTCTATTTTCCACATCAATATGTCTATGAGTTTCTGTGTTTCTAGTAGCATGTTGGTGGTAGTGTTGCTTTTATACTTTCCTAACATCCTGTTAACAAAACCCGGATATCACGGAAAATCACGGAAAAGGACGGATCACTGATTTCATATAAAACTAATAGGAAACAGTGTTTAATTCACGGAAATAATAATAAGTTCACACGACTTGATCCAGCATCATGAGCTCAGACTTAAATTAAAACTAGTCAATACTTTGTTTATTATTGTAAACATCCAGGCGCAGTTTTACCATGTATGCATAATTGCAACATGTTCGCCGTGACCTACCCGGGGATCTGATTCATACTTCATAGATTGACGTAGATTCCTGTACAAATTAGTTTATTTTTATTCGGTATTTGACTTAATTAAATGTTAAAGGGTCAATAACAAGAGCGAACCCCATCTCCATTATGCATAGTCAATAGATACATGTATACAAATGATTGGGTCATAAGAATCTGTTATTTACAAAATAGAGATAAGCCGATTGGTACAACGCACAATTACAAAACTCTTACAGGTTATTTTTATTATGTCGGGGTCAATACAAAGTGTATGGCCATTTTCATTTAAAGTACATTTAGGTCGGGTTATTTTGTTATTTGCAAACGAGAGTAACAACAAATGCGTCACCGCCTGACTAACACATGTATAACAGTGAATAATAACATAGCAAAGCAACAAGCAACATAACTGAGCAGATATGTACAGTCATCGGGGGAGTGGTGGTCTAGAGGTAGGGCGCGCGCTTCGGGATCGAGAGGTCCCGGGTTCGGTCACCCTTTGGACCAATGGTTAATTTCTCTGAGCAAGACCCGGCCACAGCTCCACTCCACCATGGTGTAAAATGGTACCTGTGAGAGCAGTGTCTATTCCAGGGCGTCGCAGGTCGATGTTAGCTGCCACACCACAGGAGAGAAATAGTCTCCCCAGAAAGACACGAGTGTAGGTTTCCAAATGTAGTCCAATGACCAGGTGAAGTTGAAATGTCAAAGGGTGTTAACTTAACTTAACTTAACTTTCATAACCGTATGTGCTGTTGTTGTTTATATCAAGATCATTCTTTTTCTTCTGTCTCCATTTTAAATTGTCAAGAACAGAGGCATTTTAAATGACGAGGGTCTATTTTTTGTTGGGGGTTCATCTTCCGGCTTCCCTTGATCCATTTGTGAAATTACATGTAAATCTTGATCGAGATAGTTTTGAATGAATCTTCAAACATCATGCCATTGTATTCGTCCTGTTCATGGTTTGAATATTGCTCTTTTTTAATTAGTTTGGATATATTAATTAAATGCGTCAATAGTTACTCAGTCTGCGTACTTCCAAAAGCTTCCGGTTGCATGGCGACCGTTTGTTTTGCGTCTTTCGCAACTAGCTTTTCTTCTATATCCGTGTTCTTGTCTACAGTAGTGACGCAGCTGTTTACTTTAACTAGCAATTCTAAGGCGTCAAATTTGTACAGGTTAATTTTCTGTGTTGTACCGTTAGTCAAAATTTTAATGAACTACGTTATACAAGTGATCTAATGTATTCTGCATGAAAGTCAATACAAACATAAACTTTCGAGATTCTTAAATATTTCTACTCTTGTAGACCTGTTGTTCTCTGGACAAAAATCTAACAGAACTCATACCAGTTTAGTTGGACTCTCCTGATTATACTGTACCCCATAGGCTTTATTTACCCCTTTGATTTAATTACAATTTTAGCATTTTATATGTCTCGGTAGTTTTCTGAGGGATAGTGAATGCCGCAGTCTATAAATGACCGTTACCCCACTGGTTTCATGTTTCAAACTACACTGACCATATGCATTCAAATGCGTGCATTCGTTAAACATACCAAATATTATATATATTATTATACATTATTTTATATAATACTATAAAGACATATAATACTGTACAATGTACGTTTAAATAAGATCTTATAATTACTATGATTATAAGTTTTATAGACTAGTAAATAAATATATAATGTCTATGTTCGTGTCTAAACACGAATCTTCATCAAACTGACGCGTTAGCTTTTCAATAAACAAACCCAATCACATGATTGGGCATGTACACTTAGCGTATACATGGATCCTACCTAGGACAGGAACATGAAAGATTGGTATAGCCCCGCTAATTGATAGCCCCTGATTAGGGACATGCAATACGTGCACTTATGAAACAAAGGGTGTTATTATAACATAAATTAGATCTTCATTACCAAAGCATTTTTTCATTTTACTAAATATATTTATTGAATAATATTGGATCGAATGCTCATATGAAATATCCGAATTAGGTTACGAAATCATTTTAACGCGAATTGGACCGTTCAGGGGGAGTGGTTATTAGACCATGCGTGGCCGGAAACCGCGAAAGAGCATGCGCACAGCATGGAATATTCCAAGTAGAAACAGTATGGGTGACTATCACTATTAACGATGAAAACCTTAAATTTATTTCTTATAGTTAGAAAATCGCATTAATTTAAATACAAATTTTCACATTAGTTATCTTTAGTCACTTCAAATAGACCCATTTATACATTTCATCTAAAATAAACAGTTACATAAAAAGCCTGCCCACCCTTCATTCCTTTACGTTGATGATTCGTGACGTCATATCCTTTGTTTGACCTTTTTACCGGTGCACTTGGGCAGAGCGTGTGTAATACTCGAAAGGAACAAAATCGTAAGTAACTACTGCATTCTTACACCTCTTGTTGTTGATTTGACTTTAAACGGTTCAATACATATTGGGCTTAACAGCTACGTGTCAAATAGGCACAATTACTTCGATTTCATAAGAACTTTGCGCTTAACTTGTTATTCAAGGTGATGGCTGTCATGTCCGGTTGGTCACTCTGATGCAACACAGTAAATTATATAAGCTGCATTGCGTGTTGCATTATATAAAGAAATCGTTTGGTAAATTTGTTCATTATGTATCATTCTAACTGACAGTTATACTCAAATACGTTAATCTGTGATTGGGAATATTTTTTCATTCAACAACCTACTCAAGGTCACTAGATTATTTTTGGTGGCATTTAAAAATTAAGAAGGAAATTAAATTACTGTGATCAGAGGGAACTTGTACCTTTATTACTTATAGATCTGTTACACATATACAATCAGGTATTTGCCTTTATTTCTTCAACTTACAGGTTCTTAGATGTTTGTGATGATCTAAAAATACATTTAGCCTTTAAGGAGATCTTTGTTGTTTTTCGTCTTCCGTATATTGTACCAGTCATTTGCGACCACAACCCTGGGGATGGATGGTGGACAGTTGGGGAAATGGCAGTGTTTTACCTTCCAGCTTCCCCCATACTGCTGGGAAATATGGAATTTTTCTCTGACCAATACAGTTACCCTGAGACAGTATTTAGTTACCAGGGGCCGGGAAATATCAGAGATTTTACGATCAGCTGTCTCTGGGCGGATGGGGGTCTTTACAACTAAAAAGTAAAAATCCCCTAGTGTTGGGGCCGTGGGTACAACTGACTAGGGCATAAACTTCATCCCTCAATCATTATCGAATTTCGAAGTCAATATTAGTATCGCCAGTATGTTTAGTTCATCCTCATTCCTCTTACATCAGTTGTTACTCGAATACCTAGGTAATCGGCATAGCGGCTTATCAGTTGAAGTTCTTGCGCAAATAAAAAAATATATAATTTCTTCAGTAGTCATCTGATGACTTGATCAGTGTCAGTGTTACGAAACTTTTGTGTGTGTCAAAACCAGCAAAAGCAGTTTTAGTGTACTGACTTATATTATGAATTTATTTGACTATTGCTTGTCTAATTTCTAAAAAATTATTTCCTTTGGCTATTTGCAAAATTTTTATGTAACTAACATTGGAAATTGTCTAGTTTGGCTTATGTAAAGCTCCTTTACATAAGAGACCATATGTGTTACATAATTATTGGTTACCGGGTATGTCTGTCTTTGTGTAACACAATTTATCACACATTTGATAGCATTGTATAATATTACATAAGTTAATGACCTGTCCTTTGTTATGATGTCTATAGGTCATTTTAATAGATGTAAAAACCTACTTGCACATTTTTTTATATAAGATAGCTTGAAATGTATAGGGTATTGATATGGTCAAAGGCATTTTTAATTTTTACATGCCGATTATACCAATAAATCTGTAATGTGATTTACTTCGATTTCAGGTCTGCTGGTTTTGTACTAACAAGTAATAGTTAAATTTGTTATTTTGCTGTTCTTTCATGTTGTACATTTGTACATTAATTACATCGCCAGAAATCATGAATTGATAGATACATTAATCGTCCCTTAAATGACTTATTTCCTTCACACATGTTTTTTCAAATCTTCCAACATTTGTTTAAATTTACCAGTACAAATGATAGTTAAAACATTTTAAAATAAACAGTAAGTTTTCATATAAGAAGTGAAACCCCTTGATTTGTTTATTTTATGAAAAAATGATTCATCAGGCAATGTACTTCTTTAAAAGATCTACTAGTTTTTTTTCTTACCAAATCATTGTTTCAGCATTGGTTCTGTTTTGTTCTGTTGTGTGTTGAATTCAATGGATATTCATAATTATATAAACTGTTCATATTTTTGTTTCATTTATAGTTATTAAATGATTCTCTTTAATATTGGCATGCTAATTTATTCAAACATTCGACACTTCGTCATTTTACTGATGTTGTAAAGTTATGGGTGTGTTCATCATGTCACATGTATGTAAAAATAAAATTATTTGATCAAGATAATGATAAAGATAAAACAGCTGATACTGATAAAAGCACAGCTAGACATACCATACTTTTAAATTGATGTCCCAGATAAAGGTGTCACTGATTTTGGCAATTAACAGATATTCTGGACTTCACAATCAAATAATTAAATCAACTTGTCATTTCCTGTTTAGTATAATTTATATGACCAGTGGCTTGTATTTATTGGCCATATTTTCATATGTCCTTCAGTTCAAGCATTGTGGTTGTACTTAAAGGTAGTCCTGCCCTGGTACTAAGCTGCACAAGCACCAACAACTGATATCAATATATGTAATGCTTTGGTTATGTTTCTTAACTTTCTTAAAAGTTGGCAGTGGCATTGTGGGAATCAATTAAATCTGAATATAAACAGTGACTGTAGTGTAAAGTCTGTTTTTGTGCGATTCATGTTACTTGTAGATTGTACTGAAAATTTGAAATCTTGCATTGCTATCACAGTTTTTCTTTTCATTACAGATCATGGGTGACGCAGCTAAGGGAAAGAAGATCTTCGTCCAGAAATGCACCCAGTGCCATACTATAGAAAAGGGTGGAAAACATAAAGTTGGACCAAACCTGAATGGTTTGATAGGACGACAGACTGGCCAGGCTGAAGGATTCTCATACACCGCAGCAAACAAAGACAAAGGTATGTTTATAGATCTATACAAAATGACGCTGATACTGTCGAGTATTAGGAATGCATGCTTTTATGTCCCCACTTTCACAGTTACAAGGGGGATACAGATTTGTCATTCTTGAACCCGAAATGTAGTTACATAGAGGATCTTACATGAGTGACTTTTCATATTGAATTTATTTAACGAGTTGGATAAAAGTGATAAAATACGAGGCTCTGTCGAGTATTTTATTAATTTTATCCAACAAGTTTAATAAATTTTCTATCGATCTGACCTGTGCCGCTGGCAACAAAGTCACGTTCGGTCATATTTTTTTGACAGCGTGTATGAATACATAAAAATAGTGATTAACCCCCTCATTTGCATAGTTATGATTAATTATTCAGAAGTGTAATATCGTTTTTATGTAATGGGCTTTATTACACTCCAACACCGTGATTTATGTGTTAAATTTAAGTCTGTATTTTCTACCTCAAAATTCCATATATGTGATGCTAATACGTAGTTGTACATCATTTAATTTCGAATTAATTAATAAAGGTTGGGACATTAGCTAAAGGATGAAGTTCATGTAAAAGTTGTGTGAATACTTTCAAGTGTGATCACTACATTTGGGGTTAGTGAACATGGCAACATGTTAATGGAACTGATTGTATAGTATTGTATAACTGCCATGTTCACTAATTAGAAACTGAATGTATTGCTTGTACATAATCTGTGTCACACTATCAGGGTAAATTTTGACTGCGGAATTTTTATGCCACGGGATCTACTAACACAGGAGGCATGTAGTGAGTATTGACAAACTCGTCTCGCTGGTAGCATGTCTTTGCATAGTCAAAATTTGATGCTAGTTTTGTTACAAAAAATGTAAGTGGGCTGCCATCAAAAATGTTTGGTTGCACCTTGGTTAAGCAACATGCTCCAGGTATATTAGATTTGATTAACCATGACTTTTCTTTTACCCAGTAATAACTTTATTTCAGGAATCATATGG
Organism: Spisula subtruncata; assembly: GCA_963678985.1. Classification (NCBI taxonomy): domain Eukaryota; kingdom Metazoa; phylum Mollusca; class Bivalvia; order Venerida; family Mactridae; genus Spisula; species Spisula subtruncata. Next base: position 6,903,881 of record OY787675.1, on the reverse strand, counting down.
GGTCCAGACACTTTGGACGAATATTTGACAAACCCCAAGAAATATATCCCAGGAACAAAGATGGTATTTGCTGGTCTGAAGAAGAAGGGAGAGCGAGCCAATTTGATAGCATACTTAGTAGAAGCATCTAAATAACCATGATCATTTTTAGTACCGCAAATTTTTATGTAAATTGAACTTTTAAAGACATTTATTTCGACAATAATGCTAGCATAAAGACTATGATTACGCTCATTTTGTGATATTATTAAAGTCGGACATAATTCCAGTATTTTAGCCATTGATTGGTTTGTTTATAGACCTAGTTTTGATCTTAACATGTTCCTCTGGTTAAGCTAACAACTTCACTTTTGTATTTATAATGTACAGATGTCATTGTTTTAAATAAAAAATTAAATGCCCAAATTGATGTTGATTATTCTGAAGGATGCATTCTCGTTCAACCAGCGTGTTTTTCATGTTAAATAGTCTTGGGACTTGACTAAACCCCGATTAATAAGGGTGGAATTATGCAAAATGCAAGGATTGACCGTGCAAAGTGCGAACAAAATAGAACTATCGCTGCTCCAGTCTCCACACTGATAACCAATCAGTCGATGTATGTATCACAAAACTTCACTTAGTTTATGGGTTTAGCAGCCACATGACATAAATCAGGAAACCTTCAGTTGGATTTAAACCTATTGTGTAACGAGCAATCGCATAGCAGAAGGAAGTACCAGCACAGGGTTGTCATCAGTAGGCCAATTGGACTGCCTCAAACAATCTTTGGGCTGCCTCAAATTTACCCCTAGCTGTCTTCCATCATCAGTGCTCTTGCATTGGCCTCCTCAAATGTGCAAAAAGCCTCCTACATGAAATTCTAGTGAAAACCCTGCAACACATTAGACAACTTGGCTTTGTCAACAACTGCTAACACCAGTTCCAATTTGACTTGTCACTACGTCGATCACAGCAGTATGGTTTGATATGAATAACCCCATTGACACGGTGACCATATCACTGGCTTAGAATGAGAAGGTTGGAATACAAATTAACATTTTGGGAGAAAAAACTGTCTGAAAATTACTTTTAAAACTGAAGGTTAAACAAACTGTTTAATCAACATGACACGTTCTGATTTTCATGTAAATAGGCTCACAAGTAGCGCCTTATGGTGAAGATATAATTATGTAACAGTCTTAGGTCAAGTTGTAAGTAATAGTTAAGACATTCTCACTCTAAGCCAGCGATATGGTTGTACTCAAAGGGTGCTGTTGTGTAACATATATCGTCGTCATCTAAAGCAGGATTCGAACATCGATTGAATGATCCCATTTCACCAGACTGCATTAAACCACTGCTCAAATATGAGGATATGAAATCTGCAGTGAAAATAACTGTCCAGTCAATTTTCAGCTCGCCTGTCGCAAAGTGACATAGTGTGAGCTTTTATGATCTCTCTTGTCTGTCAACCTTTTGGTTGTTTATAAATTGCAGATAATCTGAATAATATGAAACTTGGTCAATATGATCATCTTTAGTTCAGATCTAGGTACAGTTTAATATAGGTCTTCTTGGGTTCAACACAACGAGCACTGCCTATGAGTGCTGGACACTCGATTTTCTCGTTTTTGATGGTAACAAGGGCAGATAACTTAAAAAATAGGTTGCTAAGATATCACCTTTGTCAATATGGATAGTCCAATGTCACATGGTATTGCTTCTCTGATCTAGCATTCAAACCATAACTTCTAAATTTGGCTTAACATATTTCGCAAACCTAATTTTCATTACAGTCTATCTAAACATCATGCCACCTAAGTTATAAGAAACTATATGGCTTGTGTGCCTAGGACAGACCAAGCTAGACAGATTTAAATACAACACAAACTACCAACACCATAATGTACAGTACAGTTTAGAATACAACCAACTATATGAATGTTTTAGCAGATATTTATTTTATTCCAGGAAGCCTTAACACAAACATGGTTTAATAAATTACATCAACATTTATATATAGCAGATTCTGTCACATAACCATGCATACTTCTGTACAGCACTCACAACATGTACAACAGTGAATAATTCTAACTTATTTTCACAAATCGCTGGCTTACAATAAGAATGTCCTAACCATATATATTTGAAATCGGCATTGCAAGGCGCTTCTCATGAGCGTATTTGCATGAAAATCTGAACTTGTCATGTTCACCAAAATGAAGATGTAAAGGCTTGTAAATTGCAAAAGAGTAAATTTCTGACAGCTTTTTCTAGTTTTCTCAAACAATTGATTTTTTACTTGCGACCTTCTCATTCTAAGTCAGCAAAACGTCTCCAATTTTCTTATTACAGATAAGAATTAAAGTCCTGTCAAGACCTTGACAACCCAATAGTCCGAAATGGTAAAAGTGACATTGACCTACTGACCTTAAAATCAATAGGGGCATCTAATGTTGCTGACTTATCTCCACGTAAAAATTAAATATCTTGGAGCAAAGCGTTCTCGAGTTACTGAATGGAAACAATTTGACCTACTGACAGATGAACACGCATGCTAAACTATAAACCCTCATAAAAGATGGAAGGGGGGTGAAATTACAGAAAATAATTGAAATATTATATAAAGTATAGACAAGTAATTCGGTGTGAGTGGTATTATAAAATGCATCTCGATGGCAGTATACCAATTCACAAAATTATGCATAACCCTTAACCAAATTCATTTATCAATAAACATGAAAATCATATTCTAGCATACACACAAATCTTCCAGTAAAATGATATCAAAAAGGTATTTTGCAGGGGAAAGAATTGACTAAGTTAAGATCATATGAAATGTAACAATACAGCAATGTTTGAATAGTGTAACAGTGTTTTCGTTCAGGGATGTATGATTATGGCAACCAAAACATAGTTGTATTTAATTTTCAGGATTGGGCATACTGTGTCTGTGTGATTTATGAACTGACAATTTCTGTTTGAAACAATATTTACAAATGGAGTTAAAACAATGACATCAATACCTAATAAAGGTTTGACTTTCTACAGCTGATTTTAAATGGTTTGATAGTTTTTAGAAATGCTGCATACATTTGGGGTGGTGTTCACAAAGCATCTTAAGGGGAAACTTAAATATTTGGACACACATATTTTGCAACTTCTCAAAATAATTCATATTCAATTTAAACATACAGCAATCATGATATTGCATACTACCAGGGACTAAGAAAACTATTCTTTCATACATCAATTTCAAATGACAAAGCAAAATATTAAAACTAAAATATATGTACAAGAATAAATGCATTAACAGACTAAAATATGTGCTCACAGAAAATATAATAGTAAATTTTACTGTACAGCAATTCTTTAGTGAAGAAAAGAAAACCAGAAGAAATAGATCGAGACAATCTTTTGCTTCTTTTTATCGACATGTTGTTCAGCATTATTTTTCAACAATTTTAGTTGATCTATCATCAACAAGTAAACAGTACTAACTTCCACAAGGAACTGACAACTACTCCATATGTAGAGCATATGACAGACTGGTGCCCATGAAACACAAGAACATTATACTGCTAAGTTGCCAACCTAGTATTCCAACCCTGGCGGCAGCTTAAGCGACAAATGAGTCATTGAGTGCTTTATCTATTGCAATAACAATGAAAGGCAATATTTATATCTTAAAATAATACATTTGACATAAAATAAATAATTCTATGAAGTATATCTGTAATACAGATATGTTACAAAAATTATCTTCCTTTCATTAAACATGTTAGTATGAGAAATATTGTAGATCTAGTATACAGAATTGACCTGAAACTAGCATATCCACTGACCTTCCTTTATTAATCCCTGTTTGGAATTAGATAAAATGAGCACAACGAATCGTTAGAAGAAGCCTATTTACAGGTACTTATCCAAAAACACTGCTTAATTACATAAGAGAATTATACATTTACTGCTGTCACACGGCTCAGAAAACCAATGTAATGCTCTGACAGAACTCCTGATACACGACACATGAAGTACACCGATTTCCATTTCTGTCAGCGCCATATAAGAACAGTTCAGTCCGTTTCAGATCAATTCTATCAGTTTCTTAAGAATCTTTCTATATGTGAAGAGACAATCATTCACTGCAAAAAGTGATAACAAAATATACATAAAGTAATAAGTAACAACAATGACTATGGTATAAATCTAAAACAACTGACTTCGGTACTTATAACCAATATTACACTATGATGAACTAAACTAATAACCAGAATACTTTACAGGGATAAACAAAATTACACAAGGAGTTATTTTTACAAAAACAACCCCTGTCACAACAGCATGAGTGAACGTGAAATGATTGAAAGCCTTAAATCTTCAAATAATTGTCAATTAAAAAAGGGCAAAAAAGAAAACATATATTTTAGTATTTTCAAAAAACTTGAAGTACACAAATAAAAAAAACCCAAAAAAACATTCCACCCATGTAACAGAAAATGACTTCATTTTGAAGGTTGAATGCTTCCAGCAATTGTCAAAATTTTGAAGTTAACACATGCTCTAAGTCAAACCAATAATCGGACATTCAAAGCAGCAATAAAGCATTTACCATTCATACTGTATAACATTAACACCATATTAAAGTGGTTGCATAGAGTGAACTGTTGAACAATGGGAGTTAATATGTAATGATCATTTCAGGAAAGCAAGTTCATTTCAACTACAAAATGTTTAGTCAAAAGTTCAAAATGGGTTGTGCCGCCCAATGACCGAAAAGACTTGCCATTATAACAACTGGCATAGTTACTTTCTATACAATGTAATTGATTAACAATTAAATAGTCAAATTTATAAAAGCACTCATGTACTTAATGTTTTATCGTCTGAAGTCATGGAAATATTGCATGTAATCCAGTGAGACAAGAGAGCAAGAGTTTTGAAAACACTTTAAAAATTGGGAGTTTAAGTGTAGTACTATGTGAATTTCTATGAGGGCAAACGGATGTATCCTGGGAGTCGACCTGGGGGTTATCGACAGTATGCTAGAGCAGAGATTGCTCTGCCTTGTTTGTAGAAGATGTTTGTCGGTTTTCAAGCGTATCCATTGGACCATACACTGAATATTCACCACTCAAAAGATAACTGATTGATAACTAGTGTAATGCCAATATTGCCGAACCAATACACACGTCTGAATTCACTTACAGATACCCAAATTAGGCAGTTATGTCAGACTTATACAACACATATAGTGCATAAGGAGACTGGCCGTCACATACAAGCAAAATATCACCGATATTAAAATTATATATACATGTATGTTACTATATATATTTATTAAATAACAACGAGGCTGCTGATCTTGACTTGAGCTGATTTACTATACCACCAATATGATCCGACTGATAGTATTTCTCTGAACCTACGGGACCATATAAGGTTCACGGGACCATACGGCATTCTCAGTTTCTCCATTATGTACACTTAATGGACGATTTTATAAATGCGAGTATCACAACTATTTTATGCTCGTTAATGTAGTCTGTTTTCCAATGATGAAGATTGGTCCATTCTTATAAGTTCATTTATCATATAACACAGTATCCACCACAAGCACTGGCGCCCGCCCCCTGATCCCCGGTTAATGAAACATTTCCTCGTCGACCATCAGTCTCCCATAAACCAGGGGTCTGTATAATCTGTAATACATGATCATACATGAGTACTCATTACTTTACACCATACAAGTTTAAATAAACACCTTGTAAAATAATATGATACATGGTAAGTTTAAATCATCAATTTTTCGAGGGCTGTATTCAGCAGTTAAGCCGTTCCACCAACCCTTTGGCAATTTAACTTTCTCTGGTATCTAAGGAAACCTGCATTCAAGTCTCACTGGGGAGGCCATCTCTCTACTGGTGGGTGTGCAGCCAGTATCGATCTATGATGCCCAGGAACATCAAACGTATACAGACATTGCCCTCAAAGGTAATAATTAAACCGTTGGGTGGAATTCTTCAAACTTTCACAAATTTTAACTTTTGCTTTATACCCAATGGGGCACCTGTGTCCCATTTCTAGCTAACACATAGATTGATTGGAGCATGAGGTTATTCCTGCTATTTGAAATCAACCAGTGGTCCAGACAGAGATTGAATGTGGGACCTCTTGCTCCTGAAACGGGCACCCCATCTCCAGGACACCAATCTCAATAAATCTTTGGGAGCTGCAGCGTCATATTGTTATTTTGTTTGTGAGTTAATGGAATTTGTATGTATTGAGCACAAATGCAAGATGTCTTATCTCTCATATAAGAGTACGCTCATTATCGTTAAACAAGAGGGTCCAAAGGGCCCTGGGTCGCTCACCTGTTTGGCCTAGTGACCTAGATTTTGGCCCAAATGACACAGTATCTAACTTGACCTAGATTTTATAGAGATAAACATTGTGACCAAGTTTCATAAAGATATAGTCAAAATTGTGACCTCTAGTGTGTTCACAAGATTTTTCAATGATTTGGCCTCGTGACCTAGTTTTTGACCCCATATGACCCAATATCGAACTTGACCTAAATTTTATAATGATGATCATTGTGATCAAGTTTCATAAAGATAAGGTCAAAATTGTGACCTCTAGTGTGTTGACAAGCTTTTTCAATGATTTGGCCTTCAAAGGCTTGTGACCTAGTTTTTGACCCCGGATGACCCAATATCGAACTTGACGTAGATTTTATAGAGATGATCATTGTGATCAATTTTCATAAAGATTAGTCTCAAATTGTGACCTCTAGTGTGTTCACAAGCTTTTTCAATGATTTGGCCTTGTGACCTAGTTTTTGACCCCAAATGACCCAATATCGAACTTGACCTAGATTTTATAGAGATGATCATTGTGATCAATTTTCATAAAGATTAGTCACAAATTGTGACCTCTAATGTGTTCACAAGGTTTTTCAATGATTTGGCCTCGTGACCTAGTTTTTGATCCCAGATGACCCAATATCGAACTTGACCTAGATTTTACAGAGATGATCATAGTGATCAAGTTTCATAAAGATTAGGCTCAAATTGTGACCTCTAATGTGTTCACAAGGTTTTCCTTTGATTTGACCTAGTGACCTAGTTTTTGACCCCAGATGACCCAATATCGAACTTGACCTAGATTTTATGGAGATGATCATTGTGATCAAGTTTCATAATGATCAGGCTAAATTTGTGACCTCTAGTGAGTTCACAAGGTTTTCCTTTGATTTGGCCTAGTGACCTAGTTTTTGACCCCGGATGACCCAATATCGAACTTGACCTAGATTTTATAGAGATGATCATTGTGATCAATTTTCATAAAGATAAGGCTCAAATTGTGACCTCTAATGTGTTCACAAGGTTTTCCTTTGATTTGACCTAGTGACCTAGTTTTTGACCCCAGATGACCCAATATCGAACTTGACCTAGATTTTACAGAGATGATCATTGTGATCAAGTTTCATAAAGATTAGGCTCAAATTGTGACCTCTAATGTGTTCACAAGGTTTTCCTTTGATTTGACCTAGTGACCTAGTTTTTGACCCCAGATGACCCAATATCGAACTTGACCTAGATTTTATAGAGATGATCATTGTGATCAATTTTCATAAAGATTAGGCTCAAATTGTGACCTCTAATGTGTTCACAAGGTTTTCCTTTGATTTGACCTAGTTTTTGACCCCAGATGACCCAATATCGAACTTGACCTAGATTTTACAGAGATGATCATTGTGATCAAGTTTCATAAAGATTAGGCTCAAATTGTGAACTCTAATGTGTTCACAAGGTTTTCCTTTGATTTGACCTAGTGACCTAGTTTTTGACCCCAGATGACCCAATATCGAACTTGACCTAGATTTTATGGAGATGATCATTGTGATCAAGTTTCATAATGATCAGGCTAAATTTGTGACCTCTAGTGTGTTCACAAGCAATTGTGAACGGACGACGGACGGACGGACGACGGACGGACGGACGGACGACGGACGAAGAGCGATCACAAAAGCTCACCTTGTCACTTTGTGACAGGTGAGCTAAAAATGATGTATGCTGTATATTTCAACCAAAATACCAAGTGGTACAATGAGCGCCAGATTTTGACGAATCGGGTCAAAATGAATTATGCCGAGCATAGCCTTTATTTGCTTTATTTCTACTGAAACATGGCAGGCATATATATATACCTCCACTTGGTCACAATGTTGGTATTATTTTTTGCACCAATTTATTTACCTTTTCTACTAATTCTTCAAAGGCACATTGGACACCTTCTTTTGTTTTTGCACTAGCTTCTATGAACAACATCTGGTGTTTGCGGGCAAATTTTAAACCATCTTCCTTAGTGACTTCACGTCGCTCCTAGAATCAACATAATCTAAATTAGAGCATTAAATCATGAAATCACTTTGGTTAAATGAACTAGCTTGAGAGCCTTCGACAAATAATAAGGCATAATAAGTGGTCTCAGCTCTCCTCCAACATGCAAAGGGACATAACTTTGACAAGGAGTATTTTCATTTAAATCTAACAACTGGTTTATTCATTGAATAAAGTACAACTAACATTAATTTATTAACACAAGTTTGACTGCATACATTTATCCTTATCCTACATAGAAGATCATGGCGGATCCTTAAATTTCCGAGCAGCAAATCTGGATTTGCAGATTATTCCGGAATAGTAGTACCTCTGAAAAGATGAAGACAACTTTACCTGGTCAATTTTATTGCCGACCAACATCTTAATGAGATCATTCTTTGTTGAAAATGTTTCCAATTCATTCAACCATTGATCTAACTTGCTAAATGAACTTTTACTGCAAACATCGTAAACTGAAATAAAGAGAAATGGTTAAAACAGACATTATAAAGATTTTTGACACAAAGGATAATAAGTTAATAACTTAGCATTTTTTTAGTATTTAGTGTTTAGGTAAGTTAATAAATGCATATGACACATTTGAAGATTTTTGATAACAATGAAGGTATCACATGACAAATAGCAGACAGTATTTCCAAACCAGTTGTTCCTGGTACATGTATTGTTTTGAAGCCATAAAAGACTAAAATCAGGGGTTTTACAGACCCTGAGGCACCATGTCCAACCATGAAACTTTGATGCAAGTCTGTTTCAAGAGCCATTAGTTCATGTATACCCCTACACCAATAGTGTTTCCAAAATTGTTCTAATGTCAAAATTCAACATATGCAATTTCAATTGACCATGAGTTGTGTTAAAAATAGTTGGTATAGTTTTGTCAATTAACTTTCATTCTCTGCAGAAAAATTCCTTCTTTTAAGTGCAGCAAATCTAGATTTCCTGTAAAGTGAGGCCCCATGTAAAATTTGCAATGAGTAATTGTGCAAGATCTTACCTAAAATAACACCTTGAGCACCTCTATAGTAACTTGGTGTTAATGTACGGAATCTCTCCTGGCCCGCTGTATCCTACAATGAGAAACAGGTCAATGTTTTTTGTTGCAATAAGTGAATTTGATAATTTTATTAGAATGTTTGGGAATGAATGGATGAAATCACCAATATAAAGTAAATTGAAATGCCAAAGCAATAAATTAAATACATACCTCTTCAATTAATTGAATTACTTCCAACTAGGCATATATCTTTATATAATAAATAAGTCTCTCCTCATTAAGTGCAAATAAACTAATATGGAGGATGTTGAATTATCTGCTGACATGTCTGCAGATAAGTATTTGATCGCGAATAAAGCAAAAACATAGTACATGTAGACTACCATGGAAATTTAACAGATACATGAAGGAAACACCTAGTGACCTACCCAGATTGCTAGTTTTGCTTTGTTTCCATCCACTGTCAGTGTCTTCACTTTGAAGTCCACACCTGGAAAACAAGAATTTTGAAATTTATCAAAAGCACATCAAGAAATGTAACAACACCTAGATACATTGTCATTTCGATACTGTCTGGTGAGTGGTGACTGACATGACAAGTGGAACCACAACCCAAGCTCTACATAGTGATAGCTACAGTAATTTCAACCCAGAGGTAACTGTATCATTGATAAAGGCAGAAAAAAATGTTTGTATAGAATTAATATAGCACTACAGTAATGATCCAGTTACCTGTGCTTCTACCCACAAAATGTATCTAATTATTTAGTTATCACCCTTGATTATTCACTAATGTTGGAGCGAGGTTTCAAAGCAACCAACTACTAGATGTCACCTTGATAGTAGTATGCATGCAAAACTTTATTAACTTAAAATTCTTGATCATAACTTAAGGCAACAGTTTCGCTTTGTATCTAATTAAATATAAATTTATATAAGAGTTATGTATGTATACAATACCAATAGTGGCAGCCTGCTCCGGATCAAACGTATCGTCTGTGAAACGTAGCAACAAACTGAAAGTATAAGTAAGATTGTACAACATAGATGAAATGCAGATGTCTATAGTGATTATGAATATATTATACTTTAGAATAAATGGATCATCCCATGGAACAGTGGCCAATTATATAACACGTAACGTTTGACAACTGATCAAGAGGGACTAGTTTGATCCTCGAATAGGGAACTTTTTTCTGAAATACTTTTCAATGTTTTCAAACCCAATTAGACTCTAGAGATGAACTTGTTGTAATCCAGAGGTGTCTCTGACTGTCTCACATGTACGACTGTACCATTGCTTTATACTCTCATGAAGACGGGATTACCAACATCCTGGCTAAGCTGCTCTCACCAGGCCATACATATCACACAAATGTTCATTTCTACATCTATGTTATACCACAGACATTCATTAATGAATATAATTGGGAGGTGTGTCTGACAAGGGCAGACATAAATCAATGAAGCGAAAGAGGCAAGATACATGGAATCCGGGTACGATACCCTAGCTCATTTAGACTATTCCTTGGTGCTTTAGATGCGTAGAGCACCAATACACGCTGGACCGGCTAGACTACCCCTGGGTTTTCATTCAACCAGTTGATGTCTATTAGGGTGGGAAACACTAATTAGCGTTTCTGAAATGACCAAGTTCCACAGCAGAGGCTCGAACGAAGGACCTCTACTCTCGATCAGGTGTCTTGTGCGTCATCCAATTAATTTTGGCTACATTTCCATATGTCAGCACCCTATCACTATTTTATTAGACATAATGTGGAATTTCTATGCAGTAGTAAGCTGGGGGATAATCGGTGGCTGGAGTACTATGGTACTGTAGTAGTATTGTCACCACACATTCAGACTAAGTTAAGTTCATTGTAGCAAAAAGTCATAAAGAGAAGTTATCGAAATAATTGATATGGCAAGATTTCACTAAATTGCACTGGCCAAGTACTGACATTGTGCCAACTTGGATGGAGAGATTGGCCTACTTTCATTTTGTTATGTTTTCCACTAAATTACGGATAAATACCTCGATTTACCGACTCCACTTTCTCCAATAATCAATATTTTCAATGTAGTCAATATATCAGGGTCCGCCATACTTTCTATCGACCGCAGTACAAGATTTTTTATATGTGCGTAAAATACGTATTGTTGTCATTCATTCAGAACTAAAATGGCGAGAATAATAAACATGACGTCATCGGGATATTCCAACATTGCACGTTTTTCATTGGTCACTACAAACGAGGTAAAATCCTCCACCATACTGTACATACTGTTGTTCCCGATAGTAACGACAATGTCCCAGAGTGGGTCAAGTTCAGGACTGGTTGAAGAAGAAGCGCCCTATAAGAGAAAGGAAATAAAATACACAAATTTAATTTGTTGAATCATGACATAAAAGATGCATTGTATCAAGTGTTATATAATTTGATTTTTCAAGGTAACATAACCAAATCTCAAAATTCTCACTTTTCATTTATTTTTATACTATTTTTACCCAAAAAGACTCTCGTTAAGCAAAATATTGTGGCACTTTATTTTTGATATCTTAAACTTCAAGGCACAATGTACCTATCGAAGTTAAAAATTCTGAAATATATTGGAGCCGTTCTACAGGAATACCGGGCTTAGTGACAAAATTGTGAAAATGTTCATAATATATGGTAAGAAAGATGAGACTCTTGTGAACCGTTTCTGAAAATTTGAACAAATTATTTCATACACTTACAAAGTTATAGACTTTTAAAACAACCACTACCGCCTTTTTCATGAGTGACATCGCGAACGTCATTCTCTACGTTTTTGACGTCACGTTAACTGTCATTTCATAGGTCCAGTATCTGAGAAATGTTTGACGTAAACGTTTGAAATTGTGGCTGATTTTAGGATCATATTTTTATTTTGATAAAACGTATCATATTTGTGAGTGTTTGCTTACAGGAAAAAGAGCAAGTGTTTTAACCCACTTAACCCTTGTTTTCCTTGATATGAGTATTTTTTAAGAACCGATCACCATAGCAACGAGAGAAGGTATTTTAAAACACTTTTAAGGAATTTGAAGCTAATGGATAGTACTATACTATCTCTAAATGTCTCAAAAAACATCTGCTCTGAACTAAATATGACCCCTCCCCCAAACAAAAACCAAAGACCTAAATTAAACAGATTGGACACTCCACTGAAAATTTAGAGAAAACACAAAATAACAGGCAGCAGATTCAGTTATTGTGCATAAAACTTTTTTTAGTCATCCAATTTTAATGGGCAATGTATCATGTTGAAGAGCTAAGTTCCTTCTACTACATGAAGTAACTCATGTTTGTCTACCTTTCATAAAATACAGAAAATTATGATTTGAATGAGGCAAATCAAATATTTTCTGATGAACTTGGAATTTACATTAATTTGATGAAAATGAGAGTAGGTCTGGCTCTTCGGAGTCTATTGTTTTATTCCTTGACATATTTCAATTAATGAGGTATCATTTGAAAGCTGAATAATAAATCTATTGCATAGACTTATTATTCTTTTCATAAGTATATTAGAACTGGAGATATAAGGTATTAAAAATGGACGAGATTTCGCGAGATTTCAGAGACCTGCCACGAGATATCGTGAGAGTTGGTACATGTTTCCAATCTGTGTAGTTTAGGTCTTTGCAAAAACCAATATTCTTTGAGGGGTAGGAAAACGAATGGTTAAAATTTGAACAGATAAACAAATACTTATTGAAAGTCTCATAGAATCATTGTTTTTTTTTGTTTATTGAAAGATGAAAATGAAACAATAAAATGAGAATCACTGTGAAGAATACGTAGAAATACTGCACGATGGATCTCTGGCTCACAAAGCACGTGCAACACAAGCATTACTACAGAATATCAATACAATTTTAAGGTATCACTGCATCATAGTCTTCGGATTTTCATATTATTTGGGTTAAGTTCTGACCCAGTGATTATAAACATTGGAGTACGTACTCCATGCTCCAACTCATACTCCGTACTCCAATTGGAGCATTTCTTGGTTACAAAAACTTCTGTAACTTCTATACTACTGGATGGAAACATATGAAATGGGGGTTCATTTTCTTAATTAGATCATTTGCTACAAGTTGGTGTTGGTTTTGGTGCAAAATTCTGAAAAAAGCTGTTTTTCAAGTTGGAGCATGGAGTATGGAGTTTGAGTATGAGGATGAGAAATGTTTATAATCACTGGGCCAGATGAGTTGTGAATGCGATCGATGAGCCGACTATACCTGCCCTACAAAACCCTGCTCGTCCAGCAATTTCGGAACGCTTCCCAAACAAATAATAAAACATATGAATTCTCGATGTTGTTGAGGTATATCAGTAACGCCACAGAAGTTCACACTGTTATTAGGCATACACGATACTAAATAATATTGCCTGGAATGTTATAATTAAATCACTTGATTGTGATAAAATACACCAAGTTTTGACTATTTTTTCAAGGCGTATCTTTGTGAGTTTTCATTTTACAGTGATGTTCATTATTTGTAATTATAGTTATCTTATCATGATCGGATTTTATTTCTTTAAAAATCACAGAAACATCAATAAAACATTTATTCATTCAAATGCATAATTTGTACCAAATCCCTTCTTAAATAGCTGAGTAATCCAGAAGATATTTGTTAGTGTTGTGTTAGGATCGCGTGTAATTGATTGGTGTAGATTCCTGATAAAGTTTAGCGTTTTATTCAGTGTGATTTTTTGTGAAATGAGAATGATATCATGAGCAATCAGGGTTGCAATTTGGTTAATTCATTTAGTATTTCATTAGTCAATTCAGTATATAATTATGTCTCGATTAAATATATGCATGTAATGTACACGTATTACATGTAAATTTCAAATATATTAAGTTGATCTGTCACATGCATTTTAGGTATTTGACTTGACCCAGGGAAATTAAAAGAAACTCCAATAAAAATCAGTACTTAACCAGAACCAAAAGACTGTAAAGCGAAACAGAAGTATCAAGAGCTGATCACATAGAGAGGGCACAAGAGAGTATTACTGAAGCACAAAGAGACCATTTCGCTACGTCAATAGCGTAATGGAACTACAACTTTAACAACAACAACAAAATCTTCATATAATAGCTTATTTATTATTTAAATTGACAAATCCCATACTAGTATCATATATAGAAAACACTTTCCGTAGTAATAGGCTTGTAAAGTAAAAGGTATATGGCTTGACTAGGCAGGGGCGTATTTAGGTGGGGGCTAGGGGGCTCGAGCCCCACCCAGCTGGCTGGCTAGATACGATTTAATAAAAAAAATGAGCCCCCTAAAAGTTCAAACGTATCTACTATATGTACTAGCCCCCCCCCTCCCCCCAATAAACAACGAGGGTCAGTGTGATTTAGTCCCCAATCATAAACATGACAGGATTATAGTCTAGGTAAACTACGTGCTTCATTGATTGCAGGTGATAAACCACACTATCTGATTGGCTAAAGGAGAAACATTCGACTAATGAAATCCCTGAAACATTTAGCCACAGGCATAAGAAATTATATTAAAAATATATGTACACAAATTATTGACAACCCCCATTTTTTCTGTCATTACTGAAAGTAATGAGATTTAGAAACTCTGAATGTTGTGATATAATTTCTTCAATAATAACTATATATTTATATAATATAATATAAAAGTATGTGGTTTAGTTGATGGTGATTTTTTTAATTTATAAAATTTGCAATTTATTACTAATTACCAAAATACAGAAATGTTGACTAAAACTTTTGAACTACGTACGTTGAAACACTGTCAATAACTGTGAGATTATTGATGATTTGTATTGCATGCACAACGATGGTTATATAGCAGGAAATCGCACCAATTCAATTCGCCAGTTAAATTTTTTTCGACCACGGGAGCCCTCCCAAGTTGAAGCCCTCCCACTGAAGACAGATTTTTGTTTTGTTTGCAAAAAGTATACTGACTAAAATAAGGGTAGATAGATAGAGACAAGAGGATTGATACAACCCTTAGGACCACAACCTTAAACTTTTCTAGGTGAACTTGGTGACCAATCAGTTTTACGAACATTTGTCCAAATTCTAACTTCTTGAGTTTTATACTTTAAAGCTCATACATTTAATCATTTACACAAAATTTGTTGTCTTTAATGTTTTAAAGGGGGACTTTGGTTTACCAGGAAAAAAATTAGTGGGTCAGCAGGCTATTCATTAATGGCAATGTGTGAAAACTGGTATCAGTAAGGGTCAGTCATAACATGTGTTGTATCTTTCCTTATCATTATCTATCAGCATGTGGTCTATGGTTAGCGTAACTTGGACAATATTATGTGAATGATAGCATCTCATTTACACACAGAAACTGAATTGTTATATATCATAAATTAATATGATAACATTGAAGACAAAAAACTTTTAAATTCATAGAAATTGATAAACTGTACACACATCCACATAAATTGTTTGTATTTATACATGTAGTTGGATTCCAACCCATATGATCATACTATACAACACTATAAAAGTAAAAAAAAAATTGTCAAAATTGGTATATTGCATTTGAAATATTAAATTATTCTGAATTATTTACCCTGGTAAATGAACTGTAGCAAGTGTTTTAACTAGATTGAAAAATTGAGTACAATAAATAAATATATATGGATCTCACGACTATAACAACGGATGAGTTTATCTATTTATTGAAACCAACGTTTCGGCTTAACAATTAAGCCTTCGTCAGGGTTTTAAAATACAAAAAATGAAAATGAGTATACAATATGCTTCCCTAAGTATTAAAAAGTAGATGTTTTTGTCTCATTCATTTTTAAAATTTTAAAATGATATTGTTCTGTGATTAGGGGATGGGCATTATAACAGGCTGTCCATCAATCATTGACAAAAATAGGTCTAATTTTAGGGCTAAAATCAGAAAAAATAAAGCTAATTTAGGGTTAAATTAGGAATAATTAAGGGCTAAAATAAAGGATTTTGGAACTAAATCAGAACATATAAAGATGTGTACACGGACTTGCCTTTACTTTTTTGATAAAAGAAGAAACTCACAAACAATGCTATAGTGGCAGGACAGGTGTTTTCGAGAGTTTGCATTATCTAAGCTGTTGTAGGCTGTGACATGATAACATTTCAGAAAGTTTTTCAATAAGAAATCTAAAAAAATAGGAATTGTAGAGAAATATTAGAACTTTTTAGGAATTCCCTTCGGAATTTTTATTTTTATAGGAATTTTAGCCAAACTGAAAAAAGGATTTCTTAGGAATTTTAGGGCAGCTTGACAGCAATAAGCATTAATTTTGAAGTTTGTCATGTGTACATCAATATTAAGGAATTGTTTTTAGAACTACAACATAATTATAAATGTTTTAATAGGATACATAAATTTACGTGAAAGCGTGGATGTTAAAACTTAAATAGGAAACCTTTTATCCAATTTTTTTTAGTTTATCAAGTTCCACATAAAAGAAAGTGACCGGATAATCTAACACTCCTCATCACCACAACATTTATGGCATACAAGTACAGTGAAGTAGAGACTCGTATAATGCACAAGATTACAAGTATATTGTAGCTACAAACCATTCATGTATAGAATGGTAACATACCAACCAGTGCCCCATACAGTGATAGTGTTAAATAGTCAGTATAGTGCTAGATACCCAGATGGTCAAAGATAGAAATACATCCCCATCATTTCCCTATAATTGCTGTGTAATATATTACATGAAATAATTATTATCAATGACATGATAAAAAGGTCCATGCTGTGCCCCCTACCGCTGGCAAAGTCCCCCCTTTAAAGGGGGACTTTGGTTTACCAGGAAAAAAATTAGTGGGTCAGCAGGCTCTTCATTAATGGCAATGTGTGAAAACTGGTATCTGTGAGGGTCAGTCAAAACATGTGTTGTATCTTTCCTTATCATCATACATCAGCATGTGGCCTATGGTAAGGGTAACTTGGACAATAATATGCGAATGATAGCAGCTCTTTATACACACAGAAACTGCATTGATTTTATATCATAATTAATATAATAGTAATTGAAGAAAAAAATCGAATTTTTACCAATTACAAGTTAGGAATGGATAAACACATCCACATAAATTATTTGTATAATGGGATTCTAATCCATATAGTCATCATACGTACTGTACATGACTAAAGTTACATCTCAGGCCGATATGAAATAATCTAATCAAATTATTATTCTTTCACAATGACTGGGAATACATTGAAACAGATGCTAACAAAATTTTAACTAGAATTAGGTTGTATCCAAACTGAAATATTGCATTTTAATTATTTGATACTTTAAAATTATTCACCTAGGTAAATGAACTGAAGCAAGTTTTTCAACTACATTTATTTTTTCAAATGAACTGAAATCGTTTTTAAATGTTTAACAGGTTTTTCTTTATAGGGAATGGGCATAAAATTGAATTTTTAAGTGTACAATTTGTTCATCAATATTAATAATTATTCAAATTTATTTTACAACTAAAACATAATTATAAATGTTTTTAATATAATAAAGTATGATTTATGTGAAAGCGTGAATGTTAGATTAGAAACAATTTGTCCTAAGTTTATCAAGGAACTTTCTATCACTATAATAGAAAGTTCCTGCACAACTTAACACTCTGCATCACCAGAATATTTCAGGCATAAAAGCTGAGACTTGTATAATTCACATGATCACAAGCTACAAACCATTCAATAATATCATAAGCAGTGCCCCATACAGTGATGTTGTAACATAGTCAGTATAGTTTGCTAGATACCCAGATGGTCAAAGATAGAAATACATCCCCATCATAACCAGTAATTGCTGTGTAATATATTACATAAAATAATGATTATCAATGACATGAAAATAAGGTCCATGCTGTGCCCCCTACCGCTGGCAAAGTCCCCCTTTAAGTATTGCATGTTCATTCGTCAAGCATAACAGTGGTTAGATAACAGGAAATTGCACCAATTCAGTGGGCCCTTAAAAAATTTTGCCCACGGGAGGGGACACCCCTCCCCTCCCGGAACCCTCCCCAGGTTGAGCTCCCCCCTTGGAAATTTTCTGGATACGCCCCTGAATAGGGGCCGGAATCATTGTAATTTTTTTTTTGAAAATACCACGGTATGGTGTAGGTTTATTTGGCGGGTGGTTTGAACCGTCAAATTTTCTGTTGTTTTGGTTAAAACGGTAATATTTATTATTAGTTTGTGTTGTTTATGAATGAAACATGAAGCATTCTAAGTTTTTTTAGATTGAGCTTCGGTGGGCTAAATGTTTATGAGACTGTTTATGTTTTAGTGGGTAAACTACTAAAAACGAAAGTGTACATGCTTTCGGACATTTGATTCGGATGGACATTCATTTCTGTTAGATCTATGTGCCTGTACTCTTTAGTAAAGCTCCAGTCTGTTGCATCCACGGCCTTCAACCCCCGGGAATGCGCGGCGAAGTTTACTATTGTGTTGTCAAACCCTTGCCATTCCCCTGCAGGGTTTTCCCTAGGATTTTTCATACCAGGGTCCAAGGACCCTTAAGGTTTATAGTTAGGGTGTCCCTGAGAAATTTTGGGGGTCCCTTCACTATGCGGTAATGCATTTCAAGCTCATAGTCATTATTAGTGAGTATCAAATTTATAAATAAATAAAACAGCAAATTCAAATTGCTCAATGCACCACAAGACTTTAGTGCAATAAATAGCAGAAAGAAAAACATTCTAGCTGAAATGAAAATGTCTATTTGAGGGATCCTACTAGGGGTCCCAAGGATGCACAGTAATGCAGAAATGAGAGTCCCAAGCCATAAAGTTGCGTCAAGGACGCAGAAAACCTGCATCAGGGAAATCCCTGCCCCTGCCCAGCTGATGCAGTTACCATTTTGTTCTTGGCAGTGGCTAGGATTACGGTACCGTAATCCTAGACCCACAGGCTAGGATTACGGAAGTTCCGTAATCCTAGCGAGTCCTAGCTAGGCCTGTCTAGAATTACGGAAGTTTTTTATATCGAGTGCAATTAAGTTTTTAATTATACAAATATTGATATATTTATTGACAAATTAATAAAAATTATCAGAATATCATGTTCGAATTCTACTTCGATAATATTTTGTCTTTGCATGGGAAGAAAATAGAGGCAGTCCGAATGTTTATAAATTAATTTATGTACGTGGTCGAATACACAAATGTAGTTCCATTGAAATTGATTGTCATGATCGAAACAAATTGTGTTGCTAATTTTGGTAGTAGATCGGATATGTTTGTTCGTCATTCGGTCCTCGAAATAAACATTAAGTAGTTAAATTGTTTGTTCATTCACAATTTACTTAGCCTACCACTGGATCTACGTTGTGACAGCGCGTAGTGATACGAATTCCAAATATGGTCATATTTAGTTTCTTAATTATCTATTTGTACATATTTGTAACTGATTACGCTTTGCATGTCATTAGGAATCTTATAAAATTAGAATTATGTAAACAATCGAGCCTGCCTGCGTTTTTAAAATATAATTAAAAGATCATGCAAGGTTTTTTTGCTCCACGAACGTACGTACATACCTTCGTGTATATACTTTCGTGTCTGCTCTGATCACACGAGCGGCATTCGTGATAAAGGTTGAAGTATTCTTGTTCAACCCTGCTATTATCTGTTATCTCAATATATTTTTCGTATTTTAATAACTTTATAAATTTATGCGTAGATAAAAGTACTTTATAATACAGTATCAAATGTATTTGCATTTAGATATTTTCCGCCGTTTAATATCTTCACCATACTCTATATCTTTATCATAACCGAAACTGATTACTCGACGGTCAATATACCAATACTTGTATAATATCATCTAATATAAATGTCAACATGCAATATAAGGCGATCTGCACGCTTAATTGCACTCGATATAAAAACTTCCGTAATTCTAGACAGCCCTAGCTAGGACTCGCTAGGATTACGGAACTTCCGTAATCCTAGCCTGTGGGTCTAGGATTACGGTACCGTAATCCTAGCCACTGCCTTTGTTCTTTGATCTTGATGAAACTTGGTCACTATGATAATCTCTACAAATCTCAACAAAATCTAGGCCCAGTACAATAACCATAATCGTACATAAATTGGTAAACCAAGGCATTTAGTTAAAACTACATGTAGGTCACTATGTCAAATCCGACAATATGGGTAGCTGTTATTGGAAGTAAATTGAAAGGTCCCTGAATCTTTGCAACAAATTGGAAACCTTTACATGCAATATATTAGAGGCTGCATTAAATTCTTAATTCTTGTGAAGTTGTACATGTATACGATTTCTTAAATCACCATAGGTGCATATGACAGATGAATGACATAGAGCCCTTGGGCCCTCTATTTCGACCCCCTCTATTTGATAGCAAGAAAAGACTTTTAAAAAGAATTTTATATTTGCTTCTTTTTGCAGTGATCAAGATGGATGGGCAGAGTGACTGGGATACTGAACTAGAAATGTTAAAAGGTCGCTTAAAGCAGACACAGGATAAGGTGAACTTTTGGAGCAAAGATGAAATCCCCCATTTACTCAACAACCAAAAACAGAGACATGACACAGCTTTGACAGATATCAATGGTACTATACTTCAATTATCAATACATTAACATTTATTGCATAATTAAGAACCAATTATTTTAAACTATGATTATGATAGTAATTTTATAAATTTGCAAATTTGAAGGCATTGTTATGTATATTTTAATTTTTATCAAATAACTTATTTCCCTCGAAGCCAGAGGTCATAATCAGACATTGGCTAATCAAATGACCATACACTACAACTGTGTCTAGTATTTTTTAGGTCCCTGTCTGAGTTCAGTTGTCTGAGTCGTGAAGAATTTGTCTTTGTATTTATTGAAAAACAGTCATGATTTTCAGGCCTGATAATGATTGCTTTTTTAAAGGCCTGTTTAAAGTCAGCATGGAGTTAACTTCAGTAAAACACATTGTGACAATAAAACATTCCTTTTTCTTGTGCCTTAACTGGTATGTTTAACAAGGGTTTGATACATGAAAATTGTTTCTACTATTGTAGATCAAATAGAAAAATACACAGCAAGAGTTTCCACCGGACAGAAAGAAAATGACATGGTTGATAAACGTATGTATAGACTAAATAGACTATAGAACTTATAGTGTGTTTGTACTGTAAAATCATTTAATTCTGTTGGGATAAAATTTCGTGGTTTTGGTAAAAAAACAACATTTCCATGGAACGTAAATTTGTGGATTTTGCATTTCAGGTACCGGTAATAAATACAAGGGTCCAAATTATTGGATTTGATTTCAGGGTAAAAGGCGAACCAGGAAATCCATAAAATTTATTCCCCCAAGAAAATTAATGATTTTACAGTATCTGTCATGTTTATTACATAGTCTCTTTATCAGGATGGTTTATGATTGTAATTTTGATTGCTTTGAATCTGCTCATGGATGTTCGTTGGTTGGGTCTCAGACTCTCTGTTGGTATATTAAACTGAAACTATGTTTATATAATCATTAATGATTAGAGAACTGTGGTTCTTGATTAGTGTACTGGGTTGAAACCCAGAAATCCACGCTCGTGTCCCGGCCATATCCATCTATGACAATTTTAAAATAAATATTGACATGCCCCGCCATGAAAATAAGCAAGTTAGAAATAATGGATTGCTTTTATGAGGAACATGCTCAGGAAATTATATTAAGCAACGGAGTGAATGCGGGGGAGTTAAGTACCAATATACAGAGTTCTCTGATATTTTTACACAAGTTGTAGTTTATTGGTTTGTTTTATATGCACGTATTTCATCATAAATAGAAAAAAATAACCACCAAACATGGGTTAAACTAAAAAAAACAGTTAACTTTATTACTAACGTTTCGTCTATATTTTTTCATGTTTTTTATCAGAATTGGAAGAGAAATGTGTTGAGCTGGAGAATTTAAAGACAGAGTTGGAGAAGTTATGTGAAGTCTCACATGATTTACATGCACAGAAAGCTACTGAGGAATCTGAGATTGGTGTTGTTAAACAAGATATTGATAAACTCAAGACAGGTATGATTTCTCAGGTTTAATCATCATTAATTCATTGCTCAGCTTATTATAATGAGAAAATAGGAGTCAACTTCTAGCTTTAAATGTAACATGGCACTAAAACCCTTTGTCAACAAGTGTTTGTATGCAGATTGGCCTTTAATGGTTGACATGGTAGTCAAGTGTGAAACAATCTTGACTTGTTGACTCGAGACTGTACCACTTCAATGTTTCACATCCAACTAGAGATGAGCTGGTTGGGTGGTTGGTAACCCAGAAATAGTCATGCTTGTGTATTGGAGGTATACACATCACATTAAAACATCACAAAATAGGTCCAATATTAATTGATAAAAGTATAAATGTTCCAATTCAAACCTCGTCCTGAGTATTATGCCCCCCCCCCATCTTTGATGAGGGGTATATTGCTTTGCACATGTCTGTTGGTTTGTCTGTCTGTCAGTAGACCAAAATGGTTTCCATTCAATAACTCGAGAACGCTTTGCCCTAGGATCTTCAAAATTTACATGGATGTTGGCCAGCAACGGTAATTGACCCCTATTGATTTTGAGGTCAGTGGGTCACTGTGACCTTTAACATTTTCGGCAATTCGGCTGTCATGAGGCCATACATGCTTTACAAACATCTCTTGTTTAAATAGCAGTATAATTGTGTCATACTTTCTTCTACCTTGTTTAGATATAGCTGCTCCGACTGAAGCCAAGAAGAAACTGGAGTATCTGAACAAAGCCAGTGAATGTTTCGGGTCTAGACTTGGTCTTAGATTCAAGAAAACTAAAGGTAGGCTAGTGTGTGAGAGAATTATTGGTGTCTGTTTATATAATAGATGCACTGAGGGTGCTACAATTCCAGAAAAATCACAAAATCCACTGCAAAAAATAAAAGTTACTTGGTGAAAATATTTTTTATAAGTTTAGAATAATTATTATTGTTATGGTCAGTTGAAGTTTTATATGCTGAATTTTAGCTATGGCTCAATGTGTTGAAAATATAGGATATTTGTAGCTAGGGGTTGTGTGCTAATGACATCTGGAACAAACTTGCATCTTATTTTCAGGATTGGACATGATGCCTCATTATGACCCCTAGTCAGTAGGTCCAGGGGCAAGGTTTAC
Source organism: Spisula subtruncata (assembly GCA_963678985.1). Taxonomy (NCBI): domain Eukaryota; kingdom Metazoa; phylum Mollusca; class Bivalvia; order Venerida; family Mactridae; genus Spisula; species Spisula subtruncata. The sequence goes on along the minus strand of OY787675.1, from coordinate 6,880,274 downwards.
TTTTACTATTTCCGTCTATTAGGCTGGCTGGCGGGGAGGGGCATACATGTTTTACAAACATCCTGTTGTAAAACCTTCTCATGTAAAACAATGAAACAAAATATTTTACTTTCTTTTTGCAGGTAATAGAATACAGGTGATATTTACACAGATAGATGAGAAAGATCCGCTTATGGCCTTTTATTTCTTTCTTCAAATTGAAGGGCCTAGTAGAAAGTATGTGGGTAAGTTTGCACTGCTTTTAATTTAATATTTCTTTAAGTTATGCTTCTACAGTGCGCCTCCACATTCCACATGATGTTTGGTCTTCCACGTTTTGGCTTTACTTCGGAAATTGGACATTTGATGCCCGAAGGAAAGCAATAAGGTATCGAGGTATACAGTGAAGGATAAAATTATCATAATTGAGTTCAGCTGCTGACATAACCTTGATATAATCGTCATGAATGGAAACATCACTTTCAATATCACAGTTGATCGACCGGTTCGATCCATCGATTAATTGCTCTAGAACTAATTATTTAAATTGAATCCCCCACGAAAATATGATTTGACTGTGCAAAACAAGAACCTTGCAATGCTAGCATATTCCTCAATTTCCTGCATAAAGTTCAGGATCAGGTTAAATACTCAGGTATACAACTGCTTTGTTTACCTTATTTATATGAGTGCGTGTTGTTGCATCATTTGCATCAATTTTGACATGTTGTATGTTTCAGTGAGTGACGCTGAACCACATATAGAAGTCGAGGATTTAGTGAATGAACTCAATCAGTCAAACAACCTCAGAAAGTTCATCATATCCACTCGGAATCGTTTCAAGGATACATTAAGTGTTCAATAGACATTACATTGTTTCCATGTTGTGTATATAATGTATATATTTTTGTATATAAATGTAGATCTTTAGTCTGAATGAAATAAAACTTACATAACCAAGTAGCATACCGGTAGTTTTTGCATCAAAATCCAAGTATTGTAAGTCAGGGCTTTATTTGACTCGTAGCTACGGGTTTTGACGCACGAGTTTTGCAAAATACCCCAATTTGACGCTTGGAAAATCCTCTGTGTGCATCATGTTGACCCTTCAATATACACCCCAGTGCGTCACCCCAATATACAAAATCCAATCACCACGCGTCATCAGGAAAATCGGTACCGTGCATGTATAAAAGAAATGTGCTACCGTGTAATCAACAAAGTGACATATTGTATATTGACCAGATAAGTTTAAGATTATTGTTCCTCCCATCTTTGAGTGGGTATATTGCTTTGCTCTTGTAGGTCCGTCTCTTGTTCATTGTCGATATATTTTATACCCCCTGCACAATGAAAGTTGTAAGGGGGTATATTGCTTTCAGCTTGTAGAAGGATTCTTGTGAACACAACTCCTACTGCTTTGGCAGGATTTTCTTCAAAACTTTCACACATGAACAACCTTAACATGTAGATGTGCATGATGGAAAGAATAAGCGTTTAGATTTATTTTTGCCACAATAATGGCCCCTTGTTGTTTCATTCACTATGTGAAAATTAGTAAACATTCACTGACATATTTTTACTTGCCAACTTTGCCAAAGCATACATGCCAGATCTCCTGTATCATGCTGGAGTGTCCTGCATTTGAGACTCTACTCCTGCATGATTTTCAGCAGATTTATCAAATCTCGTGCATTTTTTGAATACTGGAACCTTGACTTTTTTGTTTGCATAATTTGAATAGCTTTATGAAGCATGTATGGTAATGTCCTACAAGAAAAATAGGTAAAAACTGCATGTTAACTTCATTTATTAATGTTTAAAGATTGAGCAAGAAGAATCTCTTGCATTTCATTGAAATCTCCTGCTTTTCCATCACCAATCTCCTACATAAGCTTCAGAAAAATATGGCACGTATGCCAAAGTCATAACTAAATCAATACATGGGAGATAATGAACACAAACAATAGCAGATCTTTGAAATCTTTAATGAAGAGACAATAATACAACGTATCTAGGTTAGTTAATGTATAGTATATAGAAAACTTGTAACCAAAAGTTTGTAGAAATACTCGGAAATAACTGCTCTACAGCATGCCGTAACCATAGAAACATATCACAAATACCTTACACAGTCTGCGAAATTAGCATTTTATGTCCAGTTGTCCAGGGCAAGTAACTGCTGAAGTAACTGTTGATTGAGTTATTGAAACAGTATCGAATTAAGCTGATTTCGGCACATAGCTTCAAATCCTAATTTTGCAGACTGCAAACACTCTGCATCTATCTAGAGGTCGCTGCACAACAACGCCATACTACATGTACATGTCAAAGTGTATAAATGAGTTAAAATACACTTATAGCAACTACATTTACAGTAAAATAATTTAACTTTTACTCAGAATTCACAATGTATAATAGAAACATGACTAAACTACATTACAAATTGTAAGAGAAATTGAGAAAACTTTACTGGTGATCATTATTGACAATAAATATAACCATGATTAATCTGAAGCTTGCCATTCAAATTCAGATAATTTTAACCTATGTATAATAATATACTAGCCATCTTGTAAGATTAGTAAGTGAGATTAGGCTTATTCAGACATTATTTAAGTCAAAGAGATGCAAATACTTAAAAGAGAAAAAAGATATAACCCCCGATATACACAGTCCATTGTATTATATTATGCAACCGGGTAGACCTCTTTAGCAAGTTTTATATAAACCCATTCACCCATTAAATGATACTGATGTGCAATGGTCAAATTATTAACCTATTACTCCATATAGCCCCAAGGTATTTACTAACAATACTTTCATATCACATCAGGAGAGTACACGTTTAGGTCCACCAAATTGGAAAATAATTACTGTAAATCACTTAATTTTTTATTTTTGCTAATAATTTCAAGGATATTGACACACCAAATCATGATTCTCACAAATCTTGTAAAAATGTTGTTTAGTTTCACTTAGATGATATTTTATACAACAACATAATAGATTATAGACATGCATGGGTGAAAGTTTTCAGGCATATATGTCCAAGCCTGAATTTCAGATTTTCGAGTGTACTACGAAAGTATTGTTTTCTTTTATTTTCACTATACCATATGAAGTAAATTAAATGTTCATTTTTTGTTGATTGAGGTTTTTATTAATAACAGAATGTGAAACTTTCATGCATGGACATGTGAATTTGGGCATTACATGGTAGTATCTATGGAGTAATGGGTTTATTAATAAGGTATCATATCTAATGTACAGTATTGATGATGCATGGTACACTATATAATGCTATATACTACATCTTGTGGTGGTGAATTATAGAGAACTTATATAGGGCACTGCGAAAGAGTGAAATGTTGTGTATATATAGAACAATGGGCGCTAGGTTTCTAAATGGAAAGCAGATCTAACAGATACAGAGATTCATGTGATAATGCAAACATGTCATTTAATTGTATATATGAATTTGCTGTTTTAGCCGAACAGAGCTTTTATTTGCTAATCAGCTTTGTGTTAAAACATGGCAGGCATACAAGGCATTGAGATAAATATTTCAAAACGGCACTTAACAAAATCATTGTCCCCAAAACGTCTGAGTGAAAAATTGGGAAACTCATTGCAATAAAACGCACAGCAAACAAAATATATAAGTAGCAAATAATGTTAACAGATATTTCAACAGAAATATTGAAAATATATTATTAACCCTGCTTTCCACAACGCCATTAAAAATGGATTTCTGAATTGATAAATTTTATTGACTGGTATCTACTAACCTAACTTACCAGTAGTAAGAACTAACCTGGACCGGTATTTTAGTATAAAGCACCTCAGTTGAAAACTTAAGAATTTCTTAAAATTTGTGTATCAAAGTGTATCAATAAGACAAAATAAATAATGATTGTTTAAATACCTTGTTTTTAAGCAAATATGTAGAAAGATAATATCATGACTTAGAAAGTACCATAGTCTATTCTTCTAAGTACGTCAAAAATGTTTAGCCCATAAGTCAAATTATTTCAGTTTTCCACAAAAATACCGGCCTAAGAGACATGAACCAACGTTACAAGCTGTATCAGACATGACTTATCACATTCAAAGCATATCATACATGTGTAAAAAATAAGTATATGCTTCACAGCTTAACAAAAGGCCAGAAAAGGAGCAAAAATGCAACAAAATTGTACATAAAACATATAAAGCAAACATACACACAGAGATTCGGAAGGGTAAATAAATATGTATATATAGTAGTACATGTGTACGATATATACCGGTATATGCCAGGCTATGAACATATTGCTAAATATATGAATATTTCAATATACAAGTTGATAGAACCAAGATGTTGTTAGTAGGGTTGAAACAATGTCGTTGTAAAATCAGATATTTTAGTGAGGATTAATTTTTTTGCTTTGTCCAAGAAATCAGAAAATTTGTGGATATTTTTGTTCCTGAATTTCAAAAAGGGGTGAAACAACAGGAAATATTCTTTCTGCATATTGGAACATCAAAAACATAGTCATTTTGACCTTACAAACTCTTTAAGAATAATAAATTTGCAAAATTTAATCCTCACGAAAATTTCTATTTTTACATAATTTTGCACCATGTAGTGATCTGAACACACAGTAGTTCCATGGAAATGACCAATGAATGCTTTATGTATTACTCATGTTTTTAAATGATAATGAAAATGGTGACTTGCTGAAAAGAATGGGACATTTTATCCATTTTGCTTATGTCTCAAAGGCTAACAAGACTAAGTGTTTGTCCTGGCTACATGCCCCACAAAAATATAAAGGGCTTTGGTAGGTCAGAATGATTTTGTTTGTTTTTCTTACAATGAGAAAGAGAATCAAACCCTTTGAAAAAACAAACAATTTTTGTATATTCTTTTTTCTTTCCCAAAAATCTTTAAGGTAGCATCAAATGTTTGAGGTAGGTCCGAATACCAGAACAACAAGACTGCGTTCAATAAACGCTTATGCCCCCGTGGAAGCCATGTCCATAAAAAGCGAAGTCAATCAGGGGCCATTATTCAGTTAAAATGTTTGATAGTGTTACATGACTTTGAACTATAAGGGGCTTATGATGGTAAACGAATAATGCCACATTTGAAAGCAGTGCCTTGATTGACTTTATGTGTGATCTGGTGATACAGATGTTATGGTTCTTTGTCACTGCACTTCTCCAAGTTGCCATCTATTCATATACCAAGTTTCAAGTCAATATCTTAAACACTTTTGAAGATACACTCCTGTCAAAATTTGATTCTGAAAATACTAAAGGGGAGATATTTCAAAATTTAAGACAGACAGAGTTATGGTTCTTGGTCATTGCACTTCTCCAAGATGCCATCTATTTATATTCCAAGTTTCAAGTCAATATGTTTAATAGTATTGAAGATATACTCAGAGCAAAATTTGACTATAAAAAAACACTAAAGGGGAGATAATTCAAAATTTAAGACAGACAGAGTTATGGTTCTTTGTCAATGCACTTCTCCAAGTTGCCATCTATTTATATTTCAAGTTTAAAGTCAATACGTTAAATAGTTTTGAAGATACGCTCCTGTCATAATTTGATTCTGAAAATACTAAAGGGGAGATATTTCAAAATTTAAGACAGACAGAGTTATGGTTCTTGGTCATTGCACTTCTCCAAGTTGCCATCTATTTATATTCCAAGTTTCAAGTCAATATGTTTAATAGTTTTGAAGATATACTCAGAGCAAAATTTGACTATAAAAAAACACTAAAGGGGAGATAATTCAAAATTTAAGACAGACAGAGTTATGGTTCTTTGTCAATGCACTTTTCCAAGTTGCCATCTATTTATATTTCAAGTTTCAAGTCAATACGTTAAATAGTTTTGAAGATACACTCCTGTCAAAATTTGATTCTGAAAATACTTAAGGGGAGATAATTCAAAATTTAAGACAGACAGAGTTATGGTTCTTGGTCATTGCACTTCTCCAAGTTGCCATCTATTTATATTCCAAGTTTCAAGTCAATATGTTTAATAGTTTTGAAGATATACTCAGAGCAAAATTTGACTATAAAAAAACACTAAAGGGGAGATAATTCAAAATTTAAGACAGACAGAGTTATGGTTCTTTGTCAATGCACTTTTCCAAGTTGCCATCTATTTATATTTCAAGTTTCAAGTCAATACGTTAAATAGTTTTGAAGATACGCTCCTGTCAAAATTTGATTCTGAAAATACTTAAGGGGAGATAATTCAAAATTTAAGACAGACAGAGTTATGGTTCTTGGTCATTGCACTTCTCCAAGTTGCCATCTATTTATATTCCAAGTTTCAAGTCAATATGTTTAATAGTTTTGAAGATATACTCAGAGCAAAATTTGACTATAAAAAAACACTAAAGGTGAGATAATTCAAAATTTAAGACAGACAGAGTTATGGTTCTTTGTCAATGCACTTCTCCAAGTTGCCATCTATCTATATTTCAAGTTTCAAGTCAATACGTTAAATAGTTTTGAAGATACGCTCCAGACAAAATTTTATTGTAAAAATACTAAAGGGGAGATTAGTCTAAGTCCAAAATTAGGTCAAGGTGAAGGTCAAAATGGAGTCGGGTGATACAGGCGTGTGGAGAGTGGTCATATACAACATCCATGCAAGTATGAAAGCTTTGTAACAAGCCATTTTAATGCTAGAAGAAACGGTCAATTTGGGTTAACCAAGAATTTTACCTTTCAATAAGTCTAAGTCCAAAATTAGGTCAAGGTGAAGGTCAAAATGGAGTCAAGTGATACAGGCGCGTGGAGAGTGGTCATATACAACATCCATGCAAGTTTGAAAACTTTGTAGCAAGCCATTTTAATGCTAGACGAAACGGTCAATTTGGGTTAACCTGGCCGGACGGATGAACGGACGGACGGACAGACGGACGGACAGACGGACGGACGGACAGGTGAATTACTATATGCCTCCCGATCTATCGATACGGGGGCATAAAAATGCTCACACCAAATTGACTATGTGTTTGGTCCATGTGTTTAAATTGCATCTCCTACAAAATGTCGGATCATAATTAAATTATTAAAAATTAAATAACAGCAAATACATGTATGGTTTAAAAAATATGACATAAAATTGGACATCACATTTTAATAAGCTCAGGTCAAATATTTAGTCAACATAGCATAATTTCAACCATTTTAAACTAAACCCCATTTATTTTAAAAGGGGCATAAAAATTGAGCTATTGAGCTCTTGTTTGGTCCGCAAGACCAAGTCTAGAAGCCTTTCAGGTCTACATGTATATACAAAACGTAATTAATACAGACATATAACATACATATATAAGTATCACTCTTGTATACACTAATAGTAAGATTATTGTAATTAATATAAAACTGACACATACACAAATATAGGAAATGTTACTGCTTGTGGTGTATGGTTTTTATGTAGACCTACCAAGGACAAACTGTCAGCCATCCAGGGGTTTCATTAGCTACCGAATCAGAAGTAGGGCATTTTAAACCTTTTCGCTAAATTTAAACAACCCAATTCATTAAGATGGCGAAATAGGCGAAAAATGAACCTAGTTGACAATATCACAAAATTATAGTCAAATGTTTCTACATGAAATATTCTTGACAACCTAGCACTATACAATATACAACACTAATTGTTATCTTTTTACAAAAATTATCCACAAAGTTACTATAAATTATCTATCATTTTTTGTCCTTAAAGGGAGATAAATTTTCAATGGTAACCAGTTTCTTTTCAGTTAAAAGAAATAGTATTAAAAATGGCTTTGACTTGAATTTTTATTTAACCAAAATATATTTTATTTTGCACCTTGAAAAGCACTTGCTCAAAGTTCTCAGAACTCTATTTTATAACAAGCTAATGACCATTTGATTTTAACACAAATAATAAACAGGTCAGGTAGCATGAAAACTATGTAGCAGATAGGGACCATAACCTAGGAATTAACTAATGCTTGTCTAAAATGATACATGGAATTCAGCAAAAAATAAATGCTGTTCTGTCCAACTGGATTTAATCATTTATAATGATATGATTATCATAACTGAACTCATACTATGTAGTTGATTGTTCACTATTAACTGAATATTGTATCCATATATGCTGTTTGGACAAAGCATACAATATGTACAGTCATTGAATCCGTTCTCTGAAAGTTTGTGTAAAATGTGAATGTTACATTGTTTTACCAACACCTTAATCTTCCTGATCTTGGTCCTCGTTACCTTGTGCATCTGACGTCCACAGGGTAAGGTTATCTCGGAGCAGCTGCATAATCAATGTACTGTCCTTGTATGAATCTTCTTTCAAATTGTCCAATTCACCGAGGGCATCATCGAAAGCTTGTTTAGCAAGTTCACAAGCTTTTGACGGTTGATTTTTGATCTCAAAGAAGAAAACAGAATAATTAAGTGCCAGACCAAGTCGAATCGGATGAGTGGTGTTGAGATCTTTAGCACTTAGCATAGCCTCTTCGTACGCTTTGTCCGACTTTTCTATCACTTCTTTACGGTCATTCTCAGTCTGGACTTCGGCAAGGTATCTGAAGTAGTCTCCCTTCATTTTCAGATAAAATACCTTGCTCTCGATTTCATTGGGATCATTGCCGACCGATTTCAACAACTTGTCATCGATCAGGTTCAAAACTTCATTACAAATTGTACCAAGTTCCTGCTCAATTTTTTGCCTGTAGGTTGAAGCCATAGACCTTTTCTTTTCATTGTCGCCTTCTTTTTGTTCAACACTGGATACGACTCTCCATGATGATCGCCTGGCACCAACCTGTAATACAATACGGTGGAATTATTAAAGAATCAAGTAAGCCATTAATGACAACATTCTGAATATGATATATGACTCTGGTCAATTGAAATAAAGACACTATACTGGCAACAGTTGTAAGGCATATTTTGTAAATGGATTGTTTATCAACCTGTAGGGATTTCACTAGTTTCTGTTTGTCAGTTCAAAGCGGACTCGTTTTAGGATTTTGCATGTAAAGTATTTAAAACAGATTTATGGCAATCAGCGGTTTGACACTCAATTTTGGGAGTTTCATGGAATGATGGATGACCCAGGAGAGTTAGAAAGCATGAAAAGCAGCAGAAAAATTTAACAGTGATTGAAGTGACAGTGACACAGTCCAACAGACTTCCCGTAATTGTTCTCGGTCTGGTGCATCAGGCCTTTCCATCGGACCGCGAGTCTGAGGATTCATAATCAACCTGGTACGTTTGCATTGGGTACGTTTTGTACTAGGTATGTTACAGCATGTATTTTGTAAAACTTATTTTAATTGGTCGGTAATAAATTAGTAAGCTAATCGCAAAGCGTAAACCATTTGCTAACTCTGCATTCTTATACTCCTCTTTTGAAGAGTAATTTGCCACCGGACAACACGTTTAATGCTAATTTCTCGATGACATTACTCGGAAACAAGGAAAATCATCTTATTGTGTGTATGCCGCCTTAAAAGGGAAATTGAAAATATTTGGGTTTTTTTGTTGATTTTAGTGAACAAAACTCGGTCTGACAGATTTCCTTCTGGTCTGACAGTTTCTCCAAGTCCGACAGATTGTCAGTGACCATCGGGAAGTCTGGTCCATGCAGGGCTCGACACTAACATTAGCCTGTCAGTTCCGAGCATATCAAGGACTTGTGTAATTCTAGATCGGCAGGAGCTGTTCTTTTGAAACAAAAATATATGCTTCTTTACAGTCGGACCAGTTATCCTTGGGGTTGGGGCTAGTGTCTATCCCTGCACAACATTGGGCATGTGAAAGTGGGATACCCGAGACAGCAAGCATGTGAAGTCCAAGGACCGATACTCCAGCTAGCACTTGCAAAGCAATCAAAGATGGATGGGGCAGAAGTATTAAACTTACCACATTTTTGTATGCCACAGACAGTAAATTCCTCTCTTCATTAGTCAGAGCCTCACCCTTTCCAACAACTTTTTTCATATGTTCAGCCATGTTGTCATACCGTTCCGCTTCCTCGGCTAATTTCGCTTGTATCACAAGGACATCTTTGTTTTCAGCCATTTTTGCTAGAAGTTTAAGGCTTGATTACGAGGAAATTAAAGATTTGTTCTGAATAATTTCGTTTTTTAGCAAAGCACCGCTACCGGAAGTAGTTACAGTCTAGACTGGTTCCATGACATGAATATGTAACGACAAGTCATCTTCTGATCGAAAAGTATTCGCCGTTCAGTTTTACTTATCACTCACCTGGGACCTTATTCACAAACTTTGGCAGTAAAGTACAAATGTATATAATATGTATAGGTGAATAAGCGTCATTGCACTTTTCTAAAGTAATGCACAGTGATTATGCACAGCATGCATTAAATGTACAAAATGATGTCATTTGACGTTCCTTTTTAGTATGATGTCGTCACGTGTATATATTCATCAGGTCCTATATTCTTCTCCTGAATCCATGATTAGTTTAAATATTGGCTCAAATATATGTACGCTACACGTCATTTTCATAAATCTACACGAACTAATCATCATGCAAATTATATCAAGCCCAGTCCATTTGGACTACATTATGCACCATGCAGTCAGTTGCATGCACGGCCCCTTCCCCGGAAGTATAGATACACTTTTTAAGCATTAGAAAAAGGAATGATAGGGTGAAAATTTGGCGGGGTCAAAGAACATATTTTTAACATCAACGCAACAATTTGGGAGGACGTCACCATTGAAAGTGGAGTTACGACGTCATTCCCTGAAATTTTCACGTTGTTAGTAGTTTCCAAGCGGTATTATCATACAACCCGTACTATCAGGATAGTGCCATATGTTTTGTATTATAAGAATTGTACGGAGACTATAAATTCTGTTTGTGGTTATTCGCCAGGTTTCCTTTGGTCTTCCCTATTTCTCATTCCTGCCGGCAGTATAGCCACCCGTGGGATAAATAGAGGATTTTATATGAGTATCTTTTCATATTGAATTTGTTAAACGAGTTCGAATAAAAGTGATAAAATACGAGGCTCTGTGTGGCAATCTGCTTGGATATCGTGTTTGATGTAAGTTTGCTACCTATGTAAACAAAATCATTTTCAATTTCTTCATCTTCATTCCTGACTTTCTCCTTATTTTTTGTGTCGATCTTCAATTTTTTGTTTTCTTGGTGTTGATCTTTAGTCCTATTTGGTTGGCGTGATTGTCTAATTTTGTATTTTCTCTCCGATAGCGCGATGGAGTTGCACATGACAGAAAAGCAATACCATCAGCAAAATCCAAGTCTTCCAACCAAACTTTCAGTGTCCATTAAATTCCGTGTCTTGAATTTGTAGTGGTGAAATACCTCGGTATACACCAATCTCATTGACTTCAGCAAAGCATTTGATAGGGCACAAAGGCCTGCATTATGGAACATCATTAACCACTACGGAATTCCAGACAAGCTTATCTCCACCATAAAGATGCTGTACAACAACTTCAGTTCTAAAATCATATACGTAGGGCGTTTCAAAAGCTCCAGGAAACGTGCTCTATACATATTAAACAATGAATAAAACGCATGAGGGTGTGTCGTGCAAAACGACACTGCTGCCATAGCAACGACAGTAATGGCTATCCGGGGCAAATTTGACGTTATGTCGTAGAAAATGTCAAACTAACCAACACATCCCCCCAACCAAACAGCTACCAATTAACTACGACCTAAAATTACTGCATGAATTATTTGTGAAGTGCGATATATCATCAGTTTGATCAATTTAAGCCATAGTTTGAATATTCCCACTATTGTGTTCAGGTGTATCTGTCGCCTTATCTGAATCACCCGTTGCATGTCAGTAAATGGAATTTGTCCAGTTTTTGTCTTTTGGCAGAAAAAAATAAGACTTGAAACAGTAGAATTTATAACGTGCGCTGCCTGTTAACAACATGGAATGTCTCTGGGTATGATGTATGAATAGTATGGACGCTTCCAGACTGGCAGTGGTACTGCTGCAGATGACCACAGGAAGGTATGGCCTGTTGGGAAACAGACGCTAGACGTTGCGTTTGACGTTTCTGCTTGATTTTGTGACACTTTCGAATGCTTTGCAAACGGACCCTGGAAGTGCATATCCTGTAGCGAGGCATTTTTAAGAACATAAAGCATTTTTGGTATTGTATCAGGTGATTTTGTGTGCCCTTTGACTGACTGAGTGAGATTTAGTCAGTATATGATAATAACGTATGGTCAGAGAAACGTTGCCCCGGGTAGCATAACTGACGTAACTATGGCAGCCATGTAATTTTGTACGACACACCCTCATGCATTTATTTCAAAGTACAATATGTATCATGAATTATTCTATTTAAATACAAAGTTTGAAGAAATTTGACCATAAGATAAATATTATAGAGCACTTTTCCTGGAACTTTTGAACATGATTTTGGTCGGGTCTAATTGTGTCTCTTCCACACAAAACAATCAAAATATATAGATAGTGATAAACCGAAACGTTGGTAAAAATAAAATCGATAAAATACACCCGTTGTCGGTTGTTAGCACTACATACTTTTTTATTGGTTTCAAACTATATAGATGATAGTTGTTGATAACTTTTAGAACTTTGTTTTTCTTTAATTTACATGTAGATAAAAAAAATCAGGCCTAATTATACTGGTGTTGTATTCATATGCAATCACAGGTGTCCATAACTATTATTGATTGTTCTTCTGATCAGTCCCATTATACGATTTGCTTTGTTGACTTTCTGCTGCATATAATGTTCGAAGTTCAGGAGACTGTCTACTTCTACGCTGATGTCTATCTTACAATTTGAATGCCACAGTGTTGTTTTCTCCTCCCCATGGGGTAGTTGAATGTGTTTCCATCTTCAGGCGCTCCTCAATGGATATGCGTAGTACCTTGCATTTCTTTAGTTGGAATTTCAGGAGCCAGATATCAGACCATTTCTGCAGTGCGTCTATGTCTGTTTGGAGATTTTGTCTATCTACATCCGTCTTGATCTCTGTATAAACCTTGGTGTCGTCTGCAAACAGGTAAGCTGGTGTTGTTACACAGTCGGGCATGCCATTTATATATATCACAAACAAGATTGGTCCTAGTACAATAGTACCTAGTCCTAGTATATTGTCCAGATTCGAACATTCATGAGACACAATGATTAAAACGGTAAAATCTGTTCGTACCTACAGATCAGTGGAGATCCAGAGTAGGCATTTTGGACATCTCAATGTGAAATTATGACCATTCCAATGTCGGAAATTGGGGATTGAAAAAATGTCGGAATAAAAAATCACACAATAAAATTTTGAAAATTAACTTTGGGTTGATAAAATGTGTCTGCTGCATCTAAGTATGTTCCTGTTAGTATTTTTGTCACAGTAGTATTATTTGCAGACAAGTTTAATAATTATTGGTAAAGACCGTCAACAACTTTGTTTTAATTTGGGATCATTATTTATCTTTCCGCTCATTAAAATATCGGGAAGCAGTCAGCTTCCATTTTGATCCCACAATGCAGTACTGCATGGCAACGCATTCAACATGGCGGATGTTATCATTTTTGGAATTGGCTAATTTATAAAAAATGTGATAATTCCCCAATATGCGCTGATTGTATTGATATATATTAAATTTTATCCTGGTATAAATCAGTGTGTGAATTGTTATACTTTATGTGATTGTTTTCGAGATTACTAAACATCGAAATGGCTACTGCACAAATGATGCAGACTGAAACTTTCGGTTCTTCGGGTATGGTCACCGAGAACAAACCCACAGTACCTGTTGTCACTCATGTCATCACTGATGAAGACATTGGGGCATTACAGGTGTGTTTAAAATTCACATATCAACTATCCTCTTAAGTTTCTGAGGCCAGTCTTGCTACCCCCCACAAAGTTCTGTCAAATAACAAATTTCTGAAATTGTTTGAAACTTTGATCATTCTTGCTATGCATATAGACATGATCACAACCTGATATCATGTTTTAAGCTCATATATTTTTTTTGAAGTTACAGCTACTTTGTTTTTTTCCCCGGCTGTAAGTGACTTGTGTACATCGAGCATCACACACAGTGTACGGTCTCCAGTCCAGGCAATTGACACATTAGTTATTATGGAACAGATTGAACGTGCACGTGCGTTGTCCTTATGTTGTAAGTTACACAAATGTCACCAAGTATCCCCAAGGCAGATCGAACGCAGTGAAAGTTCTCTGTACACGAGAAGAGCTATGTCGTGTCTGCGAAAAAACATACAGAGATCGTACTGATGACACATCATCACATGTCATGTCAAGCCTTGTTTCATACACTTGTGTATTTTTATAATGTAATTGTATGCCATAAATGGCCCACAATTGGAATTAAAATATATTTTAGTCTATTCATGTCCTGTAGTCGGTATGCCATGCACAGGTCTGTGCTCTCGTAGATTGCCTGTCTATGCAGCTGCTGGTAATCGTCTGCAGGGCTTCATAGAGCAACATACACTCGCATCCAATTATTTTAAGGATGGAAACATTAAAAACCATTTCAATGTTCTGGGATTTTTTCAGGGAGCCAAGCTTGTTCCAATGAATCTAAATCGGGTGGTGAAGTTGTTGACTGATCCTCATTCCGTAAGTATTGTCATTTATTTAGTTGTGTTTTATGTTATTTTTCATCCATCATTCAAATAATTTATATATGTCACCAAGATATCTTAACTATGTAGTTCTACTACAAACATTGAGTACAGGGTTGACACTAACACTGGTCCCTAGTCCCGGGGCCAGTGAAAATCTTGAAGGACCAGTAACTGTTTTCTTTACAAATGTAATGATTCTTTACTGACGGACCAGTGACAAAAAATAGTTAGTGTCAACCCCTGGAGTATGTAGATTCATTTATCTTAACGCTAGAGTGTCTTAAAACAAAATATGAATAAAATAATTGATTATTATAAAAGTTGTGGATGAGTTATTTTGAACTATATGATTGATGTTTTTTTTTATCATTTCAGTCTTGCCTATATGACAGGCACATCAATGCTTTACAGAGGCTTCTAAGACATTATCCAAATGGATTTGTATCCTTTACAATGATTATTATATAACACTTTCAGTCATTTGATATTCTAAGAAGGATTCACTGGAACTCTTCATGTGTGCTTTTTGTGAGCCCTGATGAATTGTCGGTACCCTTGATACATACATTTTTTTCTAAGGGTTATTGATGTATTTTTATCTCAAAATAATGGACACAGTAATGAGTTTTACATCTGTTTTAAATTACAATGTTACACTTACAACTTGAATGTTTAATTTTTATATCAGATGTATAAGGTGTAACCATTCAAGTACAATTAAGTTCACATTGTAACTTTTTATCAAAGTTAATTTTCCTATCTTCTTTTGAACTAGTGCTCAACCTGTTCATAGTTTTCATTTTTCGTTTCACAGTTTGTCAGAATACTTATTATTTAAAGTGCAATTGTTATCAATCAAGTTCACTTTGTGACTTTTTATAAAGAACTAAACACTTATTATTTTCTTCCTTAACATTTGCTCAGCCTATGAAGGACCTGGTCCAAGTTTTCAAAATCCTCAATGTTTGCTCCGACCGTGTGAATGAACAGCCCAGATATGAGCAGTTTATTGTGGATATTTTGAAGATATGCAGCATACCGTTCCTGAAAGAGAAGTCTTCAGATGAACTCATATATGAACAGATTGTCATCGAATCTATTTCTCAACTTGGTATGAACATTTAAACAACAAGGGGCATAGCCAGTGATACATGCGCATATGTGTACCATGAATTTGAAATGTAAAGATATTTCCCAAAATGGCATTTAACTTATGTCACATATTTCCATAATCACGAGGACCTGTACCATAACCACCGACTTCAAGGCTTTTCTGCTTATCATTAATTTAAGCCTGGCTACGCCCCATACCATTTATTTATGTTTTGAATTCTAAGAATAAGTTAGAATGTTTTTACTCAAGAACTCATTCAACCCTCCAATGCTTATCAACTTGAAATTTTGGTAGTCTAAAAAAGCATGACATACTGGGTACTCAGGTACTCTGTTTAAAATACCTTCGTAACTCTGTGTTTAGCGCGCTTGTCGCCGGGTTCAAATCTAGGTGGAGGCACACATATGCCTGCTTAGACAAGGGGCACTCGGCAGTCTGCTTGGAGGTTTTTTATTTCTGACTTTTATCTCCAACACGATAGTCCCTAAGTCAAGATTGTTTGACTAATGCCTGCCATATTCTGCAGAAAGCTGACTGGCAAATAAAGGCTATGCTCGGCTTTAAAAAAATTCTATATTTTCTGAACATTATTTTATAAATGCCTAGCTGGCTTTTCTCTCATATCCTCCTGGTGATGGATAACATCAGGAATGAGGTGTCAGTCCTTCAACCAACCTAACATAGTTTAAATATGTATAAACTTGTCATTCAGATCTTTTTGCTTACATGAACCCTTGGACATTAGTTTAAGATGCGCTATATTACTTGTACAATTGATATATAATGCAGAATGGTTTGCATGATTGTATACAGTATATATATATATATATATATATATATATATATATCATATGTTATTATCTTACAGGTTATTTAATGAGAGTACCAAGTCCTGAAGTACGTAAACAAATCTGTGAGACACTGTTGGCATTTTATACAGAATCTAATGGCCAGGAGGTACAATGTAAGTATAGACTCTGGGTTTTATAGTTTACTGTAGAATGGTTGTAGATACTTTGAAATTATCTGACATTGAAGCTGGTTTTACAAAACAATTAGTATATCAAGGTTGACTGTAGTAGAATCTCAGTGATATACTGTATATGTTGACTATTTGAAAGGCATTGTATATACATATAATTATAGTACAAGCCATTTTTAGCTCATAACAAATTGAAATTACTGGATTCCACAACAAAGACTTGTAGTAATTTTCATTAACAGACTTTTAATACTCTTACCCAGCATCTACATGTACCCATTGAATAACTTGTTGTATCTACTGTGAACGCTTTAAGACTTGTTTTATAAGGCTATTCAAAAATGTTTCAATTTATACATTTAGCAGCGATCAATTCTTCTTATTTCAGATCATAAGGCGACCAACTTACAGTATAATCAGAAAGTGGTAGAGAACAGTGATATTGCTGAAACATTGGTAAAATCTTTGGCTCTTCTAGAAACTGAAGTTCCTGTCAGGTTGTCGGTATTAAACGTTCTACAGAAATTCTCAAAAACATCAAGTAAGTAACATTATACTCGTACACAAGTGTTTTACAAGCTGTTTTAAATCCACACTTTTGCATAAAATTATTTGTTACATTTATGTTATTCAATTCAGTTTATTTATGTTAGAACCTAAGGTTCTTGAGGCTGTTGCCTTGATAAGTAAAGTACTACCAAGCTCTCATGTACTCTGATATGAGTAAGATACTAATTTTTGTAGTGTATTACTTTTGTTGATTTCGTGGTTCACTTCGATCATGAAATCAAATCCCATTGAACAATAATTTTGACCCTCGTATTTATTACCTGAAATGCAATCCATGAGTTAACGTTCCATCAAAATTGTCATATGTACCAAAACCACGAAATTTTGTCCATCAAAGTTAAATGATTTTACAGTACATGACTCAATTTATTCTTCTACTTACAGCTAAGATATGTGAAGCCATGTTGAGGGCAGATGCTGCACACAGATTATGTTCAAGGTTGATGGATCCAGACGCTACCGGACAGTTATTGTTTCGATCATCAGAAATCTTATGGAACTTGTTACAGAACGGCGATAATGCTGCTCTGGCATCACAACTCAACAATCTAACATGTATCAGGTATAAGCTTTTTCTTCTTCTATAGCAGGGGCCGTTTACAATCCCCTTCCCTTTAGGAACATTCTTTAAGATCATGCAGCTTTCCCCTAAAATCCAATTTACAATAAGTTTTTGCTTCCCTTTTGCAAAAAATATTTTTTTTCCAAAATTTTAAGAAAAGGCCTCTTCCCCTACCAGGGCTTGACACTAACTATTTTCGGTCACTGGTCCCCCGGCAAAGAAACATAAAACTTGTAAATAACAATAACAATAACACAGTTACTGTCCTTCAAGATTATCACTGGTCCTTCTTGATTTTCACTGGCCTCGGACCAGGGGACCAGTGTTAGTGTCGAGCCCTGCAGTTGAGCTACTTTCTCAAAAATTGAGATTTTGTTCGAATCAGAACTTGAGATAAAACTAAATCTCCAGGTTTTAAAATGTTGCTTTTTAGTGATGCTAATTTTGAGTCCAGTCTCCTATGGAAATTAACATAAAACGAAACATGGCTATATTTTAGATGAGATCTTGCTCAGATTGAGATGCTTAGGGAGATCGGGTTCAGTTCTGTTTCTTATAATAACATTTTGTATTTTCAGTCAACTGAGGGATGCATTTATATATCAGCTTACACAAGGTTACAGTCATTATGATCGTCAATTAAGAAACGATTTATTGGTTCTAGCCTCTATTATAGCATCCAAGTGTCCTGATGCACCGTTTGTAGAGACTGGCTTTGCTAAACAACTCGTTTTATTTGCTACTTTCCAAGAAGGTAATTCTTTCCTATATTTGAAGTTACTCAATATTTCTGCCAGGTTACAGACAAACTGTCAGACCTTCAGTCCTGACTGACAAATTTTGGTTCAGACAGACAGAAAGTCATGTATTTTTCTATTAGATGAAGAGGAATTCAGTCATTTTACCAATTCTCACTGGGAAGTTTAAATACTACTTCTTGGAGCCTGTTTTGCTGTGCTTTCCTGACCCAAAATTTTAAGACAGAAACTTAGACTTGGGCTAGTGGCCAAATTCGAAGACTGTTACATTATAAATATATTGCTTAGATGTTGCTCAGGTCAGATTTTATTTTATAGCCAGTGGAAATGTGTGTGGCTAAAACAAACACAAAGTAAATTTCTTAATTTTGATCACAAGTGACTATATAAAATCATAATTCTAATTATGTAACTCTAATAACTAATGTGCTTTTACCGTATTTCAGTTAAAAGCCACAATGCCTTGGTAAAACATCTGAAGTTAATGCAGAACCATGAAGATTTTGAATTGAAGAAAATGTTGTTTAACATTATGGTCACATTGAGCAAAGAATCAACAGTACTGCCAGTAAGTGATGATTACATTCCCCTCTGATCTAACCCTTTAATCCATAGACACTGTATAATTTACCTATATTTTTTACACACAGTTTTCATTTTACACTTGAAATAAACATTCAACCCCTGATTAGTCCATTGGTTGTATTGTCTTAGTAGTACAGATATTTTGGCTCTTAAATGGTAAATATCAGTACAGTATTGACTATTGAGTTATGTTTATTCACTATAATTGTGTACACTGTCTCCAACTTATTAATTGGTGTAAAAATAGCCTTATCAGCATGATTTAAGCAACTTTTTGTGGTGGCACAGTTGGTATGGTTGCTGTTATGTGGGTACTAAGTGCCATGGTCATGGCCATGGGAGTGGCAAGTCAAATCTCCCACTGGGTCTGAATGTTCGAATAAACTTATCAAAATTTATTTTTCAGATTCTGTCGGAAGGTCATCTAATGCTTGCTCTGTTTTCATTTGTTCGAGCCAATGAGAGTCAGTCAGGTCCTAGGGAATGGACCCCTGCACAGTTTGAAGAGCTACAGTTACAAGCAATGTCTTGTTTGTGCGCTCTATGTCCTAAGATGCTTGATGATTATATGACTGTACAGGGCAGCACCAGAATTCTCCTGCTATTGGAATGGTGTGTTGGTCCAGGTAAGATCCGTACACTAATTAATGAAATTTACAATCCCCTTATTAATAATATTTATCCCAGCAAAGCTCCCTAAAATTACCTAAGGCAGTCTTAATTAATCAGAATTAGTATTTCATGTTAGAATATTAATTTTAATGTAGTCGCTGATCAATGTAAGTTGCTGTGTATATGTGTAACTGGTAGTCATGTTATGATTAAGTACAAGTACTAAACCTTTGATGTTATGTTCTTAACTACATGTATAATCAGCATACTCATTATGGATCTTTGTAGAACTAGGAATGTTTGTCAGTATGTGAACATTGGCCAAGTTTCGATAGAGTTATTTTCATTGTTTGAATAAACAATCTAGTCTTGTATTGAAAGCATGTTTTAAGCTCTTGTATGGTAGACCTTTGTGTGTCTTGATTAACCCAGTTATCTTATACAAATGTTTGTTTAGTTTGATCTATGCTCACTTGACAGTTTTGCTTTAAAGCATGTATATTAACGCGCATTTAACACAGGTTTTAAGATATTTTTACTGCATGAAGCAACACTATAATGAGTAAGACATTGGCACTTCAATTAAGTTTAATTTTACAAAACATGCCAGTGCATTGTAAATTGGGAAATTTACAAAATACAGATTAATTAGATTTGAAGAAGTGAGATAAGATATTGTAGCAAATGTGTAATTTGTTTTCAGTTCCTTTTGTTTACCAGAGCATGAGCTCTATATTCAGCTTTGATCCTTTCCAAAATGACGACAAGGGTAAAACAATGCTTATGCTATGATTTACATGTTGTCTTACGTAGCTCAAAATCATTCGTCATAGCTTTTGGTATTCATGGCGTTTTGTTTTATATTACAATGTACAGTTCACCATGTATAGATTTTGTGGTTTTAGAAGGTGTTCCTATTTTAGTTTTACAAAATCCCTGAATGAAATTATTATATTTGACAGAAGAAAATTGTTCACATTTGTACTTAATAGACATTAGTTGTTCACATTTATACTAAATAATAGTAAATTGGAAAATATTTCTCATTCATACTGAATAGAGGAAAATATTTCACATTTATACCAAATTAAAGATTTTTTTCCACATTTTCCATAATCTGTTCACATGTTTACTATTTAGGCTCAGTAGTTCACAATGTTTGTAATAAAACACATGCTGTAGTTCTAAATTAGAACAAAGGCAACTGTAAAATGTAAAATGCTTTTAAAAAATTGTTTTTTAAGTTAAACTGAAAAATAAATTCTTCAAACCCCAACAAAATGAATAGACATTAAACATGCTCAGCTGATAATCTTAAGATATGTTAACATGACAGGCCATTTCAAGCTTAGCCTTTATTTGCCAGTCAGCTTTCTGCTGAAATAGGGCAGGTATATATATGTACCTCCATCCGGATTTGAACCCAGGTCGCCAGATTAAACGGCAAAAGCACTATCCACCGAGCTACGGAGGCGCATTTCAATGTAGTGGGATTGGGATTTATTTCTTGAAATTGGATGAGGATTAAAGTAATTTTCTGCGTATTTATTCTACTTATTTTCTACTATGGTCAGAGAGGGGAAACTTCTTTACTTTTCTGTAGCAATTTCTAATACTTACATAGATTGAAATCAATAGGGTATGCTGGAAATGGTTCTCATAAGAATTAATTTTTTACCTGTCAGGGCAAGAGTCCTGAGTACTAGCTGAGTCAATATTGGGTTATGTTTCTTACTCAAGACCAAACATGCCTGTTGTCCATCTTCTAAAGTAAATTTCCAGTCTGGTTGCTCTTTACCAGAAAAAAAATAAGTTAGTGAGTTCTCAATTTGTTTATTTGAAATCTGAAATCAGTCTGAGAACACTAAGTGCACTGAATGTCTAGTTGGTCACATGCTTTCACAATACCATATATGGTAAGTAGCAGGGTTTTCACTTAGGATTTCATGTAGGAGGCTTTTTGTACATTTGAGGAGGTCAAGGTGCCTGAGCACTGAAGATTGAAGACAGCTGGGAGTAAATTTGAGGCGGCCCAAATATCATTTGAGATGGTCAAATTTGCCTCCTGTCGTCTTTAATGACAGCCCTGAGTAATACATATGATATTGTCTGTTACATTATTTTAGGTTAACACTGATTGTTATGCAATCAACAGATGTTAAAGGGGATGTATTTTTCATGTCTTAAATAATTATAAAAAATGTAAAAATACGGCAACATCCACTTTTTGAAATGACTCTTACTTGACATCATAGAGCATAGGGTATCTGATTTGAAGGCTTAGTACAAAACTATGGTACATGCCTCTAAAAATTGATGTAGGTACTATTGTTTTGCACTGTGCTCTCAAATTCTGGTCCTATATGTCCATCAAATTTTTAGGTATTAATAACTAAATGGGTACTAAATTGTCACAAACAGAAATAATGGAATTGACTATTTTCTGTAAAGAGAATAAAGGTGTACGTTTTACTTTTATTGCCATTTTCAAATGTGATTATTGTATGTACATTGACTTGTTTTATTTGTGTGTAATTATAGTAAATATATGCATGGTTGTTTCCAAGTTTATACACAAATTGTAGACAGAATAAGATAAAAAAATTGCCACCAAAATATGATAGACAGTTTTGTTTTATTGATGAGTAAATGTACACCTACATAGCATAACCATTTCTGTTTGTAATGTTGACCTACCATAATTATTGAATGTTTCAAAACAGTTTATTTTTGCATGAATATGTAAGTAGTTATGATTCAACTTGTGATAAGATACCAGTGTGCTGATGGGGCATACCTACCAAGTAGTGCTTTTGTACTCCTATTAAAGTGGAGTTACTCCTATTTTCATTGTTAATTTCTGGTTTCCAAGTTCACCTAACTTTGAACAAAGGTACATTTGATTCATTTAATGACATTCTGTACCCTATTTATAAAAAAATCAATAGAATAAAAACATTCCTTGTTTATGCATCCAAATCCCCTTTTAATCACATTTAACTAGCTTTGCAGGTTTGTGATAGGGCATGAGTAGACAGAGCATTCAGTGATAAGGGTTAACAACTAAACTCACTGAACTTGTAGCAACAGTCTGACAATATAAGATTATTGAGACCTCACCATTTGGTCTGAAAAAACATCCTAACATGATCAAGACGATAGATTGAGAGTTACACTAAGTACTCTCTGGGCTCACATTTTTACCATGTACCCAGGATATTATGTCACTGGATAGATAGGAAATTTCAGTACCACAATTATTGAATTAATAAACTGTCATTCAGTGTTGTATTGATTTTGCCCCACCCCCATTTTTGATGAAGGGCTATATTGCTTTGTACATGTCAGTTGCCCTGGTGGTTGGTGTTGGTAGACCAAATGGTTTCTGTTAAAAAAAAAGAAGGAAGGCATAGCCATAGGATCTAATTCTTTTAGCTTTACTATCTCCTACTATAATATTGGGCTGCAAATAAAATGGGGTGTTTTATAAATTGATCTAAAATGTTTAAATGTTGTAATGTTTCTAATTTTGTTTGTTATGTACTACTGGTATTATGTGGACTGGATGCATATGTTGTTGGCTTATATATGTCTGATAACAACACGTTAATCAAAAGTAACCCAAAAAGTATTGAAGTGAATTTTATTTATTTTATTTTTACAAAAATAATGTATATGTTTTTTTTACAAATTATTTATGTTCTGACTTTATATGATATTTTGTTTGAATGAAACAAATAAAATGTTATATGTATTTTGTCAAATGGTTGGGATGTTAGTTTTTGTGATAAAAATGCAATATTAATATTTTAGTGATTTTTGTTGTTGTAGGGATATGCATGGTTGCGGATTTAATACTGCTTTAAACTGATGCTTGCCACTTTTTGACGTTGATGTGTTAGTTTTTCAAGGATTGTTTGCATGATATAAGCGAAGAACAATTCTTGTTCGCGTTCATATTCATTTATATTTGAAAGTACTGGGTGGTCCTAGTACTGGTTAGGATAGAGTCCAGGAAAACAGATTAGCACTTAGGTGAATCAACCGTCGTTTTACTTAACAATTGTTGAAAAATGGTCAAGTGCTTGCTAATTTGCATATTTCAAATGCATGGTATGTTACAGTAATACCTCTCCAGAGCGGCCATCTTTAGAGTAACACACCTATAACAACACCTTCAACATTTTCCTATGCTGATACTATTAAAATACTACAATATTTAACCTCCCTCAGAGCTTCAGATTATGTTTTAATCCATTGGGTATTTTACCCCTCAAGCTCAATTTTGATTGGGTTTTGACAAATTTAATTTGGGTATTTGATCAAACTCATTGTGTAAATGATCTTTTATGTACTGATTTTCACTATATATCTATCATCCTTTTCTTTTCGGGTTTTTCAGATTGTCATTGCTTTTTCTTACCCCCCTTTTCAAAATCTATTGGGTTTTTAAGAAAATTAATTGGGTAATTACCCCAATACGCAGCTTATCTGTAGCTCTGCTCTCTGTAGCGCAACAATCTCTGTACAACAACCATTATGTGCAGTTCCCAAGGGGTGTTGCTCTACAGAGGTTGTACTGCATATATTATCATATTTATATAAAATTGATGATATTATTTATTATAGAGGATTTTGGTGGTCATGGTAACAGTATACATGGTGTTGGTGGACGTGGAAACAAGAGAGCTCAGATGCGGTATTGTCTACGTGTACTTCGTAGTGTAGTATCCACGGGTGATGAGCTGGCCCTACAAGATCTAGCTGACCAAGGAGCAATCAATCAGATAATCAGTAAGTATGCTGAACATGTCTAGTAGAGTCAGCTTTAATTAATTACTATGTATTCGGCAGTTTTACTGATGTTACTTTGAATTTTAAAATTTAATAATTATAACTACATAAATCTGATTCTTCAAAAACCATAGTTTGCTTAGAAATTTCTGGCCATAACTTCCTTGTTTGTATTTTGTGTGTAAAATTTCTCATTTCGTTACGTAATCAGCTAATTGCATTATCTGCAGCAGATAAGGTTTAACTTGCCTTTCTGAAATCCTAATAATTTTGTAATGTTCATATTATTTATCACTGTCCACTTTTATCATTACAGCTATTTTAACGAATGCTATACATAGTAACACAGATGATGACTCGATTGATGTTGAGATGCAGTCAGACATGATGATGATACTGTCGTGTCTATGTGATGGTGACGTCCATAGAAAGGTAAAACATTTATAAACTATAATTTCTTATTTCAGATGTAATACCTTGGTCCCACTGAGACTGTTTTTCCTTGGCGATGTACTCCCGATTTAGTGAATGGGTATCAGAAGGTATTGAGAAAAGGGTCCTCATGGTCTTAGGGAAGTTTCAGTGTATTCATTAGAAAAGTTATTTAAATCGGTGGTACATCGCCGATGCCAAAAAATGTTCAGTGGGACCAAGGCATAACATAATAGCACCCTCGGTAGTCTGATATGGGTCAAATGGACATACACATAAATTTCCTGTCAGGATGATTTAAATTCCCAAATCAATTTTGTTATCAATGTACTGCTTAGATTACCCATCAATTTTGATCCAGCTTCAGGAAATATCGATTTTTCACATCTAGGTATACAGGCTTTTTATTTGTCTTGTATTAATGAACCGTAATTAATATTTTTTCAGGAATTGTTTGGCGAGGTAGGAGTGAACGTTTGTGTACATTATTTGAAGACAAATCCTAAACTCAACAAAAGTGGACTGGGTCACCATAGATTGTTACTGACAGCTATAGACTGTGTATGGTAAGTAAGAAACAGTAGACCGAGTAGTGATAGTAGACCAGAACAGAAAGAAGCCATGTCAAACACACCCACACCAATGATAGTTTTAAACACACAAAAAAGAGGAGAGCTCCATTGTGGTCCTTACAGTTAACTGAAAATGACAGTAGGTACCCCACTCAGGGCTTTCACTAGGATTCCAAGTAGGAGGCTTTTTGTACATTTGAGGAGGCCAATGTGCCTGAGCACTGTATATGGAAGGCAGCTGATGGTAAATTTGAGGCGGCCCAAATATCCTTTGAGGCAGTCTAATTGGCCTCCTGCCGCCTCCTAATGACAACCCTGCCCACTTCAAGGATCTATCTGTTTACCCTTTATTCTATAGAAACCTTATAATAATGCATTTAGCTTGAAGTATAAATTATGGTATAAATTGTTTTAATAAGAACCAATACGATGTGATATATAAAGAGCATTAGCGGATTCCCGTAGTCTGTGTTTAATCATGATTATACCTGTATAGCTGCTGTTTGACATGTTTTATAAATGTATGTAATGAACTATTTTACAGGTGTGCTATTGTAGGATGTTATTCTACTGAAGATTATTTCTTAGAGAAGGAGGGAGTGTTCTTGTTGATTGATCTGTTAGAGGTAAGATCTATGTGTACACAACTATCACATGTTTCAACCATGCTGGTCTGTGATTTTGAATCTGGTAATAAAAATAGAAACATCATCATGACATCATATCTTTATTTACAGTGTTTGACAAACAATGAACATCAAAAACAGTTAATTCATTGTTTAAATTCTATCAATGACCAATTTTTAGCTTGAATATTTGAAGTATTGATGTGACGGCATCATCTGCATGTGCATGGGTGTGCTTGATGATTAAGTTTATTATTAGAGTCATTTTCTCAAATACTTCTAAAGGTATCGACTTGAAACTCAACATAGGTATACACAATTACAAGGAGGTCCATATTGACAAGACTTATAACTCTGTGACCTATATTTATTGAGTTATCTGCCCTTGTTACTCTTAGAATCTTCACTCACTATCAAGAACGAGAAAGTTAAGCGGTGCTCTTGCTCATGGTAATCCTTTGCTTCTGCTTTCCATTTTCATGGTAATCAATATCCATTTCTAAACATTGAATTTGTTAATCTATTTTCAATTTTAATGAAATGTTTTTATGTTAATTTCCAGCAATGTCCAAAAGGAACAGATAACCTGATTCTAGGCTGCTTGTTGGACCTCTGTGAGAACCCTAAAACAGTACATCATGTACTTACATGGCGTGGTCATGACAACACGTCAGCTGCTCATCTATTCTGTGAAATATGGAGAAATGAAGAAAGAGATATTGGCGTGAAACGAGATAAAAATGGCGCCATCTGTGGTAAGTAGATTATTTATACAGTAAAATTTGTTGAGACGAGCATTGATATTACGAGCACCAGGCCCCGATCTGCCGAAACATCTCAATTTTGAGATAAATCTCATCTCAAATATTGCCATTTGCGTTTGGGTAATTCCCAAGAGAGGATGGACTCAAAATTAGCTTCGAAGACAGCAAATGCTATTCTTTGTTAATTTCATCAGTGTTTAATGAGTTTTAACTTCAGATATATTAGAAATTCAGACTCTGATTTAGGCGAAATCTCAATTTGAGATGAGATTTCTGCTTGAGATGCTTCGGGAGATCGGGGCCAGGCCTATCTCGAGCAAGTTTTAAACCAATATCCGTTTTTATCATCAATACATGTCATTTGGTTATTTCGAGCACTCGGTTTATCTCGAGTATTTTATCTGTCCCGATCGCTCCTCAAGATAACAAATTTTTACTGTATTATGAATACTTTTTTAAGTCTTCAAAGTTATATCCCCTTTCAATGTAATAGTGGTATATTGCTTTGAATGTTGCGATGCCCTACATAAACATGGCCACTTTTCAGAAGAGCAAAACATTTCTTTTGCTTCTGTACACTATATTTGTTTAAGATACGACTTTCAGTGTGTGACATCTTCGTGATCTTTTGGCATATTTTCAATATCAACACTTGAATCATGCTGAAAATATCAATATTTTTATATGAATACGAAAATTTATTTTGCATAAAGCATAATACAATGCTTATAACAAATATGTACAAATAACAGAGATGAAAAACATTCGTATTCGTAATATTTTTATGCTCCAAAAGGGTTGCGTATTAGAATTGAACTGTCAGTCAGTTTGTAACGACATTCAGGTTAAAAGTTTTTGACCAATTTCAATTGTTTGTTTACTATCAATGCTATTGCATTGAAACTTGGCACACTTATTTATTATCATAATTAAGTCAACCCAAATAGAGACGTGGCATAACTCTATAGGATGATTTTGTAAGGAGTTATGGCCCTGAAATATTTCAAATTTTGAAATAAATATTTTACCCTTTATCATATAAATTTTCAGATGTGAAGCAGCCATTGATGGGAACATTACAAGAGAGTCAAGGTGTTATACCATTACCTGCCAACTGTATGTCACAGGCTATTGCTGATGTGTCCGAGAATATGAGAGCTAAAATATACTCACTCTACTGTAAAATAGGTAAATACCTTTATACGTTCTATAAATGTGTCAAACTGGAAATAAGTTAACATTTTTGTAACAACCATTGTTTGAACAGAATTTACAGATGAAGATTATAGCTGTTAAAATTTAACATTGATACGGGGGAATTCGACAGGCAATTCTTACCAACAGACTGGAATTTGACAACCTTATCTACTCTGAGTTCCGGGGAATAGCCTCTGGTCGGTTCCAAGACCCAGGAATTACTACATGATTATGTGCCCCAACCCTGGGAATTCAGACAGTTAGCATCAACTCCAGGGTGGGGATTTAGACATCAAAAGATTGAAAATGTCTAATTCCCCTGGGTTGCCAGGCAGGCATAATATTGACTGGTGCATAAACAGAAGCCAGACTGAACTGAGTTATGGGCGACTAGGAGGTTGCTCAAGTTTACACAATAAAGTTGGCTGTTGATAAATAAATACTGTACTTTACTTTGACAGGGTTCACTGACCTACCAGGACTTACAGTTGAAGATCATATCACTCTAACAGTTATAGAAAAATATCTAGATTTTAAGGTATGATACCAAGTTTAGATAGTGTAAACTTATTTTGCTGTCAATAATAAAGAAAATGGCAACATGGTTCATGCTGTGTGTGAGTATTAGAAAATTGGTTAGGTGTATATGATTGAAAACTTGTTAAATAAATCCAAATAAACGATATTCTGTTCAAAGAAATAATTACATGGATAGTAATCATAACCTTATTTCAATGGTAATATGAGAGTCTTGAACTAGCAAATTAAAACTATACTAGTAAGATATATTTTATTCCTTTCAACTTCAGATGGGTGAAGTTTGGACAGAAATTCTGTCAGAACTTGACCAGGAACAGGTACGACCTACAACACCCGATATGGAAGCTGTAGAGGCCATCTCTCGTGCTATAGAGAATAGAGCTGAAATTGTTGCCGGCACTCAGCTTGAATTGTTAGAAGCACAACAGAGCCAGGATATGTTGAATGAACAAGAATTCTATGCAGAGGTATGTCTTAGTTATGACTTTCTCCGCTTTAAAACAGTGTTGTTTTATTCAATCATTCATTTAAAAACAAGTTGCTTTGTTCTCCTCTTCATGAAGCTACTTGTTAGCAACATTTTGGCTTCAAGCCTTTATAAAAAAAAAAGTCAAGTTCTTATCCTCTTTATAAAGATTTTATACCATTATGTTGGTAACAAGTAGCTAAAGTTTACAGGGGTAATTCTACTGAGGCACAGTATAATGCCCAGTCCTCAAAATATGCAAATGAGTGATGCTACAAGTTCTAAAAACTCATTTGCATTTCTTCTCTGAGTCAACAGTCTTTTGTTTCTATCGAGCATTATTTAGCTTTTATGCCAAGCATAGCCTTTTTTTGCCACTCGGTCTTCTGCTGAAAAATGGCAGGCATATGAGCTTATCAACAAAGTTACCTTTAATGTCAAATAAAAAAAATGTAATGCCAATAATATGTATTGATTTCAAAATATTTGTAATTTCTATTTATAGATCAGGGAAAATTACAGACAGCAGGAGAAACAACTAAATGATTTCTCTGATTATGTTGCCAGAACTTCAAACTACGAACTCTTGAAGGTAACTATTTTAATACTCTGTAATGTTAATCTTGAAATTTTTACTCTCAAAGTACATTTTAGAAAGTATTTGCAACAGTATATCGACGGTGCCAAACCAAAACGCCGTAACTCAATTTTGGCGCGAAAACTTTTTTGCAGCATCCGCATCTGCTAGACGTCCCGCACATTTCTGTCTTGTCGCCATCTAAATAGCCAATCGCGTTACTTAGATGGCGACAAGACAGAAATGCGCGGGACTTCTAGCAGATGCAGATGCTGCAAAAAATTTTTTCGTGCCATAATTAAGTTGCAAGGTTTTTTGTTTGGCACCGTCGGTATGTTGTCTCTGGATATGTACAGCCCTGAAAATGATGATTTAAAAGATGACAGAATGAAAATATACACTAGTTTCCGTTAAATGCCTCTTATTCTATTTATCTGCCAATAGTGTCACACCTCAAATAATTTATTTGTATGATTCAGGCTGCCAAGGAAAGACAGGAATACTCCATTGAAGCATCAAGAATTCCTAATGAATACAAAAAATCGTAAGTAATATTTCTGTCACTTGTCTGATTTACCAAGAAATAGTTCAAGTTACTTCACATTATGATACTTCTTAACTTTATTGTGCACTGTTTGAGGTTGATATGAAGAAATTCGGCCTCCCGGTCCCGCATAAAAATACACAATGCATAAGATAAACTATACTTACCAACCACCGACGGGCTGCCTCGTTCTTTGATTCCATAACCTCTAAATGTATGACTGAGAAACCAATGATGTGCCTTGCTTCGTCTCGTGGGTCTGACTGCCAGTGTCCAACTGACCCGGTCTTTATCATCAACCAGTAATTCCAGACTGGTTCAATAGCGGAAAGAGCACACAATCACCACACTGAGGAAAGAATTGTTTTGCTGATGTTGGTTAATGTAGTCTGTTGGTTAGTCCATTTGTAAATAAAATTTAGTCTGACTATTAAATAGAAAAAACTTAGTCTATGGTCCTCATACATGGCTGGAACTTTTGAGATCAGCGAAGCAAAGGTCATGGTAGCTGTGTCACTCTGTCCATCAATATGTACAGAGAAAAAGTTGTGGTTGCCATGGCAACAGAAACATTGATACCTGGTAGGAGACTTCTGTATTGCTTGTAATTCCTAATGACTAATTTATTTCATGTATGGATGTATTTCAGGGATTTCTTCCATAATACAGAAATGCCTAACCTGAAGACCACAGTAAGTATATGTTCCTAATATGCATTTGTTGCATTTAAGATTTTTCTTAGAATTTAAGTAATCTTGCACTAAAATAATGTATTTACAATTTTAGTGATGATGTGGAAATATTTGCATATTCTGTTAATTTATGAAATTTGCTGACATTTCCTCTATCCTAAAGTTTGGTCCACCACAAATAAGAATAAGAAATAAAAACAATTGCTAATACATTAATATACCAAATGTCTGATAATATTCATACTTAATGACTTTTTACCCACCAAATTATCTGCCAGATTGAATGTAGTATTTGTACTTTGATACTCGATGGGTAATATGCTCAAGTGGATGGTTTTCTGTCTGTTTTCGGAAGAAGACGAAAATAGTAAAAATAAGATATCAATGTCTTAAATTTAATGAGGACCAATCTTGTATACAGTCTCTAATTTCCTATTTACCAATTCATGGGACCACTATGAAAATTTAAAATGAGTCAATTTGATGTCTTTTATTTTCAGACTTTTGCTAGCAGAAATGTTGGAGTAGATAGCACCCCTATTCACCTAACTGGTGGACCACTGTCTGAATATGACCCCAAAACTGGTACCAAAAAGGCCCGAAGCAAAGCGAAGAAAAATAAGTAATACTTGGATTGTAAGTAATCTACTTTGTGTTACAATATGCTGTAGCATTGTATACTGTATAAATCAGAATATACTAGCTATGATCTTACTTGACTGAAAGATGAGGACAACCAATCAGATCACACCATATTAAATTCTTGGTCAATAACAGGAGATACAATTGCCTATCCTTATTCTTCAATTAAATATATCAATATTGAACACCACCCCTAATCACCAAAAGCATCCCATCTACAAATCTCGGCTCAAATTGAGTTTTTACTCAAATCATAGTTTGGAGTTAATCAATTCTGAGCTGAGACCATTTCTGAGATATATGTTGAAATACTTAAATTGTTGATAGTTGTTGAAGACAAGGGGGGCAAATGTGTAA
Source organism: Spisula subtruncata (assembly GCA_963678985.1). Taxonomy (NCBI): domain Eukaryota; kingdom Metazoa; phylum Mollusca; class Bivalvia; order Venerida; family Mactridae; genus Spisula; species Spisula subtruncata. The sequence continues at coordinate 6,848,256 of OY787675.1, read as the reverse complement.
TGACTGTATTATGTTCCTGAGCAGGGGAGATAACCCATAATACAGGTGATTTTCAGCACATAATTTTATCCGGCTATTTCACTTTGAATTTCGTACAAATCTTGTACTTGAAGGAAATAAAGCTATATTTATGTGCAAAGTTGATAAAGTTGATAATGTCATTCAGGTGTTTTATCATCAGCCATAGTCACAAATATTTGTTATTATTATATGGATGTTTTTTCTTTATTTCAGAATCCAGGAATATAATAAACATTTTTGAATGGTGACCAAGAATTTACATTCCATGTTTCTTGTAATAAGTGCAGGCGATTATCCAACAAGGTTATACTGTCACCTTTATGTGTTTCTCAGTGTTTTCTTTTAAATGGCGATACATAGTTACTTGGATTATCAAGTCATATATTAACTTAGGCACTGCCTATAATGGGTGAATGAAGGGCACTGCCTATAATGGGTGAATGAAGGGCACTGCCTATAATGGGTGAATGAAGGCACTGCCTATAATGGGATCATGCACCACAGATCATTAATCGATTTAATGGTTGTGTTATATAGCGTAATATTACAAGTTAATGCTACTGTTAATCTCTATGTTAACATATCTACTAGAATATGATAGTATTAACTTACAAGTAATACACCCAGAAAAATATGAAATGTTTATACAAGTTAATAATTTTTTGTTGAGCATTGTAAAACAGTTGTAAAACATTTTGTTTATTTGTTTTGTCTGAAACAAGCTTGATTGACTTAGTGAGTTCACTCATTGATTTTCATTGAAAAGTTGATTTATTTCACATAGTTAGAAATGTAATTGCTGTCTATGTCTATTGCCTGAATTATCATTGTTGTGTCCGAGAATTTTACAATGAATGAAATAAAAAGGTTCACTGTAAAGGTAATGTATCTGTGAAGTTCCAAATACGAACCAATACTAGTTAAACTAAAATATGTATGTCCCTGTCCCCCAGTGACTTGGACTAAATGCTGTGATATTTTTTGTGTAGTATACACAATATGGATTCCTTGTTAATTGTAGTATGTGATGTGATATCAAATATTGAAATTGTGGGTATCTCTCTTGTGGGAGCCTGAACAAAGAATCAATTATATGAATTGACGGACATTTATTTATTGCTACTTCTTCTTTAGGTTTGTATTTCACAATGTAATTGCACACATTAGTGTTTGTACATTGCTTTAAATGGTTGACTCGTGTAGTCAACAAACAAAGGGTTGTGTATGATGTTAAATTTGTTTAAATGTATGTATTGAGAATTTTGTGATATTTAAATACATAGCTTAATACATTGAATATGAGTTTGTGGTTTGTTATCGTACATATAAATTTAAGTGGATCCTGACCATTATTTGCATTAATAAATAAAACATGAACAATGTTCTAATGTATAATATATTCCTTATAATTAGCAGAAGTTTATGTCTAGACTGTTTGTCCAGATAAATAGGTAAACAAGATAAATAAATATTTTTATCCGAAGACTTTTGTCAACAACCAATTGAATGTTATGGTTTACATCCACCATCTTTCTCACATGTTTCACTTACAACGTCTTCACCAGATTACGTATAAACTTCAGTTCCTATGACTTTTGGCACAATATCCGTCCAAAAATTGGCTCTACGTGACTTCCAACGTTGTTTGACGTTCTGTGACGTCATGTCACGTTCTATGTGCAGATAATGTTGATGCTTCTCCGTATAAGGTAACCAGTCGAGTTCAGGGCTTACAGGCTGGTTTGGGTTACTAGAAGAGACAATGGTAGCAAGCTTGTTACATGGACCACTAAGTTATTCTTGGTGATATTGAAACTACATAATAGTCTAGAAAATCATTTGATGCTGAGTAAAGTTTAAAGTTAAACAAATGTTAACAAAAACTATAACAAACAGGAAATGATTGCTGTTAACCAGTCATTCTGCGTACTCCCGTTGATAGCATAAACGTATCGTCAACGGCCATGGCGATCTTCCTTACTTTGAAGCCCAACCGTTCTTGAATTAATGATCGGAAACCATTTGGTATATGTATTCATGTAAAAGGTCACAGCTACTTTGAACTGTACTGACTCAAAATCTACAAGGATTACTTAGAATTGCACTGGTGATGACCAAAACTCCAAGCTTTCATCAGCTGCAGAACTACAGCTATTTAGTTGACCGACCAGCATGAGCAAATATCACTCCCTCATTAAAGTTCGAGTGCAATTACATGTTACATATTGTTACAGTACTGCCTCCCATAACCTAATTGGTTAAACATTAATTTTAGCTTGCTTACCCTGTTTTTGCAAAGTTTGTCCACAGTGTCATCACATCTCTAGCAAACAGTTTCTCCCATATTGCCCCAGCTCTATCATCTTCACCAGTGAACGATTTGTAGCCGAACACAAACGGTAGCTCTTCGGCATGGGGAACTCCTTCTAACCAGGATATACTGGTGAACAAAGGTGTCTCGGGTTTACTGTCGAATACGTACATGTAAGTGCTTGCGGCAGACGATTCTTTGACGTGTCTGTTCAAAATGTTATACATGGGACCAACATACGACGAATCTCCATGCATTTCCACATAATCTTTTCTGACATTGATTGGATCATAAGGATTATCCCAGTTTGTGTATTCGGCTGTCACAAGATTGCTTAAAAGCTGAATGTTTTTGCTGCCACTGAATAGTTTATTGACCAGTTTTGTCACCATATTGTCTCCAAACTCGTCTCTACTGGGCATAAAATTTTCAACATCTTCAACACCAAAGAAAGGATTCAAACCAATAATGCCTTCCGCCGTATTCACGCCAGTCAGGACATCCACGCTCCGAAACATCTCCAGTGCTTCAGCAGATAGATGACTGGATTCATGAAATGCATATTTCGGCTCAAACGTGACAAATTCACCGTCCTTTGTTGGATTGAACGGCATAGGCAAATCTTGAAAACCGTAACTTATATTTGATACGAGTTCAAGTAATCTATCGGATGACACTAGCTGAAGGCATTCAACCATTGTCTTGGAATCGTCATTGTAACAGTCGATGTCTGAAGCTAGACGCTTCGTAGACTCTTGGGTATTCGCATTGCTGGCCCAGAAAGCATCTACTCCTCCACTTTCTCCTATAACGCGTTGAAACAACCCTTTATTCCCGGGATATAAAGCTTGATAGAAAACGCTTGCAGACCCGGCGGATTCACCAAATAAGGTAACTCTCTGATTATCGCCACCAAATGCTTCTATATTGTCATGCACCCACTTTATACCCAAATGTTGATCCCATAATCCAGCATTTCCGGGAGCATGTTCATTTCCGGTTCTGAGGAATCCCCATACTGACACACGGTAGTTCAATGTGACTACAATCACGTTTCCATGGGCTGCTATATTATCACCAAGATAACTATCAGCAAATCCGAAATTGAACCCTCCTCCATATATCCAAACCATAACGGCAAGCTTTTCTTGTTTGTTTCTCAGGTGAGGAGCATAGATATTTAGAAACAGACAATCTTCTGACATCTTAGCATTCTGGAACTGCAACATATCTATCATTACAGGTGCTTGCATGCACATACTTCCGTGAGCAAATGCATCCAGTGGCTCACTGAGAGGAGCTTTTGGTAGCGGTTTCTGAAATCGTCCCTTCCCAACAGGTGCCTCAGCAAAGGGTATACCTTGGAAACGATCAATGGCAACGGTTTCATCTAGAAAAGTAGTGTTTTTCACATAACCGTTTATAGTTCCAATCTTGGTTTCCACGGTGACAACTTGTCTGTCTGTGGTGTTGGAAATGGTTGCCATAGCACAAAAAAGCACAAGAATGATTCTTTCAATTGCCTTTTCTATTGTGTAGCGGACTACAAATCGAGAAATTCCTGCACTAGAATGTGTATTGTCTCACCATCTATTTGAATGTCTGCAAAAAGTAAAGTCTTCCCTTGTCCATTGTACAGCTTATCGCCCTTAGTATATGCGAATAAAGAGAATCATGTATTCCATACACAGTACTTAGTGGATATCATATTCACGAATGAATTTGTCCTACAAAAGATAACAATATGTGATACACACACCGTTCAACCCGATACATAGAAAACAGTTGACACTTAGAAGACAGTTGTCAGTTGTCAGCGTTTATGTCGCAAAACTCGCGGAAGTATATAAGTCAAAGGGTAAGGATATGTAAAAAAATACCTTTTTGGGAATCAAAGTTTCAAATAACGCGTTTTTTTGTAAAAAATCGCATACATTTTTCATGATTTCTCCCTAAATAATTCACGGTTTTGCGCAGAATTTTGTGTACCGATACCTCTTTTAACTGCGAATAAATGTACACACTTTGTTTTGTTCAGACCCTGCAAAAGGAATATAAAAACAAGCAATACTTACTTCCGCGAGTTTTGCGTACATAAACACTGACAACTGTCTTCTAAGTGCCAACTTTTTTCTATGTATCGGGTTGAACGGTGTGATACATGTACATGATAAATAAATACGAAAATATACACTATATTTAGATAGCATACATCCCTACAAGTACATGACACTATCTTACCTCATTTACAGTGACCTTGTTTTAGTGGTTTTTATAGAGGTGTGCACACATAGACGGATATGAGGTTCTATATCAGTTAACAGTTAAATGTACTAGAGGTTTAACCAAAGGTATTTATGATTACTATTAGTGCAATGTATTGATTTACCATCAATCCACATAATTAAATCCGTCTGCTTTATATTACATGTATATCCAAATTAATTTGAGACAATCCCTTAGGTTTTAAGGCTTAAAGTTTACAGATGTCCATATAGGTCAAGGTATGCACATCTCTTATAACGAGAGATTCAAATGTATACATGGTCGCTTGTATTTTTGACAAAAAGTCGAAATATGAATTACTAGTAATACATTTAAACAACTCCTGCTTACTAGTACATGTACATGTATATCCCATATTAAGACACGGACATATCGCTGGCTTAGAACAAGAAGGTCGTAACTACCAAATCGATATATTGAGAAAACAAGAGAAAACTGTCTGTAATTTACTCTTTACCTATTGGAAAACACGTTTTTAAAACTTCATTTTGGTCAACAAGACAATTTCAGAGTTTCATGAAAATATGCTCATAAGAAGCGCCTTGTGAAGCAGATTTCAAATATTTATGAGTCTTATAAGTTCGTAAGAGGTAGTTACGACCTTCTGGTTCTAAGCCATCGATATATTTCGTTATCAAAATGTCAAGGTATTAAAGTACATGTATTCTTAGTCAATCATTTTGATACCATTTTGAGGCCAGTGACCATTCAATACATGTTTTATATTGTTTGAATATAAATACAATCAAACATTACATGTCCTATGTAGACAGCCATTATATACATCCAATGTCACACATCCAGTTGGCTTCATCAGTGGCACTTCTCAATGTAACGATCTGCATAAATTAGATGAACAGTAGTACAGGTTTGACAAACAAATTCAAGTTGGATTGATCCTTAAATAACCTAAGAAACTGCTGCATAATAATAATGTTATTCTGGTTACCCTTATAAAGACTTAATAAATTGCTGCTTAATCTAGAAAACATAATATATATTTTAAAAATTGAATGCCTTATTTAAGAGACACATTCACTGATATACACCCTTACAGAGATTTGACAAATAGCTTTAATTTTTATGACCTGTCTATAGATTTAATAAGTGGCTGCCATTTTCATGAACACATTTTTTGCTAATTACTGCATTTTTTAGATGACCACATAACATGTTCAGTTATTCTTGTAATTATTACTGAACAAATATACAGTTACAACCTGGTCAGAAAGGTTAGTCTTAAAGTACTACCGAACTTTATTCAGCTACTACACACGTGTGTAGTATTATCGCTGAAGTGTCAGTTGGTCAAACGTATTCATTATCGCTGGATAGTCAAAACCTCGTACCCGTTAATTTTCCAACTTTTCAGGAGAGACAAAACCCGACTGTTTAAAGTATGCACTGGACATCACTGTCATACACTTTACATATATTTAATAAAAAAAACAAAAGAAGAAACACATACTTGTAATCAACAAGAGAATTAATAACATAAGTATGCAGAATGAGAAACATACAGCAAAATGGTCCGCCCTCAAGAGGACTCAAACTTTGTTTATACACTCACACGAAAGGTACTGGAATTAGATAGACACATGTTGGTTAAGTCACTTGTACTTGGTTGTGAATATTCACTTATCGTCATAAAATGCACAGCTGACTACTTGATCATCTACTAGGAAATAACACAGATACAATAGAATGTTAAGGTTTACATCCCCTGTCTTGTTCACATGTTCCACTTGCCACGCCTTCATCAGATGTGGTACACACTTTAGCTCCAACGAACTTTGGTACAATATTTCCCCAAAATATTGCTCTATTTGAATTCCAACGTTGTTTAACGCTCTGCGACGTCAATGTACTTGTGATATGCAGATAATGTTGATTCTCCTTCGTATAAGGCAACCAGCCAAGTCCAAGGTTTACAGGCAGATTAGGGTTACTGGAAAAGATAAGAAGACATGTTTTACATATTCTAACAAGCTAAGGATATATTACATGTATATAACAATAATTTAAATATTAAACAACACTTATGACAGGAATGTTCATTCCAAACAAGTGTTTTAAATTAAACTTGTTCAAATATGCTTACCCTGTTTTTGCAAAGTTTGTCCACAGTGTTATAACATCTTTGGATAAGATTTTCTCCCAGACCATAGCAGCTCTATCATCATCTTCACCAGTGAACGATTTGAAGCCGAACACGAACGGCATTTCCTCGCCATGGGGAACTCCTTCTAACCAGGATATGTTTGTGAACATGGCCGTACTAGGTTTACTGTCGAATACGTACATATAAGTGCTTGCAACAGGTGGTTCTTGTACGTGCCCGTTTAAGGAGTTGTACATGGGTAATGTAAACAATATGTCTCCATGTATGTCCACATACTGGTTTCTGATATTCAAAGGGTCATTAGGGTTATCCCAGTTTGTGTATTCGTGTGTCACTAGATTGTTTAAAAGCTGTAGATTCTTGTTGCCTTTGTAATAAAAACTCATTGAATTTGTTATCAATACTTTCTCGAACTCATCCCTGGTAGGCATAAACGTTTCAACATCTTCAACATCTTCAAGCCCTGCAGCGCCTTCCGCGCTATTCATACCGGTCAAGACATCCACGCTCTGAAACATATCCAGTATTTCTAATGACAACTCACTGGAACCATCGAATGCATACCGTGGCTCATATGCAATAAAGTCATTATCCTGCGTTGGGTTAAAAGGCATAGGTAAATCAAAATATTCAGTACTTGACATAAGTTCAAGTAATCTGTCGGATGAAACTGATTGAAGACATTCTACCATTGTCTGGGAATCGTCATTGTTGCAATCGGTGTCACCAGCTAGACGTTTCGTAGACTCTGGAATATTTGAATTGCTGGCCCAGATTGCATCTATGCCTCCACTTTCTCCTATAACGCGTTGAAACAACCCTTTATTTCCGGGATATAAAGCTTGATAGAAAACGCTTGCAGATCCCGCAGATTCCCCAAACAAGGTAACTCTCTGATTATCGCCACCAAATGCTTCTATATTGTCATACACCCACTTTATACCCAAATGTTGATCCCATAATCCAGCATTTCCAGGAGCATGTTCAGTTTCGGTACTGAGGAATCCCCATACTGACACACGGTAGTTCAATGTGACCACAATCACGTTTCCATGGGCCGCTATGTTATCTCCAAGATAAGAATTAGTAAATCCATAATTGAACCCTCCTCCATATATCCAAATCATCACGGCGAGTTTTTCTTGTTTATTTCTCAGATTTGGAGCATAGATGTTTAGGAACAGACAATCTTCTGACATCTTAGGATTGGTGAAATGTAATATATCTATCATAAATGGAGGTTGCATGCACATTCTACCGTGAGCAAATGCATCTAGTGGTTCACTGAGAGGAGCCTTTGGTAAAGGTTTCTGAAATCGTCGCTTCCCAACAGGTGCCTCAGCAAAGGGTATTCCTAGGAAACGATCAATGGAAACGGTTTCATCTAGAAAGGTGGTATCTTTTACATAGCCGTTTATAGTTCCAATCTTGGTTTCCACGGTAACAACTTGTCCATCTGCTGCGATACACATTGTTGCCATAGCACTGACAAGCACAAGAATGATTCTTTCCATTATCTTGTTAGTTGTGCAGCGGAAAATAGTTAGTACTAATAATCCCTTCACCAGGGTGTATTATCTCACCAGCTGAGCAGCCTGAAATGAAAAGAATAATTATTTTATTAGTTGCACATGTAATGATTTAAGATAATATCAAAACAAAAGGAGAAAGTAACTATTCAGCTAAAAAATAAAGTCGTTAAATGTTGAATTTAAGGTGTTTTGTTTAAAGAAATATTATATTAAACAAGCTAGCGTTACCTCTGTCTATCACAGCCGTTTAAGAAATGATCATAAATAAATTACATGCTCGAGAGCTACACATACATATTTTAAAATATACTTGCAATGTATTCTAGTGTGGGTATCGGATGACCGCCATATCAAGACTGTATTTGTTTGACAAATATCAATAAATTATTATGGCTCTCAGTAGTTTGAGTAGCTGAAACCTTGTAGATAAAAGTATAATTTACACACGAAACTGACATGAAATCAGTACATTGTACTTCAAACACCACATACACACTATGTTTGTTTACCTCAATGAAGTTTGCTTAGTGAATCCAAATTTGGATAAATCGTCACTCAAGTTTGTATGGCCTGCACAATAGAAACCCTGCACAAAATAGACTAAAATACATGTTCTCTAATGTCAAAACCCAGGACGTAACGTATTAGCAAATAATTTCAAGTTTGCATTCGCCTCATAACAAGCCTGGTATCGAATCATTTGAATATAACTTACAGCCTAGTGTGTATAATTTAGGTAAATAACGAAAACACTGATTACAGTAAACTCTATGTCAAAACAACACTGTTTATTTATGTTGAACTGAAGTTTTAAAACAATTGATAAATGTACTATAACGTGTATTATTACAGGCAAACATGTATATGCTGATCCGTTATATTTAAAAGCCAAGTTGTGAGCAAAAGTTGTGAGGTATGTATAACACATACGCATGCAGACAGCAAAAGGTTCCTGTGAATATGGACTGAATTTGGTCCATGAAGTTCATTAACTATATCACGAATGTAGTTTATTTTCAACATCGCATTTGGTACCAAAACAGGATAAGGTTTTAAACAAACATGAAAGCTTTTTACGCCATGTACGGTGTCAATATTAGATTACGATTCGTATCTGTTAAGCATTTTCCTAAATTAATAAAATTACATTCATGACCAATTTCGATATAACACGCTGCTCGACTCTTCAAGCGCGAAATTTCTTTCCATAGGTAAACTATAAAAATATGCATTAAAAATATGTCGCTACAAAAAATATACAGTTTGGAGGAAAGGTTTACAATATTACCAAATTTTTGCTATGAAGAACCGAAATCCTGATATCAAAAAAAATATTAAGTAATAGAATTTCTGATATTCAAAAATAATATTTGTTTTTAAATTAAGAAATATAATTCCTGTTATCTAAAAATAACAAGAAATCGATTTTCTGATGTCATAACTTCGACTTGATATCAAGAAAAGTTTTTTTTTAAATTAAGAAATTGTATTCCTCATATCCAAAATTTAAGAAAAATGCTTGATATACGAGTAAATGTATCAAGAAGTGAATATTACATATCAAGAAGTCGATTGTCTGATGTATGTTATTCGACTTGATATCAAGAAAGATTTTTAGGAAATAAAGAAAATCGAGTTCATGATATCCGAAAATAAGAACGATTTCTCTTTATCAAGAAATGAATATTTGATATCAAGAAATCGGTTTTCTGATATCATGATTCGGTTTATGTCAGAGATACATTTACATGTATTAATATTAATAATCAGCCATTATACATATTGAAGGTTGATATAATGGAAATTTCATTTCATTACTAGATCCTACAGGTAACTGTATCGTTGATAAATGCTAAAATTTTGTAAAACTAATATTTTTCTATGCAAAGAAAAATACAAAATTTTCACACAAAAAGTATTTCGATTTTTTGTTATCAGAGATACAGTTACCTGTGCTACGAATGTGAACATTTTACAGCACCTAATCGTACATAGAAATGGGTTGTGTAGAGAATACTCACTGATAAAAAATGAATTAGAACATATGTTAGGGTTACTGACACAATATTGCGTACAATACCTGATAACGGATAGTAATCCTGACATAACAGCTACATGTACATGTTGTAATCCTGGTAGATGTTAACTTGGCTCATACATAATTTTTTACTCCCAACAGTATGTTATAGTTTGGTGGGGGATAACCATACTTATAATATTGAGGTAAATTTATTGTTATGTTATTTATGTTTACGCAATCGATTGTCTTTGTTTTGTATGTGTATGCACAGGTAACTGCATTATTGATAAAGAGTAACTTTAAAAAAATCATCTTTTTGTAAAATTTATATTTTTCTAGAAAGAAAATATAAATTTCACATTTAAAAAAAAATTCAATGATGCAGTTACCTGTGCGTGTATGTGCATGAGTAGTGCGGTAACCGTTATCGACTTGTACCAAATTCCGGATTATGCAGAATATTGTTCAGCAGGTTAATAGCTACAACTCAGTTTCCACAATTGCTTGACAAAAATTGTATTGGCAAAAACGTACCTTTTTTTAGATAGAAACTAGTGCGATTCACCACCGTGTTGTACTGTCCAGGTCCACATGTGCAATTGGAAGTAGAATAACTACATTTGTATAAGTTTTTAACTATATTTAGCTATAAGGTTTTTTCTTGTTCAGTTTTGTGTTGGTTTCTGTGATGTGTAAGTTAACTTGTAATGCTTGTGCGCTTTGTTTTTCATAAGTTCAGCTTTGTGGCGCTGCTATTTCTGTATATGCTGCATTCCCTGTCCGATTTGACACAATCTTTCATTGAGTTTATTAATGCTACTTTATCAAGCAATTTAAAACTCGAGCGAAGTCTTTCGGCACTCAAATACTAGTCGACCAGTATATACATGAAGATATTTAATTGTCTGGCACGTAGTATATGCATGTCTAATAATTCACTTAGAGTCGTCTCGAAACCGAGGTGTGTTAAATTCGCCATAGGCTCGCTTAATAACATATGTTTTCTAGACCCGTTTAAGAAATAGTAATCCTCAAAGATAACCAATGAAGATTTACTAGAAATTAGACAATTAGGATAATTTAACATTTTCTAGCAATTACCGATTGTCATGTCGTCGGGACAAGTACATTATAGATGGTACTTTAAACCAACTTTAATAAGGGTAGTGCATTGTCAACGAATGTTTAGACTTGTTAAGAAATGTTTCGATTCTGCATATTAAAAACTCAACTCACGAAGGAATATTTCTCGTAAAAAAGATATTTTAAGACAGCTCTTATCATTGTAGACCACCACGTAGCTGGTGAGATAATACACGTGTACTCTGTTGAGGGGATTACTCCTATTGTTAACTTATAATTAACACACATGGTTATAGTCAGTCAACCTGAAACTGTGTAATTTATAATGAGTATTATTAACTCAAACCAACAATATGTTAACTCCCTTTCCAAATTGACTTCAACAAGCATGTGCGTACAATCAAGGGAAATACAACATGAACAATTCTCGTAAAAAAGGCATTTTATAGTTATTTCTTATCATTGCAGGCTGTCGAGTAGCTGGTGAGATAATACACATTCTTTTGAAGGAATTGTAAGTGCTTTCCGTATCACATCTAGCATCAAAATGGGAAGAGGCATTCTCTTGCTGGTAGTCGCTATGGCAACCGTCTGCATCGCCACAGAGAGACAAGTTATTACTGTGAAAACCAAGATTGGAACTATAAACGGTTATGTGAAAGATACTACTTTTCTAGATGAAACCGTTGCCATTGATCGTTTCCAAGGTATACCCTTTGCTGAGGCACCTGTTGGAAGGGGACGATTTCAGAAGCCGCTACCAAAAGCACCACTGAGTGAACCGCTTGATGCATTTGCTCACGGTAGTGCGTGCATGCAAACATCGTATATTTCAGCCAGGTTAAAATCACTCAACCTCAAATTCTCAGAAGACTGTCTGTTTCTTAACATATATGCTCCACATGTGAGAAATAAACAGGACAAACTCCCTGTAATGGTTTGGATTTATGGAGGAGGATTCAATTTCGGATATACTGATAGTTATCTTGGTGATAACATAGCGGCCCATGGAAACGTGATTGTAGTCACATTGAACTACCGCGTGTCAGTATGGGGATTCCTCAGTACCGGAAATGAACATGCTCCTGGAAATGCTGGATTATGGGATCAACATGTGGGTATAAAGTGGGTGTATGACAATATAGAAGCATTTGGTGGCGATACTCAGAGAATTACAATATTTGGTGAATCCGCCGGGTCTGCAAGCGTTTTCTATCAAGCTTTATATCCTGGAAACAAAGGGTTGTTTCAACGCATTATAGGAGAAAGTGGAAGTGTTGATTCACCTTGGGCAAGCAATGCATATATCAACGAGGTTACGAAACGTCTAGCTGGCAATACAGACTGCAAGAGTGACGATTCCAAAGCAATGGTTGAATGTCTTCAATTAGTGTTACCTGATAAGTTACTTGAAATTGTTTCAAATCCAAGTAATGGCTATATGGATTGGCCTATGCCATTTAACCCAACAAAGGATGATGACTTTGTCACATATGAGCCAAGGTATGCGTTCGATGGTTCCAGAACACTGCTTACAGAACCTCTAGAGGTGTTTCGAAATGTGGATGTCCTGCATGGTGTGAATTCAGCAGAAGGCTCTATCGGGGTTAATCACTTTTTTGGCATTAGTGATGCAGAAGCATTCATGCCTAGCAGAGAAGAATTTAAAAATAAATTGATCAGCAAAATTGTGAATAAACAGTTCCGTGGTGGTAGCAACCTTCAGCTTTTAACCGATCTCATGGCAGCCGAATACACAAACTGGGATGATCCTAATGATCCGACCAGTATCAGAAATCAATATGTTGACATGCAAGGAGATTTGTCGATGGTTGGACCCATGTACAACGCCATAAACAGGCACGTACAAGAATCCTCGGGTGCAAGCACTTATATGTACGTTTTCGACAGTAAACCCGTAACACCATTTATTAAGGATGTCACTTGGATAAAAGGGGTTCCCCATGGTGAGGAGCTACCGTTTGTGTTCGGCTACAAATCTCATACTGGTGAAGATGATAGAGCCGGTATGGTCTGGGAGAAACTGTTTGCCAGAGATGTAATGACACTGTGGACAAACTTTGCAAAAACAGGGTAAGTAAGATCCTTACTTGTTTTAACTTCAAACGGTGGAATGCAGATTCGTGTCGTACTACATTAAAGTGATATTAGGCCTACTGTTTAAAGTGACCATACGTGTTTTGTAAAACACAATAACCAATGATTTCTAATCATTGAACAAGTTTTATTCTTACAGTTATAAATTAAACAATTGTATATAACAGTTCTATTCCTATTGAACATAGTTGCAAAACAATAACAGCTTTTTTGACCCGCGTGGTCATAAATTAAGTTTACGTCAATTTTCCTATATTTTTGTATGATGTTGTCTTGTATACCCTAATACGGAAAACATTTGTACAAAAGAACATGTAATTGTTAATTTTCTTAACATTTTTCTTGTTTAAACGACTTTTTTTACTTTAATTTTTTAATCAAGTATAACAGTACCAAACCTTTAAATCTATTTGATGTCAGTCATTCTTTAGACGATGTATATTGTATATTCATCAACATTTTTAATTATATTTGACCATTGTCTCATTTTCTAAACTTATGTTTCAGTAACCCAAACAAGCCGGTAAACCTTGAACTCGACTGGCTACCTTATACGGAGAAGCATCAACATTACTTGCGCATAGAACGTGACATGACGTCACAGAACGTGAAACAACGTTGGAACACACGTAGAGCCAATTTTTGGACTAGTATTGTGCCAAAGCTAGTGAGAGCGGAAGTTTGTACCTAAATTGCCGAACATGAGGCAATTGGAACTAGTGAAAAGATGGTGAATGTTAGAAAAACATTACATTGTAAAAAGCATTATGGTAGTTTATATAGAGCTGTTATTTGTGAAATATATGTAGATGCTGGATGATATACTTTTTCATTAGGCCACTGTGCTGTTTGGTCCCTATGATAATCGTATTTAGCATATATATTTTCGCCCTCTTTCCAAAGTTCCAAAACGCCTCTTTAGGACGTATTAACGTTATGTCACTGTCCGTGTTGTAGAATAGAAAGAAACTTGCAAAATCTTCGTAAGGGTCACCAGACTTAAGTTGCAACTTTCGAAATCAATGTAAGTGTTACCAAAATGAAGCAGTCACTTGTCTAATCTATCTCAGGGTAAGAATTATGAAATTGACTTTGAATTCTACACAGGTTTCAATAGTATTATGCAGCTACTTGTCAAATCGACGTAAGGGTCCAAAACGCCTCTTTAGGACGTATTAACGTTATGTCACTGTCCGTGTTGTTTTAAAATAGGTCAAAGGGTGGTTGTGCCTCATTTAGTCGCTGTTTTGGCACGGGTTTGTGTGGTTGGTTCGCCGTGCAGTGGGACCATGTGGAACTTGGTCAAGTATTGGCTGCGTTTCATTCGGCAATACCACTATTACATAATTTTTTGTGAATGTGGGTCTTCTTGCATTTTATCGGCGGGGACTTGGATCTTTAATTGTTTCTTCGGCTTATGTGTGGGCATTGCTCAATGTAGTTGCTAGGAATATTTAATATTATTTCCCACCCCGTTCCTACCTTTCCATTACTTTTACTAGGTCAAGTCGTAGTTGTGCCTCTTTAGGTCGCATAGCGTTAGGTCACTGTTAGGTCCTTGTGTTTTAAACTAGGTCACGCCCCGGGGTTGAGGCGTCTCATTTGGTCGACGTTTTGGCATGGGTTTCTGTGGGCATAGCCCAGGGTAGCTATGTCGTGGTGTTTATTATTTATGTGCTCGGCTGGTTGGGTTGAGTGCTACCTTTCCTGTCGGATTTTCTCATACCTTTTTTACGAAAAGTAAGTGGTTATTTATGTACTATCGATCAACCTTGATGGAGATTTTATATTTGTTTATACTTGCTGAATCATGTTTATCATCCTGATTAAATAGCTACACAGCCAAATAAACTCTAAATATGTATTCATTATACTCTTAATTACGAGGTACACGAGATATAATAATGTATACTTAAGGTCGGTCGTCTGTTGGTTGATTGTTCCGTACCAATGTTATCCGATCTGTTTCTTTGTAACCATTGATCTGTTTTAAATGGAGCTTTATATTACATGTTAGTAATAAAAAAAGAAATGAGAAATCGGACATTGAAGGCAGCACCAAACCTAACCAGACGAGCACAGGAAACATAAAGAACTTATACCAAACACTTGGGGTACAATGCTCACATGGCTCATAAATAACCGAACGAGAAAATGAAATACCCATGTCCCAGCTGTCAAAAAGCTGAACAACCTAAAGTTTAATAATGATAAGCCAAAATGGTTACCTCATGTGACCAAACAATGGATGGATTACAATAATTTGACCGAGTATACATTTCTCTGATTCCGGGTAACCTAAATACCATGCTACAAACTGCAAAATCTAGCGACAAAAAGGCTTTCATATGACACACTATAACAATATTTTGACCCACGATGGCCCATAGATTTTTCTGAGAAAAACATTGTGACCAAGTTTCAAAAGGAATAAGTGACAATTGTGAAGTCTAGAGTGTTAACAGTCCAATTGTTGACGATGGACGACGGACAAAGGGACAATCACAATAGCTCACATTGAGCACTTTGTGCTCGGGTGAGCAAAGCATACGCCAGATATTGACCTCTAGTGGCTAAACAAGGTATTTCGGAATTCCCTAGAAGACCATTAAGATTATGCCAAAGCGGTAATCTCTTGTAAACAAACAAGTTAATATATGATATAACCATAAATATAAAGCCAAAAATGGTGACATTTAGTAATTAAACGAGATTTTTATATGATAAAAACCATAATTATTATGTCAGAATAGTGACTTCAATAATGGCTTAGATAAATGGCCAATCATCAACAGTCTAAAGGGCTAAAACAACTGTAAACGATAACCAACAAACAATATCGACGGAAGCAAACAAATAAAAAACTTAATTCATTGTACCATACCCCCCTTGCACAGAAACAAAACTAGTGATATACATCTACACACCAGGGCTAATATCTAATGTTAAAATAAGTTTTGTCCGATCATTTTCACGTTATGAATGTACCATTGTCAAAGTTTCTATGGGTTACATTGATCATATGCCTCTATTTGTTGTTATTAAGTGTATACGTATATGCAAAACTTTTGTCATGTAAAACTCATGAAATAAAATATGATTAAAATAATGTGCATTAGCATTTAAACTTAGTAACGAATGTGATATGGTGCGAATAGTGAGGACTATTCAGAAATGGTGCGAATAGCGAGGGCTATTCAGCTATGATGCGAATAGCGAGGGCTATTCAGATATGGTGCGAGTAGCGCGGGCTATTCAGATAATGTGCGAATAGCGCGTGCTATTCAGATATGGTGCGAATAGCGCGGGCTATTCAGATAATGTGCTAATAGCGCGGGCTATTCATATATGGTGCGAATAGCGCGGGATATTCAGATATGGTGCGAATAGCGCGGGATATCCAGATATGGTGCGAATAGCGCGGGCTATTCAGATATGGTGCGAATAGCGCGGGATATCCAGATATGGTGCGAATAGCGCGGGATATTCAGATATGGTTCGAATAGAGAGGGCTATTCAGATATGGTGCGAATAGAGAGGGCTATTCAGATATGGTGCGAATAGCGCGGGATATTCAGGTAAATAATGAATACGAAGAGAAAACAAACCTAACTCAAATTGGTGCAGGTCGCACATGATGATGAATACTAAGAATTTATGACATTAAGATTCAGCGATCAAACATCGAAAGTCTAAGTCGCAGATAGTTTCGAACAATTACATAATAATTTATTTTATCTTCATGTCATTGCTTACTACAAATAACCGCATGATGCATGTACGTATCTAGGTCTTCGTGGAAATACAGTATAATTGTTCATTACGTTATTTCCCGTGAACACTCGACATTTC
Organism: Spisula subtruncata; assembly: GCA_963678985.1. NCBI lineage: Eukaryota > Metazoa > Mollusca > Bivalvia > Venerida > Mactridae > Spisula > Spisula subtruncata. The sequence goes on along the minus strand of OY787675.1, from coordinate 6,830,911 downwards.
TACTTAGTATTTTATATACGTGTTCCAAACAAATTTATAGTCGTGCGTATTCCCCGTTTTTCCTGTTACAAACGAACAATCAAACGACCGAGCGAGAGAGTGGGCGTTTGTGCCAGCAAGCAAGCAAGCCAACTCAACTAAAACATCAAATCAAATACCAATAATTTAGTGCTGCAACTTTAACAACATTATGTTGCGGGCATGGGCGTTGGAGTTCATTCAGGACCTTTTGTATACCTTACGAATATGAACGGTTTACTGCTATATATCATATATAGAACGTAGTGTAAAGTGAATAAAGATATTCGCTGGGACTTAATCTTATTGACATAATTTTCCTTACATGAACTGATAACTTCTAGTCGGGGTAGACGTATATGTTTGTGTGGAGATAAACTTTATAAACAGGTAAGAATATTATGTTTGAGTGTCTTTGCTTTGGTGCAGGTCCAGCTTTGAGTTACATTGTTTATAGGGTTCATCCAAACATTTAGGGACCTTTTCACCAACATCGTAAAACTTTAACCCAGGATAAGACTTAAGATTGACAGCAATTAAGTTAATAATCACTATCATTTCTTTGCCATTCAATTGAATCATGTGAAATTTTGTCTGATGATTTTTTGTTACCCACTGAACATGACATTGTATACTCGTGTACATTAAAATTGGTACATTTATAACAACATGGGAGCGAATAGAACATTTAACAATTTAAAGTCCAAATGAATTTTAAGTATAAAATGTTTGTGAATAAGGCCCCTGACTCATTGATGAAAGTGGGTCTTTGTAGCTGTTTAGTACATTTTGTATACGTTTTTTTGTTCAGTATATTTTGGTTATTGTTTTACGTGTACTTGTAAACTGCTTGTGTTTGTATGGTCCTCTTTGTATGTTCGTGCTTTTATTTCGGTTGCGTACTAACTTTCCTTCCGAATTTATATAGCATTTTACAGAATGTGTCATTGTTGCTGCTGTTAATTAATCAAGAAATAAAAATCGCGGGTAAACTTGATATTTAATAAATCCGATGACTTTCACCACAGGCCTAAGAAATTGTACCACCAACGACAGCTTTTACTTCCCAAATTTTTTATCCATCCAATATAGTATATATTTGACAGGTTTGCAACGTTTCGGGCTGGGTTCCATTGTAAATATCAAAACAATGTCGAAAGTACCTGATATTATAACTGAAATACGATACGACTATAGGTATATATTTTGATTGTTTTTATTTGTGTCGTAGAGACACAATTAGATCCTACTAAAACCATGTTCTTGCCAGTTTATACGTTAAATGAAGTAGGGCGGACAGGGGTGTTTCAAATTTGTTCTTATATCTAATGAATGAGTGAACATTTGGGGTTGTTAAACTCTGTTTTTTTTGTGATATAATTTCTTAGGCGTGTGCTTTCACTATTTTTTTTAATAAGAAGCAAATATGTGCCGGCAAAGTTACTGTCCATGTTAAGATAAAACATGCATTATATCAATTGTTGATTTAGCTGTTTTTGTTGTGCCTTCGTAGCTTAGTGGTAAGTGGGCTTGCCGTCTTATATGTCGACCCGGGTTCAAATCCAGGTGGATGTACATATGTATGACTAAGTAAATTAAGGCTATGATCGGCATGATTTTGTTTTTGTTTAAAGTGTATATAGCTATATCGGAAGATATTTTTTTATAAAAGTTTCAAAAACTGAAAAACAATTATGCTTTCATATCCATTAGATCCTTTTTCGCTTCAGTTTCAACAGAAACTCTGTCTGTGATTTATAGGACATGCGAACTGTCCATTTTCATACGAAAGTGTTCTAGAACACCCCATGAAACTACATGTATAACAATCGCCTATTTTTCGACGATTGAATCAAAGTACACGGAACCCATCCAAAGTTTTAATTTGGAATTAAGGTAGTCTAGTATCATACTAAAAACGATGCAAGTAATTATTTTGACATCGAATGTCAGTTAGAATATAGCTCTATACACTTTAAAATACATAGAATATAATATGTCAAAACGTCATCGAGTATATATTTAATTTTTGTCCAGATGTAAGAGTAAATACATGGTTAGACTGTACAATGTACTTCATTCCGTGTACTACATTCAGATGGTTCATGGCCGAACATGTATAATATAGAATATAGTTCATTTGCTAGCACGACTTGTTCTGGATTTTGACATTTGGGTTAGTGTCCTATCTTGGTAAAAAACGACGGCATATTGTTCTAATCAAGGGAGACAAAACCAACGATTGTACGTAGTTTGGATCTACTAATAACATTTTTAAGGACGACAACTGTATAAATGGATTTAAAAGAGGCATTCCATATAACTACTATATTTTCTCTACTATCACATTAAATGAGCTAAATGTACAAAGCACTATCAATCCTAATCATTTTGTCAGAAGAAAATGTCCGCAAATATGTCTCTTTATAGTTTATCCTACTTGTTTGTACAATAAAAAGCCATGGATTTTCACATTTTGGGACGACCACTTATTCATATATTTTTGCAATGGACATAATAACTATTTAGTAAATCTGTTTATTAGGATAATTTTGCTGATTCCAAATATGGAAAACTAGACCCGCCTATCGCTATCGCTGTCGCTATCGCTCCCTTGCACTAATTTGTTTATAAATCTAATATATGATCTATAACCTATACATAATGTCAAAAATATATTCAAATCACCTATAGTAATTTATCGCTTCCAGAGATTTATCATTATGTGGTCAAAGGGAAACAACTCGTGACTATTTTGGCTCGTTACGGAAATATATTTTTTTCTTGGTAATTGGTGGGAGCTTTTTGTTGAAAATTTGAAAAGTTTAAACAATAATGATTTCTATTTTATGAATAATATTCCTGAATCGATTAAATCGATCAAAGTTATAGGGAACGCCTCTATCGACACTGATCATTGGCAATGACATCTTTTATAAATGTAATGAGTCCTGGGCACGTATTTATAAAGCATCTTAAGTTAAAACTTAAATATTTTGACTTAAGTTAAAATATTGTGCTGCCCATATTTCACAAGAAATAAAAAAGCTCATGTTTTCTATATGATTTGAAGTGTTATGTAAAGAGCTACAGTTATCACAAAGAAAACATGAGCTATTTTTCATTTCTTGTGAAATATGGGCAGGTCAATATTTTAACTTAAGTCAAAATATTTAAGTTTTCACTGAAGATGCTTTATAAATAAGGGCCCTGTTCTCTAATCCTTGGGTAATTTATTGTCATAATTGTGTATATATTTCTTATGAATATGAATAACAAAATAAAAATAAAACTGAATATATACATAACTTTTATTTTTGAGATAAGGAAAAAGATAAATGGTAATACACAGCATTTACTTGCAGAAGATTTAAAAATTGACTGAATTAAATCATATTCAAACAATACCATTACAATAACCATGTACTGGACCTTTGAGTTTAAGTTTACATACTAAGTTGTCCATCCTGTGGCATTGGGGTGCACTCTGCCATGATACGCATTTACTATTGAACAAAGTTTAATTCAGTAAAATCAACAAAAACATCACCTTTGGACATTGGAAAACTCAGTGTGGTCATGAAATATAGAATTTGTATTGACTATTAAAAGGAACGTATTAAAGTTATTTTTATTGAAAAGAATTCTATACTTGGGTTTTGTATTACCAACTTCCTACGGAATAAGTCCAGAGTACATAAGGGAAGCCGGTGAACCAGATTTTAAGACAGTCTAGTTACTACAGGACGTTTTAATGTATCTGACTCTGACCATGTCATCTAAAAGCGCAATAACATGCCACCCTTCCATAGTACTTAAAACAATTACATAATCGGAATCCAATCAGCTCTCTTCATTTAGGTCACTTATAAAAACTTTCGTGTCTTCTTTTTTCATTTTTCATGTTCAGAAGTTATAATTTTATTAGATTGCTAATAAAGGCGTTACTGTATCTGGATGTCAGTTTGAAATCGCTGAATCGCGTCAATATTGTGTACTTAGATTTGGTAACGCAATACGAATTGGCTAAGTGTATGTGAATGGATCGTTTCAAAATTCGGTGGTGCATTATTATGCATTTTCATTTACACAAATTAAATCAGTTTTATCATAAAATTGACATTTCAAGGTCACTTTGAGATAAAGTTTGTTGGTTTATATAGCCTATTGGGGTTTATAGGAATATTGACTTTTTGCAATATGTATATTTGCAGTCAGGCATTGATACATGTGGTGCAAATGGGTTCCAGATACGACACTCATTGTGTACCTACCCACTAGAATTCATTGCAAGTGTTTCCTAAAATATTCATTTTAAGTTAATGTGTCTGTTGTTTACATGTTTAATGGGGTAACCTATGAAAAGTAACGTTGTCTCGAAAAACATTAAAATATATAAAATTGAAATATACATTTATTGACTTTAATTATTGCTAAAGACAAGTTAATGTAAATGTATTTTTGATACGTACGTATGTATTTAATGTTACTATTGTAAACTGTTCTGTTTAATCAGGGAAATAGTATGTTTTCTGCTTTTTTTATTTTCAGTTGTCATAAATTCGTAAAATGAATAAATTTGTTTTGTTCCGTTTTAGTATTAAACGAAAAACTCTATGGCGACAAATGACAATTTAAAGTTTATTCCACAAAATGTCTCGAAAGTTAACATTGTTCTTTTTCAGTGTTAACAAATAAGCTTGATCATGACATTTAGCTTGCCCTTATAAAACCGAAAAAGCTGAACCAGTTTACTAGAAATTATTTCTAAACTTGTTATTAATTATGACAATTTAACATTTTATAGCGATTACTGACAGTTGTCTCGCTGGGAGGGATAAATTAAAGGTGCCACTTTAAATCAATTTTATATACGTAATGCACGCATTTTAGACATGTTAGGGAAAGTTTTATTTCAGTATGGTAATAGTTTCTGCATTTGTTTTCCGGATTTAATAGTACTGTCTTGGCTGTTTCTTATTTTAGTTTTATTTTCGAATGATCTAGCCTATTAGTTATAGCACCGTCTCAATGGTGGGTGAAGTTTTGCAGGAGCATTTCTTTATTTTTTATGGGATTTGCAATTACAAACATGTAGTATTAATAGTCATTAATAGTTAACTAGCATATATTCCGTCGTTGCTAAGCTAGAAGAAATGATATGTGATGCATACTTTGTCAAAAGATTTTATTACTTAAAGCACATAATTCTATGTAATAGCAGTGGATCTATCACAATTGTTAGATTATCTACATCGTACATGTATGATATTAATAACACAAACACATCTTTATATTGTAAAAACAGACTCATTGATGACGTCATATGATAGTTATACTACACACGTGTAGTGTAAGAACATGCGTACTAGTTATACTAAACCCAGATACAAGGGGATGCATGTGACGTATATAACATCAAACCAAGATTGTGTCAACTGCCTTTCTGGATACAATGTAGGTTTAAATATAAGAATACTTGTAAAATCAGGGGAATACTAAAAGGTACCAATAGTATTTTACTGACTGTTCTTATCATTGTAGACTGTCCAATAGCTGTTGGTACAACACACACTCTGTTGAAGGGACTGCAAGTGCTAAATTCGGTAACACAACGAGCAACATAATGGAAAGAGTCATTCTCCTGCTAGTTGTCGCTATGGCAACCATTTGCAACGCCACAGACAGACAAGTTGTTAGCATGGAGACCAAGATTGGAACTATAAACGGTTATGTGAAAGATACCACTTTTCTAGATGAAACTGTTGCCATTGATCGTTTCCAAGGTATACCCTTTGCTGAGGCACCTGTTGGGAAGGGACGATTTCAGAAACCACTACCAAAAGCACCACTCAGTGAACCGCTTGATGCATTTGCTCACGGTAGTATGTGCATGCAAGCACCTCTAATGGCGGATATGATAGAAACCTTTGAGTGTAAATTCTCAGAAGATTGTCTGTTCCTAAACATATATTCTCCACATTTGAGAAATAAGCAAGAGAAACTCCCTGTCATGGTTTGGATATATGGAGGAGGGTTTAATTTCGGATTTGCTGATAGTTATCTTGGTGACAATATAGCAGCCCATGGAAACGTGATTGTAGTCACATTGAACTATCGTCTGTCCGTATGGGGATTCCTTAGTACCGGAAATGAACATGCTCCTGGAAATGCTGGATTATGGGACCAACATGTGGGTATAAAGTGGGTGTATGACAATATAGAAGCATTTGGTGGCGATAATCAGAGAGTTACATTATTTGGTGAATCCGCCGGGTCTGCAAGCGTTTTCTATCAAGCTTTCTATCCTGGAAATAAAGGGTTGTTTCAACGCGTCATAGGAGAAAGCGGAGGTGTAGATGCAATCTGGGCCAGCAATGCGAATATCCCAGAGTCTACGAAGCGTCTAGCTGGTGACACCGACTGCAACAATGACGATTCCCAGGCAATGGTAGAATGTCTTCAATCGGTGTCATCTGATAGATTACTCGAGCTTATGTCAAACGTAAGCTTAGGATATTGGGATATGCCTATGCCGTTTAATCCAACGAAAGATGGTGACTTTGTCACATACGAACCAAGGTCTGCTTTTCACGGCTCTAGAGGACTGTCTCCAGAAGCGTTGGAGATGTTTCGAAGTGTGGATGTCCTTACTGGTGTGAATACGGCGGAAGGTTCAATCGCGTTAAATCCATTCTTTGGCGTTGAAGATGGTGAGAAATTCATACCCAGCAGGGACGAATTCGAGAAAACATTGATAACTGAACTTATGAAAAAACAGTTCAGTGGCGGAAGCAACCTTGAGCTTTTAAGCGATCTAGTGGCAGCCGAATACACAAACTGGGACAACCCTTATGAACCGGTCAATGTCAGAAAAGAATATGTTGATATGCATGGAGACTTGTCATTCGTTGGACCCATGTACAACTCCTTAAATAGGCACGTACAAGAATCGTCTGCTACGGGTACGTACATGTATGTATTCGACAGTAAACCTGAGACACCATTGTTCACTAGCATATCCTGGTTAGAAGGAGTTGCCCATGCGGAAGAGCTACCATTTGTGTTCGGCTACAAATCGTTTACTGGTGAAGATGATAGAGCTGGTGCAGTATGGGAAAAACTGTTTGCTAGGGATGTAATGACATTGTGGACGAATTTTGCAAAATCAGGGTAAGCAAGATCCCTATCAGATTAAATATTATAACTATAATAGTATTGTCTCGAATGCTGACGTTTCGCTGGCTTAGAATGAGAAGGACGACCTTGTACGACTACTGCATATTTGAAACCTGCATCATAAGGCGCTTCTTATGAGCCAAATTTTCATGAAAATCAGAATTGTCATGTTGACCAAACTGAAGTTGAAAAAGCTTGTTTTACCATAAGTAAAAAGTGATTGTCAGCTTTTCTTGTTTTCTCAAAATATTGATTTTGTAGTTACGACCAGCGTTTTGTCCTATAATGTTGTTAGATGTTTGAACTATTTCTATTATCCAGTTAGGCGACTTTATACGTCATCCTATTAATTTATGTCATAATTCACAATAAAGCATGTTTACGTTGTATAAACTCTTTTAAAATATGTGAGAATACTAGTATATAAACTCTGTCACATTTCCTTTTCCAGTAACCCTAATTTGCCTGTAAACCTTGAACTCGACTGGTTAACTTATACGGAGAAGCACCAACATTATCTGCGCATAGAACGTGACATGACGTCACAGAACGTTAAACAACGTTGGAATTCACGTAGAGCCAATTTGTGGACAGATATTGTTCCTAAAGTAATTAGTGGGGGCGAGCTATGTGGAAAATCTAACGAAGACGAGGCAACTGGAACATGTGAAAAAGATGGAGGATGCAAACCATAAATTTATTTTGCATTATTTCATACAGTACAGTTGTAGTTGATAATGTATTTGGAGGAGATGCTTATTTCCTTTCAATGCTACATGTGATTCAAAACTGTTCCTTTTATATCGAGAATTTAATGTTTCCGACTTATTAGTAATGACTTTATGATCTTGTGTATGTATATATATATATATATATATGCTTGGGTATGTTTTGTGTTTCTTTCGCTCTTGAGTTGATGTTGTCGCGTGTTGCATGCTTGCATTACCTTTTATTAATTGTGAGGATCTGTGTCTACAAATACTTGGAATCAATTAATATAAAATGCACTCAAATAACATTGTAAGTTGTAACTATAATATGCTGTATCATATGAATTTATTTCTGTGTCTTTAGTGTGAACTGACATACTGTATCTATCTGCATGTGCTTTCATTTCTTGTAGATTATTACTTTTCAGCAATATTTCTTGCTAAACAGTATGTATATAATAGAGTATGTTATAAACAATAAGTTTTCTTGTATTTCCCCAAGAGTTTGAAAACCATTGTATTTATTGTCCAGAGATGATTTTCATCGTATCAAACACACATGTCAGGCATACGAATGCAGTTCTGTGATATCTATCAGTTTGACTATTCTTACCAAAAACACATCGCTGGCTGAGAATGAGAAGGTCGTAACTACTACTTTATTACGACCTTATAAATATGATATTGATACACATAAAATTTTGAAATCTACATCATAAGGTGAGTCTTGTGGGTCTATTTTCATGAAAATCGAAACTTGTGATGTTGACCAAAATGAAGTTCTAAAAGCTTGTTTTCCACGAGTAAGGACAAGGGGTATAACCTAAAGCATGGAGATTGGTGGTTTAAGTAAGACTTTCCATGGAGATTGGTGCCAATGGCCGATATTTTGATGTTTTTTGTCACTTGACGGACACATTTCCACCAAACTAAGTTCATTGTCTTGTTTTATATGCGGCGTGTATGCGATAACCACCTAGCCATAAGTTTAAGCCACCTATCGGCGGTCTGTTTTAGTCCGTCAGTGCAGCGATAAAAGCCTGAAAGAAGGGATGGTGACATCGGGTGTCCGTAGTCCGCATCTATTTTTATTAATTCTGAGGTATCCGGGGCATTCTGGCTGGTTTTATTGTGTTTGCTAGGTACTTCATGCATGATTTTATGGTTAAAATACTGTTTCTGCTTATTTAGGAGGCTCCATGTGCATATTTTTAACGTTTAAGACGATTTCATGGAGATTCGTCAACTTTAAGACCTAAACTGTGGAGAATTAAATCAATGTAAGTATTCTGTTCTAAAATGTTTTGCACCATAGTGTGTTATCTTCATTGATTAAAAATACAGTTTCTATTTATTCTTCAGACTCCTGGTTTGAAGAATGCGTACCAAAAAGACGTTACTTCATTCAAGGAGGAATTTGCAGAAAAGAAAACGAAAGATAAATTTTAATGAAATATCTTTGCCTAATGAAAGTGTAACTAAAAAGCTTTGTGTCGCAAATTAAATACGCCGTCACCATTTAGATATTCGTCATCAAAAAGAAAACGATTAACTTCAGCATCACCTTGTCATTTGTATCGGCACGAAGAACCCCAGTGAAAAGACGGAAAATAAATATAGAGTAAAGACTCATGAAAACACTTTATTCACGTAATTTAATACATGTTCAAGGCTATGATTCTATAAAATTATAAAAGAACATGAAATAATATGTCTATTTTGTTTTGTTGGAAAGGTCCAATAGCACAGATTTTGGTTGTATTCTTTGTTTTTGTTTACTTTAAAATGAATGTTATTGTTCAACAATGCTTGCTGAATATGTTGAGATACTGCCTGGAACATTTTGGTTCACAAAGCATCAGATCAAACTGCCTTTATAACATTGATCATCTGCGCTAATGAGCCTTTAAAACTACAATTTGTAAATAAACATATCAAACAAATTTACGTAATTATTACTATATTGGTTGCTCAAAAAGTGACCGTCGGTCTACTATGACCTCTCGGCAATGACCCCTTTATAAATACAAATGTAGTATACGAAGTATTTACTAGGTTGCCACTGTGGTCGAGCGGATAGCCCGCTTGACTACTGGTCAATATGTCTCTGGTTCGAACCTCGGCCGGTGCACTTGGTTATTCATGGAACGCTTTTCCGTGTTTCCCACCCAACTAGACATGATCTATTTGGAAGGTAACCCAGAAGTAGTCTCGCATGTATCAGTGCTGTACACCAGGTACGTTAAAGCCAATGTCTGAAGGGCAGTGCGCCCATATACATGATAACACCATATTGTGTTCTCTACTTGCTGCCTCTTAAGCAAAAACAAATGACCCATTTGTAATAAGTGTCAAAGGTACAATGCATTTAACAAGATGAATGCATTATAGAGATGAGAGAGAATATTGAAGTTCACTCTTATGAATGTAGCAAATAATAAAACTTCACTTAAAGACCACCTTAAAATTAAAACCTCCAGTTCGAAGTCAGTTCCAATGATTACATTTTGTACTCTTGAATTATAATACAACCATCTCTAAAATATGACAGTTTCAAGTATGATAAGCCTTTATCAATATATAAACAGCGATGATAAGTATGTTTTAAAATAAATAAGGGTGGTCGGATAAGTGAGGTTTCATTGTGATGTTTTGAATATTGACATGTCACTTATAAACTGCTGCAATGGTTAACGCGCAGTGTTTGTAGCCACCAATATTGGTTTGATTCCTAGTTGCTTCAATTTTTCAATGCTGGTTTTACTCCACATGTTGAGAAGTTGTTGGTTCCTTGTGGATTGTACGTAAGTGCTTGAAAGAATACTGATCCGAAAACTGATTCCAAATCCTCTATATCATAAATGCGATGCAGAAAACGGTGGGTGTTTCAAATACATGTATATTTGAAACCACAATCTACCAAATTGATGTTGCCTGTAGCACACATTTCCGAAAAAGATAATATCCATCTAGTACAGAAGACGGCTACTACTAGGCCTTTTGTCAGTTCAACTGAATATCATTACATATACACAATGCACCAGTCAATTGAAACCCTTAGCATGGGGAAAGGAGGGGTTGACTTTTTAAACTATGGTAAAATCCCTGCCCGAGAACCTTAAAAAAGGTAAAAATACCGCCCTTATCAGTGAAACATATTCCCGGTCTACGTATTTAGGTGCGGAGCAAAAGTCCTGCTCTCATTCACCAGTGAGGGGACACCAAAAGTTAAAAACTCGTGCCTGTAACCCGGGGTTGGGGAGTCGGGGTTTGATTTGACTGGTGCATAAAAAACAGAGCACACAATTATAAAAAAAATCATCCTTTATTATTATATGCATATCTTTGAAGTACAAATAAGAAAATCACAACACTTCTTGCAGCCAGGTGGTGTTGTCACTTTATACTATTTGGTTCCAATAATATGTTACTCGCCAAGTCAAGACCCTCTGTAAGACAGTAGCCCTGAAATTAGTACAAAATAGAGATTATTTCCATGATTATAATACCATCACATATTGTTTACAAAGTAATAACAAGTCTCCATGGAGAGGGTCTTAAAGTTGACGAACCTCCATGAAATCGACTTAAACGTTAAACATATACAAATGGAGCCTCCTAAATAAGCAGAAACAGTATTTAACCATAAAAACATGCATGAAATACCTAGCAAACACAATAAAACCAGCCAGAATGCCCCGGATACCTCAGAATTAATAAAAATAGATGCTGACTACGGATACCCGATGTCACCATCCCTTCTTTCAGGCTTTTATCGCTGCACTGACGGACTAAAACAGACCGCCGATAGGTGGCTTAAACTTATGGCTAGGTGGTTATCGCATACACGCCGCATATAAAACAAGACAATGAACTTAGTTTGGTGGAAATGTGTCCGTCAAGTGACAAAAAACATCAACATATCGGCCATTGGCACCAATCTCCATGGAAAGACTTACTTAAACCACCAATATCCATGCTTTAGGTTATACCCCTTGACAACTGTTGGATTCAGTTGAGAGCTATATACACTATTTTATGAGTCAATAAATGTCTGGGACAACAATTTGCACTTTTTTTGAAAAAAACGCCCATATATATATATATATATATATATATATATATATATATATATATATATATATATATTGTGAAAATAAAAAATGACTTCTCACGCTCGCTGTATTTTTAGTATTTTAATTTAAGATGTGCCCAAACTAGTTTCGCCTTATCGGCTCGTCAGTGAGGCTATAAATAGATATATAAATATATATATGCGTGAGTCGTCGTCACTAAGTCTACATTTATTTATTTTATTTATTTATTTGAAACGATATACCGGTATCAGAAACAGAAATCTAAACTTGGTGCAAAAATAGAAAACGTATCTTCAATCGGATTCAATTTATATAAATTTCGACAAGGGGTATAACCTAAAGCATGGAGATTGGTGGTTAAAGTAAGTCTTTCCATGGAGATTGGTGCTGATGGCCGATATTTTGATATTTTTTGTCACTTGACGGACACATTTCCACCAAAGTTAGTTCATTGTCTTGTTTTATATGCGGCGTGTATGCGATATCACCTAGCCATAAGTTTAAGCCACCTATCGGCGGTCTGTTTTAGTCCGTCAGTGCAGCGATAAAAGCCTGAAAGAAGGGATGGTGACATCGGGTGTCCGTAGTCCGCATCTATTTTTATTAATTCTGAGGTATCCGGGGAATTCTGGCTGGTTTTATTGTGTTTGCTAGGTACTTCATGCATGATTTTATGGTTAAAATACTGTTTCTGCTTATTTAGGAGTCTCCAAGTGCATGTTTTTAACGTTTAAGACGATTTCATGGAGATTCGTCAGCTTTAAGACCCAAACTGTGGAGAATTAAATCAATGTTAGTATTCTGTTCTAAAATGTTTTGCACCATAGTGTGTTATCTTCATTGATTAAAAATATAGTTTCTATTTATTCTTCAGACTCCTGGTTTGAAGAATGCGTACCAAAAAGACGTTACTTCATTCAAGGAGGAAGTGGCAGAAAAGAAAACGAAAGATAAATTTTAATGAAATATCTTTGCCTAATGAAAGTGTAACTAAAAAGCTTTGTGTCGCAAATTAAATACGCCGTCACCATTTAGATATTCGTCATCAAAAAGAAAACGATTAACTTCAGCATCACCTTGTCATTTGTATCGGCACGAAGAACCCCAGTGAAAAGACGGAAAATAAATATAGAGTAAAGACTCATGAAAACACTTTATTCACGTAATTTAATACATGTTCAAGGTTATGATTCTATAAAATTATAAAAGAACATGAAATAATATGTCTATTTTGTTTTGTTGGAAAGATCCAATAGCACAGATTTTGGTTGTATTCTTTGTTTTTATTACTTTAAAATTTATGTTATTGTTCAACAATGCTTGCTGAATATGTAAAGATGCTGCCTGGAACATTTTGGTTCACAAAGCATCAGATCAAACTGCCTTTATAACATTGATCATCTGCGCTAATGAGCCTTTGAAACTAGAATTTGTAAATAAACATATCAAACAAATTTACGTTATTATTACTATATTGGTTGCACAAAAAGTGACCATCGGTCTACTATGACCTCTCGGCAATGACCCCTTTATAAATACAAATGTAGTATACAAAGTATTTACTAGGGTGGCACTGTGGTCGAGCGGATAGCCCGCTTGACTACTGATCAATAGGTCCCTGGTTCGAACCTCGGCCGGTGCACTTGGTTATTCAAGGAACGCTTTTCCGTGTTTCCCACCCAACAAGACATGATCTATTTGGAAGGTCACCCAGAGGTAGTCTCGCATGTATCAGTGCTGTGCACCAGGTACGTTAAAGAACCAATGTATGAAGGGCAGTGCGCCCATATACATGGTAACACCATACTGTGTTCTCTACTTGCTGCCTCTTAAGCAAAAACAAATGACCCATTTGAAATAAGTGTCAAAGGTACAATGCATTTAACAAGATGAATGCATTATAGAGATGAGAGAGAATATTGAATTTCACTCTTATGAATGTAGCAAATAATAAAACTTCACTTAAAGACCACCTTAAAATTCAAACCTCCAGTTCGAAGTCAGTTCCAAAGATTACATGTTGTACTCTTGATTTATAATACAACCAACTCTTAAAATATGACAGTTTCAAGTATGATAAGCCTTTATTAATATATAAACAGCGATGATAAGTATGTTTTAAAATAAATAAGGGTGGTCGGATAAGTGAGGTTTCATTGTGATGTTTTGAACATTGACATGCCACTTATAAACTGCTGCAATGGTTAACGCGCAGTGTTTGTAGCCACCAATATTGGTTTGATTCCTAGTTGCTTCAATTTGTCAATGCTGGTTTTACTCCACATGTTGAGAAGTTGTTGGTTCCTTGTGGATTGTACGTAAGTGCTTGAAAGAATACTGATCCGGAAACTGATTCCAAATCATCTACATCATTAACGCGATGCAGAAAACGGTGGGTGTTTCAAATGCATGTATATGTGAAACCACAATCTACCAAATTGATGTTGCCTGTAGCACACATTTCCGAAAAGATAATATCCATCTAGTAGAGAAGACGGCTACTACTAGGCCTTTTGTCAGTTCAACTGAATATCATTACAGATACACAATGCACCAGTCCATTGAAACCCTTAGCATGGGGAAAGGAGGGATTGACTTTTTAAACTATGGTAAAATCCCTGCCCGAGAACCTTAAAAAAGGTAAAAATACCGCCCTTATCAGTGAATCATATTCCCGGTCTACGTATTTAGGTGCGGAGCAAAAGTCCTGCTCTCATTCACCAGTGAGGGGACACCAAAAGTTAAAAACTCGTGTCTATAACCCGGGGTTGGGGAGTCAGGGTTCGATTAGACTGGTGCATAAAAAACAGAGCACACAATTATAAAAAAATCATCCTTTATTATTATATGCATATCTTTGAAATACAAATAAGAAAATCACAACAATTATTGCAGCCAGGTGGTGTTGTCACTGTATACTATTTGGTTCCAATAATATGTTACTCGCCAAGTCAAGACCCTCTGTAAGACAGTAGCCCTGAAATTGGTACAAAATAGAGATTACTTCCATGATTATAATACCATCACATATTGTTTACAAAGTAATAACAAGTCTCCATGGAGAGGGTCTTAAAGTTGACGAATCTCCATGAAATCGTCTTAAACGTTAATCATATACACATGGAGCCTCCTAAATAAGCAGAAACAGTATTTAACCATAAAAACATGCATGAAGTACCTAGCAAACACAATAAAACCAGCCAGAATGCCCCGGATACCTCAGAATTAATAAAAATAGATGCTGACTACGGATACCCGATGTCACCATCCCTTCTTTCAGGCTTTTATCGCTGTACGGACGGACTAAAACAGACGCCGATAGGTGGCTTAAACTTATGGCTAGGTGGTTATCGCATACACGCCGCATATAAAACAAGACAATGAACTTACTTTGGTGGAAATGTGTCCGTCAAGTGACGAAAAACATCAAAATATCGGCCATTGGCACCAATCTCCATGGAAAGTCTTACTTAAACCACCAATCTCCATGCTTTAGGTTATACCCCTTGAAGGAGTAAATTTCAGACAGTTTTTTCTTGTTTTCTCAAATATTGATTTTGTACTTACGACCTTCTCATTCTAAGCCAGCCATAAACATTTTGCTCAGGGTTAATTATACATATGCAGTATTTCAAGAAACCTGAACATGATGTATTGGTTATTTACATCAAATATATGTAACGGTACCAGATTTATCATCCATTTGTTAAAATATATGTAATGGCACCAGATTCCATAAGACTTTTGTCAAATGTATGCAAGTGTCACAAGAATGAAACAGTTGCTTGTCAAATCCATGTAACGGCACAAGTTTAAAGCAGCCATTTGTTTAATCTATGTAACGGCACGAGATTTAAGCATCCATTTGTCAAATCTATGTAACAACACAAGATTTAAGCATCCATTTGTCAAATCTATGTAACGGCACAAGATTTAAGCAGCCATTTGTTAAATAAATGTAACTGCACCGAATCCTAACTGATGCACTCAACCAATGTACATGTGTATTACCCAACACGAATTATGGTTCTTGTATCATCATACACCAGCAAGAAGAAAATAAATACAAAACTTTGAAATATTTATTCATAAATAAAATAATATAACAAATCTAAAAGGACCAGTACAAAAGCACTAATAAAAATATCAATACCCAGTTAACACAAAGCACTATATGTCAATGGAACTATTCTAGCTCACAACATACACATAACATCTGACAAATTAATTATTCATCGAAAAATTTGCATTTTGGACCTTTTTCTAATTACAAAATATACTACTCAAAGTTTGCTAATGGTCAAGATATCAATATGTATGTCTGTCTTATGTGTACTGAACAAAACTGATTTAGGAAACATTGTGAAACATTAAAATATCATCTAATCTGTTGCTAATTTTGAAAAGGGTTGTGTAATGAATTTGTTATACATTGACATCCATTTTAATGTAACTGATAAGCCATTTATGCAGAAACCAAAGTTGCAAAAATAACATGGAAGTGTGTGCCTCTTTTCTTGTCTAACTTTGTGTATGGTTGGAAATGACAGAAAAGGGACTGCATTCTGCCATCACAGAAGCTTGAATGCACATGTACAAACATTTTATATTCTCAATATGGAGACTTGACTAACCACTGATTTGTTAGGATGACATGTTTGTGATGTTGGGCCTATCAGCACTTAGACATCAAATTTTAAAGCAATCTTTATTCATTTACAACGTGGCAAAATGATATTATTATGTTTCTGAAAATTTCATCAACCCATTTCATTCAATTTTGCAAAAACATCAAAAGGCAAATAGCATAAGTTGGCCGTTATCAAATTTTCAGTAGTATATAATTATGTGCACACTTAAATGCTCTATACTATACACCACTGATCATGGTATTAGCTACATGTTTCCAAATGTAAATTGACAATCAAATGTATTTCTCATATTAATATTTGTTCAATTTCGAGCTTAATCATTTTAAAAGCATATTTTCCTTCATACTATACCTGTACAAGTAGCCAGTCAACAGTGCAGTATTTGTATTATTTACATCAGATATATAAAACATTTGAATAATCACCAACATATAAGGGAACAGTGTTTTGTACAAAATAACTTTATAAACAGTTTGCATGCCATTAATTGTGTGTGTTTTAAATATACTTAGTTTAAATACTGTATTATATTTCCTTGAGATATTAACTTGACCCCTTTTAAACTGTGTAAGATAGTCTATACTATACCCCGGCCCCTTTTTCAATATGCATCTATCTATATATACGGCTAAACTCCTCTTAAGGAGTTGTCAGACTTGGCGTGTATGCCAGGTGATTTATATTATTCATAATAGGAAATGAATATTACAAGAACATTGTTAGACATCAAAAGGGCTGAGATTATACACAATATGATTGTAACCAATAAAAAAGTATGTAGTGCTAACAACTGACAACGGGTGTATTTTATCTATTTTATTTTACCAACGTTTCGGCTTATCACTAAGCCTTCATCAGGGTGAAATACCTGATGATTGTGTAAGACCCATATCAAATATACCAGTATTCATGCATACAGGTTATCTCAACACTAAAAACTTTAGACAAAATAAATCAATCGACCACTAAGACAATCAGCAGTACAAGTCAGTTCACAGACTCAGAGTATAACCACAATATGATGCTACTTTAATACAGTAAAAAGTTTCCAAGGTCACCATCATAGCCTTATATATAAACTGAAAAACTACTATACTACAACAACGTTGAATGATATATTTTACTATGTTAGTAACGCATTATATTTTAGGATTTTAAAAGGTGATAAACCGACGTTATGCAATTATTTTGCTTCTAGATGAATAAGTCCAGATTAGTATATAAATGCACTATTAGGTCGGTCAAGCCAAAAGAATGTGATTTTAAGAGAAATTTTTGATAAATTTTGCAATTTACCAACTGGAGTCAGTCCCTTTAACATCACAAGCAATGTAATGAATTGAATGATCTCACACAGATACCGATTCTATTTGGAATCAGGGGATAGGGTTCTATCCTACGTACAAAAAAAACTTAAGGTAAGTTTCATCAATCTCTGCCAAAAGCATCACGCTCACAGACTGCCTTGTCTACAGTGTATGGTGTACAGCTCATAATCTCATTCGAAATGTCAACAAAATGCGTCATTATAATCTCATACTAAACAAACGACTGATATTTCATTGACCAACATTTCATTGACTGATATTTCAATGACAATTATTTCATTGAATGTATATCTAGCCATTAAACAGTTTAGGCCGACTGTCGTTTCTTCGGTCCTTTTCCTTCCAACATATCAATAACTTCTAAAGCAGCGTTGGGGATTCTTGTACCTAGAAATAGAATTAAAACTTTTACTCTACATTCATAGTAATATAAAATTTATCTTCACCAAATTGCATACCAGCCAAGTTAAATCCAAAATAGGAATGATAAAGCAAAACATGTCACAAGATGCACTTATTAATATATGTGATTTAAATGGGATTTAGATACATAAACAAGGGATGTATTAATTCGAGTGATAATAAATATGGGACAGAAGATCATAAAATGAATCAAATGTACCTTTGTTCAAAGTTAGGTGAACTTGGAAAATCAGTCATTAAGACCAAACCAAATGTTGGCTCATTATTCATACAATTGTAGATAAGCTTAGGCAAACTCAATAAAAAACAGTTTCCAAATATTAGGCATCTAGGTCATACTTATTTGTTTTTTTATTATTATTAATGTACCCATGGAAAAAGAAAATCTTAGTTGCTGTTTTAGATGAATTTATGTCAATATATTTTATCATAAAACAGTTTGAACTGCCAAAGACAAAAATTAAAATGTAAGTTTAGTACTCACCTGGACCAAATACTAAGGCTACACCGGAGTCAAACAGGAAGGCGTAATCTTGTGGTGGAATCACTCCTCCAGCAACAACCAGTATGTCTCTACAACACATGATATAAAGCATACATGTCAAGCTAGTTAAATCCAAAATAGGAAAGATAAACCAAAACAAGTCACAAAATGCACTTAAATGCATAAAAAAGGAATGCATTAATTCTAAAGGTTATAATATCATACGATGAATCAAATGTACCTTTATTCAAAGTTAGGTGAACTTGGAAAACAAGAAATTAACAACGAAAATAGGAGTAACTCCACTTTAATAGAAGTTCTTGGCAGGTATGAACAAAGGATATGTCATGATGATTAGTTGACTGTAGAGATCAGAAATCAACATTTCTTAAATATTAAAGTCAAGAAAACACAAATTCTTAAGCAAGCCTTTGGCCTGATTAATAATTTGTTTTCATAACACATTTATTTCAGTTGTGCCTTAACGGTCCTAGATATTGACCGATTGTGCATAATTAGATTCATGTAGAAACAAAACTGCATCCAATAAAAGTTTATGCCATTGAGGAAGCCTTGCTATAAAAACAAGCTAAGTCAAACAGAGGCCATAACTCTTTTGAAATGTTGGACAGTGGTACGAAGCTTCGTCAGTGCAAAGCATTTATGATGTAGGCCAAGTTTGAAAGCAATGCCTCGATGGACCTTAAAAATATTTGAGTTTCAACAACTTCAAACAAACTAATGAACGAACTGATGGCCAGGGCATAAAAAGATAAAATAAAACAAGCATTCAACTTAATACTTATATAGGCTAAGAAAGTTGATTAATATTTTAAGATACAACTTACGGTCGGCCCATATCTTTTAATTCCTTGATAAGTTCTGGTATAAGTGTTTTATGTCCTGCAGCGAGTGAGCTAACACCTACCACATGTACATCAGCATCTATAGCCTGTTGTGCTGCTTCTCGTGGAGTCTATAATATACATACCAAGTACATGAAATGTACAGGGGCCTTATTCACCAACGTTGTAAGTCTAAAACATAGACTTAGACTTTACATTGTCAAATGTTCTATTCGCTCTCATGTTCTTAAAAAGTTACCGATTTTGATATAAATTCGCATACATGTTCAGTGGGTAACAAAAAATAGTCAGATAAAATTTCACACGGTTAAACCTTATTTCAAAGAAATGCCTGTGGTTATGAATAATGGCATTTTTAAGTATCAAGTCTGATTTTTTAAATTTGTGAACAGCAATTTTCAACTATTACATTTGTATTTCCCTTATTTTGTAAAGAATATCAATAAAGGCTTGACATGTTTCATCATTGAATGCTTAAGCTACTCTGGTTTTATCAATTTCAAATTTAGGACCCATGCAAAAGGTTACAATTGTGAAAATGGCATTTTGGAATTGAGAAGAAGCCTCATTATAATTGTAAAGTAGCCCAATTTCAGCCTCTGTTATATAGTGAAAAAAAGCCCTGATGTAACAAAGCACGATAAATACAGTAAATAAAGCACAAGGAGAACAGATCAACACCGATTTAAATCACTTACAGCAAATAAGGGTCCAATGTCCACATCAAATCCCATATCAGCAAAGCCTGTAGCAATAACTTTACCCCCTCTATCATGTCCGTCTTGACCTACTTTAGCTACCAGTATTCTCGGTCGACGACCCTCACTCTCTTGGTATTGCTACAAATATGATGGCAAAAAATTGGAGCACAGGAAAATCAATGAACATTTACCAGATCAAATTAAAACAAACTAAAAATGTGTCCATCGACACAGGCGCCCTTATTGGAGGACATGGTTAAAGTAACAAAGGGCCATAACTCGGGCAAAAAATTGCCGCAACAAAAAATCCATCCTCTACACATTAAGGTGTGAATGTTTGAAGAAATTCCACCCAACTGTTTGTGCGGAGTTCAACACACAAGATTTGCGATACATATGAACGAACGGACAGCACCAATGCTATCCCCCCACTTTTAAATAAGTAAGGGGGGGGGGGGGGGGGGCACAATAATGCCCACTGTTTAATACCGTTTGAAAAACATTGATATGTATAACACCAGGACAAATAGATAATGCAGTGATACCAACTGCTCAATACAGAAGCATAATTCGTAAGCTGTTTTTAAGAGGCACAGACCCTTTCTTTGGCAAAGGAAGAAATGGGAAAAAGGTAGAGCAGACTGGCCTATCTGAGCAAAAACATGCATCAGATCGCTTCTGATAATATCTGCGCCGAATGTCAACTTCACCCAGTGTTCATAAAATGTACTCAATTTGTATGTTTTTAGATATCATTGATATGTTATCAAATTTTGCCAGTATGTCAAGGAATAAATTCTCTGAGGATTAGTCCTAATTTTGGCATACAATACCTGTACCAAGTTAGTTAAATCCAAAACAGAAGTGATAAAGAAGTCAGAAGATGCTCTTAAATATGATTTAAAAGGGATTAAGATGCATAAACAAGGAATGTTTTAATTGTTGTGGTTAAAACTATGGGACAGAAGATTATAAAAAGAACCAAATGTACCTTTTTGCAAAGGTAGGTGAACTAGGAAACCAGAAATTTATCAATGAAAAGACGACTATCTCCACTGTAATAGGAGCACTATTTTAAGCTATCCAGGGACCAGCTAAACAGAAGCAAGTTACTGTAGTATAGAACCTTACCTCAACTCTCTTGATGATGCTCGTTATTTCATCTTCAGCACCATATTCTGTCTTATATGCACCGCTGACCATTCTATCACTGGCTACATGTCTACCATATACCTGAAATACAACATAACAAGTAATGCACCCGTCAGTGCATCCACGCCCCCCCCCCCCCCCCAACCCAAGAGATCCTCGGGGGAAAAGCGAGGGAAACGTCCGTGTTTTTAACCTTCCAGCTTCCCCCGCACTGCCGGGGAAATTTTGGATATTATTTCTCCGAACCAATATCCCAGGGACAATATTGAGTTTTTACCATCAGCTGTCCCCCGGGGGCCATGGATTTTGACAGCCCGAAAGTAAAACTTCCAGCCCATCCCCTGGGGTTGGGGGGGAGGGGGTCAGTGGATGCAACTGACTAGTGCATAATGAGTAATTGTAAGCGATATAAAAGTCCCTTAACGGTTTTCAATGTTATTGTTGCAATGGAAACCACAATTTTTGTTGGAATAAAAACAAAATAGACATGCGAAAATCCTTATTCATACTGTTCCACATACTGTTTGGGCTATGGCAAAGATCCAAATTTTATTACAGACTGACTGATAGTCGGACAGATGGACGAACAGAGGGCACACATGTAGTCCCCGCTGGTTGAAAGCAGGTAGGGAACTATGTCTATATGCACAAATAACAGCCAATCTTTTGGTCTAGAAGGTGGTAAAGGTCACAGCAACCTTGACCTACTGACCTCATCTACTGTTGCTGGTCAACCTCCATGCAGCATTTGACAATCCTAGGACAAAGCATTCTTGGGTTATTGAAAATAACCATTTGGTCTACTGACCAAACTGCATCCGACAGATCGACCAACATGCGCAAAGCAAATATTCCCCCTCATCAAAGATTGGGGGCATAATTATACCATATACATTTCCCTTTGTATTTCCGAATGTACACAAATGACCAGACATCAGTGCAGAGAATGCTTTGCCTTTTTGCTGGTTGAAAGTTTGAGGGAAATGAATCTGTTGAATTATGAAAACAAGTGCAATATTTCCAATGTCTTTACACTTTTCTTTGGCCAACTTGATTGATATTATGAAAACATTGAATTGACATTACGCCTTAACAGAGATTGCTCCTCCTGATTGTTTGTCGAAGGCTGCTTGGTGAAGGTTTTCAATTTAATCCATTGGACCATGTGATTATAATTTACAATTAAAATGTATTTCAAGGGTATTGATTTACAACTGGCGTAATGTCAATTGATGGAGGTAGGCAGATATCTTTAACTGACAATCAAATGGTGACCTTGACCTTTGACCTACTGACCTCAAAATCAATAGGGTCATCTTCTGTGTGAGTTAAAGTTTGAAGATCCTAAGGCAAAGCATTCTTGAGTAATTGGAACAGAAACCATTTGGTCTACCGACAGACATGAGCAAAGCAATATATACCCCTTCATCAAAGATGGGGGGGGGGGGCATAATTAACAAGTTGCTCCATAGGTTAGAGACATATTTAATACAGGGCTATTAGTAGTAAAACCAGGGTTCTCAACTCAATAACAGCAGACTGTAGGTCAAATTAACTGCTTATAAACCATTTAAGGCTGGCTGAAAATGTGAAATTTGCAGAATTTGAAGAAAACTTTTGCATTTAGGACCTTATCAGGCCTGTTGGTAAAGCATTTCAGCCTGCTTTCTCAAAACTTCTTGAGAACCCTGATCATTCTGGAATAACTTACCTTTTCCATGGCACTAGTGATTTCCCCTACCGTACATCTTTGTCTGGAGGCTTCTATAGACAACGCTAGTAAATTCCCATCATTACTCTCACACGCCTTCGTTATATTGCTCAAACATTCCTCCACCTAAAATACAACATACAAATTTTTTGAAATCAGAATCAGTAAAGGGGCTTTATTCACCAACATCATAAGACTGAAATTCAGACTTAAGACTTAAAGTTGACAACATTTATCACCCTGCCATTTCATTTCAATAACATTTTAACCCTCTGAAATTTTATCTGAGTATTTGCTGTTACCCATTGAACATGCATACCAAATATAAACAAGACTGCGTTCAATAAACGCTTATGCCCCCGTGGAAGCCATGTCCATAAGTCTAAGTCCAAAATTAGGTCAAGGTGAAGGTCAAAATGGAGTCAGGTGATACAGGCGTGTGGAGAGCGGTCATATAAAACATCCATGCAAGTTTGAAAGCTTTGTAGCAAGCCATATTAATGCTAGAAGAAACGGTCAATTTGGGTTAACCAGGCCGGACGGACGAACGGACGGACGAACGGACAGGTGAATCACTATATGCCTCCCGATCTATCGATGTGGGGGCATAAAAATCGGTATATTTATAGCAACATGCAGGCAATTTGACAATGTAAAGTCCAAGTTTTGAGGTTTAGACTTACAATGTTATGAATAAGGCCGCAGAAGATGTATCAAAATCCATCAACATCGAGTAACATTAAGGATTAAATGGTGATAATAATCATAAACAAACACATTTCAAAGTGAATCTTAAGATATGAAGAATCATATTATTAGTATTAGTTGAGATGTGCTAGATTAAACAACCTTGTATGAATATCTATAAAATACAACACCAAAATGTAGCTACACAAACACACAATGGGCTGATGGCCTAAATCATAATTAACATACTGTACTGTCTTGTAACCAAAGTAGGTAAAGGTAGTGTAAATACTCAGCTATAAGTCGTACAAAAATGGTCCCGAAAATGATTTAAAAGTCACCCCACGACTTATGGAAGAGTTTATTACACTCCTCCCGACATTATCTGAAAATCACCACATTTCCACCGACTTTGACACTGGGAACATGATTTCAGCTTTCACAAAAATTGAAAACTATACATGCGACCAATGAAAGGGTTTAGACAAAAACCTTGAATTTTTATTCAGAAGGCTCCCTGCGACTTATGGCTGCATGCGACTTATGGCTGAGTATTTACGGTATAACAATTTTATTTTTGAGCAACTTTTTTGCTTTTACCAACCCATCACCAGAGTGAACTTTGTATAAAGAACGTAAACTTGTTTATTCACATTGTAGAAAGTCAGCATACATACTTTAGCAGCATCTCGAGTCTCTTTAGTTTTCTTCAGTCTGGCTATCTGTTTTTCCCTGACTTCAGCGTTATCAATACACAATACATCAACTTGCTCTTGTTCAGCGAGTCTGTGCTTGTTCACACCAACTATCACCTCTGAAACAAGAGACGTTTGTTTTGCAAACAAGCCCTCATAATACCTACCTACCTGCCAAAGTTAGCTGAATCCAAAATAGGAGTGATAAAGCGAAACATGTCACATAGGTATATATTAATTCTAGTGGTTATAAATATGGGACAGAAGATCATAAAATGAACCAATTTAGAAATCTACTTTTGTACAAGGAAGGTGAATTTGAAAATCAGAAATTTATCAATGAAAATACAGTCGAACTTCGATGCCTCGAACTACCTTCGGACCGGGAAAATAGTTTGAGCCATCTACCGGTTCGAGGCATCGAGGGTACGAGTATATATGCACCGTATATGTATAAGTTCGAACACTTCTCGGTACGTGTACCTGTCAATCGTGTGTAATTGTCGTATTTTTAGTGTTTGTTTGTATTTCATATTTGATGCATTTGTGTCAAATTGTTAAATAATATGCATAATCATAATAAAACATGATATTGTTTGACAAAATTTACTTGAAATCGTCAGCTAGCTCTTCAAATTTCTAAACTAAGTTCTTAGTTCTATTAATCGCTCCGTATGGTAGCCTGTTTAATCAATGCTTTAATTACAAATAAGCGATTCATATGTCAAGTTTGTCAATCAATAAAAAAAGGTATTGAAAACAGAAACATACGTTTGAGTTATAATTTTATGGCAATATAAATCGAGTTAAGTTTGTTTGAAAGAATGGAAACATTTAAATAAATGAAAAATAAATCAGTAATAATTTCCTTCATTAAGTAATTAACGGACATATAAGTGTTAAGTATTTTCTCAAACATGTACTATAATACAGCAGTAAACTGTACAATAATTGTCACAAGGTGTTAATAACACCTTTCACCGACTTCCCGTGGACAAACAATGGATTTCAACAATCAATGAAAGGTGCGAAAATTTGTATTGTTCGAGTCATCTACTGGTAGATCATAGCAAGGGACCAGCTAGTCAGTTCGAGTGTTCGACCCTCGTACTGTTCGAGTCATCTATGGTTTTTCTATATGAATAAAGAAGGGATTTTGACGGGACCGGAGAATGAGTTCCAGGCATCTGGGGTGTTCGAGGCAAGTACTGTTCGAGGCATCGAAGTTCGACTGTAGGAGTAACTTCACTTTAATAGGAGTACTTGGCAGGTATGACAAAACATTTAAAGTTTAATTACTTTTTGCTACGTCT
Source organism: Spisula subtruncata (assembly GCA_963678985.1). NCBI lineage: Eukaryota > Metazoa > Mollusca > Bivalvia > Venerida > Mactridae > Spisula > Spisula subtruncata. The sequence goes on along the minus strand of OY787675.1, from coordinate 6,804,895 downwards.
AAATTTAACGAGTGGTCTTAAAATAACATATCTAATGTTAAAATTAATTCTAACTATAAAAAAGAAAGCATATCGGTCACAATGAATCCAGAATGCATCACAAAATATCATGAATATGACCTTAAACAACACCTACCTAGACCACTGTCTATTCTAGCTTGCTTTTTAGCAGCACATTCTTCAATCCTAAGTTTTGGCATACCAGAAGCTACAGCTTTAGCCATACCACCCATTTCTTCTATCTGTTAAAACATCAGATAAAGATTAAGTTTATTGTGTATTTATTTCACATTTTCAATTTACCCTAACAACGAACCTTAAATGCATATTAGACAATGCAAGCCTACGTCCCGCCTAGGAAATCCTTGGCGATATGGACTGAGTAGTTTCCATATGACTGAAATATTGTTCACTAGTGGGACTTAAATAATAATGCGGAGCAAAGTCGTTGTTAGCCAGTCAGCTTATTTCTGAAATATGGCAGGCATGTATATTAGTGCCTCTACCAAGATTTGAACCGGGGTTGCTCGATTAGACGTCAAGCGCACTATCCACTGAGCTACGAAGGCACTAATGCAAACATGTATACATGTACTATTCAAGAAACATTTATATTACATTCTCGTAATGAAATGTACGGTAATATTGCCTGGTTAGAAGAACAAACTAGGGTAGGGTGCTATGTTTACCTCATTGATGACTTTCATAGCAGCTTCATAAATCTCATCCGTCAAACTCTCCATCATGTATGAGCCTCCCCATGGATCAGCCACCTGTATTGTAGAATATACCTGCACATTAAATCTACTACATTGACCTCAGAGTCTGATGTTTTTACACATAGCATTGAGTCAAAGATTTTTATTCTTGGATTCAAAATTACTGCTTCTCTTTTACTGTTATATAATTATACATGGGCGATATTTTATAAATTTTTCTGACAGCTTAAAGGGACTACCTCACAGATGGAGTGAAAAATTGAAATAAGTATAACCTTCTTACCAAATCTCAAGATAGAGATAAAGCTGTTTTCTTTTCATGCAATTTTTGTTCAAAATTACAAACTTTGAGTGTAAGCAACATATTAATTAGATTTGCAAGACATGAGACAAATGCATGTATCATGTGCTGAATTTGTTCAGAAAGAGCAGATAACTGAGAATGTTTAAGCCAGTGTTCCCAGCGTAATTGTAGTTGAGTGTACAGGGTTTAATTACTTATAGGGGAGAAACTTGTGTAAGCAGCCAGTCAGCTCAGTTGGTGAAGCATTCGCCCTGTAAGCGAAGGGTCCTGGGTTCGAGCTGCAGACTGGTTGCGCAATTTCCTGACCCTAGTACAAAATTACCTACCTTAGTTATACCAGACTCTTCTTGTAGAATAATTTGAGTATTTCTAGCAATACGTGCACTGAAGGGTGTCGGCAAGCCAAGTGCCTCATCAAATGAGTTAGAATGTAAGGACTGAGTACCACCGAAAACAGCACCCATAGCTTCAACACAAGTACGAATAATGTTGTTATACGGATCCTGAAATATGAAAAATTAATAGAGAAAGGTTTTGATAGTGTGATATCATTATTCAAATTATTGTTTGTATTTCATCGAGCGTTTTCGTTAAACTTGCCGATGATGAAAACATACAACCGAGGTTATAAACTCAGGTAAAAATTGACAGGAAAAATTTCACCCTTTACGGTCATCTACACATTGAGGTTGTGTACAATACTTGAGGGAATACAATACTTTAATATTTACATATGTTGCATGGTATATGCAGGAAAATATATCTGAGCATACTTAATCATTTAATTTTGATGGGACAAACTTTGGTTTTTGGTAAAAAAGAGCGTTTCGATGGGACCTGGATTTGTGGATTTTGCATTTCAGTTAATAAAAACAAGGGTCAAAATTATTGTTCCATGGGATTTGATTTAATGGGTTAAAGGTGAAAGCTCCCACAAAAATTAATAGTTTTACAGTATGTATCTCTACCGAGGAGACAGATATTAACCAGGGACGAGGCTTGCCCAGATTGTAGTTTATCTTGAAATAGACAAACCTGTTCAGTTAACGACCAACCAGATGTCTGTGAGTGAGCACGTAGTAACAATGATTTAGGATTTTTGGGATCAAATTTCTCCTTAACAAGATGAGCCCACAGTCTCCTGGCTGCTCTCAGTTTGGCTATTTCCATATAGAGATTCATACCAATACCCCAGAAGAAAGATAATCTAGGAGCAAACTTGTCCACATGTAGTCCCCTCTCTATACCTGTAATAACAAGAGATATTTGTAAAACATGTACGCTTCTGTGATAGCTCAATAGTCAGAAATTGTTGTGGTTTTGGTAAAAACGACCATTCCGTGGGGATGTAATTTCAAGTATCCACGAAAAAATATACTGTAAAATCATTAAAATTCCTGGTTTTTGGTAAAAAAGACCATTTCGATGCGACATTAATTCCTAGATTTTGCATTTAACGTAATAAATACAAGGGTCAAACTAGACCCCCCTTGAGTATTAATGATCTTACAGTACTAAATAAATCATTAACATTCGTGGGATTCAATTTTTGTAGTTTAGGTCATCCACGAAATCCATGAAATGAAATCCCGACAAATATTAATGATTTTACAGTTAACATACCTGTACGGATATACTGCAGACCATCAGCTATGGTAAACGCCAGTTCTAATACAGCGTCAGCGCCGGCCTCTTGCATGTGGTATCCGGATATCGAAATGGAGTTAAACTTTGGCATGTTCTTGGACGTATATTCAAATATGTCACCAATCACTCTCATAGAAGGTTCCGGAGGAAAGATGTATGTGTTACGAACCATGAACTCTTTCAAGATGTCATTCTGTATGGTACCAGCTAACTCACTCTGTTTGTGTCCCTGGTATAGAAAATAAAGTATGTACAGGCTGTCCAAAAAGAAATTATACTGTTTCAAATGTCAATATGTCAATTAACTTTGAAAATAATTGAGGTGGTATGTAAACTTTAACATTTTTTTCTAATTCAAAAAGGGGCATAATTTGATCAAAATGCTTGAAAGAGTTAACTCCTTTTGGGCATAGGTTGGGGTCATGATGGTGAACAAGTGTGACAAGTTTCAAACAAATATGTCGATGGACTTTGAAAATATTTGAGGTGGTATGTAAACTTTAACACTTTTTTCTAAGTCAAATAGGGCATAATTTGGTCAAAATGCTTCATAGAGCTACCTCCTATTGGGTATAGGTTGGGGTCATGATGGTGAACAAGTGTGACAAGTTTCAAACCAATGTCAATGGACTTATTTGAGGTGGTATGTAAACTTCAACATTATCATTACACCGACGCTCGGGTGACTGCAATAGCTCCCATATTTTTCGAATAGTGGAGCTAAAAATGTCAATTTTGAAATGATACCTGTTCCTCAGCAGCCACCACATACATGGCTAGGATAGGTAATACTGCACCGTTCATTGTCATAGAGGTGGAGATTTTGTTGAGAGGTATACCATCAAACAATAGTTGTGTATCATCAGCTGAGTCGATAGCCACGCCCGCCATTCCAACATCACCATGTACACGAGGATTATCTGAATCATACCTGAAAACATTCAATTATGAAAACATTGTGTAGATCTATCATATAATGGTATACAGTGCTACCTACAATCAACCGTGCAAAAGTTTTTTAGCAGGTCATGCTAGATCTAAAAAAGTTTGTTTCTAAGATTTTAATTATTATACCATATTTATATAGCCCTTTTTCATGTAAATTACATGTTCAAAAGTGCCGTACAATCATTACAATTTAGACATTAAAGTAAAACAATATGCACTGCATATAAAAATTCTACTAAAATAATAATATGGGTAAGAAAATAACCAATTATTGGCCATTAAAAAACAATAGGGCCCGAAAGGCTCACCTGTTGCACATTGTTCTAGGTATCAGTACAACCTACATTCTGACCATATTTCATGAAGATTGGATCAAAACAGTGACCCCAGGAGTGAACACAATGTTTTTCTAAGATTTGACCTAGTGACCTAGTTTTTGACCCCACATGACCCAGTTTCAAACTTGGCCTAGATTTCATAAAGAACAACATTCTGACCAAGTTTCATGAAGATTGGATCAAAATGGTGACCTCTGGAGTGAACACTAGGTTTTTCTAAGATTTGACCTGGTGACCTAGTGTTTAAGATAAGATAAGATAAGATATGTTTTATTTGTAACGAGGCCACCGGCCCAAAATACAAATTAATGTAAATGCATGTATATGAGTTATGATATATGCATAGTATATTACGAACAAACAATGAAGAAAACAAACATGGTATTATGAAAATATATAGACCTGCAATACATTAGATTAGATCTATATAAATAGGCAAAATATAAGTAAAATGTATATATAGAGAAATAGACATGGTAATGACATTATACATGTACAGTAACAGAAATGACATCTTTGTATATAGACACGTTCAGATAATATATTACAGAGTTTGTCTTAGTAGGAAAGCCCTGTATATGAATTTGGATAGACGATAAATTTGTTTGTCGTCTGTAGTTGACATGATAGAGTAAAAAAGTTGAGTACAGATAGGTCTATTTAACCAGCATTGTGGGAAGAACTCTAATCTCAGATCACAATATAGTGGACATACCAATAACATATGTAATTCGTCTTCCACAGTATATACATTAGATTTTAAACAATGAGCGCAAAATCTAAATTCTCTTTCAATATGCTGATGACGACCTGTTTCAACATTTAAACAATGTCCCGAACATCTAAAATTAGACAATGACTTTTTGTACAGAAATGGTAAATCTATAGACAAATATCGCTCTGTATCCAATAGCGTTTTAAAATGTTTGTAATACAATGTTTTACTAGAAGTATTGACTTTTTCATTTAGATTTTGCAATGCGCAATCAGCAACACGTGTGTTAAATAACTTTGTAAAAGCCACAACATCTCCAACTTCATTAGCCAGCCATGCATATCCAAAGCCAAACTTAAATAATAAACATTTGATATGTGTAGCCCATGTGGTTCTACCAGCCAGATCTAAAGAGCGTAGCATGTTATACGTCTGTTTTGGATATCTATGGCTCGGCATTGCAGTAAGTTTAGCCCAATACTTAATACATCTAGTCATGTATATGGTTGATAATGGTTGCCGGCCACATTCACTTAGTGCAGTAAAGTTTGGTACTGTTCTGTTCAAGCAACATATACGTTTACAAAAGTTAGCCTGCACTCGTTCAATACATTCGGAATATTGATAACCCCATACTTCAGCAGAATAACACAAAATTGGCACAACAATACTGTCAAACAGTTTCAAGGCTTCATAAGCATAGAAATAACCAAATTGTTTTTGATATTTGAGAATATTTATGACTGCTTTGGATGCTTGTGTTGCTAAAGTTTCTTTGGTTTTAGTCCAACACAGTTTGGGTGTGAAAAAAGCACCAAGGTACTTATAAAAAGGCACTACATCAACATCCCTTCCACGGAAAGTCCATTTCTCGTACGTACGTAGTGGCCCGCCATTCCGAAAAACCATAATCTTGGATTTGTCGAGATTTAAGTTCATACCAGTTTCTTTGCAGAAGTCATCGATACAATTGATCTGGTGTTGTAAGTTTAATACAGTGTCAGCTACACTGGAAACATCATCGGCGAACATCAGCGCGAATATATCATCAATATCATTGTTTATGTAAATACCTGTTCCACACTTATGTTTCAGATATATGATCAAATCATTGATAAATAATGAGAAAATAATGGGTGAGCTAACACACCCTTGACGGGTCCCAATGTTACATTCGAAGAAGTCTGTTAATCCACCGTTTACTTTAACAAATGATTTCAATTGGCAGTACATAGAGTCGAAAATATTCAGGAATTTTCCATTTACACCGTGTCTTGACAAACATGTCCATAGTTTTTTGTGTATACATCCATCAAAGGCCTTCAAGAAATCTATATAAAAAACATAACAACGTCCTTTGCGTTTAGATAAATATTTTTGTATTACTCCATGTAATGTAAATATATTGTCAATTGTGGAGTATTGTGACCGGAAACCAGCTTGTGATTCATTGATCACATTGTTATTATCACACCAATTAGTTAAGCGTCTTGTTAAAATGTGAACAAATATTTTACTCAATGAGTTTATAAGTGATATGGCCCTAAAGTTATTTGGCTCGAGCTTAGAGCCCTTCTTGTGAATAGGGGTAATGATATTTTCACTCCACTGTGCGGGAAATTGACCACTGTCATATATATTGTTAAACAGTGTAAGTAAGTATGGCAAGACAATATCTAAAGTGTTTTTATACATTTCAATGCACAATCCATCAGTACCAGTAGCACGATTACTATGGATAGCTGTAACGCTATGTCGGATATCTTCTGCTGATATCGGTAAGTTAAGGTCATCTGCATTTACCTCCCTTGTTATGTCATCAAGTATACTCGGCCCTTCTATATCATCATTGGCATCACGTCTGAATAAATTCTGGAAGTATGTGAACCATTTGTCACCACTAATACTAATACTGTCTGACCGAGTACAAGTGTTTTTGTTTGCGACCCCTTTAATCTTATGCCAGAAGGATTTTGGGTTTCTGCTGCAATTGACAAGTTCTTGTCTTCGCTGCCTTTCAAGTGACCGCTTTTTTTCAAAACACTGACTTTTAAATTGCCTTCTGTGCAAGACATATAAGTTAAAGTCAGTTTGTAGGTTGGAAGCCCGAAATCGTCTCAAGTACTTATATTTGGCACGTTTGGCTTTCAAACACTCGTCATCCCACCATTCTGGTTGTGAGGTGGATACCGTGGTAGAGCCAGAGCCCCTTTTCATAGACACACCGGCTTGCTTGTACAGTAAAACGAATTCCGCCGATTTTTCAACAGAGTTTTTGACCTTACATGACCCAGTTTCAAACTTGGCCTAGATTTGATAGAGAACAACATTCTGATCAAGATGCATGATGATTGGATCAAAACCACGACCTCTGGAGTGAACACAAGGTTTTTCTAAGATTTGACCTAGTGACCTGGTTTTAAACCCCACATGACCAAGTTTTGAACTTGGGCTTGATTCCATAGAGAACAACATTCTGACCATGTTTCATGAAGATACGATCAAAATTGTGACCTCTGGTGTGAAAATTTGCAGGGCCCTAATAAATGCCACAGTATTAATTAGATCAGTGATCTGAAAATTAGCAATCTAGACACACAAACAATGACTAGACTCAAAAGGAAAAAAAGACAAAAAGGTGGAAATTAATCAGTGGAGGACGAAATACGGGGCTGCTATAAAAGATACTTGCAACTAAAGCTATATATAAAGTCCAAAAAGCCAAACAAAAACATTAACAACATACATATAATTAAGCGTACATATAAGCCTTACATACCCTCTATGAGTAGCCAGATCAAAAGCTACACTGAGTCCTTGTTGTCCCGCCTTAATGTTATCTCTGTAAAACTTGTTACTCTCCTCTACAGTACTGAAACCTGCATACTGAAAACATACAGCAGTTGTCAAATCATTTATTGTAAATCAGTGCAAATAATGCACAGGACTATGATAGTTCTCTTTTAATAGCTTTCCAACGAGTACATCACAGCACAATATAGAATGTACTTGTAGTTAAGGGTTTCTTCTAGTTGAACAAGTCCAGCTTCGTAAATAAATGTATAAGGTTGGTCAAGCCAAAAAATGCAATTTTAAGAGAACTTTTCTAAATTTTTTAATTTACCAACTGGAGTTGAGTCCTTTTGAATATGCTGTAACTCACATAAAACTTAGAAATCGAAATTGTTAAATTCCTGAATAAATTAATCGCAATGTACCAATACTAAACATATATGGCATGGAGAAGAACCCTCAACACAGAGCTCCAAAGATCCAGGATGTCGTAAAGAGAGGCCAAGCAGACGGCACAAGATTGTGTCAAATGGCAAGTAGTGGAGACGGCCCTATGTTGCAGCCGGGATGAAGAGGACTTAGTCAAGTAAGTCTTAGGGCACAGGAAAAATGACATACATATATTGTGTAGGCCTACCTGTCTGATTGTCCACGGTCTATGTGTATACATAGTGGCATACGGACCTCGAGTGAAGGGATAGGTACCGGGTATTTCCTTCTCCTTAGATTTAGTATCATCTGTTGTATAGACTGGCTTTACATTGATACCCTGAAAATATGTCACAACACAAAAATGACTATAACTCTGACAGGTAAAACAGCATGTTGCAAAAACTGCAAATCACGTGAAAGCTTTTTAATTCATTTCCTTAGTACAGAAACACTACCAAATATACTTAAATTTGTCAATAATGGTGAAGAAATATCAATGGTATGATTTGATATTAATTGACCTTCTGTCATCTTTCATAATCTTTAAACTGTATTGATATTTAAGTACTTTTAGACTGATTTATAGCTTGACTATTTTTACCTGAACCTGATCTTTATGCAAGAATATATTACAAGGTTCTTGCTTTGAATATATCAATTTCCGCAAGCAAATCGTGCAATTTCAGATTTGTGTATGTTTTACATCTCGAGTGTCTCCGTGATACTCCACAATTATGAAAACATACAGTCAGTGTTGTAAAAGTAAGCAATATATTGACTGTTAAATTATGCTAAGTAATAGGTCAGGCTCGTGTTAAATTAGCCAAGCTATACCAAACATTTAGCTATTTTCTCAAAAGCAAGTAGTTTTCAAGGAGTTTTGAGCAGATTCAAATTCAAGTACATTTCAAGTACTAGACATCAAATCCAAGTATTTTTCAAGCCCTGTGCAAACCATGGGAACTCATATACCTGTCCTATTTCAGCAGAAATCAGACTGGCAAATAAAAGCTATTATAGACTACTGAGTATTCAACTCACCTCAGGTGTTTTCCAAGTAAGAGTTTCATCCACATCCTTCCCTTTGAGTTCCTTTCCAGCAGCAGCCTTCCATTTCTCATCTATTGGTTCACGGTGTAAGTGTCTACATCCACATGCTCGTAGTGGTAACTGTTATATAAATGTAAGGATTGATGAAATATTTTAGAACAAGCCTCCACATGTTGTCAAATATTTCATAGCAGAATGAGAAGAAATATTTAAGCTTATAAGCCTCATACATAATTGAAATCTGCATTACTGCTTCTTGGGAGCCTAGCTATTTACTTGAAAATTGGAACATGTTCACTGAACTTGAAAAAGTTTGTAAACAGTAGTTTTCCGATTTTTTTTCTTAAAATACATGTAGCCTTTAAGCACTTACGACCATCTCATGTTGAGTGTTTATTATTCTGGAACATATTTCAACTTACCCCAGTAAGTGAATGCCTGCATAAATCAAGCACTCTAGCCTGAGATACTCCCCACATGTTTGTTACTACTTTTCAACCTGAAAAAGATATTAAAATAGATCAAACCATTATATTATTGATAATATAAAGTGCCTGCCTACAGATATGTTCCCAACCCTGCTACATATTCACTCCTCTCGTGTATCTGCATTTGAAGTTCCACCATGAGTAGTAGGGCCGTAACGGTATGCTCACCTCACGATATGATACGTACCGTCAATTTTTCTAAAGGTTCGGTATATTTCGGTATGATACAATATTCTCTAACAACGACTTAAATACTACAATTTCAAGTGACAATGAATTTGTTGATTTTATAACAGAAATTATTATGTGGCTGTCAACTATTTTAAATGAATTTCGACAATAGGAGGCATATCTTAATACAATCAAAACGAGTGATGCATGGTGATTATACATAATCAGAGGGCTTTCAGACATTTTTGTTTTCTGATTATTATTTTGCTCATAAAAAAGCTTATACCGAACCGTACCGAAATTTGCAACTCTTGTACCGTGAACCGTGTGGGACTGAAGTCCGCGGTCTTTCGTGTACCGCGGTATACTGTTACAGCCCTAATGAGTAGCCATGACACTGCTGACAACTGTTGAAGTAAAACTAGAAGCCGTCACAGACGGGTTATGTTCCCCCAAACAAGTGTTTGAAACAGAAAGGTAACATTTGAAATGATGAAATATGATGTTGCAAATATAATGATGATATATTTTATATACAGTAGAAACTCCCTAATCCGAACTCCCTATGGACTGCCTAAAAATTTCGGATTGGAGAGGATTTCGGATTAGAGAGGTTTTTATTATTTCAGTGTCTAGCTGTTACCAAAATAATCTACTTGTATATGTATTGAAAACCACAGGAGCAGTAGTATACATGTACAATATATCATTGGGCTGTATTTCCTTGGCCATAATAAATAAGAATAATATTATACTAAAATAAGTTTGTAATCAAATTATTTATTTCTTAATAAAACTTAATATGAACTTTCGAAATCAATTGCGTTTTCCCAATTGCATTGCGTTATACCCACTGTTTCATCATGACCACTTACAATTCAACTTGAGTCCATGTATAGAAAATGACATGTTAGTTGTGTAAAGGTGGTAAAAGTCATGTACATTGTACCATACTTTTCAATTATATTGCTAGATATAAAGGGGTCATTCTGCATCATTAGACAATAGGTTGTTTACAAAGTGTCACCTTTTATAATACAAACATAAACAATGGAGTGTATTGCCACCAGTCAACTACGGTGCACTCTGTTGAAATATTTGACAATTTACTATACAGTCCGGTACATATTTTTTAATTTCGGTTTACAGAGTTTAATTTATGAACAAAATATCAATTCCGGGGTCTCACTAATATGCGCAGCGGAAATCTGAATCGGAAAATCTGAATCGGAAATCTGAATCGGAAATTTTAGAATACAAAATACAATATACTCGAGTATAGCAGTTAAATATGCAATTAAAATTGGATTATATCCAAATATGATTGGATTAGATCCAAAGATAATTGGATTAAATCTCGACAAAGAAACATACACTCTATTGATGTACCGACAAAAGACAGTGACATTCTTTACGCTCACACTTACAGTAACTCGAGTGATGTTAATAATTATGTTAAGTTACAAGTCGGATTTTTTAAACCTTTTTATATTTTGTATCTTGATTATTATTATTAAGATAAGTTCGTTCGACACAATAAAATAGTTTAATGACACGTTCAAGCATTAAACTACTATATATTGTATTTGTATTTCCCATTTGCATACCAAAATTTCCGATTCAGATGTAATTTGGATTTTTAAAACCCTTTTTATATTTTATATGTTGATTATTATTAAATATGTGCATTCGACACAATAAACCAGTTTAATGGCACGTTCAACTATATATTGTATTTTGTATTTCCGATTTGCATACCAAAATTTCCGATTCAGATGTCCGATTCAGATTTAATTCGGATTTTATATCTTGATTATTATAAATTATGTGCGTTCGACACAATAAACCAGTTTAATGACGTGTCAAAGAATTAAACTACTATTTATTGTATTTTGCATCCCAAAATTTCCGATTCAGATTTAATTCGGAATGTTTTAACCTTTTTTATATTTTATATCTTGATTATTATTAATTATGTGCGTTCGACACAATAAACCAGTTTATTGACATGTTAAAGCATTAAACTACTATATATTGTATTTTGTATTTCCGATTTGCATCCCAAAATTTCCGATTCAGATTTCCGATTCAGATTTAATTCGGAACTTTTTAACCTTTTTTATATTCTATATCTTGATAATTATTAAAATATGTGCGTTCGACGCAATAAAGACACGTGCAAGCATTAACCCACTATATATATTGTATTTTGTATACCAAAATTTCCGATTCAGATTTCCGATTCAGATTTTCCGATTCAGATTTCCGCTGCGCATATTAGTGATACCGTCAATTCCGGACTGAAATCTTAGTTCGGATTAGAGAGGATTTCGGATTGGAGAGGTTTCGGATTGTGGAGTTTTTTCATGTACATCATATAGGAATATAGAAGGAAAAAAATTGGGACCTTGAAAAAATTTCGGATTGTGGAGGATTTCGGATTGGAGAGGTTTCGGATTAGGGAGTTTTTACTGTATATCTTGTTACTTTGTTTCGGTTGTGTTTTACAGCAGTATTTCAATTAGATATGATCACTTTTTGGTGGGCAGTTTTCCTAGACCCTAACTTGTGAAATTATGATGTTGGAGGAATAAAGTGGCATAAAGTTATAACACAGATATTGGTATGGCATACATTTTGAGTTCCTAATTTAAAGCATGATCTTTCAATTTAGGTCTTGTTTTTTTACATCATTCATAGACAGAAAACATACCATCTTTCAAAAATATACTAGTAATGTATGTCATTTAGGGTGCTAGACTCATGAAAAGAGCATATTCATATCTGAGGAGCGCAATTTCTGATACCGCGCCACAACCTTTACCACCATGTAATTCATGGCTATTTCACTGGATAAGGATGAGGGAGAATTTACGGTGATGCAACTGTCTGCAGGGACCTAAGAAGGGCAGAAATTTTACCGAGGGTTTATAAAAGCAAAGGTAGAAATGCCGGCTAGACCCTGGGTTAGGGGGGGCATGGTTCCAATAGACTTGTGTAGTTGTGCAACACCAACAGACTCAAACCAAGTGGGGCAATTCCTCTGCTTTCTCAGTTAATATAAAATAGAATTTTATAAGCATGCATACGATGATTTATTACAAAATAATATTATGTTCATACCTACTAATAAATACAGTAGCAGTGCACGTAGTCAAATGAACTTGTTTTTTAACAAAACTCAAAAGGTGAAGGCCGCTCAGAAAGGTCAAGCATCACAGAATATTACAAACGAATCAAACCATATGCGTTAGTGACAATACATGTAAATGGTAAAACTATGCATATCCTTTGATCTTACAAAGAAAAATAAACATGCCATGAAAACAAACATGTAAAATTACCGATTAGTTGCTGTTGTTTTCTATGTCTTGTCCATTCAAAGGGAGATCACTCTTGCAGTCTAGAGACAGTTTAAAACCTGTCATCCGGAATTTCCGGATAATACTAAATGTCAGTAGCACCGTACTCACAATCTTCACGGCCAATGCGAAACCTTAATACTTTAATTAGATATACTATATACAAGTATTTGTAAAATCTAAATGCAGAAAAGAGTTGAAATAAAATAATAAAAACAATATTTTTCGTTTCAGACCATCACATGTAACACTCAGAGGGGAAAGACTTATTGAAAAATTATGGTCTATATACTCTAATTAAAACTAATATTTATAATATTATAGTATATGACCATATTTTCGACTCAATGAGTCTAAACTGTAAATCCTCGTCAATACCGCATTTAGAAAGACCACCCCTTAATGATAGTTGTAATAGTTTATTACTGTAGTATACTCATGTACTTATTAATATACTTAGGACAATGAGTAGGTTAATTATCCTCAAAATATATTTTCATGTTTGCTTGCGGAAATTGATATATTCACAGCCAGAACCTAGTAATATATTCATGCATAAAGGTCAGGTTCGTGTCAATTTCGCCTAGCTATACTCGACAATGTATGTTAGCCTACCAACCACTCTCACTTCAGTGTGCGAATCGTTTTCTGTTATCTCACAATGTTTGTCAATGCAGCTAAGGTTATGTGATTACCTAACGATAAACAATGATATGCGTATATATATCTCTGTAAATAACACACCGTCTGAAATATAGTACACTCTTAATACTGATTTATATATGTTATCAGGTGTCCGTTACCTAAGCAAAGCGTTATCGAGCGCCTTTATTCAGTTACCTCCCGTTCAATTAAACATAGAAGGCATGGGTTACCTCCCGTCGAAAGCGCTACACAGCGCTTTGCTTAGGCAACGGACAGCAGTTTTGAATATATTATCTAGTACACATCATCGAACTAACATGATATTATGTACGTGTAGGCCAGTGAACAATTCATGTTATCTTTAACGAGTTTGAAATACAAAATTCATTTATGTACATGAACTAAAGTTTACAAAACTTGGATGGTTCGTCAACCCAGTGAAAATGGCTAAGCATATTCTAGATGGGAAAGTTTGTCTTGTTACTGGAGCTACCCGGGGTATTGGTAAAGGTATAGCAATACAACTGGCGAAAAATGGCGGGAAAGTCTACATTACTGGACGTACTCTGGATCCTGTAAGGGGCTCACCAGTCGGAGGATCTTTGAAGGAAACCTCCCAAGAAATTGAGTCGCTTGGAGGCTTGTGCATTCCCGTGCAATGTGATCATACAAAGGATGACGAAATAAAACAACTGTTTGATCGAATTTCTCAAGAAAACGATGGACGTTTAGACATTTTGGTGAATAACGCGTACGCAGCCGTGAATGCAATATTTGACCAGTTGAACACCTCGTTCTGGGAACAGTCAACCGACATGTGGGACTTGGTGAACAATGTGGGACTCAGAAATCATTATATATGTTCAGTGTACGCTGCTAGAATGATGGTTCCTCGCAACAATGGCCTGATAGTAAACGTTTCCTCTGCTGGCGGATTGAGATATATCTTTAATGCTGCTTATGGGATTGGAAAAGAAGCGTGTGACCGCATGGCAGCGGATTGTGGATTCGAACTTAAAGAACATAACGTTGCCTTTGTTAGTTTGTGGCCCGGTGGTGTCGGAACCGAAACCTTAATGTCCAAGTTTAATGGTCGTCAGGACGATGACGTCATTGATTACGAAACATTACCACCAGGATTAAGAAAACGTTCCTCAATGCTTGAAGAGATTACGTTAGGGGAAACAACGGAGTTTCCTGGTGAGTGCATTGTTGCCATAGCTACCGACCCGGATATGATGAAAATGAGTGGGAAAATTGTACAGACTTGTGATATAGCTAGATGGTACGGACTTAAGGAATCTAATGGACATGCTCCTGTTGGTGTAACAGCACTCAAAGACATTGCGCGCGTGTTAGGGTTCTCCTGGCTAGCCAGATTTATACCAGGTTTTGTACGACTTCCAAAATGGATGATTGCACTGGGAGGGAATAAATTCTATTAAATAACATGTGTATCTACGTGCATGTCAATATATCGCTGGTAAATAGAATGAGAATGTCGTAAGTACAAAATCGATATTTTGTGGGAAAAAAACTCAACTGCCTTCAAATTACTCTTTAGATGTGCTAAACAAACTTATTAAACTTCAGTTTGGTTAACATAAAACGGTCCGGTCATCTTGCAAATAGGCTCATAAAAGGGTCTTATAATGACCAAATATGTATCAGTCTTATAAGGTCGTAAGTAGTACAAGTTTACGACCTTTTCATTCTAAGCCAGTCATATAATCGTCATATGGGCGTCTAGCACTAATAACTCATTTTATGTATTATATTACTAGTGCATGTACATTGTATATGCCTATACGCATAGAAATGCAAACTTTAAATGTTTAATTGAAGTAATTATAATTATGTGTTTGTTATTTTATTGTCATCCTTTATTGTCTCTTATCGACTTAAAATAAGTTCAGCACTGTTCATGCTGTTACTTCCCCTGATTTACCAAGGAAAGTTACTAACTCTGTAATGACTAAAAATTAGTCGAACACAGTTGTTTACCCTGATTTGCCGAGGGAAGTATCTCTACACAACACAATTCTCTCCCTGATTTGCGAAGAGAAGTAACTCTGTACTGACTTAAAATTAGTAGAACACAGTTTCTTCCCCTGAGATTTGCCAAGAGAAGTAACTCTGCACTAACCTAAAATAAGTCGAAGACAGTAGCTACGTCTGATTTACCAAGATATGTAACTCTGCACTGACTAAAATTAGTCGAACACAGTTGCTTTCCCTGATTTACCAAGGGAAGTAACTCTGCACTGACTTAAAATGCCAGACACAGTTGCTTCCACTGAATTTCGAAGGGAAGTAACTATACACTGACTTACACAGTAAACTGTTGCCTCCTCTGATTTGCCCAGGACAGTAACTCTGCACTGACTTAGCATATGTCGAACACAGTTGCTTCCCCTGAGTTGCCAAGGGATATAACTTTGCACTGACTAAAATAAGTCGAACACAGTTGTTTCTCCTGATTTGCGAACGGAAGTTACTCTGCACTGACTAAAATAAGCCGAACACAGTTGGTTCTCCTGGTTTGCGAAGGGAAGTAACTCTGCACTGACTAAAAATAAGTCGAACAAAGTTGCTTGCCCTGATTGGCCAAGGACAGTAACTTTGCACTGACTTAAATAAAGTCAAGCCAGTTGCTTTTCCTGATTTTCCAAGGGAAGTAACTCAGTACTGATTAAAAATAATAACTCAGCACTACAAAGTTCTCTACCCTGATTTTCAGGAGAAGTCACTCTGTACTGACTAAAATAAGTTGTCAAAAAAATGCACACCCGTTGTCAAATGTTTCCCACCGCCCCAATGTTGAAGACGCTCCTACGCCCGTGGTTTGTCTATTCTCTCGATGTCTGTTTTCTTGTTGTCTCTAGTCTTTCGGACCGCTGTTGTCTTCTTGGAAACCAACAGGAATAAATAGCACAGCGTATAAACCAAATCACTGTATGACTGATCGAATTACTATAAAATCCAAATTGTATCAGTTATTGCTATTGAACGCACATGTAAAATCAGATCACTGTACTCATTATTGCCATACATTGTACTATATCATTCAACGTGTACTCATTATTGAAATTGACGGAAAACGACTCGTTTATACTCAGTGAATTATTTTCGATCGAATAAATAAATAAATAATTTGAGCTCAGTTCATTGTCATTGCAAGAAAAAGAATGAAATAAACGAAAAACAATCAATAAAATTTATAAATCTGTATGTTCAATTTCTGTCAAGTATTTTTAAATTATCAGTAATGCATTTACCTTTGAATTTGAGCATACTGTATATAAAACTTCATCTCTAGTAAGTTAAGTTTAAAATGTATTGTACATTTACAAATACAAGCGTTGAAGTATGCACAGGCCTTATAAATTATATAGATCTACAAAAACAGAGTTTAACATACCCAAATTTCACTCTTCATTAAAGAATATATACTATATTGAATGGATAAAAAATTGTTGAAGTAAAATCTGTAGTTTGTGATATAATTTCTTAGTCCTGTGAATTAAGTAAGACTAGAAACATCGTAAATTATCAGTAACTCCCCTTTGACTTAATGTTGGCGCATATTTGTTAAAGGAAATATGTTAATACATCTGATCACTTGACGTACAAGTATGTGATCGAGTGTTTCACATGTTCCAAACTCCACACGTCATTCTTGTTACACTCACATTTTTGTGAAAAAAAGTCGATGCAATTTATATATAAAGCTATGAAATATTCATGTAGTACGTATTATCCTATTCAGACAAACTGAATGTATGTGACTGTGACACATTTGTGATATATTCTTATAAAAGGTATAAAAATGGGCTAACACTATCTAATAAAGTGTTTTCCTTATGTCTTGGGACGTTCTTATCACAGACTACAATTTTACTTCCCCAATTTTTCACCCATCAATATAGTAAAGGACAAATTGAATCAATACACATGTCAATTCTGTTTCAGAGCTTTTTTTACCCAATACACGATATCAATAAGCCCGGGAACACTGCTTTCAAGTTCATTTTCAAGGGTTTGCAGTTTATTCAGTATCAAATATAAAGAACAAATAATAACATAAATAGTATATAATTTGATTTTCGATCAGTACCACATGTTAAAATCGCAATGTTTGCCCCCATGACGGACATATACCCGTTGTCGAAAATGGTCAAGGTCACAGCAACCTTTACCCTTTAACCTACTGGTATTAAAATCAATGTAGGTGTCATCTTCTGTAGCTTGCCAACCGCAATGCAAAGTTTGAAGATCCTAGGGCAAAGCTGTCTTGAGTTATTGAACGGAAACAAATTGGTCTACAAAAACTGGTAAAAGCCACAGTGACCTTGATCTTTAACCTACTGACTTCAAGATCAATATGGGCCATCTACTATAGCTGACCGACCTGCACGATAGTTTGGCATACATTGGACAAAGATTAACTGGAAAACCTTCGCCAACCAACCTTTGACATACAATCAGGTGGAGCGATCTCTGCTCTGGCGAAATGTCAATTGTCTGGGATCATGACTAATCACTGATATAAGAGAAAGAATACAAGGTATGTTGTTCATACATGGATAAGACATGCGAACATCCACAAGATGCTTCGCAGTACCAAAAATAACGATAAATAAAAACAAAAATTACAATAACATATTTTTGTAGCGGATATACATAGTACATTCGTACAATCATTGTTTCGACGATTCAACTCAAAACTTCAAAACGAAACAAATTAGCACCATTAAGAACTCTTATTTGAGATAATTGACAGCATAGTGACCGTAGCTACCATTCTGATGCCATGACTTCCGGTATCCATTCAGTTTGTTGCTTTTTCAATGACGTCATCTTATCAACGTTTTTGATTGGTTGAGTTACTGATGTTTGACCTCTAATGTTTCGTGTTTTAGTAGTTTCCCTTTTCTTCACCGAAATTGGCAATCTGGATTGTTTGGGCATTGAAGACGATGCAAATGAGTTTTCCACGGGCACCGATGAAAGACGTCGAGTTTGTTTGGGAATTGAAGAAGATGTCACAGAGTTGTCAACAGACAGCGAATTAAGCAGTCTAGACTGTTTGTGCATTGGCACAGGTGTAACTGACTTTTCAACCGGCATCGATGAACGCCGTCTAGACTGTTGTGACAGTGGTTCAGATGTGACCGAGCATTCATCAGGTAATGTCTTAATGAATAAAGGAACTGCGTCACCAACAGAAGATGTGCCAAGATATTCTTGATTTAGATCAACGATTCTTTCTGGGTCAGTAGCTATAGTGTTAATGAACTCAGCTGTATGTACTGGTCGTTCTTCTCCGGTCGACATGCCTTTCTCAATTTGAAGCTTTTCCTTCACATGCTTTCTGTCTTTGCCAATCGGAATCAACGCTGCTTGGATAGCTTTGTGCTGTTTCTTAGCCTTTTCTAGTCGTTCTTCTATCTCTTCACATCTATCTTGTACATCATTTGTTGTATGTATAACATCGGTCTTCACTTCTATCTCAATACTCATATCTGCTTCGGTAAGATCGATATGATAGTTCAAGGTAGCTATCTGACGTTCCACTGCAAACCTCTGAAGTTTATTTGTCTCATAAAGCGGCTTCAAACGTCTATATGTTTTCCTATCCTGTTTCTCATAAGCTTCTGACATTTTGTCACAATAGTGACCTCTTTCCGAATTCAACACTTTAAGTCGTTCAGTTAAAACGTCTCTATTCTTTATCATGTCATATATAGTTTGTCCAAGATTCATAGCCCTGTCTTCCCGTTTTAACAAAGTATTGAGCAATTCTGCATTTGATTCAAGTTCCAGCTCTTTGAGTTGAATTTCTTTAGACAAGGAATATAATCGTTTATTCATATCTTCTTCCAATTTGGTCAGCTTTTCAAGCTTGGCATTTAGATCTTTGGTTTTTTCTTCGTCTTGTTGTAACCATTTCCTCGCAAGCCATGCTTCCTTTTGAAATTTCATCAGTATATCTGGTACCAAACGAATCACTTTCTCATTCCCTCTGTTAGGTATCTTCAAATCAAACACAGGTATTTCGCTATCTTGTCCAAACAACTCAGGATCTAACGTACTTTCGTTATCAAGAAGATGGTCTGTACGCCCATTTAGATGTGACAATCTTTGTGCTAGCTTTTCAATTTCAGTTGTATCGTATAATTTCTTAATGTCATGAAACTCACGTCCTAATGCGACTAATGCTTGTTTCATCACTAGCCGTTTTCTAGCATCTTTGGTTTCATTTGTACCATCTCTTGGTGTAAAACTTACTGACCAATTATCCGCATCATTGATGACTGTTGTCAGACCACTGAGTCCACTATATCCACTGTCCATGCTCCGGACTGACATTACACTCGGCGAAGACGTTACGGAATCTAACGAATTCTCCCGATCCGACTGATCGTAGCCAATCGGGTAAAAATACTGAAACAATGGTGTATAAACCCGATCGAAGAAATTGTCCCTTAACTGCCGTATGTAGTCCAAATATTTGAAAAACCACGCGAAATAGTCAGTCAACTTTTCTTCCTCAGTCGTGGTTTTCACGTGTCGATGGCGTAGCTTGCATCGTTTCAACTCCTTTAGATCATGAAAACATTGGCGAACAGCTGCCACTGTTTTAAGCTTATTTATATCGGCGACTGTATGTTTGGACAGAGATATAAGCATTCGGTACATGATATCAACATTAAACTCATCGTATGACTTGTAAACCTTATCCTCAAATGCTGATATCTGCTCGTACAGATAATGACTACGGTATTTCTCGTCCATCTGCAGTAAGCGCATCTGAAAGTATAAAGTAACATGATTTGTTACTAACACAAACATAGTAACATAGTTGGTTTTGGCAGAATGACGTCGTCCTGTGGCACCAGCACTTCGCCTACATTACTAACTTGTTTTTTCCCTCACGTACATAATGATTTGGCCAATGTCGAGAAATAACGTCAGCAACCCGATTATCAAACCCAGGTGACCAGGATGACAGTCGAGTGCTATAACTGAGGCGGTTGTGTATAACTGGTATACATACTATAGAACTTCATTACAACCAAGAATTCGTAAAATGTCTTATAAGGTTATCAGTTAAATAGGATGACAAATGCTCTTCGACCGAGGGCATTGTTTTACAATTACTGGCAAGCAATGAATATGTTAAAATAGTTTGCTACCGAACCGAGGGACGATGTCGCTCTATACCTATTGAACAGCATTTTATTATGTTCGTCTCTTCCAACGTAGTTTAAATTTAAAGATCACATTAATTAATATTTTGATATTCCCACACGCTAAGGTTTATATAAATATGGTCATGAAAGTGTGTGCTTTTAACGGAATCGTTTTCTTTTCTTATCTATGACCGTTCAAGATTCATTCTTCTACCCCTATTGTACCGGTGTTCAAAAAAGAAAAGCGCATTCTGGTGGCAGTGAAGTATACGTTATTGTGTTATTCTATACTCGCATTACATGATGTAGTCTGCATATAGCAAACATTTGAAATTGATATAGATGTAGATTATCTTAAAGGAAATAATCATTTTACATGATAGCAAGCCAAACAATGGTCTAAGAGCAACTTATAAGATCGTTCTCTTGCAACTAGATACTTGTTTTATAGTGCCTGAAACAATTGTGATCGATACCATAAGGTTGGAACAGTACCCGTAACATTTCTCTCTAAGTAATTGTATTACACTGATATTCAAAAACGTGTACATTCATGTCAATACCAAAATTAAAGAAAGCATTCAATAAAACAGGCACATGTGTGTGGAAAGAAAAAGAGTAGTTCTGGATGATACTTCCTGATGAAATAAACTGACCGCACTAAATAACTGAAAAACATATGTAAATTAAATTTAGATCGATTAGCAAACTAGTCTTACAACAAATCGATTTCCTTGCGTGTCTTTGTATTTTGTAAGTCTCGGAAACAGAAACAATCCTGGACCCCCTATATTCAAAGAGTATTAAAAGATTGAAAAGTGGGATAAACTGATGAAAAGCATAATAAAAAGAAATCATTTACAATAATCCCTAACCCTTATACAAAATATACATACCTGTAACATCTCACCCCTGTATGTCACGCTAGACATACGACTGGTGTAACTCGAAGTGTCACTGAAAGTAGATATAAGATATAATTAACAAATGAAAAATTCACTCGAACCCTAACACAAATTATTTCGTCCATTCGGACAAAGATAACGACGCAACTGAGCGAGGTTCATTTTCCGTAAATGACGTCAAAGCTCGAGTAACATTTTCCCTAAATCACGCCAAAGCTCGGGTAATTTACTGAGATGCTTAGTAACATTTTCAGTGTCATTGGCTTCTTGTCGTCTCTAAAGGTTTTTAAAGGTCGTCTTAAATTTGAGGTTTAAACGTAATAATTAGGAATTTTGCAAACCATCTTACAATTTCATCATGACTTTTTAGAATAATTAGGCTGGTATGCTAATCCAACACGGCTCACATTCCATGCGGTACAAGTTATAGTCCTGACACAATACAAAGTGATGTTGCCATCGACACGATCGTCTGCGAGTAATCTGTTATGTAAGTAGTCGCATTGATTCCTTAATTTCAACCACTCTAAAATAAGCCACTTAGATTATAGTTTCGTTCAATGAAAGCTTTTGTCAGAAATATTTGTTTAAACTTAATTTTAAAATTTGTATTGTAATTTTCGATTTTAAGAGCACAACGGGACTGGAAAAGTCCCGGAAATAAATACACAATATAACGCCTTAACTAAACATTGTTATATTGTCGTTTATTTGTTAACTGCATAATAGTATTATTCTCGTAAATCTAATATAAGGACCGTATTGATGATAAGTTCTTTGCGCTCTTCTTGACATTTCAAAGACGAGGTCAATGCTACACAGGTATGAATGAAATAGGATAATATTTCGTGCATGATAAAAAATACCATTGTTCGTAGTTGAAACAGTTAAGCAGGTCGGCCTCACAAGTCACTTGATTTAGCAGCGTTAGCAAAGTCAATGACATTTGTCTTTACAGAAATAACAAAAAAGTTAGTTTCGCATTCGTAATAGAAATCTACATGTAGTCAAATAAATAAATATGTTTATATATTCCACTTTAGTTTTCAAAATATGTGTACTCGTACAAAATATATTTCATTTAATGCAAGACCCAGAATTCAAATCTAAATGTGTTTACTTTTATTCCCATTAGACGTCTTTAAAGTCCTCGAATAAATATGTATATTTAGAAGCATGAATGTGGCAAACTTAAAAAACGAGTTCCAGTTTTACAGAAAATACTTTTCTTCCGACCTAAATAGATGAACAGAAAATGAATTAAATTTTAATAACTAGTTGGATATTTCTATTCTATCGTATGGATATTAGGCAAAAAAACAAACATTAATTATAGATATAAAAAATACCGTTTATGCAATCTTATTCAGTGATGATAGTTGCATGACTAGATTGTTTAGCTCTTTTGAGTATTTGATTTCAAAAGACTAGACATTTTGAATGTAAATGTTAGAGTAGATGTTTACTTTTAAATGTTTACTCATATGACACCTATCATACCAGTTGAACCGGGGTTGTAATAAAAACAGAAACAATCAAGAAGATGTGGTTTATTGCCGTAAGTCTTTTAAATATGTTTTGAGTGTTTCATAGAGGCTACTAAATCATTCTGATCACCTTGGCGTTTTTGCATTGCGACGCATATTTACCGGAGACAAACGGGAATGGCCGAGTTTTCACGATTGTACTTTATATTTAAACGCGTTTGACTTTAATATGATTATACTTATAAAGAATGTACCGAATCCATCAACTTGCTGCACGGAACAAAATTTGACATTGAAGATATGTTTGTTTACAAGTTACTCTATGCACAAAATTAATAAAGTATCAAGGACGGTAGAGCTAACAGATTTCCAAAAAAAAGAAATGAGGAAATCGGACAGGGAAGTCAGCACTCAACTTAACCAGTAGAGCACAAAAACATAAACAACAACATGGATACGACACAAATACACAGCACAATGTCCATTAATAGCCTAGCGTAAAAATGAAATGTCCAAGATCCCGCTGTAAAGAGCTGAATCGCCTAGTTCCATACAGATATGATCAAACCGTTGACCTTAAGTGACCAAACGAGGCATAACTATGACCTGCTGACCTAGTTAAAGATCCCGGAAACTGCACAAAACTGCGAAATCAAGCGGCAAAACAAGGTTCCTCCACAATTTGACCCAGTGACCTAGTTATAGATATCGCAAAACCTTTAAGACCACGCCAAAATGGTAAAATCAAGTGACCAAAATGAGGAAGTTACTATGACCTTATATGTGTATTTTTAAAATTAGTAGATGTTGTCGTATACAAGTCCGGTGTCATTGTTTGTAAAATTCATAATATGACGTCACGGAAATATCAATAAAAATACCCTAACACCAGTATAATTGAAAAAAGCACAATCAAAATAAAACTAATTGTATCGTTTTGCCTACTAACAACACCAACTTAAATTATTACCGCAAAACTTGAGTTTAGACAAGTACTATGTGGCCCAATAAAGTACATTATAGTATAATTCGCGGAATGTTTATAGACACATAAACTTCAAGACAAAAAACTTTTCTCAACAACATTTATTGTTGCCCCATAGCAAGAATTCGCAATTAAAATTGTGTTAATTGTGCAAGTTTTTATTAAATATCACCTAAACAATGTGGAAAATCCTGTTCAGATTTTTGTTGTGTAACAAAAGTCGTGGTATTTTTCCCCACGCTTAATACGACAAACATGAGAATTTGAGAAGTTCATGCAGTAGAATATTGTTCAATGTTCATATTTTGTCTTAAATAACATCACTAGAGAACGAAGTATGTTTTCGATAGAGAAGACTTGATATTTTAGTTGCTGTGGTGATTTTCTAGTGATTAGAAAAGTGGGTTTAAACCAGTCAGGAAGCCATATTTGCGGTCGTGGTCCTGTAGTTAAAACATTGACTGATTAAAAAAGCTTAAAATTTAAATTGTTGAATTTCACATCCCCAGTACATCAGATTTTCAACAATGGTACAGGTGGTACTTTTCTACAAGGTTGTTGCCCTGGTGAATTTACGATGAACAAAAGGATAATGTTTGCCCCTCCTCGAAAATATTTGTTTCACATCTGTACGATTCTGAACCTAACGTACATTTGTATGACGCATTTAAATTAATTTACATTCCTGAGTTGCAATTAATTTACAAATTTTACAAACAGTGTACAGCATAATATGTCAAACAGTTGCGAGCGTCGAGGAAAAAAATCAAAATACGCCCTGTCATGTTACGTAAACCCTGTTTTAGTGCATTTGTGGAGGATAGGGAGTTTTTGTTAATAACACCTCACCACACGTGACTGTCGTCTGCAGCAATAATTGTCATAAATTGTCAACACAAATATAATAATTTCAACATTTAAAAAAACATGACCTCTGTAAACAATGACATTCATTGTTTCTTTGAAGTTTTTATCTCATCTTTGTTAACATTAAGACATAGTCAGATGTTGTACAATTTGATAACAAAATAAAAAAAAATATACGGAAAACAAAAACACGAACACTGATAGTAGCACGCATATGTATATATGCAGTGTATATACGAGATCTAGGTCTGAAACATGCACACTCTATTTGTCCTACAGCAGAGCAAAATGTTGACAAGAAACAATAATGTTGACCATAACTAATCTTATAAGGAGTTGACGGTATTACTACACTATGAAATCAAATAGAACCTGATTTTCCAAAGGCATGTATTGGTAGCTTTGTTTGTAAGTGATATGATAATACGCGTTTTATGTAGTCCTACTTACCAATGCAGTGTACTTATTTCCGAACAATTCATACAAGTCGTCGCGCCATACCAAAGGCGAACATGAAATGGTACTCTCGTATTGACACTCATTTTCTGGTTTTTATTTTTCCATAGATGCTATTTGATATGTGCAATTTAAGGTGCGTGAATATCTTGTTTCAAAGTCCACATAGGACATATCCTCTCAACTGAGTGTTTTGCATACAAATTAAGATACCAATGCCAACGGCGAATGTACTGATAATAATACTTTAATGATTGATTAATTATGCATTCATCTGCTAAATATCGGTGCATATAAATCGAATCCCTATTGAAACGCACAAAATACTGGGTTTTTTAAATGCACAAAGTAGAGCTCTTATTTAGGTTAAAACTTATCGTTCTCGGGGCGTTTTCTTTGTTTTGTTTTTCATACCTTTATATTGCACGTTGCATGTGGGGACAACCATGTGATATGAGACATGTTTAAAGGGTGGTTTAATTATTTTCACTTTTTAGTTGTCGTTAAACGTAATACAAAATTTGAGTCCAATTGATGTTGACACTATTTTGGCGTATCTGTCTAGTTTTGTTAGTTTTAAATCTATACCAATTTGCCTTGCATGTACGCATGGTCATGAAATGCTCACGCCTGCCTATTAAACTGTGTCGTGTGGAAGCACGCCCATCCTACTGTTTCTATGACTCCAAAGCTACAATTACGTTTGACCTATTTTCAAATATGAATTTATTTCTTTATCAAAATAATTATAGAAATCAAAGACAGGGAACTCCAGGCTACCACACCATCACGTCATTTTGGTGATAAACCAATTTAGGCAAAAATTCAAATTCTGGTCTAGATTAATCCTATGCAGCGACGGCCGTAAAGGGACACCGTATTAATGTACCAATTTTGAAGCAATTTTGTGATCATGCATCTACCTAAATCGTCCACCCCATGTGGCATCGGTACTATATTAGTTACAGGGACAAGCTAACGTACTACCGGTACATGTAATTCGTTTCATCTTGCATGAATGAAAGCCTAAAATGGTAAGCCCTAAATAACCTAGCCATAATTATATAGCTAAACTACGAAATATATTATCAATTATAGGTCATTTTAACTACAATTGGGTTTCATTAATGCTTATTGTACTATTAAATATATATTTAAGTATTCGATAACGCTGCGTGGTGCCATATATATATCATCACATGTGACATGGCATTTATATGAATGTAGACCTCCTTCATTTGAAATTAATTGATGTCATTTTTTGTTAAATCTTTCTAAATACCGCTAGGCATTCAATAAACAATTTAGGTCAGTGCTGTATTCAAAGTTGAAGAATCTTTTATGTAGATATTTTGGTAAAAGCCCAACGAACTAAAATATTATTATTAATAGTGTAATGTCCTAAATAGTTCACATAATTCAAACATTTAGGGTAAGTTCAATCTATACAAGAATACAAATATCCGGATCAGGTCATTATCTGCGTACTGTAATTGTTGTCGAAGAGCAGTCTAAATATTTATCCAAACTCTTGACTTGTCTAATTAATGTGACTATTATATATTTATATATACAAATGCATTTGGTATACATAATGTAAATATGTATAATATCTTTTTTTATAATAATGTATGTTTGCATTATACCAGAAACTGTCTGCCAACCATAAACCCACTGTCTTCTCAAGCAATCTCTAGTGAAAATCATTTTTCATTTCTAACCATAAAAAACGTATTAAATCGTATTATAATACCCTTGACAGAATGATGATAATACCCTTAGAAAAAACTTGACATCCCGAGTCAACACTAGATCGCTCGAATAAATAGATAGCAATAACTGACATAGACTATCTAAACTGACAAGTATTGTGCAAAACGCACTTCATATTTTCTTTTTGTGCATACAATAAAGGGGTATGACAAAACGGTTCATTTTGAAGTCAAATAGATTTTTATAAAATGCAAAACGATCATGAATCGCTGCTTGTTAACAATACTGGTTAAGACGAGACGATCTTGCTCGTAGTTCAGTGCTGTCAGAATTTGAAACGGGTTTATTGATTAATTAAAGCATTTGATAATGATTAATATAATGACCAATTATAAACTTATCATCGCGGTTATGAACTAATTAATCAAACATTCATTATGATTTAATCACTATCAGTGTATTCAATAATATACCACCAGACATACCATTATCATGGTTATACCAATTCACGATATTTCCGAGTACGCCAAGAATGATGTTTCTTATAAAAGACAACATTTTTGTACAGGGTTTCCCTGTTCAGAGCAAGCGTACAAAACATGCTAAAAATAGATTCGAGCAGTCATTCGCTGGATGACTTCGCGCTTTATTGCCTTGCAGTAGAGCATTTATTTATATTTCGCAGGATGGACATACCACTGGCACTTGACCAGAGAAACATTGTATAAAAAGTCGTGGCCGATATTCTATATTATATAGGCACGACTATTTATAAAACTTTTCTCTTGACGAGTGCCAGTGTTTTAAGTAGGTTGAACCTTCACCTTACAAAAATGGACTAAACGTTAGTTGACAAACGACATTGTGGTCAATAAAAAGTATACACAAGTACCTTAACACCAGGGGAAGAAGTCCGCTGCCTTTATATCGACTCATTTGAATTTGAACTGTCAACAAAACGAAAAAGCTTCTGAATAAACTTAAAATCCTAAGAAATATCCACAAACGGTTGATACAAATATTTTAATTAAATATAGTCCAATAGCCTGTTATAAAATAGTTACAAATACACATGCATCTGTGTTCACTTTTAAAAGGTTTCCGTTGCATTTGTCAGGGATGTATCTATGTCATTAGACACTATCTGCCATTTCAAGTTATGGTAATCTTGGAATTTGATCCAGAATTTACCGATTCTATACAATCGACAAAGGTTATCGTTTTATAACACTCATCATTTGCCAATTATGTCTGTTTATTTTAATAATAGATGAACGAACACATTTACTTGTAAACTGTCCATGCCATGTATGTAATGGCACGACCAACATTGCACAAAGGTTTTCTAAACAAATCCTTGTTCCATAATGGTTATCACTCAACGACCAATAGATTTAAAATCAAGACGCTTTGCTGTCAAGTTTATCCGGGTGTTTTCTGTAATTTTCGTAAAAAGTCCTGAATATTCCGGTTATTCACCCCTTTTGTCACGACAGAAATACTTTGTCAATACAAATAACTATCCGTTTAATTCTAAATCGAACAATACGCTTTATGTCTAATTAAATAAATATTAATGTTAAACAGGGATGTTTTTGTGGTCGACTGTAGCAAACAGAACAAATACCTGCAAACACAATAGCGTGTCTTAAATAGTTGCATTTAAAATTCTTATACAGATTTTATATTTTTATATGACACTTCGATGGTCCTCAGAATCCAACCTCTGTCGTAAACCAGTTGACCGCATGTTTTTCAATGATTTAGTACGTCTATTTTAAATTCAATTTGAATGAATAAGACATGATTGTGCAATAAATAAGTTAACTATTAATTCGACCGATATTTGTTCTTATATCTGTAGAATTATAATACGCTCAGCGATTCCGCGACCTCTAACGACCGAATTTCCCCTGCTTGATATCGAGTCCCACACGGGTGTCACATGGATTCGATCTGCTAATTAAATACAAGCATCGCTATTGCTTACGTAAGTACTATTTGTTAGTTATCAAGTCCCTTGGCCGGTTATTCTCCCCCTTCTAATGCCAATAAAATTGTCTCCGGTTATTATTATTATTATTATTATTATTATTATACCATATTTATATAGCCCTTTTTTCATGTATACACACGTTCAAAAGTGCTGTACAGTCCCGACTAATACATGTTTAAAACAATATACAATGTACATAAAATATACAAAAACATTTTTATCAACGCTATTTAGTCTCCCATCAGTATCATTTTGCCGAAACGAAATGCAACATAAAACTTAGGAGACATGGTATATAGAAATACTTTGCTACAATAAGATAGTGGTGTACAACGATTTGATTATCTGTAGGGGTATTAACTGAATGTAAACCTCAACTAGGACAAGGATAACGTCAAGTACCATTACCACATGTCCTTAACCCTTAAAGGAATAGTGATACTTCCTTTAAAAGGGGGATGACTCACAGATGACATAAAGTTACTATCATCATATGAGTTACAAAGGTCGAAGAAATAACATATTTTCTTCAAGACCTTACCATAAAGGTCGAAGAAATAACATACTTTCTTCTAGACCTTACCATAAAGGTCGAAGAAATAACATACTTTCTTCTAGACCTTACCACACTTAGAAACGGGGCTCTACTTAACCCAGTAGACGGGCGTCTACTTAACCATGAACTTCACCATGAATAAGCTATAGTAAAATAATGCGTTTCAGTCAGGGCTTTCTTGAAGGACGGGAGTGTTTTACTGTCTCTGAGTGCTGTTGGCAGTGCATTCCAGAGTTTCGGTGCAGCAGCTGTGAAACATCTGTCACCGTAGGTCACAGTCCTCGTCCTTGGCACAACTAAAAGAACAGAATCATTTTGAGACCTTAGCTGTCTTTGTGGAGTATATACTTCCAACATACTTCTGATGTAGCCAGGCGATTTTCCATGTAGTGCTTTGAAAACATGAGTCAAAACCTTGTACTCTACTCTGTACTGTACAGGCAGCCAGTGAAGATCCTTTAGTACAGGAGTGATGTGATTGTAACGCGGTGTCCGTGTGATGAGGCGGGCAGCTGTATTTTGAATAATTTGTAGTTTATTCAGAATGATTTTCGGGGTGCCACATAATAATGAATTGCAGTAATCTAGTCTCGATGTTACTAAAGAATTAATCAGGGATTTTGTTGCATCAACCGTCAAATATTGTCTGATTTGACCTATTTGTCGGATCTGCATGAAACACGACCTTGAAACAGAGTTTACATGCTTATCCATGTCCAAATGTGAATCCAACATTGCACCAAGGTTTCTCACCATCGATGATGGTTTGATTACAGCGTCGCCAACTGTCACTGTGAGATTCTCGGCTGTGCTGGCATTCCGTTTTGGTACAAACAGGATTACCTCTGTTTTGTCAGCATTTAGTTTAAGCAAATTATCTTTCATCCAGTGCAAGATATCCTTCAGACAAGCTTCAATTCTTTGCAGAGTTTCATCCCGCGAGACACAATCTTTTGGTTTGAACGCCATATATAATTGTGAGTCATCAGAATAGAAATGATGTTGCAATTGATGTTTTCTACAGATTGCACCGACTGGTTTTGTGTACATGATGTAGTTCTTTGGACCAAGCACAGATCCCTGTGGTACGCTGTAGTTCATAAGTACAGGTTTTGAAAGCTCTCCATCTATGCAGACAGTCTGGTAGCGGTCACACAAATAGGATTTCATCCACTCTAATGGCTTGCCTGTTATACCGAAATGATTTTTAAGTCTGCCTAGTAGAGTGTTGTGATCAATGGTGTCAAATGCTGCAGACAAATCCAGCATTACAAGGACCGTAGCTTTATTCTGATCTAGAGAGCAAAGGATGTCATTTTGCACACGAAGAAGAGCCGTTTCAGTAGAGTGAAATTTTCTGTATGCTGACTGACGTTCTTCGTGGAAACCATGTAGTGCTAAATGCTCTTCCAGTTGAGCATCGACTACCTTCTCAAGAACTTTGGAAATGAAGGGTAAGTTTGACACAGGTCTATAATTTTTCAGTACATTTTGATCAAGGCCTGGCTTCTTTATCAGTGGTCTTATTCTGGAGCTTTTAAAAGCATTGGGTACATAAGCACTTTTGAGTGATGCATTGAATATTCTTGTTAATAGTGGTAGTAGTTCATTCAAGCAATCCTTCAACAGCCATGTTGGTATAGGATCAAGTTCACATGATTTACTAGGTGATTTATTTATCAGTTTTCGGATTTCATCCTCTGATGTTGGAGAAAATTCGGACAGTTGCTCTTCTTCGAAAGGAGTTTCAAATTCAACACTGTCGTTTTGTTGGTTTGACTGAATACTGGTGGCTATTTCAGTACGTATTGCTTCAATTTTGTTAATGAAGAAGTCACTGAAGTCCTGTGCAAGCATTTTAGCAGGTTTACCAGTTGGTAACACAACTTCTTTTTCTTCACCCATCAGATGTTTAGTTATCTTGAATAACCCTTTCTGATCACGACCACAGGCTTCTACCTTATCTGTGTAATAGGATACTTTGGATTGTTTCAACATTTTGTTGACTACCGAACATTGATTCCTATATATTTCATGATCTATTGTCAATTTAGATTTTCGCCATTTTCGCTCAAATTTTCGTCTCAGATGTTTAGCGTCATGTAGATCTTCAGTGTACCACGGACATGAGGGTCTTAATACTATGGTTTTGGATTTTAGGGGCGCATGTTTGTCAATTAGTGATGAAAGCCCATGGGTATATACCTCAACTAGTTCATCAACGTCTGATATATGCAGTCCACTTTCCAAAATATCTGAGGATTCGATGTCTTTTTTGAATTCATTAATGTCAATAGATTTTAACTTTCTTAGATTCACTGTTTTTCTTATAGGTGATCTATGTTCACGAGACATTGACACAAGTTCCACAAACATTGGGTCTTGAATGATCTATAAATTATCAGACTATCGCAGTTTAGAACCATGTGCTGCTTGAGGTACTAGTATGCAGTTGAACATCTGTAGAGTAACATCCCCTTAGTTGATGAATTAACAAATATGTGATTTATTTCTCGAAATTTGTTTCAAAATGAAAAATGGTGCATTCCTCAATTGTGGCGAGACAAAAAATGATAAATATTTGAAGAATATTAAATCGTTGAGGTGCTTTGAAAGGACCAATTTTAAGTATAATCAATTTTAATTTAAAAGACCCGGTCACAGACAGGGTCAATTCTTGAAAATAGTTTGTGCTGAATCCAAAAACCTGGGGTATGTTGTTTTTTTAAAAAATCATTTTCCGGCACGATCATAAACTGAGAAATGTTTAAATTAATAATATACTGCTCTATAATCCTGCATACATCATCCATATTCATATTTCGTGACAGTGATTAGACTTAAACTTAATAAATGAATTCATAATATTTGTATTAAATTCCACTTGTTCTATTCAAAAAATGATATAATTAATAAATTTATCTCGACCATTACTATGCACTTTATATGTCTCTTTATTGTGCATACTATGCTTATGGTTCTGTTCTGTTCTGCTCTGCTCTGCTCTGCTCTGCTCTGCTCTGCTCTGCTCTGCTCTGCTCTGCTCTGCTCTGCTCTGCTCTGCTCTGCTCTGCTCTGCTCTGCTCTGCTCTGCTCTGCTCTGCTCTGTTGTAATATAGATCGAGTTTTAAACGGCACTTTGGTGGTCCCACTATTGCAGCTTTCATGATTTTCCAAAGCAAATTTTCGGTCACATTTTGATCACCCTCGTTAAAAGTTATGCCTTAAAACAGAAATATGATAGTTTGATACTTCGGTATTTACGGTAGATTGTGTATGGTTATATAAACCAGTTAACTTATCAGATGTATGATAGCATCTACTTAATCTATCAATAGTTAGATCTTATATCCATTGATCAGATAATTAGAGCAAACAAAATAAATCCATCTGCTTATATTGAAATATTAAAAGATCATTAATTTATATAGATTATACGTTAATGCGAAAATAAAATCACGACAGACAACGTTAAGAAAGCTTTGTTTTAATAAATAATCGTTAACCTAACCTAATAAGCTTGAAATGTCACTTATTAAGTAAGTTCAAACAATAAGCATACCCATGTCATGAGAAAGGAACCCCTTTAGTTAGCGGTATGTTGAATAGCTTTTAGTTCGAATATTTGATGAAAAAGTACTTCATGTACAACAATAGCTGCCACTGCACTGTTCGTACTTTCGATGTTGACGATGTTATTATCGACGTCTTCTTGGTTGAGATACAACATATTTATGAAGCTATTCTGGGAGCATCAGATACACTTCTGTTTCCTTCGATAATTGCGCTACTAGTACTGCAAGGCGATAAAGCGCGAAGTCATCCAAGTGAATGACCATACTAATCTATTTATAGCATCACAGTCATGTCTGTGAAAAAATTTGCGCTTGCCAAGAACAGCGTCCTAAAGGACCCTGTTCAAAATTTGAAAATTCATTTATACTCAACTACTTTTATTAGTTAGGAATGATTTATTGCGATGAAATTGACTGTATACCTTTAATTAAAGTACCTAACTAAACTAATGAGACCATCGTTAGTTTACTTAACTCATTAACAATTACAGTGTAGGGCCTACTTATAAGACGAACTTACTCTTTTCTTGTCTTGGACGAGGTTGATGTATACAAATAATAAGCTATGGACAGTGGGTCAGGGAGGGACGCTGTCACGTGGTAAGATGTTACAATATGTGCTGCAGTCAGTAGGTTACAGGGGTGTCACGTGCTGGATAATTAACCCGATCGGGCCACCAGCTCGTGCGTCAATATATCACCCGGACTGGATCAAATACAAATGTTACCGACGAAATACATCTTCCAGGTATATTTTAATTACAAATAAATTATGTTCGCATGCTGGTCACTTTGATGTTAGTTCATCATGTTTGGAAAATCACCTTACGTGAGACATCTAATGAAGGAAAGTCGTTATTCACGACCAGTACATCAAATACCGCTCATCTCCACGTCCCGTCAAGCACTGGTCAGCGGTAATTAGACTATATAACTCTCATTAGATATGCAATGGTTCCGGTAAATAATTATATAGGGAAAGTAAAGGTCGTTGGTATGGCTTGATGTGTTTACCACTGTTTAAATATCAACAACCTTCAAATCGCCAGATTTTCGAGGTCTGCTTTCAGTTTAGCCGTTCAACCAGTCTGTGACATTTTAACTTCCCCTGGCCATTGGGCTACCTAAGGAAACTTGCGTTCGTGTCTTCCTTGTGAGACTAATCAGACTATTTCCCTAATGTGGCTTATTGGTGTGGCAGCCAACATCGATATATGGCACCCAGGAATATCGATCATGTCGACTGTCGAGCTGTCATCACAGGTACCAATTTACACCTTGGTCGAGTGAAGCATATGGGTTATTTTTGCTCAGAAAAATTAACCAGTGGTCCAGACGGGGTTGAACCTGTGGCATCGAGATCCCGATTCGCGCGTTCTACCTCTAGGCCACCACTTCCCACAAAAACGATAGATCAGCAAAACATGCTGATTGCAAACGGCACCCATGTGCACGAACTACATAAACATGGCCTAGATAATGACTACATGTACTAGACATAGTCAATAAAAAATAAATTGAATGCGCAATTACGTACGCGGCACAAACATTTAATTTATAATAAAAATGTCAGTGTAATTTAAACAACAAAAACATGCGTCATTAATTGAATTCGCAAAAAAAGGTATTTGGAAGTTAATGGAGTTGATA
Source organism: Spisula subtruncata (assembly GCA_963678985.1). Lineage (NCBI taxonomy): Eukaryota > Metazoa > Mollusca > Bivalvia > Venerida > Mactridae > Spisula > Spisula subtruncata. The sequence continues at coordinate 6,769,897 of OY787675.1, read as the reverse complement.
TCAGTAAAGTATTCGTGAATGAAATTGAGGATTGCGACGCAGATCAACTAATTGAATACTCACCACTGGAATGATACCCGTATGATATTCCATTTGAATAATAAAAAAAACATATCCCTATTGAGTGAGTTGTTTATTTATTTATCAAAATTAATACTTTTACACGTCAGCTTTGAACTCTCATGCAATTAAGAGATATAATTTATGGGTTTATTTTATTTCAAATGCCGAGCATAGAATAGCTTTGCCAATCAGCTTTCTGTTGAAATATAGCAGGCATATATGCGTATGTGTGCCTTGACAAGCGTACCCATAAACTTAATAAAATGTATGCTAAATATTTAAATACAAAATGTAATCTATTTATTCATTTTTTTTTAAAATGTCACACAATATACCAGATAGTTGGATATATCTTTATATCAAACGTTTCCCTAAATGTGAGGAGTCATCATTTTGGCATACATTTGGGAACCTATGTCATATACTGCTCTTTTGCATCGGGGGCTTGGAGAACTAGGTCGGGTCTTGGCTGCGTTTCGGTCGGTCACTTGGAATTACAATTTTTTAATTTCTTGTTTCGTTGTGGGGCTAGGTCATCATGATATTTTGCTATAGGAACTGGGGCTTTTAACCATTTTGTTGGGTTATGTGTGAGCATTGCTCAGTGTAGTTGTGTTATGTTATGTTGCAGCTGTTTTCTGTGCTCGGCTGGTTTAGTGCTGCTTCATAATGCCTTTTTTGCACAACACTTCGACCCGACAAGTTGCACACATAGTGACCCTGTCACAATCTAATAAAACAATACATATACCCACCGTCAAATAGATTGATTGAATCATGTTTATATCGAGCTATGATAACATCCACCTGTTGTTATGATATAGTATTATTTTCATTTAATTGTCTTATTTGATATAAATGACACTGTATTATAAGTTATATCCGTTGTTATTGAACAGTTTATGTCAGTGTATGTTAGTATGACATAATTATACACCAGGAAATATACATCATGCTGAGGAAATATTTCATATTGTAACTAGTAATTGCATGTTCAATGTTTTAGTATGGATCATGACCGCAATACTGACAAATGGTTAATCAGTTTGAAACTTTACCGACTGTAATGTAACTTAATGTACAAAACGCGTTTGCAGATCATGATTTTCGGACACCAGAGAAAGTCTGAATAATTATGTTCTTTTTGGTATTTTCCTTTCCGCGTCAGAACTACAGCAATTGTATGCATCGTTGGCTTAAAATGAGAAGGTCGTAAGAACGAAGTCGATATTTTGAGAAAACAAGAAAACAATTGTCCAACATACTCTTTACTTATTGTAACTAAAACAAGCTTTGTCATCTTTAGTTTGGTCATCATGACAAGGTCCGATTATCAGGAAATAGCTCCATAAGACGCGCCCTGTGATGCTGATTATAAATAATTATGAATCTGTCTTATAAGGTCGCAAGTAGTTACGACGTTCTCATTCTAAGCCAGTGACATGTCCATACATCTGGACACTGGATTAGTTGGTAGATCCATGTAGACTTGGGGTTCGATTGCTTGGTAACGTGTATGTCTTCCTATGAGGTAGCCATCTGGATCATGTCATCCACGCCAGAAGAAGTGATCAACTTGCTAACAGGTGCGCATTTGTTAAAACTGGTTGATAATGGAACCTGATACGTAATCGTAACTACTCGGGTCTTTCCGTAACGAGCATGGTTACGTTAAAATAGTCCTAGTGTCCTAATTGTCTGATATGGTCAACTGTCAAATATGGTTGAATCACAACGTAAACCCGATCATGAAAATAATGATAAGATATTGCTAACAAGGACATCAAAGTAACAGGCAATATACCATTCTACAAAAATGTATTTGGACACCTAGATAGTAGATATACATATAGAAAAAAGAAAAGATACAAGTGTAAGACAACTAGAGACAGGCTGTAGAAAAGAAAGGTAAAGAGCTTGGACTGGACAAATGGAAAAAAAGAACAAAAGCAAGAACAGAACAAAATAAAACAGAGAGAAATGAAGGAGGCTCGCTCATAGCATCGGTATCAACGAGTAAGGAAAGGAACTAAGTCAAGTCAGTCAGTGAAAACAGCAAATAGATTACTTACGAATGGTGACGCCTTCTCTGTTGTCGCGTTGCCATGGTTATCTTCAAGTCACAATAAGTTCAAATCCTCTACTTGTTTCCTTTTTAAGTTTTTATTAAATCAGTACATAATTTATGTAAAATGCATAGTGTAGCATTTTGCAAGTTATGTCTATTGCTGCTGTCAGTTACGGTTCCACTTATACGATTTTGTTTAAAGCGGTATAAATATGTAAAGTTGTATTATATCTAAATTATATGATTCCATTTAACTAAAAATCAAATCAAGTAGATCTTGAAATATGCAATTCACACACCGAAATTTTCTATCACTACTTTCTCCTCCGAACTCCCAAAGAGATATAGAGTTTACGCTTCAATCTCGTTCAACGTGTTTTTTAAACTTTTAAATACGTTCATGAATAGTGTCTCTTTTATAAGATCTATGCGCGTCTTTTATCTACCACCGGCTTCTAGAACATCTACATCCAGACACGAAGCATGATCAAATCAATCTACAAAGTACCTTCTTTTATCAAACTCTGACCCACGGGGGGTGTAGTTGACATGCCTATATACTGTATAATAGCATTCTTGAGAAAAAAAGAAATTATATTAATTTCACACGATTATGGATAAATTGATCATTTTCGTATTAATTACCCCTCTAAAAGGGCTTTTCATTAGAACCCCTTGTAGGCAAACGTGTATTCATTTATTACCGCTGTTCAAATACTTAGGGTATTAAAACTGTCTATAAGCGTTAGTAAGCAAAATGGTGATAAAATATAAAGTTTATTATATACCCCGCTGACTATTGTGTTCAAACAAAAGAAATATAAATATCATCTTTTCTGTTCATTTCGTATCACTCTTGGGTAAATAATCGTTAAATCTCTATTTGACAATACAATAGCTATCTCATTCTGTGATTTTTTTCTTTTATTGCTTTAGTTCCATATGCCCGGGGATAATGACGAACATAGAAACCTGCACCATGCACTGTGGTTTTAAAGACACATTGCAAGACGTTCCATGCATACATGCAACACGGCGCTATTCAATACCAGGGCTCATCGCAAAACTATGGTATGTGCCTCTGTAAATCAATGTAGTTACCATAGTTTTGCATAGTTTTGCTCTCAATATTATTTGGAAATACACACTGGCATCTGTTTGAAAATTAATGACACCATTTGGGAATACTATATAAAATATAAATATATAAATAGTGATTATATATTCGTTTAAGTACATACTGTTCATCTGTAATTAAAACATACTTAATTATATAACACGTCTTGTATAGTATAGAATACCTCTTTCTATTAAAGGACCGGTTAATTCATCACTACATTTCGTAATTTTATAGCTTAAGAACTGTTAACCATTTTGCATCAATTGGTTCCAAACGCTATCAAAACCATATTTGGCTATATACGTAGTTTTATTATCATTTATAAGTACACATCCGTTTGTCAACGTCAAACCAGTGTTGAAAGCATGCTTTTCATCAAGTCAATAAATATTTGATTTATTTACTCCTTAAACTCAGTTGTTAAAACATGACAGAACCGATAAATATTCTTTTTATTTTTTACTTGTGCTTATAGAAATCTATATACAGTACCATCCCTGTATTGTCGATATGGTACATTTCTACAGGTAGAAACAATTTCTTGGTTAACCCATTTCATTCAAGGTATGCACCATTGATAAAAAACCTGAAAAATGTTTTTGTAACATAATTACAATGTATATAGAAAAGTCGTAACCTCCAGGACTTATCGGGACCGACCAAATGCTCGAGATATACCAGGTACTCGACATATCATATTGATGTAAATTAATATACAACATTGAGTCAATTTGCTAGGACTTTTTGAAATTTGTTTGACATAGACCGGGTGCTCGTAATATCGATATTCGTCTTCACGAAGTTTTATTGTATTTTACCATTTTGTTTTCGTTTTTCTCGTTATCAAACATACTGTTACTTGTTATTTCATTAAAGTATTTTATAAAATGGCATAACTTTAAAACGCCATTTTTAATATTTTGAATTATTTCGGATGTATGTGAGTATTTAATCATGTTGATCGGCGGCGACTTATGGAGATGTTTAATTGTTTCTTCGGCTTATGTGTGGGCATTGCTCTGTGTAGTTGCTAGGAATACGTAATAAAACTTCCCACCCCATTCCTACCTTGCCCATTATTTTAACTAGGCCAAGTCGTAGGTGTGCCTCTTTAGGTCACATAACGTAAGGTCACTGTCCTTAATGTTTTAAACTAGGTCACGCCCCGGGGTTGTTGTGCCTCAATCGGTCGCCGTTTTGGCATGGGTTTTTGTGGGCATTGCTCAGGGTAGTTGCGTCGTGGTGTTTCTGATTTATGTGCTCGGCTGGTTAGGTTGAGTGCTACCTTCCCTGTCGGATTTTCTCATACATGTAGAAGTTTAGTGGTTCTACATTAGCCTCGATCTACCGAAGCATCTCAACCAGGAATCTCGGTACACTGTTTGAACAGCTTCACGTGGAAGGGCAAGTTTGTCCAGAAAAACTGGTTACTTCGTAGTATATAACGAACGAAAATGTTCTAGACATACCTTACATTTATCCATACGATACAACTAGTTTTCTTTCAAAAGTGTCTTCTTACAAGCGTTATTGTACAGTTTCGGAAGGACAAACAACATTATTGTCTGAGGCTCAGAAAGTCTCAGCTTACGAAAATAATGTACACTTTTTGAATGGAGTCACAGGGCGTGTCGGAGTATAAGATGGTTCCACATACCCTCGTGGTCATGGATAATCGTATAAGGAATTAGGTGTCGAGAGTTATTAAAAGTTGAAAAAAACTTGTTTTACAATTGACCTTATTTAAATTAGTATAAGCCAACGATGGCTTTGTATCCCCTGAACCAAACACAATACTAGTAGCTTAGGCTCCAATCGTCTGTGTGATAGCCATAAGTGTCACTACACGGCTTTGTGTTTGTGTGACACCACACTTCAAACCAACAGAAAGCACAGTTGTGCAGCATTTATAAATATTTACTTGGAGTCCATTGAAAACATGAGAGCTGGAGGCATCGACCTTTTCCAAAAATGTATACAAGACTCGTAGCTCTCCTGATGTCCTTTTTTGCAATTTGTGTGACAAAAAAGCCTCATCAACATAAAACCATCACTCACGTTTTATTGTTTTTATTATACAATTTCTATCACGTCGGGTTATATTGAAATAACTACAGTTGATAACTGAACTCAATCTTCTTTTAAAAGGTAAAAGGGTACCTTAAAATTATGGGTTATAAAGCTTGGTACCGTTTTAAACTTGAAGTTATTTGAAATCCAATGGTGCATCTGAAGTTTGTTTGGCGTTAACGACGTCACGGTAACGTCACAAACGACGGCTATAACGTCATACAATAATTGAATTTTTAAAGTACCCTTCCACCTTAAAAGCAATAAGTGTGAGAATATATGTATAAGAGGACATTCTTCCGTTTTTGGCAATTGTGCAATCATACATGCTCAACACACATATATAAATGTCAATGTTTCATGTACACATATCTACTGTTATTCTATGTTGATTCAAGGACCCGGTCCACTCGATGTCACCTGTAGTTGCAGCCAACACCATCACGCTAGCTATACCTAGACTAAGTCTATCCATGGCAAGAGTTCATTCGTCTTTTCATCGTAATGTTGGTCCCTGGTTTAGTTGAATAGTTCGTTCATGATGAGTAATGTCATAAGATCATTTGAGTTCATTCCACGTAATAAAGCCAGTTGTGCTGCAGTTCTTCTCCGGTTCCACATGGATTGGCTTGGTGAGATCCTTACAGCTGAAATATACGAAACAAACAAATAACGTATTATAAATCAAGTAACTTTTGCGGGTACTTACTTTCGAGTTCTGTCGATTGTTGGCATATTCGTTACTACAAAGTTTCGCGTTTTAAGTCTCCCGCGAACTCCGCGATAACTTAGTTGCATAGTGACCAATCTTAACAAATTATACCAGCCCTACATCACAAGCAGTCGTATTCTTGTATATGGATAATAAGGAAAGTTGATAATGTGGTAATTTTTGACACATATCTGTCTGATGGTCAGGCCCAGGAAGGTAGACCGGGATCACAAGATACTTGTGACTATTGTTTAACTATCTGGCAGCAGTTATTCCAGAACAAATCCCTTCCCATATCGTGACCCACAAACCGGATGCCGAAGCTACTCGAAAAGGCTGCTAGGTTAACTTGTTCATCTCATCTCCTTTAAGATCAGACTAAAAAAGTGTGCACACCTTAGAAGCTCATCACCACGGTCTACAACAGTTGCACACTGTCGCATTCATTTTGTCGTTTATTCATATTACCTTCCAATCGTAACCACTCGGGCATTTCCGTAACTGAGAAATACTTTCGTTAGATAAACGCCGAGGAGTTCCGATTGATTACCTTTCAGTCCATATTTTTAAATTTATTCGCCAAATATACATCCGGGTGATAGACCGTACAATGTCATGCTATTAAAATCTAGTTGCTCCTAACCATACTGGGAAAGTTTTGCTAGACGTTTTGGCAAGTAACATTCAGGTATAAAAACATTGCGTCGTTCTCAACCAAAACGCTTAAAGCTTACAATTGGCTTGTATGCCAAAGTCTGTTAGCTGTAACAATCAAATGCTACTTGGAGTTGAAAATGAAATTATGAAAATACCATTTGTGAAGATGTATAAATGTAGATTTGGTGATTCATATCACGAGGCTTTAAAACTATATACAACCACATGTGCGTTACCCACTGCTAATATGCGGTTGACGCTTAATGATATTGGCCATGCGAAATGTCGTCTTACAAACGGTGTGCATGGGTGTTTTGTGAGTCTTTTTGCATTGTTAACATGCTGATGCTGGTTTTGTGCTATGATCAAACATAATATACTAAATTAAATATACTTCTGAGGCCAGTTAACTTGACCAGTCCTCCTAAAGATGTACTAACTTAAAGTTAAACTTGGTTTTCCACAACTGTAGCCAGTTATTTTACATGCACCGTACTGCGGCCAATATTTATCTTATTAAATTGTAGATCCTTGGATAATACAGTAAAACTTCGTTATGACGAGCATCGATATAACGAGCATCCGGCCTATTTCCAGCAAATTTTAAAATAGCATCCGTTTGTATTTTCAATACATGCCCTTTGTTATTTCGAGCACCCGGAATATCTCGAGCATTTTACATGTCTCGATTACTCCTCGAGATAACGAAGTTTTACTGTAGTTGTATTGGCGTTTTTGTTGCTTGAAACGGCCCTTAATTCCAATTAATTATTAAACGAGACGATTGCATTTATAGAACAAATTTAATGCAAATATTTTGATGATTTTTATTTTAGATAAGCTAATATATCACCAAAACCTTTTACCTTTGTGAAGTATACGATTCTGACGTCACAAAATGTACAAACTTACTTACAATAGATGTACAATAATTGAATGCTGATAATGTATATTTAAACAAGGAGCATTTTTGAACAGGCATGTATTGTTCATATATATCCCGAAAATAACAATTAAAACAGACAAAGAGCCGCTTAATATGCAAGTTCAGCGATTAAAAATCTCAATATCAACTTTAAAAAACAAACCTTTCAAGAAATAATTGGCAATCGTTTTTTTTAAATTGTCAAACATATATTTTATTTGCCAGTCAGCTTTCTGTTGAAACATCGAGGTCGTATAAGTTGAAACAAATATTAAAGCGAAATCGATTCATTATTCCTAAAAATATATGTGTCAATACTTCTGCATGTTCATGTTATATTCACAAAACGATAATGAAACACCCACCATCTTTGATCATTTGATAAACACACCGTTCAACCCGATACATAGAAAACAGTTGGCACATAGATGACAGTTGTCAGTGTTAATGTACGCAAAACTCGCGGAAGTAAGTATTGCTTGTTTTTATATTCCTTTTGCAGGGTCTGAACAAAACAAAGTGTGTACATTTATTCGCAGTTAAAAGAGGTATCAGTACACAAAATTCTGAGCAAAACCGTGAATTATTTAGGGAGAAATCATGAAAAATGTATGCGATTTTTAACAAAAAACGCGTTATTTGAAACTTTGATCCCCAAAAAGGTATTTTTGACAAATCCTTACCCTTTGACTTATACTATGACGAAATTACATCCATCCCCCGTCTATATGCAGATTTACACACTTTTATTCGTCCTTTTCGCCGAGATATAAGAGTTTAAACATGACATGGTGTCATATTTTTGAGAACAATGGAGACAGTTGATGATTAAAAAAGATCACATAGAAATCAGTCGCAAGGGTATAGATGATAACAATGAAGACAGCCTGAACGCAACGTTTTTGGAGCGCAATAACATTGAAATAATTACGGTATACTTAAGTGTCAATGTGTTTAACTGGATTTTTAAGATGCGCTATCAAAGTACCAATGATTTTTTTATAAATGCCATTCACACTCATCACAGACCTGACTCAACGTATGAATCGGGACGCAATATATATGCTTGTTTTGAACATGTTTAAAATAAACGTGGTAAGGTCGGAGAGCTTCCTGACCAACGCACTTCCGTCACGTTTTTTCCACGTTCACAAATATCCTCTCCGATTGACAACGATTTGTCATGATTTGGACGTTTTTAGATCTATGAAGAAGCGTATGTAAATTTGACCTTTAAATATATCAAAAACGTCTATCGGACATGAAAGTCGAACCCCTTGAGGAACATTTTTCATACATGGAACCATGAACAAGATTGCGTGTTTTTCTATGTCGCTTATGGAAAGAAGCCTGTGTTTTCGCCTGTGTATTTTACGTTATGATAGCATGTACAGCATACGTATTACCCTAGAGAACACAACAAAGAAGTTAATTAGTGGTTGTGTTATTTTTTTAACTCCAGTACTACATATTTACACATACCAACTCTCCAAAAACAATATACTATCAATACATTTATGAAACCGGTATGTACATCATAACATGCTATTTCGTTTATACTATATTTTACTTTTATATATCTTAAATCATTTTTGAATTAGAAATAGAAAATCGTGTGGGTATTATTGTTACTGTCACCAATCTGACTTGGAACCTATGACACTACCTTATAATTTGTCATACGCATCTAAATAAAACCCGGCTAAATAAACATGTGTTGATACATGCATTGTACTGACGTGTTCGTCACGTAAAATACGAAAGCAAGTTATCCATAAATACAATAATAAAATGCTACAAGTTGTGCAGTAGAGACAATTCTGACCTCATGTTATTGCAGTTTTTGGTAAACAATTTACAAAAAACAAAATCAATGCATATAGTGATTATAGGGATAAGATTACGTGTGGAATGAAATATTGTCACGTAAAATACTATTGTAGGGGTGAAATAGCATGAAAGACTAATTTGGAACAAAACTGATGCTAACTAAAGGTTGTTTAAGCATCTAAGACCGATTTATCTGTTAAAATTACAGCTTAAAATGCTAAGCATGGCTTAAAGCTTCACCATTGAACATCTATATACTGTCATGTAAAATACCAGTCTTGAAACATATTTTTCAACAGCAATTAACAAACGTCAAGCCTTTATTCTGGAAGCAAAACTTGTGTACACATAACTCAGTTTTATCACACATTATTTCTGAAATATATCCAGTAACTATGTTTATATTTCTTTTTAGGTGCTTCCATGAAAGTCATGTGCAGTCGTCTGGGAAGTTGAAAAAGTTATACGGTTATCAAACACATGATTGCTGTCATAATTTACGCTTTTTTGCCAAGTTGTGAAAGCTAATAACTTAATTAATATTTTATAAATGTAACAAATAGCATTGCTTCTCATCAAAATCAATAATTGCAGTAATTTAGTACACTTTATGTAACTTCACAGACACAAAAAAATTATACACGTTTTTACTCTTCTAATATCAAAAGTCAAATAGTTAGCTTGATTTACATGTAGATTGCATAAATACTTGTTGTTTAAAGGTAATACACTCTAAACCCATGTTATAAGTCATCAAATGTAAAAATCAAACGTAGATTCATAAAGAAATCAAAATATTGAAATTAAATTTTACGTGACACTAAATTGTATTTTACGTGACGAACAAGAACATGCTGACCAAGCAATAGAATACAATATCGGAATAATTCTAGAATATAAATTGAAGTACACCAATGTCTTTTAAGAGTAAATATTTATTATGCCCCATATGTCAATGGTTGACCATTTCTGTTGATGAGCAAATAATAGACCATTCGTGGTATATGTACCGTAAAAATTCAATGTCATTCTAATTATGTGGTATTTCCGTGCCTGTATTGACAGTAAACATCAAATGTGTCACAATGGCACAGAATAAGATATATTCCTTATCATTTTTATCGTTGTAATCACGTTTTATTTTAAAACCCGTCACGTAAAACTTTTTTCGCACAAAGATGCATTTTTTCTTCATTCATTGTTAAATCCGACATGTGCCAGACATATTTCAAGGAATAAATGACCATTCCTTAATAAATAATATAATATAATAAGCGAGTTGTGGCTGTCACGTTAGAATACAACATAAATGTCCCGGTAAGGTACAGGCTTGAAATAGACTGACGTATAGTTTTTGTTCGTGTATTTTGGTAAAAAATATGCGTATTTATCGATAGTGCTTATATTAATAAACAGACTGGTTCAAATAATTTATAAATTACCACATGCGTAAGCGTGCATCCACAAAACAGTGTCACGTAAAATACTTCTTGTGGGCGACACGAACTCTGTCAAAAAAATATCAAAGCAGCAAGTGCATAGCACTCTGCGCATTATGGGTTCAGTTTCCAAATTATTTGCTTACATATAAACAACACATTTTAGATGTTTTGACTAGTTACTAATTATGAGAAGCATTTAAATTATATATTTTGTGTGGGTGACAGCCGATTTTGAGTATGGTGTCATAACTTGTATATTTTTCAAGTTCATTATTTCTAATATCATTTGTATTTATTTTTGAGGAACTATATAGTATTAGTGATAGAAATTGATTTAAGACTTCTCATACTCGATCATTCGTTTTTATAAACATTATTATAGTGGTGACAGCAGTTGGTTCACATTTTGAGAATGCGCGAAGAGTGTGAATGGCATTTATAAAAAAAGAGCATTGGTAGTTTGGTAGCGCATTATAAAAATCCAGTTATACACATTGGCACTTAAGTATACCGTAATTATTTCAATGTTATTGCGCTCCCAAAACGTTGCGTTCAGACTGTCTTCATTGTTATCATATATATCCTTGCGACTGATTTCTATGTGATCTTTTTTAATCATCAACTGTCTCCATTGTTCTCAAAAATATGGCACCATGTCATGTTTAAACTCCTATATCTCGGCAAAAAGGACGAATAAAAGTGTGTAAATCTGCATATAGACGGGGGATGGATGTAATTTCGTCATGGTATAAGTCAAAGGGTAAGAATTTGTCAAAAAATACCTTTTTGGGGATCAAAGTTTCAAATAACGCGTTTTTTGTTAAAAGTCGCATACATTTTTCATGATTTCTCCCTAAATGATTCACGGTTTTGCTCAGAATTTTGTATACTGACACCTTTTTTAACTGCGAATAAATGTACACACTTTGTTTTGTTCAGACCCTGCAAAAGGAATATAAAAACAAGCAATACTTACTTCCGCGAGTTTTGCGTACATAAACACTGACAACTGTCTTCTACGTGCCAACTGTTTTCTATGTATCGGGTTGAACGGTGTGATAAACCCCCTTTGGCTGACTGCTAAAGGTAGTTGAGACTAAAGACGTATTTAGTTTGTGCAGCGCTACCTTAAACACGCTAATTCATATGTTTGTTTAAATACGGTACAACCTTTCTAGAACGGCCCTCTGTTGACCAACAACCTCTCCTTGACAATGCATTCAAACTTGCCTGAAATACTATTATTTATTATTACTACAATTTTAATACCGATATTGTAGCTACATCCGCACAAAAGTCAATATTTGCAGCTCAAAAACGTGTTTTCTTACAGAGGTTATACACGAGACATGGTCAACAATGACCTGGCTCCGGTCTCCCTAAACATCTCAATCTGAGCTAAATCTCATCTCAAGTATTGCCATGTGTCAAAACTTCTTTTAGAGACTGGACTCAAAATTTGCATAATCAAAATAGAGGACAATAGTCTTAGTTTATCACAGTTAAATTGTAAAGAGCTATGACTTTAGATTTATCTAAAATGCAGACTCTGATTTGAGCAAAATCTCAATTTGAGATGAGATTTATACTTGATTTGCTTAGGGACCAAACACGCTTAAAGGTCATCTAGTCACAAACGGACACCCACAATGTTTGTGCCAACTTATAACACGTACGTATAAAAGTACACGGACATAACATCGGTAAGGGTTCAAGATATGAGTGTTATTGAATAATAAAAGAAAAGTCGCCAAGTCATGACCGTACATGGAAAGCATAAAATGGTCATATGATCGTCATAAGATTATAAAAAATGACACGTTAATTAATGTTATGTAAAAATATACCAGTAATCGGTCTACACATACAAAAAAGTATTTATGTGGGAGTAGTAAATAAACACCAGGATGACCGCATATAAACCTATTTACTATACAGTCTGTTCAAAGTTAAATGAGAACGGATATAAACTATGTATATCTAAGTTTTACTGGGTGCAACTGAGTCAACTGTATTTACTGCTATCATTTCGAATGGGATGGTTCCCTAATTAGTACTACTTATTTTATCGAAAGTATGGGTAAACATCTAGATAATGTATGTTAATGCACTTGTATAAAGTGTATATAGAAATCCTCCCCGTATTGCTCCATGTGTCAAATGTTCACTTAAAATTGATATTGTCAAAGGGGCGGACCTAATTAAGCCATGAAGGGCGGTGATTTAAGTAGGACTCTGCATCGAGATTAAGGTCAAAGGCGGATATTTTTATGTTTTTTCCCCTTGACACGGCACTTTTTTTAGCTGAGTAAGTTCATTTTCTTAAATTATATGAATTGTGCATGTCAGAACACAATGTGAAACAATGTTGCCAGTTCCGATACATACGATATGGCGGGTATAGGTTATATCATGTGCTGTAATTGGACCAGAAGTCTGAGTTTGCTAACCACTCCTCTGAAAAGGACACATTCGAATCAAGGTTTGTGTCCATCTTGATACATGACCTATTAGATGGTCACCAACTATTATTACATGATCCTTAACCGTGTATCTATCGTGTTTCAAGTATTTTATATCTGTGAGTGAGATGGCAAGTGTTCTCATGTGCCAATTTTCTTCTCTTCTTGGTAGATATACATGTATGTGTGTCAAATGACAGAAAAATGGCCATTATGAAATTATGAAATGTTGATAATAAAAGTCAAAGCAATTATAGACATTTTACGGTTTATTACAAAACGTTGTTTGATGACATATTACGTACATGTTTCATTAGGCTACAATCCAACAACATCCACAGACAATGGAAGATCTAACAACATTCATATCGATCGTACCACCATGGACGAGAAACAACGGGTGGCATTTGTTCGCAATTGTGGTGATACCACTTCAGGCAACAAAGAACATAATATCCATAGATTTCATTAGTATCACAGCAACCAGACGATCGCTGGTAAGAGTTGACGTAAGACCTAATTCTATGTCATCAAGGTGCGTCACAAGTGGTGTTGCGGCCGCCAAATCTGTAGTCCTTAACCTTTGGCAAGCGTACTTTTGCTTTAGCGTTCTACTTAATTCCAACGGTTTGCATTGTCCATAAGCAGCCAGGTTTTGAATTGAAGAATTGCCATGGTGTACGTAATAAAGTAATAAATCAATGACAAAGGTTTAATATAATACAATATGACAGTAATGGGATTACACGTAAATTTACATACAATAATACAAACATAACAAGTATAAGATGAATTGGATATACTCATCTACTTAAAACACTTTTAAAAACATTCACAAACGTAGAACGCTAGATGCCACCAGATCACAACAGAGTTATGATACGTGAAAAAACTATAAGAAATACAAGAAACCAGACGTTCGCCTTGAAAATTATTGAAAATTTAGAATCCATTTTTAAAAATACAACCAATTTATAGATTTGATTTTGATTATTATATTGATGGCAACTGAAAGACTTTCCGCCTAAAATAGTATTGTCTCTAAAAAATCGAAAAAGTACGAAACATTTCCCCCGCAGATATGTTGTTACGAATGGTGCCTGGTACGCATCCGGAGATGTCAATCACGTGGTGCTGGGTTTACGTGTTGAAGCCATTGTCCAACAAGTAGAGCCACATTAGGCTGTTCATGTTCATTGGAAAGAATGGGAACATTCCTGGACGTGGTCTCTGATAGACAGGGAATGCTTGCTGTTGTCGTGTTGTTGGCATAGCTGAAATAACAGAATTGTATTTGAGAATATACACACATAAACATATATGATGTGTAGTACGACTACGATCAAGTTCATGCCCAAAGCTAGCAAGCAATAAGTAAGTAAGCAAGCACATAAATAAACAAGCACTAGGCAAGCAAGATGGATGAAGCGCATAAACCAAACAATCAATATCAAAGCAAGCAAATTAGCCAGGCAACAAGTACGATGAAAGTAAATACATACGCAAAACAAGCAAGCAAGCACATAAAGCCAAGTAAGAATTTTGAAGCAAATTAACATAACATAACATAACATACATACAATAGGCAATGATCTAGCTTTACTCGACTGCTGTAAAATCACACGGTTTGAAAAGGCTTTCGTTCATGAATAAAATGCACCAAAGTCTAAACAGCATGCAAATGGAAAGACAAATTAAGCAAACCAACAAAAGCGACATGAAATAAGACGTGGTTGTTCAATGTGATGAAAGTAATAAATATTATGCTGGTTTACTAACGTTACCAGTTATGAAGTAAAGCAATATTCTTGTTCTTTTGTTTTAAAAAAAGTTAATGTAATGTCACACAGACATGCTATAGACAGGACTACGTTTGTATACTAGGTTATTAAGGGTGGGATCATGGAGTAGTTACGATTACGTACAATAATGGAACATAAAAACATTTAGACTCACTGGGTTAATGTGGTGTAAAGTGGCGGTATTAAAGTGGAGGGGTATTGTACAGTGGCGTGTAAAGAGATGGGATCATTACGTTATGGCGAATTAAGAGGTGGAGATAGTGTCCAAAGGTGAAGAAGCAGTGATGGGGAACATTGTGAAAAGGGTGTGTATTGCAGGGACAAGAAATAATTATGTATATTATAAAACACAAATACAAAAACAACACATGATGCATTAAACAAACAAACAAGCATAAATATAAACATATATAGCACTCACCTTAAGTATATATAGCACATGCAACATACAGACATACAACCCAAAACATCAAACGTATCCACGCCCATTGTGACCTTGCTGAAGGTCAAACATCGAATTGTTCGAGAAACTAAATGACCTTTGCTGAAGGTCAAACATCGAATTGTTCGAGAAATGAAATGACCTTGCTGAAGGTCAAACATAGAATTGTTCTAGAAATTAAATGACGTTGCTGAAGGTCAAACATCGAGTTGTTCGAGAAATTAAATTGCCTTGCTGAAGGTCAAACATCGAATTGTACGAGTAATTAAGTGACCTTGTTGAAGGTCAAACATAGAAAAATGAACTTGTTCATGGCCTCGATAAGGTCGCGTGGTTTTTCAATTCAAGGACGGATGTTGAAATTATTGTTGCCAATTTTAAATAAATGCCATTGACAACTTTCACGAGGAAACAACGAACTATTATTTACCTATCATAGTTAATTATGTATGACATGCATGCTCGAACATGCTTTATGCGTATTTTGTATTGAAACGGTTTTGCAAAATTTGACATCCTCAAACAAGAAACATCGTTTCACACGCTATGAACTTATGAAATTGGCATGCACAACCAAACTTGTAACTGTCAGAAATCATTTGTAATTGAGCTCGATACTTAACATAAATTCCTCTGCATGATATCATTAGGTTCGAATTGTTCGCATTGAAACAAGGAAATATATTAAAATGTCTTAATCAAGTATGTTGTGATATACTGAAAATGAGCTGTCATTGTACGATATAAGGTATTTCCTTGAGGTTTTTTTTGTACAGTTGAATTTTTAATATTCGTTATATTCAACCAGTTTTTTTGTTGTGCTCCAAAGGCGTGGCAACCGCACTGCACAAATTGTTTCATAATGATTGATAGTGCGTTTTTCTAGCTAAGTTTATTTATAATTTATCATAAGCAACTCATAGTACTGTCATGTTGTTAAGAATTTTCATTTTACTACGCAAATTATACTGGTGTTCTGTGCAGTGCTGCTTATGAATAGTTGAAATTAAAAATTGGGAGAATCGAGCGCAGCCTGGTAAACATGCGAGAAGAGGACGGCTGACTCAAAACGTATTTCTAAGCATTTGCGTCACATTTATATATGGAAAATAATTGCTTCGCGTGATCATTTGAGGACTCTTTATTGTTGTGACAGCTGTAAATCTCGTGAGTGTGCTCATAAATTGAAATTCGGGCAATTTTCGAGGGGGTCTGCTTTAATCTCGGTAGCCAGACGCTCATTAGAATAATACACTACAGAATCCTAGGCGCTTGCATTTGTGACGTAATATTCGGCATTTGTGACGTAATTTTCGGACTCGATTATTGAAACGAGAACAATGTTCTTATGTCGTGACCGGCATGGAAAGTGCCCAAGGTTCACAAGGGTCTCTGTTGGAATGCAAATATTCAAATAAAACTGATGCAATAACAATATCCGTACATAATGGTGAAGTATATTCACGATTAAAAGAGAAACTCATAACTACATATCCTTTTAATGTTAATAAGAATCATAACGGCATAGTGACATGTATTAATGAACTTGAAGGAAAATGTGTTGTCACTCTATACTATAACCAGACTATATTCATACAAGGCAAAGCTTGTACAACCTGGAAAAGTAACGTATTCAACCAGATGATGGGTGAAATTGATGATGATTTACACGATCTTAACTTGACTATGAGTACATCAAGCAACGTTTCATCACCATCTATTCCCGACACAGAAGGCAGTGGCTAGGATTACGGTGCGTAAGCCTAGACCCACAGGCTAGGATTACGGAAGTTCCGTAATCCTAGCGAGTCCTAGCTAGGGCTGTCTAGAATTACGGAAGTTTTTATATCGAGTGCAATTAAGCGTGCAGATCGCCTTATATTGCATGTTGACATTTATATTAGATGAATTTATACAAGTATTGGTATATTGACCGTCGAGTAATCAGTTTCGGTTATGATAAAGATATAGAGTATGGTAAAGATATTAAACGGCGGAAAATATCTAAATGCAAATACATTTGATACTGTATTATAAAGTACTTTTATCTACGCATAAATTTATAAAGTTATTAAAATACGAAAAATATATTGAGATAACAGATAATAGCAGGGTTGAACAAGAATACTTCAACATTTATCACGAATGCCGCTCGTTTGATCAGAGCAGACACGAAAGTATATACACGAAGGTATGTACGTACATTCGTGGAGCAAAAAAACCTTGCATGATCTTTTAATTATATTTTAAAAACGCAGGCAGGCTCGATTGTTTACATAATTCTAATTTTATAAGATTCCTAATGACATGCAAAGCGTAATCAGTTACAAATATGTACAAATAGATAATTAAGAAACTAAATATGACCATATTTGGAATTCGTATCACTACGCGCTGTCACAACGTAGATCCAGTGGTAGGCTAAGTAAATTGTGAATGAACAAACGATTTAACTACTTAATGTTTATTTCGAGGACCGAATGACGAACAAACATATCCGATCTACTACCAAAATTAGCAACACAATTTGTTTCGATCATGACAATCAATTTCAATGGAACTACATTTGTGTATTCGACCACGTACATAAATTAATTTATAAACATTCGGACTGCCTCTATTTTCTTCCCATGCAAAGACAAAATATTATCGAAGTAAAATTCGAACATGATATTCTGATAATTTTTATTAATTTGTCAATAAATATATCAATATTTGTATAATTAAAAACTTAATTGCACTCGATATAAAAAACTTCCGTAATTCTAGACAGGCCTAGCTAGGACTCGCTAGGATTACGGAACTTCCGTAATCCTAGCCTGTGGGTCTAGGATTACGGTACCGTAATCCTAGCCACTGCCGACACAGAAAGGTCAACTACACCAAATAAAAGTCCGTTAACGTTTCTGGGCAAACTAGTAAACAGCCTAAGATCACCAAGCAAAAGAACACCTGTTCTTACTCACCAAAGCTCCCAGTGTGATGAAACTGTTATTCACTCACCTTCAACTAAGCCCCCAGAAAGTCTCCAATGTAGTGGAACTGTAACTCATACTCCAAGCACAATGTCCAATAACTCAAAATCAAAAACGAAAAATAAAAAAAAGACTGGAAACCAGGTCCAAGTTTTGTCTGAGAGAAGGAATGATCATCAGGTGGATCAACAAAATACATCTGAAACTAATGTTAAACAAGTGTTTGATAGTGACAGCAGCTTGAGTGTTGAAGAATTACAAAAGTCAGTGAGGTTGTTGCGTGATAAGTATAACAAACAAACTGAAAAATCTGGGAAGCTAGAACAGGAACTAGCTAAACTGAAAGCTACATTGAATACACAATATGAGAAAAATGAAAAACTTACTACTGACAATACTAAACTTAAAAAAGAGTTGACTGAAACAACATCTAAGCAACTTATCACCCAGGAAGAAAACGGGAAGCTAAAGTCAACGGTCCAACAAATAGCAAGAGAAAAGTCAGAGCTTGTGACTCAGTCCATCAAGTTGCAAGTAAACTCTGAGTCTGTTGACTCTAAAATACAAAATGTTGTTGACAGTATGGAAATGAAATTAGCAGCAGAAATGTCAAGTTTGAAGTCTGCAATATTCCAGGAATTATCTGATCTAAAAACTCAAAACCAAAATATCTTAAAAACAACATCTCAATGTCAGAACCAAAGTACCACCTCACAATCTGTCCGTGAAGATACCAACAACCAGATAATGACTAGAAACAGCTTTAATGAATCAGAAATTAATGTATTAATCGCAGGTGATTCGATTACTAGGAGACTTAGCCCTGCTAAAATGTCTGATAAGAGGGTAAACGTTAAAATCAAAAGTCACCCAGGCGGTAAATTCAATTCTATTTCAAAATCCATCTCTGAAATGAGTAGAGTGGACAGTGAGTATATGGCGGGGCTACATGCAGTTGTGCTACATATCGGGACTAACAACATCTCAGATGGCGAGAGTCAATCAAGTGTATGTGATAATTTAGAAAATACCGTGAGCTTAGTGAAAAGTGTCTGTCCAATAGCTGAAATTATTGTATCAAGTGTTTTGCCATGGAAAGCAGAGAGAGTTATTAATAATGTCATCCGCTCAACAAATGAAGCAATCGAAGAAGTGTGTGATAAAGCTCAGTGCCATTTTTTGAATAATGATAAGGTTATGATGGAAAATGGAAGAGTGAAATACTCCCTCTTCCATGATAAAGTGCATCTCAATCCAAGTGGAGGGAAAGTGCTAGGAACTCATATGAGAGAATTTATCAATTCCGTCTTTAGATTAAAACCAGTTCCTAGTGATCACCTTGAACATCCACAAATACAAAGTAAACCACAAAGAGAAGAGTATGTAAACACTCACTCTAATTTTCATCATGGGAGGATATCTGGGAGGAGAATGAACAAAAACTACCAGATCGACAACAACAACAACTACAACTTCAAAAGAAATTACATGTCAAACAATTATCAGACATACGATTGGAACAACCAAAGAGTAATGAACATGTAGCTACTGTCACTAGTAATTGTTGTTGTTTAAATAGTGCTATTTCATCTCATGTTGTTGATTGTGTCACGGACATCTCAAATATTGATGTTTTTGATGATAAAATGACATATGATTTACCTGTTTCTTGTTTAAATAGTACAACTTCATCTCATGTTGGTGATTGTGTTACTGACAGCTCAAATACTGTTGTTTTTGATGATGAAATGTCATATGATTTACCTGTTTCTTGTTTAAATAGTACAACTTCATCTCATGTTGGTGATTGTGTTACTGACAGCTCAAATACTGTTGTTTTTGATGATAAAATGACACTTGATTTACATCTTTCTTGTTTAAATAGTACTATTTCATCTCATGTTGGTGATTGTGTTACTGACAGCTCAAATACTGTTGTTTTGGATGATAAAATGACAAATGATTTTGTTAGTGACAGCTCAGAAGTTGATGTTTTTTACCATAAAATGTCTTATGTTGTGCCCGGTTCTTGTTTGAATAGCTCTTCAATTCCTACTCATATTGATAATTTTGCTATGGACAGCTCACATGTTGATAGATCAATTAGTATTGGCATAAATAGCTCTAATTATGTGTCTTTACCTCAAAATAACTCAATTAGTATTGACATGAATAGCTCTAAATCTGGGTCTTTACATGTACCTCAGAATAATGCTCAAACACCTGGTAAGGACACCCATGTATCGTTTCCCTGGTTGTCTCACAAAGGGTTACATATTGTTCATCTTAACATTCATTATGTTTGTCCTAAACTTGACGAAATTAAGATTATTCTGTCCCAAAACTTAAATATTGACTGTTTATGTCTATGTGAAACTTTTTTAGATGATATTGTTTTAAATGCTGAGCTCTCAATTCCTGGTTATACTATATTTCGTAAAGATAGGTCATCTCATGGTGGAGGACTGCTCGTTTATGTTAAGGAGCATTTAAATTGTTTTCATAGATCTGACCTAGAGTCTCATTCAGTCGAATCCATCTGGTTAGAGTTCAAATTCCCCAATTCTAAGACATTCTTACTATGTCATGTTTATAGACCACCCTTATCTAGAGTGGAATGGCTAAATCACTTCACTGAGAGTCTGGACAAATCCTTCAATGAAGCCAAGGAAACTATTGTACTTGGGGATTTCAACTATGACTTACTTAAACAAGTTTCAACTTCAAAACATTGGATGCAAACAATGGAGAATTTGAATTTCACTCAACTTGTCAAATCTCCAACTAGAAGGACAAATAGCTCAGCAACCTTAATAGACCATGTTTTTAGTAACAATTCTCATAATATTGTTGAAATAAACGTCCCACCATATGCATTAAGTGATCACTATCCAGTTGCTATCACAAGGAAATGTAATCACAAAACAGCTACAAAATCTTGCCATGATTATATTTTATATAGATCTGTCAAAAACTTCAAGGAATCAACTTTTCTCAATGACCTTTTCACTCAACCATGGTTTAAATTAAATACTATTGATGATCCTGATGAATGTGCTGATTTATTTATAAAAATGTTTGGGTCGGTTTTACAACAGCATGTTCCTCTCAGGCATAAACGGGTCAAGAATGTAACCCAACCTGACTGGTTCACTTCTGATATACTTATTGCTATTAGACAAAGAAATTACTTTCATAAAAAACATGATAAAACTAATTACAAATTGTTCAGATCAAAAGTAAAATCACTTGTATACAGGGCAAAATTCAACCATTATAATGACCAAATAAACTCAAATAAACACAATCCAAAACTATTATGGAAAGGTCTCCGAGAATTGTCAGGTTTAGAAAGTTCTAAAATTCAAACCCCATCTCTTAATAACGACGAGGGTAATTTCATAGCAGATCCAGCTTCGGTCGCATGCTTATTTAATGACCATTTTTGTAACATCCATAAAACTGTTCATATTGACAAATCTATTGTTTACAAGCCACCTGATTCCTTAAAATCCTTGAACAAATCTAAGTTAAAAAATTCTGAAAAATTTACCATTCCACTAGTGTCTAATGATTTTGTTGAAACCCAATTAAAATCCCTTGACCCGACTAAATCGACAGGTACTGATAACATCAATGTCAAATACCTAAAAATATCAGCATCAATAATAGCACCAGCTTTAACAACTGTATTTAATTGTAGTATTAAATCAAATAAATTCCCATTAGCCTTCAAAACAGCAAAAGTTATCCCAATCTTCAAGAATGGTGATAAACATGATAAAACCAACTATAGACCAATTTCTATTTTGCCAGTCATTTCATTAATACTTGAAAGACATGTAAGCAAGTGTTTGAAGTCTTATCTTTCTGAAAATAAACTTCTTTACGACAGACAATCAGGATTCCGTAAAGACCACTCGTGTCAAACTGCTTTAATAAGAATTATTGATGACTGGATTTCAGCTGTAGACAATAATGAAATAGTTGGCACACTGCTCATTGATTTAAGTAAAGCGTTTGACTTAGTAAACCATGATATTTTACTACAAAAGCTTTCATTATATGGTATTCAGTTTTCAACATTAGATTGGTTTAAATCCTACCTCAATTTTAGAACTCAAAAAACATTTATATCTGGCAAATATTCTGGCCCTGGTAATGTTTTAGCAGGTGTTCCACAGGGCTCAGTTCTTGGCCCGCTATTGTTTTTGATATATATCAATGACTTGCCTCTGTCTCTTTCACATTCTATTGCCGACATATTTGCTGATGATACCACCTTATCAACTCACAGCAAGTCTTTAGATCATGTAATATTTTCACTTACCAGAGATTTATTGCATGCTGATCAGTGGTGTAAACTTAATCAAATGTCTATTAATTCTAAAAAATCCAAGGTTTTATTTATAACAAGTAAACGAAATAAAAAACAAATTGTTGAATCCAATATCAACATTCCTTTTCAAGGTAATTCAATTGAAGCTACTTCATCAGCAAAGCTATTAGGTATCACAATTAACGATAGCCTATCTTGGGCAGACCATATCAATAATGTGATAAAGAAATGTAATTCCTATTTGTACCTCTTATCTAGAATTAAAAACTTTCTTTCGATTGAAACTAGAAAACGTTTTTATAATGCATACATTCTTCCCCATTTTGACTTTTGCTGTATTATATGGGGAAATTGTACTAGCAGTCTTGAAGATAAACTTATAAAATTCCAGAAAAGAGCGGCTAGAGTAATTCTTGATAGCGATTATTCTACTCCTTCAACTGCTCTATTTTCAAAACTTAAATGGATGACATGTCATGAGCGTGTTATTTATCAGAAAGCTATCCAAATGTACAAGACTCTCAGAGGAGATGCACCAGATTATCTTCAGAATGCATTTACATTTACTACAGATATTCATTCACGACTGTTACGTTCTTCTTCTACATACCAATTGTACAGTCCAAAACCCAACACCGAGTTATTTCGCCATACTTTTGTTTTCTCTGGCACCTCAACATGGAATTCTATCCCTCTTTACATCAAAAACTCTACTTCTATTCAACATTTTAAAACTTTATATCTACGCTGGGTGAAGCCATCATACTTTGAAACATCCCATGCTATTGCTACAACCTAATGACTGGCTAGCAAACTTCATGCAAACATTACTATTGCAGGTATAATAATCTATATATCCGTCTGCATAATTATTCCTTTGTGTATTATGTTCTTAAAATGCCATTGCTTTAAGTATATTGATTATGTCGTTCACATGTATAATGATACGCTGGCTCCTATGGTGTGTCTATATCGGATTAAGCGTTTTTGTTTAATTACAGCTGTAGATATTGTCTTGATAAAGTTTCTATAATTATGCATAGGTATACCTTCTTTTTTTCAAATCCTTTCACTGACACTCTTTTATGAATTTTTCAACTTATATTGTGAGACATCATAGGGGCCAAAATATCTAAATATCTAAATATCTAAATATCTAATATCATTGTTTTCTTGGCATAGTTATTTTTCTAGTTCATTGTTCATTGTTCATTGTTGAGGATCTTATGGAAGATTGATTGTTTCGTATATATATTGTCAAATAAGTTTCCTCGTAAAATAAAGTCTTTATTATTATTATTATTATTATTATTATTATTATTATAAAGCCAATGTACAATTAGCACTACAAGACTGTGCGTGGATTCGTTATATTGTTGTTCGATAAAGGGCGCGTTTGCTGTATACATTATTATGTATGAAAACGTATACGAGGACATGTATGTCATTTATGACGATTGGGCGTTGGTATCCCGTAAATGATTATGTTTGAATAAACAACACATGTGCATATTCTGTTTATAAGCTTGTTTACTTTTCGCATCACTAGACAGTCGATGTGTTTATGGGATATGTAGTTCCTTGTATATAAATAAACATTTCATTCATTAACATGCAATTTTAAAGTTACAACTGTCAATTCAAATAAACGAAACACAATTACATAGCATGTCACTAATAAATTTACCAAACCATAAGCTAATTAGTGTTTTAATAAATACCGGCGATTTTGAAAAAGGATTTTGTGTACGCTGTCTTGGTTGGTAAATATCGTCTAAAGTGCGTTTCCATTGGCGGACCACATTTTTTATCTTTCAAACCCATTTAGGTTAAATGAACGAACAGGCAAATAAAAAAATGTTTACATAATATTCATAATATAAATTATAAGTCAAATAAGCTTGAGTGATCATATGAGCTTTATTTATGGCATATTTCCCGCAGGTCATGAATATTGTTTTGTAATTCTAGGATATTTACAACAAACTAACACTCAATTACAGTCAAACATTGCGCAACAACTGCGATGCAGTATATCGTTAAGAATATGACATGCCTGTACAATTATAAAGATGTATTCGTTTGTTTACCAACGTATCATTTCTCCTAGTGTAATGGTAATATAATTAGTCACAGTTTTTTTAAAGCTAGAACGTATCACATTTGTATGACACACCTAACCTAATTCTCAACTGCTCCACAAGTGGAGGGCACAACCCTAGCCAATATCACACACTCTCAACTTCTCCACAAGTGGAGAGCATAACCCTAGCCAATATCACACACTTGCAAGTTCTCCACATGTGGAGGACACAAGCCTGTAGCCAATATCACACATTCAACTTTTCCACAGGTGGGCTGATGACATGACCGTAGCCTTACTCGTTAAAATAACCAAAACAAACAGAAGTATATGTCATAAATTTAGGTCCACGGTGTGACGTTAGTGCCAATAAAGACGTTTATATTGAATATATAAATCAATGAAACGAATGCGATGATGACCCGAACAACTATTATGACATACAAATGTATCTATCCGGCGCAAAGGTATGGAGCCAACTCACTATATAACTGACTTTAACAGGTAATTTATATCTGTAATATACATAAAACACTAATATTGTTGTGATTATGATGCGATACTCGGCCGCCAAGATACTGTAAACAACACTAATTCCGGTCAATGCATTCATACAGACTGCACAAATAGTTTACTTGTCACATGAAAGAATCCTAACTTTTAGGCGATCTTTTTTGTAAATAACTAATAGTCTTCTTGTTTGTTTTATTACCATGGGCGGGCGTTTGGTACAATGCAGTAGATAAGACAATGTTACATTATTATTTGTCGTAACATTATATGCTGCACACAAAAGCTTCTAAATGTATCTTTATCTATTGAAGTTCTAACACTAAACATTTTTTATAAAAAAAAAACAACATTTTTTTTTGTAAAACCGATGGTCTGTTACACTAAGCATAGTTCGTGTACGAGATACATAAGCAGCCATTTGTAGACACGCAAAAACCGTCACTGCTTACTGCAGATATTATACACATATCATATGTGTGATGGATTACAAAGTCACACCAACAAAAAAAACGGCATGCAAAACATTAAACAACAACAATTAATATAACAACTATTACTGGTATACATGTACAAGCGTTTAGTGCTTCAAGCATGGAACAACACAATAATATAGATTTATAGTACATTTAAACATGTAGGACATGCTACCATACACTGACCTGCGTCATCTATAGAAGCAACAATGAAATAATAACTAAAGTTAAAATGTCTGTCATGATATTAAAATAACAAAAATGTTTACTAAAAATATCTACGAGTACTTCATTTTGTCGTAAACCACACATTCAACCTAGTCGGGTTTTCCTGGACTGTATCCTTACCAGTACGCCCCATTCCATAAAGAAATATTGTCAAATCTTGACCTACTGCGACTTGCCTTGAATGAACTGGGATCACCGGAATGGTTTTATGTTTTGGGTGCGGTACTACATATTACGATGTCCAATATTTCAGGAAAAGACTAATGTCTTGAGTTATATACTTTTAGTGTATGTCATTTTGGTAAAACAGCACTAACAAAATTGCTTTGCAGTCTGAGAAAGCAAATTATAAATCAATCAATCATTTATTTTGAGTTTAAGCTAATTAAATAGCACAGGTAACTGTATCGTTGAAAACGAAAGAAAAAAAGGTGAAAACATTTTTTTTGAAAATATATAGATTCTATTTTTCTTTCTTGTAAATTAAAGAAAAATATGAATTTTCCAAAAAAAAATGTTTTCGTTTTTAAATTGCCTTTATCAATGATAGAGTTACCTGTGATTAACAGCGTACAGATATTCGGCAAATTGCGGTAAATGAGCTGTACATACCTCCTTGGGCATTGATGACCACTGCTGTTGCTAGTAACAAAACACAGGCGAGAAATACAAACTTGTACATCTTGGCTTCTGAAACACAATGGAAACGACGATTTATATAATGTAAAATGTAAAACGCACCCATGTATTTAAACTTTATACTACACGTGGAACGTATAAGATTTAACGTACTCGCTTAACTAAACGGGGTACAAGGAAAGTCGTGTGATATAATGTATATATCTCGCAAAAAGATTTTGTTTTACCTATTTTGATTTCTTAATCTATATTATAATCCATACCGATTTTGCAAGGATTTTACATATTTACTATTTGTATCGAATACTTTATATGCGTTGAATTACTGGCTACTTCGCTTGGCCTCCGTCACTCAGTGGTTACTGCGCTTGCCACCTAATCCGGCGATCTGGGTCCAAATCTGGGTGGAGGTACACATATGCCTGTCATATTTAGCAGAAAGCTGACTGGCACATAAAGACTAAGCTCGGTGAGTCTTCATCTAGGGTCGCATGTCGCTTTTCTGACATGTCCCGTCAAGGTTCCCCTAAACGAGATTCATACAGCCATCGGACCAAACAGTCTGGAACCTGAACAATATGTCCCCTTTCTGCCGGAACATACATATAATTGAAACGAGATGCAACATTTAACTTAACGTACACCTTACACGAAATGGCCAATACTACTATAGAATGTTCTGGCTGAAAATGTCGTAGGTACTACTAACGACTGGGTCACATTTAAAACCATCATCACAATGCTCTACTTATGAGCCTTTTAAAATAAAAATCGGACCTTACCATGTTGACTAAACATTCCAACAAAGTTGAAACAGCTAATTTTACCTTAAGTAAAGAGCATTTTATCGAAGAGTTTTTTCTTGTTTTCTCAAAATATCGATTTTGTACTTACGACCTTGTTATTCTAAGCCAGCGATATGTTTGAATCTAGATGCAACAAT
The DNA here is from genome assembly GCA_963678985.1 of Spisula subtruncata. Taxonomy (NCBI): domain Eukaryota; kingdom Metazoa; phylum Mollusca; class Bivalvia; order Venerida; family Mactridae; genus Spisula; species Spisula subtruncata. The sequence continues at coordinate 6,742,111 of OY787675.1, read as the reverse complement.
TAACTTAACACATACCTGACACAACTAAAGAATTGTTTCTATTTCGACCGTGCGAATGTTCTTTAATTATATATATTTCAACACGAATAAACTTGGAAACAACGCACTTGTTATCTGTGATCCGGTTTTTTGTTATTTTTTGTAATCAATATTATCGTATTTGCAATACTACAGCATTGCTGTAACAGATCGTTTTAATGAAGCTGATTTAAAAAAAAACGCTAAATTGAGAAATAGAGACGGTAATATATAAATTCAAAATCTTAATTAGTTGTCATGCACTAAAACTAAAACAATATTTTTTGTAACTAACATGAAGACAACCAAATGTGTTTCATATTTTTCTATGTATTTTATACCACAGTAAAAATCTGTGATTTTGTTATTACAAATAAAATAATTTTTCACGAATTTCAATTATTTTATTGCAAATATTGTCTTGTCGAATTTCACTTTTTTAAATTAAAATCAACAATTAAAACCTCAAATAAATACCTTTTATGGATAACAATCCACTAGGACAATGTGTAAATGTGAGTTTAGTAAGATACAACGCTAATTAATTCGTCAATGTCCGCGCACCAGGTTTTATACCGAACGCATCCATGCGTACCAAATTATTTCGTACTCTAGAAAGACCAACCCTGGGCAGTCTTGGCGCGCGCTCATATGTGTGTCACGTGATGATACGTTGTAATTGTCGTTAAACATTGGTATTTTGGTAATTAGTGTCGCTTTTTGTATAAAACTTAGAAAAGCGTTAAGTTAACCATTTATCAACGCTTGCAGCCCACCGTTTCAATTGCTCAATGTTAATTAATATACATGTACATTAAATAATTAAGTAGTTACATTTTACACACAATACTCATAAATGTCTGTCTTGACCCACAGGCCTTATAGCAGTCAAGTAGCGGTATTTGGATAATATTAAAACCAAACCTACATTAGGGTGAATGGTCGAAAAAGCATCAACCAACGGCAAACCTGGTTAAACGAGTTTATTCCCCGGACCCCTATCCATTGTTATGAGCATGAGTAATTTCTAGTTTGTATGGCACTAGTTCTGGGTACCATAACTAAATGATCTTTTATTGACTGACGTCGATCTTTAAATGAATTGGAATAATCACTGAAATGAAATAATCATCGTCTAAGAAGCTTGGACTAGTATGGCGCCAAATTCCTTTACATAAAATCAACACTGTAATTACTTTTTCTATAAAACAAAGAAATCCCAAATATATCGGGCTAGACAGTACATGTTTTATGCAATATAGCAATTGCAGACTGAAGTTTTGGATCAACGACTGAAAATATGTAATTTGCGCCACTGGCTAACTACTCTGAGAGAAAAATAACTACAAAGTAGTTCAATATGTAAATTGGTACACGTGGAGGCGGTGTCTGTACATGTTTGATCGGGGCAAGTTAAAATATAGCTGAAAGGCTGAATTACTCGAAAACTGGTATAAAAGTTTTACTTTTTAAGAAATGAACAAATCTGCATTATCTTACAATACAAGTAGAATTTTTATAATTGACACAAGTTTAAGCAAACGCTGTCTTGAGAATACTTGAAGTAATGTTGTGCTGTATTTTGTTGATATCGCTTCACGAAAATAACAACGGGTTGTTCCTTCTTCTGTGATTCACAAACACGAGAGCAAAACTATTTTAATTAAAACATTGCTACTGGATTTAGCTTAAAGCACATTCTCTGTTTATACTGCATGATCTAAGGTTTTTACGTATAACTTACGATAGTATTTGACAACAACACAGACACTGTCATGTTGGTGTGAGTAAAAACACACTGTGACCTAAAGTGGTGTTCTGTTGTTGTGCATCACCGTAATATGTAAACTATGTGCACAATGCGAACATGGTAAACAATTTAGACACGTACAACTTTTAGGCGTTTTTTGTTCAACATCAAGTAGCCATAACTACAAATGTATAACTTTTACGTAACTTGACATTACGTTGCAGGTCAGATATCTAAAAAGATCAGATACAAACCCGGGACTAATCCCCGCCATGAACCACCCTTCCCCTGGGTTTGAAGGGTCGGGTTTACCATTGCAATTGGCTGGTGCATAAGACTGGATGGGCTTCAACAGACGACCAACGCAGTGCTCAGTGTTTATGGTGTAGGCATTCATTTTAATGTTGTCATAAAACGCATTTCACGCGGATTGACAATGGAAGTACGTATCTGCCTGTAAAATATATCAGATTTACAAATAAAATAATTGGTAATTGGATTTCGTTGGTCCGTTTTCATCCCATGTTTCCCTGTATGGAAAAGGCTTACGCCTGGTGGTAGTCACAAATACAGATTGTTACCCATTCTTGCATATAACATAGTTTTACTAAACGTTGTCTGTAAAGTTAGCAAGATATGCTAGTAAAACATGAAACCGATTGCAGTCAAATAGTCAGAAATAGAAAAGATCACAGTGAACCTGATCTTTTAGGGATCAGCTACTGTTGCTGAAGCCTGAACGTCTATATTATTCAAAAATACCAATGAAATTTTTCTACCAGATGGGGTAAATAGATCTTGAATTTCTGGTCACCAGCTCCAAGAAAAGATTGTCAAAACATTATGACTTTTGGTTACTTGTCCTTTTCATGTCACAAGTTTCTTTTATGTGTAAAAAATTGGGCTAACTTCCATATATCACTATTTGTATTGTTATATTTTGGGCCGGTGGCCTGTGATATTTTGAAATAAGCTTTTATAACTTGGAAGAACAAAAACCAAACATAGCAAGTTTCAGTAAAGACAAAAGTGTGCCTTTTCTGGTCAAAATATTCTTATCTCTAAACACACCAACTACATGAACAAGTGGTGTCATAAAACACGACGTTGACATGTGTTAGAAAAAAGCAAGAAACAGTATTAAGGCATTTTAAAATATTACAATATATTTCAGTAAAGCTTTTAATATGCCAACAATGTGACTCTATATCTTGGACCTAAACGTCAAAATAGAGCTCAAGAAAAAGGAAACCAACGTCAGTTACGACAAAGAAAGGACTAAGGTTAAATTATGTATACTATGTAAATTGTATGTGATTTGGACGATGTAAATTGAATAAGTCCTAATAAAAATCTGTTCTGTTCTGTTAAAGTCACTTAATTGTTTTGTTTCCAGATGTTTGTTATATAACGATAATCTGTCCGAGTTATATAGACACTGGGTATGTTTAAAATAATTATATGTGTCAATGTACACATAACTCAGAAATCTACGACCGTAAAGCATAAAATATTTGGTATCTGTCAAACATTGTTACTGATTACCCTGATACTAGTAACCTGATTTTGGAACATATGTATCAGGCTTGTTTCGACAATATTTACTACTCAAAATTTGGCAAGGGTTAACAAATGTCAGACTTAGACTCATATTGCCAAATGTTTTATTCGCTCTCATGTTAGTATAAATGTAAAAATTATGATATAAATGGGTTGACATGTTCAGTGGATGACAACAAATATTCAGATAAAATTTCACATGGCTAAATCTAATTAAAAAGCAATGACAGTGATTATAAAATTTGTCAATTTTAAGTCTAAGTCTGAATTTCAGTCTTGCAATTAACGTTGGTGTATAAGGCCCCTGCATTTCAAACTTTAAATAAGACTTGCTTCACAATTGGATGTCTAGGTGATTATAAGCCGAGCAGAGCATGCCTAAAATGTTCGTAGTATTGTCAAGCCTCTGTGATAACGGAGTGCGATATGTTTTACGACGTCTTGGTTTTACACAATATGACAGTAGAAATAGTAAAATGAGAAAACATTTATATAATTCTGGCAACATTGGTTTCTGTAGAGAGGGCTTATCAGTTACCTTGAAGAAGACGATCTTATGCTTATTCATCTCAAATGCACCACATGAAGCTTCGACATTTAGCAGCGGATTAGATGATGAGTGTTCATTTGCTACTCAAACGACCAGCAAGCAAAGTTTGATAATGGGAAATGTAGTCTTCTTATACTTCATAACTCGCATATATCATAAAAATAACAGAAGACAGAACAAGGTACTTGCCTAGCTGGCATGAATCAGTCAATAGTACATGACTGTATATCAGAACAGACTAAAAATACCGCGATTCAAACCTTCGACTACCTGCAATTCCGTTACGATACTGTTATCTCGAGAACCAAGCCGACACTTCGCTCCGGCACTCACTCGCGCGAGTTCGGGAGTGGAGTCACCGCTAGGTTTCCGAGGATGCGATTCAGTGTAGCAATGTAAAACACGCAAGCAATAAACAATCACTGCTCGACTTAGTAAACATAAGTCAACATGAACCGACATGGACATGTAATTACATTGATCAGTGAGTACGGACATTCAACTCCTCGTGGTTAACCATATTAGTCAACAAAAACACGACAACATGTGTTTGTACGTCATATAATTTGTCGGAGAAGTGGATCGATCACATTGAACCATGTATAGACATTCAAGGTGAGACATATCTTGAGTAGGGTCTAGACAAGGACAAGTTATGGAGGGGCATGTGATCGCACCTAAGCACATGGACCAGGGGGCGTATATAGCGATATATAGCTATCATAGATATTTGTACCAGTAAATCAAAACCTGCTATGAATATGTTTGGCTCCTGTAGATAGTCAAATAACAATAAATGAGGGGGTTACGATGACCAAATAACATTTGATGTACAAAAGTAGTACGGTGTCTTCTTATCTGGTCTATGCAAACAGTAAAATACTATTTCTGGAATGACAGCCGACAAACTAGTAGATCCAATGGTACACTAAAAGAGATTAAACTCCACGCAGGTGCTAGATCTGCAATTTGATGCATGTTCTGTATAAGACAATATCGACCATATGGCTAGTTGCCTACAAACCTATAACACAATGCCTATCATTGTAGAAGTGGAATCAATGCCGATATGTTGATTCACGCATTAAAACAGTATTGGTGTCATCTAAATGTCGACTTTCACTCTAATATGACCTTTGTGTCGAGGCATCCTTGACGATATGTCGCAACTCTCAGATTAACAAGACTGTTCTGAAAGCACCCAGGCCAATCTGTTGAATTTTAGGCCAGTAAAGCCGTTCTGAAAGCACTCATGCCAATATGTCGAATTTCATGCAAGGATGGCCGTTCTTAAAGTGTATAGAGCTATATCTGACGATATTTTTTATAAAAATTTCAAATCTAAAAAACAATTATGCTTTCATATCCATTAGATCATTTTTCGCTTCAGCTTTAACAGAAACTATCTCTATGATTAATTTGACATGCGAATTGTCCGATTTCATACGAAAGTGTTCTAGAACACCCTATGGAATTATAAGAATAGTCTATTTTTTCCACGATTGAATCAAAGTACACGGAACCCATCTACAGTTTTAATTTGCAATTAAGTTAGTCTAGTATCATACTTAAAACGATGAAAGTAATTAGTTTGACATTTAAATGACAGTTAGATATAGCTCTATACACTTCAAAGCACCCATGCCAATCTGTCGAATTTCATGCCAGTATGACCAGAGCTTGGGGGCGACCATGCCGTTCAGGTGACGCTCGTGCAATTTTGGCGATTCTCACTTTGTCCGATTTGATACCTTCTCTACAGCAAAATTCGTTTTGCCGAAGTTATGTCACAAATGAGAGTCTGTCTCGTGTCTTGTTCTCCATTGGTAAGGAATTCGGACAATGTATTTGGTACATGAACATTCGGAATGCGTGTTTCATATCAACCTGTAAGTTTCATAACCAAACTTGGTGAACCTAGGCTGTAAGCAAGTAATACGATATGATATATTTACATTACTGTTAACCATAATCTACCACGTGTTTATTTGGTCACATTATGATTATACTAGTTAGTTATCTTGTCACCTTACGATGCATGACTACCTTTTGTTGATGACACCCAATTAATGGCTTGTCGCCTAATTGTATTAATAAATCAATTAACGGTCAGTTAGTAATGTAGTAAATACCTACGTGTTGTTATTATTGTAATTATTATTATTACGTTAATGCCGAATGTGGGCCAAGTGCAATTGGCGATCATAAATAAACATTAACGTAGCGTAGTAATTCATATGTCAACGTGACGTATGAATATATATTTATATAATATGTTTATTATTTACGCATTTCGTCATCAAAAATAAAAATAATGATTTATCTGGAAGAGTATGAGCGTTCTATTTGTACAATTAAATAAATAAACTCGCACTCTGACTTTTCAAGCCGACACTGTAAATAGTGTTTATGTACAGAATATTCATAGAAAACAGCGCATTGAAATTTTTTTTAATTAAATTGTTTTTATCAGACTTGAAAGACACGATAAACATAGTCAGTAAAACTTCGTTATCACGAGCACCCGGTTTGTGTCGAGCATAACCAATTTCTACCGATCAAAAGGGGAGGAATCTAAAATGTATTGTTAATAATTTTTTACCGTTTTTGAACAAGGTGTGTTAGCACCGAAGAAAACAGTGTATCCGATGTTCACAAAACCACTTTATAGTATTATTTGTTTTCTAGTTTGCTTGTTTGCTAGTTTGCGTTGGGTTGAGCCAGTAACAGTTGTAAGAGCGTGGTTATTCAGTTTTGCTTAATATTATTGATCAATGACCTCCAGCTTCTAGGGACGAAACTGCAGTTGTGTGAGTCCGTGTTCTTCTATTCTTTATGGACACATTGGTCCCTTAACGTGTCCATTGTACAGCATCGATGTACAAGATCGTACAAGAGTTACCAACTAGTTCATCACAAGTCGGGTGGAAATCAAGAAAAGTCGTTTCAGAAATAACTTCATTAAGTGTCCCATCAAATATTTAAATAAGAGACTCCTTGATCCGAAGCACATAAAATGTCCATCACATATTGCCATGTATCTATAGCATGTCGGCTATGAGCAGGCCGCAAAATGTACCAGACTATTTGATAGAACATGTACGAGTATACGATAGAACATGTACGAACATGTACATCTACCATTTGAAGACAAATACTCTTCACTCCTCAAAACAAACAGGGATATCATATGTATAATTTCCAGGAATAAAAGGAGGGCACACTGTCAATTTTGAGATGTTTTAACCTGTTGTTAACATGGTTTCTGATAAGTTTGACATAGTCAATGTCTTGAAAGAAATAATTGCAAAAATGTCATAATATGCTACCGGTCAAGGGCAATCTTGCTCAGTCTAATTAGAACACCATGGTTTGTTAGATGGGATTTATCTGACAAGCGTGAGCAGTAATTACAGATTAACATAAGTTGTAGTTGGCAAATGGTGTCACAGTGACCCATGTCAGTCAATCCAAATTACCCTCATCGGGTCAACAACGTAAATTTAATTTATATGTTGCCATTGTTATCATCTTGGTACGGTGTATACGCCCAGTGTGATTTATACATTGTCTTACATAAATACGATCTTGTTAACAGACAGGGGTGTCAACAGAGCCAAATTAAACATCCGGAAAACCATAGTCTGCTGACCATTTTTGCCAAACACTAGGCCTTCAATCACATTGTTTCTATATATATAAATTAAACTAGGTTTGTATTGAAAACGATCCTTCAGAGCAAGTTAAAATGACCATAACTTTGCCATTTCTTGGGACATTTTCATCAAATAACTTATTTAGGTCAGGCATCATAGTTCTTTCAGGATTAATAAATCCGGAATTCCAATTAATCTGAAATATCGACACCACAGTGTTAATAGATGAATCTTAAGTCATAATTGCATGAGTTTGAATATATTTCTTGATTGCATTTATGTTTTCTTTCAGATTAAGAAAAAAATACCGAGATTAATTAGCAATTACTCTCGGCACTCGTTAGAAAACTGCTTCTGGAACAGTGTAAGGATAAAATTTAACATTCCTACAGATAGTGTTGATGACTTGCATGCGTCGTTTCGGAGTCTCTGGCAATGTTCGCTGATTTACGGCTATTTTCGGTAATGTTCCTTAAGTTCCAGCAACACATGCAAAAGGCGGTAGAAACTCGATGGCGAGCTAAGAGACATCCAGCCAGCTGTTCCAAATCTTCAGTCCTTTCATCGGAACAGTGTTGGCTGTTGACCGGATTTTGAATACTACTAAACTTGCATTTGCATATTAAGTTAAAGACACTTTAATTACAAGGTCAACATTATTCATAATTGGGCCAACCAAATCCTTGAAAAATACATGATAAAACAAATCTTTAAATTAAAACAAGAAGTTGAATGTTTTCTTGATACATCAGTGGCGATATTTCGCCCTTGATTGGCACAATGCACCAATGTGTGACATTATGACTTAACATTTACACATTTAACTGTCCTGCTTCAAAAGGTTGACCCTTTTATTGCAGGTCCTAACGTGTCCGCCAACCGTACCGTAAGGAATATTAAAACTATGTGTCAATCATCAATGACCTTATTACAATTTATCATTTAAAAACAAGGACACGTCACATGCAACCCACCTGAAATCACAGTAAATAAATTATGCAGCATACATAAGGAGTGTGTTCATACAATACAACCTTTTGACCTTAGGTTTTGGTAAAGGTGAATCCTTCAACGTTGGTGTCCATAAATGGAACGCCTTTGGTGGCGAACGTGGTGACCAACAGTTTGCAGCAATACGACCAACAGAGTCAACAGTTTATGCAATCATACAAAAACATATTTGACATACACAATCAACGTCCACATACCAAGTTTCAAAGTTCAAGCTTGAAAACTGTTTCAGTTACCGCAGGATCCATATTTCATTGACGGAGAGTTAAAACCGGTTGGGAACTAAAAAGCATTGAACATACAACATCAGAAACTCGTTAAAAAAATCTATACTGTTTTTCACTTTGGGCAGACATATATATACGATCTCTTAAAGTACTAACTAAAATCGTGTTTCCATTATATTTTATTGTTCCAAAGACTGAAAGCTAGTGAACCTACCTAAAACATTAATTTCTTATAAAGAAAACACACACCTGTTCTTTAACAAATGCCTTTTTTACAACCATACCACCCAAAGTGTAAACAAATTCATGTCAAGTTTTTTTATCTGTCATACAAACTAATGTACGAATGGTTTTAATCTAAAAACGTCCAAAATACTAGTTAACTACATTTTAATGACACTAATTCATTAGTTGTTTTGTTTAATCCAGCGAGTGTCCTAGTAACCGATCAAGACACATCGCACTAGTGACACCATTTACTTGTTCCATTACCCCAAAAGGTCTTCAAATGAATTTACTTGGTTTAATACGAAGCCCTAAACAAAAATCCTCATACTTTCAAAGTTTCTCTAATAAGACAACTACAATGGTTTCGCAATTGTGAGGATATGTGCAAGTGTAAAGAACAGATGTCTTATAATTAGAATGCTTCTATCATTAAACTATATTACCATGCAATTAGCTATATAACCTACCTATCCTCTTCGTGCCAGCTGGTACAGAATGCTGCAATCAGGTATCTACATATCTGTCTGTCCTTCGCAATATTCTCTATTTCTCCAAGTATAGTATTCCCATAGCCTTTATTTCAATGTTACTTGTCCTTCTCCGTGTTTCTTTTGGTCTTCAGCAGTGTCTTTTTCCGTCTGATTTAACATTTCAGTGATGTCCTGGCAATGTTATTTGTGTCATTTCGTATTGCATGGTCTTTCCATAAAATATTCGTCGTTTTATTTGCGCTGTTGTATTTTTGTCCAGTTCTTTTGTATAAATCATTGTTGGAAATTATTTTGGCCAGAAGATTTTACATTTTATTGCGTTATTTCGTGTAAAATCCAGATAGACTGTGCTGTCTTTTGTGTTACCCTACAACACAGCTGTATGAGATCACATTTTTTATATTTCATAAAATATTTAATGATTACACAAGAGATACGTATTATCTTTTAACAAGTTAAAAACAAGAGGCCCCTGAGGGGCCAGTAACGCTCACCTGAGTCATGTGGGGAAATTTCAGTTTTGTGCCAAGTACTTGATATGACTTCACTCATAGATCATTCTGATAAAGTTTTATCAAAATCTGTCAAACGGTTAAGGTGAAGAAGCCATTTAAAGGATATTTCTATTTTTAGCTCCGGCGGCCATCTTGTTTAGCGAAGGGAAGCGATTTTAGTTTGGTTAAGGGTCACCAAAAAATCATTCCTGTGAAGTTTTATCAAAATTGGCCAAGTGGTTATGGAGAAGAAGTTAAATATTTTTTTCTATTTTTAGCTCTGGCGGCCATCTCGTTTATCGGAGCGGAACTATTTTAGCTATTTTGAATAAGGGTCACCAAAGGATCATTCCTGTAAAGTTTTATCAAAATCCATCCAGCGGTTAAGGATAAGTAGCCATTTAAAGGATATTTCTATTTTCAGCTCTGGCGGCCATCTTGTTTAGCCGACCAGAACAATTTTAGCCATTTTGGTTACAGGTCAACCAAAGATCATTCCTGTAAAGTTTCATTATCAAAATTTGTCAAGCAGTTAAGGAGAAGAAGTCGTTTAAAAGATATTTCTATATTTAGCTCTGGCGGCCATCTTGTTTAGCGGAGCGGAACTATTTTAGCTATTTTGGTTAAGTTTCACCCAGAGATCATTCCTGTAAAGTTTTATTGAAATCGGCCAGATGGTTAAGGAGAAGAAGCTGTTTAAAGATTTTTCTATTTATAGCTCTGACGGCCATCTTGTTTATTTGAGCGGAACGATTTTAGCTATTTTTAATGAGGGTCACCCAAGGATTATTACTGTGAAGTTTGGTTGAAATTGGCCAAGCGGTTTGGGAGGAGATGTCGTTTGAAGAAATTGTTGACGACGACGGACAACGACGGACGACGGACAACTCGGTATGACAAAAGCTCACCTTGAGCACATTCGTGCTCAGGTGAGCTAATAAAATAATAAAATACTAGGCTCTGCTTTGGACATTTATTTTGTTGAAAAGTGTAGCAATGAGCATTTATTGTAGTATCCTTTTTGGGATAAGGATTTCTTTCGCATGCTTGCACATAAGCCAGACTACGCCCAGGTGTAGACTTTAGAATCAAAGAGGCTTGTCTGAACAGTCTATGCTTGTGGCCAGACAATGATTAGTACATAATAATTATAAAACCTATATTGCCAAGCCTTTAAGGCGATTTATATGATACCATGTCTAGCCTTTAATTAGTTTCATTAACAAAATGTTTACCATGCATACCATGTGACCTGCATGTACAAACCTGTATCTTCCCTAAAATGTTTCACTGTTAATATCTAAATGTAAATATGCAAACCGTATGATAATATTTATGTAGAAAGAGAAGACTTGTTTTTTATTAATAACGTGGTTAAAGAATTGCAAAAAATTACAAAGTCCCCGTCCAGTTTAAAGCCATGAGCTTAATTGGCATGTTGTATTTTAACGCTATTTCTGTTCCCATAGCAACAACCATAATTTTTGTCAGAATAAACAAATATTTGAATGTACATAATTTCTGACGAACTGACAGACTGACTATTACATCCAATGTATGCAGACCTTCGAACAATGTGATCACTTCATGCTGAAGAGAGCTAAAGACCAACAATAAACTTAATTGAATTATACATGTTTTTTTATACATTTGTACTCCATTACACATGACACATTTTAAACAACAAAATGTATTTAATACAATGTCATGAATACTACATCCGCAATATTTATGACTCATGTAATATGTTACCATTCTGGAGTTTAGGAGTCTCAAATTCCTAAGAGTCATGCATGATACAGGAGATCTGACAAAGAAAATGTGTTTCTGACGTTTTCCTTAGTCATTGAAATTAAAATATTTTGTTTAAATTTCAACATAAACTAGATAATATGAAACGGTTAATGATAAACAATGAAATGTTGTTGCATACCAACACCATGCAAGGCTTACTCATACAGCAAACCAGGATTGCTCATTTCATTATCATGTGAGGGTTGTATTTTTGCCATACCTTTGAGCAAGTCAAAATTTTAATACTATCCAACATGTGACTTAATTTGTGGTTTTGTTTTGTTTTAATTTAGTTTGGTTTGGCTTTTACGTTTTTTGTTCCCACAATTTATCAGCGCGAGTTATTATAGTACACGTGGCCGCCCGTTGACCAAACCAGTTATGCAAAACTAGTTAATCACCCAGTACTAATATGACCTTGAGGCTTCCTACTTTTAGATAATAATAATAATAATAAAGACTTTATAACAATCAATCTTCCATAAGATCCTCAACAATGAACAATGAACTAGAAAAATAACTATGCCAAGAAAACAATGATATTTGATATTTTGGCCCCTATGATGTCTCACAATATAAGTTGAAAAATTCATAAAAGAGTGTCAGTGAAAGGATTTGAAAAAAAAACTGAGGTATACCTATGCATAATTATAGAAACTTTATCAAGACAATATCAACAGCTGTAATTAAACAAAAACGCTTAATCCGATATAGACACACCATAGGAGCCAGCGTATCATTATACATGTCAACGACATAATCAATATACTTAAAGCAATGGCATTTTAAAAATATAATACACAAAGGAATAATTTTGCAGACGGATATATAGATTTTTATACCTGCAATAGTAATGTTTGCATGAAGTTTGCTAGCCAGTCATGAGGTTGTAGCAATAGCATGGGATGTTTCAAAGTATGATGGCTTCACCCAGCGTAGATATACAGTTTTAAAATGTTGAATAGAAGTAGAGTTTTTGATGTAAAGAGGGATAGAATTCCATATTGAGGTGCCAGAGAAAACAAAAGTATGGCGAAATAACTCGGTGGGTTTTGGACTGTACAATTGGTATGCAGAAGAAGAACGTAACAGTCGTGAATGAATATCTGTAGTAAATGTAAATGCATTCTGAAGATAATCTGGTGCATCTCCTCTGAGAGTCTTGTACATTTGGATAGCTTTCTGATAAATAACACGCTCATGAAATGTCATCCATTTAAGTTTTGAAAATAGAGCAGTTGAAGGAGTAGAATAATCGCTATCAAAAATTACTCTAGCCGCTCTTTTCTGGAATTTTATAAGTTTATCTTCAAGACTGCTAGTACAATTTCCCCATATAATACAGCAAAAGTCAAAATGGGGAAGAATGTATGCATTATAAAAACGTTTTCTAGTTTCAATCGAAAGAAAGTTTTTAATTCTAGATAAGAGGTACAAATAGGAATTACATTTCTTTATCACATTATTGATATGGTCTGCCCATGATAGGCTATCGTTAATTGTGATACCTAATAGCTTTGCTGATGAAGTAGCTTCAATTGAATTACCTTGAAAAGGAATGTTGTTATTGGATTCAACAATTTGATGTTTATTTCGTTTACTTGATAGATAAACTCTTTACAGTCAATAATTCAAAGTTGACCCAATTTAAGAATTGAACACAATATAAAAATTGCAAAAAGAATGGACATGTATTACATTGAACAGCCCACCCATGTATCCACCAATAGAATCACTGAATCTATATATTGAGAACTTCTACTAAAATATCATACATGAAACACTTGAACTCACATCCATTTCAGCCACAGGGATAAAATATCTGTGTGTGTATCTAATTTTATAAATGAAACAAGACATAATAGTATACTGTAAAACTATTAATTTTTGTGGGGGATCAAATGTCATGGATTTCGTGGTTCACCTTCAACCACGAAATCAAATCCCATCGAATAGTAATTTTGACCCATGTATTTAAGTACCCGAAATACAAAATCCACAAATTAAAATCCAATCAAAATGGTTTTTTTAACAAAACCACAAAATTTCGTCCCAGCGAAATTAAATGGTTTTACAGCAGTCTAAACAAACACCTGCTGTTTTCTCAATTTCTATTTAATCGTGTTACCTTTGTTGACAGTCAAGTCATCTGATACACATTCCTGTCAGAATAGTTAACCACATTCAATAATGTATGAGCAATGAAAGTAACAATTAAATGAAATAAGAACCACCCAAATAACATACTATCCCAATTGTGGTTATTTCCTGACAGTTCCGAGAAACAGTGGGGAAACTATAACATACACATGACAATTACTCACTGACCAATATTTACCATCCCGGTTATTAAAGTACATGCTTATAATGCAACACATTCTAATTTACACTAATTAATTAAATTATCAGCCAGTAGGCAGATGGCACAATTTCAACTATGGCCAAGAGGTAAACGAAACAGAAAATTAAACATACCTTACCTTAAACATAGCGTATGATAAGCATACCCAGTTTAAACTTAAAAGGATTTTACATACACATGCATGTAGTCAAACCTGTCAATCAAGGTATACATCAAATGTTGCCTGTTTCAACAGATGGTTGTTTAATAAGGAGTATTTTATAGACAGTACAACCTCTATGAAGCAACATCCTTTTGGAAAACATGAAATTTGTTGGATGAGCAAAGTTTGTTGCCCTGGAGAGGTAACATGTAAACTATACAGTAAATGTTTACTTCAGTATCAAAATAATTAATGTCGCTTAAGAAAGGTTGATGCTCTAAGAACGGCCACTCAGCAGAGGTTTGTCTATATAAGTCAAATGTTTATAATCAATCTTGCCGGTTTAAGACACTGTCACAGGTTATTGCTTAACAGAGGTGATCACCAAGATTTTTTTAAATGTAAGGGAGGTAATTCAACAGTCAACAATAATTTTATCCAAGTACAGTTGTCTCCCCTGACAATAGGTTAATCATGGTTTCACAATAAAATAATCTTGAATCGCTGACTATAACAAGTCGGTAGGATTAGCCCAGGATAGCCAATCGATATCCTTGGGTGAATCCTGTATTGTAAGTTTCAGATAAAACTTCATCCTTCCAAGTTTTTACACCGGCTCAAACTTGACATAAGATTTAATACAATCAACCAAGTTCACATAGATATGTTCATATGAATACATAGTTGTACACTAACAATGTCGATCAAACAACGTCTATTTCAGTGGTAAGTCATATTTGACGAATTATCACGCATCGATGTTAGTCCCCGAGCAAATTCCATTATTCCAGTGCGGGAGATTTGCCCACACCACTCAAGCATGAGTAGATAACTCTATTCCAGGCTCTGTTAATCTTTTTCAGATTTTAAAAAAAATATCACAAAACCCCTCTGATTGGTCGATCCAGAATAGACTGTCTCTCAGTGTTTCATACTGGAATATTGGCTCTACGTAACATCAAGCAACCAGTCACTAAATCACCAGGCATCATCTTGATCCGTGAAAATTCTTCCGCAGTAGTGTACCGCAGCTTTGTTTGTGGATCTGTATATTTGGCCTGTAAAATTAATAAATAGCAATGACACATAAATAAAACAGTGATGATTACATTACATGTAGATGTGGCATTAAACAACACTGAATGTAATTATAAAATTAATATAGCTTATATAGCTTGGTGATTTTACCTGATCTTGACCTTTATGCATGCATATATTATAAGGTTCTTGCTTTGAATATATCAATTTCCACAAGCGAATTGTGTAATATCAGTACTTGAAACGTGTGTTTGTATTACATAAAATTTCAAGCATCTTCTTGATACTCCCTAATTACAAAACATACAACTGGGATTATCTATATAGATAAGAGATCAGCTGTAAATCATGCTAATTAAAAGGTCAGGATCGTGTCAAAAACTCCAAGCTAAAATGCATAACATGAAAAATTTGAATTTGACAGAGAGTATGTAGCATAGGAGTTCCGTGTAATTTAAACATTTTTATGTTACCTTGAATTCTATGTTACATACATTCAGGATTTTGATCACTATATAGGCTTGTCTGAGAGATATTATAATACACTAAATATAGTATTTCTATAGCTGTTCTATTCTAGATTAATCAAGAAGAGTGTTTGTAATTAATTATTATGAATGCCCCCCATGGCAGTCTTATTGGCGACAATGATAAAGGTCACAGTGACCTTGAACTTTGATTTACTGATCTATTGTTGCTGGATAACTTCCATGTAAAGTTTAAGATCCTAGGGCTAAGTATTCTTGAGGTATTGAACGGAAACTATTTTGGTCTACTGACAGACCAACAGACTGACTGACAGACAGATATGTGCAAAAGCAATATACCCCCTCATCAATAATGAAGGAGGGGGGCATAAACGAGAAGGATGTTTGACATATTTACTTACAGGTAAGCCAGATATATCTGAATATTTCATTGCAGGTTTAAATGATGGTGGGGCATCCAGCATACCATCTGAAATTAAAGGTAAGACATTTGTTACAGAAATGCAGACCCAATTATAATAAGCGTGTTTCTGTAATGAAATCAAGGGTTGTGAAATTATGATCCTGTTTAAATGTTTGGACACACAAATTTATAAGCATTTTCTTTTGAACACTAATTAAATAAGTGACTCTATTCATTTCAACATTATCATTATTCAGAAATAACATAACATCATTCAGGCATATATTTTTTTCATAACATCATCTAGACATAATAACATCCAGACATAACATCAATCCGACATAACAGCATCCAGACATAACAACATCCAGACATAACACCAATCAGACATAACACCAATCAGACATATTAAACAGTAATAAAAAAAATATGGTCGGCCATCGGGAGAAAGGGTCGGTCAGGCCACCGGAAACACAACTATTTTTCTTTAGGCCTAACACCAATCAGACATAACACCAACCAGACATAACACCAATCAGACATAACATCATCCAGACATAACACCAATCAGACATAACATCAATCAGACATAACATCAATCAGACATAACACCAATCAGACATAACATCATCCAGACATTTATAAGATCATCCAGACATAACATCATTCAGACATAACATCAATCAGACATAACACCAATCAGACATAACATCATCCAGACATAACATCAATCAGACATAACATCATTCAGACATAACATCAATCAGACATAACATCAATCAGACATAACAGCATCCAGACATTTATAAGATCATCCAGACATAACATCATTCAGACATAACATCAATCAGACATAACACCAATCAGACATAACATCATCCAGACATAACATCAATCAGACATAACAGCATCCAGACATAACATCATCCAGACATAACATCATTCAGACATAACATCAATCAGACATAACATCATCCAGACATAACATCATCCAGACATAACATCAATCAGACATAACATCAATCAGACATAACACCAATCAGACATAACAGCATCCAGACATAACACCAATCAGGCATAACATCATCCAGACATAACATCAATCAGGCATAACATCAATCAGACATAACAACAATCAGACATAACACCAATCAGACATAACATCAATCAGACATAACACCAATCAGGCATAACATCAATCAGACATAACATCAATCAGACATAACATCAATCAGACATAACACCAATCAGACATAACATCATCCAGACATAACACCAATCAGACATAACATCAATCAGACATAACACCAATCAGGCATAACATCAATCAGACATAACATCAATCAGACATAACATCAATCAGACATAACACCAATCAGACATAACAGCATCCAGACATAACATCAATCAGACATAACATCAATCAGACATAACACCAATCAGGCATAACATCAATCAGACATAACATCAATCAGACATAACACCAATCCGGCATAACATCAATCAGACATAACACCAATCAGACATAACAGCATCCAGACATAACATCATCCAGACATAACATCATTCATACATAACACCAATCAGACATAACACCATTCAGACATTACATCATCCAGACATAACATCATCCAGACATAACATCATTCATACATAACATCATCCAGACATAACACCATTCAGACATAACATCAATCAGACATAACATCATTCAGACATAACATCATTCAGACATAACATCATTCAGACATTTATAAGATCATCCAGACATAACATCATTCAGACATTTATAAGATCATCCAGACATAACATCATTCAGACATTTATAAGATCATCCAGACATAACATTGTCCAGACATAACATCAATCAGACATAACATCATTCAGACATAACATCATCCAGACATAACATCATTCAGACATAACATCATCCAGACATAACACCAATCAGACATAACATCAATCAGACATAACACCAATCAGACATAACAGCATCCAGACATAACATCAATCAGACATAACATCAATCAGACATAACATCAATCAGACATAACACCAATCAGACATAACATCATCCAGACATAACATCATCCAGACATAACATCATTCAGACATAACATCATCCAGACATAACACCAATCAGACATAACATCAATCAGACATAACACCAATCAGACATAACATCATTCAGACATAACATCATTCAGACATTTATAAGATCATCCAGACATAACATCAATCAGACATAACATCAATCAGATATAACATCATCCAGACATAACATCATCCAGACATTTATAAGATCATCCAGACATAACATCATTCAGACATAACATCATTCAGACATAACATCATCCAGACATAACATCATCCAGACATAACATCATTCAGACATAACATCATTCAGACATAAAGTCTTGTGTAACTGTTTCTATGGATACTCACATGTTGTATCATCTGGTTGCCATGGTAACATTCTTTCAGCAGCAACTATTTGTTTCAGATTTTTCCAAACCCTCGTTTTCTTACTCCCAGCTGATCCGATACTAGAATGCTGGAAAAAACATGTCACAATGTGTAAATAAATGTTACAGTTTTATATATTAATTATCATTATATACATGTGTGTGCATGCGTGCGTTTTTCAAGTATTGTTTCTAAACAAACTCTGCAGACCTACAAGCAAGGTAGATATAATACCAGTACCAATTTTAAGGACTGACATGCTGTACTAGTGTAGGCTGTGATCAAACTGAGATCACAGGTAGCCTACAAAAAGCTGATGCTCTACCTTTAGGCATATTATGCTCGCCCATATGGGTTATCCCGGTGGCGAGGGTAAATAAATCCAACAACCGGTTTAGGCATATACACAATGCATAAGTTAAAGTACACAACAACACATCTGCCTCCTTAGTCTAGTGGTAGTGAACTATTAAGAAATCTAATTACATATTCATATTAAATTTAATTATGCAATAATCTGAACAACAACAATTATCTTACCACAAAGTTTGGATTTTTGAATACTGGACATTTATCCGCTGCTGGTGATGATGTGGTTACCATGGAAACAGGACTATCACGAGATTCATCATCAACTATACTGGCAGTGACAATTTCTTGTTCTATGTTTATTATAGTATTTTCAACCTAAAAAAGCACACTCAAATATATTACATTATATCAGAAAGGATACATTTAATTAACTGTGCTTGATTTATGCCCAGAATACAAATGCACTTGGAACATGATTAAAATTTACAGACTGTAGTAAATGTATAATGCATTCCTACATCTATGCAATTTTTTAGCATGCTGTCAGTGAACCTCTTCCTGAGCAATGGACGACCTGGCCCTGTATGTTCAATAGCATTTTTTTCTAGACAACAGTGTACTTAGACTACTAACCTGTAGATAGAAAAGTACAGTACTACAGTAGTCAAACAATCTCTACTTAGGGTCTCTCGTCGAAAACTACCGTGGACAGAAATCGTGTCTAAGTACTGCAGTATCGTATTACTGATTACGGTATTTTCTATGACTAGTCCTATTTCAGAAAAAATTGTTTCCAAGCAATCAGCAATCATCCACTATATGGCACATTCCTTAAAAGAAAATATAGTCACTTTTGTCTTCCTATGTGTTACATTTTAATTGATTGAGGTCACTATTTGAATATTTCCCACTCCACATATTTTTGGCATGTCGCGAAAATATATGACAATTAAACAGTTGCCGAGTTTAGAAAACGAACGATGAAACATACCTTGTGAACTACACCAGGCCTCTTCTTTATAAGATTTGGACTAGATGTTTGTCTATTTTTACTCGTTTTACGTTGTTTAGACGGGGTTGCCATAATTCTTGTTCGTATATTGCTTGGTACGAAAAGTTTGAGTGCGAATTACTGTCACAAAATCTCGCGAGACTTCGGCTTTGTTGTGTTATGGCGGACGATGCGATGGATTGATGTGAAATGATTGAAACTTGTTACATATTGGAGAAGTATGTCTAATTTATACGACGAGCAAAAGCTCAAAGACGTCCAAGAGTATTTCAATGTGACTGGTATGAAATCAGTTGATGCATGCCCTGCCGTTTGCCATTGAACGCATGCTAGTGGCGCAAAACAAGTTTCGGCATGAAAATGCGAACTTGGGATGTTGTAGCTTGTTAATTGTCATTTAATTTATTTTTTGTTTAGTTGTTAGAATGCAATCATTGTTATTGTTCATGTATTTGCTTTGAATATTGACCTATGTCATGCAGAACCTAACTTGTAGAGAACATTGCATTTAAAGTAGCCTTGAACCTCATGCAGCCGGTTTATCAAACGAAATTGACAAAATAAATATAAATCACTAACTCCTCGACACATATTTGGTTGGAAACTGCTAAAATGACCTTTAATCTTTAATAAAACTGCAAAATCACATCAAATGACCTTTGGAATCGGAAAAAACAAATGTAAACAAACACCATGTAAAATTTCAGGAAAGGGAAATAACCCCATCTATCCGGTGCAACAATAACTTTTTCCAAGTAAATTTGGTCCAGTTTGTTGACAAGTTGATTTTTTCCCGCCAAAAGTTGCACACGACCCTTTTTATCAATGGATGACGTCATAGCTGTCAAAATTATGTTTGATAAATAAACAAGCGAGCATTGAATACATGCATGTCAAACATTGCCGATTAAATAAGGATTTGCTCGTAGTGAAGGCATGGTGTAAGTTTTTGTTGTGATTTCATTCAGAAATTGGTCCATTTCGTATTTATTTATTTAATTTACTCGTCAGTTATTGTAAACAATCCTGCAGACAATGTCACGAGAAAAAGAATCTACAATTTCATGAGAAAATTCATACACCGGTACCGTGGATACACCGGCTTCATGGGGTTTCACTATATATTGGATTCAGAGAAACTCAGACCCCCCCCCCCCCCTCATTGAGTTCCAGTGGTGTTTAATGACATGTATCAAAAGCACAATTCACTGCAATTCTTGTCGTCAGTACAGTATGCAATGCATGTCACTCTTCATAGCCCACATGGAAACACGTTAAATTATCGGGTGCTGCGTAGAGAGGCCCTGCATTGTCACTGGAAGAAGAAGAACTGCCTACAATCGCCTGACTAAAACCTCAAAATTTAATCCATACATCTGGAGCACTTTACATAACATGAAAATACTAGTCTACTGAAAGCTTTTTATAGGTGCTTTAGTTTACTACGTCTATTCTTAGTCTATGCAATGACATGCTACCAGCAAACTGTGCACGCTCACCATTACAGAGCATGGTGAGCTGTCAAAACACTGCACTTTTTTTAAAGATTCACCCACTAAAAAGGTAAAATACATGTATTTTAGGTCTTTGGCCTACTTCAGTAGCGCTTTGCTGAGCAACCGTCTGCTAGACACAAACGTTTCATCCAAAAAGTTTTGCATATTTCATTTCATTGCTTGATAACTTAATGAGTCTCAAGCAAATTTGGTGAGTCAGGGACTTAGGGCATGATCACCAAAGTGAAACACTAGTCGATGAGGGATTCAACTGGATGAGAATCGTGTATCATAACTCTACAGAGGGGAAAGGGGCATGATTCCTCCAAATATTTCCACATTCCAGATCTATGAACTAGTAAAGAATTCCACAACAATTGAAATGATTATCAGATACAATGTTTTTGCATTTTGTTTAAGTCAATGACCAGTGTAATTTTGTCATTTTTTAACCAGCAAGGCAAATGTATTACTTTATTAGGGCAAGAGCTGTGTGTCTGACCATAAAAACAAGTCTGCTTATAAATTTATACAAGTATAGTTTGGTTTGACCCTTAGAGAACTTTGCTAAATATATTTATTGCAGTTTGTAATGTAATTGCATACATTACCCTAGTAGAAAGCGCTACTTGCTGTTTTAACTTATAAATATCATTGCAATTTGCATACAGGGCTTTAAATTAATTAAGATGCTGTTTCTCCAGGTAAAAAACAATAATTGTGCATTTTCCCCAAAAATGTATTTAACAGATAAAAAACTAGGCCCCTAATAACAATATCTCCCCCTATATGTACTGTGGTTCCATTTGACTTGGCGCAAGGGTTTTGACCCTCGAAATAAAAAAGCCACATTTTGACAATCATTTTGGTTTTTCTCTTTAATATAATGATGGGTATATTGTCCATAAAATTCATGGTTAACTTTATTATAAAGTATCAAAATGACCCTTCAGATTCAGAAATAGTTGAACCACCGATGTAAACAGTATTTATAAGGCCTTATCTCACATGCAATAAAAACATTTGGGTATTGTATATATGCACTGTTGTTATTAGTTTGATGATCATTTTGATATACTGTAAAATCATTTAATTTCGATGGGACAAACTTTCGTGGTTTTGGTAAAAAAGAAAATTAATGATTTTACAGTATTGGTTAATCTTTTCTTTGACTTTACGTTGGTTTGGTTAGAATTTGACCTACATTTTGAGTTAATGAAAATGATGAGTCTCTTAAAAATTAATTTAATACAGGAAATATTTTTAGCAGAGAATAAACATGCAAAGCCAAATATGAAGAGTAATCTAACAATTATAAATATTTAATACCAAATTTAATTACAACTAGTAATATTCATTTACGTAATATGGATATTACATGTAATTTATAATTTTGATATAAAAACAATGATTTTTAAAGGGTTAATTGATACATAACTTTGAATGAATTAAATTTTGTTTATACATTTTTGTATATAATAATGTGATCATTAAGATTAATTTACAATTTTCAGGTTGTAATTTAAACTCGGTGAGAAAGGTATCCTCTATTGGAAGTACCAGCAGAATGGAGGGGTCTAAAACCGACAGTGAGATGCCACAAATTGATTTGAGGAACTTTGAAGATCCACAATTTGAAGAAGGAAAGTATGTGCTAACAAGTCCTAGATCACTAGAAGCTGCTTCCAGGCTTGGAGTTAAGGTAGATTGCTACTTTATTTTGTTGCCTCAGTTGATTTTTAGCTCCACTATTCGAAGAATATGAGAGCTATTACAGTCACTTGTTCGTCGGCGTTGCATATGGTTAAAGTTTTACATGCAAAACTTTAACCTTGGTTATATTTCAATAACCAGTGCATATATTGGATTGAAACTTTGCACTGGCTTTCCCTGTCATGTAATCAACCATGTTAGATAACTCTTGCATGAATTTAATGCAAATTATGGCCCTTTTTTACTTAGAAAATTTGGTTAAAGTTTTGCATGCAAGTTACTAATAAGGCCATATCTCAAATAGTATCTGTGCTATGGCATTGAAACTAACAACACTTACTAACCATCATAAGGCAATGGTACCGGTCATGGGTAATAGCTCTATTATGATTATTATTTGAGTTATGCCCCTTTTTAACATAGAATTTTCTTGGTTAAAGTTTTGCATGCAAGTTTCATTCAGACCATATCTCAGCTACTATCCATGATACTGCATTGAAACTTACAACACTTGTTTACCATCATTAGTCAATGGTACTGGTCAATTGTAATAACTCCATTTTTAGTTTAATTCGAGTTATGCCCCTTTTAACTTAGACTTTCCTTGGTTAAAGTTTTGCATGCAAGTTACATTCAAACCATATCTCACCTACTATCAATGATATTGCATTGAAAAGTTTAACTTTTACCAAAAATAAATGGGTGCAAGGTTTTGAATGTGTCATATGACGTATATCTAAGAAAATGATTGGTGCAGAGCTACGATATTTTGACATAAGGAGCAAAATGGTCTCCTGTTTCCCCGCTCATACAAACCTGAGATACAAGGTTTTGACTATCCAGCGAGGATATCAAACTTGTGTTGTTTGGCATGGTATTGTATTCAATACTAAAAATAATTACTAAACTACTTTAAACTCATCACTGATTTATTACATGACTGTATCCTCTACATTATTATTTTAATTTGTCACCATTGTTTTAAAATTGACTCCTTTAACAAATCATATCTTACTCATATGATTATTTTGTAGAAACTTTGTTATGTCAGTGGATGTATACAATTCCCTTTAAACATACACATTTCTTGGATAGAGTACAGTGCCGCTTGAAGTCTTAAAATCATTTTCACTGACAAATATTTGTTAATAGTCCAGTGTTGAGATAATTGCCATGCCTCAACAACCATTGTACATTAGCTTTCATTGCCATGTAGTCAACTAAGTAGCGTAACTCACGTTTCAATATAATACAAATTTTAAATGGCCTGTTTTGAACTTATATTTTTTCTGACAAATGGCTGCGAATAGTCGAGCGCCCTGTCTAGTGACAGCTCTTGTTAAATTACTCCTTTCCGATTGATAAAACTAAACCTTGATTTCTGAGCATGTTGCTGATGTCAGATTAAAATTAAATTTAAGTCCCAATAGAAGTTGTTGGTTTTTTGACAATATCCTGATTGTTTCTATAATATCTAAATTTGCCAAAACTTGTAATTCTGTTTCACCATGTTTTCATATTTTACTTGCAGCCAGTAGATCTACTGTACAAGCCGCTAGCAGAATTCCAGGAAGAATTACTACCTCAAGATGTACCACTGAGAACTATATACAATATCTATGATGAACATGAACAAAATAGAGAAAGTAAGATTTCTAAAGTTATTTTCTAATGTAATAAAATCCAAAATTTAAGAGATTTTAGATTTTGATTTAGAAATTAAGTGCTTTTAAAAAACACAACTTAGCTATAACTGAAGCCTATAGATAATTATAAGTTTTTAAAGAAAGGGGTGTATAAAATTCTACCAATCTTTCACTCTGATCTATTGGTGAAATTATTATGAGAATATATATTTTTTGTCTTAATTTCAATTAAAAGGGAGGCGATATTTCTCTTTCTGCAAATTTCTAACCTTCAGAGCAAAAATTATGAGTAATTCCCCCAAATTGAAAGAAAATCCCCTCTAAAAGATGTTGTCTGTTGATTTATACAACTTCGTTATTTTGTGTAGGAAAGTTAGCATTATGTCGTGAGGAACGAGACCGTATCATGAACGGAGAGAAAGGTATACCACCGAGTAAACGAAAACCAGTAGTACAGAAATCTAAGAAAACTACATCAGCTGTGCCAAAGTCTACAACAAGAAGACCGAGATCTGCCTTAACTTTGAGGAAAAAATCTTCTAAATCAGGTAACAATTGTAAAAAATGCATACAGGTCGTTGTATCGTAATTATAATTACAGAATATAAGATTTGCTACTCCACTAAAATATTTAACCTTTTTATATCGAAATTGCGAGGTTATGGTAAATTTAGTCTTATCTGAAGGATTTTCTTTGATTCAAACTGAGTTTATTATCGAAACAATGTCTTTGTTTGGGAAAAAAGTTTGGCTGTTTATGATTTTCCTGATTTTGAATTTTGTCCCAACAGTTTTTAGCTTGACTGTTTAAGAAAAAACTTTGAGCTATTGACGTGGGCATGTGCTCTGCATGTGTGTTGGTTAAGTTTATTGTAACAGTCATTTTCTCAAACATTTTCAAAGCTTTCAACTTGATACTTACAAGTGGTTACCCTATGACCTTTATTTTAAGTTATCTGTCCTTGTTTATTCTTAGAGTTTTCACTCGCAGATGAGATTGGGTACTATACCTACAAGAAAGTTGAGCGTCCAGCCCTTGTAGGTGGTGCTCTTGTTAAAGTATGAATGTGTATACTGTAAAATCATTTAATTTCGTTGGGACAAAATTTCGTGGTTTTGGTAAAAAAGACAATTTTGTTGGCACTTGAATTCGTGGATTTTGCATTTCAGGTAATAAAACAAGCGTCAATTTTAAATGTTTGTTTGGATTAAAGTTTGTGGTTGAGGTGAACCACAAAATTTAATCCCCCACGAAAATTAATGATTTTAAAGTATAATGAATGTTTACAAGTTGACACATATATTACAGAGGAGACGGTAGATAATGGGAGTTTACAGAGACAGAGAACTGCCTGGGCTACATCAGTCGGTCATGATAGAATCACCAATGATGAAATCAATCAGAGGTAAGCTCTAGTGATACTAGTAGATCAATTTTGAAAAAATAAAAAAGATAAAATAAAATCATAATTTTTTTTAAGGCTGTAGTGATAGTACATGTTTTGTAATTAGTTATGTCTGCCACATCCGGGGTTCCATTTGACTCGGGGAGTAGGGGTTTAGACCCTTGAAATTTCCAAAAAGCCATATTTCGGTTTGAAGCGTCATGTTCTCTGGAAATGAAGGATATTGTGTACAGGTATAATATATATAAAATGGTTAAATTTAGTCAAAATTATCAATATGATGCTTCCCATTCAGAAGCTAGTGAATCCCTGACACATAGAAGGAGAAACCTTTTGACCTATATTTATTGAGTTATCTGCCCTTGTTTCTCTAAGAATTTTCAATCACAGGTGAGTAATGGTACTATCAAGAACATGAAGGTTGAGCGTCCAGCACTCGTAGGCAGTACTCTCAGGCTTTGTGAAAAGTATTTAAACGTGTCCTTCCGAAGTGGTAAAATGAGTGAATGTTCCTCTTTTTCAAACAGAAAAATACATCATTTTGTCAGTCTTAATAAAAATTTGTCAGTCAGGACGGGAGGACTGATGTACGTGTAGCCTGGCTCTTGTTGTTGATGCAAAGTAATGCATACAATATGAATGCTTAATTTCATGCCCAATACACCATCAATGTAAAGTTTGTAAACATTATTCATAGCTAATACTAAATATATTTAATTTTCTTGTTTTAAGGGTGAAGGAATTACACAACGAAAGTCAGAAATTACGATCAGAACTTCTGTCGAGGAAAGATATTAAAGTACAAAGGTATTCAATACTAAAGCAGAATTGCATTTATAATTTATTCACCATAAGGCACCACTCGTTTGAAAATATAAATCTTAGTTAAATCCTACCTCAATTAATATGTTGAAATTATTAATTCTTCATGTGAAAAACTATCTCAAAATTGACACCACTAAAGGAATACACTTTTAGACAGTTAATAACTAATTCTGCTTATCCATCAATGTTTTACAGGATATGATCCTTATGGATCAACTGTTCCATATGATTTTAATAAAACTTTTTTATGCCCCCGTATCGATAGATTGGGAGGCATATAATGATTCACCTGTCCGTTCGTCCGTCCAGCCTGGTTAACCCAAATTTTCCGTTTCTTCTAGCATTAATTTGGCTTGCTACAAAGCTTTCAAACTTGCATGGATGTTGTATATGACCACTCTCCACACGCCTGTATCACCTGACTCCATTTTGACCTTCACCTTGACCTAATTTTGGACTTAGACTTATTGATATGGCTCCCACAGGGGGCATTTATTGAACACAGTCTTGTTATTGACATGGCTTCCATGGGGGCATAAGCCTTTATTGAATGCAGTCTTGTTTATCCTACAGGAAAAAAGAAAACACTAAGAAAGAAACTCAAAGGCCAGCCACTGCTCGACGTGCTCAATGTAAAACCTCTATATCTCGTAGTTATAGTGCCTCAGATCTCAGCCTGGCAGGTACATCAATGTTGAACCGATCAGATGCTGCCGGAGCACGTCCTATCACCAGCAGTAAGCTGAGGAAGGTTATAGGGAGAACTGATGCTAAGAAAGCTGCCATAACACCCAGGGTAAGTAACTATGTACATTGTACCGTGTAGCCCACGACTTATCACCAGGCGTGCATTTTACATAAAGCTGATAAAGGCTTTGTAAAAGCCGAAACGTCGGTCTTAATAAAATAATGATAACCTTAACCTGCATTGATCGTGTAGCTATATTTACACTTCGGTGTCTTTATTGATAAAATTAAATTATAAAAAATATCAGGTACTTTTTAACAACTACTGTTAGGCCACCCAGTATTATAGCTTGGAGAATTTGACACGATTCTAAGCATAATTTAACAGCTGAAACGTTGTTTATTTTTACAATCCCGGTTGTGTAAGCAGGGACTATCTTGAAGAGACCTGAGGTACAATGCCCACACAAACCTAATTCACCAGAGTGATTATCCAGAGTATTGATATAAGTTTGTAAAACTTGTTTTACAATCGACCTTGAAATAAGTTAGTATGAATGAAAAACCTTGGTGCATGAAGTAACATGTAGGTCATGTTTCATTGTGGAATTCATTTCAGGATGAGAAAATTCTTGAGTTGATGGTAAACAAACACGAAGATGAACGTGCTGAAAGTCGGGAGAAACTACTACAAGAGATACAATGGGAACGACAGAATAAGGACGAAGAAGCTGCTAGGATAGCCTCTGAAATGAGACGTAGAAAAATGTTAGCCGAAGAGAACAGAGTCAGACAGTTGTCAAGGGTAATTATACCATGTTTATACCTGTCCTACAATTCTGGAACATTTGGAATATTTTAAAATTGTTTACTAAGTTATGATCACTACTAATTTTTTATGCCCTGTCATATACAGATGCAGAGGCATATAGTGATGCACCTGTCCCTTTGTTTGTCACTGTAAAACTTTCAAGTTGATTGACTTAGCACGATATATGAAAAAGGCTACCATCGGGGCATATGCATTTACTGAACACAGTATTGTTTGAATTTTCAAAAGCTGCAATCAAACAATAGATCAGTATATGAAACATAATTTGGGTACTAATGGCATCCAAGACAGGCATGCATCTGATGTTCAGTTGGACATTTTGTCTCAATAGGGCCTATGAATTAAACTAAGAAAAACAGGTTGAGTGAATTGGATACTGTAAGGGGCTTGACACTAACACTGGTCCCCTGGCACGGGGCCAGTGAAAATCATGAAGGACCAGCAACTGTTTTCTTTACAAATTCAATGCTTCTGTACTGTCAGACCTGTGACCAAAAACAATTAGTGTCAACCCCTGCAGTGTATATAACTGAAAATTTGTAACAAACATAACTATCCTTTCTTGTTAATGCAGTCACAGCATGATTTACGGAGGAAGAAAGATGAACAAAAACTGATTGCTCAACAAGAAAGATCATTAAATGAGAGTAAGAGAAAGTGGGCAATGCGATACAAGACTGTACAGACACAGAGAAATCAACAGACGTATGAAAAGGCAGAGAAAGAACAATTACGCAAAAGAATACAGGTATGGCAGACTAGGCCCAGATCTCACAAAGCATCTTAAGTAGAAATCTCGTGAGATTTTGTTCATACCAGAGTCTAAATTTGACAGGAAAGTAATGTCAGAATGTACTATTCAGTGCTTTTTTACCTGCGAGTCCAGAGTCCTGGACTCACAAAAATCAGTGAGGATGCAAAGTCTCACATTATGTGAGTCCCAATAATGCATTGGGATTTCTAAAAAAATGATTTTGAAGATTGCTTAATACCTTAATTATAATCAGTACCCTGGTTTTCAACAGTTAATATTGTAAAGAAGCCAGTTTAACACATTTCTTTAACAGATTACATTAATGTTTTTTAAAAAAATATTTTGACTCATTCATTCAATTTTCGGACTCGTAGATTTGCAAGTTATCGAGTCCCAGGACTCGTTCATGATGGAAATTTGTAAAAAAACCACTGACTATTTATTGACAGGAAAGTAATGTGAGATCGTTGGAGAAGGAGGAGGAAGAGATGAAGGAATTAGTTCTACAGAAACAAGATCATCAGATTATGACAGCTGCACAGAAAAAAGAGGCGAGATTGTTACAGGAAACTATGGTAAGTTTGCAGGGTTGTCATAAGGAGGCGGCAGGAGGCCAATTTGACAGCCTCAAATTTACCCCCACCTGCCTTCCATCTTCAGCGCTCAAGCACCTTGGCCTCCTCAAATGTACAAAAAGCCTCCTACATGAAATCCTAGTGAAAACCCTGGTTTGTAATTATCCTCATCTACAGTGTTTATACTACCTACCTAGGACATAAGGCTGCAACAAGTTTCCTCCATTTCCTTCTGTCCTTCCTTGTGAACTGTGCACAGCCCCCAGGTGTAATTCATCTCAGATAACTTTGATGTTATCGTTCTTTATCAGGTATTTCGTGGTCTTCCTTGTTTCTTCTTTGCAGATGGTGTCCAAAATAGAACTGTTTTCACAAGGTATTGTTGTGGCATTCTTAGAACATGTCCTAGCCATCTAAATCGTCTTTGTTTGACTTTAGTAGTGATATTTTTTCGTCACTTATTTTCTGAAGATTTTATACAGACTACGGTTTAATCTTTTCTTTAATTAGATTGTGCAGTCTAACCTACTTTTGTAACAAAATAAACGAGAAATTCAAAATCAGACAAAACAACATAACCAGCTGAGCACAGAAAGATAAATCACATGACCCAAATAAACAGCACAAGGCCTGCGCATAACCAAACAAGAAAATGACAAAACGCTGAATAACAAAGTTTCATCAACCATAGCTTGTTTTTTATGCAAAATGTGTTGGGCAGTTGTTCATGAGGATATTTTATTGATGTTTTTTTTGTTGCAGCGAGTGATGATGAGTAATAGATCTGAAAGACGACAGTTTGAAGATAGATGGAATGAGACGTTACGAGAAACACAGTAAGTTAACCACCTTGTATATATAATCGTCAATGTTACATGCATGTGTGTGATGTCCTTCTCTGATCAGCTGGAGGCCGTTGCATAGGCAAGGTGCTATCAAGCCCTCGGTAGTGCTACGCTGAGCAACAGCTTACTTCAAAATAGTTTTTCGTAGTGGACAAAACAAAACATTTATATGCTACTGGTGAGCTTGCGGCTAGCAGACCATAGCACAGCAAAGCGCTACCAAGCCAAACAGAAGCAGTCTTTTGCATAAGAAAGTGTTCGGTAGGGGGTTCGCATAGCAAACAAAAGTGTTAAGAAATAGTTTTCTATCAGCGTACATGTTCACTGGTACCATGTCGTTGCATAGACGCATATACAATATTTCTGCTGAGTAACATACGTTCAGCTTATGTTATTGTGATTTCTGTTTCTGATGCTTGCATGTTTATTTTCTAGAGAAAGTATTGATGCCTTAATGATGTCTATGAATGACAAAGATACAAAACACAAGTCCAAGTATGATCAGATTTTACAACGACGAGAGAATGAACTAACTTTGAGCAGGTAAGGGGGGATTCAATAATTACCATCTACCTATGCACATATTGTGCTGTTAAATCATTTAATTGGTTTAAGTAAAAAACCATTTTGATGGGACCTGAATTCAAGGATTTTGCATTTCAGGTAATGAATGCAAGGACCAAAATTAGTGTTCGATTGGATTTGATTTTGTGGTTAAAGGTGAACCTCGAAATCCACAAAATTTAATCCCAACGAAAATTAATGATTTTACAATACCATTGATCATCAGATTTTCAATTTGGAAAATACCTTACAAATGATGCTTTCTAGGTTGGAAAACGTGGTTGACAAACTGGGGCGGGGAGCTTTCTGCTCAATGGTTTCAATTTATTCTCTTTTTCACTAGGGTATAATGTATCAGGGATTTCTATTTCTATGCCCCAGCATCTACTGATACGGAGGCATATAGCGTTGCACCTGTCTGTGTCTGCTTGCAAGCCTGCCCGGGGAATATTTGGAATATTTTAATCATACAACTTCTAGTTTAGGTCAATTCTTTCTAGTGCAGCAAATCCGGATTAGTCTGGAAATGTTGAACATTCTCTTAAATTACAGATTGGACAGGGAGAAGTGAGCATTACAAGTCAAGTTAGCACATCACATGTTATAAATTAAAACTGTAATCTAAATTTGGAGAGAAAAAACTTGTTAGAACAAACTTTTGGAGCATCCTGTAGTTGTATTATATTCTGTATTACAGATTGGATAGAGAGAAGAGAGCATTACAAGCCAAGTTAGCACAACAACAACACGAGAATGAGATGGAAGAATGGAGAGATAATATCATGTCTGCTAGAGAAATGGTAAATACTGTAATATACAAAGTTCACACAGGTCTTAAAGAACTTTAATTTAGTATTGAAAAGTATTGAATTTTAAACAGCCAAAAAGTCCTTCAAAAGTACTTGAATTTGAAACTGTTCAAAAACATCTTCAAAGT
The DNA here is from genome assembly GCA_963678985.1 of Spisula subtruncata. Lineage (NCBI taxonomy): Eukaryota > Metazoa > Mollusca > Bivalvia > Venerida > Mactridae > Spisula > Spisula subtruncata. The sequence continues at coordinate 6,709,829 of OY787675.1, read as the reverse complement.
ACCATACCTGCCAAGCTAGTTCATTCCAGAATAGGAGTGATAAAGTGAAACATGTCACAAGATGCACTTACATGTGATTTAAAAGGGATTTAGATGCATAAACAAGGAATGAATTAATTCTAGTGGATATAAATATGGGACAGAAGATCATATTTAAGGAACCAAATGTACTTTGGTGCAAGGTTAGTGAACTTGGAAACCAGAAATTTATCAACCAAAATAGGAGTAACTCCACTTAAATAGGAGAACTTGGCAGGTATGCGTAATTTCACTTGTAAACAAATTTAAATTACAGTCCGATAGACATGCCAGAGAAACAATGGCTCAAAGTATTGAAAGAAAGGCGAGAAAAGCTCACGAAGAAAGGATCCGTAAAGAGAAGGAGCAGAAAAAGAACATTCAGAAGTAAGCTTGTTCATTAGTCTTTGTTGTTATCACTCAGCAGGGATGTCAATTTTCTAGATTAAACTGGAAAGTTGGTTTTACATAATGCATGATTTCTGACCAAAATAAATTTATTTGATGAAAATACCTTGAGAATTGACAAAGTTATGGTCAATTTAATCTGTTTTGAAGGAATCTCATATAAAAACTGATTAAAATATGGAAACAATTTGGTTGATGACCTCTTGTTTGTCAAAAATGGTTGAACACATCTAATTTTCCTGATTTTAAATTTGGCACCGTTGACACCCTTTTCTCATGCAACTACCATGGTAACTGCCTGATAACACATGACCTGATATAAGTATGTGTTCTCAGGTCAATAGCCTGTGAACACTTTTTGGCTCCGCCCACAAATAACGGACTATTTTTCAATATGGCATTCCGTCTTAAATTGTCATAAATATCATTGAAAACAACAGCATTATGCATTTAACAGCTATTATTTATTCAACGTTTAGGTTAACAATCCAGATAAGCAATGCTTCTTCGCCAGGTAGGGCTACGCCACAGTAATTGTTCTTGAATTCATACGGGTCGCCCACGGTTCGATCGTTTTGAAAGGCCCTGAAATAAACCAAGAAACACAGATAAATACACTAGCTAAGCATCGTCAAAGATAAATCAACATGAAAATAGCCATAATTATCCACTCTATATCCAGTTTTCTGGCCTAAAGTAATTTTTAATCTCATTTTCACGACCCGCGAAGGTTGACCTGCAAAACGAAAACCATGAAACACAGAGCTTTTTTGCGAATCAAAACATTGTTACATTCAGTACACAACCCTACAATTTATACAACAAATAGAACAAACTTTAATAGATTTTTCAACAAACCAATGTCTTACTCACCCTTGTGTATTTCCATCTGTTTTCATCAGCATTCTGTCGTCATTAAGTTGATCTTGTCTATCTTGTTGAAAACTGTTCTCCACCCACTCGGTTCTACAAGCATGTCTAAACTGTTCATTCTTGAAGTTAATTCCATTTCACGGGATACAATTTTGCACTGTCCATTGCCAGACACAATCCAGTATTTAGATCAATCCGTATGTTGTCATTGTGTGAAGCATAACATAAGAAAGTTTGACATAATTAGCGACCTTCTCCACACACACTACGTCATTGATGACGTTTCATTGATGCATCATACAGAAGAAAAAAAACATCAAAACCATCAATCCGTATGTTGTCATTGTGTGAAGCATAACATAAGAAAGTTTGACATAATTAGCAACCTTCTCCACACACACTACGTCATTGATGACGTTTCATTGATGCATCATACAGAAGAAAAAAACCATCAAAATTCATGAGCGGAATTTATTCTACTTTTACGACACGATTTCTTATTTTGGTAATTCTTGTTATTTGCTTAGATTTCTCATTTTGACTAAAACTGAAATAGATCTTATTTATTTTTTTAATATTTTTGTTTATTGAACAGCGTAGAATTGAGAACTATATTTTGTGTACGGAACCAAATGAAGTTGTGTTAACCGGCGGGCCGTCTAAGAACGATCGACAACTCCAGTTTAAAATTAAAAAATATGCCTCTAAATTGTGCCCGTTGTTGGTTTCATGAGAAATAGAAACTCGGGTCCCTGTCCGGCTCGAACAATGTTATCAGGCTTGGCGATATCGCCCGGGATGGCTCGGTAAACCTCGCCACCCGAACGATATCACCTCGCCTGATAACATTGTTCTCACCGGACAGGGACCCGAGTTTCTCTATATATCAGGGATCATTGATTAAGAGTTAACCTGGTAATAATCCAGACACACCACATCTTAGTTCCCAAGTTGCGTTTGATGCTTGTACGGTTTTCAAATTGTTATGGCGGAACTGAAGACCAACATAACACTCAAAGGGAAGTTATCAAAGTTCTTCATGAGGAACTATGGCCCTTTGTCAAAGTTTGATGGTTAAAACTGTTTCTGTTTAATATGCCATATAAGCTGGGGTGAATATTTGATCAGTTTGGTAAAGCTTAGTAAATTTGACACAAACCTGATCTTTATGCATGAATTTGAATGAATATATTTCAATGTCTTTGCTTTGAATGTATCAATTTCCGCAAGCAAATCGTGCAATATCGGTATTTCAAATTTGTGTTTGTATTACACCTCGAGCATCTTCATGATACTCCCCGACTATGAAAATATAACATTCAGGTCATAAATGCAGACAAGAGATTGACTGTTAAATTATGCTAATCAAAATGTCAGGTTCGTGTCAAATTTGCCAAGCTATACTTATGTTGATTTATGTTATGTTAATGTATGTTACAGAATCCACGAAGATATAGATGAATGGAAGAAAGATATGGAAAGTACCATACAACACAAGGATAAAAAATCTGACCTCATACAGAGAGAAAAGGATTATGCCATTCAGCAGGTAATGATTGAAAACATTTGTTTTATTCCGGAATAATCTGGAAATCTGAATTTGCTGTTTAGAAAGAAAGAATAAACTTTTCTGAACATGATGAAAGTTATTTGGTTAAAAAATTCAAAGAATTGACAAAGTTATGGTCATTTGAAGTTCCAAAGTCTGAATGTCAGCAATAAAAGAATGTTTGAAAGTTGAAACCTAGCTAAGGTGTATGTGTGAGTGTTTATGGTACCCGAAACAATTTTCAGGATCATGCCTTATGCTTCTGTAGGACCGATGTGTTTGCTATAGGAATTGTTTATCCCCCTGTATGTACTCACAACTGATGGGGAAGGAATATAGTGCTGTTACATTGAAAAAAACAAAATTTTCAAGTTGTTGAAACTCAAATATTTTTAAAGTCCATCAAGGCATTGCTTTCAAACTTGACATACTTGTTTATCATCAAAACACCTTAAATTATCAACACCATAACAATATTCAACATTTTCACAGAATTATGGTGACCATCCCTGATTGACTTAGCTAGTTATTTTGCTTGTCATTTTGACTTAAAAAATTTGCCTATCATGTTGAAGATTTGTGGAAAATTCAATTGAAACATATATCTTTGTTGTAGTTATGCAACTGTGTAGAGTAATAGTTATCTTTCTTTAAGATTTCATTATCTTAAATGTCAAAAAATATAATTGTCTTGTATTTGAATAAACTAAAAGGTCACGAAGGTAAGTAGAGCATGGCACTGTTAGTTGTTTCAAAGTTAAAGAAATTCTTAGCTAACTGTTTAATATTAGAACTTCACAACAAACGTGCATGCTTGCATAATGTTAGTTGTTAATTTTAGGTGTAACAAGATATACTTATTGAAAGGGTCACAGTTAACAAGCCAGGGCTCGACACTAACACTCACTGGGGCCAGTGAAAATCATGAAGGACCAGTAGCTGTTTTCTTTACAAATTTAACGCTTCTTAACTGTAGGACCAGTGACCAAAAATAGTTAGTGTCAACCCCTGCAAGCATGCATGTCATGATTAAAATCCAGGTTTTCTAGGATTTGCCATGTTTCTTGTTTCAAGTTGCTACTGTTCTATTAGTTGTTCTGTTAGGTTGTTACTTTGTGTTCAAGAGTTCATTATCCAACACTCAGAGTCGAAAGTGCACTATTTTACCTTTGTAAAGAAATGTGTTAAAAATACCTTGGAAATACAAATGCTACCTTGAAAAGTCCTTGAATTTAGATATGAGAATTGTGTATGAATCAGGAAAATTTTATCTTTACATTCCAGTCTAGGCCTAACGTGCCAAAACGAAAATTATGCTCTGTCAAAAAATCTTGTTGTTATGGCATGAGAAATATTGAACATTATTTTACTGTTCCTATGACTTCAAACCAGTAGGGGACTTCTGTATTAATCTTAATAACTTGTTAATCATGTGTACTATTTTCTGACTTTGCAGTCACGCCATGTAGCAGCCTCATCACACAAGCTGAGAGATTCTTTGAGAAACAAATATGGTGGTGAAACATTTGATAAGATGGCATTTAAAGCTGAAATGTACAACAAATTCGAATCCGGGACTACTTTTTTATCCTCTGAGAAAAATAGTTCCCATGTAAAGTTTCGATAATGCATTTAGTATAGCTCATATATTATTAAGTAGATAACATTGTATTGAATATACATGTATGTACTATGTTAAATTATGTCTGTAAAAATTAGTCATTTTATTGATATTTATGATGCAGAAATAGGAAAGTACATTATTTTTCTTGCTGTTTACTAAGTAAAATGTAGGAATATTCAATTTGTAAAAAGTAGTCCTTATTTTATTTAATATTATTTTTTTGCAGATTAAGCTGAATAAGATTAATGTTTCTGTTGTTAAGGCTTTAGTTTTAGTAGATTATATTTTGCTTTTGTTTCAGTTGAAAGTGTATATTTTTAGCTTCAATTTTTTTTTTTGAAAAGTCCATGGTCATTTACATTTCTTTAGTGTCGTCGTCTGATCTAGCTAAACGTGTTAAGTACCAGACTGGCACACAGCAGACTGGGTTCAAATATTGGGTTGAACAGGTTATGCTCTTCCATAATGTTAGTTACACTTATGTCCTCCACATGTGGAGAAGTTGTCAGTTAGTTGCAGTACAGCAAGGTAGTATAGCTCTGGTTGATAAATGTACCCCACACTAATTTATAGATAAGTAGGGAGCGTATGGCCGTGGTGCTACATGTATGTTCATGTCTGCAGGTATTGCAAACCTTGTTAATTAGAGGAAAAGTCCTTAGGTCAACTGTCTGCCGTATATAACTAAAATGTTTGTGAAATGTCAATTACATCATTGAAAGAAAACTATACCTCAAAACCATACCATAGTTATTTCCTTTTGTACAGTGCAGACCAGGCCTTGATTTCCTAAACCATCTCAACTTAAGCTAAATCTCATCTCAAATATTTTCATTTGTCATTAAGGTAATTTCCATGAGAAGTTGAGCTCAAATTGTGCTCATAGTTTATTACAGTAAAATCTCAAAAGCCTAGACATCAGACCTATCTAAAGTTCAGACTCTGATTTTAGCAAAATCTCAATTTGAGATGAGATTTCTACTTGAGATGCTTCTGGAGATTGGGGCCAGAGCATTCTTGTTTAAGCTGCTCATTTTTTGCATATATTTCATTTTTCGCTCATTATGTAAAAATCAGTAGTTTAAGTGAAAAGAACTTTGATAATTTATTGTTGCTTTTGTTACATTATATGAACATTACTTAGTCTATGGTACTCTAATATGAACTAAGGCACCGCCTAAATGAGGGATTAAATACACGTTGGATATCTGCTAAGCTATGTTTCAGATAGAAACTGACTTAATATGAGTTGAATTTAGATGTTATACAATAGGCCTATACAAAGATAATTATTGATCAGGCAACTGATCACTTTTCCTCTTTAAATTTAAGACCAGAAATAATAATTATTCAAAATTTTAGATTGGCTATTTCTCTGTGGTTTATGTTTGGAATAACTGTAGGCATCCCTAACCTGGCGTTTTACCTATATTATACTGATTTGTTATACATTGCAACGTAACTTCATGAGTCTATTTGGCGTACTTTTGGTATGACGTCATTTCCTGTTATTTGTGACGTCATGACATCACGTCTTGTATTGGCGCCGTGTATCCAGTACAGTAGCGTATTTCTTACTTCCCTATACTTATTTAAATAGTTTGTTTTATTTATTGAATATTTTTAAAGATGGTTATAATTCGAAAGAAAATGATAGGGGGCAACCGTTTACAGATTACTATTTTTTTATTGTCAAAGGACCATTCACCTCGGAAAACTGCCTGAAATTTTTGACCGGAAATAACTATTTCTGAAAGCATTAGTACCTGCAGAGACTCGACGAAGATACGCACGTGGACATTATTGGTATGGGTATTTACAATAGCCAGCTTCGCTGGCTATTAAATCCCCTATAATCTGTGATACATTTTATACATTGTTGATATTTTGTGTGCATTTTTCTTTAGCCATTCCATACCTAGTGTTGTGAAAAATAACAAAACATCACAATTGACATTACACCAGTTTTAATGGTAAATTATAATCACATGATCTCTTCTCTGATATTATGTCAATTAATCATGTTGCAAGACTGGTTTATCATACCTGCCAAGTACTCCTATTAAAGTGGAGTTACTCCATTTTTGTTGCTAATTTCTGGTTTTCCAAGTTCATCTAACTTTGAATTAAGGTAAATTTTATTCTTTTTGTGATCATCTGTCTTATATTTATAACCACTAGAATCAGGACTTCATGTGTGTTGAGATTTGAAATCAGTGGAAACTAAGTAAAAGTTTTGTGTGTTTGAATATTACATATTCATATAATTTACATATAATGTTTTCATTATGAATGCATTTCTTATATTACTGCCAGAGTATACTATATAACATGTATATAGTGTGTTTACAAAAGCACAATCTTTGTAACTTACTGATTATATATAAGTGAAAATACTTACATTGTATTTTGTTTTTATCGGGTTTTTATCCCTTTTAGCCAAAATGTTGTTTTAGTTTTAGATTGCTTTTATTCATTTTGATTTTAGATTTCATGTGAACATTCCATACCTTATATGTATTCTTCAAGGTTTACATACCATTTGTCCTGTGTTTTATTTGTTGTTATGCCCCTATCTTTGATAAGGGGGTATATCGCTTTGCACATGTCTGTTGATCATTCGGTGGACCTAACGGTTTTCATCAATAACTCTAGAATACTTTGGCCTAGGATCTTCAAACTTTACATGGACCTTTACCATTTCTGACTATTGGGCATACATGTTTTACAAACGTCTGTTGTTATTGTTGGTACCATAGTTGATGTCTACTGGGCCAGTTATACTGCCATAGTTGATGTCTGCTAGACCTGTATATTCCGATCTTTATCTGTGATCTTGATGTTAAACTTACGTGTCCTATGACCTATGTTTAGTTTTGTTTTTATTTATATCAATTGTAGTAATGCTACATACATATACATGTATATTTTCCATGAATGCTTTTGCATTTATGTGAAGTAAAATAAATGCATATATATTCATACATAAACTGTTATGTTATTTTTGTTGTGATCGTCTCATATTAAGTGTTCTATTCTATAATTTATAGGACTGAAATTAAGAACTACATGGAGATGATTTTCTTGAATATATTTTTATTATCTAAATAGATGTAAATAATACGTGTATACACAAGTACATAATTTTACATTGTGTGAGCATTGTCTTCTAAACTACAACCAAAACATGAACTTTTCTGAGGTGTTCTACAACCAAAACGTGAACTTTTCTGAGGTGGTATTCACAAAGCATTTAAAATGAAACCTTAGAAGTTTGAAAAAGTCTCAAATTTTTCTTATTATATATAAATGTATCAGCTTAACAGGAAAATCAAGAGTAACAAGTGTATACATTGTTTAGAAACATTAATATTATGTAAAGAGCTACAATAATCACATAGAAAACATGGGTTATTCTTCGTTTGTTTGGAAAAATGTGCAGCTCAATAGTTCACTTAAGTCCAAATATTTAAGTTTCACTTAAAATGCTTTGTGAATACCACCTCTGAACTTGTTTCTTGTATATGTGTGCTGATGCGCACCTACTATTACATAAAATAAGCATACTTTACACTGAAATATAATATCTAATCTTGGAAATTATGCATTCGGTCATACCAAGGGACTGCAAATGCCTTATGTAGAAGGTGAGCTTGGAGGTAATTATCTAGTAGACACGTATATGTTTAGGCCTAGGGGTCCTACAATTCCGGGATGATCCGTAAATCCGGATTGGTGCATTGGAAAGCATGATCTTTTCTGCGCAAAATAAAAGTTATTTGATGAAAATAGTCAAAGAATTGACAAAGTTATGGTCATTTGAAGAAGTTCCATAAACTAAATGTTTGAAGCCTTGTTAAGGTGTTTGGATGTGTTTTTATGACAACCAAAAACGATTTGTGACCCGTTTTAAGGATTTGGAATTATGCCATAGTAAAACCCCTGATGTAAAAGCTAAGAGCAATAGTCGAATAGTCGGAACTCAACCGTAAGAAAATTGCAGCACGTTCAGGGTCTGAAATTGGTATGTTAATATTTGTTACGGTAGCTACCGGATTGTTAAAACTAAAAAAACAATGCCTGATCACATGCTAACAAAACACTCACAATCTAAAAAGAATTTACGAGTTAAACACTACATTGTATAATATTGTACAATAATATTACACCATAAAAAATGTGAGCATGAAATGGAATTCGTTTATTGGATAACTATGTGGGAATATGCTTGTAGGCCTACATATAGATGGCACATTCGATTGTCTGATTGATACTGTAGTTAAAGTGAAACTGATGCTTTTTCCTTTGTTTTGTAGATAATGCTTATGAGCCTGGAATTATCAAAGCACTTCCAGCTAAGTCCAAATGTAGAGCCATAATAGTGTTTTAAAACTACATGTGCTATATTTTGCATGAGTTCATTAAGTAATTTAAATTTGGACAAATTAATTTAAAGTAAACCCGTATGTGCTTTGAAAAAACATAGTCATGATACGCATATAACAAGTAATACTATATCGTATCATGAGGGATGTATGTTTGTATATGCATTTTCTGGAGACATGGATAGTGTCGATTCTTGCAGTCGCTCGACAACGATAATTTACTGAAAAGTATGAGTGATCGGTGTCCGATTAACATAACATTTAACATGTATTTATCAAGTTTATAGTAGATTTGTTACTAAACTCTATTACAAGTTTACATATATTTTAAAACTCTTGAATGTATGGAGTAATAAAACAAAAATAAACTACTCAATTTATATAACATCGGTCCTATATAACAAATGTTACGTAAACACAAATCTGGAAATCGTATTTTATATGTATGGTCATGACGTCTAACTAGAAATTCATTATTGATGAACAACGTACAGCTTTATATCACAAAAGAAAAACCGCACAAAGCAACGAATCACAGGTAACAGTGTCATTGAAAGACATTTGAAAAAAGGAGAACCTAGATTTCGAGAAAAACATTTTCCTTTTTTTCCCATTTTTTTTCCATTTTTTTCAATTTCATTTTTTTTCCATTTCTTTTTAAATGATACTGTAACCTGTGCTTTGAATAGTATGGCTGAGTGTATGTTTAGAAAGATGTCCTACAGTCTATATCATCTGGTGAGCTAACAGTCATCGGTAGAATATCTTCATACGGTGGTAAATATGCCATTTCATCACGTACCTGCAACAGTATCAAGATAATATGTAATTAATATCGATGGCTTAGAATGAGAAGGTCGTAACTACTATTTACGACCTTATAAGACTAAGACATATTTGAATTCTGCATTATAAGGTGCTTCTTATGAGCCTATTTTCATGAAAGTAGGAACTTGTAATGTTGACCATAATGAAGTTGTAAAAGCCTGTTTTACAATAAATAAAGAGTAACTTTCAGACAGTTTTTTCTTGTTTTCTCAAAATATCGATTTTGTACTTACGACCTTCTCATTCTAAGCCAGCGAAATGTAATTAATATACATGTATCTGATTTTGTGCAATCCTCAGTTATTCTTAAGTGGGGGTATATAGCGTTGGTGCTGTAAGTGTACGTCCGTCAGTACCGACGTACCCGTACTTTACACAGGTGTTGAACTTCTCACAAATCCTTGGACGGAATTTCTTCAAACGTTCATATTAACAACCTTAATGAGTAGTTGACAGTAAACAATGGACTTCTTGCTGAAGCAATTCTATCCATATGATATCCATAGTTATGGCCTTTTTTACTTTTACTATATATATACCCCACGATGACACGTGTGTCGGAAGACACATTTCTAGTGTTCCTCTGTCGCTCAGTGGTTAGCGAGCTTGCAACTTAATCCGGCGATCCGATTGGCACTCGCATATGCCTGTCATATTTCAGCACAATGCCGACTGACTAATATAAAGGTTATTGAAAGGCGAAATTCTGGAATTTACGCCCCATCAACAGTACTGTAGAGTGACCCAGTTTGAGTTTGAAATATGTAGGTAAATGTCACTGTGCATGACTATTACCGACAACAATGTAATTGGCTGTCACGGACGAAGCATCTTTTTTTTAATTAATTTATAAAATCGCCCGTATTTCGTATGTATAGTGTTTTAGCCATAGACTTACTTTTTCTGCCTGCATGAAAACACGGACAAGATTTCGTCCAGCAAGTTTCTGAAGATGTTCCTCGGTCCATCCACGTTTAATTAATTCAGCAAAGAGATCTGGGTATTTAGACACGTCTTCAAGTCCCACTGGTACCCTGTTAAAATAATCATACATCTATTTTATTATTAAATATAAACATACGTATATTATTATACCATATTTTATACCGTATAAAGAAGGAAATATGGGTTTGTATAAAACAGTAATTACACAAAATGAAAAAAGACAAAACATTTTCTGCCACATGACGACCAGTATACTGATAATGAATCAGTCATATAAACAATTTACACGAATAGTATGGACAAAGGCAATTCATCTACTTCCTTATCATTTCTAAGAACTTGGGTATTACAAGGCGTGGCATGTAATCGATCAAATCATTTGTCTAAATGAAATAGTTACTGTATTATTTTATGTACTTGTATTATATTGTTTGTAAATAGTATTGTGCATTGAAAATGTATGTGAAATAAATATGTTTAAACTAAACGGTAATAAAACTTACGATGGTACGCCGTCATAATCTGCACCAATAGCAACATAGTCCACACCAAGTAGGTCCTTGATATAGTCTATGTGATCTAAATACAATAATAAAAAGACTAATAAATAGAGTATCACATATCGCTGGTTTAGAATGAGAAATACTTACGACCTTATAATATGCATACTAAAGATGTCCAAACAAATGTCTGTTTGATGCATACATATTTGAAATCTGCATTACGTACAAGGCGCTTCTTATGAGACAAGTTTCATGGAGTTCAAAAATTGGGGGTTTCCATAAGTAAAGAGTAGTTTTCAGACAGTTTTTCCTTGTTTTTCTGAAAATATCGATTTAGTACTTATACGACCTTATAAGCTATAGTTTATAGGTTATTGCTTACGACATAGTTTTTGTACCTTCGTATTTAGAAATGCATTTGGACATTTTACGTAAAAAGTATGTGGACTATAATCGTATGAAATGTTTTCTTGTAGACACCCTGAATGTCACAGCGACATTCTGGATATGCAGTATAACCCCTCTAGACCCGACAAGACCCTTTAGTAAACACATAATTTTGTTTTGCCAAATCATTGTTCTATTCGCTCCCTTGTTGTAATAAATGCACCGATTTTGATATAAATGGCTATAAATGTTCAGTGGGTAACAAACTAATCAGATACAATTTCCCATGGTTAAATCTAATTGCAAAGAAATGGCAGTAATTATAAATGTTGTCAATTTTAAGTCTAAGTCTGAGTTTCAGTCTTACAATGACAGTGTATGTATTTATGATGTTACCTGCGACTTGTGACAATGTGGGTATGTCCAGTAAGCTCGGGGCACAGTTGATATATTTGTCATAGAAGTTCACCATGACAACCCCACCATTAGTTTTCTGCAAAAGAAATTTTAAAAAACTAAATTCAGTTTGTCTGAAAAATGATACTGGTACTAATAAACGTCAACTTTGATTGCTTATATTTATTTCAAACACTGGAAGGGTTAGCTAGAAGGTCATAAACACACTACACTGGTCAGACGGAAACACATAATTATGCAGAAAGATGTTCTTAATACAAGAACATATTTGATCATTCCAAAACAATGCATCAACTAACCAGTCCAATAGTATTTATAAATGAAATAACATATTGATTTGGTCCCGTGTTTGATCCTCGGTCGGGACACTTGATCATTTCTGAAACACTTTTCAGTGCCCCCCCCCCCCTACTTGAGATGAACTGGTTGGCAACCCAGATGTTGTCTCACTTGCATCGGTGCTATACATCGGGCACGTTAAAGAACCAATGTGTCTCTTCGAAAAGAGCTAGGGCGGCGCCCCGTATACACTGTACCACACCACCGTATCTTCTACTGACTGTCCCTTCAGAAAAAGCACAGAATCCCATTTGAAATAAGTGCTTACACTTTTATGGTTTATCCTCGACCAAAAGTTTTAAAATAATTACAATTACCGTCATCTGAAGAACATCATCTTGTACGTTTCTATAGTGATTACAGAGTGTGAATGCACTGGAGTGACTATATATAACAGGTGCTTTGGCTATCCTCAATGTGTCCACCATTGTTGCCTTGGCAACATGTGAAAGATCAACAAGCATTCCAAGACGGTTCATTTCAAGAATAACTTTCTGAAATAACAAAACATGCAACACAAATATTAACTTTGCCATTGTAAACACATATAACACAATTATGTACATTTTAATCAAGCAAACTACTGTAAAACGTCGTTATCTCGAGGAGTAATCGGACAGGTAAACTGCTCGAGATACACAGGGTGCTCGAAATAGCAAAATTGTATGTATTGATAATACAAGCGGATATAATTTGAAAATTTGTTCGAGATAGACCGGGTGCTCGTGATATCGATGCTCGTCATGACGAAGTTTTACTGTATATGATTGCGATTTAAACTGTTGCGAGGGAATGGTAGAGCATTTGCAATATATGACCCTAAAATGGCAGTTACTAAGAATGTGGCTCTGAGTATGAGTGTTGCAAAGAGTAACCAATCAGACAGTTAAAGCAAACATGGCAAATAGAGCTGAGCAAACGAGGCACATAAAAGAACAATCTCAGACCACAAGTATAGGCAATAATGACTCAAGTAATAAAGTAATAATGAAACGAAACATCCAGGTACAGTGTGCTATATTCGTGTGTCATGGATCCCTCTAGTGAAGCGATTGCATGAACAAAAATATCACACGCTAAACGTCCCTTATTGCATGCACACTTTAACTGAGCCAAATCGTACCTCACCAAAAGGGGTCAAACCATCATGTTTTGGACCATCAGTAGTCACATTGTAATCAGGGGTATCTGCTATCCAGTTATCGGCCCTGCAATATTGAACACAAAATATTCGTTGGTAGACGTAAGTTACGTAACAATCGGTACACGGTTTCAGTTTTTGCCAAGTCCCTATTTTTTCAATTACATTGGAACTTGATTAGCTGCTGCGAAGTCCAAAAAATAAAATTACTGTTCAAGAATGCGTTGTTTAAAGTTATCCATGTAAGACTAAATTTTCATTAAAATATCAAACAGTTTGAACACGAAAACGAGTTGAGCATGGAAAGGCTTTACACTCATGGGGGCCAAGGTCATGTCAGGTCATTAATTAGACATTGATATAAACACATGCTTACTAGTGTCATGTCAAGTCACTAATTAAACTTATAAACATCTGCTTACTAGTGTCATGTCAAGTCACTAATTAAACTTATAAACATCTGCTTACATTGTCATGTCAAGTCACTAATTAAACTTATAAACATCTGCTTACATTGTCATGTCAAGTCACTAATTAAACTTATAAACATCTGCTTACATTGTCATGTCAAGTCACTAATTAAACTTATAAACATCTGCTTACATTGTCATGTCAAGTCACTAATTAAACTTATAAACATCTGCTTACATTGTCATGTCAAGTCACTAATTAAACTTATAAACATCTGCTTACATTGTCATGTCAAGTCACTAATTAAACTTGTAAACATCTGCTTACATTGTCATGTCAAGTCACTAATTAAACTTGTAAACATCTGCTTAATACACTGTCAAGTCACTAATTAAACTTATAAACATCTGCTAGCTTACATCGTAATTTTATAGTTGTCATGTTATTTAAACACCAGTAGAAAATTGTATAATTCGCAATTAAAATAGAATCCATGTTTCAATACATGTGTATTTTATTTGATGTTTTCGGTAAAGATGAACTAACCATGGCGTGTTGCAGCTGTGAGTTACTGTCATATAACGTACACCTAGGGTATAAAACATCCGTAGGGTACTCAGGCTACTGTCGATAGAATGTCCACCTTCTAGACCAATCATACTCCCAACTTTACCAGCACGAAATGCATCCAGGATACCTAGAGAAAATACCGATTGAATATTTCAGTCAAATTACATTTATACATTAAGTGTTCGTTTTCGTCGGATTCAATCAACTCGGTAAAACTTTGTTTAAATTTACAACGAGCGATGCACTCGATGACACTTGATGTCATGCATGATGTTGAGAAACATCAACGACACTATCTACTATTATATGGGGTGTTACAACAGCAGTGCTATCCCAACGACGTATGATTGCAAAACAAGAGATGTTTCTCGACGACACCCTAGTGTGGTGTAACAAGATATGTTTCTCAACGACACCCTAGTGTGGTGTAACAAGATATGTTTCTCAACGACACCCTAGTGTGGTGTAACAAGAAGAGATGTTTCTCAACGACACCCTAGTGAGATGCAATAAGAGATGTTTCTCAACGACACCCTAGTGAGATGCAATAAGAGATGTGTCTCAACGACACCCTAGTGAAATGTAACAACGTGAGTTGTCTCAACAACAGGTAAGTCTCTGTATTTGTGATGCAACTACCATTGCAACATGCATCTATCGGGTTGTATGCTCGTATGTCTTCGGTTAAACAACCTTTCAGTATGTCTGTAAACGAATAGTTTTACAGCAAGTCACAAACGCGTACAATGTATAACCCGACCTTCTTACTGTTTGCAATGTGCAGGACAGAGGAAGTTAAACACTGACTGTAAAACTACGAAGATAGTGTGCTGTGGTAGGGGGGTATTTGGAACGTACCTTGTGCTGTGGTAGGGGGGTATTTGGAACGTACCATGTGCTGTGGTGGGCGGATATTTGGAACGTACCATGTGCTGTGTAGTAGGTGAATATTTGGAACGTACCATGTGCTGTGGTAGATGGATATTTGGAACGTACCATGTGCTGTGTGGTAGGTGAATATTTGGAACGTACCATGTGCTGTGGTAGGTGGATATTTGGAACGTTCCATGCGCTGTGTGGTAGGTGAATATTTGGAACGTACCATGTGCTGTGTGGTAGGTGAATATTTGGAACGTACCATGTGCTGTGGTAGATGGATGTTTGGAACGTACCATGTGCTGTGTGGTAGGTGAATATTTGGAACGTACCATGTGCTGTGGTAGATGGATATTTGGAACGTACCATGCGCTGTGTGGTAGGTGAAAATTTGGAACGTACCATGTGCTGTGGTCGGTGGATATTTCGAACGTACCATGTGCTGTGGTAGGTGAATATTTGGAACGTACCATGTGCTGTGGTAGGTGAATATTTGGAACGTACCATGTGCTGTGTGGTAGGTGAATATTTGGAACGTACCATGTGCTGTGGTAGGTGGATATTTCGAACGTACCATGTGCTGTGGTAGGTGGGTATTTGGAACGTACCTTGTGCTGTGGTAGGTGGATATTGCGAACGTACCTTGTGCTGTAGTTACAAACTGGAACGTTTCCGGGTATCGAGCTACGTATTTCTTGATAACATCTAACTGTTCCAATGAAAGACGGACGGCATCCTTAAACTGTGACGAACATGATACATAGTCGGCCCAAAACTGAAATACAACAAAAACATCGACATTATGAGTTTTATCTGTTGTATCTGATACGTTTCTATTTCGCCTTTGAAATGACGAGGTCACCCCCGCACTCGGTGCGTCCGTTTGCAACGTATCTGTTGCGTTGGTTTTTATGTCCATATCATAGATCTATAGTATTCTATAACAATTTGTTTCGTGTTTTGTGGAGGTTTTATTCTTGTTGTGATCATAGACATACACGTCGAACAGTTGATATGCTTAGACTTCCTGGCATCATCATACTGATTAATCACATAGCATTTCTAAATTCCTTGACGGCCATCTTGCACACCATGTTGGCATTTAGGGCCCGTACCAGAAAAAAGAAATTCATGCCGACAGTCTGATAACCTCCATACTGTCTTTTTTTAACATATTGGTATATTTTAACATTTGCTGTTACTTTTTGGGTCCATCTCAGTTCTAAAAAAAGACTTAAATGCCGTTGCTGCTCTACTTGTAGACTAATGTGTGTGCTAAATTAGTAACTGACTCGTCTAAATAGCTAGTGACAATGAAAAACAACGAATACGTTTAATATAAACGACTAAACCCGAGACCTAACACCTGTATCACATACTGGTTGATAATTAATTAGAGTAAATTCTATTTTCTGACCATGGGCGATTGGTTAGGGTGTCCACCGGAAGGTACGAATATCAACGGAAGCCAGGTTGGAACTGTGAGCCGCCAGCTGATTAAATAATGTTTACCGTAGGCCCATACCTGTCAGGCGCCCGGTGATACGAGAAGGGATTCGAGAGGTACTGTAAGCATGAAAATCCAGTGTCTCGTAAGTCTCCAAAATAGACTGTACTTAATCTTTTTGACAACGAGTTCTTTGGACTTTGGTTTTTGGACTACCCTAGATAATGTTATATGACTGGAAATTTGCTTAACAACTGCTCTAATAAACTGTCACGTGTAGACATCTTCAAACCTTATAAGAGTTTCAAGCTGCCACATGACGACCCTTAATCAATCTAAAATTGTATATTGTCTAATAAATCAAGTCATTTGTTGTAAATTGAAATTTCATTGCTGTTTATTTGTTTTATTTAAAAGTGATTTGTAGTATCGTATTTTAACAGACACTTGCGCGTACCAGGAAGATTGAAAAGTAAAAAATCGTACCGATAGTTCCCTAAATAGATGCCTAATATGAAAGGAAATCGCTTCTAAATTATTTAATCTGTTATGGTGAAGGATATTATAATCATGAATGTTGTGTCGTGAGTGAACAATGTAAGTTGGGAATAAATGCTTCACAATCGACCTAACTAAATTAGTATCGACTATAATATCGATGAATTAGAATTAGAAGGTCGTAACTACCAAATCGATATTTTGAGAACACACGGAAAAACTGTCTGACATTTACTCTGTACTTATGGTAAAACAAACTTTTACAACTTCATTTTGGTCAACATGAAAAGTTCAGATTTTTTAAAAAATGGGCTCATAAGAAGCGCCTTGTGATGCTTATTCTAAATATGTATGAATCGTAAAAGGTCGTAAGTGGGCACTTACGACCTTCTAATTCTAAGCCATCGATATATATATTTTGTATACGTATTACCACAGGTAACGATGCAGTATCATTGATAACGAAAAAATAACGAAAAACAATTTATATTTTTACAAACATTTTTTCCGTTTTCAAAGACTTTATCAATGATACAGTTACCTGTGCATATTACCTGTGCTCCTAACTTGCCCTTCCTTATTCTTGGTATATCTGTATGTGAGACATTGGCGTCCCATACTTTACTCAGATCTGCTGTCAGGTCTACACTGTAGACGGAATTATTTGCAAACTGCCTGTATCTCCATGGTAGATCATTATGTCTGAAATATCAACAAAACTATACATCATCATGTACCGGTGATTACCATATACTAGTATCAGGGTTAACTTACCACGTGACATATTTTACTTGTCGGTTTAGCCTTAATTTTCGTGGATTTCGTTGTTCATCTATAACAACGAAATCAATTCCCAAACGAACAATAATTTTGACCCTTGTTCTTATTACCTGGAATGCAATTCCACGAATTTGCGTCCCATCGAAAAAAAATTTTTTATCAGAACCACGAAATTTCGTCCCACCGAAATTAAATGATTTTACAGTATATTGGTGGTAGTAGTGCCGGAATATAAGTAATGCTGTAAAATCAGACCAAGTTGTTGTGATGTAATTTCAAGGATTTCAGTTTGCAAGATAATTTTTGTTCCCCAAGTAACCCTTGTATGGGCAATCAATTTGAGTATACATGCATGCATTCTCGTTCAATCAGCGCATTTTTCATGTGAAATATAGTCTGGACCATTGATTCATGAGGATGAAATGAATATGTATATCGGCCGGATCGCATTTATTATCTAATGGTGTCAGTTATTACTGGTTATCAGTCGATAATTTCTTTAAGGAAATTCGGTCTGGGCAAGCGACTCCCGAATATGATTGAAAATTTACAAACGGCAAAATGTAGGCCACGCATATACGAGTATAGCAAACTAATAATTTATTAATGTATTCGTATTTCGGTTTACATGGTTTACGTTAATGTGAAAGTTACTGTATTGTCATATTGACCCCCGTGTTATAGTGTTTGATTTGGACACCATAAATTCTCAAGAAGTGATGTAATGGTGTTTTATATGCATATGATCAAAGTGAACAAATATACATAGGCATTGTCGTAAAATTCATTCGGTTTCCCATATACGTCCATAAGTATACATTTGAAGGATATATATGTCCTTACAATGCTGGGTCCGTGTACTTGAATAAAACTCTTCATGTAATTTATTTTAGTTCATTTCAATACAAATGAGTGTTGGGTCATAAATTATTGAAATTTCCCCTGATAGAATGACAATGGCTGCTGGGAATCCCCTGTTTATGTTGCTTATGTTGCTTATGTTAGCTGTTAGTAGTATAACTAATGATGATAAACACACCACCAAACACAAAATAAAACATAAATAGTGTTCATTATATGTTTCACTCTACGTTTCGCCGAAATGGCTTCTTGAGGTGAATAAACAACAATTATAACGTCATATTTCACGGATCATTTTGTAATTATTATTAAAAGTTTTGGTTCAAACCTTGAATTCTAGAAAAGGTCATGTTTTCAAGTAACTATTACGTCAGACACTACGACAGTGGTCAATCAAGTAACTATTACGTCAGACACTACGACAGTAGTCAATCAAGTAACTATTACGTCAGACACTACGACAGTGGTCAATCAAGTAACTATTACGTCAGACACTACGACAGTAGTCAATCAAGTAACTATTACGTCAGACACTACGACAGTGGTCAATCAAGTAACTATTACGTCAGACACTACGACAGTGGTCAATCAAGTAACTATTACGTCAGACACTACGACAGTAGTCAATCAAGTAACTAATATGAACTAAGGCACCGCCTAAATGAGGGATTAAATACACATTGGATATCTGCTAAGCTATGTTTCAGATAGAAACTGACTAAATATGAGTTGAATTTATATGTTATAAAATATACAAAGATAGTTATTGATCAGCAACTGATCACTTTTCCTCTTTAAATTTAAGACCAGAAATAATAATTATTCAAAATTTTTGATTGGCTATGTATGTGTGGTTTATGTTTGGAATAAGTGTATGCATCCCTAACCTGGAGTTTTACCTATATTATACTGATTTGTTATACATTGCAACGTAACGTCATGAGTCTATTTGGCGTACTTTTGATATGACGTCATTTCCTGTTATTTGTGACGTCATGACATCACGTCTTGTATTGGCGCCGTGTATCCAGTACAGTAGCGTATTTCTTACTTCCCTGTGTTTTTTTTAAATAGTTTGTTTTATTTATTGAATATTTTTAAAGATGGTTATAATTCGAAAGAAAATGATAGGGGGCAACCGTTTACAGATTACTATTTTTTTATTTTCAAAGGACCATTCACCTCGGAAAACTGCCTGAAATTTTTGACCGGAAATTACTTTTTCTGAAAGCATTAGTACCGGCAGAGACTCGACGAAGATACGCACGTGGACATTATTGGTATGGGTATTTACAATAGCCAGCTTCGCTGGCTATTTAATCCCCTATTACGTCAGACACTACGACAGTAGTCAATCAAGTAACTATTACGTCAGACACTACGACAGTAGTCAATCAAGTAACTATTGGTTAAACCAACACAAGCCTCCGACAAGCAACCTTCGACAAACAAAAAGGCGGAGCGATCTCTTGTCTGATAAAATTCCAATTATTCCAATTTGTACAATTGAACAAGTGGTTTACTTTGATAAATATGTCATTTTATTATAATATGAAGACATAGCACTTTAAAATATAAACGAATGTTTTAAAACAATGTTTGTGTTCTAGGGTTAAGTTACGTCATTTATATAAATTTTATTAAATAAACAAAACCTCGAACAATTCAGTTTGTGTTTAAGATGCGGTCTTGGACAAATATAATATTTATTTTCCTCTTTGCGTGAATGATTCTTTTAGGAGTAGAGGGGTAAGAACAATCCACTTTATGTAAACCTAACTGGAAATGATAGTGTTGGTGGAGTTCTACGTACAGTAGTACAAGGTAAATTCAACCACCTGCGACTCGAATACTCGTAATTATTCGAAATAAAGTATTATAGGTACCACACACTTGTCTCTGTATACTAGTATCACGTGTCAATCACATGTCTATCAGTAGCTAGATTTCATGATTTCCAAGATTTTTTCGATACATCCGCATATACACGTATATAATAATACGTAAACTGGTGATTTAAGTCAAAGAGGACCCTTGAACATTTTATCAATTTATCAATTGATATAAAATAGATATCATGTAACTTTAAAAAGTGTTTGTAACAAAATCACTATAATTTCTCAATAGTTCGACCTATTTGTCTTCTACTGGGGCTATCATATTGAAGGCCAAGGTCGAAAATTTGAGAAATTAGAGTGATTTTGCTACAAACAGTATTGTGATCCCCTTTTAGGGATATATTATTACTAGATTTAAAAAAAAAGTGTTATAGCTTGACCAGATTTATTTGACACTTATCAAAGTCCGTAATGCTTGTCCGGCCATGCTCGATTATATTCGATTTGTGTGTTAATTTACTATAAACCTTATCCCCGGACTTTTACGAATTATGCAAGGAGTCTCAGTTTAATCTGGTAGGGCTATACCAATATCCGAGAGCTGTTTTCACCAGTTCAGCCCCCTCAGCCACCCTTTGACACTTTTACTTTCCTTGGTCATTGGTCGGCTATCTATAACCGGTCAAGTTATTTAAGGATTTAAAACTATGTTAACCAGTTTTGCACAGTAACAACAACTTTCTAGTCTTGAACAGGTTTTATTAGAAAAAGACAAACCCAAATCCATACGTATTTCGCCTTTTTTATTAAATCTCATTTCTGTGATACGCTGTCTGAGAATGCAAATTGCTCTTTACTTAATAAATATGCAAACGCAGGCTTTTTTAAACTTCAGTTTTTCGATTTTCATGAAAATAGGCTCATAAGAAGTCCCTTATGATGCAGAGGTCCAATACGATATGTATGTATTAGTCGTATAACAGGCTATAAGGTCGTAAGTAGTAGCTACCGCTGTTCTAAGCCAGCAACAATCATGACAGCTCGGCCATTTCCGTTTGTCTCCGTTAAATATTACAATGCATAAATACTGAGGTGATCAGAATGACTATTCCAGTTATACGAGTAGTTGCTGCTGATGTTGTTATTGCTGCTGTTATTGTTGTTGTTGTTGTTGTTGTTGTTGCTGCTGCTGCTGCTGCTGTTGTTGTTGTTGTTGTTGTTGTTGGTGGTGGTGGTGTTGTTGATGATGATGATGATGTTGTTGTTGTAGTTGCTGCTGCTGTTGTTGTTGTTGTTGTTGTTGTTGTTGTTTGCGTTTCTTTGAGTGCTGTCGCGGGTTCCAGATCCAATGTTATCTTTTGTACAAACGTCTATTGAAAAATGGGTGTGGATTAAACAAACGAATTGAAAAAATAAATTTTACCAAAACAAGTCAAGCATAATTCAAGTAAATATAACCTTGAACCAGATAAACATAATTGTATTGTATTCAGATATGCTCTACTTAAAATGATAAATATTATTTTGACTACTTTATAAGGCGTGTTGGGGGTTTACGTCCTAAAGATGCAGTAAACAGTTAATAATAGGTTTAAACAGCATCAATATAGAATGATACGAGTACATATTGTTGCTTCTATTGCGGCTACTGTTGATGTTGTTATTGATGATGATGATGATGATGATGATGTTGTTGTTGTTGTTGTTGTTGTTGTTGTTGCTGCTGATGATGATGTTGTCGTTGATGTTGATGCGGTTAATGATGTTGTTACTGCAGCTGCTAATTTTACGGTCACGTACGGGTCTCTACCTACAGTAAGTAAGTAAGTAAATTGTTTATTAACATGACATGTGCATATATATTTACAAACAAACATAATTACAATACAAAATAAAGAAGCACCCGGCCCAATGGGCCTATAAGTCACCATAGCATAGGAGTATTTAAATTCCGAATAAGAACATTAATTTTATTAAACAATAATGATGTAGTTGAGCATAATTTCATGTGATGTATATAAATAAATATTTTTAAATGTATTGCAAATTACATGTACAATAATCAATATGAGGAGCACTGCAATGACGATGAACGATAAAACAGAGGTAAAGGTAATATTCGATAGAGTTAACAGTATAGTGTGGCAAATATTTGACTTACGAGATGAAATTTGAAAATATAATTATATATGTGTGATTAAATATACAATTTATACATGTATAATATGACATTCGATTGACAATTTCCAAAATTACTGGTACATGATATGTAATGATTGTATGACATTTAAAACATTGTAAAGGTGTATGTTATACATAACCCCAAGTTAGAAATTGTCCTGTATAATACTGTTCTTATTGTGCATAACAAGCATATATATTATCACCACTTAAATTTTACAGTACACATTTTGTTATAACATTTTAACATTTATGACATGTATAATATACAAAACACAGTATTCAGCATAGAAATAATTAATGTATAAATGATCGTAAATAAACAGCACATACATTATCAACATATAAAAATACAGCAAATATTAATTGTTGAAAATGGTCAGCGGAATAACGCATCCCTTCTTTTCAGATATGTACAAAGTAGAAACTTTCCTAATTTTCTAGGATGTGATTGTATTAAATGTATGAGTCTGCTATCAATATCAACATTATTGTTTTCAAATAAGTCAGAGAATGAGTGCTGACGAAGTTCATTATACATAGTACAGTTAAATAAAAAGTGTTTTTCGTCTTCCACTGAGTTTAAAATACATAGTCTGCAGAGTCTTTGATCAGGGCGCTCACCGGTGAATCGACCGGTTTCAATTCTTAGAGGTAAAATCCCTGTCCTAAATTGACACAAAATTGAACGTTCACGTTTAGACATATTTAATTTTACATAATTCTCGCACTTGAATTCAGTCTTGAAGATACGGTATGTTCGCAGTTTGGGTACATTTTGAATATTCAGTGACCATATAACAGAGTAGTGATCAACAAGTAAGGTTCGTGCATGTGATAGACTTATAGTTGACTTATTGTCAAAATGATTAGACAATCCAAGTGTTGTCATAACGTGTTTAATTTCACATGACCAATTGTTACTCAGTTTGGGATAGTCCATGTTAAAAGCTTTCTTGGTGATACGATTATCGTTCATTACGACTAGTCTATTCCACATACGTAACATGTTTCCCCAGCGCCTATACATGCTTGGTAGCCATCCGGTGTCACCAGTCATCGCGAGAACCGGTGTGAATCGATGAACTCCTAGGAAATACCTCATTGCGCGATTTTGAATATTGTCAATTTGTTGATAGTTTTTGAATCCCCATACCGAGGAGCAGTAGTCTATAATTGGCACCACACAAGACGTATATAGTTTGTCATATGACTGGAATCCAAAGTCATTTAGGTAGTGGATTTTGCTTATAACACCACCAAGTGCACGACCAGCCGCCTTTCCAAGTGATTCACAGTACACTACATGTAATGTTTAAAAATTAATGAAAGCGGATTTATTAATGTGACAAACAATACATGATAAAGATGCGCGCTGTTAATTTCAGTCTCATTGCTAAATACCACTGTTTTAAATAAACGTGTTTATAGCTAGTTCGTTCAACCAGGATCTATATGGTTTACCACGAAATCCATGGATCTATTGTGGTTCTTCGAAACTTCCACGAAATGTTTGAAACGCGTCCATGTTTGACGTCCATTATCACAGCGTCAAAAAACATTGCATAATTACTAGTATATATTTCGAAAGAGATACTGATTTGAACAAAATGAAACTTGCTTCACGTTATATTCTTTCATACAGTTTAAAATTTTAATTTCGTCACGTTTACAAGTTTTAGTAAATCAACACTGCATAATATTAACAGGTTTAATGTTCACACATTTTGAATTACTTCTAATAGAGGACATCATAATTATGCGGCTGTCTGGTGTTGACTTAACCAATGTAATTCTATCACCAACAAAATCTTGTTAAATAATTGAATACTGTAAAAATATCGGTATTCACGGCTGGTTATTTTTCGTCAAATTTTAGGACGAACTGAAATGCGAAATTAAAACCCCTCGCAGGACTGACAACTTAACAACAACTGTTTCTATCGTCATTTTAAATCACGAATTTAAGAAACCACCAAATTACCCTTTAACCAACATCCGCGAATTTAATACACGCGAAAATTAATGATTTTACAGTACTGCAATCAGATTATATTTCATATTCTGATGATTTTGCATGCTGTTTTTTCTCATCGATACAAGGGCGGATCACCCTGTACCAGGCAAAAAAGTGTTTTTATGAAAGCCTCACTAGATCAAATACTACTGAACTAATTAGACATCTTATGAATATTCTTTTTGCCAAATATTCCATTATGATACAGAAAATGGAACGCGCTACTTGTGGAACGAGTTTTTAGGATCAGTCAATGTTGACTAACGAAAGCATCAAATTGCGAAAGCTCGACCATTTCAGCTTGTATACGGTACATATTCGTATTCAGTATTGATACTTTTTTAATGAATTTTGCCGAGCAAAGCCTTTATTTGCTTTATTTCTACTGAAACATGGCAGGCATATATATGTACCTCCACCCGGATTTGAACCCGGGTTGCCAGATTAGACAACAAGCGCACTAACCACTGAGCTACGGCGGCACACATACTAGTATTGCAATGTATAAAGTTTGAGGCTATCAAAATGACTTCATGTCCAATTCTTCATTAATGATATGGGGCAAATTGTGGTGTTTTACCTTCTGCATGGCCCTTAGGACTGGAGTTTTACCCGGGGGTTGAAAAAGCAGAGACAAAAGTTTTAGCCTTTCCCCGGGTTTAGCGGCGGGGTTTGAATTGGGCGGTCAACACTCGATCTAAGTGCAAGTACGTGATGTCTACTGGAAAAACATACGCATACTATTGGATATCTTACTCAGTCAGTATCGTACTTATTTGGGAGCACACAAACACGACTGAGCACTTTCTGCAAAATTATGAGAAACTTTCGTGACAGGGACGCCTAGCACGTGCGACGCGCTTGCCTTCTGCCAACTAACAACATAAGTAAAAGGTCAACGTCCTCACTTTCCTACTTCAAAATAAAAACGAATGATTGTGTGAGGAGCGAAAACGACATTTATGTCATATCATTATATGTACGTGGACTTTCAAATTCGTAACTCATATGGATCGAATTCGGAAGGCTCTGTCTAAATAGGTGTAATGTGTGCGGGGAATGTCATTCACAACGTCACGACTTCGGCCAAACGATTCAAATCAAAATCTAACGTTTTGACTCATCTGCATTCACTATACCTTTCTTCACTTTCTTAATAACACGTGTTTAATGTTAAGTATGTGTATACGCAAAAGCACGCGCGTTGTGTTGTGACCTGTCATTAAAAACTGGTTCACGCGAGTAAGTGTGCTAGGCACAGTGTACTAGAGCGACCGACTATTTCCGGTCATTAGTCGTTAAAGCGAATGAGATTATATTATTATTTAAGCATCCTTTCAAGATGGAACATTTTTAAGACGGAACACTTGCGCACTTCCGCCCGAAGTGCCTGTAATAATTTGTCACTCGGAAATCACTTGAAATTATCCAATAATACATAACACCTGTGTGAAAGATTTATTTTAGGATTTGTATAACAAATGTAGTGCATCATTGGTCTTTCTTATTCAAACAAACAACTGGCTTTTTAGAGAGCAACAACCGGTGTATACAAAACCTCGTGTCATAATAATTATTAGTCTTGTTTACACTCAATTTGAATCTCAAATTACTCAACACAACAATATATATTGTTTGGCCTGTAGCGTGCACCATAGCTAGGGACCGTTTATTTTGAATACATGTTAATGCTTTCATATTTTAATATGTATTATAGACACTACTTGCAAGTACATATAAAATACAACAATGCACCAATATAGTTAAATCATAACAAACGTATGACAGTATGCTTTTGTGTAAAATTACCTACAAAACATAACAAGTTATACTTTAGCATTTCTAAAGAAATGTATCTATAAGCCCAGAAATGTTTTAAATAGTTCTCTTCCAACTTATTTGTCACTGTAATAAATCAGGCCAGGGTAAAAACCAGAGATAAAATCTCATTCTGAGAAATGTAAAAAGCTCTGGAAAACTGCACCCGAGTTATTACATTAAGCTGCTGTTGATAAATTTGAATAAATTTTCTGTCAACATTATCTTGAGCTATACACATGAAACAAATGTGTATATAGACTTACATGTCAATGTCATTTACACTCAATCCTTACAATATAAAGAAACTTTAATGTTATCGACTTGGTGTGCTCGCTAGAACTGATTTCAATCAGAACCAAACATTCATCTACTACATAACATGACTTCCATTGGCTAATTATCCTACATAACATCTTATCATTGGACTCTATACCCCATACATGGCTGACTGACCACCAAGCGGTCAAACTGACCGTGACAATAAGACAATACTTTCTTGCTATACTGCGTAACGCTAGAAAGTATATGTATTTTATCACATAAATACCCCCATCTGCCACGTGGGGACAATTGACGGAGCAATGCCCCAGGGGCGTATCCAGTAATTTTTGAGAGGGGGGGCTCGACCTGGGGAGGGTTCTGGGAGATGTGTCCCCTCATGCGGGGCGATTTTTTTAAAGGGTCCACTGAATTGGTGCAATGTCCTGTTATCTAATCACCATTATGCTTGACGAATGAACATGCTATAGTTAAACATTAAAATCAACAAATTTATTGAAAATGATTAAATGTATGAAACTCAAGAAGTTAGAATTTTGACAAATTTTCATAAAACTGATTGGTCACAAAGTTCATCTTGATAATTTTAGGGTTGTGGACTTAAATATAGGGTTGTACCCCTCTTATTGTGCCCCCACAAATGTGGGAGAACGTTTCCTATGATTTGCTTTTAGATACAACATTTCTTAGACGAGTTAAGAAGACACACAACCTTTTAGCGAGCCTTTGGTGTTATTAAATGAGCGCTGATGTTTATCATTATAATAACCCGCAACCATCCGTCACAATGTGGAACTAAGTTTTTAACATTTAAAAAAAATATACATAAATAACAAATTTATACCTGGATGCTTATCAAAGTAGAAAAACGATGTAATAAAAAGATCATGTTCGTGTTCCTAAATGGGCATAAATGTATGTAAATCAAAACTTGTTTGACAAAACAAAATAATTAAAAGATCAAGAAAGTTCATGTTAAGACAAACCGGTTTAAGGGTTTAAGTCGGGTTGGTCGTATTTTATGCAATTTTAATTTAACAGTTAAGTTTAAAATTATCTAATAAACTCACCCGTCCACTAGAGGGTAGCTGTCTAATACACAGTTGGCTTTCTCCAAGTTGGTTGTCGCATATGAGCAGTCCGGCACTGGCCAATCGTAAGCATTTTCATTCCCCGTTTGTCCACTTTGTCCGGTTGAAGAATTGTCATCACTGCTGCCCTTATCTGACGCGACCACGACAAGCGCTATTACCAATGCTATGACTACAAGCACGAGCGCCACAAGGCTAGCATACACGACGCGTGTGTTCATTTTTTTATTCGATTTATCACTGCCAAAGAGTTCAGTTGTTGATTTAGCACTGGTAGAGGTGACGTCCTGCTTGCCGTCACTTGTATTCCTGTAGTGAAACGTCTGGTTGTCCATTTACGATTTCATTCAAAACACGTTATTTGATGTTTAAAAGTAATATGATGTTTAAAAAATTTCCGCCGCGTTTTTGCTACGTTTCGTTACGGTGTACGCACAACTTCTAATTTCATACGCTATGATATATCAACAAGATTTACTGCAATTTGAGTGTTATGTTCTCGTTTAGGACACGTTTAAATAGAATCTGTTCGATGTAAGCACATAGAAATATACACACCTACTGTACGTATAAACTGACAGAGCTGATAGGATTGCGTTTGTTTAAATATTCACAGTCACAAACGGGCGAACGGCTCTTCGTTGATTGACATTATTAATTGTGTCAGCAAATGAAGTACCCGATCATCTTACTTAGACCTCTTCACTCCGACTATGACATCATTCTATTAAGTGCTCCGCAACCACTGTATCCGGTCAGTTAAGCCTAGGCCCTACTAAGCATCTTTAACTCGGCGATGTACTCCCGATTTTATAAATGAGCATCGGAAGATAACTGGGAAAAATCATCGTCTAAGGGAAGCTTCGGCGAAGTCGTTTGAAAATTTATGAAATCTCTGCGCCCGATGCCCCCCCCCCCCCCCGAAGCTCATTTATTTAAATCGGGAGTAGATCGCCGAGGCAAAATCTGCTGAGTGGGGCCCAGACTTAACCTTTGGTTCACATCTTGACCGGTCCCTGACAACTAGACTCTTTGTTGAGACCAAGGTCTAATGCTCTATGGCAGATGTAGGTCTTAATGAGCCATAATTTACACTTAAAAGTTACAAGTACTATTTAACACACACTTGCCATTAACCTTACAACTTTGATCTTCAACATCCTCTTTATTACTTAAATCAATTGTAAATGCTTAATTTTAAGCATTGATAATTGTTTTCTTCATTCAACCTTTAACCTCACATCGAGTTAGTCTAGTCTACTTTCGCTTTCGCTAACTCAATGATGTGATTTGGTTAAAACACTTAAACCTTCTGTATATATATACTTTGCTTTCTTCTTTTTAGCAATATTGTATTATTTTATGTCACAGTAGTCCCATTACAAATTGTTAACGTAGTCTTTTAAACGCCCTGGAGCTTGTATGTAAATTGATATGATTTATTGAAAATAAAATATCCTACTCCAAAAAAAACAAACCTATAGATCGTTTGTATTTATTATTGTTCTTTTTTCATTTTGGCTAGTGGTCATATACCAATACGAGATGGCAGCTTTTGCTTTAATTGATAGTTTGGAAATTGCTAAATACAAATTGTATATACACTGTCCTTTAATTAAATAGTTACGTACTCTTCTCAAAAAACCTTTATGGGTCGCATTAAGATCAGATCAAGAGGTGTTTATAAAACATGCAAGCACCATGACAGACAAAGATCAAGAATGTCAGACAAGAAAAGCGGATGCGTCTTAGGTAATTAAATGATTATAATTCGTGTTGAAGAAGAATCGCGAAAGTTAGCGAAACAACCGCGAATTTTAAATACCGGATTTACAATATGTTCAATAAAAGTTGTGAACAAACTGTTGTGCTCTTATGCTTTGGATCAGAAGTCGTTTTTGCGGTTGAACACCACGATTATCGAAACAAAATACTAGTAGAACACTATTTAGATACATCGCAAATAAAAATGTTAAAGTGTCGGGAGTGCTAACAACTTTTAATAATTGTATGTGGCTGTTTCGTACTGCTCAAGTTATGTATTGGATACATTAACTGACTTACATGACTACATTGTAGTTTATGATCACTTACAAGTGAATTTTCTTCATAAACACACACATCTTTTGTTGCGGAAATTTCAAGCAACAACTAACTCAGGTTTTATTACAATTGTACTGTATGCATAGTATACAAGTATATAAATAAATACAAACTTTAATTAATGCAAATATCGAATATACAGTGACATAACTTCGTACGATCCCAAGATCCGTGACTATACATAAATATAATATTACGTTACTGTACAAACTAAACTGGGACAAATAATCATCGCTTGTTGTATGATGAAAAACTTTAAAATCAGAAATGTTCGAGAGGTTTAAAATTCGCGATTTTCTTATTCTAAAGTCGGTCGAAATGTTGAAATGTTTGCGCTATTAAAACACCAGAAAGAACTTCATCATGTTTAATACCTTTTCCATATTTCATTTACCAACAAATTTGAGCGTAACATTTTTTTCAGTAGTATCAAATATTAGGCCATACAAAACAGTTTCCTCGTTTGTTGTCCGAGGAGGGGGGGATAGGTTTGAGCATCTTGGTAAAGAAAACAAGAATGCGTTCAATAAACGCTTATGCCCCCGTGGAAACAATTTCAATAAGTCTAAGTCAAAAATTAGGTCAAGGTGAAGGTCAAAATGGAGTCAGGTGATACAGACGTGTGGGGAGTGGCCATAAACAACATCCATGTAAGTTTGAAAGCTTTGTAGCAAGCCATATTAATGCTAGAAGAAACAGTCAATTTGGGTTAACCAAGCTGGACGGACGAACGAACGAACGGACGGACGGACGGACGTGACGGACGGACGGACGGACGGACGGACAGGTGAATAACTATAATTATGCCTCCCGATCTATCGGTACGGGGGCATAAAAACAAGTAGAGTACTCTTATATCTCCAAAATCCATTGCTTCCATACTTGTTTACCATCATGTCCCCAACCCCAAAACAAAAATAGTTTTCACACAAACATTTTTTTTCTTTATTTGATTGATATTGCTTGAACGCTATATTTGTTAGCCATAAAATTATGAGGACAAATGTCGTCATGAATTGGGTTTTTTCGAGGGCGTTTTTTTTTTGTTTCAGGATAGCTAAATAGGTTTTCGAACTGAGGATGGACGCTAAACGAAAATACGATTTGGTATGGCATTAGTTTCAAATCGATACCATGTTTTGACTATCATATAAAAGTTATGTTTTTTGATGCGTCAAATATATCAATAATCCGTGTGCGTACAATTTAGTTCATTCCTTTGTTTGCGTTGACGTCGCTCACGTTTTTCGCGACGTTGTTGGTGACGTTTTAGCACCCGTACGTTATTCCGCCAAATTCGAACGAGCCCATGACGTCACGGCCGTTGACATGACAAACTCAATGCAAAGACGTACCAGTAACCGGAAGCTAGAGATGAAATTGATGAAAAATGGTCCGGTAAAATGTTACGCTATTGATGAATGATTCGGAAGGATTCAGAGGCGAAGAAAACGGATTTACTAACGCTGATATTTTGCAGTGGTTGAGAACTTTTGCGGCATTCATTTTGGAATTTCTGAACTTAATAAGTGACATTATATTGCTTGCTTTTGGCATGACAGGCAGATTGATGTCAAGATTTTCATGTTGTTCTAAATGCTTATCACCCGATGATATGTCTGTGTCGGATATAGAATTTTCCAAAATTACGGATTCATTGCGGGATTTAAGCATTGATGATGGTGACAGCACTTCGGCGACTTTTGAACATTCTGAAGATTTGGTATCTGTTTCTTCGGTAGAATCATCACGTTTTGAAAGCAAAACAAAAAAGGTTCGTCGTATTATTAAACTTAAGAGCAGGATTCCACGCCGCGTACCTAGCTGTGATAATGTTTCACGATCAGACAACGAAAATGCGTCGCCAAAGCCTATTTACGACCGCTACAACTGGCATAGGTTAAGCGCCATGGCACCTTTATATTTTATACATGAGTTTAACTCATTTGTTAGGGAACATAACAGACGTCTGAACAAAACGCATCTAAGCGAATGGTATAAAAAGTTCTATCATTATGTGCATATCAATGAAATGAAAGAACAAAGCAAATCTTTAAGCGCTAAGGAAAAGACTGTACTGAATGCAATCAGAGAAAAAACCCACGATCTAGTGGGAAAATTGTTCGAATTTCATAAACGTAAAAACCAATCCATGGCAATGACATTGAACGCGTTTCATGCGGACTTGAACTTCAAATCAGAGAAAAGTGTTCGAAAGTACCTTGCTGAATCGAACGGAGGATGTGGTGACAGTCCAAGAAAAGTTGCCAAAGAATCGGAAGATGACGATAAATCCGAAGTATCTACTGCCGATGAAGTTTATCCAACTATTGAAAAGGTAAGAGAAGACAAAAAGATATACATTGGTGGAGGTGAAATCATGCAGATCATAACGAAACATTTCATTACCGCCAAAAAGAAACCAGCCGGTGACAAATCAGCTCCGGAACATGGTCGGTATCCCAAAATTTACCCACTGCCGATAACACCGCAGGATTATGTCTGTCGAACCGTGAAAACTGAGTATAAAATCGGCAAAGATGTAGTGGAATTGGAACCAATGTATTTGGAAGAACATGACTGTTCACCGAGTCCTTACAAGTGTATCTTGTGCCAGAAGAACAAGGAGAGAGGATATCTTTCTGGCGAGGAGGTGAAAGCCAAGATGTTTCAAAACTCGTACTCGGATCTCCTGAAGAAAGTCAAGAAGTGCGAATCAATGCTTACGACAAAGTCACAGGTCACCGAACTACCGACAGACGAAGAAAAGCCATCGAGTGTAGTTACCGAGACGCCTGGAACAGTTTCAAGTCCGGAGATAACCAAAACTCCATTTAAGGGAGGTAAGTAGTAGTTTAAGCATCATAAAAATATCGCATGAATTACTTCCCTTGAAATTTAACACTGATTTCTTGTACTTTATCCAAATTGCGACAAATGACTTATTGTATTTGGTATGTCGGTAGTTTAAAAACGTATAGGCCTACTTCACACCATTAATATCGTCATGTATTTCAAATATTGAACAAGTCCCACGAATCAGGCAACGTTAACGCTACAGTAATGGACGAGATTAATTTGAATAAAAAACAAACCAAAAAAACCAAAGTAGAAGTTATTTATCCTGATGTAGATATAAAGATCTAATATTTTTTTATTAAAATATCTTCATTTCTCGAACACACGTTGTATAAGTGAATCGTGAATTTGCGGATGTGAAAACAATCGCGAGTTTTACACCCACAACATGAAAATCGGAACTTGTCATGTTGACCAAACTGAAGTTGAAAACGCTTGTTTTAACATAAGTAAAGAATGATTGTCAGACAGTTTCTCTTGTTTGTAGTACGACCTTCTCATTCTAAGCCAGCGCATTGTACTACACTTATAATAGTCTAATTGATATCATGTTATAAATTCTAATTGCCTTTACAGCACAGTGTCACAACACGGATGGTCGGATTATGAAAGGTCTTGCACAACCAAGAAACACGAAAACATGTCCAGGTTAGTAGACCTATAATCAAACCTATAGAGTTCCCTGCCCTTAATTCCTACCGTACATTATGACGGGAACCAGACTAACCTATATTAAAGACAACTTGCGAAAAATTGTTATAATAAAAACCTGTCCCGGCAAAAATCACCAATTGCGTCTCCCATGTAAAGTAGGAATGGCGTTTTAATGTTTTGCTGGGCGTTTCTCCGTCTGTGTGTCTGAATGTCGATCGTAACTACTAGGGACTTTTCGTGATGAATCTGAGAGCTCCGGGTGATTCGTCTTAGAATTGTCCAATGTGCACGTCTGAACGCTTATAAGTCACATAAGTTACACACTTTCTTATTCCATCTTTTACGGGGGGGGGTCAATAAGTAATGCACGAAAACATTTAATTAGTTGATTCATGGATGTTTTAATGCATAGGAGTGTGTTTTCAGTCATCAAACAAAAGCTTGCTCTCATTCTAACACAAACTTTGTTTTCGGTCCTTCTTCTTCTTGAAATTCACATTGTCTTTTCAGTATTCACAAATGATGCAATTCTTTCCGTTCCAGTAAGATTCGAACCTTTTACATATCAAGAATTTGGTAGTCCGAAGTTTGGTAAAGTGAAACAATGTAGCACGCCTATCAAGGTAGATAAAGACAACACCGTATTGGTGAAAGACAACACCTCATTGCTGAAAGACAACACCTCATTGCTGAAAGACAACACCTCATTGGCGAAAGACAACACTCCATTGGTGAAAGACAACACGTCATTGCTGATAGAACCTCAAGCTCCGGTGATGGACCAGCAAGGTCCTGCCTCAGGGACACACAAAGGTAGATATGGATTTCTTCGTACTACACATATTAGCATATAAGTATAACTCTGTTACTCCCCGCACTATTTGAGTGTAACAACCACACACGTTCATAGAAAACTGGCCCCGATCTCTCGAAGCATCTCAAGTAGAAATTTCAATTCAAATTGAGATTTTGCTTAAATCATAGTCGCAATTGGAGATATATAATTATTATATGAAGTTCAAGCTCTTTGATGTTTACTGTAATAAACTAACAATACCATATCTGTTCACTGTGTTCAGTAATGCAATAATTTGACGTATTTTTTCAGGGGAAACTGTCAACAATAGTTCAACAAGAATAATCACATCCGCCAAACGTAGACTTATCAGCAAAAGTGTCCCTCCTTCTATGGAACGCCGCAAGGCAGACACTCAAGCAAACATGTCACCAAGTAGCCATCTTCCCAATAAACATTTCCCAAAAGACGCATGGAGTATCGACGGACCAACGAATGAAGTAAAGCAGAAATGTTCTACTCCAAACACCACAAACACCAACGATTGTGTGATGTCAACAAATTTGACCGAAATTAATTTTCTGTTAAACAATAAGCACGAACATAGGTTCAAACCACGCCCCCTATTAATCAGGGATGAGGAATTTGCTCCTCTGGAGTTCGTAGATACGGATAAGGAGTTGCCTGTTGAGGAGCCTAAAGAGCCGGTCTACCAAGACATTGACGCCACTGTTGATTTGAGTCGTAATACTGTAGAGCCTCGTTACGGTGAAAGTCCAAACAGGAAGAAACTGCAGGCTCAAATGAGAGAAAAGATAAAGACAAAAGGTGAGGCTAATAAACATCTTAAAGCTAAGCAAAGGTTTGAAAAGTACAAAGCCGCTCAGGGTATGAGCATTGCTGATGCGTACGACTGCGGTGATAGTGCCTTCAAGGACGACATGGGTGATGCTGACAATGCGAACGATGAAGCTGACCTAATTCCAGAGGAGGAGGAAGAGGCCGAAGAGAAACCAGCTGAACCTGCCGTTGTTAATGCTGTGGAACAACCACAGACGCTGGATGATAGAGAGTACAGTATGATTCCTGAAGAAATACTGCGGAAAGATGTAAGTTGTTTATATATACACATTGTTATATATATTTGATAAGTACTTTAAATTCACCGTTAAATGTACGTTGAAATATATAAAGTATAAATCGCTGGCTTAGAATGAGAAGGTCGTAACTACAAAATCGATATATTGAGAAAAAAGAGAAAACTGTCTGTAATTTACTCTTTACCTATGGAAAAACAAGTTTTAAAACTTCATTTTTGTCCACATTACAATTTCCGATTTTCATGAAAATAGGCTCATAAGAAGTGCCTTGCAAAGCAGATTTCAAATATGTACGAGTCTTATGAGGTCGTAAGTAGTAGTTACGACCTTCTCATTCTAAGCCATCGAAATACATCTATCGAAACACTGGCCATGTTTATTAAAACGATAGTACTTTGTAACCTACCTACTTAACCCTTTTCGGGCTGATTTGTCCCTAAGACCATCGGTCCATCACCAAAGACCGGCAATGGTTTCAATCTGCAGCAATTTGCTCCATTAGACACCATGTCAATCCTTACTTTGTAAGTTTTCGATTTACGCATCTTCGTAATGTTTTCCCTTTTTTCTTTCCTGTTAGCGCTCACTTCATATAGCTACTCATGTGAGACTGATATTCATATTTCACCAAAGTCGATGTATATAAACGATCAAGTGTCATTATAATTATGGTGGTGAGTCCGACTGTTTTGTGCTGAACGTCTGTCCGAAAGAGGTCATATATTAAGAGTTTGTCTGCGCTTGTTCTCCTTAACTACTCGTCGGATTTCAATGAAACTTTACATGCATAGTTAGTATCTAGTCTAGTTGTGCGCATTGTCAGAAAGTTTAGGTCGGATGAGTATTGCCGTAGCAATGCTCTTTTGTTGATAGACAAGCGATTTTGCGTTAAAACACGTATTGTTATCATAATGTTTTAAAATATTTTATAGAACGACAAATTGAAGGACGTGGAAGAAATGTACGCAGTGGCAGACAAAAAGGACAAAAGGGACAAAAAGAAGAGAAAGGAAAAGAAAAACACAAAGAAGAAGTTAACAATTCCCCTAACCTGTTAACTTTATCCTGTCAATCAAATGGCTTATATTTACAACTTTGTCTCACAGCTCATTATAAATTATGTGAAACATCTGAACGCATGAACAAATAACATGAACGTCGTACTACTAAGTGTTACTAAGGACAACAGAATGCAAAACGAAATGCATAAAATGGTCGTCGTGAGTAGAGTAATTATTTTGTAGGACTGTCTAATTGCTTTTGCTTGTTTTGATGTATGTGTTTTTCTAACTATTCTTACGAAACATGAAGAAAGAAATTGGAAAACATTATATTGATCTTGTTTCTCATATATATTCAACTCGTTTTTCCCTCGGTTTGATGACAGTACAAATTAAAATGTTGAAATGTTGCTTTGTTGCTGTTTAGTATACTAGGGGCGTTCTGAAATTTCCAAGAAAGTACCTGAAACTTTGTATAATGTGCACTTAACGTCTATTAAAAGTGAGTTTTTTTCTGGAAAATCCCCCCTCTATCTCCACGGGTAGGCATAACATTGACAGGTGCTTTTTTATTGGAGAATTTAATATCAGCCTACATTTATGTATAGCTTGGCTATTTTGACCTGAGCCTGGCCTTTATACAAGAATATATTACAACGTTCTTGCTTTGAATATATCAATTTCCGCAAGCAAATCCTGCGATATCGGTGTTTTAAATTTGTGTTTGTATTACACCTCGAGCGCCTTCGTGATACTCCCCGATTATGAAAACATACAATCGGTGTTGTAAACGTACTAGGCAATTTATCGACTGTTAAATTATGCTAATCAAAAGGTCAGGTTCGTGTCAAATTGGCCAAGCTATACTATTATATAAGTGGGAAGATGGAAGGTGTAACTCCTCAACATTTTAGTATAAAATTATACGACATTTACAGCATTTTGTTTTATAAAACAGGATATTAGTCCTAAGTCTCCTTACACATGTATCATGAATTCAACCCGATGCCGTATTCAGAAAAGTGACATTTTCCTGACCGATTTAGCATTTGTGTACACAAATAGACAGTACCAATTGAGCTATTTTCACGACTAGATTTAACAGATTTTTAAAAGGTATCAACAGAAAGTTTACGCAATCACCTTTGAAACACAGCTAAGTTACTTTTTATTTTGCGAAAAGCATAGACTACAAGCGAGATATTACCCGATTTGGATTCACATTTGAACGCCTCTTGTATGTCATGACGTACCAACTGTTAACTGAGACTGCCGTGCCGATCACCATATTCCCATGTGTATTAGACTGGTCCCCGGTCAGAATATTCACAAAATAACGATAGTTCAAAGCGGACCGCGGCACCAGTCTAATGTGTATGTGTGATTGACGTTAATATAATATTCGGATCACCTCGGCCTTTTTGCAAACGGACATGACCGAGCTTTCACGATTGAATGATATAACATTTTCCTAAGAACGAATACACACCGTTCAACCCGATACATAGAAAACAGTTGGCACTTAGAAGACAGTTGTCAGTGTTTATATACGCAAAACCCGAGGAAGTAAATATTGCTTGTTTTTATATTCCTTTTGCAGGATCTGAACAAAACAAAGTGTGCATATTTATTCGCAGTTAAAAGAGGTGTGAGTACACAAAATTCTGAGCAAAACCGTGAATTATTTGGGGAGAAATCATGAAAAATGTATGCGATTTTTAACAAAAAACGCGTTATTTGAAACTTTGATCCCTAAAAAGGTAATTTTTGACAAATCCTTACCCATTGACCTATACCATGACGAAATTACATCCATCCCCCGTCTATATGCAGATTTACACACTTTCATTCGTCCTTTTCGCCGAGATAAAAGAGTTTAAACATGACATGGTGTCATATTTTTTAGAACAATGGAGACAGTTGATGATTAAAAAAGATCACATAGAAATCAGTCGCAAGGGTATAGATGATAACAATGAAGACAGTCTGAACGCAACGTTTGTGGAGCGCAATAGCATTGAAATAATTACGGTATACTCAAGTGTATAAGCCAATGTGTATAACTGGATTTTTATAATGCGCTACCAAACTACCAATGATTATTTTTTTTTGATAAATCCCATTCACACTCTTCACGCATTCTCAAAATATGAGCCAACTGCCTGTCACCACTATAATAATGTTTATAAAAACGAATTGTCGAGTATGAGAAGTCTTAAATCAATTTCTATCACTAATATTATATAGTTCCTCAAAAAATAAATACAAATAATATTAGAAATAATGCACTTGGAAAAATATACAAGCCCCCAAGTCACCCACACAAAATATATAATTTAAATGCTTCTCATAATTAGTAACTAGTCAAAACATCTTAAATGTGTTGTTTATATGTAAGCAAATAAGTTGGAAAATGAACCCATAAATGCGCGAGAGTGCTATGAACTTGTTGCTTTGGTATTTTTTCGACAGAGTTCGTGTCACCCACAAGAGGTATTTTACGTGACACTGTTTTGTAGATGTGATAGCAACGCTTACGCTTGTGATAATTTAAAATAATATGAACCAGTTTGTTTATAAGCACTACCGATAAATACACATGTGTTTTACCAAAATACACGAACAAAAATCATACGTCAGTCTATTTCCAGCCTGTACCTCACCGGGACATTTATGTTGTATTCTTACGTGACAGCCACAACTAGCTTATTTATTAAGGAATGGTCATTTATTCCTTTTAATATGTCTGGCACATGTCGGAAATAACTATATAGAAAAGTTCATCATCTGTAATAGACAATGAATGAAGAAAAACATGCATCTTAGTGCGAAAAAAGTTTTACGTGACTGTATACTTACGTGACGGTTTTTTTAAAAAAAAGGTGATTACAACGATAAAAATGATAAGGAATATATCTAATTCTGTGCCATTGTGACACATTTGATGGTTACAGTCAATATATACATGGAAAGTTACATAAAGTGTACTAAATTACTGCAATTATTGATTTTGATGCGAAGCAATGCTATCTGTTACATTTATCAAATATAAATTAAGTTATTAGCTTTCACAACTTGGCAAAAAAACGTAAATTATGACAGCAATCATGTGTTTGATAACCGTATAACTTTCGTCACGTAAAATACAAATAAAAATCCAGAGTTATTTGAGCCAATATGACAGTTGATTATTGGCATGCTGGCAATGCTTTATTTTATATTTGCTCAAGTTTTTATCACTATATGATATTTTCTTTTATTGGATTTGAATAAAAACGAAATATTCACTGTACAATTTGGAAGAGCTCGTGTCTCGTTGGAAACTATTGATTTTTTTTTCAAATTTCCAGACGACTGTACATGACTTTCATGGAAGCACAACAGAAAAATAACCATAATTAGTTACTGGATATATTTCAGAAATAATGTGTGATAAAACTGAGTTATGTGTACACAAGTTTTGCTTCCAGAATAAAGGCTTGGCGTTTGTTAATTGTTGTTGAAAAATATGTTTCAAGACTGGTATTTTACATGACAGTATATAGATTTTCAATGGTGAAGCTATAAGCCATGCTTAGCATTTTAAGCTGTAATTTTAACATATAAATCGTTCTAAGATGCTTAAACAACCTTTAGTTAGCATTAGTTTTGTTCCAAATTAGTCTTTCATGCTATTTCACCCATACAATAGTATTTTACGTGACAATATTTCACTCCACACGTAATCGTATCCCTATAATCACTATATGCATTGATTTGTTGTTTTTTTGTAAATTGTTTACCAAAAACTGTACTAACATGAGGTCAGAATTGTCTCTACTGCACAACTTGTAGCATTTTATTATTGTATTTATGGATAAGTTGCTTTCGTATTTTAGTTGACGAACACGTCAGTACAAAGCATGTACCAACATATGTATATTTAGCCGGGTTTTATTTCTATGATGCATATCCAAAATTATAAAGTAGTGTCAGAGGTTCCAAGTCAGATTGGTGAAAGTAACATTAATACCCACACACTTTTCTACTTCTAATTATGATAGTATATTGTTTTCGGAGAGTTGGTATGTGTAAATATGTAGTACTTGAGTTAAAAAAATAACACAACCATTAATGAACTTCTTTGTTGTGTTCTCTAGAGTAATACGTATGCTGGACATGCTATCATAACGTAAAATACACAGGCGAAAACACAGGCTTGTTTCCAACAGCGACATTGAAAAACACGCAATCCTGTTCATGGTGCAATGAATAAAAACTGTTCCTAAAGAGGTTCAACTTTCATGTCCGATAGACGTTTTTGATATATTTAAAGGTCAAATTTACATACGCTTCTACATAGATCTAAAACTGTCCAAATCATGACAAATCGTTGTCAATCGGAGAGGATATTTGTGAACGTGGAAAAAACGTGACGGAATTGCGTTGGTCAGGAAGCTCTCCGACCTTACCACGTTTATTTTAAACATGTTCAAAACAAGCATATATATTGCGTCCCGATTCATACTTTGAGTTAGTTCTGTGATGACGAACTTGGTCAGTAAGAGTGTGAATCGGATTTATCAAAAAAAGCATTGGTAGTTTGGTAGCGCATTATAAAAATCCAGTTATACACATTGGCACTTAAGTATACCGTAATTATTTCCATGTTATTGCGCTCCGAAAACGTTGCGTTCAGACTGTCTTCATTGTTATCATCTATACCCTTGCGACTGATTTCTATGTGATATTTTTTATTCACCAACTGTCTCCATTGTTTTCAAAAATATGACACCATGTCATGTTTAAACTCTTATATCTCGGCGAAAAGGACGAATAAAAGTGTGTAAATCTGCATATAGACGGGGGATGGATGTAATTTCGTCATGGTATAAGTCAAAGGGAAAGGATTTGTCAAAAAATACCTTTTTGGGGATCAAAGTTTCAAATAACGCGTTTTTTGTTAAAAATCGCATACAGTTTTCATGATTTCTCCCTAAATAATTCACGGTTTTGCTCAGAATTTTGTGTACTTATACCTCTTTTAACTGCGAATAAATGTACTAACTTTGTTTTGTTCAGACCCTGCAAAAGGAATATAAAAACAAGTATTACTTACTTCCGCGAGTTTTGCGTATATAAACACTGACAACTTTCTTCTAAGTGCCAATTGTTTTCTATGTATCGGGTTGAACGGTGTGGAATATTTGCTGAAAGTCACACTCTTTTTCAACATAGCGTCCGTCTGTCTGTCACTTTAGGGTCTGGATTCTAACATTCATGGAGGTCGAGGATAAGGGCGCGACCATAAACAGACACATTATCGGTCAACCAGTAGATTTGCTAGTCTGAGAACTAGACTAACCACTGTATGAACATGCATTAAACGAACAGATATAGATGTTATTGTCACCTTCCAAATAGCAGTGCCATTTGTACGACACACTCTTATAACGCGTTCTATTCATGGTACAATATGTATCATGGATTGCGACGTTTGAAGTAATTTGAACATACAATTACACATAATAATTACAGAGCACTTTTCCTGGAGCTTTTGAAACGCCCCTCGTATGGGATTCAGAGTTTCAAAATAGACTAGTAGTCCCTTTATAAAACACTATCATAAAACAGGTTTAGCAAAATATCATCCACAAATCCTTTATTATTATATAGAGGATATTTGTATTTTTCCGTGTATGATCGGCTGATAATTCACCGAGTGAGCAGCGGATGTTATATTTTCACGAGTGGCGTAGCCACGAGTGAAAATATAAGTCAGCTGCTCACGAGGTGAATTATCAGCGATCACACACGGTAAAATACTAATATTCTATTTAATTCATGCTTCAAATAGCTGAAATTATGAAAATACGCCACTATATAATAGTCTCTATATAACATGCTGAGGGAAGAAGTCTCTATCTGTAGCTGGATCGTTTTTTGAAAACACCCTGTGAAACCAGCTGGGTGAACTTGGGCTATAGCTTCAAGCCGACTTTTGCCAAGGTTTCACAGGGTTCCGGACAAAATAGCCACACTACTGACAGGGATCGTACATTTCGTTGAAAGTTTACATATATTCCCTTAGACTTTCGTATGTTTCATAGAATTCGATGTAGAAATAAAATACTTACCGCTATCTTTTGTTTCCAATGTTGACAAACTTTGTCTTGGATGTGTAGCCGTAAGCGATGCCAATGTCACATTGTACGGGGGTTAGTAATACAGGAAAGGTGAAGGTCGCCGGCAGTGCTAGTTGTGATATACAATAGCCGACAACAACAGCAACATATATTTTTACTAGGTGTTTCATTTTCTCAACGGCCTCGCTACAAACAACACACTGTGACCTTACATAGAAATGAACAGTGTTGACAATAGTGTACAGCATGGGAGAGCACAACTTAGATCAACGTAATATGTTGTGACTAACAGGTGCCATAAAGGTATATAGCAACATTGATATTTTAATTAAATAAAATATCAATTTAGGAATAAAGAAATGAAATAAGAACCAACCCAAAGAAATCGGAAATGCACTAATTGTACCATGCACGTCCCAATCCCCTCGTATAATGTAGATCGTTTTTCCTTAGGTCCGGTTGAATACGACGATAATAAGATCTACAATTGGAGATTCTTCTAATTTACAAGTGTTCAAAGCCTGTTTTCGAACGTGGTTCAAAATTGTTATATCGCTGGCTTAGTATGAGAACAATGCATATTTGAAATCTACATCATAAGGCGGTTCTTATGAGCCTATTTGCATGAAAATCGGAACTTGTCATGTTGACCAAACTGAAGTTGAAAAAGCTTGTTTTTCCATAAGTAACGAGTGATCGTCAGACAGTTTTTCTTGTTTGCTCTAAATATTGATTTTGTAGTTACGACCTTCTCATTCTAAGCCAGCGATATGTGAATTCCGACGGGCACGGATGGATTAGGTGTAGAACATAGTAAGTAAGTAAGTAAGTAAGTAAGTGAGTGAGTGAGTGAGTGAGTGAGTGAGTGAGTGAGTGAGTGAGTGAGTGAGTGAGTGAGTGAGTGAGTGAGTGAGTGAGTGAGTGAGTGAGTGAGTGAGTGAGTGAGTGAGTGAGTGAGTGAGTGAGTGAGTAAGTAAAGACTTTATTTAACGAGGCTACACATTTAATTGGTTACCCAATCTTCCATGTGGGCCTCAGATGGCTCAGATAGCTAGTCAGTCACGTTTAATATAACTATTAAAAATAGGCTATTTCACAGAAAGTGAAATGAATTATCTGCATATAGATTTACAAGAATTATAAATGATAATGACTGTAACCTGAAACTTTAAAATGCGATAGTGTAGAGAATTACGACACGCTTAAATTACTAAATGTACCGTAGGGAGATCATTGAACTTTATTGGTGTCTATCCAGGCTGGTGGGCGAAGTTTCATCTCATTATTAAAGGGACTGCGTCACGTTTCAGCGTATAGCAAAAATAAAATAAAATTGTCAAACATTCACTAAATTTTGGCATAGATGCCTGTATATCCCATAAACAAGCACACTGATATAAAATATAACTTGCGAAACAACAGGATTTTGTAATTATTACAGTATTTTACCTCCAAAATTCTATACCGTATCAATACGGTATAGAATTGTAAACTGCTCTCATTTAAATTGCCTGAAATTTACTCGCATATGATGAAAACGAATTTAAAAACAAACCAAATCAGTACTGCACAGATGTTTAGAGTGAAGTTTGTTTATGTTATAACTGATCTAGGGAATACTAGTACTCACAAATCATGCTGAAAGGAAAAAAATACGCTGTTTTTAAAAGCAAAATCACATTGGTGAGCGCCATGTTGAAAGTGGCTAAAATCGATTATTTGCAATAAATATTTCTTAAAGCAACCGTCAACAATGTTCTATTATACAAGTATTTGATTTGGTAAGAAAAGTATACTTTTAAAAATAATTTGCTGCATCAGTGAGACAGGCCGTTTAAAGCATTGGCATTTTTTAAAAGCACAAATAATTTGCAATGTAGGGACCTATGGTCATTCTGATTTTTCGTAAGGTTTTATTATTCGTTATTGGTAAATACGGGCGTATCCAAAGGTATAAAAAATATAACTGTATCATTGAAAAAGAATAATAATAAAAATGTTGTATGAATTTGTCTTTTTTCTCATTATCAGTGGACACATACAGTCATACACGCGTTTCGAAATGTCACGTGACGAGCAAGTGCTTAGGGCACGATAAGCACGGGATTCTACAATTTATTAACACGGATATAAGATTAGAACGTCTGCTGGCTAGTGACTACACGAAATGACGCTCGGAGATAACGTGCAAAACATCGATTTAAATTGACGTGTTCAGGAAATCTACTCCAAAAATAGCCACTGTGAAATAA
Organism: Spisula subtruncata; assembly: GCA_963678985.1. NCBI lineage: Eukaryota > Metazoa > Mollusca > Bivalvia > Venerida > Mactridae > Spisula > Spisula subtruncata. The sequence goes on along the minus strand of OY787675.1, from coordinate 6,664,852 downwards.
ATAGAAATTAATTGATTTTCGTCCCGATTAATCTGGCGCTTTGTTCCCACGTAGATCTATATAAACGGTCAATCCTATATTCCACCGACGTGATGTGCTTCGCTGCTGTGTTTACCGATATTTGCCTTTGCATATGACACAAAAATCGATTTTACAACTCGATAGTTCATAAGAGAACTAGCAATGCGACATCGTCAGAGTGACGTCATTGATCTTCTACTGAATATTCATAGCGCACCTGTCAATACGATTTTAGCATCAACAAGCATTCCCGAGAACGAAATATGTTACCGATTTTCTACGATTTATTTTGAGGATTTTATACGAAAAGACGAAAAACGGAATGTCTTGTTAGTAGTTAAGCATGTGGAACAACTTTAGCTCGATTCTTGCTGGAATTTTACTGTCATTTTGTGTTGGAAATTTTGCTATTCCTCTAGATCATCAATTTCCATTGGGTACTATTGGTGAGTAAATTTCATTCAGACGCTTGATTTTGATTTTCATCCATATTCAGTATGTCGATCGTTTAACTGTATTTAGACATTAATACACACATAAAACTATCATATAACAAAGAAAACTTCGATTTTATTGAGTAATCCGCGGTATTTGCGTAAAAATCGAAGCTGTATTGACAAATATCGGAGAATTTCGTTACTTAATTGGATCACTTAGACGCTTGCAGATGCTGGCGTTCTAAATATGGTAGCAAATAAATGACTTGTAATATGTCATTTGATGTTGTAAGTGTCGCTGTTTTCTTGTTCAATTTGTACTGACACTGTAGTCTAGAGTAAATCTCCATCCTAACTTACTAAACTTTAATCTTTACGTCAAAACGGATTCAGTTTAAACACATTAGGCTGGTAGCCACAGGGGTCAATGGAATTCTAGTTGATTCCATCTGTTAAAATTAAATTGAGTAAAGCCATTTAGTAAAGTCTTACTGTATTGAACTATTTTTGTCCATGTTTTGATAATCATAAAGTTAATGACAAAACAACATATTTACATAATTAAACACACCATTTAAGTTGGGATGCAAAGATGGGGGGGGGGGGGGGTCTCAAACACACATACCCTGAGGCCTGAATTAAAATAGTAATTAATAGTGTATGGTTATTCTATTTTATGATTTTATTTATAATACAAAAGAGATGTATGTGTAAGATTAGGAAACAAGTAGGAACATTTTGAGAAAAATACTTTTGGCAGCACACAGTCACAAAGTCAGGGGCATTATACGAGGGTATATCCAAAAGTAATGTCATTCCTCCCGTGGTTTAATTGTTTATCGGCCGATATGCATAAATATGATATCAAAATGTTCAGCAATTCAATTCTGATTAATATAAAACGTGCTGCATTATTCGATTTTCATAACTCAATTATATGAACATTTAAAATATACCTATGACGTCATATCGCCGCACACAAAAATGGCGATTGCTTTTCATTATCATAACAATTTTCTTTATGCGTTTTTATAAAAAATAATTCTCGAAAGCAGAAAATATTTTCGTGACGTGATGAATCAAATGTTTTGTGTCTGCTGCTAAAAATTCAATAACGTCACTCAACTTTGAAACTCGTAATATATCTTCAACGCATTGATTACTTAGCAAAAACACGGCATATTTGTGACAAAAAGACGCTGCGCGTAGTAATTGCACTTTTCGTAAAAGTTTTGAAAATCACCTACTGAAACTTTAGTTACACAAGGCGGCAACATTGGCTCATGTGTATGTAGTATAATCTTTAAGAGGGCATATATCACCAAATCATTATCGATAGAGAGTCATATCAACGGTTTTTAGCAGATCCGGAAAGAACACCAAGAATATTTTTAATGCTGTCAATTCAATTCGACGCTCAAAACTGCAATCATTATGTGGTGATTTAAATACTTTGCTGTGGGACTATCTAGAGGACACTTAAAATAATTTGATTTCGCAGAGAGTAAGTGCCGGGTGGGTTTCACATTTTTAAAGGTTTTGGAAATGACTGCATTGTTTATGAGTCGTTAGAAATCACCAGTGATGAACTTCTGCTGGATGAGTAGGTATCAGCAAATAACGCCATTGTGACGTCGTTGACGTCGGACTTGCGGCGATGTTCGTAAGTATGTCTCATGGAAATGTTCATATCTCCAGAACTATTATGTGCATTGCTGTGAAATTTGGTCATCATATTCAAATTAGACTGAAATTACGGTGTGAAAAATTTCGTGGTTTTACTGACATTATATACGATTTTATAGCATCAGTGACATTACTTTTGGATATACCCACGTATATAGCCCTGTATATTCTATTCAATAAGTAATACTTATGAGGGAACTATCACATTTGAAACAAGGATCCAAATTAGCATTAAGTTGAATACCTATTCATGGCAATGTTGGCCCCTAGATTAAAATGGCTAGTCTGTATCCCTGTCACAAAGAATAATAAACAGGGACTACCGTTAACTCAGGTATACACAGTTGAACCTAAATAAACATAGTTTACCTGACAGACGACTCAATGTTTACAAACTGTTCTCATTTAACTTTGAAAGGACTGTATATTTAATATAATGATTATTGATACTGTACGTACGCAAAGCTAGGCATGCATTTATTGTGAGTGCTTGAATTTATTTAATAGTGCATAGTACTTCTAAATGTGATTAACTATGATAGACACAGGTACACCTATGATATCTTTACTGCAGGCTACATCTACATCAGTGTAACTTAATGCTGTCATATTTGATCATAATTTTTTTATCATCATGTTACTCTTACCAAGTTCTATGTTAAGTTATAAATTATAATCATCCTTATGTTTTCAACAACTGTAGATCTAATTATTTTTATTTAGATCTAAGCAAAGAAATTGAATAAAAAAACTCTACTAGAGTATCCGGTAGGGGGCCAAAAATAGGGTCGGTAGGTGTAGCGGCCGTATACACTTCAAATATAAATCATAAAATGTGATATCATAGGTTAACATTAAAAAAATCTGTCAGCTTTATCATCAGAAGGTTTTATGCTGTGTCAACCTGCTGTTTATTATTGCATGACAACAGATAATTTTATGAATAATTTATGGGTAATTTCATTTTGTATATCATTAATACATTATTCAATTATCTAGATCAATAATATCTAGATCCCCAATGTTATCTATACCTCTCTGTAGTCTCCCACACTTGAGGTATCTAATTAACAGTTTCTATGATATGCTAATTGATAATTTAATGCCAGGAGACATCAATTAGGGATTGTCTAATTGATTTACTTACCTATATACTGTATATAGATAGCACCAGGTTTGTGGACATACAAAGCACTAAAAAATATCTTAAGATTGAAAAAACAAAGCACTAAAAGTATCTTAAGATTTAAAAAACAGAGCACTAAAAAGTATCTTAAGATTTAAAAAACAAAGCACTAAAAAGTATCTTAAGATTGAAAAGCACTAAACTCATGTTAAGATTATAAAACAAAGCGCCAAAAGTATCTTAAGATAGAAAACAAGTATTGAGCTGCAATTGCATTTGTATATACTGATATGTTATACTTTATTAACAATAACATAGAAAAAGGTTTTAGCTCAGAGGTCTGTTTCTAATTTCAATCTATTTATGACATTTGAGATGTGCATATTGATTATTTTCTAATGATAAGTGACTAAATCATTGATCAGGTCTTTTAGCAGGTCCATTGTACTTTTCCAAGCCATTATTGTAACTAGTGTGCTATAAATGAATATGTAAAAAAATGTCATTTGATGAGAGAGGGCGCTGATTATACAGTTTTACTGCTACTGAATAAAACTGCAGGGTATAGGGGTTCCTTTGACTTTAGATTTGACCGTTGTAACACTAAACTTCCTGAAAAAATTGTACCACCTGTGAGAAAAATGGCCAGTGGGACTCCTTCCTGAGAAAAAATTGTTGGCAAGACCCCTCCGAGAAAAAGTTCTGGATCGCAACACATGATAATTATGTGGACCAAATAAAGGGATTATAATGGACATATTAAGTTTATCAATATCAGGATTTAGTTACGTAATGTTGCATTCTATCTGTCTCTTTGACAGTAACTGATAATGTTGGATTTTCATTGTCTCTTCATGCAGGGTTTGTGCATAATGCTCTCAGGTCAGTTAAAGGGCCTTTCTTAAAGTTCAGTGACATATAGCCAGTCTTGTATAGAGGTTACACACACATTTAGCCTTCAGAAGTTGATGGTTGCGGGTCATCATGATTGTGCACATTTTGGCCAATATTCATATTTTTACTTTTCACAATTTTAATGTTACACTTTGTCAATAGATATACCCCGGAATTCAATGCAATCTGGTTTTTCCACACTAATCCCGCGGTACAAACAACTTTTACCGTTATCCATATTTTCGTTCGATAAATATTCATGTTTGAACCATTGAAATTAGCGATGCTTAATTAAATCACAATAGCATTAGCAAAGGATTAAGGTCAACATTATTTGTACCGCATGCAAATTTACGAAAAACCCACAATATTGTACATTCCGGATTGTATCTATTATTTGGGTCTTTAAAAACAAAGTACAATTGAACTCTACATTAATAATTAGACATGTTATAAAAAGTGTTTTATTGCTCATAATGATTGACCCATATTTGTTAAGAATGAGAGGAAAATATTAATGATTGGCTTGGTGTAACCTCTTCATAGAATATCTTTAATAAAAATCGTGACATTTATCAAAACCAGGCTTTTATTCTGGGTTAATGGATGACAACTTAATTAACAAATGCTGAAAAGGGAAACTTTATGGTAATTTTTATCACCTGCATGATGTATCAAATGTGAATTAGAGTTCCTTTTATTGAACTGAAATAATTAAGGTAGCACAGTTATTCATGTTTTATTGAACTGCTGTGAAAACAGCCTTTGTCAGCCTTGTTATTAGCCTTTGCATACATGCCAAGTACTCCTATTAAAGTGGAGCTACTCCTACTTTCGTTGTTAATTTCTGGTTTTCCAAGTTCACCTACCATTGCACAAAAGTACATTTGGTTCAATTTATGATCTTCTGTCCCATATTTATAACCACTAACATTCCTTGTTTATGCATCTAAATCCCTTATAAAGCACATTTAAGTGCATCTTGTGACATGTTTTGCTTGATCACTCCTATGTTGGATTTAACTATCATGGCAGGTATGCATTTTGTAACAGATTCAGGCTTTAAAGTTTAAATGTTGCAGATGAAGATGAATGCATTAAATTATTTGGATTGAATTATTTAATAGAGAGCAGTAATGTATATATACAGTGCCCACCATAAATAAATTGGTTCCAGTCATTTAGCATGATATTAATATATTATAATCAAGGCAAGTTGTTTTCTCTTCATGCCAATTTGACTTAACAATCAGAGTCAATCTGTCCACTTTGAGGTAATTAGTCGTTCGTCTTAGGTTTAGGGTCAAGAAGCCATGCAGTATGGCTGCTAGTCAGTTCTTATAATGGTCATGTTATAAATGCTCCATGGTTGTTGATCCCAGGGGAGCCAGGAGCAACAGCTAGGTGTGACATGTCTTCCATATATGGAGGGAAAGTAACGGACAGCTGTTGGTCTGATGGCATGAATCTATAGATCAATCTGTCTAACTTGGTAAATAAGTATATCCATGGGACACTATTTAGTGAAGTGCTGTCTTGTGATGTCCGTATCATGTTACTATAATATCAGCATATAGCAAGACCACTGTAAATCAATGTCATTCCGAAAGACCCTTCTGGTGCCCAGTATCGAATGTCTGTCTGTCTGTCCAAAAACTTTAGCCTTGCTTATAACATGACAACGCTTTGGTCTAGGCTCTTCATACTAAAATATGTGTATGCGGCTCTTCGAGATGTACAACCTCCACCTGTTTTGAGGTCACTAGGGCAAAGGTCAATGTCACCAGGGGGCATCAGTGTTTCTGGAACACATTGTGTTATAGAAAGGAATACCAGTTAATACACCGTAAAGGAATTGTAGAAGAAGAGAGTAACCAAATGATGCCGAGGCAACTCTGAGGTAATGGGGGGGGGGGCTTCGTTATTTCCTTGAAATTTATCGGAAGAAACATGTCCATCTTGCTTGAAATTCTTTCATGAACTCAATGGATTGTGCCTCACAGTGCAGCTCAGATCATATATTTCCAGAATGCCTGAAAACAATTCACAAAAGTCCTTGAAGAATGGAGAAATACTGGGTGGTTAATAGTGTTATGAACTGCCAATTTGAGGGACCTAAGCTTGAATCTTGGTTTGGTCCTTGGAAATTCCAGAAACCCTTTCCTGTGTTTCTATCCCATCTGGAGATGAACTGGTGGGAAACCCAGAGGTTACGTGTCACATGTGTTGGTGCTATACATCAGGCACGTTAAACAACCAAGGAGTTTTAATTATTTTGTTTAAAGCTAAGGGAAGCTCACCAAACTTGTATTCCTAAACTCCCTAAAAGCCGGAGGTCATTGGTTCGTTTGGGAGATTAAAAGACAATGGCCATCCAATATATAACTGTCTCCCAACGAATGAAAAAATAAGAATTATTCCTGAAATGGCCTTGAATAATTATGAGCTCATGAACTAGTCATTATGTCGGAGGAGGGGAGGGGGCTTTTCATTACATGATTTATTTGTATCATGTGAAGTATTAATTAAACAGTCTCTGAGCTTATTATTTCACAATGTCATAAATTATCAACAAAACCATAAAGATATTGATTTCAGCTTGGTTTTAAATACAGCATGATTTTCTTAAAACACAATAAATTCACACACTAGGGATTTAAATGGGTGATTCCAATTTTTTTTAAAATGTAAAAAAAAGTTTCACTAGCTGTAATTGACATGTTTTCTGTGCAGCACAAAATCTATGCATTTGTGCCCTGAGATAGTTTTGCGATGCTATTTAAGTCAACTAGCTGCATTGATAATGTTACCCAAAACTGCCAGGCTTGTTGAAAATGTTATTTATTAACATGAATATGAAGATTACAATTGAATTCAAATTCTGGAAATTTTTGGGGCTGAAACCCCTCATTTCTGTCTGTTTGAAGGGAATGTAAATTATTGCATTTATAGTGTTTTGGATTTCCTTGGATCTCTAACTAGCTCTATATTTAGCTGCTGCTTGCAGTACTGTGATATATGTTTTCATACTGGTATCTGAAGTACAGTAAATACCATGTCAATTGTCACCCACGCAGGACTGAAATAACTTAGAGAAATTTGTCATCAATGTTTGTTGATTCTGATAAGTAAATACTAATAAGGGAATTCTCCATTTCAAAAGAATATGGGGACTACCGTTACTCAGGTCTACTCAGGTAAACCTAGATGAACATAGTTTACCTGCCAGATGATATTATATTAATAACAATTAGTTAAATTTAGGGTCATATTATAGATGATAAAAATACATATTTTTTATAAACACCACTTTTGTTATCTCTCAAATCCATTTCACAGGTTGCTATTATAAGCCAAGAAGTGATAAGAACCAGCAATGATGTCAGAGTTCTTGAATTGATCAAATGTCTAGATGAATAACAGCTTCATCCATTTGTATCAGAACTATTAGATTTACTCTGGATGGAATTCCTCCATTTATATGGCATACAGTTTTACCAGTAGGTCCGTTTAAATATGGCCCAGGTTATATAACAATGAGTAGAATCACGTGATCAAATGAATGTGGTTTACACTCAAAACTTTTGCGATTTTGTCTGCTAACGGTGAGTTTTATCTTGATTATAACGATCGTGCACTTAATATGGTTATTTTATAAAGCCTTAAGTTCATTCTGTTAATGTAAGAATACCCAGCAAGTACCGAGTTCGCTCTATCTTAAGCTGTTTTTAATTGATGCTCGACCAAATGCAGTTTCCGACCGAGTGTAATAATTATGATCAAAAGTTTTGAGTGTAAACCGCATTAATTTGATCACGTGATTCTACTCACTGTATAAGATGCCTGATAATGTTTCATTTCAGTACTCTCCTAATATCATCTATGTATTAATCCGAACACATTAACTTTGGCAATTGTTCAGAAATATGGAACTATATGCAGACTATTATAGAATCATATAGAGATATAGAGTCTGTGTTCATATTTATTTTTGATGTTGTAAGCTTAGAAGCTAACTTATATCCAAACACAATTGTCTACACAAAGCTCTTGTTTCCATCTTTCTTATCAACTACAACCACGGGATATGCCCAACTACTGAATAGACATTTTGAAATAGCTAGCCTTTTGCTATTAATCACCCACATGTTTTGAATATAAGCCTCCAACAAGTATATTGTTACAACATTGTTACCATCAAAAGTCTACATAGTGTACTGAATTCCATCTTTCTTAGACACTCCAAACCCTGGCGGTGGCCAACTACTGCTCTTAAAATTCTAAATCAGTTAGTCCTTCACCTCCGTTTCAGAAGTTTCACATATAGATAGCTGGCAACAAGCTAAAAATGAAAATTTATACTTTAATTTGTGGATAGAACAATGGAAAATATAGTTATTGAAATTATCTTAAAATATCTTCAAATTACTCAATGATTATATACTGTCTGGCCCTTTGACTTAGGCATACTATCTTTAGCTCACCTGTCACATAGTGACAAGGTGAGCTTTTGTGATCACTCTTTGTCCGTCGTCCGTCCGTCCCCCAATAAATCAATAAAAAAATCAAATCTCTATAATACCTATTATAGAGATTTGATATTTTTAGGGGTTGTAGAGGGGCCATGGGGTCATATCCACATGTCAAGCACCTGTGGTATTTACCTATAGAATTAAGGCATCAACCCTTCTAACTGTTGATCTAATAGATTTTTTGCACTGCAGTAAATATGAAGAAGGAAATCATCATGTTAGACTAACGTATTTGATCAGCTCATTACTCAATATTCCTTAACACCAAAGATAGCCAGACAAGATGTAACACGATTGGAACATAATGTGAGAAGCTAGGGAAAGGTTGTCAGGACTGATATCACAAATACATTAATTACTCAATGTCTGACGTCAGCTCACATCTTGTTCATCTTATTTGCTATATGTAGAAGCTCTTCAAAAACACACAAATAAGATCAAAGATATCAAAAATTGTGTATACTTGGTGTTGCTTCTATTCCAACCTATGCATCAATGTAGTTTTAAAAATCTTTTGGACATTTTACACTCGATATTATAACGCCCACACTCAAAATAAATGAAATTGCTGACCTATAGTCGATTCAATGAGAAAAACTTATATAATGAGGGAAGTATCCCATTCGAAAGAATAGTGGTCTTCATCGTTAACTCAGGTATACACAATTACACCTGTCAGACGACCTAATGTTTGCAAACCGTTCTCATTTGACTTTCAAAAACTGTTATACATATTTTGTTAATTTGTCGATGTGTGTATGGTATCAGTATCCGGAAACTATGTTTGCCACATTTATTATGCTGAAAATCCACAGACTTTGTCAGCTAGACTTTTAGTGTCAACATTGGTTTGTATCTCACACTGTGCTGCTTGTCTGTGATTATATCAATATTTCTTTATACAAGGTGCCAGAATCATAATACAGAGTATCAGAGTATCAGTAGAGGTGTGTTATTTATACATGACATTCATATATCGATGGCTTAGAATTAGAAGGTCGTATTTAGTGCCACTTACAACCTTTTAAGATTCATACATATTTGAAATCTGCTTCACAAGGCGCTTTTTATGAGCCTATTTTCATGAAAATCTGAAATTGTCATGTTGACCAAAATGAAGTTTTAAAAATGTGTTTTCCTATAGGTAATGAGTAAATTACAGACAGTTTTCTCTTGTTTTCTCAAAATATTGATTTGGTAGTTCCGACCTTCTTGTTCTAAGCCAGCGATATAGCTAAAACATGTCCTACGAAATATTGATACTAACTGAAAGGTCATTATATAGTTATTCATCTTCAAGTGGTGTGTCCATTTTCAAATCCACATTTTTATTGTTCGACAATATTCATATTATAAGTATAGTCCAGTTAGGATATGGTGACAGTGATGTCATCATTTATGTGTACCCAAAAGATTAAAACCATTGCTTAAATAGGTCGAGTTTAGTTTTGTATTCACTCAGAACTGTTAGTTTGATCCTTTGTACTTGTTTTTACACTGTACTAGTGGATTGTTCCACTGCATCACTGGATTTTTATCCTAATGTAACAGGGAAAGAAAAATGTGCAACCAGACCGGGGCTCGAACCCGGGACCCTTCGCTTACAGGGCGAATGCTCTACCAACTGAGCTAGCCGGCTGCCTACACAAGTTTCTCCCCTATTAGTTACTAAATACTCTACACCCGGCTACACACACCCCCTCCTTCGAAGAATTCATCCTCGAATTCCAGGAGTACCAGAACCTCTGTGGGACGTTCTGAGGGTGTATGGTGGGTTATTTGCGTTGGGCGCCAAATGTAACAGGGAAAGAAAAAATGTGCAACCAGACCGGGGCTCGAACCCGGGACCCTTCGCTTACAGTCCCCTGCGAAAAATGTTCTAGAACCTTGAGTAAGTTCTAGAACATTCAAGAACTTTCAAAGAACTTTAAGAACTGTTCTTGAACTAGTAAAATCATTCTTGAACCATAGTTCCAGAACATTGTAAGTTCTTGAACTAGACCAACAGTTCTTGAACCTTGGTTCTAGAATCTTAGATGCTCTTGAACTAGACCATCTGTTCTTGAACTATGGTTCTAGAACCCAAATGGTTCATGAACTGTTCCTGAACATGATTATGTGCACACTTTTTGATGACATCACAGATTTTCAAAATGGCTGCCAGTATGACATGTGCTCAGATGTTTGAAACATTTAGTGGTTGTTTTCATCTAAATAAGCAATCTTATAACAGGTAAGTTGCATAGTTTAGCATGTTTAGTGTATAAGAATCTTGTGTGACTAATCTTGCTCATAAGAATAGTGGTGCAAACTTAAAATATAGGAAAACAAATAAGTAAGTGGGTTGGGTATGTTTAACAAGAGGTTCCATGAATAATAGCTGAACTATTAAGCTAAGTTGACAGGCAAATTGATCATCCTTCAGCTATTTTCACTATTTGAAACCTCTGGGAACATGAACATAATATTATTCTATTCTACTTTGAAGCATAATGAGGCATTCATTAGAAAGATAGTATATTTACTGTTCATACTTTCAACACATCTGTCTGACTCAAGAACAGTTCTTGAACACTTCATGCCATAAGTGTTCAAGAACTGTTCTTGAAATAATCCTTGATTATAAAACAGTTTTGCTCTTAGCGGTAGTTGTAGAAAATGGAAATTTAAAGTTAATATAAGGGAAATATGATACATTGACCGACTGTTTGTTTACATGAGTGATAAGAACTGATATTTTGTACAGAAATATGACTGATAGAAATTAGCTAAACCTGGTATTGTTTACAACTTAATGAACATATTTAGTAGAGTCACTTTGAATATTACCTTTTATGTGTTTTATCTTTGTTTTAATGCTAATGTAAAAGCCTTAATTTCCTTATTTCTTTAAATTTCTTGCAAGCATTTGTCATGTACTTGAACCAGTTTTCTGTCTCATATTTGTTCATTTCTTCACGTTTTTCAATTCAAACAGTAAATGCATACCACTATGCATGTTTTTGACTACAAAAAGTTCATGTAAATAAATTGTTGGTAGGAAACCATTTTGAACTTTTGTTGCTATGTATAGTAATGAACAGAAAAAAATAATTCTGGAACATGTTCAAGTAAAGTTCAAGAACAATGCCATCTTTTATTTGATTTTAAAAGGATGTACATACATTTCTGTTCTTGAACTTAGTTCTGGAAATCTTGATTAAGAACAGCTATTTAATGTTCTTGACTGTTCTGGAACAAGTTCAAGAATTTAATCAAGAATCTCTAGAATGTGTTCTTGAACTTTTCTGGTACATGTTCCAGAATAATTTTTTCCTGTTCTTGAACAAGTTCTTGAACTGAGTTCTGGAAATCGTTATTCAAGAACGGCCATTTCTGTTCTTGAATGTTCTGGAACAAGTTCAAGAATTTAATCAAGAACAGTTCTTGAAGTTTTCGCAGGGGAGGGCGAATGCTCTACCGACTGAGCTAGCCGGCTGCCTACACAAGTTTCTCCCCTATTAGTTATTAAATACTCTACACATGGCTTCACTAACTGGAATATAGATGTTGAATCTGACCTAGGGGTTGTATAAACTTTGGGTTACTCTCTATATGCTATTTTCTATAGTGTGTAACACAAAGGTTACGGCTCAGACTGGTCAGATTCTACTTATATGAATATTGTCATCTGTATGACCTTCAAGCTGTAACCTTTGGGAATACGTTCACTTATAAGGTCACAATTAGTATAGTTACAAAATTAATGTATATAGGTCTACCATGACCTCTCGGTAATGACCCCTTAAGAGACAGAATACAAAGTCTTTAATTGTCACGCCTTGAAGCTTTTTGTAGACCCAATACTTGTTTCGATCTGACATCGGTGGAAGTCAAATCTTGGTAAATCTTTGGTTCAAAAGCAATCTTACACCTGCTTTACCCTAGGAAGATCATTGTGTATGGCAGCTGAACTGACCTCACTCACACATCGCTGGCTTAAAATGAGAAGGTTGTAAGTACTACTTACGACCTTTTAAGATTCATACACATTTAAATTAAGCATCACAAGGCGCTTCTTATCTGCCCATTTTCATAAAAATTGGAAATTGTCATGTTGACCAAAACGAAATTTAAACCACTGGTTTTACCATGTGTAAAGAGTAATTATCGGACAGTATTTTCTCGTTTTCTCAAAATATCGATTTTGTAGTTACGACCTCCTCATTCTAAGCCATCGACATGTCAGACTCTGAAGCCAGACAATATATCATTTGTCTATATCTTTATTCCACTACTTGAAAACTACCCATACTTTATAATTAAAACTAACAGAATTTAATCAGATGTGTGCAACAGAATATCATTTGTCTACATCTTTGTTCTGACTCACTGCAGCTAATGCTTCAGGCATTAATTTAAGCCTTTATTTGCCAGTCAGCTTTCTGCTGAAATATGGCAGGCAGTGCCTCCACCAATATTTGAACCTCAGGTCCCAGGCTGAGAATTAGATGGCAACCATGCAACCACTGAGCTACAATTAGGCACACTTTAAAACTATTTTATAACTCAAATTTATGGAATTATTTTATAATTCAAACTTAGGGAATTATTTTATAATTCAAACTTAGGGAATTCAATCATGTGTGTTTGTGAATGAATCGTTAATGCACTAGAATTTGATTATACAAACATTTGAGATGCACAAATTATTAAAATTCAAATAAATTATTAATTGGCACAGGACTTAAAGTGGTGATGTCGTCACTAGTGTTTTTTTTATTTTACATCATTTAGTTTATTCAGTTGCTTATCAAATATTTGTTCAAATCAAATTAATTCAAAAGTTCACCATTGATATTTCAGCAAAATTGCTAAAATTAATATTGAAATTTTATTAAAAATCTCACCATCAGTATTTCAGCAAAATTTCACTGATTATTTCCTCCTGGAATACTGGTGGAATCTCATAGAATTTGACTTATCTGAGTACATGTAACACACTGTCAGAGAGAGATTTGTAATAATTCTAAGTTATAAGTTAGAATTCTAACAAACTACCATACAATGACACAAGCTGTGTGACAACATTCCGTTCCATTAATCATTCTCTCCTGTTAAAGACATATATTCTACTTATACTTACTGATTAGATTCTCCCTCTTGTAAAACTTACCCTACTGAGTATTGCTAGAAAATGATGACACAATTATCCTTTGGCTTAAATCTTTAGAGAATATTTTTATGCCTTGCTTTATTCTTACCACATGACTTGTGATTTGATTAATTTACTGGAGTGTTTATAGTGTTTCAATAACATGTGACCTTGACCTCACAAATGGCTACAAATCCAAGACCAAATGATTTTTTTTTTGCTATTTAATGGAAACGAGTCTTAAGTAAAATAAGCGTTCCAGGAAATTTATGATCCCTATCAGCAACCCAGCACCCTGAGAAACAACTTGGTAATTGGGTTAAACATACATGTAATTATCCCTCCCCCATATTTGATGAGGGGTTTAGCTTTGCATATGTCTGTCAGTCAGTCTATCTGTCGCTGTCGGTTGATGTTGGTTGGTCGGTTTGTTAATAGACCAAACTTGGTTTTGTTCAATATCCTCAGAACACTTTGCCCTTAGTGATCTTCAAACTTTTCATGGAGGTTGGCCAGCAACAGTAGATGACCCCTATTGATTTTGAGGCCAGGCGATCAAAGGCCAAGGTCACTGTGACATTTACAATTTTCTACAATTAGGCTGCCATGTGGCCATACATGCATACATGGATATGTTTTACAAACAAATCTTGTTTTATTTTCATATTCAAACATAGTTGGTTTGGTTAAATGCCACACATGCCATTGACATTCTCCTGGTGTTTTATGATTTCTCAGAAAATGTGTCCACTGGGAACCTAGAGATTTGTAGACGACAATCAATATGATAGACAAGTTTAGTGTACTGGTTTGATTATTTAAGGTGTTGTTTTTTGGCATGCAGAAGTGGAAATTTATCTACTATATGCTAAGCTAGTCAATGGGTTAAGTTGTCTTACAATGTTCAAATATAGATCTGCTTTAAGTGCATGTTTATATTCTCATTAGTCTGTAGACCATAATATTTCACTGGCTTAGAATGAGAATGTGCCACTTACGACCTCGTAAGACTAATGCATGTTTGAAAACTATATATTTCATGTTAATGTGGACCAAATTGAAAATTGGTCTAGAACCAAATATGTTATCCACTATAAATAAAGTCATCATTATTATTATTAAATCTACACCATTAAAAGGTGCTTCTGATAATGAGCCTATTTTCATAAAAAGCTTGTTTTACCAAATTTTTTTTTAATTAAAGAGTGATTGTCGGACAGATTTTCTTATTTTCTCAAAATATTGATTTTGTAGTTAGGACCTTCTTAATCTAAGCCAGTGATTTGTTCCTGCAGACATTATAGTGACATATAGAGTTAAAAAACTGAGTTACTGAACCATGCAATAGACTTTATAGTGAATACCCTTAAGGTTATGACTTGGAGACAGCCTAGGGTCCGTTGCTTTAGCAAAGTGCTACCGATTGCCTTCATTCAGTTGTCTCCCAGTCAATTAAATAGGCTTGTAAGGACCTTGGACTGACTAAGATGGTCAAATGGTCAAAACGAGTGACTACTAGCTTGCTTATGATGTTATAACCATGGCTGCCTATTTAAATAATTGTGTTACATCACATTTTGAAAAGAGAATATTAATAGAGATGTGCACACCTAGCCGGATGTGAGGTTCTTTATCAGTTAACAGTTAAAGAGGGACCCCGTTCGTCCAGGAAGAATGTCAGAGAGAACACCACAATTTGATTAATTGCTCTCTGACCTGGCTGAATACCCCATATGAGCTGTATTTTATTGCTCGGAACTAATTTCTGGACTGAGGGAAATTCTAACTCTGACTCATTGATAGCTCATGGTAAAACTCACATTTCCCAAGATAATTTTACATCAGTAAAGGTAAAATACATGTAGTTGATAAAACAAACATATTATACATGTGGAATTCGATATTTAATTGGATCTAAGGCAACAGTACTACATATTCAAGCCTTTGTACAATTAATAAATCAATACAATTTGAATTGTTTAAATGCACATATGGCCCATATATGGCATAAATATATATATATTATTGCCATTTACCACTGTATTACATAGACATGACCTATTACCAAGATCAAATTAGCAGTGTCTACTAAGGTAAATACTCATATTTATATGTGAAAATTAAGTCTACATACTACATAAAAATGTTATTTACTAAATTCAAGGCAACTTTTGTTTTACAATGAATTGAAACGTCCTCTATAGTCTATACTGTTTCTGGTGCATGTCTACATAAGTTGTGTACACTGCCCCAGGCACCATACTACATGATTATAAGAGAATGGAGAAAATGCCACTAAAAATTTACAATACCTTATGTAATAATTATGGTTTTGTCATAAATCTCTGCTATATTTACCCAGAGAACAATTATATTCTTTGCTGAGTCTGAGAATGTAGTATGAAATCAAAATGGCAAACTAATAATTATCAATGATCAGTCAAGTCTGTTCTACCTGTAACCGATGAACATTCCGGCAGACTGCAATAAACCAATTAGAGCAGAGGGGCAATGGTCAATTGCGAGGGTAATAAATTAGGATAAATGGAGTTCAAATGTCAAACAACCACTGAATAACTCTGATACTCTGATATTCTTCCTGGAAGAACAGCGTCGGTCTTTAAATGAACTAGGGGTTTTATCAAAGGTATGCATGACTACTACTAGTACAATGGGTTGACCTTCAATACACATGATTAAATTCGTCTGCTTTACATTATATCCATATTCATTTGAGTCAATACCTCTGTTTTTAACACTTTCATTTACAGATGTTCATATAGGTCTAGGTGTGCACATCTCTAATAGGGGTTTTCGATCAAGTACTTCCACTAGACAATATGATTATCAGAATGATAATCAGTAACTGAGAAATCCATATTTAGCTTATGCAATATTATTATACTAGCATTTAAGTTACTTAAAGTAATTACAGTATTTTGATATGAATGACTATCAGTCGTTAAATTGCTTGAGCCTCAGAATCATTACTGTATCTCAAGGGCACTCTCAGTCCTAATTAATTGCTATAAGTTCATTTGAACAAATTGAAGAGCTGTGTTTATTGATTTACTGACCTTTATGTTAATTAAGTCATATGAATAGAGGATCTTGCATGAGTGCTCATTACATACAAGTTTTATTAAACGAGTGTACAAAACAATGTGACACGAGACTTTGCCAAATGTCATATTGTTTTTGTCGAGGAGTTTACAATGTGTTGATTGACTTACGTTAAGTAACCCTGAACCAACCCGAACCAACCAATGTCAAGCTAATTTAAAATTTACGTAACAGACTGGGAGTGCATTACGATATTTTCAGCAAGGCTTATTGCACTCCAAAGCCGAAGGTTATGTGATAAAAGTCTATCTTCATGATTTCTACTATATGATTTAATTAGCCAGGTTTTCACAAAGTGAAACCTGGCTATTAGAATGCTGAAAATGGCGGACAAGCAGGCGGGCGGGCAGGCGGATTGGCAGTGTCCGGTCAATAACTTCAGTTCAGATAGACCAATCATGACCAAACTTGGTATGTAGAATCCTTGAATGAAATTCTAGCTGTGGATTGTATTTGGGGCTTGTTGGGTCTAGGTCAAGATCACTGTTACTACAAATATAAATCATTATCCAGTCAGTATCTTAAGTTTGGAATGACCAATGCTGACTTAACACTAGCCTGTGATTGTATTTGGGGTCTGCGTTGTCAAGGTGTATAGTTCGCTGTTGCTAAAACTTAACTTTGGAATGACCTATGTTAACTAAGTTCAGTATTTCGCACCCTTGAATCAAAAGCTAGCCTGGAATAGTATTTGAGGTCTTTTGGGTCAAGGTCACTGTTACTAAAAATAGAAAATCAGTGCCCGGTCAACAACTTAAGTTTGGAATGACCAATGTTGACTAAACTGGGTATTTACAACCCTTGCATGAAAGCATTGCTTGGGATTGTATTGTCAATTGGGTCAAGATCACTATACTAAAAATAGAAAATTAGTTTTCAGTGAATAACTTAATTAAGGATTTAGACATTGCGTTGACATTTTGTGTGGATGTAGCTAACTTAGAAATTAAGCTTGGGATTGCATTCTATGCCAGTAGAGTCAAGGTCAATATTAACTTATTTAAGTCACACTGGAGACTGAACCACTGATGAAGCCTAAGCAAAGATTTCTAGAGTACTGTGGTATTAAAGCCTTGGAAAACCTGGTTTCGTGGCACTCAGCCGCCTTTCTTGTTATAATATTAAATTAATTATGATGTGCATAAAAAGTAAATTTTATCCTTTATGGTGCCAAGGGTGTGGAGATCTACTGATCTACTGATGCAAGAAGAGCTAAGATGCAGGAGGCATATAGTGATTGTCCTTTCTGTTTGTCCGTCTTTTACAAAGTTACAAAAAGTTGATTTTTTTTCAGTCCTTCATGGCATAGTTAAAATTCAAACTTAACATACTTCAACATTTACCATCATAAACACATTACATTATCAAAGCCATGTAACAATATCCAACATTTCAACAGAATTAAGGCTCCTACTGAATGACTTTACTATTTGTTATGGACATTTTTAGGCTTCCACCGGGCATATTAGCGTTTACTGAACATAGTCTTGCCCCCCCAGTAGTATCCCCGCACCATGCAAGATGAGTGTACAAATCTCAGTTCTAGATCGAGTCTTGACATTTATGACTATAAAAGTATTAAAGTGCTAATATTATTTCAACAGTTTTTCTGATTTCTGCTAGATTTCTCATTCACTGTAAATGTCCTATGATAGTCTTGGTAATAATTATTGTATTGATATTTAAGGTCTTGGAAAATGACACAAATGTCATGTTATATATAATTCACAGGATGTGACCATCCCACTGTCGTTACCTGAGTAAAGTGAGTTTCAATTCCTTGTTTGTACGCAATGTCATATAACAAATGAGTCATATGACAATTACAATGAGGGAAAGTCAATTTATTAATATTATACCAACATATATATCGTCTCAAATACAGAACAAATAGTGCAGTGTAATACAGTGCAGCAGATCACATTTTCCATATCATATATACATGTCTGGTTTTCTGAGAGAGAAATGCTTTGCATTTTAAGCCTGCCATTTTTCAGCTGTACACTTTCTTGTGTATTTTCTCCACTGATGATAATCGCTGGATTACAATGAAAAGGTTGTAGGAACAAAATTGCTATTTTGAGAAAAAAGAAAAACTGTCCGAAAATTATACTTTACTTATGGTATAAACAAGTTTTTGGACTTTATTTTGGTCAACATGAAAAGTTCAGATTTCTTGAAGATATGCTCATAAGCGCCTTGATATATGTGTGAGTCTTGTAAGGTTGTAAGTAGTTTTTAGTTTAAATTGTGCTGCAGTATAATTCGATGGCTTAGAATTAGAAGGGCGTAAGTGCCACTTACGACCTTTTAAGATTCATTCATATTTAGAATAAGCATCACAAGGTGCTTCTTATGAGCCCATTTTCATAAAAATCTGAAATTGTCATGTTGACCAAATTGAAGTTGTAATAGTTTGTTTTACCATAAGTAAAGATTAAATGTCAGACAGTTTTTCCGTGTTTTCTCAAAATATCGATTTGGTAGTTATGACCTTCTAATTCTAAGCCATCGAATTGTCACGTGTCAATTTGGATTGATTTAGACTTGTAAATTCTGTAAAATCTTGCTCTAGAAAGTAACAATGATTATTATCGCCTCTTTTTGTGAGTTAATTTTCTTCAGAGAAAATAATATTTTGTTAATACTAAATTTCCAAGGCAGTACTGACTTATAATATCAAATTCCCTATAATTGCACCAGTATACGTACCCATGTTAATTGCATTCAGCATACCTAAAAACAATACTTAAAATTATCTTTGACTATTAGAAACAAGTTCAGTGTCTTGCAATTAACTCATCATGCGATAAAATTGTATATTTGATTTGAATTGGTTTGAGTTCACTATGCACTATGCAAATGTTATGATTACAGTATACTTAATTCTCAAATAAATTTGTTTTTGAAAATACTAGTAATTCAAATAAAAATTTATATAATTTTGTACTAAATGTATTTACAATTTGTGTTTAAAAAATTCTAGTAATGGAAATTAAAATTTGTACATCATTTCAGAATTTGTATTTGAAAAATACTGGTAAAGAAATTGAGATTTAGAACCAATTAATCCATTTTAACTATATATCTGGTGTCGTCATTTTCTGCCCATGCATGCTGCAGTGAGCGTATGACAATATCACATAATATTTATATTCAAGATATAAATATTGCACAACACATGCATATTTGATGCAGTTATATAATCAATCCACTTGGGATAATATTTGTTGTAGATGTATGATTTCATGTTAAAATACTGTCACATGAATTCATGTTAAAATACTGTCACATGATTTCATGTTAAAATACTGTCACATGAATTCATAGTAAAATATTGCTGACATTTGATTTTAATGGGGAGAAATTGGCGGGCATGTAATTTCATGTCATGAAATCACATGATGTGTATAAGTTTGATGATGCAATTGATATTGCATTGGATGGAATGGTAGTTTGGTTCTTAATAACTCGTCCCTTTGGTGCAACAAGGTTGTATCTCAATAAAGTATATGGGGAATATAACCTTGTTGCATGAAAGGAAAGACTGATGTAAAGTCATCTGCTTCATAATAAACCTTGCAGCGGCCATACATACACCTGACTATGATCCCTATAGTTACCAAAGCAGTTCCCCTTCTAAACGGACCATGTTTTAAGAGTTGTCCTTGAATTTGTTAATTCTAGAATGGCCGAGCATAGCCTTTATTTGCTTTATTTCTACGGAAACATGGCAGGCATATATATGTACCTCCACCCGGACTTGAACCCGGGTCGCCAGAATAGATGGCAGCACACTAACCACTGAGCTACGGAGGCACAGTTCATTTGAATGGCAAAACAGGTTTTAAATTGAAGCAAAACTAACATGGTAGATCATGTGTAGTTATATGGTTTTACCATGTCCACCAACCATGCTCATTAACCATGTCCACCAACCATGCTCATTAACCATGTCCACCAACCATGCTCATTAACCATGTCCACCAACCATGCTCATTAACCATGTCCACCAACCATGCTCATTAACCATGTCCACCAACCATGCTCATTAACCATGTCCACCAACCATGCTCATTAACCATGTCCACCAACCATGCTCATTAACCATGTCCACCAACCATGCTCATTAACCATGTCCACCAACCATGCTCATTAACCATGGCCAAACCATGTCCACCAACCATGTCCACCAAACATGGCCAAACCATGTCCACCAAACATGGCCAAACCATGTCCACCAACCATGGCCAAACCCTGTCCACCAACCATGCTCATTAACCATGTCCAACCATGGTCAAACCATGTCCACCAACCATGTCCACTAACCATGGCCAAACCATGTCCACCAATCATGGCCAAACCATGTCCACCAACCATGGCCAAACCATGTCCACCAAACATGGCCAAACCATGTCCACCAACCATGGCCAAAACATGTCCACCAATCATGTCCATTAACCAGGGTCTAATTTTAACCATGTCCACCAACCAGGGTATAACCAGGGTCAACCTTGCTCACCATGGTCATCAATTTGTTATTTTGTCATACTTATAGGTCATGGTTGACTATGGTTTGACGATGGTCAGCCATGGTCTGTTTTGCAGGGGAAGCCAGCGATATGTCCTTAAATTATACATACATCATCTTCATGTAGTTGTCTTATCCTGTTATCTTCAATGTTACCATTGTAATCAGTGTCTCTAACATCCATGTGTTCACAGTCTTCTACTACTGGAATCAATAGTTTTACTTGGCATAGTTTATAAGAACATTGTCTCCCGAGATTCCATTAGTATGATTGCCGTAAGCAGCTGGATTCTGATGCCATATTGTAGTCTCATCAGATTTCGAAATCATCACAAATAGCCCTCACTCTTGTCATTTAGTCATTTAGTAAGTATCTGTCATTAGATATTTCTGTTACGTGACTGAAACGTAGTCTTGATCATTTAACCATGTTAACAGGATTCTAAGTGTTTGAAATCTGTGATCAATACTTTTAGTTGTGTCTTATTGGCATATAATCACCCTCTGTAGTATTGAAATGGCACAGCTAATCTGTATGTTATAGCTTTGGTAGTCTGATATATATATCCTAATGTTATGATATAGCACCGTCAACTTTTGAGGCGATAATCTAGAAAAAAAAACCATGAGGCAAATTATTTGCTTTAATAGTAGTTTCTCCAATTTTGTAAGTGCGCAAGCGCCTCATGTGCATACCTGCCAAGCAAGTTAAATCCAAAATAGGAGTGATAAAGCAAAACATGTTACAAGATGCACTTAAATGTGATTTAAAAGGGATTTCAATGCATAAACGAGGAATGTATTGATTCTTGTGTTTATAAATATGGGACAAAAGATCATAAAATGAATCAAATGTACCTTTGTTCCAAGTGAGGTGAATTTGGAAAACCAGAAATTAACAACGAAAATAAGAGTAACTCCACTTTAATAGGAGCACAATGTACTTAATTGGCAGGTGTGATCATTTGCCTCAGCATTGTTATCATCAGGGCGTGTTATATTATAACACATGTAATATGCCTTTTATATTATGCAAGATATGAAGGATAAAAAAATTGGCATTATATTAGTTTATGAGTATCTAAAACTTCAATACTAATATTGTATGTTTTGACTCTAAGCTTACAAAAATGTATGTTTATTATTTTGGCTGAGAATCAAATCATTTTGTGGGGGATGTTCATGAATTATAGCTGAAATAGCAGAAAACCTACTACATAGATCTAGCTATAATTCTTTTATCTTCATCTAAGTTAATATTGAAATAAGTGCCATCATTATTAGCATATTGACCATGCATAGTTTATTGATAAATGATAGAAGTTAATGAATTGGGCTTTAACATATTGGAAATCGATGCACATACGCTCCCTATGTCCAGAGATCATTACAGCATAGATCAATTGATATTTCTGATTATAACCCTGGCTAATACTCCAGCCAGTCTAGATTATTTCTACTTTTTGTATGCTGATATGTCCCATGCAATACTTCAAAGAGAGTAGGTATTGGCTTATTACATAACTGTCAGAATACAGCTTATATTTTCATTTCTGCTAGTTACATTTAGTTATTGATATTTTACATTTCGCTGGCTAATTAATAGAATGAGAAGGTCGTAAGTACAAGCTCGATATTTTGAGAACACAGGAGAAAACTGTCCGAAAATTACTCTTTACATATGGTAAAGCATGGTCAACATGACAAGTTCTGATTTTCATGAAAGGCTGATAGGAAGCGCCTTATGGTGCTATTATTTTAATCTTTGACTAGAAATTAATAAACTACATACTCTTCATTGAAATTTGCCAACAACCAGGGTCCATGCATGAATACTGCCAGTATTCTGACTGGGGATGCTGCCATTATTCAAATTGAAACTGCCACCTCATATTTGGGATGTGGTCACAAATATGTATCCTAATGCAGAATATGCCAGTTAAATTCCAATTAACCCATCAAGACGTGACTGCATTGCTTCAATTCCATAGAAATATTCTGTCTGAAATGATCTTTAATATAGACACATATTATATACATATAATTTTGTTATGAACATGCTGCGATTTTCTATTTGATCTTTATCATGACTTGCTCTTCTTTTATATTGATTATTCAAATGATCCATAACTTTTCTAAAGATTTTGCGAAATTTCTGAAATAGTTTTATCTTCATTTTGCTGTTCAGGAAATGTGTTAACTGTTATGATGATAACTCACAGAATTTAAATCAACTATAATGATTACGTTCTCTATCCGCGCAAGCAGGCTGGATCGGATAATGTAGGCTGGATTGCATGTTGGATTGCAAACAAATCGACAATGGAGACGTCAGTTTTTATGAAATTTCTGTTTTACTTGTAATGATCCCATTAATACATTGTGCTATTTATAAAGCGATAATTTACTAGTACAACGGTACTTTTACTTTAAAAAATGTCGACCCCAAAGGGAAACAAGAGCTGTCACAGCGGTCCACTATTAAGTTTAGTGACTGGATAAATAGAATAATAGGTTAGTGAAGTGGACAGTGAATGTCAGTATATTTTTATCATGCTTGAAATGGCTGTGGAAGTTATATCAGATTCGCCTCATATTGGCTCTTCCGATGAATTCTTCCACCTGAGATAAACTTACTCACTCACAACACTTAAACCATTAATCTCTCTTTCTCTAGTATACCTTGAGAGATTCAGATGTCAGTTGCCTTAGCAAAGCGCTACCGAGCGCTTTCATTCTGTTACCTCCCATTCAATTAAATATAGAAGGCATGGAGTGTAACCTCCCCTGGAAAGTACTATGTAGTGCTTTAGTTAGGCTGTTCGAGATTAATAACACGCTGAACACTTGTTTTGCAATTGACCTAAAATACATTATCTCTACTTAATATTAATGGAAACAGAGTATTGAGCCATATGACTAGCTGCACTTTTAGCTGTAGACTTTATATAGTGTATTGTTAATGGTGACAGCTCAGAGGTCATATTCTATCTATTTAATTACCCGTCAATATGTTTATTAAATACCAAGCGAAAGAAATTTTATCGTTTTCTGTGAGCTGAATCCTGACTTTATGTCTGCCTACCTCAGTAAGCGATACCAGATATTATAGTTAATATATCATATATATTCTAGTTTATTAAATATGAATGTAAATTTCCTAGCATTTTGGTTCCTATGATTCTGGTGTTTATGAATGTCTGAGACAAAATTATTGATATAGTAGATTATTTGCAGTGGGGCGGGGGGGGGATGCTTACGTAATTGGCAGTATGGCAATAAATTCTGGCAGACTTTAAAAAAATACCGTACTGAAGAGCAGAAGGACCTGCAGCTATTTATTCAATGACAAAAACAAGATGTTTCCATCCCCTGCAAAACAGACCATGGCTGACTAGGTTGTATGACCTATGTTTAACAAAATAACAAAGTACCGACCATGCATTAGGGTGTTTCATTTTTTGAAAATTTTCTCCGATCAAAAACCTTTTTTGCCCAACTGTGACCCTCCTCAAACAATGCATATATACAAAATTTCAGCTAAATTGGTCAATGGGAACACCTTGCCCTTCCGACTCGAACTTTTGACCCTAGAGGGTCTTAGATCCACTTTCGGATTATTTCATATTTTTTCAAACTTGTACAAACTATGTGATGTGGCATATCATATTGAAGGGAATGGTCAGAGGAACAATGCTGTAAAAGAATGCATAAGATTAAATACGTTTATAAAGAGTTATGTCCCTTTGAAATTTGCCAAAAAATGGCTTTTAGACCAATTTTCCTTAAATTTGATAGTATTTGAAGTAAATTGAAATACGGTAGATAAGCATATGATTGGAAAGGTCTCAAGAAGGCACTTTCAATGGGACTAACAATACAACACATATTGTTCTGTGAAAAGTTATGATCACTTTTAATAATGATATAGTAATTTGTAGATTTTCCTACATTTTGATCAGTGACTGTCACTATATGGTAGCTCGCAATAATAATGATACGCTTCCGCTCTGCAGTATTTGCATAGTTGTTTATGTCCCCTGTTCCTCATAGGCAGGAACCAATAGGCAGAGCGAATGTGAAACCAACAGAAAGGAGCCACTGCTATTTGAAAACCAAAAATGTTGCATCGGGAAAGAGCAATTTCCCCTGATGGTAGATGATCTTGCAATGGATTAGTTAGGACCAAGCTCATGGCTTACTCTTTCACCTGTTACAAAAATGAAGAGACTGACTTACAATGCCTTCTCAGCAATGGAATTTGGATCGGGTGTTACTTAAAACCCTTCTTCGTCTTCTAGATAAAGATCAGAATAAGAGAGTCCTCAGAATTAAATGGACTGTGTAAAGCTCAGTGAAACATGTACACAAATGTCAGACAGAAATCAGTTTCAGATTTGCTCCTTGAAAACTGATTAAAATCATATTCAGTAGATGATGTTGCAAACCGAATCAGGCTTTGAGTAGTGTGTTCAATATAGCAACCTTTGTTACAGTCCTGTTCCAGCCTACAGCTGGTCTAGGGATGAATGAGGTTCCTACTCCTATGATCATGTTATGAGGGCGCTCCCGGAAACATTCCTTGTGTGTAAATCTTCATATTTCAGTAGCTAGCTTGACTGAATGTCAACAAGTCTTTAGTTAATATTAAAAAGGATATGTCCCCTGGCTTGTCTTCGACGACTCTCAAGAAATGCCCTCTGAGTGTCCTCTAGTATCGTCGTGGCGCATACAGGGGTTTTCGTGGAATAGTCGTTAGTGATAAAAGTTGCTGCGTGCGTTTGCATTTGTTCAAGGTCTCGGGTGGTGTTCTGGATAGGAGTTGAATGCTCTGTTGTGGGCATGGCTATTGTTTTGTAAACAACTGTCTATAATTCTGATGTTCAATTTGGCACGTTCCGACCAGGGAATCATATCCCACAATTTGTTTGCAATTGTTAGCAATGTCGCAAACATAGGTGCCCAATCTCCATTTATTTGAATGCTAGTGTCATTCCTAGACACTTGATGGCCTCACATTTAGTAACAATCTGGTTTCATCAAGCTTGGCTCTCGTAGATGTAATTATACACATTTTGTTGGATTAATATAGAAGCTCATTTTCCATCTACTGTATCAGGATCGCCAAGAGTGTAACTTTGTAAGGTCTCCCTGGAGGAGATTGGTGTCGTCATGGCTATGGGTGTGTATTATACTGTCATCGGCAACAGTTTGGAAGATATCGTTTATGTAGACCAGAAATAGTTGCGGGCGTAAACAGACCCATGTTACACTCAGACATTTTAGATTAATAAAAATTTGCATTGTTCGACTATGCTGCATACGTTGACCAGTAGTCATGACTTGATCCTGATAAGAGTCTTGTTTCTGATATCATAGTGCTTCATCTTTAGAAGCAGACTACTATGTGGAACATTGTCAAACGGTAGGACAGATTCTAGCAGAATCGAAAAGATACTGTTTATAGTGGACTTGAATTGTTTGTAAATGTCAATGCTGAAAGGGGATGGGTGTGAGTGGGTGGGGGTAAAGAACATTCAGAACTATGCAAATACTGCAACAAATGGGACCCACATTGGACGCATTTATCATCGTTTGCAACTGCTGTAGAGTGAAAATCACTGCGTTTAGCAAGAACATAATGGAAGCTACATGTACCCTCATATGATAAATAATTATACAAGTATCATGCGTGATTAAACAGTGGATACAACTTATAACTAAACAGTATTTTTATATTATTATGTCCCATTGAATGTGCTTTCTTGCTCAATGGATATGCTAAAGTACATGTACTATATTTTAATGTACTTCAAATCTAAATATATGTCGTGAAAATTGGTTAAAAAGCCGATTTTTTTAATTTGCAAAGAGACATAACTCTTTATAAACGTATTTAATCTTATGCATTCTTTTACAGCATTGTTCCTCTGATCATTCCCTTCAAAATGGTATGCAACATCACATAGTTTGTACAAGTTTGAAAAAATATGAAATAATCCGAAAATGGATCTAAGACCCTCTAGGGTCAAAAGTTCGAGTCGGAAGGGCAAGGTGTTCCCATTGACCAATTTAGCTGAAATTTTGTATATATGCATTGTTTGAGGAGGGTCACAGTTGGGCAAAAAAGGTTTTTGATCGGAGAAAATTTTCAAAAAATGAAACACCCTACCATGCATGGTCAGCATGGTTGACCATCAGTGTCAAACAAACATGGCTAGACCCTGGTTATTGGACATGGTTGGTGGACATGGTTGGACCAAGGTCTGATCATGGTCAGCCATGCCAATTTCTCAGTCCAACCATGGTCAAACCTGGTTTGCGATGGTTAACCATGGTCAGCAGTAGTCCATTTCCAAGGGTCATTCTTTACAAAAAATGTCTTAAGAATCGATATTGTCATGATCGGGGAAAGCAGTTTTGGAAGCAATAATTACAATATAGGGCTGTAAGTTTACTTTGTTATTGGCTCTCATTTCCAGTAACAATAAGCGTGTTATTGCACAATAGAATATGACCTGAGTGAGCATTATAACAAGTGTACTTGATGTAATAATTCATGATGTATTTATGGTACTCGAGATGTGTGTTCTGTCCAATATATGTCTTGTTTGTTAGATCTGTCTGTTTGTTAGTGCGCCACTCACTATATAATATTCAGCAGTTTATCTCTAATAGTCATATAAAACACTATCAATCAATGGTTTTATGTTAAGCATTCTTAGTTACAATAAAGGGTAGAGGAATGATAATTATGTGAGTGCTATTGTAATCACTGGTTCCGAGCTGTCCATGTCCTTATAAGACTCCCTTGTAGTTGGTAGCTTAACAATGTCTTTCATTTTAACCCATGCTTGGTGTTGTAAAATTATCTCTGATCGCTTTGGTCATGGGATGGTACGTTTCCCTCTGTAATATTTAAATTGGTGTTGCTTTGGTCCATCAGGAATAATTCAGCTACATTCAGCTGGTGTCTGTCACATGGTGTTTGCTGAATGATTCCCTACTACAGTTAACTCTAGAGCCTTATTCACAAATATTGTCTGATTGTAAGTAAAAAAACTCTCCCCTTTAGAATGAAGCCAATTATATACAGTTCATGAACCGTTCTTGAAATATTCATGAATGGATAATGCAGTTCATGAATTGTTCATGAATAGTCAGTGAACAGAAAGTAAAACTTGTGAGTGGAGTGTTCTTAAAATTTGAAGTTAATGAAAGGTTCTTGAACACTTATGGCATGTTCATGATTTCATAAACATTTTGCAGGGGTAGAGTCAGATGTTGTTATAATTGTACCGATTTTGATATATGTTGGAAACAACAAATAATCAGATAAAAATTCACATGGTTAAATCTAATTGCAAAGAAATGGCAGTTATTATAAATTTTGTTAATGTTAAGTCCTAGTCTGAACTTCTGTCTTACAATGTTGGTAAATGAAAGGCCTCTGGTCTTTGAGTGTTGTTTGGTGACATGAAATCAGTTCCCCGGTGTTAAGCTGGTGTCTGATTCCTAGGTTTGTTTGATTGTCACGTTCTAATGTTTCTGGTTGTCAATAGAGATGAGAGGTGTCATTATGGTGTAATATTACCATATATGGTCAGCATTTTTTACATATACGAGGGTATATTCAAAAGTAATGTCACTCCTCTCGTGGTTTAATTGTTTATAGGCCGATATGCATAAATGTGATATCAAAATGTTCAGCAATTCATTTCTGATTAATATACAACGTGCTGCATTATTCGAATTTCATAACTGGACTATATGAACATTTAAAATATACCTATGACGTCATATCGCCGCACACGAAAATTACGATTGTTTTTCATTATCATAACAATTTTCTTTTATGCGTTTTTTTTTAAAAAATTAATTCTTGAAAGCAGACAATACTTTTGTGACGTGATGAAACAAATGTTTTGTGTGTGTTGCTAAAAATTCAATAACGTCACTCAATTTTGAAACTCGTAATATATCTTCAACGCATTGATTACTTAGCGAAAACACGGCAAATTTGTGACAAAAAGACGCTGCGCGTAGAAATGCACTTTTACTAAATGTGTTGAAAGTCATCTACTTAAACTTTAGTTACACAAGGCGGCATCATAGGCTCATGTGTATGTAGTATAATATTTTAAGGGGGCATATATCACCAAATCATTATCAATAAAGAGTCATATGAACGGTTTTTAGTAGATCCGAAAGAACACCCATAGTATTTTAAACGACGTCAATTCAATTCGACGTTCAAAACGGCAATCATTATGTGGTGAGTTAAATATTTTGCTGTGGGACTATCTAGGGGACACTTAAAAATAATTTGATTTCGCAGAGGGTAAGTGTTGGGTGGGTTACACATTTTTTAAGGTCTTGGAAATGACTGCATGGTTTATAAGTCGTTAGAAATCACAAGGGATGAACTTCTGCTGGATGAGTAGGTGTCAGCAAGTAACGTCATTGTGACGTGGTTGACGTCGGACTTGCGGCGATGTTCGTAAGTATGTCTCATGAAAATGTTCATATTTTCAGAACTTGTATGTGCATTGTTGTGAAATTTGGTCATCACATTCAAATTAGACTGAAGTTACGGTGTGAGTAATTTCGTGGTTTTACTGACATTATATACGATTTTATAGCATCAGTGACATTACTTTTGGATATACCCACGTATGTATCAAGGATCTTTAATGATCGAGTATACTCGTTACATTTATATATCGCTAGCTTAGAATGAGAAGGTCAAAAGTATAAAATCGATATATTGAGAAAACATGAAAAAACTGTCGGTAAGTTACTCTTTTACTTAAGGTTAAACTAGCTTTTATAGCTTCATTTTGGTCAACATGACATTTTAGTTCCGATTTTCATAAAAATAGACTCATTAGAAGGGCCTGGTACTGGAAATTTCAAATATGTATGAGTCATATAAGGTCGAAAGTAGTAGTTACGACCGTCTCATTCTAAGCCATCGATATATACAAGTTTTATTAAACAAATGGAAATAAATAATATGTCACGAGGCTTTGCCGAATGTTATATTGCAATATATATTGTGTTATAATGTAAGATTTTATTTATCATATAACCTTAGTGAACACTCATTATCGTTCAAAATGATGGTGTACGCTACATAGGTCATATTCAAAATTTAGCATTACAATGTCATGTGACAACGTTTTTATTATCCGGACGTCACAGGTTGATTAAATGCATGGATTGGCTATTATAACGTCAAGCTAATTTAAATATTTATGTAACAGTCTCCCATGGAGTCCCAGACAGAAGGTTATGTGATAAGATTAGAATTATTATGCACTGGAATCCCAGATGATGATGTTAAATACTCGTTTTTCATGCTCTTTAACATTTTTAGCTTGACTATTAGAAAAATAAGTGAAGCTCTGCCTATAATAATGTACTATCCAGTGACAGTGACTATGTGTAGAATAGAACATGAGTAGTTGTTGTATATGGAGTTTTAATTCGAGCGCAGCGAGAAAAGTATACTCCATATACAACAGAATTTTACTAGAGTTCTATCTGACTTAGACCAGAGATGAAAATTGTTTGTTTATCAGATACATTTTTCCTGCAAATCAATATGATCTCTTTGTATTATGAAGGCAGCTTTTATGAAGAAATGAAATCTTGATGTGCCTAAATGATTGAGTTGTCATTAAAAAATTGAAAATCTGAGTTTCTCACGATGTCATATTTGAGTGTGGCGCCCGTCTTGCTGCGCTCTGGTTCTTAACATGTCACAAGAAGTAGTTTTGTGGTTTATTTTTATGCTTTATCTGAATGTGTAATAATGTGGAAACTTGCAGAACTGTGTTTTCTTCCTGCGCATGTGCTTCAAGCATTGTCTTCGGCTGTCGTATAATAGAAACCCTGCAAAATGACCTAATTAAGTATGATTAAATCTGGAATTAGATAGCTTTATGTTTTACCCTCTGAGTTTTATGTTTTACCCTCTGAGTATAACTCTCCTGTTTATCTTTCTATGTTATGTCTATAGTCATTACCTTGCTAATTAACCTGGCAAATATTACCCACTTTCTCTAAGGGGAAGTCATTGATTTTTGGATGCCAGAAATTATTCTGTTTTCTTTTCTCTCTGCGACTGTAGGATTTAAATACATACTGTAAGCACGCCAACATATATTTCTATATTTGCTATTAATTTCCCCCTACTGTCATTATGTTTATTTGTTCAATATACATCTGTATTTATACTATGTGAAGGTCTAGCTTATAGAGCTGTGATATCGTGGCCTGCTGACTACTTGACACTGTTGTGGAAATCAGTTTGGAATAAATGAGCAGATTTTTTTACAACATAATAAATATGTTTCATGTCTTAATCTAATTAGAATATTATAGTTGATTCAATAACATATCATATGTTTAATGGTGTTCAGTTATAATTGTCAGAGATTCTGGGATTGTCTTGCTGAATAAATTCTTTTAATTTGTGGTTTGAAGTTTTAGATATCACACATTCTGTTTTAGATTTTATTGGAGAATGGTTTAAATTTTCCTCTAGTCTTTTTAGATTTAATTTAGAATTTTAGTCATGATAATAGGGTTGGGCGAGATAAAATTGCCAAGTATTATATTAAAAGCATGGTTTATTATATTAATTAAATCCATGGAAACACTTAGCTGCCATTTCAGTCTTTGGTTCTGTCGATACATTATTACTAAGGGCATTTAAGTGCCATGGAAAAGATGTTCCATTTGCTCTACTTATTATTGCTGTCTTGCGGTGCGGCTTAATTGCTTATGTATATTTCATTTATGTTCTGCCTCACTGGTAATTGGGGACTTGCATTTATAATACCTTAGTTGTCATGACCCTGTGTGTATGACCCTATGGATGGGGTACCATTTCACACGACTACTTCCTAAAATAATTCTTCCAGTACTAAATACAGCATATAAACCTAATTACTGTATGACTTATTGAAATACTAACATAAAATTAAACTTGTATGACTTATTGCGAATAAGCGCATTGTTTCAGGTCACTGTATAACTTCTCCTATTTTCGTTGATAACTTCTGGTTTTCCAAGTTCACCTAACTTTGAGCAAAGGTAGCTAGTTTGCGATAGAAAAAAATCGTGTTTTTTTAACATTTCTCTGTAATTACCTAGCATACAAGTATGAAATCTTGCACGAATAAATGAAAAGTATCTACCTAATACACACTGAAATTTCAGCAACATCAGACATGAGTTAAAAAAGTTTTGTTCATAAGTTCTATGTAACATATTTGTAGTTTTGTATGAAATATCAAGTTAGAAGACTTGATACTTACAACAGCCAATTTTACGGTCATGTGATACGCATAACGGTATATTTGCGTATTTGCAACCTACTTAATTTAACACATGCGAGGCCCGTCTGTGAATATGACAAAGTACATTTAATTGCTGTACATTGTTTATATGCGACACACCTAAATAAACCGAATCATAGGGCCTCTTTATTCTTCTCTTTATAACAGCAATCTCAATCCCCCCCCCCCCCTATCACGGATTGTAACGGTTAAATAATTGATAGTAAATCATCAATTGAATACCAGATTACCTCCCTGCGTTAAACTGTAAATACGCATGTAATTTCAATATGTAGTAAAGAATAAATGTCTTTTACTTGGTGACTGAAAATTATGAAATTCAAAATGGGAGTAGGTAGGAAGTTAATGTAGTTCTGTGTAATTTTTTACCAAAATCTGATAAATAGCTTTTCAGAAATCTTTAAAAAACACGATTTTTTTCTATCGCAAACTAGCTATACATTTGGTTCATTTTATGATCTTCTGTCCCATGTTTATAATCACTTGAATGAATACATTCCTTGTTTATGCATGTAAGTCCCGTTCAAATTGCATTTAAGTGCATCTTGTGACTTTTTTTGCTTTAAAACTCTTATTTTGGATTTAACTAACTTGGCAGGACCTGGTATGAGCACACAACTTTTATATTAGTATTGATTTTATATTGCAAAGAATGGCGATTTATTATACTGTTGATTCAATAAGTCATGCTTTAAATGAGGAAACTATGATCCCATTTAAAAGATTTACATAGTTTACATGACAGAGAAGCTTATGTTTCCAACCGTTATCATTTAACTTTTAACAGACT
Source organism: Spisula subtruncata (assembly GCA_963678985.1). NCBI lineage: Eukaryota > Metazoa > Mollusca > Bivalvia > Venerida > Mactridae > Spisula > Spisula subtruncata. The sequence continues at coordinate 6,631,209 of OY787675.1, read as the reverse complement.
GTATGTAGATTTATTATAGTACCTAAATATAGTAGGTTGACCTTCAGACAGATGTGGATGAAGCGAAGCATGATATATATATAGCTTTAAATCACTGACATTCACAGACAACATCTCAGGGATGAAGTGACAAATTGCCATATTTCACTGGAAGAGATTTTATTCTTCTAACATATTTCCTGAAGAAGAAAATAATTATCCTATCTACATGGGATAATGATTTACCATGTGAGAATCTCTGTAGGATAATAAATGGACAAATCTTGATGTCTGTGAGAAGCTGTCAAGTATATTTTCATCTCTAAAAAACGATGGATGGTTATATATACTGTAAAATCATTAATATTCGAGGGGGGGGGGTAAATTTTGTGGATGATCTCAACTACAAAATTAAATCTCCATGAATATTAATGATTTCTTTTTTTTGTCTTTAACGTTTTTATTTCCATAAGACATATACATAGTAATACATATATACATACAATATTACATTCACATACAACTATATAGATAGGTTACGTAGTATAACGTAATATTCTGTGTATGTCGTTATGATTTTTTTGAGAATTTATAGTGTATAAAGAGTAAGAAAGAGAGCAGGATAGTGTTGAAGAGAGAAGAAAAGAAATTATAGGTGGGGTAATACCAACATATTTGAAATATATAATTAAGTTATCTTTTGCCATTTTCTATGACAGACTTCTACTATATTACCATATTAATGATTTCTGTAGTATATGATTTAGCTGATAAGATATCCTTGAAATTATGTCCCTAGTGCAAAAGGGTCTTTTGCACCAAAATCATGAAATTTTGTCCCATTGAAATTAAATGATTTTGCAGGATAATTGTTACTCAAGCTTTCTTGTTGTTGTTCACTTATAGTATACCAGGCTCCGACCTCCCAAAGCATCTCAAATAGAAATCTCAACTCTCAACTCAAATTGAGATTTTGCTCAAATCAGACTACCGTAATGCTTTTAGAATTCTGTTTCCATTTTTCAATGCCAATTTTGAAACAAGCTTTCAATTGAAAATTATATTGAGATTGGCTGGGAGATCGGGGCCAGAGCTCAATTAAAGTGCTCCATGATTTGCTCATCTGCAAATTACTTATTTGCTCACCTGCATTCTTGTATAAGCTGATCACGTAAATGAATACTCGGGTCAAGAATAAAAAATGCCATTATAACCAATTTTGTCAAGGAAACGCCAGTTACGTCTTTGCAAATTTTCTTTACTTGGAATCATCAATATTATAATTTAGAACTTTCACTAAATAACACTTTCTTGACAAAACAGGAAAATCAATTAAACAAATTTTCTGTACTGGGAGATAATTGCAGTTGAAATTTTGAATAAATAAAAACATGTGCTTTTGAAAATTGGCAAAGAATTATTTTGTAAAAAAGTGATAATTAAGCTCGAACATTTTCGGTACGTGATCACTTCACCTGATGATCTGAGCCTCTTGTAGGAAATAAAGGGTTTCTTTAAATTACATTTGGGTGTGCTAATGAGTTCTTATCACACGCAAGTGAGGCACTCAGACTCAGCACTTTTTGCTCTAGAGAATCAATGATACCCCTGCGAAATGAACAGTTACAGTTCATGAATTTTTCATGAAATATTCATGAATAGTTCATTTCCATATATCATGAAAATTTCATAAAAGTCCTTGAACTCTAAATGAGACTTTTCTTGAAATGACCATGAAATATTGATTCATGAACTGGGCATGGTTCATGAACTGGGCATGGGTCATACCACCAAGGATTTTTCAAGTACCTCTCATGCACAGATGTTTTTCAATAAATCATGAACTGTTGAAGGACTAATTGATTTTATGTACACAGTTCATGAAAATGAATGTTCATGAACCATTCATGAACTTTTTTGCTATATATTTCTATTGTCTCATTTAGACTTCATGTTTTGGATATGAACTGTTCATGATTACAATTTTCATGAAATTTTCAAGGACAAACTGATACTACATACAGTTCATGAAAATAAAACTCAAGTTCTTAAAGAGTTCATGATAGTCTCAAACTTTTCATGTACTTTTCAAACTATAACTCTCACTGCTGAAAATGTGAAAACTTCAGGTAACAAGAATGTACACAAGGTTTTTTATAAGATTTGACCTAAATGACGTGGTTTTTTATCCAAGGGGCCCAGATTCCAAATGGGCCTTGCATACACAGAGACAAATATTCTTAAGAAATTTCATGAAGATTGAATCAAAAGTGTGACCAATCTGGAGCGTAACACAATCAAATGTTGGTGGCATCTCCTTGTCACAAATGCTGACTGTCCCATGAGCATGATACATATTACTTCTTCCAGTGTCATTAATTATTATAAAGTAGTTCAGGCATATTTTGAATTAATGAACTATTTTCTAGACACCAATTAATGTTTTATATGAGAAGTTCTGTCAATTTTGACAGCCTTAGCTGTGCAAAGCCGGTGAATTTTAAGCTGAACAAAAAAAAACTAAGGCAAACAAACAAAATCAGGGCTTTGCAACCAGTGTAGAGCCAGATCAGCCGGCACGGTTACATCAAGGTCTACACTATTTGTTGCTCAGTCAGTCAGATGTGTGGAAAGCATGAACAATAAATATATTATCTGTATAATGAATGCCTCATTATGCTTCAAAGTAAAATAGAATGATATTATCTTATGTTCCCAGAGGTTTCAAATAGTGAAATAGCTGAAGGATCAACTTGACTGTCAGCTTAGCTTAATAGTTTAGCTACCTTTTGCAGTCCAATTTTCTATTCACATTATCATGATCACTTCATGAACAGTTCATGAATAATTATTCATGGAACCCCCATCCATTTGCTAATTTGTTTTCCTATATTTTAAGTTTGCACCACTATTCTTATGAGCAAAATATTAATCACACAAGATACTTATACAGTTGACATCCTAAACTATGCAACTTACCTGTGATAAGATTGCTTATTTAGATAAAAAAACAACCACTTAAATGTGTCAAACATCTGAGCACATGTCATACTGGCAGCCATTTTGAAAATTTGTGATGTCATCAATAATTGTGCACATAGTCATGTTCATGAACAGTTCATGACTGGTTCAAGAGCTCTTCATATATCCACAACATGAACTATTCAAGTTCTAAGGGTTCATTATAAGTTCATGATAATTTTGTGATGCACTTCAAACACACATTAAGAACTATGGTAGATTCATGAAAAGTTCATGGTCCACATCATGAATACTTCAAGACAATGAAAAAATGTTTCAGATGCATCATTAGTTCATGAACTGTTCATGCACACATTTTAAGAACAGTTCATGTCCAAAAGTTCATGAACCACGTTCAAGAACTTGTCAAGACCTGTACATGAACAGTTCTTGATTGGTGTGAAGTGTTCATGAAATCAGGAACAGCATTTCGCAGGGGCAGGATTGTCCTCTTTGCGCTCAGCACTCCCCTGTGACACCATGGTCAACCTAAGGTTGTATGACCATGTGGACCATGGCGAGATAGAATGAACATGGTTGACCATGGTTGCATATTTTGTATCATGGTCTGACCATGGTTGCTTTGGTTTGACCATGTTCGCTTGCTTTCTATCATGGTTGTATATGTTTGACAAATTGTTTGCTTATTTTCAACCATGGTTTACCATGGTCATCCATGGTTCGCTTTGCAGGGGCAGTTAACATATAAGCCTGTCTGTGAAAATCAAGTTGCTTGATGATACATGGTGTACTTTGGTTCTGTAACTTAAGTTTACATATTGAGTAGTTTTTGGAATAATAATTGGGTGCACCTTTTTCTTACCAATTACTGTGTGTACCTTTTTCTTACCAATAACCTTTTTCTTACCAATAACTGTGTGTATCTTTTTCTTACCAATAACTGTGTGTACCTTTTTTACCAATAACTGTGTGTACCTTTTTTCTTACCAATAAATGGGTCTTTTTCTTACCAATAAATAGGTGCACCTTTTTCTTACCAATAAATGGGTGCACCTTTTTCTTACCAATAAATGGGTGCACCTTTTTTCTTACCAATAAATAAGTGCACGGTTTTCTTACCAATAACTGGGTGCACCTTTTTATCACCAAAAAGTGTGTGCACCTTTTTCTTTCCAATACTTGGGTGCACCTATTTTACCAAAAATGCGGTGCACCATGATTACCTATATTGTATCCAATTTCAGGCACAATTCGCACAGTTACTTCCCAGTTGTGTTATAAATTATGCATTTAGCTTCTTATCCCCCTCCAGAATCTTAGCTTTTGTAATTTTCCAGTGTTTCCTGGTACAAATAAAGTAATCTAGTTTGCTGTAAAGTTTGTTTTCTTGACAACACCGAGCCATTGTTTTAAACCATGTAGATACTGTCTCCGTAGACTATCTTAATGTAACAATGTAACAATGTAATCCTATTATAGGTGGGAGTGTAATTCCAAGTTTGTCTCAAGTTATAGATCAATCTCAGTCAGCTCTTTCTAGCTGCTTTTAGAAAGTGTCTTTCTTATGTTCTATGAGGGCTGACTGTAATAATTTAATTTCAATCGTAAGATTTTTTAACAAACAAAAATAAGGAAATTGTTGTAAGTTCCTACAAATATGCAGCCTGTCACCGTGTGCTTTAAAGCCAACAGTATTCAGGTCCCCTAAAGGCGCAGCTTAAGCAAAGGACTCAACTTTATCTATTTTGAAAACCCCTGCAGCTTTAGTGAAGCTATAAAAGGTTTAAAATCGACCAGTCTGTAAATAAATATATATTAATACATCATGAAATCAAGAATAGATGCAAGTTGTGTGTCATATTTCATTGTATAGAAAAATAGAAACTATAAATCATCGTTAATTGTCAATTAGAGTCAGTCAAGGTCTATGTTTTAGAGTATATAATTACTGTTGATTTAATAAGTTATCATACATGCCATATTTCCCGCATCGTGTGGGAGACTCCCGGATTTAAGGGTCTTTTCCTGCTCTCCTGCATCTTTATTAAATCTCCCGCATTTCACGAATTTAAAAAAAAAAAAAAAAATCGTTTTAGAAAAATCCGGGTAAGCATGATTGAAGTTTAACTTTTCTCGTAAATTTCCGGTGATGAATTAACAATTAATCAATTAGCCATTAACAAGCCTTTATCAGTTTTGTTTATGACACACCAGGAGAGTGGTCACTTCAATGAACAATCGATAATTAACCGATAAGAGTATACATAGGTGTCATAAATTAGATAAACATCGCTTTAGGCTCCAGCTGTTGTTTACAATTTGGTTAGAGTTAAAAACCAGCTCAGACCGGACATTCCTGTACAGAATTAACTCGGAGCAGTTACATCCCTTTGTTAAACAGTAAAATCGATTACAGTTTGTATTATTTTTTTTTAACTTGAATGGTATTCAATTAGGCATCACTTATTTTAGATATATTTTTGAAGCTTTCTAACAAATTGAATTAATTAATAAGTAAATACTTTATTTAACAAGGCTGAACATTTGGTTTCCAAATCATCCATGTGGGCCTAAACTAATTTTATGCCTGAACTTCAATTTATGAATGATTTTTTGTGTTTGAATGATTATATGTAAATTGCATAAGAACAAGTTTTTTTTATCGTAGCAGTTGTTTTCTATAATATTAAAGTTTTTTTCATAAGTTATCTGAAAATTCTACAGTAACTTGTTATTGTTTTCCTTGATGTGAGTAATGTTCAGGTGTATGATGACTGAACTGGTATATCATAGATGTAACAATGCAAAGGGAATATAAACTTCATCCTTTTTAGTTCGTGCAAGAAAATCTCCTGCATTTCATTGAAATCTCCTGCATTTCCATCACCAATCTCCTGCATAGGCTCAAGGAAAATCTGGCATGTATGAAGTTATTATATAACATTTTACTAAAGATGGAACTATCCCATTAGAAAGAATAGCGGCGATTACAGTTAATTCACGTATACCCAGTTAAACCTAGATAAACAGTTTATCTGACATCACAGTCGAGGTTATGTTGACATCCATTATCATTTAATTTTGAATGAACTGTATATATGAACTTGATCATGCTCACTGAATAATATTGTCTGAAAAGTACTTAATTTACTCGAATATTGATTCAGCTTAATGATGTTTGATGAGTGGGCGAATAAATGTCTGTCTTTCAATCTTTCATGAATTTGAAATTTGTATTTTTGCATAATCATTAGATTGCAAAATATGAATAGGCTATTGCTTTGATTGTAACCTGAATTTTAACTGTCTGCATCTTGCAGTCAGTATAGGAGGATATATCGCTGGCTTGGAATGAGAAGGTTGTAACTTACAACTTATGACCTTATTAGACTAATGCATATTGGAAATCTGCATCACAAACCGCTTTTTATGAGCCTATTTTCATGAAAATCGGAGTTTGTCATGATGACCAAACTGAAGTTGAAAAAGCTTGTTTTACCATAAGTAAAGGGCGATTGTCAAACAGTTTTTCTTGTTGTTTTTTTTTTCTTCAAAAAAATTGATTTTGTAGATACGACCTTCTCATTCTAAGCCAGCCATATAATGAGATGCATCTAATTAAGCTCCTTGACTTGGGGTCTGGGATGTTCGAGAGTGTTTCAGAATTTTTATCAGTTTAATTTTAGGTATTGATCCTTATTTGTTCTAAATTTCTCGAAAACTTAATTGTGTTTGTCTGTGAATAATCAATTAATATATCGACGGTGCCAAAAAAAAAACCTGTTACTCAATTTTGGCGCGAAAACTTTTTGCAGCATCCGCATCTGCTAGACGTCCCGCGCATTTCTGTCTTGTAGCCATCTAAGGAACGCGATTAGCTATTCAAATGGCGACAAGACAGAAATGTGCGGGGCGTCTAGCAGATGCTGCAAAAAAGTTTTTGCGCCAAAATTGAGTAACAGGGTTTTTGTTTGGCACCATCAATATAACCAAATCTTTTGAAAAGATAAAACATGTATAGAATTGTTTAAAACAATTATATGGCCACTTTATTTATTTATAGTAGTGTCTAAAATTTAATAAACTGTATAGTTCTGTCTAAGAAGTTTTGAATTATTAATTTGTGGTTAAGGCACAAATGTGTTTGTTTATTCTATGATGGAGCTCAGCTGTTATGTTTTTTAAATTAAGTTTGAGGAAAATCTAAAATAAATCTAATTATCTCATAAGGACATTGTTATATAGTTTTTGTGTGATATACAGACTCACAGTATAAATTCTGCTGCTAAAAACATTGATGTTTTGAGGTTTTTAAGTTTACATAACAAAAGTATACATGGATGCTAAACAATTGAGGAAGCTAAGTCTGAATGAGGTATTATTGTCACCTTGTACAAATTACTGCTAAAACATTTAATTTCGAGGGGGCAAAATTTGTGGTTTTTGGTAAAAAAGACCTTTTCTGTGTGAACTGGACGTTAATTTGTGGATTTTCCATTTGAGGTTATGAATATTAGGGTCAAAATTATTGTTCGATGAGATTTGATTAGTTGTTGAAGGTGACACACGAAATCCCCATGAAAATGAATGATTTTACAATATCCTGATTGTTTGTTCGACTTTAAACAGCATCCGACTTCTCCAAAACTTGACAGGAACAAATTATTATATGTGCCTCTTTCAAGGTTGTTTAAATGTTCAATTTTAGCTGAGTATTTGCGAAGTGTTTCCAATTGGCTTGTGTTACCAAAACTATTTGCAAATAGATTACAAAAATGATGATTAGAAACGTAAATTAAAGGTTCAAAGAAAATGAAACTTATTCATTCCTGCTAACTTTTTATGTTCGACTTAAACTCATGAACTGTTTATCATTTAATGTTATTGGGGGAACTGACACTGTTTTGCCAGAATCTACTAATGCAGGAAGCATTACAGTGATTGTCCTATCTGTTCTTCTGTCCATTCCTTGATTTCTGATGGATTATAGTAACAATGCTGTCACTGATGATCAAACCTGATGTGTAGATGATATATATATATATAAAGGAGATAATCATCATCATCATTGTTTCCTATGTCTATTTTTACCAGAGTTATGGCCCTTTAATGTTACTTTTACTACATACCCAATAATGAGAAATCTTGTTTGTTGAACTCCTCACAGGCTGTTGAATATTTTACTTAATATAATGAATTTATGTTCTAACTTGAAAATGTGAATAGATAATTTATAATGGCATTCAGGGCAGCATTTAATTCCTTAATCTTGTCTCCATGGCTGAGTCAGTATCTGAGAGTATTTGAAACAGAAAACCTCATCATTTTGTCTAAGACTTTGTACAGATAATAATGAATGACTTGATATGACCTTCAACAGACACATGTGATTCTCCTTGATTTTCCCTTCTAATATAGAATACAAATGTAATATCAAAGAGCAGCTATCTATATATAGCTCAAATTGTTCTGCCATACAATAAGCCATAATTCCAATATAATTCCAATGTACAACAAGTATAGAGGAGTGCCTCGAGAATCTGACCGCAGTAATAAAAGGTGAATAGTCTGTAGTTGTTACATTCAGACACTATATTGAGATTGACACTAAAATAGACCAGTGAACTATTGTTTAAAGATTCTATTTGTTATCAGGCTTGATTGTGTAACAGCAGCAACAGTGTTACACTCTCCTATTTGAATAGAATAACTGAAGGACTCATACAGTGTCTATTCTAGAAATGAGAAATTAGGGGGGGATTTTCCCCGTCCTCTTGAAAAAAGGGGGGATTTTAAAAAACAAGGGGGATCAAAACCAAATACTATTTTACCACAAAGATGTTTAATTGTCTTAAATGTACAAATGCGGCGCAATGGAGCAATTAAACGGGTTAACGAACGAATTTAATTACAATAACAGTAGTCTCCCTTGGTATTTAGACAAAATATTTTTATTTGAGTAATACACGAGTTACATCCCTTGAAAAGTTTGTGTTACGACGCGAATGGTGATTGAAATTAACTTGTCAATTTTGTTAAATTTTTCGATTTTAATGCGGGATTTTCGCGCGTGTCGGCCGAAAATGCGCGCGATCTTCGCAAAATATGCGTGAATCCCGCAATCGCGCGTCCTAGAATAGACACTGCTCATTCAAACCCATAGTCAGCATATTGATCTGGAATTTGTTTGTCATAATTTAGCCATGATTATGTGAAAAATAATTTTTCTATAATCACAAGTGAAATAAAATATGATCTGTCACCAAAAGTCCTGCAGCATTATTGATGAAAAGTTTATTATTTTATGCAGATATATATGGAACCTGAGCTTCCGGAACTGAGAAAATAACCCTGTTAATTCATGTACTTTTATACTTTTATTAAAAATCATGTCATATCCAGTCACTTCCGGCAAAATCAGTCTGATGACGGGGTGCCTGATAAAACTTTGTGATATCAAGTCAAGTGACTGTGTGACTTGTTATATCAGGCACCTCACTGACATGACGCACAGATTAATGTTAAAGTAACTAAATAGTCCAAAGGTAATTTATCACTTATTAAGGACATTCATTCCAATTCAGTTGAGCGGAAGTTTAAAAATCGCAGTCCCTTAGACGTATCTCAAGCATCTAACTACCATGATCAAAACGTATGCAAAAGTTTAAAATTGATTTGGTAGTCCATTTTCATTTCTTAAAATCGCGATAATTCTGAACGTTAAATACTAATTAACAGTATTGATAAAATATCGAGGAAACTGATGAGGCCTTACGAATGATTTAATTCAAATGATTTTAAACACCAAATCTCACGAATTGGTTACAACGTTTGTAAAACGTAGTTCTATGCGCTCGACCATATCAAAACTAGTTAATATTTTATAACCGCACCCCAAACTATCTAAAAGAAGGTTCGTTTTTGTTTAATTCTAAAGGGTATTGACAAGCAAATGCAGGAGAAAGAACCCTTAAACTGTTAACATATTTGATTATTAACACTTATTGAACGCGTATTATCGCCAAAACTGTAGACAACGGTTTCAAAACGTTGATTTGTTTTGTAACCTCCCCTGATTTCAGCATTTCTGAAATTACAATAAGTTCAATTAAAAAAATCTAGCCGAGTAATCGTCATGAAATTTGCTATGAAACTTCTATAATTGTTACTGAACTTGTTGCATATGCGAAAACCGTATGTTGTTCAACGATTTTTCACGTTAACATATTTTTAAAAAGTGGCACATTTTAAAATATAATTTAAAAATACAAATAACTTACGAAGTATATAATAAACTTTACTGCTTGATTCCTTACATGCGTAATTTCATGTATGCCAAGTTTTATGCTTTTTGAACCAAAACTTTTTCGGTAAAATACATTTTTCAGTTTTTAGGGGTTGTCCCCTAAATCTAAGAATATCTTAAAAACTAGCCAAGCAAAACTGTTGGGAATTTTCGAAATGATTGGCATTGATCTGATCTTCATAAAAATAACAGGTTTTATATACCTTGTACAGAAGATTTCAAAAGGAACGAATGTCCTTAAAGCAAATTTAGTGATAGGATAAAAAGAATGATCAGTTAGTGCCAGGGAGTAAGTAAAACTTTATCTGGCTAGGTTGCGTAAATTATTGATTTCGGTTACGGCTACCCGATAAACTTACTCATCCATTTGCACTAACCTATTATTCTCTATTTATTGGTAGGAGGTAGGCGATAATGTTGTTGCTGTCAGGATGTTGCCCGTATGCTCATTATAGGTATATGGTGGGTGGTGCTAATTGACTACTAAATGCTGCAGGCTTCCTTACAAACAACACCCTGCTTAGGGGTATTAAGTACATGTATTTATTTCTAGAATTTGGTGGGTAAAACTGCATGATTGTAGTCATTAAGTTAGAGATGTACCTATAAATGCTAGGCTTTTATCTTTATAACAAACAAGCTCTGTGTCCACTATATAGCTATTATAATATTTATTTACTAGAATCAGTTACATCAGTGTACTCAGATGTTGTGTCAGTGATATAGTGATTGCTCAGAATATACTACATTTGAAAGAAACACAATATTTGTTTTTTTGTTGCTATGGCAATATAAACGTAGTTTCCAGATATATTTCTAATTATTCCTTTACCTAGACATCTAGTACATAGTACACGACCATTTTAACTTTCCCAGTTTTCAGATAAACTTTGAATTTCATGAATAATTTCAAAGAAATTCTTTCACCTGCCTGTAAAATTGAGCAATTATGGTATATTATAAAGGCCGGGCTGAATTAATCTATTCCGGGTGTCCATTGGCTAGGCAAACCGCTTTGTAACATTTTTCAAGGGAGGTAATTCATGCCTTCCATATTTAAGTTAACAGGAGGTGACTGAATGAAGGTGCTCGGTAACCACGCTTTTTATTAGGCAAAGTATGTATAGCTAGTTTGCGATAGAAAAAAATCGTGTTTTTTACATATTTCTCTGTAATTACAACACCTACAAGTATAAAATTTTGCACAAATAAATGAAATATATCTACCTAATACACACTGAAATTTCAGCAACATCAGAAATAAATTAAAAAAGTTTTGTTCATAAGTTCTATGTAAGAAGAACGATAACTCTACGCAAGCCAAGGCAGCGTTTTATCGCTCTGCAAAGAATAATCTAATTGCTAATATTATTACTAGTAAACCATAAAACGTTTACGTCAAATTGGATACGAATTTTACACTAGTGAATTGTGACTCACTTACGGATTAAAATGTTTGGATTAAGTCAGAATTCAACAGAAACTGTAAGTTCAAATTCGAATTCGAATAAAAATGGCGGCGACCTTCAAACTGTTCCGCTAGTTTTCTTCCAAGAGTCAAGTTTATTTGGCAAGCCTGTCTCTAATTCTACGACACGAAATTATCTCACACACGAAGAGATGTACACTGCTATTAGTCTTTCAATCAACTCGACCCATATTACTGGTCTACAAAGAGTGAATGGTATGTGGCGCATCTACCTAGATAATTTAGATGATAAAGCTACCATGGTCGCTGGGGGGATTGTCTTACGAGGAAAATCTCTCCCTATATTAAAAACAAATCCACTGCGCCTAGACAACGAAAATACAACAAGGATTAGAATACAAAACATCCCATTATCGGCTGATGATGGAATCATTACAAGGGCCCTTATTCTAAAAGGCATTGATGTCATCACGTGCATACGTGAAAAACTGAGAATCAACAATAAACTAACCAATTGTGAAACTGGTGATCGCTTAGTAACTGTGAAAACATCCACCCTTAAAGAACCCCTGGAACGATTCATGCAATTTGCTCAATTTAAAGCCAAAGTTATACATAGAGGCCAAATTAACAAATCGCTTCAATGTCATAAATGTCTTATGGTTGGACATACGCTTCAAAACTGTCGTAATGACTGGAAATGTTTGAGTTGTAACCAAATTGGACACAAGCGGAGCGAGTGTAAACCACCAACTGAGGACAATATGTCCGATAGTAATTCATTCACCGCTTCTGAGTGCTCCGATGTAGATGATAAAATTCAACACGAAAGTGTGAACGAAGGCACCCAACGGGGTAATTCTCCAGGTACACAAAAACCAAGACGTAAATCATCCAGATCAAAACCTCAACAACACCAAGATAACAACAAAAGTGTGAATATAAGCGCTACTACGCCAGTTCAATCCAATCTTGATAAATTTCTTAAAAGTGCGCGTGTGTCGTCAGTTCGAAATGATAAACAAAGGTCAAGATCTGTGACTAGATCTCCACCAACTCCAACTGAAGTATTGAATGACCAAAGTAAAAAATCGCGCAAGGCTAACCGTGAGAAGTAATATGTACATCTTCACTAACCAACAACTGATTTTCGACCCTATATTCGAACTGTCTAACGGACTACGAGATAAATCGCCTAACGAAATACAATTTTATATGACTGAAGAATTATGTGAGTCTCTGTTTCAAACAGGTACTTGACAAACGAATAAACGAACTACTATTATTGTTTTACTATGATTTTATACCATGTATATATACTATGTGTATGTCCAAATACGGCAAGTCATAGTCACGTGACTTCCATTGATTAAAACGTACAATTGTTTTACTATGAGTATATATACCATGTACTATCTTTAGTTGTATGCCCAAATACGGTAAGTCATAATCACGTGACTTCCATTGAGTCTAACCAGTATTGTAACGAACACCGTATTCTTGCAAGGGGAATAAATATACCAAGTCAGTTTATTGATATGCATATATTAATCGTCTATGATGAGTATCATACACAATCACCATGATTTTGAGCTTGTTATTTATTGCTATTCATTTTACATCTTGTATGTGTAGTTTTATATGGCTGTTACACTTCATACCACGTGTTGGTCTTCTAGTTTACATTTATTGTAACACTATACAATGTATGTTCACTTTGTTTACCATGTACTCACTTGTTCTTTTACACATTATACTATTTTTAAGTATGATTATTAGTATAATTAAAGAACGGGTAACATACCCATTGTCTTGTACTTATGGTTGCCACTTTGTGCGTGGTGAATCAAATTTTTTAGGAATAAATTTATTGTTTATACATTATTACACTGTTAATCGCAAAAAGACTATATATCGTATAGACCATTACTACCATTGCTTATATCGTCATAAGTTACAATGCACGTTATACTTTACCAACCTCATAGTTTACGCAAACGAACGATGCTATAAATATAATGTAATGATATTATGTGTTTTAACCAGCAGTAGTAAATGTTATGTCGATATTAGACCAATGCCACTAGATAATTGTTACATTGTTTATTTTACATGTACTATTATGGTGTATTTTCAATATTGTTAAATAACGCATTATTCTATGTTATCATATACATGTATCTCTTTAATTTTTATTTCTTCATTTTTTATAATCACATATCGAAGAAACTCCATGCATCTTCAATTTTCCCTATACTATATTGTTTTCATAATGAATTTAGTATTTATTATTTTTGTTTATGACTGAACACCTTCACATCATATCCCTTAACTGCCAAGGTTAAAGAGATAAACAAAAACGCGCACGCTTTATTCAATACATCATACAACAAACAGCACACATAGTCTTCATACAAGAATCTCATTTTACAGCAGACATGTCCCATATAGTAACTAATGAATTTTTAGAATGGGACTGCTTTCATTCATATGGGAATAACCTAAGTAGGGGTTGTTCAATTTTTATCAAAAAAACATTTTGTAACGAAATTATAGATTTTCACTTAGACCAAAAAGGCAGATATTGTTTGCTAAATATTATTATCAACAATAACACATTTACACTAGTTAACATATACGCACCGAACGATAAACATAATAAAAATATTTATTTTAACAGCCTAATGGAACAAATCGAACTATTGTCGCAAGGTATATTAATAATAGGAGGCGATTTCAATGATATTTTAGATTCTAAAGATAGAGTAACCAAATCCACAAATAACCATAAAACTACTATCAATCTACAGAAATTGATGACTCAATTCTCACTAATAGATATATGGCGAGAAATGAATTTACTTAATCACCAATTCACCTGGAAAAGACACAATAATCAAGAAAAAAGTAGAATTGATATGTGGCTTATTAAGTCCGACATAATACCCACTGTACTTTCAACAGACATCCGCCCAGCCTGCATTAAATACACAGATCACCAAGCTATATCCATTAAAATATTGATTTCCACACAAAAAGGTCCTGGCTACTGGAAATTAAACAATTCACATCTAAACGATGAACATTTCTTGAAAACAATAAATACGATTATAGATAAATACAATACTTTAAACTCCATATCACCACAAACAAAATGGGAGCTTCTTAAAAATGAAATCAAAGAGAAAACAATCGAGTACTCTAAATTTATCTGCTATAAAAGATCGTGCAGAATAAAAGTTTTAGAATAACAACTGTCAAACTTGCTTAAAGTAAATGACGAAAACTCCTCAATTATTGAAACTATAGAATCTGAACTTACTGAATTGTATGAAATTAAAGCCAAAGGAGCTCAAATTAGATCAAAAATAGATATAATCGAAAATGGCGAAAAAAATACGAAATATTTCCTTAATCTTGAAAATAGCAGACAATCTAGAAAAAACTTAACAAAAGTTGAAGTAAATAATGTAATTTATGACAAAATAGAAGATATCTTAAACCAAGAAGTTGTTTTTTATTCTAAATTATATACTTCAACTAACCCCGATGTCACACAAATTAATAACTATATTCATAATGTTGAAATAGACAGAAAACTTACAACAGCTGAGGCCGATAAATGCGAAGGTCTTTTTACTATTGAAGAATGCACAACTGCAGTTAATTCTATGAAAGACAACAAGAGTCCAGGTTTAGACGGACTTACTTCTGAGTTTTATAAAACATTTTGGCATAAATTAAAATACATTTTAACATCAGTCTTTAATGAGGGGTATGAACAAACTCAATTATCTAACTCTCAACGTTCTGCTGTTTTATCTCTTCTATACAAAAAAGGCGATCCAACGAACCTTGAAAACTGGAGACCCATCTCACTTCTTAATGTTGATTACAAAATTGCTGCTAAAGTATTAGTTAATAGACTACAAACAGTTATTGATAAAATAATCAGCAATGACCAACAAGGCTATATCAAAGATAGATTTATTGGCTACAACTTACGTCAAATACAAGATGTAATAGAATATACAAATTTATTAAACCTAAATGGTGCCATATTGTTTTTAGATTTCCGTAAAGCATTTGATACTATTGAACTTAAATTCCTGTTACAAACTTTGAACAAATTTGGCTTCAAAGATCAGTTTATTCACTGGATCAAAACTTTATACAACAATGCTCAAACTTCGATTATTAATAACGGATGGGTATCTAAACCCTTTTCCCCAGAGCGCGGAGTAAGACAAGGTTGTCCATTATCCGCCCTACTTTTTATAATGGCTGCAGAACTAATGGCAACTAATATAAGAAAATCAAATATTATTCATGGTATATCCGTAAAAGTCGATAATTCGAAAAGAGAATTAAAAATTTCTCAACTAGCAGACGACACAACGCTCTTTCTTCGAGCAAAACAAGATATCCTCAATGCTTTAAAAATAATTGAAGATTTTGGCTTAGTCTCTGGACTGAAATTAAATAAAAATAAAACAGAAGCAATGTGGATAGGAAAAAGTAAAAAATGTATAGATTGCATCGGTAACATATGTTGGCCACGAAAGCCTATTAAAGCACTGGGTATTTATTTTGGTCACAACAAAATTGAATGTAACAAATTGAACTGGGAAACTAAATTAGAAAAATGTAAACAATTGATTAATAGCTGGTCAAAACGTAAACTAACAATTTATGGGAAAATCATAATAATTAAAACCCTCTTATTACCAAAGTTTACGTATATGTTTCAGTCCTTAGTAGTTCCGAAGCAAATATCAGATAAAATAAATACCATTTTATTCAAATTTTTATGGAGCGACAAACGAGAAAAAATTAAAAGATTAACTTTAATTGGCAACCGATCGCAAGGTGGAATAGACATGGTCGATTTAGAATCGTTTATATCGTCCATAAAACTTAAATGGGTAAAATCATTAACAGACGATAAATTTTCCAGTTGGAAGCTTTTGCCCCTCTTCTTCTTCAAAGAATTCGGACAAAATTTTTTCATATTCAAGTCTAATATTGATAACATTAAAAATCTAAATACGTCATTTTTACCGGAATTTTATAAAAATGTTCTTGATATCTGGATAAAAGCAAAAAACATCAACGAACACAAATCTCCAAAATCAGCAGTAAGCATTAGAAAAGAAATAATTTGGGGTAACAGGTTCATTAGAATTAAAAATACATGTTTATTCTTTAACAATTGGATAAATTCGAACATTATTTTCATAAATGACCTAATAAATGATGATGGTGTATTACAGGAAAATTTGATATATAACAAACTAAATAATAAATCAAATTGGATAGCCGAAATAACACTATTAAAGAAATGTATCCCCAAAAAGTGGATTCAAGAAATACAAACAGAACAGTCTCGTTTGACATTAGTGAAAACACAACTTGGTATCACTGTCTTTCAACGCAGTATTCACACGCAAACCAACAAAACTATATATGACGAATTTATCAAAAATAAGTTCGTAAAGCCATATATACATACCTATTGGAACTCACAATTTGACACACGTATTGATTGGTCAATCTTTTATAATTTCTTACGATACTTACCAGATAACAGACTTAAACAATATAAATACAAATTAATACACAATATATTCCCATGTAAACAAATGGTTGATTCGCCGAATTGCAACCTCTGCAACGTAATTGAAGATTATGATCATACATTTTTAAAATGTCCTGTAGTTACAGATCCCTGGATCAAATTAACGCATTGCTTAAGTGAATGCGGAGTAAATAAAAACCTTCAATCTCTCCAGAGTATAGTAATAGGAGATAGACTATCATATCCTGCAAATACCTATTTGAATTTAATCTTAACACTTTTCGGATTTTGTATTTACAAAGCATACTTTTTAAGTGAAAGCAGAACTAAGTCTTTTGATATCTACAAATTATTTAAATCAGAATTTTGGAATTTATGTAAATCTTATTGTAAAAATAATACTGATCATTTATTAAGTAAAATAAAAGAACATATCAATTAATCTTAAATTAGCTTGCATGTAATAATACTGTTATTTATTGTATTGTAGTGATTATTATACATGTATTGCTTGTATTGTATTATTGTGTCAATACCATAAACCATGTTGTTACCATTCTTTTATTGAATAAACGGGGTTAACCGAGTTGGTTCCTCAAACTTAAAAAAAAAAAAAAAAAAAAAAAAAAAAAAGTTCTATGTAACATATTTGTAGTTTTGTATAAAATATCAAGTTAGAAGACTTGATACTTGCAACAGCCTATTTTACAGTCAGGTGATACGCCTAACGGTATATTTATGTATTTGCAACCTACTTGATATAACACATGCGAGGCCCGTCTATGAATCTGACGAAAAACATGGTACTGTTGTACATTGTTTGCACACGACACACCTAGATAAACCGAATCATACGGGCCTTTTAAGTCTCGTCTGCATAACAGTAATGTCAATCCCGTCGATCACGGATTGTAACGGTTAAATAATTGATAGTTAATCATCAATGGAATACCAGATTACCTCCCTGCGTTAAACTGTCCATACGTATGTAATTTTAATATATAATTAAGAATAAAAGTCTTTTAATAGGTGACTAAAAATTATGAAATTCAGAATGGGAGTAGGTAGGAAGTTATTGTAGTTCTGTGTATTTTTTTACCAAAATCTGATGAATAGATTTTAAGAAATGTTT
Organism: Spisula subtruncata; assembly: GCA_963678985.1. Taxonomy (NCBI): domain Eukaryota; kingdom Metazoa; phylum Mollusca; class Bivalvia; order Venerida; family Mactridae; genus Spisula; species Spisula subtruncata. Next base: position 6,612,803 of record OY787675.1, on the reverse strand, counting down.
GAAAAACACGATTTTTTTCTATCGCAAACTAGCTATACCCTTGAATTACAGGCATTCTTACCCACCCTATATTTTTATGCAGCGATAAACCTTTTCTTGATTTTATGCTTTATGCCATACAAATCCCCCTTCCTTGTTACTATACTAGTATTAACTGGTGATGGCCCTTAGATTTGCTTAACTAATGTAACTAATGGTTTACCATAAATAATGCCAATAATGGCTGCAATTGACTTATAATATAGTTATAATATGTGGGGAAAAAAGGATCACAATTTGATATGGCGTGGGAGTATAAATGTGTACTTTGATGATTAACATTCATGTAACCACTGTATAATATCCTTATGTCTATTTTTACTTAAATGTTTGTCATCATGCACAGATGTTCTTTAAATAGCTTAATATTGCACACTTTTCAGAAATCCGTTGCCAATGACACAATGAGTATTGGATAAAGTAATAACGGCATAAAATGCAATATTTAGTCTGTCTCAGAATGCATTGGGAGAGATTCCAGGCAGATTACTTGATCTATAAGTTAACTGGTCGACTGCCAATCAGCCAGATCAGTGGATCAAACAGTAGTGTATCTATAATATTTAGCTTGTCAAGTTTGCGTTTATTTCTTTATGTCTAAATTTATTCTGGTTGTTCCAACAATGGATCATGCTGTAGGAGTATTATAGATTTATCAAAGTCATGATTTTCCTTGTATGGACAGAAGCTGCTGTTTGATTGGTCTAGACTGCATTTGATATGGGAGAGTAATATGGTAATTGGCTGAGAAAGAATGTAAGGGGTCATGAATGAGAGACTGAAGGGGGTCAGGAAAAGTTAATTGGGAGATGTAACAGGAATTTGTAGGTTCAAGTACCAGACTTAATTTATTTCAGCAGGGATGGAATTAACAGAAACGACGGTCAGTTCAAAGTTAAATGAGATGGTTATAAACATAAACTTGTCTGTCAAGTAAACTATGTATACATAGGTTTTACTGGGTGTAACTGAGTTAGCTGTAATTCTTACAATTCTTTCGAATGGAATAGTTCTGTCATTAGTATTACTTTTTTAATAAACAGTATAAAGCAATAATATATACTTATGTGTGTTTGTTATGAATGTCTGTAATTCAGTAGACCTGTTTTAAAGAAATGTTTAATGTCATTTGTTTGATCTCTGAGCAGTTAAATTTGCTGCATTCAGGCTGAACATGCTACGGTATAACAGTTGGTGGACTTTTATAATATTAAAATCAAATCTCCAGTAATCCATAATATGTCTATGAAATGTTTATAATTATACCAATTACTGTGTTCATTTAGTTGTGAACAGATCAGCTGACTCAGCGTTTATTATTGAATTCTATGCAGATTTATCAATTAATATTTGCCGGGATAACGAGCTTGGTGTTCATGGGTAGTTATACAATCCCCCAAGGTGTCCTACTTTATTGGCTTATCCAATAGACCTTGATCAATAATATGACATGTTTTAGAGCAGAATGAGGACTCCGTGCAAAACTATGGTAACTGCATCCAGTTATAGAGGCACCTACCATAGTTTTGAACTGAGCTCTTGAAATATTATTATTGCTGCAGCTACTGTATGGATTATTTATTTCTATTTCATTATGACTTGGAGTGGGTGGGTTTCACTTATCCCGCTGTGTTTATAGTATACTATAATACTGTTATGTCATTGATTTTACATGCCTTGCGTTACAAGATACAATCTCCTTCCGTGGAGATATTTGCTGACCAAGTACCATTAATGTACCAATCAATGGATTCACAATGTTTTTTTACTGTTCCATCAATACTTCCTCTGAGAACTTTCTCCTCAAATACTGTACCGTAATGAATAATGCCCTATATAGCAATCTCTCCATGCGTGTCACAACGACTTGACCCTCATCCTGTCGCAATGACTCCAGGTCACGGCCAGGCCGCACAATGCTGTATGCCTCAATCCTGTTGCAATCAATGACTCTTGGGCGGCCAGGCCTCAATGCTGTAGGCCATGATCCTGTTGCAATGATGCCCAGGCCTTGGTCTTGCAGCTAAGACCTGATAGAGTTCCCCAAGATATACGATGTGATATGAATTAAAATAAATACAGATATTCCATGTACAATAGTAGCGCCTCCTTCAGTAGAGCTACAACCTCGTATAAGTACTTCTTGTTATTAGGTCCTTACTGGTTTTAAACCGGAGGTTATATAGGTTTGCCCTCAGTCTGTCAGTCAGTCTGATAACCAGGTAGGGCACTTCTGTTTTGCTTGCAATTCCTTGAATTACTTGTTTAAATAAATTTAACCTCCATAGAGCAAAAACCTCTCCACGATTACCAATATTTGCAGCCCTTAAAGGGTGTTAATCTGCAGAGGTTATAAATACTAAAGTTACTGGAGAAAATATGACTTTATTGATGTTTTAATATAATGATATGTTTTGTATATTTTCAGGCTGTTTATTTACTGATACTGAAGACATTTGTGATGCTAACTCAAAATGTATAGATGGTAAGTAACCTCTTATATTTTTAATTCTTTGTAAAGACAGAAAAAATCATTTCTAATTTTGTCAAATCTTCAGAGCTTGTAGCTTGATTTTCTGGATCTACTGATCAATATATTTTTGGGATTGATCCATCACCTGATTTCCTGAATTAACCTGTCACCTGATTTCCTCCTGGATTTACCTGTCACCTGATTTCCTCCTGGATTTACCTGTCACCTGATTTCCTCCTGGATTTACCTGTCACCTGATTTCCTCCTGGATTTACCTGTCACCTGATTTCCTCCGGGATTTACCTGTCACCTGATTTCCTCCTGGATTTACCTGTCATCTGATTTCCTCCTGGATTTACCTGTCATCTGATTTCCTCCTGAATTAACCTGTCACCTGATTTCCTCCTGGATTTACCTGTTTTCTGATTTCCTCCTGGATTTACCTGTCACCTGATTTCCTCCTGGATTAACCTGTCATCTGATTTCCTCCTGGATTAACCTGTCACCTGATTTCCAGGATTATCCTGTCATCTGATTTCCTCCTGAATTAACCTGTCACCTGATTTCCTCCTGGATTAACCTGTCACCTGATTTCCAGGATTATCCTGTCATCTGATTTCCTCCTGAATTAACCTGTCACCTGATTTCCAGGATTATCCTGTCATCTGATTTCCTCCTGGATTGACCTGTCACCTGATTTCCTGGATTAACCTGTCACCTGATTTCTTCCTGGATTGACCTGTCACCTGATTTCTTCCTGGATTACCTGTCACCACCTGTCACCTGATTTCCTCCTAGAATAACCTGTCACCTGATTTCCTCCTGAATTAACCTGTCACCTGATTTCCTCCTGGATTGACCTGTAACCTGATTTCCTTGATTTACCTGTCACCTGATTTCCTGGATTAACCTGTAACCTGATTTCCTTGATTAACCTGTCACCTGATTTCCTGGATTAACCTGTCACCTGATTTCGTCCTGGATTGATCTGTCTGCTGATTCCCAATATAAGAATAGTGCATGTCCAATATCCCATGCTTCAAAAATGTTATGATTTTTTTTCTATGGTTGAACATAAGACACTGCATGAACATTATAATCCACTGACGACAGAGTGAAAGTTGTGTCTGTGTGACTAGCATAGTATCTCTGTAAGATTGAATTATATTGATGATAGAGTTGTTAGTTATCTTATATGTGAAACATTTACCAGAATGGTTGCCATAGATAACATACAGGAAATCATTATACTTCATGTATAAGTTACATAGTTACTAGTTTCTCTTTGTGATACCCAATTATTCTTCGCGAACACTGCCAGTCCTTCAGTCCATTAATGACTGACAAATTGTGATTCAGACTAGCAGAAAATCTATGTTTTTCTATTAGACAAAGAGAAACATACATATATGGGATTGTCCCTTGGATAAATAAAAATAAAAAGAAATAACAGATAAATTGTGATTAATGTTTTGCAGACATGACTAGATTCATTTTTAACAATGGGAGACAACTGTAGAAATATTCCAAGCACATTGGTAACATGATTACCTCCCTTGGCATAATTTTGATTCTATTAGATACAGAACAGATTGTCCCAGATGTCGGACAGTATTAATTTTCATAACTTCAAGGCATACTTTATTCTTTTCATAGCACTTTGTCATCTCATAAAGCTTGTGTAATATACTCTTTTGGTTTAATTTAATTCTTGGTAAATCAGTTATAAAAACAATATTTTTATGATGTTTAAGATGTTCAGTTACACCGTAAATTTTGGGTTAGACTGGTCGCCTGCTGCCTCTGTGTCTATATGTCCTCACAGTCATTATCCCTTCACCACAGTCTATAAACAAGCCAACTTCTGATAATCACAATAAGGCATACACATTGAATTGTGTAGTCTTCCAATGAGTGATACAGTGATTGGAAATCACAGATGATTTTACTCACAAGAAGCCATACAGGTTGAATTGTATAAGGTCTCAATAAGTGATACAGTGATTGCAAATCACAGATTATTTTACTCATAACAAGCCATACAGGTTGAATTGTATAGGTCACAATAATTCATACAGTGATTGTGTTTATACCCAGTGTTCACAGTGTATGTGAAGTTATCACCAAAAATAGAAACTAATTACAGATCTTTCAAAAATAAATGAGAAACGTTGTAAATATACTATAGTCCTGTAGGTAAAGTCTGTAAGTGCGCCCGGCTGTATTCGATTTGTATGTTAATTTATTATGTATCCTTATCTCTATACAAGGCCATATATACAGTCCTTTCAAAGTCAAATGAGAACGGTTGTAAATATACTATTGTCCTGTAGGTAAACTATGTTTATATAGGTTTAACTGGGTAAGCCTGAGTTAACAGTATTCACCACTTTTCTTTGAATGGGATAGTTCCCTCGCTAGTATTACTTATCGATTCCTCTGGAAAAGATCATGAGGAAATGACTTTGATACGCAAATATTCGTGTCTTTCAGGCCCCCATGACATTTGTCATTTATTGAAGCCATAATAACAAATCCTGTTCATTTAACAAAGTATGGTTTGTCCAGAATTTCATTGTCTTATAATCTTAATACTGTAAAATCATTAATTTTCGTGGGGGGATTAAATTTCATGGATTTTGTGGTTTACTTTTAACTACGAAATCAAATCCCATCAAACAATAATTTTAACCCTTCTATTCATTACCTGACAAACTCCACAAATTAGGATTGCACCGAAATGGTATTTTTTACCAAAACCACAAAAATATGTCCCATCAAAATTGAATGATTTTATAGTAGCTGGTTGCGCTTTTGACAAATTATTTGATAAGTCCATGGCAAATATGCTAATTATAGCTGATTTATATTTTAGCTATATTTAGAAAAATATCATTGATTTTCTAAATGAACGCACAGGAAGTGGATTTGTATGAGAATAGAGACATTATGTTCCACTAATGGAATATTGTAGGATTATATCTCATGTGGAATCAATGACTTTTCTCTGGGATGACGGGTGAATTATGTTGTTATAATGACCTTCACTTTGATCTGTGTGGCTTATCACCTCTTTGGTTATAATTATAATAAATTGGCAAAAAATATTTTTTTTTATGGTCTGGCATAAGTATAAGAGGAAATAAATGTTTGACATATAGCTACATCATTTATGATTTTACCTGCCATTTTTGATTGAACAATAATTTTATGCTGTAAAATCATTAATTTTCATGGGGAATTATATTTCTTGGATTTCGTGGTTCACCTTTAACCACAAAATCAAATCAAATTGACCACTAATTTTGGCCCTTGTATTTATTACCTGAAATACAAAATCCATAAATTAAGGTCCCATCAAAATGGTCATTTTTACCAAAACCACGAAATTTTGTGTCATCGAAATTAAATGATTTTACAGTAATGATATCTTGAGAAAGGCTATTTATATTAATTAGTGCTGTATAAATCTAGGACCTGTCTTGAATTGTCTAGCAAATGCTTGTTTTTGTGATGAGTTTAAGAAATATCGATATTTAAGACAACTTAGTGACAGCTTCTTCGTATCATATTTCCATTGTAAATGAGTGAAAACTTATGATTTTTGCTGGAGTTATGACCCGTTGTGGGAGACAGACTATGTTTTTGTGTCAAATACCCTTGGATGTTTATATAAATAATTAATTTTGTCATTTATTGTATTTCAGATTTACTATTCGGAACATGTTCAGATATCGGCATTCCAGAAAACTTTGTATACACTCTCACCAGACATGACTTGACGAAACTAGAAGATGAAATCCTAAAACTAGTAAGAGATGGATTTTCCTGGCGAGATGACTACACACAATGTATTATCCAAAATGTAATTATATCACTAAGTATAAAAGAGCCATTTAGCAAAAAAATCTGTTATGAGCTTATCTTTAATTGGGAGAATCAGGCTGAAAATGAAATATCCTCCGTGATGGAAGACCTTTATTCTAAAACAAACAGATACGACACGCTTAGCAATGGAGCAAACTACGAAGCTTATCCTCTGATGTCGCCTTCACAGAAACGAGACGAAATCGTACGCGTACATAAATATTTCGATAAAAATAACAAGCTCCAGAAACGAAATTACTGGGCCCCTAATGACATTGACCTAGATAACTACCTCTCGTATTACCCTAAGGACGACGTGATACAATATTACCCAGAAAATGTTCCCCTCAGTGCACCTCTCGATGAGGGGCAAGGTTGGCAAGGCTCGGGAATACCGTATGAAGATCTTGTCCTGGTCAGGAACTATCTTGAATCCAACAGAGGGAACCCGTACCAACAGTCCAAGATATTCGAAGCTCTTACTACACCAGACTATGATCAGCCGACAATGTCAGAAGGGTTCACAGATTATCCTGAAAGTAACATAGACTTTGATGGTGAAGATATAGAACCAGGCTATGTATGGAATAATGATGATATGTTATATGGTGTCTCCACCCCAGATACTGGTATGTAAACTATACTCACCTGTGGTGGTATTCACAAAGAATCTAAAGGAAAAATGTAGACTTTTATCAAAAGCTTACAACTTTCTTAAGGGTATCAGCTTAACATAAAATTCAATAATAACTACTTTTTACATTGTTTTGAAGCATGATATAGAGCGCTACAATAATCATCAAGAAAATATGGGCTGTTCTTAGTTTCTTGCAAAATATTTGCAGTCTGATTTTTGTAACTTAAGTCAAAATATTTAAGTTTTCCCTTAAGATGCTTTGTGAATACCGGCCCTAATTTGCATTTTGTATATTCTTTGCATCAATACTTCCCCCCCCCCAACCAAATGTAAAGAAGGGGCCTAAATATACATTTCACATTTCATCAATTACCACCCCCATGTAAAGAAGGGGCATAAATATACACTGCATTGCTTAGCCCCCCTCTGATGTCTGGAGAATTGTACACTATACCGGTACTTCAATGTTTTGGTGGATGTATCAATTTTGCCATGTCAGATATACACATGTATTATGTTGTATCATTAGAGATTCTGTATTTGTTATGCCCCCTATCATTGATGAGGGGGTATTTTGCTAAGCACCTTGTTTGTCGTCGGTAGACCAAAGGGTTACTCTGTTCAATAATTATGGAACACTTTGCCTTCATGTGGCGCTTGACCAGCAACAGTAGATGACCCCTATTGATTTTTAGGTCAGTAAGCCAAAGGTCCAGGTCACTGTGATCTCTTATGTTAATGACTTTTTGGGTGCAATGAGGAAATGCATGTTTAATTGCAAACATCTCTTGTATTTGTACATTTTACAAGAATGAAGCCCTTAATTGTTTTGTCCAAGTGGTTAACCTGTACATGCAAATAGACAAGGCTTTCACCAGGGCACCAGCTTTTATTGAACCCAGTCTTGTTCCAAACTATTAACCTGTACATGCAACATGTCAGAATAGCATAGCAACCATATACCAGTAAAACAGTTCATTAATTCTATGTTACACCAGTATTATAATCATGTACTTCATAGTCATGAAGATTTCCCATTAGCTAATGATTTTATGGTAAAATACTAAAATTATGATAATTGTTCAAGGTTTTGTATCCTGAATGACAAACGAGTATTGCTTCTAATTGTTTTCTAAACGTTAGATAGGAGGATAAATATTCATGAAGCGTCGTGATTTCTGTAACCACCGCCATAGGGGAGAATATCGTGATTAATGTTTTACTTGTTTTCAGTGTAATGTTTTCTGAGCACTATTGATTCTACATCACAGAAAAAACTTCCATGCACGTTTAACATGCGTTTTATGAGTGTCTAACACAGTATGTTTTTTCATACGTTTTTCATACATGGAAGTTTTTCCTGTGCATCCCATGTTATACATTGTAAATGGTGTGAGGGTCAACAAAAGTCGGCTGAATCTTGAACTTGAGACTAGAATTATTTAATACATGTATCTAGATTCCTTCAACCCTCCACACTCCCTATTTTTCATGCTGACCCCATGCTTTATAAATAGTCACCAGAAAGTGATGGCCCTGAAGCCAATACCAAACCTTACCGGTCCTGTTGAATAACCTTTAAAGTATAGATATATAAACTCAACTCTGCTTCTTGTTATGCCCCCATCTTTGATGAGGGGTGTATTGCTTTGCTCATGTCTGTCTGTCTGTCGGTTGGTAAACCAAATGGTTTCCATTTAATAGACTGTAACTAAAGAACTTTACTTAGACGTTGTTCAGAAACAGTAGATGGATGAACCCTATTGATTTTGAGGTCAGTAGGTCAAAGGTCAAGGTCATTGTGACCTTTACCATTTTTTTAAAGACCGAATGGTTTCCGTTAAATAACTCAAGAATCCTTTGCCCTTGGATCATCAAACTTTACATGTATGTTGGTAAGCAACAGTGCCCCTATTGATTTTGAGGTTAGTAGGTCAAAGGTCAAGGTCACTGTGATCTTAACCATTTTACGACTATTGAGCTGCCATGGGGCTTACATGGTTTACAAGCATCTCTTGGTTTAACTATGTGTTTATATCTTGTTATTTCAGAAGAGCAAGAAGAACTAAATGCACTAAGTGAACCTCCTTCTGACGATTATGCAGGTTAGAACTTCTTTTTCATTTTTGGGCCCACAAGGGTAACCCCATTTATTATCTCAGTCTGTTGGTTTTGTGGGGGTGTGACAATCGTCCCACACAAACCTTACAATGTTCAACAGCATTTATAACACATTGCATAATTATACAATGAATACTGTTAATTGCAATGAAAAGAGTCAATAAAACAATGCAATTTTGGGGATAATAGAAGGGGATTTGGCCCTTTTACCAGTTAGAACTTATCTTCATATTTGTTTTCTCCGTCAGGGGTCTAGTTTGCAATGCAGCTGTAGGCGCTTGCGTAAAATAAATTTGAACAGTAAAAATATTGATATATCTGATATGGCAAAAATGTCTCAAATTTCCACAATCATGACTGAGAATCGACCTCAACCATTACCACCAACTTAAGGGCTTGTGTATATAGCATCAATTCCGGCCTGGCTTATGTCTGTATTGTGTTTAGCACCTATGTTTTGAAGGCTGTGTGGCAATGGACTGGTAGATTTTAAGTTATATGAGATGCATTCTAGGACAATTTTTTGACACCACAACTACAGATGCAGGAGACAGTTAGTGATTGTTCTGTCTATCTGTTCATTTATACAGTAGCAAATGTTAAGTAAATCTTATAATCATATATTTTTTAAGTGCATCAAGGCGTTGCTTTTAAATTTGGTATACCTGTTTACAATCATAAATGCATTACATTGTCAAGGGCACTAGCACTTCCCAGCTATTCACCATAATTATTGCACCTGATTAATGTAGCCAGGTTTGATACTAAAGGCTTGACATGGTCTACTTAATTGACCTTGTGTTGAACTTGACCTGACATGGTCTACTTAATTGATTGTTACTTGATGTACCTTGTTGCAGTTCATTGATGAAGCATTGTTCTTATCGTTGCAGATATTGATGATTCTCTACCGCCAAAATTAGCCAACCTTCTAGACAAGTTAATCAGTGGTAAGAGTACTCTCCCTTTGTATATAGTACTAGATTTCACTCATACATTACAGCAGTCAGTTACCCTTACCTGAGTGTTCCTGGAATTATCTATGTCATCAAAAATGGGGGGGGATATATCTTCTTTAAGTGCCTCCATAACTCAGTGTTTAGCATGCCTGCTAGCTAATCAGAGTGCCACCAGGTTGAAATCTGAATGGAGGCACACCAGAAAGCTTACTGGCACATCAAGGCTCTGCTGGACAGGATGTATAGGTTAACTTATCCTTTAACTAATAATTTAAAAACTAATATTGCTGTAATACTTAATTATATCCATTGTTTTTACTGTCAATACCTTGTTAAGCAAGACACATAACTCTTTATAATTTTCATTATGCTAGGGTTAATTATGGGCCATTTTTCAGTGAGGCTTATCAGATGAGCATCTGCACCTACGGAACAGTTCTTTTGTTTATTTTTTTTACCAGAATTTTCAACAAAAAATCTGGTTTGCAATAAGATATGTGATTCTGTGGGCGGGTATTGGGCAGGTGTCAATAATTTGGTTTCCGATTGATAACTTGAGTTTGGAATGAGATATCATGATGAAAGTTGCTGTGTAGGTAGCTTATATGAAAACCTTGTTTGTGGGGCTGTTGATCACCATTACTAAAATAGAAATTATGATTGCAATATGCTGCCATGAAAAGCTGGTTTTCGTGGAATTTTCCTGTCTTGTATAATTTTCTCTCATTGTTACCCGTGTGTAATACACAATTGTGACCAATATGCAAGTATTTACGGTAGACATATTTTTAGGCCTCGTTAAAACTTTTCTACAGCATTAGCATCTTTCATTTGTTGAGTTGAACATGTTAATTGTAATAGAGAATGTGTAGGATCAATATTGTCTGATATAAACACACAGAGAGAAATGTCAGGAGAAATTTCAGGCAAAATTTCTACAGATGGAGTCACACTGAATGAATGAATCTTGATAATCTTGATCATAAAACATTTGTCATGAATGTCTAAACTGTGCTTTCTTAAAGGTGTGGTGATACATTATTTCATCATTGCTACGTAGAGGGTGGCGCTATTCAGGTATAGTTTTGAATCACAATATACCTGATGCAATAAAACAGTTATTACCCAAAAGCCAACCCAGTTCTTACCATTCCCCAAAAAGAGGGCTGCTCAGAAGCTGTTTCTCTACCGAGGGCTGCTCAGAAGCTGTTTCTCTACCGAGGGCTGCTCAGAAGCTGTTTCTCTACCGAGGGCTGCTCAGAAGCTGTTTCTCTACCGAGGGCTGCTCAGAAGCTGTTTCTCTAAAGAGGACTGCTCAGTAGCTGTTTCTCTAAAGAGGGCTGCTCAGAAGCTGTTTCTCTACAGAGGGCTGCTCAGAAGCTGTTTCTCTACAGAGGGCTGTTCAAAAGCTGTTTCTCTACAGAGGACTGCTCTGGAAAGTTTATACTGTACTTTTATTTCTTACTAGGTGAAATAGAGCCAGAAAACTTAAGTGATGATGAGCTAAACTACTTATCCCCGTATGTGTCAAAAATGTTAATGCGTCTCAGTGATACAGATGAGCAGCTACCAGAACTGGATCCTTCAGATGCTTGGGATGGTGTTCCTATTGAAGGCAATATGATAGAAGGTATTTATGTGCCAGTCAATTAAAACCACGGCCCCTCCAACCCCAGGGGACTGTACTGGTTTTTACTTTAGTTTTTTGGAAATCCCTGCCACAAACCACCACCTCCCAGGCCTAGCACCATGTAAATCCCCTGCATATTGCCCTTGTATTAATCCATTGAAATAGTCACAGCTGCATTCTCTGTAATGTTGGCCTGAAACAAAAGCCTAACCCTCGGACTGCAATGAATGGACATTTCAAAGGTAAAAACACAGGACTATTCCTCTGCTATTCCACAACCTTCCCAGGGGTTGCCAGTCCATGGTTTCAATTGACTGCTGCCCTTACTATTTCAAACATGCGTCTTGCCCAACAAACGCAGAAAATCTGACAATTTTAAAACTCAATGAATAAGTCTAGATTCGTATATCAATGTATTAGGTCGATCAAGCCAAAAAAATGTGATTTTAAGAGAGCTTTTTGATAAATTTTGCATTTTACTCACTGGAGTTTAGTCTCTTTAATTTATGTGAAATGCCTGGAATAAGGAAATCGCGAACTTTTCAACTTATGCGGTAAGTGGTGTTATTGTTGTTCTCGTAGATCCACCATTCGGTGTAGATGAAGAGGAGATGATGATGGGCAGTGATGATGATGAAGATGCCGGTGATGTTGCTGCTGCTGATGATAATGATGGTGAACCCCTTACCGACACTGAAGATATTATACCTGATGACATGGAACAGTTTATACAGAAGAAATCTGACGGTAAGTTGTTGAAGCCAGAAGAGCGATTATTTTAAAGAGGGGTCCTACAATTTCGGAATAATTCAGAAATCCGGATTTACTGCATTCGAAGAAATAATGATTTTTTTCTGCACAAAATAAAAGTTATTTGGTGAAAATCTTAAAAAAGTTGACAAACTTATGGTCATTTCAAATTCCATAAACTAAATTTTAGCAAAAACAAAATGTTTGAAGCCTTGTTAAGGTGTTGGGATGTGTTCTTTTGGCACCCAAAACCAATTTGCGACTCGTTTTCAGAATTGGGAATTATGCCATAGTAGAACCCCTCCATTTGTTGATGGAATTATTCTGGATAATACAGAACAGCCTAAAATGCTTTTATGCCCAGCATCTACTGATGCGGATGCATATAGCGATTCTCCTGTCCATTTGTCTGTCCGTTACAAAATGTTATACAAACTCTGTTTTGGAAGTCATTGAAGGCATTGCTTTTTAACTAGGTTTACAATTTCATGTTAACCATTATAAAGAAATCACATTGCCATGTATCACCATCTGACATTTCTACAGAAATATGACCCCTGATTGACTTAACTAGTTCTATAGACAAGGCTTCAACCAGGGCGTAAGAGTTTACTAAACACAGTTTTGTTTATTCTTATGTTAAATATTTGAAGGGAGAGAACTCTGTGTTTTCTGAAAGAACATGGTCTTTATTGAGTAAGCTCCCTTGAGCTATTAAATGGAATATTGTATGTTCCAGACAGAATGTGAATTCCTATGCTATTTCAAAGGGGGATTTCCATCATTTACATGATTTTTCATGATTTATGTGTGTTTTAGGCATTGTTAATGTTTGGGAAATTCCAGTAGAAATTATGTTAAGGAAATGTGGGTTTGAACAAACAACTAGTTTTGGGTTAAAATGTCTGCCAGTTTAAACATGTGTAACATGACATTTTATCACAGAAATTTATAATGAACATTAGAATGTTTCAATCACGTTTCATAATCTTAACTATCTTTGAGCATTTACAGTGATTTTAAAATATTTCAAATCATGGTCATCACCTTCAAAGTTATATTTGGAATACTATAACAGGGTTGCCAGCGACTAGAAAAAGTCAGGGAAATTAGATTTCTTTTTAAGGTCAGTGAATTGTCAGGGAATTCTAAATAATGGTAAGTGAAAAGTAAAGTTTCAGAAAAGTCGGTAAAAAGTTAGGAAAAATGAAATTCAGGGTCGATTGTAAAAATACCTTAATTTAATACAAAGGAGTTCGAAACTTCCGACGGTAATGGTCAGTGAAAAGTTAGGGAATTTTTTAGCCATAGTTGCTGTCAACTCTGATAAGTTAGTTAGCACCTTGGTATTAAAGTAGTTTGCTCCATATAGTCATGCTAGTTAGCTCTATAGTTTTAAGGTAGTTAGCACCTTGGCATTAATGTAATTAGCACAATGGTTTTAAGGCAGTCTTAGCATCATGGTATTAAGGTAGTTTGCACTTTGGCATGAAGATAATTAGCACAATGGTTTTAAGGCAGTCTTAGCATCATGGTATTAAGGTAGTTTGCCCCTTGGCATGAAGATAATTAGTACAATGGTTTTAAGGCAGTCTTAGCATCATGGTATTAAGGTAGTTTGCACTTTGGCATGAAGATAATTAGCACAATGATTTTAAGGCAGTCTCAGCATCATGGTATTAAGGTAGTTAACACCCCTGACATTATAAGGTAGACATGAGTCCTATTAGGTGTATAACATGTCTGCATTTTAATTACAAATTTATTTGTCTGCTTAGAGATATGTGTATTAATACATCTGCCTACTAACTGTTCTCGATTACCATGGTAACATGTCTGCGATACCTAATGTATGCTTTTTACGAGGATTTCTAAATAAGTCTCCGTATTGTAGTTTAATTACCAGGTTTTGTGTTGCAGCTTGGAACATTTCTGTATCTTTGTATTCCAGTAAATGGAGGTTTTTATTACACATGTTGTTTCAGTCTCTATGCAACAGGAAGAGTTGCAGACTGTTTAATTTCCTAAAAAATAAAAAAATAAAAATTTATTTTCAATGTAGGAGGTACACTAACCTTTTATAATAAGATGGCCTTTCTCTGTTTCAAATTTAACATGTTTAGCTGTACTTTTTTTGTTACCTGAGCTGCGCTATAAGGCAAAGATAATTTGACCTGATCCTGACCTTTATGAATGAATATTTTATACTTGATGAAGCCATATTGGAAAAACGTTGTTGATAATTAAATGAACATTATTAAAGTTTAATCCATGTTTGGTGGTTCGTTTTCAATATTTGTACTTTTAAATACTTAACTTTCCCCGTGTAAATTGTGCAATATTAAGTCTTGATTTTAACATTATGTAAGTAAATCGCAAATATTAATGTTACCTATACAATGACGTTGGTTACAAGGTACTAAACTTAAGATTTTAATATAAATTTTTTACTGAAATGTTACTGAGTTCGGTATATGTCTGGTTCACCATAGTACAGTCTTCTAATAAAAGGAATAAAATTATTTGAAATCTGATGATTTATTTCAAATACTTAATAAAAGGTTAAGTTAATAAGAAATTTGGAAATAATTTGCTAATTTTACAAATTTACTAAATTCACCTTATTTGGCATTAGTTTTTGTTTACATAGAACTCTACTGAGAAACTTTTTTATGTTATTACATTGTTTCCAGCTGTGATGAAGGTGAAGGTCTTCATTAAAAATCTAAGTAAGTTTGTCTATTTAAACCATCCAGGCTCCGATCTCCCTAAACATCTCAATCTGAGCCAAATCTCATCTCAAATTTTGCCATGACTGTGTCTTATAGATAATTCCTTTGTAGGCTGGAGTCAAAATTTACATCACAAAACAGAAAGGACTATTCTCAGTTTATCACAGTAAAATTTAGAGAGCTTGAATGTCAGATGTATTTCAAATTTTGACTCTGATTGGGACAAAATCTCAATTTGTGATGAGATTTCTACTCGAGATGTTTCGGGATATCAGCGCCTGTCTTGCGCTTCTCCTTTCCCTGTTGGTGTTTGTAAAACTAAACATGTTTAGTCATCATAAATTATTCAAAACAATACAAGTATAAATATGGTAATAGAGAATCAGCTGTGTGATATCAATTATTGTTGAGAAAAAAAACATGTACAGCATCAATTACAGAAACTAATCTCACATGTTTTAAAATTTGATTCACTCTGGTTTTGTAACCTTTGATTTCATAGCTCATGCAATTAGTAACATTGTCATAATTGTGGCAATTAAAGACTGATGATATGTCAATTTTAACTAGAACTTGTTAACTCCTGAACTGCTGAAATAAGTTCAGTTTGATTAAAAATTAAGAAAAAATAATCAGAAAAATTCACAGTGTTTTAAGTTACGGGCAATTTTCACTTCTCATAGTCTGATGTTCACTACATTTCGAATTCAATATTATTGCATATTAATTATTATTATTAAAATCGGCGTCATTGATGACCTAGATTCTTTCCAATAATAATAGTCTTTTCTTAATAATTAAGACACAAATAATTGTCATTTTTAGAATATGAAATATGTATATATTTTATCTTCATATAAGTTACATGACGTAAATAATAATTATATGATGTTTTATAAAAAATATTAAAATTTTACATTACATTTTGTTTTGTCTGATTTCCAGTCCAAGTATTAACATTTCGTAGTTTCAGACATATAAAGGTGAACAACTTATTTGATATTTAATCTGAAACAAAAATATTGTAAAATACTGAAATATTTCTGTAAATGAGATACAGTCTGATGAAATTTGAAGCTCTTTCTATGAAACTAGAACTGAAACAAAAATGAATGTTAGACATGAGCAAGATAACGACCAAGTAAAAACAATTATGTTCAACACAAAGAAGTTTTTTTTAAAAATATCAACAAAAACAATGTAACACTCAGCAAAGAGTCTTGTCATATTATTGAGTCAATTTGTATAACAAAACTCTTTAATAATGTAATAAGCACTCTGTCTATATGTATTGTATGGGAATTTGAGAGATGGGACAAGTTATTGTTGAGAGAATGGACAAGTCATTGTATACAATGTAAAGTTGAGAGATGGGACAAGTTATTGTTGAGAGAATGGACAAATCATTGTGTACAATGTAAAGTTGAGAGATGGGACAAGTTATTGTTGAGAGAATGGACAAGTCATTGTATACAATGTAAAGTTGAGAGATGGGACAAGTTATTGTTGAGAGAATGGACAAGTCATTGTATACAATGTAAAGTTGAGAGATGGGACAAGTTATTGTTGAGAGAATGGACAAGTCATTGTATTCGATGTAAAGTTGAGAGATGGGACAAGTTATTGTTGAGAGAATGGACAAGTCATTGTATTCAATGTAAAGTTGAGAGATGGGACAAGTTATTGTTGAGAGAATGGACAAGTCATTGTATACAATGTAAAGTTGAGAGATGGGACAAGTTATTGTTGAGAGAATGGACAAGTCATTGTATACAATGTAAAGTTGAGAGATGGGACAAGTTATTGTTGAGAGAATTGGACAAGTCATTGTATACAATGTAAAGTTGAGAGATGGGGACAAATTATTGTAAACACTGGGTGGTCGAGAAATGGGACAAGTCATTGTGGAATATATTAAAGTTTACTATTGAAAACAAATGTTGTCGATGGGTTATTGTTAAACATTTGACTTGATATATAATGATTATGTAATTTCAGATGAGGAGAAGCCAGCTGTTAAGGATGACGATGTTGTTGACATCAAATTTGCCTTCGTGGAAATGGATAGAAAGTATGTATTATACACATTATTGTACCATGTTGTGTCTTTAGGCTTGTAGTAGCATACCGGCCAAGTACTCCCATAAAAGTGAAGTTACTCCTATTTTGTTTGATGAATTTCTTGCAAAAAAGTACATTTGGCTTGTTTTATGATCTTCTGTGCTTTGTCTATAACCACTAGAATTAATACATTCCTTGTTTATGCTTCAAAATCCCTTTTAAATCACATTTATGTACATCTTGTGACATGTTTCGCTTTATCACTCCTATTTTGGATATAACTAACTTGGCAGGTATGATAGTATTCACATGACAACCAGACTTACCGGTAACTATTATTATAATTATGGTCTTGGTGACATCACATGAGTCGTTCTCATCTTGTAACTTTGCAACAAATGTATTCACCGAAAACTGAATTTAGTACAACCCAGACACCACCGGTCGTCATAGACTACCATGGTCATTATATTCCTTTTTTCATGGTTTTTGATGGTTGACCTTGTAAAACGTAGTTGACTATAAAAAACCATGGTGGTCATTATCATCATTTTGCCTTGGAAACGCTTTCACATAACCTAAACATTTTCACCTAGCTTAAACATTTGCACCCATGTCTTGGTTAGTAAAGTTGTGCTTAGTTAGGTTACCAGTGCTTGGAAGGTCCATGTTTAATTTATTTGTTCCCACAGGTACATGTATGTATATTTACTATGTCCTCATTAGATATTTGCAACGACTATAATGATCATATGTTTTCTCCCTCAGGGGTGTCAATTTTCCTGATTTATCCGGAGTTCAGGATTTATCACTCCTGGTAGAGCACTGACTTCAGACCAAAATGATAGTTATTTGATGAAAATATTTCAAGAAATGACAAAGTTATGGTAAATTTAATCTGATGGGAAGGATTTTCTTTATCACAAACTGAGTTAATTATTGTAACCGTGTCATTGAAGGCCCCTTGCTTATTAAAATGTTCAGCTGCATATGATTTTCCGGATTTTAAATATGGCACTGTTGACACCATTGCTCTTTCTGATCCATGTGTGAACTATTTACCAGCTGTTTGCAGAAGGGCAAGTCGGTGCTGTTAAATTATTAATTCAGTACAATTGCTACATGTACCGATGATTTCCTTGCGGGCGAGACTTGGTATGATTTTTTGTATCTCTGAAAGTATTTAAGAGTTGTGAGCAGGTGATTGTGCTATGATTCAGGAATGTTTGTAGCCGGCGTACAATCGGTACTCTGAGAGGGTTACTCAGTGTATGACGCCACAATGTTTTGTATAAATATTCATGTTTGAATTCAATTACATCATGACAATCTGTGATGCTTTTATTTGTAGATTTATGTATATGAAAAATAAAAAAAAATCAATTTGAGAAAGAATTTTTAAATGCCCTGGAATCTACTGATGAGGAGGCAAATAGTGATGCACCTGTCTGTTCGTCCATCTGTCTGTTCTTCCATCTATTACAAAAAGTTGAAACTCAAATATTTTTGAAGTCATTAAGGCATTGCTTTCCAACTTGGCATACTTGTTAACCGTCATAAACATAATACATTGACAAAGCCAAGGGTAACACTATCAAACATTTCAACAGAGTTATGGCCCCTGAATGACTTAGCTTTCGAATGGGATAGCTCCCTCATTAGTATTACTTATGGAATCGACAGTAGTCTACCAATTGAATTTGAAATTATCTTTCACCTATTTATGATCAAAATTTTGTTTGTATTCAACCTATTTTGATGTGACTATATAATTTACCCTATGGTGGGGGATATGTCTAGTAAGTAAGTAAGTGAGTAAGTGAGTGAGTGAGTGAGTAAGTGAGTGAGTAAGTGAGTAAGTAAGTGAGTGAGTAAGTGAGTGAGTCAGTGAGTGAGTAAGTTAGTGAGTCAGTGAGTGAGTAAGTGAGTGAGTCAGTGAGTGCGTAAGTAAGTAAGTAAGTAAGTAAGTGAGTGAGTGAGTGAGTGAGTGAGTCAGTAAGTGAGTCAGTAAGTGAGTCAGTAAGTGAGTGAGTCAGTAAGTGAGTGAGTCAGTAAGTAAGTGAGTCAGTAAGTGAGTGAGTCAGTGAGTGAGTCAGTAAGTAAGTGAGTCAGTAAGTAAGTGAGTCAGTGAGTCAGTGAGTCAGTGAGTCAGTGAGTGAGTAAGTGAGTCAGTGAGTCAGTGAGTGAGTAAGTGAGTAAGTAAGTAAGTAAGTGAGTGAGTGAGTGAGTCAGTGAGTCAGTCAGTGAGTGAGTGAGTGAGTGAGTGAGTGAGTCAGTGAGTGAGTAAGTGTGTGAGTGAGTGAGTAAGTAAGTAAGTAAGTAAGTCAGTAAGTCAGTGAGTGAGTGAGTAAGTGAGTCAATGAGTCAGTGAGTCATTAAGTAAGTGAGTAAGTGAGTGAGTAAATCAGTCAGTAAGTAAGTAAGTAAGTCAGTCTGGCTGTGATTGCTTGTTGTTGACATGGCTTCTATAAAACCTCCGTTTATTGACATGGTTTAGAATTTGGATAATAATCTCCTTGCTCAAATAAACATGCACCAATTATCTTCATATTTTAAACTTCACAAATTATATATTATAATGAAACTATTGCATGTTATGAGACACTGCCCAGAGTATTGTTACATTTTCCTTGTAACATGAAGAGTATGTTATGCTTCCTCTTTGTTCTAGCATTATAATTATGTTAAAACATGGAGTGTATATTTATATAAAATTTTAGAATTATAATAACGTACATAAAGTCATGTAATACTATTGTTAACGCCCATTTGCTTGTGAAGATTATTTTTTCTCGAATATGTTGCTAATGGCTGCATGCACTCACTCACACAGTGTAGATACTGTGCATTATGGGGATGTCCGGGTGAACAAATGCACACATTGTGTCCGTAGTGCATCAACTAACCACACGGAATAATAATGTCCATGTGTGAACAACTCAGAACATGTGAACACATTTAGCTGGTTTAGAATGAGAAGTACTAATACAAATTTGTAAGACTGATACATAATGTACATTCAGCATCACTGTGAAGGTGTTCTTATGACACTATTTTCATGAAATTCGGAAATTGCCATGTTGACCAAACTGATGTTGAACTGCAGCCACACTTAAGATGCTATATTCTGTTTAATATTAAATGTAATTCAAACACATATTGAATAAAATATTGATAATTATGAAGTCTGGCTTTTCATTTAACTTCCATTTTTATCCATTTGTCCATTAAGTGTTTTCAAATTGCAAATCAGCTTCTTGTCTGAATCTGAAACATTTATTTTTCGTGGGCAGTAAATTGAAATTGAGTTCAAAAAAAATTTCTTGTAGATATATTTAATTATTGGTTTTAAATTTTTTGCAGATATTTGTCATATTGTTATGTATTCATGTATTTCGTAGACTATGTAGTTTATTGATATCAAACCACAGAAAAATACAAAATCCTGTTGACAGTTTTTAGCTAGATTTTTCAAAGAATAAAAGTTGAGCTATTGTCATGACTTGATCGTCAGTGTAGCACCTAGCACTTTTAGGCGGTGCTCTTGTTATGTGTTATAATTGTATTTTAGAATGTTTATTGATCTGTAACAGTGTTGGTAACTAGAAGCCAGGTTCCTTAATGAACAAATTGTTGCCTCCTGCAGCAGCTAGTATTTTTATACCATGGACTTTTATTCATAGTTATTCATCACAGAGAGTTCTCTCAATTCTTTCTGTACTCAATTCTTCTCAGCATAATCCCCATTACTGCTTGATCAAATTCACGGACAGAAAACTATATAAATCTGCTACGGCCTTGTTCAGGAGTTCTATGTTATTGACTATTCTAGTCTACAGTTTTCAGCTTTTACGAGCTGTCATTTGCAGTGATTCCCATAAAATTGGGATTTAGTTGCCACGATGGAGTTGGCTAGCAAATTGACTGGTATTAAACCAAGCCTTAATCCCTCACATCTTCATAAAATCTAATACCTTGGAATATAGAGCAGGAAATCATGGGAGAAAATAATGTGTGAAGAATTATCTCCACGCGATGGCAAGCCTCTTCTATCCACTATTCACTGGTTGCTTTACTTGTTGCTATAATACACTGCCGAATGCTTTGTCTCATTGCTAGCTGCTGAGTGCTTTGTCTTAATGCTAGCTGCCGAGTGCTTTGTCTTATTGCTAGCTGGCGAGTGCTTTGTCTTAATGCTAGCTGTCGAATGCTTTGTCTTATTGCTAGCTGCCGAGTGCTTTGTCTCAATGCTGGCGAGTGCTTTGTCTTAATGCTAGCTGGCGAGTGCTTTGTCTCAATGCTGACGAGTGCTTTGTCTTATTGCTAGCTGGCGAGTGCTTTGTCTCAATGCTAGCTGGCGAGTGCTTTGTCTTAATGCTAGCTGGCGAGAGCTTTGTCTTAATGCTAGCTGGCGAGTGCTCTGTCTCAATGCTATCTGGCGAGTGCTTTGTCTCAATGCTATCTGGCGAGTGCTTTGTCTTAATGCTAGCTGACGAGTGCTTTGTCTTAATGCTAGCTGACGAGTGCTTTGTCTCAATGCTGCCGAGTGCTTTGTCTTAATGCTATCTGGCGAGTGCTTTGTCTCAATGCTGGCGAGTGCTTTGTCTTAATGCTAGCTGGCGAGTGCTTTGTCTCAATGCTGGCGAGTGCTTTGTCTCAATGCTATCTGGTGAGTGCTTTGTCTCAATGCTGGCGAGTGCTTTGTCTTAATGCTAGCTGGCGAGTGCTTTGTCTTAATGCTAGCTGGCGAGTGCTTTGTCTTAATGCTAGCTGCCGAGTGCTTTGTCTTAATGCTAGCTGCCGAGTGCTTTGTCTTAATGCTAGCCGCCGAGAGTGCTTTGTCTTAATGCTAGCTGGCGAGAGTGCTTTGTCTTAATGCTAGCTGCCGAGTGCTTTGTCTTAATGCTAGCTGCAGAGAGTGCTTTGTCTTAATGCTAGCTGGCGAGAGTGCTTTGTCTTAATGCTAGCTGCTGAGAGTGCTTTGTCTTAATGCTAGCTGGCGAGAGTGCTTTGTCTTAATGCTAGCTGGCGAGAGTGCTTTGTCTTAATGCCAGCTGGCGAGTGCTTTGTCTTAATGCTAGCTGCTGAGAGTGCTTTGTCTTAATGCTAGCTGGCGAGAGTCTGGCGAGTAATTGGTCTTACTGCTAGCTGCCAAATACCCCTGCAAAACGAACCACAGATGACCATGGTTAAACCATGGTTGACCATTGCCAAACCAGGTTTGACCACAGTTGGACTGAGAATTTGGAAAATTTAGCATGGCTGACCATGATCAGACCATGCTTAACAGGGTTAGGGTTAAGCAACCATGGTCAAAATATGCAACCATGGTTGAAAGTAAGCAACCCTGGTTGAAAATAAGAAACCATGTTCAGACCATGGTCAAAAATATGCAACCATGGTCTGAAATATGTTCATTCCAACTCACCATGGTCAACCATGGTTTAAAGTTGATTCAAAGGATCTGTCCCACTGGAATGAATAGTGGTGAATACCGTTAGTTCAGGTATACCCAGTTAAACTTAGATAAACATAATTTACCTGCAATATATTGATGTTGAAATGAAGTTATAATTGGTAATGATAAAATACATGTTACATGTATGATTTCCCTGTCAAGCCAATTCAGATGTTGAGGCAGTCATGTTAGAATGTTGTGTTGCTAATATTAAGGTATGACATCATATGGGTCTAATTTCTGTACGATTATAGTGCTAACATTGATCATGATGGATACTTTATGTGTCCACATCAGACAAACTGACAGTTGATGGAGTCTTTATGAGTCTCTGGTCCTATTGTGCCTGAAATCTAAAACCCATTCTGGTCAATGAAACTGGTTTGATGGAAATTTGCTTTGAAAATATTTACTTCCTGAGTTTCCCCGTTGAAATTGTGAGTGTATTCTGTATGTGTGTGGTGGCAACTACTGGGGATGTTGGTCGTATTATTGAGTGTGATCTAGACTATAGAACTAAAGAGGTCACACTAGGATAAATGACTCATGGAAGATGTGGCAGTCATGGACAGGGAACGTTTAAGGAATGGGTACTGTTGAGGACTGGGAACTGTTTGGGACTGGAAATAGTTGAGGGGGTGAATAGTTGAAGACAGGCAATGGTCGAGGGAACTGGGAATGGTTGAGGACACTGGGAATGGTTGAGGACATTGGGAATGTTGAAGACACTTGGAATGGCTGAGGTCACTGGGAATGGTCCAGGACCCTGGGAATGGCTGAGGACACTGGGAATGGTTGAGGATACTGGGATTGGTTGAGGATACTGGGAATTGTTAAGGACATTGGGAATGGCTGAAGACAGGGACTGGTTGAGAACAGGGAATGGTTGAGGTCACATGGAATGGTTGAAGACAGAGAATAGTTGAGGACACTGGGAATGGTTAAGGACACAGGGAATAGTTGAAGACAGAGAATGGTTGAGGACACTGTGAATAATTGAAGACTTTGGGAATGGTTGAGGACACAGGGAATAGTTGAAGGCAAGGAATAGTTGAAGACAGGGAATGGTCCTCCACTGGGAATGGTTGAAGACACAGGGAATGGTTGAGGACACTGGGAATGGTTGAGGACAGGGAATAGTTGAAGACATGAAATAGTTGAAGACAGGGAATGGTTGAGGATACAGGGAATGGTTGAGGACACTGGGAATGGTTGAAGACACTGAGAGGTTGAAGACACTGAGAGGTTGAGGACACGGGAATGGTTGAGGACACATGGAATGGTTGAGGACACTGGAAATGGTTGAGGACACTGGGAAGAGTTGAGGGCATTGGGATTTTTTTTTCATTGGCAACCATAAATTCTACTTTAAGTCAGATATATTGGTTTCTTTTCTTCAGTACATTCAGTTATTAAATAACTTAACCCTAGCTGTAATTCATGAATATAAATAAAAACTAATTGTTCATAAAAGTTATTCCTGTAATGTTTTTGTATGGCTTATTATTTTAAATCCTCGTTTATGTGGACCTGTTTCTAAGACTTTTCGGTTGAATGTTATATAAAAGTTATATTGGGTAAAAAAAAACATTTTTGCCATTAATAAGTATCTGAAAATAGATGTTTTTAATATAAATATGCCTCTGAAAATAATTGTGACCAATTCTCATTTTATAAAAATAATATGCCTCTGAAAATAATTGTGACCAATTCTCATTTTATAAAATTAATATGCCTCTGAAAATAATTGTGACCAATTCTCATTTGAAAGTTCTAACTAAAGCTAGTACTGGTATTGCCAGATGTGTTGTAGTTTTGATGTATGTTTCTGCCCTTATTACTGTGGTATCTCTCAGCCAGTGACAATATTACTATACTCGTGTGGCTGCTCTCCAGCACTGTGAGTGTTGTAAAATGGTTTTCCCATTTTGTTGGCTGATTTAAATTCTGTGAAGTTGAGCTTAATAAATATAAAAAGACCTGTGGCAGAATAGAGAATAGAGAGACTAGTATGAAATGATCCAAGCATTTGTGCAGCTGTTATAATATCTTCCCCTGATCAATGCCCCCCCCCTCCGAACCTTCCAAATCTCTTCTCTAAATATATCAGGATGCTTTAAGAATTTTTACTTTTGGTGGCTGGCATGTATTTCTTCTTCTATCTTTTTCTTTAAGGCCATTTAATTTTTTATTTTATCTTTAGTTTTACCCTGTTGTTTTTTTTAAAAAAATGCTTTCAATGTTTAGAAGGGGGTATAAATATACTTAAACATGTAAAAATATGCTCTCGAGGGCCTCAAGGTTAGTCACACACTTACAGATAAGCCACACATGGTCAGAGACTCCACCAAAGGGTATTTTAGGTCATGATTTGGATAAATATTCTGTCCTTCCTCCCAACAGAAGAAAATATACATGTAATTTCAAAAATTCACCATAAATCAATAAATACAATAATTATGGCCTAATTTGTCTTTCTAAGATTGTACCCAGATGGGGAATGGTTTTCCTCTGATGATACAAATGTAACAGAGGTTTAGCCAGATGTGACATGACAATTAGTTGTAGAAGTTGGTATTTATAAATTCTTTTCTTAATTCTAAAATTGATATGAAAAAATTAAGCTTTTTCGTTGTAAGAAGTTTTATAAAAATTCAAACAACTTCATGCCAAGTTATTAGATCTGAGATGTCTTGTGAAGAATTCAAATCACTTGTTTATTTAATAATATACTCATGTACACCAGTATTTGGCTAGCATGCATTTCGATAGACTTGTAACCATTATGCACAGCCAATTATAAATGATATCTTTGATCTATCAGTTTTCAACAAACACAGTTGAAGTAAATGCCTTAGTTACCACAAACATAGTTGAAGTAAATGCCTTAGTTACCACAAACATAGTTGAAGTAAATGCCTTAGTTACCACAAACATAGTTGAAGTAAATGCCTTAGTTACAACAAACATAGTTGAATTAAAGGCCATGGGTTACCACAAATATAGTTGAATTAAAGGCCTGGGTTAAAACAAACATTGTTGAATTAAAGGCCATGGGTTACCACAAACATAGTTGAATTAAAGGCCTGGGTTACAGTAAACACAGTTTTTTTTTAAGAAAAGACATTGGTTACAACAAACTCAGTTGAAGTTTATAAATGCCTTGGCTACCTCAAACATAGTTGAATTAAAGGCAAGCAACAGGTTTATAATGTATAGGAGTTTTTCTGAGAGACACATTTTGAGGACTAACAATATTGTGAGTATTGATGTAGCGTAATGTGGTGTAAGATGACACAGTAATACTATTATAGAGAGATCATCTCATGCTTGAGATATCCAGTCATATTCACACAGCATCTCAGATTTCTTTCCCTCCGGTTAAATTCTCATCTCTTTCTGGAAACAAAATTTCCATATGATTTCCTTAATATTACATCCAGTTATGTGCAAGATATTAAGCATTCATGTATACTGCAAAATTATTATTACAGAAATGTGATGCTTTTAAAGATGCCGAGCGTTATAGCCTTTACTATAGTCCCCTTAACGGTTTTAGAGTTTGTACTTTCTTGAAAAATTATCAAAATCATGCAGTTTTCCAGAAAAGGCCCCTGTCCCCTATACCTTTTAAAAAGACCTTGACGTGTATTGTAATATAGACCGCCTCCCTTTAGAGTTTTAATGTCTCAATATTCCCCCCAGCTAGATATATGCCCCTGGTCTATATACTACTAGAATGTTGCATTGCATGTTGCTGGCAAATACTGAAGCTAGCCATTAACGGACAAGATTTATGGTAATGAAGGTTGAATCAGGCTCTTAGGAAGGAAATTACACATTCTCTCAATGTACCAGTTTGTAACAGTCTCCTACTCTCTCTCGTTCATTTGTTCACAAGCTTCCACCCTTTTTCCCTAGGAATTGTAACAGAGCAATTAGAACGAGGAATGAATCCATTGTCTCGCAAATAAACTCAGTTGGATGTCAGCAATATTAATGGAATTGAAAGTACTCGGTGAAAGTCACTTTGCTTCACTCTGTCACAGTGTATAAATGGAATCTTCTAAGGTTCTCGAGGCTTCTAGTGGATGTCTTAATTTTCTTTCAGCAGTTGTAGGATCTCAGTACGACATAGCCTCACAAATCATCTTTCTTAGGAAGTTCGCCGACATTTGAAGGCTTCAGCCATGTAAAAACCTCTTATGTACAGATATATGAAGATGGGAGCTAGTAGCTAGTTTAAAGCATGTGATCAATGTTTTGGTTAAAAGTCTGTGAAAGTCTCCCTCGCTTACAGTATGTGTCTCATAAAAGCCTGATATATTCCTACAATTAAAGAGTCAATCAGACTGTGAATTTCTAAACAAGCTGTTACCTTATTACAGTCGTGTACATTAAAGTAGACAAGAACAAATTCTTATGTACAATACAGTGATCCCACTACTTTTTGGGTGGCAGGGGTGTTTTCGGGCAGCCAATCTTTTGCCCACAGTAAATTATCACATTGGTTTATATGCAGCATGTGTGCATTAATGTTTGACCTTGATTAAACCATGTGGCCATGCTGAACCAATCGTAGTTGCTCGTTATAAATCTAAAACTAGGCGTAGAAAAACCAGTGCTTGGGTCATGTGCAAACGGGCACTTGTTATGCAGCGCAAACAAATTGTTTTTTATGTAATCTTCTGGAATGAGTTAAATACCGTTTCTTCGCATACTTCTTGAATTGGAGCACTGCCATTATTGGAATACTGTATAACCTCGTATTATCGCCCCCGGGGGCGATGCATTTTCTGAAAAAATAATTGCATACACAGTCGGACCTCATTTAATCGCCCCCCCCCCCAGAACGGAACGGTACCGTATAGGGCACTTAGCCGTTACCTTAACCAGTACGAATTACTTCCCCTTCTTAAAATTACCGGACATTGTTTTTTTTGCCTATCGTACGCAAAAAACGCTAATAAACATGTAGCCTAGGCTATAAATACCGGTAAATAATTACTTAGTGGTAATTAATTGTTAGTTTTAATGGATTACCGTATCATGACTGACTAATATTCTGGATTTGTGTGGATACTTTATTGGATTACTGTAGGACCAATTATTGAAGGTGAGATTATTTTTTTTCAAAAATCGACGGGGGTGGGGGGGGCGTTAATTAGAGGGGGAGCGCTAATAGGAAGTAATACGGTATATTGAATACTAGTTATACATGTACACATACACTAATTTATATGAAAATGGCATCTTTAACAGCCATTAAGTCTTGAATAATATCTGTGAAGCATTTTATCTTAATTTTAAGACTGTGACTATTTTAAATATTATAATTATCTGTTGGATTAAAAAAATAATTGAACTTTTCTGTATAAAATGACATTTAGAATAATACTTCATATAACGTTTCTTGTAACAAATTTTGGCAGCAATTGAAGCTAAGCTATTATAGGAATGAGTCTGTGCATCATGCTTGGCCTTCAGCGTAACAACAATACCTCCTCCGTTACTTGTCCCTCTGTAATCCATCATTTTCTCTCTTTGTTTTTAATAATTTAACAAGCAATTTAACACTTGCTAGAAATAATCAAGTTCTATTCAGTAGCCATACCAATATTGTTCATTGAACAATTATTTTCATTATTTACACCTCTGAAGTATGAGGTTGTAATTGCAGGAAGTTGTTGAAATTTATGTATGAATGTTTTATGGGTAAATCTTGCATTTCATTTCTTTTATCAAGTTTTTTGGCTGTCTGACTGATCCCGATCTGAAGGCACTCATTAAACATAAAAGTTTGATGTGTTCAAATGGAGTATTTAGACATCAGTAAACTTCAACAAATGGTCATTTTAATCCTAAATAGTTATTTTAATCCTAAATAACTGAAAGTTATGAAAGAAAGTTGGAAAATGATGACCTACTTTGAATTAATTGTTTAGGTTGGGTCTCAGGGTCACTAGGGGCCCAGGCTGTAAGGTAACACGATTAACGTCAGTCTAAGTCAGTCTCATAGCCTACTCTGAGTTACTATCATGCTGTCAGAAGTCATTCTGTACAGACCTTTGGCGACTATATATAATACTGTTTTTACGTTACACAAACTTGTTGTAAACTGAAATTCAGTTTCAAGGCTTACTTGTCAAGAGGTTTTATATTGGAATTTTCTGTAATTGCAATGTAGTGTGTCTGCTGGCGCATCTCAGTTAAGATAATATCCTCCCAAATAGACATGGTTCTCATTTCCAATCGCTTCATTTAACTCCCATTGTTAAAGTTGCAAATTAAATCTTACGCTAGTTCCTCAATTGGTAACCCATGTCAGGATCCTGTTGCTATCATTTCCGTGTTCAATGTAATTGAAAATTTCAGTCTTGAATATGGAACGCAATATCTGCCTTCTACTTATAATAGTTCTTAAATGGTTTTGTTAAGTCATGCCATGTTGTTGATGTGCGTTTAGATTCCGTGACTAATAGATAAGTCAGTGTGTACTTCATATTTTATATTCTGTGTAGTAGATACTGTAAATCATTTAATATCAATGGAACAAAATTTTGAGTTTTTAAAAAAAATGATACCATAACGTGGGGACGTAATTTCAAGGACACACTATCAACTAAGTCAGATACTATAAAATCAATAATGTTTGTTGGGGATATAATTCATGGTTCACTTATGTCATCCACGAAATTCACGAAAAAAAAAATCCCCTACAAATATTAAAAATTTTACAGAAAGTTACAATTGTGCATGTGCATTTTATATTTGAGTCACAAGAAGAATTTTAAGGCATCTTTGGTGTTCCATACTTCAGGATTTCATGCGTCACAATCCTTACATATATTTTCAATTTGTAATCGAGAGAAAATTGTTATGAGGTTTCAAAACAGTTTCAGGGGCTTCAAGAAATTGCTTTACATTTTCTCTAATACTAGGGGCTGAAATATTAATGCTCTTAAAAGCGTTATAATCTAAATGAGAGGGAGCTTTAACACAATTATTTGCCATTACCACAACCTTGTCGAAATTATGAACTTTTAATGTATTTTTATGTTCTTTCTGTAATGATTTTGCTCTTCATCGTTGCGTTGATAACGTCTGCCTCAAATTTGTCATCATTAGTACTAGGTGTAGAATTTTGGCTATAATTACGATCATTATTTGGTGGCAGTATCAGCGTTATAAGAGACTATCATGATGCATTACCAGTCCCCATTTACAATATACTTAACTACCATAATGTAGTGTCAACAGGGCAGCGAGATCGACGATTTTTCTTCCTTTAGGCTGATTTCTTCCTTTTTGTCTTGAAATATTTGAAACAAAAGGTTCCAGATTCAATCTGACCCACTTAAAAAGATGTCGTTTTTTTGCAAGGGTGTCAGAGAGGTGGAGTAGGGTATTTCAGCCTTTTGGGTCTAAATTCTAGGCATTACAGGCATTGATAGCATTAAGGCAGGCGCAGACTCTGTTTTCATCCATCATTGGGTTAATAATACAGACACTAAATGTTGGTTTGCACGATATTAATGCAAATCAGGTAGGGAATGATTTAAGCACACAACAGAGACATCAGAACATATAAAATACACAAAAGGAATTTTGAGATCAGAAGGTCAATGGTCAAGGTCACTGTGATCTTCACCATTTCTGACTATTGGGCTGCCATAGGTACAGCTAACTGTATTGTTGAAAACGAAAAAAAATATATAAATTTTTAAAAAAATATATAAATTTTTAAAAAAATATATAAATTTTTCGTTTTCAACGATACAGTTACCTGTGGCCATAGGGGCAAGTATGTTTTACAAACATCTCCTGTGTATTTCAATGTAATATTTACGAAGGTATTATAATCTCTACTTACAGTTTGGATGCTACCACAGCAGAGAAGCTGCTGGAGACATTGGAGAAAGTATCTAAAGCTAATCCTGGATCTCTCAATGTGGACGTGAGGTAAGATGATACCATTGGTTTTATAGTACAGAGAAATAATTGACCTGATCTTGACCTTTATGCATGAATATGTTACAAGGAGGCTGTTGCCTATGCAAGGTGGTTAGCTGCCCGCCAAGTAGAGCTATGCTAGGAAACAAATTGCTTCTAAAAAGCGCCAAGAGTGGAAGAACCAAATATTTGTATGCTGAGAAATAGTATGCTATTGGCGAGCACTTCTAGCTGGAAGTGTATTGTTGCATAGACATAGCAATGCACCACCAAAGAGCGCAGCATTGGTAGCACCTTGGTTAAGCCACATGCTCAATGAAGCTTCTTGCATTGAATACATAATGCAAAAAAGAGACAATTTGCCCAGTTCTTTTAAAAGCCCTGTGTATCTAATACTCTTCAGTTAATATTGAACCCGACGTCATTATGCCATTGCAAGCCTTCACATTTCAGCAACAAAATAACTCTTCGAGCATTGCATCTAACATGTCATTAAACTGAATCATCTGACAAGTCCAAAATAAGTAGTAGGATTGTGATGAAAAATATCTGTAAATACTCGATAACATGCGTGGAAAGTTGAAGAATTTGTTCCGCCACGCCAATTTAATCAAGTTTGCAATGGTATTAAAAAACATGTGTGTTTGCCTGCATGTGGGAAGTTTTGTCACAATACTGATGATTATGGTGAATCTTGGTGAATCTTGACAAAATTAGACGTCTTTGATGCAGCAGAAAAGGTAAAAAACGAAACATGAGAAGATTTTCCTTGATTACTGCATATGTTAGCATACACGATGGTGAAGCATACAATATGGCAACCGTTTTATCAAAGCACTCAAATAAAGGGGAATCTTCAATGTATTGCTCAAATTTTAAATCTTTATTATTCTTTAAACAACTACAAGTTGTCCTTTTGGTGCAACAAGGTTGTCATTCTCACTATATATATCATATAGGTGTTAAAGACACAGCCTAGCTTGTTGTGATAAAGGGTCAAATTCGAATAAATTTGTGACAATTTGACATTATTTGTAGAAGCTCGTTAACTGCAACTTTTTCATTTTTTAGCTTGACTTTTCGAAATGTTAACAATTAAACCATGGAACACAAACAATTAATGTTGTCTTATATGAAGTTTTATTAGTAGGTAGATCCAACTATGATAGCTTTACCTTTCAAAAGCCATCGCGCTTGTCTGTAAATATAAAGCTGAGCTAACAAGGTATGAGAAAATCAGACAGGGAAGGTAGCACTCAACCTAACCAGCCAAGCACAAAAATCAGAAACACCACAACACAACTACCCTGAGCAATGCCCACACATAAGCCAAAGAAACAATAAAAAAATCCAAGTCCCTCCCAAAAATGCAGGATAAGCCATATACAGTCGACACTCGTTATGTCGACATTTTTGGGACCGTCAAAGTTGTGTCGACATATCCGGAGGTCGACACATCCGGATCCAACAATACTGACAAGTTTTCCTACCTTATATGCAAGTGTATAAGCATTGTATGTAGGTGTATTATGATTCGACATTAAACTTTATTGTACACCTTATTCATTCGTGATATTTTATAATTATGTATAATTGATTTAAATTCTTGGACTTGTGGTGTATTTGTGTTTGTTTCTTTTCCCCTGATTTTACTGACACATGTAAACATAATTATGCGTATTATATGCTGAAATCAGTTTTCCTGGGTACTACCTGATTTATAGTGTTGATGTAATCTAGATATACGAGAGTAGCAAGCTATTTTAGCATTTTTTGATAGTTTAAATTCATTTCAGTATTTAAAGTATGAAAACGTATTACGCTAAATTAACTCGGTATGTAGGTATTGTGTAAATCGTGTGTTGTTAATTGTTCTTCTTAAATAATTATTTAATTTATGCGCTGAGACAGGTATCAAGTTGTTTTCAAACTTCGATTTAACACCATTCAATTTCAGTGTGAACAATTTAATTGTTTAACAAACAATGGGTCGAGACAGAAATATTTTCACGGTCAATTAACAACTTTTCTATTTCAATATATTTGACTTGATGTCAACACAAACAATGACAATAAGGTGCGAAAATATCATTTCGGTCAGAAAAGTCGTGTCGATATAACCGGAGTGTCGACATAGGCATGTCGAGTCAAACATCAGTTTTTATATAGAACATAGAATGACCAAAATCGGGGATTTTAAAGTATGTCGACTAAACCGGAGTGTCGATACAAGCGATGTCGACACAACGGGTGTCAACTGTATAATATACAAAAACAGAAGGATTGGACCACAAACACTCATGCCAAAATGCAAACACAGAAATGACTAAGCCATCATGAACATTGTAGAATGTGCATCATAATATTGTCTGGAAAACATTAAATGAAACAACATTAGAGCATGTACTGGTTCTTGACAACATACAAAACTTCAACAAAAAGTCTTGTTCGTTAATGCTGAAATAAAATTCCTGTTCTCTGTAGCAAAACGACAGCAGACGACAGCAGACGACAGCAGACGACTTTCACAAATCAACAGACAGCAGTTACTTTCAAAACTGCACTTTGTCTATTAACAAATTTACTATGTGCTGTGTTATAAGACACCGTACTCAAGTGTCGAGAGATTGTCCTTTTGGTGCACCAAGGTTGTGCAATATCACTATATCTTAAGTGTATAGCACAAGAATTAAGAGTTGTAACACTTTCAGGTAGTAAATATAAATTTTAAACACCACTCTGGCTTTTAGAGGTTCGCTTTAAGAGTAGGCGATATATACAACCTAGGTGCACTGAAGAGACAAGATATTAATATTCCTTTGATGTTTAAGGCATCCTGATGCCACTGTGTATAAATGAGTTGATATCCGGCAATTGCAATAAGGTATACACTTGGAATTATATAGTATGAATTGTATAGTATGGCAATAGGTCATATAGTGATCAGATTTTACATGTGCTTTCAATAGCAATAAATGATACAGGTTGAATTTTATAGCAATGCTATTAGTCATGCAGTGATTTGGTTTATATGCTGTGGATGCATCCACAGGTAACTGTATCATTGATAATGAAAAAAACCCAAAAAAACCCCACATTTTTTTGTAAAATTTATATTTTGCTATTTACAATTTGGTTTTTTCCGTTGTAAATAGTCTTTTTATCAATGTTACAGTTACCTGTCTGGATGCATCAGGCAAACATTCACCGTCTATATATGGCTGTTGGACACAATACCCAATTGCACTGGAAACAGTGATTATATCGATATCTCTGGTCGATCTATTTCCAACCAGTCAGCCGGCACACATCATTATTGTTACATTTATTGTCTGTGATTTATGTTATTTCAGCTAATTATTATCTGGACATACTGTTGATGTTATTATACTGTTGCCTTGATTTATCCGGGCTGTGTATTGATTGATCTCGGTGATACTGATGGATTAGAGGGATATAATAGATAATCTATGCAATTCTATAATCACTACCCCACAATGCATTTCCACACATAAAAGGCTTTTATGGCAGAAATGCTATTATACATTAATGCAGACCCGGTGTGATCCATTGATACAATGTTATTATGTCTCAGGTGTTCTAGTTTCATCATAATCAGTGGCAATGACTGATGATATCGTAATTTTCAGCATTTTGTTGACTTATTTTAAATACTGCGGAACCTTTCAAAATTATATGACACCCTTGAAAATAAGAAACCTTTTAAAAAAGCAAGTGAATATCTTGAAGGTTTATTATCCCCCACGAAAAAAATTTCAGCTGGGATATGGTAATAGTCTCAGTACGTCTGTCCTTACATCCGTACGTCTGTCTGTCCGTCCGTCACAAATTTTGTCTGGAGCATAGAGAGGTTGATGTACATTACTCTCCAAACAAGTCAAGCGATTTTCAATGATTTTAAATAATATGAAAAATATTACGGAATCGAGTATACGCGAACGAAAGCAAAGTTAATCGTGATAATAAATATGTACAAGTTACAATTTTGCTTTGTGTATATGCTAAGTATTTTGAGTTTTTCTACCAACATTATAGCGTTTTTTTCTTCAACAATGGAAATCCAACGACAAAATCCGGTATATACATACTGTCGTTTATACGCTGTGATCTTGAAAGCCATTTAAAATATTGACTTGAAACTTGCAATATGGCAACTTGGAGAAGTGCAGTGACCTAGAACCATTACTCTGTCTGTCTTAAATTTTGAATTATTTCCCCTTTAGTGTTTTCATAATAAAATTTTGTCCGGAGCGTATCTTCAAAACTATTTAACAAATTGACTAATGAAACTTGAAATATAAATATATGACAACTTGGAGAAGTGCAGTGACCAAGAACCATTATTATGTATGTCTTACATTTTGAATTATCTCCCTTTTTAGCTCACCTGTCACAAAGTGACAGAGTGAGCTTTTGTGATCACTCTTCGTCCGTCGTCCGTCCGTCCGTCCGTCTGTCCGTCCGTCAACAATTGGGTTGTGTCCTCTCTAGCGGTCACAATTTTGGCCTAATCTTTATGAAACTTGGTCACAATGATCATCTTAACAAAATCTAGGTCAAGTTCGATATTGGGTCATCTGGGGTCAAAAACTAGGTCACTAGGTCAAATCAAAGGAAAACCTTGTGAACACATTAGAGGTCACAATTTGAGCCTAATCTTTATGAAATTTGATCACAATGATCATCTCTGTAAAATCTAGGTCAAGTTTGATATTGGGTCATCTGGGGTCAAAAACTAGGTCACTAGGTCAAATCAAAGGAAAACCTTGTGAACACATTAGAGGTCACAATTTGAGCCTAATCTTTATGAAACTTGATCACAATGATCATCTCCATAAAATCTAGGTCAAGTTCGATATTGGGTCATCTGGGGTCAAAAACTAGGTCACTAGGTCAAATCAAAGGAAAACCTTGTGAACACATTAGAGGTCACAATTTGAGCCTAATCTTTATGAAACTTGATCACAATGATCATCTCTGTAAAATCTAGGTCAAGTTCGATATTGGGTCATCTGGGGTCAAAAACTAGGTCACTAGGCCAAATCATTGAAAAACCTTGTGAACACATTAGAGGTCACAATTTGAGCCTAATCTTTATGAAACTTGATCACAATGATCATCTCCATAAAATCTAGGTCAAGTTCGATATTGGGTCATCTGGGGTC
The DNA here is from genome assembly GCA_963678985.1 of Spisula subtruncata. Lineage (NCBI taxonomy): Eukaryota > Metazoa > Mollusca > Bivalvia > Venerida > Mactridae > Spisula > Spisula subtruncata. The sequence goes on along the minus strand of OY787675.1, from coordinate 6,576,937 downwards.
AAAAACTAGGTCACTAGGTCAAATCAAAGGAAAACCTTGTGAACACATTAGAGGTCACAATTTGAGCCTAATCTTTATGAAACTTGATCACAATGATCATCTCTGTAAAATCTAGGTCAAGTTCGATATTGGGTCATCTGGGGTCAAAAACTAGGTCACTAGGCCAAATCATTGAAAAACCTTGTGAACACATTAGAGGTCACAATTTGAGCCTAATCTGTATGAAACTTGATCACAATGATCATCTCCATAAAATCTAGGTCAAGTTCGATATTGGGTCATCTGGGGTAAAAAACTAGGTCACAAGCCTTTGAAGGCCAAATCATTGAAAAAGCTTGTGAACACACTAGAGGTCACAATTTGAGCCTAATCTTTATGAAACTTGATCACACTGATCAACACTAAAAATTTTTGGTCAAGTTCGATATTGGGTCATCCGGAGTCAAAAACTAGGTCACGAGGCCAAATCATTGAAAAAGCTTGTGAACACACTAGAGGTCACAATTTTGACCTTATCTTTATGAAACTTGATCACAATGATCATCATTATAAAATTTAGGTCAAGTTCGATATTGGGTCATCTGGGGTCAAAAACTAGGTCACGAGGCCAAATCATTGAAAAATCTTGTGAACACACTAGATGTCACAATTTTGACTCTATCTTTATGAAACTTGGTCACAATGTTTATCTCTATAAAATCTAGGTCAAGTTAGATACTGTGTCATTTGGGCCAAAATCTAGGTCACTAGGCCAAACAGGTGAGCGACCCAGGGCCCTTTGGACCCTCTTGTAATATTTTCATAATCAAATTTTGTCGGGAGCATATCTTGCTAACCATTTAAGATACTGACTATTTTGAGTAACAATGATTCTGCCCTTGAAAACAAATGTTCCCATACACAAGCAAGTTCATTTGGCAGGGATGGCCATGTGATCATGGCTATTGTCACGAAACTAGTTTGTCCAACTTAATCTGACTCACGCTCGACACCTCATTCCTGACGTTATCCATCGTAATGAGGGTATGAGAGAAGAGAAGCCAGTTTGCCTTTAATGCTGAGTGTCTAGGAAGGGAATTATATTCTCTGTGGTATATGATAGCTTTGTATGATTTCTGACTGGAAATGATCAGAATTTCAGAATATCATTAGAAGTCAGTCTCTGTCGCCATGGCAGCCTAATTCATCCCATACATTATTTTGAGCACATATTGTTGAGTGACATTTTAAGCCTACTGGATGGTTACAAGCTATTATTCTCTTCAACTTTTGAAGCATATATCAGACATAATTATTATTCTTTTCTCAGAGATAGGAATAAACTTCTAAATAGAACAAAATATACAAATCTGATACTGTGTTACAAGGATCTTGTCAGAATGCTAAAAATTCAAAGTCTCATAGAATTCTCATGGGTTTCGATCCTGAATATTCATTATTAGAAAAATGCTGAATTTGATTATATGCTATTTGAATGTTTTGCCCATTATCACCCAAAATCACCCCACTGAGACATTAGCCCTGATTTCTTAGGGAAAGGAAAAACTTGGTAATATCTGGAGCACTTCATACATAATCAGTTTTGTAGCATACTCCCTTATTGGTTGATCATAGTTTAAGGTTAATTTATACATGAAAGTATTCAACCATACTGTAGGTTGCAAAAAAATCATTAACTAAAAAATGAGGTACACGTTTGTATCAGGGTGGACTTTTGTGCTAAGACTGCAAGAAAAATATGTTGTCAAAAATTCAAAGGTCCCATCTTATATACAGTACCCACCAAAAATAAGTATAATAGAGGTTATCCCCATTTACTTGCCTGTATTACACTAATTGCAGAAAATAGAAGCAACACCGATTTGGAAGACCAGGGATATTTTGTATACTTATTTTTAGTGCCAGGTACGTACTGTATATAAAATGCTTCAACGATATCAAGTGGAGTAATCTGAAACAATTTTTAATTTAATCCTAGTTTCAGACTCATCAGTGCTTTAAGATAGATCATAATTTAGTTCCAAAATAGCACAATGTTGATTAATTAATTCTACCTGATGAAAATTGAAATGTCTTGTTTTAATTATCTCGGTTAATTTATAGTTAAATCAAATATAGCTTGATTGTTTACCTGCAAGGACAAGACTGTTGTACATAATATCTGATTTCATGATGCCGGTTATATCTCAGTGCAAATAGATTGTTTATTACATAACCTTTGGGCACTTAATTGTGATAAACTGAAATGTGTTAGTAATTGTGTAACCTAAAGTCTTATGAAAAGGTGATAGTTTTTCTAATGTAACCTTTGCACACTGTGAAAAAGTAAACTGTGCTATTGCATAACCTTTGTGCACTAATTTGATAAAGTGCAATTTATTATTGCGTAACCTTTTTGCACTGAAATGGATAAACAAAATTCTTGAATCTGAAATATTTGTTACTTATATTTAATCGGTGCTCAAATGGGCAAATTGCATGATTTGGAATGCATGATAATCTTTTCAATGCATTTATGATGAGTAGAAAATATTTTTTAATTGCGTTATTCATTAATTTTAACATGTAATGATGCATTCACACGCCTTATCTAACAAAATAATTTTCGAGGGCTCTGTGCAAAACTGTGGTAGCTACATCAATTTGTTGAGGCAGGTACCATAGTTTTGCACTCAGAACCCATCTGTTGCTGTTGCTCTGTATAATGCTTCTAAACAAATACGTTCAGGCATGATGTCTGACCCTTTGATATTAGAATATATTAGTACTGCTGTATCAGTACGAACGCAATTAATATAATGGACGAAACATCGCCTCTATCATTATAATGTGTTTGAGCTAAAAAACAAGTCAGTCATGACTTTGAAACGATTAGTAGAACCAACACGAGTCACTGAATCCTACAATTGTAGAAAAGCTAATTACGTTTTTTTTTTATTTTTCTTTTAATGATAATATAGCGCCATCACCTCGCAAGTTCGCTTTTTAATTATATCGATTTTCCTAATGAACCTTAATTTTATCGGTAACGTAAGAGGAGTGTGTTGAATAGTTTAGACATGTGGATTAATTGATTTTAATCGCTTTAATGATAGACGAACGCTCAAATTACCGGAATTTCTTGATATTTTATTGAAGTAGAGTGCTCTATAATTCTACCGGTATTTCTTGACAAAGGACACGAGCGAAGTAATGACGTTTTGTACAAAATTTATGACACGTCATATTAAAAGGTTCACATTAAAGTGGATATTCCATCTCTCTTAATGTTTGTGTAATGGGAGAAGATTTTGTCGACTCTAACTATATATATTTATATAAAGGAGTGGCTGAAATCCTAGGAAAAACTAAAACCAAATCAAAGAGGGATTATATACACATTAAATTTAGCACACTCCTGTACACAATACCTGCCAAGCAAGTTAAATCCAAAATAGGAGTGGTAAGCAAACTATGTCACAAGATGCACTTAAATGTGATTTAAAAGGGGTTTAGATGCATAAACAAAGAATGTATTAATTCTAGTGGTTATAAATATGAGACAGAAGATCACAAAATGAATCAAATGTACCTTTGTTCAAAGTTGGAAAACCAGAAATTAACAACAAAAATAGGAGTAACTCCTCTTTAATAGGAGTGGATATTCCATACCCTATGCACAAACATTCTAAGACTAATAAAGTCAGTCTTTAAGACTTTGAATTATGAAAGGTTCTATACGTTCTCATGTTGTTATGAATGTACTGATTTTAATATAAATTGATATACTTGTTCAGTGGGTAACAACAAATAATCAGACAAAAATTCACATGGTTCAATCCGGTAGCAAATATAAAAGTTGTCAATTCTAAGTCTAAGTCTGAATTGCAGTCTTACGATGTTCAACTTGGTGAATTATAAGGCCCCGGATGCAAAGAAATGGCAGTGGTTATAAATATTTTCAATTCTAAATCTAAGTCTGAGTTGCAGTCTTACGATGTTGGTGAATAAGGCCCCTGAAGCAAGAGCCAGAAATCTATGATTAGCCATCTGAAGAGTTTCAATGAATGTTGAAAGATGTTATCATCCTCGCAGGAAACTGTATGCTTGAAAACGAAAAAAAAAAAAATGGTGTTTTTTTTAAAATAGAAAAATATATGTTTAACAAAAAATAAATATTAGTTTTCAAATTGTCTTTATCAATGATACAGTTACCTGTGGTTATCCTTACTGTTCATATAAAAATACGAGAATAATCAAAGACCGAAAAATGAAAAAAAAAAATATAATTAGCAAATTTAACAATGGTTATTAGTAACTTAATACTATAAACTAAGCATTTAATAAGTCTTATATTATGTACCTTTTTATTATAATTGCCTGGTAAAAGTACACCTTCCTGAAGTTCTTGTAATATGAGCTGCTGAGTAGTCTAACTAATCTCATTACTTGATTTAATGGAACCGATTAAATTGCAGTTAATTAAGAGTACATGGCATTGTAACTGAAATTTTTAATGAAACAATTTCGAGGTGCAAAACTGTGGTACAAGCCACTTTAAGTTGATGTAGTTACCACTGGATTGCATTGAGTCCTCGAAATTTTTGTAATTCATACTTTCATTTTGATAATTTATCTAAGGGAAAAAATTTTTTTCATTGGTGTTTTATATTGTATACTGAAAAACATTGATATTATTCATGTATATAAACTAATACCACACCGAATGTGTATAAACGAGTCGATTTTTGGCAATTGCAATTAGGAATACACATTGAACTATATACTACTGCAATAAGTCATTCACATAAACGATCTGATTTGGTTTGTACACTGTGACACCGGACATCTCCAGCGCTTTGATTTAATATAACATAGTTGTCTGTGACACCGGACATCTCCAGTGCTTATTGAATGTAATATAACATAGTTGTCTGTGACACCGACATCTCCAGTGCTTTGATTTAATACAACATAGTTGTCTGTGACGCCGGACATCTTTGGTTGGCCATGATCGATCATGCTCCTGATCATGTTCCATTACAGTATTTGATAGCCAAACATGATATGTCAATGGTCAACCATCAAATACTGTGGTGACTATGGCAAACCATGGTCTTAATATCGCCTGGGTCTCCAGTGCTTTGATTTAATATAACATATAGTAGTTGCTCCAGTGCTTTGATTTATACCATAGAACCCAGGTGGCATGAATATAATGAGAGAAATATATCTATTTGAATACAATAGTCAAGCCCATTGTTTGAGTCACAGCAGGAGTAGAAGATTAGAAGGTATTAACTTTCCTGAATGTAGTTCCATCTTTGATCAATACAAGTTTAATACAATCTGCTTCAGCTATAGTAAGATACACATGTACCAGAGAACTTGGTTTTAGAGTTTTGCTTTTGGTTATAAAAGATGTGTGTAATCATCTGTTTGGTTTGCTTGTACAATTCTCAATGCATATACTGTACAGAAAGAATTGATGCTATTTTTCATGAAAGACAGAACAAATCTGACACTGGGTAGGCAGTGTTTCATTCAACAAGATGGCCACTAACAAGATTACAGATGGCCCTCCTGTTTTTAGATTCAATGGCAGTTGGATGAATTTATAATATAGAGCTCTATATTCTTTGTTCAGAATTGTGTTAAACCATTTCTTTTCATGGCTGGAATGGCAGTCAGCCTTGGATGTCAAGGCTGGGTCTTGTTTAAACTAATTAAAAGTGTCATTTGGCTTCATGAAAGTCGACCAAAGAAATTTCACAAATGGAAAAAAAAGGATGAATTAAGTACTAGTTGCCATGGCTGCCGCTGAATGTAGTAAATTTTGTTAGAATACAAAAATTCAGAAATAAACAAGGGAAAAATCTTGACAACTTCTGAACAACAAAACATCTGTAATGAAGGAACTTGGAAAGAATTCAGTACAGTATAAGAGCATTGTATTTCTTTATTTGGCATGATCAAAGATCTTGCATGTTTAAACTAGGAATTATCAGCCACTAAAATGGCTTCCGGAAACTTCTTGAAATAGTTCCAGATTTTTATAGCAGCCTTGTGATGTGTAATCATTAGATCGACAATTGTTTGGTTATGTTATCCTTCTTTCATCACAATTTTTCCCATCCTCCAAGTAAAGACGACTCATGCAGTGTCAATTAATGGCACGATTAAAAAAAACACACCGCCCTGGGATGACTGGAGGAAAACTCTAGGAAAACTTGAGGAAAACTCATTGCATGTGCACAGTTGATATAATTAAGCTGGCAACTGTTGATTAACCTATCCATATTGTGATTTCATGTTTGTGTTGTTTAGAGGCAGCATCTCAGCCCTCAAATGTCAATCTAGTGACAACATAATTATCTGCTCTTGTCAATTATACTCCACATTTCCTATTGTCAATGTACAACTGATGATCCCGAGATCCCTCCGTCAACAAATTATTGATGTTACTTGATTGATTCTGCAAAAAATACTCGGATTCTTCTGTTTATTTTAATGATACTTTGACTTAATAGAGATTGTGTTTGAGAGAGTTTTATAAATTGGCACACAGTGGCTTCAAAGCACAACCTATGCTTTACAGTTGAATGTAGTTAAAAATAGCCAAACACAGGCAAAAGGATGACCATGGTCACCATTGTTTTTCATTGACCATGGTCGTCATTGTTTTTCATTGACCATGGTCACCATTGTTTTTCATTGACCATGTCCCCATTGTTTTTCATTGACCAAGGTCCTCATTGTTTTTCAATGACCAAGGTCCCCATTGTTTTTCATTGACCATGATCACCATTGTTTTTCATTGACCATGATCACCATTGTTTTTCAATGACCATGATCACCATTGTTTTTCATTGACCATGGTCACCATTGTTTTTCATTGACCATGGTCACCATTGTTTTTCATTGACCATGGTCACCATTGTTTTCATTGACCATGGTCACCATTGTTTTTCATTGACCATGGTCACCATTGTTTTTCATTGACCATGATCACCATTGTTTTTCATTGACCATGGTCACCATTGTTTTTCATAGATTTTGATTGTCAACCATGTTTTATCATAGTTGCCAGTCGAATACAATGAAAAAAAATATATCAACCTTGGTTGACCATGTCGTCACATGGTTGACCATGGCTAATCTATCAATGCTAAATGAGTTTACCTATTCAGTGAGTACAAGCATATAATCGGATAAAATTTCACATGGTTAAATCTGAAAAAATAATTTCAAAGAAATGGCAGTGATTTTAAATGTTGTCAACTTTAAGTCTTAGTTTAACAATGTTTGTGAATAAACTTCCCCAGGTACATTAAAGCTTGAAGGTGCATGCATGATGAACATGCAACAATATGTGAATATTTTCTCACAGGAAATTCATTGTTTCCTGTATAAAATGTATGGATTTATAGTTAGATATGAATGTGAGAAAATCTCATAAAAAGTCCACCTTTCTGTTGTTGTTATGTTGTTATGTTGTTATGTTGTTGCTATGGAGACAAAAATGATAAAAGTGTATAATGCAAATATCTGCTCCATTAAGCATGAATCAGGTTATAGAGATATTTTAAAATCATTGCAATCATTTGCACAAATTGTCAACAGATTGGATTGCCTTCAGGGCTGATGATGCAATTATCATGCATGTTTTCACTCCACTCAGTGCATTTAACGATTAAACTAGATTGAAATACCTCCATTCTTTCTGCATGGATGTTTATAATTTCAATTAGTTGAAAAAATGAAAAACCTTAGTGCAAAATTATCAATCAGACTTCTAATGATGTATGGCTGCAGCTTTAGTAACTTCTAGTACACAAATCGCAGGCTTAGAATGAGAAGGTTGTAGGTACAAAATCGATATTTTGAGAAAACAAGAACAAAATATCCAAAAATTGCTCTTAAAAATACTCTGGTATAAAACAAGCTGTTTCAAAATCAGTTTGGTCAACATGGCAAGTTTCAATTTTCATGAAGAAAGCCTCATAAGAAGTGCCTTAATTGCTGATTTTAAATATGAGTCTTATGAGGGGACCACCTTCTCATTTTAAGCCAGCGATTTGAATTGAGTCTATGTTTAACTTTGGATTACTGTTTCATACATAAATTATTTTGTCCATTAAGAAAGTACTGCATTAAAAATGTTAGAAGCATGTGCAAGGTGTACTATTTATTAACATGACAATAGTTCAAAAGGATTTACTATATTTTTATCACAAAAATAACAGAATATTTCATGTGCTTACAAGTCACAGAACAATGCTCACCAACTTATATTCGTTATTTCTGACATTGTTTTGACTCTGTAACTATGGTAATGTGATAGAAATAATCTGTCATTTGTTGTCTTTGAGATCAACATTTCTTAAACTTGCGAAGGCCAAAGGCTTGCTAAAATTACTTGTATTTTCTAGACTCGTTTAAGATATGATGATCTCCAAAGACGATTCATGACAGATTCTTTATTTCTATAATTAGGAAGCTGTAAAAGACTTATCATTGATTTTGAGTTATTTCCTATATAAAATACCTTGCGCCATCTTCAGGAAAGCTATGTTGACAATTTTTAGAATGTAATTGTCATATAGGAGTGTGGGGGTAAGTTATGCTAGACGCTCGCCCAATTTGTCATGGTCTTATGTTTCTGAAATTGGGGGAAATCTAGTTGTCTTGGTATCTTATTTCTTATCTGAATCCTACCACCACCTTCCCCCTTTCTAAATAAATATGTAAGGCTAGTCTATAAGGCCATCATATTGTCATTAATTTTGTGGGCTTGTCTGTTCATTATTGGAGTTTTTTGACAAGAAGTTGAGTATAATTGACATATTGTAACTGTATCCAAATCTACCACCATCTGTATAACAATTGGATTAGTTCTGCTTTTATTGTACTGTAAAATCACTTAATTTCGATGTGACAAAATTTTGTGGTTTTGATAAAAAGACCATTTTGATGGGATGATAGTTCGTGGATTTGCATTGCTGGTAATGAATATACATAAGGGACAATTTTATTGTTCAATGGGATTTGATTTTGTGGTTGAAGGTGAACCACGAATTCCACGAAATTTAATCCACCACAAAAATAAATGATTTCAATTAATCGTTTATTATAGGGATTTCAATTGTTGTTTGATTCACATCTCGAGCATCTTCCTGATACTACCCGATTATGAAAACATACAACCAGGGTTATAAATATAGGCAAGATGCCAACTGTTAAATTATGCTAATTAAAAGGTCAGGATCGTGTGAAATTTGCCAAGCTGTATTAAATATTGATCTAAATGAACTTGAGAATAAGGTAAGGATAATAAGCCAGTCATATCTTCTGTTACTAAATAAGAGTTCAGTATGGATTGATTTGATTGGTAGGCCTAATATCTGTTAAGTCAAGTTAGATCAATATTGATTTAACCCCCCCCCCCCCCCAGTCTTACACCATGTATCATAAAAATTGTTCATGAAAAACGACTGTAAAACATTATCGCACATCAGGTCACTTTTCTACAGTGCAATATTCATTAAATTATGTGTGTTAGTTTTTCTGCCCTAACTAACGCCTGATTGTGATGGTTTTAGTGAGTTGTATGCATACATTTGCTGTCACACATAATGGCATACCATATGTTTGTTTAACCTTAATCAAAGGTACAGTTTACACAGTTTGTGTATCAGACTCAACATGATTTTTAGGAGGTAAAATATATAATCATATATTCAACTTAAACTTTGTGTAAATTATGTAACATTAAATCTTGTTTAACTATAGTAAACTGGATATTAGTTCTGTGAAACTTTTTACCTTTACAATGGAAAGTAGCGACTATCTCATTTTAAACCTACCATCCGAGGTCAACATTTACAGTAGGAATCGACTCCTGACCTAACTACGGAAGACGAAGACAAAACAGGTCACAGTAATATGCCCGAAACTGACTCAACTGAATTTATAGCAGCTGAGTCGGTTTCGGGCAAATACTGTGACCTGTTACAAGAAATTATGTTGTGTGGGTGGTTCTCATTCTCAACTTGAACTTCAAACATATGTCTAGAAAATCCATCAAAGAATAAGATACTTATGTAGTTGTTATGTTGTTATAGCTTGGCTATTTTGACCTAAGTCTGACCTTTAAGCAAGAATATATTACAAGATTCTTGCTTTGAATATATCAATTTCCGCAAGCGAATCGTGCAATATCAGTATTTCAAAGTCGTGTTTGTATTACATCTCGAGCGTCTTTGTGATACTCCCCTATTATGAAAACATACAATCGGTGTTATAAACGTAGACAATATATTGACTGTTAAATTATGCAAATCAATAGGTCAGGCTCGTGTCAATCTGGCCAAGCTATATATATTTCCATTTGTAGCAGTGACGGCTAAATGTTGCAGAGTTCTAGCTGTTTGTTTCCTTGATGGAATTGTAGAGTTTTCTAATTATGTTGAATGTCGTTAAGACGTATTTTCAGGGGTTCTTTAATCAATGTTAGAACTAAAAAATACGTCATATTTCCATGACATGTCTTAGGCTTTTGTCTCAGTTCAAAGCTATCATAGTCCGTGAATTGATGAATTTTGTTCATTATAAACATTGCCATAGAATGGAAGAAAGATTTTGTGCTGTATTATAAATTCTGTGGAGCAACCCTGACTGTCTGAATGTCATAAAGTTTGCCCAATGCGCTGTTTTTCTTTAACCTTGGTTGGATTTAAATGAAACTTTTCTTGCATACTGATCGTCTTAAACAAGTCTAATAGTCCATACTGGAAGGAATTTAGGTCAGCCTCCCCCCCCGCTGTACTTTGGAGACAAAAAAAATATTTTAAAAACCCTTCTAGTTTGATTTAAATAGTGATCATGCATGTGGTGTAAATACAATGTTAGAGTGCTGAATTTGTTCTGCAGTAATTTACTACAGCAATTTTCATTGCTTCTGAAAATTTAACTATCGTATTGACACCATACTGTCTTCTATGGAAATAGTAACCATTATTAGATGTAATAATGCTCCCAAGTATCTAACACAGCCGAAGAAAGTGAAATTCCTAGTCAGAAATTATTGAGACAAGATTCACTTTTGCGAAATGATTGTCACTGTAATTGGTCTATCCAACACCATGCTAGACACAACGCTATGAAAGGAATCCTGTGTCGAAATAAATGCAATTGTGTCCAATTTGAATAGAAGCGGAATATTGGTTTTGTGAATCAGTAATGTTATTACTCGTGATTTGACAGTTTCAAATCATTGGTATGAGAATATGGAGAATGCCTAAGTACTGCTTGTCATTGTCAATATTCCTGTATGACCATGTGATTAATGAGCGTGAGCAGGGAGCAGTTCTTGTGACTCGGGATCAGTTATTATTACTCCTTGAGATTTTGTTCCTGGTACTGTACATACTCGCCCATAAGTCAGATAAAATAAATTTCAACAAATTCTATGACGTTTTTGGACACCCTTTAGATGACCTCTATTGATTTTGTGACCTTGATTAATTTAAACAAATTCTACAACATTTTTTTTGGGACACCCTGTGGATGACTTTTATTAGCTCACCTGACCACGAAGTGGTCATGGTGAGCTATTAGGATCGATGGATGTCCGTCGTACGTCGTCCGTCGTCCGTCGTCCGTCGTCCGTTCACAATTAGTTTGTTTACACTCTAGAGGTCACATTTTGGACTCAATCTTCATGAAACTTGGTCAGAATGTTTGTCTCAATGATATCTAGGTCAAGTTCGTATATGGGTCATGTGGGGTCAAAAACTAGGTCACCAGGTCAAATCTTAGAAAATTCTTGTTTACACTCTAGAGGTCACATTTGAAGCTTGATCTTCATGAAACTTGGTCAGAATGTTTGTATCAATGATATCTAGGTCAAGTTCGAATATAGGTCACGTGGGGTCAAAAACTAGGTCATCCGGTCAAATCTTAGAAAATCCTTGTTTACACTCCAGGGGGCACATTTGAAGCTTGATCTTCATGAAACTTGGTCAGAATGTTTGTCTCAGTGATATATAGGTCAAGTTTGAATGTGGGTCACGTGAGGTCAAAAACTAGGTCACCGGGTCAAATCTTAGAAAATCCTTGGTTACACTCTAGAGGTCACATTTGAAGCTTGATCTTCATGAAACTTGGTCAGAATGTTTGTCTCAATGATATCTAGGTCAAGTTCGTATATGGGTCATGTGGGGTCAAAAACTAGGTCACCAGGTCAAATCTTAGAAAATTCTTGTTTACACTCTAGAGGTCACATTTGAAGCTTGATCTTCATGAAACTTGGTCAGAATGTTTGTATCAATGATATCTAGGTCAAGTTCGAATATAGGTCACGTGGGGTCAAAAACTAGGTCATCCGGTCATATCTTAGAAAATCCTTGTTTACACTCCAGGGGGCACATTTGAAGCTTGATCTTCATGAAACTTGGTCAGAATGTTTGTCTCAGTCATATATAGGTCAAGTTTGAATATGGGTCACGTGAGGTCAAAAACTAGGTCACCGGGTCAAATCTTAGAAAATCCTTGTTAACACTCTAGAGGTCACATTTGAAGCTTGATATTCATGAAACTTGGTCAGAATGTTTGTATCAATGATATCTAGGTCAAGTTCGAATATAGGTCACGTGGGGTCAAAAACTAGGTCATCCGGTCAAATCTTAGAAAATCCTTGTTTACACTCCAGGGGGCACATTTGAAGCTTGATCTTCATGAAACTTGGTCAGAATGTTTGTCTCAGTGATATATAGGTCAAGTTTGAATATGGGTCACGTGGGGTCAAACACTAGGTCACAGGGTCAAATCTTAGTTAGATACTGTGTCATTTGGGCCAAAATCTAGGTCACTAGGCCAAACAGGTGAGCGACCCAGGGCCCTTTGGGCCCTCTTGTTGATTTTGTGACATTTATCAATTTCAACAATTTTGGCTGCCATGGGAGTAAACATGTTCTACAAACATCTCTTGTTAATCTTCATTCAAAAGAAATTACTTAGAACGACCTTCTCTTAGCAATTCTGGAAGCCTGTATTTCTATATGAACCATTTTCTGGTGCTTGGTGACCTTCACATGAAACATCTTATTCCAAGCATTTCTTTAATATAATATTGATTCTGTTCAGACACATTAGTTTTTTACTTTATCACAAACAGAATTTTCACCGACTGTAAATTTACACTATTTCACAGTTTGTGTAATATGATATAGATCTAAGTAGTCTTACACAAAATGTAAAAAAAATAATGATCTAGTCGATGGTTTTATGAAATAGTTTAATACATTGTCGTGGTTACCAGGAGAATTTACAAAATCTTCCATATTAATATTCTCTCAAATTTGAAGATTCCCTGGAAAAAAATTTAAATTTAAGATTAATTTAAAATCCTAAGATCATTACATACTCTAGGCCTAAGCTATACAATGTATTAATTTGTAATATTCTCAGCAGGTGGTTAATCTGTCTTTAATTAGTTCACAGACTTTGTTTCATTATTGTGTTTATTATAGGAGAGACTGAATTAATTGTATTTCCTTACAATACATGAGAAGTATAGTCATTACATTTCTGAAGTATTGACCCATTTACATGTCAGATATAAACACTAAGATGCTAACACTGCATATTATATTATAACAAACAAAGGGCACACGTGTTGTATTGTCTACAAAAGAACCACTATTTTAAGTGTTAATATAACTAGTTTTAAGATTCCGCAATGCTGCATGTCTAGTTTTAAGACTCTGCAATGCTGCATGTCTAGTTTTAAGACTCTGCAATGCTGCATGTCTAGTTTTAAGACTCTGCAATGCTGCATGTCTAGTTTTAAGATTCAGCAATGCAGCATGTCTAAGAAATGTGCACATGAAAGGTATCAGAGTATGGTTTTTACCTAAAACACTTGTTTTGCTTAAAGGCATATGAAAAACATTTTAACTCTTCAACTACAAGGAAGAAAAACAATTACACTTGAATTTTTTTGGATGCATGCAACTGTCTGCTTAAATTTCATTACAGAAGGCAGCTTTATGTTGGTTCTATGTGAATATTTCAATGGAATTTGTTAAAACCTTGCAGACATGGTTACAATTCACTTTAAGCAACAGTTGCAAATTGGATAGGACAGGTACATTAATGATCTGGCTATATCACCACAGTGCTGTATTGACTATAGCAACTTCGACAACACTTAGCTATAGGTGGTTGTATACATTGTTTGTATTTGCTAATCATTGCTTAGCTTGTTAGACTTTCAAAGTTTATAAATGTTCAAAGATAGCTACATAGCTGAATTGCTGAAAGTGGCGATCGAAAACTAAATTAAATTTAACTTAAAACAATGTTGTTATTAAATGTGAGCAAAATTCCTTTAATTTTATTCTTAGGATCTTAAGTCTTGAAGACCCCTAATTATGTGGCACGTAAAGAACCTTGATATTGTATCAGTAGATTCACAGTCAGCAGGTTAAAAAAGATATGTTTGAAAAATCAGACAGGGAAGGCAGCACATACTCAACCAACAGAGCACAGAAAACATTAACAACATAACATAACACAATCACTCGGGAGCAATTATCCACACCTAACCTAAACAAAAATTTCAAAGCCCAAGTCCCTGCTATAAAAGAGCAGGATGACCTAGATTCACAATGAAATACCAAAAAACTGTGACCTAATGATTGAAACTATACCAGACAGTAATGATCATATGATTTTAAATTATTTGTTCAATATCTTTTCAGCTCAGTTGCCTAATAAATATGAAGTTTAATAACTGCTGGTCATATTAAAGTTTGCTCAGGGAAACAACAATTAGTTGCACAAAATGTCACTTGTATACTCTTTTAAGATGCATTAAAATTTAGTAACTGTAAAAACATTTATTTATTTATCATGGATTTCGTGGTTCATCTTCGAAATTTAATCCCATCAAACAATAATTTTGACTCTTGTACTTATGCAAACTCCACAAATAAACCTCCCATCGAAATGGTCTTTTTTACCAAAACCACGAAACTTCGTCCCATCAAAATTAAATGATTTTACAGTATTGACTACTAGTAGCTGCACACTACTGAATAGTTATTTAAAAAAGTTCTAAAATGTAAGTCAATTACTTCCCCTGTTTTCAGTCGTTGGTGAAAATTTTGAGCATACCAGTAATCAGTCTGTTTATATTTCAGAATCGAGGGCCGCAAGTTGAAGACAAGAGTGGACCCTGATCTGGCTGGATTTCAGGCTTCTTACCTAGCACAGCAAGCTAGTAAGTAAAACTTATCGCTGTCTTAGAATGAGAAGGTTGTAAGTACTACTTACGACCTTATAAGACTGATACACATACTTAAATTTGCATCACAGGGTGCTTCTTATTAGCATATTTTCATGAAAACTGTAACTTGTCATGTTGACCAAACAGAAGTTAAAACTGCATGTTCTTACCATATGTAAAGAGTAATTTTTAGACTTTTCAGTTAATTGTCTTGTTTTCTCAAAATATTGATTTTGTACTTAGGACCTTCTCATTCTAAGCTGGTGATTTATACTAGTAAAAGGTGTAAAAGTTTCAAGTGGAAAGACTACTTCCAGACATGTTTCCCCTCAGCCAACTGTACATCAAACTGATCATTCAAAAAAGGTACGAGGAAATCAGACAGGGAACTTAGCACTCAACCTAACCAGCCGAGCACAGAAATCAGAAACACTACATTTACACAACTACAGTTAGCAATGCCCACACATAATTGCCAAAGAAACAATCAAAAATTTAAGTCCAAAGTTGAATGTTGACTGTAACTCTGTCCTACTAAAATGAAGATGCTTTCTACTAACAAAGTTGTTGAATAAAACTGTAAACTGCATTGTATCTGATTACTGCTATGGGGTGTTTTAAGAATATTATGTTCTCTTGATGAATATTGTAAAGATGATATGAAGCCATTTTATAAAACTGAAAATTGAAAATCCGAAATTCGCTTAAGATGAACATTTTCAAAAAAACTTTTGACTTGCCAAACTGAGGCGTGAAAGCAGCCATTTTTTAAAAGTATAATGCATTAAGTTTTGACTCTGACAAATGAAACAGTTCAAAGGGCCCATGGCAATGCAATGCATGAAAACTGGGGTGCAAATTTACATTTGAAGTTGAATCCCAAATGTAATTTGAAACATTATTCTTTCTCCTTAGAGAGTGTCTAATCATGGCGGTAACTTGATATTCTTTCTGCCATGCCAGAGTCAGCATACAAAAGAAGCAATAAAACAAAAAAGTCATGATCTTGAATTCTCAATTACAATTTTTAGGATCTGGTTTCATTAATTTGTGTTGTTCTGTTATAGTGAAATTTTATCATGCACCACTCTTACATAGAAGTCTCTTCACACGAAAAAGGTATGAGGAAATCAGAGAGGTAAGGTAGCACTCAACCTAACCAGCTAAGCACAGTATTCAGAAACACCACAACACAAACTACACGGAGCAATGCCCACACATAAGTCAAAGAAATAATTGAAATTTCAAATATCACATACTCAAAAATGATACAGCTTGAATTCAAAGGGATAATAGTACAGTACAGTACATCTACCTCTACTTGTTGTAGTGATTCTTATTTTCATAGTCTACACAAAGTCTAGTTGTTCCATCTTTCTTATAAACTACAACCACAGGTGGTGACCAACAGTTAAATTCTGCTTATCTGAATTTTAAGAATGTTGACCTTTCATCCATCATTCATCAACAATATAGATTTACCTTGTAGGCTGCTCATGTCAAATATAACTTGAAAATTATTACTTTTAGTATGTGCTCTAATGTTGAAAGTGATAACAATAGATCTACTTGAATCATTTTGATATTGGCAAATTGACAGAAAAATAGTTTGTTGCTAATAGATGAAAATTACAAAACTGACAAAAAAGGTGAAACATGAGACAAAATTTTTGATAATCTACACAAAACCTTCTTGCCATGTCTGTTTTAATGACCATTACAAGGGAAAATGACCACACTTTACTTTGAGGATCTGATTATTCAAGCTTTCTATCATTATTTATCCATTTTTTCCATTTTATTTTGAAACATGTTTTCCATTGTTTACCATGACATACACACTTTTTAAAATGTACTTGAAAAGACCTTAAAAAGTATGAACCTTATCACAGTTTTGCATGACTTGAATCCATGAGGTTGCCATGGCAGTTATATATTGCAATTTATGTGACTTGTTTGATTCATATGTGAAGTAAAGCTGAGTTTATGAGAATCTTTTGTCCAATATTTTACAATCTTTTATATATTTTAATCTTTGAAGGTTTGATGTTTGGAAGTTCTTAGATACCCCACCAGCCTTAAGGGAGTCTATATAGATACACTAGCTGATGTCTGACTCATATTTTATAGGCTTAATGGTATTTGTCTTGAAAAATGTCAAACAAACCAAGGATTAAGGGTTAATACACTCCCTAATTCCACAGTACATTAAAAGTCTATGACATTAATGGAACGGCTAGCTTTCCTATAGAGATAAATAACCAAGTATACTTTTTAAGATGAAATTTGTCTCCCAGAAAATGGCTTTCTTTGATTATAATGATGTTTAATTCACATAAAAGCTGTTGTAAGCCTTTGAGGCCTGAATGAAAGGGTTATTTACAAGGAGAATATTAATAATGCTATTCAGAGATGAAGAAAAACGGCAAGTCCCATTTTGCCTTTGATTTTTGTATTAGAATACTAATTACTTTCCTAAAAATGTTTTCTTGTTCAGAAAAATCTTCCTACATTTCTCTTGAATAGATGTTGTGTAAAACTTTAGTTATAGCACATTTTGTTGGGCCTAGCAGTTATTTAAGACTCTATCAGTCAATTTTGTAATTAATTTTCTTTGATAGATTAATGTTTTTCATATACCAGTATATTTATGTACATAATATGAAATTGATTGTGTTCATTTTTTGTTTCCTTATGTAAAATGAAAGAAAAAGACTTTGGTATACAAAAAAAACATCAGTATGTATAAGGGATATTTTTGCTCACCTGTCACACTGTTAGTGTCTTTACGCATTAATTCCTTAGAAATTTGTTAAAGGTCATATTTTTTACCCAAACTTTATAAAACTAGGTTATCATGATGATCTCTATATAGATTATGTGAAGTTAAATATTTGACCATTTGGCATCAAAAATAGGTCATTAAAACCACTGAAAATAGATTTACCTTGAGGTATTAAGGTATACCTTAAGGTCTTGCTTTATGAAACTTTGTCACACAGTGATCACCTCTTTAAAATCTTAGTCAAGTTCAAAATTGAGTTGTATTGAGTCATCTTGCATAAAAAAACTAGGTCAACTCAAAGACATATACCTTGTATGTAATGGAGACTGCATTTTTTCCTTGATTAGCTGGAAAGAAGTTCAGAATGTTCATGTGAAGTATATTTCAAATTTAAATATATGTCATCTGTTAAGTAACTAGGTCACTATTGAAAAAAAGAATTAAGGATATCGGACAGGGAAGGCAGCACTTGACTTAACCAGTCAAGCACAGAAAAGAGTAACATCACAACACAATTTTAAGCTGTGCATTGTAACTTGAATTTTGTAAATCTTTGTCAGAATTGCTCGGATTGCTCTGGTCGGCCATCTTGTTCGGTTTATACTGACTGGTGAGCGACATAGGACCCGAGAGCTCTCTTGTGTCCAAAAGCAATAATATTTGAATCCCTTTATATGAAAGAGCATGATTTTGAAATATGTAAGACCTTGATTCTAGTGCAATGTTTCAGCTGTGATCGGTTGCTTTTGCATATTTTGTCTGAAAACAAATTTATGACCCACAAAATTGCCATTTTGACAAAAATCCATGGAAAGAAATTCCCATATACTGTAAAATCATTAATTTTTGTGGGGGATTAAATTTCATAGATTTTGTGGTTCACCTGAACTACAAACTTTAATCCCAACGGACATTAATAGTTTTGATCCTCGTTTTATTAACTGAAATGCAAAATCCACGAAATGAAGTCCCAACGAAATTGTCCTTTTTACCAAAACCACAAAATTTTCGTCCCAACAAAATTAAATTATTTGACAGTTGTAAGAATAATTTTACAGGATTTGTTGAGAAATGTTGCTCCAGTATATATTGCCACAAACGACTGAGTAGAAATAATAAATGCATTCTGTCTGTGACTTCCGGGCAATATCCAGCATACTGAGTACCGACCTCAGTTGTTGTTAAATCAGATTTCTGGTTGACATTGACAGGAATCCAGGACGGAAACCAGCCATGTTTCATCCTCTTAGCAACCAAACTTTCAGATAGAAGCTTTGCATAGTTCATGTTCTATCTCCTTATAGTTACTGATGCATAAATGACAAAATGGGACTTTAATTAATGATAAATTCTCTTGTCAAATCATCGGCATAATGTTATTGATTGTTCTAATGGATTTCTAAAACTTCTGATACTTTCCTCCATTTGTAATGTAAATCAGCGACAAATAGATGATTGTTCCTTATAGTGTTCTAATGGTCTTCAATCTTTACTGTCCATTTATAATGGGCTTAGGCCAGATGTTTATATTTTTAGTGTAAGAGAAATTTTTCTTTTTTGAAAATTTTGCAGTTGGAAACTGGCCCTTTTAGAGGACTTAAGTTCACTCAACTTATAGCTAGCGAGCAACCTAAGGGTCTTAATTTGACCCTTTACTTATTTTTCCATTCCACCCTTCTGAATGCAAAAATTGTCATTTTTTCGGTGAAAATAGAAATATAAAAGATTTGGCCTAAGCTTGGTCTCTTAAATGACCAGAAAGCAGACTGTAAGTTTAACAGCAAATGTGATCAGAATTTGGATGTTGGAAGTCAGCAGTAATAGTCACAGTCCATTAGGGGATTATAGTGGATGTGACACATTTCTGAGCTACTTATACTTAGATCTTTCGTACAGTCCGTTCTAAGTCAAATGAGAATGGTTGTAAATATAACCTAGTCCAGCAGGTAAACTATGTTTATCTAGATTTAGCTAAGTATACCTGAGTTAATGGTATTGACTTCTTTTCTTTCGAATGGGATAGTTCCCTCATTAGTATTACTTATTGAATGGACTGTAGTGGTCTGTTTACAGTCCCTATAAGTTAAATGATAATGGTTATAAACATAACAATGTTTTATCATAGTCAACCATGGTCCGTTGGAATGCTACAAAGCATGATCAATCATGGTCTATATTTTCTAGATAAAGCAAAGCTGACCATGGTAAAATAATTGTTGACTAAATACTTTAAACATGGTCAATTTTGGTCAACCATGGAGTCATTTTGCTGGGGTCATTTGTAAAACCTGATTCTATTGGCTGGTCATCATGGCCGTCTTCAAAATGTTCTGAAGTGTTTAGTATACATTGTGAGTTAAGCTTTCTCTATAGTACCACAGCAATCAAATTAGGGTTTGGCGTGTGTGAAGCTAGGGGAATACCATATGTACTATAGCAATTAATGCAGGAACTGATTTAGCTATAAGCTATGTTAGTCAGCAGTTAGTTTTAGATACTTCTCTAGATTGTCAATTAATCATACAGGGAGTTAAACTGTTTCTGACATTAATGTTGCCACCAATAGTCCTCATGGGAAACCTAGGCAGCAATTTGTAGCTGTACTTGTGAATTCAGCAGTTGGTTGGTAACAATCTAGACAGACCCCTTCATTGATCTTCAAATTTTAGTTTGCATCATGACAAACTGTCTGCCCTCTGCTGCGGCAGAATGTCTGCCCACTGCCTTGAAAATCTGTCTGCCATAGCTGTGCTTTGTAACTTTTTATCATAATAGAAACATGTTTGGCCTGAATGGCTAAGCCTATTTTAACATGGTATTATTTGGCGACCATGATAATGACCATGAGTGACCATTAAAATCTATGCAAAACCATGGAGACCATGGTCATCATTTAGGCAATGCCTCGGTCTGATTTCTAGATTGCCTTCTCGCATACATGCCAAGCTTGTTAAATCCAAAATAGGAGTGATCAAGCAAAACATTTCACAAGATGCACTTAAATGTGAGTTAAAAGGGATTAATAGATGCATAAACAAGGAATGTATTAGTATCTAGTTCTTGTGGTTATAAATTTAGAAATTTATCAACGAAAATAGGAGTTAAACTCCACTTTAATAGGAGTACTTGGCAGGTACGATGTAAAAGTCTTGACCACTGCCTACCTAGCATCACTTTATAACGTCTTGTCTCTACTTTGATCTTCTATAACTTATATTATGGTAAATTATAATGCCATTCATGTGTGATTGTGCCCAGCTTTTCATAACAGTCAATGTTTGCTGCAGCAACACTTTAAAACTCTTGCTTTGACTTGACAGCAGCTTCAAAATTTTGACCAAATTTTTTTAGGCGGTCCTCGCTGTCAAACAGATTTAACAATAAAATTGATTATCTTAATATTAAGCCCTTTTGCAATTGTCACACATTTTGCTTGTAAATTTGCTAATTTAAATGCAGGTTTTCTGATGAGCTTCTATTTTTGTCAACCAATCTATGCGTCTTAAGTTGATGCTAATATTAGCACCCCACGCTAGATATTAAGTGATCAAAGTGGATTTGATGCACTTTGAAGCAGGGTTATATGTCCTGTGTTAGATTTGTCCTGTCAACCAGATTTTCTCAGTCATGACGGATTGGAAGATACTCACTTTGTCTATTCAGATTTTGACATTCCCTGGAGATCTTGGGGTGGGGGAGGGTTCTTTTACTCTTACTGACATAAACTCTGGCTGGGTCCATCTTCTCTCCAGGTCTCTCGCCTGGTCTCTCCAGTAGAATCTACAGGAAGTGTTTCTGGTTTGTTGAAATAATCCCTCCAAAACCTATTGGTGGTGAAAGCAGTCTTTACTTCCACTGCACATACTCGCATATATACATGTGCATTTGAGCATTGATCTTTCAACTTAAGGGGCAAGGTGTAACTGTGTAAGGTTTCAAATGTGTATTTGAAGATACTTTTTGTGATAGTCTTGTGAAAGATGTGAAAAAAATAGCTATAAATATGTTTCTTTGTCGATTTTTGTCCAGCCCGTCAGCCCGAATGTCCTTCTGGGTCAAAAATTAATTTGCCATGACTGAATATTGTGGCATATTCATGCTCCTAAATATATGCTTATATCAATTTCTCAGAACGTATTATTAGCATTGTATTAATTAGCTTTCCTCAGACCACCTGATGTTAAATTATAAGCAACATGTGATCTATAAAATATTTGACTGGTTCAACGTTTGGTGTAGGAGAAATTTTCCTGTTTGTGACTGATATCGGGGAAGCAGTCTATAAATTCTTTGACTGGTTCCATGTTATGTGTAGGGGAAATCTTCCTGTTTGTGACTGAAATCAGGGAACTAGTCTATAAATTCTTTGACTGGTTCCACGTTTTGTCTCGGGGAAATCTTCTTGTCTGTAACTGAATTCTGGAAACCAGTCTTTAAATTATTTGACTGGTTCCATAATTTGTGTAGGAGCAATCTTCCTGTTTGTGACTGTAATCAGGGAGCTAGTCTATAAATTCTTTGACTGGTTCCATTTTTTTGTAAGAGAAAACTTTCTGTTTGTGACTGAAATCAGGAAACTAAACTATATTATAAATTCTGTGACTGGTTCCACGTTTTGTGTAGGAGAAATCTGAATTCAGGGAACCAGTGTGAAAAACTATGATGGAACCTCACAGGCTTATGGAGTTGACTCTAAAGCAAATTTACTAATTTTACTGTGAGAAATCAATTTGTTTCCAAGTGACAAGGGATTAGAAGCATGTGTGAAATATCAGAAATGAAACTCTCTTAGGAAAAAGGCTTGGCAAGCCGCTGAATTCGACTAGGATAATATTTCTGGTGTCTTGAAAGCTCTCTGCCAGACCTCCAGTCAAGCAGAGGGAATAATGTATGCCAGCTGATGCTCCTCTAGATTTTTTCTAACATTATATGGGAGACGTTTTTACTCCTTTAGTGTTAGTGTAATGACCTTTAATGTCTGAGTATTTTTAGTGAATAGCTGCTTATATATGAAAATGAAGAAATGCGTGTCTCCGCAATGGTGTCCTACTGGGTTACATATAAAGTACAATAGACTTTATCAAACAAAACTACTGCACAGTGCATCTATGTAAAAGTCTCAACTGGATATGGTGATCCTTAAAGGATCTTGAATTCTGGCATCTGTAAAAATATTTCTAGGACAATGTTGTAAAGATTTGATACAAACACTTTGAAGTCCTTCAGCACCTGCCACAGTCTATTGCTGTACCCACGAATGTCAAGCAGGTATGGTTTACTACTCCGTAAGCCCTAAGGGAGAGCCTTTACTAATTTTAGAAGTTATGACTCAACCCAGGTTACTTTCCGCCTTTCAGGTTATCACAACGATAGACTTTTGACACACAGGACCTGTTAACCTTTTGGGCCCTTATGTTTGTTAAAAAGACATGTTGTATGTATTTGTTCGACAATATATTAATATGTTTCTCTGTTTGCTCCTTCATTACTATTACATCATTGGGTGATGACCTTGCTGAAGCTCATAATATTATACAACACTGTTACTGTATGTTATCAGTGTGAGCTGTCAACTACTCCTATTAAAGTGGAGTTACTCCTATTTTCATTGTTAATTTCTGGCTTTCCAAGTTCACCAGCAAAGTTGAACTAAGGTACATTTGATTCATTTTATGGTATTCTGCCCCATATTTATAACCACAAGAATTAATACTTTCTTTGTTTATGCATCTAAATCCCTTTTATATCACATTTAAATGCATCTTGTGACATGTTTCACTTTATCACTCCTATTTTGGATTTAACTATAGTTTGGAAGGTATTGTGACATGTATCCAAGCATGTATGTGCTATATTATGGTGCATTAGTACTAAACAATACTGGTCATCAAGCTATCACTGTGATAAACTATTTTGTCGTGTTCTGTTTGATGAAGAACAAAATTAAAACCAGCACAAATTTCCATTGAGCATGATCGTCAACCTACAAGCTCTCTTTGAAACACGAATAGTGAATCTTGATTTAATGACCCTTGTACATTCTGTGACAGTCATTTCCATATTTTGCTTTCCATTTATGACTGATATTTAATAGTGATAATTTTGTTAATTAAAGGCGTCCTACGGCTCAAGTTAATTAGAGGCATCCTACAGACACAAGTTGGGTAATTTTGTGCCAAATGAGGACAATTTTCTAGCTCGTCTCTTCCACTTACATTTTGTCCTTTTCCTTTTGCTGAATTAAAGGCAATTAGTCAGTGGTTGTGATGAGATCACAGGGGGAACCAGCAGTGAGCAATTAGTGAGTTGTTGAGATCTCTTCACTCGGGGAACCAGTCGTCAGTAATGAGGTATGCTGGCTGTGCGTTCATTTGGTCACATCTCCTAGCGAATAAACTATTACTGTTTCCTTCACTGGTTTTAGGTTACCAATAAAAATGTCATGAAAGGAGTGGGAATGAATAAACTAATTATCTATGGTATGCTTAGTGTGCTGGTGTACAGATTTACATAGTTAGCTTTGTCTGAGATCATGTATGTGATGTGATTACTATACAGACACCAATAATTGTACACATTTCAAGCTCGTAAATTGTGATGCCTTCACAAATAAGTCTAAATGCCATGCAGCAAAAGGTCAAGATATAAAAAATACCTGCCACAAGATGAAAATTAAATCAAGACCTGGAAATCAGCATTGACAACAGAAAAAACAAATCCTAAAGATCAAGGACATGTAACAAATGTAACAACAACAGAAACACAGATCAGTATCTGCCATATGTTTGTGTTTGTGATAGACAATTATCAATCTGCTTTGCATACAAGGCTAGTAAAATTTAAGAGCCGGAGCTGTCTATTTCCCTTGAATTCAAGGACATTAACTGTTGCCTGATTTTATGTAAACGAAGCCAATGTTGCACACAGGTGTCTGTTGCCACAGAGGTAATCCATGCTTTCTTAATTTTAATAAATGGGGTTAAATGAATGAACCTGCACGGTAGTGCTTTGCTAAGGCAACAGAAACCAGATCTGCTGTAACTTATTCCTTTACTTCAGTAAGTTACGCAAAGCCTCGGAACAAACACTGCCTTATAAAGCAAACACTGCCTAATGAAACAAACACTGCCTTGAAACAAACACTGCCTTGGAACACAATGACTTTGAACAAACGCTGTCTTGAAACTAACACTGTCTTGGAACATGCACTGTTTTGAAACTAACACTGTCTTGGAACATGCACTGTTTTGGAACAAACACTGCCTTGGAACACATACTGCCTTGAAACACACACTGCATTGGAACAAACACTGCCTTGGAACAAACACAGCCTTAGAACAACAATGCCTTGGAACACACACTACATTGGAACAAACACTGCCTTGGAACAAACACTGCCTTGGAACAAACACAGCCTTAGAACAACAATGCCTTGAAACACACACTGCATTGGAACAAACACTGCCTTGGAACAAACACTGCCTTGGAACAAACACAGCCTTAGAACAACAATGCCTTGGAACACACACTACATTGAAACAGTCAGTATAAAATATCCATTCAACATACTGTGAGAAAAAACTAAATTCTGATTTACCAGATTAAATACTGAATGCAATTTAAACAATATGTATATTATATTATTTGCCTGATTCATTGATATAGCAAATGTTATTTTAAAGCTACCAAAGTTTATATGCATGGTATGATAATGAGCTGCTGGTAACATGTTAGGATAAAGCTTAAATCTATTCTTCAAAGTTTTCTTAAACAACATTATGATTTACATTATTTCTGCATCAGTGTGTGTCTCAGGCTTGTAATGCCTGAAATTGTGTTTTCTCTAAGATCATCAGAGACCATGTTGAAATGTTAGCTGACATTGATTGTTATGTTTGCAGCATATTCCATGACAGTGATACCTTAACTATCCCCTATGTGAATCAATGCTGAAAAACCTTGTAATGTCGATCATGATGCATTATTTGCAGCAATTGTTGACTCCTGGAACTGACTGTAGATTGATGCCATTGCTACAGTACTTGCTGTAGTAATTGGTACCACACTACAGTGGTGCAGGGGGTTCCACAATTTCTGAATACTCCAGACTTTCAGAGTAGCTTTTCTGCACAAAATAAAATATATTTGATGAAAATATTCAAAGAATTGAAAAAGTTATGGTCATTTGAAGTTCCATAATCTGTATTTTACCTATAAAACAATGTTTGAATCATTAGTAAGGCGTTTGGATGTGTGCTTAAATGGGTCCCGAAACAGTCTTGAAACTCGTTGTCACTATTTGGCATTTATCATCCTCTTAGTCGCCAGGTTCAGTATTTTCTATAGTTGTTAATCAGGGGTCTCAAATACAATTGACATTACGCCAGTTGTCAATCAATACCCTTTGAATCAATTTTAACGGTAAATTATAATAACATGGTCTTCGCCAAGCAACCCCCGACAAACAATCATGCGGAGTGATCTCTGCTCTGGCGTAATGTCGATTCGCATTTATTACATAGACATTGAATACAATCACACAGGTTCTCCAAAGGTCCCTTGTAATAGCAGAGTATTGAATAGATTCAAGCATCTTTGCTTTAACTTCCAAATGACAACACTTTCAAAATTTCTCTAAGCCAATATTTACTATGAATTATACCTCTGTAGAGCTAATAACCTCTTTACAACAGCCAATATTTGCAAGTCCATAAAGCTGTTGCTCTACAGAAGTTGTACTGTACAACATTTAGGAGGACAATATCTTAGACTAACATTACCTTCAACTGTTATGAGGGGCATTATAAAAGTTCCTTGAAAAGGGTTCTATAATGTGTATTGTACATTCAAATTGCTTCAAACTTTGCATTTAGATAGAATAATTCATGATACATATTGTACCATGAATCAAATGCATGAGGGGGTGTGTACAAAATGGCACTGCTGCCATAGTAACATCAGTAATAGCTACCCAGGGCAACATTATTTCTGATCATATGTTATAAATCTGTTTATAATTTGTTGCAGGAGACCACAGAACAGAGTTGGAAGAAGCCACTGGAATGAACTTTATAACTTCTGGCATTGGAAGTCTGGTGAGTTGTTTTATTTCTTTTAAATGCCTATTTTATATGAAGAATGAAAAGAAGATAAATTATGGACAAGTTTTGCAGCCATCCCATAAAATGCTTTCAGACAAGTAGAATCTAGCACCTGCCAGTACTGTGTGTTTTTGATGTTTGACCACTGCCCTAAAGAGCTTTAATGCTATTTCTATGGTTAAACTAGATAGGAATTGTGTATGCTTTAGATAAAACCTCCCCATATTAAGTCTGAGATGTGTTAGTGGCACTAAGACTACTTCAGACAGACAAGTAACATCATCACCAGGGTTCTGCTGGTTGATCCAAGATGTCTGATCCACAATGTCTTTATACTTGAATACTTGTTATCCCCTTCGAAGAGGAATGTGCTATGGTAATGGTAGGTGTCATTCTGTCTGTCTGTTAGTCTGTCACTGGCCCTTCTTCAAACCTTCTGTGTGCAACTTATCTTACATTTCTAAACAGATTATGATGAAACTTTCATTGACTATATATCTATACTATTGGAAGCTACAGCACAATATTGTTGGGATTTTCTAGCATTTTGTTATTTTGAGTTATGGACATTTGTTGATTTTTTTACATGTCTATGACTGCTTTTTGTTTTCTTTTAACCCAAATAAGGCCAAAACAAGTTGATACTTGTGGTTTTGGTTACATGCTAAAAAATGGGCAAGTTAGGATAGATTTTTTTTTTAAATTGTTTCCTTTATTTGATCCAAGACCAAAACTGCATTTATTTAGGTCTTTGATTTTATGCACAGGAAAATCAACAAACCACAGTGACTTTCAGCAAAATGCTAATTATAATGTTAAATGTAGCTGGTGGGGGGAAAATAGAGTGGTTACTAAAGCTAGGATATTACCAGAACCCCAATGATAATATGCTTTGGCCTAATATAAAAGTGAAGTTTTCACAGTATTGATCTGACAACCTCCTGGAAGTGTAAATAATGGGGTGCCAATGTCATAATATATGTTGTTAAGTGATTAATTTGCTGACTTCTCGGCAACAGAATATGCGAAAGCATGCGGTTAGCTTTTATGAACTGTTGAATTGTGCTGCTTTGTTATTGATTTCTTAATTAATATTTTGCCATCAACTGTATATAAAACTCCCTACCGTACGTACTTGTCCATAAGTCAGGTAAAAGTTCTCTAGAAGTTTAAAAAAACACATCGCTGGCTTAGAATGAGAAGGTCGTAAATACTACCTACGACCTTATAAGACTGATGCATATTTAAGATCAAAATCCCAAGGCGTTTCTTCATAATGAGCCTATTTTAATGAAAATCGGAACTTGTCATGTTGACCAAACTGACCTTTTTTACCGTAAGTTAAGAGAAATTTTCGGCCAGTCTTTTGTTGTTGTTTTTTTCAAATTATCCAATTTGCACTAACGACCTTCTCATTATAAGCTGGCTACATAATGTACCACATATATAACTTCGATATCATCACTTTAATTAAACTGTATTTCTTGTAGCAGGTTTTTGTTATTGGCCAAAGCCTGGTGGACATTTTGGACTTTGTTGAAAATTTATTTCTTCCGACTTATGAGCGAGTTCATACGGTATTATACAGGGTGTGACTTATCAATCGGTAACATTGACATGAAATTTTATATAATGTTGATTAATGGCTGGTTATATATTGCTGACATGTTAGCGCATGAAATGTACGATTCTATTTGATTGTATCATATTACCTCCCCTGTGTGAGATCGTGAACGATTGAACGATTGATCGTAGATTTTCATGATTTAATGTTGGTGATAGGTTTAGACAGGTTATTGTATGAATACATTTTGTATTGTGGACTGATTATTTCATTTATTACAGAATCTCAAACTGTTTCCTTGTGAGCTTGATTGTTTTAACTCCCCTAGGCACAATGAGTGTTTTACAAAAGCACTTACACAAATCCTAAACTTAAATTTAAATTTAAATTACTAAAAGTCAGTAAATTAAACATAAACATTCCAATGGCAGCCTTTCTTTGTATTTTGTTTTAGCGGATCATATACAATTTTACTGTTCAATGATTCAATAAGTAATACTAATGAGGGAACTTTTCTATTTGAAAGATTTGCGGGGACTACAGTTAACTCAGTTGCACCCAGTTAAACTTTGATAAACATAGATTTACCTGACATACAAGCTTATGTTTATAACCGTTCTCAGTTAACTTTGAACAGACTATACATTTCACATTAATGATCACTTTTGAATTAATTAAAGTCATATATAATGTTAATTGTTATTTTACTGTTTATGTAGGTAATATTGTACCTATTATGATCTACTACAGAAATCCTATTATGAATCATATGTCAACTATCCGTTCCAGAAATTTAATATCTTTCATCTAATTTCTCGAGCAAAACCTTTTCCATGATTCATGTATTAATTTGACCTGTTTTTATTAAAGTAAAATATTTGTAATTAGACTGGTTTTAACAAAGTAAAAACATTGGGAATAAAATTGTCATTAAAATGGGAAATATTGAACACCAGTCTAACTTGTTACTTCTACTCCTCGTGTGTTGTCACTGGTTGCCATGGTAACCGTAATGAAAGAAAGGAAATCTGAGGAGTGCAAGACAAGGTTCACTAATTGTTTCTAGAATTGATTTAATGACGATTTTTCCATAAATTCTTGTGTCTGAAATGTGTCGCGTTTTAGAGCATTTCTGTGGGGGAAATTAAAGTAGGTTTCTAGGCTTAAATGAAAGAATTTCTGCATTTTAATTTCCATTCTTTGTTAATTTAAACAAAGACCTAAATAGGTCTAATTAGGTCTTTGAATTAAAGAATAGGTATCTTAAAGGATTTTTGCATTTTAATTTCAATTCTTTGTAGATTTAAAGAATAGGTGTCTTAAAGGATTTCTGCATTTTAATTTCAATTCCTTGCACATATATCAAGGATTCCGCTGCCTAACACAAAGGCTACCAAGGGCTAGATAGTGCTTATAATGCTTGGAAGCAGCTTTGTCTAAAATAGCCCTATTTATATAGCGGACAAAGTGAAAAAATTATTAGCTACTGGCAAGTGCTTGGGGATAACAGACTGTTGTACTCTGAGCAAAGCACTTACCAAAGCTGTCCGTAAGAAAGCGCCTGATAGCGCTTGCCTTAGTAAGGTCCTGAGAAACCATAAGCCTCCTTGCTGGTTGCATGTTCACTGTTGCATACACTTTATCGCTGGCTAAGAATAAGAAGGTCGTTACTACTTACGACCTTATTTATAAGACTGATACATAATTATTTAAAATCAGCATCACAAGGCGCTGCTTTAATCAGTATATTTTCATGTTCAGAATGTGTCCAAACTGAAGTTGAAACAGTTTGTTTTACCATAAGTAAAGAGTATTTTTCAGACAGTTTTTTCTTGTTTTCTCAAAATATTGATTTTGTACTTACATCCTTCTCATTCTAAGCCAGCGATATATACCAAAGCAATACCTGAAAGCTTGGTAGCGCCTTATTAGGCCACAGGCTCCTCACAGCTGCTTGCTTGTCTGTGTTCACCATTATACATACATGTATAATCTTAGTTTGATATCATATAGTATCCATGGTGACCAGAGGATTTATTGTATTATATTCATATTGTTTGAATCACCTGCTTCACTCTTTGTCTCTTTGTCCTGTATATATACAGTTCAAAGTTAAATGATAATAGTTGTAAATATAATCTCATCCGACAGGTAAACTATGTTGATCTAGGTTTACCTGGTTGTTTTAAATATAGTTAAGTTAACTTTAAACCTCGCTATTTGTCCGAGTGGAATATATAGTTCCTTCATTAGTATTACTTATTGAATCTACTATATATACTTGCCAAGATATGAATAATAATATGTACAACTTTATTTATTATGGATAACTTATTTTATCGAAAAGATGTGAATATCAATTTTTAATATCGAGGGTTTAGTTCAAAACTATTGTAACTACGTCAATTTATAGAGGCATATACCATAGTTTTCCACTATTTCCTCGATATAGAAAAAGAAAACAATTAAAATAAACAAATAACGAGTTCAAATTAACAAGCAAAATGCAAATCTTAGGTGCATAATAAATAGTGAACTACAATTGTTAAATAGTTTTTTGTTTTAGTACAGTATGGTATGTATAGGTTATAGATGATTTATTTCATGCTTTTCGGTGGTTTACGGCGGAATAACGGTGGATTATTCCCCGATAATTTCACTGTTCATAATTTCACGGCAAACGGGCTATTTTTTAAAAATCAAATTTCCTCGCCGTCAAAAATAAAATAATAAGCATTTTCACTTGCTCTCTTAATCTTTAACAAATAACACAACATTATATGTACATAAATGTAAAACAAATGGACGAAATTGAAGCCATTGCAGAAGAACTATTTGATTGCAACTCGACGTGTGCATGGCGGGAAAACGACGTCACGCAAAACATTTCAAGTATATAGTGGAGTATTTCCATCTTTTAAGCTATTTGAAGCATGAAATAAATAGAATATTAGTATTTTACCGTGTATGATCGTTTGATAATTCACCTCGTGAGCAGCTGACTTATATTTTCACTCGTGGCTACGCCACTCGTGAAAATATTACATCAGCTGCTCACTCGGTGAATTATCAGCCGATCATACACGGAAAAATAGAAATATCCTCTATATATTAGAGTTAAAACAAATTAGTGCTAAGTAGCGATAGCAACCACAGCCCTAATTTGTTTAAAAGTCTTAAACTGCAATGGTAGTGAAGAAGTATAGAAGCAGATTATTAATTGCTGATAGAATAATAATAGAATTATGAGAGTAGGCTGGTCCAGTTTTCTATATTATGAAACAGCCAAATTGTCTTAATAAATAGTTTTACTAAATATTTATTATGTCCATTGCACAAATAAATGAATAAGTTGTCCAAATATTTCAAAATCCCTGGTGTTTGATTGGACAAAGAAATAGGGTAAATTATGAATTGAATATTAGAATAATGAGTGCAGCTTTAATATAGTATGCATTGAACATCGCATGACATATTACACATTGTGCCTTTTCTCTAACATTACCCCACCATAAATCAGGATTTTCTTCTCGTATTTTACCTATAATCCATCTTAATAATCTGGTCCATACGAAGTATGTATGAATTATTTACTCTATAATTGATCATATGTGTTAGTTCTATCACTATGGTAACATGTATTCACACATTGTTCAGGTTTTAAATGACAACAATATTATTTGCATGTATATGATGATTCATTTGGTCCCTGTTTCTTGATTATGTAAAATCTTTTTTTAATTTTCTGTAATAATGATAAAGTATGTCGGAGTTGCAATGATGAATATTTTATAGCAATGCGTTTGTTACAGTTTGTTACAGTGCGTTTTGTATCACAAATTTGTTTTAAATTTATTATCTTTCTGCAATCACATACCAGGTACACACCCCCAGGAATCACTTAAAGATTTTAAATTGTATAAAAAAGCATTTGGTTTGTCATCATCTACAGAAAGTTTCTGTTAAGGCTGAAATAAATAATATCTGCGTTTAAAGTCCCCTCAATAGTGACTTTAGTATTTTCTGTTCAATGATTACAGACAGGAGTGTTACTCAATTGTGATCTCATTTAATTTAAATCAAGAATAAGGATAGCAAATCATATCGGCTGTTACTGACCAAGAGTTTGATATGGTGAGATCTGATTGGTTGTTCTTATCCTTAAAGATCAATATTGAATACCAACCCAGAATTAGTCAAATCCTTTAGTATCATCCCCATGGTAAATGTCCCTCAGAATTTTCTGTTAAGATATACATAATAAAAAAAAATAGATTCCTGTGGCCTATTATTGTCCCCTTGGTCTTCATTATTTTCTATGCAGTCAAAATATTCTTATTTTCTACATGAAGCAATGTATATATATATGTGGCATCATCTAGATTTACAGCTAGTCATGCACTCATGTGAATGTATTAGATATAGGGTGTTATTTAAATGATTCTATAATCTACACAATATCTGTGATTCCCAATCCTTCTTTGGTACTAAAACGACAGGAGATGCCCAGGTACTGATCTTAAACTTATTGGTAGTGACAGAGCAAAATTGGCTAAAAAATTTTTTTTAGAACCTTCAAAGTCACCTAAGTTGAATCTTATTACTTGATTATATTAACTCTGATTTAACTTTGATTATAATAGTTGACTATTCCAGATCCGTCAAACATTTCATGCATTTTATCTAGATATGAAAAAAATCATGACATTTTAATGTAAAAACAAGGTATTTAGTTCATTAAGATGATACAAGATATCCGGTCTTTCTTAAGCATCTTATAGTGATACCGTAAAATCATTTAAGTTTGATGGGACGAAATTCCATGGTTTTTGGAAAAAAAGACCATTTTGATGTCACCTTAATCTGTGGATTTTGCATTTCAGATAATAAATACAAGGGTCAAAATTAGTGTTCAATGGTGATTTGATTTTGTAGTTTTAGGTGAACCACGAAATCCACAAAATTTAATCCCCATGAAAATAAATGATTTTACAGTACCAGATAGAAAAGTATGATAGGATTTGTAAAGTGTTGAAAGTTTGTTCCACATTTCTTACACTTTCTATCAAATGACTTTATAGCAAGTGATAAATATCTTGTATATGTACATGATTAATTAAGAACTAAAACCAATTTATTAAGTTAATGAGTGATCTGAGAATCATGAAAGTAATAACATCATGATGGCTTATCATGCATTGACTTGTATAATGTATTTATAATATAGCCAACTTGTACATAATTTAAGACCTTTAAATCCATTCTGACTTTGTCTCAGTCAATCGCTTACAAACAAAAAAACACAAAAAAACATGCTACCAATCAGCCAACCAAACCTTATTGCCATGAAGCTTCCCTAATGCAATTACATGTTCCTGGGACAGGGCTTTCATTTGACTCTTGAAACTGCATATGACAGTTGAATTTGAAGAATTTCTTTTTTATTAGTGCCTGTTGTGTATAACTCTTGGAAATATAGACTGGAGAGTCAAATCTACTATTATAACTTATAATACATATTTTCTTGCAATATTTTGATGACTATTGAAAATAGAGAGTCGGGAGTCATTTTGACTCTTCACTTTTAGATGCAAGTGAAAGCCCTGGAACTTCCATAGTATTTGGTAACTACATGAGAGTGATCCTTGGGCTATTTATCCCTTTACAGCAATATGACCACCGATGCTGAGGCAGCGTCTATATTATAAGTATGGCCACCTGGTATCATATTATAGTGATAATTACTATTATCACGTTATTATGATATGCATACATATACTGTGTGCTGCAAATATATAATTATCACGTTGGTATTCGCAAACAGAAAAATAGCCTTGTAAAGATATAACTGCTAATTTGTACTGAATAACCTTACCAGTCTGACCTGTGTTTGAAACGAGACAAGTCATAAGATATCTTAATTAGAGGTCTAGGTTCTAATACAAGTTTTAGATTCTATACAATCATATGGTGCCTTACATAAATAATTTAACTATTTGTACTGCGTTCATTTCTGGACATATGCACTGGTTGATAATTTAAAATCTTGCTAAAACGTTTTTGTAGCAACAGTATGTCTGTTCAAAATAAAAGACCTAATTCCATTTTTTTGCAGGCTTTAATTTACTCAAATGGCAATGTAGTTCTGAAATCCTCATAATTACTTATGGCCTTTTTCTCTTGAAATATCTCTTTGTATCTGCAAGCTTCAATCTCTAGTCACATGTTGAGTGTAAAACTGTAGTTTCATGTGAGATCAAACTGAACCTCAATATTAAGAAACTTCCAATAGTTTATTACAGTACAATCTCAAGATAGGAGTCGCAAGTTGAGATAACAATGTCACAAACCCAAACTTTGTTTCGAGTAAAATCTCAATTTTGAACAGTTACTGAGATTTTTTGAATTTCAGATTTTTTTATTCGGGAGATTCCATTTGGACTCTGTAGTATTATATTTCATACATACATGCAGTATGTATATGCATACATATAAATTTTGAAATTAAGTGCTGTTAAATTTAAACGCTTTTTGAAAATGTATAGAAATATTACCTCTTTCTTTACCGATTTCTTAAGTTTCAACATTTCCATTGCGAAAGACGATTAAGGTGACTCATTTGTATTTATGCATACAGACTGTTCCAGATATGTGACAAATTGAATAGAAGACCAACAAATGTGACGTAGTTCTTCATTAAAATGTATATGTTCCCTTTGAATCAATGAACTGCTGCCATGCCGACTGACCAAATTTTATTTCTTGTAACATATTTGTTCATATAAAAGTTTGATGGCAGAGATTTTCCACTGATTATTTCTCACTGTCTCCTAAATATTATAAAATGCCTGCTAGCAGATGGCAAAATGGTTACCATGGTAACGTTACTGTCATCAAGGGCTGATGATGGTGGTGACAATCAATATATGTTAATAGCTCGTAGAGACGTGAAATATACACAAGCAGCCATTATGTACATTGCAAGGAGACCATGTGAGTTACTGGTATCTGACGATGACGCTCTTACGTTGCTAGGCAAGGAAATGATGTGAGTTTTGCTTAAAATGTAAAATAACTTTGCAAATACAACTACAACTTATGGATAATGTTGATTGGTATGTTGTTTTCATAAAGCTGCATTTTATTGTACTTTATTCTAAGACTTATTAAATTTAACTTTATTATGAAGTTCGTTTTCATATCAATGTTGGTTACAAGTGTTACGGCAACAATATATTATATTTTCTGTTGATTGGAGTGTTCTATTGTTACTTATAAATGTCTTTTCTTAGGTAAATTAGTTAGTTTAAACTTACTGTTTGTTGAAACTTTCTACTGTTGCTTAAATGTCTTTTTTATATAAAATTAGGTGAAAAGTTACTAAAAATGAAACACGGTTTTTAAAACTTTTTCTACTGTTAGACTACTCTGGCATAAAATTATTCATTCTTGAAAGAATATTGTTACCTTTCACTATAATGCAATATTGTTAACAAATCAGAATTTTTGTTTTCTATATTTGAAATATTATAATATATGATTCCGCATTTTTATATTGAAACATTGGTATTTTATATTACTTTGTTAATTATTCTTTACTGTTTTATTCTTTCAAAAACTTTTTTTATGAATTGCAAGAGTTTGTAATTTATCGTAGACTTTTATTAATAAATTAGAAATTCATCAACCGACAGATAGATTGTAATTTATGGGCGCTGTTAAATTCAACATCAATTTAGCTTTTGATTGTTAAATATTTTATAATGATAACTCCATGCATTTAATGTACAAATATATTTGCAATGTGTTTTTTAATGCCAAAATATTGCAGCATTTAAATATTAGGCTTTGAATTGTAACATATTGGTTGTGCAAGGTTTGCTATTTATACTACATGCTGCAAATATGAGTTATTATGAAATTTTTTAATTTAGGCAAATTTGTAGTGGTCTGGAAAAGCATATAACTAATTTTGAAACACATATAATTTACTGCAATTTTTTTTCGGAAATATCTCATATCAAATCTTATGAAATTTGTTAGTTGTTGATTTACCAGAAACAGTACCATCTTGATATCAGATTATGAAATGATACAAATCAGATTGGCAATGTTGTTTCAAATATGAATTTAACAAAAAGTAAATAGATTTTGCTTAATTTTGTTGTATATTAGTTCACTATCTTGTCCTGTGAACCTCACTCATTCACTGTAAGAGCATGTTAAATCTTTTGTCTCAGGTTTTTTCAATGTGTGTATATATGCCTTAGGCCTTTGAAGGCTTAACTGTGATTTTCACAAATTGCTTCATTAAGTGGTGAGTACTAATTAGCATGTTAAAGACCCTGCAGGTAGCTGATTGTTCAGAGTAATTACTTCAACTTGTAAGAAGTTGTTTAACAATCACCATAAAATCAATTAGTTTACACTTAGTGTCAGTTTGATATAGGTGTGGTTGTTGAAGCAATTTTGTATAGTGTTATCATTGGAGTTTACCTTGATCATTATCTGATCTTCAATTAATTTTTAAAAAAGCCGAGCATTGCCTTTATGAGCCATAGCATTCTGCTGAAATAGTTAGGCATGTATAGAAGTGCATCCACCCCAAGCCTGTATAGGAGTGCCTCCACCCCGTTTTGAACCCCTGTCACATGATTTGACGGCAAGCCTAACTTACCCACTTAGGTACAGAGACACACAATGGATTAACTATGATATTTAATAAAGATGAATAGATGATAGTACCAATGTTACAAGTTTTACACAATTTTCAATTTCTTTATATCTGTAGCGCTCTTTAAAGTTTCAAATGTTTGCTAAACTTGTTGAAACACACTGTATTCATTCCATGAAAATAACTGAAAACATATTGTTCATTTGGATTATTCTTCAAGAACGCATATGTTAATGAATAATATCCTTCAAGAATGCATATAGTAATGAATAATATTCTTTAAGAATGCATATAGTAATGAATATTTGTATTAGTTTAAACACATATATTTTCCCAAATATATTACAGTATGCATACAATTTACAGTACAAAATAACATAAACATAAGGAAAAAGTGATTAGAACGAAAGACACTTAGTCTTATTAAATTCTTCTCCCTGGTTTGTCTTCAATGATGCATATAGTAATGAATAATATTCTTCAAGAATGCATATAGAAATGAATAATATTCTTCAAGAATGCATATAGAAATGAATAATATCCTTCAAGAATGCATATAGAAATGAATAATATCCTTCAAGAATGCATATAGAAATGAATAATATCCTTCATGAATGCATATAGAAATGAATAATATTCTTCAAGAATGCATATAGAAATGTATAATATTCTTCAAGAATGCATATAGAAATGAATAATATTCTTCAAGAATGCATATAGTAAAGAATGATATTCTTCAAAATTGCACATAATAATGAATAATATTCTTCAAGAGTGCATATATTAATTGATGAATAATATGCTTCAATGATGCATGTAGTGGTTAAGTTTCCATATGATGCTCTTGGATTATGCATTATAAGTGATAAAACCTCCACATTGGTTTGCAGTTTAGATTTACTTGTATATATTATTAGAAAATTCTTATTTTCTGCACAAAGCCTTGTTGCATCATCTAGATTAACTGTCATGTACTCATGTGAATACATAAGATAGGTGTTATTTTAATGCTTCTGTAATCTACACAATATCTGTGACTTCCTCCATCTTTCTTAGGTGCTAAAACAAAGGGAAATGCCCAGGGGCTCATCATGAAATTTAAAATGTTAAAAACTTGGCCATAATTCATCTTGAACAACACTTTATGTATATTCCTAAAGAGTATTACCCTCAACAGGTAAAACCTGAACAATTTTATTACCAAGCTCTTTGAATATTAAAATTGATAATATGGTCACAGAAATGACCTTAAGCTCCAAGCAGTTTGAGTTCTATGGGTTAATTTCTTATCTCCCAACAGGGTTTTAACCTGTAACATGGCAAGGTGACATTTTGGTGACAATCTTTGTCACTGATATACATTTTTCTTAATTAATCAAGGCCTTTTTCTGTCTTCCCTGTGTTACTGATGTTTACTACTGACATCTGAGTTTCTGGGTATATTTGTGTGCATACTATATATCGATGACTTAGAATGAGAAGGTAGTAACTACAAAATCGATAGTTTGAGAAAACGAGAAAATAGTGTCTGATTATTACTCTTCACATATGGTAAAACAAGAGGTTTAAACTTCATTTTGGTCAACATGACAAGTTCCGATTTTTATGAAAATGGGCTCATAAGAAGCGCCTTGTAGTGCTTATTTTAAATATGAATGAATCTTATAAGGTCGTAAGTAGTAGTAACAACCTTCTCATTCTAAGCCAGCAATATATGTATATTAGTGCTTGAGTCAGAGATTGGGAGGTTTATAATTCAATTTTATCAAATTGCACAGTGATTTTTAGGTAACAACCTTTAGTAATTAAGGGTCCAGGTCCCCTTAAACATTGTCATCTTTGACTTTCTTTAAGAATTTGCAGCCAACTATGCTAATAACGAAGCTTTTGTCATTAACATTTTCGATTTTTGAGAAAGTTAAAATGTCTCGATGTATATGTGACTATGTCTACTTCAATTCATCATGTAAGTTAATCTATTCACCTTCCTTATCTGAATTCCTGGTCTCATCTTGTACAACTGATGCATTTATCTCCTGGGTATGTTGCTGGAAATATATACAGATGGTCTCATGTAGACTGTGATATATCAAAGATTAAAGTTGGTCATAATGTCAAAGATGGTCACGGACTAGATTCCAAAGGATAGTTGGTCATATTTCAACAATGGCTCTCGATTTTATGGCAAAGGTCAGACAGTCACATGTCAAAGATGGTCGTGGATTACATTGCAAAGGATAGTTGGTAAAGTTTCAATAGTGTCTCTTGATTTTATATCAAATGTCAGTCAGTCATATGTCAAAGATGGCCGGGGATTAAATTGCAAAGGATAGTTAG
The DNA here is from genome assembly GCA_963678985.1 of Spisula subtruncata. Lineage (NCBI taxonomy): Eukaryota > Metazoa > Mollusca > Bivalvia > Venerida > Mactridae > Spisula > Spisula subtruncata. Next base: position 6,537,205 of record OY787675.1, on the reverse strand, counting down.
TCAAATTTCAACAGTGGCTCTCAATTTTATGGCAAAGGTCAGTCAGTCACATGTCAAAGATGGCCGGGGATTACATTGCAAGGGATAGTTAGTCACATTTCAATAATGGCTCTCGATTTTATGGCAAAGGTTAGTCAATCACATATCAAAGATGCCTCGTGGTCATGGATTACATGACAAAGGATAGTTGGTCAAATTTCAAAGATAGTTTCCGATTATATGGCACGGGTTAGTCGGTCACAATGTCAAAGATTGTTCTCGATTTAATTGCAAAGGGAACATAGTCACATTTCAAAAATGGTCATTAAATACATGCATGGCAAAGGGTAGATGGTCACACTTCAAAGGGCAATACTCTGAGTAAGTAATATTCTGTAAAAACATACGCCTGCCTTATTCAGCAGAAAGTTGACTAGCAAATAAAGGCTATAATGCTCGACATTGTTAAAGAAGAAAAAGGAGAAAATCTTTCCATTTGTGAGTCATTTATATGGACCTCATTTATATGCCATCATCATAAGCACAACTGTCTTTATGAATTTCCGCTCACTCCATGGCATTACCTTTATTGTTGCAGTGCTGAGTTGATGCTGTGCCCTTATAAATTCTTGCCTTATTAGTGAAAATGGAATTCACTACAGGTGTTCCAGATAATTCCCCGAGAACTGTCAGTGGTTCTCATTACCATTGGAATGCCGCTTTGTTCACCATCTATGAAAAGACCTACTATTGATGCCAGTTTCCTAATTGGCTAATTTTATTAATATCAATTTGGGATTAGGCGGGAGGGACATTATTTTTTTCTTTGTATGTCTGTAACGATTTCCTTACATCAAAGAAGGGATAAAAGGAAAAAATCAGTTATATTTTTCCATACACTAATTCCATCATTAAATCATGCAGAAAAAAATGTTTTTTTCTTCCAATTTTGAGGTTGTCATTATTACCGTCTTATGGCTGGAATTTAATGATGGGGGAAGCTGTGTGTTTGATATATACCAGCTAGTCGTCATAGCTACTCAGAACTAATAAATTATGTGATTTGTTTATAATCAGGATATAAAAAAGAATCTGGTATATTGATATATATGTTTCTATGGTTACAAAAAATACTTTGTGATTTAGTGCTATGATATTGTGTGATGTAGTACCATAATTTATAGTCCACTGTATGTCAAATTACTAAGAATTGTGGGAGTTTTTTTTCTTTATTATAAGTGTGGCTTTCTGAATTTGCTGTGATGCCTTTATATGGAGTGATCATTTTAACAAATTAACACTACATAATAATACCCCGACCATAATTGAGATTTATAAGTTGTACAACGAAACATTCAGAAAGTCGGTCACATTATATAGTAAAGTACATTTATAAGCTAAATACAGTTTCATTTCATTTGAATGTCACGCTAAAAAATTACTCTGAAGAAGGTGAAAAGCCGATACTTAAGTTATAATAAAGCTTTTAAATACGAGGGCCCATCAATAATTTCGTGAACTAATTCTGTGGTATGAGTATTAGTAATCTTACGTACATTTGACATCTACTCCTTTTCAAAGTAACGACCCATGCATCGTTTGCACTTATCCCATCGTTCAACCCATGCCTTGAACACGTGATATAGGCCATCAAGTGACATCTCCCGCAATTGTTTGTTAACGGCGCACCTCAACTCCTCTCGGGACTCATATCTCTGACCACGCAACCTATTTTTAAGGATTGGAAACAGCCAGAAGTCACAAATGGCCAAATCTGGGCTATAGGGCGGACGTGGAAGCAGTTCTATGTCGAGTTCCGTCAGGATGTCTGATACAACGCGACTGCTATGACTTGGCGCGTTATCATGATGTAGCAGAATTCCAGACCTCTGAAGCTGTGGGCGCTTTCTTTTTATGGCCGGCATCAGTTCAGATTTAAGTACAGTTGCATAATAGTTCCCAGTAACCGTAGTTTTTGGAGGAACAAAATGATTTAAGATTATACCTTGTATATCACAAAAAATGATAGCCATTACCTTACCGGCGGACTTTGAAATCAACGCTTTTGTCGGTGACGGAGATGAAGGATGTTTCCAAACAGAGCTATGTTGCTTACTTTCGGGCTCAAAAAAGTGTATCCATGTCTCATCACATGTTATCACTCGATTAAGAAAAGAATCACCCTCACTGTTATACTGTTGACAGTATTCACGGCATCTCTTCACCCTTACCCCCATCTGATCAGGCAGTAGCAAGCGCGGTACCCATCTTGCCGAAACACGGCGCATTCCAAGCTGATTAGACATAATGTCCTGAGCTGTACCATACGAAATACCAAACTCTCCCGCTACATTTTCAACAGTTACTCTTCTGTCTTCAAAAACATATTCTTGAATTGCAGCCACTTTCCTGTCGCTAGTAACAGTCACTGGCCGGCCCGTATGTTTGTCATCTTCGGTCGCACTTCTACCGTCCTTAAAACGATTCATCCACTTCGAAATAGCACCATTCGATAGACAAGAGTCTCCATAGACAGTATGCAGATCTTCCCGAATTTCAGAAAAAGACTTTCCAAGTAATGCGTAAAATTTTATCACGACGCGTTGCTCGTTTATACTTTGAGACGCCATTTTATAACAAACGCTGTTGATATGACGTCATTATATTGACATGACGTCATTGATAGTGACGTCATCAAAGTTATTCTAGTTTGAATTGATTGGAAATAGATTAGTCTTTGATCGTACCAAATTTCATTTTGCTATGTCAAAACGTTAACAAACAGTGAAATTAGTTCACGAAAAAAATTTTGATGGGCCCACGTACAGTATAGTTTCTTAGCACTTCGCTAGACGCACTTTGTGCTACGGATGCTTTGATATATAGTGCTTTGGTAGCGGCAATTTAAGCGCTTATCAGTAGATCTCGAATATATATTTTTCATTTTTCTACATAGCGATTTTTTAGGTAAACTGAGGTGACTTTCCTGGCATAGTGTTAGGTAGTGCTGTGCTTATAGGCAACAAGCTACAGAACTATAAGCATTATAGCACATGCATTAACATAGACTGACGATTATAATGGTGTTAAGTTTTCTTGTTGCAGCAGTCATCCATGGAATAATTCCGTGTCATATTGGATGAAATCTAATTTGGTATTATTGTCAATGAAGTAATCAAGCAAGCAGCAAGTTGTTAACATTGAGGATACAGTCTGTTTAATTATATATCTGTCCCTGTTCCCTCTTAGATAAAACTACCATATGATACCCCCTGCGAAAATTTCAAGAGCAGTTCAAGACAAGTTCTTGCACTGTTCTAGAACAGTGTTCATGAATTGTACTTGAACTGCTCTTAAAGAGTTCAAGAACTGTTCAAGTACATTTTAAGAAATGTTAAATTGGACAAATCTTAAGAACAAGTGTTCTTAAAAAGTCCTTAGAACAGTTCTTGAACGATCTTGAACATTAGTTCTTGAACAGTTTAAGAACTCTTTTTATTGAACTGTTTAAGAACTCTTATTCTTGAACAAATCATGAACTATTCGAGAACACTTTTAAGAACTTTACCAGAACAATAGTTCTTAATAATTTGTCCAATTTAACATTTCTTAAAATGCACTTGAACAGTTCTTGAACACTTTAAGAGCAGTTCTAGTCTAATTCTAGAACACTTCTTGACCTGTTCAAGAACTCATATTCTTGAAAAATTCTAAACATTTCTTAAAATGTACTGGAACAGTTCTTCTGAATAGCTTGCACCTTCAATGTTATGTCTGTGGCTTTAGTGCCAGGAAATTTTCTTTTAACACTTTGCTTAAGCAAGCATACAATCTTGGATCAAATTTGGGTTTGGGCTTGAAGCATCATGGAAAAAACAAACAAACAACCAATGAAAACTTCAACGAACACGGAGTGTTATAAATTTGTTTTACAAAACATATTGGAAATAATCAGAAAAGTGCATTTACCCGTGATTGCCGGTAAATGAAAAACATTAACAGAACTGGAACAAACAACGTAAACCTGCACAGAATAAATTGAATAATTTCTGTACAGAATCTGGCAATGAAAATTCAATATCCGAAACATTTTGTCCGAAATCTTGAAAGTTTCTAGTACAAACTGGAACATGCAATGCTGTTGATTTAGTGCATCATAAAGTGAAAATAACAAGTATTAAAGTTGGCCACATGTAAAGTTTACCTTTTGGGTGATTTGTTCATTCATTTCACCATCATAAACAACAGGAAACAAGCTAGCAGAAAGAAATATTTTCTAACAGAAGAGCCATGCTTTCTCCCAAACTACATACAGATGGTGGCGCCACCTAGTTCCACAGGTTTGACCTTGATTGGTTCTGAAAATGTTCTTGATTTTCTTTTAGAACATTTGGAGTACATATGTTACATAAGTTATTGCTTTGAAACTTTCAACACTTGTTCAACATCAATACCTGTCCATGTCAAGCAAGACCCATAACTCTGATCTGCATTTTACGTGAGTTATTGCCCCCTTTTGGACTTAGTAAATTCCTTGGTTAAGTTTTGTGTTTAGGTCCACTTTTCTCATACACTATGTCGACTATTGCCTTGAAACTTTCAACACTTGTTCACCACCAATACCTGACCATGTCAAGCAAGACCCATAACTCTGATCTGCATTTTACGTGAATTATTGCCCGTTTTTGGACTTAGTAAATTTCTTGGTTAAGTTTTGTGTCTAGGTCCACTTTTTTCATACACTATGTGGGCTATTGCTTTGAAACTTTCAACACTTGTTCACCATCAATACCTGACCATGTCAAGCAAGAACCATAATTCTTATCTGCATTTTGTGTGAGTTATTGCCCCTTTGGGTTGTCTGCCTTTTGACAGTGACAGATATCAGATGAGCGTCTGCACCCGCAAGGCGGTACTCTTCTTTTTTTCCAAATTTGAGCTGGCCCAAATAACATTGGAGGCGGTCAAATTGGCCACCAGCCGCCTCCTTATGAAAAACTGCTTCCCACTATATGAGAAGGAAAGATGCATGTTTATGAACGGTATCCAGACAACTACTGTCCTTGATATTGTCTTAAACTGTACTTGAAATAAGATGTTCTTAAAACCTCCTTAAACTGTTCTTTAAATATCTTTAAGAACAATGACAGAACCTTTTAAGAACAAATTTTGTTCTTAAAAAGTCCTTCATATATTCAAGAACATTGTTAAGAACAGTTCAAGAACATCAGAAGGTATATGCTGTTCAAAAAAAGTCCTTAAAGTGTTCAAGAATAATTTAAGTATAATTCAAGAACAGGAAAGGTCCTTAAAAAGTTCTTGAACCATTCCTGAAGACTGTTCTTGAACAGTTCTAGTACAAATGTTCTTAAAGTCCTCTAAGAACGGGTCAAGAACACTTACTTAGTTTTAAGAACTGTTCTTGAACAGCTCTTGACATAAGAACTTCATTTCGCAGGTGACTGCAACCAATGTATGTGTGTGTGTGTGTCTGTGGGGGGGGGGGAGGGTTACACCCTCCATGCCTAGATACAGGGGTGTCAATTTTCCAGATAAATCCAGAATTCCGGATTCGCATATCCTGAAAGAACCATGATTTTTCACCAAAATAAAAGTTATTTGATGAAAATGTCTTGAGAATTGGCAATTTTATGATCAATTTTATCTGTTTTGAAGGAATTTCTAAATAAAAACTGATGTAAATATGGAAACAATGTGGTTGAAGGCCCCTTGTTTGTCAAAAATGGTTGACCGCATATGATTTTCCTGACTTTCAATTTGGCTCCGTTGACACTCCTGTGGATAATTGTACAACAATGCTAGATATAGTACAGCATTGATCCTCACTCACTTTATCAACCGTATTTCTATGGATCTTAATTTGCTGCCAGTTGTTAGGATGAGCGAGTATATTGCATTAGTCAGACCCATTGTGCATACTTTACATGTAATATTCTCTGTCCGCATACACGTAATATTCTCTGTCCGCATACACGTAATATTCTCTGTCCGCATACACGTAATATTCTCTGTCCGCATACACGTAATATTCTCTGTCCGCATACACGTAATATTCTCTGTCCGCATACACGTTATATTCTCTGTCCGCATACACGTAATATTCTCTGTTCGCATACACGTAATATTCTCTGTCCGCATACACGTAATATTCTCTGTCCGCATACACGTAATATTCTCTGTCCGCATACACGTAATATTCTCTGTCCGCATACACGTAATATTCTCTGTCCGCATACACGTAATATTCTCTGTCGTTCTCTGTCCGCATATAGGACAATTTATACATTGCCATGGCATGTTATAATCACTGTGGAAAACCAGTGAAAAATCTTGTTTTGTAAACAATGAAGTTAAATGTCAACAGAATTTCTTGACTCAGGTGACAATTAATTTTTGTTTTGCTTGTTACTTTGTTTATAATCAATTTAATTTGATGTAACAAAGATGAGCACCTTCCTCTTACATTTTATAAGGCTGAAACCAATGAAAATATTTTTCTCCTTTGCTAAAAAATTTAATGGTGAATTTGCCCCTATAATATGCATGATTATGACTGATTGTGCTATCTTGCACTGTTGATTTAAAGGGACTAAACTCCATTCCGATAATAAAAACATGATTTGTAGACGTTTTAATCACAAAACTATGTTTTACGAATGCATTAAGTATTCTTACCACTTACATAATACAATCAAAGGCGCTATTGATGAAAACTCACAATGAAACATGTTCTACCATCCGTTAATTACCCCTGCGAAAACTTCAAGAACTGTTCTTGATTAAATTCTTAAACTTGTTCCAGAACATTCAAGAACAGAAAATGGCCGTTCTTGAATAACGATTTCCAGAACTCAGTTCAAGAACTTGTTCAAGAACAGGAAAAAATTATTCTGGAACATGTACCAGAAAAGTTCAAGAACACATTCTAGAGATTCTTGATTAAATTCTTGAACTTGTTCAAGAACAGAAAATGGCCGTTCTTGAATAACGATTTCCAGAACTCAGTTCAAGAACTTGTTCATGAACAGGAAAAAATTATTCTGGAACATGTACCAGAAAAGTTCAAGAACACATTCTAGAGATTCTTGATTAAATTCTTGAACTTGTTCCAGAACAGTCAAGAACATTAAATAGCTGTTCTTAATCAAGATTTCCAGAACTAAGTTCAAGAACAGAAATGTTTGACTACATCCTTTTAAAACCAAATAAAAGATGGCATTGTTCTTGAACTTTACTAGAACATGTTCCAGAATTATTTTATTCTGTTCATTACTATACATAGCAACAAAAGTTCAAAATGGTTTCCTACCAACAATTTATTATCATGAACTTATTGTAGTCAAAAACATGCATAGTGGACAATTAGTGGTATGCATTTACTGTTTTAATTGAAAAACGTGAAGAAATGAACAAATAAGAGACAGAAAACTGGTTCAAGTACATGACAAATGCTTGCAAGAAAATTTAAAGAAATTAGTAAATTAAGGCTTTTACATTAGCATTAAAACAAAGATAAAACATATAAAAGGTAATATTTAAAGTGACTCTACTAAATATGTTCATTAAGTTGTAAACAATACCAGGTTTAGCTACTTTCTATCAGTCATATTTCTGTACAAAATATCATTTCTTATCACTTATGTAAACAAAAAGTCGGTCAATGTTTCATATTTCCTTTGTATTAACTTTAAATTTTCATTTTCTACAACTACCGCTAAGAGCAATACTGTTTAAATCAAGGATTAATTCATGAACAGTTTTTGAACACTTATGGCATGAAGAACTGTTCTTGAGCCAGACAGAAGTGTTGAAAGTATGAACAGTTAATATACTATCTTTATAATGAATGCCTCATGATGCTTAAAAGTAGAATATAATAATATTATGTTCATGTTCCCAGAGGTTTCAAATAGTGAAAATAGCTGAAGGATGATCAATCTGCCTGTCAACTTAGCTTAATAGTTCAGCTATTATTCATGGAACCTCATGTTAAACATACCCCACCCACTTACTAATTTGTTTTCCCATATTTTAAGTTTGCACCACTGTTCTTATGAGCAAGATATCAGTCACACAAGTTACTTATACACTAAACATGCTAAACTATGCAACTAACCTGTTATAAGATTGCTTATTTAGATGAAAACAACCACTAAATGTTTCAAACATCTGAGCACATGTCATACTGGTAGCCATTTTGAAAATCTGTGATGTCATCAATAATTGTGCACATAATCATGTTCAGGAACAGTTCATGAACCATTTGGGTTCTAGAACCATAGTTCAAGAACAGGTGGTCTAGTTCAAGAGCATCTAAGATTCTAGAACCAAGGTTCAAGAACTGTTGGTCTAGTTCAAGAATGATGTTACTAGTTCAAGAACAGTTCTTAAAGTTCTTTGAAAGTTCTTGAATATTCTAGAACTTACTCAAGGTTCTAGAACATTTTTCGCAGGGGTAGGTGACAGTTTATACGGCATTTATACATTCCTAAGCTATAGAACAACGTTGAATATATATTTTACTGCATTGGTCACGCAATAGATTGTAAGGGTTTTAAATTTGGGAAACCAACATTATTACGATTATTTTTCTTCTAGATGAATAAGTCCAGATTCTTATATAAATGTAATAGGTCAAAAACATGTGATTTTAAGAGTGCTTTTGGATAAATTTTGCCATTTACCAACTGGAGTCAAGTCCCTTTAAGTATTAAATTAAGTATAAATTTTCAGTAATATGAACTAAGGCACCGCCTAAATAAGGGATTAAATACACATTGGATATCTGCTAAGCTATGTTTCAAATAGAAACTGACAAAATATGAGTTGAATTTAGATGTAATAGAATATACAAAGATAGTTATTGATCAGCAACTGATCACTTTTCCTCTTTGAATTTAAGACCAGAAATAATAATTATTCAAAATTTTAGATTGGCTATGTATCTGTGGTTTATGTTTGGAATAAGTGTAGGCATCCCTAACCTGTAGTTTTACCTATATTATACTGATTTGTTATACATTGCAACGTAACGCCATGAGTCTATTTGGCGTACTTTTGGTATGACGTCATTTCCTGTTATTTGTGACGTCATGACATCACGTCTAGTATTGGCTCGTGTATCCAGTACAGTAGCGTATTTCTTACTTCCCTTTGCTTATTTAAATAGTTTGTTTTATTAATTGAATATTTCAAAGATGGTTATAATTCGAAAGAAAATCATAGGGGGCAACCGTTTACAGATTACTATTTTTTTATTTTCAAAGGACCATTCACCTCGGAAAACTGCCTGAAATTTTTGACCGGAAATAACTTTTTCTGAAAGCATTAGTACCTGCAGAGACTCGACGAAGATACGCACGCGCACATTATTGGTATGGGTATTTACAATAGCCAGCTTTGCTGGCTATTTAATCCCCTATTACCCCGGCCCTTGACAACTAAATATTGTCCCCAGGAGAAAAAATTCTGAACATTTCCTCGGAAGTGCGGGGGAAGCTGGAAGGTAAATCGGCTATCCACCGCCCATCCCCGGGGGTGGAGGGAACGTTAATGCAACTGACAGATGCATAAATACTGGAAGGCATAAGTTCAGTCACAAACACAAAATCATTTGGAACTATGCCAATATAGCCAACATAGGTTTAGTCTTGGAACCGCACTAAACTCGCTAATTTTTGTCTGTTAATGAAAAGAGCTTTTGCTGAATTTCGTAGTAATGGCAACAAATCAGGATTTGGTTTTCCTTAGAGTGAAAGTCTATCGATTCCTTGGACATTGAAGCCGGTATAAATGATGTGTAAATTTGGCGTTAATATATCCCGGTGACAGGACGGGGATTAGTAAAGTGCCTCTCAACGGATCACACAAGTCTGACACTTGCACACATTAAGCTCCTAGCTTCAGGAAACGGGGAAGCTAGGCGGTTTAAGTGAGGATTAAGCAATGTTTGATTGAGATCGCCGAGATAATAGACCTAGTATTGATTCTCACGGTGAGGGTATATATCAGAGAATAGTCGTATGACTTTGGTGCTAACTTGACAACTTTCCGTACAGTCTAGCAAATCAACACCCACCAGCCTTAAGGCAGGTGATCTGTTAAAAATGTACAAATTGTATCGACAAAATGATTCCTTTGTATTGTTTACTCAGCAAGTTATATGTGTGTTTCCGAGACATTGAACAATTTTGAAATGTCAGTCTTATTAGTCTACATTGTCTGCCAATCAGTTTATTTATAATCTTAGGAACAGAACGTGTTTTAAATTGTGAACTTACAATCAACTTTAAATTAAGTTGTCAATCATGAGCTGCAATACTAACAACAATTCATTTACCCTGGGCCCTTGCAATTTATACCCATCACTAATTTGCAGTAATGTTGAAGAATTATCAAAGAATTTAAATTTGGGCGAAACTTTAATTATAATTTTCATAAGTGCCTTGATAAAACAAAAATGTGAAGAGGGTACGTAACAGGAAATTTAAGTTTGTTTGTGCCTTAAATGACAAACTATAGGTGGAATCAGAATAGACTGATTCATATTAGGTCAAATTATTTCAAATTTTCAGAGCAAAATTGAATCCATGATGCTTCTTCATATATTGAATAATTTTATCTTTTCAGTCTAAAAGAAGTGGTGCATCTTCATGTATTTAATAATTTATCATTTCAGAACAAAAGTAAATACAAAGGACACATCAATATACATTTATATTGAATGATTTTATGAAATGGTGCATCTTCATAATTATATTTAATGATTTTATCATTTTGGTCTAAATGAAATGGTACTTCTTCATATATTTAATGATTTTATCTTTTCAGCCTAAACGAAAAAAGTGCATCTTCGTATAGTTAATGATTTTATCATTTCAGTCTAAACGAAAAAAGTGCTTTTTCATATATTTAATGATTTTATCATTTCGGTCTAATAAAAGAAATGGTACTTCTTCATATATTTAATGATTTTATCTTTTCAGCCTAAACGAAAAAAAGTGCATCTTCGTATAGTTAATGATTTTATCATTTCAGTCTAAACGAAAAAAGTGCTTCTTCATATATTTGATGATTTTATCATTTCAGTCTAATCGAAAAAACTGCATCTTCATATAGTTAATGATTTTATCTTTTCAGCCTAAACGAAAAAAGTGCATCTTCATATATTTAATGATTTTATCATTTCAGCCTTAAAACAAAAAAAGTGCATCTTCATATAGTTAATGATTTTATCATTTCATCCTAAACGAAAAAAGTGCATCTTCATATAGTTAATGATTTTATCATTTCAGAATGAAATAGAATACAAAGGTGCATCCGGTGACGACCGTTACTTTGTTCTGACCTTCGTGCTGTGTGGTTGTATTGCTTTGATCCTCCTGGCTGTTGTAGTGATCTACTTGATTCGTAGAAATTCTCGTTCCAAGGAGAAACTTCAGCAGATAACTGCAGCACAAGAAGGCAATGAGGCTGCGTCCAAAGACTACCAGGTACGTTGGTGTTTTCATAATTTATATAGCTTGGCTAATGTGACACAAGCCTGACTTTTTTATTAGCCTAATTTAACAGTGGATATATTACCTATGAAACAACACCAATTGTATGTTTTCATAATCAGGGAGAATCATGAAGACGCTCACGATGTAATAGAAACACAAATTTGAAATACCGATATCGCATGATTTGCTTGCGGAAATTGATATATTCAAAGCACGAACCTTGTAATATATTCTTGCATGAAGATCAGCTTCAAGTCAAAATAGCCAAGCTACTCAACTGTATCATTTATACTCTATGGAATTGGTTGGGTTGGATGTTCCCTTAACTGTAGTCTCAAAAATTAGCACTTGTCTGGTTGTCAGGGACAAGTAATTGTTGATGCGGGCAAGTAACTTTTGCATTCAGGCAAGTAATATTTGCAGTCGGGCAAGTAACTTTTGCAGTCAGGCAAGTAATATTTGCAGTCGGGCAAGTTACTTTTGAAGTCGGGCAAGTAATATTTGCAGTCGGGCAAGTTACTTTTGAAGTCGAGCTAGTAATATTTGCAGTCGGGCAAGTAACTTTTGCAGTCAGGCAAGTAATATTTGCAGTCGGGCAAGTAACTGTTGCAGTCGGGCAAGTAATATTTGCAGTCGGGCAAGTTACTTTTGAAGTCGAGCTAGTAATATTTGCAGTCGGGCAAGTAACTGTTGCAGTCAGGCAAGTAATATTTGCAGTCGGGCAAGTAACATTTTCACTTATTGTATATAGAGTGTATAGGGAAACTATTAACTTTAACCAGTTGGGCAAGTAAAAAGTAGTTTCAAATTTTAAATTCTCAGACTGCCTTAGTCATGCAGCTGTATGCTTTGTTCCATTTTTCACTGTTTAGAGTAGTACCCTCAACACCCTGGTAGTGTTTTGTAATCCTATATTACAAGATTGTCACCAGTTCGTTACCATGGTAACAGCACATTCAGTGGATAAACTGTTGTTGGAAAATCAATGCAATCCTTTAAGTATAAGTAAGGTGTCATATTGACAACCACATTTGTCATTATTACAAGGTCTCCATCAGTAGAACAAGACCTATGACATTCACCATACAAGACATACATGTATAGCTTGGCGAATTTGACACTAACCTGGCCCGGTGATTATAAACATTTCTCATTCTCATACTCGAACTCAGATCTCCATGCTCAAACTTGAAAAACGTTTTTTTTTAGAATTTTGCATCAAAACCAACACCAACTTGTAGCAAATGATCTAATTAAGAAAAAGAACCTCTATTTTATATGTTTTCATTCAGTAATAAAAAAGTTACAGCAGTTTTTGTAACTAAGAAATACTCCAATTGGAGTACGGAGTATGAGTTGGAGCATGGAGTACGTACTCCAATGTTTATAATCACCGGGCCTGATCTTTTGATTAGCATTATTTAACAGTCTGTATCTTGTCTATATTTATAACCTCGGTTGTATGTTTTCATAGTCAGGGAGTATCATAAAGATGCTTGAGATGTAATACAAACACAAATTTGAAATACCGATATTGCACGATTTGTTTGCGGATATTGATACATTCAAAGCAAGATTCTTGTAATATATTTACCTACAAAGGTACAGATTAGGTCAAAATCGCCAAGCTTAATAAGAAGGCTTAATTAAGGGACATTTTTTAGGTCACATTGGTGAAGCCTCCAATCAGGAAAAAAAAACTCCCAATTAACAAAGTAAAATATGCCTACATTGATAAATAAATACCCTCAATTAGCAAAAAGTGTTTGTACATTATTTAATTCTTTACCTAAATGCTAATGTACAGTCTGTTCAGAGTTAAATAATAACAGTTATAAACATAAGCTTGTCCATCTGGTAAACTATGTTGTATCTAGGTTTAACTGTGTATAACTGAGGAGTCGTCCCTATGGGATAAATCCTTCATTAGTATTACTTATTGAATTGACAGTTGAGGCCCACAGAGAAGACTCCAGGGCTTGTTCAACTGTGTATCGCCTCTAAAAATAAAGTTGTTAAATATCACTAATGGTATTATTATAAAATGGTACAAATTCAAATATATAATTTTATCCAACAACTGACTGTGCAAAGATTTAATGACAATCTTGAAAATTGCAGCTTTGTGGAGAAGTTGTTCCTTTTGGCATAAACCATAGATTTTATACATTTTTAGCGCAGTCTTTATATAACTGATTGAGCGAAGCTGTTTTATAAGCTGCACTTTTTTTCTTTACAATGGATGTTTTATATGTTTTGTTGCTATACATTTTCATGATCGATCTACATTGAACATTTAACGCTTCATATTTGCTTAATGTATAAACATAAATTTCATTTTTGTTGCCATGGCAAAATGTTCAGTTATAATCATTTATATATAAGGTTGCTACTTTCTGCTTCAGAGACTTTTCACAAAACGCTGATGGAAAAGTCATTTAGTAGTATTATACTCCTGGGAACAATACCGAAGACAATGATTTGGGAGAAATTACTTTAACTTAAATTAACTTCAAAACTGATACAATTTTCTTTCTGTTGCTTTGTTATAAGTACGTTTTAAACTCACTATCGCAAAATCAATATGAAAGCGTATCACAAATTGAATACATTTTTTTGGGGAACCATGCAGAGCAGTGACACCTTGGCAGATCAAATTTCTACACGCTGTAGGAAGCTGATTGTCACACGCTCCTAGTCTGTTATATAATTGGTCCCATATTGTTTTATATTTCGTCTGTGTTCCAATACCTGCTGTATTGTTTAACCCTAAATTAGTGTTTACTTGACTTTTTCGTCCAATCAGCTTGCTTGATTTCTGTCTTCTAAACTTATAATCCTAGATATAAGTTTCTTTGTTCTCACTCTGTTTCTTCACCAAGAAATCATTTGAAACAACTGTGCTTGTGTAAGCAGACTTTGCCTTCGTAAACTTCGTGCAAGCAGCCAAGAGTTGTTCTATAACTATGAAGTATTATCAATTGGAAATAGGAAAAAACAATTTGCACCCCTAAGGAATCATTATTAAAACCCTGACAAAATCATTTCATAAACTCTGTCACTAGATGTAACCTAATTACACTGATTGGTAATTTAGATTCACTGGATGGTAACCTAGATACACTGATTGGTAATTTAGAATCACTGGTTGGTAACCTAGATACACTGATTGATTGGTAACCTAGATAAACTGATTGGTAACCTAGATACTCTGATTGGTAACCTAGATATTCTGATTGGTAACCTAGATACACTGATGGGTGACCTAGATACACTGGTTGGTAACCTAGATACACTGGTTGGTAACCTAGATACATTGGTTGGTAACCTAGATAAATTGGATGGTAACCTAGATACACTGGTTGATAACCTGATACGCTGGTTGGTAACCTAGATGCATTGGTTGGTAACCTAGAAACACTGGTTGGTAACCTAGATACATTGGTTGGTAACCTAGATACTCTGATTTGTTACCTAGATACACTGGAAAGTAACCTAGATACACTGATTGGTTACCTAGATACATTGGTTGGTAACCTAGATACACTGGTTGGTAACCTAGATACATTGGTTGGAAACCTAGATACACTGGATGGTAACCCTAGAAACACTGATTGGTAACCTAGAAACACTGATTGGTAACCTAGATACACTGATTGGTTACCTAGATACATTGGTTGGTAACCTAGATACACTGGAAAGTAACCTAGATACACTGGTTGGTAACCTAGATACACTGGTTGGTAACCTAGATACATTGGTTGGTAACCTTGATACATTGGATGGTAACCTAGATACGCTGGTTGGTAACCTAGATACACTGGTTGGTAACCTAGATACATTGGTTGGTAACCTAGATACATTGGATGGTAACCTAGATACACTGGTTGGTAACCTAGATACACTGATTGGTAACCTAGATACACTGATTGGTGACCTAGATACAATGTATGGTAACCTAGATACTCTTGAGACTTTCAATTAAAAATACACAATTTTTGTCACACTATTGTCTGAGTTTATTCTGCAGACAAATGAAATACAAAACCTTTAAGATACTTTATGGTTTTCAATAATTTTATATTCCAAGCGCATAATATTTATGGTCGTGATAATGATTAAGTTTCTCTAAAAAATGTTCTGTGTTCTTAAAACACCAATGCATGTTCTTTGTCTTGTATTACGTAAGACAAGTTATCTGAACAAATTGTTCCTGCGACTTCGTAACGTCTGCTGCCATGGTGATGCAGGCGATATTGTATTGAAAACAGACATTTTTTGATATTGAAAACAGACATTTTTTGTCGAAGAATACTACTTGAGTTAGCATAATCTTAATGTACAAGTATTGATTAGAATATTAAATTTCTGTATTCTTATTATTTAAATTTGAAATATTTTATGTAAGAAAAGATAATGATTAATGACTAAGAAATGGCTAAGACTGCAAGATCAGGTAAATGAAGTAGGTAACAAATTACAAACCTTGGTCTTATATAGATCAGAATATTCTATTCTGTCTACTCTATGATTTGTTCTTATGTGACAGTTGTGAGTTCTGTACTGCCTTTGGCTGTATAAAGTATAGACATATTTAGACCAAATCGTAACCGTTTCCTCGCCTGGTTCCCATTTCCTAAGCAATGTGCTACCTAGCGCTTTCCACAGGAGGTAACCCATGCCTTCTATGTTTAATCGAACAGGAGGTAACTGAATGAAGGCGCTCAGTAGCACTTTGCTTAGGCAATGGACACCTGTTGATGGATTTAATAGAAGATTCATGAAAGGGTCTGAAAGTGGCATTTCGTGCCTGGTACCGTAATTGTCCTTTATAGTGAATGGATGAAAGTTCGGGAATCTCAAAACTCGGTATTTTGTGATATACATATAGTTTCTTAGACCTGTGATTCTATCGGTCATGTATAATAAAAAAAATTAAGGCAACAAATAGCAAAACATTTGCAAATTCAAAATTCCTATTTGATACAACATTTTGAAGCATTTGTCGAAGTATTAAATAAAAGCTCTAAGGCAATTGTCTTATATATCTAGACTACAGATTAATGTTTCAAATGACTGGAGGATTAAATGTATAAAATGTATATATCTATGTTTTAAATTCAAGTATTTTATCGTGTGAATGTTTCTATATGTTTCTGGGAATCCGAATTTTCTCTGAGGCTATTATAGATTCAGATTTAAAATTCTCTATTTACATGTATAATGTCGAGGTATAATGTTTCTAGAAACTTGTAATGTAATCATTTTAAAACAAAACTTTTTTCTTGATTACAAAATAATAAGACTTTTAGTGTCTTATCCATTGTTAAAAATCTGTATTACAAAATGTTGATCAGCAAAGTCTCATACAAAAAGCATTTTAAATTAAAACTAGGGTAATAAAACATGTTGATATTGGAATTTGTTTTTAATATAAATAGTATGGAATCATTTTATATTCTATGTGATATCCCCCCCCCCAAAAAAGAAATTAAATGAGGAATTTGAAAAATATGAGAGTAAAATCTGAAATGTCAAGATATTACAAATGTTGACATGGTGGTTCAGTAATATTCTGTACAGCAATTTAACTTCTAGATTTGGTACTCTAGCTGGGAGAATACTCATCTCTCCTTTCCCATTGCAACACCGAGTGTTTCAAAAATATTATATTAAATTTGTGACGTTATACTATCCGAATTTGCAAATCTTCTGTCACGTTTATTAAGTACGATACAAGAATTCATTAAGCATCTGATTTATGTCACTATGAAATATCAGAATTTTCAAATATGTGCCGAAGTACAATACATGAATTTCTTAAGCATCATTTATGTCAATTTGAATATTTGGACTCATTTATTTGCTTTGGACTCATTTATTTGCTTTCCCTCCTCTGTGAAGAGTTTCACTTCTCCAATTTGAAGAGCTTCACATGACATTTATTGCGATCAAATCTAATATAGGCAGTTATATGAGTGATTTGAGTTCTTCTAGAATGTTTTCTTGCTACATATTGACTTGGATTGATGGACTGTGATTTATTTGGAGTTATTCTGGCTGTAATTATATCTGCAATCTGTATGGGGAAGCCGTAACGATGTGCCGTGTCCCGTATTACACGGCAAGGCTTCACTGATGAGACGAAAACAGATGGTTGATGGTTTTACATTACTCTGGCATCTTACGGAAACCTTATATGCCCATATATTCTTCACTTTTACCAGATTTCGTCTTCATATAATAATAATTATATTTCTCATTTTCATATTATTTTCCCTGATAATTATTATAACTAAGCTTCGTAAAATATTGGTCATTGATTGATTTTGACTTTAACAGCCTGCTTTGCATGGTTACATATGCAGGTCCCTTCCTAATAGTACTTTTGTCTAAGTCTAAAGCAAAATGGCCATCAAATCTACAAAATAATGACAAATTAAAGAAGTATTGATGTTATGAATGAATAGTGTAATATGTTAAGAATCATTTAAACTAAAACCATGCTTGTCCTGCGCTGGAAAAGAAAACAATTATAAAGGTGTTTAATTTAAAAGTATTCACTCATGGCGATTGCATCAAGCTAGGGCCTGGAAGTGATAGTATTTCTCAAAAATCGTTATGGCTGAGCCTAGCATCATAAGCCTTAATTTTATTTATTTCTACTGAAACATGGCAGGCTAATGCAATGTGCCTCTACGCGTTCATGTATGAATAGGTATAACAATTCGCTGGCTTAGAATGAGAAAGTCGTAACTACAAAATCAATATATTGAGAAAACAAGAGAAAGCTTATGGTAAAACAAGTTTTTAAAACTTCATTTTGGTCAACATGACAATTTCAGATTTTTATGAAAATAGACTCATAAGAATCGCCTTGTGAAGCAGAGTTCAAATATGTATGAGTCTTATAAGGTTGTAAGTAGTAGTTACGACCTTCTCATTCTAAGCCATCGAACTGTGCTGTAAGATTGTAGTCAATGTATGTGTGTGTATATTTGCAGGATTTATGTCGACAGCGAATGCAGAGCAAGTCTTCAGAGAAACCAGAGCCCTTGCATACAGCTGCCTCGAGGGTGAGCAGTGTATCTGAACAACAAGTTAAGAGTCCATCAAGTCGTAGCAGTACTTCATCCTGGTGAGTCTCACTGTGTGTCAATGTTGTTCTACTATCATACAATTCATACTTTCACCAAACTTTCTACCTTAGTATACAAAAACCAAATATTTATAGAATAATTAGCAGCATGCACTGTGCTACCCACAGGTAACTAAAAAGAGAAAAATTTAAATTTTCAAAAAAAGTTTTTTTCGTTTTCAACGTTACAGTTACCTGTAGTGCTACCATCCAACCAAGTATCCTTTAAAGCCAAACATTTATATCATTTATACTATTTTTCATGCTGAGAAACAATGTAGCTATATTTATATCATTGTCTTTAGCAATATGCTCTTGGCTGCCATTTAGACAAAGCAGCAAACACACATGCATCAACATAAGCCAAACATTTATGTCATTACTAGTTATATGTTGTTTGCTGCCATCCACACAAATCAACAAAAATATCCTTAAATAAGCTTACCTTTTATCAGTAGCATGAGTATGTTACCAAATGTTCATGCTACCAAATGTTCATGCTACCAAGTGTTCATACCACCAAATGTTCATGCTACCAAATGTTCATACTACCAAATGTTCATTCTACCAAGTGTTCATACCACCAAATGCTGATTCTATCAAATGTTCATGCTACCAATTGTTCATTCTACCAAGTGTTCATACCACCAAATGTTCATTCTACCAAGTGTTCATACCACCAAATGCTCATTCTATCAAATGTTCATGCTACCAAATGTTCATGCTACCAAATGTTCATGCTACCAAATGTTCATGCTACCAAGTGTTCATGCTACCAAGTGTTCATACCACCAAATGCTCATTCTATCAAATGTTCATGCTACCAAGCGTTCATACCACCAAATGCTCATTCTATCAAATGTTTATGCTACCAAATGTTCATACCACCAAATGCTCATTCTATCAAATGTTCATGCTACCAAATGCTCATGCTACCAAGTGTTCATACCACCAAATGCTCATTCTACCAAGTGTTCATACCACCAAATGCTCATTCTATCAAATGTTCATGCTACCAAATGTTCATGCTATCAAATGTTCCTGCTACCAAGTGTTCATGCTACCAAATGTTCATGCTACCAAATGCTCATTCTATTAATGTTCATGCTACCAAATGTTCATTCTACCAAATGTTCATGCTACCAAATGTTCATGCCAATAAATGTTCATGCTACCAAATGTTCATGCTACCAAATGTTCATGCTACCAAATGTACATGCTACCAAATGTTTATGCTACCAAATGTTTATGCTACCAAACGGATCTACATAAAGTATCAGAAGCATATTTTGTGCTGCCATCAAAACAAATCAACAAGAGTGTCCATGTATTGTACATGCCACTGTGACTTTCATCACTTGCATGTCCTGCTCTCAGAACCTTTTCTTTCGTACATTTATTGATCCAATAACTTCTATATATGTATATATACATCCCTTGTAAAGCGCCAACTTGATATTGTCTCTTTCACGTCTTTCCTTTATATATAACTGAACACTCCGGACTTACACACTTTCCTATTTTCTTCAACTATTTGTAGTATGTCTTTTGAACAAAACTGCAAGAACGTGTAAGTAGCTCTGGTGTGATGGTACCCTGTCTACAGCACACTTAACACAATAGCATAGCATCACCACCTGTGTCTCGTCATAGTTTTGTATTCTAAGTGTCGGTGATATCACTTGTTTGAAAGTTGTAAATCCTCCCTTTTGCGCAACAAAATTGTGTCTTAATATACATGTATACTATATAACCAAATACAACCCACTTGTGCCAAAGGGAAAACATATAAATGTAGCTAAATGTGTAGTTATGTTAAGTAAATTTTCAAGGGGCAATATCTCTTTAGAAATGCTTAAAAATTATGCAACAAAGTTGTATCTTACTATATACTATATAGAGAAGATACAACCTTCTTACACCAAAAGGGACAACCTATCATTAGCTATAGTCTATGAGTATTTTTTCACGCTCCTGTATCTCTTTAAGAAATATCATAGGCCGATATTGTTGTTAAACGACATCATGTCTGCAATTAAAATGGTGTTTGCTACAGAGTTTATGGTGCACAGTTGTAATAAAATAGAAACATATATTGAACCGTGTCTGAAATGGAGAAAAATAGATTGCCACAATGTTGTTCAGTGTAGTTGTTGTATTTCACTTTGCTGTTACTCCCCGAACGTCACTGTTAGTCTTGAAGCTCGGCTGAGCTTAAGTCTGGTACTTTAGTAAGAAGGCAAGCAAAATATTGTTTGCCAAGATGAAAGCTCTAGTGGCTGGTTTGATGTAGGGTAAATTAGGAACAACTTTAGACCTACTTAGATTATGGTTCACTGCCTTCATTATTCCTGTATATGACCATTATCTGCAAAGCTGCCAGTAAGGGCACGAAAAGAGGAACTTTTGCAATACAAGTGTATACCGTTTGTGTTAAAACACAAGTCCTTGTTACCAATTTAGGCCACAATCCTATGTCTTCTTGTATTGTTTATATGCATGTTGTGTTAATTGGGTACTATTGGTTAGTTTGTTTAATTATAGACCAACTTGTGTCTTTGACAGAATCATGCAGCATGTCTGAAACAGCAGCTCTGTTTCTGAATACATAACCTACATTCATGACATGAAGAAACTATTAGTCTTATGACAGCCTATACATAAACACATTTTATAAAACCTGACCTCAGAATTATGTTTAGTTTGAAGTCCAATGCTATGAGGTTGCACTCCATATAATAGGTATGTGGTGTTATGGAGAAACTCAGTGTATGGTTTGGTTGTGCACTCCAAAAACGTGTTACTGTTATGAAGAGGTAATGCAGTCTAAGTGTGTAGAGGTGGTTGGTTGCACTCACAAAGGGTGTTGCTATGGTACTGAGGAGTTATTTTATTTGTTTAAAATGAATTATGACTACTAAGTTGTTATATTTGTATAAATTGCTTAATAAGTAACCTGAGTACAGAATGAATGCAAATGTTAACAAATTTCCTTAAAATTTAGCATAATTGTTCTGAGTCATGGCTTTCTTTCTCCCCTAGGTTGATATAGATATAAACTACAGTTTTACCTCACTATCTACAAGTCTATGAAAGTCACTTGTCCCAGCATTAAATCTGTCCGGTGGCGTGACAACGAAGCTCTCCAGAGATTGTCGTCTGTCTGTTTCACTCAACTGTAGCATGCTAACATTGTTGCTGAATGACTGGAAATATTTGTCTCCCAGTAAGCTGTATGACAAACCAATGTAATATTTATTACATTATCAATGTATTTCCTGAGTCAATGCATTGAGTAGTGTAGGTGCACACAGTGTATGCCAATGGCTTCTGTCGTCATTCTACTATCATTCTTACTGTGCTTTGTTCTCATTAACGTTTGTTCCATATGTGTCATGATTACATCTATTGTAAAGGTAATATTTTCATATATTAACTACAAAACTTTTTTTAAGAAATTATATTTTTCATTTAATAATATGTGAAGTATATAAGGCTCACATTATTGTCATGGTAACGTCTATTGTAAAGGTCATGTTTTCATATTTAACTGCAAAACATTTTTTAAGGATTTCTAATTTAAATTTGTAGTAAGGCTCACAGCAGGGAAGACTGGGTAAAAATCCCAACTGTATTACTTCTCTAAATAAATTCTTTATTATAAATATTATTACTATTATGTGATTGAATATTTATATAACATTTTAAGACTTACCTCTTTACAATGTACATGATTCATTTTTTATTTAATAATCATATGACTGACTTTTTGTATTTTGACACTGACTGGTGCCTTAGATATGCCGAGCATGCCGAGCATAGCCTTTATTTGCTTTATTTCTACTGAAACATGGCAGGCATATATATATGTACCTCCACCCGGATTTGAACCCAGGTCACCAGATGAGACGGCAAGCGCACTTACCACTGAGCTATGGAGGCACATAGATATTATGTATTATGCTGTTGTGGATCGATGGCCGAAATCAAGGCTCATTAAGAAGCACCTTATAATGCAATTTTCAAATGTGTACGAGTCTTATAATGTAGTGAGTAGTCACAGTTACTATCTTCTCAGTAATTCTTAGCCAGAGATATATCTTATAAATATGTGAATGGTGTAACATATCTTAAGAGACTTTAATTACTAAGGGTTAATTTTCTGTGAAATTTATGTATGAAGTAAGGTATTAAAGGCAGTCTCGTAATTTATCTCCAAATTTAGCTCCAGGATTTAATGAACATGTCATATTCTCCAGGAGAACTAATTAAAACTTTGAATAATGTATGATGATCAGGTGCTGCCGATAAAGTCGACTTGTTGCATTTTTTTCTTCCTATTAGAATTTAATTGAAATATATTATTAAGCTATATATGTAAAATATGTAGGTTGCAGACATTTCCTCAACGTGTGAAGATGTTGTCTAGTGCTTGTGTCGTGAAAGAGCATTTAAATTGTAGTATAATGTGTGCTATATTACTAAAAGGTTCCATGCTAAATGTTCTCCATTTGTGATGGGGATCTGTTTGTAGGTAGCACAAATATTGTGTGTTCAACTCCTCATAAAATAGTGGGTGGCATTTCTACAAACTTTCACAGATGATCAACCTCAATGTGTAGCTGACCAAGGATGGATTTTTACTACATCAATTTTAACATCCTTTGTAACTTTAACTATGGACCCCAAAGTGGAAAATATTTTTGTATTGAACTCCTCACAAACTGTTGGGTGGAATTTCTTCAACTTTTACAGATGATCAACCTCAATGAGTAGAAGACCATAAAGTGTGGGATTTTCGCTACATCATTTTTTTCTTGAGTTATGGCCCTTTAACTTTTAATATATACCCAATAGTGCAACATCTTGTGTTTTGAACTCCTCACAAACTGTGTGGTGGAATTTCTTCAAACTTTAACAGATTAACAATCTCAATGCATTGATGAATGTAAAGGAGACACATTTTGCTGCAGTTATAATCCTTTGTTAGTTTTACTACATTTTCCCTATAATGAAAAACATCTCCCCTTCTTACCCCCATTTCAATGATAATTGGGCTTTCATGGGGGCACCCGTGTCCCGTGGACACATTTCTAGTTTAGTTATGTGTTCAGTCCTTAAGTTTATAACACTATATTCCTTTAAAAAAAATATGCCAATGTGTTTCGTTTGTTTTCACTTCAAGAATTTTATAAAACTCTTCTTTTAATAAAATATGCCAATGAGTATGGTTTGTTTCCACTTCCAAAATTTGATAAAACTATTCCTTTAAAATAAAACGGCAATGTGTTAAATTTGTTTTCACCTCCGGAGTTTTATCAAACTGTTCCTTTAGAAAAATATGCCAATGAGTATCGTTTGTTTTCACCTCCAGAATTTTATAAAAATATTCCTTTAATAAAATGTGCCAATGAGTATTATGGTTTGTTTTTACCCCAAGAGTATTATAAAACTATTCCTTTAATACAATATGCCAATGAGTATGGTTCGTTTTCACCTCCAGAATTTTATAAAACTATTCCTTTGATAAATATGCCAATTAGGCTAGTGGCCGAGGGGTGATTTTTGGTCGGAACCCCTCCCCATGGTAGAACATTTCACAACCTGTTTTATATTGAAGCGGGATATATTGTGCGTTGGAAAACGATGGTTGTGAATCTGGGATCAATGTAGGTCATTATGAAAATCGACGTTTTATGTGTGTTTTTTAGTATTTTGAGAGGAAATTTTATGACGTATTTTGTCTATGTACAGAACAAGGCAGGTACGATTTAGCCCAGGAAAAGCAAACCACACTCGTTATTATTGTAGGATCATATTGCATTATGGATGGCTTATAACATCTAAAAAAATTCAGCTCTTTAATAGCATGAGAAATCATACTTTTGGGGTAAAAACATAAAAAAATATAAACGAAAAGTGCGAATTTTAGGAATCGGTGCACCACAATTTCATATATCAATCTATTCGAAATAAAATCACTTGGGTGGGGAGGTAGTAATCTGCAGTTTAATATATCAAAAATCTATTGACCAGCTATTACTCAAATTGCGATAATTTTGGGTTAAATTGTCATAAAAACATAAACGAAATGTGCGAATTTTAGGAATCGGTGCACCCCAATTTCATATATCAATCTATTCGAAATAAAATCACTTGAGTGTGGAGGTAGTAACCTGTAGTTTAATATATCAAAATTCTATTAACCAACTATTACTCAAAATGCGATAATTTTGGGTTAAAATTGTTAAATTTATAAACGAAAAGTGCGAATTTTTGGAATCGGTGCACGACAATTCCATATATCAATCTATTCGAAATATAATCACTTGAGTGTGGAGGTAGTAACCTGTAGTTTAATATATCAAAAATCTATTGACCAGCTATTACTCAAAATGCGATAATTTTGGGGTGAAATTGTTAAATTATAATCAAAAGTGCGAATTTTGGGAATCGATCGACTACAATGTCATCTTTCATTTCATTTGAAAGGTTATCACAGCGAATTATGGGTATGAAGGTCAGGGTGAATACCTCGAGGTCCTACTTGCCGAATTTATGTGCAAACTCGCTAAATTTGGGGCAAAAATAAGCAATAATGCGATTTTTTGGAATCGGTGGATTGCAGAGTCATTTATGAAGTAATTTGAAACAAAATCACACCAATGAGTACATAATACTATATAGTTTAGGCTGTTAGAATATCTTAAGCATGGGTACACGGAAAATGAGATATTTTTAGGTAAAACATCACGAAAAATGAACAAAATCGTGAATTTTGAGAATTAGTAGACGACAATGTCATTTATGATTTTATTTGATATTGAACAATCGTGTCGTGTATGTATAAAGTCCAGTGTGAAACATAACATGTAGCGTCTGGATATTGTTGGAATTGAGATATTTTATCCCAAACCTCTAAACCGAAAAGCTGGATGTTTGGAATCAGCAGAATACAAAATTTAATTCATTCATAGTTTATTAATCTGATTGGAACAAAGTAACTTCAGTTAAAGATATCTTGAACTAAGTGAATTTGAAATTGTATACAATTCAATGTTTTGAGGTTAAGCCGTACAAAATATAAGATACATGTACTGGTATACGACAGAGGAAAGCCAATCAAATAAGCTCATCATGAACAATTGGTGCCCTGTAGAGCTGAAATATTACCCCAACATTTGAATTTTCCAGAAATGTTCCTATGTGTTTTCATTAGCAGATTAATCTTCCTAGCGATAAAGGATATCAAATCGCCTATTGTTACAACCATCATGAGTCCTATCGGATGCTCAACACTAAAAACGTACATGTACATGAAATATGTTCTTGTGAATTCCAATGCCGTTTAGGCCAATACATCTATAAATATCAAATGTCACTAAAGGTACGCACCAAGACTTTTTATAGACTGCAACACTTTAATCGAACCTTATTACTATCTACATTGTACAATATATTAATTAATGGATACGATTGGAGACTAGGTCCCACTGAAGAAATCCTCATCGGCGATGTGGAATGAAAAAATAATGCATTCATTGAAATTTCCCGGTGTAGGCATACTCGCGATGTAAATGCAAATGTAGATTTCTCATAACTCCCAAGAAGCTTCCCCAAGTCCAGAGCATCCTGTTCCCGAAGCTCATTTAGTTTCATCGAGAGTGCATCTTTTTGAATGATTGGAAATTGAGATTAACACTCGTTATTTCTTAACCACTGCGGGTTTAAATAACACGCATAGCTGCTCAGTAAGACAGACAGGTTGGAAATAGCCAATGGGTTTAATGCTCTTATAACCAGCGCTTTTTCTGATGGTCCAAATCAGCTCATGCGCATGTCTTATGTCTGTACAAATACCTACATATTCGTGTACAACTCAACGTTTGTCTAGAGTAATGCTATTGAAACTAGTTGTTGGTCACAACACCATTACCCCGTAATTGTACCCTGCCATATTGCATACATGTATGGATATAAATTATATTTGTTGACAAGCTGATTTAAAATAATATTTTACAATCGAACGAGTGTCTCAATCTACACGATATGTTCTGTTTAATTTGATTCGGTTCGGCTTTGTTTCGTTCTGTCCTGTTTTGTTCCGTATATTATAGCTTGATATCATGTGTTATGATTCAGCTGGGGTTATGGTGTTAAATTGTTTTATGTTTTTATGTGTTACCCTTGAATACGGCACCAATAGAAAACATTGGTGTTTTAGTAGATTAAGAACAATCAATATTGATTAAAACTTACAATATTTAACATAGTATCGGGTATGCGACATGTTCCTCGCCAACATCTTCATATCATGATTCTAATGAACTATTTTAGTTTGTAAGACACTTCGTGGCTGAAATCGCTGGGTAAATTATGTATGCTGAACTTATATCAGCCGTGTTCATACGGTTAACAAGCATAATCGGGAGAGTAGGATGGCCAATTGAGAGCTTCATAACTGTCCTTTTCCGTAAAGTCGATTACAAGAGCTGTGCAATGGCGGACATCATACAAGATATAATTACAAACGTATATTCAAAGCCCCAGTGTCGGTGTTGCTCGGTGATCCTGACAGACCTGTATTATTGCTAGCAGTAAAGCTCTAAACCTTCTGTTCCAGTGACATCTAATGTTGTCATTATGACATCTGCATACCCTTTCGTATGATGGTCAAGTACGCTTCCTCCTACCTTCCAAGTCATACTATATTTTTCCATATATAAACAATATTTACAAAAACCGCGTGACCAAGAATAATGTTACTATGGTTATAAATATAAAGTAAGCTTACTATAATTATGTTCTTACTGTATAATTTAATTAACCAATCATACATCAATTTTCCTGCATCAATAGCGATACTCAGATTTGGTGATCCCTCGTTTTCGTTACACCATAGCATGACCTATCAGTGAAGTCAATGTATAATTGTTGACTCATCCATTGTAAAAAAGTACTCAAACTACCAAGGTCGTTTTGAACGAGCATGGCCCATGTCATTGAGCGTATGCATGGTATTCTCGAACACAGAACTCCTTCATGTAACATTGACCAAATTATTATTTTTATAATTGTATGAATATGTAACCTGTATGCGTTGTTTGGGTTAATTCGAAGTAGGGATGGCGTGTCAAAGAGCTTGAACCATTATGAACCAGTCACAGCTTCAATGGTAGTCCGCTTTGTCAACACCATATAGTACACCTGATTTCAATGGACTGGTTTTCACTGTTTGGTGAATACCACAGACGACCCTCACCCGGCTGTAGGTAGTACCTCTCCCAAATATTCCACCAGATCGTCACATGTCTACTATGTAGGCATATTTCGTATGTCACTATGAATAAAGTTGAAGCTTACATCGAATGATGCTGTACCCTAATATTGAACGATAGAATGGGACAACAGTTTTGAAATCTTAAATAACATATTACTTAGCACATTTTGTAGTGGATTTTATCAAATCAGATCATCAATGACACTGTATTCAACTGATTCCGAATTTTCACATTCTTAGCTTATTTTTGTATTTTTTTATCCCAAATATCTCAATTAAAACAGTAGTCGAATACTACATTTCTGATCTCTTAAACTGCATGTAATTACAAACATGTCACAGTTGTTCAACATCACATAAAATCATTAATGAGATTGAAATCTACCGATTCTCAAAATTCACAATTTTGGTTCTTATTTCGTAATATTTTACCTCAAAATACATAATTTTGCAGAGTAGCTAGGCTTAAGATATTTTTAAACTACATATTATTATGTGCTCTTTGAAGTGATTTGGTTTCAAATTACATCATAAATGACACTGCTATCCACCGATTCCAAAAAAATGCATTTTTCGCTTATTTTTGTGAACTTTGACCCAAATTTAGCGAGTTTTACACAGATTCCAGCAAGTAGAACCTCGACGTATTAAACCTTACCTTCATACCTACATATCGCTGTCATTAACTATCAAATAAAATGAAAGATGACATTGTAGTCGACCGATTCCAAAAGTTCGCACTTTTTGTTTATAATTTTAACAATTTCACCCCAAAATTATCGCATTTTGAGTAATAGCTGGTCAATAGATTTTTGATATATTAAACTACAGGTTACTACCTCCCCATTAAAGTGATTGTATTTCGAATAGATTTATATATGGAATGGTCGTGCACCGATTCCAAAAATTCGCACTTTTCGTTTATGATTTTAACAATTTATACCGAAAAATTATAGCATTTTGAGTAATAGCTGGTCAATAGATTTTTGATATATTAAACTACAGGTTACTACCTCCACACTCAAGTGATTTTATTTCAAATAGATTGATATATGAAATTGGGGTGCACCGATTCCTAAAATTCGCACATTTCGTTTATGCTTTTTTAACAATTTAACCCAAAATTATCGCAATTTGAGTAATAGCTGGTCAATAGATTTTTGATATATTAAACTACATATTACTACCTCCCCACCCAAGCTATTTTATTACGAATAGATTGATATATGAAATTGTGGTGCACCGATTCCTAAAATTCGCACTTTTCGTTTATTTTTTTTATGTTTTTACCCCAAAAGTATGATTTCTCAAGCTATTAAAGAGCTGAATTTTTTAGATGTTATAAGCCATCCATTATGTAATATGATCCTACAAAAAAACGATTGTGGTTTGCTTTTCCTTGGCTAAATCGTACCTGCCTTGTTCTGTACATAGACAAAATACGTCGTAAAATTGCCTCTCAAAATACTAAAAAACACACATAAAACGTCGATTTTCAAAATGACCTACATTGATCCCAGATTCACAACCATCATTTTCCAACGCCCAAGGCCTCAGCCTTCAATAAAAAACAGGTTGTGAAATGTTCTACCATGGGGAGGGGTTACTCCCATTTCTAAGCACCTTTTTGAGGTTTGGCCACTAGCCTAAATGAGTATCGTTTGTTTTCACCTCCAGAATTTTATAAAACTATTCCTTTGATAAATATGCCAATGGGTATTATTGTTTGTTTTTACTCCAAGAGTATTATAAAACTATTCCTTTAATACAATATGCCAATGAGTATCGTTTGTTTTCACCTCCAGAATTTTATAAAACTATTCCTTTGATAAATATGCCAATGAGTATCGTTTGTTTTCACTTCCAGAATTTTATAAAACTATTCCTTTGATAAATATGCCAATGAGTATGGTTCGTTTTCACCTCCAGAATTTTATAACACTATATTCCTTTAAAAAAAGTTGTACCCATGATGATCATGAATTATGTGCTTCAGTGTTTTTGTAAATTCATTTTCTATTCAGCTTCCTAAACTTTTCTTACAAATTGATAGATTCCGTGTGAGTTCTACATAAAACAAACATTCTGTACCTTGGAACTTCCATCCATTATACGACTCCCTCATGTACATTACCATGCAATTATACTCAATCTTGTGTGATATTGGGAAATGTTCAGAAAAAATCAAGTCCTAAAATTTAAAAAAATCCTTATTTTAATAGAACTCACAACTGGTTCCTATTTGGCATAATGGCACCAAACATTTTAAGCAATTAATGGTTCCCTGTTAAACCTATAATTCAGAAAAAGAAACCTAGTGAATGGATGGTTCCCGTTTTGTTTATTATTATTCTCAAAACGTGTAAACAATTTGATTGTTGATTCCCTGTCAACTTTTTCACACATAGTAAAACTTGATTCCCTGTCAACTTTTACACACAAGGTAAAAACTGATTCCCTGTCAACTTTTCCACACAAAGTGAAACTAATTGATGGTTCCCCTTTTATTGTTTATACATAGACAATGGAACCAATTCATTATCTTTAATACTGACTTAAATTTACTAGCTGTGAAATCAAACATGTTTTTGTTTGAGATAACAGGTTTAAACGAGATAGATATTCATCCTAACAAATGGCACTTGCATGTTCTATGTGAAGTAAAACAACACGAATAAATCTGTAATGATTTATATACTGTGAAAAGCCTCGTTGCTTGCAATAAACCGTGTGATGCATGCTTAAGTTGCAAAATCAATTATTTCCCCTTAGGGAGTGCATGAGTCAGAGAGAATTGAATAACTCTACAGTACCAAACCATTGTTACCTTACAGTACTCTGTACTGGCAGATAGTGTTGGTCGTGTATAATGTATTGTTGTTTTAGATGCACTTAAACACATACATTTTGTTGATAGATCATTCGGTGGAAAGTTTTGTGTGTTGGTGATAGGTTCTTGGAAGTTACAATATAATGGTAGATTGAGTATTTCATATTGTATTGAAGCAAACTTTGTCTGCACGGAATAAACCATTGTGTCAACTAATGAATTATGTTTACATTCTGTTTTCTCTCATGTAATGTGCAATTGATGGGTTACGCCCCCAAAGTGTCTTCAAATGAGTGCTTTGAAAGTGTATTTGCAAGGTCTAATGTCAACGTTTTATCATATGGTGTTCATGTGTTTGCTAGGTCTAATGTCAAGTTGTATAATATGGTGATCATGTGTTTGCAAGGTCTACTATCAAGTTGTATAATATGGTGTTCATGTGTATGCAAGGTCTACTATCAAGTTGTATAATATGGTGTTCATGTGTTTGCAAGGTCTAATGTCAAGTTGTATAATATGGTGTTCATGTGTTTGCAAGGTCTAATGTCAAGTTGTATCCTATGGTGTTCATGTGTATGCAAGGTCTACTATCAAGTTGTATCATATGGTGTTCATGTGTATGCAAGGTCTAATGTCAAGTTGTATAATATGGTGTTCATGTGTTTGCAAGGTCTAATGTCAAGTTGTATCCTATGGTGTTCATGTGTATGCAAGGTCTACTATCAAGTTGTATCATATGGTGTTCATGTGTATGCAAGGTCTACTATCAAGTTGTATCATATGGTGTTCATGTGTTTGCAAGGTCTACTATCAAGTTGTATCATATGGTGTTCATGTGTTTGCAAGGTCTAATGTCAATTTGTATCATATGGTGTTCATGTGTATGCAAGGTCTAATGTCAACGTTTTATCATATGGTGTTCATGTGTATGCAAGGTCTAATGTCAACGTTTTATCATATGGTGTTCATGTGTATGCAAGGTCTAATGTCAACGTTTTATCATATGGTGTTCATGTGTCAGCAAGGTCTAATGTCAAGTTGTATCATATGGTGTTCAAGTGTATGCAAGGTCTACTTTTAAGTTGGATCATATGGTATTCATGTTTATGCAAGGTCTAATGTCAAGTTATATCATATGGTGTTCATGTGTATGCAAGGTCTACTTTCAAGTTGTATCCTATGGTGTTCATGTGTATGCAAGGTCTAATGTCAAGTTATATCATATGGTGTTCATGTATATGCAAGGTCTAATGTCAAGTTATATCCTATGGTGTTCATGTGTATGCAAGGTCTAATGTCAAGTTGTATCATATGGTGTTCATGTGTATGCAAGGTCTACTGTCAAGTTGTATCATATGGTGTTCATGTGTATACAAGGTCTACTGTCAAGTTGTATCATATGGTGTTCATGTGTATACAAGGTCTAATGTCAAGTTGTATCATATGGTGTTCATGTGTATGCAAGGTCTAATGTCAAGTTGTATCATATGGTGTTCATGTGTATGCAAGGTCTAATTGTCAAGTTGAAATATGGCAGGCGTATGAGTGCCTTCACCTGTATTTGAACCCGGGTTGCTAGATTAGACAGCATGCATGTTAACCACTGAGCAAAGGAGGCACACCTCAATGAGTCTAACTGTTGCCCCTAATGTAACCAATATTGTGTTACTCGATCCTTATTGTAATGTTTCTTAACTTGACCCTTTGTTATAGCAATTTGTGTTTCGAAATAAAATGATATGTTTTGTTCTGCAATTGGCAGATTTCTATTGAGCAATTGGCAGCTTTCTATTGAGAAATTGGCAGCTTTCTATTGAGAAATTGGTATATTTAAATCTATTTTTACAAATCAGCACTTTAAGATGTTTGTGTCACACCATTTGGTGATACATAAACCACTGCTTCCTGTATTCTGATGACAGTTCATAGTCTGTATATTTGATGGGGGAAATAGGCTTTTATGCATTGCATGAACTAATGGTGTTTTTCTTATTCGTAATGGGATTTGGTGATTCAAAAGAAGCTTGGAGTCACTGCAGAGATTTTCATTTATATGTTTTAATGTCAATGCAGAGAGTACAGTCTAACTCCAATACCAAACACTGCAATAAACCTTTGAGCTAGCTTTGAGTAAAGATATTATAGACATTAGTTTGTCTTTGAGAACTCATTTTGAGAATTTTATTGAGTCCCCTGCTGCATGAATGTATCGCTGGCCTCCATGACCTGTACACCATCAGGGTGGATGCAAGTTAAATAATGGTTCATAAGACTATTGCAGAATTAATCTCTATAAGCTTGTCTGTACCACTGTTGCAAACAATGTGTGGAAAACGAATTTTCACACAGAACGTTTAAGACAGGTTGTTGTGCCTCATTTGGTCGCCGTTTTGGCATGGGTTTCTGTGGGCACTGCTCAGGGTAGTTGTGTCGTTCTGATTTCTGTGCTCGGCTGGTTGGGTTGAGTGCTACCTTCCCTGTCGGATTTTCTCAAACGTTTTTTTCCAATGGATTTTTTTTTATATTTTAATTGGCAATATAAATCTTTGGGTGGTTTGAGTGGGCTAAAGTCTGTGGGTGGTTGTGTGGCTGTGGTTTTGGGTTGACCGCAGGCTCAGGTTGGTACCAATGTCCTTTTCTGTTACAGGTATTTCTGTCCACATGTTTTCAACTAAAGTTGTAATTAAATTTGCATGCAATTTTCATGATGCACCTGGGGTTTTTAGTTTATCATCAGAGTTATAATGGACATTTAATTGGAAAAACATATTTTTGTTGAATTTCCTTATATGATGTAAACAATTCCTGAGACCAGATGTCTGTTAAATCATCCTGAAGCCAAACTTCTGTAAAAAAATCCTGTAGCCATCGAAAAGTTCTTAAGGCCATTGCAGACTTTGTGAAAAACTTCTGAAGTTATGCAGGCTTTATTCACAAATTCTGAAGTCATGCATTTTGTGTTAAGTTTCTTATGCCATTGCAGACTTTGTTCTTGAAGCCATGCCGAACTCTGTGAAAAATTCTTGAAGCCATTGAAAAGGTCCTGAAGCCCAACCTCTGCAGAAAATGCTGGCTTAATTTAAGACTGATACTTGATGAGGAACCATGTTTTTCTATTTCAGGTTTTCTGTCTAGAGAATAGGAGAATGTCTAGATTGTCAATAAAAAAAAAACTAATTTGTTCATTGTTTGTTGAATTATACATAGTTGAATAATTAAATTGCAATTTTAGAAGCTGATCGATAAAATGCCTCCATGCATTTCATTGAAATTTCATTTGAGTAAATTGTTAATTATAATTATTGTAAAAAAAACACAATTATTCAACTTGTTATCTGTTTATTATAAGTGACATTGAAATATGCTTTGTTTTCTTCAGAAGATATTTAAATAATGTACATGCACAAGTATGAAAAATAAGTGTTTTTGAAAATTATTCTTTTAACATACCGTAGTTCAATTAATGTCTGAATGATGAAAGTTCCTTTGTTCATCATCCACAACTTTGCCCTTTTGGTAAAAACTTTGCATGAAAGTGGCCCTGGTGAGAATGTTTAGATGTGAAAAAATCAATCAATTAAATTTGATTGATCAATAAGATCAAAAGCAGAATATATTTTCCAGGGAGATATACGAAATCTTGATTTTTAAAATCTTCTTTTTTTGAAATAGTCGTAATAAGTGTGTTAATGCATTGGCAAAGTGTAGGCTGTGGGAGTCAAGATATTGTACAGTTGTGTTAATGTACAGATTGCATGTCAGAGTAAGATAAATTAGCTGAAATACTCAGTGTGTTTGTAGAAACCTGCATTAGTGCATCAATATACCTGCAGATTGACTTCATTTATAAGTGAGTGAAACATCAGAAAAGTCATTCATTTGTCTGTACAAAAAGTTGAGACTCAAAAATATTTCTGATGTCAATCTATGCATTGCTTTCAAACTTTGCATACTTGTTTATCATTATAAACACATAACATTATCAAATTAATCCATGTATGATGTAAAACTATTACACATTTAAAGAGAATTATGGCCGCTGATTGACTATTTGTTATCGACAAAGGCTTCCATCAGGTGATAAGCTTTACTGAATGCAGTCTCAATGTTTGTCCTGTAATGCCATCTCCTGTTAAGTATTTAATACTTTATTTTAGTTCTGTGACATGATGCTATTCTATCCGACCTATCCTGTTTTGTTCAGAGTTTCATCCTATCCTAGCTATTCTCTGTCCTAAGGTGCTATGATCTTAGTGTTACCATTTCTGGCTCCCAGAGTGTTTTGTTCTATCATGTTGAGACACTTTTTCCTGTCAGTCCTGATCTGTTGTATTCTATGCCATGTTGACAAGCCTTGTCGTATTTAGTATATTACATGTTCATTGAATGATGTTCTATTCTATGCCATGTTGGCAGACTTGTCGTATTTAGTATATTACATGTTCATTGAATGATGTTCTATTCTATGCCATGTTGGCAGACTTGTCGTATTTAGTATATTACATGTTCATTGAATGATGTTCTATTCTATGCCATGTTGGCAGACTTGTCGTATTTAGTATATTACATGTTCATTGAATGATGTTCTATTCTATGCCATGTTGGCAGACTTGTCGTATTTAGTATATTACATGTTCATTGAATGATGTTCTATTCTATGCCATGTTGGCAGACTTGTCGTATTTAGTATATTACATGTTCATTGAATGATGTTCTATTCTATGCCATGTTGGCAGACTTGTCGTATTTAGTATATTACATGTTCATTGAATGATGTTCTATTCTATGCCATGTTGGCAGACTTGTCGTATTTAGTATATTACATGTTCATTGAATGCTGTTCTATTCTATGCCATGTTGACAGTCTTGTCGTATTTAGTATATTAATGTTCATTGAATGATGTTCTATTCTGTTCTATTCTATTCTATGCCATGTTGACAAGACTTGTCGTATTTAGTATATTACATGTTCATTGAATGTTAAGTAGTGCTTGTATGATGTTAGAATGGTAGACAAGCAAATTAAGCAATGGTTGTGACATCGGTAACCCCAAACTCCTGACAGATCTTTCTCTCAATCACACACTGATTTTATTCCACCAGTAATTGTAGCGAGGGGGGGATTTATTGATTTCTCTTCCAATAACGTGTGCTAGGCAAGACTCTCGTAATTGCTGGAAAGCCTAAGAGGCACAAATCTGTCATTGCAACACGAATTATCCTCCGAGGAACAAATACCACTATCAGAAACACAGTGAAAATCACATTAAGGGACACGATGGCAGACTGGCTCATTTTTTATATCACTCCTACGACAATTGGAACGATTCTTCGTGTTCATTGACTGATTGTTGTAATGAGGTGTATGTATCTTTTACTACAAATTAAATGGTTGGTGTCGAGTTGTTGGTGAATTCATGTCTGCCTGCACACTTATAGTAATTACTATCAGCAAGTGTGACTGTCCAGAAACTGGTGCTCGAAAGTTTATCGCACTCTGTGTGCTGTAACATACCCACTTGGTATCACAGGTACCTGAATCATTGATAAAGACTTAAACGAAATAATATTTTTTTGCGTGAAATTTTTTATTATAAATTTTACCAAAAAAATATTTTTTGTAATCAATGATACAGTTATAACCTGTGCTTCAAAAAAGGCTGGTTATGATAGTGCCTGCATAGCCACAGCTATAACTATTTGACTGCCGGGGATTAAATATGGTTCTTCCTTATTGTTATGCTTTGACCTTTGATTTATTTTTTACCTACTTACTCTAAGCATGCACTTAATGATAGCACTTTTCTTCTTTTCTCTTATTATTTTTCAGCGAATATATTAATTGTGTTCATATTTAACAATTTATTTTATATTCACTTTTATTTATTGTCTAGTTATGTTTTATTATTGTCATTGGCATACTGTACATTGGTATAATTATGTTCATGTTTTTTTATTGATTTTCATTTTTTGCTAAATATTTTCAGATTCATATTTTATACTGAGAATTTGAGAAATTTCTGATTTTTTTTTACTTTAGTTTCCTTGGACCAACCTGTAGGAACATTTTCACTTTAGTTTCCATAGATCATCCTGTGTTTGTCAATTTGTATGTCCACTTCACTTGTATAACATTTTGTTGCTATGTAAGAATTCATATTATTCATAATATAAAAGAGTGAATGAGCTGTGAACTTAGCATCACGCATCTATTTCGAATTCTCCAATTTACAGTATGCTCTTTCTTATAGTATTAGCTAGCTGTTCAATGTCCTTTCCTTGATGCTCCTTTCACTGGCTGATAGAATGAGAAGATCGTAAGTGCAAAATCGATATTTTGAGAAAACAAGAAAAAATCCTCTTTACTTATGAAAAAAACGCTTTGGACTTCAGCTTGGTCAGCATGACAAGTTCTGATTTTCAAATTTGATCATAAAAAGCGCCATTTGCTGCTGATTTCAAATATGTATGAGTCTTTTAAGGTCGTACTTAGTAGCTCTTATGACCTTCTAATTCTAAGCCAGTGCTTTGTTAAAATGCCTTGTACATGTTCAGATAGTCAATGATTAGATGCCATTGTGATCTGTTATATAATATCTGAACCTAACATTGATCTTTGTTATCACCTTTTCTACCTTCAGGAGTGAAGAGCCTGTTAACTCCAACATGGACATCTCTACGGGGCATATCGTACTGGTGAGTCACTTCACATTGTTTTCCTTTGCTTTATTCTTTTGGTTAATTTGAAACAATTCAACCATTCGACCTGATCAGCCATTTTTTTTATTCGAAAAAAAAACTGCCTAGTACATTAGAGCTTCGTTAGTTCAGATTTTTCTCATTTGCTTTATTCACCAGTTTGAAAAAATTCAACATGAGCAGCCAATTTTTGTATTCCTACAAAACTGCCAAATACATTGGAGCTTTGTCAGTCTAGTTTTTCTCACTGCTTTATTCACTATTTTGAAACCGTTCAACATGAGCAGCCAAGTATTCTAACACATCTAACAAGTACAATGGAGCTTCAGCACCAGTTTGCTCAGAGTTATTGCCCTTTGAAAGTCAATTCCAGTCATGTAACATTATGACCATTGACCAGTTTTCCTGAACTTATTTAACATATTCTGTACTAGCTTTTCTGAACAAACCTCTATATCACACCAGACTAGATCTTCCATGAGACAGTATAATACATGTATAGTGGTGTTACTAAACTATAACTGGACAGACAGAAAACAATTGATGTTGAGTGCCATTTTATGCCCAGGGGCTTGTGGTGTGGTTGTGTCATTTCTGTCCTACACTTTCAAGTAATTCTGACTCATAACCTTTCTTTTATTTGTTTTATTTCCAGTCGTACATGGAGGATCATTTGAAGAACAAGGATCGTTTAGAGAGAGAGTGGGAAGCTATGTGTGCGTATGAGGCTGATCCATGTAGTACCAAGGTGGCTGAAGATGTTAGTAACGTGAGGAAGAACAGATACGCTGATGTCTTACCTTGTAAGTTATGTCTTGTGCCATTATATGGATGTATGCCCCTCCCCCTTTTGTAGCCCCTCTCCAATTTGTAGAAGTCATGCCTCTCCCCCTTTTGTAGCCCCTCTCCAGTTTGTAGAAGTCATGCCCCTCCCCCTTCTGAAGCCCCTACAATTCGTTGAAGTCATTCCTCTCTCCCTTTTGTAGAAGTCGTGTCCCTGCCCCCCTTTTGTAGAAGTCATGACCCTCTCCAATTTGTAGAAGTAATGCCTCTCGGATCCCTTTTCTAAAAGTCATGTCCTTCACCTTTTGTTGAAGTCATTCCCCTCCCCCTTTTGTAGAAGTTATAGTCCTCACCTTTAATAGAATTTATGCCCCTCCCCCTTTTGTGAGAGTCATGCTCCTCCCCTTTTATAGAAGTTATGTCCCTCACTCTTTTGTAGAAATTATGCCCCTCCCCATTTGTTACATGAAGTATGTTTTGGGGTAATCTGGTAACAATAGTAAAAAATATGAGACTATCCTTAGCTTTATTGATATCTCTTAAATGTTGTTCATTCACCCTGTCTACTTGCATTACTTACACTTGTTATATTGGGAGTAAATCTTCTCTATATGCTAAATGTGTGCAATTTCTGAGAATGGAATATAGCAGGTTTTATAAACCAGGACATGGCATAAACTTAAGTCATGGCCTGCAATGGTGCCGTTGCCTTAATGCGTCTGACACTACAGCTCAAGCATGTCTCCATATGGTTATACCACAGTGACTTATAAGAACTTAGCCACTGAAATACCTAATAAACAGTATGAGTCAAAACAAAACAAAATAACACAAACAAAATTAAATAAAACAATTAAAAATTCTTCAACTCTCATGATTGAGTCTATTGGGTATAAACTGTTCAAAATTGTAATTTTGTTACTATGACACATATTTCCTCGTGGGACTTAAGTTTAAGATTTCATCAAGCAAAATGTCTGTTTGAAATCAACAAGGAATTGACTACAGACTGGTCACTCTGTCATTATACTGGATGTAATGAAGATAGATGAATGAGGGCCACGTCTCTTGGTGTCTCTTGGTGTCTCTCGTGTCTAGATATATACATGTATAGAATGAACAATGGCCACACTGTCTCTTGTATGGACTCAGACAATTGTCTTAGTATAATCTTGAAGGGTTAATCTTAGCGGCTTTATCTATAATGAATAATTTGCTTTCAGTGATATGTTCATTGTTGTTTACTCATTCCTTTAATAATCCTTACCTTAAAATTTCATAAGTCCAACTCCTTACATGAGACTACTAAATGATGTCAAAGATCTACTTATTACTAAAGAGCGCTTGGTAAATTTTCATTGGAATTTATGAAATCAAGGCTTTTAGATATTCAGTGTGAAAGTGTATGAATACACAAGAGATTTGGTTTTATAAAAAAGTAATCCGTTGGTGTTTCCTTTAGTGTAGTTCCGTGTCAGCTAGCAATTAGCAGTACTTACAATTTGACAATTCGAGATATTCACTAGAAGTCTTGAAATATGATCTCTAATTATGGTTATTATTTGTCACATTTACGATCAGACTTGTTAAAGCAATGTAAGATTGGCATAAAAAGCCAATTATGTCTCTCTTATTTCATGAAATTGGCTAGGAATTACGATAGACGGGTTATTCTAGAGCTCCTAGTCCTGGAAAATCAACTGTTTCGTACAGTTGTTATCGACTGATTGGATGTAAAAAGTCAGTTTAAATTACTCAGAGTTAATCATCGCAGCATACTTGAATGTCACTTTTATTCCTTTCTGACACTACCAATGTGAAAACATGTTTTACAGTGAAATTGCAAGTAATTTTACATCAATATTGTTTAATGCGGTGACTTAGTTAAAGGTTATCAGAGGTTATATTATAAGCTGTTTGAACGTATGCAGACTTACCTAATATTTACATAGATGATTGATGAATTGGAAAGATGGTTATATCATTATGCCACCTCTGCATAATTAAAATCTTAAGCATATTTAAAGTTTAGTGAATGGCATATACCTGCCAAGTACTCCTATTAAAGTGGAGTTACTCCTATTTTCATTGTTAATTTCTAGTTTTCTAAGTACAGCTAACTTTGAACAAAGGTACATTTGATACATTTTGTGATCTTCTGTCTCATATTTATAACCACTAGAATTAAAACATCGCCTTGTTTATGCATCTAAATCCCTTTTAAATCACATTTAAGTGCAACTTGTGACATTTTTGCTTTCTCACTCCTATTTTGGATTTAACTATCTCATACTTACGATTAGATCAGTGAACATGACTTTTTTCTCATTTTAGACCTATTTCTAAATATCATTACATAATTACTATTGTTATTGTCAATAGGCTCATTTTTCCTGGAGAATGGCTCATATATTATAATTATACAATGATTCTTACTCTAGTAATGAGTTCAGGTGAGGATATTGATAATTATTTATGTTTTATGATGGATAAAAGTACAGTTCATTGACATATTTCTAATAAGTGGTACTTATAGACAATGTAATACGCAAACGAACTTTATGGTATGC
The DNA here is from genome assembly GCA_963678985.1 of Spisula subtruncata. Lineage (NCBI taxonomy): Eukaryota > Metazoa > Mollusca > Bivalvia > Venerida > Mactridae > Spisula > Spisula subtruncata. Next base: position 6,496,404 of record OY787675.1, on the reverse strand, counting down.
TCATATGATAGTATAGTCGATTCAATAAGTAATACTTATGAGGGACCTATCTCATTTGAAAGAATAGCGGGTTTTACCGTTAACTCAGGTATACATAGTTAAACCTAGGTACACATAGTTTACCTGACAGAGGAATCAATGTTTACTATCCGTTCTCGTTTAATTTTGAAACTACTGTACATGTAAATTTAACAATACTGTATAGTGATATTAATCATTACAAAAACTTAGATCAAGGTTGTAAATTTTCCAACAGTAACCATAAATGCTTTGTGTCTCGAAATAATTCTATTGTCGTATATAATATTATAAATACTTGGTATATATACTCTTTTGAAAATTCATGACGAAAGTCAACTTGTATACATGTATAATTATAACTTACTGTTATTAGTATAGCTCGAATGTCATGTAATTATTAAATTGTTATTAGTTATTATCTTTTTATTACAGTCCACTCCCTGGGCTTAACATTTATATAAAGGGTCAGATCTTGTATTTATTATAGAGACACTCCTAAAAATTATTACAGTCGATGGATATAAGATTCTCTTTACCAAGGACTTTGACTTATATTCGTCATTAAATTTTTCACATCAGTGCTGTAATCTGCTTTATTAATTTTGTGGCAAGGTTATTATCGAGCTGGACGGGCATTCCATTGTGCGACCTGATTAGGAATTTGCTTATAATTATCAGTTAATATCGGATTAATAGAACTTGATCATATTTCTTAGAAGTTTTAAGACCCCATAAGAAGATGAGGTTATTCATAGTCATGAATTTCTTTGGGATGAATCGACTTATTGAGCCACGTACATGACACATTAACATGCTTTAAGATTGAAGGATTCCACACATTCTTTCTCTTCAACCAATTTCCTTGTGAATAGTTTCTTTCTAGCTGAAAATGAGCATTTAGAAAATCTTGTTAAGGCCACATTTATTGCATTGGATTAACTACAGACCGGCAAGTTTTATCTGTGTGTTTACAGCTCCTTGATTGGAAAATGTTGCATTCTGGGGGAAACGTTTTTTTCTTTCGGAGTAGTCGGACGTTCATGTATTACACTTGGTATCAACCAAACCAGCATTTTGGAGGGGGGGGGGGGGTAGTTGACTTCAATTTCCCCCAGCTGTTCCTGGGTGGCGAGCTGTTCCGGGGTGGGGGGTGAAAGCTTCACAAATTTTCTTCCACTTTTTGGAGTTTTCAGAAGTTATATAATATGTATTTCAATTTTATTGAAAGGGCAAAAAAATATGTATTTCACATGGTAAGCCATCCTGCATTTTTGTGGAAAGTTTCATTCAATTTAAATCACGCTGTTCCAGTTCATTCAGATTCAGGGGAAGGAAAAATCCTTGGAATGCATTATACATGAAGGGACCCCACATGTTTAAATATGTGATGGCTTCATTTTTTCCTGTCTGAATTTTGCGTTCCAAAATTTCACAGCTTTTGTGGAATTTTGATGAATTTGAACAGAAAATTGAATATTATCGCATTTTGATAGCCCCTATTTGGCCGTAACTGTTCATCATCAATACCAGGGTTTTGTCACTATGTTCTGTTGTTGTTCTTCTTCCTAATTTTTTTCACAAAACACAGTCAATGTTGCGATGTTTATAGTGCGCCCAGGATAACGTGATGTTTACAAACATTGACTGGATTGGTGTAAGGTTGCAAAATTGGTTGCTTAGATAAACACATACGGTCAATTGTATACTAAAATAACACTGATAAATCTGATTTTTCCACCTATATGGATTATTCTAATTTTGCCCACGTTTCTTGTTATCCTGGGTCATTATAGTAGAAATTTGGTTTGAATATAATTCTGTTTATTAAACTAGAGATTATCATTCCAAAGGAAAGTTTTGATAATTGTCAGTGATAATTTTTTTTCCTACAGAGAGGTTAATTGTTTTACAAAATTATGCATGATTGTCTAAGAGTTTTGATTGACTTGAGCACTGAGGTATTATATATATATTATTGTATACAGTCTGTTCAAAGTTAATTGATAATGGTTGTAAACATGACCTCATCCGTCAGTTAAACTATGTGTATCTAGGTTTACTGGGTATAAGCTATATATACCTGAGTTAACGGTATTCACCGCTATTCTTTCGAATGGGACAGTTCCCTCATTAGTTATATGAAAAAATTTAAACATCGTTAAACAATTAAAGATAATTTATGAGCGAGAAATTAAGACAAATGACTATTTCTTTTATTAATAACTATTCACTGCAAGATTCCTACACACAAAATACAGTTGATTAGGGCTGACCAAATTTTGGCCTGGCTAAAACCTTGCAAGAACGGGATATTGGTATGACGATTACCATTGTAGCCCTATTACTTATTGAATCCACAGATTGTACATGCTGTTTATATTTATGTTTTCAGATGACCATTCCAGAGTTGTGTTGTCCACTAACACCAATGTTTCCGGAGCTGACTACATTAATGCAAGCACCATTGTAAGTTATCATCAGTATCTTTTACTTCTACAGTAGAACATAGACCCTTCAGTCATGCCGTGAACACCATAGAAATGTTGAATATAGGTTCATCATTCCCTGCAAATTGATAATTACTAGTACCAGTACTATGTGAATTTGGACTACAAACTCAAGAATAAATTGTCTTCACTTTGAATACAAAAAATTATTCTTGAGTTTGTAGTCCAAAGTCACAGGTATTACTCTACTGAGTACTTTATTATTTAATTTTGTTAAATGAAACCTTGTATTATGGATGCATATGATGTGCACTGGTGTGTGTCGTCATATTTAGATCTACAAAATAAAAATACATGTATGACAAAATACAGGCAGCCATCTTGATTTTATTCTTATACAATTTTCTAGGAACTTCATTCAATTGATCAACATATTGACTTCTTGTGTGACAAATTTTTTACAGTATCAAATTTCTATGAACCTTAAGTGGGGGCATATATCATTGGTGCTGTCGGTCCGTCTGAACATAACGCAAATCTTGCGTGTTGAACTGCTCACATACCGTTGGGAGAATTTCTTTAAACTTTCACAGATTAACAACCTTAATGTGTAATTGACTGTTTAGAATGGATTATTGCTGTGGCAATAATTTCTGGAGTTATGGCCCTTTGTTACTTTAACTACATACCCCAATGGGGGCATGCCGCCATGTCAAGGCACACATTTCTAATTGTAATAAAATTTATTATAACATGAAGGATACATATATTTACAGACTGATCATGATCCGAGAAATCCAGCTTACGTTGCTACACAAGCTCCCCTACCCCACACAGTGGCGGACTTCTGGCAGGTAAATAACACTGTTTGTAGCTGTGTCATAAATATTATAACCATTTATTTGTAGCATAGCTACATTTCATCATCACTGGCTTAGAATTAGTAGGTTGTTAGTGCTACTTACGACCTTATAAGACCCATACATATTTGGGCTTCTTTTGAGCCTTGTATACTAATTTTGATGACAATCTTAACATGCCATGTTGACCAAACTGAAGTCAAAAAAGCTTGTTTTCAACTTTAGTTTTCAGACAGTTTTTCTTGTATTGTCAAGAAAGTGTAACAGTTTTTGTCCTTCTGGCCTCATTTTAAGCCAGTTTAATCCAAAAAGAAACATGGGCCTTAAATCATACTTTATTATTCATTTGTAGAGAAGGTTTTGTTTGTTGGTTGGTGGTATATTATTAAACCATAAGTTCAATAGACTATATAGTAACCAGGGGTCGTAAAGAACAAAGTGTAATTTGAATAAAGAAGATATTAAATTTTAACGAATTTTCCATTTTGTAATAGTTTTACTTTAATCAACACTCAAGTAATCTCAATTACAAAAAAAATATTAAAATTCAAATGTTTATGATATATTGTTATGCTATATATGAGTCAATTTATCATATTGCACCTGTTCATGGCTTGGAATTAATTAGCAATAACCTTTGTGTTTGCCTTTATTTCAAGATGTATGATATTAAATAAAGTTGCGATATTAAATACTGAAGAAGAGGTCAAACACCTGATTCTGTACTTGCAGGATTCCGTATGTGAGAGAAGGATATGGGATTTTGTGTCTGACCACTATATGGGATTTTGTATCTGACCAATATATGGGATTTTGTATCTGACCAATATATGGGATTTTGTATCTGACCAATATATGGGATTTTGTATATGACCAGTATTTGGGGTTTTGTATGTGACAAGTATATGGGATTTCATCCCTTAGACTGGGATGGGTTATTGTATTTTAGGTATTTTGTTTAAAAATCAGTTAAGTTTAAACATACTAATATTAAATTGCTCATACCATGCAATGGTTAAATTTTGGAATGAGGCATTGAGAGTGATTAATTAAATTTTATTATCAGGTGCTGAAATTGTTTCACTTTTGACCTAAAATTTACTACAGATAAAATGAAATAAAAATAAAATATTTTTCCTTATTTGCAGATGGTCTGGGAACAGGGTAGTGTTGTGATTGTCATGTTGACCAAACTCACTGAGACCGGAGAATCTAAATGTCATCGTTACTGGCCAGAGGAAGGGAGTGACCTATATCATATTTATGAGGTATTGTAATTTTGATCTGTACTGTTTGTGCATATATTGTATGGATAGGGGCGTGTCTGAGTTTCAGGTCATTTGGAGGGGTAAAGGTTTTCAGTCTAACTACTGATTTCAGTATTTTTAGAAACAATTGCCCAATGCATTTTTATGAAAATAATTAGTTCAGTATATTGATTAGCAGATTTCAGTATTTTGAATTTTTGCCCATGCATTGTTCAATTGATCACATAGTAGCACCACCAGCAGTTCAGTAATATACTTTAAAAAAATCTAATATTATGATTGTATGGATTCCATAGTTGAAAGAATGCAGGATTACCAGCCTGTTGCTTTGCACATGTCAATAAGGTCTTCTTTGTCGATTGGTTTTCAGTTGAACAAAATGAAGGATAAATCGTGGTAACTTGCAATTCTTAAAATATTTCTTAATTTTTTTACAGTGATTTTAAGTTTTACTATTACACATAATCAATGGGTATAAACACACATACAATCATTGTAGCACAAAGATGATCTCAAGCCACACATAGTGGCAATGCCTTATAGCCGTCCATGCTTGAGCCAGACATAGAGCAATTTTATCATCCATTTTCCCCCAAAAAAGTATACTTCAAGCAAGCCTATAAACTACACCCCGCGTAGTAGGCCCGGTCTTCTCCCTAAGTCAGTGTTATTTCCCCCGAGGGAAGAAGAGGCCTCGTCAATTTTATCCGCCATGTCCTATTGTTTCTCCCACCTGAAATTTGAGATTACTTTGATAAATGACTTATGGTGGACTTTGACTTGGGAGGGTAACAATACCTGCCAAGCTTGTTAAATCCAAAATAGGAGTGATCAAGCAAAACGTACATGTCACAAGATGCACTTAAATGTGATTTAAAGGGATTTATAAGATGCAAAGCAAGGAAATTGTATTAATTCTAGCGGTTATAAATATTAGACAGAAGATCATAAAGTGAATCAAACGCACCTTTGTTCAAAGTTAGATGAACTTTAAAAAACAGAAATTAGCACCGAAAATAGGAGTAACTCCACTTTAGTAGGAGTACTTGGCAGGTATGAGGGTAACTAACCATGAAGTTATATTGTAGGTGCATCTGGTATCTGAACATATCTGGTGTGAGGACTACTTGGTGAGAAGCTTCTACTTGAAAAATCTTCAGACCGGTGAAACAAGGACCGTAACTCAGTTCCACTATCTTACATGGCCTGATCTTGGTATCCCCAGCTCCATCAAAGCCCTGCTAGATTTCAGAAGGTAAATCTTAAATAGTAAAAATATATCCCTAAAAGAGGATCACAATACAGTTTACAGCAGAACCACTGTAATACTCAAAGCGATTCATAGCTCTTGAAGAAGACCCACAGGTCAAATTTGAGTATTAGAATGGTTCTGCTGCAAAAGAGCAACCCTCTGTAGAGCAACAACCTCTATAGCAACAACTTCGAAATTTGCCTAAGTCTATATCGAGGGCTGAGTGCAACATTAAGGTAAGGACATCAATTTATAGAGGCATGTACCATAGTTTTGCACTCAGCTCTCGATAAAATGTACTATATATTTTACCTCTGAAGATTAACAACCTCTGAACATCGGCCTATATTTGCAGCTCCCAAACGGTGTTGATTGACAGAGGTTGTATTGTATATGTCTATTGTGGTTTGTTTTTTCAGGAATTAAAATGAACTATAATTAATTTTACTCATATTTCCATGATTTCGGATGTTTTAGAAATTATTTAATTGCTAGGTAATGATTTCTGAATTTAAATAAATTATTTTATCAGTACTGTTTACAAAAATACTTTATGTTAAAGAAATTATTAGTCTTCAAGATTTAGAACGTTTTGGAAGGGATTTAATATTTTGAAAAAATACCTATTTGCAATTAATGGTGGGGTGACTTCACTGTAAATTTTCTGAAAAAGATCAATCACCAACATTAAATTTTGATTTAAACGGATTTCAGGGGGCTACTGATTATGAGTATATATATATATTATAATAAGTATTTTTTAGATTGATTGCGAAATTTGGATAATGTTTGTAATTTGGGATTTAAAAATTAAGAATTAGATGACTTTTATCCTCTACAGTTTTCCCTAATGTATGGTCTAGGGTGTGGCCGTATGATTAAATTGTTCAAATAATGAAACCTGAAAGCATGGAATATTCATGAGAGTAGTACATAAAAAATTTCAATCCAATTGTCATGATTTGTCTATCAGTATTTCATGAATCGTTCAAGAGCTGTGAAGTACGGACCCAACCAGTGGGTCAAACTTGTATGGAATGAGAAACAACAAAACACAATGAGTTGAAATCAAAATGGGCATTTATTGGTAAAAGGCCGTAAAAATATAAAATACAGTAAACTATTTATACATGATGTTCTAAAATGACATAACTGGGCGAACAATGAATGCCAAAAGCAGACACGGTGGGAGGTGACCGCGCCCAGAGAGAACCAGTTGGGGCAACTGTATGATGTAGATGATGTAACAGACAGCCGTATTTCGTACCAATTGTCGTGATTTGTCTATCAGTATTACATACATTATGTATACCCTCGTTGTGATCATGTGTGTTCAATGCTTTGATGAAAGCGAAGAAAATCGAGAATTGCCTCATGTTTGTAAATTCTGGTAGATTTTTGCAAATTCCGTGTTATTTGTGATGTTAACACTGAGTAGAAAATCTAATAGAAGAGAGATGTAGAGAATCTAAAATCAGTTTATTACAACATTGTATTGGATTTTCTCTCCTGACTGCATTATAAGGTGCATTTATTTCACCCATAACTTCTACATCGTATTCAAGATTTTTGTTTAGATCTTTTCTCGGTGAGGATTTATTTGGATGGAATTGATTACATAGAATCTTCTGACACCATGTTTCATCATGGCCTACATGTCACATTAAACAAAGCATTGTACCTGTTGTAGACTTCATGTATAAGTGTATAATATAATAACTTCATGTCGAGAGCTAAACAGGGGGATAATTCATGTTGGGAGCTAAACAGGGGGTACTTCATGTTGAGAGCTTAACAGAGGATACTTAGAGAGCTAAACTGGGGGATACTTCATGTTGAGAGCTAAACTGGGGGATGCTTCATGTTGAGAGCTAAACAGGGGGATGCTTCATGTTGTGAACTGTAGATGGGGTACTTCATGTCGAGAGCGTAACATGGGGACAGTTCATGTTGAGAGCTAAACAGGGGGATATTTCGTGCCGGGAGCTGAACAGGGGGTTCTTCATGTCGGGAGCTAAACAGGGGGATACTTCATGTTGTGAACTGAAGATGGGGTACTTCATGTCGAGAGCGTAACATGGGGACAGTTCATGTTGAAAGCTAAACAGGGGGATATTTCGTGCCGGGAGCTGAACAGGGGGTACTTCATGTTGAGAGCTAAACAGGGGTAGTTCATGTTGAAAGCTAAACAGGGGGATATTTCGTGCCGGGAGCTGAACAGGGGGTACTTCATGTTGAGAGCTAAACAGGGGTAGTTCATGTTGGGAGCTTAACAGGGGGTACTTCATGTCGAGAGCTTAACAGGGGGATACTTCATGTCGAGAGCTAAACAGGGGGTACTTCATGTCGAGAGCTAAACAGGGGGTACTTCATGTCGAGAGCTAAACAGGGGTAGTTCATGTTGGGAGCTAAACAGGGGGTTTTCCTAAACAAACTATATTTATATAAATGCCGAGCATAGCCTTTATTTGCCAGTCAGCTTTATGCTGAAATATGGCAGGCAAATGAGTACCTCCACCCAGATTTGAGCCCAGATCTCTGGGTTGGGCGGCAAGCATGCTAACCACTGAGATAGGAGGAACACTTTAGTTGATGCATAAACTTGATATTTACCGACTGTTTCTAGCTACAGTACAAAATGTCTGTTAAAGAATCAAACCAATGTAAAATATACCAAGGTACATTTGTGTACTTTAAATGTACGAAGGATTTTTTCTCCAGACATGTAGCATAGAGACAATATGGCAAGTTATTTGTTAGCTCAGCCTAATTATTTAATGGTATTGCAAAGTACCTACAAATAATGTGTCCACTGTTACCATGGCAACAGATTTATCTGTCAGATTTGCAATTAATGATAAAAACAATCAATGCAATCCACTTTGTCAAGCTATCAGAAAATCTTAATCTATTGGAACCCGTAGTTTGTAGTGATGGCTGCCGATACTCAATGAGCTAGTACAGTTGTAGCGCTGGCTGGTTCACACTGACAGCCAATACTCAATGAGTATAGTTGTTGTATAGATAGGGAACCGTTGCCGGTGGCGATGCTTTAAGAGCATTTTGTGATTGGAATAGCAAGTTGTCACATGATGTGTATCGGGGAAAAGTTGGTTATTAGTGGTAAATGTCATCAATTAGTAGCGTTGTCCTTCGATAAGATGTGTTAATCGATCAATATTCAATTGGATGAATCAGTGTTCACGGTTGACTGCACTCTGACAGCCACGAATATCAATGTCCTTTCCTATTGTAACCATTCAATGGAACACATTCAGGTGTTGTCTCGTTTTCTTGTTCCCACTCTTGATTTATAGTCCCTGAAAACATTAGTGCCATACAACATTGTTCTGTTACCCAACAAATTAAAAATTAAATTACAAATTAAACAAATTAGACTCAATCAGCCTGGGAAGACTATTTTAGCTTACAATTCTTTAATTAAGGGCAATGCGATGCCATGGTGAATCATGTTTTTCAAACTTTTATTAATCAATTTCAACACCTCATTCCTGATGTTATCACCATGGGGTATGAGATCTCAATATATAGAGAGAAGCCTCAGTTCTCCTTTTATGCTATTTGTGTCTGGCAACGGAATTATTGCTATTTTGATAATGATCATACAGCAAAGAAATGAGGAAATCAGACAGGGAAGGCAGCACTCAAGCAGCTTGTGTGTGCATGTGATACCGGATCAAGTTCATTTCTGAAACATACCTGTATTCCACAATTTCTAAGCTGTCAACACTTCGTGAACTGTGACTCAGGAATTGTAATTTTATTCTAAATTTTCATCAAAGGAGCTGTTCATCAAACTAATAGATCGTCCCTCCTCCTATGTCTTGATTTAGTCTTTTATACCCAATTCATAAACTCTCTATTAGTATTGAATGTTCAGTCTCGTAAATTCATGACGTGCAGTTATATTGAACAGAGGCATCTATCGTAAAAAATGTCACAAGACAATACATTGTACATCTAGAATTCAGCGAAGCATGGGTAGTTTATGGCTGTAATGTCGTTAAAATCATTTCTTGGTCAATATTTGTCATATTTATGATAGAAACTTTTGTCCAAGCGTGAAATGGGTGCACTAAAATGAAAGCTTCTGTGTTATTCAATATCAGGAACTTGTATCTAAACATTGTGCAGTGCCGTAACCATGGCAAGAGACAAATTAGCACTTAGGCAAAATATGGGCAAAATATTTCATTTTAGTAATTTCTTACATTTAACCGAGGCCTTGCTGTGCTCAAGTGGGTTGTAATACTCTGTTGCACCAAATCACTGCTAAATGTTTTCAAGTTATATTATTATAATGTACAGTTCGACCAGGATAATAGGATGTTTACAAACATTGACCAGATTTGTCTACTGTTGCAAAATTGGTTTCTTAGATAAACACATACGGTCAATTGTAAACTAATATAACACTGATAAATCATGCATCAGCTTGATTTTGCTACCTATGTGGCCTTATCCAAATTTTCCCGCATTTCTTGTTATCCAGGGCACACTATATTACTTAGTATCATATTTAAAGCAGTTATGTTTGTTAATGAATGACTGGTCTATGTAGTAAAGGATTAAGAAAATTGTTTATGGCATTTAGTGATGATTTTACAAAGGTTTTAAGAGGTCAATAGAAAATGATTGAACTTGTTATCTGTTGCTTTGAAAAAGGTTTCTAAACATAATGACAAAAAGGTAATGCATTGTTTGTGTTCATGCAATCGACATACAATTGATGAGACAATAATTTATAGTAGTGTAAAAGCTGCTTTGATGCATTGTGTCAGCAGTGTAAATGTGGCTTGATGCAGATAATTGCCCCCCAGGCCCCTGATTTAACCCATACTAATTATCAGTACGGATCAATATTGTATTGAGATGAAATCACCCCATCCTTTCTATTTTTCTGCTTGTTATTTTCGGATAATACATTTTCATTGATTATATAATTATTGATATCTAATATTAGTTATATTTTAACAGGTTGATGGTCACAATAAAAGCTTGTATTTGCGACTTTGTAAATTGTGTTTCGAAAGAGAACAATGCATGGTGGTGTTTTCAGTCTTTCCTCTAATTAGGAAATATTTCCAAGAAATAATTGAAAACACTGAGTCAGAGACATGTAATAAAATTTTGCGCTCTGACCAGAAGTTGTTGAAAAATATTCTTTGTGCTTGAAATTTTATCAGATATTAGGATTAAGGGAAAAAGGCTGCTGATCAGGTTTTTGTCACCCTATCTTGTTGATGGAAGACATTGTAGCTATCATTTTTGCCAGTGTTTTTTCTATCCATTTTGGGAATATTGCCCATGGCAAATCGGGAAAAGTACAAATTTAATACCAAAATCTGTTAATTTAAAAGCCAAAAGGTGCATGCGAAAAATGACATAAATTTTAAGTGTAATTTGCTGTAAATTGCTGGCTGTTTTTTACAGGAAAATTGGTCAAATGTTCACAAATTATGTTTGATTTTGAATTGGGAATTTTTGGCTTGAAATTGGGAAAAGAAGACGTGATTTCTAATTGAGAACAAAATTCAGCTCATATTCGGCTATAAAACCACGCGAAGAAACCCACTGGTTGCTGTCATTATCTCGCCAATTACTATGACTGTTATATGAACCCCGGTCTCATGCACACCTCTATTGTATATAGTGTTGACATCATCTCCGGTACCGCTTTGATTAATTCCTGACTTGATGCTGTTGATGAATGCTCCGTGTCCACATGTGACCTATTGTTGTAGTTGTTACTATAGGCAACTGATCTGACACCCAACAACAACAGTAGCTGCCACCATTGCTGCATTGTAACTGCATAATGTCTCTTTGGTGCAAAAAGGTTGTATCTAACTATATACTATATAGAGAGATACACCTTGTTGCGCCAAAGGGGCAGTTAGTTTAGCTGCCATATAGCTGCATCGTAACTTCATTACATGTCTCGTTGATAGAAAAAGGTTGTATCTTACTTAATAATAATAGTACATTAGAGTGAAATACAACCTTGTTGCACCAAAGGGACAATCATTTTACTGTATTACTACAGTGGTGTGCAATGTATTCAAACGAATGTGTGATGCGTGAAAAACAGAAACAAGTCTATATTCCTAATTATTGATCTAAAATGGATATAGAATTTTACCATTTTGTGTGCTTTAAGCTCAGTTGGTAGAGCTTGAGACTTATGATCTTGGGGTTGTGGGTTTGATTCCCAGGGCTGACCAACTAAATTTACTTATAGTCTTTCGGATGAGACATTAAACCTTCTAAGGTCCTGTGTATGCTGCTATACATCAGGCACATAAAAGAACCAGGGATACTTCTGGAACTAGGGCATCTAAATTCTGTATCATGCACTAAAATGCCTAAACTCTTCTGGCCGGGCCTTGCCTATATGGATTATCTGTTGGCGAGGATAAATAAAAGCATACATAATAATGTCTGTGGGGGCTTTTTATCCTACACTCAATTTACTTGATTTGCTGTTTGTTGAAGGGAAATCTGCATGTATCAAACAAAGTTATATAATTTTTATTATTAATGTTTTTTTATACTGTACAGTATTTCATTTTAGTTATTATAAATTACTGAAGAAATTTAAATTTCTCTCAAAAAATTAAGAGCTTAAATTATTGTTACCTATAAATTATACACAGAGACTACCGGTAGCTCATTGACCTCCAGGTTCTGTAATATCCTAAAGAACTCTTAGTTCATGAACTTACTTGGAATGACATTCTCTGAGGACAAAGGCAAGGAGTTTCTGTAAAATGCTATTGCTATAATACTGTAGGTAACCATGGTTATACAATAATATATAATACAAAATATCACTAAAATATTGGATACATTATAAATTCTTGGTTTGCTTGTCATTAAGTTCATGCTGTGATGGCTTTTATTCATTGTATTGTATTTTATTGAAGGAGGAAACTGAGTATAAAGTTGTGACCCCTCATCTGATTGTCACACAATTTGAGAAATTCTATAATTAAATCCTGACTTTCATTAATAGGGGATACTCAGTAAATCAGACATTTTGTTGCAGAAATTTTGCATCTGGGATAAATTTTTCCCCTATTGTTACAAATTTGATAAGTTGGCAAAATTGTATGCCAGTGTACTTAAATATATACAGTATAATATCAATGCAGAAAGTAGATATTTCTAAAGTTAAAAAATTGCAAATATATTTTAACCTCGCAAACAACTTCAAAATGGTAAAATTGCAAAAGTTAGACGTCGCGAAAATATGTGATAATACAGTAAACATCGGTGTACTGAGTGTGGCTGTCATAAATCCTTGCCTCCAGCACATTGACATTAATTAGTTTGACCGTGCACCTGTCTGATACAGTACTTCATTGACAGATTTTTCACTTGTTAATAATGCCCTTATTTGGTCTGATCATTTTGTGTGGTCTATCATTATATAGTTGTATAATACACTGCAGACATTGTTGTTCCTATTGATTCGTCTCCACTTTCTGATATATCATAGCAAGCTTGGTTGTCGAAATAAAATTCTAGCTCGTGTGTGTGGCAATGGGTATATATATGCTCATTCTGGGCTTGAGGTTGAACATATCTTGTGAAAATTGGTAAAAGAATATTTAAGACACTTAGTAACTTTTTTGACATATTTTTAAAAAATTTACTTGTAGACTTAGCCAAATAGTTATGTGGTATGTCCACCCTAATTAAGCACTTTATTAATACCAAGCACGGCTACAATGGATGCTTGTTTGTACCTGGTGCCGTTCTTGATATTAGAACAACCTAAAATAAATATCAGATACAGAATAAAAAGTTACATACTTTAATGAGTATAAAACAATTAAGTGCCACAAAATCTTTCTAATTTTAAAATATTTCAAAAAAAAATTTGTACTTTAGAATGCTGCTGTACCGCTACTGTAGTGCCCAGCTTTGTTAAGATTAATGTTGCTCATAATTCTAGCTTCTCTTAAAACTAGTTTAACTCACGTTTTTTATTTGTTGCTATTTTTTACCTTTGCTGTAACCATGGTAACGTTGTTGGTTTTGACATGCCAAGTCCCCCCTTCAGGCAAGCAGGCTTTAATAGACAGATTTTTCCTCCAATGTTTGATACGTTTTACACTTTCTGATTGTGATTGTTTAGCAAAACTTGATAACTTTCGCTAGTTACTAGAGAATAATGTTTGCTGTCGGCATCGTAATCAACACTGCTATACTTGTTAATTTAAAAAGATCACAAATTTGGAAATTTTAGTTCAAAATGCTACCAAGGTTTATAGCAAATTGAGCTCTGCTCATTAACACATTGAGTCCTCATGGGGCGTATTTGGTTCACTTCTTTTAGACTGTTCTGTGTTTAATTCACCATCTCATGATCGCCTAGGTTACAGTCATTCTGCCTTCTTGTAATGCCAAGAAATGGTTGATCATATTTCGGGAGAGAAAAGAAAAAGTTGTAATTTGATTCTCTCTCTATTTCCCTACGAGCCGAATCTAATTGTTCCTTTAGTTATGTGACTTTTTGTACAAATACAAGATTCAAAGCAAGGATGTGTGTTGCCATGTATTAACTGTGTAAAAATCTCACTAGTTTCATGGTTATAATGAACATTATTTTCAATGGCCTACGGCTCTCATATACAAGCATTTCACTTCAGTGACCCATGACATTATCGCTCTTTAACAGGTCAAAAATGACCTGTCACATGACTATCCAGTCGTATATAAGCATTGAAAACACGTGCGTATCTCATATTCATTTTAGCGACCCGAATATCGATACTATAGACGTTTGGTCACTGCCGAACAAGTTTTCGAGCGTGGACCGGTGAGTAACACGTGGTTTTGCTGACTTTGTCAGTTGAAATTCTGAATTGTTGTGAATTGTCTACATTGTTTCGTTGAATGCAGTATTGAAGTCTACTGTATACATACATTTATTGTGTGTTTAAATTTATTTTTTAGCGTATCCGTGGACCACGGCTATAGTCTATTCACTACAGTCACTGTACTCGTATACTCTGTTATAACCCTAAGGGGTATATCCTTGTTTTTGACGATGTCAAAACGTAAAAGTAGAGAAGTTTTAACGGATTTATCCGGCGACGAAGACGTCTTATCAGTCTCTCAAGAAGACTTTTCTGGGTTTTCAGAAATATCGGATGTTGAATCGCGTGAACGCGATAATACTAATAAAAATATGAATAAAAAGTCCCCGCGGAGGGCCCCGTTAAAATCAGTAATTAGTTCTCACAGAGTGGACGGTATAGCCCGAGGAGTCCGAGGACGAACAGTCCCGGATGATAATCATAACCAAGATGGCGGCCCCCAAGAGACAAACGTGGTAAGCTTAGATAACTTAACGCCGGAGACAGTTTCCAAATTGAAACAGGCTCTCGGGTTAAATGATAAATCCAATGATTGTACTGACGTTAGGTCAGTTGTTGACCAGTCGTCCGATACGGACTTTTCTGTTAGTCGGCCTCGAGATAGGTCGTCGAGAAACTCGAAGTTGAACTCAGATCTAATAAATTCGCTTTTTGAAAGCGATGATGAAGCTGAACCAGCTGATCATGATCCTTCTATTGATTTGTGGCCGCAGGCCAAATTAAAGGCCCCTGAAAGGGGAGAACCAATTAACGAATCCCTTGCCAAGTTAATTAACGATTCGTGTACACAGATGTGTTCTGTGAATGAAATTATTGACAAATATAAAGTACCATCAAATTGTGATTTGATGTGTGCCCCTAAAGTAAATGAAGAAATATGGGGTGAATTGGCGCGTCATAGACGTGTCCAATCGACTGATAAATTACTCAGGGATACCCAAAATCTAGTAACTGCCGGAATGATACCGATTCTTTCAATGGCACAGGTTTTAAAACCTTACATCAGTAAAGTTCCTGAGTTAAAAACTCTAATGGCTGATTCCCTGACTTTATTAGGGCAAGTTCAATTTAATATGAGCGTAAGGCGAAGATATTTGCTGAGACCTAATCTTAAACAGAAATATTCTGGTATATGCAATATTAACACGCCTATTACATCGTTTCTCTTCGGAGATGATGTTTCGAAAGAGTTAAAAAAGTGCGAAACCAGCGTTCGCGTCGGTAAATTCTCCAAAGAAACTTCTCTCGGTCCGATGCGAGGTAAGCGTGGATATCAGAGGTTTCGTGGTGGACAAAGAGGGAAACCATATGGTCGTGGTGGATCTGGTTGGGGATCTAACAGAAATGACTCCTATGGTCAGTTTGGTTATAAGCACGACTCCCGATCTATGAAACCAAAGAAGAGTGCTACTGTAACATCATCAAATCAGAACCCAAACTAATGGAAGCCTTCAGATGTCAGGTAAGACAAAGCAATTCAAAAAGATTGCAGGCTTGTTATAACAAATGGCTTGAGATATCTGATGATAAGTGGGTTCTTGAAACAGTAAAAGGGTACAAAATTGTTTTTGATAATCCTCCTATTCAACATAAGTTGCCAAATAAGATAAATTTCAATGACACTGAGATGTCACTTATTGATAAGGAGGTGGACACTATGCTTAAAGAGGGTGCCATCATTAGATCTAATCATGAACCAAATGAATTTATTTCAAATATATTTCTGGTTCCAAAACCAAATGGAGAATACAGACCTATTATTAACTTGAGAAAACTCAATGAATATATACATTATGAAAAATTCAAGCAGGAAACCTTCAATTTTGTACTTGAATTAGTACAACCTGGTGATTTTTTCACTAGCCTTGACTTGAAAAAAGCATATTGGTCTATTCCTATTGATCACAATGACCATAAGTTCCTTAAGTTTGAATGGAGGAATCAACTTTACAGTTTTGTATGCCTTTGTTTTGGTCTTTGCTCAGCTCCTTTTTGTTTTACAAAAATATTGAAACCTATTTATGGGTTTTTCCGAAAAATTGGTATCAGGTGTTCATATTATATCGATGATAGTATTAATATGAATGGAGATAAAGAGACATGCAGAAACAATATGAAATTAATGAATGATAAATTGGATTCTGTAGGATTTGTTATCAATGAAGATAAATCTGTGAAAGAACCCACTCAGAGGATTGTCTATTTTGGTTACATAATTGATTCTGTTTTGTTCATGGTATTTTTACCTAAGAATAAATTGCAAAAAGTGAAATCTTTTGCTCAAGAAATAATTTCCAAAAAGACCATCAAGGTGCGTGTTTTAGCATCTTTTATTGGTTTAGTTATTAGCACATTTTTTGCTATTTTGGAAGGCTCTCTACATTATAGAACTTTAGAACGGTGTAAAGTGGAAGCCTTACGTATCAATTCTGATTTTGAGTCACTTGTCAAATTAGATCAAGCAGCATTACATGAAATTAACTGGTGGCTAAAAAATATTGAATCCAAAAATGGCAAGAAAATTAGACAAGATAGTATTAATTTAACCATACAAACAGATGCCTCCTGTTCTGGATATGGTTCATATTTTGTTGATACGAAACAGTCTGCTGGTGGACGTTGGTCTGTGAAAGAATCACTTTTTCACATCAATTATCTTGAGTTACTGGCAATCTTTCTTGCTTTGAAAACCTGGTTGTCTGATTACTCAAATATTCATGTTGCCATTCAAAGCGATAGCACTACAGCTATATCATATATTAACAATATGGGTGGAATGCACTCAAAAAGAATGGACTTTTTAGCTAAGGAAATATGGGAATGGTGTATAAACAGAGGCATTTATGTAACAGCTTTTCATTTGCCTGGCTTGCTTAATTTTAGAGCAGATTATGAATCGAGAAATTTTTCAGATTCCACAGAATGGATGTTGAAACCAGATATAACACAGAGACTTTTTGCTCAATTGATGCAACCAGATATTGATCTTTTTGCTTCTCGTTTGAATAAACAAATACAAAAATATGTGGCTTGGACACCGGATCCTGAAGCTGTATGCTCTAATGCTTTTCTTTTAGATTGGTCACAATGGAAACCATACATTTTTCCACCTTTTAGACTTCTTGGTATGGTTTTGAATAAAATCAAAGAAGATGAGGTTGACAAAGCTTTGATTATTTTTCCCTTCTGGATAAATCAAACATGGTTTCCACTCCTGTTAGAATGTCTTATTTCTATTCCTATCAGGTTGCCGAGACACAAGGATATATTAAAACTTGTACACAACAACAGGCAGCATCCCATGGGAAGAAAGTTACAACTACTTGGAGCGATGATATCTGGGAAGAGTTACAGAATCTTGGAATTCCAAAAGATGCTATCAAATCCATCCTGCAGAGTTGGAAACCAGGAACAAAGAAACAATATTCGTATGCATGGTGTAAATGGAACAGTTGGTGTAGTCTCAGGTTGTGTAATCCCATTAAACCGTCTGAAAACGATGTGATTGCCTACCTTGTGTTTTTGAGACATTTGAAAAAATCTTACAGTGTGATCAGCTTACATAAAACAGTTATTCTAGAGACGGCCAAATTATTAAATCCTGTTTATAACTTAAACATTAACCGTTTAAGTAGATTTTTGAAAGGTCTTTTTGTTGATCTTGCTCCAAAACCAAGATATGTGACTACGTGGGACGTTAATAAAGTGCTTAATATTCTGGAAAAATGGATGCCTTTAGATAATTTAAGTTTAAAGATATTGACTCTTAAACTGTTGGCTTTGATTACTTTGTGTTCAGCAGCTAGGGCTCAGACTCTGAAGGCTTTAGACATTACTAAAATGTCTGTGAAAGATGATTGTGTATTCTTCAATTGTGGAGATCAATTGAAAAATAGTAAACCAGGACAAAATTTTGTGGTAAAACTTGCAGCTTATGGTAAAGCTTCCTTATGTCCAGTTAGGACTTTGAAATGTTATATGAAAAGGTTGAAGACTTTGAGGAAATCCAATCAATTGTTTGTTTCTTATTGTACATATAAACCAGTAACAACAAGTACTATGGCTAGATGGTTAAAATATGTTCTTGCTGAAGCGGGTATTGATGATCACTTTAAGGCACATTCATTTCGTGGTGCATCATCTTCTGCTGCAATCAGGGCTGGCTGTAAAATGTCTGACATTTTAGCTACGGCTAATTGGTCTTCGGCCAAGAATTTTAAAAAATTCTACTTAAGAGATTTAACAGATGTTAATGAGAACAATTTTCAGCAATGTGTTTTAAATCAAAATTGATTGATGAGACTTGTTTATGGACTTTTTTCCATTGATAGATATGTTGAATATGTTCTCATGAGTATGATAATGAGATGTTGTTTAATGTTTATTGTTCATGAAATAAACTTTGATTTATGGAACTGTTTTTCCAGTTTATGTTGTCTCTGCTTTAAACATGCTTGTATATGAGAGCCGTAGGCCATTGAAAATAATGGAACCCCCATCCAAGCTTTAGTGATGGATGGGGGTCATTATTGGAATATGGCCGGAGGCCGAAATATACAAGCACCCTCCCTTGTATTATAGCGGCTTGAGGTGTTATGTTATTATTCCCACCCTTAACAAAACTGGTGTTTGTTTAATTCTTTATGCTTGCACAAATAGTCAATGGCGGAGATATTTTCAATGCCTACATGAGTATAGGTGGTGAGTCTAGAATATCAAGAGTTTGGATAAACTCAACAACATAAACTTGAGTTTTAAAGATATGAGATACGCACGTGTTTTCAATGCTTATATACGACTGGATAGTCATGTGACAGGTCATTTTTGACCTGTTAAAGAGCGATAATGTCATGGGTCACTGAAGTGAAATGCTTGTATATTTCGGCCTCCGGCCATATTCCAATAATGACCCCCATCCATCACTAAAGCTTGGATGGGGGTTCCATTTTAGGAGAGCTGTTTATGACATTTGTCAGGTGTTGAATTCTGACAGAATGATTCTCACTTCTATCATATGACTCTGGTTGTATAGTACTGGCAAACCTGTCATGTCAGACACCCCAAGTCAATGGATGCACAGTCAGGTTTCGATATAACCACACTAGATATGGTAACTGACCAATGTCATATACTTAAACATCATCTGCTGTCACAGTGTATTAAAACACTCTTTGTATCAAAGTCAGTATATATATATGAATCCACAATAATAATTTTTATTAAGCTTAATTTTGTTAATTTGATAATTATTTTTTGGAGGAATATTGAATAAAATATCAGTCCTAGTAGCTAGGCTTTTCCATACGATATGGTGTATATGAACGACCTTTTGATGTACAGTGACATTATTATTAAGCACTAATAAAAGTAGTTTTTGTATCATTTGTTTTGGATCATCCCATGTATATTACAACAACAAAATAATACTGTAATGTCGATTCAATAAGTATATAATATTAATGAGGGAACATAATCCCATTTGAAAGAACAAGACTATTTTACAACTGTTATCATTTGACTATGAACAGAAAGTGACATTAACATTCTGCATGAAGTGTTACATACATCGATGATTGGTGTTAGTAGCAGCTGTTTGTAGTGTAATAACAATAATAAAATATTACATACTATATAGTATATACCATATATGGATATATGGTGCAGTCTGTGACACAAAGGAAATCAGGTATAGTACGTTTGCTAATACAATGTATATGGATACTTGCAATTCTCACTATTACACTGTCTGTTCGTAATATTTTCAATATTTTCAATATTTTCATACTTAGGGATAATGCTTATTATTAGACACCCCATATTTGTGAAGCACCTGCCGGGAGAGGAAAATAAGGCAATTTTATCACATGGAATACTCTCATGGTATTGATCCGCTGTATACACATGTCAGCCCCATACATGATAATCAGGGCTTTCTCGGTGATATCCTGCCGTGTTCACACTCTGTCATAGAAGGACGGAGAGCTCGTACAGACAAATTAAACAAAGGTTGTCAGGGTTGGCTGAGGGAATTACATTGATTTTTTTAATGTAGTGTAGCTTAATCATTAACTGCGAGGTTGACTCCCTCTATCTGCCTGAATCTCTCAGATATAAATTTGTGATTTTCATGAATTTGAAATCATTCATAGAGCTGAATCGAGGAAACATTTCGTGATGCTGTCAGTGGAGTTGTCAAGATATGTTCTTGTGTGTAAATGTGAGTTGGGGGGAAAAAGCGACGGCACCCAGTGTTCAAATTGCGACCTACAGATACCTCATACATTGAGCTGAGTGACGTTGTGGAGATTTTTGCTCTGGAACATTCCTTTATTGAAAAAAAAATCTCGACTGGAGAAAATGTTAAATTGATTTCAGCGTGTTTTCAGAGTCTGATAATTTGACCATATGGAGACATAGTTTAACTTTTCATCTGTTAGGTGTAGAAGTGTCTTAACAAGGAATTGAGCCATGGCTGCTTTGGAACAGTATAGTTTAATTTCATGAGGATGGGAGAGAATAACGAAGGTATTTTAAATTTATTATTTAATTGTGTTTCTTTTAGCTAAGGCAATTGGTTTGTCTGGCTCATTATGTAGTAAGACCTAAATAATGGAAGTTGGGAACTTCAGTGTCTAGTACATGTGGTGAGTTTACTATAATACAATGTAGGTCTAGTAGAATTGTTTATTTTTAGACCAAAAACAATCATTGGCTGCAGGTTATAAGATATTTCTTTCAAAAAACACAATTTTGGTTTCTTTATGAATTATTCAGTGTACTTATATATTTTTTGTCCTATTTTTACAAAAAAAACCCATTAATTTGGCATACACATTACTTTTGAGTTGTTACTTTAGAGTTTAGTTATACAATACTTAAAACATACTTCAAGAATTTTTTTGTTGAAGTTAATTTTTTTTTATGAATTTTTAATGAATTATCACTTCGAAAGTTGAAACAAGAACAATGCTTTATTCCCAAAAACAGTCACCTTTTTCTTCAACATTTTTAATTTTGCCTTATAAAATTTTTACCTTAAAATTTATATCAATGTTTTGAGATTACATGATTAATTGAAAAAATTAATGGAATGTTTTTTTAATGTTGAGGTTTATAAAATGTTATAGTTATAAAAGTTATAATTAGACTTTTTTATTGCCATTGTCAATAAATAGAATGCTATTTCGTCATAGTTACTTCATTAAAATTTCAGAAATTGATGTAGCAGGTGCCTTTACAGTTTCCTAATTAACAAATACTATGTTATTTATGAATACAAACTAAATCTTTGTGGAATTAAATTATATTTCAAAAAAAAAATTCCTGTAGGCCTTATTCTGTATGATTTGATTAAGTCTCTTATAGAAAGATGTTTTAGATTAGCATCTCAGGGTCTCCAAATATTTAATATTTGCCAAAAAACTGTATAAT
The DNA here is from genome assembly GCA_963678985.1 of Spisula subtruncata. NCBI lineage: Eukaryota > Metazoa > Mollusca > Bivalvia > Venerida > Mactridae > Spisula > Spisula subtruncata. The sequence goes on along the minus strand of OY787675.1, from coordinate 6,474,216 downwards.
GATTTTTAAATAAATGAACAATGATCTCTCTGGTGTGGTTATTGCTATGACTCTATACTCCATACACCTTTCTTTATTACTGTAAAATTAATAATTTTTAGGGGAATTAAATTTTGTTGATTTCATTACAAAATCAAATCCCAACAATAATTACTTATTTATTACTTGAAATGCAAAATCCATGAATTAACATCCTATTGAAATGGTTGCTTTTACCAAAGCCACAAAATTTTATCCCATCAAAATTAAATGATTTTACATTAAGAATTTGTACTATTAACTTGTGAAGCTTTTTGAAATATCCAGAGTGATAGTCAGTTTCCATCAATGGATTGTCTCCCTTTTGTACCCATTATTGGAAAAAAAATTGATGATGAACATTGAATAGGGGAAGGAATTGATTAAGATAGCTTTTTAAGTCTTGAATACAATCACAATTCAACATTTTACCCTCCTATTATATGAATATATTGTACAGAATTTTTCTGCTCTTTCTAAGGGAAATAATTGTAAAAAGCATTCATTTTACCCATATCAACAATTGCCAATAAACTTCAAACTTTGTTATAATGTATGATGTACCTGTTAGTATTAATGATTATTAAAGGTATCATACTGGTCAATTATGAATATTAATTCTATAAAAGTATTATTCAACAAAATTTTAAAAACATAACAAACTAAACCGTTTGAACGTTTCAACTTTAATAAATTTTTCATCAGGGTTTACAGATTAATGTTTTAAACTAAAAACAATATTGGAATAGAAACATGTTTATATCTAGTAAATATGCAGTTTTGCAGAATCTTAGTGTGATTTCAGTCCTAAAAATGAGATAAATTCTGATAAAATGCAAGAAAACGATTAATAACTTCACATCAGAAACACAAATTCTGTGAAGGAATCAATTTCAGCAATTCTGTGGGGAGATAAATATGTTCAATATTGCTGAAATAGCAATATTTGTTTTTTTTTGTATAGAAAATTGGTTCTATTTGTTGTTAGAATTAATAAAAGACGAGTAACAGTATTAAATGTGTAACAGAGACAAAAAACGCCTTAAGTGCAAGTTGTCTGTTCACTTCAGTTCATAAACAATAATTTCATCCATTAGATACAACAAAGTTGTATCTCTCTTTTCGGTGTATACTGAGATACAATCTTTTAGCGCCAAAGGGAAAAATTGTCTGTATTTGAAGAATATGGTTGTTTAAATTTATCCTTCTAGTATCAAGTTGTATCTGAGATTTTTACTATTGATTTCAAGTTCACAGAGACAAGTTAAATTGTTAAAACTCAACTGAAGCAATACAACATTTACTACTGGGAGTATTTGATTTATGAGGGCAGGGTCGATAAAACTGATGAATGAGAAATAGTTTTTGTAACAGAATCTGTTAAGTTGACTAGAGACACATGTGGGTCCTGTGAAGTTGACGTCTTCTTCCAGTCTTCCATGATCCATGGACCATGTCTACGAAATCTGATATGGACTGTATAAATATATATTGCTATAGGCTCTATTGTGTCCTTTGATATGCTTACAAAAAGTCATGTTGTCGGCACTACTACTATTACCTGGGGAATTATTGGCGGCTTGGTCACTGGTATATAGCTTTAGTTGTTTAGACTTACATAGATTTACCAGGAGGCCGTTGCATAGACAAGGTACTAGTGCTACGCTAAGAAAGAGCTCAGTATCGCTTGCCTTAGCAAAGTGTGAAGAAGCGGTTCGCTATCGGCAAACATGTTTGCTGATAGCAATTTTTGTCGCCTAGACGTACTACAGTGCTACCAAAAAGTGCTCGATAGCAGCATGGCCAAGCAACAGGCTCCAGTTCACATAGAGATGGTTAATTAATGATCTCAGTAAACCTTTGTTTTCTGAACATGTTTAAGAAATGTTGATCTCTGATGGATCCTTTATTTCTTGCAAATTTAACCCAAGTTACTTGAGACTTTAGAACACTGATGTATTACGTCTTGCTGATTTGAAAAAATTTGGAGTTCTCACACCATTTAAATACATAATTAGTGGTTAATTGTCACCATGTATAGTTATTTATGGCATGAAAAGGCGGAACCAGTATTCTAACTGATTAGGTTGGCAAAAAGTGGAACCATGAGTTATGATTGATGATGGAGGATGCAACAAAGTATGTCTTAGTTAATATTCAGAAAGGTTGATAGAGTTGTTGTTTATGAGCACATGACTAATAGCTTTGGTGTAACATTGATGTTTCTTTGCAAATTTCTGCTCTGTTGTTGTCTCTCACACCACTGTGTCGACTTGTGTTTAACTGCCGCTAACAAAAGTTGGTTTAGCTGCTGCTAAGTCAAAAGTTGATTTAATGCTGCTAACTCAAAAGTTGTTTTAATTGCTGCTAATACGAACATTGGTTTAATTGTTGCTAACTCAAAAATTAGTTTAATTGCTGCTAACACAAAAGTTTGTTTAATTGCTGCTAACTCAAAAGTTGGTTTAATTGCTGCTAACTCAAGTTGGTTTAACTGCCGCTAACAAAAGTTGGTTTAACTGCTGCTAACTCAAGTTGGTTTAACTGCGGCTAACTTGAAATCTGGTTTAGCTGCTGCTAACTTGAAACTTGGTTTAGTGCTAACTTGAAAGCTGGTTTAATTTCTGCTAACAAAATTTTAAGCTGGTTTAACTGCTGCTATCTTAAAGGCTGGTTATTCAGCCGCTAACAAAAAGGGAAAGCTGGGTTTGTTTCTTATTTTATACCAAATACAACTAAACCTTATGGATTAAGCTCTGCAGGTTTCATTTCATTTACATTTGTTGCTATTCATCCTCCTGCTCCACTTTTGCTGAAACTGTCAGATTGAGCTTGAATTGAGATATTGGTGTAATCAAGTAAAAATTGAAGTTTTATAAGTATAAAGTTGTGACAGGTTTGCACTGCAGATCAGGTGACTGTTGTGATAGGGGTTTCAGATTTGTCCATTTTGGGTTAAATTTGCTATAAGAATAAACTGAAAACAGTGAAATAAGTTTGATGTATTATATAAGGACAAACTTAAATTTGTATGGACTTTGAAGGTAAACTTTTTGAGGAAGTTGTCTAAACCAAGGGAGAAAATTCTGTACACAACATGCCTTATTGTATGCAGCAAGTTTGTGAAGAAAAAACAAAACAAGACCATCAATGAGGAAAGAAGAATTTTGAAGCTTGTTACTGCAGGCAAACTGAAAATTAGCTAGTGATCCTGATTGACAGGTACTACTGACACAAGAGGAACATAGAGACTAGTACAAGGAACATCTGGACAAGTGAGGTACACCAATGGAAGTGAGTTACATGATAGCAATAGAAGTATATCCCAGCTAGTTAGAGAGAAGAGTAGTTCACTCAGACAGATGAGGTAAGAGCAGACAAGTGCGGTACAAGCAGGCAAGTGAGGTACTAACAGGCGAGATAGGTGCAAGAAAAGGTACTACAAGCTACAATAAGACATGTGATGTGCAAGCAGGCAAATGAGGTACAAGACAAGTTACTGCATTGTAATGACTTGTGCTCTTGTAAGACTCAGAGGAACAATTCTACAATTCCCTGTAATCACATCAAGGCGATGCTAGTGAGGCAGTCACAGACGGGGGAGAAAAATGTCTTATATAATGAGGTGTTAGAGTGCTTGTTCCATGGCTCACCAAAGACGTATTAGCACGGGAAGCAGTTGTAAGTAATGAGGGACGTCTTACAAGGATTGATGAGTGGGATGAGGTGAATAACGGGCGCTACAAGTATGTGTGTACACATATGTATGATTATACTGACGTGCTAACTCTACGATAAGAAGCATCCTTGCCTAGACAGCATGACAGATTTGTTTTTGTTGTCGACCAATGTAATATATAATCATTGTGCATGACATTTAAGTATGTATTGTTGGTTAACCATTGTTTTATGACCATAATTCGTGTAATTGTCCTTGTGGAGAAATTGGCTTTAATTATTGTACATTAGGCATACTAAAATATTCTTGTTTCTAATGGCATTGGTAGGAAAGTAAATCAATTTGGTTTAATAACGAATTAAGTAGGTTGGTAAAAGACATTTAAATAAACACCATGTTTTTCTGAATTATAAGAGATCTAATTGGTCTGACAATGTTCAGTGCGGGTCCCATGGTCCTTATATAGGCAGCCATAGAAGAAACAAGAATATTTTATGCCTTAAAGTAATCGGCTTTTTGTACATAGCTGTTATTGTGTGCGTCACTTGTTCAGTGTTTTTTTATACATGATAGATGTATTAAAATAATTCTATATTCACCATCTCTTGTGACAAATTTCTACCACTTGAGGATTCCTTCTTTCTTTGCACACATTTATAATTGCTTGAACTATCAGACTCATAAAAAAGAAAAAGAGTATTTAAAGTCATTCATGTAAATGATGACCTTAATACTCCTGCATATTTGAGAAGAAAGATGTATGTTCTACTTAGATCTTTACAATATTCCATATCAATTGTGAAACATATTTTCATTAAAGGTGAAAATTTAACTTGGGTAGGTTTCTGGTTATCAGGTGTCCGTTGCCTAAGCAAAGTGCTACATGGTGCTTTCCACAGGGTAATCTATGCTTTCTGTATTTAATTTGACGGGAGGTAACTGAATGAAGGTGCTCGGTAGCACTTTGCTTAGGCAACCAACACCAGGGGATATTACTATACAAATTCTATTGATAAAAGTACATGCATAAGCATTACCTAGATATTTAAATATAGTGGCCATCCAGGGACCTCAAACTTACATCTTTACATTAACAATCTTTTTCAAATAACAAATGCAGAATATAGACTTGAACATTTCACATAGTAGTGTTCATCTTTCGTGTTGTATTAACATATTTGAGTGATTGAAGTAAATTAACACAGTCCATAGTTTACAAATAATTACCTTGTTTACTTTCATTGTTTTAAGTCATCTGCCATTAACCATCAAACTTCTCATATACCATAAACTGTGCAGATTGCATGTTTGCTACATTTATTATTAATGTCCTGTTTGTTAACCTTGTTTTTAGATCTAAACATTTGTGTAGTTAAGTACTTTAGTCATTTGCAAAGTCACATTCATGTAGTTCACAAAATTATGCACATTCATGAATGGCTAATCACTAATGTATGCATATTCATGAATGACTTATCACTAATGTATACATACTCATTAATGGCTAATCACTAATGTATGCATACTTATGAATGGCTAATCACTGATTCATGCAAAGGTATGAATGGTTAATCACTAATGTATACATATTCATGAATGGCTAATCATTAATATATGCATATTCATGAATGGCTAATCACTAATGTATGCATAGTAATGAACGGCTAATCACTTATGTATGCATATTCATGAATGGCTAATAACTGATGTATTATGCATAGTTATGAGTGACTAATCACTAATGTATGCATATTCATGAACGATTTTTTCACTAATGATACACATATTCATGGATCATTATGAACGATCACAAACATTTGCATATTCATGAACGTAATTATTTCCCATTACTAGATTATATATATAACTGTATCTTGTGCTTACTGTTGTTGTAACCTCCCCTGTTTCTATTTATAGCTCTACTTTACCCAGCATTCAATGTAAAAATAGAACAAAACTTTAAATGCATGCATGTGGTGAACAAAGATCAATGAAAAAAGTACAAAAAGCTGTGTAAGGAGCAGTCACCTTTATACTTGTACTAGTTTGTACCTTTGAAGAGTTTCAACTTATATAGGGTGTTGAAAAAGATCATTTTCAATGTTCTTCAACTTGTATAGAGTGTTCAAAAATTTCCTTTTCAATGTTCTTCAACTTATATAGGGTGTTCAAAAAAATCCTTTTCAATGTTCTTCAACTTATATAGGATGTTCAAAAAACTGCTTCTCAATGTTCTTTCTATGTTTTTCTGACGTCCGAAGAACAAGAATTTACAGATTCATCATCATCTTAAGTGATTGCCTCAATCTATTTGAGTATACTCGCAAATTTGAAATTAAGGTTTAATTCCGGAGGATTCTATATAAAAAAGTTCTAATCCATCTGTATTAGTGTAAGAAATTAAAAATGTGCTCTGCGTACAAATTTAGTATGAATTAAGATTTTATGGAAACTATTTTAAACACCCTGTAGTTCTTGATTCAAGTGTTGAAATATTTCAGTAAAAATAGAAGAGACAAGTTAATCAGGAAGAGTAAGCGTATCAAGTTTTGTTCTATATAATTTGCTTATGAAGTACGTAGATCTATTTCCTGTTACACTCAAATATTTTAAAATGTATTTTCATTTTACAATCATTTCTACTATTCTATTTTCATTTTGCAAAATTTGCCAAATTTTCTACAAGGTGATTGTTCCTTACAGGTGCGAGCTGTTTGTGACTGTTGTGGTGTAATTTGTTACTTTAAATATTTGTCTGTTGTCGTGATACTGAGTGTTCCAATATAACCAGGATTAGGAAATCGGATGCATGCATTTTTCTGTCTTAATATAACCATTAAAAGAACAGTCAGAGCTGTTAAAAAAATTCTGAGCTGTTAAAACACAGAGCTGTTAACATTGGATTATCTCCCTTTGATGTGAGAACCAGCAAGCACAAGATGAGTTACCTCCCTTGCATCTTGTTTTACTACTGGTTATCAGGGAGCTTTTGTGATTTAGCAATTGTGTATTGACCAAATTGCATAGTCACAAAAGTGATCTGAAAGCTGGTGCTTACTACTAACAAGCGTCACCATAGCGACCATTATCATCAACGTTATACTACACATGTATAGTATAAGCAATATATGTGTTATAATATATGTGCACTGAAATGTATAGAATCATCTACAAGTATTATATGGAAGCATTTTTTGGACTAGCGTCAGATGTATATTGTCTATGTGATTTATGTATCTTCCTAACACCATATGTTGCATGTTATTTATTCATTATCTGAATATTAACTTTCTGGTGGATTAATTCATGCATGAGATCGAAATAATTTATTATGTTACGATATTATGTCTTATAAAAATGAATTGATAAATTTTCAACCTTATGCTTTACTGTATCACTTGACAAATGCCGATTGCTCTGGTATCTAAGGATTTGTAGGAATAATAACCCACTTTCATCGTTTTTACCACTAAAATTCATTTCTTTTGGAGAAAATTTCAATGTGAAATTTTAAATGCATGATGTGCAATTTCTGCAAAGCAATTTCCTTCAATTCACATGATTTCATAGTATTAGTTGGTATACGAGTGGAATTGAGAGATTACGTGTAAATTGTTTCTGACAGAAGGGAGAAAACGTTCCCACTGATTACTGGGTTTACATTCTTTTCTAATATGTCTTTTCGTTGATTGCATTTGAAATTTTATGATTTTTTACATTTACTCAATTCTTTTGTAAAGTACATGTACAGTTTCTATGGTTACCAATATTTCACAAACAGATATTTGAGGTAAATAATGTTAAAATTCCAATCTGTTGGATCCTGCATGCCAGTTTTTCACAAAAGGCAAACTTCATTTGTATTAAATTTTGATGACATGAATTGATTAAAAAAAATATCCTTAACCTGAACTTTTCCTGGAATAACCCTCAACAAGTAAAATTCTTTAACTATTAATGTTTATATATTACACTGAGGAGCACAGACATTAAAGAGTAAATATCCGTAGTCTACACAAAACCTGTTTGTTCCGTCTATCTTATGAACTACAACCACTGATGATATCTAAGCACTTCTTGCAAAATAATAATTAAAATTAATTGGGTTTTTCAACTTGGAATAAATCTGGATTTTCCCACTGTTGTGCCAGGTCCAGTTAAACTTAAACCATTTTGATAAATATATGAAAGTTACGAGTAATATAGTTGTGGACATACTCTCTAAAATAGTCTAAAATAAGCTTCACAATCTGCAAATTATGAAAAAAGATTTTTAGAAGAAGAATGGTGTTAATAATATTTAAAATGGATATTTCATATAATTTGTTTGCCATTATGATACAGAAAGGGCCAGGGGGCTTCTTGTCACTGATCCACCAACAATTGTTGCCATGTATCAGCAATGCTTGGCCCGTACTCAAGAAAATAACCTGCAAATTGAATTTCAAAAAAGCTAGAATATATAATATTTGTTGCAGTGTTTATTTCTTGTATCCAACAACTAAAACAGGAAATACCACCATGTTATAACTGTTGTGATGGTTCAACACAATCAAACAAAACTTTGCAAATGGTTTTCTTGGAATTGCTATTTAAGATGAAGTCATTAAAATGCTACTGTTATTCAAGCGTTATTTAAGCGTTCACACATCATTGATTGGAACTATTTCAACCTCTCTGAATCCCTAAGGTAGAGTTAATCAAGTTATAACTTAAATGATAAAATGAAGAGAAATAAACTCTGGCATTATGTTGCCATGGTAATCATTTCCAGTATTTTGAGAAATTGTTTAGTTTTATGAACTCCATATTGTTTTACTGTTAATGTGTGTTCTGTTTAAAAGCGTCAATGCATGGCGATTAGTCATCATGCAAGGTGATTTAATCAAATACTGATATACTGTATAATGGGTTTTAATTAAATTGCAGACTTTTGGTTTGAGGGGGAAAGTTCACAGAAATCGGAATTTACGAATAATACTGATTGTGTAGTATTTATAGCTAGACTGTCTGTTCTTCAGTGATTAAGCTCTTTAGGGACATTTTTTATCAACATCTCACTTGGCATAATTGTCAATTTTTCTGTATTAATTGATGTATGGTCGGGTCATTTGAGGTTAAAATTTGATTTTAATACTCTTAAGGATTAGGGTTGAATCTGTAATGATGATAAACTGAGTGTGTGTGTGACAAAGATGGATTGTCATTTTGTTTCCCTGGAAACCATTCTTAAAAATGTTGAGTATAAAAATCGGTAAATACTGTACATACAATGTCCGTCTTAACCTGAGCCAGTCAAGGTCGAGGAATAGTATTAAAAGTGGCTGCTGTTTAAAGCTCAGCTGGCTGTTTATCAGGTCACTGGTCTACTTGATATGAAAATAAGCGGATGAGATTTCTTGGTACATATATTAGCTCCCTATCACTGGAGGTAACAAAATGTACATTACGCTGGAGCAGAAATCATTCCGTCTGGTTAGTTGTCGAAGGCTACTTGGTGAAGGTTTTCAAGTTAATCCATTGAACCATGTGATTATAATTTACCGTTAAAATTGATTTAAAGGGTTATGATTGACAACTGTTAAAGGGTTATGATTGACAACTGTTAAAGGGTTATGATTGACAACTGTTAAAGGGTTATGATTGACAACTGGCGTAATGTCAATTATTGATACTATATGTATATTGAATCCTTAAAAGACATATCAGTAGGTAGTTTAAGAGTTTGCAGGTGTGCAGTGTTTATCATTGCTGTGAACTATAGACGCCACCAATGCGAGCATCCGTAGCAAGCACATTAACACATGGAAAGATACATAAAATGGTGTCTTACTTTCTATTCCTCCCCTGGGGAGACGAAAACCTAAAACTGTCAACCAAATCTCACAATGTTACTATGAAGGCTGCAACAAATCACTGTCTTCGAATTAGAATGAGAAGGTTGTAAGTACAAAACCGCTATTTTGAGAAAACAAGAGAAAATTACTCTTCACATATGGAAAAATCAATTATTTGAACTTCAGTTTGGTCAACATGACAAGTTTCGATTTTCATGACAATATGCTCATAAGAAGCACCTTGTGATGCAGATTTCAAATATGTATGAGTCTTAGAAGGGTCTAAGTACTAACAACCTTCTCATTCTAAGCCAGCGAAATCACATAAAATTAGCTTCTGGTTCAAGATCCAAGCATTTCTTTACACTTGGTCTGTCTGGATGTGGTCGTAGTTGCTTTTGTTCTCCTTAATTAACTACTGGTCTCATTTCAATGAAATGTTTAGTTGTGCATACCATCAGGAACTTTATGGTTGGATGATTTTTGTCAGGGCTAACGGGAAGGGCCCTAATGTGTGAGGTACATAAGTTTGTGTCAAACATCGGTCTAGTTGGTAATCCAAAACACGTAGCCACATGTATTGTAGATTATATAATGGCTGTTCCCTGACATTATCTGTAACAGTCATGTTACATGTATTTTATGTTTCTAAAGCAATTGTCAACTCTCTGAGCGTCATACACAGAACATACTCAAGATGTTCTAATTTGCATTTTGTCGGTTAAAATCAGCTTTCTGTGACAGCAATATATTCCATAGAATAAATTGCAAAATATGAGTCAGAAATAAAATCTATCAAAAATTTCCACTTGAGTAGCTATTGTTATCAGTAGCACGTCAAGTGAATTTCACAAGCGGAATAACGAACGGAATAACGAACGGAATAACGAACGTGTTACATCTGATGGAGTAAAGATATTTCTCCATGTGACATTTGTTGCATCATAAAGTGAACCGATGCTTAAATATCTCAATACAGTTGATGTATAATGTTACATGGAACAAATCAATGAATATGTAAATGAGCGTACATGTTCAACAAGACGCGATTGTGTCTCACAAATAACTAGAAAGCATGTCCAACTTTTATGATTTAGTTTGACATTGAAAACATAATATACTGAAATGTATTGAGCTGTAAAATACTGCGGCTGTGATATTCTTACTGTAATAGAGCTTAATGGAATCAGAATTGTTACTACGGTAAAATCAGAAACTTTTGTGAGATCACACTTGTACGGATTTGTTATTCTTAGATAATTGATGTGGTTGAAAACTGTAAAATCATTAATTTTTGTGGGTGATTAAATTTCATGGATTTCATGATTCACCTTCAACCATGAAATCAAATGCCATAGAACAAAAAATTTTACCCTTGTGTTTATTACCTGAAATGCAAAATCCACGAATTAACATACAAACGAAACATTCTTTTTTACCAAAACCATGAATTTTTGTCCCATCAAAATTAAGTGATTTTACAGTATTTGTGATTTGTCAATTCAGAAAGAACTATTATCTGTTGTTTTAATGACAAGTTCACTAACGTAGACATAACTAAACATTACATGATAGACATTTGATCTAAGAGGTTTTCTTGACTTGGATACTTGGCGCTAAACAGATAATGGTTTATTTAGTTGTACGTTTATCAGTGCAATGGCACTTGTATATTCAAACTCAACTATAGCTTTCATTGCACGAAAGCTGTTGGGTTAGTTTACCATGGTATTGACAAAAAAGCATCTTAGATACTGCAAATGATAATACAAATGTATGCCATGTCACAAGGATATGTAAATATGTTGAGTAAGTACATACCGGTATGTATGAAATCTGGATTTCTTGAAATATGGTATTTCACTGTCTGGGTATTCTGTCTTGAACAAAGATGCACTTCCTCAGATTTGAATAGATGAAACCACGACGGATATGTCATCAGTCACACTCTATGCAATTATAAATCTGACGAAATCCCTCAAAACTTCACATTATCTTTGAAGTTCTGAGCAAGAAATTTAAAGCCGATCAATAGCCTTTGTATAGTGCTTAAAAAGTGTCTGCTCTGAATGTAGAAGATCCCAGGGTTTGCACCATGACAGAGTCACTCCAGATTTGAAAACAAAATCCTACTCGTATTTTCCTTGCTTGACACTGCACATTTTAAAGGGGGAAACTAACGTTTTTGCTCCCATAACCAAATGGCATTGGAATCAGGTGTCGAGAATTGGTAAAATGGGTTATGAGCTGATCAAAGCAAACCACCTCAAGATTTTCCCAGATTAAATGTGCTTCTTTGTTTTATTTTTTCCAGAAAAGTGAACAAGTCTTACCGAGGTCGATCTTGTCCGATTGTCGTCCACTGCAGGTATGAGGATTTTTATATTCAGTAAATTAAACATCATTTATAATATGAAAAAAATACATTGTAATGATCATCAACAGCATAGAAGGAATCATTTTACTGGTTTTGATATTTGCATTATAGAAATAATATGTAAATACTCAGCCATAAGTCGTGGAAAAACAGTCCCAAAAAAATTGAAAAGTCACCCGACGACTTATGGAAGAGTTTACAAAAAAGATAACACAATTTTGCCCCGATGAAAGACACTTTTTAAAAAGTAACAGGGTCTGAAAATGACCACATTTGACTTTGACACTGGGCACATGATTTCAGCTTTCACAAAAATTGAAAACTATACATGCGACCTATGAAAGGGTTAAGACAAAAACCTTGATTTTTTATTCAAAAGTCCCCTGTGACTTATGGCTGTATGAGACTTATGGTTGAATATTTACAGTATGATGCCTTGCCTCCAACAGTGTTGTTCTGAAAATATCTAACTGGTTATTTGGTGCTAGCAATTGACTGAATGATCAATTATGTATGGAATTTTAAGGCAGATGTTTGACCCTTTGAGACAGAGATTTTGTGTCAAAAGCCCTTCTTATCTTGATTATATAATGCTAGTTGCTAGTTAGTGTAATAATTTGATATTATGCAGTATTGATGAATAATGACCTGTTGTTTTATAGTGATGGGTGTGGACGTACTGGAACATACTGTCTCGTTGATATGGTTCTCAACAGAATGGCTAAAGGTATGTGTTTTCATGGTTATGCATTTTTATGCATCTACCATTTTATAACAAATCGTAATTAAAGAGCTGATTCCTTGTCAGGCAGTAAGCACGGGTAACTGTAGCATTGATAAGGAAAAAAAAGAAAAAAAATGTTTGTAAAATTTATATTTTTCTTTCATAGAAAATATATAATAAATATTTTTTCATTTTCAAATAGTCTTTATCAATGATACAGTAACCTGTGGCTGTCTGCATGCTGTCCATATTTTTATCAGCAGAAAATAACTATAAATGTAACAAACAAATATACAGGTCAGATAATGAACAACTTACTCCTGGAAATTGACTTATTCAATAGATGAAACATGTCTTCTACAGCCGTTTAACTAAAAGTATGATTGTGTGTGTGTATGATTTAACATCGCTGGATCATAGAGTCAAGGATTAAAACCTACATTGTAATGTAATTATTAAATAACACCATCTTTATTTAAAGAAGGTTACATATACATTATACCAAGTAAGTATTAAACAATATACATCTTATTTTTTGTGGTCTAATTACAATTTTGTTCATACTATAGTTTGTTATGTTTTTGGAACCCGGACACAGTAGTTAATACAGAACACACCGTTTTCATTACAGGGGCTAAAGAGATAGACATTGCTGCCACACTGGAACACATCCGAGATCAGAGAATTAATATGGTCAAAACAAAGGTAACATTTTTATATCAATGAAGAGTTCTTAGGTTGAGATTAAACATGCAGATACATAGTCAAGATCAATTATCACATGCCTACCAAGTACTCCTATTGAAATGGAGTTACTCCTATTTTTGTTGTAACTTTCTGGTTTTCCAAGTTCACCTTACATTGAACAAAGGTACATTTGATTAATATAATGATCGTCTGTCCCATATTTATAACCAGTAGAATTAATACATTCTTTGTTTATGCATCTAAATATCTTTTAAATCACATTTAAGTGCATCTTGTGACATGTTTTGCTTTATCACTCCTATTTTAGATTTAACTAGCTTGGCAGGTTTAAAGTATCCACTCAAACCAACGTGCCATTAGCCACTGTTTTCATAATTCACACAGTGTTGTCTCTTTCTTTTGAATAATTCTAAGAGTGTCAGTATAAGGTAAAGTTAAAACTTAAAAGGTTAAGTTGAAGTTTACCATAGTGTCACTCCTAAGTTGAAAGGGCCAGCCAATTTGACTTATGAGACTCCTATAAGTATATTGCTCACAGTACCTCCTGAATGCCTTCTCGTATTGTACAGGTATATGTATTTTTAGTAATATGAAAACATATAGTTAATTTCTTATTTTTAGGAGCAATTCCAGTTTGCCCTTGCTGCCGTGGCTGAGGAGGTTCACGCTATACTGAAGGCACTCCCACAATAGGTCACATGATCTGCGAGGTCAGAGACCATGTGACCTGAGGCTATATTTAGAATCATAGAGACTGATGGAAAAACACGACCAAAATGGACTTTTTTCTTGAAAACTGTGTACTTGTGAAGTTCAATTTGTTCAATGTTACTTGATATCTTGTCTATTTTTAAAAGGGATATAGATTTTACTCTATATTATTGTTGTATTGTTACTATATCCATTCATATTTTCATAATATATTTCTTCTTCAAAATATAATCTCTAATTTTCTGAATAAAATGTGTCAAAAATCAGAAAAAGTTGTGCTTAGCTGTGTATTTTTTAGTCACAGTAAAAAAGATTTTACCCAATCATTTATTTGTTATTATAATAAGTAACCAAAGATAAACTGGCTTAAATATAACTTATATGTTGGTTCAAAAAGTTTTGCTTTTTATTGATAGCAAAATATAGGCATGATATTTTTGCTTTGAGTTTTTTTTATAGATATAATTTATGGAACTTAGTGTGGTCTAATTGTGCATTAACATATATATTATTTTGATATTTACTTAAGCTTAATTAAGAATTAATTAAAAATTAATTAACAAAGTTCATTGGATGACAGTGTGTGGAATATTTTAAGGATTTTGTGTTTCACCTTGTCATCATTGTTAATTAAAACATTGTATAATTAATTCTACTGGAGACATTAATTTGTTTTTGTGTTCACAAATACTCTTACATTCTTAGTGCAATCTTTACGAGAGCAGGGTATTCTTTGTGTACTGTTGTATTGAGTAATCAGTAGTTTTTGTCAATTACAAACATTCCTGGGCCTGTGTAATAAGTAAATAATGTGTTCTACGTCCTCGTTAAATGTTAGATTTTCGATGTTAGAAATATAAGATTCTAATACCCGGAAGTAATACTATACTGTGTATTCTCAGTGAGTTTTGGGACATGTATTATGTTGCTTTTACAAGCATATTGACCTTTTGATTCATCTACAATTAGTTTACTTTAATTAATTTACATATTAATGTACTAACATTATCAAAGGACATTCCATGCATGTGTTCGTGTATATTTGTCAAAATAAGATTATTGTTACATAATTTTAGCATATTAATAAAACATGTATCTTTCAATTAAAAATTCTTCACGTCTTTAAATAACATACATAATATAAATATACATAATTATTGCATAAGAAAATGATGATTTTAGAATTTGTTATATACATGTATTACATGTTTAAATTATGATACTGTTCTATTTCAAGATGTTATATACATGTATTGACAGTAGTATAATATGAAGCCTTTAAGCTGAGTACGGTACTGATGGACTTGGCATAATTATATTGCCGGAATAAAAAAACAGCAAATAGGTATTTGCGTAATTATACAGTCTGGTTATATACTGAGGACCCTCGTATAAACCACGTCAGCTTACAAACGTCAATATGTGGTAAATGTCAGATATATTTATAGCATGTAATATATAGCCATACATGTCTATTTCAAATACTCAGCATGAGAATATCTTGGCATAATTAAGCATGTATTTCTTAACACTTCATATAAAAAATTGTGTAAAACATCTTCATGAATTGTTTCATTCAATGTCCAATATGGACAATAATGGTCTAAGCTTTTCCCTCATTTATTTAAAAAGTGATCTACAATAAATGTCTCGTATTCACTGATTTATTTTCTGTGAATAAAACTACATTTGTATCTTAAACATAAGTTGTGCTGTGTTGTTTGAAATAATTTTACATGTTTTCATCTTGAAAATAATTAATAAACACCTTACCTTACAAACTGCATATTTATTTTGTCTAAAGTATTGATATATTTGTATGAGAATGTGATTTGGTGTAATATGTTACTATGGTTACACTTTTACTATATTCTACATTTTGTTGACGTTCGTGTTATTTCTGGTCTATTACATTTTATTGTTTATTATTCAATTAAAAAATAGAATATGATTAAGGTTTTTATAAATCAATTTCTTTATTATCATCAAAGTTTTTTTTGCAATTGGGGTGGCCATGTGAGAGTAGAATGTACAATGTAAACATCAAATATCACCGAATGTGATGAATACCCCCCCCCCCCCCCCCCCAGATACTGCTTGACATAGTGACAAAAACAAAGGGCAATAACTCCCTTAAAATTTGGCCTACCAATATTAGCCAACGATAAGCTCAACAAGACTTGGTACTGGCCATTTATACCAAGTTACATTGAAATCCAACCAATGGTTACTGAGAAATAGTGCGGACAAAATTTATACCGACCAGCCAAATGCCAGGAGTCATAATGTAATAATTGAGGCCTGGGCACAACAATGTACAAGTGTAGAGTGGCAATGATTATATAGGAATTGATATATTTGGACCTTATATATACTGTTACAACTATGTTATCTATGATATTTAAATGAAGCTAGAAAGTATAAAACAGTTTGAGGTTGGAGATTCGGTGTTAAAATACATTCAATTTATTATCTATTGTTTGGCTCTAAATTCCCAAATAAACTAAAAATTGTCTTTGATATCGAAGAATATTAAGCCCAAAATGGGTACAAGTTATAATTAAGAGTTTATACAATTATCTTTATTAAGAATTGTGTACTTTACTGATATTATTTTTTATAATTTATAGTAAAATCACCATTTTCTGTTACATTCCACCAACAGTTGGATAAATAATAACGATTAACTTGCTGAAATAAAAATAAGTCAATGTTACTGTAAAACAACATCTTGTGTAGAAATCATCTACCCTCAGTGTTCTTTATCATTTAAATGAATCCTTGCAAACAAAATACGACATGCCTGGGTTATAAAATGGAGATTTTTATTACCCAGAACAAGTGAATCATGATTCGTGCATATATTTGAACTGTTAAGTTTTGTATATCTTTATATGTTTGTTATTTCTTCCTTACTGTTACTACTGCACCTATTGTTATAATAAATTGACAGTGTACCGTTGAAACTTAAGTTTTATGACACTACACACATGTGCCGACTTTATATAATCCCGCCGAAATTTATTATTTTTGTATGTACTTATTTTAATGATATTTATAAATCATGATCAAAAGCTTTTCACAGTATTGTTTGAATGCAAACACAACTATTTATATTTCATTTACATGTTTTTCTAAGAATTTTGCGGCATATTTACTTACTTACTTGTTAGGATGAACTTATCTCACAAAGAAGAGTAACTCTGATATGACTTAAATGTTAAATATGTAAGAGTTCTCTCCCTTTGACTGAAATACATTATATTGCTCTGTTGATTTATACAGACCGAAAACAAGAATTGAGTTGTGACTGTACTTTTAATTTAAAGGTTGTTATTCAGAGGTCAGATTCTGTCTATACATATGCTATGAATATTATTCATGCAGCTACAGTTGTCTGTTGCAGACATACATATTTGTGACTATAATCCTTTTCGTTTATTTCGACGAACAATTAATTGACGTATCTTCATTTGTTGATCATGTTCTGTGTTGTGATATATAAGCGATTGAATGAGTTGCGAAAATTGAGGAAATTTCAATTCACCAGAAGATTATGAAATATTTCTGTTAGATGATTAGCTATACAGAAGTTTAACAATACCCTATGTATCAATGTGTCACCTGCATCATACATGTTATTGTGTTGTTGGTTGTAATATTGTGAAAATTTAAAATATTAAATTATAAGAAAAAAATATTCTGCATTGAATTATGGTGTCATTCAACAATTTTGGCAAGAACTAATGAATTATAACTGAAAAACTGAACATATTTTTACATATTTTATAGGATACCATCATTGTATTGATAAAAGTGCAGTCTTACTGACTTGACGAAATAAAACATAATTACAAGGTAAAAGTCAATTATTTCTACCTTACACAGTTAAATACTATGCCATTGAATATTCAGTGAATGTTTCAACATGATAGAACAAGCACTGGTAACTGTATCGTAGATAATGAAAAAAAGCGGGGAAAAAATGTAAAATTTATATTTTTCTTTTTACAGAAAAATATAAATTTTACAATTTTTTTTCGTTTTATCAATGATTCAGTTACCAGTGAGAACAAGTAGAGTGGTTAAATGTAATAAAAACAGCATAACCGTAAATTCTGTATTGGGAATTGTAATTTGAACAGTTTGTGAATTCGGGCTCATGCCCATGTACATGCATTAAATAAGTTGTTCTCATTACTAATGGTCATACAGATGACCTGTGATAGGTCAGAACAATCCGACTTTACCATGTAATAATGTTTATTTTAATTGTGAAGAAAACCTGCACTGTATGATTATGTATTACCATCATGCTTTTTCTGTTTTACTTACTACATCTTGTGATGAGTCATCCTGGAATTTGTGTCAGAAAGATATCAATAAAGTAATATTTGGGCAAACTGAACAATGTGTTTTCTTTGTTTATTTCTCTTTCCATTTGGTTAAATGTATGACCGACCATTGTTGATGGTAAGATGACATATTTGGAAAATTGGAAGGGGAAATTTAGTATGTCCACCTGTTTAATAACCCTACACGCTTTGCCAAGAGTCTTCAAACTTTACATGGAAGTTTGCCGGCAACAGTAGATGACCCCTGTCGATTTTGATGTCTTGGTCATGTCCATTTTTTGTGTTTCAGGGGGGCATACATGTTTCACAAACATCTCTTGTTTCAATGCACTTTGTCAATATATGAAAGTTCAATTTACATTAGTTTTGTAAGTAATACATAGCTTCCTGGTGCAGCGAAAGAAATGCGGACGAAAGTGTTGAACTAAGGGAAGGACTTGGTGATATACTATACACTATGACATATTCCACGTAAGTAAAGGAAGAGGGTATCCATCTTTAATGAAAGTTCTATCATCGTGAAATATTTGCATACTAGTACATGTATATATAATTATATAAAAAATTGTGTAATAGTTAGAACATATTTAAGTTAATTTAAAAGGACGGTGTGAACTATTAGATCACAAAAATAGAATCCAAAATTGATGCATGTCATGTCAATATACGTCAAATAGATATACACGGATTAACTAGTTCCAGGTTACATCTAATCCCACCATGCATAAAGAAGAAATGATCCACACAAACTTCAATTTGACCATTGATCTCCAACTGTGACCTTGGCATTTGGGAAAGGAATCAGTGGATGATTAATTATGACACTCCGATTTATAGAAGTTAACATTTGTGCCAATTTTAAGCAAGATTGATCCATGCATATGGTTGGGACAAGCTTCAGTATGACCTCCAACTGTGACCTTGACCTTTGAGAAAAGAACCTGGGGATTGATCATGACACTCCGCATATAAAGGTAAATATTCATGACAAATATAAGAAAGATTGGTCAATGGGTGGCAAAGTTGTGGTATTGAAAAACATCAATTTGATGTCCAACTGTGATCTTGGCCTTTGAAATAGGAACCTGTGGGTAGGAATAAGCACGCCTCCTGGCGGAAGTGAACATTCATGCCACACGTACATACACCCCACGTGGCGACTACTAGTAAGTCTCGCTCACCGCAAAGACTACATGAACTAAATGAACGTTGCCTGTGCTTGTTTGCATCAGAGATACACTCCCTATGGAAAAAAATGTGCTTTGGAGGGCATCGAAAACGGACTTCTAACAGTTTCTAATGACTTCCATGAAGCTTCTTGCAGACCGTGTCTCACTGTACATGTCTATAACAACAATCTAGTATGTTTAACTCCAAATGTTTCAACATTAATGTTCCTTGTAAGACGTAGTAATGTAACTATAGACGAGTATGATCATGTTTCCAAATCGGCCAGTTAGTCGATAAATGGAATATGGTACCACTAACGCGTGCACATGGAATACCGGCCTTACTCTGGTGTTGTGTACTAAAAATAATGGCAATAAAATAAGTGAGTCAAACATATTATTTACATTTTTTTACGATAATCGTTATTTTTCACTACGACTCGATTTTATCTTTAATTTGAATGCTGCATCGTCATGCTTACGATTTTAGTTTAAAATGCCGGGCATAGCCTTTATTTGCCAGACAGCTTTCTACGTAATATGACAGGCATATGGCACATAAAGCGTGCCTCTTCGCTGGATTTGGCGGCAAGCGCGCTAACCACTGAGCTACAGAGGCCAAATACAAAAATATGTCCTATTCTGTTCTGTTCTTTACTGTTCTGATATTATCATATAAGTGAAATAAATAAACACTTGTCCTGTTATTTGTGACGATGTGCCCTGAAGTATCGTAATCTATGATGTTCGCGTTTGTAGATAAAATGTCATTAAACTATTTTAATATATCGTTACTACAAACACATTTCAAGTATTCAATCTCTTTTGAATGTTGCACCTTCAAACAATGTTTATCAATTATTTTGCATATAAATCATGGCGTATAAGCTATGCATTATGTGACTGACGCATTAAGATAGAACGGTCTAGTTTATCCGTTTTATTTCTCTTTGCAAATATATAGCCTAATAGTAAGGTGCTATTTAAATCGTAGGCCTATGTGTTAAATATTTTGATTAACATTTACCAAATTATTATCTCTGATAATTATAACTACGTATTTAGTTAATATGCGATTTACCAAATTATGTTTAATATTTACGTCCCTTTTTACCATTTCGAGGATAAAACGCTTGCTTATTTGCACAGGCTGTATGTATACTGACTTTCATTGATGTACCTCAACATTTGAAGGTATATCAGAAATACTCTGAAATAGACACATGCCAATATATAATGCATATCCATTGTTAGAAACAGTGACATTGACCACATCGGCCCAAACGTCAGCCTAGAGATTCCTCATACCATAAGTTGTACTTCCTCATACGAACTTTCCATGACGTACTTCGAATTGTAAGTCAGATATACTCAGAAAAAGAACGTGGTATGTGACGTAAATGTTGATATACACTGTCAGGGGAAATCTTTCAAATCAAGTTTAAAGTCAGATATACCACAGATATGTATTTAGAAATACATATCTGTGGATATACTCAGAAATAGAACCTTGTCACATGGTATATGACGTTAATTTCGGCAAACACTGTTTGGGGAAAACTTTTACATCAAGTTTAAACTCTTTTTTTATTATTCTTTGACATTTTCTTCTCTTTGAATGGTGTGTGTCAAATTCAATGTCACGAGAATGGACAATACAAGACAAAAGAAAACAGCTATTATAAGATGGACACCACAATGACAGAGGAAAAGAGGGAGACCAAAAGGAACTTGGAGAAGAACCGTTGAAGCAGAGAATAAAATGGTCGGAACTACCTGGATGACAACAGAGAGAAAGGCCCAAAACAGATGTAGGTGGAGAGCAGCTATGGAAGCCTTATGCACTGAAGTGTGCGAAGAGGACTAAACTTGCTTGTTTGCCTGAGTAATCCTGAATTCCAAATTCACTGAAATCCTGTGCTAGAGGTTTTCTAGCCAGCGCTTTTTCGGGCGATTTTATAGCTGAATATGGGCTATGTTCCAAATTGAAAATCATACTTTTCAAGCCAATTTCCCTGCAAAAAAGCCAGCACAGCTAAACTTGAAATTACATGTAGCGTTTAAACCAAAATGACTGTATGGCTTATCGGAATCCTATAAAATACAACTTGTATCATTTATTGTTATTGAAAGCACATGTACCATCTGATCACTGTATTCGTTATTGCCATACTCTATAATTCAACGTGTACTCACTATTGCAATTACCAGAAATCGGCTCGTTTATACACAGTGAATTAAGCACCTTTCTAAATGACTTGAAAGGTGCGATTTTCTCGCGGAAATTGATATATTTCCACACATGAAGTTCGAAATACAGTACCATATGACAATCGTGAAAGTACGGCCATTTCCGCTTGTCTCCGGTAAATATGCATATATCTAGTGCAATACATAAATATGTACCATATGATGGTCGAGAATAAAGTTAATTTGTTTGCACTAAACTTGTAAACAAGTTGTATGTAAATTAAATATTAGTGTTGCTAACGACAAGACAGGCAACGAGGACGGAGAGCATACGCTATAGTATCGTTATCATACAGTAATTTGTTGTCAACAAACAGTAAAACACTAAAATATCACCACAATTTGTCAACTCACATTTAAGATGCGCACGGTTGTCAAAATGGGATGGATTACACTTCTTGTTCTATGTAATTGTTTTTACTCAGGTACGTATATAAAATACTTGTTAACAATCATTTAAAATTACGCATGTATTCATCTTATAACATTGCTTGTACAGTTTGGTATATCCGCTGGAGACACTGGTCAATGCTCAGCACCAGCAAATAGTCCGTCACTAACTGGGCACGTAGCATCTGCGACAAGACAACACAAACGTCAATCGGAACTCCTCGGCGTTTATCTAACGAAAATTTCTAAGTTACGGAAATGACCGAGTAGCACCAACATGTGACGAACGACGAGTGTAAGTGATAATAAATTGGTTTGTGGACATTATATAATACACACACACATGTACTCTACTTGCATCATTAACTGTCTGTTTTTTTTACACCTGCACATTTGCTTATGATTTGCAATGTGCAATGTCTTGTTTTCCAGGAAAACAAAACCTTGGCTATATATATTGTACATGTACTTCCCAAGAGCAACGACTCCTACTGAAAAAATATTACTTTGTTGCATGTGTACATGTATATGTCGATGGCTTAGAATTAGAAGCTCTTACTAACGACCTTATAAAACTGATACATATTTAAAAAAAAAACAGCACCACAAAGCACTTCTTATGAACCTATTTTCATGAAAACCGGAACTTGTCATGTTGACCAAATTGAAGTTGAAAAACTTGTTAAAAATACCATATAAGTAAAGAGTAATTTCCAGTCAGTTTTTTTCTTGTTATCTCAAAATATAGATTTGGTACTTACGAGCTGCTCATTCTCAGCCTTCTATATACGAAGAAACGTTTGATTCTGTTTTCAGGGTCAGCCGAACCCATGACACCGACCAATGAGCGATATATAGATATATACAACAATGGGGACAATAAACCAGAAATAGAAATGGATCAGGCCTGGTTAACGTTGAAATCTTCTGTAGGCTTCGAAATACATGTCTACGTACGAAACTACGAGTGCTGGAAGGTAGGTTTATATGTTTACAAATGCATACCACAGCTAAAAATGTATCATCATTGATAAAGACTAAAAAACGAAAAAAAAATTGTTCTACATATAGAAAGAAAAATATAATTTTTTCGTTATGCATGCATATTATATTTTTAAAGGGACATTTTTCTTCCAAAGTCTTATGGTATTATGTAGTGAAAATAATATACAAATACAAATACATGTCATTTGTATAGCGCAAAAAATATGAAATCATATTCTATTGCGCTTTACACTAATATACATTCACTTAAAACATTCAATTTAAAACCTGTATTCTAGAAACTAGATTTAGTCATATGATAAAGAACACACTCATTGCCGATGAAACTTCCTATACAAATAAGTTTTCAAATGTGCTCTGAACCTGGTTTCACTTTTGATGTCTTTGAGATAGTTTGGTAGATCATCCCACCATTTGGGACCAGTGACGGCTATAGATCTGTCTGCTAATTTTGTTCGCCGTCTAGGGATGTGAAAGTTAGTGTCATTTTGTGATCGTAGTCTGTACCCTTGCCGAATAGGATCAAACATTGTCTTTAGATACGATGGAGCTGTACCCATGATGACACGGAATAAGATTTCCAGAACTTTGAACATCACCCTGGTCTTAACTGGAAGCCAGTGTAATTCTGTCAGTTGATCTGCACTGGATTTGTCATAAGAAACATTCATGACAACTCTTGCGGCATGATTTTGGACTCGCTGTAATTTTTTCATCTGATAAGCTGGAATTTCAGTGAATAAGGCATTGCAGAAGTCAATATGGGAATGAACCAGTCCATGCACTAATGTTTCAGTAGACTTTTGTGTTGATGTTTACGTATAGCTTGAAGATTCCGTAGCTGCACATGAGCTATCTGGCATTTTTTCTGAATGTGGCAGTCAAAGTTAAGTGTATTGGTCATGATTACACCAAGATCTCTAACCTGATTTACACATTTTACATCACACCCACCAACATTGACACTTGTGATATTCAATTTAGCTAACTGTTGTCTGGTTCCATACATGATTATTTCAGTTTAAGACTGATTCATTTTCAGTTTGAATGTTGTCATCCATTGTATGATATCAATGAGGCAGAGGTTAAGTTGTTGAATAACAGTTGTCTCTTCCGGAGAATTTCCTGATTGTAATTTAAAAGCAATCTTATGGTCATCTGCGTATCCATAGAGATCGGCTGGATACTTCTGGACAACCCGATTGAGAGCCGATATATAGAGAGTTAATATCACTGGTCCAGTAATAATGGTACAGAATACCTGGGGGTACAACTGTATTCCGATGACATGTCGTCCAATCATCGTCTCATTAGATCGAAGATTGTCACTAGCCGGTCACCTGAGTCATTTATGTTTCTTTTGACAAATGCAATTGCTACTTATCAGCCCGCGTCCACACGATACATATATACATCGGACACACATCCCGCTGGCTTAGAATGAGAAGATCGTAAGTGGCACTTCCGACCTAATTATAAGACTACTGCATATTTGAAATCTACATCAAATGGAATTTATATTGAACCATTGAGTATGCAACCGATTGCTTTTTAATGCCGCAAAGATTATCACTATATTGAATCATTGCTATATTGCCATCACTTAATATTTATTATCGAGATAAGAATAATAAAATTTCAAAATTTTAATATCGTGAATAAAAATTGAAGTGTTGGCTAAAATGTGTTATCGTAGGAAGCCACAATAGCAAAGACAAGACCAAAGGCAAAAGTAATTCAAGCCAGGTCCCAACACCTCCGTAAAATTGTGAATTTGAACAATTTGCTTTTCATCATAAATGTTTTCAATATGTTGTAATACTACTTTTGCCAGAGGTCGCTAAACTTTAAATGATATTGTATACATTGTGTCAATGACAGTTTGACTGCTCACACGTCAACAGCAAATTTGTTGTTAACCTATTTTACATGGCAAGTAAGGTCACATATTAATAACTCAAATTAAAAATTCAATTAATTAACATGATACACAAGGCACTTGTACGGATATGTACTAACATGCCCCCTCACACAACTAACATCTTCTCAACATAGCCATACAATCCTACTAGTACATGCGTGTATACCGTTCAAAGATGAGAACAAATTACCTATGAAATCAGTCATTTTTTAAAATGCCGATCATAGCCTTTATTTGCCAGTCAGCTTTCTGTTGAAGTATGACAGGCATATGAGTTCCTCCACCTGGTAGGGCTCTGTCTAATTATTACAAAGAACACACTCACTGCCCCATTCTAGATTTAGAAAAACGTTACCGATAACTCATAATGACCGAACGCCTTACCGACGTCGCTATCGAGGCGCCTCACTGTTTGTTGATTTCAGTGTGACAGGATATTTCTACAAACTATCGATGCCAATGAAGTGAAGACGATTATACTGAATACAACCTATGGTACGGATATAGAACTTAGACAAAACGTTGTTGGACAATCTACACAATTCTCATTGTGCAAGTAAGTGCTAAACGTTTTATTGTCTTATGGTTCCGTGTCCTACTGTAAAGATTCCAACAAACACAAATTTTTGATGTTTTAGAGGAAAGTGTTCTTGGTTAGTTTAACAAATGCTACAATTTAAAGCAAATCCAATTATGTTCGCATGTGTCGAAAAAGTTAATCAAATGTTTATGAAACAGCTTATCTGCTTCAAATGTTTTTGAGGGCACCAAAATATAGATAACAATGCTTTAGACCTTATTTGTCTACAATAAACAACGATCTCTGCATGTTGTGTGTGAAATATCAAATATACTAACATATGTAGTCTTTATATTAAAATACATACACGTAGTAATACACTTGTAATTAATTAAGTAAATTTTAAGTATTTCATGCTTCAATTTGTATGTGGTTAAAGCTGAGGTTTTATAACAAACCACGAAACTAAATACTTCCGTGTCGACTCAATATACTCATATGCCGACAGTTTCTGTATGAATTTACCACTACATTGAAACATGAACATACCGAACACATTTTGGATCGTCTGATTTGTTCGGTTTTCACAAAAACACAAAGGTCAACTCACTCTTAATTTTCAACCTGTAACTAGTAGTAACTAACTACTGGTATTAGTATAGGGTTAGTGGCAAATTAGTGGCCAGTATTGCCGTTTTGTAGCCGACATAAGACAAATACATACTGTCAACCCGTAATGCCATATGATATTTGCCTGTATCTAAAATAATAATAATATTCAATGACTGTAATGGTATAAGCCTTTTCTTCTTACAGCATTTCCGCTAAATTTAAAGAGAACGGCGATTATTGGATGTTTTATAACCAATCAGATGTTGACAGGCGGTCATGTGACTACATGCTTGTAAATGAACCAATGATAGCTGAGATGCGTAAGTTTGTTTTTGTACCACGTGATTTACATACTTTTACAATTGTTTATTTTAATTTGCAAATGGTATGCAGTATATGAAAGACACATGCACTTTTGCGTTTGGGGTAGGTGTTTGGCCCGAAGTTTCCGTTCAATGAATGATACAGTAGGTTTTCATGAACTCTTATCCAAACAAGAAAGCACCTAAGATTGTTGTTTGATTCTAAACTTAGTTTTGATGTTAGCCATGTTGATTTCAAAATTGGTCTGATTATTGCAAATGTTTTGTTTGCTGTAATAACCGTGGTGTTTACTTCTTTGTATCAGGTATAAGTGCAAAATATCCATTATAGTTAATAGAGCCTTACACCGCATGCTGAACCTTGCTAAGTAAAACAATCAAACTACAGTGTAACTCCAAGGCATAAACAAAAACTTTAAAGACACAACCAAAAGAGATGTTTATATTTTAAAGTTTTTTCCCTTCATTATGTTTTAGATAGTATAATGTTTAGTTCTTGAATTGTAGATAATTGGTATGAACAAATTGTGTTTATATTTCAGCCATATTGTATGTGGGTGCTGGTGTTCTGGTGTTGTGGATTATAGTGAAAGCCATAGCTTATTGCTACAGGTAGTTATGATGTTAAATATACTTAACGGCAAGGGAACGCGACATTTCTCTTTTTGGCAGCTTATTTTAATACGGTCCCCATCTTTGATGAAGGGTTATTGCTTTGCCCATAGATGTTGGGCTGTCTGTCCGTGGTAGACCAAATGGTTACCGTTCAATAACCCATGAACACTTTGCCATAGGATCGTCAAACTTCATATGGCGGTTGGTCAGCAACAGTAGATAACCCCTAATGATTTTGAGGTCAGTAGGTCAAAGTGACTGGGCTTAATCAGTGTCGACTATTTGGCTGTCATGGGGCATTCGTATTTTACAAACTTCTCTTTTTGTATTATAAGCTTTTGTTAAATGCAAAGAAAGCTGAACAAAGGTAAACGTTTATACGATATGCTATGTTTTCGTTTGCCCTATTTAGTGTTCGTGTTCGCGAGGAGGAAACCAACTATGACCTACAGCACAATGATGGTAACAAGACAGAAGCACCAAACTCTATCGTAAGAAAAATGTTGCATAATGTTATGAATGATACCATTTTATTTATTGGTAGTTTACTATTCAGTATTCACCCATATAGGTGGAAATTATCGGTCTGTTAAGGCATTTAACTTAGTACACTTGTATCTAAAATACATTTACGAAAGTTGGCTAACACTTCCAAGTAACTTAATCATATTTATTTTTACGTTTGTGTGCAATATAAAGAAGACGTATTAGTGTTCGACCTATATGAAAAGCCTTTTAATAGGTCATGTTTTCTATTTCATCTTTTTAAAAATAATAATATTATATAAGCTGACATTTTTTCATTTCTGTAGCAAATGACGTCCGCACCGGAACAACCGGAAGTAGCCGTACCTATAACAACACATTCTAAACGTGCTCGGTTGCACTCATTGGATACATTCAGGGGGTTAGTACACATGTATTAATTAACATGGGTTAATTGACACAATGTAAAGCATGCAGTGGTTGTCCGTTCGAACATTCTATTCTAATGTTTAAAATGATCATACAGCATTGCGATTGTTTACAACTTTATAATTCCAACGTTATAGCAAATCCCTTCATTCTGATTGGCTAAGACGTGAAGTTTTCACACCCAGTAAATCTCCGTTTATTGACGTTTACACTTGGGTGAACGTCCTTTTCTTAAGTGGGTGGAGAAAGTCAACCTTCAAAGGTCCATCACAGATGTACAATTTGCATCTGACCAGTTATTACGGTGTAGTGTGACATAGACATTGCCTACGTGTATGTTTATACCCTTAGTTTGTATTTAATAAGTCACAGCTTCTTCTTAACCAGATTTTGTTTAGCTATTATTATTCTCCCAACCTGACGTAATCCTGACGTCATATCAGGATCTGAAGGCACACATTAAACACAAAAACAACTCAATTTGTTCCTTCAGATCGGGTATTTATATACATCGGTGAGCTTCAACAAATGATAGTTTAATCCTATATGTATGTTTACACATTAATTTTTTACTTGCGTACTTAGCCATAATTTGCGTCACATATCATATAGTATGTCCACTCTTTAGCCTCTCTGATGCTAAGAAGGTAAATCAGGGCTTTCATTTGACTCTTGCAACTTCATTTTGACTCATGAATTTGACAAAAGTGCCTATTTTGACTTATGAAAATTTAAGATGAAGAGTCAAATTTACTATACTTATAATACAAAGGTTCTTGCGATATTTTGATGACTCTTGAAAATTGAGAGTCATGAGTCATTTTGACTCTTTACTTTTGGAGCCTAGTGAAACCCCTGATGAATTATACTTGATATTTGAGTATGAATCGATATCTGTACTTGATGCATGCTGTAGTTGAAATGTTTTCAGATTAAGCCTGTTGGTGATGATATTTGTGAATTATGGTGGAGGGGGATATTGGTTCTTCGATCACCCACCATGGAATGGACTAACCGTAGCCGATCTCGTGTTCCCATGGTAACTCGTATATCCTCTTTTAGTACATGTAGACACATACATATTTCGCTGGCTTAGAATGAGAAGGTCGTAACTACTACTTACGATCTTATAAGATCGATGCATATTTGAAATCTTCATCATAAGGCGCTTCTTGTGAGCCTATTTTCTGTACAAATCGAAACTTGTCATGTTGACCAAAATGAAGTTGTAAAAACTAGTTTTTCCATAGTAAAGAGTAAATTTCAGACAGTTTTTTTTTCTTGTTTTCTCAAAATATTGATTTTGTAGTTACGACCTTCTCAATCTAAGCCAGCGATTTGTTTGGACGGTTTTTGCAGAACGCATTTAGTAATGATTTTCGAAAGTACTGAGCTTGAAAACCTACGAGTATTTCATGCCTAACTATGTGTACAATTTCAAGTTCGATTTTCCAATTTTCATAAATGTTACCTTAACTCATGTCGCCATAGATTAAATGGTTCTTAGAATAAAATTAAACACCTCGAAACATACATGTTTTAACAGATGTAATTCAAAAACTGTACTGTTTTACACAGGTTCGTGTTCATCATGGGGACATCCATGAATTATTCATTTAAGAGTATGTTAAAACGAGGCAAGTCACGAGGTTGGATATTCTGGAAGGTCCTTAAAAGGGCGTGTCTACTGTTTGCATTTGGAATCATACTCAACACAAACTGGGGCCGTAAGTTGACTTTGTAGTATCATGCATGCGCACTTAGTATTGTATCATCATACGCATGCGCACTTAGTGTTTATCACCATACGCATGCGCACTTAGTATTTTATCATCGTAATGACTAACCTGCCTTAAGACCTACAGATATCACATTTCTAAAGGTTTCATTTGGTTATATTTCGGTAATATCGTAATTGGCTTCAGAAGATACATGACTTGAAGGATAAGGTACCGAACCTCTCAAATACAGTATATATATAATTTTACTGTGTGGACCAAACTATATCGAACGATAGATTGCAAAATATGTCGCCACGGTTACACATAAGAAGGATAGTAACATCAGTGAACATGTCCCTTGTGGAAACGTACATTTATTTTAATGAGTTTCTTTATCCTCGCCACCGGATAATCCATATTGGCGAGGCCCCCAGAAGAGTTTTAGTATTTTTAGTTTTTTTTGGGGATAGTGCATGATACAGAAGATGCCCCAATTCCAGAAGCATCCCTGGTTCTTTTACATGCCAGTGTATAGCGCCATACATGGGACCACGGTTTTAAGTCTCATCCGAAAGACTATTAGTAATTTTAGTTGGCCAGCCCGGGATTCGAACCCACAGCCCGAGATCAATAGTGACTACTAGTCTCGCGCTTTACCGACTAAGCTAAGCGGGCTAAACGAAGACCTACAGTTACACCCCTTTTTATTTATATATAGTATTGGAATTCAAGGGACGCCACTCACTTGTTTCTTTTCCATGTTTTTGCATAACATACACGTATATCTCCCTTGATTATATATATATTGTTTTCAGCCGTAAACTTGGAACATCTGCGGATACCTGGTGTTTTACAGCGACTCAGTCTTAGTTATTTAGTGGTAGCACTTCTAGAAACATTTTTCGCTAAGAATAAAGTCATAGGATTGGTAAGATATCGTTGTTTATTTAGAATATAACCCGATTAATTTCTCGTCCTCCGTATCTGGTCTGATTGGCTGATGATATTGCAAAAATTGCCACGTCGCCAAATCTCAGTAAGTCTGGTTTGGTCAAGTTTCGCTGATGACCTCGCAAACAGTTGTTTCATCTCCCTGGTTTCTCTGCATGGTAATTCAGGTTCGACAACTTCCACAGTCCTTTCCGTGAGTCTTAACAACCTGTTAACGGAATGTTTTCTCCTTTTGAACTGCAACGATCAAACCCAAACCGAATCGACATTTACCCATCTTTTCGCAAAAGGCCAGCCAAAAAGATTAGTCCGAAATAACCTTCTTTTCTGATGACAATGTGTATTGTAAATAATGTCCCCGAACATCGGCAACAATGCCAGGCAACATTGGAATTATTTCTACTTTGTGACTTAATAGTCTTATCAATAAATGACTAATTTACGTTGATATTTTCAATGGCGATGTTCATTTAAAGTAGTTAAAAGTATCAGTGAGAATAAATGCATTAAAATTTAATTTAAAATACATCCGAGGATACGTATTATAACTGTTTACAGAAGAAGAGCTGGCATTGGTTACGGGACGTGGTGTCATTATTACCTGAATGGATTGCCTCCCTTAGTATATTAGCTACCTATCTAGCGCTAACATTTGCTCTACCAGTACCCGGATGTCCGACGTGAGTACTTTTGTTTTAACGTTTGTTATATTTTTACGGCGCAAGATAGGAGACAGAATATTGCTACTGGATTGTGTTATTTGTCAAATGATAAATGCAGACAAGCCTACACAAACAAACATTCACATGAACACACAACAGGGAAATAATGTACCAACTATGAGGCTGAAGGGGTAACCTGCATCATGCAGGAAACCAAAACTATAGAGACAGAAGAGAAGTTTAAAAAGTTGGTCATACTGACTGATGACTTTTTCCTTCATTTGCCAAACTTTTTACACAAACTTGGAACTGTCCCTACAATAGATACGAATATACTGTCGTATTCCAGGTAATGAGACAGCAATCAACCTTGCTAAATAACATCTCACAGAAAGAAAAGGTCACCATGACAAAGACACATAAAAGCAAAGTCATCAAAAAATGACTATCACCGATTTGAAAGATTGGATCTTGTTTTACGATTATGTCCTTCCTTCCTTCCGTCCGTCTGTTCGGTTGGTCTTATAAATATGTTTATACTTACAGTGGATATATAGGACCCGGTGGTCTACATGACAGTAAGAAATATGAGAACTGTACTGGAGGTGCTGCAGGTTATATAGATCGTATTGTACTTGGAGACAAACATATCTATGGCAACCCAACACCAAAAGTTAGTACAAGTACAGGGTGTCCAAAAAGAAAGTATACAGTTTCAGTGCATTTTAATAAAATCTTAACGTTTTGCTATCGCAAAGAAATTCAGCACATAGTTAGTCATAAGATGAAATTTTTATCTGGTATCAGTTTAAAACTTGTAACTTGGATATTCTGTCAAAAAATGTAAATTTTCTAAAATTACCGTATTCTGTCCGTAGCGTCATTTTGACGTTATTTGCGACGTTTTCACAATTTCTGTATTTCTGGTGTTTCCTGTCTTGCATGCATTCTTGGAAAATTTGCATTGTATTTCACAAATATCTAAACTGATATTATATATATGATGTGTCTCACGAGCATGGGCATGTTTGTTGGCTTTTAATCGGATATTCGCCTGCGATTTCGACAACAAAATAGAAAGAAGTAAACCCATTGTGTTACTTGCCCTTGATTAAGCAAGTTCTTTCGCAGCGAATCCTTTGTTTTGAATGTTGTATGGTTCATGCAAGTGGAGCTAGAGTCACACATGACAATGCACGGTGTTGGGTGAATTACAAGAAACATTTGGTGTCAAAATAATTTTGAGCAAATTCCTCTGCAGAGTGGAATGGCCCGCCCACAGCCCGGGTCTTAATTCATATGGATATTTTTCTTTTGGGCTATCCGAGATCGCTTATGTACAATCAAATGCGAATATACACACGTTTTCTTCTGATCAACATCAAAATGAAATTTAAGAAAACCAGTTTGTAGAAATCTGTGTAAATGTAACCAACACTTTAAATAATGGGTGCAAACCGGGAAACATGCAACAGACAGAAATTGTGAAAACGTCGTAAGTTACATACTCATATTTAATAACGTTTCGGCATTTAGCCTTTATCGAAAAATACATTTTAAAAACTTATTTTACATATTTGCTGGCATTGTTGTTGGCCATTTTAAAATAATGTTTTTTTTTAAATGTATTTTTCGATAAAGGCGAAATGCCGAAACGTTATTAAATATGAGTATGAACCATACTAGTGTGTTATACAACTATTCCCTATGGAATTAAGTCGGAGTCGTAAGTTACGTCAAAATGACGTCACGGTCAAAATAAGGTTTTTTTTTGGAAATTGACATGTTTTAAAAATTATTCGAGTTACAATTTTCAAACTTGTACCAGAAAAAACTGACATCTTTTTTCTAACCATGTGCACAATTTCTTTGCGATAGCAGAACATTTAAAGTTGATAAAAATACCCCGAAACTGTATACTTTCTTTTTGGACACCCTGTATATTTACATTATGGCCAATGGCGTCTTTCATAGTTTCGATTGATCTGCTCTTCCCATTTCTAGTCAATTTCACATATATACCATACACTGCTCTCGTCGACGACCTATTAATCTAGGTACTTTTATATCTGTATAGTACGTCAAAGATACCGATACTGGCTTTTACGTGTTGTCTGTATTCCGGCATTTCGCTTTCTTTTATTTAAATGTGCGCCACATTACCATAAGTGGTCTTACTTACGGACGAAAGCAAGTTAGTAACGAGTTTAAACCATATATGGCATGTACTAGTTAACACTGAGCAGAAGCCTTGCACATGTCGCTGGTTTAGAATGAGACTCATGCTTATTTGAAATCAAATCTGCAAACCGGTAACCAGGCGTTTCTTATTAGCCTATTTTCATGAAAATCAGAACTCATATTACCAAACTGAAGACCATAAAGTTGTTTTTCCCTAAGTAAAGAGTAGTTTTCAGACAGTGTTTTCTTTGTTTCCTCAAAATATCGATATTGTACTTACGACTTTCTCATTCTTAGCAAGCGATGTGTAACCTGTTCCAAAAAAATCCAATAAAGGTCCTTGTCTATTTCCTCGTGTGTTCCTTCACATTTTATGTGTGTTTATCGATCAAGATGTAACCCCTTTCTATTTCAGGCTATATACCAGACCAAAGTACCCTATGACCCGGAAGGAATTCTAGGAACGCTACCGTCGGTGTTCCTTTGTTTTCTTGGTTTACAGGTATTCTAAACACAACATCCTTAAGTAAAACTTTCTCATACAGTTTATTAGATCTATCACGTCTTTTCCCGACTGAAACATTATCTTATTATAATTTGAGTAGCCTAAATCATATTGACGGGTCTAAAATATGGCACATCAGGCATCCAACTCTTCATGTTTTAGCAGAAGTCTTAACTTTACTTCATGATTTAACAGAAGTATCAACTTTACGTCATGTTTTAACAGAAGTATCAACTTTACTTCATGTTTTAGCAGAAGTATTAACTTTACTTCATGTTTTAGCAGAAGAATTAACTTTACTTCATGTTTTAGCAGAAGAATTAATTTTACTTAATGTTTTAACAGAAGTATTAACTTTACTTCCTGTTTTAACAGAAGTATTAACTTTACTTCATGTTTCAGCAAAACTATTAACTGTACTTTATGTTTTAGCAGAAATATTATCTTTACTTCATGTTTTAACAGAAGTATTAACTACTCTTCGTGTTTTAGCAGAAGTATTAATTTTACTTCATGTTTTAGCAGACGTTTTAACGTTACTTAATGTTTTAGCAGAAGTATTAACTTTACTTCATGTTTTAACAAAGTATTAACTTTACTCCGTGTTTTAACAAAGTATTAACTTGACTTCATGTTTTAACGAAGTTATAACTTGACTTCATGTTTTAGCAGAAGTATTAACTTGACTTCATGTTTAAGCAGAAGTATCAACTTTACTTCATGTTTTAACAGAAGTATTAACTACGCTTTATGGTTGAGCAGAAGTATTAACTACTCTTCATGTTTTAGCAGAAGTATTAACTACTCTTCATGTTTTAGCAACAGTATTAACTACTCTTCATGTTTTAATAGAAGTATTAACTTGACTTCATGTTTAAGCAGAAGTAACAACTTTACTTCATGTTTTAACAGAAGTATTAACTTGACTTCATGTTTTAACAGAAATATTAACTACTCTTCATGTTTTAGCAGAAGTATTAACTTTACTTAATGTGTAGCAGAATATTAACTACTCTTCATGTTTCAGCAGAAGTATTAACTACCCTTCATGGTTTAGCAGATGTATTAGGAACTTAACACGTTTAAGCGGACGTATTAACTAGTCTTCATATTCTAGCAGACGTATTAACTTTACTACAATGTACTTTACCATTGTCTTTGTTTACAGGCTGGCAGGATATTTGTTTGTTACGATGGACACGTCGGACGTCTGATCAGGTTGATGTTCTGGTCACTTCTCACTGTAAGTCATGCCGATTATATAATCTAACATTTAGGGTCGTTCTTCATGTGGCAATGTAAAGTAAAGTCCATTTACTGCTATATAGTAAAATTATAAATCATAAATATTCATGAAGAATCTAAACGTTCTGATTGGCCGAATGCACCTAATATGAAATGCGACATTTTGAATGATAAGTTATCCTAGGTAAAAAACCCCACTACATATGCATACGCGAACAAAATCGTCCTTTCAAAAACTTCTTCGACAAATCCATTTACATCATGTAATACTTATTACAATGTATAAACGTTATTTCAGGGTGCCATAGGGGCTGCGTTGTGCAATGTCTCTAAGAATGACGGCATTATTCCTCTCAACAAGAACTTATGGTCCGTGTCCTTTATTCTGGTTACTGCATGCTTTGCCTACTTCTTACTGGCTGTGTTGTATATATTTGTGGATGTCTTGAAATGGTGGAAAGGTGCACCTTTTATATTTGCAGGTGACTATTTTTTCATC
This sequence comes from Spisula subtruncata, assembly GCA_963678985.1. Classification (NCBI taxonomy): domain Eukaryota; kingdom Metazoa; phylum Mollusca; class Bivalvia; order Venerida; family Mactridae; genus Spisula; species Spisula subtruncata. The sequence continues at coordinate 6,438,323 of OY787675.1, read as the reverse complement.
TCATCAGATTCCTGTGTTATAGACATATAGACTTTTATAAGTTAAGGACCGTTGTTGAGTTCCAGTAATAATGTTTTAATACAAGAGTGGCAATACCAATATACATGTAATTTTCTTTCAAAATTAGATTTTAACCGATCACACATTACTTAGATTTAATCAGACACTGCGAAACAACCTGGAAAGCTCGGCCATTTCCGTTTGTTTCCGGTAAATATGATTGCAAAGCATAAGATCCGAGGTTACCAGAATGACAGAGAAGCTTTATTTATACTTCACTAGATATTAGAACAAATCAATTTAACCATTATATAGAATGTTTGTATTTATCACATAAACCGCGGTGTGAGAGTTTAATTAAGCCAGTTAAAAAAACACATTACACTACTCACTAGTGTAATAAGTATGCAATTTTTATGTATTCATACGCGCTGTCAAAATATACAGATATAGACAGGATAGTAGAAATAAAAACAAGTCCGTTCGGCAGAGCCTCGTATTTTATCAATTTTATCCAACTCGTTTAATAAATTCAATATGAAAAGACAGTCATGTAAGATCCTCTATTTATTTACAGGCATGAACCCTCTTGTCATATATCTATGCCATGATATATTCTATCGTTTCTTCCCTGTAAACTGGGATATTGAACATGTACATTGGAAGTTGCTAACCAAAGCCATCTGGGACGTCATAATATGGTTGATACTGGCTTTCGTTTTGTACTGCAAGAAAATCTTCATCGCATTGTAACAGTGTAGATAGTCCATGAACAGGTATTCAAATCTGAAGGATCACTACCCAATTTGTGAACAGACCCAACAATGATTTTCGGTAAGCTTGATGTCTAATTAAGCAGTCCAAAATCGAATGATGGACTTGCGGGTGACTTTGCAAAATGACCATTTTGGTGACCATGGCCGTCGTTATTTTATATATAAAGATAGTTTGTCAATAAATGACAATAAACATAACAGTAATGTACAAAGCTGTATATCTATTTTTACTTTTAAATTCTTGCATGTATACAAAGTGTTTATGGAACGACATATTTTGAGGTGTTTCGGGGAAATATCGAAAGCCACCTAGAATGTTTATAAAAGTACCATGTTTTAAAACCAATAACAATTCGAGACGTCTCTTTATACATGTATATAACACCAAATGCAAAAGAACTCCCCCCCCCCCCGAGAAATATCAACATCAACTTTAACATAAAACTTCACCCTAATGAACAAAATATGAATAAAAAGTCAATTTAATTATAAACGTAGTGAATAAATCAACACGTCACGCCTTCTATTTACAAAAATATGAGTACATTGTATGTACAAATGACAATATTAAATTTAATATCAAATATGCGAAGCTGCGTTATGTCTGTGTTAGTGTTTGATCACGTGATTTGCTCTCATTGACCACACCGAACTCAAACAGATCATATGACATGATAATCTCACCAATCATATACTGTTAATAATCATCACGTGACCTATTTCACTAATATTCACAATTGCATAATTTATGATGATCACGTGAGCAACTAAGAAATCACATTTGTTTATTCAGAATCACGTGTTTATTCATGCTCTCAAATCACAGTTAAAGACAGATGGCCATGTGGTCATCTATTTACCGATAGCAATTGGTTGTTTATGATCATGTGATCTTTTATACCAATCACATTTGGTAAAGTATAATCACATGCCATATTTTCACCAATCACCAATCAAGTTTCATATCGGCTTTACTCCACTGGTATTTCCCACCACGTTTGAAGAACATTTTTTCATCGAATCCACTGAACTTGAGAGCGTTGTCCACACCGACATCGAGGAGTGATTTAGACGGCTCCTTGTTGCCTTTAGTACAATCTAAAAATCTCATCTGTAATTGTAATACAACACAGTTTGTTATCACCATTTCGCTGGCTCAGAATGAGAAGGCCGTAACGGTATGTACAAGTAATCGATATTTTGAGAAAACAAGAAAAAACTGTCCGAAAATTACTCTTTACTTAATAAATGAAAAAAACAAGCGTTTACAACGTCATTTCGGACAACGTGACCAGTTCCGATTTTCATGAAAATAGGCTCATAAGAAACGCCTTATGATACATATTTCAAAAGTGTATCAGTCTTATGAGGTCGTGTGTACAAACAAATGGGATGTTTACAAACAATTCTAAGACGAGTTTAGGTCAAATATACTAATTTGATTATATAAACACACACACTTATGATATACTAAAAGAACTAATAAAGAGAATACTAATAATGTAATGAACGTACGTATTCATCGAGTATCAGGTAAGAGTTCTGCATCTGTAATATGAAACGAGATTGTTTTAGTGTGCACAGATTGGTGATCGTATATATCCTTTGCTTGGATGAGATAGATCAACATTTTCTCTCGTATTTATAATTTAAATATAATGTATAATAAAATTAATATGCATCTTATATGCATTTTCGGAAAGAACCTATCCTAGAAACGTTATACTTGTAATATTTAAGACTTATAGTCCCAAAATAAGCATTAAGTATTTGGTTAATAGAAGCACGCTCAAGTATAGCTGAAGTTGTGCGTACTATACTGCAAACTACGGTTACCAACCATACTGTTGGGAAACTAGTACTGCAAGACGATAAAGTCTGAAGTCATCCACATGAATGACCAATTTTATCTATTTTTAGCATCAAGGTTCAGTTTGCATTTAAAATTCCTTTAATCACGAACAGAATGTTTATGCACCCTGTTCAAAAACTGCCCCATGTGTATTATACGACGAACATAAGGTACAATCTTTACCTTATCGTTAGATTCAGGAACAAGACATCTGACTGACTTGTGTTTTTTCAGAAAATGTTCAAACTCTTCATCAGATATCACAAATGTTTCAGCATTCCTTATTGCTGCCTCTCCAACATTCTCACCAGCAATCAGCAGACACTGGAACACCTGGATCAATAGACATTCATGAACTTTACAAAACGTTCTTAATTATCAGCAATCAGTAGACACTACTACAGCTATTATAATAGACATTCGTGAACTTAAAAAAATATTTTTGCACTTTGTGCCACCATCACTGCAATTTCATTGAGCTGTATGTACGTTATGTTCTATAAAGAACCCAACTCACTAAAACATTTTAACCAATCAAATGAGTTACAATCGTATTAATTAAGGAATACATTTACATTTTTACTTAGGAAGTGACGAAAACGATATAAAGGTCTAGTAGAAGTCTAGAATTATACCATACCTTCCATCTACAAGGATCCAGTTCAACAATTCCATCAATCATATCTTCATGTTTGTTGTATGTATTAACAACCGTGTTTATCTTAAAGGCCACCTTTAATTAAACAATAATCAGATTTATATGCAGATTACTGTATGACATTATAACATTCAGTTATAATCAATGAAGAAGACTTATTACTAAATTCGAAACTATGGAAAGCTTGAGTTTTTCTTGATTTTTTTTAAAGAAATATTTTGAGCACATTATAAGTGAAAGAAATACAAATTGTAGACATATATCCCAACCCATTAAAGATAGGGACAAGTTACGGCAAAAAGGGGAGTTCGCCGAGGATTATAGACTTCAATTTTGCTAGCCATATGCGCAGAACAATAGTTCAACTAAGTTGACTTAGTTATACAAAAATGTATTAATTTTAAAAGCTTCCTTCAAGATCCTTTGCGAACTTACACAAGCTCATGTGTATGTGTATTCCATCAAGTGCATGGTGCTATATCAGAAGCCCATCTGCTAATTGTTCGAGGTCGAGATTTCGCCCCATGTTGGTAAAGGCGAAACAAATGTCGTATCCCTTCATTGGAGCGGTTAACACTTCACAGTAAACCAAACTTCAACCAATACAAAAAGACAGAAACAGAAACTTTGTTTTATACCTTGTAATCATAGCAGAGCCGCCTAACATGTCTGAGACTGTCAATATGGTTCTTGTTGCCTTGTTGACGACCGATTGTCTCATTTGTTTCTGGATCAAAACTGTCACAAGATATAGCTAGAATATCGAGGTAACTACCTGAAAATGGTTATATTTTTATGCAATCACTTCATGAGCAGCTTTGTTTACTGACGCAAGTGATATCAATGGCAACTCTTTCATTGATAACGAAAAAAAACGAAAAAAATATGTATAATTTACATTTTTGTTCTATGTATAAACTCTCATTTTTTTATCAATGACACAGTTATCTGTGAGTAATATAATATCATAACAAACACATGGGCTTGATTGGAATTTGTCATGTTTTTTGTTATGATTTATGTCCAGTGTTGTATTTGTATCTTTTTTCCTGAAGCTATGCTAGTATTTTGGACTCATTCTTCATGTTGTTTTTATTTCTAAGGTTGACATTTCCCAAAGAATTGCATTAACTTTTTTTTTGCAAGTACATTTAAGTTATTGCATTGGGAAAATGACATTTTACGACAGTACTGTAATTCAATTGACATGTATAGCATATGGAACGATCTAGGAAGTGTCATTTGATTTTGGTGTGAGAGTATGGCCGTCACGATATTAATGTTCATTTTCAAGATCGCCAGAAATAAATGCAGCTGTCCATGCTTGTTTTCATTTCCAAAATTCCTGAAATTAAAATGCTTACTGGCAACACGTGTATAACTTGGCGGCTTTAAAAAACATTTGAACAACAATTATTAACATAACACCTTGGGAGTTCAGCAACGTAAGTAACATACCATAAACCTGGAACCAATCCTCCTTCACCAGACTTCCGTTACTAACAATAGACACACTAGGAAGCTGTAGGGTCGCCTTACAATACTTAACCAGCTCACCCACAAACGATCCACGTTTCTCAATGAATGGCTCGCCACCAGAAAAGTTCACTTTCTGCATACCTGTATGAAGAAAAGAATCGAAATTTAAAGCAGGTATTAATATCTAACACCCATAATGATAAACCATCCACATGAGGCAGTTACGGCGTTCCATAAATTACTAAACGAAGATGTTATGCAATAGTCAGTTGCATTCAAGCCTCCACTCCGGGGATCAACGGGGGATAGCCGGGGGGAAACGGTCGTGTTTTACCTTCCAGCTTCCCCCACACTGCCGGAGAAAAGTTGGGACTTTTTTCTTCGAACCAATACCCCGGGACAATATTTAGTTGTCATGGGCCGGGGAAATACCGGAGAGTTTTCCATCAACTGTCTCCCGTACGTAGGGTCGTGGAAGGGCGGTGGTTGACATCCCAAAAGTAAAGTCCCGGCCTATACCCGGAGGTAGTGGCCGTGGATGCAACTGATTGGTGCATTACCCATAGACATTTGGTATCAACTGTGCGTAAAAATATTTTCCTAGTCACCGATAGTCTGGTTATGTACCATAAAGAGGAGATGAAAAGGAGGAGAGGTCGCCATCTTTATCCTCAACGGAACCGGAAATAGCTGGTAGAATTTCCCGTAGCCGTACCGTGCCGTACCCGCACATCATATACAGCCAAATTGCTTTCTTATGTTATGTAAAACATAAGTATGTACATGTATACAAAAAATGTAAAAAAGTGACTTTTGTAAAAAAAAATGCAGTAAAATTAGTACATTTTTGTATGTACAGTCTTGCGGGCAACCCTCGATTTGTATTTATCAAAAGGCAATGTCTAGTAGTACGGGCCCGTACGGCTATACAACCCTACCCGCATTCGCTAGTAGTACGGCATTTTTTAATAAGCCGAAATACGGCGATAAACTGTTAAATATTGTAAGTTTTTTTATTGATTATAATATAATTATTTATTACCTACCCAATGATATCACTTTCACATACTTATTGCAGCTAAAGATCTTCAAAACAGTCGGCAAATGTCGTACGTTAATTTTTATCAAAATCAATGTAGAATGATGAAGGGGATAATATTCGAGGCACAGCTGTTACAGGATCATATTCTGATATAGAATATAATTGTTAGATATGCTCAGACAAAATATCACCAATACTTAATGTTAAAACTGCGGAAATATATTGTAGTTTTGAAAAAAAAATCAGTCATTAAATCACGGTTAACCGTACCATTAGTGTGTAGGATTTAATCACGAAGGTATAAACGACCAACCGTGATTTATTCCCCAGTTTATTTGTCACAAAAACAACTGACTAGAATATAATTATTTGGCTTCCGTAACATGTGTAATGGCTACAAGGCCATACGAGCTAATTTGTTCGCGGAATGATCAGTCCTTTAAGCTCTGGAATATGACTGTGATAATAAACGCGACACATGACATTTCAAAATGGAGAAAGCAGTAAAAGTTAAGTGAAGTGCTTACGTGTAACTACATTGGTAGAGATAGATTCATGACGTGCAATACGAAATAGGAAAACCAAACCAAACCCGGTAAAATAAACTTCTATCGGGTCTAATTGTTTTCGAAAAATAACTGCGTACTTCTGAGTACGTAAGTTCTTAAATGATTTTCTAAAACGGTTCCGTCTTGTACTATAACTAGGACACAGTTACCTGCGACCGAACATATAAGTCAATACTCTGTCGCTACTCACGTAAATTTATTGTATTTTATCTATGCTATAAGTATTTATATCTTTCCGAGTATTGAACTACTTGTTTGTATTCACCCATTTATAAATATACTTAAAAGTCTACCCAAAGAACGCGGTCAATGAACTGCGATCCGTTTGGGTTAAACATTTACCGATTTTTTTGGTTTTGGAATTTGGATAATTAACTACATCTACCTTCGTTAGGTTATATGTGTACTGTTCTTACGGAAATCGTTATTTTTTGTTCAAATTTAAATTCATTATAATTCCTAAAAATCGACACAGCAGGAAAATAAATTGTTTGTAGGTATTATTATGACCGAGTAATAATTTAAGTTAATCAAACCTTTCTCATGATGACCAGGACTTAAAAAGTGGGCGTAAGTTTAAGCTTTGATAAAACAGTACTGTACACAAAAGTGGACAGAACTTACGGGTCCGAGATTTCAAACAAACCAGGAATGGTTTTCAATATTGATCTTATTTAATTTGAGAATAAGTATAACAAATCATATTATCGCCTGTTACTGACGAAGATTTTTATTAGGAATGACTTGATTGGTCTTCCTTATCCATAAGTCAAGTAAGATCAATATTGAATATGACCCCAGGTTATTATCAAATATTGATCTAACCCAATGTAAGAATAATGATAGTATATAAATAACACATAGCTTTGAGGGTGACAGTAAAAATGTCAGCCTGAGGAAAGTACTGTTACCCAAGGGCGAAGCCCGCGGGTAACAGTACTTTCCGAGGGCTGACATTTTACTGTCACCCTCAAAGCTATGTGTTATTTATTTTATTACCCCGAACTTTTTTCGTCCACAATCTATTTTTGGTAGATATACTCAGTAGGTACGAATCAATACGGGTACGAATGAACTTACTTTCAATTTCGCAAGGTGTAATTTACAGTGAACTCTACAGAAGTCGATTTCATGGCATAATGTATGAATAATACGAGTTAAAGACTCTGTTCCTTGTTTCCCCAAGTACTCAAATCGTGTGTAATTAGTTAATTACCTGATTATTTAAAGGATTCAACATCCAACATCTTGGTCCGGCTGCTGACCGTAAAATAAACAACTCCAATCTACCCAAAGGAAAATATGTAGCGAAAAGTATTAATGTCTTTCTAAGATAGCGTAGATACGCCTAATTCTTGCAATATTTTTCGAAACCCAATACGTGGCTGGGTATAGAGAACTCGAACTAAAACCATCGTTAGGCGGGTGAAATACGCCGCCATGTTTGTTTTTGCATTTATTAATATACCACGTGACACGAAAAGTACTGTCAAAAAAGTACTATCACCCTGCTGACAGTAAAAAAATGTTCAATCACGTGGTGTATTGATCCGGTTGATCGTAACAGTAAGAATACTACCTGTTTGTCTATGGGAAATTAGCATTACGAAAAAAGTGAGGGGTAATAACAAATTATATCGCCATCCTGTTAGGAATATGTCACACGGTAGTTATGCAAGAGTTATATCGCGAGTTGGTCATAGACTTACCGCAAAGCGACATTTGTTCGAGTAGATATTTTCGACATTGACGCAGGTTTAACACGAATTTATTAAGATGCATACGATATGTGTACGAGATCTGTTCGACATTTGAAGACATGTTCTCGAGACTTTATGTCCGACTATCGACAAGTATGCACGAGATTGCACGGCTTGTGACGACATTCGCACGTGCATGTGACGATAAAGTACAAGACACGGACGAGTTGTAGCGAGTGGTGGTGAGTTATGGTGAAATTGGTATAAACTACTGCATGTAATATTGACTTCAAGTCGATCAATCATTAAGTACACCAGCTATGATGCATAAGCGAGCGACTATTGCACTTTTGCAATTTTTGTGCAGATGGAAGCAGATGGTCCTGATGACGAACTTATCATTAATTTACTAGATTACATCAACTTACAGACACAACATACATTTCCGTAGGATATACTTGTTCAGCTTCCCAAGAACCCCTTGGTAATTGGAACTTCCCTTGGTCATTGGGCTACCTATGGAAACATACGTTCGTACCTCCCAATGGAGACTATTTCTCTCCTTTGGGTGTGGCAGCCAAAATCGAAATGACACCATGGTGGAGTGGAGCATGTGGGCTATTCTTGCTCAGAAAAATTAAACAGTGGTCCAGACGGGATTGAACCCGGAACCTCTTGATCCCGAAACGCGGGCCCGACCTCTAGATCCCTGCTCTCCGCTTAATATGATCAGACCATGGATCCAGAGACGCGTACATTTTGGTCACTATAACCGAATCATGCGTGATACTTGTTGCGACTATTATAACATTTTTTGAAGACACGAATGCCAAATTGTTTACACTGAAAATCAAACACAAATTTTACCTTACCTGCATCTTTCAGCATTTTTAGTCCCCGTTTTGCAGTTTCCAATGGCAACACATACGACGTTTTCGCTGTATGAAAGCAGAATCCACAACTGTAGTTGCATTTTCTTGTGAAATGATAATTCACGCTCATTGGAATGGGGTTCTTTTCCACATGTCCGGATGTCGGTATCTCGTCAACGTGTTCTTGGACATTTGAATTACGTCTCCTTCGCCACGTGATCAGTTGCATAGCAACCACCACAATTCCTATCGTAGCCATGACAACAGCAAGGATAATTTCCATGATTGAAACGGTCAGCCAATGAAAACACGCTTCGAAAAACGGTTGTCCAGTAATCTAGTATTAAGCACAAGCGTGGTAAGTACGTATTCTTAAAACTTATATTGCATTTTAATATTATAAAATGAAACACAAAACTTATGTTCAAGACGTTGCAAATGCATAGACGTTTTATTATAGGAAGAATGAGGACTGGTGCGATTTTATATATCTAAGATTCGGGGAATTCCTATGACCTAATTTCTGACTCATTATTGTTATTTTCAGAAAATGGAATATACTATAGTCTATGGTAATGTTACTATAAACAACAACACGCGCGTACGGTGGATTTTCCGAAAATTCTATTTATAGATTTAGGTCAGCCTATGGAAACAAATAGATGTTGTACTGAAACTGTGTCAGTTATCAATCAACATACCAAGACCACAGGTAACTGTATCGTTGAAAAAGAAAACAAAAACGAAAAAAAATTTTTTTTGCAAATTTATATTTTTCAAAAAAATATTTTTTCGTTTTTTTTTTCGTTTTCAACGATACAGTTACCTGTGACCAAGACAGCTTGCCATAAACTGACTCTGATAAATATAGAGCCAAGCAATGGACGAGTGTCATGTGTATTTTCTGAAAATTCTTTATATACATTTGTATAACCATTGTACGACGCACATAAATACTGTCTTTACTTCTTCGTGTTGAATGAACCTTTAATACAGAATGTTTATTTAAGTCACACTAACAAAACATTGCGGATAATGATGTCAACAAATGCATACACGTATTGACTCATTTAAAAAATAAAGTTATTCAATTTCAAGATACAGTTACACATAAACTAAGTTTATATTCTATCAAATTGTATTAAATACGAGTAAAGCAGGGCTGTATCATGAAACAAAATCAGATGTAAATAATGTTTAGGGTATATTTTGAGTGCTTTAATTTATGACCGAGCAGCGCTTTATTTTGATGAAATGTACTCTCTGTCTGGCTCATGTGGCTACGGACCTGAGAAGTTCAATACTTGATAACTTATAAATATGAGCCTCATAAGTTCAAATCTGAAGGCGTTACATATTCAATCATGTTAAATTGTTTCAACTGCAACAGCAATGGTCTATACTCAACACAAAATCATGAAGTTGTTCGCTGATAATACATGTACTTCCATACTTTCTTGGACCAGGTTCTTGTGTTTATTCCCTTTTACTGCTTTAGCTTGTTCACTTTGCTGTTAATGAGTTAATGATTGATATGAAGTTAGAACCGGGGTTTTGTTCTCGTATTAAAGATGATATCAGTGACTTATAGAAAATGAAAGAGCAAGGTTGGTAACCGGTGATGGTACTGTCTTAATTAGGAAGTATTTACGCTCGTATTTCCACCAAACATGAAAGCTCGATAATTTCCTGATTTCCACTTGTCTCCGGTAAATATTTTGCAATTGCAAAAAAAATCAAGGTTATCAGAATGGTATTTCTAAATGCCACAGGGT